>OX463236.1:127898863-132698863 GCA_949820135.1 Sylvilagus floridanus | reverse complement strand
GTAGGCGGCGGCGCTCGCGCTAGCACTCGGACTGGGACGCGGTGTCGGGAGAGGCCCTCAAGTCTACGGGAATGTAAGGATGAATGCCCGTTATCCACACGACAGTACCTTCCTGCTCGCGCGAGGCAGGAAATCACCGTCCACTCGCAGAGAGCGGGCGGCGTCCCACCCGGAGCCCAGGCCCGGCCACGCGGGATGCAGCCCCCTTCGCTCCCAGCGCGCTTGCGTGCGGAGGGGCGGGGCGGGGCGGGCACCCGGCGCGCGGCACTTGGTCCCGCCCTGCCAGGGTTAACGTGGGATTGGCGCTGCTCGTAGCCAATCGCCTGGCAGCAAGTTCAGCCCTGAAGGCTTCCGCAAGCTGCGCAGCGCCAGAGCCGGTCGCTGGCTTTCGGAGAGTGAGGCTACGCTGCCGTCGGCACCGGGCTGGTCTTTGCGCCGTGCCGGCCGCCAGCTGTAGGCGGCGGGTAAGTGGCACGGACGCGGCTGGGACGGCGCTGCGGCCTTTGGTGGTAGACAGCTGCCGGCGGACAGCGGTGTGCCCGAGGGCACAGCGCCGGCTGCGGCTGCGTCCGCGGCGCTGTGTCTGGCCGTGCGGGCCAGGTAACCCCCGAGGCTCGCCCCCCGGTTCCGGTCAGGTGCCACGAACCTGCGGGCTGTGCGGCCGCGAGGGCGAAGGGGCGGTGGGGGAGGCGCTGCGGCAGGGGCGGCCGCCGCTTTTGCGGAGTTTCCCCTGACCGGGAGGCAGTCTGGGGCTGTCCGGCCGCGGGGGACTCCCCTAGAGGGGCCGAGAGCCTGCGGTCTGCCTGTAGAGCCATTGTTTGCGCGTCCTGGCGCGGGCGCAGACCTGCTGGGGAGGGCTGTCTGGACTTCGACGAGCACCACGCCTGCTCTGCCGGCCAGCTCGTGTAAATTTTGGGCCTTTCGAGCATTTATTTTTTTTTCCAGCCTGTAGCAAGTGGAAAAACGATCTTGAGTGATGGCATGTTCTTACTATAATTTACGGCGTTAAAAACAAGTATGGAATATTCACAGTGTAAATTTGAGACTTTTGCTTTATCGTACTGAAACTCGTCACCGTAAACCTTGATGCCTGTTCCTTAGCTCTTCAGAGGTGAAGGGGACGTTATCTTCCGGAAACACTTGCTGGATGGTTGAGACATTGCTCTCTATGCTAGTAGCTACATAACAGAAAGGGTTTAGGTGTTTTTACATCGGAGCTGTCCCATGTGTCATCCAGCTCCCGTTTTTCCCCTCCCCTTGATGGTAAGTCAGGTTGATTTTGTTTAAGGAATTCTTAAACCCAAGTAAATACCGTCATGAAAATAACTGGAAACCTACCACTTCCTCTTTGGTGTTCATCTTGAAGGTAAAGAGGAAAGGAAAACACTTTAAAAAGAAAAAACTAGAGGAGTTGACTAGAGAAATATTCAGAAGAAAGATTCATTCATTGCTTTACCTAGTTGTGTCACACAACTGAGAAACAAACTTTTTCCCTTGACAATGTAAATTTTACACCAAGTTATGTCAAAGCATGTTGCTCCCAGGTTCAGTATTCAATAGGGAATGATTTGAACTCTATCTACATTAGACTTAGAAGTCTGGCTACTGAGATGCAGACTGGCTGGATCAGTACTGATTTTTTAAAGATTTATTTTATTTATTTGAAAGGCAGAATGACAAAGACAAGCAGAGACAGAAAGAGATCTTCCATCCATCCACTGGTTCACCACCACCCCCCAATGGTGGCTGAGGTCAGAGGAGGGCCAGCCAGAAGCCAGGAACCTTGTCCTGGTCACCCATGTGGATGCAGGAATCCTAATGTGCTGCTTCCCAGGCACATTAGCAGGAAGCTGGATCGGAAGTGGAGCAGTAGGGACCCAGGACTCCATCTGGCGCTCAAATATGGGATCCTGCCTTAGGCAGCAACTCAAACTTCTATGCCACAGTGCTGCACACCACCACCACCCCCTTTTTAAATAGTAGTTATTCTGTTGGTAAATTGAATTCCTTGCTTTTCACTTTGCTCTCATGATACACAAAAATGTTAATTTTCTTTCAGTTTGAGTTTTCTTGTCCATTATTTCATTTAGTCAAACATGCTAGGAGACAAGCTTCAGAGAAAAGGTTTTAAAACTTTGTCTTTCAAAGTCAATGATAAAATATGTCTCATTTTACTACAGGATCAGATGCTGAGCATGCTGCACACCTTCATCAGTATATCCAAGTTGGAGGGTGTGTGTGTGTGAGAGAGAGAATTTAGATAAACTAGGGAAAAATAAATTCTGGGTGGCATCACAGTTGTGGCACCATGTTAACATTGCAACACTAAGTCCTGTATCTGAGTGCCAGTTTGTGTCCTGGCTACTGCACTTCCCATTCAGTTACTGTCTGATGCACATGGGAAGGCAGCTGATGATGTCCAGGTACTTGAAACCTGATACCCAGCAGGAGACCCAGATGGAATTCCTGGCTCTTTGCTTCAGCCTAGCCCAGGACCAGCTTTTGAGGGCATTTGGAGAGTGAACCAGCAGACAAAAGATCCCTCTCTGTCATTCTACCTTAAAAATAAATCCTTTTCAAAAAATCCTAGTAACATACTTATTTCATGATGTCAGAATTATGGCTATTTAGATTTCTAATTATGTCAGTGATAACTGATACCATTTCTTCCCTACAGAGCAAACATGAATGTTGGAGTTGCCCACAGTGAGGTAAATCCAAACACCCGGGTAATGAACAGCCGGGGTATGTGGCTGACATACACTTTGGGAGTTGGCTTGCTTCATATAGTCTTACTCAGCATTCCATTCTTCAGTGTTCCTGTTGCTTGGACCTTAACCAATATTATTCATAATCTGGTAAGAATTTCACATTACACTAAACATACAGAAGTCTAAGGTTTAGTGGTTGCCAGAAGTCAAGGGGAGGAAGGAATTGGGAATTCTTATTTAATGGGTACAATTTTGAATTTTTTATAAGAGGAATAGAATTTTGCAGATGGATAGTATAGTGATGGGTGCCCATTTAATGTTGTTGAATTGTACATTTAAAAATGGTTAGAATGGGACAGGTGTTTGGTGCAGGAGTTATGACATCACTTGGGATGTCCATATCCCATTCTGGAGGGCCTGGGTTCAAGTTCCAATTCCATTCCTAATTCCAGGGTCTTAGTGATGTGCCTGGCAGGCAATAGGTAAGAGCTCAAATAGTTGGGTCATTACTATTCACATGGGAGACCTGGGTTAAGTTTCAGGCACCTGGCTTCAACATGACCCAGCTCCAGCTGCATTTATGCAGTGATACAGGGAATGGAAGCTCTCTGTTTCTTTCTCTCTGTCTCCCAACATTAGGCTTTTTCTCTAAGTAAAACCTTTTTTCTTCCATTGTTTGTGTAGAATCCAGCAAAGAGTAAGTAGTTTTAATAAAAATTACTAAATTTAGTAAAAATTACTAAATTACACTGTAATTCAAACTACTAGAATATACTAACCAGAATGTTTCGAAAGGATTCATGTTTTTTAGTTAATTTTAATTAGTCTAATAAAAATTTTTGGCTTCAGTTTGTATTAAGCATTTCTAAATTGTGTAAGTTGACTCCTGTTTTACTTTAGAAGTTTTGAACTTAATCAGATCTATGTGATTTAGGATGTTTTGGTGCCTTAGTTGCTGCTTGTTGACTATCACTATTTATTAGCTCCACAGAGTATCAGAGCTTGAATTAACTCTGCTGACCATATTATACAACCTTGGAAATTAAATGTTCTAAATGGCACATGTTGCAGGCCTCCACACAACCTGATGACTTCTCTTAACAGCCTACTAAAGTATACTGAAAGAGGACTAATGTTGCTAATTGAGAATTTTAATTGAATACACATTAAGTTATGTTTGTTTAAAGATACCCCAGAAAATGAAGACCTTAAAGCATTAAGTCAGAACAAAGTAAGAGAAACAGAGTTTTTAAATTAATAGCTTCTGGAATGTTTTTCAAATTGACTGGATGAGGAAAAGGATAATGTGCTGGTGGAAATGATGTGTCCATTCCCTCCATTTCATGTGATAGGACAAATACTATTTTTAAATAGTGACTTCTAGTAAACAGTTGAAACTAACCATGCCTCTTTTATTGAAAATCTTGCTTTGGCTTCCATAAGATCACTTTCTTCTCCTAGATGTATTTCTGATTTTCTTCTGTGTTTCCTCTTAGAGGGTCATCTTATTTTTTCTTCTCTTAAAATACTGCTGGCCCCAAGTTCTTTTCTTATATATTACTTTATCATATATTTTAAGTTTCTACTGTAGAATAATGATGCTCATATTTATATAATCAGATAACCCCATAGCTTACACAAAACAAGTATAAATTGATCTCATCTTATTCCTCATGAATTCCTCACTACCCTCAATCTGATCCTCTGTTTCTAATCTTATTTAAAGGCACCAGTGTCTACACAGTAAGCTAAGTTAGCTCAGTGTCAGTGACAAAGTGATACAATATATAACCCAAACTGTTTTGGGAGTACCAGGGAGTTCTTACAATAACTATTCCAGGAGAACAGATGTAAATCAGAACTGTCCTATGCAGACTAACACTATGTATGGTCACTTTGGTCTTAGACTAACTCTACCCCTTCCATTATATTCCATATCCATTTGGTCAAAGTCCTGTCTGTTCTATTGCTTTTTTATCAATTTAATCTTCATACCTCCATTTTTTTCTTGGGAGGAGTATTCCACTAAATCAAATGGTCTTGATGTTCCTCTAATTCTACATTCCTCCAATCCAGTTTAGCACAATGATATTTTTAAAATGCGTGTCTGCTCAAATCATACTTTTAAGTCCTTGTGAATCTCTATGTCATTCACAGGAAAATCTCAAGTTCTTCCTGTGGCATAAAAGACTGATATCTGATAACTGCAGAGAATTAAAAAGAGACTATAATCTCAGTCATTGATAAACAGAACTTTCTGCTTTGACTTAAGCTTTTCTGCTGTTTTAATATCCTTCCTCCCTGGGTGGTTCTACTTTTCATGCAAGTCTACACGGATATCACAATTCATAGCATTCTGTTACTATGTATTTATCTCAGTTTTATAATTAGCACTTTGTCCAACGATGTATTTAAATGGTTGCTGAATAAATGAAGTCTTTTTCCTTCTCCAGTAGCACGTCTTAAATATATTTTAGAAGTCATCCCCTGCCCATGTATTCAAGTTGATTGACTGAGACTGAGGCACAATTTATAGCCAGAGAAAAACAATAGGCTGGCGCTGCGGCTCACTTGGCAAATCCTCTATCTGCGGTGCTGGCACCTCGGGTTCTAGTCCTGGTCGGGGGACCGGATTCTGTCCCGGTTGCTCCTCTTCCAGTCCAGCTCTCTGCTGTGGCCCATGAGGGCAGTATCGGAGGGTGGCCCAAGTGCTTGGGCCCTGCACCCACATGGGAGACTGAGAGGAAGCACCCGGCTGCTGGCTTCGGATCAGCACAGCGCTGGCCATAGTGAACCAAAGGAAGGAAGACCTTTCTCTGTTTCTCTCTCATTGTCTATAACTCTCTCTCTGTCTCTCTCTGTCTAACTCTGCCTGTCAAAAATAAAAAAAAAAAAAAAAAGAGAGAGAGAGAAAAACAATAGATAATTGGTAGCCTGGAAGATTTATTCTTATTAGCCCACTACACTAAAAACCCAAGTTAACAAGCCTTAGATGCAGTCATCATTATTACATGACTCCAAATTTAAGTTTCCTTTGAAGGTAACCTACTTTAAACCAATTAAACATATGAAACATATACTGAATGCTTTTAAACATGGGAAAATATACCTGCTTAAGAAAACATACTATGTTTGCCTTTTTAAACATTACAGTAAACACCTACAGTGATTTCTTTTTATTTGGCGCTACAGTTCATTCTTAGAGATACATATTAATACTTCACAAGATTCTCGACCTACCTTTAAAAAATGAATGAGAAAAATTTCTTCATTTTTGTTCAGTAAATAGTTTTTAAGGGCTAGTTATGTCACACATACTTTTTTTCCTAATTCTTTTGATGTGGGTATAATCATCATTAATATTTTTACATGAGAAATATTTAAAATAAACGTATTAGGATAGAATATATATGTACATATGAGCAGATAAAATTTAATTTACCCTGAAAAACATATATTAAAAATGTTTGAATATTACATTCTAAACAGTAGGAAGAGCAGGTGGTTTGGAGGAAATAGTAGGAGATTGTTTTCGTAGATTGTAACACACAAGTAGACTAGAGTAGAATTTCTTAACTTATTTGGAGTCAAATGCTACTGAGAATTTGTTTTATAGTTCCTGATAAAGCCTAAATGAAAAAAATTTCTTAGTACTTACAGAGTAAACATTCCTTGGCTTGCTATTTTTAATGAAACACTATACAAGTACAAAGATCAGGCTAATTATTGTTAACGTGGAAGGTTTCACTAAAGAGTTGTCATTGGAGCTGTAATTTCAATTTCAGATGAGTATACATGTCCTGTGCTCTATACACATAGGCCAGTTACTAAGTGTTTGCCGAATTGAATCCAGTTGAACATGAGTCCTTTCCTCCATAGCTTAAATATTAATGCTGCTAAATATCTTTTGAATTACCTGATGTAGACTAAGCTTTCAAAGGAAGGGCTCTCTTAACCTCCTTGAATAGAAAACCTCAAATCACTAATGTTTCTATTTATTAAAAGTTGAAGTATAAGAAATGATATTACATCATGGCTTTAGCAGAAAAACTTTTTCATGATAATATTTAGGCTCTATGCTATCAGCAATGCCTCAAACAAAAATCCTGAAACAAAGTACTTTCAATCCCAGTGGGTATGATAATCTCAAGGAAATCAAATCTAACCACAAAATTAGGTGTTTACTAAGAGAAGAATAGCTCTTAGCATTTTTTTTTAATTTTGTATTTTAAAAAACCTTAAGATATAATATTAAAGTGCTGTTTCACTTCTGATCCAGCTCCCTGCTAATGCACCTGGGAAAGCAGTGGAAGATGGCCCAAGTGTTTGGGCCTCTGCTACCATGTGAGACCCAAATGGAGTTTAAGGCTCCTGGCTTTAGCCTGACCCTGACCCAGCCCCAATCGTTGCCCCAGCCGTTGCCCATTTGAGTAATGAATTAGCAGATGGAATCTGTCTGTCCCAGCCGTTGCCCATTTGAGTAATGAATTAGCAGATGGAATCTGTCTGTCTCTCCCTTTCTCCCTCTCCCCCTCTCCTCCTGTCTCCCTCTCCTCTCCTTCTCTCCCTCTCGCCCTCTAACTCCGCCCTTTAAATAAGTAAGTCTTTTTTTAAAAAGTGAATTGAGCTGAACATTATACATTTTACATAAAACCATCGTTGTTGCATTGGAAGAGAACTAGCGAAGCAAGGGCAGTCCTAAAATTAAATATTTCAAAACCATAGATTTTATTATTTTTACATATATGTATTTGGTCAACTTGTGTGTTTCTACCAAGGTTTACTAATAGGACATTCTGAACAAAACTTCTATATATGCATTGGGAAAACGGTTAAGTCTATTTCCTAATTGAAATGTGTTAAAAAATCTAAATGAAATGATGTTATGCTACTCTGATACTAGTTTTTTTTTAAAGATTTATTTATTTATTTGAAAGTCCGAGTTACACAGGGAGAGGAGAGGCAGAGAGAGAGAGAGAGAGAGAGAGGTCTTCAATCCGCTGGTTCACTCCCCAATTAGCCGCAACAGCCTGAGCAGCACCAATCAGGAGCCAGGAGCTTCCTCCAGGTCTTCCCACATGGATGCAGGGGCCCAAAGACTTGGGCCATCTACTGCTTTCCATAGCAGAGAGCTGGATTGGAAGTGGGGCAGCCAGGACTCAATCTGGAGCCTATATGGGATGCCAGCACTGAAGGTGACGGCTTTACCCTCTACGACACAGCACCAGATTTATATTTATTTTCAGTTTAATAAAAAGAGATAAAACAAGTTGCTTTTGGTTGACCTTTTACTGATATTCATCAAGTAATATTTATATTCCTCAGACGGCTTTATTTTACCATAAAGAAATTGTCCACAGCTTTTCATTATTATATGGACACTTAAAACTCAAGTTGTTAAATAACACACAGTGCCAAAACCTGGAACTATTTTTTTTAATAATATATATTTTTTAACTCAATAGATCCTGTATCTGCCAGGCCATGCCCACAAATGCCCTCGAGGCTTAGTATTTGGCCCAGCCAAAGCTGGGAACCAGCAAATTCCATCCAGACGGACAAATGGGTGGCAGGAACCAAACCACCAGAGCTGTCACCTTGTACCTTCCAGGGCATGCACTGGCAGGAAGCTGGAATCAAGAGTAGAGGTGGAGAGCTGGAGGGTGAACCAACGGCAAAAGGAAGACCTTTCTCTCTGTCTCTCACTGTCCACTCTGTCAAAAATAAAATAAATAAATAAATAAAAAGAGTAGAGCTGGGGCTCAAATCCAGGCATGCTGATGTGGACTGCCAAATGTCTGCCCCTGGAATTATCTTTTTTTTTTTTCTTTTTAAGATGTATTTATTTTATTTGAAAGTGAGAGTTACACAGAGAGAGGAGAGGCAGAGAGAAAGAGAGGTCTTCCATATGCCGGTTCACTCCCCAGTTGGCCACAACGGCCGGAGCTGCGTTGATCAGGAGCCAGGAGCTTCTTCCAGGTCTCCCACGCGGGTGCAGGGGCCCAAGGACTAGGGCCATCCTCCACTGCTTTCCCAGGCCAGAGAGTTGGATCGGAAGTGGAGCAGCTGGGTCTCAAATCAGTGCCCATATGGGATGCTGGCACTTCAGGCAAGGGCATTAACCCGCTGCGCCACAGCACCGGCCCTTGGAACTATCTTAATGCTTATTGGCATAGACTAATTTTATATTTCATATTGATTATATACTCCCTCGCTTGTTTTCCAGGGGATGTATGTATTTTTGCATGCAGTGAAAGGAACACCTTTTGAAACTCCTGACCAAGGTAAAGCAAGGCTCCTAACTCACTGGGAACAACTGGACTATGGAGTACAGTTTACATCTTCACGAAAGTTTTTCACAATTTCTCCAATAATTCTGTAAGTAGTGAAATTTTTATGAAGAGATTGGGATAAAAAGAACGTGTCCTTTTCTCAGATTGAATTAGAATTAGAAACAATATTCTATATAAAATTCTATCAGTAAATAGCTATCTCATAAAAAGTACAAGAAAAATTTTTAACAAATTGATAATAAACCAGTTTTATTTTGGTCAGTACATACAGAAACAACATTATATGCTCATCACTGTACTTCGAAATTCTAGGATATACAGGTCAAATATATTCCAGCTCCTTTCCAAGTTCTTAAAAGAAAAGTAATTATATAATAATATTCTGTATTGTACTATCAGATTAATCTTCCTAAAAAGTGATACAGATGATCACAACAAGTTCATTGGATTCCCAACCCTATTCATTATTCAGACTCTTTCATTGAGTATGGTTTAGTAACAAGTCAGGCTTTCACGTAGGACAGACCTGAGTTCAATCCTATATCTATCACCCAGCCACCTTGGTTTCCTTACCTTATACTTAACTTAATTTTGATGCTATAAGAAATAAATGAGATAATATCTAATTTTTAAAAATTTTTGACAGGCAGAGTGGACAGTGAGAGAGAGAGAGACAGAGAGAAAGGTCTTCCTTTGCTGTTCGTTCACCCTCCAATGGCCGCTGCGGCTGGCGCACTGCGCTGATCCGATGGCAGGAGCCAGGTGCTTCTCCTGGTCTCCCATGGGGTGCAGGGCCCAAGCACCTGGGCCATCCTCCACTGCACTCCCTGGCCACAGCAGAGAGCTGGCATGGAAGAGGGGCAACCGGGACAGAATCCGGCGCCCCGACCGGGACTAGAACCCGATGTGCCGGCGCCGCAAGGTGGAGGATTAGCCTAGTGAGCCACGGCGCTGGCCGAGATAATATCTATTTTTAAAGCATTAATCTCTATCTGGTATCTAATTTCTTTATTTTACCCATTAGTAAAAATTGTTACTGCCTCATTTTCCCTTTACATGACCATTTTATTCCCACCCAATTTGTAAACTAGTCAAGCTCTTCATAGCAGCATTTCTTGAATAGTTCAATAGTTCATTGAATCCATGTTTGTTTTAATCACTTCTACCTGAATTGCCTTCTCTTTCTTGTCTGCCCCCCAAGCTTTTTTGAGAGATAACTGACAAAAATTATATAGATATTTTATTTCTCCAGATTATAAATATATGGATTGCTCTGAATCACATTCAGAGACTTGCACATAATAGTTTTTTTTTAACTTAACTTTTTTTTTTTAAAGATGTATTTATTGATTTGAAAGGCAGAGTTACAGAGAGGCAGAGGCAGAGAGAAAGAGAGATCTTCCATCTGCTGGTTCATTCCCCAAATGGCTGCAATGGCTAAAGCTGGGCTGAAGAATGGCTGAAGCAGCCAGGAGCTTATTCCGGATCTCCCACACAGGTGCAGAAGCCCAAGGACTAGGGCCATCCTCCACTGCTTTCCCAGGCCATAGCAGAGAGCTGGATCGGTAGTGGAGCAGCCGGGACTGGAATTGCACCCATGTGGGATGCCAGCACTGCAGGCAGAAGCTTTACCTGCTGCGCCACAGCACAGGTCCCCATAATGGGTGTTTTATGTATGTTAATCAGTACTATAATCTACACAGCCCGTATATAATATTATACCCATAATAGACTCACTACAGTTTGGAATAGCTGGAAAGACTTCTTAAGAACATAGGAGGGAATAGGTTTGGGACAGTTGTTTAAGTAACGGGAGACATTTTTAAATGAAAGGAATAAATAAACTGTTAGGCTTCTTTTTCTTTATATTCATAGCACTCTGGGGAAATTTTGAATTGGCATAGTGTCATATAAAATTAACATCAAAAGAAAAATGTTGGCCGGTGCCACGGCTCGCTAGGCTAATCCTCCACCTGCAGTGCCGGCACCCTGGGTTCTAGGGGCGCCACATTCTGTCCTGGTTGCCCCTCTTCCAGGCCAGCTCTCTGCTGTGGCCCAGGAGTGCAGTGGAGGATGGCCCAAGTACTTGGGCCCTGCACCCGCATGGGAGACCAGGGGAAGCACCTGGTTCCTGACTTTAGATCGATGCAACGCGCAGGCTGTAGCGGCCACTTGGGGGATGAACCAATGGAAAAAGGAAGACCTTTCTCTCTGTCTCTCTCACTGTCCACTCTGCCTGTAAAAAAAAAAAGAAAAAGAAAAATGTCTGTAGGGTCTAACAAAAATAAATGCAGTACCAAGAATAATGTTTACTCAAATACCCCTGAAGATCTACCTGTTCACAGTGTCCATGTTTGTCAGAAGATACTTTTGACCCACAGGTATGATCTCAGATATTCTGATTAAATTCCATACATAACTGAAGAAAAAGCAGTGAAGCCACCTGTACACCATTAATACCTTTAGGTGCTTTCGTACTTTCCTATGTAATCATAATTTTTCAAGTACATACAGTGTTATTCTAGATTTTTAGATAAAGAAACTGACTCAATTGAATTACCTTGTTCAACATCTTGGATTCTTTGGAGTCAAGAGACCAGATTAAACCCTGAATTTCTATCTTCTAATATAGGGCTCTTTCCAGTATATCTCTTGGCAATTGACTGTTGTCATACTGATTATCGCCTGTGATTTGCATACTGTTGGAAGGTCCTCTAGGGTTTCTTAAGAGTCAGATAATTTTGATATATAATCTACATATAAAATTTTCAAAGATCTCTGTTGCTCTGCCTTTCAAGAATTTGAAAATAAATAAACATTTATAAAAAGTATGCAAGTATATGAAAGTAAGAAGAGTGAATTTGATGTAAAGATTGAGGAATATAGTTTTAGGAAATAATTTTGTGACTATAGTAGGTGGAATATTGTAATTTTCTCAATATAGGTCATTATGAAAATAATATTTGTACTTTTTTTTTAACTCATACTTTGAAGGAGCTGTTTTCTAATCATGATTCCATAAGGTACCTATTTCCCTTTATGAGAAACTGGAACAGTAGTTACCAGGAAAGATTATTGATACTGTCTCTGTGTTCTCTAAAAGTAGTCAGACAAGCACCTATATTTAAACTAACTTCTTGATTATGATCAAGTAAGGTATGAACGATGTATTCTTACATCTTATCTCTGTTGGACTGTTCTTTTAGTAGCCATATGATGTATCTGTGCTCTGATACACCCTTGGATAAAAGTAGACATGGTCAGTGATTTATGGTCTTTAAGATGGTTTATGCTCGTTCAAACAAATTCTCAGATGTTGGATGTCTAAATACATACACGCACTTGGTTATAGCAAAGCACTGTTTTACAACAGTGTCTTTCAAGTTTCCAGTTAAACTGGTTATAAACCTGTTCAACCACAGTGTGAAACTGAGAATATCAAAAGGATAGCCAAGTGTTTGTTTCTTTCAAAGATACTGAATTGTACTCATGTACTTAAAAAGTGCATTTTTCAAAGTTTTATAGTAGAGGTGTTAACTTTTTGGCAAATCACAAAATCCTTTGAGAACATAATGGATGCTTTGGATGCAGATCTTCTCTTGGGAAGCATACACATAAATATCAAACTACACCTGAAATCTAGACTTAGGAACCCTAGCTTGAAAACCTTCCATGTTAAAGGATGCTAAGAAGCCCTGTGTTAATTTAACATAATTGTAGAAATGCAAAATATTTTCCTACACTAAACAAACTTAAATCTCAAATCAACTTAGTTTCAAGCTAAAATGTTTCTTCTCATTTTAGTGCTTAAAAATGGTTTACTTTTTAAGTATTTATGTTCCAGTGGTCTTTTTCTACATTTTAATCTTTTTTTAATTCCGAGCTAATTTCATTTTTGGATGTTACATGTATTTTATCTCTACAGATATTTTCTGGCAAGTTTCTATACAAAGTATGATCCAACTCACTTCATCCTAAATACAATTTCTCTCCTGAGTGTGCTTATTCCCAAAATGCCGCAACTACATGGTGTTCGGATCTTTGGAATTAATAAGTATTGAAATGTCTTGAAAGTCAATGAAAATCTTTAAAGCTGCTGAGTTTCTCATAAGGAAAGAGTGGTTAGTAAACTGCACTGGTTTCTGTGATAATGTGAAATGAGAATTATTACATTGGAAGGCCAATTGCTGGTTCTTCGTATGCTGGTGTGAAGTGCAGAGTTCTCAAAGATGCCTCTGTTTAATGCATCTGGTGTATTTCTGGAGAGAGGCTTTATAAGCAGACTGGGCAGGCCCAGCGTTTAATTTAATGGCAGTACACAGAGGGTATAGCAGATAAGTTCAAGGAAGTAAGAGGTTTATAAAAAACTAGGAACAGCTTAACTTACAACAAATGGGCATTATGTTAGGAAAAGAAAACTTCCAATCATTCAGTCACAGTCAGTTTAAGCAGACTTACATGTAAATTAGAATCATCTCTTTATAAGTTTATTATAGACTGTTTAATTACCTTATATATTCCTCTTATCTTATATAAGAGGACGTGAACCCTCTTGTTTCATATAAGCCAGTTCTTACCTTATGATTGTATGTTTTTGGTTTTGCTGGCTCAATACTATGTGTTGACAGATGAGGTCATTTTTACATTTATTACATTACAGAGTTCATGAAGGTCCACCTTCATGACTGATTGGTGTTAGAAGAGAGCCAGTTATCTTACAAGCAGCCTGTGAGTCAGTGTTCTAATTTTGGAACAAAGTAGATTTTGCTGCTTTTGCAAACACAAGACTGCTAAACCAATTAAGAAAATAATTTATTGTAAGCAGTTAAAGTATATGGTAATTTAAAGGTATCTGTTTGGTTGGGCAGTTTCATTTGTAAAATCTGTGTCCTTTAGAAGAGGAAATATAAAGTGGAGAACTATAGCCAACCTGTGGTCTGGCAGAAACTGCTTGTCTAGCAAAAAGTAACAAAGTAACTAATGGAGTCTTTTCTAAGTCTTCCTGTTCTCAACCCCATATTTTGCTCATTAATACCAGTATTTTGCCTTTAAATATGTGGTTCTTAGTGTAGATAACCTAAAGTGGTAACTATTTCCAGAGCAACTATATTGAAAACTTGTGTTAGGAAAATGTCCTGTAGTTGCTGACATTAATAATAAGAAATAATTACATACTACATGAAAAGTCACATATCAAAACAACAAAGTTCTGATATGAGGTGAAACTGAAAAATACAGTAACATTTACAAGCAAAATTGAGTGAAAAGAGTTATAGACCAACTTAAAAATCAGTTTGGGTCAATAAGCTGACTTTTGGAGATAATAATCATTGTTTTATATTTCAAAAATATTGAGTTTCAAAATACATTGTATTATACTGCCTTTCTATGTTTGTCTTTTCCTGTGTATTTTTAAATGGTAATCTGTACTTTAATAAAATTTTTCCTTGGTATGAAATTTCAGAAGCTCTCCAGTTTAATATTAGGCAAATCACATGGCTGTTTTTCAGATTTACTTTAAAGCAACTTAATTTGTAAAATTAAGGTAACTAAAAATGCTTTCTGTACTTCTTTGAAGTTTATATCGAAAGACCTCTCTTTATTGCACATACTAAAGAGATAGAAATCTGCCTCATAAGAAGGCCTCTTCTCTTACTTTCCTTGCTTTCTTTTTAATGTTTTAAAAATACTTACTCAGTAGACATTTTAGGACCTATTCTGTTGTAGGTATTATTTTAGGTTTTGCAGAGAGTTTATAAATTAGATAAGCCAATCCCTTCTACTGGGGAGCTTACATTCTAGTAGAGGACAGATAATAAATAAAGACCTATTATTTTAGGTAGTGGTAAATGGTATGGGGGTAAAACTTATGACAAAGAAGCCTGCCTCCGGTCTTCCCTGAGGATGCTGAGCCGTCAGTTAAACACAGACCTTGTTAACATGAAGGAGCAAATAATACGAGGATGGGAGGAAAGTGCATTCTCAGTAAAGGTAATGACAGTTATTAGCCTCTGGAGCAAGAATGCAGACTGAAGGAGCATGAGACAGTCAATCGTTGAGAAGTAAACAGGGAGGAAGAGAATGGCAGCAAATGAGATCCAAGAAGTACATAGGGGTCCAAGTCCTCAAGGGCTGTATAGATCAAGGCAGTGAGTAGGTTTTATTCTCAGTGTGACAAAGCCATTGGTGAGCCTTATATATGAGATTAGTTTAAGAATCTAACTTTCTAATGTTGAGAATAAACTAAGGGAATAGAAAAATGGGAACCTACCTGCAAGAAATAGACTTGGGAAGCATTGAGATGAAATGAGAAACGGTCAGACATGGGATATACTTCACAAGTGTAGTTCACAAGGCTGGTGCACTGAATTTAAGATGGCAAGAGGGAATTAAATGGCTCCTGGTTTCTTGTTCTTAGCATCTAAATGAATGGTTGTTGTACTTAAATACAGAAATTTGGCTAATTTTTTTTAAAAAAAATTGTGCATCTTAATTTCAGGAGCCATAAGAACAATTTTTTTTTTAAAGATTGATTGATTTGAAAGGTGGAGTTAGAGAGAGAGAGAGAGATCTATCCGCTGGTTCACTCCCCAAATGGCCACAATGGCTGGAGCTGAGCTGATCCAAAGCCAGGAGCAAGGAGCTTCCTCTAGGTCTCCCATGCGGCAGGGGCCCAAGGATTTAGGCCATTTTAGACTGCTGTCCTAGACCATAGCAGAGAGCTGGATTGGAAGTGGAGCAGCTGGGATTTCAACCTGCGCCCATATGGGATGCCTGCTCTGCAGGCGAGGGCTTTACCCACTATACCACAGCACTGGCCCCAACAGCAATTTATTAAGGCATGAATGCGGAAATGCATTTATCAGAGTATCTTCCTGCATTTCCATATTACTATGGAATTCTAATAACTACATAGTATTTGTTGGAATTCTGTAAGAAACACTTGTGCCTTCTCTTCCAGTTATTCAATCATGTATAGTACAGACTGGTGGGTGTTTTATTCTTTGGGTTATAGTCAATAGTTTTATTATAGCTTGTTGCTCAGATTGTCCTCCAGCTTTGACCATGGGGAGTTCTTCCAAGTTGGGTCACCGTGTCCTTTTTTTTTTTTTTTTTCTGAGAGAGAGAGAAAAAGGTCTTCCTTTTTCCGTTGGTTTACCCCCCAAATGGCCACTACGGCCGGCGCACTGCGTCAATCCGAAGCCAGGAGCCAGGTACTTCCTCCTGGTCTGCCATGGGGTGCAGGGCCCAAACACTTGGGCCATCCTCCACTGCCTTCCTGGGCCACAGCAGAGAACTGGACTGGAAGAGGAGCAACCGACACTAGCACCCGGGATGCCGGCGCCGCAGACGGAGGACCAGCCTAGTGAGCAGCTGCGCCGGCCCACTGTGTCCTTTTGACCTGCCTGCCCTTCCTTTTGTTTTCTTTTAAAAGATGTATGGTGTTATTGTCTTTTAAACTGTAAAGACCCTAAAGGGTATAACAGTATCTCCTTAACTAATATATTTTATAGATTAACTTTATACAGTTAGATGATTCTATAAGGTAAAGCTTAGAGACCATATAATTCAAACTTTTACATTATCTGAAATTTTCATTAACAAAAAATCTTTTGTTCAACTCTGTTTTAACCTGAAAGAGGACTTTCAACTTGTAAGACAGCATATTCCTTTTATTCTTTAAAGATTTATTTGTTTAAAAGTTTCTGAAAGAGGGAAGAGACAGGTCTTCATTTGCTTGTTTGCTCCCCAAGTGGCTGCAATAGCCAGGGCCAGCAGGAACTTCTTCGGGTCTCTCATGTGGGTGGCAGGGGCCCAAGCACTTGGACCGTCATCCGCTACTTTTCCTAGGCCATAAACAGATAGTTGGATCATGAGTGGAACAGCCAGGACACAAACTGGTGCCCATATAGGATGCCAGCATCTCAGGCTGAGGCTTAACCTGCTATGCCCCAATGCCAGCCCTGCCTATTCCGTTTTTTGACACATCTGATAACCTCTTACACTGAGCCCAAATCAAATCCTTATCCCACACAACCTTCTAGCTATTTGAAGAATTCTCACATTGGTATCTCTCCATAACTGAATAAACATAAAGGCTAGAGCCTTTACCATTTTCTATATAATACAATTTCACATTGCTCCCATTTTCATAGTAATTCTAAATACAAGACGTGTTAGGATGTGATATGATTAGAGCATTACCATGTAATGCAGCCTAATATCACTAATTATTTTGATACCATTTGCTATTGATTCACTTTATGGTCACAAAAACATCAGGTCTTCAAACTTGTAGTACTACTAAATGATACTTCCCCTTTACATACTTGAGTGAATTAATTTATTCATCATTAAATTTGTAAATAAATTAACTGAGTTAATTGGTTAAATAAATTTTATTTATTTTTTCTATAGAAACTTTTCTTGTCAGCTTTGAATCTTTCTTTTCTTTTGTAAATATCTGTTTAAAACGCAGAACTCTATCTGGGTCTTCCATATCAGTGGCAAGGGCCCAAGCACTTGGGCCATCTTTCATTGCTTTCCCAGGTGCAGTTGGCAGGGAGCTGGATCAGAAGTGGAACAGCCAGGAGTTGAACTGGTGATCATATGGGATGTCAGCACTGCAGGTTGCAGCTTAACCCACTGCACCACAACACTTACCGCTAAAGTTGAATCTTAATTTGCACAAAATAGATTGCTCCTGTTATTATGTTCACTATATTAATATATGCCAACAGAGGGGTGGGTATCGGGTGCAGGGGTTAAGATGCCACCTGTGATGCCTGATTGCTTCTAATCCAAGTTTCTGCTAATGTACACCCCAGGAGGCTACAAGCTCAAGTACTTTGGTCCCTGCCACCCACATGAGAAGCCTAAAAAGCCCAAATTAACTTCCAGGCTCCTGGCTTTGACCTTTGGGAAATAAACCAGTAGATAGAAGATCTTTTTCTGTCTTTCAAATAAAATGAAAATTTCAAACACACACACCAGTAAGTATAACCCAAAAAATAACTCTCATGATAGTCATGAAGAAGACATAGAGTAATCCAGTATAGACCAATGCAGTTGAATAGTCTAATGGGTGATGACTAGAAAGGAGAGTAATTCCCAAAGGAGGACCATGGCTCGTACATACTGATGTGGGAAAAGTTAACAGGGTCAAGAATGGGAAGGCAGCACTAGTTAAAATAACCAAAAAAGAAGCTTGGAGTAGTGCTGGGCAGAGAGGGGGTAAATAGGAGAATGGCAGGAGATAAAAACTCCTCTGTGTGGTGTCATAAAGAAAAATAATGAAAATGTTTGTTTTAATTTTACTACCTAATTTCAGTTCCAGTAAAATAAAATAATTCAGAGTATTTTTATGTGATTTAGATTTTTGTTTCACATAGCTGTGAATAAATGCATGAGAATTATAAACATCAACTTCAGAACACTGAATATTTGGGGCATATATTACAGAGGGCTTCAGCTATACACGGTGATGTTTAGTGTCACACTTACAGAAGTTGTTTGTATTATTCTTGATCATTTTTAATACTCTGAAATGTTTCCTAGTTAGTAAGAGTTTAATAATATGTTTGGATTTTGCGTAGAGTACAGTACATTATTCAAGCACTTGATAAATAATGGTTCTGGATGTGATTCACCTACAGCTCTAAAGTTCTATACAATTGAAGTTCAGCAGATAAGCCAAGTTTAGCATTCTGTCTTCACTCTGCATAAATGTATCTTCATAAAAAAACAGTGTTTTCAAATATAAGAACTATGGTAAGGAAATAAACCACATTAGTCACACTGTAAAATGAACTTTTTTAAAATATAAATATGAATGGAATCTTTCTGACTTTCCAATTATGAAACTATATCATTATTGATAATCTTATTTTGAAAAACTTCCATATTTTTCAAATATACTCTATTTATGGTCACTATATTATCAAGAAGAAAAATACAAGGGATCTCAAAAAAAGTTCATGGGAGGAACCAGCGCTTATGGCAATGGGTAAAGTCACCCTCTGTGGTGCCGTCATCCCATAGGGGCACCGGTTCATGTCCTGGCTGCACCGTTTCCAATCCAGCTCCCTGCTCATGTGCCTAAGAAAGCAGCAGCAGATGGCCTAAGTCGCTGGGGCCCTGCACCTATATGGGAGACCCAGAAGAAGCTCCTGGCTTCAGACCAGCCCAGCTCCAACCATTACGGCCATTTGAGGTGTGAACCAGTTAATGGAAGATCTGTCTCTTCCTCTCTCTGAAACTCTGCCTTTCAAATAAATATTTTTTTAAAAAGTGCACTGGAAGGACCGGCGTTGTGGCACAGTGGGTTAAAGCCCTGGCCTGAAGCACCGGCATCCCATATGGACACCGGTTCTAGTTCCAGCTGCTCCTCTTCCAACCCAGCTCTCTGCTGTGGCCTGGGAAAGCAGTGGAAAATGGCCCAAGTCCTTGGGCCCCTGCACCCACGTGGGAGACCCAGAAGAAGCTCCTGGCTCCTGGCTTCAAATCCGCATAGCTCCAGCCATTGCGGCCATCTGGGGAATGAACCAGCAAATGGAAGACCTCCCCCTCCCTTTCCCCTTCTCTCTGCCTCTCTGTAACTCTGTCTTTCAAATAAATAAAATTAATCTTTTAAAAAATAAAAAGTGCACTGGAAATGAATGTTAGGAAAAAATACATGGATTTCAAAAAATTATTTGCACCAAAATAAACCTTTAATCCCATTTTCCATGAACATTTTGAAGTTCTCATATTCATTATTTCTTCATTTTGTAAATTTTTTTTTGATGGAACCACAGAAGCCAGGTGACTTGCTGGCTCGTACCCAGGAAAATTGTGATCCTTTGAAGTATTTGTCCCTCTTACGAATTAGCAAATCACATGCTTCTGTCATAGCACTGAAAGTCAACAGAGGTTTATGAAAACAAAAGATTCACCTCTATTTCCTTCTAAAACCACATATTTAAAATAATAAGAAATAAAATCATCTAAGTATGGAGGTTCCCCAGAGTATAAATTACCATGTGCCTCTGCCTTTCAATTATTTTTTTCTTTTTAAGATTTATTTGAAAGGCAGAGTTACAGATAGGAAGAGGCAGACAGAGATCTTCTATTCACTGGTTCACTCCCCAGATAGTTGCAAAAGCCAGGGCAGGACCAAGTGGAAGCAGGAGCCAGCAGCTTCTTTCAGGTCTCCCACATGGATGGCAGAGGCCCAAACACTTAGGCCATCTTCTGCTGCTTTTCCCAGGCCATTAGCAGGGAGCTGGATTGAAGATGGAGCATCCTGGACATAAACGACTGCCCATATGGGATGTGGGCTTTACAGGCATCGGCTTTACCCACTAAGCCATGATGCTATCCCTCAAAGAAAATATTTTTTTTTTTTTTTTGACAGGCAGAGTGGACAGTGAGAGGGAGAGACAGAGAGAAAGGTCTTCCTTTTGCCGTTGGTTCACCCTCCAATGGCTGCCACGGATGGCGCGCTACGGCCCGCGCACCGCGCTCATCCGATGGCAGGAGCCAGGTGCTAGGTGCTTTTTCCTGGTCTCCCATAGGGTGCAGGGCCCAAGCACTTGGGCCATCCTCCACTGCACTCCTGGGCCACAGCAGAGGGCTGGCCTGGAAGAGGGGCAACCGGGACAGAATCCGGAGCCCCGACCAGGACTAGAACCCGGTGTGCCGGCGCCGCAAGGCGGAGGATTAGCCTGTTGAGCCACGGCGCCGGCCTCAAAGAAAATATTTTAAAGAAACACACCTACTTTTCAGAAAAGCGCCAAAACTATTTTTATTGCTTCCATACCATACTGACCATTCTGCTGATTATTTGAATTCTGCTTTATTGTAATGTGGTCAACACAAAGATGGTGACAACTAGCAAACTCAACTACCTTAGCTTCCCCATTGTTGCATTTTTTATAAATTAACACGTTAGTATTTATTAATGGCTTTTAGACAGTAGCATCTTAGCAGTTTGTGGTTTATGACTCAGCTCCCCAGAGTCCAGTCACTTCCAGATCTGATAAATCAATTTTAAACCTATAAAAGAATCAAATGTTAAAACCACATGAGCACACCATGAACTTCCCAGCCATGAATATGTCTGGGGCAAACCACACAGCCTTCCCAAAGCAACTCCAGCAACTCCTCTCATGCACACTTCACATCCCTACCTCCATAATTCTGTGTTGCTTACTACTAGTTCTGCCACTAGACGCTGAGATCCTGAGGACAGGGATGGGCCTTATCTTTGTTATCCCTAAAAACTAATAAAGTTCCTAGCACAAAGGAAAGAACCCTATATATATATATATATATATGAAAACAGAAATGCAAGGTGATGTTGATGTATTGGGTAAAATAAGATTTGTCTTTATTTTAAATGGAAAACTAGATAGGCAGTAGTCAAGACAAAATGAGCATATTTAGATTCAGCTGGAACTCTGATTCAAGTTAATAAGGTGCAATGGTTAGGCTATATTTTGCTGATAATGCTCTTGAGTAGCAATAAGCAATATGATCTGTTTGAAAGTCTAGACAGGCCCTGGTGGGCATATACACATATCCTTAATCCTCTCTACTGGTACAATAAAAAACATGTAAGGTGTACAGGCATACCTTCATTTACTAAATATGTACACAATCCAAAAAAGAATAAAATTCCTTCTTAATGTGCCCTAGAGTTCTGCTGTTTCATATAATGTGGCATTCAAACTCAATACTTGCCAAGAGTGCCTAAATGAGGAATCTAGCAATGCTAGTAGCACAAGAGAGCACTGGGATATAGCTGCTGAACATAATTTGAGTTGCTAGGAAAATAATACCACATATGGAAGGTTTTCTATTCAGACTGGATTCCATCGCATTGCAGAAGTAAACTCTAGGGGCCAGTGTTGTGGCAGAGTGGGTTAAGCTGCTACCTGCAGCATGGGCATCCCTTATGGGTACAGGTTCAAGTCCCAGCTGCTCCACTTCCTATCCAGCTTCCTACTAATGCACCTGGGAAAGCAGCAGATGATCCAAGTGCTTGGGCCCCTGCAGCCATGTGGGAGACCAGGAGGAAGCTCCTGGCTCCCATCTCACCCGGCCCGGGCCATTGCAGCCATTTGGGAGTGAACTAGTGGATGGAAGACCTCTCTTTTCTAATAAGTAAGTCTTTTAAAAAAAAAAAAAAAGTCAACTCTGACCTATCATGTAATCAAACAGGAGGGAAATTTCCCTTAACCTTAATTTTTCTGTTTTTTGTGGGTCAGCAATGCACCCAAGGGGAAATTTGAGTTATTTTATCTTCTGGCAGTTAAGAAAGTCCACTCCAGAGCCAGATAGTGCTGGCTAACTCTGCACCGCGTGTCTTGCAAATTACACAAACTCTGTAGCCCAGCTGCCATAAAATGAGGACAGCAAAGGCCTCGTGAGGATTATTTAATCTCCGACAGTGGTTAGGTTCCACTTTCCTGTTATTGTTACGCATGCGTGAAAACTTTTAAACGTGTTCCAAGTAAAGAGACTTAACAACAGCCTGGTCATTATGAATGCACTTATCTGTATTATATATGCACAGGTGATTTGCTGGTCTTTTATACCAACTGTATCACACCACGCAAGGCAGATATGTGTGACGGCTCTGCGCAACCTTACCTTGCAGAATAAGGTCTTTGCTTACTAAAGCCTTAAATCTTAGCAGGAAAGGGGAGAGACTCGGAGTAAATCCACTCAAATCAAACAAGTACACAAGGCAATGTGTCCCCTTCCCCCTACACCCCAAATAAAGCACTTGAGGGAGGTCCATGGATACAGAATATAACGATGGTGAAGGTTGCCAATATGTATCACGAAAATAGGGATTTTTTAAAAAGGTATTTACCACCGCCCTCCTCCCGCCCCGGCCTTTTTTAAGTACAAAAGTGACCCAGCCCCAGCCATTTTACCCCTAAAGACTAGGGAGTAACCGTTTAGAGCCCGACCAGATGCGCTTCCGTTCTCAGAGTCCCGCGCAGGGTCTTGGGTCCCCAGTTTCCGCTCTGTTTTTACCTCACGAAAGTATTACACATCTCAGGCCACACTACCCCATCCTTTTCTCACAGTGGCAACCAAATTCCAGCCAAAGTAAAAAAGACTTCTTAAAAGAAAATGTAGTGTTTGAAACTCAATGCTGGACAAACCTGTACTCAGCGTCCTCCGGATCACATCAGCTGTGTGACCCTGTAGAAGTCTTGCAATTTAACAAATCTGGGAGAAACTCACCAGCACGCGTGCAGCACCGCGCCGCCCTGGAGGGCGGGGGCTCGGGCGAGCGGACGCCGACACGCCGGGATGACGTCACTTCCGGGCGCCGGGCTCCGGCTTTCTGGTGCCGGAGGCCCGGCGGGCTGTGAAGGTTGCTGGGGACGTAGGGGCGAGTGCTAGCTAGTGTCGTGCACGAGGAAGGTGGGTGAGCTTGCTCTCGCCTTCTTAAAGCAGAGACCGGCACTGCCCAGGATATCTGGGTCCACTCGAGAGCCTTCTTACGCGAACGAAAAAGTACTTCGCGCCGTCTCCTGGCCCAGATTTAGTTACTGCAAATCATTTTCCTCTGGGGTATGTCTTCCTGGGGCCTCTTCGCAAATGCGCTTTGCAGACAGGTCGCTCACTGATGCTCTGTGTCCCAAGGGCTGATGATTTATTTGCTCTTGTTACGTTTCTTAAGATAAGCTTGATAATACTACTGTTTCTACCCCATATCGTGGGGCAGCGGTATGTCTGTGTGTGAGCACTGGCTTTATGCCAGCTCTGGTTTTTGAACCAAATGGTTACACTGAGTGGAAGGTATCAGCTAGCTGTTCCACTTGCCTTTATTTGATTAAAAAATACATTTTGTCTTAATTTTACCTACCAATGAATAGCACTTGTCACAGGATTATCTTAAAACTGTTGTAATGTTAGCTGTTCCATAAAAAATAATGAACACCGTGGTAAGAAAAGCATGAGAGTAGTAGTACCTGTGGAGTATACTTTATCTAAAATCCTTGGATCTCAGAATTTTTAGATTTTGGAAGATTTGCATATATATGAGATAACTCAGAGATCGAACCCAAATCTAAACATGAAATTAATGTATGTTTTATGTACACCTTATACACATAGCCTCAAGGAAATTTTATGTAATATTTTAAATGTGCTTATATTTTCATGGTCATTCATCAAATGAGTTCAGGTATAGAATTATCTACCTGTGTGTCAGGTTGGCACTTGAAAAGTTTCAGCTTTTGGAGCTATTGGAAATTTCAGATTTGTAAATTTGGATGCTCAACCTATAATGTTAAAACATTATATTCATTCATACTACTACTTAGGTTCATAGGTTTCCAGGGCCTTCATAAAATTTTGGTAACTTTTGTGCTTTCCAAAAGTTCCATAAAACTGTGTATTGAAAAATAAAAAAAGGTTTCAGAATTTTGTTTAACTGAATAGGATTATGGATAACAGTTTCAAATAACAATTTCATTTCTGTAATTCTTTTTCAGGAATTATCTGTAAAGTTAAGTATGCTAATACTAAATAAGACAGCAAGACATTTTTTTAAACCATCAAAAAAGAAAATTTATGAATTATTAAGAAGTTTCAATTTTCATCCTGGACCACAATTTCTTCATAAACTAGTCCTGGGAATTGAAACCAGTTGTGATGATACAGCAGCTGCTGTGGTAGATGACACTGGAAATGTGTTGGGAGAAGCAATACATTCCCAAACTGAAGTTCACTTAAAGTAAGTAGACATTATCTTAGTTGTGTCTCCCTACTTTGAAAAAAAATGAAATCTTTCTTTTCTGTATACCATACAGAAAAGTTAAATTTTAGTAGCTAATTTCATATTGCTTTATGTAAATGCCTCTAATTAAACTGC
Source organism: Sylvilagus floridanus (assembly GCA_949820135.1). Taxonomy (NCBI): domain Eukaryota; kingdom Metazoa; phylum Chordata; class Mammalia; order Lagomorpha; family Leporidae; genus Sylvilagus; species Sylvilagus floridanus. Next base: position 132,673,979 of record OX463236.1, on the reverse strand, counting down.
TGTAAAAAAGCTTAACAAATCTCATCTCTAGCCCAGTTGCCACAAGAAACTAAGCTCAGCTCCAGCTCCAATATTTACTGAACATTTTATCTCCATAATGCCATTTCTTGTTTTCTCCACCTGTTCAAGGGTAATTCAAAAAGTTTGTGGAAAAATGAAAAAGATAAATTTATTTTGGCGCAAAAAAATTTTGAAATCCATGCATAATTTTTCATAAAACCTGTTTTTCATAAACTTTTGAAGATCCCTCATATGCATAAATTGCAGTTTTTTGCACCACAATAAGCTTATCTTTTACTTATTTATTTAGAGAGGCAGAGACTGCTCCCATCCACTAATTCACTCCCTAGCTACCTGCAACAATCAAGGCTGCAACAGGCCAAAGCCAGAAGCCAGGGACTCAGTCTAGGTCTCTCTATGGATGGCAGGAACTCAACTACTGGAGCCATCATCTGCTATCCCTAATGTGCACATTAACAAGAAGCCAGAATCAGGAGCAGAGGCTGGACTCGAACCCAGGTAATCCAGTATGGGATGCGGGCTTCCTAACCAGAGTCTTAACTGCTAGGCCAAACAATTGCCCATAAGCATATCGTCTTTTTTCAAAACCATATCCCATTTTCCAGGCTGCTGCCGCGGCTCAACAGGCTAATCCTCCGCCTTGCAGCGCCGGTAAACTGGGTTCTAGTCCCGGTCGGGGCACCGGATTCTGTTCAAGTTGCCTCTCTTCCAGGCCAGCTCTCTGCTGTGGCCTGGGAGTGCAGTGGAGGATGGCCCAAGTGCTTGGGCCCTGTACCCCATGGGAGACCAGGAAAAGCACCTGGCTCCTGCCTTCGGATCAGCGCGGTGTGCCCGCTGCAGCGCACCAGCCACGGCAGCCATTGGAGGGTGAACCAATGGCAAAAAGGAAGACCTTTCTCTCTGTCTGTCTCTCTCTCTCACTGTCCACTCTGCCTGTCATATCCATTTTCCATGCACTTTTAAAAATACCCTCATATTTTTCATGTTCTCAACTTAAATTCTAAGAAAACATGACTGACTTGTAGCCTGAGTTATTCATGTAAGGAAAAACAACATCCTATTCACCTTTGTACATATAACTTGCATTGGTGCTTTAATAATACTCAGTTATATTAAAGCACAAAATGTGCAAGGTTTGTAAACTCAGATGTTTGCAGAAGACTAACAGGCAGGTTACATAAGTACGTAAGTGGGCTAAATATGAAGTGAGAAATACCTGGAGCAGGGCGCCTCCATGCAGAAAGGTAGGACCTGTGTTATTAAATCATCAGTTTTCAAGAGGAAAAGAAAATCCAGACTTAAAAACAAACAAATGAAGTGGGCCAGTGCTGTGCCGTAGCGCATAAAGCCACTGGCGTGCATTGCCGGCATCCCACATGAGCGCCCGTTCAAATCTCGAGTGCTCCACTTCTGATCCAGCTCTGCTGTGGCCTGGGAAAGCAGTAGATGGCCCAAGTCTTGGGCCCCTGCACCCATGTGGGAGCTCCAGGCTCCTGGCTTCGGATCAGCCCAGCAGCGGCTGTTGTGGCCATTTGGAGAGTGAACTAGCAGATGAAGACTCTCTGTCTCTCCTTCTCTCTGTGTAACTCTGTCTTTCAAATAAAATAAATCTTTAAAAAAATTTTAAAAACTTTATTTATTTATTCATTTGAAAGGCAGAGTTAGAGAGGGAGAGACAGAGGGAAAAGGAGAGATCTTCCATCCACTGGTTCACTCCGCAAAAGGCCACAACTGCCAAGGCTGGTCCGACCCGAAGCCAGGAGCCTGGAACTCCGTCCGGGTCTCCCAAATCAGTGGCAGAGGCCCCAAGCACATGGGCCATCTTCTGCTGCTTTCCCAGGCACATTAGCAGAGATTTGGATCATAAATGGAGCTGCCAGGACTGGTACCCATTCTTGAATGGGATGCCAGCATTGCAGGCTGCAGCTTAACCCACTGTTAACCCATTGCCACAATACCAACCCTAGAAATCCAGATTTTTAAAACTAGTAACTAATACAAAATTTGTTGAATTTACAACATCTGACCAGGATAAAAGCCTGAAACTTTGGAATCAGACCTGTCTGAATCCTGAATCAGGTGCTTAATATTGGCTCATTGACTTCAGGCAAGTTCCTTCTCCTCTCTGACTCTGTTTTCATAACAGTAAAATGGGAAAGACCAGACTTGCAAAAGAGGATTAGAAATAAAATACATCGTGGTATAGCAGGTTAAGCCACAGCTTGCAAGGCTGGTATTCTGTATCAAAGTGCTGGTTCAAGTCCCAGCTGCTCCTCTTCCAATCCAGCTCCTGCTAAAGTGCCCAAGAAGGCAGCAGAGAATGGCAGAGTCCTTGGCCTCCTATCACTGATGAAGGAAACCAGAATGGACCTCCAGGCTCTGGGTTTTGACCTGGCCTAGCCCCAGCTGTTGCGGAATTTGGCGAAGTGTAGCAGCAGATGGAACATCTCTCTTTCTCAGTCTCTCTTTCTCCATCACTCTTTCAAATAAAATAAATAAATAGGTGAATAAAGCATTACATATGAAGAGACAAAGCAAGCCACAAATTCTAGCATACTGTGTGAAAAGGTCTACGGGGTATTAATGAAGCACAGTGAAGTACTTGAGAGTCTTGCCTTCCAGAGGCTTAACCTAATCACCAAGACATGCCCTATGGACCTACAAGGAGAGCCAACAGTGCAAGGAAGCAGACATACAGTATCAAACAATTGATGCAAACAGTAACTGTCAATGCCAGGCCACAGTCCTTGCACTTTTTCCTGAGTGCATTGCACTTTTGATGGTATAAATGGTAACTTCACAGAAGGGCCTGCTCTGTTCACTATCTAAATTAGGTACTCCCACCCTGTTTGTTCTGTATCATCATACTCTTTGTATTTTTTTTGTAATTCTTTTCATAATTTGTACCTTTGTTTGCTTATGTATAGTCTACCACGCCAACAGACTCTAAGCTCTGTGGTGACAGCAGCCATGACTATGTTAATCACTGCAGTATGCCTATTACCCAGCACAGTGGCACATCACAGGTTCTCAGTGGCCTTGAAAGATGGTTAGGCCTGCAGAGAATGAAGATGGAGAGAATACTGTAATTTGCTTGAACATAATGAGCACAGGCAAAGAGGTGAGAGAGACCCTAGGCACATATTCCATTTAGCTGGAGTATAAGTCCCTGAAGTATATGCTTCAGCAGTACCATTCACATTCTTCCTTTTTGCACTTATTTTCAATCTGTTATTGTCAGGCCCTGTGGGTACAGATAGGAATAAGATACATTATGATCCTTGACTCTGAGCAGCTTGAATTATCAAATGGGCTGGAAAACAGGTTTATATTGTGGTTCAGCCTCTTACTAGCTTTGAGATCATACACATTTTTCTGTGCCTTAGTTTCCTTCTCTGTGAAATCAGGATAATAATGGTAGCTAGCTCAGAGTATTGCTGTAAGGGTTAAATATGAATTTTTTTAAAGCATTTAGTGCAGTTCTTGACAAGGGGCAAAGTTCAGTATAAGCTAGCTGTGAGTAACGGTGGTACTGCAGTTACTACTATCATTAAGTAAAGAAGAAAGACGGCAAAGGGCTTATTGTACAGCAATGTGGAAAGTGCCAAAGCAGTATTGGTTGGCAGAGAAGGCTTTTCAAGCCAGAAACCTGATGGACAGCCTTCTCTTCTCTCTCCACACTCCACATCCAAATCAGTCAGCCAGTCCTTATAAATCTGTTTCCCAAATCTTTCTTGGAAACTCCCTTCCTGTCAATTCACTTCAATCCCTTAATGTCTCTTGCTTGGACTCTTGGCTATAACCTGGGGGCTAACTGGTTTCCCTGCTTCTTTATTAACTTAGATCCCTGGTCATTCACGCTCCATATTATTTACAAATTATAGAAAGACAAATACATTCTCATATTAATTCTTTGAGAATAAGGCCATGGGCTTGTTCCTAATGCTTAGTGTAATTCCTGGAGGATAAAAAGAAGAGCCACAAAAAGGAAAGGAGGGAGGCAAAACAAGGAAGAAATGAGAGGCAGATGTTGAAGTACAGCAGGTTAAGCTGCCCACTTGGCACACATGCATCCCACATCAAAGTGCCAGTTCAAGTCCCAGCTGCTCTGCTGCCGAGCCGGCACTCTGCTAATGTGCCTGGGAAGGCAGTGGAAAATGTCCCAAGTATGTGGGACCTGCCAATCACCTGGGAGACCTGGATGGAGTTCCTGGCTGCTAGATTCAGCCTGGCCCAGACCTGGCTTTTGTGGCCATCTGGGAAGTGAACCAGTGGATGGAAGAACTCTCTTTCTCTATCCCTGTCATTCTGTCATTCTCTTTCAAATAAATCAAATAAATAAATCCTTTCAAAAAATAAAGGAAGAAATGAGTGGGAAGGAGAAGATTCAGTTTTAAAGTCTCCCAAACTCCACATAAATAAAGATTTGAGTAGAAAGTTGCAGGGTCAGCACTCTGGAGTACTCTCTGGTCTGATGATATAGGATGCACTCCAAGGATCAGAGGACAGAGTTAGGGGAAGTGCAGTCAGAACACTGTTGAAGAGACTGACATAGTGAGGGTTTTGTAAACTTGATAGTAGCAGTGGGGGTGGTGATAACTGTGGAGAGTGAGAGGAAGAAAAGAGGTAGAGATGAACCTTGAAACCCAAGTGATTAAGATGAAATGTGCTCTGTATTTCATTGTACTGATTATAAAAGTTACAGGCTAGCATATTTGGTGCTAGCAAATTTGCCTCCTAATTTTTTACTCGACATTTGGAGTGGCTATCCATTGCCGTACAAGGACCACAAATCTAAATTGCCAACTCTGAGCACTGGTTCCCAAACTTTATTTCAGGATTGCAGGCAATCTACTGTCCTGCCGTGACCTCCAGTGCAGTGTGTTTAAAAATAAACTTGTCTTCTTCACAAAACTATCTCCATGTTTCTGTTAGTATTTCCTTTCTCCAAGTCATTCCAGCTGAATATCTGAATCATCTTTGAGGTCTTGTTCCCCCAGTCCCCTTATATTTGTTTAGTTATTAGTTTTTGAAGCTCTCTGTCCCTTTCTTTCCATTGCTGCCCATCACTCAATTTACAACATGATCACTTTACACAAATATTTTTGCAGTAACCTCTTAATTTCCTTTTCAACAGGGAGGTGAATTTGCTTAATATGCAATCTTATCCTATCCTTCCCTTGTCAAGACTTCCTTAGAAAGCTTCGCACAGTTATTCTGGTGACTTCTTTAACATTGTGGGTGCTTGTTGTGTGCAAGATGTCATAGGGCACAAATTTGACAGTACTTGACTAATACTTTCAGCTATATAATTAATTTGAAAACATGACTTCAATTATATTTTTCTACTTTTGGCTTTATAATCTTAAAATTTTAAAAAGCTGCCTTTCTGTTTCTTTTAGAACAGGTGGGATTATTCCTCCTGTAGCTCAACAGCTTCACAGAGAAAATATTCAACGCATAGTGCAAGAAGCTCTTTCTGCCAGTAGAATCTCTCCAAGTGAACTCTCAGCAATTGCAACAACCATAAAACCAGGTCTCGCTTTGAGCTTGGGTGTAGGCTTATCATTTAGCTTGCAGCTGGTAAGCCAGTTAAAAAAGCCATTCATTCCCATTCATCATATGGAGGCCCATGCACTCACTATTAGGTTAACCCATAAAGTAGAATTTCCTTTTTTAGTTCTTTTGATTTCTGGAGGTCATTGTCTTTTGGCATTAGTTCAAGGAGTTTCAGATTTCCTGCTTCTTGGAAAGTCTCTGGACATAGCACCAGGTGACATGCTTGACAAGGTAAATATTTTAAGAATTAATTTATTTATTCTTTTTTGTTCTGGTGTCTTTCAATTAAAAGATGATAAATGTGCTACCACCATTCATATAAATATTGATGGATATCTTATTAGATGGAAAATTCATGTACAGTAAGAAGAAAGAAAAAGAATGGCATACATAATTTTGTAATATATAATTCTTACCCCTTCCTAATAAACTAGTAAGAGGTTTATATCAGTACAGAATGACTAGACTAGTTTGCAGGTTACAGGTATTTAACCAAATATATGAAGTGGAAGAAAGTGCTCTATAAACTGTCATTACTGCAAAAATGTAAACTAAGAGGACATATAAAGATTAACATAGGGACATTAAAGATGCACAGGGTTCTCTGGCTGCGTCACAATTGCTGGCAAGTGCTATACCGATTTAGCACAGTACCACAGAGCCTGGTGCTGTATACCAGAACAACACTGAAGCCAACAGGGCAGGCTCTCATTTTTGAAGTTCATCAAATAGCAGTCTTTGTCAACTTCAAACCTATTTTCCAACCCCAATGGAAGAACAATTGGCCATGGCTGATCAGGTTTTCACTGCTTTAATAAGCATTAGCTATAGTCCTTATTTGTCAGAGCATACCATATTTTATGCATTCATAGTTTTTAAAGTAATAATTCATTGGTCTTAAAATGTGTAACTTTATGACTCATTTAGAAATACATGCTTTTGCTCTTGATAGGTGGCAAGAAGACTTTCTCTAGTAAAACATCCAGATTGCTCCTCCATGAGTGGTGGGAAAGCTATAGAGCACTTGGCCAAACAAGGAAACAGACTCCATTTTGATATCACAGCGCCCATGCAACGTGCTAAAAATTGTAATTTTTCTTTTTCTGGACTTCAGCATATTGTTGATAAAATAATAACACAAAAGGAAAAAGAAGAAGGTATATTTCTAATTAGTAAGTTTGAAAAGATACATATTCCCAGATTCTCTACAGGATAACAACTGCTCGTTTCTGCAGGAATTGCGAAGGGACAGATGCTGTCTTCAGCTGCAGACATTGCTGCTGCAGTACAGCACACGACAGCGTGCCACATTGCAAAAAGAACACATCGTGCTATCCTTTTTTGCAAGCAGAGACACTTGTTACCTCAAAATAATGCAGCCCTGGTATGTTTTGTCATCTCATCTCATCATAACTTTTCACAGCATGTTACTTTTTTCTCAAGACCTTACTTGACCTTGTACCTAGGATGAACAGGTCTTTTTGCCACATGCTAGTCCTGTACAGTGTGAAATTATGCAGAATAGATTTACTAATAGCCCTTTCTTGTACAGACATGGCAACTTCACAGGACATCCATACAGTCTGGGTGACAAAAAATATAAGACCCCATTTTCTCATTGAAAATAGGATTTATAATAATAAATTATAAATGTATTTCATAAGAAAGATTTGTGCTACAGTATCAAATTGAAAAAGTTTGACATCATATGTGGGCAATAAATACTATTTATAATAAATTATAAATAACTATAAGTGCTGCACTATTTTTAGAAGAGCTGGTGTCCTCCATTCTTTGATGAAATCCCTTTAAGTGTGCTTAGCAGCCATGATAAATGTGTATTTTAAACCTTATTTTCTTGAAAATTATAAACTTAAGTAGAGAATGTTTAAATAATGGTGATTCTCAAAATGGAATATTATGTGAATATCAAAGATAACAGTTTTTTAAATGTAACACAATAAAATGAGAAAATGCTAATATGTGGTAGTTAATATAGAATTCAAAATATGATTAGGAAAGAAATGGATATCTTCTGATTTGTTTATTGTTTTTAGCTCTTGTTTATATTCCTGTGGAATTGTGGTCTTTCTACTTTTAGTTGTTGAATATTATGGTTAGTGGTACATTAAGCCTGTGGTTAAAGAATGGATTGAAATTATGTTTTTGCAAAAGTTAAACAAGAAGGAACGAAGGAAGGAAGGGAATTGAAGGAGGCAGAGGGGAAACGAGGGAAGTATGGTTATATTCTTGGAATTGTACCTGTGAAATCAGTTCTCTTTATGTTAATCAAATTTTTTAAATTTCTTATAACTAAAAATTGCAGAGACTGAAATACTAGCATAGTATGGTTGCAATTGTGTTAAAGAAATATTTAGAAAAAAGTTTTGAATTTTTTTAAGAAGTTAGGAAAAAGTACAAAAGTGATAATAGTGATAATATACTGTTATTAAAATTGTTAGTGACTCTTCTCTAAATCTGTATTATACAGATAACATCACTTACTCGTTACCCATCTTTCTTATTGTATAATGCTGGCAAAATGCTTCATAGATAGTTGGTACTTGTTAAATTTAGTCTTCTCTCTTCCTTCAGGTTGTATCTGGTGGTGTTGCAAGTAACTTATATATCAGAAAAGCTCTGGAAATTGTAACAAATGCAACACAGTGCACTCTGTTGTGTCCTCCTCCCAGACTGTGCACTGATAATGGCATTATGATTGCATGGTAAGCCACAGGGTATATGTGCTTCACTCATAATCATGTAAATATTCATTACCAAGTCATCAAACTAATGATTTGATTGTCATTGCATCGTACTGAATGGTCTTCTTTATATTTTGGGGCTATTGATTTTATTTTAATGATTCTTCTTTAGGAATGGTATTGAAAGATTACGTGCTGGCTTGGGCATTTTACATGATGTAGAAGGCATCCGCTATGAACCAAAGTACGTGGTATCATTCCTAATTTTATAAAAAGATATATTATAGAAATTGAAGCCTGGAGTTTGCTTTCATATATGAGCTTTTCATTTATATACTAGTGGTACTTGAAGTTAGCATTCATTTCTTTCATGAAACTAGTTGAGTTTGACACTTCATAAGAAAGATTTGTGCTGTAGTATCAAATTAAAAAAATTTGACAAATCATAATGAGTAATAAACAGGCCAAGGATAGGGGTGTCAGATTCCTTCATTTGGGACCAGAATGGAAACCATATCCATGGCCTGGACTTCTGCAGTGTCAAGAAAATCTGAGGACCAGCTGGTAGGCTAGGAAACATGCAGAAAGCATTCAGGTGTGAGAGGGCTATGATTATGTTCCGACACAGGCAGCCGGAGAATTGGTCAGAACATAGCTGATTTCCTCTCTCAAACTAACATTCCAACATAGTGCATGGTTTTTCAATTTACCATCAAGTTCTAGTCCAAGTTAATTCTGGACTAAGAAAAGATAGTTATGTTTTACAAGCTAACATAATTCTGGTTTGGAAATTGTCAGCATTATAATCTGTAACTAGACACTTGTGCTAACCAGGAATGGGGAACCTGTTTTCTGCCAAGGGCCATTTGGATATTTTTAACATTATTCATAGGCCATACAAAATTATCAACTTAAAAATTAGCCTGTTAAATAAATTTATTGAATTTTGAGTCCCACCTGCAGTTACCTTAGCAGGGTCAGAACAAATGATTTTGTGGACCTCCTGTGGCCCATGGGCTGGATGTCCACACCCATTACAGGAATCACAAACTATTAAACTGATCACAACTGAACTGAGCTCTATCAGAAGGACTCCTTTACATTGATGCCCTAACCTTACATAGAGTTAATCATCTAATCCAGCTGTGCCTTCTTGAGGCAGTATTGAAGCTGGAGATGGTGGTTTTTCCAGGCAAAAACCTGAGGTTGAAATTACTGAGGAAGAACAGAGAAGAGGATAGAAGCTAAATACTTTCCTCCCAGCAGCGGCAAAGGAAAGTAGAAAAGGGGCAAGTCAGCTTTTGAAACCTCTAAGAGGAACAGATAGAAACTAGGGGAATTTCTAAAATGTCAGGGGGTACAGGTTGGATTTTAGCTATATAGTTTTAGTTTTGTAAACTTACTTAAGTTTTTAACATTTATAGTATTTGAAAGTAGACCTAATTTTTTTTCAAAAGCATATCAAAATTTAGGATTTTTATTTAATGAGACTGGGCTACATTATTCTGACTTGAGATCCCACTATATTTGAATGTATTTAAGAACCATCACCACATGTGATGAATTATACAATAGATGCTTATGCTTTTTGTCAACATTCTGAGTGCATAGCCTGTAGAACTATTGATGGCTCATGAAGCAAATTTGGAAATAATAAGATTTGTCTACATTGTAGATGCCCTCTTGGAGTAGATATATCAGAAGAAGTTGGAGAAGCTGCTATAAAAGTACCACGATTAAAAATGAAGATTTGAATTTTGCCTTTCAGAAACATCCATAAAGGTAGTATTTCAGCATTACAATTAGGTTTTGATTTTATGTGTATCAAATTGTAGAAGTATACTACTCATCAAAACTTTCTTTTGTTATTCTTTTTCTTACACTTGATTTTTAACCTGCTGTTCTTAGCCTAATATATTTATATAAGAAAACATAACTTTCAGTAGCAAAAATCAAAGTAGGGACAGGCATTGTGGTGAAGTGGATAAAGCCACTGCATGGGATGCCCACATCCCATATATGAGTACCTGTTCAAGTCTTGGCCCCAGCTTTTTAAAGTAGATTGATAGATTGATTATTTATTTAAAAGGCAGAGAGCATCAGAAAGAGGGAGAAACAGAGATCTTCCATCTACTTGTTCACTCTCCAAATGGCCACAATAGCCAGTGTTGGGCCAGGCCAAAGCCTAGAGCCAGGAATGCCATCCTTGCTCTCAGACAGGTAGCAGGGGCTCAGGTTTTTGAGCCATCTTCTGCTGCCTTCTCAGGCACAATAGCAGGAAACTGGAATGAAAGCCGAGCAGCCAAAACTTGAACAAGCATTACAAGTTGTGCCACAACACCACCCCTCAGTTCCTCCACTTCTAATCCAGCTTCCTGGGAGGCAGCAGATGATGTGTCAAGTTGCTTGGGACCCTGCCACCCACATGGGAGACCAGGTGGAGTTCTGGACTCCTGGTTTGACTTGGCCCAGCTGTTTGCTGTGGGTATTTGGGGAGTAAACCAGCAATGGAAGATTTCTTTTCTCTGTCACTCTGCCTTTCAAGTAAATGAAAAATAAACATTTTATAAAAGCCTCAGAGTCAAACATCTAATGGGGAAAGGATATATTGACACTGGGAAATAGAAAGAAAACCTTAAAATAAATACTGTGCTTCTGCTAGATTTTGGCCCTAATCATCCATGTCTAAATATTTTCTCCCCTTTCTTAAATCAGGATTATAGAAGCTATTTTTTGACTTCTACTGACATGAGCCTGACTTCTATAAAGAGAGACCATTTTTAGAAAAGCAGCTAGGTCAAGATCATGGCAAATAAGAAAATTCCAAATCAAGACAAAAACTTTCTCTAATAGAATGTTATTAAAATAAAAATATATATTAGGTAACCTCTCTGGAGTAAGTGAGTATCTGTATGTTTGTTCAAATCCATTTCAGGTTTTAAAAATTTGGCATGCAGGTGATCTCTCAAGTATGCATTGAACTCTTTAACTGACCATATATGGTCATTGAATCCATTATTTTATAAATATTTAGCCAGATGAAAGTAAATGAGATATAAAAGGTTTTTGGGGGATAGTTTTGGTTAAATCTGAAATTTTGTATTACAAGTGTGATAAATTTATCACTTTGGGGGGCCAGTATTAAAGAAACTGAACGTACTATGCTTTGAACATAAGGATAGGCCTATTGATTGTAGTGTCTTTTGAGGGATGGATTTATTTATTTATTTATTTATTTTTGACAGGCAGAGTTAGACAGTGAGAGAGAGAGACAGAGAGAACGGTATTCTTTCCATTGGTATTCCTTCCATTGGTTCACCCCTCATGGCCGCTACGGCTGGCACGCTACACCGATCCGAAGCCAGGAGCCAGGTGCCTCCTCCTGGTCTCCCATGACGGTGCAGGGCACAAGCACCTGGGCCATCCTCCATTGCCTTCCCTGGCCACAGCAGAGAGCTGGACTGGAAGAGGAGCAACTGGGATTAGAACCTGGTGCCCATATGGGATGCTGGCGCCTCAGGCGGAAGATTAACCAAATGAGCCTCAGTGCCGGCCCTAGGGATTTATTTTTAATCAGTAAAGAGTTATATTACATCATCTATACTGAACAAAGCTATTAGCTTTCTGATGAGTGACTTGCTTATTGAGAAGCTGGGGGGTTAAAGATAAAAATCTAGAACGGAAACATTATTTAAATCCTGCCTTATGGACCCATGTTGTGGTACAGCCAGGTTAAACCACTACCTGTGACCTGGCATCCCATACGAGTACCAGTTGGAGTTCCGGCTGCTCCACTTTGATCCAGCTCCCTGCTAATGCACCTGAGAAAGCAGTGGAAGATGATCCCAAGTACTTGGGTATTTACCATCCACGTGGGAGGCCTGGTTGGATTTCCAGGCTCCTGGCTTTGGCTTGGCCTAGCCCTGGCCATTTGCAATAATGTAGGGGTAAACCTAGTGAATGGAAGATTTCTCTGTGTGTGTGTATCCATCCCTTTCTCCCTGTAACTCTGCCTTTCAAATAAATAATTAAAAAAAAAATTTTTTTAAAGATTTATTTTATTCATTTGAAAAAGTTAGAGGGCTAAAGACACAGAGAGAAAGGTCTCCTATCTGCTGCTTCACTCCCCAGATGACCATGATGGCCTGAGCTGAGCTAATCCAAAGCTAGGAGCTGTTTCCGATGTTCCACATGGGTGTAGGCGCCCAAGCATTTCGGCCATGTTCTACTGCTTTCCCAGGCCACAGCAGAGAGCTGGATCAGAAGTGGAGCAGCTGAGACTCGAACTGGTGCCCATATGGAATGCCAGCACTGCAGGCTGGGGCTTTAACCCATGGCACCACAGCACCGGCCCCTCAAATTAATAACTTTTTTAAAATAAATACTACCTTGGCCAGCGCCGTGGCTCACTAGACTAATCCTCCGCCTTGCAGCGCTGGCACACCGGGTTCTAGTCCCGGTCGGGGTGCCGGATTCTGTCCCGGTTGCCTCTTTCCAGGCCAGCCCTCTGCTGTGGCCCAGGAGTGCAGTGGAGGATGGCCCAAGTGCTTGGGCCCTCGGGCTTCTCATGGGAGACCAGGAGAAGCACCTGGCTCCTGCCTTTGGATCAGCACGGTGCGCCGGCTGCTTTCTCTCTGTCTCTCTCTCTCACTGTCCACTCTGCCTGTCAAAAAAAAAAAAAAAGTAAATAAATAAATAAATACTGCCTTAAAGTGACTTCCCTAGTGGGAAGTTCTTCAAGTAACTATTTTTTTAGAATTGTGGTCATGGAGTATTACTTTATAACTATCCATTTTAGCCTAGAAATGGATGATTTAATTGTATATGGGGAAACATACAGAAACACTCAATATTTATAATGGCTTGCATTGTTTGATGTTAAATTATTATATGGATATGACAGAATTGGTTAATAAATATCATTTAAAAGAAACTATTAGTTGTTAATTTCACATTTTACATTTGGATGTACATTGTGTGCCTGTCAGAGAAGTGAAATTATTTCCTATAGCACTAAAAACCAGAATACATTCAAAGTTTGGAAGAAAACATCAAAGTTTCTTCACATTATAACATATTATAAATCAGGAAAATCTATAATCTAAGTTCTTAAAGTTTCAAAGCTGTTGCAGGTTCAACAGTCATGCATATCAAAACTGAGTTCATGACATAAATAAGGGAAACTTAGAGATAAAGAACATGAGCAGATTCTGGAAGCCTTCCATTTCATTAGCCTTTAGTACTTAGAAATAAGGAAGGGAAAAGAAAAGAATGAACTTGTTTTATAGTAGAGAGGCAGGATTTCAACAATTCCTGCCTCTCAGCTGTGCTATAAAACTACTTTGAAGATTAAGGAGGTCTCTTATTTTTCAGTGGCAAAGAACACAGGCTGTAGACTCTACCACATGGAAAGCCCAAGTATACATAGGTGCTATCATCACCATTATTGTGTTAAGGCGTGTTGGGAGAAAATAACTACTAGTTACACGTATGTTTAATGCTTGCTGCAGACTCACAGACTGAATCGCAGTAGGTGGAGAAAAAGGGCAGCAGATGTGCACCAAAACTACACCAGTTGGCTACAGTGCTCTTTAGCAAAGACATCATGTGATTCTAAGCCAAAGATCATCACCTTTTCCAGCTGCAAACCAAAGGCACTCTATAAAAATGGAGAATGGTAAACACACATGGATCCATTTTTAGCTATACTTGTATACTTGATGAGCAATGATTTCAGATTTTTTTAATGAGATGTTTTTAACATATGTATTTCAGGTTTTAGAAGGCTCATGTATTTGTATTACTTATCATTAAACATCACAAAGTATTACAATGAATGTAACATATGAGCCACTCTGAATTATCCTTTAGCTCAATCTACCAACTTAAAAATGTTTCTAACCCTTGATGGATATGCTAGTAATACTATTTGTGTCAGTTGATAAATTTTATGTTTTTCTCTTTTTAAAAAACAGAATTTATTTGATAGATAAACAAAGAGCTCCCATCTGTTAGTTCTCTCTCCCAAATGCCTGCAATGGCCAGGGTTAGGCTGATACCAAAGCTAAGAGCCAGGAACTCAGACTAGGTCTCCCATTTGGATTTCAGGGACCCAATTACTTGAGCCATCACACCAACTCCAGAGGTCTTCTCTGCATTAACACGAAGCTGGAGTCGAGAGCCAGAAAGCTGTATCTAACTCAGGGTACCCCGTAGTGGGACATGGGTGTCCTAACCAGAGTCAGGACTCATAGGCCAAATGCCTGCTCCACTGGATGAATTTTAATAAGCTTAAGGAGGCATTCTATTACAGAAATCTTATTTTTTGAAGCCGTTAATTCTGACCTGATGGTAAATTCCAGTAGACATTTTAAAGAAATTCTATTTAATATTGATATCAAAAGCTGCCATTCAAAAAGATTGCTTGGCTATCTGTATTTTACCAAAATAAAAAATTTGTAAAAGATTGCTTTCATACAAAAGTGCTTTTATTAGCCTTCAGAAGGCTCTGAGTTCACTTTCTGTACATGTTTCCCAAGTTGGTTCAAGCACACTATTCTTGGTCTTGATATATTTATGATATCCGATGAAAGTGCAGAGGAAAAAGAAAACATATTAACAGGAACATCAGTATTTTCTGTTGTTTTGAAGAGTCCCATGAAGTTAGTTACAGGAGGTATTAAAGTCAAAGAATCTCTTGGTTGAATTTTAGGTTTTGCTTTTCTTCGGTGCTCTTTCCCTAAAAATTAGAGAGGCACAATTGAATGTCCCTTAAGCTGACTACCTTATGTATAATTTCATTACATCTAGTTCTGTTTTCTTTACACAACTAAAACATACCCCCCCAAAACAACAACAACAACAACAAAAACAGATCAATTAACTTCCAGACTTTGTGGTGTCAGATAAGAAAAACTTGTGAGGACCAATATATAATTTGCCAACTTTTTACTATGCCAAATTGACACTAATAAAAGAACAAGTATCAACCACTTTAAACATCATTCTGTAAAGTAAAACATATCTTAATACCAAAAGAAAATGTGGAAAACATTGTTTCAAAATTAGAGACTTGACATTGAATGAAATTAATTTTATCAAGAACTTGCTATATTATGTTTATTTCTTCCTTCGGTTACCACAGGCCTGTGAAAATGTCAGCATACCATTACTGGGTACAGTCTGTTGTTTAGAAAGCAGTGAAGAAATGAAGAAAAAGTGGGACTGACTTTATTCATTTGTTTAAATAACTCTTACATTAAAGAAGCTACAGAAAAACAGGATATTCTCTCCATGATATTCAGAAATATGAAGGTACTACAAAAGTTTCGTGGAAAAATGCAATTAGAAGATAGATTTTTTTTTTGGTGCAACTTATCTTTTAATTCCATATTCCAAGAACTTTTTGAATTACCTTTGTATAGCCTCCACTCATACTCCTCCCTGGCTTCTCTCAGGTACTCTGAATAAATAAAATTGTTTCCTGCCTTTTACGGTCTCTCCCTGTTCTCCTTTTTGTTTGTGACATCAGCAAACTGCTCTTGACTTTAAATGGTTCTCTCCTTGATTCTGACTATATTTGGTCCTACTGTAAACACCCATGAACAAGTACTAAGCAAATACATGAAATTAATGAGAATTTATGTTCCCTATTGCATGTATGATAGGAAAGAATAAGTAATATAAACTCTGGTCTCAGACTTAGGCCACTCAATTCTCATCTACCATGGTGTAGAATGTTAATGGAAAAATATTCCTGCCCTCAGAATTTATAGATAGGTAAGTTATAATGAAACAGAACAACGGCATGATCACATTTTAAGTCCCCATTATATTCTGTGATTTCTGTGCATGGCTAGAAAAAAAGACAACATAAAAAAGGATCTCTATTAAGTGATCCTTAAGAAAAAGTGGTTAATGTGGCCTTGAAACTGAGAACATGTTTTAGGTATATGGAATTACAAAAGAAGAGTTTGCAGATAAACCATCTTCGTAGCCTCTATGTTTCAAACTTGTGGAGATGGAACACAGAATTAAAAAGCACCAGGGCTAGAAGATATCTCAGAAATAAAAATTAATTACCTTTCTTAAAGACAGGAATTATGGATGGTCCTCCATTCTTTTCCAAACTAAAAGAGAAACATGTTAATCAAATAATAAAATAAATGAAGACGTAGTATACCCAGATAAAATAAATACATGAAGACTTATTTCAGGTGACATGCTCCATGCCTAGTGGTCTGTTTCATACATGTTACATGTACAATAATTATACATGTTACCTGTAGGTTTTTTTTCTTCAGTCACTCATTTACTACAAATATTTGGAACTTTAAATCTGTTTGAAATGATGGGAAGAAAAGATACTTCAACAATATTTTGAAAAAAGTAGATCTGAGAAAGGAACACATTTTTCTAAATCCCACAGTTGCAAATATGAACTGGCTATGAGAATGACCAATGTTACTTACATTGTTTATCCCAAATTGCTTTTTTCGTCAATGAAAATTATTATTTAACATTGTCAATGAAAACAATTAAAAATTAGATTCCCTGTCATATAAAGTGAGGTCATCAGCTTGTATTTTCAATTTTTCAAAGAATTAAACTGACTCTAATGATGGATCTATCTTTCTCTATACTTAAAATTGATTTATAAAGCTGTAATACAATCCTGGGTCCTTTTCCAATATTACAGAGTTAATAATGTATCTTGAGTAGTTGTGTTATTTATATATGGATTTTGCTACTTGAAGAGAAGAATTGTAATTGATTTACATCCACAAAAAAAAAAAAAAAGAAAAAGTAAAGCCACAATAAGGAGATTTTGCTCTCCACCCTTTTTTTCTGGGACAACTTCATGATGAAACTACAACATTGAGGCAAAATCCCCAAGTAAACATCTGGCAAACTTCACCCTAACTCCAACCACTGGGTTTGAGTTAACCCTATTTCCCTCCACGGTAGGGGTAGGGTTGGCCTAGCCTTGTATCAAGTCCAGAAGACCTATCTGATGTTAAGGCTTTGGTGGTATTTCCTGGCTGGCTTAGAATTATCAAATGTACCCAGTCTACTCAAAAATGGTTTCCTGGATCAGAGGTGGAGGCACCTAGTCTCCCAAAAACGTTTCTAAAGCTTGAGTAATTGTGGCCAGACAGGATCCCCAGGATCTGAATGTTTCTCATCTGCACCCACAATTGGGGTGCTGGGTTGGATATAAATAGCCTTTGACAATGGACATTTAGAATTAAGTTTATCTTCCAGTATACAGAGGATATATTCATATCATAGCCCACCCTTGCACACTTTGTTCTTCTTTGACTTCCTTAAAAATCTCTCCTATCAGTGTTTCCACAACTACAACTTAAGTTATAGGCACAGTACCTCAAGGAAGGAAGTCCCACTGTTTGTTGCATTTGAAATTCCTTTAAAAATGCTGGGTTAATACTTGCATCTCTGTTGATATTATTTGTTAAGCGAAGGAACTGATTGGGTTTATTCCTGCATTCTTTTAATAGAATTCGGAAAGCATTTGCGTTGTAAGTTAAGTAGCCAAGAGCGCAGGAGCAAGCTGTGCGGACCTAAATGAAGAAGAAACAATTCTGTCTCAACCAATAGACTTTATTCTTCAGATATCTAAGCCAGTGGATAACCGAGGGAAGTGTGGCGCAGCAGGTTAAGCTATCACATGGGACAACCACATCCCCTATCTTAGTGACAGACTGAAACCCAGCACTTCCACTCCCAATCAGGCTTCATGCTAACGCATCCTGAGAGGCAGAAGATGGCTCAAGTGTTTGAGCCTCTGCCCCCGATGTGGGAGACCCTGAAGGGGTTCCTGACTCCTGGCTTCAGTCTCACCCAGCCCTGAATGTTGTAAGCAATTTAGAATAATGATGACCAGAGTCTGAGGAAGGTGGGGGAGAGAAGATCGAAGGAGGTTGGATAACAAGTACCAAAACACAGAAGTCACCAGTTTTAGTGTACTAGCGCTCACAAGTATGTCTGGAAAAGAGGAGCTGGTAGGATACAAATTCAAAAGAAATGGAAAGGCGATTGCCTGCTTAGATTAGTTTAGCTGTGTGTATATTTTTTCTAGCCTAGTGAAATTAAGTATGTGTTGATATATTGCACTATACCCCATAAAAATGTACAAACATTACATGTTAACACAAAGTTTAAATAGAAATTATCCCAGAGTGAGAGACAGTAGTTATTGTGAACATACGCAGTTTGGGGATTTTTTTTTTTTTTACCTCTTCTCTTACTGAGTGCAGATGGTAGCAGAGCCGCTGGATTGTTCCTAATGTGGTGAATGCTTCTGG
The DNA here is from genome assembly GCA_949820135.1 of Sylvilagus floridanus. Taxonomy (NCBI): domain Eukaryota; kingdom Metazoa; phylum Chordata; class Mammalia; order Lagomorpha; family Leporidae; genus Sylvilagus; species Sylvilagus floridanus. The sequence goes on along the minus strand of OX463236.1, from coordinate 132,655,369 downwards.
AATGCCGGCTCTAGAATGAGCCAGGCTGGCTATTAAATTCCCTATAAATTAGACAACAATGAAAAAGAGAACTGTTACTATAGAAACCAATATACTGCCCTTTTGTTCATTTGTAAATGGCATTTTAAAAGGCATAATTCACAAGATATCCTGTTAATGAAGAAGGGCTGAGAAAAAAAAATTATGTATAAATATAGGAAAAAGTTTCCCTAAAATTATGGTTTGGTTTTCTGTCACAAACAGTAAAAGGTAAGTAGGTTTGTGTAGGAGAGGGGAATGTTTTAAATCAGAGGTTGCCTTTCTCCCACACCTTCAGAATATGTTTTGAGGTTTTTAGAGTTTTAAAAATTATTTTACATTAGCTTTTTGTTGCTATAGGAATAGCAGTAGGAACTTTTGAGTGGAAAATAGCTAAGTGGAACACTTGTAGGAAAACTTGATACTTGGCAACTGAAAGTTCACTCTGCAAAGTGTATGAGCCCTTGCAGCCTCTTCTGGGAACCATGTTGCCTTGGATATTGAACACATCAGTTTACAGTGTACCTGAGCCTACGTGTCCTGCTTTGCCTGTGACAAGATGCATATGAATCCGGTAGTGAAGTAGCAAAAAAGTAATAATTTGAGAGTCAATTCTCAGCCTAGTAAAACTAATATTTGAGAGCTAATATATTTTCTTGCACACAGGAATTTGTGGAATAAAATTCAAACCCACTACAATTGTCTCTCTCAGAATTACTCTGACACTGTATTAATGTTATTTAGATGAAACTATATTTCAAAACTTTTTTAAAAGGTGCTTTTTCCTAGTTAGTTTCTATCAGAAATTTTCATTTGCTTGGTTTTTCCCTGCTTGCTGTAAAGATAACTCATGCATTCCATAAGAACATAATTCTGTGCCATGACAGATGGAGTTTCTTTTGATGCCTTCAGTGATCCATTTCATTTTTTAAAATACCTTACATATCACTGTACATCATTGTCATCCTGACACTGTTTTATGTTGCTTTCACAGTAATATATCACGTCAGTTAAGCAAGAGGGTTGGAGTAGATCTAGTTACTCACTGAAGCATAAAGTATACCAAGAACTCTATTGGACTATTTTGCTTTGCTGTATTACGTAGCAATATAAAGAATCCTTAAATGTTAGCAAAACATGTGCAATTCTCAGAAGGAAATCAGAAGCACATCTGTGTAAATATTCCCCTACTATTATAAATGAATATGTAAATTCTGTTATTGGTAATTCATAACTGAATCCTCATTTTACATTACAGAAAAAGATAATTAAGAAAGCAATAAGGCTGTGTTCAAAGTTAATACACCTGTGAGTCCTCACAGACCTACTATGGAGTTCCATGTATATTAACATGAGTTCACTAGTTTACTCAAACTGTAACAGAATATCATGCTTATGATTTTACTATTATTCAATATTGTTTATTATTGTCATTTCTTACCTGTCAAGACAAGAGTAGTGGGCTGAACTGAATACAGGCTATCAACTAAAATAGTAACACCTCTAGCAGTCAAAGTAATATGGTCCACATCTATAATGACTTTAGATAATACAATGATCTAAAACAAAAAAAGAATATAGAATCATTGAACATTTTATACACAGCTTCTCTAAGCATTTGTGTTTGTCTTTTTTTATATTTCTCAGGAAGATACAGGGGATATTTGGTAAAAGAAAAGTAAGTGGTGGCGGGGTTGGTTAGAGGACTTGTTTCTATCGGGTCACCAGAGTGATCATAATACATCATATTACTCTTCTTACAATGTTTATAACTTTTATGTCCTGATAGTTCACAGAAAGTACTTCTCCCAAAAGGTCACAGGATACAAAATGAAGAAAGAGAGTAACACTAAAAAGAACCTAGATATGTAAAGTTGTTACAGGGCTTAAGAATTGGTTGATCAGCTAAAGATACACAGAAAACCTGTCAGGGATACTAGCTAGTTTCTTCACCCAGTTCCTGGTAATATGAAGGAGATGAAAATAGTATCTGCCTGTCAGCCTCACAGGGTTGTGATAAGCATCAGATAAGGAATAAAGGCAAACACTCTTTGGAACATGTAAAAATTCTATATAACTGAAGAAATTCTCATAGATAAGAGATTTTTTAAGTGGTACAGGGGACTATTATGTAAAGTATTCAGTAAACATTTTACTGGGCCCCCAAAGTTTTGCAATTGTCAAGTTTCTCTAAAAAGACACTATTGATTTGAAGTGCTGGCCTCTCGTTGTATACCTGAAATGCTGCCATTGCTCTCTCAGTTTCAACTGCTGATTCAAGAAAAGGTTCAAAAATAGATATGGTCATTATTCCACTTTCCAATATTAAGTATTGTTGGAAGCGATTATTGAAGGCAAAAAGGCTTAATGCGTAGCCTGCTCTTAAGCAAATATCCTGGAAACAGGAGAAACATGCATCATCTTTAACATACTTCATTTATCATGTTACTGAATGTAACAACTTGAATTCTTGCCCATTAAATTATGTTGTGATATTGTCACTGGGAGTAAAATATGACATTGTTAGTAAATACAGAATATTATTGGACAGATAAAATAGAGCACTAGATTTTGGTAATAGGAAGAAGAAGGGAAAAATATTTTAACGGTTAATTACTGATCATACAAACACCCAAGAGAAACTCAATAATTTCATTTAACTCTCAACTTTCTGTTTTAATATGTATTTATTTTCATTTCAACATTTCAAAATAGAGTTCATAAGTCAAAATTTCCACTGTTTACCATGCTATATATTACGTTTCATTCTGAATTATCTGTATCATCTTTTAAAATAAGTGCATTGTAAAATTCTATTCTACTACATTTAAGGGAAAATAGGTTCAAATAATTTACTTTCTTAAAAAAATACTTATTTATTTTCATAAGAGAGAGAGAGAATACGCTTCCATTTGCTCCTGCACTCCCCAGATGGCTGCAATGGCCAGCACTGGGTCAAGCCAAAGTCAGGAGCCAGGAACCTCCCTCGGGACTCCCACAAGGGTGCAGAGGCCCAAACACTCAGGCCATCCTCTGCTACTTTCCCAAGCCATCAGCAGGGAACTGGATTGGAAGTGGAGCACACAGGACATGAACTGGAGCCCATATGGGATGCCGGCCCGAAAAGCCGTGGCCCTACCTGCTACGCCACAGCGCCAACCCCATCCCAATAACTTACTTTTAAGAATCACATTTTAGGCCGGCGCCACGGCTCAATAGGCTAATCCTCCACCTGTGGCGCCGGCTCACTGGGTTCTAGTCCCAGTTGGGGTGCCAGATTCTGTCCTGGTTGCCCCTCTTCCAGTCCAGCTCTCTGCTGTGGCCCTGGAGTGCAGTGGAGGATGGCCCAAGTGCTTGGGCCCTGCACCCCATGGGAGAAGCACCTGGCTCCTGCCTTCGGATCAGCGTGGTGGCAGTGCGCTGGCCACAGCATGCCAGCCGCGGCGGCCATTGGAGGGTGAACCAACGGCAAAAAAGGAAGACCTATCTCTCTCTCTCTCTTTCTTTCTCTCTCTCCCTGTCCACTCTGCCTGTAAAAAAAAAAAAAAAAGAAAAGAAAAGAAAAGAAAAAGAAAAAAAAAAAAAAAGAATCACATTGCAGGGGTAAAGCCGTCACCTGCAATGCCGGCATCCCACATGGGACCAGTTCATGTCCCATCCAGCCCTGTGCTTTTGGCTTGGAGAAGTAGCAGAAAATGGCCCGGGTGCTTGGACCTGTAACCCATGTGGGAGACCTAGATGAAGCTCCTGGCTCCTGGCTTTTACCTGGCCAAGCATTGGCCGTTGCAACCATCTGGGGTGTGAACCAGTCGACGGAAGATCTCTGTCTCTCTCTCTCCTCTGTAATTTTGACTTTCAAAATAAATCAATCTTTAAAAGATTGCATTTTAATGTTCTGGAGCTGGGAAAAGAGCAAAAACCAATTTCTCCCTAGAGTCAGCCAGCTTGAGCTGGACAAGTATGGCAGATCTTCCATAAAGACTCAAAAGATAAAACCCTACTGTTAAATCTTATTTTTTAATAATAAAAATAATTGTAATACTTCAACAGTGTGGTATAGAGAGTGTACCACAGTGTACACACAGAGTGTACACACAGTGCATTTTCTTCTGCCACTATAATTATGACATAAAAATTCTGTGTAACATATTGATATATTTATAAATGATATGATACTTGAGTTTTCCTTAAGAAATATACAGGGAGAGTAAATGGATATGTAGGTGAAATAGGATTGCCATGAGTTAATGATTGCTGACGGTGTTTTTCATTATGCTGCTCTCTTGTTCAATACGTGTTTAAAATTTTCCATAATAAAAATTACAGGTGCACATACACACAAAGTGGTCACCTAGCCATGGGCAAGAAGAAAGGTATTAGGTACAATCAGAGGGATAAGGAACTGGGTCTCAGTCCTAGACAATGGGTAGATGAACAGATAGCAGAATAGAACCTCGAGCCCGGTAGGAAACAAAGGTGCTAGGAAATGGGCCCAAAGGGTATGCATTGTGTAGTAAGGTCAAGTTGAAGGAAGTGAGGAAAGTATACCAGAATTTGACCTATTTCCACTGTGGGAGTCTATATTTAGGTGGTTTACAAAGTGTCTGATTCTGCTTCAAAATGAATCCCACAGTTTGACTACTCCCACCATGCTCACTTGTATCAGACACAGAACAAGAACCAAGTTGGCTACTCCCAGTCCAGAACCCCCTAAAAATCAATCCGTGAGGAAAGACATATTTTTACATATATGTTTCCTGAATGTAAACTGTCTTAACAACCTCTACTTCATAGATCCTTTCCTTTATGTAACTCCCAAAGGTGATTAAACACCCTGGGGGCTTATTTTCCCTTAACATCCACTGTGATTCATGATCGGCAGATGAGTTCCTGTACTCAAAAGTACATGAATAGTTAACTAGGTATATCTTTAATTAAATAAGAGAAAATAGGGACCAGCGCTGTGGCATAGCGGGTTAGGCTGCCACCTGAAGTGCCAGCATCCCATATGGGTGCCAGTTCGAGACCCAGCTGCTCCATTTCCAATCCAGCTCTCTGCTATGGTCTGGGAAAGCAGTGGAAGATGGCCCAAGTCTTTGGGCCCCTGCGCTCGTGTGGGAGACCCAGAAGAAGATCCTGGCTCCTGGCTTTGGAGCAGTGCAGCTCCGGCCGTTGTGGCCAGCTGGGGAGTAAACCAATGGATGGAAGACGCTCTCTTTCTCTCTGCCTCTCCTTCTCTCTGTATGTAACTCAAATAAATAATCTTTTAAAAAAATAAGAGAAAGTAATAGTAACTAAAATAATAAGGCTAATTTTATGTGGCTTGTGAAAATCATCCTCACTGGTATATTTCAAATAATTTACTCTAGTTTCACAGCATGAGAAAAAAATATTTTTTTAAAAAAGATCATGACATATTGCATATCCATTCAGACAAGGTCAGTGTGAATGGGGGCTCCAGAATCTGGGTTAGTGGGCTTAATTTTTGTTTCGTTCCTGTCAGTACTCATGTAAAATGTTTATTCATTCAGTAACATATTTAGTTGCTAAACATCCCTCCCATTTCTACAAGTCTCCCAGTATTGGTTTAATTAAGGACCACAGTAGCTTTGTGCTTCTTCTACAGCCTTAAGATTACTAATGGGCCCCAGTGGGGCAGGTACTGAGAAAGAAACTTAATACTTCTACTTCACCATTGAGATGAGTAGTCACCTGGCCAAAACCAGGTAAATCCACTGACTTATCTTTAAGCCTTCCAGTTCTCTAACATTCTTCATAGCATGGAACTGATTTACTAGGATGTACTTGATATGCAAGCATAGGTTTAGAGTGAAGCAGGTGTTAACAGGCTGGTAGGGAGGGGAGAAAGAGAGTGAAATATAGAAATGACAGGGAGGAAAAGGAGGTACAGGAGGACCTGGTAGAGAGAGTAAGCCTTGGAAGGCGCAGAGTACAGGGGAGAAAGGCATCGAAGACGGCCAGTCAGTCAGGAACTCATTGTCCTCAACAGATCGTTACCCATGTGTTTTATAGCAGCACTTCTCTTTCCATCCAGTAAAATTTTATGTTTTTAAATACCACAACTTTCCCCCTCCTCGCCAGTCCTCCTTCATCCCTCTGAAAGCTCACAGACCTGAGAGAGATGCAGCTGACAGTTTTCTCCCCTGAGTGCTAAATGCACTGTAGATAACAACAACGCCCACTTCTCTGGAGCAGTGGGATTCAAAGTGCCACCCATGGACTCGTGACAGCCCACAAAATTGTTGACAACAGGGATTAGAAATTGAGAAGAAAAGCATTAAAAGGGACAGCCCTTCCTTAAAAACTGAGTATCAGTTAATCAGTGTACAAGGAAAAGGAGAATTTATCAAAAATCACACTAGGCCAAATACCACTTAATTTCTGCATCACTGGATGTTAAAACTGGTGAACAAAAGTCTAATGCAAAACAGAATATTTACATAATTTCAAGTTGTCTCACCTTAAGACACTTGTTAATTACAAAAGAAAAAATAGTGACTTTATGGTGGAGATGCATAGCAGGAAGCAGTGTAACCAAATAATCTAAGTTCACACTGCCAGTATAAGACATATATATCAATACTATACACCCTTGACATGATGCCACGAGAAAGGTATATGAAGGAGACCACATCATTACTGTAATATTCTTGCCAAAAAAAAAAACCTCAATTATAAAGAAAACATCTACAGATAGAGTCAAACTGAAGGACAATCTCTAAAACAACTGGTCTTATTAAAAAGTATTAACTATGGAATCTATGAAATCATATAAGACAAGGAAGACCTGAGATTCACAAACTGGAGGCTAAAGAACCATGACAACTACAAGTAGTGTGGGATCCCGGATAGGGTTCTGGAACAGAAAATGGACATCCGTGAGAACACTGGCAAAATTTACACAAAACTGCAAAATTTGTAATGGTACTGATTCAGTGTTAATGTTCTGGTTGACAACTGGGAAGCTAGATGAAAAATATACCAGAATACTCAGTACTATTTTTGTAAATTTCTGGAAAGTCTAAGTTTATTTAAACATTTGTTAAAATTTTTTTAAAAGAATACCATAACAGATTTCTGAGAAAAAGCTATTTGTTCATCACAGATAGCTTCAGAAGCACCACTTAACAGTATTGGGTAGGGGCTGGCACTGTGGCACAGCAGGTTAAGCTGCCTTCTGTAGCACTGGCATCTATATGGGTACTGGTTCGAGTCCCGGCTGCTCCACTTCTAATCCAGTTCCCTGCTAATGCACCTGAGAAAGCAGTGAAGGACGGGCCAAGTGCTTGGGCCCCTGAACCCATGCCAAAGACCCAGAAGAAGCTCCTGGTTCCTGGTTTCAGTCCTAGTTGTTGTGGCCACATGGAGAGTGAACCAGTGGTTGGAAGACCTTTCTCTTTTCCTCTGTCTCTCCCTCTCATACTCTGACTTTTAAATAATATATAAATTAAAAAAAAAAAATAGTACTAGGGGCCAGCGCCACGGCTCAATAGGTTAATCCTCCGCCTTGCAGCGCCAGCACACTGGGTTCTGGTCCCGGTTGGGGTGCCAGATTCTGTCCTGGTTGCCCCTCTTCCAGGCCAGCTCTCTGCTGTGGCCAGGGAGTGCAGTGGAGGATGGCCCAAGTCCTTGGACCCTGCACGCCATGGGAGACCAGGAGAAGCACCTGGCTCCTGCCATCAGATCAGTGTGGTGCGCTGGCTGCAGTGCACCAGCCGCGGCAGCCATTGGAGGGTGAACCATTGGCAAAAGGAAGACCTTTCTCTCTGTCTCTCTCTCTCACTGTCCACTCTGCCTGTCAAAAAAAAAAAAAATAGTATTAGGTGGGGCTGGTGCTGTGGCATAGCCGGTAAAGCCGTTGCCTGCAGTGTGGGCATCCCATATGGGCGCCAGTTTGAGACCCGGCTGCTCCACTGCTATGGGCTGCGAAAGCAGTGGAGGATGGCCCAGGTCCTTGGGCTCCTGCACCCATGTGGGAGACCCAGAGGAAGCTCCTGGCTCCTGGCTTCAGATCGGCGCAGCTCTGGCCATTGCGGCCAATTGGGGAGTGAATCAGTGGTTGGAAGACTCACTCACTCTCTCTCTCTCTCTGCCTCTCCCCCTCTATGTAACCCTGACTTTCAAGTAAAATAAATAAATTTTTAAAAAGGAGCAGTGTAGACAGGAGAAAAAAAAAGAGTATTAGGTAATAACTGATGACTCAGTAGAAAAGTCATGAAATTAGGTCAAAGGTTTGACCCAAGACAGAAGAGGTTTGTTTTTAAGCTAATCACCAAACATTAAAATTGCAGCATTTCAAAGATGAAATGTGACTATGAGAAATGCAGAGCTGAATTACTATATCATCACAATCAAATGGCTACAAAGAGATCTTGTAAATTTCTTTCTTTAATAATACATTTTGAATTACTGCCAAGAAGAAGACTTGGTAATTTGAGATTGTGATCCAAGGAATTTTTCTTCAATGAGCTATAATATTTTGTAAAGGTGTTACCTTATCTGTTGAGTGAAGAAGATGAAAGACATCAGAATACTTAAATCCTTCATTTTCAAGTAATTCATTCTGTAGTACCTCATTCCTTAGGACAATGCATGCCAAGGAAAATGCCACTTCCACCTAAATATGTAGTGTTCAGAAGTTATGTTTCACTCATGCTTTACCAAATGACATATTTCATCATACAAACATTTATATAGGATACATTATAGAAAAATAGTATAAAATTCATTTATTCTAATTCTCCAACTAGTACTTAAAGAGTGGCACTGACAGTTTCCAGAAGAATGCCCCTTTACTTTTTAACAGCTGGGAAAACGCTCTTCCTTCTCTATACTGAGACAACCACAGAGCTCCACGTGAGGCCATGAGGGGCGGAGAGAGGGAGTTGGGCTAACAGGACATGTCAGGAGGAACTACCTAAATTGCACAGTTCGATCCTTTCCATATCTAAATGTTTTTCAGATTTTCTGGAGAGGGTTAAAACTGTGCTAAATTGCATGTTAGCTAATGATCACTGTGGTGCAAGCTTTAATGAAAAAATCATTCTTTTGTGCTACTCCACCAAGCTTTGCTTCAGTTAGTAGGCATTTCATTAAAACTTGCAAGCCAATGATGTTAGCTATTGCTAACATGCAATTTAGCACAGTTTTTAACTCTTTCTAATTCTAGTTCTGGAGTCATTTAGTGCATATTCTTCAGCCCGCTAGGAGGATTTTTTTTATATATATATTATTGGAACTTAATAGGTAAATTTTAAAGTGCTACCCTGTGAGGCTGGTGCTTGGTGTAGCAGGTTAAGCTGCCACCCAGGACACAGGCATCCCATTGTGGGCACTGGTTCATGTTCTGGCTGCTCCACTTCCATCCTGCTCCCTGCTAATGCACCTGGGAAAGCAGCAGAGGATGGCCAATGTACTTGGGCCCCTCCACCCACATGGGAAACCTGGAAGAGGCTCCTGGCTTTCTTAAATTACCCTGTGCATTTCTAGGAAAACCATTAGAAATTTGAAAAGCATGACTATGAAATTATTGCAAAAGGTTGCATTCTTTATAGAATCTTATTTTGGGGAAATTTGTTAAAACATATTTATATTCTGATTTTTTAAAAAGATTATTTATTTGTTTACAAGCAAAGTTACAGAGAAGCAGAGACAGAGAGAGAAAGAGATCTTCCACCTGCTGGTTCACTCCCCCAAATAGCCGCAACAGCCAGAGCTGGACAGATACCAAACCAGGAAATAGGAACTTCTTCCAGGTCTCCTACATGAGTGCAGGGGCCCAAGCACTTGAGCCCTCTTCTGCTGCTTTCCTAGGCATATCAGCAGAGAGCTGGATCAGAAGAGGAAAAGCTGGGACTTGAACCGGCACCCATATGGAATGCCTGTGTAGGTGGCGGTTTAACCGACTACACTTCAGCACCAGCCCCTATGGTCTTTTTTAATGTTTCAAAACATTAAATATATACTGAAATAAATGTGGAAGATCTGTCACTCTTCCTCTTTCAAATAAAAGTAAGTAAAAATAATCATTTTCAAATATAAAATAGTGGGCTGGCATTGTGGCATGGATTAAGCTGTTACTGGGACACTGGTATCCTATATGAGCACCCATTTCAGTCCTGGCTTCTCCACTTCTGATCCAGATCCCTGCTAAGATGCCTGGGGAAGCAGCAGAAAATGGTCCGAGACTTGGGCCCCAGCCACCCACGTGGGAGATTGGGATAGAATTCCAGTCTCCTGTCTTCAGCCTGCCACCCATCCCCCACCATTGCAGCCTTTTGGGGAATGAACCAGCAGATGGGAGATCGGGAGATCTCTCTGTCTCTTCTTCTCTGTAACTGTGCCTTTCAAACTATCAAATACATTTAAAAGCCTATTTTATGTGATGTTTTCTATAGTCTTATGGAATTCACTTGTAATTCAAAAGTCAATATAGTTTTTAATTCATAATTTAAGCTCAATGATTGCTATCATATACATCTTCCTTTTGTATGTCTAATCAACTCCATAATAAAATAGTCTCTTTCATATCCAGAAAGGCCATATAACTTATGCCATCTGTTCTGATAACAAATACACGTATTAAACATACATATTAAAAGGAATAACGCTGTTTACTTCATATTTTTCTTCCATGTTATTTTGATTTCCCCATTTCCAACACAGCCTATAGCAAATTTTGAGACGAAAATGCATATAGGTCTAAGAGTCAAAGGGAACACACAAACAAGACTAGTTTCTGCCAATACAAACAGATAGGACCAGAAAGGGAGAGAATGATCCAACATGGGAAACAGAGTCACAGAAGACTCATAGAATGACAGATGTCCTAAATAACATTCTGGCCTCAGAATCAGCCCTTAGGGCATTCAGATCTGGCTCAAGAGACCATGAGAGTATTTTAGGCATGGAAAGCCAAGACACTCTGGAAAAGGAAAAAAAAAAAGAAGACCTAAATGGAAGACCTCAGCGAGTGAGATCCCAGTGGAAGGAACGGGGCTACCAAAGAAGAAGGTACCTTTCTCTGAAGGAAGGAGAGAACTTCCACTTTGACTGTGACCCTGTCGGAATAGGATCGAAGTCAGCGAACCCTAAAGGCTTCCATAGCCTTGGCAACTCATGACTAGAGCCTAGGGAGATTCCTGACGCCATAAATAAGAGTGTCAAATTGTTAAATCAACACCAGGAGTCACTGTGTACTTATATCCCATGTGCGATCTGTCCTTAATAGGTTATCTAATGCGAAGTAACGCTGTAACTAGTGCTGAAACAGTATTTTTACACTTTGTGTTTTGGTGTAGATGCAGACTGATGAAGTCTTTACTTAATACATACTGAACCGATCTTCTCTATATAAAGATAACCGAAAATGAAAAAAAAAAAAAAACTCAGTGTTACGTTGGAAATTGCATCAAAAAAATTAATCAATTTCAAATATATATATATATATATATATATATATATATATATATATCATGTAGGATCTCTGTCCTTAATGCGCTGTACAATGTGATTCAATGCTATAACGAGTACTCAAATAGTATATTTCACTTTGTGTTACTATATGAGGGCAAATGGACGAATTCTTTACTTAACACATGCTAAATTGATCTCCTGTATACAAAGAGAATTGAAAATGAATCTGGATGTGAATGAAGGGGTGGAGGGAGCGGGCAAGAGGGGAGGGTTGCGGGGGGAGAGGGAAAGTATGGGAGGAAAGCCATTGTAATCCATAAGTTGTACCTTGGAAATTTATATTCTAAATAAAAGTTAAAAAAAAAAAGAAAATGCGTTTCTTTTCTTCAGTTTCATACCTAGCCAACTACAGATTTCCTCAATGTGAAAGGCCTTGGTAAAATGATTTGAATGGATGGGAATTTGATTTCATTTATCTCAGTTACTAGAAGTAAATGAATGAGTGAATCACTCCGCAACCACTCACAGAAATCTTCTACAATGTCCACTCTTGAGAAGAGCAGTCTGCCAGCCCACACGTGCTGCATGGTGGAAGGGAGGGCTGCTTTGATGGTGCAGTACTGGCAGGATTCACTTATCTTTAAGAAATGTTGTCACTTAAGTCACACATCCTCAAAACCCCACTCATACTTAACAATCAAGGTTTGAAGAAATGGCGGGGAAAAGTCTGTAAATAAGTTATCAAATATCTGAGGATAAAACTTCCTTGCAGAGGTAAGAACATTACAACTTTGTTATATTTAGAGAAATGATACTTTAATAAAGCCCACAACTATCTTGTGGCTTGTAGCAAGCTTTTTTTGTTTAAAACTCTTAAAGGCTTTGTTTAAAAGGTTATTTTTATGCCTGTGAGCTTGCATAATGAAACAAAGTCTTTTTATATATAATTTTATTGATATAAGCTGAACACATTTCATGTATTTCATACATGTGGATTTAGGAGCACAGTGATACTTTCTACTCTACCCTCCTTCCCATGTCCCCCCCCCCTTCTTTTTTTTCCTTTTAATGTTTACAAATTTGTGCTCACTTTAGCAGCACATACACTAATGTTTACAAATTTTTAAAAAGGGATTATTTCTTTTAATGCTACTGTAACAAAAAAAAGTAAACCTTTCTATGTACCTTAATGTTAGGAGAAGGGTGATTTCTTAGCAGCTGGATAAGTACTGGAAGGGCATCTTCCTCCACAATAAACTGCTGACTAACAGGATTGCTTGTGTGGGCTACACCTGTAAAAGTGCACACGCCAATAAGGTAATGGAGTTTTTCCACCTATAAATGGCAACTGTAGCTTGATATTTTTGCTTGACAAAATATTGTAAAATAATATGAGTGGGAAATTACTAATAGCAATGCTATATTGACACATACATAACTTTTATTCAGCAAGGTCTCGGAGACAGTTTTTTCAAAAATGATGATAGCCCTTTATAGATTAAATATGACAAGGAGTTCCAAAAGTGGAGATACAGAGAAAGAGACTAACTCTACTTCTCTATATGTGTCCTCTTTCTCATAGATATTTTAAAAAGTGAGAATAAGTATACAAACCAATACACATGGATCCCACTGCTCTGATGACACTGAGAAGTGTGCCTTCAGTTAATCTACTAATTTTTAGTAAGCGAACCAATGGTGCAATTCCATTGCCTTCACATATTTGATTTTGATGCATCCTGCTGTCCTTACTTAGAGCTATTACTGCTTCACCTCCTGGTAGAGAAAAGGAAGAGATGCATATATGATCCATCAGTGCCTGTTCTCCCTTGTACAGACTAGTGCACAGGAAACAACTTACCCACATACTGCATTTTAGCTGATGAAGACAGAAGCATACTGATTATAAAGTTGTATCCGATCTGCTCTGCCATGTGCTTTTGCTGTTTCAGTGACTGCCCAGCCAAGGCCCAAAGGGTCATTGCTCCTTGTTCTTTGACATCTATTTGAAAGGCCTATTGAAAAAGAACAAAATCCATTCATTCAGTGAATGTTTACTGAACACATTAGGGATGGATGTTTTACAAAATATTTATTCAAGACTTTGTTTTAGTTTTCCACATATTTACTGGCAAAATTCACAGTGGAATAACCATTTAGACAAAATGACCAGTAGACACGTAATTCCTACCTTTAGGAGTTTTAGAAGATATTTTGTTAATTTTCTTTCCAGAAATGCTTTCTGTATGAGAGGGTTGAAACTTGCCAATGATTCCACCGCCTCTGCACCTTTCACTTGGACACTAAGCTGTGTCCCTTTAAAAAGAGCTACCAGAGGATTGATGGCACCTTCCATGATGATAGCATTCTGAATTTCCTTATTGTCACGCCCAACCTCAGCAATTGTAGCAGAAGATACGGCTTTCAACACATCTTCAAATGAATGCAAGGACAGTTTAGATAATCTTTTAAAAGTTTTAATAGCAAATATAGCATATTAGTTTCCCATATTATAAAATTAATTTGTAGAAAATATGGAAAACAAGTGAGGGTCCTGATTTACCACCTAAACACAATATAACTAGTGGTTCAATAGCATTCTTATCTTACGAAGACAGATTTAGATAACTATATGGTTGTACTGTGGAAACAATATCCTGCATATTTTATTGAACAATAAAACATTGTCCCGTGTTTTTATGAACATCAATGTCTTCTAAATATTCCGTTAATGTGTGATCAAATTTCATTCTCCACTCACAGTTTGGAAGTATATGCTCTTTTCACTATTTTAAACAATTCCAAGAGAAATGTTGTTGACACATAGGTATTTCCTTCCAGGGTATATATCTTTTTTACCTTTAATAGAGAGTCTCAGGAATTACTGGAATAAGCCAGAACATCATGGTAAATTTAATTTCAAAACTAATAACAGCCTTTTACCCTTCCACAATCATAACTTAAGAGTACTGATGTTGCTCTGTCTTTTTGGATATAGGTATGATCATTAAATACATAAACGGTACTAATCTGCTAGGCAAAAAGTATCTCATTTTGTAATTTTGGTTACTGGTGAGTCTGAATATTTTCCTAAATGCTTATTTTTTAAAATATTTATTTTATTCATTTGAAAGACAGAGTTAGAGAGAGAGGTAGAGACAGAGAGAGAGGTCTTCCATCATCTGCTGGTTCACTACCCAGATGGCTGTGACGGCTGGAGCTGTGCAGATCTGAAGCCAGGAGCCAGATCTTCTTTCTGGACTCCTACGTGGGTGCAGGGGCCCAAAGACTTGGGCCATCTTCTACTGTTTTCCCAGGCCATAGCAGAGAGCTGGATCGGAAGAGGAACAGCCAAGACTAGAACTGGCACCCATTTGGGATTCTGGCGCTTCAGGCCAGGGTTTTTTTTAACCCATTGTGCCACAGCACTGGCCACCCTCAATGCTTATTAACCAGTTGCATTCGTTGTTTTTAAAACATATAGAAAAGTAAAAATAAGTCAGAGAACCTGTACCCCTTACCTTGGATTTATAAATTTTTAATATATTATGAAATTGATTTTTATCTTTTCTAACAAAGCGGAACAAAGCAAAACTTTCAACCACTGGTTCACTCCCCAAATACCTGCAACAACTCCAGGCCAGCTGATGCCAGGAGCTAGGAACCACATCTGGGTCTCCCATATGGGTAATAAGGACTCATTTCTTGAGCTATTATTTGCTCCCTCCCAGGGTGTGCATTTGCAGGAAGCTGGTCTTGGGAGAAGCAGGACTCAAACCCAGACACTCTGCCATGGGATGCATGTCTTCCAAGCTGCACCAAATGGCCACCCCTCTAACCGCTATTCTTAAATAATGAAGTAAAACATAGTTAGTGAGAAAAGACTTAGAGCAGAGACCATAAGGAATTTTTTATGGAGCAAGCGGCTTTCAAGTAATTGTACCACATGATAGAAGTTCTCAGAAGAGGACACTTTTTTAAATTTGAAGTTCTTTTTATTCCTAGTGAAGTGGCACAGACAGATGATAAACTGAGCAGGAAGAAAAAGTGACAGACTTTTACTCAAGTTTTCCTCTCCCCAGATTTGAGGGAAACAAAGATTGGAAGTTCACACTGTCAGGTCCACTCCCTGGAATGAGATGATTATTACAAAATCAAAGAGAACATTTGCAAATAGCTGCAAGAACTGCCTTTTAGTTTTCAATGTTCTTGGTACTGAGACATACTTCAGAAACTAAAAATTGGCCTGATGTCCTTGAATCTTGATATCAAGATCTTTGCTGTAAGTTGCAATAATAGCTACAAATGACAGATTTGAATACTGTTCATACAAGAAGACATCTACCCTGGGTAGATTTGCATTATCTTCATTATTCATGCCAATATTTCCATTTATAAACATGTCTCATTAAATATTTTTCAAACAACTTTTTGCTTTTGAGAGTCAATTCCTATTATAAATTCAGCAGTTTAATTTTAAGTGTTCCAGGGCTGGCACTGTGGTGTTGCGGGTAAAGCTGCTGCTTCATCGCCAGCATCCCATGTGGGCACCGGTTCGTGGCCTGGCTGCTCCACTTCCAATCCAGCTCTCTGCTACAGCCTGGGAAAGCAGTAGAGGACCTTGGTCCAAGTCCTTGGGCCCCTTCACCTGCATGGGAAACTCAGAAGATGCTCCTGGCTCCTGGCTTCAGACTGATGTAGCTCTGGCCATTGTGGCCATCTGGGGAGTGAACCAGCAGATGGAAGACTTCTCTTTCTCTGCCTCCGCCTCTCTGTAACTCTGCCTTTCAAATAAATAAGTAAATCTTTAAAAGAATGAAGTGTTCCAGATATTTAAGTTACGTTACATATGTCTAGACCCATTTGAAGACAAATCCAGGATGTCTGTTCAGATAGGATAAGGCCAAACCTTTATTTGCTTCACTGTATATATCTGTTTACTTTGAAATAATACCGAGACAGAGGCTCACCTGAATCAGAACTCAGAAATCTGATAAGATGTTGGATCCCATTGTGGTCTCTCACTGCTCTTTGGTTGATTTCATTTTTTATACACAATACCCGGATACAATTCATTACATTTACTAGCACATTTTCTATGTTTAATGTCAAGAGATTTATCAGAGCTGGTATTCCATTCTAAAAATAGATAAAAAGGTAATTGCATTTGAATTTTTTGAGGATACATTCAATCTTTATTTAGAAACAAAACTTTCCAATTGTAAAATGTAAATATGTGCTTACTTCAAGGGATAACAATTGCCTAGAAACAAATGTGTCTGCTGATGTGACATTAAATGACAACTAATACAATTCTGAACAAATCTTACACTTTAACATTAAGGTAAACATTCAATAAATATATTTTAAAATAGCCTCCAAAATAATTTCAGGCTTTACATTCACTGAAACATTTAGTAAATAGCCAACAGGTGAAGCGACTGAGGGAAATCAACCAATTGAAGACACGGTCCCATTTGGAAGCAGGCACCATTTTGGACACTGTACTAGTAAATGGCAATTGCTTTTGTGCATTACCAAATATTATTCTAAAATGTAAATATAATTTCCTTATTTTAAATAAGGAAATTTCACCCAACCAACAGAAATAATGCAAGAATATCAAGGAAAATAGGAAAAAGTACAATACAGTTAGAAGACTTAATAAATGTGTGTGAGCTGTCAATAAGGAGGAGAGAGATCACCATGGCCGTTGACTGCAGAAAAGGCTGGCAGGGCACAGTTTCCAAATTAAGTGTCTCTACCTTGAGTGCAGAAGAAGAAACACAAGTCTCTGTCTGGAATGACAGGACTGGGTAAGTGGGCTAGTGGCTGACTCTTTCTAAGACCAACCTGGCTAAATCCTGCCATACCAACCAGTACACAATCCACAAAGGGGAAAAGCCCCATGTATGCACTGAATGTGGAACAAACCCTTATCAGAAGTCAGAGCTCATTAGAAATTGGACAATTCACACAAGGGAGAAACCTTATGAATGTAATGAGTGTAGAAAAGTGTTTTGCTAGAAGTCATACCTCATAGCACATCAGAGAAGTCACACATGGAAGAAACCTTAAAATGTTAGGAATGTGGAGAAGCCTTTCTTCAGAGGTCAACCCTGATTAAGCATCAGAGTGTTCACAGAGGAGAAACCTAATAAATGTAGTAAATGTAGAAAACCATTTTCCTGAAATCCAAGTCTCAAGAGGCATAGTATAATTCACAAATGTGGAAAACCTTCTGAACATAATGTGAAAAAAACCTCTAACCAGAAGTTGGACCTCAATATACAACAAAATACACATGATGGAACAATACAAAAACCCAAAACATCTTATCTATAAAATGAATGTAAAATCTTTTTGCCAGCAGTCAGTCTTCAACACACACTGAGGGACTCAGAACTTTCTACCATAATTCATCTCTGTTGCACAACCCACGCAGATGAAAAACCCTGCGAATGTCATGAAGTAGAAAAATTTTCACTACAAGAAAAACTTCAACAAATGTCCACAAAATTACAGACAGAAAATCACAAAAATATACTGTATGTGGAAAAAACCTTTGCTAGAATCACACTTCAGCAGGTACTGCAGAAATCATGTGACACAATAAATCCTGTGTGAGAGAGTAGCTATATATTCTTCAATATCTTTTTTCTCTTTGACATACAATCTGCATTTTTGGCTTCCCTTTATTTTAAGTGGGACCACATAAATAATTTGTGCTTTCACAGATACATTTTTGAACACAGGACTAAAAAAACAAGAGCAATAATACAGCATTATGACAGAACTAAGATTGAACATTTATATCATTAAATGTAAATGAGCTAACTCAATTTAGAAAAGTAAATTTGGAATGTATATCTATATCTATCTATACACACACACATAGATACACATACACACCACACACACACATATACACGCACACATACACACCACACACACATATACTATGGAATACTACTCAGTCACTCAGTCATAAAAAAAGAATGAAATCCTGCCGTTAGCAACAAAATTATGTGAATGGGAACCATTATGCTTAGTGAAATAAGCCAGTCCTGAAAAGACAAATATCATGTTTTCTCTGATATGTGGCAGTTAATACATAAGAGTGAAACAGACATCTTGTGATATGATTGTCATTTTTAGTCCTTGTTTATGCTCATGTGGAACTGTGTTCTTCCTGCTTTTTAATGTTGAATATTATGGCCAGTAGTGAATTAAGACTGTGATTATAGAGTGGATTAAATTATGTCCTTGCAAAAAATGAAAGAAAAAATGAAGGAAGGAGGCGGATTGAGGGAAGGAAAAGGGAAGGGAGGGAAGTATGGTTATCGTCTTAGAACTGCACTTGTGAAATACATGAGATCTGTTCTCTTCACATTAATACAATTTGAAAAAGAAAAACAAGTGACAAAATGTCTCTATGCATAGGAGGAACACATTTATCTTAACTCTGGCTAATTATTTGCATCACTGAGAATTATAAGGTCTAAGTAGATAAGACTAACTGACCAACTATAGAGGTAGGCCTGCATGTGTCTATACTTATAATATATTTTCCAAGTGATTACTAACAAATACAACATTAAATGGCCCAGAGAAATGTTAAAGGTGGGCCTGGCAGTGTGGTGCAGTGGGTTGAGCTGTCACCTGTGACACCAGCATCCCATTCAAGCACAAGTTTTAGTCCTGGCTGTTCTGCTTTTGATTCAGCTCCTTGCTAATGTACCTGGGAAAGCAGCAGAGAATGGCCCAAATTCTTGGGCCCCTGTCACCCTTGTGGGAGACCTGGATGGAATTCCAGGCTCCTGGATTTGGCCTGGCCCTGCCCCAGATGTTGTGACCATTTGAGGAGTGAACCAGTGGATGAAAGATTTCTCTGCCTCTCATTTTCTGTCTGTATTTCTGCCTTTCAAATAAATAATTGTGTTTTAAAAAGCTAAAAAGAAAAGGATGATCAAAGACAAATTAAATATGAGAACACAAAGAAAACAACACAAACACTTTGGCTAAGATAGAATCCAAGATAAAATATAAATTTGACTTTTTAAAAAGGTATATCTTATAATGCTAAAGTATTCAACCCTTAATGAAGAAGCATAACCTGAAAAAAAACTATTAAAAACTCATTTATAAGCAGCTAACTAGAGGGCTTACATAAAACATTAGCAGATATAATAATGTGGATTTTATTTGAAGAAATATAGCACGACAAAGATTCCATTGTTATGCAAAAATCAACTCACAATGGAGCAATGATCTAAACCTAAGGGTGGAAAACATCAAAACATAGGAGCAAGAAATAAGGGAAACCTGCAAGACATTGGCATGACAAAGATTTCTTGTAAAAGACCATGGAAGCACAGGCAATAAAAACAAAAATAGACAAATGGGATTACATCAAACTAATAAACTTCCACACAGCAAAGGAAATGCTCAACAAAGTGAAGATGCAACTGACAGAATGGGAGAAAAGATCTGCATCTGATAAAGAATTAATGATCAGAATATACAAGAAGCTCGAGAAACTCAACAACAACAACAACGACAACAAAACAATCCAGTTAAGAAAAGGGTAATGGATATGAACAGGAATTTTTCCAAGGATGAAATACAAATAGCCAACAATCACATGAAAAAAATGCTCAGGATCACTAGCCATTCAGGAAATGTAAAAAACCACAATGAGGAATCATCTCATCCCAGTCAGAATGACTATCATTCAAAACTCAAAAAATGACAAAAGTTGGTGAGAAAGCATTATCCCAATATGCTTTTGATGGGAATATAAACTGGTAAAACTGGTGCCGCAGCTCAATAGGCTAATCCTCCGTCTAGCGGCGCTGGCACACCGGGTTCTAGTCCCGGTCAGGGTGCCGGATTCTGTCCCAGTTGCCCCTCTTCCAGTCCAGCTCTCTGCTGTGGCCAGGGAGTGCAGTGGAGGATGGCCCAAGTCCTTGGGCCCTGCACCCCATGGGAGACCAGGAGAAGCACCTGGCTCCTGGCTTCAGATCAGCACGGTGCACCGGCCATAGCGCGCCGGCCGTGGTGGCCATTGGAGGGTGAACCAACAGCAAAAGAAGACCTTTCTCTCTGTCTCTCTCTCTCACTGTCCACTCTGTCAAAAAAAAAAAAAAACATTATGGAAGACAGTATGAAATTCCTCAGTGAACAAAAAACAGATTTACCATATGACCCAGTTATCCCACTCCTGGGAATATATACAAAAGAAATTATATCAGTTTGTTGAAAGAGCAATCTGGCCGGCGCCGTGGCTCAACAGGCTAATCCTCCGCCTTGCGGTGCCGGCACACCGGGTTCTAGTCCCGGTCCGGGCACCGGATTCTGTCCCGGTTGCCCCTCTTCCAGGCCAGCCCTCTGCTGTGGCCCAGGAGTGCAGTGGAGGATGGCCCAGGTGCTTGGGCCCTGCACCCCATGGGGAGACCAGGAAAAGCACCTAGCTCCTGGCTCCTGCCATCGGACGAGCGCGGTGCGCCGGCCGCAGCGCGCCAGCCGCGGCGGCCATTGGAGGGTGAACCAACGGCAAAGGAAGACCTTTCTCTCTGTCTCTCTCTCTCACTGTCCACTCTGCCTGTAAAAAAAAAAAAAAAAAAAAAGAAAGAGCAATCTGTACCTCCATGTTTATAGCAGCTCAATTCACAATAGCTGAGGTATAGAACCAACTTAGATGTCCATCAAGAGATGACTGGATAAAGCAAATGTGGTAATAATGCACAATGGAATACTATTCAGCCATTAAAAAGAATGAAATCCAGTCTTTTGCAAGAAAATGGACACATTTGGATACTAATCCTTACTGAAATAAGCATGCCAACCCAAAAACACAAATATCACATGTTTTCTCTGATTTGTGGTAGTTAATATAAAAAGTACAAAAAAATTTCAATGTATATGAGTGAAACTGACATCTTGGAATTTGATTATTATTTATAATCCTTATCTACAGTCCTGCAGGACTATGAGATGTCTACTTTTTACTTGTTGAACTCTTTATTTGGTGAAGCATTAAGCCTGTGACTGTGAAGGAAATTAAAAATTATATCATAAGAATTTAAAAAGAAAGAAAAGAAAGTGGAGGGAAGTATCATTATATTCTTAGAACTGTATGAACTTATGAACTACATGAATTCTTTTCTCTTTGTATTAATAAAAAAGATTGCCTGGCATTCATCAAGCATACTTTTATTACCTTGTAGCATATAATTAGACCACATTTCTAAACAGGAAGAAAAATAGCCAGAATGGTAGGGTTTCTCCTAATACCTCCTTATAAGAAACAACATACAGTAACATATGAAAAATGCTCCATCATCTATTTCTGGACTGTACTCAAATGCAAACTTCTTAGTGAAATATTTTGCACCAGGCTCCCTATCTCCCCTTTGCCTGTTTATCCCTCTCAGAGTTTTGCCACTGTGCAACGTAAGTCTCCACTTTCCCAGTTTCTATGTGGCAGAACACTGTCAGTTAAAAAAATCATGCTTTAAGAAAAGAACTTACATATTTGGCAACAACATCCTTGTTTTCGCACCGAGCAATATCGTAGAGAATGACAGCACAGCGAGAGTGCAGCTCAGGTTCATCAGATGCCAAGAGGTTGATCACAGCTGGAATGCCTCCTGACTCGACTATAGCATGCACTACGCTGTTATGGGTTGAGATATTACTCAATAACCCAACAGTTTTGCACTGTAATTTGATTTTGGGACATTTTAATAGATTGATTAATGCAGGGATGGTGCCTGAAATGAAAAGAAAGAAAGAGAGAAAGAGAGAAAGAGAGAGAGGGGGGAGGTGGGAAGGAAGGAAAATAAATATATCATGAATTATTCATAACAATTTGTAGCCAATTAATCATCATAAGATTTAAATAACCCTTATGGGTATTACAATATAAAATTTACAGGTAATTTTATGAGATATTTACAAAGTAATCATTTAAAATTATATGAATATACTTTTCTGTGTTGGCTATGGTGCACGCAGTTCTCTGCGTTCCTACATTTGATTTTCACATAGCACACAATCATATATTTTATATCAGTAACTTTACGTGATCTTTGAAACACTGAATGCTGGCTTAAGATCATCGATAAATAAATTCTTTGTAGTCATTGGGCATGGTTAAAAATAGAAAATCTGGCTTCAGATTTGTTATACAATGTGAACTTAAAAGAAAGTAAATTATAGAATACACACAAATTCTAGAAAAATACCAGTTATAATTATGGCTTTTCTTATTTATTCATTTAGCTAACTGAAATGAAATACCCTTCATGACTTAAGTCTAAGGCTCATTTTTGGACACAGAGTTTTTTTGTACATATTTTAAGGGACACATCAGGATATCCTGTTATCAAAAACATTTTAACTTATTCATTCAACAGTATTTATGGGCGATCTTGTGAATACTCAATATCCACATTAGGGTAGTGTTCCATATTGGACAGTAAAGCTGGAACTTTCCCCTCATTTCAGAGAGTTATGTTGTACAGTGATGTAATGACAACAACCTTATAAGGTAAAAACATGTTATTAAGGAGGATACCCAAGTACAGAGGCTAAGCAATTAGCTTCAATTCTGAAACCAGAGATAGTCGAAAACCAGGCCTAATACTTCATCTGCTTTTTTAACTTAAAAAAACATATCATGCGAATTCAGAATAGGAATAATTTCTAAATTAAATATAAAAGTAGTATGACAATATAATTTAACATCAGATTACAAATTTTTAGAGAAATAGAATTTATGTAGTTTTTCTTAAGTTCAGGCTTCATGTGGAAAAAATACATAAAGTGCTTTCAGTTAGAAAAGAGAAACTTAAAATCAATTAAAAATTTCCTTCTCAGTAAAGTGATCAACCTGAATATAAAATGATTCTACATAGAACAGTGTAAGAAGAAAATAGATTTTGCTTCACCTGCATCCAAAATACATTTCCAGTATCGATCATTTGCTAAGCAAATTACTTCTAAGGACATGACTGCCATCATCCTTCGTTTATAGCTTTCACACTGCAGCATTTCTAGTAAGTAATCAGCAGAGAAACACAAACTGTAATTTAAATAAGAGGCTGTGGAATGGTTGGTTCTGTTTCTGTAGCAGCCAAGTGAACCCAAAGGTTGAGATTAGCACCATTACCATCAACTGCAAGTATTAAAGCCCATATAATTAACAGGGGGAAAAAAATCTTAAACATCATTCATTATTTTTGGTCCAAATGAGTTGGACTAACTGGTCACATAGTTCAAATTCACTTGGAAAATAGTACATCTCTCAGTTGCTTAAAATTAGTTGTTGAATAAAATTTGAGTATGGGTTTTCAAGGATGATAAAGTAAATTGCATTATCTTCAATATCCATTCGATATGAGGCTTTATACATCTCAAGTGTGACAAACATACCTTTAAAAAAACCTTGAATGAACTGGTATTCCAGACTGAAAACAATACAAATACACACACTTTTAAACAAGTCTGTGGTGTGTGAGCAAAACCACACAGAAATATGCTTTCCTCATTCTGATTCCAGCCACTCTGCTACTTAAAATGACCTACCCCTCCCTTGGCTGGGTCAATCCCAGGGACTCTCCCTTAAAACTCAGCTTCCACTCCAAGAGCTGGCCCTGCAGACTTCGAATAACCCAACTCATTCTTTGTTTACCCAGAGTGGAAATGGGCAGTATGAGGAGGAGGAGCTACTCCAGGGTGCACAGCAAAGAAGCATCAGCCAGCTGCTGGCTTGTGTATTCTGTTCTAACCATTATAGAACTTCCCATCTAAGGCTGTAGGAAGAAGTGGTCATCAGTTTTCTGTATCTCAAGGCTATTCCTGTTAGGGGCCAGACTTTCCTAATAGCAAGCTAGGTATTTGCAGTGGTTTAGTCCGTTAAAATAATAGGATGGTCCTCTCACTTGCTCCTAAAATGACAAAGACACAATGTTGTATATGCATGCAATCGGACATTGAAAACACTTTCCAATATATATTGGGGCTAGTATACTTGAAATATGTATCCAGTTCTACGAAAATTCCAAGACTGGTATTGAGCCAATTTTAAAACTAAATATTCAAACTTCTTGAATTAGGAAAGTGGGACTGAAAATATTAAGTACATCTTATCCTATCCTAAATGCATCACCGGGGAAAATCAGTTCTCATTCTCCAATTTCCTTCTTTTTAATTTGTTTTTATTTTATCAAAGTCATGGTTTCTGGCCCCTACCATCCCTTACTCATTTGGATCCATCGCTCCAGATCTAAACATTTTAGACTCTTTCCTTTATCTTCTGTGATTTACGTGTCTCCCTGTTTTTCCATAATTACATACACTGCTATGTTTGCCATATTAATTTTAGACATCACTAATCAACTTCATGTTATGGAAAGCCAGCTCCTTCAGGGTGGTTCTGTCATTTTCCTCTTGCTTCCCTTTCCCCTAGGATTTTTAGTTAAATCAATACTTAGTACTTAAATTACGACACCTATTCATGTTATTCACAGCTGAGCACTGTAATGTACTATAGTTATATAACATTTCACTTTTGTTTTTTATGGACATAATAATTTCATTTTATTTCATCTGCTTAATTTTCTTTATATCTGTTGATAATTCCTCCCATCCGCCACTGATGGACTGGTTGTACAGTTCTGTTCTGTATATTCCCTTTGCTTTCCTTTTGGGTCACACCCCCTATTCCTGGGTGCGTCTGTCTGTCTGTCTGTCTGTCTCTCTCTCTCTCTCTCTCTCTCTCTCTCTCTGTTTTGTTTGTTGGGCAGAATCCCAGGCTTGGTATCTTCAGGCCTTTACTGCTTAGTCTTTGCAGAGAGCATTCCTGATTGGCTCTGTCAATTCTCAAGCCTTTTGAGATTTTATGATGTTCTCAGTCTAGGAGGTTTCCAGCCTTTCTACTGTTGGCTTGAAGTGATTTTCTCTGGCCAGCTAAGTCCTAAAACTTACTTGTTCCCATCTTCTAATATTCTATTGCTATTATACACTTTCATGGTTTCCCTTGAATACTTTTCTTCTGTTTCATTACTAATAATTATTTCATATTTTATGTAATTATATTTTATATAATTATTAATTTATATAATTATTGTAATTGTTTTATTTATTTACAATTATTCCCATGTAACTATAAAGGTCTTGGGAAGGAATAAAATTAGATGTGTACATTCAGCTGGCTTGGTAATTCATATTTTTATTTTAACTTTTATTTAATGAATATAAATTTCCAAAGTACAGCTTATGGATTACAGTGGCTTCCCCCCCTCATAACTTCCCTCCCACCCGCAACCCTCCCCTTTCCTGCTCCCTCTCCCCTTCCATTCACATCAAGATTCATTTTCAATTCTCTTTATATACAGAAGATCAGTTTAGCATATATCAAGTAAAGATTTCAACAGTTTGCACCCACATAGAAACACAAAGTGAAAATACGGTGAACTTTCCCCAACGGGACTTCAGGCCTCGTTCCCTCTAGGCTCTTTCTGCCTTTCCCCGCCAGTGCTTCGGGTTATGGAGGTTTTTTCTCACCTCCCCTTCCAGCGCTGGTACACAGGCTCTGCGGCTGGGCTTCCATGCGGTGGGCAACCTTGCTCTCCCTGAAGGTTCTCCATGTCACATCCACTAGATCCGGAAGAGTTTCCTCTGCAATTTTTTCCTGAGCCTTTTCCTGAGACTACAGTAACTCCACTTTTATTAAACTATCTTTCCCCGGACTATCGGTGCGCACCCTCACTATTCCGCCATCTTGGCTCCACCCAGTAATTCATATTCTTATAGTATTTCTGCCTAGACTGAATATAAGTTTGGAGAAAAAAATATAAGTTTGGAGAAGAATTCTCACAAAATGCTTATCCAAATATTGAGGAAAGATTTTGCTGAATTTCTTTCCAATATTAAGCACCAATCATAAATTGGAGGAAATGTTTTCCAATTTAATTTCTTCCTTATTTTCTTTCTTTTGTTATAATTCCTTTTTTTATGGAGGAAAGGATGGTTAGGCTTTTGAAGAAATTTGGAAAGTAAAAATAATTATAATTCTGTAAAATATAGTCTGGGTCACAGATCTTTAACTTAGAAATAAAATGACCACTTTTGCACACAAAGAATTAGAGTCCTTTGTTGCTTTTTTTTCTAGCTTTTAAATGTGTATCTATTTATTTTAAAGGCAGAATGAGAACAAGAGACAGAAATGGAAAGAGATCTTCTATTCACTGGTTCACTCCCCAATGCTACCAACAGCCCAGGCTGGACCACATCACAGTCTGAAGCCTGGACCTCAATCCAGGTCCTCCATGTATGTGGCAGGAACCCGACTACTTGAACCATCATCACCTGGTGCCTCCCAGGGTCTACACCAACAGGAAGCTAGAGTCAGAAGTGAAGCTGGGACTTGAACTCTGGCACTGCAATATGGAATGCAGGCATCCCAAATAGTGTCATAACTGCTGTTCCAAATGCCCACTCCTATTTCATCATTTTATGTGTTTAAAATATTATGCATACATTTTATATGCTCTATTTCAGGGTAGCAATACTTAAATCCAATATTAATCAGAAGAAATCATATGTTCTATACTCACCTACCAAAGTTTTCCAAACTGGGAGTTCAGGAATATCTAGCTCTATTATATGTTTGAGAACCTCTGTGTGAAAGGTTAGCACTGATAAGTGAATAATATTATTTCCCTTGGCATCCGTTTTTCTCCAGTTAGCACCAAGAGAAAATAGGTACTGAATGGTGTCCAGTGCTCCTGAAGTGGCAGCAAGTAACAATGGAGTACACTGATTCCTAAAAATCAAGGAACATATTATAATAGGGTACACATATATAGTCATGTTTCCTCATTGTAAAACTACCCAAACTGCTGGAGGATGGCATGATTTCTACATCATATTTTCCTTATGAATTCTTGCCTTTTATGTTCCACATGTGAATAGGTTTTGTGCTGTCTTTAGTACTGGTTTCTAGTTTTCCTCCCAACTTAACTGTCATGACTTATATTTTGTTTAGATGTAGATCATGCACAAAATTCTTGGTGTGCTCTATCCTATTTAATCCTTTTAACAATATGGCTGAAGGAAAAAAAAGCAAAGCAGATGTTATCAGCCCATTTTAGAAATGATGTAACTGTGGTTCAAGTAGTAGTCAAATCCATTTCTTTCATGTTCAATTTTCAAATCCTAGCTTCCTCACTGTGGCAGAAATGAACATTTTTTGTCTCAAACAACTACTAACTGCCTTTTAGATCCTGAAGACCTTTGGGTTGGGTATAAGGTCACACCACCCAATATTACATTTTCCACATCCCCTTATAGACAGATATTGCCATACAACTAAGCTTAGAAAGCAGGATGGAAGGTACACAGGTAGCTCCCTAAAAAGAAAGGAGTATGTTAATGCTTTTACTCTCTCTCTGTTCTCATGGCTCAATTCAGGAATGATAATGGAAACAGAAATCAGCATTCAGGATGATGACAATGGAAGCCTTAGATTAAGGAACAATAAGATGAAGCCAGTATCCTTCACACCTTCAAACCATTATGCAAGCTACAGACCACTGAATAACAGTGGACAGGCTACTTGAAGACCTAGTTAAAACTAGGTCTAAATCAGGTTCAGAGATTTAAAAATATAGTAACTTGGTCTTTAGCGTTCAGGTCAAGAGTACCCCAACAGGAGAAGTCACAGGTCCACCCTATGGGTTGATCTCCAGCTAAGTTGTGAACAAAATGACTGTTCGGGATTTTTTTTAAAAAAATTGCAAAGTTATTTTATTCTTTTTAGTGCATTTTTCTTCTTCTGAATACCAATCCGTATTTCTGCCATCCCAGGCCTATCCACCTGGGTCTAGAGCTCTAAGGGGCTGCCTCCTACTGTATAGGGTCCAATTTAGAGCAATATTTTCCTCCCTACTATCATGTTTCTTTCTTGGAACTACCTAGGTAACCTGATAAACCAATCTGTGGAACCATGTAACTAGGATAAGGTGAGATCAAAATCCCTAGGGCTTGCTTCTGATTCTTATGGAAAACATGCACAGGTTGAAAGAACTCTTATAAATTCTAAAGACAAGTGGTAGGAAGTTTGTTCCCTTTCTATAAATAAAAAAAAAAAAACTTTTAAAAAGAAGAAAAAAGTTTCAAAAAAGAAAAAAAGAAACAATAGCAGAGAAAGCTTTATATGTTTTTCAAATCATCCATATCAATAATGCATTTCAGTGTCAGTTTGAGGGGCAAGCAACGCAAAGCAGAAATTTATATTCTTGTCAGTGCTTCATAACTTACTCAGCTGTGGTCTCAGCTTCCAGCAAACTAGGATCCTTCCTGTAGAGAGCAATGATAATGCAGATATTGTCGTAGAAAGCAGCAAAGTGAATCGGCATCCAGCCTCTCTTTTCAGAAAGTGTGTAGTCAGCTTTGAAGCAGAGTAGACAGATGGTTGTCTCTAAGGAACAGGCCTGTGCAGCCAGGTGCAGGGGTGTTGGGCCTAGAACGGATGAATGATGACTTCTGTGACCAAAGGACTAACAGTAATAAACATTTACCTTTATGGTATCCAACCACAGTGGCTAGTACTATATCACATAAAATCTCCTATATAGGTACTAGAAACATTAATTTAGGTAATCCTGCATATATCTAACTCAGGGTGTCTAACTATTAAAATATCACTTTGCGGGGGCCGGCACCATGGTACACTAGGTTTATCCTCCGCTTGCAGCGCTGGCATCCCATATGGGTGTCAGGTTCTAGTCCCGGTTGCTCCTCTTCCAATCCAGCTCTCTGCTGTGGCCCAGGAAGGCAGTGGAGGATGGCTCAAGTGCTTGGGTTCTTGTACCCACATGAGAGACCAGGAGGAAGCACTTGGCTCTTGGCTTTGGATCGGTACAGCGCCGGCTGTGGCGGCCATTTGGGGAACCAACGGAAGGAAAACCTTTCTCTTTGTCTTTCTTTCTCTCTCTCTAACTCTACCTGTCAAATAAACAAATTTTAAAAATTCACTTTGCTTTATAAGCAAAGAAATAGTACTGAACATATTAAATACTAGAAAATTGAGGCCATGTAAAATATTCTTGTGATAAAATAATGTATTTATTGTTTAAATTGCTTTCCATCTTATTCAAATGTAGCAAAAGATGAATCCTTTGACAATAAAAACCAATGTTCACAAAATGTCTCTATGTCACTGAATCTAGCTGCCATTTTTCAATTCATCTTACTAACCCCTTAACAGCATTTTTACACTATTGACACTTTCTATTACTGAAAATAGTTTCTTTGCTTGGCGTTTGTGATATCACATCTTCCATTTTTCTCCTTCCTTTCTGGCTACTCCTTTGTAGTATCTCTGGGTCCTTCTCATTGACTTAGTGTCCAAATGAGCCTTAACGCTTTATCTTGGGTGTTTTCCCCTTCTCAATGGCTTCACTTACTATCTGTAAGTTAAGGGTTCCCAGGATTATGTTTCTGGGTCAAATACTGTCTCTAAGCTCCAGATCTGTATCTCCAACATCTCACTAAGCACCTCTACACATCATCCCAAACTTCAATGTCTTCAAAATTGCAAACCTATCTTTCCCTCCAAACATAGTCCACTTTCATTGTTCCCTAAATCAGTGAAAGATATCATGATCCAGGGAGTTCTAAAACCAGGACCTGGAAGGCACCCTGGCACTTTGTTCTGTCTTTATAATATAACTGGCTCAGCAACAAATATAAGTATCTCTAGAATATATCTTTACTGCCACCTTTACCCTTGTTAAGGCCATAACTGCCTCCCAACTATTATCTATTCCTTGTTCTTGGTTCACTCAATCTATGTTTTTTAAGATGTAAATCTCATCTTTTCATATCCTTGATAAAAAACTTTTCAGTGGCTTCTCAAGGTCACGTGATCCTATGGAAAAGTGACAGGATCCACTGGCTCTAAATTAGCTTGGACAACCATCTACAATTCCCTTTCCTCCCATTCTAGCAAAACAAAACAAAACAGCAAAACACGGAGGGCAGGGTTTGTGGGCATTTGGCACAGTAGTGGAGATGCCCCCTGGAAACCTGCATTCCACATTGGCATGCCTGGCTCCAAGTCCCATTCCACTCACTGTTCCAGCTTCCCGCTATTGCACACTCCTGGAGGTAGCATTATGTTCTAGTACTTGGATCCCTGCCATCCATATGGGAGACACAACGGAGTTCCGGGCTCCCACCTTTGACCTGGGGCACCCCTGACTGCCTGGCTGATGCAGGTATTTGGTGAACAAATTAGCAGATGGAAGATGTCTCTGTGTCCACTTCTCTCTTTGTCAACTATCTTTCACTTTTAAGTCTCCCTGAAATATTCATACCTCTGACAGTTTCCATCTCATGTATGATTCTTCCCTTATCAGCATCTAGCTAACTCCTATTCATTCGTTGGCTTCAATGGTATTTCTTCAACAAAGCATTGCTTTCATTAAATCTCTTTCAACTCACAAACTTCTAGTGTCCTCTTGCATGCTTTAGTAGTTTAAGTTTTATATTATAGCTTTTGTGAGTCTATACAATCTGGCCCAAATCTATATATTTAAAATTACTGCTCAGTCCTA
Organism: Sylvilagus floridanus; assembly: GCA_949820135.1. NCBI lineage: Eukaryota > Metazoa > Chordata > Mammalia > Lagomorpha > Leporidae > Sylvilagus > Sylvilagus floridanus. Next base: position 132,624,287 of record OX463236.1, on the reverse strand, counting down.
CAAGTTTCTGGCCTGGCCTGTAAGGAGCTTAGAAGTTACTACTTTACCCTAACAAGTAAAAAGCCAAACCAACTGAAAAATCATATCACAGAGTCATAGACAAACGGATGCCCTCAAAACTGAAGACACAGAGCAACATAACTTCCTGGAACAGAACTCTACGAGCAGAAACCTCCTCAGAACCAGCCAGTATTGGGTTAGGAAAATCTTTTTTAAAATATTTATCCATTTATTTGAAAGGCAGAGTTATACAGGGAGAGGGAGAGATGACAGAGACAGAGACAGAGACAGATATCTTCCATCCACTGTCCACAATGGCTGGGGCTGGGCCAGGTAAAAGACAGAAGCCCAGAACTCCATTCAGGTCTCCCACATGAGTGGAGGGACCCAAGTACTCAGGCCATCCTCTGATGCCTTCCCAGATATGGTAACAGGGAGTTGGGTTGGAAGTGAAGCAGCCAGAACTAGAACTGGCACTGATCCGGGATGTTGGCATCTCAAGTGGCAACTTAACCTGGTACACCATAACACTGTCCCCACCCCACCCCCATAGGAAAATCTTAACTACATCTGAATTGCTGAAGGCTCAATGTAGACAAGTACCAGAATTAAAAACTCAAAAGGGACTAGTTATAGGAGACAAGAGTGGGAGGAGGTAGGGGTCATGCTTTTACTTTTCACCTCCAGGAAGTCTACCAGATCTTTACAGCGAATACCATGTTGGAGGAAAATCCTCTTCTACATCCAGTAGGCAGAGTCAAAAGGAATCATTTCAAAATGATCGATCCAGAGCTCTCTGTTCTTAACAAGGTTGCTCTCTGTAGAAACTGTTTTAGCAGAGCCTAACCTGCTGAGTTTCTGTCAGAACTTAACCTACTTGGGGAACAGAAATTTCCAACCCAAGCCCCTTCCAAGAAACAGGAAAAGGGGAGTAAGAAGTACTGGTGAAGTTCAATGCCTAAAGGCAAAGATTCACTAAAAGGCTGCAACCTAATCATTGGACTACAGCCTGCTTCCCTGTTCCTCACACATTACTCCTCTTTATTGACTATTTACTACAAGTTCCCTTTATGTCTGGCTTTCCAGAAAATGGACAAGGCATGTTAAAACACACACAAAACACAGTTTGAAGAGATAGAGTGAGCACCAGAACCAGACAAGGTAGGAAAGTTAGAATTATTAAAGAAGAAATTTAAAATAACTACAATTAATATACTACAGATTCTAACAGATGAAGTTGGCAGCTGGCAAGAGCAGATGGACAATGTAAGCAGAAAGAGATGGCAATCCTAAGAACTAAAAGGAAATGCCAGAAAGATTAAGAAAAAAACCATTGCAATAAAAATGAAGAATGCCTTTGATGAACTTAATAGTAAACTATATGTAGCTAAGCAAAGCAGCTCTGAGCTTGCTGATGTACCACCAGAAACCTTCAGGACTGAAAAGTAAAAAGACCAAAGACTGAAATAAAAACAGAAGGAGATTATGAGACTGACGCGCTGCCTACTGCGCTAAGAAGCCACTTCCCAAAGGGACAAATATCATATGTTCTCCCTGATCCGTGACAACTAATTGAGCACCAAAGGGGAAACCTATTGACGTGAAATGGACACTATGAGAAACAGTAACTTGATCAGCTCTTGTGCTGACTGTTGTTGTACAATGTAATACTTTATCCATTTTAGTAATTTTTTTATTCTAGTACTATTGGTTGAACTCTGTAATTAACAAACAATTATTCTTAGGTGTTTAAATTTTAACTGAAAAGTGATCCCTGTAAAATATAAGAGTGGGGATAAGAGAGGGAGGAGATGTACAATTTGGGACATGCTCAATAGGAACTGCCCCAAATGATGGAGTTAGAATTGTGCCAGGGAATTCCAATACAATCCCATCAAGGTGGCATGTACCAAGGCCATCTCACTAGTCCAAGTGATCAATTTCAGTTCACAATTGATCACACTCATAGGTCTAAGAGTCAAAGGGATCACACAAACAAGACTAGTGTCTGGTAATACTAACTGATAGAATCAAAAAGGGAGAGAATGATCCAACATGGGAAGTGGGATACACAGCAGACTCATAGAATGGCAGATGTCCTAAATAGCACTCTGGCCTCAGAATCAGCCCTTAAGGCATTCAGATCTGGCTCAAGAGCCCATGAGAATATTCTAGGCATGGAAAGCCAAGACACTCTGGAAAAAAAAAAAGAAGACCTAAATGAAAGATCTCTGCGTGTGAGATCCCAGTGGAACGAATGGGGCCATCAAAGAAGGAGGTACCTTTCTCTGAAGGGAGGAGAGAACCTCCACTTTGACTATGACCCTGTCGGAATAAGATTGAAGTCAGCGAACCCTAAAGGCTTCCATAGTCTCGGCTACTCATGACTAGAGCCTAGGGAGATTACTGATGCCATAAACAAGAGTGTCAAATTGTTAAATCAACTTCAGGAGTCTCTGTGTACTTACGTCTCATGTGGGATCTGTCCTTAATGTGTTGTCCAATGTGAAGTAATGCTATAACTAGTACTGAAACAGTATTTTACACTTTGTGTTTCTGTGTGGGTGCAAACTGATGAAATCTTTACTTAGTATATACTGAATCAATCTTCTGTATATAGATAATTAAAAATGAAAAAAAAATCTTGGTGTTAAATTGGAAATTGCCTAGAAAATTAATCAATTTTTTAAAAAAATATATCATGTAGGATCTCTGTCCTTAATGTGCTATACATTGTAAATTAATACTATAACTAGTACTCCAACAGTATTTTTCACTTTGTGTTGCTATGTGAGGGCAAACTGTTGAAATCTTTACTTAATATATAGTAAACTGATTTTCTGTATATAGAGAGAATTGAAAATTAATCTTGATGTGAAGCAAGGGGAGAGGGAGTGGGAAAGGGGAGGGTTGCGGGTGGGGGGGAAGTTATGGGGGGAGAAGCCATTGTAATCTATAAGCTGTATTTTGGAAATTTATATTCTTTAAATAAAAGCGTTATAAAAAAAAACAGAAGGAGAAGAAAGAAATATAAAAAATATTTGAAACAATAATGACTGAGAATGCCCTTCCAGTGAATATCACATATCAAACTGATATGTGATAAATAGGCAGGTAGTTAGGTAACACCTGCTGAGCTGGAAGTCTCAAGGCCCCATATGTAATTCTATCCTCCTACTTGTCAAACAAAATGCTGCCTTTCTCAGGATGCACCTGTTTCCTCCTGGACCTAATGGCGTACACCATGAAAATATGTATATTAAGCTCCAAGTGGAACTTGGGAAGGAACCACATAATTCACAGATGGCTTCATGCCTGTACAGGCACCGCCCCCTACCTCACAGAAAAGACCAGCAATTGGAAGAGGCTCTCTCTTTTGCCTGGGACCCTAGCTGGAGGTGTTAAACAGTGCCCTCTCTCTCCTCCCCCATACCTCTCTCTTCAGACAATCCTCTGGCCCACTGCCCACTCATGATGGGTATTTCCCTTTGCATGAGCAATGCAGGCTCATGAGTGTGTGTTCAATTTCTTATATTTTGAATAAATTATTATAACCTTGCACACCTTATATGTATCTGCACTTTGAATGCTTTTATTTGTGCAAGCAAGAACCCGCAGTGAGATTAATGCATCCCTTGCCCATGGCATACTGGTGAGACAGTCAGGAGTTTGAGAAAGCTGGACTGTGATCCCCAGAAGTGACAGCGGGGAAGTGAATTTGAGCCTTTCTCAGCTACATTGTGGTTCTTAGTTGCTTGTAAAATTCTATATTCTCTCCCCACCCATCACTGTCTCTATTTGGAGTTTGGGGCAGGCTGTTTAAAATGAACATTTGGGTGCTTTTGTTTTAATGCTAGTAGCTGCTGGACAACGGGGACTAGCTCTTAGGGTCTGGACAGAGGTAAATGTAATGCAGGGGGAGAGACATCTGGCTCTTGGCCACTAGTTGATAATTTATGAGTGTCCACAGTTTGGCTACCATGTTTCTGGACATAGTGTCTACCACAAGACAGGTTGGCTCTTAGTACTAGTTGTGATTATAAAAAAAATTGAAAGTATACCATTGCAAAAATTAAAAGAAGAAAGAAAGGAAGAAGGGTGGTGGGGGGAGGGAGGCAGGGTAGGATGGGAAATATCATTATGTTCTTAATATTGTACATGTGAAATAAGTGAAAGTTGTTCCCTTATATAAATAAAAATATTTAAGAATTCAAATATATATATGAAGATATTTTAAAATGATGATGGAAAACAGAATTAAAACATAAATCTATGCATTTTTTCATAAAATACATTTTAAATTTTCATGAAAAATTTTTTTGACATTGCAATGTTGGATACATGTCACTATACATTTGTCAAAAGCCATAAAGTACACAATACTAGGAGTGAACTCTAATGTAAAGTATAGACTTTGGGTGATAGCATGTCAATGTAAGTTCATCTACCATAAAAGATAACACTAGTGTAGTGTGTAATGTCAATAGTGGGGGAGGTTGTACATGTTTGTGAGCAGAAGGGATACAGGAACTCTGCACTTGCAGCTCAGTTTTGCTATAAATCCAAAAGCACTGGGACAAAGGGAAAAAATTCACCCTCATTCCCCCATACAAGGATGGCTTATTTTTCCTTACTAGGCTGAACACTAGTCATCATCACACGGCCTTGGTGTTATTTTCAGATTCTAAGTCTTAGCTCTTTCTGTTACATGCAGCTGAAATGTTGTCTTCTTTTCTTTTTCACCTATTGAAAAACTACTGCAATGTCATGGGCAAACTTAAGGCCCACTTCTGCACGAGATCTTCAGAGGCCCTCCAGTGTATGGCCAGGACAGAGGAAAGGGAAGCTAGGTTTAGCTCCAGTGTTGTTTGGGGAGACAAATAGGCAGAGGTAGAAGGCAGTCAAAGAACAGCCAGGAGTGAGACTGCTGTGTGTGAGATCGGGGTTGGAATCTTGAAAAGCTACTGAGTATTAGGGTTCATGTTAAACATGAATCTGATGGAGCCCAGTCAGGCTAGCACTTTTCAATGGAGTGAGAAGGCCTGGCAGGGAAGGTGGAAACACGGAGGGTCAAACAAAAAGATGGGCCAGAAAATTGGGTCCAAAACAGACAGGAGAGGAGGTGAGTTAAGACTTGAATCCAAATCAGATGAAACAACAAAAAATTCATACAGTTAGGCAAGCTGAATGGCCAAGGTCTGCAACATGTAGCTTGTTAGCGACATTTTTAAGTTGCTCCAACCAGTGATGGTTCATCTCCATCAGTAGAAAGCAGTTAACTGCTTTCAGGAGAAACATATCAAAATGACCTAAAGCAGCATTTTCAAAAACCACAACAGAAACAACAGCAGCAACAACAAAAACAACACACACACACATACACACACACACACACACACACACAGATTTCCCCCCTGATTCCTCCACCTCTACAGTTCACCCACCTCCAAAAGTTATTTCAACACAACCTAGGAGTAGTAATACAATTCTTAAATGCCAACCCATCCTTTATTCCTTTAAAATGTGCTTAATGGAAATGCAGAATCTTGGCTCCCACCCTAGTTCTTCTAAATCACAATCCAGATTTTAACAAGATCCTTGGGTCATTCATACTTATAAGAACTAGTTAGTCCACAACATCAATAGCGGTGAGGTTTAAGAAATGCTGCTGAACATAATCTAGAGTCAGGAAATCGTTATACTCATATAGCCTGAAGAAATTATTCGTTGAAAACCCTGGGGATGCATTACTGGGATCTGAGAGCCATGCTGACTTCCCCTTCTCTGAACTGCCATGGTATGCTACTATTCACTAATTATGCCCGTGACTATGAAATGGTACGCTGCATTCAACAACCATGTGCTCACTCTACATGGATTTCCTGAGCATCTACTAAGGCCAGACATTACTCTGGGAGCTAGAAAACCACGGCAAACAAAAGAGGCCAAATCCTTATCACTTACTGGTCTTAATTCAAGTGAGGGAGATACAGTAAAGAAATTACATTATATAAGGAAGGCACAGGTGATACTTAGAAAATAAGGGGGGAAAAGAGTGATAACGCAGAAGCTGTACTCTTCAAACTGCACTGAAAATGCCACAGGGTCTTCTCTAGGGCCACTCGCTTCCATTTACCAGTCTGCTCTCTGTCCTGCCAATGGAGATCCCTGGTGAGAAAGTGGAGGAGAAAGGACAAAGAGGCCACCTCACATTTGCTGCGATCCTCCACCAATGACAGGTGGCCCAGTTCCAGTTACTACTATCCCCTCCCCTTGCAACTTCAGGCCTTTGTAACTAGTATCTTTAAAATCAAGACCCTCTTGAATCATCTTATATAGAGGATGAGGGTACAGACTCTTTTTTTTTTTTTTTTTTGACAGGCAGAGTGGACAGTGAGAGAGAGAGAGACAGAGAGAAAGGTCTTCCTTTGCCGTTGGTTCACCCTCCAATGGCCGCCGCGGACGGCGCGCTGCGGCCAGCACACCGCGCTCATCCGATGGCAGGAGCCAGGTGCCAGGTGCTTTTCCTGGTCTCCCATTGGGTGCAGGGTCCAAGCACTTGGGCCATCCTCCACTGCACTCCTGGGCCACAGCAGAGAGCTGGCCTGGAAGAGGGGCAACCAGGACAGAATCCGGCGCCCCAACTGGGACTAGAACCGGGTGTGCCGGCGCCACAAGGCGGAGGATTAGCCTGTTGAGCCACGGCGCCGGCCCGGTACAGACTCTTAAATATACACACAGAAGGTATAATCTTTGAAAATTTTCTGCTTTTCTCCATACCCAATTCTTAGATCAAGTATTTTACCTCAGTCAAGAATGACTTATCAAGTGAGGTTTTGGTGCAGTGGGTTAAGCCACCACGTGAGATGCTCACAGCCCATATTGGAGCTAGCTGCACTCTTCATTCCAGCTTCCTGCTAATGCACACACTGGGAAGCTCAAGTTGATGGCTCAAGTAGTTAGGTCCCTGTCACCCACTTGGAGACCCAGATTGAATTCTAGGCTCGTGGGTCTCACCTAGTCCACCCCGACTGATGCCAGCATCTGATTAGTAAGCCAGAAGTTGGGAGATCTCAGCCTCTCTCTCTCTCTCTCTCTCTTCCTTTCAAATAAAAAATTTTAAAAAGACTTTATCCTCATAAAATGTCAATGCCACCAGAAAGCAGTGTATCTAAATTACTGCATAGTAACTGCTTTGTTTAAGGCATAAAAACAACTTTGGGGCCTGAATATTTTAGAAGCAATAGATGATACCACAGCTTTAAATAAGAAAACAAACAAAACAAAAATTTACAAGGAATATCAACAAGTAAGCATGGGTAGAAAAAAAATTTAGACTTCAAATTGATTACAAAACTTCATCACACTAAATTTTTCTGCAACAGAACACTTTGGAGATCACGTAATCTAAAAAAGTTTTAGTATATGCATAACTTTTTAAAATGCACTGAATATTTTACTTATGTCTTACCAGTTCTTTCTTTCTTCATGTCCACTTTGGATGAGTCTGTTTTAGAAGGGAATGAACGTAGAAGAATGATTATAAACATATAGCAGTTTCCTACTTTAATAAGAAAAAAAAAGGCTTCTATGTCTAAGAATGAAATCACTATGTTTAGATAAATGTCAGGATCATATCAAATAGGATTAAGCACAACTATGGATCAAAGCATCCAATCACGTCACTTGCACCTCACAACACATTAGAGCAGACTTGGAAACTCTAGCTCCCAAGTGGAGGTGAAACTCATAGTTGGGACAATTTTGTGTTGATTAAATGACAATATTGCAAGTAGAGTTATATATATTTTCCATACTTCGAAATCTATCCAATTCTCAGCTAATGAAAATCTAAGATGTAAGAGGATGAATGAGAGACTTCAATTTAACATTTTTTTCATGCTAAGAAGGACTTCAAGATAACACATCTTTAAACAATAGTCTAACCACTGCACTTCAATTTGGCTGAAGTAAACCTCAATTATGCTCATTTTGTATTGAATAGAGAGTCTTTTTTTTTTTCTTATCTGACAGACAGAGTTAGACAGTGAGAGAGACAGAGAAAGGTCCTCCCTCCGTTGGCCCACCCCTCAATGGCCACTGATCCAAAGCCAGGGGCCAGGTGCTTCCTCCTGGTCTCCCGTGGGGGTGCAGGGCCCAAGCACTTGGGCCATCCTCCACTGCCTTCCTGGGCCACAGCAGAGAGCTGGACTGGAAGAGGAGCAGCTGGGACTAGAACCCAGTGCCCATATGGGATGCCGGTGTCGCAGGCGGAGGACTAGCCAAGTGAGCCATTGTGCCGGCCCCAAATAGAGAATCTTAATACTAAGACATCTTGGGGCCAGCACTGTGGTGTTGTAGGTGAAGCTGCCACCTGTAACATTGACATTGCATCTGAGCACTGGTTCGAGTCCTGACTGTTCCACTTCTGATCCTGCTCCATGCAAATGTGCCTGGAAAAGCAGGGAATGGCCCAAGTGCTTGGGTCCTTGCCATCCATGTGGGAGACATGGAAGAAGCTCCTGGTTTCAGATTGACACAGCTCCAGCTGTTCTGGCCATTTGAGGAGTGAATCAGTGGATGGAGGACCTCTCTGAATCTCCCTCTATCTCTCTGTAATTCTGTCTTTCAAGCAAATAAATAAATATTTTTAATTAAGAAATTCTAATTATTGTGATAGAGTAACAAATTTAGCCATTAATAGGATTAAAGCATAACACTATTTTTGCTGTGTGTAAAAATTTAACACAGCTTATTATGATAGTTGATTGAGTTAAAATATTAAATCTCTCCTCTTACTGCCAATATTACTGCATTGACCATTTCTGACAATTTAATTCCATTTTCCATTTCAGTTATAGAAAACCATCACTTTCATTTTCATTATTTTTGTACTAGTTAAATTTATTCCAGTACAAAATACGTACATATACTCATAATTAATAATCAGGAAATATATACTTTTAAAACTTAAACCAGGCTAGCCTTGAAGGGGCTATTAATTTTAAACTTTATTTTTTTAAACTTTTATTTAATGAATATAAATTTCCAAAGTACAACTTATGGATTACAATGACTTCCCCCCTACACCCTCCCCTCTCGCTTCCTCTCCTCTTCCATTCACATCAAGATTCATTTTCAATTATCTTTATATACAGAAGATCACTTTAGCATATATTAAGTACTGCTTTCAACAAGAACTTTATTATTATAAAGGGGTTTTCTACTGACTACAACGTAAGTACATGTAATTTGCAGGAACTGTTCTCTGATTGAGAATCCTGATATATTAGTTAGCTTTTCATCACTATAAGGTTAATTTAGCTCACAGATTTGGAGACTAAGATCGGGTAGCCTCCTCTGTTTGGCTGTTAGGTGAGACCAGAAGGATCACATGGTGAGCCAGGAAGCAGAGGGAGTGGCTAGGCCCAACCAGGCTTCCATAACCAACCCTCTCAAAAGAACCAGCTCCTGAGAGTACAGTCCTCATGATTCAAAGACCTCCCACCAGGATCACTTCCTGAACACCATAATTGGATTAAGTCTCCCCCCACGGGACAATTAACTTATGACTTTGAAGTTTAGCACCCTGCCTACGTTCAGGAGCCAAATTAGGTTGAAATAATAGCACCTGGGATAAAGAACAGATGTTCCACTGAGACCTAGTGGTCATATTTATCTCCCTTTTCTCTGAATTTCTATGACATTGGTATACATTAATTATGTCTGTGCTTACTAAATATCCATCCCTTCATTCAACAAATATTTCCTGAGCAACTACTAATGATAGGCTTTCTGTTGAACACTAGGATACATGGCAGACAATGTAGACTAGATCCTTGCTCTTTATAGATTTAACATTCAAGTGATAAAGATACAACAAACAAATATAATACTATATAAACTAGTAATACATGATACTTAGAAAACTAAAAGGAGCCTTTCTTAGATAAATGAAACAAAACCTCATTTGCGCTGGCGCCGTGGCTCAATAGGCTAATCCTCTGCCTTGCAGCGCCAGCACACCAGGTTCTAGTCCCGGTCGGGGTGCTGGATTCTGTCCCAGGTGCTCCTGTTCCAGGCCAGCTCTCTGCTGTGGCCAGGGAGTGCAGTGGAGGATGGCCCAAGTGCTTGGGCCCTGCACCCCATGGGAGACCAAGAGAGGCACCTGGCTCCTGCCATCAGATCAGCGTGGTGCGCCGGGCGCAGCGGCGCCATTGGAGGGTGAACTAACGGCAAAAGGAAGACCTTTCTCTCTGTCTCTCTCTCACTGTCCACTCTGCCTGTCAAAAAAAAAAAAAAAAACCCTCGTTTGCTCTAGTTATCAATCCTAAATTTTTGTTTGTTTCTTTGTTTTTGACAGGCAGAGTGGACAGTGAGAGAGAGACAGAGAGAAAGGTCTTCCTTTGCCGTTGGTTCACCCTCCAATGGCCGCTGTGGCCAGAGCGCTGTGGCTGGCGCACCGCACTGATCCGATGGCAGGAGCCAGGTGCTTCTCCTGGTCTCCCATGGGGTGCAGGGCCCAAGCACTTGGGCCATCCTCCACTGCACTCCCTGGCCACAGCAGAGAGCTGGCCTGGAAGAGGGGTAACCAAGACAGAATCTGGCACCTCGACCAGGACTAGAACCCAGAGTGCCAGCTTCGCAGGTGGAGGATTAGCCTATTGAGCCACGGCGTCAGCCCTAAATTTTTTTAAAAAATATTTATTTTATGTTTTTGAAAAGCAGAGTTACAGAGAGAGGGAGGGAGAGACAGAAAGACTCTCCATCCTCTGGCCCACTCTCCAAATGGTCGCAATGGCCAGGGCTGGGCCAGGTTATAGCCAAGAGCCAGGAGCTTCTTCTGAGTTTCTCACATGAGTATAAGGAGCTCAAGTATTTGGGCCATCCTCTGCTGTTTTCTCAGGCGCATTAGCAGAGAGCTGGATCAGAAGCCGAGCAGCTGGAACTGAAACTGGTGCCCATATAGGATGCTGCTCTCACAGGTGGTGACTTAACCCACTAGGCCACAATATTGGCCCCATTAATTCCAAATTTTAATTTGGCTGTAGGTTCCACCTGCAAAGTTAACAGTGAATAAAGGGTAAGTCAAAGAAAAATAGCTCAGATTTAAAAATTGTATGATACCTTGGCTGAACATGATAAAGCGTCTCTGGTTGACATTGAAGTTAGCGTTGCACAACTGACATATAATAGGAACTCTGTTGTACAGAGCAGCATGGTGGAAAATTGCAAAACCTGCTTCATCAGACACATTGATTGTCGAGCTTGAGGTTTTACGACTGAATGTATGGAAAATAGCAGATAATCCTCTTTCTACAGCAGACTTCAAACCAAATGGGATACTCTAAAATTATTAAGGCCACAATCAGATTTTTCACAATGCACCTGAAGTTTGGTTTAAGGAGTAAAAAAAGCACATGAAATGTACTAACAGAATCAAATAATTGCTGCTCACTGCTCATTGCTTATCACTTTGATAAGAGTCCAGTGAAAAGCTTCTCATTGAAGTTGTAGGGCTGTAAAGAAATGTCAAGAACTATAAAGCATTTTTGGAAAGTCATTGTTGTCTCCTATTTTTTCTCTTGCTCCTCTGTCCCTTTATGTGGAAATTGTAAATTTTTTTTCTTTCTAAAAGACTTATTTTTTTTAAAGGAAGAGTTAGAGAGGACAGGAGAGAGAGAATAGCTTCCATCTGCTGGTTGACTTCCCAAATGGCTGCAACAGCCAGGACTGGGTCAGATCAAAGCCAGGAGCCAGGAACTCCAATCAGGTACCCAAGCATTTGGGTCATATCTTCTGCTGCTTTCTAAGGTGTATCAGCAGGGAGCTGGATCAGAAGTGGAGCAGCCAGGACTTGAATGGGTACCCATATGGGATGTCAGAATCACAGGCAGTGGCTTAACATGTTGTGTCACTACACCAGCACCAGATGTTTCTTTATTATAGACAACCAAAACAGAGTAAATAACTAGCTTTCTGAAATATTTTACAGAGATGGGCTCCTTCTCTTTCTTAAACATCTCTTAACCTATAAATCTGGAAACTTAAAATATATAGTTGTGGAAATAGTTTGTTTTCTGTGCTTTAGGTCTCAATACAGAGAGGTAAAAAAGTCATCTTTTAGGCATTCTGAGTTGTGAATATTTTAAAATTAAGCTAACTTTACAAAATTTTAGACTTATGGGCATTAAGAGATAAACAGAAAGTAAATGCTAGTCTAACCTTTGAAGCTGGTGATCTTAATTGACTGGTTTCAGAACTATAATTGAAGGCTTGTTGGAAGAGTCGCAGGAGTTGGGTTTGTTCCCTAGGTTTAATTCCCTGGACCTGAAGTCTGGCTCTGCCTTTTACTAACTGTGTGACTTGGATGAGATCTTTAACTCTCTGAACCTCAAATTTCTCCACCATGTGAGAGGAATGATTATAGAACTAGCACTCTGGAAGAGTTTGTTGATTTACGATAGTGACCAGCACACAAAATAAGCAATCAACAAATATTAGCCACTATTAACATTAATCACAAGCCCATTAATTAACAGGTTTTATACTCTGCCAGACATTTATAACCCATAATTTTATAGCCTTTCAGCTACTAAAAATGTAGAATTTTTATTTCAAGTTAAGGACCTTAACCTACTATTTATGCCTAAGATAAACATTTGACACATATATGAATAATATATAACTTCAAATACTAAAGTATATGGTAGTCACAGAAATACCTTGCATTTCATAGCTTTTTTGAAACCAAATTTTTTCTTAAATTGGTCATGCAATTGAGCATCTGTCAGTGGAAGTCTTTTCACTCTCAGACTGTTCACAATTTCATTTATGGCTCCCCACCACTGGGTCTTATACAGCTGCTGATAGAAAGCTTCAAGTTCAAAACAAATCACATAATAGCTATGAAAAAGAAAGAAAAAAAGATGTTTTTCTAACTTTGAGGTGGCATGTGATTTTTCTTCTGTGCTGGCAATCTTCCTATAACAAACACACAAAAAATGTAGCTTAGATTCTAGTTGAAAATAAATATATTAACGTGGTTACCAACTATTATTAAAATATGTATTCATCTTTATTTATTTGAAAGGTAGAGTGACACAGAGCAAGAGATATCATTCATCTACTGCTCCATTCACTAACAGCCCACAACACCTGGGGCTGGGCCATGCAGAATCCAGGTGCCAGGAATTCCAACTGAGTCTCCCATGTGTGTGTTGCAGGAACTCAGTACTTGAACCATCATATGCTGCCTGCCAGGTGCATTAGGAGGAAGCTGAATAGGAAGCAGAGGTGAAAGCAGGACTAGATCCCAGACTCTGATACGGGATGCAGGTGTCCCAAGTCACAGCATAGCCCTCTGTATCTCAACGCCAGCCCCTCAACTCTTAATAATCCAGTCATTACACTAGCATTTTGGATTGACTTGTCCTTCCCACATCAGGGATCAGGGTAGTGCCTAAAAGTTACTGGAGGCTCAAGCTCTGGCTGAAGGAGGTATGAGCTCATCCTCTAACCTGCAGCTGACTTTCCTCCTGCTCTTGATTCAATTATATATGAATTTTTTTTTCTGGGGGTTTACCTTGAGTCTGACCTGGAATGATGCTTTTGGGCATCACTGGCTGCTTGGGTTTTCCTTGTTGCAGCATTAAACTAGAGAACACTCCCCACACCACCACCAGCTTCCTGTGTGCCTAGGTGGGGTTTGTAACCCTGGGCCCCTCACAGTGGAATGGAAAAGCAATAATATTTTGAGTTACTGTTCCCTGGAGTGGCCTATCATCACAAATAACAAATGACAGCCTTCCTCCAGTTCCCTCCACAAGGAAATATCCCCGTATCACATTCCATCAGAGAGTACGTCAGCTGCTGACCCTACCTCTGGGAAGCCTGTTACTGTTTGCTGGGTTTCTTCTTTAGATACAACTGTTTATTGCTATAAATATAGAATGATTGACAATGGTCCTCCCCTCTCCCCCATAGCTCTTCACTCCACTGCTTAGGAAGTGTAAGTTTTCCAGATAATGCTGAGAGATTTGCTCTTTATACTAGTTTCTGGAGAAATGTGTTAGTGACTCTCTGCTAAGGAAACTCCTTGCCCATTAGCTGAGGGAAAATCGCTGGTTTCTGTGGGCCAGTGATAGGAAGGCTGTTATGAATTAGGAAAACTGTTACGAGTTACCCAAAGACTAACACTGTTTCTTCCCTGAACTCTACTTCACCTCCAAGTTTCTAAGTGCAATTTTCTCAGTGCATAGATGGAGATGTTTGAAGATCTGATCACCTGTATTCCAGGTGTTATTCTTCCCATACTTCATCCTCTCCCCTTTGAAAGGAAAATAGACCACAATAATATCAACTACAGGCTGTCTCTACCCATGCATCACAGCTATAGTATTAGACTACAGTAGGACTTGTCACTTGTCTGTAGGTCCTGGCTTAGGAGGTGCCACCTTCGTCAATGGGGACTTCACTAGCTTACTAGATTCCAGCCTCGAAAACGAAGAGGCAGATATTCTGAATCCTACAGAGATCTGGGGGCTGATGTGTTCTTCCAACCACAGTGGCTACAGGCTCTAGGACCTTTAGGAGATGTGTGGATCAGACCTGGATGCTTGAGTTTCATTGTATGGCTAATTTTTAGAAAAATACAGCTTGTCTTTTTTTTTATAATGTACACACTGATAAGAGTGAATACCACAAACCTCAATGGGGATATACCAAGTTGCAAAAGACTGCCTCCATAAGTATAGGCATTGTGGCTCACACTGAATATCTTAGGCTGTCTCAGCTCTACAGTATCCTGCTCCAAGAGAATCCCAGGGCCAGCACCTCTGTTTTTAGTGTGTTCTCCAGGCAGTCGTCTCTGGCTTGACTGCTATGGGATTGGGAGGTGCTGACTACATTTATGACTTTGGTAACATTGGTACTCAGTGATGTACTCTTAGACCACTGCTCAAGTAATGAAACAGACTTACAAATTAAAGATACACCAAGGTAGGTGGGCTGTTTTTCTCCTAGCAATTCAGTTCAGTCATCCAATACAAATCAATCTTCCTACAGGGGGTTCTCCTACTCTAGAAACTGGGAAAAACAAATGATGCGAAAGGTCATTCAACTCGGAGTTTCTGACCAGAGAATTTTATAACTCTCAGAGTGAGATTCATCGCCCTGCATGTAGGCCAACACTGGCCCCCACACAGATGATTACTGCAAGCACAGAAAGCCTAGCGTCAACATTCCGAGGGTAAGTAACTGTATCTCAGCCGTGGCGCCCTCATTCAAGTCCTGTATTGTGACATACTTCTGTTCTTACTGAAAACCTTACGTGTGGTCATGAGTAAAGGACTGTAAGAGAACCTTAAAATAACTTTTAAAATAACTCCCACCACATTCTTCTCCATGGGAACCTGCACTGAGCTTAGGGACCATGGTGAGGAGCTTCAAATGCCACACCTCCCTGGTGCACCTGCCACATTATCTATCACAGTTGATTTCAGATGCATCTGAACATCCGCAACAGTATCATGACGCTAGTAACGTTCTTCCAAAAACAGGACATTTTTGTACCATTGTCAATCCACCCACGTTCCAATAATTGCCATCTTAATAATTCATGAGTTCTGCATTTCTGGACTGTCAAATCACTGGGTATCTGACTGGTGCCCTTGTTTTTTTAAATTCTGGTATGGTGGAAGACTGCAAGCTGAGCCTATACCAAAACAAAGATTTAGGTGCCTCTGGGCATGACTGGAGGAACAATGGAACAGGTTTTATTTTCATAAGGGGCCAAGAATTTCCTATAAAATAAGTTAGCCCAAAGAAAAAGAATATAAAGACCCATGAGCTTGCTCTAGTGACAATGCCCCTAAAATTGAAGACAGGATTTTGAGACGGCATGTTTGCAGGTCTCTAGTCCAGCTCCACAGAGTATGGATCCCCTATCAAGAAAAGAACAACTGCAAGCAAAATGACTGAGAGAGCTGTTTTTCCAGAAGATTATTAGAGACTCAGGAAGTACCTCCTTTAAACCAATAAAATTGGAGACGGAATTCTCCCTACTTCACTGCTATTGACTTCAACGTGTCTCGGGGTTGATGTGCACTACCACACATTGGAAGGAGCCAGCCCCTGGGGTGGCAGCAGCTCCACAACCAGGAGCAGCAATGTCAGAGACAACCATGACACTAGCGCCCAGTTGTCTTCATAAGGCTTTTTGGGCTCTGTGTGCTCAGTGGTGTGTCATCACAGGGAGCTGGACAGGAAGGGAAGAAACTGAAGATACCTCATGGTAGCTGACAATGCTGGTTCATTAGCATATGAGATCCTAGGAGTAACTGGTAGAGATTGGATTATATAAGCAACTGAAGGTTCTCTAGTAGGAAGCCAGGAAAGTACTGATAGTTACTGTACTTGAAGCTGTTACTTTTACTTTGTCTTGGTTAGGTTTGGGAAAAAAGTTTACACTGGCTTGGGAAACCAACAAATTCATGTCTAGCTATCTACCATTCAGCAACACTCATGACCAAACGCTGTGCATTAGTCAGACACTAGAGCAAATTTCACTACAGCCTCATTTCTGGATCTCCTTCGATGCAACGACAGTATGTCGGCAGTAACCACAGTCCTTCACCTACAATCACCTCTCACCAAGCACAGCTTTTATCCCAGCTGCTTCTCTGCATTCTCAGATCACTTGTGCTCCAGAAGCTTGACAGAACCAGGAGAACAAAGGCTTGTGAGCAAGTGCCTCTGGGACACTATTTGGTTTGGCAAGGATGGTTCATGGAGAGTGCCAACAGGTGCTGGGTCCCTGAGTGAGAGGGCCCCCTCCAGGAAGATACACACCCTGTGTCTGCTACTTGGTTCTCTTTGAAATCATGGGAGTCATTAGCCACATGGTCTTTGATCTCAGCTCCAGCACTACATGTGCAGCTAGGCAGTGTTCAAAGATTCCTTTTGATCCCTTATCCTGCTACCCCCGCAGCCTTATTTCTCTTATTGTTCTCACTGCCACACATGTTGAAAAAAATCTATAAACTTTGCCTTTACTTCTTCACATCTCATTGACTCTCTCTACTGCATCCTTCAATTCTCTGCCACTAGCCTCTTTTAACCACGACTCTACTCTAGTTTAATTACCAAGCCTTAGTCAAACATAGAGGGCTCTCTTCAGTCAAACTGATGAGGCTTCTCTGTTGCATTTGAAGCTGTTTGCTCTTCGCATATTCTGAAGATTTTACCCATTTGCTTTCTATGATCTCTCACACTCTCGGTTCTCTTCCACCTCTATCATTCCCATCCAGTTTCCTTTGCTTTCTTTCCCTTGCTCCTTTCTATCCCCCTTTGAAAGTTACCATTCACCAGAGTTACAGTCTTATCCTCTCAACTACTTCCATGCCTTAAAAAACAAGAACAACAACAACAAAAACCCAAACAAAACCTTCCTATATGCTTTTAATTCATTTACATTTCAAAGGTTTTCTCTATTTCTTAATTTTCCAACAGTTTTTATGATGTGAAAATCCAACAATGCAGCATGTAAAAGATTCTAGAAATACCAGAGGAAACATGCCACCTCCACAATGTTACAGACATACACCTCCACAATGTTACAGACATACTAACAGCTGGCAGGAAGAGATTTTAAATTGTTTTAAAGGGTTGTGTGCAGAGTCTGTTGCCTTCAGTCCACTGGTACGATTCATTCCCCATCTCCATCCCTACTTAACCACTGTGCTAGTTGTAAGAACTGATTACAAGTTTGGAGGATTACTATACAGTTACAGAATGCATCAAAGAGAATAAAGTTATAACTAAAACACTTAATTACTTTGTTGAGTCAGTGTCATCACTTACTGGTCTAGGATCTCCATCTCCTAAGGTTTGAAGTGAGCCCTTGCATTTTGGCCTTTTTCATATTCTCTGCTAACTTCCAACAAATGGTGGGTGTGAGTAATTACTGAAAGTCCTTACCTTCTTCCATAAAATTCCATGACTGGTATTGAGTAATATTCTTTATATCCTGAATCTTCTGCAAATGTATTAGCAGCACAATCTCGTATTTTTTCCAAGTTGTTCTAAAATATGAGTTATGTTAAAAAATATATCTTTAAACAAATATCAACAATTATAAAACTTCTCTATGTAACTTTATACACAAAATTTTAAAAATTATATAAAACTCCAGAAGACCTTGTTAGGAAGCTCATGTATCCGAATCCCTACTTTGAGAATGCAGGAAAAATACATAATACATAATGACAACTGAAATGTATCATGGTTATACTAAATTCCAGGTGAAGAATTACTGTTCCCAAACTCTAAAGGATTTGTATTCTTTTTAATTTTTTTACGATTTATTTTAATTATTTGAAAGGCACAGTTATGGGATGGGGGTGGGAGAGAGAGAGAGAGAGAGATGGAGAGAGGATATCAAGAGATCTTCCATCTGCTGGTTCACTGCCCAAATGACCACAATAGCCAGGGCCGGACCAGACTGAAGCCAGGAGCTTCTTCCCTGTCTCCCATGTGGATGCAGGTGCCCAAGCACTTGGGACATCTTCCACTGCTTTCCCTGAAGCACTAGCAGGGAGATGGATCAGAAGTGGAGCAGATGGGATTAGAACTGGCACCTATATGGGATGACAGTTTTACTCACTATACTATAATACCAGCCCCAGGCTCTCCTTTCTAATACTAATCTTTGAGGAAAAGGGAAGAATATGTAGTGGATGGTCAGGGATTTCTACTGTACTCTTTGGATAACAATTCTAGGGCAAATATGATCCATTAGAAGTCTGTAAATTCTGTGAGGACAATGGCTGTGCCTAGCTTACTGATCACTTAACCCTTGACATCCAACACAGTCTGACAAACAGTTGTCTTTAATTTATGTATGTGAAGATAATGTGTGAAAAAATTAGTGAGATGCAAAAAAAATCACTTGAAGAGTTGCATGGCACTTGTACCAACAGAGGCTCTTTCTGGTTGGAGAACAGATAGCAGAGCTGTGAAATGACAAGCTATCTTACGAATGATAATAACTTAAACCTTAAAATCTTCCAGAGCATTCTCAATTGAAGGGGTGCTGATATCAAATTCAATTCCTCCATGCATGTGAAAATATTGGTTCTCTTTGTAGTAAAAATTCTGGCATTTAAAGTCTTGTCCATAAATAAATGGAGGCAATTCTCTTTCTGTCTTGACCTTGTCATCTCCAAGAATGAAAAACAAACAGTTGTTTAAAAAGTGAACAGCATACAGTCATGTTTTGGATATCTAAATTTTCACTGATACAAATAAAGTAAAAAAAATTCTACATGGAATTAAAGTTTTGGCAAAAATAGTCTGAATTAGTTATATTCTTAATGTATATATAATGAACACTGAAATGTAATTTGTATCATATATCTGAGCATCTTCTCTAGCTGCATTTTATAGATATTTCAAAAAGTATAGTCAAAACACTATTCTACTTATCAGGAAAGACTTGAAATTCTGTGCTTAGAGAATCTTTGGTTAAATATCAAAACTTACTTGAACCAGTTTAGGTTAAAAGACTCTATTAAAAAAAATAGACAGGCACTCCTCATTTGATGAAAAGAACCAGTCCATATTTCTGGAAAGTAATGAAACAAATATATAACTTATTGTAAAAAATAATTTTCTAAAATCTCAGAATCAGGATCATCTAGTATTCTGACCATTCAATCAATATAAGAAACATATTTTGAGGAAGGTAAAACGTACAATGATATAACACACTGATATCAACAGCCAGCACTATTAAAATTTAGACATACTGGAGTATTTAGACATATTGGCTGCTCATGATTCAAGGAACAAAACTTTATAGACACAGTTAATGTCCCCTTAAGCAAGGCACTCCCAGTTCCATACATGCTCCTCCACACTCAAGGAACAAGCATTGTCAGGACTGGAATTTAACATGTTATTTTTGTACACACCTGGAGGGTACAGTGCTGTATTTCAACACACATGCAGAGCATAAACCAGTGGTTCCATTTAAAAGCAGTTCACAGAAATAATATTCACCATGTGAATTCTGGTGATACAAAAATCTCAAAAAATGATCTGCAAAATTTCTACTGAAAATCTTCCATCTGAATAGAGAGCTCACATTAAGCCTCCATGCTTGGACCCCAAAGAAAAGGCACAAATTGTGGACTAATCTGGGAGGAACAAGAGTTTGCACTGAAGTCCTGTCAAATTCGATACAAGTATAGCTCTATTTCAGCTCTCTCATATGCAATATATGATAAGCAATATCTTTTTGTTTATTACAATGTCAAATTGTCATCATCTAATTGTTATACTTTTTAAAAATATTTTATTTATTTATTTCAGAAGTAGAGGTTACAAAGAGACAGGGAGAGACAGAGAGAAAAGTCTTATATTTGCTGGTTCACTCCTCAAATGGCTGAAATGGCCAGAGATAAGCTGATCTGAGGCTAGGAGCCAGGAGCTTCTTCCAGATCTCCCAAATGGGTACAGGGACCCAAGCTTCTGGCCCATCTTCTACCGCTTTCCCAAGAGCTGGATTGGAAGAAGAGCAGCCAGGACACATACTGGCACCCATATGAGAGGCTTACCCTTCCGTACCACAGTGCCAGCCCGTAATTACTATACTTTCTAATATATTTCTATCTCTTTTCCAGAAATGCAAGATCACTCACGAGCCTTTGCAGTTTCATATTAATTTTAGAATCATTTTGTAAACTTTAATAAAAAGCATCATAAGGATTTGAAATAGAAATGTATTGGATTGGGCTGGTGCTGTGATACAGCAGGTTAAAGCCCTGTCCTGAAGCACTGGTATCCCATATGGGCAATGGTTCAAGTCCTGGCTACTCCACTTCCAATTCAGCTCCCTGCCAATGCACCAGGGAAAGCAGTGGAGGATGGCCCAAGTGCTTGGGGCCCTGCACCCATGTGGGAGACCCAGAAGAAGCTCCTGGTTCTTGGCTTCAGCCTGGCTCAGATTTGGTCGTTGAGGCCATTTGGGAAGTGAACCAATGGATGGAAGATCTTTATCTCTGTCTCTCCTTCTCTCTCTCTAATTCTGCCTCTCAAATAAATAAATAAATCTTTAAAAACAACTGCATTGAATTTATAGAGAAGATTGGGTAAGATTTATCCATATTGTCCTTTCATTTTTTTAAATTTATTTTTTTTGGGGGGATAACATTTTAAATTTACATTAATAGTCAAAGAATTAATGACTCTACTATATTGTCCCTTCATGAATATGACTTATTTCTCTGTTTACTCAGAATTTTAAACAAATCTTTCTCTAGCTCATATGATTGGTATAAATACATACAAAATACAGGATACATATACCAAATAGTTTTTAACTGCATCAGTGTTAAGTTTTGGTTTTTTTTCTCTATAACAGGTTACAGATAGGTTAGATGCCTGGACCCACAAACTAGAAAACATTGAATTTAAAAATATATTTACTATATACTTATATTTTATACTTGACTTCTAGTCATACTCTTACCAGAAAAGGGCTGAAGCAGACTACTTAAATATGGGACTTTCATCTTCTTTTTTAAACTCAGTAGAAATGGAATCAGAAAACATATTAACTTTAGGTATCCTAGCCCTCCTCTGATTTCTTTTTTCTTCTCAAAATGTTTCTGAATAATCTTTTTTTGAAGATACAATCTTTGCTGTAGTCTCTGGTAGGTACAAATATCAAGATAATCCTGATTGTATTTTATGGCATTGGTAAGCCAGTAAGCTGTTTCAAATATAAAGACATTTTCATATTGTTGAACTTGTGTGGTGCTGAATGTCAACTTTAGCATAATATTTTCAGCATATTTCATGAACACAGTTTTTTCTTCAGGGCTGTTGGGATTATATGTTGGATCTTCATTCATGTCTTCATCATAGATTCCATCAAAGTCTGGATCCTTTGTAATATCAACCAAACCTTTCCAGTTAAAAAAGAAAAAATGTAGATAGTGAAAGCTTTACACTTCGCTTCTGGATAAATACAGCATCTTGAACCCAGGGTTTCATCCTGAGTTCCTACTAACACGACAGTAAAGGAACAAGAAGGTGCCAATAAAATTCTGTGAGATGAAAGGCAGATGGGTGAGTGGGTTACTGAGAAGACTGAAGAAAAACAGACATTTGTGGAATTAAAAAGAAAAGAGTTCTAGAGGAGACACACACAATGCCATAGAAACACAGTAACATGAGTCCTATCTTTAATCAGGGAAAATATGGAAGAATAACAAGAAAACGGTACATCTTTTTAAGCAAAGAATCTCATGTGGGTGAAAAGGGTAATCTGCTTTCTCAGGCTCAAAACTGTAAATTTCTTTCATCTGAAAAAAAAAAAATTAAACCTAGCTAGATCCAATAAACAAAGAACCTGCCTGCTAACCAAGATGAAACAAGCAAATATTAAAACATGATTTTACTCAATTAAAAAATGACAAACTTCCCATGCTACATTTACTTGCCATTAATGGTGAAATCAAGGACTTTCTTCTCAAATTTTTTTTAACATAATAATCTCTACAATGGTACCATTAACTTAGGCTTGAGAAAATTGCTTGGAGCCAAATAAAATAAGTCTTTGGAGAAAATGTGGTTTGTAATATCTGTGCTATAAAGTATAAATGATACATCAATGTCCAACCCCCTACACACACCCATTTGTTTTCCTTTTCATCACATCTATACAAAAGGAGGAATATGTTTGGAAACTTTTTAAATAGTCACTACAATTCATCTGCTTTTTCCAAAAGAGTATGATAAATATAAAAACTAAAGGGATTCTAACAGTTAAATAAAACAGAACTAGTGTTAGGCCAGAAGACTGTTGATGCCACTAAAACTTTGTGGCTTGGGGGTGGGTGGGAGCCAATATGGAGCAAATCAGTGCCCACCACAGGAAGGGATGGAAACTGGAAGGACCACAAAGAGGCCTGGAAGAAGAGAGTGAGCTTTAAGATGACGACGAAGAAGATTGAATGATTGGCTCAAGGTCTGATTGAGGTGCAATTAGACCCCTAAACTGCCTTCCCCAGATACCACACAGTCCCTTCCCACTTCCTCACTAAAAGGGCTGCAGAGCAAGTGAGGGCCAGGACACGCGTTTTCCCCTTCTTTGGTCCCAAACTCACTGCCCTCCCTCCAAGCAGGCGACGGGAGGAATCCAGGCCATAGAGAGAAGACCCAGAGAGACTATGTCTGGGGAGTCCCCACCCAGCTAAAATGTCAGAGTTCCCTCCTGATCCTCGACCACACAGTCCTCCCGTCAGCAAGTCCTGCTCCTCCCCAGGCCTAGAGGGGAGCCAACAGCAAGGACTGCCCCGCAGGTGAGGAAAGCCTCTCAGGTAAGGCAGGGATGGGAAGAACCGGCCGTGTGCTGGGAGCGGCAGTGGGGTGCACAGGTGCTGGCGAGCAGTCAGCTGTGGAAGGGGTAGGAGGATTAAGGTGTCAGGAGAAGCATCTCTAAGGAAGAACTGGAGAGGGGCACTGCCTGATGCTTAGCCTCGCTGAGAGGAGGTCAGCGTTTCTCTTCCGAAGTCTGGCACTGGCTTAGTAAAACATACATGGAAAACTCAGCTATTTGAAAAAGTAACATGATTGCTCATGTCATGAAAAAAAAAGTTATTAAAGAAAGGAAATGTCATCACAGCACATTATGTTAAGTCACCAGGGAAGAATATGTACAAAGCCATAGTGAAGTAAGGAATAAAACAGGATTGAACCAAAAACTGAATGAAATTAAGTTGAGGGGCCGGCGCTGTGGCACAGCGGGTTAACCTCCTGGCCTGAAGTGCTGGGATCCCATATGGGCACCGGTTCTAGTCCTGGCTGCTCCTCTTCCAATCCAGCTCTCTGCTATGGCCTGGGAAGGCAGTAGAAGATGGCCCAAGTCCTTGTACCCACATGGGAGACCTGGAAGATGCTCCTGGCTCCTGGCTTTGGATTGGCTCAGCTCCGACCATTGTGGCCAACTGGGGAGTGAACCAGCGGATGGAAGACTTCTCTCTCTCTCTCTGCTTCTCCTCTCTCTGTGTAACACTGCCTGCACCCTTGTGGGAGACATGGAAGAAGCTCCTGGCTTTGGATCAGCTCAGCTCCAGCTGTTGCAGTCATCTGGGGAGTGAACCAGCAGACAGAAGACCTCTCTTTCTCTCTGCCTCTGGCTCTCTGTAACTCTGCCTTTTGGGTAAATAAATAAATCTTTATAAATAAATAAATATTTTAAAATAAATAAATAAATCTAAATGTCAGAGGAGCATTCCAAGATGAACTTATTCATCTTTCTCCTTCTCCCATGTCTCTCTTTTATTCCCTTAGTTGATGGCACCACTTATCTTTCAGTCTGTCAAACCAGAAACCCAAGAGTCTCCTTTAATTCTGTCTCTTACTTTGTTTATTATCAGCCATTTAATTTTTCTACATATATTGAAAAATTACTACTTGGCAAGCACTGGGTAAGGTGCTGGGAACTTAAAAACAGAAAAGACACAATTTTCTGTGCTTGCAACAAGGAGCTTAAGGTCTAATGAGAAAGACAAGGCTGAAAACAGTATTTCCAATACAAAACAGAGAATATTTTCTGTGCAAATTACAGTGTGCGCAGATAGGAGTTCTGATAGAGACTGAATCAAGTCTCAAAAAATGAGTAGAGATACCCAGGGGGAAAGGGTTAGAGGGGGGAGAGGTGTGTGTAAGGAGAGCATTTCACTGAACTCACTATGTAACACAGAGTTAATTATATGTATTTTAAGGCAATTGGAAAAAGATCCCAGTTAAAAATAAGGAAGGGAACAAGAGATGGAGGAGGGAGTCTAAAACTGTAAAACAGTCTAGTTCTGCATATAGGCGCATAGACTTTTTTTTTTTTTTTTTTTTTGACAGACAGAGTGGACAGTGAGAGAGACAGAGAGAGAGGTCTTCCTTTTGCCGTTGGTTCACCCTCCAATGGCAGCCACGGCCGGCGCGCTGCAGCCAGCGCACCACGCTGATCTGATGGCAGGAGCCAGGTGCTTCTCCTGGTCTCCCATGGGGTGCAGGGCCCAAGCACTTGGGCCATCCTCCACTGCACTCCCTGGCCACAGCAGAGAGCTGGCCTGGAGGAGGGGTAACCAGGACAGAATCCGGTGGCACGACCGGGACTAGAACCCAGTTTGCCGGCACCGCTAGGCGGAGGAAAAGCCTATTGAGCCCCGGTGCCGGCTAAGCTCGTAGACTTATATATAGACTTACCTCTCAGGGTACAGCCTAAGAACTAATCATGGGGCTCCAGACCCATAAGAATCGGTGGTATAAATACCATCTTCACTGTTACAATGATCATATTAAATGTTAAAGGCAACAGATAGACCAGCCTAAGTTTAAAAGGGATGATATTAATAGCATCAAATATCCAGTAAAAATAATAGAATTAAAAAGGAAGGAAGTGCCAACATGGGAAGCAGTCCACACAGCAGACTCCTAGAATGACATTCACTGTGGATAACACTCTGACCTCCGAGTCAACCCCTGAGGCTTCCTGGTCAGGCTGAAAGGCCTGCAAGAGCATCTCAGGCATGGAAAGACAAGACTCTGTGACAAAAAGGAAAAAAAATCCTACACGGAGGATCTCTGTGAGACCTCAGTGGAACGAAAGGGCCATCGAAGGAGACACTCTTCTCTGAAGGGAGGAGAGAACATCCACTTTGCTTATGGCCGTGTCTAAATACTGACGGAGTCTATGGTCACAAAAGGCTTCCATAGCCTTGGCAGCCCATGACAAAAGCCCCAGATGATCACTGACATCATAAAAAAAGAGTGTTAATTGTTAAAGGAACAACAGTAGTCACTGTGCACTTGCTCCCCAGGTAGGACCTCTATCCCTATTGAATTGTTATATGAGACTCAACTGTAAATTCTCTCCCCAAACTGTACTCTATATGTTGTGTGTAGGAGTGGGGGCAAATTGTTGAAGCCTATGATTAGCAATAGAGTTGGTCCTTTGTATATAAAGTCATACTAAAAATGATCCATAATGAAGAAGGAGATGGGCGAGGAAATGGGAGGTGGGAAGGGAGCGGGGTCCGGGGTATGGGGAAAAGAACCACTATATTCCTAAAGTTGTATCTATGTAAAATGCATTCAATAAATTAAAAAGTTTTTTTAAATAGATAAAAAAGGGCATTTCAGATCGAGGACAAGTAAATGAACAGAAGCATTAAACATAATAACCATTTCAGGTTACCAGCTGCTGATATTAAATAGGTTTCATTTTTATTTATTTTTACTACTTCAATTTCGACATCTGTGTCCCACATTGGAGTACTTGGGTTTGACTTACAGCTCCGCCTCCTGACTTCTACTTCCTGCTAATAAGACCCTGGGAGCCAGCTGTGAGGGCTCAATTGGGTTTCTGCAATTTACATGTGAGACGTGGATTGAATTCTCAGCTCCTAGGGGCTGTTGTGGGCATGTAGGGAGTGAAACCAGTGGATGGGCACTCTGCCTCTCAACTAACTAAAACAACAAGCAATTCCCTTAGCACCTTTGTGAAAGAACAAAAATAAAATTCCCCTCCACTATATTGCTATAATAACATTTTCTTCTTTCCTACCAGTACTAGAACCTACTAATAAAGAGGCAAAGAATCCAAAAATTATTGAGATCAAAAAATCCACCTCAATTAAAATCCCTTCTGAGAAATCTAGACAGGATGACTATGTTTTTGGTGCGCTCTATTCTCTCCTACTATTGCCGGTGGTTTGGTAGAGTACGAAGCTATCTGAGAGTCAAGACTGATTTCTAGGAGTCCACCCTTCCAGATAAAGGGTTGGCTTCCTGCACACTTCCTGCGTTATTCACTGTAGCCTGTTTAAGGCAATCACATGGGGTTTCAAGCCAGTCATGTCAGGAGAGAGGATGCTGTTTTCCCAGACATGAATTTTCATGGCATGAATGAGGATGTAGCAATTCATGCTGCTAGTTTGCTATTATCCATCTGCAATTACAAACCCAGGATGTCAGCTCCCTGATCATCCCAGGAAAGAGTGGATACATTCCCTCCACCTCAAATGCTGAGTTCCGAGCAAGGGTTGCAGCCAGCCAAGCTCCCATGTGTCACACTGTGTACCAGATACCTTTTGTTCCCTACCTCACATCCTTTCAGCCCACATTAAAAAAATATTTATTTATTTGAAATTCAGAATTACATTGAAGGAGAAGCAGAGAGAAAGAGAGTAAGAAAGAGAGAAAGAGAGAGAAAGAAAAAGAGAGAGAAAGAGCACTTTCATCTGTTGGTTCACTCTCCAAATGTCTGAGATGAGCCAGGGGCTTCACCCAAGTCTCCCATGTGGGTGCAAGGACCCAAGCACTTGACCATCTTCCACTGCTTTCCCAGGTGCATTAGCAGGGAGCTGGATCAGAAGTGGAGCTGCTGGGACAGAACCGGCACCCAAATGGGATCCCTGCACTGAAGTTGGTGGCTTTACCTGCTACACCACAGTGTCGGCCCCAGAGCACAATTTTTTTTAAAGATTTATTTATTAATTTTGAAACTCAGTTAAAGAGAGAGAGGGTGATCAAGAGAAATCTTCCATCCACTGGTTCATTCCTCACATAGTTGCAATGGCCAGTGCTGGGCCAGGCCAAAACCAGAAATCAGAAACAGTAGATGATGGCCCAAGTGCTTGGGCCCCTGCACCCATGTGGCAGATGGAGTTCCTGGCTCCTGGCTTCGGCCTGGCTACCATTTAGGGAGTGAACCAGCAAACAGAAGAGCTCTGTTCCTCTCTCTTGCTGTTGCTCTGCCTTTCAAGTAAACAAATAAATAAATAAATCTTAAAAAAGTAAAAAGACAAAAGAAGACAGATGCCTGACATAAAACATACTTTTTGGTGACAATTTAAAAAGCAGAAATTTTATTTAAAAGATTCTTTGGAGTTTAGAAAATGATGAACAATCATGATTATACCTAGAAATTTATGTCCAGAAATGATAGCCATACAAACTGAGCAACAGATATATTACTTTTACATGGTTAGGTTATCTTACCTGCCGCACTAAACTCTGCAAAAATATCTTTGCTTGTCTGCGGCTTCCCATCTGGGTCAATGTCCATGATGGTGCGCCACAGCTCCGAGAAGCGGGCCCGTTTCTCCTTGGGCATGTAGATTCCGTGCCACAGTGCTTTGAGCATGTAATCGATATTGATCAGAATCTGTCCGATTCTGGTATCATAATAGGCTGGAGGTAACTGACAAGATGAACTCTGATCATAATTAGCTTCTAAACTGATCGACGGGATCTGATTTAAGCAATAAATTCCAACGGCCAACTCCCTTATGATCTGATGGACCTCCCTGTAGTCTAAGAGGGCATCTGAGTCCACCGGAGTCAGCAGGATTGCAGTGGAGAAGGCGAAGTTGTTCATCTGAGTCATAATTCCCCACGGGATGTCTAGTTGAGAGCGAACATCCTCTTTGGTGGACAACCAGCTAACCAGTGTCGTGGTCAGTAGTTCTTGTACTTCGCTCCGATCATATTTTTCAAAAAAGGCAGAAGCATTTCTCTGAACTGCTAAATTTTCCAGGTAGGTTTCATCATCTTGAATTTGATCCAGTCTAGTTAATCCTTTTTTGGGCAATCTTAACATTTCCAATTAAATCAGTGTCCTTTTTTGAAGGTTCTGCAATGAAGAAAAAGGAAATGATAAGCAATACAGTTTCTGTGGCACAGGAAACTTGGTTTCCCTGGAAATAAATCTGTGCCTTTTATTTTTTCATGGTCAACCATTATATTCTTAATCTTCTTAAAAGTTTATTTATTGGGGGCCGGCGCCATGGCTCACTCGGTTAATCCTCCACTTGCAGTGCCGGCATCCCATATGGGCGTCGGGTTCTAGTCCCGGTTGCCCCTCTTCCAGGCCAGCTCTCTGCTGTGGCCAGGGAGGGCAGCGGAGGATGGCCCAAGTGCTTGGGCCCTGCACCCAATGGGAGACCAGAAGCACCTGGCTCCTGGCTTCGGCTCGGTGTAGCTCCGGCCTTAGCAGCCATTTGTGGGGTGAACCAACAGAAGGAAGACCTTTCTTTCTGTCTTTCTCTCTAACTCTGTCAAATTAAAAAAAAAAAGTTTATTTATTTATTATGTGCATTTGAAAGGCAGAGAGAGAGAGAGATCAATCTTTGATCTACTGGTTCAGTCCCCAAATGCCTGCAACAGTGGGTCTCAGCCAAGCTGAAAGCCAGGAGCCCAGAATTCCAACTGGGTCTCCCACATGGGTGGTACAGACCCAAGCACTTGGGCCATCATCTGCTGCCTTCCAGGGTGCAGGAAGTTGGATCAGCAGCACAGGCGGGAATTGACCCCAAACGCCGTGGTCCCAGCTGCAGGCGTCTCAAGCTGCAGTTTAACCTGCTTGCTGTATGCCTACCCCACATTTTTCAATTTCAAAGTAACTGCAGCATAAGGAAGTTGAAATTTGAATTAAAGTAGTTTAAATTGGGGGCAGCACTGTGGCAGAGTGGGCTAAGCCTCTGCCTGCCACACCAGAGTCCCATATGGGTGCCGGTTTGTGTCCCAGCTGCTCCTCTTTCAATCCAGCTCTCTGCTTATGGCCTGGGAAAGCAGTTAAAGATGGGCCAAGTGCCTGGGCCCCTGCACCCACGTGGGAGACCAGGAGGAAGCTCCTTGCTTCAGATTGGCTCAGCTCTGGCCAGTGGGGCCATTTAGGGAGTGGAATAGAAGATGAAAGACCTTTGTCTCTTCCTTTCTCTGTCTGTAACTCAACCTGTTAAATAGTCTTTAAAAAAGTTTAAATTGTAAAACTTCTAATATTAATCACTGTTTGCTTTTCAAAAAAAAAAAAGTCAAAGTCCAAAAGAAGCGTTAACTTCTACATACATTAGAAGTAGCTGTTGGGTGTGTGTCTGTTGGAGAGACTTGGTGCAGGTTTTCCTTTTCTCTAAGCAAGAAACTAAAGATCAACTTCAAAGACAGGAAACACCTGCTCAACCTTCCATTTCTCTGCAACCAAACTCCTCTCCCTTTCTGGAGTAATAATGACCACAACTACTATCGACGGAGCATCTAGTACCTGGCAAGCTCTTTCTACAAACTATTTTTATTTCATGTAATTGGCCACAATTATACAGTGGGTCTCAAAATGTAAGCGGCGTCAGTCTCTGCTGGGGTTCGCTAACATACTGAGAGCTAAATCCCACCGCCTTTCTCTCCAGTCTGGTGGGGTGGGGCCCAGAGTTGCATTTCTGTGAGTTCTCGGCGCAGCTGCTGGGAGGGCCGGGCCCATTTTACGGATGCAGGAACGGAGCCCGGGGGCCGACACACCTGAGGCCCGGGAGGGCAGAATCTGTCCGCACTCGAGCCCAGGAGCTCTGGCCTCACGGGAAAGGGAAAGAACAAGAGCAAGGAAGGGGGGTTACCTACTCCAGAACAGTCGGGTTTTGGTCAGGAAGAGGGACGCCGCGTGTTCCCAGGAGCCTGGGGCAGCCGACGTCTCCAGCGGCTCCTTAGCTTCTCGCTGGGCCTCGACCCGCATCCGCATCCAGGCCGCCTGCGTGGGCGAGCGTGAGGGGCGGAGCTCCGAGAGGCTGCGGGCCAGGGCCGGGGGAGGGAGGCCTGCCGGGCTGACCGCTCGGGCCCGGGGACCCGGGTGTGGCCTGCGGACGCGCGCTCCGGGCCGTTGGTGCTGGGGTTCTGCGGGCCCGGGCCGGGTGTCGCGGTCTCCCCAGTGCTCGAGTTCCTCGCACCCTGACCTCCCCTCCCAGCCCTGCTCCAGAGCTCCGTCCGGCCTCCTGCTACTCTCTCTGCCCAGCGTGGAGGGTGGCAGAGCGGAAGCCCGGGCTTGAGGCAGTCCGGGTTGCAACTCCAGCTCTGTAGTCATTCTTTCATCCCACAGACGCGTGTGGGACACCCATTGTGAGCCGGACTCCGTGTCAGGGGCTGGAAGCCCGGGAAAGCAGGACCCACACAAAACCCCCAGGAGCTTACAGTCCAACAGAGGGTCAGACAGGTATATTTAGCAATGTGATACACGTGAGATGTAATGACAGGCCACGAAGGTATATTGATCTAGACGAGGGGGTGGGAAAGGCTGTTCTGAGGAAGTGAGTTAAAAATAATGATGTGAAAAGGACACTGCGTGTGAGGAGGGTGGAGATCCAATCCCGGTCTCCCCCGTGGGTGGCAGGAATCCAAGTACTTGAGTCTTCACCTGCTCCTCCCAGAGTGCGCAAGAGCAGGACGCTAGAATCCGGAGCGGAGCTGGGATTTGAACCGAGGCACTCTGGCAAATCCAAGTGGCATCTTTTTAAAAAAGATTTATTCATTTATTTGAAAGTCAGAGTTACACAGAGAGAGGACAGGCAGAGTCTTCCACCCGCTGGTTCACACTTCCCATATGGCCGCAACAGCCAGAGCTGCAGCAATCCAAAACCGGGAGCCAGGATTTCCCACGCGGGTGCAGGGGCCGAAGCACTTGGGCCATCTTCTACTGCTTTCCCAGGCCATAGCAGAGAGCTGGATCGGAAGTGGAGCAGCTGGGTCTCGAACCAGGGTTCATATGAGATGCCGGCGCTTTAAGTTAGGGCGTTAACCCGCTGCACTATCACGCTGGCGCCCCCAAGTGGCATCTTAACCACTAGGGCCTGCCCTAGAAAGTGACCTTTTTACACTGAGCTGCGAAGATGAGAAAAGGCTCTCCCCACACGCAAAGAATCAAAGCAGCTTTGCAGGGACAGGGAACAGCAGGTGAGAAAGAATTGAAGAAAGTGGTTATTTCTAGAAGCCAACAGAGATGTGGGCACAAAAAGAGGCTGTGTAAGTAGGTGAGGGGCAGGTCATGCAGACTCCTAAGTGATTTTGAACTTTTCCTAATGGAGATGAGGGGAATGATATGAGAAGTCAAGGCGTAGCCTGTATAATAGATGGAGTAGGGAGGTACTGGCATAGAAGGGGGTGCAAGGTGACACTCAGACTTCTGTCAGGGCAAGGTTAAGAGTTCCCCTGTGGACATAGTTGACCCTAGGAATTGTCAGGTATGCATTAGGTTATGTCTAAGAATGGCAGATGAATCAGGAAATATGCATATACATTTGGGTGGGTTATGGAAATTGAAGCTGGACAGTGGTTGAAATCATCAAGTTTGGATCCTTTTGATCAAGGATCCAAAACCAATCCCTGGAGTAAGGACAGTCTATTAAATAAAGGGTGCTGGGAAAACTGGATTTCCGTGTGCAGAATCATGAAGCAAGATCCCTACCTTTCACCTTACACAAAAATTCACTCAACATGGATTAAAGACTTAAATCTATGACCTGACACCATCAAATTATTAGAGAGCATTGGAGAAACCCTGCAAGATATAGGTACTGGCAAAGACTTCTTGGAAAATACCCCAGAAGCACAGACAGTCAAAGCCAAAATTAACATTTGGGATTGCATCAAATTGAGAAGTTTCTGTACTTCAAAAGAAACAGTCAGGAAAGTGAATAGGCAACCGACAGAATGGGAAAAAATATTTGCAAACTATGCAACAGATAAAGGGTTGATAACCAGAATCTACAAAGAAATCAAGAAACTCCACAACATCAAAACAAACAACCCACTTAAGAGATGGGCCAAGGACCTCAACAGACATTTTTCCAAAGAGGAAATCCAACTGGCCAACAGACACATGAAAAAATGTTCAAGATCACTAGCAATCAGGGAAATGCAAATCAAAACCACAATGAGGTTTCACCTCACCCTGGTTAGAATGGCTCACATTCAGAAATCTACCAACAATAGATGCTGGAGAGGATGTGGGGAAAAAGGGACACTAACCCACTGTTGGTGGGAATGCAAACTGGTAAAGCCACTATGGAAGTCAGTCTGGAGATTCCTCAGAAACCTGAATATAACCCTGCCAAACCACCCAGCCATCCCACTCTTTGGAATTTACCCAAAGGAAATTAAATTGGCAAACAAAAAAGCTGGCTGCACCTTAATGTTTACTGCAGCTCAATTCACAATAGCTAAGACCTGGAATCAACCCAAATGCCCATCAACAGTAGACTGGATAAAGAAATTATGGGACATGTACTCTATAGAATACTATACAGCAGTCAAAAACAATGAAATCCGGTCATTTGCAACAAGATGGAGGAATCTGGAAAACATCATGCTGAGTGAATTAAGCCAGTCCCAAAGAGACAAATATCATTTGTTTTCCCTGATTGGTGACAACTAACTGAGCACCAAAGGGGAAACCTGTTGAAGTGAAATGGACACTATGAGAAACAGTGACTTGATCAGCTCTTGTCCTGACTGTTGATGTACAACGTAAATCTTTATCCATTTTAGTATTTTTTTTTGTTCTAGTACTAGTGGTTGAACTCTGTAATTAACACACAATTATTCTTAGGTGTTTAAATTTTAACTGAAAAGTGTTCTCTGTTAAATATAAGAGTGGGAAAAAGAGAGGGAGGAGATGTACAATTTGGGACATGCTCTACCGGACTTGCCCCAAATGATGGAGTTAGAAACATGCCAGGGGATTCCAATACAATCCCATCAAGGTGGCATGTAGCAGTGCCATCTCACTAGTCCAAGTGATCAATTTCAGTTCACAATTGATCACACTGATAGGTCTAAGAGTCAAAGGGATCACACAAACAAGACTAGTGTCTGCTAATACTAACTGATAGAATGAAAAAGGGGCCATCAAAGAAGGAGGTACCTTTCTCTGAAGGGAGGAGAGAACCTCCACTTTGACTATGACCCTGTCGGAATAAAATCGAAGTTGGCGAACCCTAAAGGCTTCCATAGCCTAGGCAACTCATGACTAGAGCCTAGGGAGATTACTGATGCCATAAACAAGAGTGTCAAATTGTTAAATCAACTTCAGGAGTCACTGTGTACTTACGTCTCATGAGGGATCTGTCCTTAATGTGTTGTCCAATGTGAAGTAATGCTATAACTTGTACTGAAACAGTATTTTTACACTTTGTGTTTCTGTGTGGGTGCAAACTGATGAAATCTTTACTTAGTATATACTGAATTGATCTTCTGTATATAAAGATAATTGAAAATGAAAAAAAACCAACTTGGTGTTAAATTGAAATTGCATAGAAAATTAATCAATTTTTAAAAAAATATCATGTAGGATCTCTGTCCTTAATGTGCTGTACATTGTGATTTAATGCTATAACTAGTACTCCAATAGTATTTTTCACTTTGTGTTGCTATGTGAGGGCAAATTGTTGAAATCTTTACGTAATATGTACTAAACTGATCTTCTGTATATAAAGAGAATTGAATAATGAATCTTGATGTGAATGGAAGGGGAGAGGGAGGGGGAAAAGGGAGGGTTGCGGGTGGGAGGAAAGTTATGGGTGGGGGGAAGCCATTGTAATCCATAAGCTGTACTTTGGAAATTTATATTCATTAAATAGAAGTTTGAAAAAATGTTATAAAAAAGATAAAAATTTTAAAAATGGATTACAAACAGGTTGGATGCATATTGAGGTGGCTGTGTAATAGGATTTATCATTTTGTTTTTTGACATCTCTGTAGGTATGAAAGATATAGGGAAAACAAATGAACAGTCAATAAAGCTGGGGGGAGGGGGATAATTACATACAGGATCCTGCTACTTTGTAACTACATTCACCTCACAGGGCATCTTCCTATTTAGTCTCCTGTCCCAGGGAAGCAGAAGTTGAGCTATTGTGAAGGCACTTAAATAACCTTATTTCTAAGGCTCCTCATTAGAAAGACCCAGGGCTGTAGCTAGTGCCAACTGTTTTACTAATCAAAAAAAAAAAAAAAAAATCATCAAGTGAGAGCACCGAGAAAGAACGACTGAGTACCCCAGATGGTTACCTGAGAAATTCAACACCTAAAGGTCAGGTAAGAGAGGGTGATGATGAAAGAACAGCTGGGAAGGCAGGAGGGAAACCAAGATCGGCACCAGAAAGCCAGGAAAAGTATTTCAAGAGTAAGGGTGCGGCCAGTGTCGTTGCTGCTGCTGCCAGGTCAAAGGATTTGGGAACCCAGACTCCCATGGAATCTGGCAGTGTGACAGTCCTTGGTGAATGTTTGGGGCAGAATTTGTCACAACAGCCTTGTCATTGCTTTAGCTACTATGGAATTAGTGAATATTAATAAATATATGATTGTCATTCTAGGGCAAGGGATGTCAGACCATCCCAGAAATGTGAATGCTTGCACCTATGAAGTGGAACGCTATATGCAAACTTTTCTACTTAAAAGGTGTTTTTTGTTGTCCCTTTGCTTAAAGATGAACATAAAACTTCATCCCAGAGTTTATGGGATTAAATAGCAAGAAGGCTGTACGTAATCAGGCCCTTTGTGTGCTAAGTGCTTGTTTGTGCAGGCACACACAAACTCACAGTATACCATGGGAACAGATGACCTTGAAATTCCTTTGAGAATCGATGGACTAAACTGACCCATACATATAAAGCTCACAGAATAGTGCCTACACTATATGGTAGTATATAAATGACGTGTTTTTTGTATTGAACTCTTTCATTAGAGAAATAATTATACCCAACTGTAGGCCATGGGGCAAACCACTTAAGTGCATCTACTCCCAATATAAGTGAAGTCAATTTAGTGGTCAGGACCACATGGACACTTGAATTTATTTGCTTTCAGATTAAGAGATAAAAGCTATGCAGGTAGTATCTAAGTCTGGCTTGAACATTGCATTTACTAGGAAATAAATCAATGGTGTCTAACAGGTTCTGTGGTTGGTGTCTGTGTTAGTCAGCTTTTAGGTACCATAATGAAATACCTGAGGCAGGTTACCTTATAAAGAAGAGAGGTTATTCTTGCTCAGGGTTCTGGAGGTGCAGGATCTAGAAACCTCATATGGCAGAGTCCTGAGATAGAGCACAGCTCCACACATCAAGAGACATCAGAACATGTGTGTCTGGTATCTCTCCCTCTACAAAACCACAAGGATTCAATCGTGGGGCCTTAGCCCACTGACTTCAATCGATTCTCAAAGGCCCCACCTCTCTAACACCATAAGAAGTCTCTACCCTCTCAAAACCATTAACATTTGACATTAGGGGTTAAAGTCCTGAATAAGGTTTGGGGAAGGAGATCATGTCCAAGCCATATTATTACCATAAAAT
This sequence comes from Sylvilagus floridanus, assembly GCA_949820135.1. NCBI lineage: Eukaryota > Metazoa > Chordata > Mammalia > Lagomorpha > Leporidae > Sylvilagus > Sylvilagus floridanus. Next base: position 132,588,108 of record OX463236.1, on the reverse strand, counting down.
TTCTTTCTTATTATGATTTAAAAAATCAGAGTGTGGCCAGATTCAGAAAGGATAAGCCTAATTAGTGATAAATCTGTGTTACTGGTATGGTGATTAATGGTCCAGTAATGTGGGTGGATATCAGGACTGAGTGGAAATCTTTTTTTTTTTTTTTTAAGATTTTTTATTTATTTATTTGACAGAGTTAGACTGTGAGAGAAAGAGAGGGGGGGGTCTTCCTTCCGCTGGTTCACTGCCCAAATGGCCACTACAAAGCCAGGAGCCAGGTGTGGGGACCCATGGATAGGCTTGCCATGGGACCCCCCCCCCCATGCTGGGTGTGGCTTATAGCAGTAATGCGGATGTAGCAGCTGATTGAACTTTCCATCTAGCTGAGGATTGTGGTAAACAACAAGATGGCGCTGATGCCCTGCCTGCTGCATGACTCCACAGCTGATCATGATCAAGTGCCGGATTGGAGAGCTCTGTGCATGGACTGTGATTGAATGACTGTGATTGGTTGAATTCGGTATATAAGCAGACCGTGGGAGAAGGAGGGGGCACGCCAGCTTTCCCCCTTAAGGAACGTGCGCACCATCTCTCCCCCTTCTCCCGGTCCCCCACTCTCTTTCCCCACTCGTTCTAAGTAAAAGTCTTTTGAAGACTGATTAGCTGCGAGCAGCGTCATTCCTTCTGCGGCCGAAGGAGCTGACAAGTGGTGCCGTGACTCGGATCGCCAGCCAGGTGCTTCCTCCCTGTCTCCCATGTGGGTGCAGGGCCCAAGCACTTGGGCCACCCTTCACTGCCTTCCTGGGCCACAGCAGAGAGCTCGACTGGAAGAGGAGCAGCTGGGATTAGAACCAGCGCTCAAATGGGATGCCGGCACCACAGGCGGAAGATTAACCAAGTGAGCCACGGTGCTGGCCCCAAGGCCTGAGTGAAACTAATAGACAAAAAGGTACATGACAGCCAAGAGGTATAGAGAAGATGGAAGAAAAGACCAGGAAAGCACATTTGAACTTGGCATTGACTATAACTCAACAATTCCTACGGGGAGGTTCCATTAGTCTGAAGATACTGGCGAGAGGAGTGTAAGCTTCCTGAAAAGCATGATGGGCTGGGATGGAGAACAGGCAGAGACATAGCCTTCTAATGGGTGAAGACCCTCTTCCTTTTCTTATGGCAGGAAAGAAAAGGATTGGTGTAGCTACAGGTGACTTAGAAGACCGGGTGTTGGGTGTTGCACATAAACAGACACACAAACTCATGTGAGAACACAGAAAAGGTGCTCACATGCAAGCCAAAGACAGAAATCTCAGGAGAAACTAACCTGACACCTTGATCTTGGATTTCCAGTCTCCAGAACTTTGAGCAATAAATTTCCATTGTTTAAAGAAAAAAAAATCTGGTGTTGTACAGGTCTTGGCCAGACAACTTTGATCTTTCTATGAAAAGCTCAGGTCATGAGCTATGAGGTAAAGAGAAAGGTTGGAGATTTGTGGATAGGACAACATTCAAATAGTCATTAAAGTTCTCTGAGTGGGAAATGAGCTGCCTAAAAAGATGTAATAAAAGTAAGTATTGCGGCCGGCACCGTGGCTCAACAGGCTAATCCTCCTCCTTGCGGCGCCGGCACACCGGGTTCTAGTCCCGGTCGGGGTGCCGGATTCTGTCCCGGTTGCCCCTCTTCCAGGCCAGCCCTCTGCTGTGGCCCGGGAGTGCAGTGGAGGATGGCCCAGGTGCTTGGGCCCTGCACCCCATGGGGAGACCAGGAAAAGCACCTGGCTCCTGGCTCCTGCCATCGGACGAGCGCGGTGCGCCGGCCGCAGCGCGCCGACCGCGGCGGCCATTGGAGGGTGAACCAACGGCAAAAGGAAGACCTTTCTCTCTGTCTCTCTCTCTCTCACTATCCACTCTGCCTGTAAAAAAAAAAAAAAAAAAAAAAAAAAAAAGTAAGTATTGCTCAGGAGTGTGAACTTCTGGCACACTGTTTAGCTTCTCAAGACCTTAGTCTCTCATCCGTCAAATGGGAGCCCTGTCTAAACCATGGTCTCTGATAACACCAGCTAACGGAGTTATTTCTAGATGCAGCTACCATGAAGAGTGTTAGCCTGGGAAAACAAATGTCCTATGACTTAATTAAATTCTAACCATCTACCTGGAGTTACTGTTAACATCACACAAGTTAGAGTTCAGTCCCACAAGGCTGCTCTCACTTTAGATGCCAACTGCTGGTTTGTTACCTCTAGTTCTGATCAACCAGCTATAAAAAGGGTTACAGTGGGGGCCGGCGCTCTGGCATAGTGGGTAAAGCTGTTGCTTGCAGTGCCAGCATCTCAAATGAGCACTGGTTGGACTCCTGGCTTCTCCACTTCCGAATATGGCCTGGGAAAGCAGTGGAAGATGGCCCAGGTCCTTGGGCCCCTGCCCCCATGTGGGAGGCCTGGAGGAAGCTCCTGGCTCCTGGCTTCAGATCAGCACAGCTCCAGCTGTTGCGGTCATCTGGGGAGTGAACCAACAGATGGAAGACTTCTCTCTCTCTTTCTGCCTCTCCTTCTCTCTATGTGTAACTCTGACTTTCAAGTAAATAAATAAATCTTAAAACAAAAAAAACCACAGGGTTACAGTGACTCCATCCTCAGATTCAGTAATTTGCTAGAACAGCTTATAAAACTCAAGGAAACACTGCACCTACATTTACCTATAAAGTATACAATTCAGGAACAGCCAGATGGAACACATGCACAAGGCAAGGTATTGGGGTGGGGTTGTGCAGGGAGTGTCCACACCCTCTCTGGGCATGTCATTCTCCCAGTACTTCCAAGTGTGCAGCAAATGGGAAGCTCAGCAAATCTTGTTCCAGAGTTTCTACAGAGGTCGATTTGTAGCCCCCCATCCCCCTTCCTAGAGGTCCATGAGTGGGGTGGAAAGTACCAACCCTCTACTCATTTGGTCTTTCTGATGACCAAACCCATCTTGAGGCTATCTAGGGACCCCACGGTAAGTCACATGATTGGCATAAACCAAGGTGACATCAAAGGGGGCTCCCTGGGAATAACAAAAGATAATGCTACTACCCATGACATTTAAGTTTTAGGAGCTTTGTGACTTGAAAGGTAAAAACTTACCTAATGAACTTAAAAACCACTATTTTACACAACAATAAAGCAGCTAGATATTTTATTTTTATATAACTGTCATTCAGTAAATACTGTTAACATTCTGAAATCATACTATGATTTAATTCCTTTTCAAAAGAAAGGTTTTCTAAGGAAATAATCTGGAGCCTTCCACACTTATCAGATGCCTTTTCATTACTGTTTTCCATCTTTGCAATTCTGGATCCAAACTGCATGGCCCGCTTTGGCAGGAGAGCAGATGCTGTAAGGCCAAGTTCCACAGCTGCCAGACGTAAAATTAGTTTCTCACCAATTCCTCGTGGTAGAGTCAGGTTTGCCTTTTCCCAGATGGGTAGGGAATTTAGAAAGGAAACAACATTTTCATCCAGGAAAGGAAATCTAAAAGAGACAGACAATATCACTACATAAAAATAAAATCAATCTATTACAGATAACATGACAAAATTATATTAAAAAAGTGTTTCATACCTATGGCATTTTAAATGTAAGTCTCAAGTAAATGAGGTGTATGGTTTTTAGTAATTCCAAAATGGAAAACAAACATATTAGTTAACCATTTAATCTCATCTGTGTCTGGTTTTTATCATGTCTAAAGAAACTGAACTTCAGGGATATGAAACCAATACAGAAGGACTCCATAGTCCTGAATTTATAAAACACCAAAATGTTTACATTTAATCATTCCAATGTTGACAAACTGGTATAACTGAACAAAAATTTAAAATCTGTTTCTTTTTGTTTAAATATGTTAACATCTCTTTCCTAACAATTTCTCAAAATGCAAGATAGTTACACTAGTGTTTCCATTTCATTACATTTTATTCTGGCTTGAGTAGAAAGACTGGAAAGGATAAAAACATTTGTTACAGGGATATTTTATTTATAAAAAAAGCACTGTAAAAGCAAAATAAATACATAAATCTGTTACTACATATACCTACATAATAAATTGTTTAGAGCTAACCACTATAATGTAGTTTTTTATTCTTATTTTTATTTTTTTAACTGGCAGAGTGGACAGTGAGAGAGAGAGACAGAGAGAAAGGTCTTCCTTTGCCATTGGTTCATCCTCCAATGGCCGCTGCGGCCAGTGCACTGCGGCCGGTGCACCATGCTGATCCGATGGCAGGAACCAGGTGTTTATCCTGGTTTCCCATTGGGTGCAGGGTTCAAGGACTTGGGCCATCCTCCACTGCACTCCCGGGCCACAGCAGAGAGCTGGCCTGGAAGAGGGGCAACCGGGACAGAATCCGGCACCCCGACCGGGACTAGAACCCGGTGTGCCGGCACCGCAAGGCAGAGGATTAGCCTATTGAGCCGGGGCGCCAGCCTATAATGTAGTTTTTAATACCTCAATTCTATACTAGCTTTTAAAAAAATTAAGCTCTTTTAAAAAAAGTTTATTTTTATTTTAAAGGCAGAGCAACAGAGAGGTGGACGGAGAGTTCTTTCATCTGCTGGTTCATTCCCCAGCTGCTTGGGACAGCTGAGGCTGGGCCAGACCGAAGCCATGAGCCATGAATTCTAGTATGGGCTGTAGGCATCCTAACCTGCTCTACCACAATGTTCCCTCTCTATACAAGCTGTTTTAAACATTCTTCATGCGCCTTTTTATCTTAGTCTAACATAACACTTCATATTTGACCGTTAGAATTAAGGAATTAACTGCTTTTACTAGAAAAACCAGATCCTCTCTCTTAGACCTAGCTAAAATAACAGACTGCATTCCTTTCTAATACTTTCTCTTCCTTCCTTCTCTCTATCCCCTCTCTTTCACTCTTCAAACGTAGTTCATAGACTTTTGGATTGTGGTATTATCTCTTTATAATGAAAATCAGATTATGAGAGAATAATGATGTAACAGTCAAAATTTTACAAGTGTCAGCCGGTGCTGCTAGTCTAGTCTAGTCTAATCTAGTCCCGGTCGGGGCACCGGATTCTGTCCTGGTTGCCCCTCTTCCAGGCCAGCTCTCTGCTGTGGCCCGGGAGTGCAGTGGAGGATGGCCCAAGTGCTTGGGCCCTGCACCCAATGGGAAACCAGGATAAACACCTGGTTCCTGCCATCGAATCAGCATGGTGCACCGGCCGCAGCACCATTGGAGGGTGAACCAACAGCAAAGGAAGACCTTTCTCTCTGTCTCTCTCTCTCACTGTCCACTCTGCCTGTCAAAAAAAAAAAAAAAAATTACAAGTGTCAGGACTGACAACAGTGCCAACTGTGTCAATCATGATTTAGTGGGAAATGGAAAAGACTGAAGTAAAAACAAGAGACCAAAAGTCAGAGAGAGAGAGAAAGCAGCAATTATGAATCTAATCCCCATGAAGTTTACCTGGATTCCCTCTTCGTGCATTCTTATACCCTTGTGGTAAACTACCACTTAATAAATGAACTGCTTGAACAGATTCTTACTTTTTAACTGAATGTTCTATCTTCCTTTATCCTTAACATTTCAAAACATTTTATTCAAGCACTTGTCTGCTAGCATAGAAGTATGCTGTAGGCAAAAATAAATCCCTGAGGTGTACACATACAGAGACAAAGCAGGCTCAACAGCACTGCAGGAGAAAGCTTGGGGATGAGGCTTATATCCTTACAGGAAAGAAAACAAACATTTAAAGCAAAACAAAACCCTGTAAGAACCTTCTCCTATCCCCGTTGGACTTTTGGTCTTTTTCATAATAGTTTTTTTTTTTTTTTTTTTGACAGGCAGAGCGGACAGTGAGAGAGAGAGACAGAGAGAAAGGTCTTCCTTTGCCGTTGGTTCACCCTCCAATGGCTGCCGCGGACGCCGCGCTGCGGCCAGCGCACCGCGCTGATCCGATGGCAGGAGCCAGGTGCTAGGTGCTTCTCCTGGTCTCCCATGGGGTGCAGGGCCCAAGCACTTGGGCCATCCTCCACTGCACTCCTGGGCCACAGCAGAGGGCTGGCCTGGAAGAGGGGCAACCGGGACAGAATCCGGCGCCCCGACCGGGACTAGAACCCGGTGTGCCGGCACCGCAAGGCGGAGGATTAGCCTGTTGAGCCACGGCGCCGGCCCATAATAGTTTTAAACACAGTCATGTCATCGTACTTTTGTTTTTTTTTTTAAGATTTTTTTATTTACTTGAAAGTCAGAGTTACAGAGAAAGAACAGAGTTAAGCAATTTTCATGGTTCACTCCCCAGATGGCCACAATGACTGGGGCTGGGCCAGGCCAAAGCCAGGAGCTTTTTCCAAGTCTCAAATGTGCATAACAGGAGCCCAAGTACTTGGGCCATCTTCCACTGCTGTTCCCAGGCCATTAGCAGGGAGCAGCCGAGACACAAACTAGTGCTCATGTGGGATGCTGGCATTGCTAGCAGAGGCTTCACCTGCTATGCTGCCTTTGAACTTCATTGAGAGAAATGTTTTTGGAGAATGTGTTCTGGAAAACCATGGCTCCTGTGGCTCATCCTAGCTTTGCTGTGGTTGTAACATAAAGCCAAAATACTATTGCTGCTTCTGCCACTCAATTCAGTTTCCAAAAAGGAGCTTCAGTCTCCTTTTTCAGTCTACTATTTTTACAAAAATAACTTAACACATAATTAGAATTACCTTGCTTCTTTTCCATGATCACCAATTACTCTGTCATCACGACCAAGATTTCTAGAAGAAATTCGACCCAGTTCCATCGCTATTTCCTTATTTAGTCCTTCTGGTCCATGCGCCTGGAAGCGAACACGGTGACGGGAATAACCTGCAAGTTGCTCATCTGCACCAATTCCAGTGAGAACCACCTACACAAATTTAAAGAAATCCACATAAGAATACCATCTATTATACTGCAGAAAAAGATTAAAAATTATAACCCTACTTTTGGAGAAAAACCACAAGTCATAAACTATGCCCAGTTTTTTTTTTTTTTTTTTTTTTGACAGAGTGGACAGTGAGAGAGAGACAGAGAGAAAGGTCTTCCTTTGCCGTTGGTTCACCCTCCAATGGCCGCCGTGGTTGGTGCGCTGCAGCCGGCACACCGCGCTCATCTGATGGCAGGAGCCAGGTGCCAGGTGCTTTTCCTGGTCTCCCATGGGGTACAGGGCCCAAGTACTTAGGCCATCCTCCACTGCACTCCCGGGCCACAGCTGAGGGCTGGCCTGGAAGAGGGCAACCGGGACAGAATCTGGCGCCCTGACCGGGACTAGAACCTGGTGTGCCGGCACCGCAAGGCGGAGAATTAGCCTGTTGAGCCACGGCACCGGCCTATGCCCAGTTTTTAAGAGTTTTAAAAGTTTAAAAGTTCATGGAACATGCATATTATGAAATAACTAGGCATGGATTTAAGTTTCTTTGTGCCAAAATAAATTTATGTTTTAATTCCACCTTTCCACAAATTTATTTGAAGTACCCACATACGTTGTACTATAACTTAAATGCAGCTAAAATACACTGTACTGCAAAAACCTTTAAGGGTCAAAATTCAGTCTCAGAAATTCTTACAAGCAGAACTACTGGGCCATACCTTTGCACTGCTCTGATAGGACTTCACTTCACGCTGAGTCACCAGCCGGCCAGTTCCTCTGGAAGCAAACCAGACTGCACAGCCAATGCTATCATCCAAAACAGTATCCAGGGGCTGAACTAAGTGACTTATTTGAGTTCTTCTTGATTGTTGCAGTTCTTCCAGAGAAACATTAATTTCAACAAAATTCCACATTCGAGAAGGGTTAAGAGCTTGCAGTTCCTTGAGCCCTGCCTGTCCTGTGACTCTGTCTGGTACACTGTATTTCTCATCAGGACTGTCAGCACCACGGGCAGCAGTACCTTCAGAGAACTCCTCAGAAGGCTTTTCATGATTTTTCTGTTTACTCTTTCTTTTGTTACGGCTACTTGGAACAGTCTTTTCTTTAGTCATGAAAGCTACATTCAGGAGATCAATTGGTTCGCCTAAAGGAATATGACGATCAGCAAGGGCAGCAATAACCATGGAATCGATGCCTCCAGAAAACAGGATCGCAACATTCGCTTTCCTATCACTCGTCTTCAAAACTCCATTTGGTACCAGGTTTTCATCCCTCTGTAAACACAAGACACGTCTCTTGACTGCGACACTAAGGACATCGATGAACTTCTCAACTACTTCTTTCACGTGTCCATCAGTAAGGCAGACCTGAAGGGTCTCTCTTGAGGGTGGGATACTGGAAATGTGACTGCAATGAGTCACCATTGGAGCTTGCGGCAACATCATATTTAAAGGAGAAATAGGCGTTCCAAGATGTAGTTTGGCTTCATTTGCCACCACTGATACAAACGTCGGCAAGTCTGCTGAAACATGAGTCAGGCTCTTATTACACTCTTCAGTAGCATTCTCCCTAGAAATACATTCCCAAGGATACAACTGCAACCTTACATGTTTGGCCATGGCAGCAGACTGCAGATCAATTCTGAAAATTCCAGATGCTGGAACTTCTTGCCACTGACTTGCCACTCCAGATGTCTGGGGGCCAACTGAAGAGAGGCAGAAACTCTTGTCCAAATTATTAAAATGCCAAAGCAAACTACGGCGACCAAAAAAATCTCTACCAAACCATAAACTGTGACTAGATGCTTGATAATATATAAAAGACCAAGGACCTTGGACTTCTGAGAAGAGGGACATAATATCAGATTCACTCTTACAAGAGGAAAGATAATTAAACATAATTTGAGTATCATTCTCTATTTCTTCAACCTTTATTCCACTAAAGACTTCTCCATTCCATAGGAACACATTGCCTCTTTCATCTTCCACAGGCTGGGCAGTCAAAACACCCCTCAAGTGAAGGACATGGCCAGAAAACACACACTGGTAGTTCGTATCACATTTTAACAACTGTTTACTGCTGTCAGGACCCCGGCGTTTAAGATTATACAGTAAAGCTTCTTCCAAATCTTTTCTCCAGTGTTCAACAGAAAAGCTCACGAAACAGCAAATGCCACACATGATGATGTGAAATCAGGTTGACTATTTCTTGATACTGGTCTTCTCAGAATTTTCTATTTCTTGGTATTCTTTTTTCAATTCATCCAATATATCTGTGAAAGGGAGACCAAAGAAATATTAAGTAAAATAAAAATTCTTGGGGGGAAGTGTTTGCTGTGGCTGTTAAGATGATGCTTGAGGGGTAGGCACTGTGATACAGCAGGTTAAACTGCTGCTTCCGACACCTTCATCCCGTGCTGGAGGGCATGGGATCAGGTCCAGCCTGTTTCCAATCCAGCTTCCTGTTAATGTGCCTGGGAGGCAGCAGGTGGTGGTTCAGTACCTGGGTGCCTGCTACTCAGGCAGGAGACTTGGTTTCTGGGTTCCTGGCTTTGCCTGTCCCAGCCTGACTATTGTGGGCATTTGGGGAGTGAACTAGTAGATGAAAGATAACTTTCTTTTTTCTAAAGTCAGAGTTAGAGAAAGCGAGCAGGGGCAGAGAGAGAGAGAGAGAGAGAGAGGTCTTCCATCAGATGGTTCATTCCCCAATTGGACACAATGGCCGGAGCTGCGCCGATCCAAAGCCAGGAGCTTCCTCCAGGTCCCCCATGCGGGTTCAGGGATCCAAGAACTTGGACCATCTTCTACTGCTTTCCCAGGCCATAGCAGAGAGCTGGATGGGAAGTAGAGCAGCTGGGACTTGAATCAACGCCCATATGGGATGCTGGCACCTTAGGCTAGGGTATTAACCCACTGAGCCACAGCGTTGGCCCCGAAAGATAACTTTCTATCTCTACCCCTCTCTTTGTCACTCTGCCTTCAAATACATAAATCTTAAAAAAAAAAAAAAATGATCCACTTGGGATGCCTGCCCACAGTGGAGTCCCTGGGTTCAAGTCCCCAATAATGGGGGATGCAGCAGGTGATGGGTCAAGTAGCTAGGTCTCTTCACCCACTTGGGAGATCAGGAGTGGGTTCCCAGCCCTGGCTTGGACCTAGTACATCCCTCGCTGTGGCAGGCATTTGGAAGTTTGAACCAGGGGATGGCAGATTTCTCTGTAACTCTGTCCCTTTCATATATATAAAACAATTTTTTTTTAAGAAAAGAATTTTTTACAAAACTACCCTTGGACTTTTACCTAGTAAGTCATAGGGTAAATACAAGATATTCACCAGGATAAAACTATCAAGAGTATATCCACTGTGCTAGCACCAATAGTAACACACAACAGGCCATGAGCAAAGAATGTTTAGCTTTTAGAAAACTAGTTTCTGTTTGCTGAGTGTTAATTTTGGCCCAGGCATTTAGATAAGGACTACTCATACACACTCTTACTTAAATCCCAAAGGACTTTGGAAGCTCAAGGTATTTTACCCAAAGTCACACTGGTAAAAAGTGGTGGAATGGTTTTCAGATCTACAGTGCATGTTAGTGATGACTGCTTTCTAACATGTCCTACAGATTTTTTATTTATTTATTTATTTATTTTTACTGTAGCTTCATCATTGGAAGATTAACTAGAAGAAAATGGAATCACTGCATTAGTATTTAGATATATTTAAACATTCAGATATAGACAGTACAACTGAGGCACAACCATGAGTCAAAAAGGACTTTTTGTGTCTTCCCATGTTAAGACATGGCTGGAGAAGTTTTATTCTGCCAAGGGCCATTTGGACATTTATAACTTCATTTGTGGGCCACACAAAACCATCATCTTAAAAATCAGCCTGCTACAGATTTATCGAATTTTGAGTTCACTTACAGCTGCCTTGGCAGGACCAGACCAAATGAGCTGGTGGGCCTTATGCAGCCAAGGGGCTGGATGTTCCCCACCCCTCATATAAAATCTGACAACAAAAAGGAACCCAACTTACTCTTGCTTTCAGAAAGCATCTCTGTGCGATCTGCCAGGAAGAATATATTGCTGTTCTGCTGTTGCCTGTACACTCTCTGCAAAACATAGTTTAGGCCAAAATCAAGATATGATCTAAAAAGATGTCAAATCTTTGAATCCTACTATTACATACTTGTAAACTTTAGGAATATACTTTAGTAAATACAGATAACAAAGAGACAAATAAAAGTCATCAACCATCCTGCCACCCAGACACTATTTACCATTACCAGTGAGGTGCAACTTGTTTTCTCCCCTATATACACCATAATACCGCTGTTATTTTAATAAAAAAAGGCTTCTACTATCATCTATAGTTTTACAATGACTGTATCAAGAACACTTTCTTATCAATATGTATTCCTTTACAATATCATCGTATGACATACTACAGTTTATTTGCTCAATCCTCAAATGTTAGACATTTAAGGTATTACCGTCTCTCAAGTATTATAGATCAGTGTTGTGATGGACATCTTTGTAGCTGGCAACAATATCAGAAATGTCTAATCTGTCAGTTATAACCTTTAGACGCTTGAAAGAGCTCAAAGTCATTTATTCCTGAACATTAATTAATGTAGTTTAATGTATAACTACACATGAAGCAACAAAGATGGCTCGCTTATGAATATATAGACAGAAATTGCATTTAAAAATAATGCTAAGCACTGAGAAGATTTCGGGGGGGGTGAGAGAAGTACTTTTTTTGTTCAACATTTACTTTAAGGAACAGTTTCTTCTCAATAAACTTTTTATAAACACCAAATTTAAGCATAAAATAGTTACATTAGTGGTACAGCTTGAAGATACCAAAAATCCAACCTGCGTCATTAGCTTTAAAGGTCGTGTAAATGGCATATGAAAAGGAAGAGACATCTTCAGTTTTATGAGATCTACGTACGTACAGTTTAATATAAACGTAGACACTGGGCTTTTGCAATTTAAAGAGATGATGAAAACTTGTCAACTTTTATATAAACCTTCCATACAACTTTTATGATTTTATATAATATAAATATAACCAAGCTTCCCACATACTATTCAGAATTTCTATAACTCACCCTGTTCTTCTTCAGGTTAGAAAGTTCATCCACAACAATTTTTTGTTCTTTAATCTATTGAAATAAAAAGAAACTCTTAAAACAGAATTTTAACTCTTAAAAACATGCTCAATTAGATGCCGGCTTTAAAATTAGACAGATGGCGTAAGAGGGTATCGTGTTGATTGTCCAAATGGGCAGTCTGAGAAGATTCTTTCCAGTCTGTGTGTGTGCACTGGTGGAGAGGAAAATGGGCATTAGACATCTAAATGCCACATAACCCTCGAAGCCCAGCCAGTGGGTTTGATGTAGGTAACTGGCCTTCATGCCTGTGGCCACAGATACTGAACAAGGCCTATATACAAACAGACGATATGCACCAGAAGTAATACCAGTCTCTCACGATTTATGTACTAAATGGTGCGGCTAGACAGCCCTTTTAATCAAGTAGTTCTAAATCCCCATCTTTGCATCAGTCTTCTTTGCACAGTGCTGGCTTCACTTTTCAACTGCAGGAGAGAACTCAAGTAAGTGCAAACTTTCTGATACTTTCTAGTAACTGGCTATTTTATGAACACAATCCATTACCTAACATCACCAGCGCCTCTAAAAGCAGATGTAGGATCTTTATGGCACACCACACACTTGAGGGATCTGCCATAGGTCGGCAGCACAGAGTGGGCTGCATTTTGCAAATTCACCCCCTGCCCCATGAGTGTGCACCCTGTTGTCTCCCGGGATGACACAGCTGCAGAAGGGACTGGATAAGGCTGACTTCCAAGGTTGAAACTATACCCTCCCCCTCCTTGAGACTTAACGCTAGTACCACAGTGCTTCCTTGTGCAGTTTAGGGATGTCAGGTCTGTATTTCACTTCCCACCAAAGCTGTGATGCAGAGAGAACAGAGAGGCCTGTCCAAGACACCACTACTAGCTTGGGGCAGAACCAGTGAAGAATGCAGGACATTGAACTCCCTCCTCCACACGTTTAAAGGTTGCACCTGTTTCCGGCAGTTCAGGTCAGTATCACAGTGGCTCCCCTCCCCCTCTTTCTCCGCAGAGGAGTGACAATCAGGTGTGCGAGGTTTAGGGTGGCCACTGCGGCTACAGAGGGGAACAGAGAAGGCAGCAGGTGGGCGAGGAAGCCCTCTGCGGGGGCCCGGGGCAGCCGATGAGGACGGCTCGTTCGGGGACGTGAGAGCGTGCGTCCTCGGGACTAAAGTCACACTCGTACCCGAAGTGGGTTTCAGGTGCAGACCGACGTCAAGGATGAGCCCACGCGGCTGGCAGGGGTAACGGAAGGGTGAGCAACGGATCTGGGAGGGCCGCGGAAACTCAGCCCGCAAGACGCTCAGCGCGACTACTTCCAGGGAAGGGGAAGCGCCGACTGCTACCAACGGCAGAGCAGCGCAAGCCGAGGCCGGCTCCAGCCAAGCCCCGCGCGGCTCGCGGCCGGCCCTCTCTGGGTTGCCCCAGGCGCCGGGTCCTAAGCCCGGGAGGCCTGCTCGCTGCGTCCCACGCCCACCTTGTTGCACAGGTCCTCCTTGTGTGGGGTCGGGCCGCCAGAGGGGACCGGCACAGCGCTGTCCTCCGGGTGCACGCCCCGGCCGGGCATTTCCAACCAGCCGCAGACACGCAGGATTCACCCGTGGCTCCCCAGAGTCTCACCACCATCCGCCCAGCCACAGGGCCGGTAGCGTCACCCGCCTTGCAGCGGTCTCCCCAACCTCCTCCGCGCGCTCACTCCTACGCCTGCGCAGTCCGGACCTGACGTCCCCGCCCCCTCGCCATGAGCGGTTCTACGCATGCGCACAAATGCCTAGAGCGCCATTGTTTCGAGCCCGGTTGCGAAATCTAAGCAATTCATACGACGACCCCTAGCGGATTGGAGGTAGAAACACTTTTGTGGGCTTTTAGACTACAAGTTACATGCGCCCCCTATTGGTGCAAATAAAGAACAGACGCGCAGTAGAAACACCAATTAGTTATTAACCAATCAGATGCTGAACTAAAGCACAAATTTCATGGACACAATGTTGGCAACCGAACCCTAGAGAATTGGAAAAGTTTGTGTTAATTTGTAACGAGGGTTTTCAGCTAAATACAATTTTATACGAATTTCAGGTGAATGAATACTTTTATTAGTGTACATCCTATGCAATATTTGTTATATCTCATTCTTGCAAAAAAAAGAAATGACCAAAAGTTGGAAATAGGCAAGAGATTACCTGATGTTCTTTCAGTGCTGTTCTAGGATTGACTTTCAATGAACTGAATTGTTTTACAACCTGGTGCAGGCAGGGGACAGAAGCAGAGGCTAACGTGTGGATTTTTGACTGGTAAAAATGCTAATAATTTCCATTAGGTCAATAAGATACTTCCAAGGTTAAGGTTATGATTTATTATCTGGAAGACATTAATCAATTATGTATGTAACCCTGAGGTCCTGTCTAACATTTCTTGACTGATAAATTCCTTGCTTTTCAAATGTTTTTTGAATTGATTTTCATATCTGACTGGTTTCCTCATTTACTAATGAGTTAAATAAACTTTCTTATGTGTTTCTTTTGTATTTGCATATGAGACCACATATTTGAAAATTATATTCCAGTGTTGGGAATCATGATGTTCTATGGAGATGCTCAAGTGCACCTATGAGAATGAGAGCGAGCGAGAGAGAGGTCTTCCACCCGCTGGTTCACTTCCCACATGACATGACTGCGACAGACACATCTGTGCCAATCTGAAGCCAGGAGCCAGGAGCTTCTTCTTGGTCTCCCATGCGGGTGCAGGTGCCCAAGGACTTGGGCCATCTTCTACTGTCTTCCAGTCCATAGCAGAGAGCTGGATTGGAAGTGGAGCTGAAATCGGACATGATCCCCTAAAATCTACACAAAAATGTGGCCCTTTAAAGTTCCCCAGAAGTGCTATCTGGGGTGCCACATGCTATTGGAATTTGGGGTGCCATACGATTTCACCATATGCTTATTAATAAATCCCCAATATATTTTTTTTTGACAGACAGAGTGGACAGTGAGAGAGAGAGACAGAGAGAAAGGTCTTCCTTTGCCGTTGGTTTACCCTCCAATGGCCGCCGCGGACAGCGCACCGCGCTCATCCGATGGCAGGAGCCAGGTGCTAGGTGCTTTTCCTGGTCTCCCATGGGGTGCAGGGCCCAAGCACTTGGGCCATCCTACACTGCACTCCGGGCCACAGCAGAGGGCTGGCCTGGAAGAGGGGCAACCGGGACAGAATCCAGCACCCCAACCGGAACTAGAACTGGGGTGCCGGCGCCACAAGGCGGAGGATTAGCCTGTTGAGCCACGGCGCCGGCAATAAATCCAAAATATTAATAAGACCAAGAGGGTTCTTGCCTAATATTTAGAGAATTCTAAATACCGGCACAGATAAACGAGGCAGCAGGGTACATTTTAAGCTTTTATTTAGTGTGAATGATACATAGGAGAGTGAGAGCTTTATTTAAGAGAGAGAGGTAAATCAGGGTTCATACCAAGCACCAGGAACCAGCCACGTGGAGGAGCATCTAGGCCAGGAAGCCCAGGGCGGGTGGCCCGAAGGCCTGCACCCTAGAGGCGCAGGGCTACAGCCAGCTCCCTCCTGGCAAGAGGCCAGGAAAGAACAGAAGAGCCGGACACACCGCGTCCCAGGCCTTTAACCCACTTCCAACGGGAAGTGGTTAATTAACCTGATTGGCTGGTGGGCACCCAGGTGAGGCCAGGTAGGGGGATGAGGTCACACAGGGGCGTGGTGAAGGTATCAGGTAGGGCATGAGGTCACACAGGGGCATGACGAAGGCGTGGTCTTCCAGCTCACAAACCTAATTAATTTTAACCTCTATGCCTGCCTACTTCAGAGCAGCCAGGACAAAAACCAGTGCCCATATGGGATGCCGGCACTGCAGGCAGCCGCTTAACCCACTACGCCACAGCACCGGCCCCTGGGAATTCTTTTGGTCTTGTGTTCATTTTTGTCATTTTCAGAAGGTATAAAAGAATGTGTATATTTATGAGCTTTATTACTATGATAAGACCCTTGCCCATGACAATGCTCAATTGGCTACTTCCAATTCATCTATGAAATATAAACTATTAAATTGGTTAGAAGTTATATTTTACATAGTTTGTTGAGACCATGCAAGGGGCAAGAATAACAGACACTGCAAGTTATCGGAATGAGCCTTGGTTTGCAAGGAAATAGAGGGTTCTAGGGTGAAGTGTCAGTTTGTTCCAGAGCATGAAAGAGCACAGTGAAAAACAGAACATGGCGCAGGCAGTTAGCTTAGCAATTGGATGCTAAGTCCCCAGGTCAGAGTGCTCTAGCTCCTCCCTCCTGGCTCCAGCTTACTGCTAATGCAGACCCTTGGGGGTAGTGGTGATGGTGATGACTCAAGTAACTGGGTTCTAGCTACCCATAGCGGGGACCTGGCTCCTGGCTTCAGCCCAGTCCAGTCCAGCCCAGTCCATTTGGGAAGTGAGCCAGTAGGTGGCAGCTTTGTCTGTTTCTGTCTGCTTGTCTTTCAGATAATACAAAAAAAATTGAATACAAATTTCACTACTAAAAATTTTTTTTTATTTGGAAGGCAGAGAAACAGAGAGAGATGGAGAGAGATCTCCCAGACATTGAGTCACACCTCCCCCAAATGCCCACAACAGCCAAAGCAAGGATCCAGGCGCTCAGTCTGGGTCTCCCACATGGTTGGCAGGGCCCCAAGTATTCAAGCCATCACCTGCTGCCTCCCAGGGTGTGCACTAGCAGGAAGCTGAATTGGAAGTGTTAGATAGGAAGTCAGAAATTGAGCCTATGTGTGTGTGAGACAGGCCTGAAGACCAGCACCTACTGTGGAAGCTCCAGAAGCCCCGTATCCTTCAAAGTCCTGCTGAGACCCTGATAACCTCCCTGGTGGTCCTTGCCGCTCCCCCCCAACCTCCCAGGAGAATTCTCTCCTCAGGACCAAATGGGTTACCTGATAACAAGGGGCAATAAAACCTTCACAGAGGCCCTAAGGGAAGCCTCTCTGCTCTGCCCTGTGCCAGCAAATCTGGGGAAGAACTTGCTAATTTTCACCCAACAAACCCTTCCAGCTAGGACTCTCCATCCTTTGTCCTGGAGGAGAGGGGGGAGGTTGGTAAACAGACTCCCTTAAAAACCTAGGGTGTCCAGGGGCCAGCACCGTGGCTCACTTGGTTAATCCTTCGCCTGCAGCGCTGGCATCCTATATGGGTGCTGGGTTCTAGTCCTGGTTGCTCCTCTTCCAGTCCAGTGCTCTGTCTCATGCCTGAATTATTTCTTGCGTGAAGACAAGAACCCCATGGCTTCCACAGCCTTCCCTCTGGTGACAGAAGCAGAGGTAGGACTCTCAGCCGATCCCTCCAGTGTGGGATGTGCATCACTATACCAAATACCTACCCACTGCCAAACAAAAACGTAATAATAATTTTAAAAAAAGGGAGTAGAACACATGGAAGTTTTTATGAAAGTGCCTTTTATCTGCCCTGCTTTATAACATCAAGCTCTAAGTAGAAACTATGAAATAGGTTAGAATTTTGGCCAAGTACATTCAGTTTGAAGGCTTTACAAGACACCTATTTCGAAGAGACCTTTACTGCTAACTGTAAAATCCCCTGCCAGTGTGATGCCATCCTACACCAGGGTTCAGGGGTAGCGGTGAGATGGCCTGAGTGCCCAGTGCATTAGTTGTCCTTGTACCCACACCGTGGACTGCAGGATTCCACAGGCAGAGTGGGAGCTCAGGTTAATGTTTGAATCGACTCTGTGGCTCACTGTCACGTCCACATGGGGGTGCCAGCTCGGTCGCCCCCTTTTGAACGTGGATCTGGCTCTGTAGGCTTCTGTTTACTCACAGGGGCCGCTGGAGATGATGCAATACTGAACCCAGTGAGTGTAATCAGAATAGGAAGCTGTAAAGGCTTTTTGCAAGGTGCCTTCAACTTGGTCTTTTGTTTAGGTTTTCCCATATGCTTATATTCCGCCCTTCAGAGGCTGTAAACCCTGTAGTGCTTGAAGTCACACACCAGGGTTGGCTAGTGTCCTGTGTGCACCTGCCTGGCTCGCACAGGCTCACCTGCAGCCTGACACACGATGAACTAGGCTGTTCTTCCTCTGCTCAGGGCGTGGAGGTCAGGCGCCTTTGGATCCTGAAGCTCTTGTGCAGGACAGAGGCTGCTGAGGCGGTGAGTGAGGCCCCTGGGGTGCAGCGGGAAGCAGGGTCCTGCCAGGAGCGCCTCTTTACATGTCCCATCCTCCTTGGTACCTCACATTCCTCACCCTAGCTCTGCTCTGCTATCCCGACTGCTGGATTTGAGACATCACTGTTGGCGGTTCTGTTGTACAGTGTAGCGGTCAGTGTGACTCTGAGTGGCACTGAGGAAAGTTGATTTCTAGGCTGCCCAGGTCTGCTGTGTCTTTACATGTCTGACATCTGGAAAAAGGGCGGGTCAATGTTATCTGAGTTTCTGGAACCTTCCTATCTGGGCATCCTTGTCCACCTACTTTCCCAAAGCCAAGGACATGCTCAAAATAGTTTGGTTTGCATATTGAAGAAGCAAAATTGAATTATACCTCTCTGTGTTAGTTAGGTCACAGTACGTGCTGAGTCAGTTAAATAAAGTAGCCCTGAAATGTTTGGTTTCAGAGGAACTGCAAGTAATGGTTACGCATTCATAGTTACCCAATTTGCATTTAGATATGCCCCCCAGAGTGAATCAACAAAGTATAAATGGCATACAGTTAGTGATAACTGTTTACATATTTGCGTGAGGTTTTCCTATCTAGAATGGTCTTATTATAATACAGAATTCTTCACAGTGAGGTGTTTTTACCCAGCTCTGGCTGATTCTCAAATTGTTAAATAAGTTGTTAATAAAGTTTAACAAACTAGTTCATCAAAATCTGTTTAGGTCCACAAAATAACTCTGCCTTGGGCTAGTGGAAGAGTCCTCATTTCTTTTTCTTTTTTTCTTTGTGAAGCAACACGCTGGGAAAATACTATTTGTTTTATTACAGTGTAAGAAGCCAGTCAGCTCAGTTTGCCTGTATTTGCCTGGAGGGTCTGTGGTTTTGATTTTAAGAACATTGCAATGCGGAGGACGAGGAGGTTGGTTTGTCCTAGTAAAACAAAACAAAACAGCACATGGGTATGTATCTGTGTTCTCGTCGGTTTTGTAGTGGAGGCTGGTGAACAAGGCTGAGATGAAATTCTGGGTGACCTGAGCCATGCCTCCTGCAGTTCAGTGTTAGCCCGCGGGTGTGGCTGCCGCTGTGGCTGTGGCTGTGGCCCAGGCCCCTGGAAAGAAAGGACAGGGGCTGGCTTTATGCAGAATGCATGCAGGGAGAAGGGGAGGAGGGAAGCTGGACAGTTAGATTTGGGAGACTATTCTGGTTGAAGACCCAGAACATATTGTTATAATAATATAATAATGATTAATACCACCAGTACGAATATTTGAACTACTTAAGATCTGACTGAGAAGCAAGTTAATGAAGACAAAACCCAACTAGGTAGCGTTCCCTGGGAATATAAATCAATAACTGGGGCTTCTTTCCCGAGGCACATGGTTTTTTTTTTTTTTTTTTTTTTTTTTTTTTTTTTTTTTTTTGACAGGCAGAGTGGACAGTGAGAGAGAGAGACAGAGAGAAAGGTCTTCCTTTGCCGTTGGTTCACCCTCCAATGGCTGCCGCGGACAGCGCGCTGCGGCCGGCGCACCGCGCTCATCCGATGGCAGGAGCCAGGTGCTAGGTGCTTCTCCTGGTCTCCCATGGGGTGCAGGGCCCAAGCACTTGGGCCATCCTCCACTGCACTCCTGGGCCACAGCAGAGGGCTGGCCTAGAAGAGGGGCAACCGGGACAGAATCCGGCTCCCCGACCGGGACTAGAACCCGGTGTGCCGGCGCCGCAAAGCGGAGGATTAGCCTGTTGAGCCACGGCGCCGGCCCGAGGCACATGGTTTAAGTGTTTAATTCAACCCTTTGAAGAACCTTCTGGGGCCAGTGTTGTGGCATAGCAAGTGAGGCTGCCACCAGGGACACCAGCATCCCATGTGGGTGCAGGATTGAGTCTCAGCTGTTCCACTCCCATTCTAGTTCCCTCCTAATGGCCTGGAAAAAGCAGTGGAAGACAGCTCAACTGCTTGAGGCTCTGCCATTCACATGGGAGACCTGGATGAAGCGCTCGGCTTTGGCTAGGGTCATCTGGGGAGTGAACCAGCAGATGGAAGATTTCTCTCTCTCTGTCTCTCCCTCTGCCTGTGTAACTCTTTCAAAATAAATAAATAAATCTTTGTAAAACACAAACTCTTCCATAGACTTGAGAATTTCTATCTCATAAGAGATACTATTTTTCCATTTCCCATGTATTCAGTTTAGGAATTCTTTTATTCATAAATTTTGTTTTCTTGAGGAACATGAACTATTTAATGAATTTCCAAAGCATAGGAACTACAATATGTTCCTTGTGCTTTACAAGGAAGGTTACGTGTTGAAGGACAAACAGGACAGAGTTAGCAGGAAAAGGGTGTCCTTATTGGGAACTAAATCCACTAGAAACCAGCTCTCTGTGGCCAGTGTCACAGTTTATGGGCTTTTATTAAACTGATAAGCTCCCTTAGTGCGATAAAAGTTTCAGAAATTTGCATTTTTTATGTCTACCTGATGGAATAATGACATAAGCCTCAGCCCTTCTCCCTCATTGCCCAAAATAGATAAACACTAGAATGTATTCCTTGCCCTTGAAACTCAATTGGGTCTCACACCTTATTGCCTTCATACCCCACTCCTTACAGCCACCTGAAAGACCAATTGCTCTGAACATCTGAAAGACCAGTTCCAGGAATTCCCTTCTGCCTGCTGCCCCCTCCCCCACCCCATCCCCAGCCCTCCTAAGGGTCTGAGCTTTCTGCCACGTGTTCCATCAGTGTGCACGAGGGCAGTTGGTCACCCATCTCTACAAATTTATTTTCTCTGAATAAGTTCGATCTGGCTGTAAGTTCGTACACTGCCTCCTCTCTATTCTGTGCCTCTTTTCCTAATACTTTTGGTGCCCCATGTGAGGAGTCACCAATCTGTAATTCTTTTCCTAACATTACCTATTTTTGATTCTGAAGTTATAATTTCTGATGAAAACATATCATCATAAAAGGCAACCTAATCCCTACTGATAAAATGCAATGGTATTAACAAAAATTCTATGGCATCCCATTGATTGCTTTTTGTGGTAGATAAGACATGATTCTGAACCCCAGAAGAAGTCTAGTCTAAAAGTATGGAATGTAAACTTTTAACCTTGATATAGTGTCAATTCACAGTGAAACATTGAGCAAGTTCCAAGAGCTCTGTGCCTCAGTTTCCCTATTAGTAAAACAAGGGTAATAATGAGTATCTGCATTATAAGAGTGTTATGAAGCTCTCCAAAGGAGTCCTTCAACATAGCTAGGCTAACAAGAAGAAAGATAAACTAATATTGCAACTCCATTGAATGTAGAATAAACAAGCATAACTTGTTAATAAACTTTATAGGAGTTAAGAATTTTAAAAGACGTTCCATAATTAAAGTTCTCATTCCTCTTTTTATTTTTAAAGATTATTTATTTATTTATTTATTTGAAAGGCAGAGTTTCAGAGAGGCAGGGAGAGAGAGAAGTCCTCCATCTGCTGGTTCACTCCCCAGATGGCCACAATGGCAGGAGCTGAGCCAATCAGAAGCTAGGAGCCAGGAGCTTCTTCTGGGTCTCCCACGTGGGTGCAGGGGCTCAAGGACTTGGGTCATCTTCTGCTTTCCAAGATCATAGCAGAGAACTGAATCAGAAATGGATCAGGGCTGGCGCTGTGGCTCAATAGGCTAATCCTCCACCTGCGGAGCTGGCACTCTGGGTTCTAGTCCCGGTTGGGGTACTAGATTCTGTCCTGGTTGCCCTTCTTCCAGGCCAGCTCTGCTGTGGCCCAGGAGTGCAGTGGAGGATGGCCCAAGTGCTTGGGCCCTGCACCCACATGGGAGACCAGGAGAAGCACCTGGCTCCCGCCTTCGGATCAGCACAGTGCTCTGGCCGCAGCGCGCCGGCTGCAGCGGCCATTGGAGGGTGATCCAACGGCAAAAGGAAGTCCTTTCTCTCTGTCTCTCTCTCACTGTCCATTCTGCCTATCAAGAAAAAAAAAAAAGCGGATCAGCAGGGTATCAAATTGGCACCCATATGGGATGCTGGCATTGCAGGCAGTGGCTCTACCCACTGTGTCACAGCACCACCCGACCCCCCCCCCCCATTTCTCTTTAGGAAGACACTTATCCTAAGGCTAATGTGTCAAAGGGTATAGAAATTTTGGGGCTCATGTTAATCTTGTCAGGGTGCTGCTGCTACTTAAATTTTGCTATGTGAACAATATTGCTCTTGCCTTGATTCTTATTTATTTCTTTGATGAATATTCATATGTGTATAAAGTACAATGTGACATATATATACATATCATATATGTACATGGCATATACATGATACATACATATCTCATGTGTATAGTGGAGAGGTTAAATCAAACTAATTAACAGACTCATCCCTTCACATAATTATCATTTTTTGTGGTGAAAACTCTTAAAATCTACTCCATTAAAACTTGCAAAGTGTGCAAGATAGTCATGAGTCACATAACAAGGCATTTTACATTCTGAAAAATAGAGGCAATTTTGCCATCATATGAACATAGTCTAACTTACCCAAATCGGTATGGAAGAGCCTATTACACACCTAGGCCAAATAATATACATGTGTACACATTATAGTCTACTGCTTCTAGGGCCATGATGAACAAAACAAATGAGTTGAAATAAAGCATGAAAAAATATCATGCAATGAAGAAATGTAGTAAACATGAGCTATCTGAGGCTGCTGCTGCTATAAACTGGGTTACAATTTTATAGGAAAACTTTCATTATAGGTAGAAGGAATACATTCTAAAATAATGTTAATATTAGAGTATAGTAAATTCATAAACCAGTCCCAGTCATTTAGTATCATGATCAAGTATTATGTATTGTACATAATTATATGTGCTATGCTTTGATGCCACTGGCAACACAGAAGCTTTGTTTACACCAGGATCAGCACACACATTAGTAATGCATTGTGCCACACTATTGTGCTGGTTGTGAGGTCAATGGACAAGAGGAACATTTTAAACTCCATCATAATCTTATGCAACCAGTGTGGTGTATGTGGTCTGTCATTGATTCAAACTTTGTTATGGGGGCATGACTGTGTATCATTGCTAACTATGGTGACCACACGGTATGATAAATTTTTGAATGGATTCTTTCTATGCAAGTGAAATTTTGTATCCTTTTATCAACATTACTAATCCCACCTCTCCCCACTGCCCTGCAACCATCATTCTGCTCTGCCTGCATCATGGGTCTTCAAAAAGTTCAAAGAAAATGCATCTTGTAAATGCACTATGTATAGATTTCCATTTTTCTACAGAAAATGAATTTATCTTTTTTTTTTTGACAGGCAGAGTGGACAGTGAGAGAGAGACAGAGAAAGGTCTTCCTTTGCCATTGGTTCACCCTCCAATAGCCGCCGAGGCTGGCGCACTGCAGCCAGCGCACCGCGCTCATCCGATGGCAGGAGCCAGGTGCTTCTCCTGGTCTCCCATGCGAGTGTAGGGCCCAAGCACTTGGGCCATCCTCCACTGCACTCCTGGGCCACAGTAGAGAGCTGGCCTGGAAGAGGGGCAACCGGGACAGAATCCAGCACCCTGACTGGGACTAGAACCGGGTGTGCCAGCGCCACAAGGCGGAGGATTAGCCTATTGAGCCACGGCGCCAGCCATTAATTTATCTTTTAATTTCACTTTTTTGTTAACGTTTTGAAGGCCCCTCAAATGAGTTCAACATTCTTTAAAATTCCATGAAGAAGTCAGATCATGAAGTGTGTGTCTTTCTCTGTATGCTTATTCCCCTTAACATAATGTTTTCTGGACACTCTAGATTTCCATTTGAATCTCGATTGCTCATTGGAGCTTGCCATCAACCATTGTTGGAGTAAATGCACCACATCAGTTAGCAAATGGGATGAATCAGGGCTACTTTCCTTCCTCCTCCCCTCTACCTCACAGAGGGCAGTTGTCAAACATTACTAGCATTCCACTGCCCAGAATATAATTTAAAAATGAAATAAAGAGCTATGTATAAGGAAATATTCATCATTGTAGTATCAGAACCAATTTGCAACACCTGAAATTTTCAAAAGTCCAAAAATACTTTAAAAATTAAATCATGGTCAGGACTGGTTGATAACTTAATACCTTTATCTCTATGAAACGCTGTACAGTCATTATAATAAACATAAGATATCTAGGTACATGCAGTAGTGTAGAGATATAAAATAACATCGAGTAAAGCTATCATAATTATGTGAAGGTTATTTATTTAAAGGGATACAAATTGGAAAAGATCTCAGAAAAAAGCTGTAGAACTTGTTTAATGAAAGCATATATCCAGAAATTTGTTTCCAATGTCCTCACTGGCTTACTTGCTGTGTGAACCAGAGCAAATTGCTTAGACGTTTTATGCCTGGTTTTCTTCTTTAGAAAATGGGTACAATAATTCCTACTTTTATTTTATTTCTTAGTCAAATAGACTTTTTTTTTTTTGCCATTCCTACTCAATCTCTAAATGTTGGAATTAAGACTTATTTATAAGTTTCTCTCTTTCTTTTTTTTTAACTATAGTTTTTTAACTATAGTTTTTTAACTATAGTTTTTAACTATTTTATTTATTTATTTGACAGAGTCACAGACAATGAAAGAGAGAGAGACAGAGAGAAAGGTCTTCCCTCCACTGGTTCACTCCCCAAATGGCCACAACGGCCAGAGCTATGCCAGTCTGAAGTCAGGAGCCAGACACTTCCTCTGGTCTCCCATGCAGGTGCAGGGACAAAGAACTTGGGCCATCCGCCACTGCCCTCCCAGGCCACAGCAGAGAGCTGGACTGGAAGAGGAGCAACCGGGACTAGAACCAGTGCCCACATGGGATGTCGGCGCTGCAGGCAGAGGATTAACCTAGTGCGCCACCGAGCCGGCCCCGAGTTTTCTTCTTTTTTTAACCTGCATTCTGGTCTAGGATAATCTCATCCATGTTCATGGCTTCTAATTTATCTAAATTCCAATAGGTCAATGTCATTCTGCTCATACCTCTCTTCTGAGATTTAGACCTGTTATATCCAAATCCTGACTTGGCTTTTCAACATATTGTCTTACAAGCATCTTGTTAACATATCCCAAATTGGACTTTGTTTAATCTCAAAAATCCCTTTCATCCTTCTTCACATCAGTAAATAGCGCCTGCGGCTTCTCAGGGTGTGCATTCGCAGAAAGCTGGAGTTGGAAGCAGAGCTGGGACTTGACCCCAGACACTCTAATCTTTACCAACGTGCCAAATGCCAGCTCCTGTAACCCAAATTTTAAAAGCTACTTGCAGCTTTTGTGTTGTTATAATTAGTGGAGTTAAATAAAAGAATATGTAGAAGGGATGAAAAAAGACAAAAGAGAGAATAGGCCATATAGGCACAGAGATTGTAAATCATTATTATTGTGCAACTGGAAAGCAATTTAATTCTGAGTTTCTGCATTGACTCGTAAAAGGATTATTCAAACAAAGATTTTAGGATCTTAGTGCAGAGTGAGATAATATAATTTTGCCAGATATTTCTATTGTTATTTTAAATTATGTTTTTTCTAATATAAAATTTAGTTTTATAACAAATTAAAAGGTCATGGGAATGATTTTGCTTGAATAAAAAGTGATTTATTTATTTTCAAGATCAATTGTTTATTATGGATTGTTATCAAATGAAATAATTGGAAAAGTCAAGTTGTTTAATGTTAATTTTTCTACTTTGGAAGCAAAACATGAAGCTACACTTAAGCAACCATTACAATGAACTTTTATCTATTCTGTTGAAGCCATTGCAAGGCAGTTAGGGATGGTCAATGCACGTGCAATTGAAGGGATGTGCTTTCATACTTGACATTTGAACATGAGCATATGAGTAATGAAAGGGTGGACTATTCTTGTATTTGAACTGGTCTTGTTTGTAGAAAATTGAAAAATCATGGGAAAACTCCGATTTTGGAGCCAGCATGTTTTATATCACAAAAGCTGACTTAACCTACAGTTAAATTTACTAGGAACCTGCCAGTATAGGCCAGGTACTGATTTAAGAACTTCAAATGTGCCTGGTAATGAGACCATAAAGGTAAGTGTGGTTAGTATCATCTCCATTTCACAGACAAGGATACAAAAGAGCTAACTTGTCTAACTCTATGTAGTCATTAATCTGTACAGGTAGGGCACGAACTGAGGCAACCTGGCTTCAGGCCCTACACTCCTAATATGCTATCCAGTTTTTTCCCCCACTGTCTTTGGAATTCAACTAAAATCTAATGATAAAACTGCACAAAGAAGGTTTTAGAGGAACTATGCAGAAGATGACTTCTGGTTGCCTCCTCTCTTTATTCTTTTTCCTCTGTAGTTCCCTTTTTGAAGGAGGAAACAGTTTTTTTATGCTGCTTCTGAAAAGGTTGCAGAATATTCTGTGATTACTATATACTCACCCAGGGTATTTGTAAGAGTTGTTTATGATTGAAAACTAATATTTGAGCTTTAGTAACAGGTGAGCAATTATAAACCACATGACCATATAATGATATCAATAGATGTCAAAATCTAGCCCATTAAAGAAAATAGTATGATTCTATGCATCTCTATCCACGTGGATAGAGTCACCTTTAAATTATGAATATGGGAAATGTGACAGAAACAGTTTTGTTTTTCATTTAGAACTCAAGAAAGGTTTCCCAACCTTTAAGTTATAAAACTGAAGCACTCCTATCTTTATTGCCTAGCAAAATGACTGGAGCTCAGTATGCTCAGGCATACAAAGGTTCATTGAATTCAATTGAAATCAGTTTTGCTGCCATTGAAAACCATTTCATGATTTTGTTAACTGAATTTCCTGTGATAAGTGATCAATGAGCAAGAACAATTCTTGGCTTTCATGTCACCTCTATATTATTAGGCCATGTGGCCTTGAACAGACCATGAATACTTTTGGTATGATTGATCTATGATGAGTGCATTCCAGTATTCTCTAGGGCTTGTGATTCATATTCTTTTGGGGCACTTGAATGAATTTCTTTACTTATCAATGTTGGGATGAGTTTAGGAACTTACGAAGACCTCAAATGTTACCTAGCCAGCAAAAAATCTTGTATGAGATAGGCAGTATTACTCTGCAAGAGATCTGTTAAAAAAATAACATAACTCAAAAATATGAGCCCTGTAGTTAAAATAAAATTTTCTGGAGGTGGCGCTGTGGCTTAATAGGCTAAGCCTCCACCTCTGGTGCCAGCATCTCTTATAAAAGCCGGTTCATGTCCCCACTGCCCTCTTCTGATCCGGCTTTCTGTTTGTGGCCTGGATAGGCGATGGAGGGTGGCCTGGGTGCTTGGGCCCCTGTGTCCACGTGGGAGGTCTGGAGGAGGCTCCTGGCTGCTGGCTTCAGATTGGCCCATCTCTGGCCAGTGGGGCCGTTTGGGGAGTGAACCAGTAGATGGAAGACTTTTCTGTCCCTCCCTCTCCATCTGTAACTCTGCCTCTCAAATAAATAAATAAAATCTTAAAATTTTCTAATGGTCACATTAACAAAGTAAACAAAAGCAGCTAACACAATTTTCAGTAGCATATTTTGTTTAACCCAATATATCCAAAAACATTACCATTTACCATGTAACCAATAGAAAATTATTAATGATATATTTTACATTTTTCATATATTTTCAAAATTCCTTGTGTATTTTACACTTACAGCATATCTCAATTCGGACTCATTATTATTCAAGGACTCAGTTGCTGCGTGTACCAGTGGCCAAGAATGTTGGGCGGTACAGTTCTATACTTGATGACTTAATAAAAGAATACAAAAGAATGTCTTTATGGTGTGAAATCTGAATGATGGCCAAACAAGCCTTGAGATGATTCACAAGCACATCTATGCAGTAGAACTTTTCCCATCTAGATTTATAGAATGTGTGCGCTGGATAAGGTAATCTGTGAGGGGTCTTCCACTTTTGATTCTGATGCTGTGGTTCTGTAAAAGTCCTTTGCATAGGAAAGCCACTTGACACTGGTAGGTAGGTGACATGTAGTCACTTGACTACATGGATGTCCTGTCTCAGTCCCTAAAAGATTTAAGGTAGAAACTGAGGAAAGAAGGAAAATGGAGGAGAGGGGAAGGAAGAAGGGTGAGAGGATAAAGAGAGTGAAGAGAAGGGCAGAGCGGAGAGGAAAGTAATAGTGGAAGACAGAGGAGCGAAGGGAAGAAGGGTAAAAGACAACCCGAGAAAGGTCAAGTCTTGGAAATGTCTGTCTCATCAGATTAATTGGTAATGTTTTCAAGTATCAAGCAAACTTACAAACAGAATTCTTAGCTGTTGGCTGCAGTAATGTTTTAGCTACACAAATATATTCTAAACACAAGTCACATTTCAAGAACCCTATAGACTGTGTACTTATTTACATGTGGCACAGACCCAACAGAGCTTAAGTTTTATGATCACAGTACTCTAGACTATAAAGTTCACATCACTGGGAGAATGACAAAGCACAAAACCTGCAATTAGCTTGCTGGGTTTTCTCATTGATGATATAAAAGGGTATCATGTCAATGTCAGTATATTCTAACTTGTCAGTTTTATCTTTATAATTTAAGTGGAATCTCTGAGTAGTTTAAGAAGTACTCTGTTGAAACCCCCTTAATTAGAACAGAGTGGTGGTTGGTCTACTTTTGGATGAATTTCTTGTTTGGGGTTGAATTGGGAGATAAATCTCCAGAGGGCAAAATGGAAAAGGGATGTACCTCCTGTAATGAACAAAAAGAATTTTCCATGGAGCTTTCATTTCAGTGGAGCTAAGACTCTGACCTTGATCATACATGGTTGTCTATTGGAATATGAGTCACTTGACCAACAGAAGGTACATTCCCAGCACGTGCTTATGGTGGGTGATTTCATCTACTCTGGTGGCTCCTATTATTGTCTCTCCTCTGACAATTCTCAGCATGTAACTTGAGTCTAGGTTTCTCTTTCAAGTCTCAGACCAGTTTGACTCCAGGCCTTCATGTGGTTGACTCACAGGTGTTTTGCACTGAGTGTGTTCCAGACTGGGCTGATTATCTCTCCCTGGAACTTGCTTCTCCTCCAGGATTCCTTATCAGTAAATGCAATGGCCATCCACCCAGTTACTTGTCTGAAACCTTGACTCATCAAATTCCTGAACCTCCCGCAGCCCAGACTCTCTAGTTTCCTCCAGTGAAGTTGTTCATTCTGCCCAACTTTCTCCCTTTCTTTTTTTTAAGGATTTTTTAAATTTATTTGAAAGCCAGAGTTATGGAGGTGGGGGAGATTAGAGAGAGAGAAAAAGAGAGAATATTCCACCTGCTGGTTCATTTCCCAAGTGGCCACATTGTCCAGGGGTTGGACCAGGCCGAAGCCAGGAGCCAGAAGCTTCTTCTAGGTCTCCCATGTGGGTGCATGGGCCCAAGCACTTGGGCCATCTTCCATTACTTTCCCAGGCTATTAGCAGGGAGATGGATCAGAAGTGGAATAGCTGGGATTGAACCAGCACCCACGTGGGATGATGACACTGCAGATGGCAGCTTAACCTGCTATACCACACCACTGGCCCCTATGCCTAACATTGTCTACTCTCCTCCCATTGCTAGTTGAGTCCATCACATTTCCCCTGATCATTGAAACAGCCTATTTTTTCCTGTAGGAATTTCAGGCACCTCTGGACTCCAAGCCATGTGGGAACTCTTGGGAAAATTTTTAAAAAATTATTTGAGAGACACTGTAGAGGATTCCAAGATGATAGTATAGGTAGGGAGCTTACTGCTCTAGTCTAAGGGAAAACAGTAAAAAAAATAGTGAAGAAAGTCCAATCTCAGGGAAAATTTAGGGAGAAAACTGCAGAGGGAACTCCACACAAATTAGAGGGACACTGTAGATCTATGTGGAGGGTATGGATGTGTACAGTTCAGGACCCCAGCAGAGAGCCTCAGCATCAGCTTTGGAGAGTAAAGTGAGACCAGACTACAGCAGCCCAAGTCACTGGTGGTAAAGCTGCAGAAAGAACCTGGTGTGAATTTGGCCTGGAACCCTGTGAAGGACAGTGTACTTGCTAATATTCATGGGAAAATGACAGGGCTGTCATTTTGAATAGTCACCTTGAATGTAAATGGCCTCAACTCTCCAGTTAAAAGACACAGACTGGCTGAATGGATTAAAAATAAAACCCATCTATTTGCTGCCTACAAGAAATACATCTCACCAACAAAGATACACACAGACTGAAAGTGAAAGGATGGAAAAAGATATTCCGTGGTAACAGAAACCAAAAAAGAGGTGGTGTACCCATCTTAATATCAGACAAAATAGACTTTAACACAAAAACTGTTAAAAGTAAGAAAGAAGGGCACTATATGATGATTGAGGGATCAATTCAAAAGGAAGATGTGACTATAATAGATATATATGCACCTAATTACAGGGATCTGGCTATTTAAAAGAAATGTTAATGGACCTAACGGGAGACAGACTCAATACAATAGTAATGAGGACTTCAACACCCTGCTTTCAGCAATGGACAGATCAACCAGGCAGAAAATCAACAAGGAAACAACAACAGTTAATAGATAGTCTAGACCAAATGGAATTAGTGTATATCTATAGAACTTTTCATCCTACAGTTGCAGAATACACATTCTTCTCACCAGTGCATAGAACTCTCTAGGATTGTCCACATACTGGACCATAAAAAAATGAAATCCTGTCATTTGCAACCAAATGGATGAAACCGGAAGACATCATACTTAATGAAATAAGCCAGTCTCCAAAGGACAAATACCATATGTTCTCCTTGATCTGTGGTAGCTAGTAGAATTACTGTAGAAGTAAAACTGACACTTTGAGATGCGATGACTTTGAACAGCCCTTGTCTTCACTGTTGAGGAACAATTTTTCCTTTTCATACTATTTGTTGAACTTTTTACTTAGTATAGAGTTAACCATATGTGTATAAATATAATTGAAAATAGATCTTAGTAAAATATAAGAATGGGAATAGGAGAGAGAGAGGAAGAAGAAGGGTGGGAGGTTGGGTACAGTGGGAAGAATCACTATGTTCTTAAAGTTGTGTTTGTGAAATGCATGAAGTTTCCATACCTTAAATAAAAAGTTTTTGGAAAAAAAAAACAAAAAATAAATACATAAAGAGGGTGGAAGTATGATACAAAAAATATTTGAAAGGGGGAGATTGAGAGAGATGGAGAGAAAGAGAGAGAGAGAGAGGAAAACAGAAATATCTCCCATGCACTGGTTTACCCTCAAGTGCTTGCAAAAGTTAGGATTGGGTTGGGATGGGCTGAAGCCAGGACCTGGGAACTCAATATTTTTGTTGAATGCCTGCTATCTCTCAGCGCCTTTGCTAGTTACTGGGGATACAGCAATTATATGAGAAACACAGTCCAAGCACATGTAGAAAGATAAACATTATATACAAATATTACATTATATGACAAATATGATAAGGGCCACAAAGGAATACAGAGAGCAGCAAGAACGCTGCATAAAGGACTTAACCTACTCTCGGAAAGCCTGGGGAGAGGCAGTGACAAGTTGGGTGAAATCTGATAAACAATTGGACTGAGTGTGTGTACTGGGGAAGAGTGAACAGCATATTAAGGTCTGGAGATTGAAAGAGCTCAGGATACGCTCAGAAGAGAAAGAAGACCAAAAAGGCTGTAACTAGGAAGTAAAAGGGGAAACACAAGCAAGGGCCAGGCAGTTCCAAGTAGGAGAATTTCCTACTTACCCTCAGAGCACTGGGGAAACACTGACCACTGTAAGTGAACCAAATTTCATATTTCAAAGTTCCCTGGGGCGAATGTTTGGCATTGAGACTGAGGCACTCTAGGTTGTCCATATCAGAAGGCCTGGGTTCACGTTCTGGATCCACCACTAATTCTAGCTTCCTGCTACACCCTGGTAGGCAGCATCTGGTGGTTCAAGTAGTTGGGTGCTTGTCACCCATGTGGGAGCCTCCCTTTTTCTATAAATGAGTAAATTGAAGTTCAAAATTCCTAAGTGTTGGGACTGGTGTGTGGCATAGTGGGCAATGCTGGCATCCCATATGGTGCTGGTTCATATCCTGTCTACTCCAGTTCTGCCCCAGCTCCCTGGTGATGCACCTGGTGGAAGATGACTGAGGTGCATGGGCTCCTGCACCCATGTAGGAGACACAGAGAAGGTCTGAGACTCCTGGCTCCTGGCTTTGGCCTGGCCCAGCCCTGGCTGTTGTGGCTCTCTGGGGAGTGAACCAGCAGATATAAGACCTCTCTTTCTCTCTCTGTCTCTCTGTTTCTCTAATTCTGCCTTTCAAATAAATAAAATAAATATTTAGGAAAAAAAGAATTCCTAAGTGTCTTGTTCAACACAATGCGTTTCTACATAGTGGTCCATTAGTAGAATATGTTTATATTAATAACTGGAAAAATGAAAATAGATAAGGAAGTAGGCTGCTAAACCCCTGAAATCTATGCTTATTTCTCCAGGACTCCTAATTTCTTATTAAAATTTTTAACTTGGGGAGGGGTGAGCACACCCATCTACTGGTTACCTCCCCAAATGTCCACATAGCCCCTTTTACTAGGACAGAAACTGGGAGCTGGGAACTCAGTCCAGGTCTCCCATGTAGATGGCAGGAACCCCAATCATTCAAGTCCTCACTGCTGCCTCCAGGGTTTGCATTAGCAGGAGGCTGGAGTTAGCAGCAGAGCTCAGAATCAGCTCCAGGCAGTGAAGGTGAGTGTCTTAACTGGTAGGCCAAATGCCCACCTCTAGGATATGTAATTCTGATTGGCAATTGAGCCTGAATATCTCATCAGATTAACTGGTAAAATATAACCTGGTACCTCATATTACTTTTTTCTTGACTCATCTGATCTTAAGAATCACCTTGGATGGGGGTGGTGGCATTGTGGCCCAGCAGATTAAGCCACCACCTGCAGTGCTGCATCCCATTTGTGCAGCTGGTTTGAGCCCTAGCTGTTCCAGTTTCAATCCAGCTCCCTGCTAGTGCACCTGGGAAAGCAGCAGCCGATGTCCTGAGTGCTTGGGCCTCTGCTACCCATATAGGAGTCCCAGATGAAGTTCCAGGCTCCTGGCTTAGGCCTAGCCCAACCCTGGCTACTGCAGCCATTTGGGGAGTGAACCAGTGGTTGGAAGATCTCTGCCTGTGTCTCTCTCTGTCTTTCCCTCTATCTCTCTGTAACTCTGCCTTTCAAATAAATTTAAAAAAAATTTTTTTTTTTTGGAAAAAAAAAGGCCCAGTCCTAGATGACACTGACACTGCTTGTTTGGGGACCATCTTGAAAAAAAAATCACCTGGGATGTTCATTGATTCTGGCTATTCCTATGCAATAAACCTGGAGCAGGGCCCAGGAATTGGAATGTCTAATAAGCACTCAAGTGATCTTATCCTCAGCTATGTTTAAAAATCATTGGCTTAGATGATGTCACAATTTCCATGTCCAGAGATGCCAGTAAAGAGGCCATAAAGCATGAACCTCAGCATGGTGATTTGTGTTTACTTCCAAGCGAGAACATCAGTGTCAAAGACTATGATGCAGAAGTGAGCCAAAGTGTGCTGATAAGAAAAGGAGATCAGGAGTCTTGAAAACTAAGAGCCAGCTAAGGGCCTGGGTTGGAAATGAGTTAGCAAAAAGCATATGTGATGATGCTGTTGTCTCTATGGACGTGACCTCAGATAGGGCGGGGCATCAGAAATAAAGATAACCCCTGGGGGCTCACATTTCCCTGAAACATTCCATTTCTATATCAGCAGGATTCTATGGAGTCTACTCAAAAGGACCTTCACTGAGCATGGTAAGCCAGGGTGAGATATAGTACCAGCAGGCAACAGATTTGTGACCCACCTGGGCAAACGTGAAACTCCAGTGGCCACCAGAGAGTTAGAATTAATTAAAATTAATTCATTAAAGAATTAAAGTTAGAATTAGAGACTGTCAGGGTCGTGAATATCTTTAACTAGGAAGGCCTTGATGAGGCTGTGATAATGAGAGAATGCTTGGGAGAGGGCACCAGCTTTAGCTGAGCTGGGCCTAAAAGAATGGCCAGAATTTTGACAGAGAGGTACAGACAAGGGAGGGCATTGATACACAAGGGAACCACAGACTGAGGGGCTCAGAGAATCCATCTTCCCCTCAGCACATCTGTAGGATGTGAGGAGTTTGGTGAGGGGAGAAGACAGAACATGACAAGGGGCAGAGACCGAGAGAAAGTGTGAAATTCAAACGTGATGCTTCGGGAGATAGGAACTCCTGAGTGTTTTCCATTAGTGAGGACGTTGGTGATTGCAGCCACCGGTCTGGACTGGTCTGGCAGTGGGGTGCTGATGTTCGGGGATGTCACATAGGAGGGCCAAGGCAGCATTCAGGGCGTGTGCTCTTGTGAGGACCAGGGGTGAGGTGCAGTATCACAGAAATAAGAGAAGCCTCATGGAAGAGCAGGAGAGGGAGGAGTTATGCACCTGAACACATCTGAAGTTCCTGAGTGTGATTTTAGTGATTCCATGTTGGCTATCTCCACACCGTGGGTGGGATTTCCCAGAAGTCTATTGCTCTGCATAGAACGACTGTGGCTCAGGGTGACAGGGCATCCTGTGTGGGTTTCTGAGATCATATCCCAGCTCTGTGGAAGTGACTTTCGTGGTTTCTGACAAAGGTCCTTCTGTGACCCTGGCCTAGGGTGATGCCGTTTGATGCCTTTGTGGGTGAGAAGCTACGGGAGGGGCATGAGACAAACTTGCCCACATTACAGAGGTGGTAATGCACAGTCAGGACATGGAGTCCTCTGAACTAGGGCCGGTTGGGTCACCTTAGATGACCTGGTAGGATCTCTGCATTGCCTTCTCCTTACCTGGAGAACAGAGATACCACCACTGGCATATTTATCATATTGTTTTTGAGGAATCAATCAAATGTTTGTAAAGAGTTTAGTTTAGTGTGGTGACTCTTAATCAGGAATGATTTTGTTCCCCAGTCATGACTAAAGAGGTACCACTGTCATATGGTATGTGGGGGTCAAGGCTAATCTAAACATCATACAATGTATAGGACAGCCCCCCCCCCCCCCCGCATAAAAAATTATCTGGCCCAAAATGCTGACCATGCTGAAGTTGAGAAAGCCCAGTGTAATGCCTGACACAGAGTAAGTGTGTGATTTCTACATTTGTAGGCAATGTATGTGAATGTATGCAAAACTATACTAAGTAGCTCACACTCATTTTCTACTTTAAGCCTTTCAGGATTCCAGGGGAAAATAGTTACTTTTTTGTATAACCATTGTATGGGCAAAGAAACTGGGGTCTGAAAAGTTAAGTAACCGTTCCAAGCACAAGTGGTTGCAGTGTGTGTGTGTGAAAATCTGTGTTCAGGCAGGTCAGACTCTATAGAGATCTGTTTTAATCACGATACTCTATTGTCAGTTCAATGAATGGCAGGTATTGTTGTTATTATTAGACAGATTGTGAACTGTAATGAAGAAGTCTGTGTTTACATTCATTGATAAATTAAACTTCTTGTCTCTTCCTCTTTTTTGAATGTGGAAGAGCTACACAGAGGACTTATTGTGGCTATCATTCCACTGAAAGATTTCTGAATGATAACCATAGGGATGACAGTGGTACCAATTAGAGCAAGAAGTTAGTTCCTATTCTTCCTGGGATTCTTGCTGAAATGCAAATACTGTCCAGACTGTAAGAACTGTCCTCTACTGCTGACTTTCAAATTAGTCTGCAATTTCAGTTGAAAAAATGTTGAGAGTTTTTACTCCCTGATGCTGGGCAGTATTCTGGAACAACTGATTGTGCTAATTGCTAAAATAAAGTTCTTTTTTTCACAGCCTTTGGATTTGGCATTAACAAGTGAAACCTAAGGATTTTATTATTTTCTGGATCTCCCAATCTACTTTGTTCTCATCGTCTATAGGAAATGTTGGGAATCTCTAACTTGATTTTGTATGATAATAATAATATTTCCCTTATCTATGGGGGATACATCCCAAGATCCCCAGTAGATGCCTGCATCACAAGTAGTATCAATCCCTGTACACCAGCGCTATAATATCACAGCAGTTCATTTGATGACCAAGATGGCTACCAAGTGACAGATTGGTGGATAGTATATGTGAGTACAGTGTGAATACTCAGGACAAAGGGATGACTCATGTTCTGGGCAGGACAGAGCTAAAGAGTGTGAAGTTTCTTTCTGCTACTTTAAAAGTGTGACTTGTTCATCTCTGGAAGTTTCCATTTAATATTTGCTGGCTAATGTTGACTGCGGGCAACTGAAACTTCAGAGAGAGAAACTGAACTGTGGCTTGGATACCTGGAATCAGGAATTCATCTAAATTTATTATATATTTTTCATTTGTAAAGGGTTTCTGGGTAAGTAATTGAAAGATTAGTATTCCTCTAGCTACATTGGGAGAACATACAATAACCAAACTCTTAGAAAACTTAGTTCAGTGAATTGACAAAAGACAAAAGGAGCTCTTGAGAACAACTGCAGAACAATTCACCTCCATGTGCAAAATAAAATAAAGGCCACTGGCCCCTTCTATGCCAGAGAGCATGAGTTGGGTGAGTAGAGTGCAGATATACAGAGGGTGGCCCTATAGTATGGCTATAGGATCCAGCAAGTCCTAGGTGATAGTAAGCTGGGAGTGTGGACAGAGTAGGTCCATGGTTAATTTAGATGGTGTAGCAGAAGGACTGGGACCAAATCTTGGCTCAGGTTTACTAGATGCATCTCCTGGGGCAAGTGACTTGCACTTTAGACCCTTCAGTTTCCTCATTTGTAAAGTGGAGATAATTCTAATGGGTACTTCATAGGATTATTATGAAGATTAAATGAGTTATTATATCTATGTACTTGAAATCTAGCCAAAGTTGGCTCTACATCTTGAGCTATACATTTTCAAGCTATGGAAGTCTACAATTGTCACTATTACTCTTCTAGGATTGTTGTTATGACATTGTCAGGTAAGGAGTGGATCCAGGAGATTCTGAACAGGTCTTCTGAGGTTGGTACAGAAATCTAGTTGTAAAAGCAGTGTTCATTAAGGTAGTAATTAATTCCTGTAAAAGCAGGAATAAAGAGGAATCAATGACACAAAGGATTAAACACAAAAGACATTGTATGATGCAGATGCAGACAGTAGCTGTGTATTGAGGCTGGAGTGTGGCATGGAAAGAAAGATAACAGGATTGTGAGCACGGGTACTCTGAAATTGAGAGATGCCATTGGAAATAATATAGGAGTTCCCATTTTATTATGGGAAAAATGACAAGTTCACCTTTTGAAATGTTGTATTTGTATGTCAAAGGGGATTCTAAGTGAAGCTTATCATCAGATATGGTCATAGGCACTGGTTGTATGGTGCAGCTAGCATCTCATATGAGATGCTCATATGACACCAGCAAATCATATGAGCCAGACTGAGTCCCAGCTGCTCCACTTCCTTGCTAATGCACCTGGGGAATCAGTGGAAGATGGTCCAAGTACCTGGGCCCCTGCCACCCAAGTGGAAGATATAGATGGAATTCCAGGCTCTTAGCTTCAGCCTGGCTCAGGCCTAGTCGTTGAGGCCATCTGAGAAGTGAAAGAGTGGATGGAAGATCTCTCTCTCTCTCTCTCTCTCTCTCTCTGTTGCTCCCTCTCTCTACAACTCTGTCTTTCAAATAAATAAAATAAATCCTTAAAAAAATATGGTCATCCAACCAAACATGGTCAGAAATAGATACTTTCTTTTGCACCACATTGCAGTTGTGTCGCTAGAATAAAGTATGTACATTTGCTATTTTTATATTAATTTTTTAAATTCACATTCACATTTTTATTATACTTCTGAATATCTGTGTAAATTAGTAAATGGCTAAACCATGTTCCAAGCCAATCTTAAATATTAATTTGAAAAGTTGCTTAAATTCTGATGAAATTCATTCTTATGAATAAAAGAACACTATTATACTGTATATACACATACCCACACACACTCTGAATAAGTTTAACAGTGCTATGTTCCATCACTTGTCTAACCATATTCCAAAACCTTGTGTAAATATTACTGAATTTTAACACTTTTATAAGGTCATTTTAGTGTTATTAACCCCACAGTGAAAGAAATGCTTGTAAAACATAGAATTATTTTACAAAGAAAATACAAAACTGATACAAAACTAAACTGGGTTGAAATTTTAGTCATTATCAGGA
The DNA here is from genome assembly GCA_949820135.1 of Sylvilagus floridanus. Lineage (NCBI taxonomy): Eukaryota > Metazoa > Chordata > Mammalia > Lagomorpha > Leporidae > Sylvilagus > Sylvilagus floridanus. The sequence continues at coordinate 132,549,700 of OX463236.1, read as the reverse complement.
TCCAGTGGGGTAGGTGTTTTATGGAGTGGTTAACATGCTCACATTCCAAATCAGAGTATCCGAGTTTGACTCCTCACTCTGCTTTTTTTTTTTTTTAAGATTTTATTTATTTATTTGAGAGGTAGAGTTACAGATAGTGAGAGGGAGAGACAGAAAGAAAGGTCTTCCTTCCATTGGTTCACCCCCCAAATGGCCACAATGACCAGAGCTGTGCTGATCCAAAGTCAGGAGCCAGATGCTTCTTCCTGGTCTCCCATGCAGGTGCAGGGTCCCAAGCACTTGGGCCATTTTCTTCTGCTTTCCCAGGCCACAGCAGGGAGCTGGACTGGAAGAGGAGCAGCTGGGAATAGAACCGGCAACCACATGGGATGCTGGCGCCACAGGTGGAGGATTAACCTACTGCGCCATGATGCTGTCTCCCCCTTCCCCCCATTCTGCTTCTAATCCAGCTTCCTGCTAACACTTACTAGTTCCTCAGTCCCTGCCGCCCACAGGAAAGACCAAGGTGGAGTTCTGAGCTGCTGGTTTTGGCTTGCCCAGCCGGCTATTATGAGCACCTGGCGAGTGAACCAACAGATGGAAGACTTCTGTCTGTCTCTCTGTCACTCTTTCAAGTAAATAAAAACAAAGCTTTTAAAAATCTCTAATAATATTTCTGCTTCATGCTATTGACTTGTCTTTTCCAATACTTAAGTTTCAAATACATTCTGAATAGAACTGTTATGACTAGTCAAGGCATACAAGTCAAATTTTCCTAGGAAAGATTAATTCCCATGAAAACACCAAAATGTTTTAGGAAATTAAACAGAAATAACTCACACAACCATGTATCAAATCCCATTGCTCTATACAAGACAATGCCAATACACACTGGCTTCTGTTTTAAAACATGCTTGCCCTAAAATGTTTCACTTTTTTAATTTATTTGAAAGGCAGAGAGACAGACAAGACAGAGATTCCCCCATTCACCACATGCCCTAACAGCCAGGGACGAGCCAGGCCAAAGCTAGGAGCCAGGAGCCAGGAATTCAATCTGAGCATCCCACGTGGGTGGCAGGGACCCAACCACTTGAGTCATGACTCTCTCCTCTCCAGGGTGCACATCAGTAGGAAGCTGGAACTGGGAGCAAAGCCAGGACTCAACCACAGTCACTCCGGTATGGGATGAGGTCGTCCCAAGCAGAGTCCTAACTGCTATGCCGAACACTCACCTGGAAGTTTCATTTATGATTAGCCTATGACACTTACTTTATTTTCTAACTTTTTCTCTTGTATAACAGTAAATCAAGATCCTTTTTTAAAATTTTTTTTTTAATTTTTGACAGGCAGAGTGGACAGTGAGAGAGAGAGAGACAGAGAGAAAGGTCTTCCTTTTCCGTTGGTTCACCCTCCAATTGTCGCCGCGGCCAGCGCACCGTGCTGATCCGAAGCCAGGAGCCAGGTGCCTCTCCTGGTCTCCCATGGGGTGCAGGGCCCAAGCACTTGGGCCATCCTCCACTGCACTCCCAGGCCACAGCAGAGAGCTGGCCTGGAAGAGGGGCAACCGGGACAGAATCCAGCGCCCCGACTGGGACTAGAACCCGGTGTGCAGGTGCCACAAGGCGGAGAATTAGCCTGTTGAGCCACGGTGCCGGCCCAAGATCCTTTATTTAAAAGAAAATATCACCGGACATTTCCATTTTTTAAATAAATATAAAACTTAAGCAAATACAAGTACTCTCTTTAAAAACATAATTTTAATATTCTTCCTGACAAAATCAGAATGTTTACTAAAATCAGAACTAAATTATAGTACTCAGTTGCATCAGGCCCTTTGTCAATTCATACATTAAAAAGAAATGTGAAATTTAAAAAAAGAAGATGCTTAACAGATAATCTATTTTGATATTATTATTTCTTAGTGTCCTATTTCAATGATTTTTTTGAAACTCTGGATAGTTTAATATTCTCATGAAATTAGTGTTTAAATAAACTTGACTTTCATCCACATTATTTTGTTCTTATTTATAATAATTTTTTCAATTTTTAGGTTAAATTCAAAGGTTTATACTCACAAAATGAGAATAGCTCATCTCTAATACATAAATAACTCATTGTCCTATCTTCAATAAAGATACAGCCATAACTCAAAAGTGGAAATATTAAGTTAACAAAATGGGGGCTGGCCCTGTAGCATGGTAGGCTAAGCCTCCACATCCCACTTGGGCATCGGTTCCTGTCCTGGCTACTCCTCTTCTGATCCAGCTCTCTGCTTAAGGTCTGGGAAAGCAATAGAGGATGATCAAAGTGCCTGGGCCCATGCACCCACATGGGAGACCTGGAAGAAGTTCCTAGTTCCTGGCTTTGAATCAGTTCAGCTCCAGCCATTGTTGCCATCTGAACAATGACCAGAAGATAGAAGACCTATCTGTCTCTCCTTCTTGCTGTCTGTAATTCTACCTCTCAATAAAAAACAAAATCTTTTTTAAAAACTAACAAAATGAAGTTTCCTTTTTTGGCTTTTGATGTTTGAGGTTTATCAAGGCTCTATACAATAGAGCACTAAATTTTGGAATTAATTGAGAATGATCCAAGATTTGAGTTAGTAAATATAATTTTAGACGTAAACAAAGACAAAGCAACAGTAATGAGTTAACTGTAGAACAACACCTGTAGTCACAAATGAGTAGGTCTTATTTAGTTTTACAGAAGGCATTTAACTGCATAAAACTTAAAGGGAAAAATGGCCGTATTTGAAAACAGCTATAAGGATCAGCAAAGAACACAGACCTGTAATGAACAGAGTCACAAGGCATATTAAAGAGGTATGAATGGTCGGTCCGACTGGAATCTGCAGAGTAGCATTCTATATACTGACTTGTGCTTCATACTGTTCCACTGGCTGATACCCTCATTCTCCAAAGTGCAAGGAGCTGCCACTTCTGAGTCCAGCATTTCAAAATGGGAAACTCTTGGTCACAATACAGCAGCAAAAAAAAAAAAAAAAAAAAAAAAAAAAAATCCCCGCCTTTACTGTGTGGCTGGTGATAGCGGTAGTGCACAGGCAAAAAGGCTTGGAGAGGGTCACTGCATTGTGAATCTTGCCTGGCATAAATGAGAACCTCAGATTCCTTGGGCAGATAGCTAGGAGCTTCTATGTAGAAACTGTTTTTTTAGAGCTTTTATTTAATGAATATAAATTTCCAAAGTACAGCTTATGGATTACAATGGCTTCCCCCCACCCATAACTTTCCTCCCACCCGCAACCCTCCCCTTTCCCCCTCCCTCTCCCCTTCCATTCACATCAAGATTCATTTTCAATTCTCTTTATATACAGAAGATCAGTTTAGTATATATTACGTTAAGATTTCAACAGTTTGCTCTCACATAGCAACACAAAGTGAAAAATACTGTTGGAGTACTAGTTATAGTATTAAATCACAATGTACAGCACATTAAGGACAGAGATCCTACATGATATTTTTTTAAAAATTGATTAATTTTCTATGCAATTTCCAATTTAATACCAAAGTTTTTTTTTTCATTTTCAATTATCTTTATATACAGAAGATCGATTCAGTATATACTAAGTAAAGATTTCATCAGTTTGCACCCACACAGAAACACAAAGTGTAAAAATACTGTTTCAGTACTAGTTATAGCATTACTTCACATTGGACAACACATTAAGGACAGATCCCTCATGAGACATAAGTACACAGTGACTCCTGAAGTTGATTTAACAATTTGACACTCTTGTTTATGGCGTCAGTAATCTCCCTAGGCTCTAGTCATGAGTTGCCAAGGCTATGGAAGCCTTTAGGGTTCGCCGACTTCGATCTTATTCCGACAGGGTCATAGTCAAAGTGGAAGTTCTCTCCTCCCTTCAGAGAAAGGTACCTCCTTCTTTGATGGCCCCGTTCTTTTCTATGTGGAAACTTTCTGAAATGATCACTGCCCGTGGAAACCATCGTTCAAAACTTCTTGCTTCAACATGATTTCAGAATATGTGTCCCTTACACCTGCCCCGAAAGCGGCTCCAGTGCGGGCGAGCCCGGCCGCCACGCAGAGGAGCAGCCAAGCGGCCGCCCGCACAGCCCCGACCAGAGCAGAACGCCCGAGGGACTGACGCCCGAGAGGGGCGGGGGACGAGGTGCCGGCGTGGCAAGGAGTCCGCTCGTGCCTGAGTCTGAGGGCTGGGTACACGCACGCAGGCCGTCCCGCGTCTTCCCTGCCGCCCGCAGCTGTAGTCCCCGGTCCCTTTTGTTCACGCCCCTCGCCAGCCCGGGAGGCGGGCCATTTGCTGTTATCATCATATTCTATATATTCCTGGGCCTGTCTGGGTGCCAAGCCTGGGTGTCCTCCTTTGGAGTACTTTCCCATTTTCTGATTCTGCTTCAACACAGTTCCTGATTTCTAAGCTACTCTAATCCTCTATATGCTTGCAGTGATAAAATATTACAAAGGTTGGTAATCTTGCTGTAAGTATCCAAGTCTTGCTTCTCAAAGTCATTTATGAGCAATAATACTTCAGTTAATGTCATTAATCACCTACATGTTTCTGGGATTGAGTCTGTTTATTATCATCTAATTGTTTTAGCAGAGTTCATATTGCAACCAATTAAATGTGCAATACAACAACCCAGCCCTTCCCTTTCCTCGACATTTCCTTTAGTTCAGAGTACAATGTTCTACAATTCTTTTTAGAAGTTGTACTTTCCTAGCAATTGACTGTGAGAGATCCTATCAATGTCATTATGATGACTGGTAAATGTATAGTTTCTTGAGGTGGAGGGTTAGGCCAGAGTTTTCCAGCTCAGCACTGTTTATCTTCAGGGCTAGAAAATTCACTGCTGTGGGGGAATGTTCTGAACATTGTAGGATATTTACCAGCATCCCTGGCCTCTACCCACTCCACGCCAGTAACATCCCTGTTCTCCAAGGTTGCTCCAGATGTTGCCAAATGTCCCCTGGGCTATGAAAATCATCCACAGTTAAAACCAGGGGCTTAAGTTCATTTAGTTATTCACATAGCTAACCTTGAATGGATTTTATTTCTTTTTAAAGATTTATTTATTTGAAAGGAGAACAAGAGAGAAAGAGGGAGAGCAAAAGGTAGATGCGTGCACACACACACACACACACATACACACAGATCTTCCATCTACTGTTTCATTCCCCAAATGGCTGTGACACCTAGGTCTTGGTCAAGTCAAAGACAGGAGCTTCAAACTCCTTCCAGATCTTCCACATTGGGGCTAGGGGCCCAAGTATTTGAGACATCTTTGCTGCTGCCTTCCCAGGGTCGTTAGTAGGAAGCAGAATCAAAAGCAGAGTAGCAGAGGCTTGAACAGCCAGCTGATAGGGGAGACTGGCCTCACAACTGGCTGCTTAGCCTACTCTGTCACTATGCCGAGCCTCCTTGAATGTATCCTCAATCATTAATGCTGAATGAAATACAGCATTCTTCGTTCACGGGCTACCATCAATGATTTCATAGATTCTTGCTTCTTAGATGAGTAGTGTCACTGCTATAGATTTGTGTGCCATTATAATGAGAGCCACATTGCCCAATTTTCAGAATAGCATTTAGGAAAAAGTACACTGGAGATTTTTCTTGTTTTCTCTCAGACAGTATCTCATGGAATCATCTTAAGCAAGCAGATAAAACCTATTCAACATTCCTTCGACCAGGACTTCTTCAGTAACTACTATGTGCTTGTCATTGTTGCTACCCACTGAGAGCACAAAGATGAATGCAATGGTCTCTGCCCTCCAAGAACTCTGTGGAGAAGCCAAACAAGGAAACAGTTAGCCATGATGTAATCAACATTGTAGTTGTGATACAGAAATATGAGAGCTCAGAGGAAAGAGTGAGTTTGCCCTGGGAAAACAGGGGAGGCTTCTCAGAGGAAGCAAAGCTAGAGTAAATTCTTAGGATGAGTAGGAATTTGCCAGGTGCAGAAAGAGAACAAGGGCTCCAGGCAAAGGGACCAGCCTCTGCAGAGCCTCACGTTTAGGGCATACCAAGCAAACTGCATGACAAGAATAGGGCAGGTGTGGGAGGCTGGGAAAGTGGACAAGGCTCCATTGCTGCAGGCCTTGGAAGCCTGGCTAAGATCTCTGAATATTTTTCCAGTAGGCCTGGCCTTGAGAAGCCTGGGAAGGGTTTATAGGCAGGAGTACCCGAACCTCTGGTTCAGGAACAATCTGACCAATTGTAGTTTTACTGAATATCTTCCTGGAACTGACCTTGAATGTTTGGATGCTTGCTTTATCATGGTGTTTTCTGTTAACTGTTTTGTCATGGGCATCTATTCACTTTAAAGAAAATGAGTGTCTGCAGTGAGCAAGTCTTTGTGCTACATGCAAGTGGAAGCAAAGTCAAAGACAATCTCAAGGAGCCTACAGTTTGCAAGGGAAGGCAAGCTGACAGGTCACAGACGTCTGCAGAGGAGGGGAGGATGAATTCTGCCTGGGAGGGTCAGGGAATCCAGCAAGGCTTCACAGAGCTCTGGCGGGGTTTGCCTGCTGGACAATGGCTGAGTGATGCTTCTCGGATGCTGTCCTCTCCCCAGGGACAGAAAAGTGACTCAGAAAGAGTTACTCTTCGAATTTTGTTAAGTATCACTTCAACCTAAACATTTGGACTACATGGATAGATGCAAAGGCTCGTTCAGATCTTCTCTTGAATGCAACTTTTTTATGGAGGATTTTTTCTAGCAGTTCCCTTCACTATTTATTTATTTTTTTCATGTTACCTGTTATCACCATTGTACAGTCTATGCTGTATACTTGATTAATTTTGTGTTATCTTCCCCCTCTAGAATGTAAGCTGTGTGTGGGAGGGGTTTATTTTATACAATGTTGTATCCCTGGTAACTATTAGAAGGTCTGGCATTTAGTAGATTTTTTTTTTCAAAAGTTTACTTATTTATTAGTTTAAAAGGTGGAGGGAAGGATGGGGGAATGATAGAGAAAGAGAGAGAGAGAGAGAGAGAGAGAGAGAGAGAAATCTTTCCCTTCTCCCATCTGCTGATTAACTCCTTAAAAGGCCACTACAGCTAGCAGCTAGGTCTGGGCCAGAAAGAAGATAGGAACCAAGAACTTCGTCCTGGTCTCGCACATGGATGGCAGGGACCCATCATAATTGCCTTTCCAGGTTCTTTAGCAGGAATCTGGATCAGAAGTGGAGCAGCTGGGACTTGAACTATTGCTCTGATATAGGACACTGGCATTGTAAGGCATGGCTTAACCTGCTGTGCCCTGGCCCCTGGCATATAGTACATCTCAATAAATATTTTTGAATAAATCAATATGATTTTGTAATTATTTATTTTGGCTTTAAAAATATTTTTATTTGAAAGGTAGAGAGACACAGAAAGATAGAGACAAAGACAGATTAACAAGGAGAGATTTCCTATCTGCTGGTTCACTCCCCAAATGTCCACAGTAGCCAGGGCTGAGTCAGGTTGAAGCCAGAAGCTTGGAACTGAATCCAAGTCTACTCAATGGGTGGCAGGGACCTAACTACTTGAGACATCACCCCTTCCTCCCAGGGTGTACATTAGCGGGAAACTAGAAACAGAAGTGGAGCCAGGATATGAAACCCGGCCGTTGGATATGGGAGATAGGTGTCCCAAATGATGTTTTAACCACTGTACCAAATACCTGACTAATAGTTACTTACTTTGGATTTACCTAGAATTCAACTAATTTTACTATATCATTGACTATAAATGGGTTTTTAATCAAATCACTAAATATATTTGGAAATGGGTTTATTTTCTTCATATTCTATATGTCCCAATGGAAGTAAATTGTTTTATTTTTTCCTGTTTGGATTCACACTACATTCAAATTTCATGGATAATTTTATGAGTGACTGATGCACAGGTGTGGTACAATGTTTTTAATTGAAGCAGAGAAACTCATTTTAGAAATCTCAAGATAAAAAACTACTTTGAATTATGCAGTAGCAATAAATATTCAATCCCACTAACAAGATTATACTCTCAGTAGGCCAAAATGTATTGAGTCACTATGGAGACCAACTACAAGTAAAGTGAATTTATTTCACCTCTGTGGGAATACTTGGCATGTTTCTTCTCCTTTCTTCCCTCTCTCTCCCCTTCCTTAATATTACATTGGAATAGTGTTTAATTATGAATAGTGTTTAGATTAGTGATTTATGCAGCAGAAATTTATTCTTGCTATAAAGGAGGATGACTTTGCTGTGCATCGCTTCAAAATTTCCTTCCTTCCTTCCTTTCTCTCTTGGTTAATATCTCTACTGAGGGAAAACACCATATAGTTTATCTACTTGATTTTTATGAAAAAAAGTCTGGATTCAAACCAAGAAGTTGCTTACTTGCTTTTTTTCCCCCTAGAAGGCCAGCACGCTTGTTTGGCATTGGGAGGACCAGGATGAGAGAGCTCCCTGTTGTCTCAGAATAGCAATGTGTTTGCAACACTCTTTCTTCGCTTATTTTCCTTCCCTTTGTTCTGCTTCCTGTCTTTTCTTCCCTCTTGCCCCTTGATGTTGTTTAGCAGCTTGGGCTCCATGTTTTTACTCATCTTTTGATTCCTCTTCCATTTCTAGGCACAAAGCAAAATAAAACAAAAACACCCAGAGCTGCAAACAATCTATGGAAGCCATGCGGGTATCTTCTGGAATGAAAGCTGAGGAATCTGGGCTCACAGCGAGATGGATCGAGTGACCACATGTTTGTTTTTGTAGCTCTTCAGATTTCACAGTCTGAATCTCCACCTTGAATCCAGCATGCAGGGGCATGTTTTTGGCCCAGCAGTTAAGATGCTGCTCAGGACGCTTACATCCCAAATCAGAGTTCCTGTTTCCAGTCCTGGCTCCTCGCCTTCCAATCCAGCTTCCTGCCAATGCATGCCTCTGGGAGGCAGCAGATGACGGGCCACATGCTTGGATCTTTGCTATCTACGCGGATGACCTGAATGGAATTCTGGGCTCCAGGCTGCAGTTGGGTCCAGCCCTGGTTGTTATGGGTATTTTGGGAGTGAACCAGTGAATAGATCTCCCCCTTTCAAATAAAAACAAAAACCCAGGAAATCGTATAAGTTCCTGTGCAAAATCAGAATATGAGACAGATGCTTCCTATAGAGCTGCGTGCAATTCATTCATTCCAAAAGTAAATGTTAGCTTCTGCTTTGGGTTAGGCTAGGTACTGGGACTAATATAATGAAGAAGACAGGAGGGTGACTCTCCCTCAAGCAGCATGTGATATAGTTAGAAAAGCAGGCAAATGCCTGGAAAATCACTTTCTGAAGTTGCCCTCTGAAGGGATGAAAGCTATGATGTGGAAGAGGTAGTTTGTTCTGGGAGCACCCAGGAGGAGCAACAGAGAAAGTGGGCACTGAGAGGTCGGGGAACACTTCTGGGGAGTTTTCACACAGGACTGGAAGGAACACAGATTAGCGAGGTCAAGGGTGAGAGAGTGGGTATGAAAGCGAGTAGAGATAAAGGCACTTGCTCATGACCACCAGAACCGGGTTTCAGTGCCATTTCTCAGTTTCTGGGGAAATTTACTTCTTCTTGCACAATCTGCTATCCCAACTCTTAATATATCAAATAATACTGCGCGTGCCTCATTTTAATTGATTCGCATAACTTCAAGTTCAGAGGAGCTGGATTACTCAGCAGGTGAAAGATTCTAGTGCTAGAGAACTCAGGGATGGGACTGCCAGTCTGGCCATCTCTGCCATGAACTCACAGACCAAGGATACCTCCCTCGGGGCTGAATGGCTGCTCCAGGAGTATCTTCCAGGGCACCCCTGACCTCACATTTTCGCTTATGTCCAGGGAGTCACAGGAGATGAAGCCACCAGACAGGAGGCTGGTAAGGCAGGATCTCCTTCTCTCCTCCACTTCTGTTTCTCCTTCCCAGGGTCCATCCCATAGGAGGAAGCAGGAGAGCCAAACTCGTGTGTGGATCAATGATGGGAGAGATGAAGAACTGTTTGTCATTTTTATACACAAGTTTGACACTCATCGTGTCGCTCAATTCCAAGGGTTGCTATTCACTCGTATAGGTGACACAGATACAGAACACAGGAGGAACGGGGCTCCCTGGAGTTACAGGATGCCATACTCCATACTCCACCCCTAATAGAGGGTCAGCCAGAATGCCTGGGCTCGCAGCTTGGGGGTGGAGTGGCTCTGGTTGGTTTTTCAATGTTAGAACTCTGACATTCTCTTGCTTAAGACAAAATAAAATGGAGACATTAGGATGAAATTCCAAGCATAGCAATTATATTTTAAAACATTTTATTTGCCATAGTAGAAATAATCCTCTAAGAAATCCTCTTTGAAAAGTTTCCTTTAACAAATTTCCACGCAAAAACTGGTACAGTGGAAACAGTCAAATATATATTCACTTACGAAGGAACAAAACATGACACACCCATACAATAGAATATTATTTGGTAATAAGTAGAAATGGAGTGCTGATGTAAGCTATAACATGAATATGTCTTGAAAATAGTGTGCTAGGTGAAAAAAAGCAGTCACAAAGTCCACACAGCATATGACTCCATTTATGGTAAGTGTCCAAAATAGGCAGGTGGATAGAGAAAAGGTATGTTAGAGGTTGCCTAAGCCTGGGGCACATGAGTGGATACAGGAAGTGACTGCTGATGGGTACGGCAGAATGTACAACACGACCCTAACTTCTCAGGCCAGGCCTGCGATGTAGCGGAGCTAGGTCCATCACTGGGCCTGACAAATCACTTTCAACTCCTTCTTTGTGCCCCCAACCTTTATATATATATATATATATATATATATATATATATATATTGCCAGCGGCTGGTCTGCTTGTAGGTCTGTGGCTTTAATCTGGACAACAAGGATGGTGTAAGGGAGTTCAGAGGACAAAGAGGAAAAGGGGCAAAAATGAAGACCCACTGGGTGTCTTTGACAACTTTGGTCTCAAAGCATTGCACTGGGGTCCTGTAAAACAACTCACCCTGGGAGCAAGGTGTAGGAATCACACGTGGTAAATGACTTCGAGTGTTTCTCGAGGTCTACCAGGGCTCTACCAAGAGCCTGAAAATCACAAGGCCTCAACACTGATGGGTGAACTTTGTGCTCAGAGGAGAAGCTTCTGCAAGCTATTATTAAGCATGGCTGGAAGTGCCACACCACGGTTACCATCCCTAGAGAGGAAGGAGGGCCATACCACGACTGACGATGTTCCTATAATCTTTGTTTTCAAGGACTAGATTCTTGTTCATTTCCACCAGGATGGTACCAATATTCTCACAGTGTCTGACAAGCTTCAAGGAGGTGGGGCCTGGATCAAGCTGTGTGTGTGAGAAGGGGATGCAACAGGGAATATTGGGAACATTTCCAAGCTTTCTACCCAGCTGGAAAACTCATTTCCACATTTAATTCTTTGTTTTTCCTTATTTACTGGGACCAAAACCATTTTCTTACTATCTGTCTCTTTTTTCCCCAAGACACAGAGAGGCAGCACTATGAACACTGCCACCACTTACACCCACGCAACACCTTTGTTTAGCAATGATGTCATCATGTCAGGCACCTGGAGAGACTCTATGGGGAGGAGCTTTCATTTGCTTAGGGTGCCTACTTCAAGGACTTAGCGTGTTTAAAGTTTGCTTCCTGGGGCTGGTGTTGTGGCACAGCTGGTCAAGCTGCTGACTGCCAGCATCCCATAGGAGTGTAGGTTTGAGTCCTGGTGGTTTCACTACTGATCCAGCTCCCTGCTAATGTGCCTAGGAAAGCAATGGAAGATGGTCCAAGGGCTGCCACCTGCCACCCATGTCACCCATGTGGAAGACCCGGATGGAGTTCCTGGCTTTGGTCTGGCCCAGCCCTGTTTTTTGCACCCTTTTAGGGAGTGAACCAGTGAATGGAAGAGCATTTCCCTCTCTCTCTCTCTTCCTCTCTCTCTCTCTCTCTGTCTGTCTCTCCACCCCACTCTGTATTCTTAAAAAAAGAATAATAAAGTTTTCTTCCTTGATAGGTTACCATCCCAGATGCAACAGACCCTTAAGTGAACTTTCCTTGATCCTAGGCTGTGCTACTCTCGTGTGTTTATTCCAACATTGCACTATATCCCATCTCACAAACCCTTTACCAAGTATGCACACTGCTCTGGGTTTAATGATACAGGATACTTTCTCTAAAATGCAAAATCCCCAGGTTCCAAAGTGAAATATTCCTGTCTCTGACCCAACTGCAGAACAGGGCTTTCTTGGAATAGGGGGAGACGAGTTGGACAGGAGGTAAGCCAAGGTTGGGAGCTGATTTTCTCTCTCAAGTTTGGAATGAAAGTCACATCCTAGTATGGAAAGTGACCTGAGTACTATATGAAACTAGATAAGCGAATGCTGGCCCAAGTCCTCTTGGCTCCTGACTTGTTCTCCTCTCTCTTTGATCTCTTTCTGATCTGGAGCTGGAGTCCATAGATACTGCCTCACTGTTCCCATCCCATGCTGAGGACACAGAAGTCATGAGCAGGTAGCCAAGGTTCCCATGCACATCCTCACATGCCAGTGCCTCTCACACGGAGGGATTTTCACCTTCTTTGGGGTGAGAGAGGAAGGGAACTTGCGAACTGAGGCACTGGGAATGAGTCATTTTTCATGGAACTCAGGTGGGTGAATAAGACCCCACAGCCTACACCTGTATCTACATACCACAGAGCTGCGAGGTATGTGAAGCCACTGCCCACTTCCCTCCCAGCTCCCGGTGACCTTTGACAAGCCAAAGGAGGCATGCGGTAGAGTTGTGAGGACTTCCTTTTTCCCCTAAGCTTTAACATGTGTGCTTCCCTAAAGCATGTCCTAAACACAGCATAGACAGATAGTAGCACTCAGACACTAGAAACACACACATTTGGAAAGAGTAAGTACCCTTGGTTACAGAATCAGATGACGGAGACCCCTGCTTCAGAGGCTGTGGTAGTGTGTGGCTAATTCATTTTCTCTGGTTGCACAGCAGCTTTCCTTCAGTGGAAATTTTCCTCCTCAGAGAAATGGAAGACTTTCTTTCCATCCCACTGACAAAGCCTGGACGGTGGAGAGGGTGGCCTGGGAAACCTGGCCTCCTTTGCCCATGCTGGCGAGGCCCGATTGGAGACACAGACTTCCTGGGGCTCCTGGAGTGGGATGCCTTGGACTCAGCGCCTGATTCTTGTCTGACAATTTTATGGTGCTGTCCAGAGACATGAATACCAAATACAATGATCTCATCTCTCTGGATCATGTACTGGATGGCAAAAACCCAAACACCAAAGCAAAACACCGAAACAAAAACAACAAAAAAGTAGATTGCCAAGGTTTTAATAGAGTCAATAGATAAAATTCTCTGTCCATGCAACATTTATTGTAGTTTGTGTATGCTCTGTAAGAGCATATCTTTTAAAAAATAAAACAGAAACTTTAGTACTTAGGAGTTGTGCATCAAGATTTGAAAAAATATCGATTTCTCTGTTCATCTGGAGAGAAAGCAAGAGGTTTTGTGTGTGAGTGAGATAGCCCAAGGGATAAATGCTTCAAAGGGGAAATCTATGTAGTAGGGTGCATAGAGGCAATTTTTTTCAGGATTTAAAATAACTTCCAGATTCAAACATCAAGAGGCACATGCCAGCTGACAACAACACCTTATTTAAAAACAAAAATGGAGAACACTGGGTCCTGTGTTACGGAGGCAGTGGCAAATGCCTGTGGGCAGAGCTCTGCAATCCTTTGGATCTCTCCTAGTCCCGTGACCCTCACCACTCAGGGGACGCACTTTCTATGGCAGATTTCTACAGCACTGGGGACTGGCGCTCAGGGAGTGTTGAGGCACTGCGCATGGGTTAGACTGGCTCTCTAGGCAGCTCTGATGTCTAATATGAATGAATATCCTTCACATAACTTCTGATGAGACTGACTTCGGTGTATGGTAATTTGTTCTACTCATATACTCCCAGAACCACCTACTATTTGCAACATGCAAAAATAAACAAGCCACTGTGAAGTGGTCAAAATTTTGGATGCCTATATATGAATACATTCTAATGCTTATGAGAAAATTCTGACATATTTAAAATGAGAATCTGGGATTTCAGTTAAACATCATTGAAGGAACACACATGTTACCATTTTTATAAGTACCCCTAAAGGTACATGAATGGCATGAGGCTGATTAGAGTGGAAGAAGACACAACAAGAGATTTCCCCAATTTTTAGAGCTGGAAATCAGATTGAAGAATGGTAAGAGACCACCTCAGGTTCCTAAAGGAAAGGATTCAAGAAGCAAACAAAATTACTGTGCAAATTTTAATTTACTAAGGTCTTGCATGCAGCAAATAAGAAAGAACATGGGGTAAGATGTGAATCCAGCACTGAGAAATGTAACCACACCCTTGGATGGTTTCTAGTCTATCTCATTAGATTAAAAAACCAATTCCAAAAAATCCAAGGCCAGTTCAGAGAAACCAACCTTAGATTCAGGTCTCTTGGAACCATTTCTGGTGGGAAATTTTATAACATTTGTGATTTAGCCAGAGAGCATAGCTAGTAGTGTATGAATTTATGTAACTACATGGATATACATACACATATATGCACAATTTTACAAGAATTGGTTTATACAACTCTAGGGACTGATAAGTACTTCTAAAGTCTGTAGATTAGAATTGCAAGATCATGGGCAGACATGGTGTCTCAGGCCAATCCATTTTGCATTTTTTGTAATAAAATACTCGACACTAGGTAATATACAAAGGTAATATACAGAGGTTTATTTAGCTGATGGTTCTGGAGTTCCAAGAGCTTGCACCAGCATCCACTTGACCTCCTGGAAGATGGCATCAGAATGGCAGGAGCACGTGCATAACAAGGATTCAAGGAAGGCACCACACTCACTCATAACAACCCATCCTGTGGTGAGTCCCATCCCGCAAGACCTTAGCCCTAATATACTCATGAGAGGGGAGCCCGTATGACTTAATTTTTTTAAAACATTTATTTTATTTATTTGAAAGAGTTACAGAGAGAGGAAGAGACAGAGAGAGAGAGAGATCTTCCATCCGCTGGCTCACTCCCCAGATGGTTGCAATGGCCGGAGCTGTGCCGATCCGAAGCCAGGAGCCAGGAGCTTCTTCCAGGTCTCCCATGTGGGTGCAGGGGCCCAAGAACTTGGGCCATCCTCTACTGCTATCCCAGGCCACAGCAGAGAGCTGGATTGGAAGAGGAGCAGCCGGGACTAGAACCGGTGCCCTTATGGGGTGCCGGTGCTTCAGGCCAGGGCTTTAACCCGTTGTGTCATTCCCTGTATGACTTTATAACTTTTCATTAGGCCTCATCACCTATGTATTCTTCCAGCTAATACCACCACACTGAGGGTGAAGCTTCTAGCACATGGACTCTTGGGGGACAAATATAACTCAACCCATAGCACAGGAGTTCCATGGGTAAGAGCAGAGGCTGCCTACAGGCAGCTGGGAAGAGCTGAGGCTTCTTGTTCGCAGGCAGCAATCAGGAAGGAAGAGTTGAAGGAGGAATAAGAGTGACTCCAGTCTGTGTGTCTAAACTCACAGGAGGTCTAAACTCTCTGTTAGCAGGCTTGCCTGATTAGGCCAGGCTCACCAAGACAAAAAAAATCCCCTTTGATTATATTTAAAAGGACTGACTTGGAACCTTAATCATATTAAAAAAAAAAAAAAAACCACTTTAATTAAAAAGTTTTGCTTGTTCAGCAAAGCAAAGTCAATATTCAAAAACCACACAACCCAAATGCCCATGATTGGATTACCAGATAAACAAACTGTGGTGCATTCATACAATGGAATAGTACTCAGCAGTGAAAAGAACAAGTCAACATGGATGGAGTCCAAGTACATTATATTAAACGAAAGAAGCCAGACTCAAAAGGCTACTGTACAGGTCTAATTATACGGCACTCTGGTAAAAGCCAGATGATAGGAAAAGTAAACAAGGCAGTGATTGTCAGGGCTAGTGATGAGCCGAGGTGACTTTCTCTAACAGTGCACAAGGGGATGTTTGGAGTTAGGACTGTTCTCTATCTTGATTATGACAGTGGTCTCATGGCTGTATATGTTTATCAGAAATCATAGAAATAATAATACCAATGGAAAGGCAAGTAAAGAGAAGATTTGTCAGACATTTCTGATGTATAATCAATATGATTTTGAGGGTTAAAAAGATTACAAAAATAAAAAAGATAGCATATGTTATTTTGAGAGCAACAAAGCTGTAGCACATTTTAATCGTAGACATCCTTAACTTTGTTGCTCAATTAAATAGTTTTAAATGGGGAAGTATTGCAGAAAGCACGTGTGAGGCAAGCAGCCACCATGAACATGGCAAGCAAATGCATTGACTCCCTATCTGCATCTCCTAGGAGGTTTGATTTTCAACCCAAAATGGATATCTCCCACTAAAATGATGCCTTAAATGTAAAGGAATGCTGGCTGGAATTGGGGCATGGAGGGGTGAGCCGCCACCTGTGACACCAGCATCCCATATGGGTGCTGGTTCATGGCTACTCTGCTTCCAGTCAAGCTCCCTGCTAATGGGCTGGGAAAGCATGGAAAGACAGCCCAAGTTCCTGGGCCCCTGCTACCTACATGGCAGACGTTGAAGAAGCTCCTGGTTTCTGGCTTTGGCCTGGTCCAGCTTTGGCTATTGTGACCATTTGGGAAGTGAACCAGTGGATGGAAGATCGATCTCTCTCTTTCTCTTTCTCTTTGTGTTTGTGTGTGAATGTGTGTGTATGTGTGTGTGTGTTTCTCCCTTTCTAACTCTGCCTTTCAAAAATAATTAAGTCATTTTGAAAAATTTAAAGGAATGAAATAAAGTGGGATGTCACATTCTTTCAACCTCCTTAGTTCCTTTCCTGTAATTAGTAAATTCCCTACTGCTTGTCCAGGGCTAGTCCTAGGAAATAATTAACACTTATTATATGCCATCTACTGTTCTCAGGTAATGGGAGACTATTCTCAATCCTTCTCTTATATTTCTGCCCAACTTGCAAGCAGAGGCGTTTGCCTTTGTTCCTCCCTGCCTTCAAGTTAGCATTTGTATATATTCTTACCATGGAACTAGCAATCCTAACCATAGCTCTTCACCCAAGAGAAATGGAAACAAATGCTCACATAAAAATCTGAGAGTTAGGTTATGCTTAACACTAGCTTCGTTGCAATAAGAAACACACTTTACATAATAGCTCTTTTCACTTAATGACCTTTACTTCAGTTTAAGATTCCCAAAGAAAGGAAGAAGAGGAAACTATGACATTTGTTAACCATGTTCTATGTGCTAGATGCTGTCCTGTACATTAAGTCATTTAATCCTTGATACACTTCCGAGAGGTGAGTACACCACTTTAGAGATGATCAAATTGAGGCTTAGACAGCTTAATCAATTGCTGAAACTCAAAAACTATTAAGTGCCTGAGGTGAAATTGAGGTCTTAAATGACTTTGAAATTAGTCCAACTCTTCACTGAGCTAGGCTAGATTCTCATGTAAGGGCAATTTCAGAAGTCAACCAAATAATGATTCAAACTATTCAATTTCATTATAACACATGATACCATAAATAAGGTGAGGTATGCAATAAATTATCACATATTGGGAAAGTAATTATACTTGCTCCTACTAACCCTAAATTCAAGTAGATCTTTACACAGTTGTTAAATTTTTTTCATTCAGACACTTCCTAATTTTGCCAAATAATTATCATATATAAAACTTATATAGAATTTAGTTTTCCATAGATGATCTTTTATACCAAACTATGTTCTTATATTCTTGAAACTAGTGCATGGGAGGCCATTTATTATGCCAGGAAAAATATCTGAATATAAGAAAGCTGAATGAAGGTTGATAGTTTACTGTGAACTGACATATTTCTAATCTGTTGTCTTTTATGGAAAGAAAGGGGAGTTCTTGGTTAAATTACCAGAGTTTAGAAGTAATTTACTTTATAATACCTATACTTTTCTGTTCATTGAACAATCAACTTTTTTTTCCCTTGGGTCTTTTCATTTGCTACCCAGTGCATGGAACCCTGCCTTGGTAGCTAATCAGAGTTTGGCTCCTTTGGGTTTCAGTTTAAATGTCATGTTCTCACAGGGGCATCTGTTGTTTTGAGTTAAGCATCTATCCACCCTAGTTTTCCTCTGAAGTTCTAAGCCTTCCTAATTTTTAGGTTTGTGGTTTAGTTGGTATAGATCTCATGTTCGTCTTCAGGGCAGCTCCAGTTGGCTTAAACCAGTAAGCATAGTCTATTACTATGGCTACAGTGATTAGTTCAGAGCTAAGCCTACAACACAATCGAAACCCAGGAGATATTAGAAGACATTTGCAGCTCCTCTCATTTATTCACATCTTTTGGAAGAGGCCTCCCTCTTTCTCTGGATTATTGGATAGTAGCTTTGTCTTTGAATGGGAGGTGTATGTTTGTTTCTGGGAAAGCAGGGTAAGGGGAAATATGGACTGAGGGAAATCTATGGATGATGTCACCAGTGAGGCAAGACAAAGATTTTCTAGAGGAGCTGGTGGTGTGGCACAGTGGGTTAACGCCCTGGTCTGAAGTGCTGGCTTCCCATATGGGCGCCGGTTTGAGACCCGGCTGTTCCACTTCCAATCCAGCTCTCTGCTATGGCTTGGGAAAGCAGTAGAAGATGACTCAAGTCCTTGAGCTCCAGCACCTGCGTGGGAGACCAGAAAAAAGCTCCTGGCTCCTGGCTTCAGATAGACGCAATTCTGGCTGTTGCGGCCAATTGAGGAGTGAACCTGAGGATGGGAGATCTCTCTCTCTCTCTTTCTGCCTTTCCTTCTCTCTCCGTGTAACTCTGACTTTCAAGTAAAGTAAATAAATTTTTTTAAAAAGGCAAGGAATTTAAAGCGCTAAAAAAAATCTTCTAGAATGACAGAGATACTAGACTAAACTCCCTGGAAATTAGACCTACTCCCAACAAATCAATGTTATTTTATTGTTTAGACCACTGATAGATTATTTATAATATAAAGAATTCTAAGCACTAGAAGTTCAGAGAGGATTCTCCTAACTACCCTATCAATGTGATTCCTGCTACCGCTACTATTTATTTCCTTCATGGCACTTACCACAATCTGTAACTATCTCTCCATTCGCTTACTTGTTTATTGCCTGTCTCCGTTACTGGGCTGCAAACCCATCAGGGCTGGGAACTCAGGTTTTAAGTTCACCGGTCATTGTGGTATCTGGATCAGTGTGAGAAAATATGGAAATTTCATTTACTGGATAAATGGATGAATAACTTTTTTGTATATCCTGAAATGGATTTTCTCTTGTTCCCTGTGCTAAGCTGTCTTGTAAAAATGAGAAAAGAAGCAGGTTACAAAGGTACAGCTTGTACCCTCACCATGAATTTTGATAGTCCTCTTCCAAGCAAAATGGAATGATTTTCCTGGAAGTCCACTTTCAACATGAAATTTTGTTATTTTATTTAACTGTAGTAGACTTCCAGCAGTTTTATAGTTTGGTCTCAGACAAAGGACTTCAGCATCTGCTTTTCATTTTGAATGGATTCTCCCTTCTCTACAAGATACACATTTGGAAATACATTTAAACAAAACTTAGGTTGTTTTAAAAGAGGAAACAAAATGTTTTGCGAAAAATGTGACCCAAAAGTTAAGACATTAATTTTTCAGTATTTTTAGCAATAACACCGATGATTAAGCAGAGCAACAAAAAGTTTCGTCATTTGTGACAGCTGTAGGTAGTGACTGGTTTCCCTCTGAGATGTGAATATCGTATCTATCACATGCTCTGATAGATACTTAAGAAATATCGTGGGGAAGACTCTTTAGGCCTATAATGCCATCAATAACACTTGAGTCACTGGTTTGTATATAGTAACAATAAAAAGTAAGGGATTCTGTTTCTTCTCTTCTTTTTTATATTCAAAAGAATCAGCTATTCTCAAACAGATAAAGTTGATTTTTAAATGCATGTTTTGTCATTATTCTCATGGAGTGGTTTTCAAGTTTTGGGAGACCAACACATTGGTATTTCTTTTTTTTTTTTTTTTGACAGGCAGAGTGGACAGTGGCTGCCGCGCTGTGGCCGGCGCACCGTGCTGATCCGAAGGCAGGAGCCAGGTGCTTCTCCTGGTCTCCCATGGGGTGCAGGGCCCAAGCACTTGGGCCATCCTCCACTGCACTCCCGGGCCACAGCAGAGAGCTGGACTGGAAGAGAGGCAACTGGGACAGAATCCGGTACCCCGACCAGGACTAGAACCCATTGTGCCGGTGCCGCAAGGCAGAGGATTAGCCTAGTGAGCCTCGGCAACGGCCCAGTTAGGGCAATATTAAGAGGGAAATGCATACCAGTAAATGCCAGCATAAAAAGTAGAAAGATCTCAAATAAGCAACTTATTGCTGTACCTCACCAAATAGAAAAAAAAATCAAACTCAAAATTAGTAGAAGGAAATAGATAATAAAAATCAGAGTACAGACCGGTGCCACGGCTCACTAGGCTAATCCTCTGCCTGCGGCGCCAGCATCTTGGGTTCTAGTCTTGGTTGGGGCACCGGATTCTGTCCTGGTTGCTCCTCTTCCAGTCAGCTCTCTACTGTGGCCCGGGAGTGCAGTGGAGGATGGCTCAGGTCCTTGGGCCCTGCACTCACAGGGGAGACCAGGAGGAAGCACCTGGCTCCTGGCTTTGGATCGGCACAGTGTGCCGGTCGTAGCGGCCACCTGAGAGGTGAACCAATGGATGGAAGACCTTTTTCTCTGTCTCTCACTCTCACTGTCTAACTCTGCCTGTCCAAAAAAAAAAAAAATTAAGAGCACAAATACGTGAGATAGAAACAAAAATATTCAAAAAAAAATCAATAAAACAGAGAACTGGTTCTTTGAAAAGATAAACAAAATTATCTAGACTTGTGAAGAAAAAAGAGCATAGTTTCAAATACGTATTATTCAAATACATGCAAATACATACTCAGAGATGAAAATCAAGACCTTATGACTGTATTATTTAAATACATGCAAATACAAAACCAGAGATGAAAACCAGACAATTTTTAAGTGTCAACATTTTTAAAATAAAAAGGTTTTTTTTGTGTGCATTATGAAATTACATTGACTTCCTTTTCAGGCTAGCCAGAGGACTTTATCATTTATATCTTAATATTCATGGCAAAATGTAAACAAATCTCAAACAATCAATGCATAAAAGGTCATTTTGAATGTACGCAGTTAGTAAGATAGTGGACACCTTTTTTCTCTTAGCTGGCCCAGAGTGCATCGCTCCATCTGGTAACAGTACCCTGATATTATTTACTCATCCTTGAGACCTGAGTGGGAGTTTTGATTCGAATGTCCTTTTATCGCCTAGGCAAGGGGTGGGCACATGGCTCCAACCAGGCAATAGATAATCTGCAATTTTTTTTGGTCTTAAATGAATAACAGGTCATCTGAAACAACCACCGTGATTCATTTATCCCAAGGACAGGACCCTGAGAGCCTGTCAACTTGTTCTTGACACCTAAATCTTCCTCACTGCCTGGATCTTGTCCTTGCTGGGACTGGAGTTTTCAGTCTTTCCGTTCTGGGAGGTATCCCATGACTTATTAATTTCATTTTTGGCTTTTTTTTTTATCTTGAATAGACTTAAGTTCATATCTAAGAACCCTAATAGATATATTTGATGATTTTATGTGCCTCATTAAAATTGAAGCATTAGACAATCCACTGTTTTTTCCTGATTTTAAAACCAAGGATAGCAAGAGTAATAGCTAATAAATAACATTACTAAGCCTGTCACTATTCTCAGTGATTTACCTGGATTAACCCTTGTAATCCTCCCAGGAAGGTCATGGAGATAGTGCACCTTGAATTAGCTGACACACTATCATGCCATGGTGCCGGGATTTGAACCCAGGCAGTCTGGCGCCAGATTCGTTCCTTTTATCAAATCCCTCTTTGGGACTGAAGACACTAGTACACTGATGAGAGAAATCACCACTCAGGTGATTTTCTGCAGCTGAGTGCCTTTCATTCTCAGAATAACAGCTGCAGGTCACCTCTAATCCAGCAGGTGGTTTGAAGTTTTGTGTTTGCTCACACATCGATATGAAGAAGAACATTCTATGATTTATGGACATGAAGTGGCTCTGCTGTGGCCTAAAGGATGACTCTCAATGTTCCACAGTGGCTCTCTGGGTGTCTGGACTGCTAGCTTCCTTGGACTTCCTACGCCAGTTCTGTGTGAAGGATCAACAGGGTCAGTGGCAAGTTTGGACTCCTCCCTTTGGTATCTTAGGGGAATTGGAATTAATATGTTGCATAGACAGGATCCTAGGCCAAAAATCTTCAGTTTCCTGCTCTTCCTTGGAACTTGGACTCTCCATTTGGTTGTCACTTGTTTAGCTGAACATAGAGCTGATTGGGAGAATGACCACAGTAGACAGCATTATAGGTCAGTGTTTCTTCTACTTATCTGGTTACTATGACCTCAATAGGGTGAATCTCTCTGAGTCCCAGACTCACTAGGAAGATCTTTGCAAACAGATTCCCAGACCAATTTCATAGTGTAGAGGGGTGAGGCTGATATTATGTTTAGGACTCATTGGTGCGAAGGAAATGATTCTGGGAAGACTTGGGTTCTTCACCTCTTACTATAACCCTCAACTTCTCTGAGCTTTGATTTTCCATTGTATAAAAGGCCAACTCTGTCCATCTCACAGGTTGTTGTGAGACTGTGGCAAATAAATCACTCTGGCAAAATGTTTCACTATTGTTATGTGCAAGAAAAGACAATTTAGAGTAGGCAGCTTTATTCTACTGGAGAAGCAGCACTTGCAAGCAAAAGCGTCCCAAAGACACAAAAACCCTTTAATGCAGATTGTATGGGAAAGGTTCACACAGATTCATTGCAATTGCAGGATCTGGATCTAAACCTAGTTATAGAAATGAGTCTTGAGAGTAGAACAGGGAATTCTCCTTCCATCCCCGCCACAATTCCAAAGATGTACAATGAGGTCTGAAGTGTCCTTCACAAAGGAAAAGTATTTTATCTCATAACTAAAGACCCAAAAGCCATCACATGAGGTTAAAAAGCTTGCTCACACAGACTGAAAACAGTCACATTCACTGATTTGCAGGAAATGGATGGAGACTGCCCAGCAACTGGGAAGGAGGGTGGGTGGTGGGTGGTTGCTTAGTGCAGATCAGAAACATGGGAGAAATATGCACATAAAATACGCTCATTCCAAGATCGTGCCTGGGCCAGCTCCTGGATTGATATTTTATTTCTATGTAGGCAGCCACCTCATCTTTCTCACATTGGAGTGGCAAGTTGAAACTATCTTTAAGATTTTCCTTGACAACATAAGCATTTGTATATTTAATTATTTAAAATTGGCTCATATTTGAGGAAAAGAGGGAAGGGGAAGGGAGACTGGCAATCCAATTTCCCACTTAACCTAGAGTGGTGAACTTGATATTTGTAGACCAGTTGCTTTCAGTCTTATTCAGATTATGATTTTCCAACTCCCCAATAAAGCGTAGTATTTTTTAGTTGAGCTGATCTTTTGAGGTATCTGTTATTCCCTTGGAAGAAAAGACTTTATAAAAAAGTGTACTATCAGGCTTGCTGTTTCCCTTTTAGAAGTCATGTATGTAATGTTTAAAGTCATGGATACTTTGCGATTTGAGATAGCAAACAATCTTGACATTTTTGGTTAACACTTGCAAAACACTGAAGAAGGCTATTAGAAAAGAATGGCAGGAAGTCGAGCTCTGGGTAGAGAAGGTAGGGCTTGCAGGCTTCAGCCTTCCACAGCTTGGAACTCTCGCCATCTGGCTTGTCCAGTGACGTGTCATAGATAACAGCTTCAGTTTCTCAAAGGGCTACAGACTCATACTCCTCAAAAACAAACACGCCCCAAACTAAAAGGGAAAAAAAAAAAAACCACACTGCTGGAGCTCAGTACGAAGGGAAAAAAAAGTTTCAGTTTCATCTTTCCGAACTTAATGGTACAGGGATATTTGGAAAATTAATGTCCTTGTTTAGATCTCTAAGAAGAATCTTGTTAAAAATTCATGGAAAATGTGCTTTATGTAAAAACTATGTGTATATTTTAAAAACTTTGCACCAAAATAAACATGTATTTTTTAAAAAAAATTTATTTATTTTCACTATTTGAAAGAAAGAGAGAGAGAGCTCTTACATCCACTGGCTCACTTCCCAGATGCCCATAACAGCTGGAGATGGGTCAGGCCAAAGTCAAGAGCCAGGACCTCCATCTGGGTCTCCCATGTGAGTGGCATGGACCCAAGTACTTGAGCTATCCCTGCAGTCTCCCAGGGTGCACATTAGCAGGAAGCTGGAATCAAAAATAGAGCTGGAATTGAACCCAGGCATACTGATGTGAAATGTAGGTATCCCAAGTAGTGTATTAACCACCGCTCTGAACAGCTGCCCTTGAACTTATATTTTAATTCCAATTTCCCTCAAGCTTTTTGCAGTACCCTTGTATTTGTTAGGAAAGAAGGAAGGAGGGAGGCAGGAAGAAGGGAAGGGGAAAGAAGGGAGAAGAGGAGTAAGTGACAGGGAGGAGGTAGGTAGGAAGCAAACAAGCAAAGAAGGAAGAAAGAAAAAGAAATAAATCTAGAAGCAGTATGTTTTCTGGCAAATTGGTCGCCTAAGAAACTAAGAGACAGCATGTCATATGTGACCTGATTTAATACGTATTCTCTTCTCTAGGCAGAAGTCAACGAGTTGCATACCAAAAGCAGTTAGTGAGGCTTCCACAATTAACACGTGAATTACTGCAGCTTGAAAGCCATTATTACTGGCATCTGCAGGCCTCTGGGAGCCTTGATACCACTTCTCCACCTCCTTGCTTCCGGCTTCCCTGCCAATGTGGACACATGAGAACAGCTGTCTCAGTTCATACTGGTGAGAGGGGAAAATGTACTGCTTCTTTTCCTTTCTAACTGACACCATCTATTTGAAGTGGTATGTTTAGACATTTTAGATAGCAAAAGATCATACAGTTCAGAAAACCAGTCCTTCAATAATGCAGATAAAGTATTTTGAAAACATTCGTGATGTTGTAAACTATAGTTTCCATTTTGCTACAAAAAGTCCATGTCTACAGTTTCATGATCAAGCCTCCTATTGGAAAGAAGCAATCTGAACTTTCCTCTATCTCCATTTTGTTTAGTTATTGCACGCATTTTTGCAAAATCATACGTTTTCATTCTATCTCTAGCAGGACAAAGAGGGAACATACCAGAGGCCTGGAAGAAGGCAAAATCTCATCTTCGGTAAAGCAGTTGCCTCAATGTTGGTGATAAAGAAAATTCTTGTTCAAAGGAGCCCATTTGTTCTTGCAATTAATTTGTACATGAAATTGCTCTTAAAGAGTAAGATACAGAGAGAGTCCGTTGTAATTAGTTTGTTTTAATTGAACCTAGGGTAGGGTAGATCTGTGAGGGGAAAGGCAGAAGGGCCAAATTAACCTGCTAACAAGACTCTTAAGACTCTTCCAACCAGCTGATTGTGCCAGGGATGCAGGAAACAACATGGTGGAAGCTAGGTCCAAAAGTAGTGGACTTTGATCTTCTGAGGTTGACCCATTTTAGCAAAGTTTCACAGCAACTCTACTATACATTGTGTGCTGGTTAGAAATCAGGAATACAGATTTTAATGCCTGGCTGCAGATTATAAGCTTAAAGATGAGTTACAATTGTCCAACATTCTACTTATGATGACATGGCACAATTCAGTCTTCTGGATGCCTGACATAATAGGAGTATGGAAAAAACATGCAAAGAAAGTTTTTTTTTTTTTATTTGACAGGTAGAGTTATAGACAGTGAGAGAGAGACAGAAAGGATGATCTTCCTTCCGTTGGTTCACCCCCCAGATGGCTGCTACGGCTGGTGCTACGCCGATCCAAAGCCAGGAGCCAGGTGCTTCCTCCTAGTCTCCCATGCGGGTGCAGAGCCCAAGCACTTGGGCCATGCTCCGCTCCCTTCCTGGGCCACAGCAGAGAGCTGGAGTGGAAGAGGAACAACTGGGACTAGAATCCAGCGCCGCAGGTGGAGGATTAACCAAGTGAGCCATGGTGCTGGCCCCGTTAAATGCAAAGTTTCTTAGAAGTCTGTAGACACCTAAGAGTCTTCAGACATTATTCTCAGATCCCAGTAGTTTGAGTTTTCATGGTTTGTGTGTTTCAGGGCAATGATGGTATTTAAAGTTGGTTACCCTTACATGAGTGAAAGATTGCTCTTACGGTGGCAAATCATAACGAAAAGATGTTTTGTTTCATAACTTATATCTAAATTCAGTGTGTTTTAAACCAGAAATGAATCATTCTTAGTGATACTTATAACAGGGATCTATTTACTCAAGCATAAGAAACATTTAACCTTGTTCAAGAGAACTAACTCTGAGGCTTAATTTCTTCTTTCATAAAATGTGATTTATAATAGTCCTCTCAGATGGTTGCTATGGATTGAGGGCAATGTTGATTAAGCCTTCTGACTTAGTAGGTGATCAATAAATATTAATTCTCTTCATTTTCTGAGATCCTTACCCTCATTTGCTGGGACTGTAGAGAAGCATAAAATAGATATAAGGACTTCAAGAGCAAACACAGAGAGTAGTGTACTTCCTTAAGTAAAGAAATTGGAATGAATTTGACAAGCTGTTGTCGTGTGTCAGGCTTCCATAAAGACATACTTAGTCATGATGGATTTCATTGGGAAGGAATCTTGCAATGTTAATTAGAATGTTTTAGGTAATTCAAATGTAAATGAATGGCTTCATATGTTCAAGTATTCTGGGGTCATCCTTATCCTTTAAATTAATATTCCAATGAAAATTACATAACCCTCCAGTTTCTTGCCCAAAAGAACTTCAGCTCCCTTCTGAGGTTTTGAGTATATCTTGGTGTCTTTCCTGCTTTGGTACCATTTGTCATTTTTTATTATACTAAGTTCTTGGTTGTCACTGACCATCTGATCACCATACCCCATTGTCAATACCCCTTCCTCTTCTTCATAACATCCAAATGAGGACAAAGCCCCTCCTTTGTGTCCTAAAGCAGTGTTAAACCAGATGGATAAGAATTTCCCTCCCCAAGCTCCATCAGGAGGTGTTTCTGGTTGGTTCTCTGCCTCCTTGGGTCCTAGCTGCCAGCCTGCTGCTGGGTTCAACAGCCTTTTTAGACTTGGCAAGTTTTCCCTTGTGTCCTCTCCCCACCCAAGTCCACAGAACTTAATCCCCTATTTCTCTACTGAAAATGCTCACAGCACTCAAATCAGATGCCAGATCCACATGAAGACTGCCATGTTTCCTTCACGGGAAAAAACCTGCACTATCCCCAAATAAAACACCAGTTACAAAAGTGTAACTTTACATATGTTAATGCCATTATCTGATAGACTTTAGTCATTCTTTCTATACTCTAATTTCATTGCATTGGGCTTGGTCAGAAGAGGTGGAGGTGGAAGTTTTAGAAGATGTACACATGGAGCAGGCACTGTGGTATAGTGGGTATGGCACCAGCATCCCATATGGGGCCTGGTTCAAGTCCTGGCCGCTCCTCCTTCAATGTAAGCTCTCTGCTACAGCCTGGGAAAGCAGTGGAAGATGGCCCAAGTGCTTGAGCCCCTGCACTCATGTGGGAGACCTGGAAAAAGCTCTTGTCTCGGCTTTGGATCGGCCCAGCTCTGACTGTTGCGGCCATTTGGGGGAGTGAACCAGTGGAAGGAAGACCTCTCACTCTGTTTTTCTTTTTCTCTCAGTAACTATACCTTTCAAATAATGATAATAATAATAATAATAAAGATGTACACAGATGTGAGCACATGCAGAAATATAAAATGACCTCATAGTTCCTTCATGTTAGGCTCTATTCTGTCAACATTTTTTACTTAAAGAGAAAGTTAGGAAAGGTGGAGAGCAGAAGGAATAGAAGAGAAAGGCAGGTTAATGAGCACAAAAATATGGTTAGGGGAAAGGGATAAACTCTAGTGTTCTACAGCACAGCAGGTGACTCCAGTCCACAAGAACCTATTGGATATTTAATGACTAGACAGAAGAGAAGAACTCAAAGTCTTCAAGCACAGAGTGATGACAGGGAGAGGTGGTGCTAACTGCTTTGATTTGCTCTAGATACACTGTGGGTATTGGTTCAAAGGTCACACTACACTCTACAGATATGTGCAATTTGGATTGTTAATCAAAAATTGCTATAAAAGTTTAAAGATATCAACCTACTAACATTTTATCACCACCCATTAAATATATGTGTCAAAAATGCAATATCTGGGGACTGCAGCTGTGGTAGAGCAGGTAAAGCCACCACCTGCAATGCCAGAATCCCATTTTGGCACTGGTTTGAGTCCTAGCTGCTCCACTTCTGATCCATCTCCCTATTAATGGTCTGAGAGAAGCAATGAAACATGGCCCAAGTGCTTGGGTCCCTGATACCCAAGTGGGAGACGGAGAAGAAGCTCCTGGCTTCTGGCTTGGGCCTGGCCCAGCTCTCGCGGTTGCAGCTATCTAGGGAATGAACCAGCAAATGGAAGATCTCTTTCTCTTCAGCTCTGACTTTCAAATGAATACATAAATCTTAAAATAAAAAGCAATATCTGCAAAGTACAGTAAAGTGAAGTGGACTAAAAATAAAATTAATCATTAAAAATCTCATAATTGTAATCTCTTAATTTATAATTCAGTGTAGTTATGTAAATTTGATAATGAAATTACTAAAGTTTAAGTATAGGCAAGATAATTTGGCCTGTAATTTTATGTGGAAAGTTGGACACAGAGGAACAAAATTAAGTTTACTGAATTCTCACTGTAGGAGATTTTTTTCTCTGTGAATTTCTTAGCTTCTGAAAAAAAAATTTGGGGTGGGAAAGGAGGAGAATTATACATGTTATTATAGTAAGGTAGGAGGGGCCTTCACAAAGTTCATGGAAAAATACATCATCTTTTGATTGCATTAAGTATAGATAAGTGTTTGTGTTTGTGGTTCAGTATTTCAGAGCCATAACTTATTTGAAATTACCTAATCTGGTTTTGAATACATTTGTGATGGACTCATTTTAAATTAGATTTCCTTGAGTTCATGGTGTCCTTCCATTAGAAATAAAAATGGTCAAGACAATTCAGTTTGTCTTTTCTTTTTGTTTGGGCCTGATAATAATAATTTTCCTGGAATTGATAATATGTGAAGTTATAAGAATGGATCTAAAATTCCTAGATCACCCTCTTCTTGACACATCTGATGGAACTTTTCACAACGAAGTGAAGCTCAGGGGACCAATAGGTCTCATCTTGCACTGCAGGTAGGTCAGGGAGATACTCAAATCATAAATACTTCCCTCTATCTCCAAGTTGTGCAGCATTTCAGAGCCAACAGACACAGATGACCTATTCAGGCTGGTGGAGTAAACCCCACCACAGAACTGTATAGAGTACGTAGAGCACTAGGGAGCCTGGAAGAGAAGGAAAGCCTGCATGGTTTCAGTAAGATGATTTTGCTCTGATTCATGTCATATGTCTGATTGTTTAAGAGATTGTGATTATACAATAACTTCATTTGAGAAAACACCAAATGTGTGTAGGCAATAATTGAAATGTCAGTTATTATTTGGAATGGGTATTTACACACACACACACACACACACACACACACACACACACACACACTTTAAATACACTGAGATTTAAAAAGAAGACCATGTCCTCACCTTCCTCCAAACATTGGTGGTTCTCATTTCTTTTAAATCCCATTATTTAGGAAGAATTGAAAGAAAGCTCAGCTGAGATCAGTCTCAGAAGCCAGCTGACTTGCAGGTGCACCTTGAAGATGAACTACAAGTCATGAAGTATCTAATAAGGTAACTATCCCCTTAGTTACCTAGTGGTGTGTTTTAGTTCTTTTTAACTACAAGGCTTAGTTTTTTATGATAGTTAAGTTGCTACATCTGAATAGAATTATTTTATAAATAGAGGAATATTGATTTAGGCTAATTTTAACAGAGTAGTACGTCAGTATCTATGGGATATTGGTCCCAGGACCTCCCCTCAGATAGCAAATTCTGGGGATATTCAACTCCTTTATATAAAATGCCACATGCAATCTCCTATTTCTAGATGACTTATAATATGTAAATAATATGCAAATATTTGTTGCACTGTATTGTTCAGGGAATAATGACAAGAAAAAAAAAGTTCTTGCATGTATTTCAGATGCACTTTTTTTTCCTGAATATTTCCAGTCCACACATGGTTGAATGATTATGGCTATCATCAAGATTATAGATATGGATGCTTGTGGTAGGAAATACTTGGCGGCTGGTTCTGTGGCTTGTGGATTTGCTTTGTTGATTCACAGATGCAGAACCTGCCGAGACAGAGAGCCGATTGTCTATCCTATTCATTTCTTGCTTACACTGGATGGAACAACAATCATCTTAGCCCAAAGGAGGAACACAAGACAAGCCCTTTAGTAACATTGCCACAACCTTCGCCTTTATGTATCTTTGAGTGGGAGAAAAAAGGAAGGAGATGCTGCCTACATCTGTGCCTCTAAGTGTCAATGCCATTTTTCATGTGTTCCAAGGTGAAAACATGTTCAGCAACCACGAATCTAGTATGGTGGACTCTGAATTTTTTAAGCTACAGACTCTTTTTCTCAACATGCTTTTTAAACTTCCCTTGACATGTATAAAACAGATGCTTTGGTTGAAATGGTGGCAGCAGGGGATGGGAAAGTTACAGAACCCCAGTGGCTGGCTTCTTTTCCAGATTCCTTCACTTTCAAGGGTCCTGAGGCACCTCTACAGAATCCTGGGGCCAGGGGAGCATGGCTGTATGTAGTTGGCTCTGTTGCATCATACTAATTGCATGACAAACAGACTGCAAATATGCATCGAAAATATTAGAGGCTGAGTTGTGAAATAGCTGCAAGATCACAACTGTATTCAAACCCCAGGAATGCTCAGTGGTCATCAAGGAGAGGAGGAGGGGCGAAGGGTTGGGTTCTACTCTCTTGCATCCCTGCACACACAGAAATACACACAACTTACACATGGTCATTCTTTCTTTTTTTTTTTTTTTGACAGGCAGAGTGGACAGTGAGAGAGAGAGACAGAAAGAAAGGTCTTCCTTTGCCATTGGTTCACCCTCCAATGGCTGCCGCGGATGGCGCGCTGCGGCCGGCGCACTGCGCTCATCCGATGGCAGGAGCCAGGTGCTAGGTGCTTTTTCCTGGTCTCCCATGCGGGTACAGGGCCCAAGCACTTGGGCCATCCTCCACTGCACTCCTGGGCCACAGCAGAGGGCTGGCCTGGAAGAGGGGCAACCGGGACAGAATCCGGCGCCCCGACCAGGACTAGAACCCGGTGTGCCGGTGCCGCAAGGTGGAGGATTAGCCTGTTGAGCCATGGCGCCGGCCAATGGTCATTCTTTTATCTGTTTACCCTACTGGGTTTCATATGTCAGATTTTTTTTTTAAAGAAAATATTCAACTTCTGTAACATAATCAACAAACAAACCTCACAACTCTTTTATTTTTTCCTTATTTTAGTGGTGAGTGACCATACTGAAGCAGCTTGCAGTGAGAATGGGTCTTCCAATCTTCAACATCAAACTGAACAGTCTGGTTTGTATATTTGAAGCCTTACAAACTATGAATAAATGCCTTTGGAAAAAGAGAATAATCTTGGTTTTCTTTTTCTTTTTCTTTAAAAGTGGATAGCAATTCTAAAGTAATAATCAAAAAGCCAGCAATTTTATTTCACCATCTCTAACCACTTCATGATTGTGCCACTGGAGTTTCTGATTTATTCCCAAGACTCTTTGCCTTTGCCCCTGTTTATGTGACCTCTCCTGGGAAACACGCCCACAGCAGGGGTCATTGAAAGGCCACTGGGTTGAGGTTATGGAAAACAAGAAAATAGAAAACACTTTTTAAGATATAAAATAGAGAAAGAAGGAAAAGCATATGACAGCAGTGCAAATCTAAAATGCCAGTGGCCTCCAGTGCTTATAACTGACAACACAGAGTTTGAGCCACTGGGCAGTGTGAACTTCTCTCATTGGGTGCACAGCTGGGACAATACCTGGCTGGTGCATCTCCCACCGCTTTCTGTGTCCACGGTCAAAGGCAAGGAGACAGGGACTAAGACATTGGCTAAGGCTACTTTGGAAGTTTCCTTTAATGTACTGTGTGAAGTGTTGGAAAATTTTAACAAACAGCCTTGTCATAGTGGGAAACCTTACTACTTAATTTCAGGGCACTCATTCTTCTAATTCTTTGTCTCCCATCATGCTCCTTCATTAGCCTAGTACAAAGTTATTGTTTCATTATCTTCACACTAAGATGAGAAAACTGAATTCTTCTCTCTTGTGTGTGAGCCAAGATATAACATGGATTAGGGTTGCCAGGCTAAAATAGACAATAGGGACAGGATGAAAGATGACAGATCAGCATGCATGTGTAGTGGACAGCCACATTTTTCTATAGATCCCAGTACTTTGGAGGTGACTCAGATGAAATCAGCCTTGTAAATTATGGTATCAAGCTATAGGCTGAACTCCTACTCAGCCAATTGATATAATCACATAGCAGCAGTCATATTGCATGTGGAAATACTTTACTTGACCTAAGTTCATACAAACATGACAATTCTGAAAATGATTTGTGTTTACTAAGCTTCCTCTATTCCTTCCCCTTCCATCCTGTAAAAATACTTTTTTCACTTATAAGGATCCGGACATTAGAAACGTCAATGTTTTATTCTTTTCTTATTGGTCACTTACCTAAAATTTAAATAGCAATCAGCAATCACAAAGGAAGGCGTGCCCACTGTCTATCCAGGAGAGTGAGTATATCACATCATCTTTTTGAGCAGGTTTGCTGAGGAGTGAGAAGCTGGTTCTGTCACGGAGCAAGTACAAGGGGGTGTACTGGGAGGGCAGAAGTTGTGGGGGTGGGGAGGTGGGCAGTACTACTCGGGAAGTCCAAGCAACGGGTTGGGAGCTCGGGAAATCGACTCAGCAGCCTGTCACACTCTCAGCCTGGTGTTCATGCTGATACTTCTAAGTGATGGAGGATGTCTGAACAGGCTGGAGAAACCTAAGCAACAATTCCAATGTGGTACTCACGAGACACAACTGTTGCACAGTGTTTAGTATAAGCATTGTTCTATACAGTCCTTCAGAGCTTTTAAAGGCACACTCTATTTCAGGTTGCTTAACCACGGGCCATCAGTCAATGTACCTTGACTGATGAAGGTACATTACCATTGATATGCATCTTTTTTGCTGAATATAGGCAATGCATAAATGTAGTTACATTTTCTGAATATCCATATTCCCAAGTAAATTTAATACTCAATATGGGCACTTTACATTACATTTGATTACAGTCATGATTGAGTTGGTCAGTTGATTCAAACAAATATTAATTTAGTAGTATATTATTTCAATTTCTTTTTTGTTAGCCAAAACAAAATTTCCAACCAAATTCTGAGCTCTCTGGCTAACTGTCAAAACACATTGAAGCACTGGAAAACAGACTAGGGCTATAGCAAAGTGGGCTCTGATGAACCTACCAAGAGTTGAAAGGATTTGATTATGATTCAATTTGATTTTAAGAATTGATTTTTAAAATACATATTTACAACATTTTAGCACTATAATAGAAAATAACTTGTACAGTTATGGGATTTAAAATGTGATAGCGTATGAACGACTAGCCCCTTACTGAGTTGACAGAAGTTAAACAGAAAAGTAATGATTGCAACTGACTAGGAAAAAGTTAGAAAGTTGCCTAAAATTGTTTAGATATCAAAGTTGAACTCACTAATTTAGTTGGTTCTGCCTCATTTATACTGGAATCAGTTATACGTCATAGACCAAGCTGCTAGAGCCTACGGTCAACCTGGAAGGGAGGCAAAGAGGGAAGGAAACAGGGGTGGAGGGGAGAGAGTTGTGCATGTATGATATACACATTTTGGATTCTCTTGTGACTGGCTCTGCCTTGGCTTCCTGCACACCAGTCAGCCGGGAGCCAGGCAAAGACTCCCTACTTTTATCAAGGGACAGAAAACTGTCTCTGCCTAGTTGAGAAATTTGCCAGCTTCACTCCAGTACATGAGCCATGACTTTTTATTTGCAAAGAACTTTTCAAAGAAATGAGCTATCATTCCCTAGTTTTGCTAGAAAAAAATAGCATGTGTGTTGTAGTTTGGGCATGAGGGAGACTGGGAATGAGGGACAGATAGTCCCTTCCTCTCAAGTTATGCAATATTTGAGGAACAGCATCCAATATGTAACAGACAAGTAAATACACATAGTCTCTTGAAGCTTAAAAAGAGTTTAAAAGTAGAGTAAGTTTGTTTTTGACCTTACAATGCCTGAGAGTTACAAATACTAGCATATCCCCAGACTAACATGTGTTAGCTATAAGTAGATCAGTTTTCTGAGGCTATGAGGGACAACGGAACCAATACATGCACACACACACACTTGTACTTAGTAAGCTCTACCGGTTAAGTATTTAAAATAAATACTAATTAAACAAGGCCAAATGCATAGCTGTTTTCTTATTTAATTTGTTTTAGATCCCCATTGGCTAGCAAAGTAAAATTGGTATTCTCTTTAGCAAGTACCCTTTTATTTATTAGAAAGAATTACATGTGTTGTGTGGCTCTACTCAATGTGGGGAATTTATGTTAAGAAGCTTAATCTGTCATCTCTGATTTGATCCTTAATATTAAAATATGGACATTCAATACATGTTTAAATATTAAAACACATAGTTATATTAGGGGCCACAATGTATCAGCTTACTTTTTTTATGTTGGTTTTTGTAAAAAAAAATACTTATTTTCACTCTTATTTGAAAGGCAGATGGAGGTTGAGAGGGAGAGAGCAAGCAAGTGGGGTAGGGGGAGAAAGAGAGAGAGAGATCTTCCATCCTGTGGTTCACTTGCCAGATGCCTGTATCAGCCAGGGCTGGACCAGGCTAAAGCTAAGAGCCAGGAACCCAATCTGGGTCTACCACAGGGGTGGCAGGGATCCAAGGACTTGTGCCATCACCTACCATCTGCCAGAGTACGCATTAGCAGGAAGCTGATGTATGTACTTGATTGTATGTACTTGAACCAGGTGCTCTTAAGTGATGTCTTAATTGCTAAGGCAAACACTAGCCCCAGCTTATTTTTAATAAATGACTTATTTCAGTATTTAACTTCATAATAAAATAACTTATTAAGGTGATTTAATTTGGTTGGGAAAACTGAGACACACAACAGAATTTTGGTCTTTAAACCTTGGTCCAAAGTATCCATAGTTATTACAATATTGAATTAGGAAACTTAAAAAACCTAACAATGTGAAAATTGGGCAAATTCCAAAATGATCTATTTAGAAACTGTTTCAGAGAATGGAAATCAATCCTTCCTCATAGCACAAATTATTCAGTATTTTAATAGTTGAAATAAATAACTAAACTGATTGTTATCACCCTGGGATTAAATCTGGGAAACCCATTTTTAAAAGAAAATCTGGTTTTTCATTAACACCGTTAAATGGACTTGCCCAGGCTGACCAGACATTTTGACCCTAGTGAACAATTAGCCACAATACATGCTCCAGCAGTGGGATATGGTTTTATCGTTGCTATTTAGTTTTGTTTTGTTATCAACAGGTTTGTCCTGGGCTGGCTAGAATCAGATTTTTGACTAACACTTTGGCCTGGGCAGTACTATAATTTTGAAGTCATATCTATGCAGAAGCAAGGAGCTCATTATTGTGTTTATTTTTAGAATATATACATATAATAATTGAGTTTGTGGAGAACACAATGAAGCATTAGCTATTTTTAATAAACAATGATTTATCATAATTACCTGGGACTAGGATGTTTTTGTTTTCCTAGTTAAAAAACAGAGTAAAGAAAGATAAACAAAATAAAACACACAATAAATTTTAATAAATAGAAGTTACTCAAGCAGCACTTAAAATGTAATGACATGTTGAGTTAGAAATTGCAAAATGCTTCATTATTTATACTTTTGGCAAGTTATTTTTACTTTGAGCAAAAGTAAGACAATATATTAATATTTGGTAGCATTAAACATATTAATTCTTAGCCTTAGATAAAACTATAAGAACAATGAATACATGATTAAATGGCATAATAAAAAAACAAGTTCTACATCTTCTCCAGAGCTCTTGCTCATAGTATGATCTTTACCTGGAGCTCACCTGACTGGCGTACCCATCATAAACACTGGCCCTTCCTGAGCCTTTTCCTAGTTCTGCTTCATGTGATTTCCTTCAAATCACCATTCATTATTTGTGTACTTTAAAGGATACTTTTTGGGGCTGGCACTGTGGCACAGGGGGTTAAGCCACAGCCTGTTTCACTGGCATCCCATATGGATGTCGGTTCGAGTGCCAGCTGCTTTGCTTCCAATTCAGCTCCCTGCTGATGCTTCTGGGAAAGCAGCAGAGGAGAACTCAAGTCCTTGGCCCCTGTACCCATGTGGGAGACCTGGATAAAGCTCTTGGCTCCTGGCTTCAGCCTGGCCCAGCCCTGGTCATTGTGGCCATTTGGTAAATGAAACAGCAACTGGAAGATCTCTCTTTCTGTAACTCTGCCTTTCAAATAAATAAAGAAAATTTTGTTTTAAAAATAATACTTTTATTATTTCTTTATCAATTACAAATGCTTTTCAGTTTTTTTACACTTTTTAGAAAATTTATATAAAGGGTCTCTCTGCCCCTCACTCTCTCTGTAACTCAAATAAATAAATAAATCTTAAAAAATTATATAAAGAGACCAAATTTCATATATATAGTTTTAGGAGCATAATGATACTTCCCACCCTAACCTCCTTACTCTTTCATTTCTTATTTTTTTTTTATTTTTTGCAATGACATACTTTCAATTACTTTATAAAATCACAAGCTTTACTCTGTACTAAATAAAGAATTCAACAAGTAGTAAGTAGAAAGACCACTGTTTGACTTGATCAGCCCTTGTCCTATTGATGAACAACTTAATACTCCATCTCTTTTAGTATTTTTTTGTGTGTTCTACTTAATACTATTGGTTGAACTCTTTAATTAACACATAATTATTCTTAGGTGTTTAAATTTAACTGAAAAGTGATCACTGTTAAATATAAGAGTGGGAATAAGAGAGGGAGGAGATGTACAATTTGGGACATGCTCAATTGGACTTTCCCCAAACGCTAGAGTTAGAAACATGCCAGGGGATGCCAATTCATTCCCATCAAGGTGGCATGTACCATTGCCATCTCACTAGTCCAAGTGATCAATTTCAGTTCACAATTGATCATACTGATAGGATTAAGAGTCAAAGGGATCACATAAACAAGACCAGTGTCTGCTAATACTAACTGATAGAATTAAAAAGGAGAGAACGATCCAACATGGAAAGCAGGATACACAGCAGACTCATAGAATGGCAGATTTCCTAAACAGCACTCTGGCCTCAGAATCAGCCCTTCAGG
This sequence comes from Sylvilagus floridanus, assembly GCA_949820135.1. Classification (NCBI taxonomy): domain Eukaryota; kingdom Metazoa; phylum Chordata; class Mammalia; order Lagomorpha; family Leporidae; genus Sylvilagus; species Sylvilagus floridanus. The sequence continues at coordinate 132,512,139 of OX463236.1, read as the reverse complement.
CATTTGGATCTGGCTGAAGAGCCCATGAGAGTGTTTTAGGCATGGAAAGCCAAGACACTGGCAAAAAACAAACAAACAAACAAACAAACAAACAAAAAAACCCTAAATGAAAGATCTCTGCGAGTGAGATCCCAGTGGAAAGAATGGGCCATCAAAGAAGGAGGTACCTTTCTCTGAAGGGAGGAGAGAACTTCCACTTTGACATGACCTTGTCTTAATATAATCAGAGTCGGTGAACTCAAAAGACTTCCATAGCCTTGGCAACTCATGACAAGAGCCTAGGGTGATTACTGACGCCATAAAGAACAGTGTCAATTGTTAAGTCAACAACAGGAGTCAGTGTGCACTTACTCCTCATGTAGGATCTCTGCCCTTAATGTGTTATACAATGTGAATTAATGCTATAACTAGTACTCAAACAGTACTTCATACCTGTGTTTCTGTGTGGGAGCAAACTGTTGAAATATTTACTAAATATATACTAAATTGATCTTCTGTATATAAAAATAATTGAAAAAGAATCTTGATGTGAATGGAATGGGAGAGGGAGCAGGAGATTGGAGGGTTGCGGGTGGGAGGGAAGTCATGGGTGGGGGGTAGCCACTGTAATCCAAAAGCTCTACTTTGGAAATTTATATTTATTAAATAAAAGTTTAAAAAAATGACAAAAGAAAAACCACTGTTCCTCAAGAGGATAGACCCGGGCTATAAATAATAATCAAGGGGCCAGAGCTGTGGCTCAGTGGGTTAATGCCCTGGCTTGAAGCACCAGCATCCCATCTGGGCACCGGTTCTAGTCCTGGCTGCTCCACTTTCTATTCAGCTCTCTTCTATGGCCTGGTAAAGCAGTAGAGGATGGCCCAAGTCCTTGGGCCTCTTCACCTGCATGGGAGACACAGAAGAATCTCCTGGCTCCTGGCTTTGGATCGGCGCAGTTCTGGCAGTTGTGGCCAATTCGGGAGTGAACCAGCAGATGGAAGATTTTCTCCCTCTCTCTCTATTGCTTTCTGCCTCTCCTCTCTCTGTGTAACTCTGACTTTCAAATAAATAAATAAATAAATATTTAAAAAAATAATAATCAAATCTCAAAATGTCAATTTCACTGACATACTTTTTTTTGTACTCTGTATATTAGTTACCAAGAAATCAGGGAAAACATATGATATTTGATTGTTGGGTACTTGCTTATTTCACACTGAGTATGAATATTCCCTGATGCTAGCAGACCACCTAAGCCCCAGAACTGACACATGTCCCCAGGACTAGTATGGTTCAGACATGGCCAGTCTCTAGATAACAGCAAAGGATTTCCTCAGATTTACCTGAACAAAGTTAACAGCATACTGCCCTTGAACTTAACAATGACTCCAGTGGCCTACTACATTATTTCTCTTACTCAATATCCTTTCCAGTAAAAAAAAAAAAGATCAGATAAAGTCTTTAAAAGTAGTCATTACAGTGAAGCCATCTGAGACTGGGTAACATAATAATTACTTTTGAGAACTAGAAATACATTTTTTTTTAGTCTGAAAAATGTGTTAAGGTTTTAGAAAAATGTTAGTAATGATTTTAAGTGCTTTAAAATATGTGAATAAAAAGGTAACTATTAAATGAGTTCAGGTAACAGTCCTAGTAACTTGGTGCTTTCATATTAGGACTTTAATGCACGTTAGACGCACTAAATACCCCAATGTGCAGCCTTTTTTCTTAGACGACCACATGGACAGGAACCGACTCAGCCAGGTTGACAGAACAAGTTACCAACAAAACTTGAACTTCAGTGTGTGGCTTATTCCCAGCCCAGGTAGCTAACTATGGTTATATACCTACAAGGGGCACATTTATTAATTAATCAGCACTTACTGAGTAGTGACCATGCACTGAGCACTGTAATAGGTTATGGGTTTCCAAAGATGACTTAAATCTGGTTCTGCCTTTAAAAAGCTCATAGCCATTCTATATCTCCTAGTCAACCTGCAGCTGTCCTGTGACTAACTCCATAAGGGCACAACCGTTTCTTGAATTTTACCCTGATTCTAACCCAGAAATTGATTATGAAATGTACCTGATAAACAGGCTTTAGAACCAGATTTGCTTAGGCCATTTGTTTATTGCACACTAAAAAAACAAGTGTGCATAGAAATTTGGGTACGATTGTGACATTTTGATGTGAGTGTATTGAAATGTCCTTCTGAAAGTTTTTGTAAATGAAATTATTAGCAAATGAAATCATTAGCAAGTGAAATCTGTTATCACTTCTCTCTCTCTCTCTTTTTTTTTTTTACAGACAGAGTGGACAGTGAGAGAGAGAGACAGAGAGAAAGGTCTTCCTTTGCCATTGGTTCACCCTCCAATGGCCGCTGCGGCCAGTGTGCTGTGGCCGGCACACCGAGCTCATCCGATGGCAGGAGCCAGGTGCTTCTCCTGGTCTCCCATGGGGTGCAGGGCCCAAGCACCTGGGCCATCCTCCACTGCACTCCTGGGCCACAGCAGAGAGCTGGCCTGGAAGAGGGGCAACCGGGACAGAATCCAGCGCCCTGACCAGGACTAGAACCCGGTGTGCCGGCGCCGCAAGGCGGAGGATTAGCCTAGTGAGCCCCGGCGCCGGCCCTGTTATTGCTTCTCTTTTAAAATGTCTTTTCTTCTTTTATTTAAATAATAAATGTTCCTCTGCTCTTGAGCCAGTTGGTTCTGAGCCAGTTGGTTCTTGCCTCCTGATATACTGCCCAGGGTGGCTTCCTCTCCTAAATTTATTTTGTGTTTATTTTTCTGGCTTTGAAGATCAAACATTCTTCGAAAAGTCCTTTTCCCCTTTCTGTGAGACAGGTAATACAGTGACCACCTGCTAACTTCCTTGTCTCCCAGAGACAGGTTCCTAAGTGTTAGAGTAGAAGAGACCACAAAAACGGTGCTTTTCGACTTTCATGTCCTCTAGAGACGCATTACGTCTCTGCAGTTGCCATCAACACAGGATGTAAACTCCTTGAACGCACGAGTGAGACAGCAACCCACAGCAGTGCTGAGGTAGTATAATGGCTCATCAACTTTTCATAACAAATGTTGATACTAGACTATATCCATAGACCAGTTTAAATATTTTCATGTTTTTCATTTATTTGTTTTCATTTTGTTCAAAAGGCAGAGACAAAAAGAAGACAGACCAAGGGAGATCTTCCATTCACTGGTTCACTCTCCAAGTGCCCACAACAGCCAGGGCTGGGTCAGATTCAGCATGGGAGGGGCACAGGTACTTGATCCATCGCCTGCTGGCTCCCAGGCTTTGCATTAGAAATGGAGGAACCTGGACTCAAACCAGGTGTTCCCATGTGGGATGTGGGCTTAACGTCTGCACCAAACACCTGCTCCTACAATTTTTCTTAAAAAGAAAATTTGGGTTGTCTTAATCACTATTCCTTATTATCAAGGATAATTAACATGTGGCATTCTTACAAGTGTCTCTGAAATGTGCCTTGGATATATATGGCAATTCAGAGAAAATAAAATGAAGCTCAGACTTCCCATTTTCTAGGTCACAGGTTTTTGTGTGCGGCCTCCTCAGTATGCACCAGCATCCCCACTTGTTCTACAGAAACATGAGCGTGAGCAGAGGTGATTTTCTTTACTGCCACTGAGAGGATGGCTGTGTTTCCTCCTCTTGTGTTTGCTGGAAAGGGATCTAAAACTTTTATTACCCAGAGAGGCAATCAAAACCTTTCTTAAGTTTCTGCTGGTCTGCAAATAGCCCAGGAGGAGGAGACAATTATGTAGATGACAATATCACTGAGTTGTGAAAAGAAAAAAATGTACTGCTCTCCATCATGGAAGCAATTAACATTTGTGCCAAGTCTTCTTTAATCCAACATTTATGAATACTCTTCATGTTTCACTATTAGAGAATTTCTTTTCCTCAATGTTGAATTTCTTCTAATGAAATCATCCAGCAATTAACAAAGTTTTTCTCTCTACTATACTTACTTAGACAGGGATAATTTATTTCTTGAGAAGAAGGTAACTTCAGTGGGCAATTTCTTCTGTATTCACAAAGCAAGCTAAATTCTCCTCTTTCACTTTGCTGCTCTTGCAATGGGTCTTTGAGGGTAGAAAAGAGAGCAATCTTGTTGTGTATGTCTTGAGTTCTCAACATGGCTCACGGACCAGGATCACCCATAGAGTCTGGTGATGATAGGATGCTATGTAAGCAAGTAAGGGCCCCATGTGACTAGGATTTTTGTTTGTTTATGAATAATTCTCCTGGATGTATGAAAGTACAGTATTTGCTTAAAATAGCTTCAGGCCTGACCTTAAATTCTCCAAGCATTTTTTAAGTCCAGGAACTATCTAGATATTTTTCCCACCAAGGAGAAAATTAAGGCAAATTCTTCTATGTAGAATCAAGTAACTTCATGTCAAACAACAAATATTGAACAATAAAAGTGATTTCTGACAGATTTTAAAATTGTATTCACTAATTCTGAAAACATTATTGAATGTCTTCCATGTGCCTGAACCATTCCCTTTGAAGATTTTAACTACTTATGTCATTGTCATTATTTTTTCTATTTATTTATTTATTTTTTGACAGGCAGAGTTAGTGAGAGAGAGAGACAGAGAGAAAAGTCTTCCTTTTCCCGTTGGTTCACCCCCCAAGTGGCCACTACGGTCGGCACGCTGCACCAATCCAAAGCCAGGAGCCAGGTGCTTCCTCCTGGTCTCCCATGGAGGGGCTGGGCCCAAGCACTTGGGCCATCCTCCACTGCTCTCCTGGGCCACAGCAGAGGGCTGGCCTGGAAGAGGAGCAACCAGGACAGAATCCGGCGCTCCAACCGGGACTAGAACCCAGGGTGCCAGTGTTGCAGGCGGAGGATTAGCCTAGTGAGCTGCGGTGCTGGCCTATTGTCATTATTTTTAAATTCTTTTCTTTATATTTATTTGAAAGACAGACAGAGAGAGAGAGAGAGAGAGAGAGAGAGCGAGCTTCCATGTGTTGGTGTACTCTCAACATGCTTGCAACAGCCAGAGCTGGACCAGGCTGAAGCCAGGAGCCTGGAACTCCACCTGGGTCTACCACATGGATGACAGGGACCCAACTACCAGAGGTATCACCTGCTGCCTCTCCACGTATGCATAAGCAGGAACCCGGATTCAGGAGCAGAGCTGGGGTTTGAACCCAGGCTCTCCAGTGTGCAATGAGGGCATCCCAACTGGTGTCTCAATGTTGTACCAAAGGCTCTCCCCTGTTGTTATTTTCATAGACTATTGATTATGGTACATATTACAATCTTATCTATTTAGGTCATAAATCAGGGAAGAAATCGGGAATTTTCAGCTTCTAAAAAAAAAAAAAGGCCTGTCTGTTAGACAAGACTCAGAGTCTTATTTGTTAGATCCACCTGTCAACTGGGTACAGTAGAGCCTGAGGAAGAGTGTAAAGCGTCAGGCACAGTATATGTCAGTAGCTGTCAGTTCTCCATCCTTCTTTCCACTTTCATCCTTGGAGTACTCATGTATCCTGAGTGATGACCTTGGCATAGTGGTACTAAGCTTTAGCAGAGGCAGGGATCTTGTCTGTTCTGTCTGCTTGGACAGTGCCTGCCACCCAGCATGAGCTGCATAAATGTCTGTGAACAGGGGCAGTTCAGAACTTTCTGGAAGGCAACTTTCCATCTGTCCCACCCTCAGTGTAAGCACCAACTCTTCTCTTTTCGCAGTCTCTTTGTTTGTCTCATTGCTTATGGAGAATAAGACTATTCTTTATACAGAGATGATAAGCAGTGGCTTGTGTTTTTTTTCCCCTCACTTTATCTCTTATTTATTGCTGTCTTGATTAACTTATGTTTATTTACTTAACATTGGTAATAGAACCCTGGATGTTCAATTCTACAATGTTAGTTCTTCAAAAATATCTTATTCTAACCAGAGTAACAAAATTAAAAATTTACAGTATTTGTCGAAGATAAAAGTGAAACACTGGAAACTCCTCTGTGATTTACTTCATTGATATTTATTTCCAGTTCATCTATTAAAGATCTGGAGAATTAAACAAGAAAGGCAGGCACCTCAACTTTACCATGTAGTCATATATTTTGAAGAGTTAAACAGTAATTCAAGGAAAATGTGAAGGCGCCTTTTCACACATCAATAAGGTTTAATTAGTTGCAGTCTATATATCTAGTGTGTATGTGCAAAGGAACTTCATCCTCATGAAAATTACATCTTAGGAATACAATACTACCTCCAGGACAGTAATATAATAGTGTAACTATCATATTGCTCATAATTTATATGCCTTTAATATTCCCACTATTTTACATCATCTATATTCTTTGTGGGTACTAGGCAGATGACTACTTGAAGAATGATTCATCCATAGTTGCTCCAAGAGTATATATTCTGTTTAAATAATAATGTTGTTTATAATTCTTTATTACTAGGCTAAATCTCATGAAAGAATTGAGCTGTCTACAGAGTTGCTGATATAGTGCAGGTACCACCTTGCATGGTAACATGATTGGTCAAGGATTTAATTTGCTAGCCCTCAGGTCTAAAAACTCTGATAAAAAAAAATTTCCCCAGGGGCCGGTGTTGTGGTATAGAGGAGAAAGCCGCTGCCTGAGGCACTGGCATCCTTCCTGGGCGCTGGTTTGTGTCCCACTTGCTCTGCTTCAGATCCAGCTCTCTGCTAATGGCCTAGGAAAAGCAGCAGGAGATGGCCCTGGTGTCTGTGTCCACGTTACCCATGTAGGAGACCCGGAAGAAACTCCTGGCTCCTGGCTTCAGCCTGGCTCAGCCTCGCTGTTGTGGCCAGCTAGGGACTGAACAAGCAGGTGGCAAATCTCTCTGTCTCTGTCTCTCCCTTCTCTGTAACTCTGACTTTCAAATAAATAAATAAATCTTTAGAAAAAAATCCTCCAGGAGTCTAAAGTTCAATTTCCATGTCCATAAAATGAGGATGATAATCATGATTATAGAATTTACTGCAAGAATTAAATGAGTTAATATTTGTAAAGTATCTAGGGGAGTGGCAGGTACACAGCCAGCTCTCTGTGTTAGCTATTGCTTTTTTTATAATGAGATCATAGGAATATTTGCTAACTTCAAGGAATATTGATTTCCACTACTGTTGTCCTTTTCAGAGGCATTTTCCTTCCAGGGAAAAGATTACCTATTAGTAACCCCTCTATCCAGCATCATGTGGTCTATGACACTCAATTAATAAATACCAGATAACTTGGTGAGAGCTAAATGAAAGATGCATTGGATGGCCTTGAGGCACACACACACACACACACACACACACGTATACACTTACACGAAATTACTTAGAGTCCTGCTTATTTGCAGTTTGGATTAGCCAGATTTTTTAAAATACTTAGTTTATTTATTTGAAAGGCAGAATTAGAGAGAGAGAGAGATCTGCCATGTGTTGGTTCACTTCCCAAATGCTGCAGTGGCCTGGGTCTCCCACATGGGTGCAGGAGCCCAAGCACTTAGGTCATCTTCTGCAGCTTTCCCAGGCTCATTAGCAGGGTGCTGGATCAGAAGTGGAGCAGCCGGGACTTGAACCAGCACCCATTTAGGATGCTGGCCTTGTGCCACAATGCTGGTCTCTTAAGGGATATTTCTAATGACTGAGACAAAGCTGAACGTTCCTTGCATCTGTTGTTTTCCCCTTTCCAGGGGCTACCTTTCAAGTAGTTCTCTTTTCCTTTCTCTTGCCCTCCTCAGTAGGGATCACTGCTTTCCAAGAACAGTCTAATTTCCCCAAAGATCTTTACCATGTCCAGAGAGAGTCTTGACTATTTTTTTGGCCTTGGTCTTAGATTTTAGAATATTGCTTCGCAGCCTCTAGTTGTCTGGGATGACGCCACACTGTTCTGCATTAAATCCAAATCTGTAATCCACAGACAGAAGACAATGGGGTGGGGGTGGGGGGCGCAAGGAGTTTGCTCTTACTGACTTTGTAGAGAAAGAGAAAAGTCCTTAAATCACTGCTCTTCAGTCACTCCCGGTCTTATTACAGAAGATCAGCTGTGCCTTTCTCTTCTTTTTGGAAGCAAAGGCTTTCATGTTATTTTTGCATGGGAAAAGGCTCAGCACTGTGGTTGCAATATTGACTTTTTTTTTTTTTTTTTTTGGACAGGCAGAGTTAGACAGTGAGAGAGAGAGAGAGAGAGAGACAGAGAGAAAGGTCTTCCTTCCGTTAGTTCACCCCCCAAATGGCTGCTATGGCCGGCGTGCTGTGCTGATCCGAAGCCAGGAGCCAGGTGCTGGAAGAGGAGCAACCGGGACAGAATCCGGCGCCGCAACCGGGACTAGAACCCTGGGGCACCAGCGCTGCAGGTGGAGGATTAGCCTATTGAGCTGCAGCGCCGGCCTATATTGACTTATTTTCATTATCGAATGCTCTAATGTTTTCCGTAATTGTTCATGTATATGCAGTATCAATGTCACATAAACATACATAACTGATAACCAAAATTTAATTAGTTCCCCAAGAATTTTTCTTATAATGCAGTGCCTACAAGGTCAGTGATAGATATGAGTTGAATGGTTTGTTTCAGCAAGCATTATCACTTCCATATTGATTTTCCCTTTACCTGAAGCGCATCAGTGCCTGGGAGAAGCCACGTGTTATTTCTTTTTGATGAAAGCGTCATTGTGATCAATTGCTGCATTATTTTGCAAGGGCTGCTGTAACAAAGCACCACCAACGGGATGACCTTGAGCAACAGAAATGTGCGGCCTCTCAGTTCTGGAGGCTGGATGTCTAGGATCAAGGTGCTGGCAGGGTTAGCTCCTTCTGACGACAGATGTAGAGGAGAATGTGTCCTGTGCCCCTCTCCTAGCCTCTCAGGATTTACTGGCAACCTCTGGCTTTCCTTCTCGTATAGACCCCTGTCTTCATCTTCTCATGGCATTCTTCCTGTGTGTGTGTGTGTGTGTGTCTGTGTCTGTCCCAATTTCCCTTTTTATATAGATACCAGTTACAATGGATGAAGGGCCACCTTGCTTCTGTATGCTCTAATCTTTAATCCCATCTATATTGATCCTATGTCTAAATAAGGTCACATTAGGACTTCAACATATATGAATTTTAGGGGAACATTATTCAATTCATCACAATTATGATCCTCAGATCCCATTTTTTTAATACTTGATAAGCAAAAGGACCTGTCTCTTGGGTTTGTGTCTCACTTTAAAATAATAAGAAAAAATTAATAATCAAACATAAATAAATAAACCCACTAATCAACGAAACAACCCATTACCAACCCAGGGTCCTAACGCTCAGATGACAAATTGGCTGAGATAGGCGTCATTTCATGAGCACAGGTTCAGAACTGAATTCTCTTATGCACAGTTCAAGGATGTAACACCTAATTAACTGCAGCATGGAAAATACTTATTTAAAAAAGAGAAGGAAAATAGAAGAAATTGAAAAAAAAACCCTAAATTAGAAAATCTTTAGATTTTATACAACCTACTGACAAGGAAACTGTGAGGGTGACACCCATCCTGTATTCTGTGGAATTGTTCCAAGATTACCAGGAAAATCTTACATCCTGTGAGCTTCACTTTTGTATCTAAACACATGCTTAATATTTACCAAAGCAGTAGAAGAAGGTATTTGATGATGATAAATTGTTATGTTACCTGGGGAAAACTCTCAAAATTGGAAAACTCACTTGTGAATAGCTTAAACATTTTTAGTCTTTGCCTTTTACAACATGTAATGTTTAAAAGTAAATAACCTTTAATATTAATGTATTGAATAATTTTAAAATGAGAAATGTAATGAATGCTTTGGTTTGATAATCGTAGTTCATGTGACATACATCTGTCTTCAATAAAATATAAATATAGGTATATTTGGGGTCACAGTTATGCTGAGGAATGGACAACTTTTGCTTTTAAAACTTTTTTTATTGAAATGATATCTTTTTTTTTAAAGATTTATTTATTTCCTTGAAAGTCAGAGTTACACAGAGAGAGAAGGAGAGGCAGAGAGAGAGAGAGAGAGAGAGAGGTCTGGTTCACTCTCCAAATGGCTGCAATGGCCAGAGCTGAGTCAATCTGAAGCCAGGAGCCAGGAGCTTCATCAGGTCTCCCATGTGAGTGCAGGGGCCCAAGGACTTGGGTCATCTTCTACTGCTTTCTCAGACCATAGAAGAGAGCTAGATCGGAAGTGGAGCAGCCAGGATTTGAATTGGTGCCCACATGGCACCTTAGGCAGTGGCTTTATCTACTACACCACAGTGCTGGCCCCTGAAACGATATCTTTAATGCTCATTCAAACAATTACTGGAGGCTGGTGCGAGGCTCACTAGGCTAATCCTCTGCCTGCGGCGCCGGCACTCCAGGTTCTAGTCCCGGCTGGGGTGCTGGTTCTGTCCCGGCTCCTCCTCTTCCAGTCCAACTCTCTGCTGTGGAGTCCTTGGGCCCTGCACCCGTGTGGGAGACCAGGAGGAAGCACCTGGCTCCTGGCTTCAGATCGGCGCAGCGCACCAGCCGTGGAGGCCATTTGTGGGGTGAACCAAGGGAAGGAAGACCTTTTTCTTTGTCTCTCTCTCTCACTGTCTAACTCTGCCTGTCAAAAAAAAATTACTGGAAACATATACATTCTTTGGGGGTATTTTCATCTGAGACTCCTTATATAATAGGCAATTTTGTTATTCGATGTCCGTTACCTGAAACAATATTTCTGAAACTATGCAACATTTTTCTTACTAATAGCAACAGCCTCCCCCCCCCCCCGCTTTAAAAAAAAAAAAAAACAACAACAATGGACTACAGGGGAGAAGTTTCCTTTTCCTTGGGGTGGGTGCATTGGGGGGCACAGAGAACAAAATTTACACTCAGAGTTAACTGGGAAAAACATATAGAAGAAACTGAGCAGGGTGGGCATTTGGCCTAGAAGCCAAGCTGCCTTCAGCTTAAGTTACGTTAGGACGCCCACTTCCTGTGTCTGGATACCTGGGTTCAAGTGCCAGCTCTGGCTCTCAGGCTTCCAATTCCCCTTTCCTGCTAGTGCAGATCTAGGGAGACAGCAGGGGATGATTCCCGTTGTTGGGTTCCTGCCACCCACATGGGAGACAAGGATGGAGTCCCTGGCTCTCGGCTTCAGCCTGACTCAGCCTTGGCTGCTGTGGGCGCTTGGGAGTCACTCACCCAATGCAGGCTCCTTGTCTCTGTCTCTCTTATCTCTGCTGTCTTTCTGCCTCTCAAATAAAAAAGGTGGATATTTATCAGAGAGATATTTTCAGCAGTATTTTCTATAAAAATATCTCGGGCATGGTTACCTACTCCTTTGTGTGTTGATCTGACAGTTTATATCTATGGCCAGATTTTTGATTTAGTGGTCTAGTCAAACTACCTTTGTACAGGTTTGTTTGCAGAGAATTGGAAGTGTTAGTTATTGTGATCTTCTATATGATGTCAGAAACTGGTAAATCTGACCAAAGGACAGAGTTAGGGCACTCCTGGGACATTTACACCATGGTGTCTTTATGTACTGTTGTGGTTTGCAAATCAGTTTGAGAAAAATGTCACTGATGAACCAAGCAGACTCTGGAACACAGGAACAAGAGAAATCAGAAGGTGGGTTATATTCTTTTACTTCCAAGTGATCATCTTCAGTTCACAGTTGATCACACTGATAGGTATAAGAGTCAAAGGGATCACACAAACAAGACTAGTGTCTGCTAATACTAACTGATAGAATCAAAAAGGGAGGGAACGATCCAACACGGGAAGTGGGAGACAACAGCAGACTCATAGAATGGCAGATGTCCTAAATAGCACTCTGGCCTCAGAATCAGCCCTTAAAGCATTCAGATCTGGCTCAAGAGCCCATGAGAGTATTTTAGGCATGGAAAGCCAAGACACTCTGGAAAAAAAAGAAGACCTAAATGAAAGATCTCTGTGAGTGAGATCCCAGTGGAACGAATGGGGCCATCAAAGAAGGAGGTACCTTTCTCTGAAGGGAGGAGAGAACCTCCACTTTGACTATGACCCTGTTGGAATAAGATTGAAGTTGGCGGACCCTAAAGGCTTCCATAGCCTTGGCAACTCATGACTAGAGCCTAGGGAGATTATTGATGCCATAAACAAGAGTGTCAAATTGTTAAGTCAACATCAGGAGTCACAGTGTACTTATTCTCATGAGGGATCTGTCCTTAATGTGTTGTCCAATGTGAAGTAATGCTATAACTAGCACTGAAACAGTACTTTACACTTTGTGTTTCTGTGTGGGTGCAAACTGATGAAATCTTTACTTAGTATATACTGAATCAATCTTCTGTATATAGATAATTAAAAATGAAAAAAAAATCTTGGTGTTAAATTGGAAATTGCCTAGAAAATTAATCAATTTTTTAAAAAAATATATCATGTAGGATCTCTGTCCTTAATGTGCTATACATTGTGAATTAATACTATAACTAGTACTCCAACAGTATTTTTCACTTTGTGTTGCTATGTGAGGGCAAACTGTTGAAATCTTTACTTAATATATAGTAAACTGATCTTCTGTATATAAAGAGAATTGAAAATGAATCTTGATGTGAAGCAAGGGGAGAGGGAGTGGGAAAGGGGAGGGTTGCGGGTGGGGGGGAAGTTATGGGGGGGAAAGCCATTGTAATCTATAAGCTGTATTTTGGAAATTTATATTCTTTAAATAAAAGCGTTATAAAAAAAAATTGAACAATTCAAAAGAAAATGTGCCAAATCCCTCTGGGACCGGATAGCACCATGGAATAAGGACAGATAGCAACTGAATGCAGTGGTTGAGATTTTCGTGAGGGATTGTTTCCTAATTATCCAATCACCAGTTAGGTACAAGTTCATAATATGTAGATAAATTCATTTAATTTGCTGTGATTATAGTCTTGTATGAGTTGCTTAACTCCTTGTGAAATGAGACTTTAAAAAAACTGTTGTACAGGGGACAGCACTGTGGCATAGAAGGTTATGCTACTGCCTGTGACTTTAGCATTCCATGAGTACTGGTTTGAGTCCAGGCTGCTCCACTTCTGATGCAGCTCCATGGTCACGTGCCTGGGAAAGTAGCAGAAGACGGTACAAGTCCTTGAGCCCCTGCCACCCACATGGGAGACCTGGATGAAGCTCTTGACTTCTGCTTGGCCAGCTCTGGCTGCTGAGACCATTAGGAGAGTGAATCATCAGATGGAAGATCTCTCTCTCCCTCTTCCTGTAATGTTGCCTCTCAAATAAAATAAACAAGTATTTATAAAAATAGTACAGAAGGGATTCCTGTGACACAATCATGAACCCTTTTCTAAACCATTTTACTCTTAGTGTTTCACTCTAACTTTAATGGTCCATCCTATGAAGGTTGACAAACAATTAATCATAGCTGCACATCAGCCTATGTTTACTTTAAAGACAAATAAATTGCAGATAAAAAGGAAAACAAATTAGACATGTCTAAAGTAATTGGCACTCAGAAGAAACAATTAAACTCATTTAATGATACCTTACTTCCTCATAAACTGAAAATTATAGTCCTAGGTGTTTTCCATTTGCAGTTTTAAATTAGTCAAAATGTTTTCCAATGTGACTTCCTAGGGTTACATTACTGTGTTTTCCAGAGGATGGACCTATCTCAGTGATGAGAACACAAAATAGAAGACACAACAAGCATGCACCTGTAACCCCCGAAACAGGATGCTGGGCTTGCTGTGGCATAGTGATTGGCTGTTACTGTCTATCAGAAGGAGAGAATAAACTCATGGTCGGTGTTGAAGAAAGATCATGAATACCTACTTTGAATACCATGAATACCAACTTTGAAGAAGTTGAGGCCAGCCTAAGCCGAACTTCCTAAGTAAAATTAGACTTAAAAGTTCAAGGACACTTATTTTGAGATGAATAACCTTGAAAGTATTTTTGTCAATCAATGCCAGTAGTGTATAATGTATATCTTTGGTACCATTAAAGGTGTATATTGAAAAATCAACTATATTGAAAAATCAATCTATGTAGTATAATATGATGCTCTTCAGAGAGCAAAACTTCAAATCTCCATTGTTATATTTTAGATAACAAACAGATGGATTGAACAATTCAAATAGCAATTAATTTAAATGTGTTAGCACCAAAGTAGTTACCGAATCAAGGTCCTTCGTTTGGGCTTATTATTTTCAGATTATGAATATTTGGATCCACTAAATGGATGAAGCACTATGACAATAAAGATCACATATTGCCTTAATGAACACCTCAAAATTCCCTGCAGGTACAATAATGGAATCGATTCAAGCACAAAACCAAGAATAGAAAGCCACCATCCATTTTCTCTTAATGAAATAGTACTTACATATTTTTGAGTGGTAGGAAGATATATTGGGAATTATTTGAAAACTACTATGACAACTCAGAGTTTTAACAGCTTAATTAGCATTTTATGGTTCAATATCCTTGAGGAAAATTTGTAGTTAGCCCTCATTAAATACTAGGGAGGCATAAACTGGTAGAAGAAAGCCTTGTGGTAGAAAGAATTAAAACCTCAAAAAGTTTTACTCTTTTTGTTTCTGGATATCTAAGTAATATATGTCCATTATAAAAGTATTACATGTTCATTATATAAAAAATTTTTAGGAAAATAAAAATCACTATAATGGCTGTTGTTGAATCATAGAAAATTTCAATTAATTTGATTTCAGAGACCAATTAATGTTTTTATTTACAAATGAGGATACAGAACTTAGAAGTAAAGGAAGGTTCTCCAGGACACAAAGCTGCTTATTAGTCAAGATGGAACCCCATCCGGTGAATTGCTGGGAATGATTTGATAGAGCATGTCTACAGCCAAAGACCTCGTACAGTCATTATATGATTCAGTGAAAAAAAAAATCAAAACAGCGTGGTAGAACATTTTCCTAAGGAAGAAATATTATTTCCCAAAATATATTTCTTCTGATACCATAGAAAATAAACCATCTCCTATACTTAATAATAGATCTGTAGATAATATTGCTTTATAAGTAGTTTAAAAACATTGCCCTTAATATTGTAAAATAACTTCTTCAATATTATAATGATCTCTTTAATATTGTAACCTCCTAAATCATGTCCCCTTTAAAAATTCTATTATTTCTCTATGCAGGACAAAGAAATTCCTTTTGTCTACTTTTGAGAGAACATTTAAGTTATTTGAGACACACACACACACACACACACACACACACACGAGGGATGCAGGAAGAGAGACAAAGTGTGAGCTCCTGTCTGCTGGTTTACTTCCCAAATGCCCTAATGGCTGGGGCACCCGCAGCTGGGAATGCAAGTCACAAAGGTGGCAGGGAACCAATTACTTGAGCCACAGCCACTGCCTCCCAGGATCTGCAACGGCAGGAAGCTGGAATCCGAATCAGGAGCTGGAGTGAAGGGTCAAACTCAGAACTCTGATTTAGGATGTGGGATCCTAACCCATGTCCCTAATCCCTGTGTCCAACTCCCACATTTTTAAACACCAATTGCAAAGTTCAGCAGCAAGCAGTCTAAAATAAAAATGGAGATGCTCCAAAATATTTTGACTTACTCTTCCTTTTACTTACCTAAGAATACAAAATTAGGTATTTTGCCAACCTATTTAATATTATTGTGTCTGTTTTATAAATATACGGTGCTCTGAAAGCAAGGGTGGGGGTGGGGTGGGGTGGGGAGGCAGGAAGCTGTTCTGTCACCTGGGCCTGGGAGCACACTCTACACTGAAGCCCTCCAACAGCTCCTGAGGGTGAATGACTCCTACCCCGTCAAAAGCACAGTGGTACCCACGCCTCCTCCCAGCACCCCCTCCCCAACTCCCAGTTTCACATTTGCCTCCACCATTACGTTACTTCCCTAACCCTGTTGCTGCCTGCATCCCTGCTTGCCCTTTAAGGGAGCCAGCAGAGAGAAAAGGCCACATTTGTACTTCCTGGCATCACCTATGTTGTCCCAAGTTTAAGAGGTTGGTGAGGGGTGGAATAACAAAGCAGAACGAGCAAGGGCCTTGCAGTGAGACAAGTCTAGGCTTGAATCCCAGCTCTGCGTCATGCTGGCTGAGTGACCTTGAGTGAGTTACTTAACCTTTGTGTACCATAGGGATAATAACGATAACACTTCATAGGGCTGTTGGGAGGAGAAGGAGATAATATCTGCTAAGCACCTTGTTTCATATGTGCTACTTACTTAGTGTTCCAAATGTATGGTGTCTTTTGCTACCCAGGTAGCTCCATGTAGATGACACTGCAGTGCAAGGTTTCTGACAGTCAATCTTGGGAGGAGACTTATCTAGTCAATATTTTCTGATTGCATCAGAGAAGAAGGCTTTGTCCAGGTCTCGTGATAAAGGTCTGTTTAGTGCTAGGGTTTTCCATTTACACTACTGGTCTGTGGGAGCACAAATTCAACAGACCAAGAAAAACCAGGGATGCCATCTAAAGAGCTTATGACTGTAAGACACCATTGTTTTTCTTTACTATGCTGGACTCATAATTGACATGTTATGATAATGGATTATTTTATGAGACTTGGTAAGGAAAAGATTGGCAGTATGGCAGTATTACTTACTGAAATAAAAACTAAGCAAAATAAGAGAGCAAGCAGAATGATCATACCACTAAAAGTTAGGGTCCAGAGAGAGCTAGAAACAGGGGTTTTTGTACTGGACATATAGCTATATCCTAAACGAAACATTAAAGAACTCTGGGGGCTAGTGCTGTGGTGTAAAGCCACCGTCTGCAGTCCCTGCATCCCATTTGGCCACTGGTTCAAGACTTGGCTGCTCCACTTTTGATCCAGCTCTCTGCTATGGCCTGGGAAAGCAGTAGAAGATGGCCCAAGTCCTTGGGCCCCTGCACCCATGTGGGAGACCTGGAAGAAGCTCCTGGCTCCTGGTTTTGGTTAGGCTCAGCTCTGGCCATTGTGGCCAATTAGGGAGTGAACCAGTGATGGAAGACCTCTCTCTCTCTCTCTGCCTCTCCTTCTGTGTAACTCTGACTTTCAAGTAAATAAATAAATCTTAAAAAAAAAAAAAAGTACAAAGAACTCTGACTCTTTCTCGGGTAGCCCAGAATGCAAACTTGGAGCATATAAGTGTGCAGTAAACTTAGTAGGACTCAGCTTCAAGAGGCTGCATAGAAGCAAGAAGGCAGTGTGGAGTGTCTGAGAGAAGACTGAGGCTATGAGAACAGATAATAGCAACTGTGCTAAGATGGATGGAGTCTTCTATACTCTCTTCTATGTGTAGCTTGCAAGCAAACCTTAGAAGAAGGAAATCAAGGAGACCAGGTAAAGCAACTGAATAACTAAAAAATCCTGCTTATATGGCCCAGGGAAGGTGAGGTTGTGATGAATGCTGAGAGAATGTGAAGAGGATACTGTGGTGAGGCACAGAGCCTGCCTTGCGCTTTTCTGAGGACAGAATACAAGAGAATGGACTTTACACTGAAGAGTCAGGCTAGGCAACAAAAGAAAGGACCTAGAAATGGCCTATGGCAAGAGTTGAGAGACCAAAGCATTTATTAGGGGGAATTTGAGTGTATTTTCTGGCTATACAAAGAGAAAACTAAACAGTAAACTTATAATCCATGTTTACTTTCTAGTTAGTGTGATAAACAAGATTTCTCTTCTTTCCATGTTCTTTTTTTCTGCCTAAGAGCACCTGAGACCACTTTTGACCTCCATTTCTCCTAATCAACACTATTCCTGGAAAATGGCAAACTTTGCTTTTAAGAAAACATATACTTAATTAAGGTAAAATTCACATAACATAAAATTCATCCTTTAAGCCATTTTTAAGTATATAATTTGGTGGACAACTTTTAGTACATTCGAGATGTTGCCATTATTCAAGGAAACACATTACAAATGCTACCAAATACCTTCATCACCCCAAATGGCAATCCTTCCCAGTAAGCCCCATCACCTATTCCCTCCCCACAGCCTCTGGAAACATGGCTATGCTTTCTGTCTCTACGGATTTGCCTGAGCAATATATTTCGTCTGGAATCTTCAGAATTCTGGATTGAATTTTCCAACTAGCAGTGGTAAACTACTGCTATTAGTGGGTATGGGCGAGAAAGGGAGAGGGACAGGGATAGGGATAGGGAGGGAAAGACAGACGCACAGGGAGAGGTAAAGGGAGAGAGATACAACAATGAGAGACAGCATTTATGAAACCTTTGCAAGGTCAAATCTATTTGAAATATTCAAACCAAGTAAAGACCTGGAAGGATACTTATTTCCCCACTAGACTAACTTACAGTTGGCATCTGAACTTAAATTTCTCAAAGATTCAGTCAGTCATAGATTATAGAAATGTTGAACTTCTTGAAATCGCCAATAATGGCTTTGTAGATACTAAGTGAGAGTAAAAGAATTTCACACCCAACAGAAGCTCTGTCTTGGATCTGAACTCTTCCTCTAGTAGTTGGTGATAACTCTATTACTGTTTTTACTCCCTCAGACCAGTGGAGTAGGGATCATTCTTTGTTCTACCTTTGTCCTTGTGAGCACATCAGATATAGCAGAGGAAACTGAAGATGATTGGCAGGTAGTGCAAAGGTAACTTAAAAATAATGAAACTGGGGCTGGCACTGTGGCATAATGGATAAAACCACCATCTGCAGTTCCTGCATCCCACATGGGCGCCAGTTCAAGTCCTGGCTGCTCCACTTCCAATCCAGCTCTCTGCTATGGCCTGGGAAAGCAGTAGAAGATGGCCCAAGTCCTTGGGCCCCTGCATCCCAGTGGGAGACCCAGAAGAAACTCGTGGCTCCTGGCTTCAGATCAGCCCAGCTCTGGCAGTTGCAGCCATTTGGGGAGTAAACCAGCAGATAGAAGATCTCTCTCTCTCTCTCTCTCTTTTTTTCTCTCTCTCCCTCTCTCTGCCTCTGCCTGACTCTCTGTAACTCCACCTTTCAAATAATAAACAAATGTTTAAAAAATAATGAAACCCATTGTATTTCCCAGCCATAAATACTTGTTATTAATTTAAAATTAAAATACACATTTTGTTAGGACTGGGATTTTTAAAAGATTTATTTATTTGTTTGAAAGTCAGAGTTACACAGAGAGAGGAGAGGCAGAGAGACAGAGAGAGATCTTCCATCTGATGGTTCACTCCCTAATTGGCCGCAACCGCCAGAGCTGAGCCTAACCAAAACCAGGAGCCAGGACTTCTTCTGGGTCTCCCACATGGGTGCAGGGGCCCAAGGACTTGGGCCTTCTTCTACTGCCTTCCCAGGCCATAGCAGAGAGCTGGATCAGAAGTAGAGTGACCAGGTCTCAAACAGGCACCCATATGGGATGCTGGTGCTTCAGGCCAGGGCGTTAACCTGCTGTACCACAGCGCCGGCCCCAGGACTGGGATTTTTTAAAGTCTGTCTTACTTAGTCATACACTCTTATTAAAAATGTTGACGATGAATGCAGAATGGTCTTAAGAATTTTTTGGAGGAGTATAAACTGACTTAAAACTTGTATGGCTTTCTTAGTTACGACTACCTTGGCAGGAAGTTATATACCCTGGGTTCTGGCAAAACCAGACAGGACTTTTGCAAGAAGTCTTCATTTTCATGTGGTCAAACATTCCTTGGAAGGAGGAAGAGCCAGTAAGCCCTTTGACTTAGCATTGCTTTGTAATCTAGCATGTCAAAGCCAGGAGATTCCTGCCATTTTGCATGCCGTGCGTATTTTGAGCATTTTTATCCCATTTTCATTTTTGATGCCTTTCCACTTTATCAGCCCCAGGGGTTAGATCTCATCCACCTGCATCGGTTAGGATTTAGGATCACACGCCACTGCTTCTTATGTCATGGTCTTGCTTATTTTCTTCCCAAAGCCTCTTTGCTCCTGGCATCATGGTAGTCCATCCTCTGTTTTTACTTCTGGGGACTCCTTGGTGACCAGGGAGCACAGAGACTTTGTATCACATTTTTGAAGTCCACTTTGACTTGGCTACTATTTCCACAAATACTTCTCAGTATCAATGGGAATTGAAGCAGGCCAACCTCCTTTAAGCCAGCTGGAGGCTGGGGAAGGCTCCACACTCCTTGTTGTGGCACATAACAATTAGCATAGAGCACGCGAAGGTCCTTGTTGTTGAGACACCTGTGACCAGCTGCAAACAATCATTAGGCTTTGTGCCTTGCAAGGACCTATCAGTAAAACTCATCTCCAGTAAAGACACAGCCATGATGTGCAGGAGTCTAATTTGCCACTTCCCTCAAGCCGGTCATCTGGGTGGGATTGGTTCACCTGCTCTCCAGCTTCGGCAGACAACTCAAGACCTCTGCGAGGGAAGAGAAGAAACTTGACTGTACGTTCAAGAAAGGGCAAAAGGGGGCTGGGAAAGGGAAATAGCAGTTAACAGCAGCAAGCAGTAAATCCTCTATCTCTACCTCCCAGACCACATCCCAACCGAATCCAGCAGCACCCCACCCGCACCCGTTCGGGGGTTCTGATGGGGAGTCCAGATACAAGGGCACACACGCATGTGTAGTTCCCTTTGTTGTTCCGTGTCGTCGGTGGGGCCCCAGTTTCTCGTCCTGTGAGATCACTCCGGGGGGCTTTCGACACCACTGATCAAGGTAAGGGGTCAATGGGCCGGCGCACCCCAGGGGCTTCCACACAGTGAGAGGAAAGTGGGGCCTCTGGACCTCGGATATGGGGTTCTTTGGATTCATTCTCCTGCCCCTCCAGGAGGCTACCGTGACTTTTTCTGGACAGGGACGCAGCCCGAGTAAGATCCTGAGGCTTTTGGAGGAGAGGGAGGGAAGGGCTGCGCGTGGAGGCGGGGTGAGAGTGTGCCCGGGTTCTAAGAAGGGAGGGCGGATGGCCAAGCGCTTGCTGCTGGCGCGGCGGCCTCCTGCATCCCCAGGGCCGCTTTGGAGCCCCCGGCTCAGGGCGGCGGCTGGGCCCCTGAGTCGCTGCGGGACTCCGCCTTTCCATGCCTCCCTTTACCGTGGAGGGCTGGGCTCTGATCTTTGCGCCCCTTCCTGCCCTCCGATTGTGCTTCTTTGCGGGAAGCCCCGCTAGGCTGTCTTGGGAAGGAAAAGCATTCTCTTGCAGAAGGCAGGCCGGAACGGGAAGGCCAGGGAAGCGGCCTCTGCGACACGGATTATATTTATTTAGAGACCTATATTAAATACAATCTGTGAAAAAGAAAACGGACGCTGCCTCCACCCCACCCACGTCCCCAGGCGCGGGCTGGAGGTTTGCACATGGCCGGGGGGGGGGGGGGGCGGCTGTCCTCTTCCCGGGTCCGCCAGGTACCTGGCGCCTGGCGCCTTCCGCCCGCACCTGCCGCTTGGGGTGGCGCAAAGCCTCTCCAGGCACCCGCGCCGGATCCACGCACCTTCCGCCGCTGGCCCGCTCCGGGGCTGCCCGCATGCCCCTTTGGCGACTTTCCGGAGAGCAGGAAAACTCGGCAAGTGGAGCTGGCCGAGGCGACGGTCCCCGGGCCGGGCAGGTTGTTTGTGGCCTGCGGGAGGCTCGCGTCCGGCGCAGGCGACTCCTCCTGGGAAGGGCGTGGAGGGCGGCGCTGCGCGCACGGTTGGCAGGAGCCCCGCTTCGCGCCGCGGGGACGCCCAGGTGGCCCTGCCGGTCAGGGGGCGGCCCCAGGCGGCAGCGCGAGCGAGCTCCGCCCCCGGTCGGTATAAGGGCCTGGCTCGGCCCGCGCGGCGGCGGCGGCGGCGGCGGCGGCGGCAGGAGCTGATCGGGCTCGGCGCTCCGACGGCCTGTAGAGCCTCCCACCCGCTTCCATAAGGCTTTGCTTTCCAACTTCAGCTACAGTGTTAGCTAAGTTTGGAAAGAAGACAGAAAGAAGACCCCGGGCAATTTTTCTCTTTTCTTTCTCTCTTTTTTTTTTTTCTTCTGCCACAATCGTCTTTGGGGTCTTTGTGCACGAGGCTGTTGTGTCAGTGGTGCTACATCTCCGTTCTTTGCACTCCTGTTTACGACGAGCACCTCAGCAAGAGCAGCTGCGGCAGCGGAGCAAGCAAGGGGCACCTGGTGTCATGACCAGGGAAAGAGGCCAAGACCGCCAGGGAGGATGCTGTGGTGAGCCGAGCGGGCGGACGCGGGGGGTGGAACCCCAGGTTGGCCGTGGAGACCGGCGCGAACCCCACGCAGGTTTTGGATGGACGTGGCTTCGCTGTCAACCAGGGAGAGTCGTAAAAGCTGCCTTCACTGCTGTCTTCTTGGGGGCTAGGAAGAAAGGAAGGTTGGGAGGAAAGAGGGTTGCACAGAGGCGAGGATGGAGTTTGGGCAGTTCACGTAAAAAAAAAAGAGGAGTTAAAGAATGTTGAAACGAGTTTCTTCACTGCGCGTGAAGTTTGCAGTTATTGACCAATAGGGCTTGCTGATTCTGAGTGAGTGACATGAAGTCAACAAGGCATGAGTTCCTAGGTGCCTTGATCAGATGTGCAAGGTTTGATCCACAATGTGTTTTTTAACACTTTTTGACAAAACCCCTGTCAAGGGACTAAATGCGTTTTTTCTCTCTCCCCCTCCCCCGTGTGTTTGTCCTTAGCAAACTACCTGACCTCTGCGAAATTCCTCCTCTACCTTGGCCATTCTCTCTCTACGTGGGTAAGTAGGAATGGATAGAATTCCTTGTGATAAAGTTGCTCTATTTCTGGTTTCCTTTATTTGGGCCGAATGTATTAAGTCCGTTTTGTCATGCAGTTGAAAATAAATCATTGAAATACATATGCTTTAATGAAAAAAATTGTTTTCACCCAAGATACTTTCCCGAGTGTTGGTAAATGCTATTACCAGCTTATAATACTTTATAGACAGTTATTCAAAGCCAGGATTAACAAGGACAGGAGTACTTGCATTGTTTATGAATTATGTATTGCCCTGCTAGACTTAGTAAATGGTAATATCTGCTACTAAGAATAGATGAATATCTCATCACCCTTCCATTCTTTCATATTTGTCTGTTTTCTTGTGTTAAAATCCAACTCCACTATGCAATCCCGTGAAAGTACAGTGGAATGTTGGAGGGCCTGACTTAGGCTAACAGTAGCATTCTAAGATGAATTTAAACGTAAATGACCCCAGGAACAAGTATCTAGGTGATAAACATTCTAGCCTTTAGAAATGTTATCTGTGATTAGGTAAGGTGTGGGCATCTCAGGCTATGTTAAAAATCATCCAGTGCAAACCAGCAAGTGACTCACAATTCTACCCGTCACTTCCTCTGTGAAGATTTCCAGGTTTTTGTGAGCCTGTATTCCTTCACCAACTCCCCCTAAACAGCATAATCCCAGAAGGGTGCTATGTATTTAATTAACAATGATTAGAATCTTTAAGGTTAGATAATTGTTCTTCTGATTAAAAGTAGTTAATCTGAGTACATTCTATGCATGATTCATATGTGATGTTTAGAAAGAAAGTAAATAGAGAAAGAATTTTGAGAGTAAGTTTTTTTTCAATATTAATTTCTTTTTAAATTGGAAACTTCCATAGGATAATCCTTAAGACATGAATGGAAACCACCATATGAAGAAATCTATATCCTATACCCTTGAGATATTGTTACCCTGGGTGATTGGTTCTCGAAGAAACAGCAGTTCATAGATGACTCTTTAGAAAAGTAAGCTCCTATCTTCCCAGAGGCTCACACAGGGATGACTCTGCAAATTTATGTCAACATAGTGGAACTGGTGTGAGTGTCTTACAATTCCAACAACCAATAAGTCTAAATAGAAACCTAGTAAAACAACCCTTCAACAATCTAAAACAATAGTTTTTTTTTCCAACTTAATTCAGAGGGAGTTAAGTATTTAAAAGACTAATAACAAGAGGTAGAAATAGTATCTGAGATTCTCATCTCGTGTCCCAGACCCAGCTCCTGGGGAAAGAGGTTGCTTCACTTCCCAATACGGGTTATGTTTAAGAATTTAAGAATTTTGTAACCTTTGCTTTCTGTGACCTAGGTTAGGAGGGTGGATATGCTTAAAAAATGAGCAGAAATGTGGTTGTTCTGGGAAGATTTTTGTCATGATAATTAAAAGTCCCACAAGAAAGGTGACATATTTTATATCAACCTTACAGTAATTCGAGTAAAGAGAGTTCTTGTGAGAAAGTTGAATTTAAAAAACAACAGCAACCAAAACTATTTAAGGTTTGGTGAATTTTTACTTCTCACTGCAGAGAGGTACAAAAGAGGAATGTTCCCTAATGCTAGGTAACTCTTTTTGTCTTTTGTCTCTTGTGTGGCGCTCTGCTTGATTTTATCACAACAAATACGTGTTGTTATGTGTGTGAGTGTGTGTGTGTGTGTGTGTGTGTGCATATCTATCTGTCCATTCCCCTACTAACCCTGCCAAACTGCCAAGGTTATCTCAGGGTAGGCTTGTGTGGGGTTCAATGCTTTTTATTGCAGACTGCTCACGAATCTGCCAGTGGATCAAGACATAGTCCACTGAATTATCAGAACAGAGAGAGTAGAATGAGAAACGGATCCTGTTGTCAAAGAACTTTTAATTTAGTACTGGTTTTTAAGAAAGTAATCATGAAAAGGTAAACGCCAGTGAAAGGCAGTGGAAAAGAGGGACCAGTTATTCATCTCTTTGGTCCTTATTAAATGCTGGCCAGTTTCCACATGTACCCCAAGGTGTGTGTACTCCTCTAGCCTTTACTTTCCGCAGGCCTCACTTCTCTGCTCAGAGGGCCCTCTGCTATTACCCCATCCTACTGTATCTTCCCTCGTAGCTGATTTGTTTCTCGGTCTCCAATCACTGGCATGTGAACTGTATGAAGGCATGGGCCGTGAGTTTTGCACACTGCTGGAGCTGTAGTGACTGTGATTGTCTTGGTACATAGTAGCTGCTCAGTAAATATGTATTAAGTGGATTCCTGTCCATGACCTTGCACAGGTTCTCTGGGGGTAGAGAAACATGCATCAAAGTACGGTGAGAGCACCATGGGAGGGAGGGCAGGCAGTGGAAGGAAGGAAGGAAGGGTGGGCACTTGGTCAATGTTTTCCTTAGACTTTACCCAGTTCTTGGGCTCTTTGTGAGTGCATAATCAGTTGGTTTTTAAAGCTAAATCCCGTGGAGATTTGGGATAACCAGAGCAATTTTTCTTCCCTCTCCATCAAGGAGGACGCATGCCATAAAGGAATGAACAAGAGAGAAAACCTGCACATGTCATAGCTCTTACTCTGATGGCTTGCTTTAGAGAATTCTAAAAGTCTATTGGAAAAAGATAGAAGTAAGAATAAAAGAAAGACGCAATAGTATCAGAGTATTAATTCTCGATGTTTATGTTAAGAAAGATAAAATTTACTCAGGTAACCTTTCAACTGAGGCCTTCTTGTGTTTCTGCCTGCCCTTGGAAGCTATTCAGGGGAAAGATTAGGCTAAAGTACTTCTGCCATCGATTTTATTCTAGTCAAACCTAAATTTGCTTTACATGTTAGAGACTGAGAAAACAGATTGATTTGCTATTCTTAACATATTTATCTTAATAAAGTTGTCTTTTTATTTGTTTTAAATAAAGCATATAAGAGTAGGTATCATACATTTTAATTGTTTTGAACAAAGATATTTGAAATGAAAATAATTCCTATTTAAGTGGAGAAACTGCCTAATATCAAGGCAAATTAAAAAAAAAAAAAAAAACCTGAGAAGAATTTTAAGAAATATCAGTCATGCTCAAACATCTTAGTCATTCATGAAGTATGTCTGATGCAACAGAACAAAACAGTTGACACGATGAGTCTAGATTTTGGCCACCTGGTCCATCTTTCCCCATTGCACAGCTGAGATCCACACACATACATTCTGTTGTTAACTCCACAGTTCCTTGTTAGGCACTCTGGGCCATGGATGTGCTGGGTTGAGGGTGCAGGAAGTTCTAGCACTCACATTCCAAATCCTCAAGGGAGTCATTCAAATGTGGTGCTAATGACTTCCAGCTGTTTGCTTTAATGTTTACTTGATCTTATCCATTCCATTTTCCAAGGTCTTAATCTTAGGTTCATTTTAAATTGTGGCTCAAAATTATATTCATAATCATCTACCCTAAGGCTTCTGTACCTCTGCTCTATTGATGCTTTTTGCTGAAAATTCTTTGTTGTGGGGACTGTCCTGTGTATTGGAGATGTCAATAGTATTCCATCTCCATCCCCTACAGTTGTGACAACTCAAAATAATTCCAGATGTTAACAAATGATTCTGGCAGAACGAAAGCATTCTAGTTGAGAACATGAAGTTTCTTGTGAATGATTGCTAGCATGCATCAATTGAAATTTTAAGTTTTGAATGCATAAGATTATTGTCTTGGTTTTTTTAATGAAATTTTCAAATCAGTTGACATACCATGGTAATACTTTGCTTTTTTATTTTTAAAGGTTTTTTTTTTTTAAAGATTTATTTATTTGAGTTACACAAAGAGAGGAGAGGCAGAGAGGGGGAGAGAGAGAGAGACAGAGACAGAGACAGAGAGAGAGATCTTCCATCACTGGTTCACTCCCCAATTGGCCGCAATGGCCAGAACTGCGCCGATCTGAAGCCAGGAGTCAGGAGCTTCTTCCTGGTCTCCCATGTGGGTGTAGGGGCCCAAGGACTTGGGCCATCTTCTACTGCTTTCCTGGGCCACAGCAGAGAGCTGGATGGGAAGTGGAGCAGCCGGGTCTTGAACCAGTGACGGCACTTCAGGCCAGGGCGTTAACCCGCTGCACCACAGCGCCAGCTCCAATACTTTGCTTTCAATACATGAAATTTGTCATGAGGATGCTCACAACTTTTGGAAAGAACTAGCAGTGTACATGTTTCCACACTGGGTCAGGTCCGTAAGGAATCCATCTGGGGAATTAAAGTCTGGCAGTGATTCTCAGGGGTAGGTTATGGTAGAACATTGTCGTCCTTCTTCGTATTAACTCACAAGTTAGCGATAGAGCTTAAAATTTCATAATAAAGCCCATTATAGACTTCCTAATTTACCTGACTCACTTAAAATTGTCTGTTACACTTAGACTACATCTTGCTGTAGTGAATTCCAAAATTCGCTATATTCTCTGGAGTCTGTGTGGAGAAGTATGTGGTGTTTTTCCCTTTTAAAACCCTATCTGTATTGAAATGCTGAGATGACCGCTGTCTTATGCATTTAGTTCTGGCATCTTTGTTCATGCAGTGCCAGAATTCACCCTTAGTGATTTCATCTTCCTTGTCTCTCTTTGTGACTTTGAAATGTATTTGTGAAACACTGCACAGGTTTTTAGAAATGTTAGAGGTAAAGAAACTTCAGAGTCTCTTGAGAGTCCTATCGTTTTACAAATTGGGATCCTGGCTTTGTCTTGACATTCAAGGTATGTTTGTGAACAGGATTGTATTTCATTCTGGCTCTTAGCAAACTTGTTTGTGCCTCTTAAGTCAGGATAGACAAAATTCAAGCCCTAGCACACAAGGGAACAGACTTTACTTACTACAATAACCTAGTAGATACTGTCTGAACAAGTAGAAGAAAGAAACTCCAGGCTTCCCATCATACAGTAATATCAAAGAAGGGGAAATGTTGGTTACTCTGTTTTGATCAGCATGTTGAATACATGCATTGAAATATCACCCTGTAGCCCATAAATATGTGCAATTTTTGTTAGCAAAAATAATAAAAGGGCAGATTTTGTCTCAGAAACCCCATCTATGGCTGGAAACTGCATTTTTTTTCTGATGCTAATGAGTTTGTGTGTTTCATTAATATCGTGCTGTTTTTGCATTTACTTAGCAGTTTGGTAAGAATATTTCCCATTGTGCTGGGATGAACAGATTTAACATCTGGCTGGTATTCAATCCACAGAGTAATTATTGACTTTGAAACCTCGGGATGCCGCCAGGAAGTGGCCTTTTGATAAGAAAGCAACTTCCTGAGGACGACTGACTAGAAACTAAAAATATTTCATCAAAACATCTCTCCTGATTGCAGGGAGATCGGATGTGGCACTTTGCCGTGTCTGTGTTCCTGGTGGAGCTCTATGGAAACAGCCTCCTCCTGACTGCAGTCTATGGCCTGGTCGTGGCGGGGTCTGTTCTGCTCCTGGGAGCCATCATTGGCGATTGGGTGGATAAGAACGCCAGACTTAAAGGTGAGTGTTGTTATATAGTTAAGTTTCTGTGTTCCTGCAACTGCTGCCTGAGCTTCCTGTTGCAGAGAGAACAGCGAGCTAAGAGAGAAATGGCTGTGACGGACCCAGTGAGGGCAAGCCACACTTGTGGGATGGGGACTCAGTGTCAGCACCAAGATTGAGGGTGCTGGGACTCTGTACCAAGTTGGGGTGCCAGGACATTGACCCAATAGATTTTTTGTATCTTTGGCAGTTCGTAGTTTCTGATGTTAATGATTAACCCTGTAGTACTTTTCTGGGAACCATGTTAAACATTGAAAGTTTGTTTGACTCTGGCTTCCTTGCCATCACCTGTGCTAGCGTCCCATTAGTGTGACATTCCTGGTACGGTTGGAACATCTGTCTAATGAGTTCCTGTGTTTCATATGAAGTTGTGTATGAGGGCATTGAATATCATGTATAGATTCAAGAAAATAGCTGAACCTGGCTCTCAGAGAGCCGAATTATAAAAATTTTTAAAAAGGAAATAATATATTGACACTCTAAAGCATTAATATGGAAATGATTGTTTTCTACAGGAAAGAGAAAAAGTGAGCAATTCAGCTGTTCAGAATGAAGGGCAATATGAACAGAGTAAAATTTCCTTGAGTTGCTCACCTGATGATGCAAAGACTTGGCCATGTCTGTCCTAGATGTTAGGGGAAGACTGAGGTATCACTAGTTTATTTCTGTGTACAATGACTGCTCCTGGTTACAGAGACACAAGATTGTTGAATTCCAGGGCTTGATGCTATTAATAAAATGGTCAAGATGACCATTTTTTCTGCTTTGAGAATGGATAGATCAGAACACATGCAGAAGAATTTTTTGCTTTCTAGAAAAAATAAGCCTATTTACATAATTAGAGATAGAAACCTAGAAATATTGTATATAGAAGCCTTTACACTTACGATTGTTGAGCACTGCAGTTATGGGTTAAGAAAGAGTGTTGAGTTGGATAAGACTGTGGTGGGAAAGCAAGCTCCCACTTATCCTATATGAGCAACTAATTTGCCACTCTTCAAGCAAAATCTTCCCTGATGGCTGTAGGTTAAATTGACCATTTCTTCCGCTGCACTCCTGCGAGACTCTTCCTTGGCTGTTGCACTTCTGCTGTTAAAATTATCTGTCCTCGTGTCTTTTCGTTTCCTGCTCTGTGAGGTCCTGAAAGCTAAGAACCTCATTCTATTAATATGTGATCCTCTTGCAATGAACAAATGCCTGAATGAATGGATGCCTGAGTTCCATTTGGGGCTTTTATTTCAGACGGTTTCAGAAAGCAGTTTGTTTTATCTTGAGCCTTTGATATGACCTTTCAAGCCAGGATGAGCCTTGCCATCCTTGATGACATGAGCTGTAATTATACCTTACATATACAGCTCTATATTTTCTAAAATGCTTTCATAAATATTTTATTTGAGCATCATTAGAACCCCATGAAGTAAGAAAGGTAGATATTACCATCCTCACATTCTAGATACATGTATAAGAGACACTGAATGTTCTGCCTCAAACGTTTACCTAGTGAGTGGCAGAGAAAAGACTCCAAGGTGTCCTTACCTGTCCTTACTCCAGCACTTTATATGGATGCCTCACTCCAAGAGAGTTGGCCTTTTCTGTGATGGAAGGTGTAGCTTACAATGGAACCTAGCATTAGTGTTCCAAAAGAAATACAGTGCAGCTTTACCCTTGGCCAAGATTTGAATGCCTTTTCTATGCATCCATGCCATCTTATCAGATTCAGCCTGCCACATAGGAGGTGACAGATTCCTTTACCTCCTACATGTTTTTGTTTTAGCTTATGCAACAAACAACTGAAAGATGGATGCTATTAAGTAGTTCTGCTTATAACAGTAAACTTCCAAGAGAATAAATGAAAATGTGATTATCATAAAGACTTCAACTGGGGCTGGCATTAAATATCCAAAACCCATATTAGAATGCCAGTTTGAGCCCTGGCTCTTCTGCTTCTGGTCCAGCTTCCTGCTACTGCATCCTGGGAGGTAGCAGCTGATGGCCCAAGTACTTGGGCCCCTGCTCTCCACATGGGAGACCCAGATGGAGTTCTTGGCTCCTGGCTTCAGCCTGGCCTGTCCCTAGCTGTTGCAGGCATTTGGGGAATGAATCAGTGAATGGAAGATTTCTCCCTCTCTATCTCTCCCTATCACTTTGCTTTTCAAATCAACCGATGAGTCAATCAACCAACCAACCTTTTTGTACTGGGAATGACAGGCAAGATTTACTTCAGGAAGGTTTTTTCTGGAAGTAATCATGCGTATGCATTAATTGGGTAGAACAAAGGTGTTACATTTTGGTGTAGTGACACTGTTCCTTCCTTTGTACAGTGGCTCAGACTTCACTGGTGGTGCAGAACGTTTCAGTCATCCTGTGTGGCATCATCCTGATGATGGTTTTCTTACATAAAAATGAGCTTCTGACCATATACCATGGATGGATTCTTGTAAGTTCTCAATGTGGTTCTTCATGTCAGAAAATTGAATATCTGGTAGTAATAAAAGGTGAAAATCCTTTAAAGCTAGAAAATGCCTTTTTTGCAAATGTGACCTTTGAATTTTGGTCTCAGTGTGTCCTGGGTTTCCCCTGAGGTTCATTGTTGTAGTTTTGCCTGTAGTAGGTGCTCATTAAGTATTATTTGAATTTAAATTTTGTCCTATTTTTAATGGAATTCTTGAGAGTTTGTTTTTTGATTCAGTTATTAGTTTTCAGCCTTTCAGTTGCCTGTAATTTGTTTACACTATATAAGAAATGTTATTCAAACTTATTAATAGTCATGATTATGTTCCTTTGATAATAATTGCTATTTCTGTTTGGGGACATCAACTAGATAACTTGCCACACTAAGATTTCATGATAACTTGATGGAAGAGAGGAGAGGGCTGGGGTGTGGAGGCAAACATTAGGTGTGCTATCAGTCTTAAATCTGCTTTACATATTTATGTTGGTATTATAGAGCTTGAAAGCCAGGCAGGACATTAGAAATCTTGTCTATTCCCTTGATTTTGTTAATGAAAAAATTGAGACAAAAACGAGGTTAGTTAATTATCCATTGTATGCATCTAGAAAGTGTCTGAATTCTGACTTAAATTCAAGACTCCTCAATTCCTTTTCAGCATTTTTTCAAAGGAGATATTTGTGGGGGAAATGTTCACAATAAGTATGCTGTTAATACTTATAATAACCATGTTACATAAATGTCCACATGACTATTTTAAGTTTTGCATTATGTGTTGCATTAGGACAATAGTATAGCTTGACTAATGCTATTGATTATTCCGTGTATAGAAAGTAAAACTATTTCTTATAAATGAAGTTAAAATAAAAATTTCATTTTTATGCCACCAAAGACCATTTTAAATTTCTTTGTATTATGAAGTAGGTACAGTGTGGTCAACTGACATTTTAAGTCTTGTTTTTTCCTAATAATTTCTTAGACTTCCTGCTATATCCTCATCATCACTATTGCCAACATTGCAAATTTGGCCAGCACTGCTACAGCAATCACTATCCAAAGGGACTGGATTGTTGTTGTTGCAGGAGGAGACAGAAGCAAATTAGCAGGTAACTGGTTTTCTCTCTCACCTGAATGGGCATGTTAGGGTTCTCTTTAAATCAGTAGTAACAAATGAGCCTAGAAGCTCATTCTATGTATTTTTTTTTAATTTTTGATAGGCAGAGTGGACAGTGAGAGAGAGAGACAGAGAGAAAGGTCTTCCTTTTGCCGTTGGTTCACCCTCCAATGGCTGCCGCGGTTGACGCGCTGCGGCCAGCGCACCGCGCTCATCCAATGGCAGGAGCCAGGTGCTAGGTGCTTTTTCCTGGTCTCCCATGGAGTGCAGGGCCCAAGCACTTGGGCCATCCTCCACTGCACTCCTGGGCCACAGCAGAGAGCTGGCCTGGAAGAGGGGCAACCGGGACAGAATCCAGTGCCCCGACCAGGACTAGAACCCGGTGTACCAGCGCCGCAAGGCGGAGGATTAGCCTGTTGAGCCACGGCGCCGGCCCTGTTCTGTGTATTTTTAAGAACAAGAAATTGAAAGTAGCTTTTTCCTTACCTTATTGTCAGGCTAAGGCATCTTATTGCTATTAAGTTACTTTATAGTATAATTTTCTCATTTATGCAAACTTGGCAAGTAGGAGAACATTTCTTTTGAAACTTTCCTGTTTTAAAAAATTCTGT
The DNA here is from genome assembly GCA_949820135.1 of Sylvilagus floridanus. Taxonomy (NCBI): domain Eukaryota; kingdom Metazoa; phylum Chordata; class Mammalia; order Lagomorpha; family Leporidae; genus Sylvilagus; species Sylvilagus floridanus. The sequence goes on along the minus strand of OX463236.1, from coordinate 132,479,819 downwards.
TAACTGTTCCTAACTATTTAGTTAATTCCCAGAGCAATGATAATTGGAAATGCAGTTTTACCTAGGGGTGTTATTATTAGTATTTATCCATCATACCATATATAATGTTTTTTTCTGCAAACGAAATGGAAACAAGTCTAGGGCAGACTCTAGAAGTCAATTCTTTCTATTTTAAAGTTGTAATCAGTAACAACTATACATTAGGTATGTTATAATTTTGCTATTACAAATACTAAAGAAGTAAATCACGTAGTGTAGTTTTTTAAGAAGCTTACAATTTCTCAGTTGTTCATTGCACACATATACAAGTCGCCCAAGAAAAGCTGAAGAATGCTTACAAAGCAACATGTCCTATTAAATCAATAGTACATGGGCTCAAAGTAAATTCCCTTTGCTGGAGTTTGTCTACCTTCTCCCCCTTTAACACAGGCACAAATTGAATTAATAATCACACAGGGGAGGGGAGGAAGGTTATACCTGCCTACCGGTCAGATCAGCCGAATCAATTCTGCTGGTCATTAAGATAATGAGTATCATAAACACATTGCCCAACCAGCTTGCCCGACAAGAAAACCATTCTTGATGACTTAAACGGCTTATCCCCGGACACAGAAGGCAAGATTATGCACTGGGGTTAGCAAGCAGCTTTGTTTGACTGGACCATGTGGTTTAAAAAAAAAAAGATTGAAAGGAGATGGTGATTGAAAGAGAACAGAGTCTTTGGAGTTCTGGTAGAAGAATTTGCTTGACTCATCACTTTGTGGTGGGACTATTATAACTGAGACAGAAATACCTCAGTGCTTTTAGAGGATACCAGGATGAATTCAGCACGTGTGAGTTCGTACTGCAGGAAATTATCTCTGGAACTAAACTAGGGATTCTCATCCATTTTTATTTATTGTCATCTATAATAAGGGGTAAATCCACATCTCTTTTTGTCACGATGAACCAGAAGATAAGGATTCCTCTTTTCAATTTGTTTACTTTCTCTTTTTAACATACTATTTTAAGCATATGTCTGTGTTTTGAAATTCAAAGGGTACAAAAAGACATACATGTATTTTGGAGATAAATCACATTTATTTCCGTTGGAATCTATTTGGGGGAAAAGTTGACTTATGAATGATTATAATTTTTCTCTTACTTGTTTGAATTTCTTACTGGAAGTCATTTTGACTCTGTAATGACTATATAATATTTTACTCTGTAAAATAAGCTCTATTATTAAAACAAAAGTTACCTGAATCTCTAACTTGTCATAATACAAAATAATTAATAATTTCAAGGATCCCACGTATCATTCTGACTGATGTCCCAGAACAAAAATAGGACTGGCTGTTTCTCAGTTGACCCTCTAGGAATTATGGCAGAGAGAAAGAATCTAGGCCAGTCTATTTTCTAACCTCGTGGAGTTTTTTGTGTTCAAGAGAGGAAGTAAGCTGTTGTTGAAATCCTGTCCACTCTAGCTTTTAGTGAGTGGTACTTTTTCAGTGTGGATTAGTAGATTAGTGGAGCAAGTTGTGTTTCCAGAAATGTTAGCCTCCGCTTTTGTATTAATTAAACACCATCCTTCCAAAGAGGATATACAAGCTTCCCTAGTTCTGAGGGTCAGCAAGTGTCCAGCATGGAGTTTTGGTGCCATTTCTGCTGTAGGGCAGTGAAAGGAGAACGGAGGAAAAGGAGGAGGTCGAGGAACAATTGGCTAGAGAAGGGGACAAGTGTTCCTGGAGGGGCTGCCTGAAGCTGTATGAGGCTGCGTCTCTGCACACAGATGCACCTGCTCCCGTCTCCCATCAGTAGTTGACGTTTGTCAAGGCTGATTTTTGAGGTTACTGGCAAAGACCGGTAGAAACTCAGGTAGGGGGACTGGACTGGGAAGGTGTCACCTGCGTATGTGTTGTGTTCTCTGTGTGTATTAGAATTTCAGTGGCATCAGGCCAAAAACCTTATGTGTCTGTTACCATCTGCTTTCAAAAGCTCCAGATAAGTTGTTTTTTCACAGAGATACAGTTAATTGATCTGTAACTAATTAGGAATTTTTCAGGTACTTCATTTACTGAAGTGTTCTCTTGTTCAATTACTCACAGCCTATCTAACCCGTTTGAAATTCATTTTCTTTCCCCAGAGTTCTTGCTCCGATTTTCCTTTATTTCCTTCCTGTTTCCTTTGTGGATATCTCTTAATATCTGCTGATATTAATAAATAAATTTTCATTTTTGAATCCTTTGATTAAAAGCTTGACCTCATACTTAAGGTACACAAATCTCCTGGCTGCTATTTGCTCAGCAAATCTTTGTTTCTAAATTGTTCTTTTATGAGATGTAATATACCCTATCCAATAAAAATATTTATTTAATGTCATTATCTGTGCCATAGCTGTAGCCAAAAACACTTAAGTGGGAATTAAATCAGCAAGCATTTGTGTGTTTATGTGAGGGTACTTCAAAAAGTTCACGGAAATGGAATTAAAAGATAAGTTTATTTTGGTACAAAAGAATTTTGAAATCCATACATAGTTTGTTCAAAGTCTGTATCGTCCATGAACATTTTTGAAGAACCCTTGTCTAAGAATAAATATAAATTTGTGAAGAGAATATGTACTTTCAGAAGAATATTAATAGTAAAATGATTAGGCCTTTAAAAAAGGATCACTTAATCCATTCTACTTCAGAAAAATAAAAGCTCTTTTTGATGCTACATTTGCACTGACACTAAACGTTATTAACATCCTCAGTATAAGACTCAAACACGAGATAGAGACTGATGACATTGGGAAAAATCCATGGGGCCCCTGATAGCTGAAAGAGTAACAGATAATTATAACCAAAATAATTTGTTGTTGTTCCGGAACTTTAAGATCCAAGTATGTGTTGTTTAGTTGCTTTTTTGGATTCAAGTTTTGGAGTTACGTGGATCAATTCCACCCTTCTCTGTTGCCAGTGGTGGGCACATGGAGTTAGTGAAGCCTTGACAAACATGGTCGTGGGTAGAATCAATGAAAGCTGCCTTTGCCTCACAAGTGAAAGGTGAAATATGTCAAAGTTCTCCTCTTATCGTATAAGTAGTATGCACTCATAGGACTAATTGCAAGGTAATTGAGGAGCAGAAAGAATTAGAGAAGGATTAAAGGCAATTTTCTATTAATGCGCTTGTTAGTCACATACTGCTGTTCCCTTGAGGTCACCCAGTGATAAAGACTTGTCTCATCAATTTTTACTCTGCTCTCTGAGATGGAGAGTGAGAAAAATGGGTCATTGTCTTAACTTCCTCTCTTTTATTCATCTTTTCTCTACCTTGACTCGATTATCCATTCCCATGGTCAAAGTCTAGACCTCGTCATCACCGCTAACTCCCCCAGCCCTGCTTCCGTAATCCGTATCTTGAACTGCTGCATGCTGTCCTTTCAGCTCACTCCTTCACTACCCGAGCCCCCATAATCCTGCAACCTGTGCGGCCCTTACAAATCTCTCACCTGACTCTGCACAGCGGAACATGGCTGGAGAAAAATGCACCACATTGCTCAGGGCTCTCACTTGCAGCTGGTGACCACTGGGTTCAGGCTGACCCTCTCATGCTGCCAGAGGACCGTGCTGTTTTCTCTGGTTCCTTCCTTTCCCCACCCTTTGCTGGGGCATTGTTTTGTGCTCTCTTCTTTCTCCGCACACATTCAGTCCCTCTCCCCATCCTGTCACTGATGCCCTGGCTGAGGCCCTGGACTCATAGGCATATAGGAAGCTTTGCTGTTAGCATTGGTGACTCGTGTGTGCGCCTGTCTAAGCACAGCTCTTCCACTCAGCTGTGGATTCAGGTTCCATCCCTTCTCAGCCACTGCCTCCCTCCAGCCAGCATAGAAACGTCCTCTGCCTTCACCACACTCCCCCTCTGCCACCTCATTTTGTGCCCAATTCCTTTCTTTGACCAAGACCTTGCTTTCCGTAAGGCCAGGGGAAAGCTCCAAGGGGTGTGACTCAAACTACAATAGAAACAAACGGTGTCCACTGGAGTCGGCACCGGGCTCTCCAGCCTCAGCCAAGCATTCGCCTGACAGCTTTGCTGGTTTCGAGGTCCCCAGCATCTTCACGGGAACCGTCTGGCTTTGTTCTTGGTGCTGGTCTTTGCTGACCTACCAGCAGCACCCGCACAGTTGATTAATCTCTCCTCTTTGGAAACACTGTCGTGGCTTGGCTTCTCTGATACCACACTCCCCTAGCTTTTCCTACTTCCTTCTCACCTTCCTGATCCCTGTACCTTAGTGTGACCCGGCACTCAGTCCCCAGAGACTGCGTCTTCACACACTCTCCCGTGATACCCTCGTCTCATTGCTTTAAAATCGACGTGCTGATCCGGCGCATGCTTCTCCCCTACATTTCCAGCCTTGTGCTTTTAACCTCCTGTCCCTGGAGGTGACCTCCTCAAAGTGAGCAGCCTGTCCAGCCCAAACACTAGCTTATGCCAAACCTGATTCTTCCGAAGTCTTGCATTCCTCAATGACAGCTGTGTCTTTCCAACAATCGCTCAGGAAAAACAAATCTGAAAACCTTGAGAGTCATCCTTGATTCTGTCTTTCTCTCAGACCCCATCTCTAATCTGTTATCAGGTCTTCCTGATTCTCCCTTTAAAATTCACACAGTATCTATTTCTTCCCACCTTCCCTGCTCCTACCCTGGTCCAACCACATCATCTCCCATGTGTCTCCTTGCCTTTAGTATTGTCTACTACAGCCTTGCTCTGTCGTCTTCTCTCAATACAGCAACGAAAACGAGATATGCCAGCCTATGCCACGGCTGTGTTCAAACCCTTCCAAAGGCTTCCTAACTCGGTATGAAAGTCAAAGTGTGTAGGATAGTCACAGGAGCACGCATGTTTAGGCCGGTCTCCCCTCTCTTTCTAACCCCATTTCTTTGGTCCTCTCCCGTCCTCGCTCCACTCCAGCCCTGTTCATCTCTTTGCTGTTCCTCTGCCACTCTGGGCCTGCTCCTCGCCCTGAGGACGACTGCGTTTCTTTGTTTCTTTGGTCTGGAATGCTTTTCACTGACATCCACGTGACTCACTTCTTTGCCTCTTTTCACTTTGGTCTTGTCTGCAATGCCTTTTTTTTAATTATTATTTGAGTCCTTCTGTGAACCCAGCATATTTAGAACTTTTCCATGAGCACTTTCCATGTCTTTTTTCTCTGCTCTCTTTCTCCCCTTAGTATTAAATAAACATCTGACATGTGATATAGGAGGGTGCTCCCAAAAGCTCTGAGAGAAATAGAATTAAAAGGTAAGTTCATTTTGGTGCCTTAAATTCTGAAATTAATCCGTACTTATAGATGTGTGTGTGTATAGGCTTGTCAATTTTTCTTTCTTTTCCTATGAGAATGTAAACTCCATGAAGATGGTCAAAGATGTTGCTTATTTTCTTTGTAGTGTTGAGGATAGTACCTTGCTTATAGTGGATATTTAATAGCAATTTGTTGAAAAAATGACTATAGAGTCACTAAGGCATTCGTTTTAAAAGTTAATGTTAGACTGACAATCCTAAGGATTCATGATTTTTGAGGCAAATTTAGTGTGACTTGATCTAAATAACAGATGTTTTTCTAGAAAGTGGTTTGCTCAGAGCACTTCTTTTAAGTTTTTACTTTTTTTTTTTATCAGAGGGCTTCTAGAAATTCACATCTTAGGAACCCACTCTCTTGGCTTTGTCAAGTGTAAATGGGTGGTCTCTCTTTGGTCTTAGGAACCCACTCTCTTGGCTTTGTGTAAATGGGTTTTGCGTAAATGCTGTCTGTCTCTGATGAGGTTGAGTACTTATTTGCTTCTTTCGCCCTCCTGTGTAGACATGAACGCTACAATCCGAAGGATCGATCAGTTAACCAACATCTTGGCCCCCATGGCCGTTGGCCAGATCATGACGTTTGGCTCCCCAGTTATTGGCTGTGGTTTCATTTCGGGATGGAATCTGGTGTCCATGTGTGTCGAGTACTTTCTGCTCTGGAAGGTTTACCAGAAAACCCCTGCTCTCGCTGTGAAAGCTGCTCTGAAAGTAGAGGAAGCTGAATTGAAGCAGCTGAATTTACACAAAGGTAAACTGAGCATAATGATCCCCATTCTTTTTCCTGATGTTCAGGCCATAAATGTTGGTGGAGATCAAAATAATTTGACATTTACTTCAGGTTTTATTATTAGTGAAGGCCTGGGTGAGGTTAAATATATTTTTTATTTATATTAACATGAAACACATGTATTTTTGTGGATTTCAATGTAATATTTCAACACAAGTATATGGTGTAAACCGATCCAGATAGTTAGCATTTGCTTCCTCGTGCTTTCCTCGTGTTTGGAGCCAGTGAGCGCCTCTCTCTACTCCGTCACTGGGTGTACGTTAATGTGATCTACAGTCACCCCACTGTGCTGTGGAACACCAGAACTATGGCTTCTGTCTGGGTTTGGGGACCTGTCATCCAGCCTCTCTCTATTCCGTCTCCTTCCACCCTTCCCAGCCTCTACATTCAGATCGACTCCCACATAAATATATCGCATCTGTAAGGGAGGCAAAACCAAGCCTTTGAGGACCTGGAGAATAGCTCCGGACTGAACCTGAAGAGTTTGGAATGGGGCCCCTGGCCCTTTTCTCAGCAGTCAGCTGAGGGATGGCTGGGCGAGGGGGTAGAAAGAGAACGGGAGAATTCCTTGGAGCCTAGGAAGAGGGGCGTTACATGGGCATTTGTCAGACAGCAGAAGGGAGTGAGGAAATGGAGAGGGCTGTTCCCAAGAGAAGAGGAAGTTGGGCTTCTGGGTAAATAGAATCTTACCAGGGCCACAGAAAATAAGGTGCTATGCTTTCCAGGTGATTTTATATTTTATCTGATGAGTCCTCCTGCCATTAACTTTGATACAAGTATTGTTTCTAAGTGTGTGTGGGAGGGGGTTTGGAGGAGGGGAGAGCAGAGAAACTTGGAGACTGTTCCCTATGATTAGTGAAAGAAAACAGGTATTATAATGCAGTAGCCAAGGCTCTCCACTCGGGAGGGAATAGGAAAGATACGAAGATAAATAGCTTTTTTCCTTTGATGCCCTCCCCTAAACAGTGATATATATCTTTTATTAACAGACACTGAGCCAAAACCCCTGGAGGGAACTCATCTAATGGGTGAGAAAGACCCTAACATCCGTGAGCTTGAACCTGAGCAAGAGCCCACCTGTGCCTCCCAGATGGCTGAGCCCTTCCGCACCTTCCGAGACGGATGGGTCTCCTACTACAACCAGCCTGTGTTTCTGGCGGGCATGGGTCTTGCTTTCCTTTATATGACTGTCCTGGGCTTTGACTGCATCACCACAGGGTACGCCTACACTCAGGGGCTGAGTGGCTCCGTCCTCAGTATTTTGATGGGAGCATCAGCTGTAACTGGAATAATGGGAACCGTGGCTTTCACCTGGCTGCGTCGAAAATGTGGCCTGGTTCGCACTGGTCTGATCTCAGGACTGGCACAGCTTTCCTGTTTGATCTTGTGTGTGATCTCCGTATTCATGCCTGGAAGTCCTTTGGACTTGTCTGTGTCTCCCTTTGAAGATATCCGTTCTAGGTTCATTCAAGCAGAACCATTGTCCACTACAACCGAAATACCCAAAGCCATCTTTACAACTGAAACTCTTCTGTCGAACGGGTCTAATCCTGCTAATACTGTCCCAGAGGTGACTAGCCATTCTATTCCTCTCGTCTCCGTCAGTCTGCTGTTTGCAGGCGTGATTGCTGCTAGAGTTGGTAAGAAACATCTTTTTGTGTATTAATGAACTAATGTGTTTTCAGAAAGGGGGTACATGACCTGAAATACTACCTCAGTATTAACTGCAACAAAATCCACTATTTATCTTCATGTATATCGTTTACTTTTTCAATCATGAAATTTCTGTTTTACAGTTCACAAAACTATTTTTATATGTGAATAAACTTAAAAAGTGGTTAGGGCTAGAAATTTTTTTCTATGTGAATATCTTACGTATTACTCTTTAAAAATATATTAACTATGATAATTATAATGTCATCTAGTGATTTAGAGTCTGTATGTTGCTATAACTCTACCAAAAGACATATAATGTAAGGAATATTTCTATGGGACAACATAAAAAAGGGTTTTTGTGTATTTTTGAAAAAGTTATAGTCCTCAAAAGGACTTCTCTTGCTGATGTGTATTTGTTGTATAGTTTGTTGCACAAGTGGATTTTATAGCTCTGGAAGGAAACATAAAGACTTCCAACAAATCAAGATTTAAGTAATCATTAATGGACTAATGATCAATTATCTCTGACTGAATTTGTTCTTGAAATGACACCATAGTTATCTTGTGATACAAAGCAGTTCATTAATTTATCAAAGACATTAATATTCAAGCGAGACAGCTTTATTGTAAGGGCTTTAGAACCAAGTCAGTAAATGTGACAGTGGCTTAAAGTTTCCTTACTCCTTACCCATAGCAGTGAAGTAGGTCATTTTAAACTTTAGAAGTACTAGGGCTTATGAAAGGATCTATTATGCCTTTCATTTCAGAGTTTTACTTCTGTAGAATGAATAATCACAGAGAAACAGAACTAAGCAGCTTATAGATTAGACTTATTTTTGTCTGGTGGCTGTAGAGATAATTTCTGGAAGCCACTACTAACTCGATATTAATTAATGAGGAAGAATTCTTTAAGGCAAACCTGTGATAAATACTGCATTTATAGTGACTTATAGTAGAGTTCAAATGTATATTTCTATGTGTAAATCTGAAATCTATGGTTATAATTACAATCCAGCTTTTAAAACTCTTTTTTATAGGTCTTTGGTCCTTTGATTTAACTGTGACACAGTTGTTGCAAGAAAATGTAATTGAATCTGAAAGAGGCATTATCAATGGTGTACAGAACTCCATGAATTATCTTCTTGATCTTCTGCATTTCATCATGGTCATCCTGGCTCCGAATCCTGAAGCTTTTGGCTTGCTCGTATTGATTTCAGTCTCCTTTGTGGCAATGGGCCACATCATGTATTTCCGATTTGCCCAAAAGACTCTGGGCAATCAGCTGTTTGTTTGTGGTCCTGATGAAAAAGAGGTTGCGAATGAAAACCAAACAGATTCATCTGTTGTATAAGACAGTGTAACTGTGACTATCCCTGTTACTAGATTGTATAGAGCACATGTGTTCATTTTGTACTTCAAAATTCCAGTAAAGAGCTGGGTGTTTTGCTCTGGTTTACCACCGTTGAGCCTTGAGGGCTGGCTACAAGCTGTTTAGGAACCAAAGTCAGCAGAAATGACCTGGTTAATTACCCTCACATTTAAGTGGATAAAGAAGAAAAACTCCATTTACATACGGAGCCTATAATGGTAACACTGAATTCTCATATTTCTTCTAACTAGTAGTTAGTGATGCAAATTACATTATCCTTAGGCAGATATTTATTATCTGTACTAGAATTTAGAAATATTACTTTTCCCTAAAACTCACTCTTGTTAAAGTCTGGAGAATTTACTTTTATTCATCTTATTCTCAGTTATTAAAAGGCAAGTAAGTTCTCCAAATATGAAGATTGAAGTTTAGTAACCAGTATTATCCTTATCGCTCCTATTGATCTTCAGAGACTTAACGTATGTGAAAAAATGAAATACTTAACGACAGTTCTCTAATAAGGCTCCTGGTTTAACCTATGAGAGCACCTTTGCATTTTTATTATCAAGTAGGGCAAAATATTGTACTAAGCATATGTAGCACTTCATATAATGGCTATATGTAAGCTGCAGGTAGAAGTCAAGCTATAGACTTATATAACAGTGAATGCAAAAGGACTTCAAATGTGTCAGTAGGTTGCCGTAGAAGCAAAAGCTAAAAGCTACAGAGAGGAGAGCTCCTCATTGAACTTGTGCCACTGTCAGTAAATGGTCTCTAAGAGTCTGAGAGAGCATGCCATCAGCCTGGCAAGTTACATGTGGGAAGATAGCCCACGCGTGGAAAGGTTTTGTTTTAGAAATCACTTGATTTGGTTTCCACACACTTGGGCAGAGCATTTTTACCCTTATTGTTCTATGCCCAGGAATTCTCTCTCCATCATTCTAGAGCCAGAATGTTCATGAAACCATCCCTTTCAGATGTCTCTGAGGGGGGGATAAAGAACATTTGTATATATTTTTAAAAACTGTTTTACAAGTCATTTTGCAACATGCCAGTACCAACATGGTACTATGCCTTAACTGTTTATGCACTTTCATGGAGACTGCAATACGTTGCTATGAGCACTTTCTTTACCCTTGAAGTTTAATCTTTTTCTTTATCTGTCTACAGTATGGCAATGATTTGCTACGTTATAAAATCTTTGTAATATTTCTACATAAATGTATTTTAAAAAATCTTAATTTCTTTTTCCTGGAATTTTGTTCTCCAATTATTTAAATTGTTTTTGTTACAGCACATTTGTTTTGGAGTATGTGTTTTTCTCGATAAAGGGTTACAGTTTTGTAATTCAGGATTTTTAGTGTTATGTGCCTATTCATATTTCTAATTTAAGGTGCCTGGATAATAGTGTAGTAAACATGAGACCCAGCACTTTCTCTGATGTTGAAAACGTCACACGAAGCTCTCTTAAGTTCTAGGAACTATTTTCTGTCAATTAGAGATGATACTATAAACCAATCCTACCTAGCTCAGAATTTTCCTGATTCGATACAACAAGCGAAACCATGTGGAAGCACTTGGTAAACCACTAGATGAGTAGTATCACTAGAGGTTGGACCCAGACAATGAGGTGAAGTCAAGGATGGAAACTTACTAATAGTCCAGAGAGAATACAACTCCCTCTGTCCTCAGTGAACATTTATTGGAGACTTGATCTGTGCCCTAAACTCTGATCAGTCTTGCGGATGCAGAGTTGACTTGGACATCATTGATCAGGGTCTCCTTTTCTTTTTCCTAAAGTTGGAGGCTTGAGAACTTTTGGCACCATCCTGTGGCTACTGATCTGCTCATAACTTTTTAAAAAAAGATTTTATTTATTTGAGAGGCAGAGTTACAGAGAGAGAGAGAGAGAGAGAGATCTTCCATTCACTGATTCACTTCCCAAATGACCACAACAGCCAGAACTGGGCTGATCTGAAACCAGAAGCCAGGAGCTTCTTCCATGTCTCCCATGTGGGTAAAGGGGCCCAAATGCTTGGGCCATCTTCCACTGCTTTCCCAGGCCATAAGCAGTGAGCTGGATAAGAAGAGCTAGATCAGCATCTGGACAGGAACCAGCACCCATATGGGATGCTGGTCCCGCAGGCAAAGGCTTAACCTGCTACGTCACAGCGCCAGCCCCTGTTCATGGCATTTGTGCTGAAACTACATGCCTCTCTTAAATATGCCTGCTGTTTTGAACAGGCCCTCATCTCCCTCCCACAGGGGTTGAGCTGGGATTGAAGATCTACCCTGAGTGTTTACAGCTGGAACTGAAGGCTTGTGACCTTGTGAAATGAATGGAATCCTATTAGCAAGGGAAGGTCTAGGCTCTTAATATGGGCATATTGTCAGACTCTGCGCCAAGGGCCGAGCCCTGTGTAGGAGGAAGGAGCATGAAGTTGGAGAGTTAACAGGAATTTTTATGGCAACCATCCTTATCTTTGCAGAGTACTGCTCAGAGCAGGAAGAGGAGGGAAGCAGAGGAGAATCGCTGCTGGTATCTGGACAGCCTTTTGTTTACTGCCCCTGAGCTTAGAACTAGGGCAAGGGTAGATGACGCATGGCTGTCTGGGTTTGCTTCTAAATAGGGGGACAACCTAATTAATATACCTAAAAGTTCAGGTAGCACAAATGAGTGGATTAGAAATAGGAAAATATTCTTTGATATATATATATATATATAATTGTATTTTATGAAGTAGGAAATCTTTTTTCCTACTTAAAAGCAAATTCATTACATTAATGTCTTTAAAATTTGAGAGGTAGAGGGAGAGCCCCCAATCACCGGTTCATGCCCCCAAGTGCCCACAAGAATCAGGGCAGGGCTGGGGTAGAAGATGGGAGCAAGGAGTGCAGTCCAGGAGTCCCACATGAGAGGCAGGAACCCAGTTACTTCAGCGAGCCCCACTGGATCCCAGGATCTGGATTAGCAGGAAGCTAGGATTGTTACCAGAGAAGCTAGGGTTCTTGTCTTCACACAAGAAAGAGTTCAGGCATGAGACAGAGAGTAGTGGAAAGTAAAGGTTTATTAGGGTAGGGACATCCTTAAGAACAGATGGGTACCTCTACAGACAGAAACTGAGAGAGAGTGCCCAGTCGCTCAGACTTGGGGAGAGCAAGGTTACATGGTTGAATGGAGAGAGTACACCAGGCGGCTCAGCAGAAAGGCAGAGGGCTGAGTGTGCCCTCCCGTTGAGGCAGGGTGGGAGTCTGTTTACCCACCTCCCCCTCTCCTCCAAGACAAAGGATGGGGGAGTCCTGGCAGAAGGGTTTGTTGGGTGAAAATTGGCAAATTCCTCCCCAGATTTGCTGGAGCCCTGGCAGAGTAGGGGGGCTTCCCTTAGGGCATCTGAGAAGGTTTTATTGCCCCATGTTATCAGGTCAGGTAACCCCTGTGGTCCTGAGGAGAGAGAATTCTCCTGGGAGCTTTCCCTGGGGGAAGGGCTGGGACCACCTGGGAGGTTATCAGGGTCTGGGCAGGACTTTGAAGTGCAACATGCTGGGCTTCTAGAGCTTCCACAGTAGGTGCTGGTCTTTAGGCCTTTCTCACACACACTTACGCTCAATTTTTGACTTCCTACCTAACAGGATGAGGAGCCAGAACCAGGAAGTGGGGGCCTGCACTGTGGTGCAGCGGGTTAAAGCCCTGGCCTGAAGCGCTGGCATCCCATATGGGCGTGGGTTCTAGTCCCGGCTGTTTCACTTCTTTTCCAGCTCTCTGCTATGGCCTAGGAAAGCAATAAAAGATGGCCCAAGACCTTGGCCTCTGCATCCACGTGGGAGACTCCTGGCTCCTGGGCTTCAGATCAGCGCAGCTTCCAGCTATTGCGGCCCATTGGGGAGTGAACCATCAGATAGAAGACCTCTCTCTGTTTCTACCTCTCTCTGTAACTTTGTCTTTCAAGTAAATAGAATAAATATTCAAAAAAAAAAACAAAACAGGAAGTGAACACATGTACGCAGATATGGGACATGGGTGTCCTAATGGCTAAGTTAAACATGTACTTATTTTATTTTTATGCTTTTTTATTGTACACAGACTTCTTTAAAAAAAATTTTTTTCACACAGTTAGAGAGACAGAGAGAAAGGTCTTCCTTCTGTTGGTTCACTCCCAAAATGGCTGCTATGGCCAGTGTGCTGCACTGATGTGAAGCCAGGAGCCAGGTGCTTCTCCTGGTCTCCCATGCAGGTGCAGGGCCCAAGCACTTGGGCCATCCTCCACTGCCCTCCTTGGCCACAGCAGAGAGCTGGCCTGGAAGAGGAGCAACCAGGACAGAATCTGGCGCCCCAATTGGAACTAGAACCCAAGGTGCCAGCGCCACAGGCGGAGGATTAGCCTAGTAAAAAATTTATATAAAGGGAACAAATTTTATGTATGTCATATATATCATTTTAAGAGCATGATACTTCTCACCCTACTCTCCTTCCCTCCCTGGCTCCCACCCTTACTCCTCCTTCCTTTCTTATTTTTAATTTTTGCAATGATATAGTTTCAGTTTACTTTATAATCACAAGCCTAACTCTCCACCAAATAAAGAATTCAACAAATAGTAAGTAGGAAAACCACTGTTCATCAGGAATGTAGACAAGGGCTGAAAACAATAATAAAATCTCAAAATGTTAATTTCACTCCTTTATATTACTTGTTTTTGTACTCTGTATATTAGTCACCACAAATCAGGGAAAACATGTAATTGTCTTTTGAGCATTGGCTTATTTCACTAAGCATAATGGTCTCCAGTTACATCCATTTTGTTGCAAAACACAGGATTTCATTCTTTATTACTGCTGAGTAGTATTCCATCAATATCCTAACCAGTCATCAGTTGATGTACATCTGGGTTGATTCCATATCTTAGCTATTGTGAGTTGAGCTACTAAAAACATGGGGGAACAGATAATTCTTTCATCTGCTGATTTCATTTTGTTTGGGCAAATTCCCAGGAGTGGAATGGCTGAGTCCTATGGTAGATTTCTCTTCAGATTTCTGAGAAATATCCATATTGTTTTTGGTAATGGTTGTCCTAGTTTACATTCCCACCAACAGTGCATTTAGGTACCTTTCTCCAGACATCCTTGCCAACGTTTGTTATTTTTAAATTTTTGGATGATAGCCATTCTAATTGGGGTGAAGTGAAACTTCATGATGGTTTTTAGATTACATGTGATCACAATCAAAATATCAAAGACATTCTTCTCAGATATAAAAAAAGACCCTAAAATTCATATGGAGTGACAAACAAGAGAACTCAAATAGCTTAAGAAATCTTATACAATAAAAATAAAGGTAGAGGCACCATAATACCAGATTGCAAGACATATTACAGGGCATTTACAGATAATCTAATGCTGGCAAAAGGATAGACATGTGGTCCAAAGGAACAGATTAGGGACCCCAGAAATTAATTCATGCATCCACAACCAACTAATATTTGACAAATGAGCTAAAATCACTCTCTAGAGAAAGGACAGAACCTTCAACAAACAGTGTTGAGAAAATTGGAACTCTGCATTCAAAACTATGAAAGAAGACCCTTACCTTACATGTTACGCAAAAATCAACTCACAAAGGACTAAGGGCGATAAAACTAAGACCTGAAACCATCAATTTACTAGAGAGAAACATAGAGGAAACACTGCAAGACATTATCATAGGCAAGGACTTCTTGGATAAGACCCAGAAGCAAAGGCAGTAAAGGCCAAAACAGGTAAGTGGGATTACATCAAGCTAAGGAGCCTTTGTACAGCAAAGGAAACACTCAAAAAGGTGGAGAGGCAACTGGCAGAATGAAAGAATATATTTGCAAACTATACATCCGATAAAGGATTAATACCTAAGGTGTGTAAGGAGCTCAGGATACTTAACAATAAGACAAGCTATCCAGTTAAGAAATGGGCTAAAGATATGAACAGGCATATTTCAAAGGATGAAATACAAATGGCCAACAGACACATGAGAGATGCTCAGAATCACTAGCCATCACAAAAATACACAGGCTTCTTAGGGGGTTATTAGCTTGCTTATCAAGTTGGTGCTTTCAGTATAGGACCCTTTTGTTGCATATTAAACACAGGGAAGTCATCTTAATTTCCACAAAGAAGTATGCCTACTCCCACTTCGTTTTGAAACACTTGGCTTGCTTGATATTCCTTTTATTATCCCTCACTGTTTAAAAACAGTAAGGATATAAGAAATTACTTTTGGGGCCAACACTGTGGCATAGTAGGCTAAGCTTCTGCCTATGGCACCAGCATCCCATATGGGTGCCAGTTCAAGTCCTGGCTACTCCACTTCCAATCCAGCTTCCTGCTGATGGCCTGGGAAAGCAGTGGAAGATGGCTCAAATGTATGGGCCCCTGCACCCACACTGGAGATCTGGATGGAGTTCCTAGTTCCTGGCTTTGGCCTGGCCCAGCCCAGGAAGTGACAGTCATTTGGAGAA
Source organism: Sylvilagus floridanus (assembly GCA_949820135.1). Lineage (NCBI taxonomy): Eukaryota > Metazoa > Chordata > Mammalia > Lagomorpha > Leporidae > Sylvilagus > Sylvilagus floridanus. Next base: position 132,464,199 of record OX463236.1, on the reverse strand, counting down.
CAAACAAGCAGATGGAAGATCTCTCTCTCTCTCCTTATCTCACTTGCCTTCTCTTCTCCCACCCCCACACACTGCTTTTAAAATAAATATTTTAAAAAGTAAATTTAAGATTAATTTCAACAAAAAGACCACTGAGTTTTACCTTTTCTCCCTCAAATGATGCTTCAAACTCTGTAACTTCAGTTAAACACTGTTGTTTCTTTTATAATGTTTTCTTTCTTCCTCTAAATCTACCTATCATCCTCTAAATCTACCTATCAGAGTAATCTTTGCTATCTAAACATTTTGCTTTATGAGATAGAAATTTAAGAATAGAGTTGAAACATTAGGAAACTCTGTGACAAAACACACACACACACACACACAATGTATCACCAGTCTGAACTGGCCATGTTTGATCACACTTTAAAAGTTAAATGATTCTTTTCCTTATTTGGAGATCTGTTTACATTTTCTAAGTCCAGAAGGGAGCAAGCGTTTTATCTAAAGAATGGACAAAAGCGAGATCAAAGTGCAAATGAGAGCTTTGGCCCACATTCTTCACCCTGGCCTCTATGTGAATTAGAATGTGTTTTTCTATTTGAACATTTTCCTTATTGCATTTTGCTGGGAGAAAAGTACAGTCTAGTTCTTGAAGTAATTATATTAAAATTTATTTTAGTTGGTGTTTATACTTAGCTCATATATGAAGTTGCCGTGATAAATACAGAAGTTAATCTAAGTAAATAGATGGAAGATGTAAGAAGGTAGATGTTTTGTAGTCACTAAAACAGGAGAAATCCAAGTTCTAAAGAACGAACTTTCACGTAGTATAGTAGATGCTCCCTAATAAGACAGAATCAGATTTTAAGTCAGAGCTAAAGGAATACTGGAGGTTAATGTGTATATATCCTAGAAAGAATGGTTTTTCAAGGATAGTTTTTTATTTGCTAATATGCATTGACCAAATAGATATACATCTATTAATTCTAAGGTATTTAAGGAAAGACATTACAGTGGAAAGGAACTAACATTTCCGTAACTATTATTTGTCAGTACTTCATTTAATCCTTTCCATAACTCCATGAAGAAGATATTATTATCTGTGCTTTATACTTAAGAAAGCTGTCTTAGAGTATCATGCACTCATATAGCAAGCAAATGGCAGAACAAAATCTAAACCATTGCTGACTCCAAAGACTTTTATCTGTACATTCCTAGCATGAGCTGGAAATCTCAGAAAATCATTAATGTTCTCAAGAGGCCTATTTGTTTATACTACACATGTTTACTTACATGGTAAAATATCTATAACTTTATTAATTGACTCATTTGACATGACTATTTCTAACTGAGTTTCCATTATCCATGTCTGCTGAACCTGTTTTAAATGTCTTGGTTGGTCCTTGTGCAAGACTTAATATACTTTAGAGCTTTCATAATATTTACATGAGATGATGCAAGGAAGTGGTTAGGAAAGGGGAAATGACCTGAGTTCAAATTTTGGCCTTGCCAATAACTAGCTTTTGAACTCTTGAAGTTGTTTAGCTTCCCAGACTTCTACAATGGGAATATCAACATGTATCTCATGAGGGATTTGCATTCTTAGCCAAGTACCTGATATATATACATCCTTCCTGGTAGTATTTCTTAAACACATGAGGTAAAATTGAGGATATTCTTTGTTCTGACATAATTTATTTTTACTCGGATTACTTTTATGCAAATATGTCTTGTTGGCTGAACTATTCAGAAACACACGTCAATGCATTTCATCTATTCTATCTTTTTCAGGTACGACATAATCACTGTGACAATGGGGGTCTACAAACAGACCTGTGTGGAAGTCAGACATTGACTTTGCTTAGTTCAGTCCTTTGGAAAACAGGTACCTGGGATTTCTGTTGTGGGCCTTATAAGTCATCTCTATGAAAAGAAAAAGACTATTTTCTTCCCTGCTTTTGATTTTAATATCCTTTTGTAGATTTTAAGATGCTTGGCTGTTAAAGCAAGAAAGGGAGGGGGGAGAGGGATGGGAAGGGCAGAAGAAGGAAAGAGCAGGAAGGAAGGGTGCCGGGGGCTTGGGAGACGCCCTCACAGCACATCTTTCAGTTGCGACAGTCAGTGGAGTGCATGCTTATCCACTTTTCAATCTCAAGTCCCACTGAAGGGACAGGAAAGAATTCCAGGGAACTTCAGTTTGAGGTCCTGGTAGGGTGGAGTCATCAGCAGATAAAAGACACATTTCTGGCATAATGAATGCAAAGAAGAGCACAAGGACACATAGTCCTCGCCCAGACCTCTGCAGCACAGGTGGAAGCTTTGATGAACAGGTACAGAAAACCAATGAGGGAAGCCGGCAGAAAGATTGTATACAAGAACAGCTGCTCTGGTCCACCCATAGAGCGCATGTGTGCAGTGCCAGCTGACATGATGACATCTGCAAGTGGATGACTAAAGAAAGCAAACAGTGTAGAGGGGGAAATACTCCTAGTGAGGGTGTGCAAAGCTCCCGCATTCTGTGATTGGTGAGGCACTCTGATTAGTTTTCTCTCTCTGCACACTGTCTTAAAGATTATCCAATGGCATGACTTGCCCACTTACCCAGAAATCCTCCCAGTCACAGTGATATTTATGAAGAAAAAGCAAACTGCTCGGCATCAGAGGAAATCCACATGAACCACTTGAGTTCATCAGCCTATTCCTTCTTTTATGAATACAAATAGATAATCAACAATATCCAGATATCTGGCTAAGAGCACCAGTACCAGGCAGTGCAATGAAGATGAAGAAAGAAGAGAATGGACCAAAGAAAGCATATAATTCAGGGAAGGACTGAAAACTAAAATGCCCTAGGTGGGGCTGGCACTGTGGTATAGTGGGTAAAGCTGCTGCCTGCAGTGCCAGCATCCCATATGGGTGCCGGTCTGCAACCTGGCTGTTCTACTTCTGAGCCAGCTCCCTGCCAATGTGCCTGGGAAAGCAGAAGAAGATGGCTCAAGTGCTTGGACCTCTGCACCCACATGGGAGACCCCAAAGAAGCTCCTGTCTCTTGGCTTCAAATCTGCTCAGATTTGGGGAGTGAACCAGCAGATAGAAGATCTCTCTCTCTGCCTCTGCTCCTCTGTAAATCTCTGCCTTTCAAACAAGTAAAAAAAGCTTTAAAAAAAAGAAGAAGAAATCTTAGTTACTATTTCTAAGTTTGGAGAAGTAATGCTATTTACTGAGCACAAGGTTTTACACAAAAAGAGAGCAAGACAAAATTATTAGAAATCAAAAATATAATTGCCTTAAAAGTAGAGTAAAAAGACAAATTATAAGTGATCTTAAAGATTAATGTAGATGCCATATACCTTTCTGATGAGAAATCTAGTAATTGGGGGCAAACATTGTAGTGCAGGGGGTTGAGTCACTGCTTGGGATGCCTGCTTCCCACATTACAGTGCATGGTTGAATCCCAACTACTCTGCTTCCAGGGCTGAGCCAGGCTGGGAGTTTCGAACTCAATTAGGGTCTCCCATGTGGTGGCAGGGACCCCAGTACTTGAGCTGTCACCAGCTGGCTCTCAGAGTGTGCCTCAACAGCAAGCTGGTATTGGAAGCAGAGCTGGGACATGAACTTAGACACTTCAGTACAGAGTTTTGGCATCTTAACTGCTGCACCAAACACTCACTCTTAGATGAGGCCCTTTCCTGCCATAGTGAGTCATTGAGAAAAATGGTCTTAGGTCGCTAAATTTAAAAATAGAGATTTTTTTATGAAGGCCTTCAAAAAGTTTGTAGAAAATAGAATAAAAGATAATACACATTTCCATGAACTTTTTGAAGTCACCTTGTATTAGTACTGAGAATTAGATGTAGTCATCTTTTATTTACTAACTTTTAAAATTTATTTTAAAGGCAGAGTTACAGAGAGAGAGGGAGAGACAAAGAAAAAGAAATCTTCCATCTGCTGCTTCACTCTCCAAATGGCTGCAATGGCCAGGACTGGGGCAGACCAAAGCCAGGAGCCTCTCCCATTTGGGTGCAGGGGCCCAAGGACTTGGGCCATCCTCCACCACTTTCCTAGGAGCATTAGCAGGGAGCTGAATTAGAAGTGGAGCAGCCATTTGGGTTTCTGGCATCACAAGTGGTGGCTTTACCCACTATGCCACAGTGCCAAGCCCGTATCTTTACATCGATGAATCTAGCAAGTCCTAATACTTATCTAAGTGTTTCATCTATACATACATGAAAGCTCATTCAGATCAAATGCAATTCTTAATGAACCCAATAATTCAGTTATTTAGAGGATAACTTGTATTGTTTATTTGGCAATACAGGCTTAAGAAGGTTTGAATAAAATTTTTCAAAAGTCTATCACTGTGACGTGTTAATAGCCATTGAGTTGACTAAGGAAATAATAGATTGCCTTATTATTTCAAACTGAAATGTATATCTGCATAAAGAGGAAAGAAAAGATTGGCCTTCGAACTATAACTAATTTAATTGAAGTATAATATAAATCCATTCATATGTCATAATGTGTTGTAAATGAGGTTATATTATCTTAGTCTTATGTGAATATGCTGAACAATTTGAAGGTTATTGGGTTATATTACTTATTTTTCAATCTTAATTCTAATCATCCTTTACTTGTTTCTGTCTTTCTTTCCTGGCAATATTTTATTCATACTCTCTGATGTTTCACGTTTTTTAAACTTTAGGACCTTTGATTATAAGCAAATAAATGTTTAGCAATGCTTACAGTTCCTACAAACAGTTTTATGCAATATATTCTGTTCAAATTGGCAACACATGTTCAATGTAACACATTGTAGAAATTCTAAGCTTAATTTACAAAAGATTAACGAAGTAAACACTCGGAAAGACATGAACTGACCTGTCAGTGTCAACATTTCCCTTGATCACTTGGAACTGATATTTTCATTGGCAGGAGGATTGTGTGAAAGTCACACCCATTTAAACTTAGGGAAACAAGTTAATGATGAGGTAACTGCGTGCAGACCTGAGAATGGAAAAAAGGCCAAGTGATCTTCTCTAGTTGGTGCAACAAGGTCTGGATGCAGCTCAAACTTTGTATTTAACACCATTCTGTCATTTTTGAAGGTTTAAAAGCAACAATGGAGCCCTCATCCCTACAGAAGCATTCACTATTCCTGAACACCTTTATGAATACATTGAACAGTTTAGATCTGGAGTTTAGATTTTTTATATTTTAAATAACACCAATTAGTTCCTTTTTTACCCTTGGAATACCTGGTAAGTTAGTTACTCCCTTTTTCATGTACTTTATATTTTTATTAATATCTAAAAATGGTTACTGACCATTCCTACCCACAATTCATATCTAGTACTATAGTTAGAAAGCACTAATCCCAAGAATACAATTTGTACTCTGGCTAAAGGAAAACATCACACTGTGAAGTTAATGAACTGATAGGAGGAGCTCATTGTGAAACATTCTGAGTATAAAGCAGTGCCAAAACACCGTCTGTGTTAAAATACAGAGCTCAATGGAAAATCTGGAACTGAATGGAAGCATACCTAAAGCAGAGCTCTTGCCCACACAGTCTTTTAATTATTTCTTGCCAGTCACTGTAGGTTTACACCCACTGCTTTGTGAATTATTCTTGTTTCTAGCCTGCAGTGGTAGAAAGCAAAAGATCCAGAAAAACAGAAATGCTTCCAGTAACAAATCAGTGTCATTGTCAAGACCAGACTTAAAAGGATTCTGATGGGTGCTAATTGAGACCCTGAATCTTACTTAAAAGTTGACATTTCTCTGAAGAGAAGACATTGCTTTGCATTTCTTTATAATCTATTTATTTCACTAAATCACTGGAGGGGGAAACACACATCAGTTTCATAAAACCCACATGTAATATCCCCTACAATACATTATTTTGGAAGTAGTTAGCTTGAGTTTCCAAATAATTTAAGTCACTTTCTGCCTATAGCAGAGCCAGTCACTGAATTGGTACAAGAAAAGCAAAAGAAAAATAAATAGGGTATCAGGGATATTTACTGATACTTAGGGGGAAAGAGAAAAACCCATATCATATCATATATGAGAATGTAAACGAGAGTGAAACTTACTCAAAAATCTCTTCAAACAGAAATAATCATTTATGAAATTTTTGATGAATGTCCATCTGGACACACATATATTTTATATGTTATGTTATATAAATATAGCCATATTCCTTATACTATTAGTATCTTGGTTAATTTTCATTGAACAATATAACTTGGACATTATTCCAGATTCAATGAATTTAAAAGTATATTACCATTTCACGACCACCTTGTGTTCTGTTTTGTAGCTTATTTAGTTAGCTAGTTCCTAATCAAAGGACAGTTGGTTTATTTTCAATTTTTTACTGTTTTAAATAATGCTGTAATTAACATTCTTATATATAACTGTGGATTTTAGGACAATGGTCTCCATAGTTCAGTCCCTGAAGAATTGCTATATCACATCATATATATTTGAAATCTTCCCCCATAAACACCAAACTTCTCTCCAGAAAAGTTGTGCCAATTCAAATCCCCATTTTCCTACATCATTGTCACCATTGGATTTTATCTAAGATCAATGCACCCATCTGATAAATGCAAAATAAATTTTATTCACATGTATATCTTTAATCAATAGTAAGTTTAAGTATCTTTTCATATCTTTTGCTTATTTTTACTTTTATTAATTACTTGCTGTGGTTTCATTGGCATATTTTTTATTCTTTTTTTTTTGGACAGGCAGAATTAGTGAGAGAGAGAGAGAGAGAGAGAGAGAGAAGTCTTCCTTTTCTGTTGGTTCACTCCCCAAATGGCCGCTACAGCCGACGCACTACGCCAATCCGAAGCCAGGAGCCAGGTGCTTCCTCCTGGTCTCACTGTCTAACTCTGCTTGTCAAAAAAAAAATGTATGATTTTGAAAATATTCTTGCACCAATGTTAACACTTTAATTTCCATTGTCCATGAATTTTGAAGTACTCTTGTATGTCTTTACACTTATTTAAATCTTTGTGTTTTTTTTTTTTTTTTTTGACAGGCAGAGTGGACAGTGAGAGAGAGAGACAGAGAGAAAGGTCTTCCTTTGCCATTAGTTCACCCTCCAATGGCCTCCATGGCCAGCGCACCGTGCTGATCCAATGGCAGGAGCCAGGTGCTTCTCCTGGTCTCCCATGGGGTGCAGGGCCCAAGCACTTGGGCCATCTTCCACTGTACTCCTGGCCACAGTAGAGAGCTGGCCTGGAAGAGGAGCAACTGGGACAGAATCTGGCGCCCCGACCGGGACTAGAACCTGGTGTGCCGGTGCTGCAAGGCGGAGGATTAGCTTGTTGAGCCACGGCGCCGGCCAATCTTTGTGTTTCTTAATGAAGAAGCATGTTTTAGTCATCTAGGCCCGCATTTCTTGATACTGAGTATTATGAGCTAATCTTGGAAAGATGAATGGGAATAACCCAAAGAGGAGACAGGTAGTTTAGTTGTATCTCTTCAGCTACCAGAAGTCATGGGTAAGCTTGAAACATTCCTATTTTTAGAAATAATGTCATTTAGTCAATCCACATGAGATATGAGCAGTCAACTAAATCAGAAAATAAATGTGTTTCCTACAAAGAAGTAGAGGAGGGAAGACGGTCAATATAAGAAATATTTATGCAGCTGCTAGCTGAACCAGTCCAAAAACACTTCTGGTGATTGTTAACAATATGCATGGTTAGCTGGTAATAAACCTATTGACTTATTTAAGAAAAATCCAAAGTCCAGTGATTTCGATCTGTGTGAATAACCCAAAATATTTGATTATGGAGGGATATTGAGCAGAGCTGAACCCAGGTATTTTGAGCAGAGCTGAACCCAGGCAATTTTGTGAAGTAGTTTCGGTTTTCATTCACTTGCCATTTCATTTTCAGCTCACCCCACTTCAACTCCAGAACTGTGGCCTTGGAATATCAGTGCTAAAGTTTCATTTCCTGTCCAGCTGCTCACATTCTCTGCCCTGTCCGAAACAACACTAAACAGAGCCCTCTCCCTCAGATGCTGAGTCATGAATAGCTGGGCTTAGTCAATTTGTGTCCAGCCAGTGATAAACACCAATGTATTCCTCTCCCTTTTCTATCCAGATTTCTGCTTTAGATCTCAGAATTTTAAAGAGATTCATGATCTTCCACACTGTAGTTTTTATTACTACTCTGCTCACCATAGGATTCAGGGTTGTATGTGTATTTGGGTAAAGAGACTCATTCCATTCTCCAGGCGGACTACCCAAACTTCATTCCAGCTGTTGATCAAATATTGATTAGACCATTGTTTTTCCTAGTTTCTGCCAGCTTGATTCACCCTAACCTTCCCTTGAGATAGACAGGGAGAAAAAACCCATCCAGTGTTGTCCTCATGTTAATTAAGTTTTATGTACTTCTCCAACTTCAAAATTAATGGCTTCTTCAGAGTGGGCAGTTTCCATGCAGCTTGATTTAATGTTCACTGCAAGCCTTTGAGGAAGGAAATACTGTATTTTGCAGATGGACACTTGCTGCATTGTTGACACAAGGCTGTCAGCCGGGGACAGAGTGTGGTTTAGGCTGTGCTATTCTGAGTGTGCAGAGGTAGCTTGGTTTTGACAGCCCTTTGCTGTAAACTGCCGTTATCCTTAATGATAATCTCATCTCTGAAGACCCAGTCAAGTTGTTTCATCTAGTGGTGGCTTGATTTTATGGAACAGAATCTACAAAACTATTATTTACATACAGCAGCTTCTAAAAAAATCATTTAATAGACATATTCTGAAAAGAACAATGTCTCAGATTTTGCAATTTGAAATACATTTTAAAGTATGTAGGGTTAAGGAATCTTGCTGTGGAAAGGAATCCCTGTGCCTCCTACACAAAATTAAAATGGTGAATAGTTCCCATGTCTATAAAGCCATACTTTTACACTGCCTTTGTTTTAAGCAAGGCTCTCTGAACTTCTTACAGTGTCAAGTTTTTCTTTATTTTTAGAATCCCAGCATCATTACAACAAATTTTTGTCCCGTTAGCTGAGAGGAAAGGGCAGGTAACCTGTTGGATCCTCCGATTCTTCTGTAGGTGAGCTCGGCCCCAAGATAAATAAACCAACAGACAAGGATGATTGCCCGTCAGTTCGTGAGGAAGTTCAAGAGGAACAACTGTGTAATGGACTATTGAATTGAAGCAATTAGGAGAAAACTAAACCTTTGTTTCTTGCAAGAGATCTTATACAAAAGAAGTAGCTATGTATGCAAATACTGTTTACAGGAAGATTTGGAATTTCTTTCCTTTCACTTTCAACACTCATGGGTGGATGATGTTCCCTCCTGTTATTTATCATCCCTTTCCTTCAAGTCCCTGGCCATAGAGTAACCTGGAGCAGTCACAAGAGAGGGATATTTCAAAGATAAGGTTATATAATCTAGTAATTAATGTAAACTTAACAAGATGGATATTTAAGATCAAATAACACTTTCAACCATGTCACATATGTTGGCTGGGAAATATATAACAATTTCATAAAATCAAGTTGATTTATACCATTTTATATACCATTTTAAGTTTAAATGAACAGAAGTGCTTAGCTGTTTATTCAAGTTCCTGGACAAATCTTAGAAGGGTATATGGTGATGAATAAATATTTTTAAAAAACTGTTCATTTATTTCCATCTACTTGAAAGGCAGAGCAAGAACAGAGAGCAGGATTTCTTCCCAACAGTGGTTCACTCCCCAGATGCCTCAACCAGGAATGAGCCAAGGTGAAGCTAGGAGCTTAGACCTCCATCTGAAAAACACTCTTTTTAGGAACATGCCATCTAGCAGGTAGGGAAAGACAAGAGGCCACCTATTCAGGGTTTCTAGTGAAAGGCAGGAAGTTGAAGCACTTATTGAGCATATGCCGGGAGCCCATCACTCCGTTAGGGTTTGTGGCCAGTGGGATAAAGGACGAGCTAATAAAATGATAATCATTGCAGATCCTGCTGGGTTACCAGAGACGATTTCATGAAGGTGGGTGCTCTGGCTCAGTGGGTTAAGCTACTGCTTGGGACATCCACATCGCTTATGAGAGCACCTGCTAATCAAGTCCTGCTGCTGATTCCAATTCTGCTTCCTGCTAACACACGCTGGGAGGGCAGCATATGGTGGTTCAAGAAGCGGGGCCCCGTCTCTCACAGAGAGAGCTGGATGAATTTCGGCTCCTGGTTTGAGCCTGTCCCAGCCCTCGCTATTGTAGACCTTTAGAGAGTGAACTAATGAATGGAAGATCTCTGTGTCTCCCTCTCCCTGTCTCTTTCTCACTGTACTTTCAAATAAATAAAAATGATTAAAAATAAAGTTTAAGAAAGGAAATGATTTCATGAAGAATGTGGAATAAGGAAGTCCTTGGCCTTAAAAATGCAGTTCTGTAGAACCCATTTTTGTCAAATCCATTAGAAAATAAACTAGTTTGTTTAGAGAAGAATATGTGTAAAAAATGACAAAAGACAAACAGCTAGAATAAGTACATGCATCAATACAAATTTAAAATTATCTTAGTTCAAAAAATTTTTTTAACATTTATTTATTCAGAGATACATGGGGAAGAGAGAGAGAGAAAAAATGAGTATCTTCTATCCACTGCTTCATTCCCCAGATGGCTACAGCAGCCAGTGCTAGGCTAGGCTGAAGCCAGTAGATTCGTCTGTGTCTCTCATGTGGGGGGCAGGGGTCCAAACACTTGGTCCATTTTCTGCTGTTTTTCCCAGGCCATTAGTAGGGAACTGGATTGAAAGTGGAGCAGCTAGGAGATGAACCAGGGCCCATAAGGGATGCCCATGTCGCAGGAAGCGGCTTTACTAACTGTGTCAAAATGCCAGACCCTTAGTTTAAAATGTATAGAAGATGGAGGAACCAATTGTGTTTTTCAGCTGAACTTTTGGGAGATTAAAGTGGATGAAACAGTGAACAGCTTAAAATGGGGGCGGAGAGTGACTGAGCTCACAGAGCACTTAGACTGCCCAGGGGAAAAGTGAGTAGGATTCTGACCCAGCACAAACCAAAGACAATTTACATATCAAGTTGAAACAGTAGGTTTTCTAGAAAGAAAATAAGGGAAAGGATGTGTGTGCTGAACACAAAGTTACATGTCTAGTTGGGTACAAAAACAGTAAGTTAATAGAAAAAAATGTAATATATAGCAGATGGCTCAGCGAAGGTGGTGTGGTACCTTCATTCAGTTTTATCCAGTTTCAGGTGCAAACAGTTGGAAATGTGAGTTTGAGGTTATGTAGAGAAGTCAAGGCTAGAAATTGCAGCTTAGAATCAGCTGCTGAAAATTGATAATGGGAGCCAAGAATAAGTGCAGTCACATAGGAAAGAAAAAAAGATAACATCAGAGTAGGATTTGGAGGAATATCAACACTGGTGACTAGAAAGAGAAATGCAATGCACAAAAGATGGCAAAGAGTCAAGGTGCGACAGGAGAATCACAAGTGGAGAGCTGGGCACAGGAATTCACGTGCGCTGCAGAGGAAGGCGAATAATGATTGCAGCCTCCCGCTGACAGGAAGAATGTCTGTAGAGCTACTGCACAAAGCAGCTACACTCACAAACCAAGTTATGTCCACTTTAAAATACCATCTTCTCTGAAATGCTATCGTTCCAGCTCTTAATAAAGCCTGTCCACATTCCTCTACCCATTTCCAATTCTTGGTAATTAGTCTCTAGGAAAATCTAATTACAATATCTAAAAACTGAGCATGAATTTGGTCCTGGTATGAGTTGAATTGCAATTCCCCATCCACCCAAATTCACTTGTTGAGGTTCTACTCCCCTGTAGTTCAGGGTGCAGTCTTATTTGGAAAGAGTGTTAATGCAGGTATAATTAAGATGAGGCCATGCTGGAGTGAAGGCAGACTCCTAATCCATTATTACTGCATCCTGATAAAAATGGGAGACTTGGGCACAGGGCACACAGAGAAGTCCATGTCAAGATGAATGCAGAGACTGGGGCTGCTGCTAAAGCCAAGGAATGGCCCAGGTTGCCAGCAAACTACCAGCAGTCAGGGGAAGGGCATGGAAGAGATACTCTTTCACCATCTTGGAAGGAGCCAGCCCTGATGACAACTTGATCTTGTACTTCTAGCCTCCAGAACTGAGAGACAATACATTTCTTTTGTAAGCGTTTTGTAAGCCCTTTAGTTTGTAGTACTTTGTTACCACAGCCCTAGTTAACTAGTACAGGCCCCAAAACAAGCAGGTAAGCAATGTGTTTTGCCAGTGGTGCGCACTGAATCACAAGTACAACATGGAGAACAGAGCAACTCAGTGCACTCTTTGAAAAATTGTGTTTTCATAAGCCATTTAAAAATGCCTCATTTTTCCAAATCCACTTCATATCCCAAAGAAAGCAATTCTTTAACTGGAATTTACATGCAGAAGGAAGAGCCAGTTTTGAGACCAAATCTCTGCCACTATTCAGAACTGCTTACTCTTCCCAAGCAATCTAATAATAGAGCTGGCCTGTCCACAGCGAGTGGCCATTGCCCAGTTCAGCCATGAGAGGTGCTGTAGAAGGAAAGCCAGGAGAAGTTGTCCATAACCAAGTGAAAACTCTGTACAGATGCTTTGAACTGAGGCAATGATGACGATTTCTGGAAATGTGCTGTGGGTGATAGATTTTGATATTCAGCGTTACTGGGAAAAAACACCAACTAACATTTTATGAAGTGGCTTTTTGTATAACTGTTAGATGTTTATGGCCCATCACTGGTGTCCTTGGCTTGGCAAGAGTCTCTCTATACAGTGGAAATGTGTTTTAGCAGTCAAGCTACCCAGTGGGTGGCTTCTGCGGCAGAAATACTTCACTTTGGCTACCCTTTAAGGACATTCAACATTATGCATTTCTGTTTACAAGACCTTTCAAGAGCTCTTCTGTGGCTAAAGCTTTCCTTCCTGGATAAATCCATCCAGATGCTAACATCCACAGGAGTGAACATATGATGTTATGAAACACAATACAATTTCATCACTGACCAAATATTACTAAGATCTAATTTAAGGTCATCTTCTCTCAAAATAAAACAAGCAATGAAGTTGTCAAGTGATCAGAATATGCAGAATTCTCATTCATGTAGATGATCATTATAAAGAACTATGAAACAATACCATCAAAGTAAATGGTTTGAACCTGAGAGCATATGGTGTCCCTTGATCCTGCCCCTTCTTCCCACTTACCTGTGGACACACTTAGCTCTTCTCTTTAACAGGAGAAGTTGTTTATCCAACGCTGTTCAGAGGTGGAGATGAAAGTAGTAGTAGTCTCCCATCGGTTAGTGTTTAAACTTAGAATGGCTGTCCATTTAGGCAGTTGTTCAAGTCAGTAAATGGGTACGGGAAGAATGGTGGGACCACCTGTGATGACAGAAGACTGAGTGAATCTGCCAACAATATATCACACCAGCAAACTAATAACTCATACACGACTCTTAATCCTCAACACTTGGGAACCCAGGGAAGGTAGGGATAGTGGAAAACTCTCCTAAGAGAGGTAGCTGCTACTCAGCCAATTTCTGCCAAGGAAAGTGAGCAGATTTCCTAATTTTCTAAGAGAAGCCAGAAAGAGAGAGTTTAAAGGAAATGTCAAGAACACTAACTTTCAAATGTTGGAGACTATATTAGCTTCTTGTTACTGCTGCAACAAAAGTACAAGATAATGGCTTAAATAATACAAATGTATGATCCTCCAATTGTGGAGGTCAAACGTTTGTAATGGATTTCAACTGGGCGAAAATCAGGATGTTGGCAGGGTTGTATATCCTGCAGAGATTTTAGAGGAGAATCCATTTCCTTACTTTCTCCATTTTCTAAAGGTTGCCTGACTCCCTGTGGCTTTTAGTCACCCACTCAAACTCAGCAGCATAGCATATTTAGCATACTGTAATCTCTGGATCTCACCCTCTGTGCTTTCTTGGTCAGGTCTTCTCTGACTCTCCTCCCTCCTGCTTTTCCTTATTTGTAAGCTTGTGATTACATTGGGTCCACCTGAGCCATCCAGGACACCCTTCCAGCCTCCACCAAAGATGACTATGACTTCATGTTCTAAATGATTCCCAGATGCTCACTGAATCATGCTGAATGCCAGAACTCAAAGAAGTAGGGGGAGTGACTCCTGGTTTTGTAGCTTGGGAAGGACATTGGGGAAAAAAATGGAGACAAATCCCATTCCTGAATATACCAGAGAGAGAGGTGTCTTGGTGCAGAGAGACTGTCAGGTAGAGGAGGTTGAAGGACAAAGCTGACTCAGGTTAATATCATTTATGACACTTAAATAGCTCTTGAAAGAAAGATTTGTAAGTTTATTTGAAGGGGGGAGGGAAGGAAAGAGATCTTCTGTCTGCTGGTTCACTTCCTAAGTGTCTGCAACAGGAGGGGTTGGGCCAGGCAGAAACCAAGAGCTAGGAGCTCCCCATGAGTCTCCCATTTGGTGGAAAGGACCTAACTGCTTGGGTCATCATCTACTGCTTTCCCAGGTGCATTGCAAGAAAGCTGGATTGGAAGCAGAGGAATAAGCCTCCAACAGGCACTCTTATATGGGATGCAGGTATCCCAAGTGGTGGCTCAACCCACCAAACTACAATGCATGTTCCTGTTGGTTATTATTTTTTAGAAATTTCATTGCTTTGAAAGGCACACACACACAGAGAGAGAGAGAGAGAGAGAGAAAGAGAGAGAGAGAGAGAGAGAGAGAGAGAGAGGTCCTCTACGTGCTGATTCACTCCGTAAATGACTGCAACAGAGAAGGTTTGTCTGGGCTGAATCTAGGAGCCAGGAACTCCACCTGGATCTCTCACATGGGTGGCAGTGACCCAGGTGCTCAAACCATCATCTACAACTTCCAAGCGTTTGTACCAGCAGGAAGCTGGATTGGATGTAGAGGCTGGAATCAGTCCTAAGCACTCTAACGTGGGATTTGAGGGGCTCAACCACTGTGCTGCAACAGCTGCCCAATTTATAACATTTTATGTGCTTACTGGAATGACTATCCACTAGCCAGACCATCAATATTTGCATTTGGCCAACAGTTTGAAAGCTTTATATATTTTTTTTCACATTTCAGTGGAATTTAGAGACAGCTGAGCAATTAGTCATTATTTTGAGTATCAGTAGAATAATTTTTCATTTACATGTGATGGCTCTTTGGTCACAGGTGACCTTTTTCAGGTCATGGTTTCTTCTTAGTTACTGCAATCTCAAGACTTTTCCCTGCTTTTTGGAGGTGGAGCATGGGCACAGGTGTAACCTGGCACAATGAATGTGACATTATCCACCTCCTAACAGCATTCCGATGAATCAGGTTGCTTCTCAGCTTTGTTGGCAACTTGTATGGTTCTGGCAAAGATGGAATTGGCACAGTGGCTGAAAAACATTTTCACCATGATTTATGATCTGTCCAGGTCAAAGCTGAATCAGGTCAGATGACTGAACTGGAATCATGCCTGGCTGGAGTTTTCTTAAAGTCTGCTGGCAAAAAGAGTGCTTTCTGACTTGTTCCATCAAGTATTAGAAATTTTACTGAAAACCTGCATGCACACACACAGCAGACAACATGTGAAGAAAGATGCTGTCTTATTCCCTGTTGTAACCCCAGCACCTCACTTAGTATGGGTGTCCTAGGTGATTTTGAAATAATCATAATTTTTTTCTAGGGTCATTTTAGCCAGATGAACCACACAGGGTCAAGATACAGTTTTTAAAACAATTGTTTCAACGTTTTAATCTTGGGAAAAAGAACAAAACTGGATCTAGTTCATATTACTTAGAATATGAGAAACAAAATAGGAGAAGCTCATAAATAACTGCTGGACTCTCAGAGTCTCGTTTTGCTTTTTATGCATTGATGATTTTAAGGTAGCTCTATCTTCATCTCGTTAAAGAGAATTCTTGACAAACCTCCCCTTACAATGCAGAGTTAATTGGTTTGAATTTAACATGTTGATGAGATATTTTGGAAGGAAAAGCAGATTCACTCATGACCAAATGCTGCCTGTGCCCAAAGGCACGGGTTTACTGGTTGTTGAAAACAACTGGAACGTGTTTAGTTTCACCTTATTATGAGCAGGAGCAGTAGAGTTGTATAAAACTCATCCAAATTATTACAAAGCTGGTGAACCACAGCTGCCTGAGTCATGGACTCTCCCTGAGTTTGGCACAACTTAGCCCATTGTTTCCTAACTTGATTTTTCTTTCTTTGTTATTTTTTCCACGGATAACTCATGTTCTATTCAGGTCCCACATCTCTATCTGTTATTAAAGTGGTCTTTTGACTGACAGAGTTATTTGCTTGTTCATCTTATCCTGTTGGGCATCAGGAGAGAGAGTTAGCTTTGTAACTAAGCATCCTTGTCGCCGAGCTGATCTTTGTGGAACCTTCAACCTGTGGAAAGCATGGCCTGCCACTGCGAGAGGTGCTCTCTTCCTTGTGGGTCCTCAGATTTGCTGGAGACAACAGTGGCCACTGCAGTGCTGTCCTTGGCATTAGAAGAAGCTCAGTGGATGAGCAAAGAAGGAATATGAACTTGGGAGAACAGAAAAAGTGGTCTTGAAACCAAGTTTGCCATTCTTTTTTATTGATGAACATTGTCACATTACTTTATCTCTTGCTAAAAACTGACCCTTGAACTATTTAAGGGATAATCTTGAGAAATAGGAATCCTTAGATGACAGATGCTACTGAAGCATTTCTGGAGATCCACAATGGAGAAGAAAGAAAAATTAGAATTGCAAATTCAGAACAAGTCCATCTCACTCCTGATTAATAGCTTGCTTCACTACTTCTATTAGCTTCAAGTGAATGCTTCAGAATAATTGCAAGTGCTATACTTTTGAAATTACTGGCAAATAACTAAAATTGCCAATTATTGTTATATCTTCAATACTCTAACACCTACTCTAACACCTACTTCTTAGATTGCAATAACCATCATAAAATGGTAATATAGGTGAAAGAATGAAAACACAGTTTAATCAAAAATGTGACTCCTTCCTTTGAAAATTCAGGTTGTTGGATGAGTGAATGGATATTGGTAAGAGAATTGCTTCTCTTAAATTACAAGTGTGGTGGTCTTTGAATATTTTTTCCTAGAATTTTCTAGACTCGGAACATACAGGCTCCTGTGGCCACATAAGGAGGAAGTCAGGTCACAGTTGCCCAATCACCCCCTCTTCCTTTCTCACTCTTCATCCTCTACGAGGTAGGATTTGTGTCTATCCTCAGTGTGTGTGCACATGCATGTGTGTATGCAGAGAGGGAATTTTATTGTTAAAATGGATTTTCCTGTTTTTTTAAAAAAGTATTTATTTATTTGAAAGGTAGAGTTCAGAGATGCAGAGACAGAGAGAGAGAGAGAGAGAGGTCTTTCATCAGCTGGTTCACTCCCCAGATGGCCACAATGGTGGGAGCTGAGGCAATCTGAAGCCACGAGCCAGGGGCTTTTTCTGGGTCTCCCATGAAGGTGCAAGAGGCCAAGGACTTGGGGCATTTTCCACTGCTTTCCCAGGAATATCTGAGACCTGGATTGGAAGTAGAGCAGCTGCTGCTCAAACACGAACCTTTATGGGATGCAGGCACTGCAGACAGTGGCTTTACCCACTATCCCACAGTGTCAGCCCATGTTTTTCTATTTTAATTGCATTTTTTATTTAAAAAACTAGCATAGCTTAAAAGATACATTATAGAAATCTTAGAATTAAAGTGAGAAAGAAGAGTTAAGAGAATCAATAATAACATACTGAAAAATTATATTTCATGTGGGATGACAGGCTCAGAGTAAGAAAGACAAATTGCTTATAACAAATAAAATATATCCCATAAATTCCTGTCACATGCACACACGTTAAATCAAACATGTAAAAATTGCTTCTTCTGGTTTAAGTGGCAGATAAGCTATATATTTTTAATTTTAAAATCTAATAAGATAAAAATAGAGAACAAAGGGAAATAAACTAGTGACATTAAAGGACATAAAACTGGGGCAGGCTCTGTCTTGAAAGCCCTCATCCCTTATCAGAGCACCTGGATTTGAGTCCCTCCTTGCTTCTGATCCAGCTTCTTGTTAACATGGATAGTGGGAAGCAGCAGATGATGGCTCGAGTACTTGGCTTCTGCCATATATCTGGGAGATGTGGATAGAGTTCCTGGCTTTGGTCTGGAAAGGTCCTGCTGATTGTGGGCATTTGGGAAGTGAACCAGTGGATGAAAGATCTCTCTCTCTCTCTTTCTGTTGATCTGCCTTTCAAATAAATAAATAAAATGTTAAAAGCCTGTAAAGTAAGACATGAAATTGCAGATGAACCAACAAATGATTTTCATACATTTCTGGGAGATTAAGCATGAACAAAACTATCTTGGTGAATGAAATAGGCCAAGAAAGTTGGTTTTATCAATTATAATGAGCTATGAGGAGATAAGAACTCTGCAGAATCCCAGGGGTTCTGGCCTCAAAGTCAATAGCAAGGAAATGAGAACTGGAGTTAAAATCAGGGGATTTGCTTGAGGTCTATAATGAGGCTGCTGCTACCAGTGGTATTGTAGTCTCTCCTTATCCCAAACACCAGAAGGCTTCTCTCGAGAAATGAACCAAGGGAAAAGCAAAGATTTAGGGCCCTAAGTCATCTAACAGACAAGACATGGAAGGCTTTGCCGTGTTTGCAGGGCAATATGTAAATTATGAATAAACTTATACTGTGAAAAAGTACAAGTGTGACTGGAGGCGAAACAGGATAAATAGAAGAAAGAATAAGGATACTAACACTCTAATACCATATTTAAATATATAAAAATAACTAATATAATTATTAAGAATATATATGGAAAAGTGTAGAGACAAGTAAGTGACCTCAGTTTGAAAGAAAAAGATTTCTTTGTTTGAAAGGCAGGGTTACAGAGACAGAGGGAGAGAGAGAGAGATCTTCCAACTTTCCAACTCCTGTTTCAATCCACAGACAGCCACAATAGCTGGCACTGGGCCAGGCTAATGTCAGGAGGCTGGAACTCCATCTGGGTCTCCCATGTAAGTGGCAGGGAATCAAGTCTATGGGCCATCTTTTGCTGCTTTCTAGGGCACATTAGCAGGGAGCTGGATCAGAAGCAGAGCTGCTGGGATTCAGGCACCCATATGGGATGTCAGCATTGCAGGTGGCAGCACAACAATGCTCACTCTGTGACCTCAATTTGAAGCCCTCCATATGATTTGCATTAGATATTGCATGAAGTGGATAAGTCAAATCAGAGATGTTTTCGCAATATCCAGAATTAGAAAAGCAGTCAGCAAAACTGAAACCAGAAACAACTGAGTTTGCCTTTGGGATGTGAAACTGAGGGTGAGAAGGGAAGGATAGCAGTGTTATTTTTTTCTTTTCATTGTAAGTCTTATTTGATTTATTAGCAAGTGCATGTATTATATTGGTTAAAATATATATTTAAATTAAGTGGCTTTTAGGAACAGTTACAATCAAAGGATGAAATCCATTTTTCATCCATTAAATGTCATGGGATTTGTCATGAAATCACTAAAAATGGACTTACCCTTCTATGTGTTTTATTAAGTGTATAAAAATATACACTTTTGTTTCTTTTCGTGATTGTAGTGAATGGTAGGAACAAAAAAATAGTTTGTGAAAGCAAGTGCTAGAAGTAAAAGAAAGAATTTTATAGAATGAATAATAAGAATAGTTTGAGTTCATTTGAGCAAAATGATGGGTTTTTTTTTTCCATTGTTAACCTGTGCTTAGCCAGCAGTATTTAGGGATGTAGAGCTAACATTCATTGACTGTTTATTTTGTATAAAGTACTTCCCATATGGTGAGTTATTCAACCTGCTCAACAACCTTATGGAATTGGCATTAATTTTCACATTGAATAGATATGAGCACTAAACGTCAGACACAAAACAAAGCTTGCTAAAGGCAATCCCTTTTAAGTGGAGAGCTTTGCCTCTAATCTAGATTTATCTTACTCCAAAACCTGTGCTCTTTCTTCTCCACCCCTAGGCTTAAACAAGGCACACTTTCTTAGAAAAAGACCAAATTTAGTAAAGTTCTCTAGACATTTCCCTTCAGCATAGTTTGTGCAATAAATCTCTATACGCACCCTATTTTCCTAGGTGCTGAAGACATTTTCTAGTATGGTGAGTATTTCACCATCACATTGATAGTAAAAGTAAAACATCTTAATTTTCTAATATTGGAACAAAGAGAAACTTCATAATGTTATATTATTTTGTTTTGACCAATAGCATTCTTTATATTGTCTTATGCTATACTTCAAAATATTCCTCAAGATTTATTCCTGAACAACTCTTTTGATTTATCATATGACCATTTGCATACACATACGATTACTTGTGTTATTATTACCTGCTGGAATGAGGCAATGGTCCTCCACTGAATCCACTATATGGCAAAAGAGATACTCTGGAAGCTAGTATATTGATTTTCGAAAAGCAAAAATAAACTAGTTGTTCTTTGTATAAGTATTATACAAATGTTTTATATGTGTCATCTCACTGAATCCTGTCTGTTAATCTGTGAGGCAGATATTGTCATCAATATTTTACAAATGGAAACCATAACCCAGGGAACTTAACATCACAAGGCAGGGAAAAATGATATAACTGTGATTTGAACACTGGATTTACGAATGTATTTGTCACGTTTCTGAAGTTGCCTGACATAAAGCATTTTACAAGATCTTTTAAACTACCCTTAGGGGACAAGGTGACCTGTAGAACACAGAAGCTGGCTGTACTTTTAACTGTGACTGTAACTTGCAAATGAACTTGCCTCTGTCACTGCAACCCTGGAGACAGGCTCCAAGTGAGGTGTCAAGACAACATTTGCTATCATGGTTGCTTCCAGTGTCGTTCTTAGTGGATCAGTTAGACATTTTGATGCAATGCTGATCATTTTATTTCCCCCAAAGTATAGAAAGCTGGAAAGTGGAGAAGAAAAATAAATAATAAGAAGAACCTTGAAGAAGAATCACAACAGGGCCAGCACTGGGGCACGGTGGGTTAAGCCGCCATCTGCAATGCCAGCATCGCATATGGGTGCCAGTTCTAGTTCAAGCTGCTCTACTTCCCATCCAGCAGACTGCTAATGAGGCTGGGGAAGCAGCAAAAGATGGCCCAAGTCCTTGGGGCTCTGTACCTACATGGGAGACCCAACTGAAGCTCCTGGCTTCTGGCTTCCGCCTGGCCCAGCCCCAGTCTCTGTGGCCATGGTAGGAAACTAGCAGATGGACGATCTTTCTATCTGTCTTTCTGCCTCTTTCTCTCTCTCTCTGAAACTCTGTCTTTCAAATAAATAAATCAATATTATTTTTTAAAAAAAGAAGAGTCATAACATGACAATAATCATCTGATTCTCCAAGATTAAGTCAAACAAGAGTAAATTTATAATCATGCATTTTTGTCTGAAAAGTTTATATGCAGGTAGGGAACCGGAAAGAGGTAACTTAGCAGGAACTTTGGCATTTCATCAGTCTCAAAGCTTTGTTCTCATCTTTACAATGATAGGTCCCAAAAGCATGTTTCTAATCCCAGCATCTACTTATAGCTACAGTCCTATATGATTCAACAGCTCAACCAACTCATTTTAATGGGTGTCTGACAAACACCCCAACTCTTAAACCAACTCTCCCAAGCTATTGCTATCCTTCAACTCAGATAGATATCATAAGGATGTGTCACTATCCTTCAACTCAGAATATTGTTACCATCTATTATCTTAGTAAATTTCGGCCTCATCACAATATCACCTTCTTCACCTTCCTACTGCTATCTCTGATTCCATTCCAGACCTTGTCCATTTTGACCTATAGAATCTCAGAATATTACTCTTTTATCAATCACTATGTTGTAAGTGCATGGCACCATCAGTTATTTCTGATACTATGGAATGAACTAACTGGTGGACTAACCAGTCTCAGTATTTCTACTCTGGCTCTCTTCATGCCATTTAATGCATCAGTCTGAGCAACATTTTCAAAACATAAGTATGATCAAGTTACACACATCAAGTCCCAGGCTACATTTCTCTAACATCTTTCTGTTTTTCTTATACATCAATCAAAATCAAACCTCTGTGTCTCTCTGTAGCCCGTCTCTTAGCAATTTTCTTCTTGTTGTCTATAGTCCAACCATGTGAGCTGTTTTGGTTCCTTCCTTCCTGTGGCAGAGCCTCCCACCAAAAAGCCTTTTGTCCTCCTCTTTGCACTGTTCTTTTCTGCTCCCCACGTAGCTAATGCCTGCATGGCCTTTGGGTTTCCATGAAATTGGCAGTTCCAGAAGGAAGCCCACCCTAACTTTCCAGACTGAGTTACATGTTCTTATCAAACCTTATTCCTTCCCTTTGAAACTCTTGCCTCAATTCAGAAATTATTTACTCTTTTGTATAACAAACAATTGTAGAATTTTTTTTTAATGTGCCAGGCTCTCTTAGAGCAGGAAATATAGTGGTGAATAAAACTCCCTGCTAAGGATCAGTGGTGGAGAAGATAGGCAATAATCAAATAAATAAAATTATAATATATAGTGTGTCCACTGGTGATAAGTTCTTTAGAGAAAAGTCTATCAGGGACAGAGGACTGGGTTGTGTGTGTGTGTGCATAAGCATATGCTATTTTAAAGAGTCAGGAAAGAACTGATAATGTAATTTTGAGCACTGCAGACCACTGAGGGAAGATTGAGGGAAAAAGCTTTGAAACAAAGCTTTGCTCCCTATGTTTAGAGAGCAACTAGAAGGTCAGCATGGTTGGAGCAGAGTAAATGAGAAGGCAAACAGTAGGAGATAGGGACAGGAGGAGGAGCCAGGTTAGGGAGAGCCTGGAAGATCTATGTAAGGTCTTCAGCTTTCCAACTGAGTGAGTGGGAAATAATCATTTTAAGCAAAAGATATGATCTGAATTTCTCTAAAGGATTGCACTGGCTGCTGTGTGGGGAACCAATTCTGTGTGACTGTGGGAAGGTAAAAACAAGGATATCAACTGGGAACTTGTCTGCACAAATCCAGGCAAGACATGGCAGCGGCTTTATCAGGTTGGTAACAATAGAAGTGGGAAGAGGTGGCCATGTGCTGGTTATTTTTGAAGGAATGCCCACAAATATCTTGACAGCCTGTGACTGTGTTCCAAGAGAAAGAAAATAAAATCAGGGATTATAAAGATTCATGGTGTGAGTAATTAGAACACAGTCATCCTTTACTGCAATGGACAAGTCCATGAGACAAGCATATTTGAGAGGGAACATCGGGGTCAGCCTGGATTTGCCTGTTACATACAAAGGCGACTTAGAGAATAGACAGTTGGACTTATGAATCTGGAGTTTGGAGAAGTTGGGGTAATGTGACCAACCATCCTGCTTTGCCTAGGCCTAAGGAGGCTCTTAGGACACATGAACAGCAAAAGATCCAGGCAAACAGAAAGAGTTGGTTATTCTAGGTCTGGGTACAGTTATGTATTTGTGAGTTTTTGGCACATAAATGTCATTTAAAGTCAAAAGATTAGATGAGATCACCCAGAGTCAATGCATTAGAGAAAAGAATGGGTTCATGGTGACTTGAACATTTTTTATTTTATTTTTTTATTTATTTGACAGGTAGAGTTAGACAGAGAGAGAGAGAGAGAGACAGACAGACAGAGAGAAAGGTCTTCCTTCCGTTGGTTCACCCCTCAAATGGCCGCTACGGCCAGAGCTACGCTGATGTAAAGTCAGGAGCCAGGCGCTTCTTCCTGGTCTCCCATGTGGGTGCAGGGCCCAAGCACTTGGGCCATCCTCCACTGCCCTCCTGGGCCACAGCAGAGAGCTGGACTGGAAGAGGAGCAACTGGGACTAGAACCTGGCGCCCATATGGGATGCCAGAGCCACAGGTGGAGGATTAACCTAGTGAGCTAAGGCGCTGCTCCCTTGTGTGGTTTTGATTTGCATTTCCCAGATGATCAGTGATGCTGAGCATTCTATTTTCACGTATCTGTTGTCCATTTGGATGTCTTCCTTCGAGAAATGCCTCCTTAGAGATACAGCCCATTTTAAATGGGATTATTTGACTTTTGCCATGAGTTGTTTGAATTCCTCGTATATTCTGTTTCCTAACCCCTTGTCAGATATATAACTTGCAAATATTTTCTCCCAAACTGTAGGTTATCTCTTCACTGTGTTGATTGCGGCCTTTGCTCATCAGAAGCTCTTTAGTTCCATTAAATCCACTTAGCAACTTTTGCTTTTGTTTTCTGTGCTTTTGGGGTCCAACCCAAATACTTCTCACCCATTCCAATATCCTGAAGCATTTCCCCTGGTTTTCTTGTAGTAGTTTCAAAGTTTCAGGTCTTACCAGTAGGTCTTTAATCCATTTCTAATTGATTTTTAAAAAATTTTTTAATTTTAATTTTTATTTTTTGACAGGCAGAGTTAGAGAAAGAGAGAAAGAGAGAAAGAGAGAGAGTGAGAGCGAGAGAAAGGTCTTCCTTTTTCCATTGGTTCACCCCCCAAGTGGCCCCACGGCCGGCGCGTTGCAGCCAGCATGCTGCACTGATCCGAAGCCAGGAGCCAGGTGCCTCCTCCTGGTCTCCCATGCAGGTGCAGGGCCCAAGGACCTGGGCCATCCTCCACTGCCCTCTCCGGCCACAGCAGAGAGCTGGACTGGAAGAGGAGCAACTGAGACTAGAACCTTATGCCCACATGGGATGATGGCGCTGGTCCCGGTGACTTGAACATTTAAAGATGATGAAGTTGAGAAAGAATCAGTAGAAGATCCATAAGGAGAATCTAGTGAAGTAGAAGGGAAATCAGCACACCATGATGTCTTGGAAGTCAAGTGATGAAAACGTCTCAAGTAGGAGGCAGTGATTGTGCCAAATATTGGTGATAGGTAAAATAAGATTCAGGATATGCACTGACTTTTGCATTGAGTAATGTGGAAATTGGCACTCTTAAAAAGGAGCATCACATGGAATGGTAGGGGCAAAACCTTGATTGGAATAGGTTGAAGGAAGGGAACAGAGACTGATTGTGTACTCACGTGGTCTAAAGGAAGATGGGGCAATAGGCAAGAAACTAGAGAGGGAAATAGAGTTAAGAGGGTTTGAAGATTGGAAAAATATAACATATTTGTAAGCTGTTGGGAATTATGCCCAGAATAAATGCTGTAGGAGAGAAATGTAGGAGAGATATGGAGGAAATTCCGCAGCCAAGTCATTCATTTCTGGTGACTACACTGTAAGAAGAATGTAATCTCCTCAGAAATGCTGGAAAGATGTATTAGGCAATTTTATTTTCTGTGAAGAGAGATAACTGTTTATCTCGGACTCCAGGTACTAACAGCTATATTGTAAAAATATTTGTAGGGCCGGCGCCATGGCTCACCAGGCTAAATCTCTGCCGGCGGCACCGGCATTCTGGATTCTGTCCCGGTTGTTCCTCTGCCAGTCCAGCTCTCTGCTGGGGCCTGGGGAAGGCAGTGGAGGATGGCCCAAGTGCTTGGGCCCTGCACCTGCATGGGAGACCTGGAAGAAGCTGCTGGCTCCTGGCTATGGATCAGAGCAGCGCCGGCAGTGGTGGTCATTTTGGGGTGAACCAATGGAAGGAAGACCTTTGTCTCTCTCTCACTAACTCTGCCAGTCAAACAAACAAACAAACAAACACCAAAAAACAAATGTACTTAGTAAAAATATTTGTAGAAGAAGGCGGTAGATATTTCATGGAAATAAGAATATGCTCATATGTGCGATTACAACACACTTTGGGAACTGAGTTATTTCGTGGCTCTCTCAGTGTCAGAAAACCGAGAATCAATCCTCCATCTGAATGTGACTTAGCTCTTTTCTGTGTCTACCTGTACTGCTTTTGTCAATGCCAGTCAACTATGCTGTTGCTCTCAGTAGCTTTTCTCTACTTCCCACTTCCTTATCTTTATGCTTAGTTACACAAAATTGCTTATTCATTGTTTGTGCTTGGTTACACAATAACGCTCCAAGAATCTCAGGCTCTTCCTCGTCTTCCCCAACCATATCCAGGCAGATGATCTGTAGCCCCTTTATTTTTATCATTTATTTATTTTGATTTTAGGATGTAATAATTTTTAACACTTTGCCATCTTGACTTCATATGTAGACATTATTTACCTATTCACATTTACTGTTTTTTCTTGAAAGCAGGATATTAATATCATAAAATGTGGGATTATTGACATTGATAGTAAATTGAGGAAAGTGTATATTTTCATGTACATAGTATAATTCAGTGAAGCAATATTTATAACTATATACCAAATAATATGACACCTACACAAGAATACAATTTTTATGGTATCTCTACACATATTAGCTTCCGCAAATAAGAGAAAATGTGACATTTGTTTTTTCTGGATCTGGCTTATTTCACTTAGCATAATGATCTTCAGTTCCATTGATTGCAAATGTCAGGATTTTACTTTTTTAATAGCCTGCTAATATTGCATCATGGAAATATACCACATTTTCTTTTCTTTCCTTTTTTTAAAACATTTTAGGCTTTTATTTAGTGTGAAAGATGCATAGGAGAGTGAGAGCTTTATCCAAGAGAGAGAGAGGTAAATCTGGGTTCATACCGAGTACCAGGAACCAACCATGGTGGAAGAGCATCTAGGCCAGGCCGAAGGCCACATGCCCTGGAGGTGCAGGGCTACAGCAAACCCCCTCCTGGCAAAAGGCCAGGGCAAAGAAGACGGGCAGGCTTTTAACCCACTTCCAAAGGGGAGTGGTTAATTAACCTGATTGGCCGGTGGGCACTCAGGTGTGGCCAGGTAGGGGTGTGAGGTCACACAGGGGCATGGCGAAGACGTGGTCTTCCAGCTCACAAACCTAACGATTTTAACCTGTATGCCTGCCTACTTCATTCCCCTCTCAGAGACTGCATCCCTTAATCCTGAGGGAAGTTGGTGGGTGTCGGTGTCAAATCATCTCTTCTGTAACTGCTTCCTGCTTATGAGGGGCATAGTGCAGGCCCTGCCTATCCAGGGTCTGGAAGTTTCTACCTATCCTATCTAACGAATTTGTTTTGTGAGCTGAAGCAGTCTCGTTCATTGCCAAAGTCTACCACATTTTCTTTACCTCTTATGAGTTGATGGTCATCAAGGTTGATTCTATATTTTTGCTGTTGTGAATTGGGCTGCTATGAACATGAGAGCACAGGTATCACTTTCACTTACTTTGAATATATCCCTAGAAGCAGAATAGCTGGGTAATATGGTAGACCCAATTTTAGCTTTTTGAGGACTCTCCATACTGTTTTCCACAATGCTTATACTAATTTGCTTTCCCACCAACAGTGTATTAGGGTACCTTTTCCTAGCATTTGTTATTTTTTGATTTTTGAATAATAGCCATTCTAATTGAGTGAGATACCTCAGTGTGGTTTTAATTTACATTTCCCTTATGGTTAGTGATCTTGAACATTTTTTCATGTGTTTGTTGGATATTTGTATTTCATCCTTTGAAAAATATGTTCATATCCTTTGCCTGTTTCTTAGATAGATTGTTTTGTTGTTGAGTTTCTTGAGTTCCTTATATATTCTGGAAATTAATCCTTCCTCAGATGTATAATTTGCAAATATTTTCTCCAGTTCTGTCAGTTGTCTTCTCCTTTTGTTATTTGTTTACTTTGCTGTGTAGATGCTTCTCAGCCAATGTAATCCCATTTGTCTACTTTTGCTTTTATTGTCAGTGCTTTTGGGGTCCTACCCAAAAATTCTTTGCCTGGGCCAATGTCTTATAATGTTTCTTCTATGTTTTCCTCTAGTAGTTTGATAGTTTCAGGTGTTAAGTTTTGATCCTTAATGCATTTTGATTTGATTTTTGTATAGGGTATAAGGTAGGAGTCTGTTTTCAAACTTCTGCATGTGGAAGTTTCCCAACATTTTTTGAAGAGTCTGTCTTTTCTCCAGGGAATGTTTTAATCATGCTTGCCAAGATTAGTTGGTTGTAAATGTGTGTGTTTATTTCTGGGGTTTCTATTCTGTTCATTTGGTATACAAGTCTGTTTTTATGCCAGAACCATGCTATTTTCATTATAGTAGCCATGTAATATGTCTTAAAATCTGGAATTGTTATGCTTACATCTTTGTTTTTAATCATTTAATATTGCTTTAACTTTTCAAGGTCTTTTGTGTTTCCATATTAATTTTAGCATTTTTTTTTCAGAGAGGCTCCAAGATGGCTGAATAGGATATGGCTATTCCTGCAGTTCAGGTCACTCCCGTCACTCACATGAACCAATACAAGAATCTCACTAGAAATACTGCCTCAACTCTCCATCCTTGCCACCCACCCTCTCTTCTGCTAGGATGACTCTTTTAAAGTAAAATATAGTTATTCATTTTATGGATTTAGAACTTTTGATGGGTGTCTATTACATTCAGGACAAAGTTAAAACCCCTTATCAGAAGCTTTGTAAATTAGCTTCTGATTCCTTCTCTGGCCTCATCTCTCCCATCCTACTCCATTCCATTGCACCCTAATTCCATCAATCAGAAATGATAACAGGGAATTGGCCACATCCTGTCGCACCTTATTGTGCTTGTTGTGTTTTTACATTTGCCATTATGTCATTTTCTCTACTATTATGCTGGCAAAATCTTGTTCCTCAATCTTGACTGAACTGGAAATGGCTCTCACTTATGAATGTTTTCTTGGTTTGCCTCTAGGTGGAATGAGACCCCTTTAATCCAATTCCTATTTCTTTTACTGCATTTGTCCCACTTCCATACAATGCCTAGTCTTCATGTCTGTCTCCCTACTAGGCTGAGAGGCAGGAAGTCTGTCTTATCTTTGTCACATACCTCACAGAGGACCTTACTCAACATAGCTGTTCAGTAAGTGGTTGGAAAGTGAATGAAACTTATCAGGATTTCCTCATTTCTTTTTATTAGATTTCCTTAAAGAGAAGAAGATAGAGGAACAAAAGAGGATTTAGTTTTTCATCTTACATGTCTTGTGATAAGAGGGTTTAGAAGATTGTAGAATGAGAAAGGTGAAGAGAAATAGTATGTGGCATGAATCTGGTAAATCATAACGTTTGTGAGGCTTACTGTTTAAGGGTTATAGAGAGGTCAGTTGCCTTTATTTTTGCCTAGCTGTTTTAACAGAAAAAACAGGAGCACTTCAAAAGGTTTGTGGAAAATGGAATTAAAAGATAAGTCTATTTTAGTGCAAAGTTTTGAAATCCATGCAGTTTTTTCAAGATATGCACAGAAGTTCTTGAAGTACTGTGTTTGCATTTTAGTGAATTCCCATGACAGAGAAGTTAGCAAGTTTTAGGGAAGGACAGAAGCAGAAAGGAAACATAGTTCAAAATCCTCATGTACACCCTGCCTATAGCTTGTCCTGCCTGGACCCCTGCTTTCTTCCTCAGAGTTGGAGTGAACCAAGTCATGTGAAGATGACAGAACTAGTTCCAGGCTACTTCAAACAATTGCTTTCTTCCTTAAAGGTTGCACAGTTAAAGAAAAATGCTTACTCTTCCTGTCTTCCTTTTCATATTGGAATGGGCTCAAAGTAATTTTCAGGCGACAGCTGTTAATAATTACAGAGAAAGCATTTCAGGGCTGCCCAGCCTGAGCACTTGCTGTGGTTGAGATGTTGGTTGACAGCTTCTTTCTACATTTCACTGGGTTTTCATTTTCTTACAAGTCACATTTATTTCTGTGACAGACACCACATCTGCCCTATGAAGCTATCACATGATTCTCTCTTGTTAGCTAAAGACTCCACCAAGTCCAATTCAGACTCTGATCTTTGGTCTTGGAGTTACAGACTTATCTGACATCAGCTTTCTAGGACTTAACAGGACAGTCTGGAATGTAGAATATACAGAACAGTTCACAAAGTAGTCTGCTGCTCACATCCAGGTTCTCTGGTGTGTCTTGAGAATAAATTGTAAAAGAAATATATTAAAATTATGTCTGTGGAAGTCTGCCCTGTACTCCTTTCACAAGGAGCAAAGAAAAATATTAGGTGCTTCTTGTGTGTTGGATAATATGTTAAGCACATCTATATATGAGGGTACTTCAAAATAATGTTCATTGGATTAGGATGAAGTTAGTACCTGTCATTCAAGGGAATTGAAAATAAAATCCTCATTGAGTAAACTGAGGCTCAGGAAGTCTAAGCAACTTACCCAAAGTCAAAAAAGTCATTGGTGGTTGATCTTAGAATTGATCCTGGACAGTTGTGCAAGTACAAAGTCGTACATTCCTATGCATGCAACTTGTCCCTGAGCTACCTCACCAGAATTAACTGGCATACTCTAGCTGATTTACACTGGTAATTGCTGTGTTTATAGATTCTCTGAGCTAATCATAGGCAGGATGTACACAGAATTTTAATTGTGTTTCATGTTTTGGGAGCTTTGTTTATGTTCAGATGTTCCCACTGTGGTGTATATTTACTTACTGCTATCACCTGGGTGATTCATGTTTGTCCCTTCACAACTTAGTTCATGTGTCTTTTCTCTAGAAAATTCCTCAGATTCCATACTTGGGGTAAATGTTCTCTTCCTTGCACCCAAAGCACACCTTTACTTTCAATGTTACCTCACTTTCTTAGGTGTGTATGTTTTATTCTGTTTCCCTCACTAAATGGTAAGCTCCTAGCGAGAATGTACTTGTACTAGTTGCCTTTTTGTCCTAGAATCTAGTAAGTGCCCAGCAAATTTTATTTGACCTTAAATGAATACAGTATTGCCAAGTACAGGACTTTACTCTTGTATTTCTTAAGTTATTTTCTGAGTGTGGTTATATTTACATCCTCATTTCAAAAATGGAGAAAGCTAATCTATATAACCAAGGATAGAACCTTAAGATTCTGCCTGTGATCAAGCTTCTAGAAAAAGTTATCTATGCATATTTTTCTAATGCTCTCACTTCCTCTTTATAGCGAAACCCTCTCCAGTCGACCATGCCACTGTTTTTTGAACTTCATGATGGCCACATTGCAAAATTCGAAGTATGTCCTCCCTTCCCCACTTACTTGATTTCCCTGAGTGATCATTCTCTTCATTTGAAGTTCTTTCTTTGGCTTCTGTAATGCATATAACATATAATCTCCTGTTCTTTCTATTCATCTGGCCAACCACTTTCATTCCGTTGAAGGCATTCAAGACCAGTTTTAGATCTTTGTTTCTTTCTCATACCACATGCTTTTCCTAAGAAGTCTCACCTACTCCAACAATTTATTTTAAAAAAATGTATACACCAATGACATGAATTTGTTTCTTCAACACAGACCTTTCTTCTAAGCTCTAAAGTTACACATACAATACTCACTTGGTGTCTCTTCTGGAATGCCTTTCGTGCAGTTAACATGTCTTAATCTGAACTAATTTTCTTGGCCCTCAAGAAACTAGTTTTTCGACTAGTATTTCCCACTCCCTATTCCCTGTCTTTGCAATGATACATGATAGACATATTGATGTTATGCTTAACTTTATTTCTTTTTTAAACACCTGTCAGTGCCACCTTGTAGTTGACTCTTGAATCTGTCTTCTTTTTCCTTTATTCATTGCTTCTCTTCCACTGCCACTGTTTCTCTTCTGAGCCGTGGCAGTAGCCTCCCAACAGGACCTTTGTGCTCAACCACCCCTGAGATTATGTCATTGTGCTTACTTCCTTCAATTGTTTCTATTTACAGATGACTGATCTTTAAAAATGAAATCTTAATTGTGTTATATTCTGATTTCAATTTTAAAATGTTTCCCACTTCTCAGAATAAAGCAGAAAATCTTTGACATGGCTTACAATTCTCTAGGCTCTCACTGTTCCATTTCTCCAAATACTTTCCATTTGGGCACTAATCAAAATTATAATATATCATTATGTTTATGTTCTTTTATTTTTTTAAAACTATCTTCCTCACTAGATGGTAAGTCCCATGAGATCAGTATCCACACACACCCTCTTGATCACTGAATCACAAGAGCCTAGCACAATGCCTTCCATGCAAAAGACAGACAACAGATGCTTGCCAATGAATTAATGAACCAATTAATGACTCTTTTCATTTTTGGTGCACTAAAAATAGCCCATCCAATGTAGTCCCCCATCTAGTCATTTTTTAGAGTTCAAGAATCTTTAAATTTTTTTATTATTAGGAATTGAAAGTATCCACATTACATCTAAAATTACTGACTTTTCTTCCTGTCATTTGTTTATTTATACATAAAACCTTACTATAGTGGCCGGTGCTGTCGCATAACAGGCAAAGCTGCTCCTGCAGTGCCAGCATCCCAGATGGGCTGGTTCAAGTCCCAGCTGCTCTACTTCTGATCTAGCTTTCTGCTGTGGCCTGGGAAAGCAGTAGAAGATGGCCCAAGTCCTTGGGCCCCTGAACCCACTTGGGAGACCTGGAAGAAGCTCCTGGCTCCTAGCTTTGGATCAGCACAGTTCCAGCCATTGTAGCCAGTTGGGGAGTGAACCAGTGGATAGAAGACCTCTCTCTCTCTCTCTCTCTCTCTCTCTCTCTCTCTCTCTCTGCCTCTCTTCTCTCTGTGTGACTTTGACTTCCAAATAAATAAGTGAATCTTTAAAACAAACAAACACAAAACCTTACTACCTGCCAAGAACAGCAGGAGTAATATAAGTAAAAGGAGAGAAAGATACAGTAGGTAAAAAATGAAAATAGAGATACACACACAGAATAATGAAGCTTTTAATCCTTTGAACAAATGATAATTTGAGTACCAGTGTGCTGAGATATCCCTTGAGATTTGAAAGATGACTACTATGGCTACTCCTATGAAGAAGGTTAGTTTGCCCAACTTTTCTGTGTTCCATGTTTGGGCTATAAAGCCTTTTCACTCTGCATATGCCCTGAATGAAATTGGTAACTGCTGAATGTGAGTCCATTTCCATTGTAATGAACTCTAAGGAATGGTTCCAATCCTTTGAGAAACGTGTTGTCATATCAGTTATTGTCTTCAGCTTGGGTATTTTGGCTCTCTCTCACAGCCTTTTTGTTATTCTGTAAACCCTCGTCTCATTTGGTAAGGAATCTGACCTGTATTTTTGTGAGGTCAATTGTTTCCTCATGCCAGAGGCGATGTAGGCATGCAGAACTCAGCCGAAGTATCAAGTGGAAGATTTCCAATGTTAGTAGCAGACTAAATTCCACGCTGGTCATTATGTAGCTTACCATCATTGAGCTTCCTGCATTAGGTAATGCTAAACATGAGACTGCATACTTACTGTGACTCAGCATTTCCAGTGAATGTGCACTCTACAATACTGAAGGATAAGAAAAATCCAAGGTATGATTATTCAACTAAAAAGTTTCTGTGTTAAAAAATGGTAGATTTGGTTGATATTTGTATGCTATTATATTTTAATCCCTAGCATTTAGGTGTTCAAGTTAGTACAGGGGAGCTAGCAAATGACATGTGTAGAAATATCTTGGGCTATGTGTTTGCTCATAATTTAATTTATTTTAATTATTAAATCTCTTTTACCCAGGAAATCAACATAGTTTGTTTCTGAATAAGAGAAAACATTCAGTTTGGGCACAGCATTAATATTTTATCAGAATATTTAGCGAGAAGAAGTTGACTCTTCTGGGCTTCCATAAACATTGTGGGTTTTTGTATGTTGAACAAAATATGCAGCATTAAGGAATTGCAAATCCCTAGACTGAAATCCAAGGCAAAGTTCAAATCTTTTTTTCTTGGCAGATTTTGTGTGTTTCTATTCAATTATAATGCTGATCCTGCCCAGACTCTCAAAATGCTTCTTTTTTAAAAAATCTGATTTAAACTCCTTGAAGTGTTTTTTCTATGAGGAAAATTAAGAGGCCACAGTAATTTGACAGATTTTAAACAGTTTCCAGAATCACCCTTTAGACTTAATTAATGCAGAAAAATCATGAAAACAAAAATATTCAGTGACTGAGGTAATCTACTCTTATCATACCATCTAGATAAATTTCTAAATACTATAATTATTTCAGCTTAAGCCTACATTACTGAGATCTTTGCAAAACAAAATGTCTTCTTTCCTATTAGGGTGGTTAGTATCAAGTGAATATAGTCAAATCTTCATGCATGGCTGAACAGTACTAAGTAACATGTCTGACCCAGGTTCTGTGGCATGTGCATCTGTAAATTGAGACCTCTGGATGACGCATAGCCCCAGATGACCCGAGCTGTCCACCTCAGGCTGACTTAAGAACTCCAGGTGTGCTAAGCCACATTTTGTGGAAGGAAAAACTGTGCCGCTCCACAATTTTTTTTTCTTTCGTACATTTCCCATGTCTATTTTGGCAACTTCTGTGGTTGAGGGGAAGGCACTGGACACTCTCAATGTTGGCCCAAGTGCAGTTTCCACAAATCTCCTTCCCTTCCTTCTGCAGCATTTGTGTCAAAACAACTTAGGATAAAAGGAATTCTGAGTATTTGCTTTATTTTTCTTTATGGTTAAAGACATGGAAATTTAGAAGAGAAAAACCACTAAATGAGACTGTAAGAACTGTAAGTGCTGAGTGTGCTCAATGGCCATGGGAAAGGTTGAGAGGAGCAGGAGAGGGAAGGGGAACTGGAATGGGAGGAGGTTGGGGAGGGAGATTTGGTCCTGGGGTAAGGATAAGGGTGGGTATTTGACTTCCAACACTGAAGTTGATTTATTCCACTTCTCTAAGGCTGAGTGAAAGAACATTTAGAAAGTAATGGTTCACCACAAAGAAATGATACATGTTTGAGGTGATATACTAATTATGCAAATTTGAGCAGTGGTCATGCATTGAAACTCCATACATATGCACAATTATTGTTTGTAATTTTAAAATAAGATCAAAATTGAAAAAGGGAGAGTAAAGGAATAAACAGAAAGTTCTACCCGATGATTCATGTCTTTCTTGGAAAGACATTCTCTGGGAAGAGAATGAGGAACATGGCTAAGGAGAGAACCAGGAACAGCTAAAACTCCAAGACCCAGTGCTGATAGAGGAAGAGGGTGGCAAGAGAGTGAGGAGGGCCATTAACAGCTTTGCAATGGTTAGCAGGACACTATGACTTAGTAACAATGGTCACAAACAGGAGGGAATCTATATTCCATCTTTCAGAAAGATAATACAATATTTCCAATACAGACAATGGACAAAAAGAAATACTGCAAGTGAAAAAATAATCATAATAAACTGTGATAATTTACTTTTGCTATTTGAGAAAAACATATAACAATGGGTACTCATTGCTGGGGCTCCTCTTAGGGCTTTGGAAAGAACCCTTGTAATACAGGAGTTAAAACTCAAAGCATCTATGAGTTTGCTGTGTATCCCACTTTCCATGTTGGATCGTTCTCTCCATTTTGATTCTATCAGTTAGTATTAGCAGACACTAGTCTTGTTTGTGTCATCCCTTTGACTCTTAGACCTATCAGTGTGATCAACTGTGAACTGAAGTTGATCACTTGGACTAGTGAGATGGCATTGGTCCATGTTACCTTGATGGGATTGTATTGTAACCCCCTGGCACCGTTTCTAACTCCACCATTTGGGGCAAGTCCGATTGAGCATCTCCCAAATTGTACATCTCCTCCCTCTCTTATTCCCACTGTTATATTTAACAGGGATCACTTTTCAGTTAAAATTTAAACACCTAAGAATAATTGTGTGTTAATTACAGAGTTCAACCAATAGTACTAGAACAAAACAGAGAAAAAATACTAAAAGGGATAAAGTATTACATTGTACATCAACAGTGAGCACAAGAGCTGATCAAGTCACTGTTTCTCATAGTGTCCATTTCACTTCAATAGGTTTCCCCTTTGGTGCTCAGTTAGTTTTCACCAATCAGGGAGAACATATGATATTTGTCCCTTTGGGACTGGCTTAATTCACTCAGCATGATGTTTTCCAGATTCTTCCATCTTGTTGCAAATGACCGTATTTCCATGTTTTTGACTGCTGTACAGCAGACTCAGAGAATGGCAGATGTCCTAAGTAGCACTCTGGCCTCAGAATCAGCCTTAAGGCATTCGGATCTGGCTGAAAAGCCCATGAGAGTATTTCAGGCATGGAAAGCCATGACACTCTGCTGAAAAAAAAAAAAAAAACCCTAAATGAAAGATCTCTGCAAGTGAGATCCCAGTGGAAAGAACGGGGCCATCAAAGAAGGAGGTACCTTTCTTTCAAGGGAGGAGAGAACTTCCACTTTGACTATGACCCTGTCAAATTGTTAAGTCAACAACAGGAGTCACTGTGTACTTACTTCTCATGTGGGATCTGTCCTTAATGTGTTGTCCAATGTGAAGTAATGCTATAACTAGTACTGAAACAGTGTTTTTCACTTTGTGTTTCTGTGTGGGTGCAAACTGATGAACTCTTTACTTAATATATACTAAATCGATCTTCTGTATATAAAGAGAATTGAAAATGAATCTTTGGCCGGCACCGTGGCTCAATAGGCTAATCCTCCGCCTTGCGGCACCGGCACACCGGGTTCTAGTCCTGGTTGGGGCGCCGGATTCTGTCCCGGTTGCCCTTCTTCCAGGCCAGCTCTCTGCTGTGGCCAGGGAGTGCAGTGGAGGATGGCCCAAGTGCTTGGGCCCTGCACCTGCATGGGAGACCAGGAAAAGCACCTGGCACCTGGCTCCTGCCGTCGGATGAACGTGGTGCGCTGGTCGCAGCGCGCCGGCCGCGGCAGCCATTGGAGGGTGAACCAATGGCAAAGGAAGACCTTTCTCTCTGTCTCTCTCTCTCACTGTCCACTCTGCCTGTCAAAAATAAAAAAAAAAAAAAAAGAAAAGAAAATGAATCTTGATGTGAATGGAATATTAGAGGGAGTGGGAGATGGGAGGGGTGGGAAATTATGGGGTGGGGGGAAGCCATTGTAATCCATAAACTGTACTTTGGAAATTTATATTTACTAAATAAAAAAAAAAACAACAACCAAAAACAACCACCAAAGAAACCTCAAAGCATCATTAGATTCATGGTAAATCTACCTCAGATCATAAGGATTTAAATGCCCCTAGAGTTAAGGTCTAGCAAGAATATTACAGTTCAGAGAGTATCTAAAAGGACATTTTATGGAAGAAGATGATGACCACCTTTCCAACACTGGCCTTAAAATGTTCATAAAATACTCAGAACACTTCTAACTGCTGAGTTTTTATAAAACTTTAAGAGCATACATGTGAAAAGGTTTTAAAACTTGTAAAATCCTTCCTACACATTACAGTTTTTGCTAATATTCTGCAAAATCCATTATATCAGAATCAATGGCTTAATTTACCTAAGCCTTCAGTAAACCTATTTATATTTTGTGTAACCTCCTTGGCATTTTGTTTTATAATTATTATGCAATGCTTTTACTTTTTTTCTAGAATATTTTCTCATTTTCTACAATCCTCATTTGAGACAACAATTTGACTTTACTTACCTCTAAGAATGACTCTCCTTAGTTTTCATTTATTAATACTAAAGTTCTAATATTTGTTTTCATCCTCCTTGGTAATTCTTTACTTCCTTTGATAATACATAGCTCTTACCTTTGTACTTTCTGTAGATTGATCCTTGTGTCTCGAGAAACATAGATATAATTATAACACAATTTACATGAAAGAAGGCATCATGGTTTTATAAATATTTCACATTTCTCTCTCTCTCTCTCTGTGTGTGTGTGTGTGTGTGTGCATTTTTCCAGACCACCTGATATACAGACCAACATTTAGTTACTTTTTGGGAATAATGGGCATTTTTCCCCCCAATTTGATACCTCTTCGATTTCCTTTAATAGTTGTTGGTTGGAACCATAGGGGAAATTGGTGAGAATAATCCAGAACACAAAAGCAGTTTGGATCAGTGGGAAAAAGGCATTCAAAATACTATAGAGTGTAGATAAATGGAGTAGAAGGAAGGTAGTATAAAACACTGGCCTACAATCTAAAAAGATGTATTTGAGAGATGAAAAGACCAGCAGGGTTATAGAACTGGGAACATTGGTTAATGGAAAAGATAAGAAGGCTATGTTCCTAGGAAAAAAGCAGGAAGTTGACAAAAGGTTGCTATAAGGGAGATAGCTGTACCAAACTGTACCTTGTAATAAGGTTCAAGGTTTTTCGTTTGATGAGGATGGAATAGGAGGTCAGGATGATCAATAAGATAGAATTTATGATGAAGGGATTAGAGGAGTTGGTCTCAACTCTGAATGCACATCACTGGGAAGTTTTAAATGCTCAGGTCCCACAGCCAGTGAAATCAGAGGAGGGGCTGCACATTGGCACGTTTGAATAAACACCAGATGATTCATGTATGCAGTCTGAATTGAGAAATAGGAATTTAAGCAGCTGTTCACACCTGGTGAAGTTCTTTTTTTCCTCCCAGAGAAACCTTTATTTAAAGAAAACAAATTTCATAAGTACATCTTTAGGAATATATTGATTCTTCCCATCATACCCACCCTCCCACCCATACTCCCACCCCACCTCTTCCTCCCTCTTCCATTCCCAGTACCATTCTCCATTAAGATTCATTTTCAATTAACTTTATATACAAAAAACCAACTCTATACTAAGTAAAGATTTCAACAATTTACACACACATGCACAGACACAAAAAACTGAGAACAAGCTTTGCAGTTAAATCTCATAATAAAACTCATTGAGGACAGACATCCTGCATGGGAAGTTAGTACACAGTGACTCCTGTTGTTAATTTAACAATTAACACTCTTATGTATGACGTCAGTGAATACCCGAGGATCTTTGCATGAGCTGCAAAAGCTCATGGAAGCTTTTTGAATCCACAAACTCCTTCAGTATTTAGATAAATCCATAAGCAAAGTAAAAGTTCTCTCCTCCCTTCAGAGAAAAGTACCTCCTTCTTTGATGGCCACTTCTTTTTGCTGGGGTCTCATTCACTGAGATCCTTCATGTAGAACATTTTTTGTGACAGTTTCTTGGCTTTCCATGCCTGAAATGCTCTCAAGGGCTTATCAGCCAGACCAGGAAGCTTTAAAGGCTGATTCTGAGGTCAAAGTGTTACTTAAAGCAATTGTTATTCTATGAGCCTGCTGTGAGGATTGCTTCCCGTGTTGGACATTCTCTGCTTTTTAATTCTATCTATTATTATTGTCAGACACATGATCTTATTTATATGATCACTTTAACACTTAATTCTAGGGGCTGGCGCTGTGGTGAGGTGGGTTAACGCCCTGGCCTGGGGTGCTGGTGTCCCATATGGGTGCTGGTTCGAGACCTGGCTGCTCCTCTTCCAATTCAGCTCTCTGCTGTGGCCTGTGGAAGACCTCTCTCTGTGTAACTCTGACTTTCAAATAAATAAATAAATTTTTAAAAAACCCACTTAATTCTATCAATATGTTCACTTTCACACTTAATGTGATTTTAACACTTAAGATGATATTTTTTACCACTCAACTTAAAGGGATTTAGGGTCCCATGGCAAGTTTTTAAAATGTACTCTTAGAAGTAAGTCTGTAGGAATGTATGCAGAACTATACAGCTTTACAGTAATAGACTTCCTTCTCCCTCCTTATACACACTCTTATTTTTTATTGAGACCTATTTTCAATTGACTTTATACATATATGATTAACTCTATGTTAAGTAAAAAGCTCAACAAATATGAAGAAAAAAAAACTGTTCCTCTACAGTCAAGACAAGGGCTGTTCAAGTTATTGCTTCTTAAAAACTGCCAATTTCACTTCTATAGTTTTCCTTTTAGGTGCTCTATAAGTTATCACAGATCAGGGAGAACATATGGTATTTGGCCCTTTGGGACTGGCTTATTTCACTAAGTATCATGTTTTACAGATTCATTCATTTTGTTACAAATGACTGGATTTTTTTTTTATCTCTGTGTAGTTTTCCATAGTGTACATATCGCATAATTTTTTAAAAAGATATAGTTTTGGGGTCTTATTTAATTTTTGCCTTCCACCCCTACAAGCTCTTTAAAAAAAAAAAAAAAGATTTGTTTATTTATTTGAAAGGCAGAGTTACAGAGAGGCAAAGACAGAGGCAGAGACAGAGAAAGAGAGGTCTTTCATC
The DNA here is from genome assembly GCA_949820135.1 of Sylvilagus floridanus. Classification (NCBI taxonomy): domain Eukaryota; kingdom Metazoa; phylum Chordata; class Mammalia; order Lagomorpha; family Leporidae; genus Sylvilagus; species Sylvilagus floridanus. Next base: position 132,424,144 of record OX463236.1, on the reverse strand, counting down.
CACTCATTCACTCCCCAGAAGGCCACAATGGCTGGAGCTGCACTGATCCAAAGCCAGGAGCCAGGAGCTTCTTCTGGGTCTCTCATGGGGGTTCAGGGTCCCAACGACTTGAGCCATCTTCTACTGCTTTCCCAGGCCATAGCAGAGAGCTGGATCGGAAGTGGAGCAGCCAGGACTCAAACTGGTGCCCATATCAAATGCCAGCTTTGCAGGTGGCAGCCTTCCCTGCTATGCCACAGTGCCAACCTCCTCCCACCTCCCTCCGCCCCATAATTTCTTTATCCAGTCTTCAGTTGACAGGCACTTAGGTTGAGTTCATGTCTTAGCTATTGTGAATTGAGTTACAATAAACTTGGGGGTGCAGACCCTGGTGACTTGTAAGGTTGCTTGCTAGTCCATATGGCCTCACCCCTCACTAATTAAATCAGAACATCTGAGGCAAGATCTAGGCAAAAGCAGTTTTTAAAATTCCCTAGGAGTTTCTAATGTGTAACCAAGTTTAGGATCCACACAAGTTCAGGGTTAGAGATAATGTATCCTGTGATCTACTATGCATGACTAACAGAGTGAATTAGATTATGACAACCTTTGTATGTTACAACAATACTTTAGGTCCTACATTTTGAAGGCACAGTAAGGAATTCAAATGTTGTTGATGGTTTAATATATTTTTCTTATTTGACAAATTACAATAACAGATTTTTGAAAATTGGAGGAAACCTTAGACAGAGAGAAAACCAGCTCTCCTTCCTTTCTGCTTTTTATTCAGAAAAAGGAGGCCCAGAGAGGATAGTTCAACGTTCATGATTACTCGAGTAGTTAATAACAGAGTGGGGTCTTTGGACAGACCTATTTTCTTTCTACTCTACAATACTGACTTCATGAAAACTCTTAGTTCTGAAATGGCAAACTAGAAGGCATCTAACACATTTGCAAAATCTGCAAAGTGATGAACAGGAGCAATGTGAACTTGTTTGTAAAACTCCTGAACACTAGAAGTATTATCTTTAAATTCCATTTTCCACAAGATTTTCATGCTATCCTCGCATCATGAAAAAGTTCATTTTTAAAAAAGTAAATCAAACCAATTTTAAAAAGAACAAAACATAATACCAAGCATGGCATTTAAGCTAATGCCCGTGAGAACACTTCAAGCCAAAGAGACAGTCAGTGGATAGCCACTTTGTTTACTTGGGAGGACCAGAATTGTTTGGGTCTTTAGGCCTGAGAAAATATGCGGGTTCCCTAAGGTCAGATGCTAAACTGTAAAAGGAAATTTTGCAATCAGTACTTAGACCCTCAATCATGTGGCTCTCATGTGTTTTCACATTTTCTGAGTCCAACTTCTGAACTAACTCCCAACATAATAAAAATCAGAACAAAAGCAGATCTTTGGTAGCTGTGTGTGCTCACATTTATTTGTTATATACTTCTTTGTTTATTCATGGACTTTAGTCTCAGTATAATATCTCTGGGAAAAATGTGGTGGGTACATTCCTCCTACTCTGAGTGACATCCATTGGAAGGGAGGTTGCTAGCTGCTATCTGCAGAGTCCTATTTTCAGCTGTTTCCAAGCCTATACCTTTGCCAGTGGCTATTGTGAAGATGCTGGTGCATGCTGATGAAGACTAAACATGATTTGAAACAGGGACAGTAAATAATTAGACCTTAGATTTTGGATTTAGGAAGATCTCCACAGGCTGAAGTGAGTGACCAAAACTTAAGCAGATGGAATCCAGTGAGGAGAAAGAACAGAAGTCCTTGTACTTGGCCACAGTACATAAATACATAGGGGAAAAACACTTGCCTTACAGCATTTGATCATTTGTTATTAGAAAGGTTTACAAGTCTAAGATCCATAGACCATTCAAAGGACTTAGGGGACCTTTATGGAATCTTCCAGGCACGTCTACAATTTTTTTTCTGGAGACAGATTCTGTTATTAAATGCTCAAAATAGCAAAAACCAGATTTGATCTAGAAGTTATAACTAGGGATACTAGAAGGAAACTGGACAGATAAATCTCAATGGAAGGAAGAAATTTCTTGAATTTAAAGCTGAGCAAAGATAGCATGAGCTACCATGGGAAATTTTAAATTTTCAGACCATATCATAGAGGAAATTTAAGCACAGATGGGTGGTTGAAATGCATTTCTATGAGACAGATTGTTGTATATATGTGGAGAATAAACCTGAACACAATTAATATATTTCCTAATGCCTTCCTAAAAGGTAGAGTTTGGAAGTCTCAAAGCACTGAGGCCTGAACCAGGAGGCCATGAGTGATGACAGGAATTGTGGGTAGTAGAAAGTGCCTTCTCTGGGCAGATTCTGGTATAGATTGTTGACAAAAAGGCACCCTAGTAGTTTCATTTTTTTCCTTTTATGGTATCTGATAGACAAATACCTACAAACTCTTACAACAGAAAAGTTAGCAGAGAAATAAAGGATGAGGATATAGTGGTTAAGCCATGGGCTGTGGAGTTAGACTGAATTTAACTCCTGTTTCAATATTTACTATATTGGGGATGTTATATAGTCCTCTGTGTTTCATTTCTTCCAATGTCAAGTGAAAATGACAGTAGTACCTCCATTATAAGTTGGAAAATCAAACAGAAGAAGACATGTGAAGAATCAAAAACCATGATCAAGATAGTCAAGGAATAGAGTTTACTGGATGAAGATAACTGGATTCTATTAAAAACTCATTTATTTGTTATATGGTATAGGGAAAATTCCTTATCTCTCTGGCTTTACTCCTACCACATATAAAATTGTGATCATATCTACATCAGATAGTGATACTATCCCACTTAATGCTGTCCTTAACAACTAGAAGAGTCAAAGTGCTCGGAGTTTTTACTTAGGAAGCTGAGTTCAACAATGATTTTATAAATTTAAGCTTTTGTTAGCACATTAATTCTTTTTTAATGTTTATTATTTTCATTTACTTGAAAGGAGGAGTGACAGAGGGAGGAGGAGAGACAGAGAGAGAGAGAACACGATCCAATCTGTTGGGTCACTCCCCAAATTCTCTTAACACTGGCGGGCTGGGCCAGGCCCAGTTCAGGAGCCTGAACTCCATAGGGGTCTCTCATGGGAGTGGTACTGGCCCAAGCACCTGAACCATCATCCGCTGCCTCCCAAGACGCATTAGCAGGAAAGCATCTGACGCGAAATAGCCGGCATGCAAATCAGCACTCTGATAGAGGAGGCAGGCGTCCCAAGCTGCGGCTCAACTTGCCACAGCACAACACCTGCCCCAGCCCATTAATTCTTAATTGGGGAGTAATGCTTTAGCTTAGGTTTGGAAAACATCAGCAAAACATGCTATCTGCTTGGTCATCAAGCTTTGTGTAAAGTCTCGTCTCACCCGTGTTTTCAATCTGCTCGCCTCTAGAACTCTACAGGTTGGGAGGTATTTTTTCTATCTATGGATTTCAAGAGCTTCCTCATTATTTCTCATTGGGCTGCCAGCCAGGGCTAGGATCCACAGGTGTAGAGAGCTCTGCCTCCCAAGCAGAGAGTGCCTTGGACGCCCCCTAACAGATGACTAACTCCCCTCTGCTTGAAGGTTTTGGAACAGGGAGTGCCCTGCTAATTGGCCAGGGAGTTTTGTCATGATTTATGGTATATTAAAGTTTTCTTTTGGTCTTAAAATGCATTGTGATATGTGTTTAATGTGGAACCATGCATAAATCCTTAATTAATAACTAATGAAGCCTCATATTAAGAGTAATAGAGCTTTGCTTTTAAATTCAGCTTCAAATGCTAAATTAGTAGAGTGGGCAAACACACATCACTAAAGCCTATTGGCTTGGACTCCACTATTTGAAGTTACTCATAGTGGCTGGACTGATGTATACATTGACTAAATAAGTCATCTTCTTTAAAACATGAATTAATAGTGCACCCAAACATTTAGGAGGCTTAACATTGTTTTTTCTTTAAAGCTCTTTGAAGTATTTCATAAACAGCTATGGAAATGCCGATTATGAATTACCCTTATCTATTCACCACATCTTTTCTTGACGCCATGGCTCACTTGGTTAATCCTCTGCCTGCAGCGCTGGTACCCCTTATAAGCGCCGGGTTCTAGTCTCGGTTGCCCCTCTTCCAGTCCAGCTCTCTGCTGTGGCCCGGGAAGGCAGTGGAGGATGGCCCAAGTACTTGGGCCCCTGCACCCGCATGGGAGACCAGGAGGAAGCACTTGGCTCCTGGCTTCGGATTGGCCATTTGTGGAGTGAAACAACATAAGGAAGACCTTTTTCTCTTTCTGTCTCACTGTCTATCTGTCAAATAAAAATAAAAACAAAAATAAAAGAATCAAAGATTTAAGAAGTTGACAAGATCAACCTTCAAATCTGGGTTGTTGGCATTCTTTGGAAAGATTTTTTTTTTTTTTAATCAGGTACTGATCTTTTGGCAAAGGTTCTGGGGATTTACTTTTCTTTCTTCTTACTTGTCACGTCCTGTTTGGCTGATAGTTTAAATTATGCATGCAGAGTACTTGAGAGATAATCCATGCTAATTTGAAGATGTCAGATTTTCTTCAGGCAGTTGATCATCTGGGGTGTCTGGGATATCTGCCTTCTAAAAGTAAAATAATCAAGAAGGAGAGAGCCACTCATCTGATTCCCCTTCATTATCAGGGAGAGTTCTCTGGGCCAGTCCTCCCACATCACTGGTGCCTGGAGCTCGACAAGAACTTACGGCCCTGTGGCTCACCTGCTTCTCACTCAGCCCATGCAAGGCCCACCACCTGTTTCCTCTGCTATAAATTACTTCCTCCTTGGAAATTTTCCACAGTTCACAATTTTGTGCTTTGAGCACTTCCTTTCCCAGTATTAAAGAACTGTTCAGTGAAACTCTTGATTTAAGTGTTTTTCAATGTGGAGCAACTTGAATGTAGCATTAAAATCCAATGTTCGGATAACTATAAAGTTGGGGAAAATAAACTCCTCCCACAACCACGTTGCTGCCCCTCTGACTTTCCAGTGCCGTCCAGAAGTACACACTGCTCTGGAGAAGCTTTCACTGGGTGAGGGATCGAATTAGGGAAATGGATTTTGCATGAAACAAGATGGAAACAAGAGTGGAAAGCAAAGGAAAGGACATGCTGGTGAGAGGGGCACCTGTCACAGCTTGGTGGGGACATTGCACACGACTGCATGATGATGCCTGCTCTCCGAAAGGAAAAGAACTTGCTGAGTGCTCCCAGGTGGAGTGGAGGCCTTTGAGGGAGGAGAGAAGGTAGAGTCTCTTTCTAGTTTATCACAGTACCACAGAGCCTGGCTAGGTGCAAGTGGCCTTCAAAAAGTTCATGGAAAATGCACATTATGGAAAAAACTATGCAAGGGTTTTGAAATGTTTTTCACACCAAAATAAATTAATTTTATTTGTCCATGAACTTTTTGGCATGCCCTTATAAGTCCTCAATATATTTGTAAGTTAAGTTTGTGGCTTGACTTGAAGAATTGTAAGCATCAGATTCTTCCAGAAAAGATGAACTGAATTAGTGTAGATTATACAAACTTCAAAGTTGGAGAGGTCGTAGTGAAGCAAGTACTCTGAAATAGAAAGAAAAGTCATGAATGTCTAACTTACAGAAAATTCCATTAAACAATAATATATGTCAATAAATAATTTAATAAATATTGATAAAATAATTAGCAGATATATAGTCAGAATTAATACAAAATGTTTACTGTTTACAGTAAAAATACTGTTTACAGCAAAAATATTATAACAATATGGTTTCTTTCTTTTTTATTTGGCATACCTTGTTTTTTATTTTTAAGTAGGCAGAATATCTCACACTAGGTTTTTTAAATGCTGCTTAGGAGTAAGCATTTGGCCTAGTGGTTAGGACACTAGTTAAGATGTCTGTGTCCCATACTGGAGGTTTGATACTGTTTTGGAACACCCACAAAACTGGTTGGAGAAATTGCTGTATAACCCCTAAAACTTGGAGTAGTCATTTACATGTAGTAAAGCCAAATAGTGGGGCCAGCGCTGTGGTTTAGCAGATAAAGCTGCCACCTGCAGTGCCAGCAACCCATATGGCACCAGTTTGAGTCCCTGCTGCTCCACTTCCAATCCAGCTCTCTGCTATGGCCTGGGAAAGCAGTAGAAGATGGTCCAAATCCTTGAGCCTCTGCACCTGCGTGGGAGACCTGGAATAAGCTCCTGACTCCTGGCTCCTGACTTCGGGTGGGTGCAGCTCCAGCCATTGCAAGCAACTGGGGAGTGAACCAGCAGATGGAAGACCTCTCTCTCTCTCTCTCTCTGTCTCTGTGTGTGTGTGTGTGCAACTCTTTCAAATAAATAAATAAATCTTTTAAAAAAAGAGCCAGTTAGTGACACCAGGGTGCTGAAACAAAGTAGGTGATTACTGCAAGCCCAGAACAAGGAACTAGATAGCTATTGCTTAATTCCTAGGCTCCTGGTGGGTTAGGGATCAAGGTTCTTATAGACTGAGTTTGGGGCTGACAGGTGTGCCTTCAGCTCATGCTCGAGCTCCTGGTTGGTCTTAGGTGCTCATGGCCCTCCCTGGATCAGCAACATCATGTCCTTTAGGAAACTTCCATAAAGGCAAAGTGGGACCCAGTCTGGGTCCCACATTCAGATGGTAGTTATCTTTTGATGGAGTCTGGGGTTCCTGGAAGATAAATCTCTCAAGACAAAACCAAGCATCAAGATGTCATCTACAGGGAAGATAAACAACCCCATGAATCTTGTGTTAAGGACTCCGTAGGCTAGCTGCACCACTCTCCCAATACAGTGAGCTAATTTTACTTAGAAGTGGATTTGAAAGCATAAAAGTAGAGCAATGAAACTTAATTAAGTGAAGGAGTCTGGGAGACCCTGGGAGACTTGGACCTGAGGTGGAACTAAGCCCACCTGAGACCACCTACCCACCAAAGAATGGACTCAGAGACATGAGGGCAGGGAGAAGCAAGGCTATATTTACAGCCTTGCAAGGCAGGTGTCTGGAGGCAGGCACATCTGAGATGGGCACCAAGCACCCTGTTGTCTCCTAGTGCACATGTCCCTTCCTCATTGGCTGAGTACTTTGGAAATCATGGTCTTCCCAGGGTGAGATGGGTGACTGCATGCCTGGATCAGCTTCTGGACAAACAGGAGAGGGAAGGGGATTAGCTGAGACTGTGGCAGTAACCATGTAAGGGAAGACTTGCTACCAGTGTTAAGACTTGGTAGAGTCCCACTTTGCTTTAAAACAGTACGTGCAGCTGGAAGTCTGTGTTATGGCTGGAGGGAGGCTGGTCACGCTTTCTGAAAATAAACTATAAAGCATTTTACTACAACTGGAAGGTGTCCAGCATTTGCATTCAAGGCACTGTATAGGGGCTCATTTTCAATACATGGCTCCACTAGCGACCCTGGGAAGAGGCATGGATTCCTCAAGCGATTGCATTCCTGTCACTCATATGAGAGACCTGGATGGATCTCTCAGCCCCTGGTCCAGGGCTGCTTCACGTATGTGGCCAGGGAATCAGTGAATGGGAGCTCTCTTTCTGTTATCTGCCTCTCTGCCTCTGCCTCTCAAATTAAAAAAAAAAAAAGCTGTCTTGTTGAGGTTTTTCTTTATTTTTAGTTCAGCTATGTGGGAGAAATAATCATGGCTTTTGAGAATTGCTCATTTTGAAACACAAGGTCTTGTCTGAACTAAAATAAAGCATTATAGATTTACGCTGGTAAAAAATTTTTATTCTTGGAAATTTTATAGCAATTAGATTATATTGTAAAAGATAAAAGTAAAATAGATAACATTCTAATAAAACATCAACTAAATGATTATGATCAAGACTGCTTAGAATGATTGAATCACCTGAGTTAAAATATTTAAATGAGAATGCAATTTGTTTATTTCAAATAGAAGCAGGACCTGAATCTAACTTAGCATACATTCCGTGAGAGATCCTGCTTTAATAAATATAAAACATCCAGTGCCGCGGCTCAATAGGCTAATCCTCCGCCTGTGGCACCAGCATCCTGGGTTCTAGTCCCGGTCCGGGCGCCGGATTCTGTCCCAGTTGCCCCTCTTCCAGTCCAGCTCTCTACTGTGGCCCAGGAAGGCAGTGGACAATGGCCCAAGTGCTTGGGCCCTGCACTCGCATGGGAGACCAGGATAAGCACCTGGCTCCTGCCTTTGGATCAGCGTGGTGTGCCGGCCACAGCACGCCGGCCGTGGAGGCCATTGGAGGGTGAACCAATGGCAAAGGAAGACTTTTCTCTCTGTCTCTCTCTCACTGTCCACTCTGCCTGTCAAAAAATAAAAAAAGAAATATAAAAGAATAATTAGCAACAAGAGCTATGTAAAGTGGCACTGACTAGACTTCAATATTGAAATGTTTCCCTAAGCATATATAGTTTTTTTAAAAAAGATTTTTATCTATTTATTTGACAGGTAGAGTTACAGACAGTAAGAGAGAGAGAAGAGAGAAAGGTCTTCCTTCTGTTGGTTCACTCCCCAAATGGCCACAACGGCTGGAGCTGCGTTGATCTGAAGCCAGGAGCCAGGTGCCTCCTCCTGGTCTCCCATGTGGGTGCAGGACCCAAGCACTTGGGCCATCCTCCACTGCCTTCCTGGGCCACAGCAGACAGCTGGACTGGAAGAGGGGCAACTGGACTAGAACTGGTGCCCATATGGGATGCCAGCACCATAGGTGGAAGTTTAACCTAGTACACTACGGCACCAGCACCAGCATATATAGTTTTGTGTCTCTTAATAACATGGATATAATCATGTGTTAGTTAACAACAGTGATGCTTCCTGAGAAATGAGTTAAGTCGTTTTGTTATCATGTGAACATCATAGGGTGTACCTACCCAAACCTGGATGACATAAGTCAGTCATTGGATATGACTTCTTGATGCAATCAAAAGATATGGTACACTAGAAATATATGGGGCTAAATAAAGCAGCGATAAATATTATTGACAAAATATATTATAATAAATTCATAAACCAATAGCAGACTCACTTATTATCATAGGTATCATGCATTATATACTCAAAATAATTGCATGTGTTATACTTTTACACAAATTCCTCTTTGTTTCATGTGCACTTTTCAGTTTCTCTCAGTTTTTCTGATTCTTAATCCAGACCTTTAAATGCTTCTGTCATCCAGGACTTACTTGGTGGCCTTCATTCCCACTCAGTGCATTGTCCTTTAGTGATTTCATGCATTACTATGGTTTTGATAGTACCAATGTCCCATCAACCTTCAATGCCAAATCTAATTCTTCCACACTGAGAGCTTTCTAGATTCCTTTATATTCGTAACTGCAGCTTTGAATCTCATATGACCATGGACAATTTATATAAGTATTTTAAGGTTTTAGTTTTTTAAATTTACAAAATGTTGCTGTAAAATTAAATAATCTATCATTTCTTGTCATGATCTGGGAATAATTAATGCTAGGTAACACTGTTCTTTATTACTAACAAATGCTTTGTTGGACAGTGAAGTTTAAAAGCAACTTTTAAGAAACATGGTGAGGATGGTTGTTGGAGCAGTAATTGAAAATTGTCATAGGGAATGCACCAGAGTTTGCTTAAAGGTGAACTAGTGCAGTGGAATAAGTACATTGTATGACCATGCCAATGACAAATATGAAGATTATCAAAGAAAGAAGAACTAGCTAGAGACTTAAAATGCTGAGTATTGTTCTTGTGAATATCATACCCTAATTAAGATGTTTTGCATTTTTATTGGGTGAATTTTCATTTTTCTTACATTTGTGCACATAAAAGCATTAATCAAATAACACATTGGATATAGTCATTATCTAAATAAGATTGATTGAACTATCCTAAAGAGACTTTTTCTTTTGATATTTACATTGAACCTTGAGAATTGTAAAAATTAACTTATTCATTTGTTTAAAAACCTTTTGGCAAATGCTATGTTCTAGGCACTGCTCAGTTGTGGTATGCATTTTTATAAAACACTATTTCTTGCCTTAATAAGCTTAAAAAATAGTAGAACAACCAAAGAGTACACATGACAGACATGTTCAACAGGGAAGAAAAAAGGTCATGGGGGCCAGTGTATGGTGAAGTTATGCTGTGCTTGGGATGCCCGCATCACATCCTGGAGTGTGTAGCTTGGCTCCCTTCTGGTCCAGCCTCCTGTTGACACACACTCTAGGGAGACAGCAGATGATGTCTCAATTACTTGGGTCCCTGCCACCCACGTAGGAGACTTGGACTGAGATTCAGGCTCCTAGCTTCAGCCTGGCTCAGCTCTGGATATTGCAAGCATTTGGTGAGTGAACTTACAGATGGAAGATCTCTATCTGTCTGCTACTATCTCTCTGCCTTTCAAATAAGATGAAAATAAATAAGTGAAAATTTAAAAGAGAGAAAATAAAAGGGCATCTAGCTCAGAGTAATAAGCACAGAACGTGCTTGGGCCTTATGCTTCTTGGCCAAGTTGCTCTGATAACTCAGGAATATAAATGATGGACCTATCCAGGCTCTCTTTACTTGGTTGAGTGTCTTAAGATAGCCTGGGACCCAGCTCAAAACTAGCAGCTGCCATATTTTCTTCCTCTTCACCATTATCACTTCTCTTTTCTATATTGTTTTCCCATGGAACTGATCTTGGTACTTCACCAAGCATCCTTTCCCTTTGCCCTTATTTAACTCTGGTTCTAGAGGTAGATACATTCCAGGATCCTTGCAGTAATCAAAGATGTTTAGGTTCTGTGGGTTTGAATGTTCTGATCTCAGGTATCAGAACAATCTTGGAAGATTTGAAGATGTTAAATAAGATTAATATATCCTATGTTGGCAGTTGCTTGCATGGATGATAAAGCTATTTGAAAGGCAATCTGTATTTTTGAAATTAGAAATTAAAATAGTCATTATTTCTCTCATTATTAAAAGAGATATGGGGTGGGCATTTGGCATAGCAGTTAATATGCCGCCTAGGGCGCCTACATCCTATATCAGAGTAGCTAAGTTCAAGTGCAGCACCTGCTAATCTGTTCCCTAAGAGGCAGCAGATGGTGGCTAAAGTAATTGGGACCCTGCCACCCACATGGGATTCCTGGATTGAATCCTCTGCTCCCTGGCATTTGGAGAGTAAACCAGCAGAAGGGGGCTCTCTCTGTCTCTACTTCTCAAATAAAAAATATTTTAAAAATGTTTCAGTGTAAGATGGCAAATCTTCACAAATTTCATAAGATTCATCTATTAATTACATGTATGAAACAAAAATTCTTGTTTTATTTCTCAAGAGGTATGAACTTTTTGTAGTAATTTAAACCTGTTCTGCTAAAAAAATTGTTAACAAGAGTGAGTGTTTGAGTGTTCTTTATATTTTGGTTAGTACTTAATGTTGGTACTTGTTCCCATGAACCAACATCCTTTTGTGAAGGGACAGCCAATGTTTCCTTCCTTTTCAAGAAAACTGATTACAGTGATTGTTTCTATTTTGGTAAGATATATAAACACATTTCAACAGGGGAAAAAGCAGAGAGGAACATAACTGGTGATTCAGCAAAAACTGGGAGGGCTTCTATCAGAGAAAAACAACTCAAATCATCTCATTTATGCCACTTGTCTCAAAAACATTGTTTCAAAAGTTCTCTTCAAAAGAAAAATTAGACTGTTTATGAAAGCCTTCTCAAGTTTAAGCTTATGGCAGAATTATCACAAAAGTCACCAATAGGGAAGATCTTTCCTCAAATTGAGATAATTCAATATTTGTGCAGACATTGCTTTAAAGAAAACATTTTCTTCCAACTTTGAGGTTTCTGTGTTTTGGACTACAAACTGTCAAAATCAACATTTTAATCCATGGAGAATAAACAGTGGAATGGTTTTTCAAGCATTTTTGATTGACGCCTGAAGGCTTAATCTGTGAACATGGTGGTATATTTGTTGCCTGGGCTTTTATTTCAGGAGATTGTTTAAATTCAATAACAAGGAACTTTTACTTTATTTTTTCACTGTCAGGATAGGTAAAGCCCTACTGGGGGGAAAAACTGATGTAGGGATAGGGAGAAGGAATCAGACAATGCCAGCATGAAATATTTCCATATTCACAAAAGAATGTAAATACATCCATAGTGTAACCAATCCAAGTGAAAATAAGGAACTTCACTTGAGATTTGTTAGAAGAGTCTAGTTGGATTATTCAATCATTTCACAAATGTGTATTGACCATTTAATGTGTTGACATAGCCTCTGAGGTCACAGAGCTTGTTGTCTAGTAGCAGACACCATCCAGTAACAAGGTAGAACCAGGATAAGATTTTGAAAGTGCTGGCCGGCGCCGTGGCTCAACAGGCTAATCCTCCGCCTTGCGGCGCCGGCACACCGGGTTCTAGTCCCGGTCGGGGCGCCGGATTCTGTCCCGGTTGCCCCTCTTCCAGGCCAGCCCTCTGCTGTGGCCCGGGAGTGCAGTGGAGGATGGCCCAGGTGCTTGGGCCCTGCACCCCATGGGGAGACCAGGAAAAGCACCTGGCTCCTGGCTCCTGCCATCGGACGAGCGCGGTGCGCCGGCCGCGGCGGCCATTGGAGGGTGAACCAACGGCAAAAAGGAAGACCTTTCTCTCTGTCTCTCTCTCTCACTGTCCACTCTGCCTGTAAAAAAAAAAAAAAAAAAAAAAAAAAAAGATTTTGAAAGTGCTAACACATGCCCATTAAAATATGACACCTGCAGTTTCCCACCATGTGTACACAAAGATAGGCTATGCAATTCAGTCCTAGACTTAGGAGGTGTTGTTAAGGGGATCTGAGACCTAAGAATGAATAAGAGGCCAAATAATGTTGTGCAAAAGAAAAAAGCAAAACAAAACAAATTAAATCCTGATGCCAATGAGAGCATCTGAGAAACTTAAAGAAGTTCAGTGAGAGGCTGGCGCTATGGCTCACTAGGTTAATCCTCTGCCTGCGGTACCGGCACCCCGGGTTCTAGTCCCGGTCGGGGCGCTGGATTCTGTCCTGGTTGCTCCTCTTCCAGTCCAGCTCTCTGCTGTGGCCTGGCAGTGCAGTGGAGGATGGCCCAAGTGCTTGGGCCTGCACCCGCATGGGAGACCGGGAGGAAGCACCTGGCTCCTGGCTTCGGATCGGCCCAATGCACCCGCTATGGCAGCCATTTGGGGATGAACCAACGGAAGGAAGACCTTTCTTTCTGTCTTTCTCACTGTCTAACTCTGCCTGTCAAAAAAAAAAAAAAAAAAGAAGTTTGGTGAGAAATAAAATTGCAAAAGATGAGGATGGAGAAGTGAGAAGAATCCAGGTTGTGTAAAGCCTAATAAGTCTTATTACCAAGGATGTGGTATATTTCAGAAATAGGAAGGAGGTCTTTGTGGCAGGAATTACTGAGACAAAATATTTGAAATCATCAATATAAATGGCACCCTTGAAACATCAGAGTTCAGTTAATTTTTTTTGACAGGCATAGTGAGAGAGAGAGAGACAGAGAGAAAGGTCTTTCTTTACCATTGGTTCACCCCCAAAGTGGCTGTAGTGGCTGGTGTGTTGTGCCGATCTGAAGCCAGGAGCCAGGTGCTTCTCCTGGTCTCCCATGCAGGTGCAGGCCCAAGCACTTGGGCCATCCTCCACTGCACTCCGGGGCCACAGCAGAGAGCTGGCCTGGAAGAGGGGCAACTGGGACAGAATCCAGCGCCCCGACTGGGACTAGAACCCCCTGAGGTGCCGGCACCGCAGGCGGAGGATTAGCCTAGTGAGCTGCAGCGCCAACTGAGTTCAATTAATTTTAATGTTTTATGATGAGTGTCTTGTGTGAGTAACAAAAAAATGAAAAAGAATTTGAGTGCATGGTCAAGGTGCCTTCATGACTGAATTGTATACAGGAAATGATGGCCTCCACACAGCATTCTGTGCTCCATAAAAGGTGTGAGAATTAGCACTCACAAGAGGCTTTGAATATGTTTCTTGAAAGAACTTTAGAGGCCGGCGCTGTGGCTCACTAGGCTAATCCTCTGCCTTGCAGCGCCGGCACACCGGGTCTAGTCCCGGTTGGGGCACTGGATTCTGTCCCGGTTGCCCCTCTTCCCGTCCAGCTCTCTGCTGTGGCCCAGGAGTGCAGTGGAGGATGGCCCAAGTGCTCGGGCCCTGCACCCCATGGGATACCAGGAAAAAGCACCTGGCACCTGGCTCCTGCCATCGGATGAGCGCGGTGCGCTGGCTGCAGCGCACCAGCCGCGGCGGCCATTGGAGGGTGAATCAATGGCAAAGGAAGACCTTTCTCTCTGTCTCTCTCTCTCGCTGTCCACTCTGCCTGTCAAAAAAAAAAAAAAAAAAAGAACTTTAGAGACCCATGATGGGGTTTAAAGGATAGTGGGACAGGCCTATAGGAGTTATTATTTAAAGCACGAAATAAAAAGTGCTCAGAGAGCTTAGTCTATAGTATATACTTTAGAAAGAGTGCTGGGGTTTAAAATCAGAAAATCCAAATGAGCTGTGTTTCTAAAAGTCAAGCATGAATCCAGGAATAAAACAAAAAGGAACAAAAACTCATGAGTGAAAGGGACTAGATGTGAAAATTTTGCAAAGAGCAGCGTAGTGATACTTGAGTTCTCATGGATTGTGCTGTACTTGCAGGAACAGGTTAGCCTCAAGTAAGACAGAGTGTCATGATAGACATATCCCAAAATTAGGGATAGTGTTGAAGGGATGGTCACTATTGATTAGAACTATCAGGAAAGCTATGGTAAACCAGAGACGTTACAAAGATGCACCACCCAGAATTGTTGACATGGACATTTCTGTCAAGAGAAGGCCAATGAAAACCACATCTTAGAGACACAAGATAAAAATGGCTGCTAGAATGGTGTAGAGGGGATTAGGTTGGAGGACCACATGGCTCAGTGGTGTTTCTCCGGGTTTCTCTGAAATTCCAAGTCACTTTCAACATGGGACAAGGGAGGAGAGATGGAGAGGAACTGGGAAACAGACTCTTTGGAGGGGCTAAGACCAGCTAGTACAGAATTGTGACTGGTCCTTGAATCCCTGGTAGAAGGTCAGAGAAAAAATGACCACATAAAGCCAAGAAATATGTGATGTCCTTTATCAATGCTTTTTGATTTGCAAACTGGCAGATCATAACTGAGAATCCTTCAGTGTTGACCTGATAGACTTTTATATTCTGTCATTTTAAATTATTATTTTCTTTTTAATGATCATAGATTTGCTTCTTCATAATTTTGCTTACATCTATGCAGAAAATACATGGAGTCATTTATCTAGGGCCAGAAATTATTTAGAAATCTTTGACAGGGTGCTTTATTTTTCCTTATTGTTTTAGGTCTTCTTTGTGAGACCCAAATTGCTAAAATGGAACTAAATATCCCTGAGTCTTAACTTTTGAAATGAATAGAAAACCAAGCCAATGATGTAATCGTGCATGTGCTCTTTGTGAGATCTATTTCCTTCAAGCCTGTTATTTATCTGTTTGTTAAAAAAATTGCTTAAATTGTTATGAAATTGTTTCATTATCTAGTTGTTAGAATTATAATGAAATTAAGCTAAAATTTTAGATAAATTAAAATCTGAACACTAACATAGATTATACATATAATGATGCAAATAGGGTAGAAGGAAGTTGTATTTAGGCTGAAAGTGGTAAAGGAGAAGAAAATGTAGATCTGAGTTTCTTGGTAGAATAAAAATAAATCACATTAGATTAGCGATTTCTTTTCAGTCTAAGTAATTATACTTTTTGTATTCAAGGGGGTGATTTATTTTCTCCTATTCCCTAAAGAAAAATAAAAACTCATTCCAAAAATAATTATGTATAAGGCATTTAACAGAATATAGACAACTCATGATGTTCATTGTTTAAGAAAAAGCAGAAACAGTTATGAGTTGCTGAGGCTATGGAAGCCTTTAGGGTTCACCGACTTCGATCTTATTCCGACAGGGTCATAGTCAAAGTGGAGGTCCTCTCCTCCCTTCAGAGAAAGGCACCTCCTTCTTTGGTGGCCCCGTTCCTTCCACTGAGATCTCACTCGCAGAGATCTTTCATTTAGGTCTTCTTTTTTTTTTGTTTTTCAGAGTGTCTTGGCTTTCCATGCCTAAAATACTCTCAGGGCTCTTGAGCCAGATCTGAATGCCTTAAGGGCTGATTCTGAGGCCAGAGTGTTATTTAGGACATCTGTCATTCTATAAGTCTGCTGTGACTCCGCTTCCCGTGTTGGATCATTCTCTCCCTTTTTGGTTCTATCTGTTTGTATTGGCAGACACTAGTTTTGTTTGTGTGTTCTCTTTGACTCTTAGACCTATCAGTGTGATCAATTGTGAACTAAAATTGATCACTTGGACCATTGAGATGGCATTGGTACATGCTACCTTGATGGGGTTGTATTGGGATCCCCCGGCATGGCCTCAGCAATTCTTAACTAGAGCCTAGGGAGATTCCTGACGCCATAAACAAGAGTGTCAAATTGTTAAATCAACATCAGGAATCACTGTGTACTTATGTCCCATGTGGGATCTGTCCTTAATGTGTTGTCCAATGTGAAGTAATGCTGTAACTAGTACTGAAACAGTATTTTTACACTTTGTGTTTCTGTGTGGGTGCAAACTGATGAAATCTTTACTTAATACATACTGAATCGATCTTCTCTATATAAAGATAACCGAAAATGAAAAAAAAAAACTCAGTGTTACATTGGAAATTGCATACAAAATTAATCAATTTCAAAAAAAAAATATATCATGTAGGATCTCTGTCCTTAATGTGCTGTACAATGTGATTCAATGCTATAACGAGCACTCAAATAGTATATTTTACTTTGTGTTGCTATATGAGGGCAAATGGACGAAATGTTTACTTAACACATGCTAAACTGATCTCCTGTATACAAAGAGAATTGAAAATAAATCTGGATGTGAATGAAAGGGTGGAGGGAGCGGGTGAG
The DNA here is from genome assembly GCA_949820135.1 of Sylvilagus floridanus. Lineage (NCBI taxonomy): Eukaryota > Metazoa > Chordata > Mammalia > Lagomorpha > Leporidae > Sylvilagus > Sylvilagus floridanus. The sequence continues at coordinate 132,407,214 of OX463236.1, read as the reverse complement.
GGGGGAGGGTTGTGGGGGGAGAGGGAAAGTATGGGGGGAAAGCCATTGTAATCCATAAGTTGTACCTTGGAAATTTATATTCTAAATAAAAGTTAAAAAAAAAAGAAAAAGCAGAAACAGTCTTCCTGCATCTAAAATACTTCATGCATTTCCCTAAAACAGAAGGTACATCATTAAGTCAAATTGGTGAGAGTGTGTCTGTGTCACAGTTAATTAATGAGGGCTGGTTTTTCATGCAATCTGACGGTTACAACGGAAACTTGTTGAGAAGATGGGGGTATGTACTTTCCTCTTGCGATTCAGATGTCTCAGCTGAGCTGCGAGAAGAGAATTCATAACAGAAGCTGTCCCCTGAAATTGAAGGATTCTGGGCTGTAGGTTGATAGTAGTTTCTTGCTGCTCTCAGCTTGTATGAAGTCAAGTCAATGTTCTGTGAAGTAAGCTCATGAGGCTTTTTTCAAATTCCTGCCCAGATGGATGTTCCTAAACTTAATTTTTAGAGTGACTTGCCAAAAAAAAAAAAAAAAAAGCCAGGTTTGGGGAAAATTCATGATTGTGGTTTTCATATGCTAAATTGGGTGCTGGCACATTATTGAACAGAAAATGAAGCACCCTTTGACTCTGAAAAAAAAAAAAAAACTGCTTAAACTATCATTTTCCAGCTCATGTGGTGGGATTGCCTGTTGACACAGCTGTCTTACCATACATGTGGCAGAGTAATTGCTTATTAACGAACACTTGATCATCAGCATTTTGCTTAAAGGATCACCTAAGGTGAAAGGATCCTACGGTAAGGAAATCTGCTTTGTGTTCCTTTCTCCTAGAAATTTCTTATTGAGATAGTTACAGATCCATATGCAGTTTTAAAAAACAATACATACAGATCCTGCTTATACTTTCAAGGTCTCCCTTAATGATGGCATTTTGCAGCCAGGATATCAACTTTAGTGCAACCTCTGATCTTATCCAGATGTTCCCAGTTTTATTAGTACTTAATTTGTGTGTGTGTGTGTGTGTGTGTGTGTGTAACTCTGCCTTTCAAATCAATCAATCAATCTCTCTCTTTTGTTTTTAAATTGAGTTTTCTTCTCCCTTCTAGAACTAAACTATTGAAAATGACTTGTAGCAGCCATAAATCCTGGTGTGGAGCTTGTTTGTGGGTAATGAATGAGCAAATAGCCCACTGTTTTGTAGGCTACATATCTTCATTCAAGCTCCACTCTTATCCTCAACTGCTCCTTAAGGATACAATATGAATAGGAGCAAAATTCCTCCAGACTAAAGAGAGAAAGAAATTTTAGACAAATAGACAAAGGAACTAACTTTTATGGCTTGGAGGCTGATAAAATGTTCTACCAATTTTCTTTGTCAGCTTACTTCTAATTTTCACAACCGAACATCTTTTTTTTTTTTTTTGACAGCCAGCTTTAGACAGACAGACAGAGAGAGAGATATATATACAGAGAGAAAGGTCTTCCTTCCGTTGGTTCACCCCCCAAATGGCCACTATAGACAGCGTGCTGCACCGATCCTAAGCCAGGAGCCAGGTGCTTCCTCCTGGTCTCCCATGCAGGTGCAGGGCCCAAGCACTTGGGCCATCCTCCACTGCACTCCCGGGCCACAGCAGAAAGCTGGCCTGGAAGAGGGGCAACCGGGACAGAATCCGGCGCCCCAACCGGGACTAGAACCCTGTGTGCTGGCGCCGCAGGTGGAGGATCAGCCAAGTGAGCCGCGGCACCAGCCCACAACCAAACATCTTAAACAAGTTGATCCTATTTCTTTATTCCATTGCAGTCTTTGACCCGGCTCTTGTCCCCGTCTACCTATTCTTGCTAACGCCTTCCATGTCAGTCAACACAGTGAGCTCCTTTTCCAATCTTTGTCTTTTTGCTTGCTCAGGAGCATTTTGTTCTGCGACTCCATACCCTCCCAATGCTCCTCTAACTTTTCTACATCATAGTTTTAGGCCTGTCTTCCTCCACTGAAACCTAGGGTTGAGCCTCTCAAGACTTGTTCCTGAAGCTTTGCTTGCTATCTACATCCATCTATAGGAGGTCACCCATGCCTCTTCCTCTTCTGAAGCTATTCATTCTCCATGGAATCAAACTTACCATACTAATCAAACTTACTGTTCCCTTTTGCTCCCCTGTTTATGATCCTCAGGAAAGACCCAATTCTCTTAGATAGACTGGCTCCTCCCTGCCTCTCCTACCACTGCCAGGCTTAGGCTTTGTTGGCACACCCATCTCCCAGGATCTTTTGTCTCAGGGCCTCCTCTAAGGCAGTTCTCTCTCCCTGTCAATCACACTCCATTAGTTATCGTCTACCTGTCCTTCATGTTATGGTCTTAGTGTTGCTTTCTCAGGACTGCGTCCTGACAACACTGCAAGTAGATGAAATCCTCCTCTCACAAGCCTCAGGGCCTCCTGAACTCTTCACTGTTTTTATGTATCCGGGTGATTATTTGATTAATGTGTCTCTTGTACTAGACACGCTCTGCAAGACAAGGTTCCTGCATGCTATCCTCTCTGCATCTCCAGGATCTAAAACAGAGAATGAGCGAAGGAACCAACTAGACACAGTGTTCAACAGCCTAAACATTTTCTCCTCGTGCTCCCAGATCCCCATAGAGTAAGTTTCCCACAGTTAGAGGGCATAGGGATGTTGAAGTAGGGCCAATGCCTCGAAAATGAACATGGATTGTGATGGTCTTGTTGTGGGAAGGTAGGTGGCTGGGGAAGAGGAGCTGAGGGCTGACAGCTCCGTGTGAACTGGACCTGGACAGCTCATCGCCAACTGGTGCAACAGTGCTAGTTAGAGATTGACAGCTCCAGCCAAACTCCTGTTGACAGCTCCTTGCCGACCCATGGAGGTCAGGCAATTCAGCTGCAATTGGCCCATAGGACAGCCTGGTCTGGTTCGCATGACAAGCCCCCTTCTATGCACAATCCACTCCTCCCTTTCCTTGCACTGTGAGGGCCCACCTCCCATGCACCAGTCAGCCTCTTCCCCTTTTGGAATAACAGAAACCACAAGTTCCACGACGTGGCAAACCTGGATCTAGAGTTAGCTAAGCTGGAAACATCCAACACGGCTGCAGGATCTCCCGGCTCCCACCCCAAACTGGTGGGAGCCACATTAATATAAAGGCATTCTGGTTTCAGAGAAGTTGGACTGGGAAAATCTCATTTATAGAACAGAGGAAGTCTGGTAGCTCATTCTCTGTGGCAGATTAGTTTTCTGGTTTACATAGTCAGACTGAATCATTGGAGGAAGGCACATCAAAGAAATTGTGTTTACTAAATATCTCAGTTCAGGGAGCTTCAGGCCTGTGAATTTCAAAACAGCTTGCAAATATCTCATGAGAATGCTCAGCTAAAGAGATTTTGTGAAAGATAAAGCTTTATATCATGCATAATTGCTGGTAACTAGATAATTCTTTTTTTAAGATTTATTTATTTATTTGAAAGGCAGAGTTACAGAGAGACAGAGACAGAAAGACACACACACACACACACACACACACACACACAGAGAGAGAGAGAGAGATCTTCCATCTGCTAGTTTGCTCCCCAAATGGTCACAAAGCTGGAGCCAGGAGCTTCTCCTGGGTCTCTCATGGGGATGCGGGGGCCCAAGGACTTGGACCGTTCTCCATCACTTTCTGAGGCCATTAGCAAGGAACTAGATCAAAAATGAAGTAGCTGGAACTTGAACCGGTGCTCATGCAGGATGCCAGTTTTACCTACTACGTCACAGTGCCAGCCTCTGGATAATTCTTTAATAAGAAATCGTCAAACATTTTAATTTCTCCATTAAATATGAATTCAGAAATAATCAAGCAAAACCTTTGTATTTTGTTTGATTTTTTAAAACAATAATACACTTCTTAAACATCCACGTGAGCTAGTGTAATTCAGACAGATGGCATGAACATAAACTCATAAAAAGCAGAGACAAATGCTTTTTCTAGGATAATTCTGAATTAAAACCACCACAAATATCTTGAACTGGGTTAAGCCTAGTTCAGCTATTTAAAAGAACTTCATAATTGATATAGTTCATAATTGTAGGACCTACGTTTAGATCTACAGAAATGTAAACTATGTATTAGTTAATTTGTACTGAAATGGCATTTATAAAATCTGTAACATTTATAATCAGAAGAAAGATTACTATAACAACTTATATGTATTTGATTTTGTAGGTTGAAAAATAATTACTTTCCATTTTATAAACTGATTAAGTGGAGTGTGTTTTTAAAGAGATAACCTGCTAAAACTCATTATGGAAACAGACTCTTTCAGAGTTGGTGGAGAATCTAGTATAGATTGTACAAATGGCATTGTCTCATGTACACGTTTAAATGCTTTGAAATTGCTCTTCTCTTCTCAATGTGGGATGAGATGTTGTATTACTAAAAATGTCAGAAGTATAAAATGTAGAGGGTTTTTATAAATAGCTATGGTTAGGAAAATTATAAGAAAGTAAATGTGACAGTTTTAGTTCAGAATCATCCTAGAAAGATCATTAATTTCTGCTTTCTATAAATTCCTTTTTTAATTAACTCTTGCATACAAATCTTTCTTGAAAGTGGTTTAGAGAAATCATGCCCTTTAATAGTACTTCTGAATATAGATTTCATTATTTGAGTGGCAGACAATTGTAAAGAGAATTTACACTAATGAATGTTTATTTTAAAAAGCCACAATTGGGGCCAATTGGGGCACAGCAACCTGTGACACCAGCATCCTATAAGGGTTTTAGTTAGAGTTCCAGCTGCTCCACTTCCCATCCAGTTAAGGTACCTGACAAAACAGTGGAAGGTGACCCAAGTGCTTGGGCCCCTGCACCCTTGTGGCAGACCCAGAAGAAGCTCCTGGATCCTGGTTTAGGCCTCGCACAACCCCAGTTATTGCAACCATCTGGGGAGTAAACCGGCAGATGGAAGGTTTCTCTCTCTCTCTCTTTCTGTAACTATGCCTTTCAAAAAGAGAGAGAGAGAGAGAGAGAGAGAGAGAGAGAGAGAGAGAAGCCATCATGTATAATCTGTGGTATGTGTGCATCAAATGGTGAAAATATCAAGATAGAAGTCTTTTGATTACTGTTGAATTACTAAAAAGTCAAAAAATTGTTTTATTGCTTTTATAATTGACTTTTAATTGGAAAATGGCCAAATACTAGAACCATATCTTGAACTGGGTTAGACATAGTTGAACTATTTTTTAAAAAGAACTCTACAATTGATACAGATATCTTTGGATCCATTTTTAGATATTCAGAAATGAATTCTTGCCATGAGTGAAATCACATGGTTGATTTGGAAGTTTCCTGTTGCATTTCTGAGAGAGATGGGAATAATGTGTGTCTTAACATGAGATACTGGATAGTAAGAATAGAAATTATTCTATTCAATGGTAATGTAAAGTCTTTTTGGCAGAAAGAGACACAGAATAGAGCAGAAAAGTTTAAGAAATTATAAAACCTTTGTTTTAAGTAAGCCTGGAAATTACGTCACAGTGCCAGCCCCTGGATAATTCTTTAGTGCAGGCATTCTTAAATGCTTCTATGATGAAAAAACTACCTTCAAAGATCTTCGCTTCTTTTTCATCTTTTGAGTTTTCCAGCAAAGATCTCAAGCTTGGTACTTCTACAAATGTATATTTGTTAAATTCATTTGATGACACAATGTGTTTTGAATTCAGCTAAGAAAATTTCCTTTAAGTTTGTCTGCATACTCTTCCCCTTTCTATAGCACCCACCTTCCATCACCACACATTAATCTCAACAGGGCTAATTCATTTTCTAGGGACATTTCCTCTCTTTGATGACTACAGCTAATGATGAATTAATCCACTCACATAATCTTGTTGATGTTTCTTGGGAATTGTGGCTATTCTGGCAGGCAAGCAACAAGAAAGACCTTGTGGCTTCCCTTACATACCAGGTGCAGACTTTGGCTCTTGGACTGACTCTTGTTAGAGGAGCAAGTACTTGCATCTAACCTTCTTTAAATGAGCCGCCAGGAAGCACTTGCTATTTATTTCATAATCCATTGTCCTTATTTCCCTATCTCCATGTTGTACCATAGGGTTTGGCAAAACTTATCTACAAGTGAAAACACTATCAGCACATATAACTTCGCCTCCATATGAAAATATTTGTCTTTCTGCATTATTATATTGATTCCTTAATAGACATAGCAACATTTCAGAAAAAAAAAAATTGTGTTAATGAGCCTTTGTCCACACAATAAAATACTATGGGAAAGAGTTCAAAAATTTATGGACAATGGAATTAAAATGTAAATTGTTTTCTCAAAATGCTTATTTATTTGTATCTACTTGAAAGGCTGAACAACAAAGAGAGAGGGTGGGGAGGAAGGGAGAGAGAGATGTCTTTCACCTTTTGGATCACTCCCCAAATGCCCATAACAGCCAGGACAGGAGTAGGCTGAAGCCAGGAGCCCAGAACTCAATTTAGGTATTGAAAGTGGGGTGGGCTGGAGCCCAAGCACTTGAGCGATCATCAGCTGCCTCCTATATGCATTAGCAAGAAGATGGATTGGAAGCAGAGTAACCTGGACCCAAATCAGCACTCTTCTATGGGATGCAGGCATTCCAAATTGTAGCTTACCCTGTTGTACCACAATGCTCACTCTGATAAGTTTGTTTTGATTCAAAAAATTGAAATCCATGCATATGAGTGGTTTTCAAAAAGTCCATGAAACATGCGTATTATGAAAAAAATCACATTTTCAATTTTTGTGCATCAAAATAAGCTTGCAATTGCTTTTTTTTTTTTTGACAGGCAGAGTTAGTAAGAGAGAGAGACAGATTTTAATTGCTTTTTATCATAGACTTCTTGAAGTTCTCTTATTTTGCCTTTCCTTCCAAATAGGATGTTGCTGACTTCTGGACAGTGGACCAGACACTGAGATTTGCTTTCCCATTAGCGATGGTGGATTTAAACAGATCTACCCATACTTGTTTGCTTTATTGCTGGTGACCTTTCAATCAAGTTGAGAGACAATGGTAGGGGGTTAGGAGTGTCAGTTGCTTCTGGGGTCTTTCATATTGTTCAGGTCTACTCTTGTCTATGAGGGTGATGCAAACCGGAAAAAAAAAGATTCTTAATTGTTGCTTTTAGGAAATCTTTTAGGAAATCTTCATAGAATCATTTACACATGATTCAGAACCAATCACACCTGCATCACAGGGATGCAGGAACTGACCATACTCTTCATCATGGGCAAAATTGTATTACTTTCTGCAACTTATGATTCTGTTCTCCTTGTTTTATTTCTACCAGGAGAATACTGTGGCAAGAGCTTTACCTTGTTTTGTGTAGAAGAGTATAGTTGAAGGTGAGGCCTACTTCAGATCCACAGAGTGAATGTTGAGACAGAGGACCAACAATCCTTTTTGATTCTAATGTCAGTGGGTGTGTTTCCTACTGAAGTTAAAATAAATGTTTGCTGCTAGTACCCCATATCAGAACCAGTCAAAGCTTGTCTACTGAATGCTTATTCAATGAAGTACACATATTGTTGGAAAAGGTCATCATGATTCAGGTTAACAATAGATTAATTTTGGTGGCCTAGATTGGAAGCCCAATCACTATTCTCTCATCTGAAACAGGAACACAGTTTTCCCTTTGAAACAGTTAGCTTAACACCCAATCTACTGCTTTTCAGTCAGAAACTAAAAGCAACATATATTCATATATATACATACACAACAGAGAGGCAAAGAAAGATAAAAATGAACCCAATATACATGAATAAACAGAATTTCTATTGCATATAAAAATGACTTTGAGGGATGGGGTAAGGAAATGTGTTTATGGGTTTGCTGGGTTAAGCATGATAAAATAATTCTGGATAAGCTTTGAGGGAAGAACTTGACTGAGCAATGACTTAGAAAAGCTGTAAGACTAACATAAGAAGCATCATTTTCCAGTGCTTCAGTTTCTGAGACCTAGGATCAAACTTGAAAAATTTTTCCTGCCCTTAGACTCATTTTCTTATCTGTTAATTGATTGGAGTCCATTGTTAGAAGTTCAGTCAATTTGCCAAAATGCCACAGGCAACACTTCTATGGTTCCCTGCTGATAACCTTGGGCCTGGATGATATCTAATTCCATGGTCTGAATTTTCTTTCAAAAGACATTGTTCTCTTTACCTGCTTATGAAAATTTAGTAATTTCTTCTTGCTTTTCTAACAGAAAAGCTGCTTTAGCATGTGAAGTTTCCATAAATAAACTATTCATACACAGCCTTATATTGGTGCAAAAACTCTTCTAGATACTTGGAGTCACAAATTCCGGCCACAGGGCCAACAGTTTAGGATTGAATTACAGTGCCCTCTAGCCAGTGTGCCTGCATAGCCAGAGGCTGGACTCTAGGATTCTGTTGCATCAGACCTCACAAAGTGAAGATTTTCTTCATATAACATTTTTTAAATCATTTGTTTATGTAATTTGTAGACTTCAAAAGTGTCACTTCCTCTTCAAGTTAAAGGAAATCATTATTTATTTTTAGGGAAACAACAGCACACCCAATAACTCCTCTATTCCACTAATTTAACATTCTTTGGTAGTTTTTTTCTTTTACTTTTAAATTTTTTATTTATATAAGGTGAACAAATTTCATGTATTTCATATAAACAGACAGAACAGCATTATGACATTCCCACACTATCCTCCCTCCTGCCCATGCTCTCACCCTACCTCCTCCTTGCTATATTTATTCTTTCATTTTTTACAATGACGTACTTTAAGTTTGTTTTATAATCACAAGGTTAACCCTGCACCAAATAAGGTATTCAACAAGTAGTAAGTAGCAAAAACCAATTTTACTCATATGTTATACATTTTTGTGCTTTCTATATTAATTACCACAAATTAGGAAAATATATATTTGTCTTTTGGCTTATTTCACCAAGCATAATTATTTGCAGTTGCACTCATTTTCTTTCAAAAGACACTATTTCATTCTTTTTTATGGCTGAGTAGTATTCCATAGTGTGTGTGTGTGTATGTGTGTGTGTATGTGTGTATAAACACACACCACATTTTGTTTATCCAGTCATCAAATGATGGATATCTTTGTTGAATCCATATCTTACTTATTGTGAATTGAGCTGCTGTAAACATGGGCATGGGGGTACAGATAACTCTTTCATATACTGATTTCATTATCTTTGGGTAAATTCCAAGAAGTGGGATGGTTGGGTCATATGGTAGCTCTATTTTCAGATTTCTGAGAAATCTCCATACTGTCTTCCATAGTGGTTATACAAGTTTACATTCCCACCAACAGCAGATTAGGATAGCTTTTCCCCCAGATCTCTACCAGCATTTATTATTTTTTTGAGTTTTGGATGATACCCATTCTAACTGGGCTGGAGTAAAACCTCATTTTGGTTTTTAATTTGCATTTCCATGATATCTAGTGATCCTGAGTATTTTTCCATGTGTCTGTTGTATCCTTTGAAAAATGCCTGTTCATATCCTTTGCCCATTTCTTAATTGAATTTTTTGTTGTTGTTGAGTTTCTTGATCTCTTTATAGATCCTGGATATTAATCCTTTATCAATTGTGTAGTTGACAAATATTTTCTCCCTTTCTTTTGGTTGCCTCTTCACTCTATTGAGTGTTCCCCTTCCTGTGAAGAAGTTTCTTAGCTTGATGTAATCCCATTTGTTTATTTTTGCCTTTACTGCCTGTGCTTCTGGGATCTTTTCCAAAAAGTCTTTGCCAATATTAAGTCTTTCAGAGCTTCCTGAAGTTCTCCTCTAGTAATTTGATGATACCAGAAGGTAGATTTAGATCTTTGATCCCATTTGAGATGATTTTTGTGTAAGGTGTAAGGTAGAGGTTGTGTTTCATATTTCTGAATGTATAGATCCAATTTTCCCAGCACCATTTGATGACGAGACCTTCCTATCTCCAGTGATTGAAGTTAGCTCATTTGTCAAAGATTAGTTGGATATAGATGCACAGATTAATTTCTGGTGTTTCTATTGTGTTGCATTGATTCACATGTCTATTTTTTGTGCCAATACCAGGTTCTTTTGATTATAACTTCCCTGTAGTATATCTTGAAATCTAGTATTGTGGTGCCTCCAGCTTTGTTTTTGTTGTTTAATATTGTTTTGCTATTTGGGGTCTTTTGTATTTCCATATGAATTTTAGCATTGTTTTTTCTTGATGTGAGAAGAATGTCATTGGTATTTTGATTGGGATTGTATTGAATCTGTAAATTGCCTTGGGTAGCACAGACATTTTTATTTTTTATTTTTTTATTTTTATTTTTTTTTGATAGGCAGAGTGGATAGTGAGAGAGAGAGACAGAGAGAAAGGTCATCCTTTGCCGTTGGTTCACTCTCTAATGGCCGCCGTGGCCGGTGCACTGCGGCTGGTGCACCACGCTGATCCGATGGCAGGAGCCAGGTGCTTCTCCTGGTCTCCCATGGGGTGCAGGGCCCAAGTACTTGGGCCATCCTCCACTGCACTCCCTGGCCACAGCAGAGAGCTGGCCTGGAAGAGGGGCAACCGGGACAGAATCCGGCGCCCTGACCCGGACTAGAACCTGGTGTGCCAGCGCTGCAAGGAGGAGGATTAGCCTAGTGAGCTCTTTTACTTCACTGATCTTTTGTATCTTTGTTTTGTTTATTTTTCTATAATTTTTAAATATGTATTTATTTATTTGAAAGGCAGAGTTACAGAGAGGCAGAAGCACAGAAAGAGAGAGAGGTCTTCCATTTGCTGGTTCATTCCCCAAATGGCAACAATGGCCTGAACTGAGCGGATCCAAAGCCAGGAGCCAGGAGCCTCCTCTGGCTCACCCACACAGGTGCAGGGGCCCAAGGATTTGGGCCATACTTTACTGCTTTTCCAAGATATAGCAGAGAGTTAGGTCAGAAGTGAAGTATCTGGGACATGAACCAGCACCCATATGGGATGCCAGCATTGCAGGTGGCAGTCCTACCTACCAGACCACAGCACCAGCCCCTATAATTTTAATTTAATTTAATTTAATTTAATTTAATTTCCTCCTACTAAATTTGGGTTTGTTTTGTTTTCATTTTTCTAGATCCTTGACATGCATTGATAGATAATTTATTGGATGCATTTCCAATTTCTCAAAGTAGGCACTAATTGCTATAAAATTCTCCTTTAACACTGCTTTTGCTGTGTCATATTTTGATATGTTATATTGTCATCTTCATTCATTTCCATTAATTTTTTGATTTCCTTTTAATTTTTCTATGACACACTGCTCATTCAGGTGTGTGGTGTTCAGACTCCATGTGTTTTCATATTTTCTAGAGTTTATTAAGTAATTTCCAGCTTCATTCTATTGTGGTCAGAAAAGATACATGGTATGAATTCAGTTTTTTTGAATTTGCTGAGACTTGCTTTATGGCCTAATATATGGTGTATAATAGATAAAGGTCCGTACAGTGATGAAAAGAATGTGTATTCTGCAATTGTTCTGTACATATCAATTAGGTCCATTTGGTCCATAGTGTAGATTAGCTCTGTTGTTTCTTTGTTCATTTTCTGTCTAGATGATTTGTCCACTGATGAAAGTGGGGTGTTGAAGTCCCCCATTATTATTGTATTGGAGTCTAGATCTCTCTTTGGATCCATTAATATTTGGAAACAGTAGAGCTGCACATAAGTTTGAAGAACCACGGTCTGCAGAAGAACAATCACTTATTGGGCACTGACAGGCTTCTAAAGTCCGTTCTCCACCTCAAGATCCTTATGTATGTCCTGGGGAACAAGCAGTGTTGTAATGAGGCCACATCTGCAGATATCCCTCACATGGTGCTGAAGAAGTCCAACAGGAGCAAGCAGCCTGCCAAGAAGTATGATGGCTTTTTAGGTTCAGAGTCTCTTCAAGCAGATTACAGAAATCTTGGGCCCAGGGCCAAATAAGGCTAGCAGTTTCCTTCCCTAATTAAATACAATAAAAATATGGTGGTCAAAGTTGATGAAGTCTACAATGAAATTCCTGATGAAGAAGGCATCATGTCTGGCTGTGACTGAAGATGACAGATGATGAGCTTGCATAGTACATCCACCTGGCTGTCAACTTGCTGGTGTCATTGCTCAAGAAGAACTGGCAGAATATCCAGCCTTTGTGCATCAAGAGCACAATGGGCAAGCCCCAGTGAATGAGCCTTAATGCAGGTAATAGTGGTGGACATTGTGGTGCAATGAATTAAGCTGCCTTTTGATGGGTACCTGCATCCGATATTGGAATATCAGATTGAATCTTTGCTAGTCCATTTCCAATCCAGTTTGCTGTTCACTGCTCTGATAGCCCAAATACTTGGGCCCTTGCAACTTATGTAAAAGACCAAGATGGAGTTTCTGGCTCCAATTTCACCCTTGCTCAGTCCTGGCTATTACATATATTTGGGGAGTGAACCAGTAGGTGCAAGATATTCATCTATTTATCTATCTATCTATTATCTCCATCTCTCCCTCATGTCACTCTTCCTTTCAAATAAACAAATAAACAAATCTTTGAATACATTTTTTAATGAGATGCTATCTTTCTAATGAAAATTAAGGATATCACAAGAGAAATGGGAACGTTTTGGGCAAAGGATTATAGAGAAAGGAACTAGGAGATGGTAAGGAAGGCAAACTATGCAGTCTGAATGCCAGGAGCCCTGAAATGGGAAAAGTGGTCCAGGAGAGGCTCCTTTCCAAAAAAGGGTAAGTCCAAAAAAGGATAAGTCCAGTGGATCTAAGGAAGGACCACTGTGATGCACCCAGAGCCACATTGGATCTGAGAGTATTCCCACCAGGCAACTGTCCGCACTTCCCGTGAAAGAGAATTTCATGTGGTTTGTACCAAGGGTGTGCCTGTTGATCACTTGATCTGTACACTGGGGAAAAATTCCTCTGTCTGAACCATGGACTTAACAACTGATTATCCATCATTACAACGCCCAGCCCGCACAGGTCTTTTCTTTCTGTCACTGTATGGTTATCCATCACAGGCATCTCCTTCAACAACCTTAGGGCACAGATTAGCTGTATAGGAGGGAAGGGATCAACAAATGAAAAATGCTTAAGGCCTCCTAAATTGGAGCAATGGGGAGTAGACTACTGTTCTGTCTGAACACATAGGAAAAAGTCAGAAAGGTAATATTCCAAATTAGTATAGGACATTTGGGCTTTTCTGTAGGACAATTTTCCCAAATATTTTTATTAGAGATTGCTTTCTGTTTATTTATTTTTTATTTACTTGAAAGGCAGGGTTACAGAGACAGAAGGAGGAAGAGGAGGAGAGAGAAAGAGAGAGAGGGAGGGGGGAGAGAGAGAGAGAGAGAGAGAGAGTGAGAGAGCTCTGATCTGCTGTTTCACTCCCCAGTATGGGATGCTGGCTTCTCAGGTGATGGCTTAACCTGCTGTGTCCCCATGCTAGTCCGACAAATTTGTTGGCAGTAGTTTATTGTGGTGAACTGGTACTAGCCATCCATTGAAGTTCCTTCTACTTTTCCTCCCTATAGTACACAGACAGGAAAGCTGAAAATTGTATCTCCTGAACTTTCTTGCAGGAATATTCTATATGTAAATTAGCTTTGGCCAAGCCATTGCTTAAGATGTGAAATTTGGAACGTGAAACAAGAGAGAGGTCATCATCCTGTTGCTTCAACTATTGCTGCTTGCCAACATGCTTATTGACCAGGAATTGTTTTTTCAATTACATTAGTCTCTCAATGTTCAGATGCAGTTTTACCAATGTTGAGAGGCAGAGGTGAAATGGAAGCTTCCTGATCTTTGAGTCACAACTAAAGCTAAGTGTTGAGCCAGCATTTCTAATGGAAGCTTAGTGATTTCATCTTATCTTGATCATATTAATCATCTATTTCAGTGTAATTAGTTACTTCCATACTTAGCAGTTTAAAACACACATGTAGAGGCCAGCACTGGCCTAGTAGGTTAAACTTCTGCCTGTGGCACAGCATTCCATCTGGGCACCAGTTTGAGGCCCTGCTGCTCCAATTCTGATCCAGCTCCCTGCTAATGGCCTGGGGAAGCAGTAGAAGCTGACCCAAGTGCATGGACCCCTGCACTCATATGGGAGACCTGAAAGAAATTCCTGGCACCTGGCTTTGGCATGGCCCAGCTCTGGCCATTGTAACCCTTGAGGGAGTGAACCAGCGGATGGAAGACTTCTCTCTGTGCCCTCCCTTTCTCTGTCTGTAACTATGCCTCTCAAATAAATAAATGTTTAAAAAAGAAACCATACATTTATTATCATATGCAGCTTTTGGGGGTTGAGAAATTCAGGATGGCTGAGCCTGGTGATTTTCTCACAGAGTCTCTCAAGAGATTGTATTCAATCATCAACTTAGTTTGTATACATCAAAGTGTGACTGGAGCTGGAGGACCTGCTTCCAACGTGCCTTCCTCAGGTGAGTGGTAGCTTGAGGACTCAGTTCCTCACCATGCTGAGCCTGCAAGAGACAGGCTCAGAACATGGTACCTGTGTTTCCCAAGAATGAGTGATCTGAGCAGAGAGAGAGAGAGAGAGAGAGAGAGGGAGACACAGAGAGAGACAGAGAGAGAGAGAGAGGGAGACAGAGAGAGAACTTAAGACAGAAGCATTAGTCTTTTATAATTCTCTTATAACCTCATATCAGAAGTGACCTGATGGGGCCTGTGCTGTGGCACCGCGGCTAAAGCAGCCACCTCCAGTGCTGGCATCCTGTATGGGAGCTGGTTCTAGTCCTGGCTGCTCCATTTCCAATCCAGCTCTCTGCTATGGCCTGGGAAAGCAGTAAAAGATGGCCCAAGTGCATGGGCCATTGAACCTGCATGAGAGACCTGGAAGAAGCTCCTGGCTTCGGATTGGCGCAGCTCCGGCCATTGCGGTCAACTGGGGAGTGAACCAGCAGATGGAAGATCTCTCTCTCTCTCTCTCTCTCTGCCTCTCCTTCTGTCTCTGTGTAACTCACTTTCAAATAAATAAATGAAATCTTTAAAAAAGAAAAAAGAAGTGACCTGCTGTCACTTATCCTGTTTGTTACTAGTCATACAGACTAACTCTGACACAATTTGAGAGGGGATTATGCAATGATGTGAATACCAGGAAGAAAAGATCATTGTTGGTTATTTTGGAGGCTGGATATCACCATAACACTGTTTTTCCATTTAAATTATGTTCCAACTCTAGAGGGATTTACATTTGTACTGTTTACCTCTTAGGTTGATATTTCTTATCTCTAAGGTACTGACTCTGATTAATTTTTTTAAAGTGAGATGGGAGAATTAGAAACTGTGAAGTTCTGATTTTAAAAATTGTATGGAAATGTTTACAGAATTCAATAAATTGATGAAAATATTATGTTTGAGGCTCATGTTCTTTACTCTTTAGGTTCAACACAAAGAGCATACAGTAGAAGATATAGGGCCTCTGAATGCTCAGATCCTGAGGTCCACCCAGTGTTAGCTGCCATGCTGAAATCAGCATTAATGCTGCTAAGTTAGGCTATGGTTTGAGTGTCCCCCAAGTGTCCACGTGTTAGAAGTTTGGTCCCCAGGGTGGTGGTATTGGGAAATGCTTTGATCTGGATATCAGTTTTGATGTCCTAAAGGACCATGTTCTAAAGGTTTGGTCCTCAAAGTCTTATGTTAGTGTTACTAACAGAGTAGACTCTTAATCCAGTTATGATGTCTGAAGATGAGCCCTTTGGGAAGTCACTGGATTGGATTGGGCCATTACAGTGGAGTCCCCATAATTAGATCCTACTGGCTTTATAAGAGAGACCACATAGACATCCTTAGAAATAAGTGTGAAACTCTAGAACTGTGAGCCAAATTAAACCTCTTTCTTTCATAATATTATTTATTATAACAATGTAAAGAGGATTAATACAGGAGGTAGTTGAACCTTTACGAGGTCTGTGGTCATTGGGGGCACTTCCTCAGGAGGGATTAAGGTAACTCCTGTTAGAGGGATGTTACAAAAGGAGCAGGACTGACCCGCATGCTCTTCCTGGGTTGAGATGTGATTGCTTACTCTTACCAACTGTCATTTTCCATGAGGCCCTCACCATAGCCTGCATTATGCTAGTTGGACTTTCAGCCTCCAAAATCATTTGCTCAATAAACGTGTTTTTTAAAATAAAGTTAGCCTGAGTCAGTTACTTGATAAAGGTGAGAATAATCTGACTACTACAATGTTAGCCCAGGAAAGACATTTGCAACTCTACAATTTGTTACGTAATGCTCTTCCTCCTCTTGTCAATTAAATCTGAAAGAGAAGTTTCTAATGTTTCTCTCAGGTCAACGGATGTGGAAGATAGTATTATGGCTACCCAACAATCATTCCTTTCTATCTTGTTGTCAGCCCCTCGATTATATCTGCTTTGGGATAATAGATTGAATTTTATTCCACATTTTTCAATTCCTTTCTGTAATTGAATGATAAGTAAATACCTTTTGACATATTACTTGGCAGCACTTTCCACTGGAGAAGGCAGAGTACATATCCCTGTCCCATTTGTGTTGGGCTGGGCAGGTGATTTGTTTGGCAAATGGTATGTGTTACTAAACCTTACTTGAAAAGAGACTCTAACTGGATTTGTATGATTTTATTAGGCTTCTTGCCCATCGCCTCTTTGCCATGAAAAGAGCATGCCATGCATAAACTGTAGTTCCAGAACAAGTATGTATGTGGGGTAGACACAAAAACATACACAGCCTTGATCCAAGCCCAGCTGATCATGACCAAATCTGACACAGTTACAAATGATCTACAAACCCATAGGTAAGGAACAAATACTTGCTCACACAAACCACTAGGATTTGAGGATTGCCGGCTATGGAGCACAATAATACAGACAGCAATCTCCATCACCAGAGGATGAATCAGAATCAGGCTAAGCAAGTCTGTTGTTTCTTTACAGACACTTATTACTTGATTCTCGAGGCTAGCAGTGGCCAAATGACTTAGTCTTGGCCAATTGATCATATGAATATATCTACTGGGGATTTGTGGAAATGCTTTTGCTTCCCTGATAAAAAATACTGTAGGGACTGGAAGCAGGTACTCTTTTTCCTTGCTTGAAAATTCATTGTCTGTCTTGAGACTATAAGTTAAAGGGCATGATGATTAAAATCTAACTGTTAAAGATGATGGAGCAAACAGAGTTTGAGTTCCTGATGATAGAGTTTAGTGGTTGACCAACATCAACAACCACCTATATCTAGACTTCTTGGTCAAATTTTCTGTTTTGTGTTTCTGAGGCATTCCTAACCTAATAAAAAATATAATACAATGTCAGTTTAGTCATCCTGGTCACTGCTTCTCTGAAGTGCAAATGATACAAGAGAAAAGGGGGCCATGTGATTGTATCTCTTCCAATAGTCCCTTTGACTATTCTTCTTTGACTATCTTCTTTTTTTTTTTAAAGATTTATTTATTTACTTAAAAGTCAGAGTTACACAAAGAGAGGAGAGATAGGGAGAGAGAGAGAGAGAGAGCGAGAGTGAGCGAGAGAGTCTTCCATCTGCTGGTTCACTCTCCAATTGGCCGCAACGGCTGGAGCTGTGCTGATCCAAAGCCAGGAGCCAGGAGCTTCTTCCAGGTCTTCCACGTGAGTTCAAGGGCCCAAAGATTTGGGCCATCTTCTGCCGTTTTCCCAGGCCATAGCAGAAAGCTGGATTGGAAGTGGAGCAGCTGGGACTTGAACCTGAGTCCATATGGTGCTGCAGGCGGCAGCTTTACCCACTACACCACAGTGCCGGCCCCGACTTATATCTTCTTATTTATTATGTTGTAAAAGCCTGATAGTTTTTTAATACTGTTTATTTGTCAAAATAAATGTAAAAACAATTAGCAGTTGATTTATGGTTGCCTTCAAAATTAAAAATATGGTGGAGACTGATTTGGATATAGCCTGGCAAGCATTAGAGGCTATTCTATTAGATGATAATTTCTGTAAAAGAAATTGTGTCCACTGTTAAGTCATATGGTAAGAACACTTCTTTGAGCATTGCTATGGAGCAGGCAAAGGTGTTCAAGAATCATATGATGTGTGATGTTACCATCTTCACTTTGCACTAGTGATATTCTCAGCATGAACTTGCAGTGTGTGGATTGCTATCAGACGAAGCGGAAAAATAACAACAGGGTATTGCCCAAAGGACTTTTATTGGAGATGCATGAAAAGTTGGGTGCATGAACCAAAGAACTTGATGCCTACACAGAATATTTCTGGAAGAAGTTTCTATGTTTTTGGAGACTATTCATTTAAGAACTAAGTGTGGAATGAAGGCAAACAGGCAATTCAAATATTCTCAATGCCAGCCATAAAGGAAAACAGAAGACAGTCTTCCTTATTTGGAGAAAAATCTATTCTTGGTACTAGGCTCTGGCAGACTCCCCAGTGCTGCTGACAGTAGCCACGGGCTGGAGTGCAGTCTACAAAGCAGCCAGCAGCATGCTATCTGCCTGTTCTGATAGCATATCTACACTGAACTGGCTGACAGACCTACCAGCAGGAATGTCAACAAGGAAAACAAAGAAAACATCCTAAATCCTTGATGTCATCTTTGTGTTTCTGGTCGAAAATAAGATGACTTGTGATTTATCTCAGAAGGCTCAAGGACTAATGACAAGTCCAGCATTCTGAAACTCCTCACATCTGGCTGTGCGATAATCACTTGCTATGCTTGCAAGATCTCAACAACGGAGCAACTGGAATGTGTTTAGAGGGGGCTGGAAACAAGGGCAGTCAGTGTTGGAACTCTGGTAGCCTGACTCCTTTAGCAAAGTGTTTTATTGGAGGACCAATGAAATGATAATAGAAACCTCAGTAGGAAACTTCTGGAATGAACTTAAAAGTTGTTCCAAATTACTTGAAAATGAACAAACACATAAAAACATTAATGATGTTGAAACTTAAGCACTAGCCACCAAGAGAAGATTTTAGATATAATGCCTTCCAGGTTTGATGAGCTGATGGCAACATTCCATTGCCTGAATGCACCAAGAAGGCAAAATGAGTTTGGTTTCTAGACTGCTCAACTGCTTGGTATAGCTTGATCTGGGCTTCCCCCACCCTCTGCATCCCCCAAAATCCATTACACTTATGGGTTAATCACTTCAGAAAGTTTGGAACTACAGAGTGAATTCTTTATTTAGATGTGCCTGGTTCAGCTAGTATTATGGTCTATGTTGAAAAATTTTAAAGGACAGTTTGATCAAAAGAAGTTGACTTTAAAACTCTCCCAAATGAATATACAATAAAGCAATTAATTGAGGAAAAAGAAAAGCCAGGAATCTTTTGGCATATGTGTGTGCCTAAATATTCATAAAATAATTCATTGAAAAGATAGCAGAAGAGTGAGCTCAAGAAAATCCAGTAGACCATGATCATGTTTGTAATAAGAAGTGGTATTTAGACTGAGCTCTAAAAAAATATCTTCCTCAAGAATATACAGTTCATTTTACCCCAGCAGGAACTCCACACAGACTCACAAGGGCTGAACATTTTGTTTTTGTAGAGCATTTTAAATAATACTTCTTTATTTAATTATTCCTTACAGGAATTCTGTTATCTGCCACAGATTCATTGCAATCGTGAAGATGTAAGGGCAGGTAAAGAATGTTATCTAACAGTGGTGAAAGATGCTGATGCACTACTGAAATCCAGTGGATCCAGTTTTGTCAAACCCTAAGGGTCTCAGAGATGACTTAATACCTGCCTAATGGAAGTGACTTAATAGCAGTTGTTCAAACTTCTGCAGGCAGGATTCCTGTGGACTTTGAGAATTACATTACTCATCTCTTAACAACAACAAAACAGTGCTTTCCTTGTGTGGGTACTCTAATGTATATTCCTAATGTTTTTATACACTAAATGTGTATACGCAGTAACTATTTACAGAATTTGTGTCCTTAAATGGCCAACAGACACATGCAAAAGTGCTTAGGATCATTGGCCATCAGGAAAATGCAAATAAAAACACAATGAGGTTTCACCTCAAATAAGTGAGAATGGCCACCATCCAAAAACAAAAAATAACAAATGTTGGAGAGGATGTAGGGAAAAAGTGCCCTAATCCACTGTTGGTGCTAATGTCAACTAGTACAATCATTATGGAAGACAATATGGTGATTTCTCAGGAATCTGAAAACAGATCTACCATATTGTCCAGCCATCTCACTCCTGGGAATTTACCCAAAGGAAATGAAATCAGCATATGAAAGAGTTATTTATACCCTTGTGTTTACTGCAAATCAAGTCACAATAGTTAAGATATGGAATAAACCCATATGTCCATCAGTTGATGACTGCATAAAGAAAATGTTCTACATATACACCATGGATACTATTCAGCTATACAAAAGAATGAAATCCTGTTGTTTGCAACAAAATGAATGACATTTGAAATGATTATACTTAGTGAAATAAGCCAGTCCCAAAAGGACAGATATGTGTTCTCTGATATGTTGTATTTAATATAGAAAACACAAAAATGTATAGGGATGAAATATACATCTAGTGATCCGGTTGTTGTTTTTGGCCCTTGTTTATACTCTTGTGAAAATGTGGTGCTTCTACTTTTTACTTGTTGAATATTATGGTTAGCGGTGCATTAATCAAACCTGTGATTATGGAGTGAATTAAAATAAATTTTTGTAAAAATTGAGGAATAAAAGGAAGGAAGGAGGGGTATTGAAGAAAAGAGAATGGGAGAAATGGGACTGTGGTTATCTTCTTAGAATTGTACCTATGAAATATATGAAATTGTCCTCTTAATATTAATAAAAAAAAGACAGCTGGCCCTTCTTATCCATGGGTTTCACAACCATGGATTCAAGTATCTATAACTCTGGAAAAAATTACTGCATACATACTGCACATGTATAGCCTTTTTCCCTCACTACTATTTTCTGAAAAATATAACATCTCTATATATGTAACCTAAACCATATTATGTATTATAAATAATTTAAAGGTGATTACAATATAATAAAGAATGTGCTTGGTTTATGTTTATACAACATCATTTCATATAAGGAACATGAACATTCCAGATGCAGTATCCACCCATTGGGAGGTCTTGAACCAAACCCTAGGGAAACTGAGGACTAATTGTATTTCTCAAATTTTTAAATTTCTTTGACAAAAATGCAATTTCATTTCTTTTTAAAACTTTATTAATAGAGAACAGATTTCACAGATACGAATCTAAGAATATGGTGGTACTTTCTTCCCTCCTTCCTCCTTCTTTACAAAAAAAAAAAAAAAACCTTTTGATAATATACTTTCAATTTACTTTACAATCACAATCAATGCTTCTCTAAACAAAATGCTCTACAAGTAGAAGTTAGACCACTGTTCTACAGGGGTATAGAAAAGGGTTATAGACACATGGAGAGACAGGAATTTCCTGGCTCCTGGTTTTGGCCTTGCTTAGCTCTTGTCATTTCGACCACCTGGTGAGAGGATTAGTGGATGGAAGATCTCTCTCTGGAACTCTGTTTTTAGAATAAATAAATATTTAAAACAAAAGGGTTATAGACAACAATCAAATCATGTCAGTTTTTAATAGCAAAAAAAAAATCAGAGAAAACATATTTGTCTTTTTGGGTCTGGCTTATTTCCTAAGCATAATGGTCTCCAGTTGCATTCATTTTGTTGCAAGACAGGATTTCATTGTTAATGACTGAGTAGTAATCCATTGTGTATACATAACCCATCTTTTTCATTGATTCATCAGTTGATGGATATCTGGGTTGATTCCATATCTTAGCTATTGTGAACTGAACTGTTAGCAACATGGGGGTAAAGGTAATTCTTTCAAATGATGATTTCATTTCTTTGGGGTATATTTCCAAGAGTGGAATGGCTGGACCACATGTGGGTCTTTTTTCATATTTCTGAGGATTCTCTATAGTCTTCCACAATGATTGTACTAGTTTACATTCCTACTAACAGCACATTAAGGTACATTTTTATCCACATCCTCACCAGAGGTTGTTTTTTTTTGATTTTCGGTGATAGCCATTCTAACTCATTTGAGGTGAAACTTCATTGTGGTTTTTATTTGCATTTTCCTTATGGCTACTGAGGATTTTTTTTTCCCAAGTGTTTATTGGCCATTTGAATTTCCATACTTTGAAAGATGCATGTCCATTGCCCATTTCTTAACTGGTCAAAGATTAGTAGGTTGTAGATACATGGATTAATTTCTGAGGTTTCTATTACATTTCATTGGTCCACGTCTATTTTTTTGTGTCAGTATTGGGCTGTTTTAACTGCTTTGTAATATGTTGTGAAATCTAGTACTGTGATGCCTCCAGCTTTATTGTTTAAGTATCCTTTAGTTATATGGGGCCTCTTGTGTTTCCATGCAAATTTTTGGATCTTTTTTTTTTTTTTCTAAATCTGAGAACATCCTTGGTTTTTGGACTGACATCACATTGAATTTGTACATCGCTTTAGGTAGTATGCATATTTTGATACTAATTTTTCCAATCCACAAATATAGAAGATTTTTCCTATGTGTGTGCATGGGTGTCTGCCTGTAGTCTTCTCTTTCTTTCCTTAATGCTTTATAATTTTCATGCAGAGAAATTCATCTATTTGGTTACATTTATCTAAGGGTATTTAAATGCTTTTAGGTAAATGGGGCTAATCTGCAAATTCTTTCTCAGCAATGACATTGTCTGTGTATACAAATACAAAAGCTATTGAATTTTGTGTTGACTTTATATTTTTTACACTTCACCAAACTCTTAGGAATTCCAATAGTTTCTTAGTGGAGTCTTTTTTGGTTTCCCTATATAAAGGATCATGTCATCTTCAAATAGAGATAATATGACTTCCTAATTTGCAATTTGCTGTTCCTCCCCTTCCCATTTTCTTCCCCTTGCATAATGGCTCTCGGTAATACTTTCAGAACTGGACTAAAAAGTAACGGTGAAACTTTGCATCCTTGTCTGTTTCAAGATTTTCATGGAAACACTACCATCTTTTGCAATTCAATGTGATGCTGGTTGTGGATTTGACATATATTGCCTTGATTGTGTTGAGAATGTTTCTTCGATACCCAATTGCTTAAAATTTTTTTAATCATGAAAAGATGTAGTATTTTCTCAAATGTATTTTCTGCATCTATTGAGATAATCGATAATCTTATGGTTTCATTTGTTAATGCAATTTGTTTATTGATTTGCATATATTGACCCATACCAGAACCTCTGGGATAAATCCCACTTGGTTTGGGTTGACGATCGATGTTTGATTCAATTAGCTAGAATTATGTGAGGATTTTTCTATTTTCATCAAAGATATTGGTCTACAGTTCTCCTTCCTCTTTCTCTGCTTTTGGAATTAAGGTGATGTTGGCCTCATAGAGCGCTCTGAATAGTTGGGAGAAGGATTGGGGTTAGATCTTTAAGTTTGGTGGAATTCAGAAAAGTCACCTATTCTTTGGGTTTTTTTGTTGAGTGGGTCTGTATTACTCTCTCAATCTCCATTTGGGTTATTGATCTACTTAGGTTTTATCTTTGTGCCTCAATTTTGAAAATTATGTTTCCAGAAATCTATCCACTTCTAGATTTGTAAATTTGTTGGCATATGCCTGTTTGTAATTCATGATTATCATTTTAATTTTTGTGTTATCAGCTTTAACATCTTTTTCACCCTTGATTTTATTTATTTACTTATTTTTTTGGACAGGCAGAGTTAAGACAGTGAGAGAGAGAAAGGTCTTCCTTCCGTTGGTTCATCCCCCAAATGGTTGCCACAGCCGGTGCACTGTGCTGATCCAAAGCCAGGAGCCAGGTGCTTCCTCCTGGTCTCCCATGTGGGTGCAGGGCCCAAGCATTTGGGCCATCCTCCACTGCCTTCCCAGGCCACAGCAGAGAGCTGGCCTGGAAGAGGAGCAACTGGGACAGAATGCAGCACCCCAACTGGGACTAGAACCTGGTGTGCCAGCACTGCAGGCAGAGGAATAGCCTAGTAAGCTGTGGTGCTGGCCTAAGCCCCCGATTTTATTAAATGGTTTTTTTTTTTTTTTTTTTTGGTTAGTTGGGCCAATGGTGTTATCAATTTTGCTTTTTCAAAAAAAACAGCTCTTCATTCCACTGATCTTCAATGTTTTTATTTCACTTTTATTTCTTTTCTCCTATTAATTTTAGGCTTGTTCTTGTTTTTCTTGGTCCTTGAGATCCACTGTTAGATCATTTGACATCTTTCCAATTTGTTGATGTATGCACTAATTGCTGTAAATTTTACTGTACCACCACTTTTGCTGTATTCCTTGGGTTTTGGTATATTGTGATTTTCATTTTGTTTCAAGGGATTTCTCTTTTGTTTTCTTCTATGACTCAATGTTTATGTAGGAGTTTGTTCAGTTTCCATGGGTTTGTATAGTTTTTAGAGCTTCTTATGTTTTTAATTTTTAGCTTCATTCCATTTTGGTTAGAAAAGATACAAGGTAAGTTTTCATTTTTTTTTAATTTGTTGATCCTTGTTTTATGCTCTAGCATATAATCTTCCATAGAGAATGTTCTGTGTATTGATGAAAACATGTACTCTGAGGCTATCGGATGAAATGTTCCTTAGATATTGATTAGAGCCATTTGCTCAATAGTGTAAGTTAGCTCTTGTTTCTTTGTTGATTTTTTTATGTAGTTTACCTGTTCACTGATACAAAGTGAAGCACTGAATTCTGCCATTATTATTGTATTAGAACATGTTTTGCTTTAGAATCATTAATATTTGTTTTAAATAGATGGGTGTTGGTGCTGGCATTGTGGAGCAGTAGGTGAAGTTGCTGCCTGCAATGCCAGTTTCCCACATGGGCACCAGCTCATGTCTGCCCACTTTTCTCCTGAGATAGCACCCTGCTAATAGCCTGGGAAAAGCAGCAGAATATGGCCCAATTGTGTGGAACCCTGCAACCTTATGGGAGACCCAGAAGAAGCTCCTGGCTCCTGGCTTCTGCCTAGCTCATCTCTGGCCATTGTAGTCACTTGGGGATTTAACCTGTGGATGAATGACCCCTCTCTCTGTCTTTCCCTTTCTCTGTTAATTCTTGATTCCTTAAAGAAATAGATGGATGTCCCAGCATTGGGTACACACACATTTACTACAGTCATATATTCCTGTTGATTTATCCATTAAACACTAGATAATGACCTTTATTGTCTCTTTTAACAGTTTTTGTATTAAAGCCCATTTGTGATTCTATGTACTTCCTGTACTGGGAAGCATAAATAGACATGATCATAGATCTTCACCATGACACCTTATATTCACACTTTCAAAAGTAAAACAGAAAGACCCTAAGATGTTCAAGAGAGAAATGCCACATTACCTTTAAAGGGTCACCAATCAGACTGACAGCAGATTTCTCATCAGAAATCCTATAGGTTAGAAAAAAATGGAGCTATAGTCTAAGTTCTTAAAGAAAAAAACTGTCAACCCAGAATATTAGCAAAGCTCTCATTTATAAATGAAGGTGAAATAAAGACCTTCGAAGAGAAACAAAAACTGAAAGCAATTTGGCATCACCCAGCCAGCCTTCAAATAATACTTAAAGATTCACTACACACAGAAACACTGCAAAAGAATAGAAAGGCACAAAACCTCCTCCTAGTAACATTACAAAGGAGATACAAAACAAACAAAAAGATATTTATGGAAAAATGGCAGGATCAAGTAATTACTTATCAATAATATCCTTGAATGTAAATGGGCTAAATTCTCCAATTAAAAGATACAGACTAGCTAAATGGATCAAAATACAAGACCCATTTATATGCTGCCAAGAAATACACTTTACCAACAAAGACAAAGACAGACTGAAAGTAAAAGGATGAAAAGACAGTCTACGCAAATGAAAATAAAAAATGAGTAGGAGTAGCTATCTTAATATCAGATATAATACTTTAAGATAAAAGGTTTTTTAAAAAAAAATTTATTTGAAAAGCAGAGTGACACAGAGAAAAGGAGACAGGGATCTTTGTATTCACTAGTTCACTCTCTAAAAAGGATGTTACAGCCAAGGTGAAGTCAGGAGCCAGGAACTCCATATGGTTCATACCCATGGGTAACAGGGGCCCAGACACTTAGGACACCTTCTGCTGTAGCTTAACAGGAAGCTGGACTGGAAGTGGAGTAGTGGTATTGAACTAACACTCCAAACCTGGATGCCAGTGTCTTAAGTGGGAGTTTAATCCCTGCTGGGCCATGATGCTGAATCCTACTTTACTGTTTTTGTGTTCTTTTTAATGCAATTTTTAAAGTATTATAAAGGAACTAGAAAACTCAAAGTGCTAACTGTTTGGATGTAGAAATTTCACTACTTTAACTAAAACAGAGAGTACTTGTTTTCTACTAGCAATGGGACTTTGGGTCAGATGATCTGAATTTAAAATCTTTCAAATTTTAGGCGTCTCATGTTATTATGCAACATCCTCAGTGGGGTCTGTAGAATACAACATAATCAATTCATCTCTAAATTCCATCAAGAGAAATAAGTTCAAATTTCAGCTCTGCTGTATCACCAATGAAGAAAATACCTATTTCATAAGGTCAGTGGGTGATTCAAAATAAAGTAATTGTATGACCTATGAACATCCCTGCAACAGTGAAACTCAATGCAAATGTGGCTTCACATTATCCATTTTTAAAAGTCTGTTAAGTATTAACATTTTATTTTAGGAACAGAAATAACATTAAAATAAATGTTTTTTAGAATGTCAGTATACATTAAAAAAAACCACAAAGTATAAGGACTCTCCTCCATTTCCAGGGACTAAAAGGTAGCAATCCAGCTATAGTCTACTTTCCTGAGTTTTCTCAGTTCCTTTTCTTCAGATTTTGACAACTGATGTAAAATGTCTTCTCCCAAATCTGTGTGCTTTGTGTCTTGGACCTTTTCAGTAAAAGCATTTTCTTCATCAGAGTTGTCACTTTCTTTTTCTTCTTGCATATCTACATCATCTGGAATTTCTTCAGCACTTTTAATGAACAGAATAACATCAAATCAATATTAAAAATTATTTCTAAACAATAACTTTCTAATTTAAGACAACTATATGAAAATATGACCTTACACATCTTGCTAATAGTGTCCTTTAAAAATTACAAGCCATCATAAAAAGTTGCAAGTTAAATTAATTTAAAAATTACAAGTTACTATAAAGTATAATTTTTAATTAGATACCAAATCTTTAGAACACACACAAGCTCTCTTTTCTAAAACTGACTTTCAATGCATTTGACTTAATACTCGTATCTTTTCACTAAAATTAAAACCTCAGATAAAGAGAAATACCATGGAAGAATATTCTAATCAAAGGTATCATGAACTATCCTGTTACGTTGAACAGAATACCTAAACGCACTTAAAGATCTGCTTTACCTCTTTGTCTCTTTAGACAGCAACAAGGAATTTATGAACAGGGAGCACAGGAAAGAAGCAGATGGCAACACATGGGCTGGCGTGTGCAGAAGCTGGAGTGAAAACAGAAACACAGGGTTTCATTTATGAAGTTTATCTTTGGGCATACTAGGTTCCTTCAACATCCTAAGTACTTATTATTGTAAATACCATGAGTCAAACACAAAAGTCTTTTGCTAGCCCCAGAAAAAAGAAGCCAAAGAAAAAGGACTTTCATTCGCTTCCCACAAACTAATTCCAAATTAATCCTAAATCATAGCAAATTAATGCCAATTTAATCCTAAATCATAGCCAATTAATGCCAAATTATCAAGTCATGTTAACTTCGGCTTAGGTATTCATGTGATACAGCAAAAAGGTATTCAAAAACAAACTGTTACAGATTGAAATGTATAAAACCCCCAACTTAACAATCTGTTTTACATGAGTTATTTTAATACTACTTACCTCATTAACTGCGGGTATCTTTTCTGTTAAGGGTAGTTGCACCAGTTCATTCTCTGAATTTTCATGGAATTTTTCATCCTGTTGTTGTCTGTGCTTTCCCAGTATGAAATAAAATGGGGTTGTTGGAAGACTTTCTTCTGCTAGCAGCTATAAAGATTTGAGACCAAAGGAAAGTCATTTCAGTGATTTCAGGAGGAATTGCCTCTGGTGTAAAACAAGTACTGTAAAATAATAAAATATCTGGAATGGAAGGAACTTTAAAGTCCAGTATTGCACTTCTGTAGGAGAAGCTAACAGTGGAAACTTCCATGAAAAAAAACAATATGGATTTACCAGTTTCTTCACCAAATCCTATACATCTGTCAGCAAAGGGTTTTATGTAAAAGGTCATAAACCCACATGTTGAAAAGTAGGGGAGATGGCCACAGTATCAACATGCTGGAAACTGTAAAGCAGGTTGCAGGAAGTGAACTGACAGGAGATCTGAAAAAGCAGAATTCTAAGCTGGCTGTTCATATTTGAGAACCCCACAAAGATCAGGAGTCAGTAATTACAGGACTCAGCAAGTGTGGAAGGAGGCTAAGAAATACAGATGGGCTGGTTGAAGGTCTGCTTAGAAAGCACTCAGATTTCTGCATCTCCTCCTCAGTGCCTGCAGGGGGCTCTCAGCCTATTCCTGGAGTACAGAATCAAAGTTTAGACTTGAGTGGTGGTGTCCTTTTCATGACTAAAAGTAGTTACATTTCATATACGGGGTTAATCAGCATCCAAAATCCTTGAGGCAAGAACTTAGAAATATTTCGTCTGGGCAGTTTGAGCAGATTGACAGTGGACCTAAACATAATGACAGTGAAGATTTTTGTAATAGAGCAATTGTGGAAGCCAAAAGATAGGCTCCACTTTTAAATAAGAGCAGAGAATCAAAAGTAACCAGACTGATGAAAACCTACACAACGAAAGAGAATGACCAGAGCAGACTGAAAATAAACACAAATCCGGGGCTGGTATCATGGCACAGTGGGTTAAGCCTCTGCCTATGGCGCTGACATCCCATATGAGCACTGGTTTGGGCCCTGGCTGCTCCACCTCCAATCCAGTTGCCTACTCATACATCGGAGAAAGAAGCAATCATCTGGGGAGTGAACCAGCAGATGGGGAGACCTCTCCAGGTTCAATGACCAGCTCCAGCTCCCAATTAGCTTCCTGCTAATGCACAATTCGGAAAGCAGCAAGTGATGGCTCACATTGTTAAGTTTCCTATCCAATTTGGGAGTGAGTTCCCTGCTCCCAGCTTCGGCCTGGCCTAGCCCTGCCTGTTGCAAGGGGAGGTCTCTATCTCTCTATCTCTCTGTCCTTCAAAAAAAAAAGACAACTTGGTAGAGGTTGAATTAAGTGAGAAGTAAACAGAAAACTAAGCAAATGGAAAAAGGCAGGGGGCTGGCACTGTGGCATAATGTATAAGGCTGCTGCCTGCAGCATAGGCATCCCATATGGACACTGGTTTGAGTCCCAGTTGATCCACTTCCTATCCAGCTCCCTGCTAATGTGCCTGGGCAATCAGCAGAAAATGGCCCAAGTCCTAGGGCTCCTACACCCACGCGGGAGACCTGAAAAAAGCTCCTGGCTTCAGATCGGCCTCGCTCTGGCTATTGTCATTTGGGGAGTGAACTAGCAGATGGAAGCTCTCTCTCTCTGCTTCTGCCTCTCTGTAACTCTACTTTTCAAATTAATAAATCTAAAAAAAAAAAAAAAACAAAACAAACAAGGCAGCAATTGTTAATTCTAGAGAAAACAAGATCGGTCAAAAATGGAAAAACAATCTGTTTATGACTACACGGCTAGGGTATGAACAGTGTTTTCATGGTCTAATAAACACTGATTGATAAATTTATGATTTATTTTTATTGAGAAAACTAGGAGAAACATGAGACAGTGTGTGTTAAATAAAAATTCCAGCTGAAAGAATCGAGAGTATCTGTCTTTGTGGCTAGTGGCAGTGGTGTTAGGTAAGTTTTCCTGAATAGCTTTGTAGTATCAGTTGTCTTTCACTGGGAACCCACCTCACACTACCAATGTGTCCTCTGCACACACCAAAATACATAGATACTTATGTGTGAAATGGTGTACCATCTGCATACAACCAATGTACATATTCTTGATCTCTAGCTTACTAGTGAACCAGTGGATGGAAGATCGCTCTCTCTCTTTCTCTTTTTTTCTCGCTCTCTCTCTCTCTGCCTCTCCTGCACCCACGTGGGAGACCCAGAAGCTCCTGGCTCCTGGCTTCGGATCAGCACAGCTCTGGTCATTGCAGCCAATTGGGGAGTGAACCAGGGGATTGAAGATCTCTCTCTCTCTCTGCCTCTCTTCTCTCTGTGTAACTCCAGCTTTCAAGATTTATTTAAAGATTTATCTATTTTACTTGAAATAATTACATAGAGAGAAGGAGAGGCAGAGAGAGAGGGAGTGAGAAAAAAAGAGAAAGAGAGAGAGCGATCTTCCATCCGCTGGTTCACTCCCCAACTGGCTGCAACGGAAGCCTGGAGCTAGGAGTTTCTTCTGGGTCTCCCACAAGGGTGCAGGGGCCCAAAGACTTGGGCTATCTTCTGCTGCTTTCCCAGGCCATAGCAGAGAGCTGGATTGGAAGTAGCGCAGCTGGGACTTGAACCGGTGTCCACATGGGATGCCAGCACTGCAGGTGGCTTTACCTGCTACGCCACAGTGCTGGCCCCATAAATAAATCTTAAAAAAAAAAAAAAGAAAAAAAAGAAAAAAAAAGGTAATAGTTGTCATGCTATATTATTTAGGAAAGAATAAAAAGAAAAGTAGTCTCTACATGTTTAGTACAGATACATTCCCCACCCCCCAGAATATTTTCTATCCGTGGCTGGTTAAACTGCAGAGTGGACTCCTTGGATACAGAATACCAACTGCATTTGACTCTTGAAATAATAAGCTTATGTTATTGATAGAAATTTTTGAAAAATTCCAAAGAGCTCTCTACCTTCACAAGGGATGCATTGGTTTAAAAATCCAAGTTTAAAAATGTCATTTAGGGCCAGCTGAAACATTTTTCTCACAGTTGAGTTCTAAAAGATAAGCTCTTTTTAGGCAGCCCTATGAATGGCTGAAACGTACCTGTTTGCTTGTTGGTGTGAGTTTCTCTTCTGGAGACTTTGTACTAAATGTCAATAAACTCTGAAAAGAGAGATCAGTTGATAATGCAAAAGATGAACTGAAGAGGGCAAAAGCTAAATAAGGTGAAACAAGGAGTTAAACAAAATGGGAAAGTGAGTTGCTTGTGTGGATACCTATAGTTGTCCACTGAAAAGTAATAAAAGATCAAAAATTACATAAAAACTATTGTGAGAGTTAAGTGATTATGTTCTGAGATACATTTAGGAACTGGTAATGAAATTAAATTTGGCTGATAGATCAAATTCAAGCCACTATTTTTTTTAATAGCAAATTGAATGCTAAAAGTTGAAAGAACCCTGCTAATAAAAGAAGTATTTAAAGTACTTTAGTGGTTCTGCATTTTTGCTGTCAGGAAGTTAATGTAGGCAACACCTACACAGCTTCAAAGCTAAAGTGGTTCTAACAAACTCACACTAGTAATACTGCTGTAGTGAGGCCATGAGACTATTTCTGTTGGGAAATCATCCTCTAATAAAACTATTTCACCCAGAAATAAACATTAAAACTACAAGGACTCAGTGATTGTCTCTTTTGAGAGGGGGTAGTTACCTGTGATTTTGTCAGGAAGTAGAACTGGGATCTGTTGAGCCACTGGTAAGCTTCTGAGGTGAACGACTCAGGGATATCTCGTGGAACAAACACCCCCCACTGGACTTCTTCTCTGGAGATATCCTTCTGAATATACAATGGCCTTGGCTCACTAGGTTTAAATACAAACACTAGAGGAAAAAAACAGACAATGAGATGTTGCCTGCAAAACTTAGTTCCAGCCTCCAATTGGCACATAATACTCATTCCGGGACTTACTCCATTTAGCAAATGGCCTACCACCTGACTGTTTTAGTCTGTGCCTCAACAAGTATCTATTTGGTGCCTACTATGTGCTGAGACATTTAGCAGCGAGGGCTCTGGTAATGAAAAAATAGAAAAAGGATCCTGGCTTCAGAGACCAGAGTTTATTGCAGTAGACAGACACCAAAATATTGCAGCAGAATCTTAGGTGCTAAAAGAGAAATGTATGACTATTTACCTAACAAGGTACTGGAGCAAGAAAGGAAGGGCAGTGCCTGAGCACAATGTTTTCAAGAGGATGTCTGGTTTGAAGGCAAGTTTAACTGAAATTGTATTAAAGGCATCAGACTGAAAAAATTAGGCAGTAAATCTTTACTATCAAAGTATGGTTTGTACTTACAATCTGAACCCACTGAAGACTGAGAGACTGCAGCAATATTCTCTGACTCAGGATCAGGTTCCATAATGCTAACATTTAATTTTGCACTCCACTCCACTGGGGGAAAACCAAAAGTGATTTACTTCTAAGAAGAAATTGACCAATAGCTTCATGAAGCTTATTTAACAGTTTATTTTCATCTACTTGAAATGCAGAGTAATAAACACACACACACACACATACACACACACACACAGAGCCTTCCATCTGCTCATTCACTCTCCAAATGGATACAATAGCCAGGGTTGGGTAAAGTTGAAGCCAGGAGCCTGGAACTCCACCCTGGACTTCTACATGGCAGGGGTGCAAACACTTGGCCATCATCTGATGCTTCCCTGGATGTAGCAGGAAGTTGGGTCTGGAGTGGAGCAGAGCAGCTAGAACTGAAGTGGCACTCCAACATGGGATGAGGGCATCTGAGGTGGCAGCTTAATCCACCCCTTCAAAGCTTATTTATAGTGCAAACTTCATATTTTTAGGAAGAATTTTATTTTTCCAAATGATATATATAGACACATTAAAATTATCAGTGCAAGGCTGACAAACAAAGTGGAAATGAAAGAAAAAAAGCAAGAAGTAGAAAAACAAAGTGGAAATTCAGTGTTCCTTTCATTCATTATGAAAAAATTATTTCACTGAATCTTATGTCTGATGCTTTTCTGCTGCTTGTAAATGGGGGCAAAACTACTGACCAGAGTCACTGTGAAGAATAAAACAAAGTTACCACACACAGTCATCATGAAGCAACCCCCACGCCTTTCAAACACACTCCAATGAGCAAAATGCCACTTGTTTACACTTGTTAGGACCCCTGTGGTAGACTACATTCAAAGGTTAAGCTGCCAGGGACACTGCAGGTTAGGATTCATTACAGAAATGTTCCTCTGTCAGAAGGATGGAGGATGGGGAGGGCAGCAGAGGCAGACACACTGAATGTAGCGCAAAAGCCGAGAATGATGGAAGCTGTCCTACCAGCTATCTGTAAGTAATCTTCTATTTCAGGTCTAGCACTCTCCAAGTTTTTAATGTGTCCTGTGGAAAATTACACATTCTCCAGATACAGCTATAAAGACAGGATCACCAAGACCTAAAATGCCAAAGTTGGATGGCAACTTCCCACGTGCATTACCAAGTTACACTTTAAAGTAAAAAAAAGTCTCACATGCACAACTGAGCAGATTCCAACAGCAAAGAACGCCATTTTCAGTGGTACCGAGAAGGTACTTGGAGCATGTCAATCTCCCAAAGCAAAGGTGCCTAGGACAAAACCACAAAGAAGTTAGTGATGCTTGGTTCCAGCTTAAGTACAAAGAACTGCAGACTTCCAGACACTGTACCCAGTGCAGATTTTTAGATAGACAAGCATTGTTTGTTTACAATTATCCTGATGAAAAAGGGGCTAAGGTATACAAAAGGGAAAGTTTATCTATTCTGTTTTTATTTGATGACTAACTCTGTAATATGAAGAAGCAATGTATTCTCTAATACACAGCAACGAATATACAACAGAGAAAATACATAAAATGTGCAAAGTCACTTAACAAAAACTATTTTATGCTCTTTGCCTACTAGAAGAAAACTTACAATTTTACAAAGTAAATTGAGAGTCACATGTAGGGAATTAGAACAATTTCATCAGTCTGCCATTCTGTCCTCTCCCAGTTATCAGAAGTAAAAATGGGAGATACACTGTTATTTTCCCCGTCCTTCTCACAAACAGTGAGGTTTGAACATAATGTAGTTGTTAGAGAAAAATGCAGAAGATAAGTACAGTTTGGATCCATTGAGGCTTATGTACAGCCTCTATTATTACACGCCACACATATAAAGTATTTATTACAAAGGAAAACCTGTCAGCCAAGAATTAAATGTTAATCCCAACAATGGAAATGTTGGCAGTTTGTGTTATCATCATTTTTAGTTTCTTGCTCCACTGACCTACAGGCTACCTTTGGAGAAAAGCATAAGCTCTTACCAAAGTTTAAACAGATAAAATTTAAAACATACTACATATTCCCCAATACTTTTACATACCTTATCTTTCCAGCTCGTTGGCAAAACGTACATTTAAGTTCCCATGTTTCTGAATCCCATATTGTGACAATTTCTTCAAAACTAACTGCTAGTAAAGAACCATCTTCACAGAAACAACAGTGAGTTGCCTGATATTTGTGATAACTACCCACAAAGTCACAGGTCCAGCCAACAGCTTTCTCTGTGGAAACAGAAGCCATAATGTTTAGAAATAGGATCAATGTGGAAACTTGACAGAGATGCGTTAAGCAGTAAGGATGAAGAAACAAAGGCACACACACACAAACAACCCTGCTCTCACAACCGTAAGCTCAAGTGGTATGAAATATGGACTAATTTGACATTTACACCCCTTTTCAAAGACTTTGACCTCCCTACAATGGAGCAGTCAAGAGCTAGCAGCAAAAGTCCTTTCTGTAGTACCCTCACAAGCTAGAATAATCACAACAAGATTCATTAGGAAGACCATTTAAAAACATTAGGGGAAAAGACAAGTAAAATGTTGTCTCCCAAATCTACTAATATCAAGCAATATCCTACAGAATTCAACAAGTCAGAAATGTCCTAACAGAATGGATACAAGTTCGAGATAAGTACATCAATTCTTTGCTTTTAAAATATACTGTATTTAATTAACTTACTGTATATATCAGAATCATCTGTTAATATCCATACTTTGAAGTGACCATCCTTACTAGCTGTAACCAAAGTGGGGTTGTCTGACTTCTCTGTATTACAGAAACAGAGAGCTGTGATGTGGTCTTCATGTGGCATATTAATCTTTGTGTTAAGGACAAACCTAGTGGGAAGGAAATCACAAAATTTACTCTTACATCAGAAGAATATGGTAATCTGTTACCTAAGAGTTTCTTACACATTGGACATTCTAAAATAATATCTATCAGAATAGGCTATGGATAGATTATCACTCAGAATGACAAACAACTAAGTACTCTAATATCACAGCATACAGAGTTGTATGACTTGTGTCCTTGTATAACTTACACTGTTCAGAGATCACTATGTATAGTGTTCAGCTAACTGGCATAAAATGAGTATAAGTCAGCAGGCCACAATCCTTGAAGGCTTACAGGAAAACTGTATCCAATATCATTCACTGTCTACTTCTAAAAATGAAAACTGGATGTTCCCATGTGCAAGGAAATGTGGAAAGAAAACCTTTTCAAATTGCCTTGATCATTATTTACTATCTTCAGTCACCCAACTATCTCTCAAAGCTTGTCTTCCAGCTTATGAGAGGAGTGCTGTGAATGACCTACATTGACACTGGGTCTTAAAAGAACACCAGGGCAGCACGGCCTTTTGATTTTTAAAACATTCAGGTAACAAGAGGAGTGTCTAAAGACAGCTGCTAAATCTGTCTGGGACTGTTTCCCCAAACGTACAATGTTGACAACAGGTTTACTTATAGTATTCTTCTGAAAATTACTAACACAAAGGGTATGAGAGCACTAAGCCCAGTTTGTGCCACATAGCAGGGACTTGATAAAGGCTTATTATAACTACTGGTCAAGAAATCAGTGAGCATCTTGTCTAATCAACACACATACTACCACACTACACTATACCTTCACTTACACTACTGAATCACACTAATGAAGAGCAAGGGAACATCTTGATTCTAATTCTGGATTTGTTTAGAAGAATAAGATATTGTCTTTGGGGTATAATTTCTGTTTTTCATTTATGCAATGAGGTGACAACACATCACAACCTACAGGACACTAATGCCTTCTCAGAGCAGAAAGTTTAAGTAACGGCTTTAATAGAATGATAATTCCCTCTTATCTCTAAGTCTAAAACCTACTAAAGTGAAACACCTTGAAGACTGACAACTGAACCCAGAAATAGAAGTCAAGTATTTTATATTCTGAAATTAAGAAATGACCTTAGGGGCTGGCACTGTGGTACAGAGAGTTATGCTGCCACTTGAAGTGCCAGCATCTCTCATGGGCACCAGTTAAAGTCCCAGCTACTCTTCTTTTTTTTTTATTTAGTAAATATAAATTTCCAAAGTACAGTTTATGGATTACAATGGCTCCCCCCCCGCCATAATTTCTCTCCCACTCGCACCCCTCCCATCTCCCGCTCCCTCTCCCATTCTATTCACATCAAGATTCATTTTCAATTCTCTTTATATACAGAAGATCGATTGAGTATATATTAAATAAAGATTTCATCAGTTTGCACCCACACAGAAACACAAAGTGTAAAATACTGTTTCAGTACTAGTTATAGCATTACTTCACATTGGACAACACATTAAGGACAGATCCCACATGAGAAGTAAGTACACAGTGACTCCTGTTGTTGGCAGCTACTCTGATCTAGCTCCCTCTAATGGCCCAAGAAAGCAGCAGAAGATGGCTGAAGTGCTTGGGCCCCTTTACCCACATTGGAGACCCAGAGAAAGCTCTTGGCTCTGGCATGGCCCAGCTCCAGCAGTTGCAGCCATTTGGGGAGTGAACCAGCAGATGGAAGACCACTATCTCTGTAACTCTGACTTTCAAATAAATAATCTCAAAAAGCCACTGTATAGGTAGCATTACCCTTGTGTTTTCTTATTATATGTCCACAGTTTCATTTGTAATTCAAGTTCTGCTTCCTTTTCTTGCCGTTGTTCCACAGTTGCAAGCCAGTTACCAGAGCAGTCAAATGCAGCTTTTGTTAGTTCGATTTGGATCAGACCATAATCATTGATATATTCTTGTTGTATAATATCTAACTGACAGATTAAAAAAATACAAAGTGTTTATTAATGTAAATGCTTAAATGTTAAAACATTCAAGGAATGAATAATTAACTATATCCAAGATAACTTCTAGAATCTACAGTAATAGTGTATTAGATAAAGGGGAAAAGTGAACTGTTACTATGGACATCAAAACTGCCATTAAGAAAGGCAGCGCATTATACAGCATCAATTTGGTGGTTATTATTTTTCAATGACCTCAAATATTAGTGTTGACTAAGACCTATGACACGATACAACAGAACCTTTCACTTATAAGCAGTACTCTTCCCTTGTTTCTAAGGTCAGGCAAGATAGCTTTACCTAACATGGAAGGTTAAATCCTACCTCACAAGATAGTGTGGAGAGCAGAAATTACCCTAATGTTTTTAAGAAAGTCAAGAGAGATAAGTAATGTTCTGGGTAGGATTTTTCAAAATCCCATTTCAGGCATTGTGGTGCAGAAAGTTAAGCCCCTTTTTGGGACCCACATGCCACATCTGAGTGCCTGGGATCAAGTCCTGCCTCCACTTCTGATCCAAGATTCTGCTAATGATATGCCTGGGAGGCAGCAGATGATGTCTCAAGTACTTGGGCCCTGCCACCTACACGGGAAACTAGGATGGAGTTCTTGGTTACTGGCTGCCACTGGTCATGTGAGGAGTGAACTGGCAGGTGGATGATATCTAATAAACTGTTCAGCTGCTATGACAGAAATCTGGCAAATGTACTATGGAGCACAAGAAAAAATAATGATTCTATTTATCAAGATTATAAGAAACATTCCTCTCTAATCTAAACTGGGAATTCTCTTTCCAGTATGTGAATGTAACACTGTTTCACCGCAAGAAGACAGATTTATATGTCAATTCATATATTCTCATTTCCTCATCTTTGTGGCTCAAAGGCACAGATGTGTGGGACAGCTAAGTGGAGTGCATTCTGAAACAAGATAAAATAGAAAAAGACAATTAAGTGTAAGAGCATCGATTGAGTTATATGTAATCTGCAACTGTGGCCTCTAAATAATTAAACTAAGCATCCACAGATATGATAGATTAAGTCCAAGTAAACACAAGCACAGTTCATTTTAGAAGCCACCAAATAAATTATCTGATTCTAGTTGTAATTTTAAGGCTAGTTAATAGATAAAGGTCTTACATTGTATAACTGCTTATCACTCTGGAGAGAATAAAACTGCAGGTGGCCAGGTTTTCCATTCAAAACCAAAGCTTTAGTCCTTGGATCAATCATCAAACCAGTAAAGATATTCCTATCTGCAAAAGAAGTGACAAATAATAGTCAAAACCTGAGAAATATTCCTCTTAAAATGTACCAAACTCCAAAAACAATGGCTCTACAATACCTTTCACGAGGCCTTGAATTACTGCAGATACCTCAAGGTTTCGGTGAATAATCATCATCTCTGTGAGTTAACAACAAAAAAGTTTTAAAACAAATAAATTAAAACCTGAAGGTGAAAAAGGCACCTGAGTTTGTATCATTCTGAAATATGCCAGAATTTAAAACAACCTAGGAAGCTGAAATAACTCAAGAGTTTTACTAGAAAAATCAGGAACATATTTTGTGATTTAGTTGAAAAATTAGTAGTTGGGGTTTTTCTGAAGAGTCTTTAAGTTGTATTAATTGGGCTTAGAAATACATTTTAAGTGTTAATTCAGAAATTATATACACATGATAGCTTAACTTTGAAACAAGTCATGACATGAATGGATTGTACAGTGATGTTCATTTTGAAAAGAAAGGATGCAATGTGCTCTAGGATTTGCAATGAGGCCTGTCTAGGCTGAATAGTCAGAGGATGAGCAAATCCTGGGGGAAGACCAAGACTACCTTCATTTCTATCAGAATCCAGAGGACTCCCACACTGAGAAAAGAGCTGTGTCAAAGGAGAATCTTACAGCAACCTTTTGAAAATGCATTATCAAAACATCAAATGTCACTTTAAAATCCTCCCTTTCATTGGAAACATTAAGTGGCACAACAAAAGTAAATACACTTAGTGCCTCCATTTTCATAAAAAGAATTCTAAAAATGTTGGATTCTGATGGTATCCAAAAGAACAAAGATGTAAGGAAAGAGGGATGGAAGAACAAATGCTCATTGAGTCTTACACAACTCTTGATTAACTTCAGATCTATTTCCCACAATTTCCAGATGCCAGGTGATGTATGGCATTACACTACTTTTTACCATCTTCACAATAAAACAATGTAGACTTACTATTATCAGA
Source organism: Sylvilagus floridanus (assembly GCA_949820135.1). Lineage (NCBI taxonomy): Eukaryota > Metazoa > Chordata > Mammalia > Lagomorpha > Leporidae > Sylvilagus > Sylvilagus floridanus. The sequence continues at coordinate 132,367,833 of OX463236.1, read as the reverse complement.
GTGAGAAGTACAAAACAAATCTCCCGCAGGTGAGACTGAGATGTGCTCAATGGTAGCTCCTAGACGAGGGAGAAACTCTTTATTCTTCTCTGTTGCATCACGCCACTCCACAAGTACAGACTCACGGCCACCACTCAGCAGACTGGTGCCTTCACGTCCAGCCAAAGGGATGAAAAAGACAGCATTTTAGGGAAAAAACACAGAATAAGAAAAATAAAATCAACACTAGTGTGCTTCCTATCATATCAGGGAATAAGCGCTTTTAAAACATACAAACAAATGTCTTCATACTTTTTAATATGGAAGACAAATGATTTAATGATCGCTGGTTCAAGAATCTTCCCTCCCAGTGGTATCTATTTTGTTCCTAAGCAATTCTTTTGCCAACAACTAGAAAAGCCAGTTTGGACAAAACATCTTACTCCAGATAGTTTTAAAGATACATTTTTCCAAAAAAAATGTAAGGAAGAAATAAACCACTTTTATACTGCTTCATGTAATCAAAAAAGAAATACTTTCCAATGTTATCCATAATCCCATACCACAATCAGAATTTTCTAAAAAACAATCTATTAACCAATTTCACAATAGATGAAAATTCCCAAGCAAAATATTGGCAAACTAAATTCATTAGTATATTAAAAAGGATAGATGTCACTGTAGAGTTTGTTATAAGAATGAGATTTAAAATCTATTTATTTAAAGTAAATAAATGTAATTAACTCCATTTACAGAATAAAGAGAAAAATCACATTTATCTGAATAAATGCAGAATAGGTAAACAACAGAATTCTAGACCCACTTCTGGTCAAACATTTCAACAACTCAAGATTCGACAGACAGAACATTTCTAATCTCATTAAGGATATCCAGAGAATTCCTCATGTGTAAAGGTCAGACCTGAAGGTCTCAGAGCTTAAGTTAAAGCCATTAAAGAAAACTTCAACTGCTGCCTACTATGAGAGAAGGTGGACACGATGGATAAGTGCAGCAAAACAGAAGTCAGTGATGGTAAGTATCAGTCAGTCTTTGCCCTTATTTGGGGAGGGACCAGAGTTGAGAAAAAGAACTTGATGGGGAAAGGCAGAAGAAATGTGCTTAGGATAGGAGAGAATCAAGACGCTGTCTGGAACTTACACATTCATGCGTACAGGTGCAGACCACACAATCACTCATTAATATTTCAGGGAGGCTGACTGGGGTGGGTGGAGAATATAAGCTAGTTTACATTTCTACCAGTAGGGTTAATTCCTATTCATTTCTTTCCTAACCTCAATACCTATCACAACTGTGCTTCTGTTGTATGACTCTGTGTTAGGTTGGGTCCCACCCTAATACACTAGTCATTGTTCCCTAAACCCAAGACAAGCAAGCTGAAGACGCCTCTTATCTCCTGGGGCTCCAGTGAATGAAAGCCAAGCAACCTTCTTAGGGTCCGGAGCACATGGTGCCATCTAAGACTTGTCCTATTGGTCTCCGGGAAGACCATTAATAGAAAAATCACTTTTCCTGCGTTCTCATTTTTCAGGCACATAATCTTCTCTAGCATCTATCAACATTTTTACAAGACCAACAACAATGTATCCAATACACTGACAGAGTTTGCACAAGCATCTGAGGGTGCTAAAAGTGACCACCAACAAAATCCACTTCTTTGAATTTCTATTGAAGACCATCTTATTTATTTTCAAAGAGGTGTTTTTATTCCCTACAGACACATTTTCATGCAACTTAAATGGATCAAAGGTCTGACTTAATTTAAAATCATGAACATCCAATGCGGTGATATGAAAGTTAAAAACATGAGCTCTTAAGTCAGATCTAGTTCCAAATCCACTTACCAGCCACTGATCTCGGGCAAGTTAGCTATCAACTCTAAAGCTAACCCCTCAAACTGTAAAATAGGAATGATATGCATTTTAAAAAGTCAAGACTTATGCTGGATAAGGCACTAGCATAGTTAATTTGCACCTGATACACTGTGGCTACAATAATGAAACAGGACTTAGCGATGTAGGCATAATTTTCAAAAAGTAAGATAATTTAAATAGGTTATGTTAGTAACATAGACTTCATTACAAATGTACATTCTGGAACTCTGAAAAGCTTTGAAACCTAAATTGTATATTACTGGGCTGAGCACAGCCCAGAATATTGGGATGACACACGAATGTTTACAATTCATTTGGCCCACACAATTTTAAAGTTTTCAAACTATAGATTCAGTGGGTTAAAAACACTTCAAAAGTTCATTTCAGTTATCAAGACTCCACTTACCCATCACTGAAAAAGCCAAATCCATAACGATATCATGGTGCCAATGTAAACATGTGTACGTGTATTTCCTGTCATCATTAAAATTCCTCCTATTGGAGAAAAACAAAATTATTAATTGGACCATTAGAAAAATAATGATACAGCAAATACAATAACTGTAATATATGCCAATCAAATTAAATCTTAATATCAAGCTTACTAGTCTCTCTCTCTCTCTCTTTTTTTTACCTAGTAAGCCACGGCACTGGCCAAGCTTACTTGTCTTAATGTGAAAAATGAACATCACGTATTTCTAAGAAGAGTCATTTCTACAAACAGTATGCCACTTAGAGTGCTCTACCAGAGAGTCACTTTCATTACTCTTACTTTCTTGGTTAAGGGCTGACAAAAAACATGAATGGGATTTTTCACTCCTCTTCAAAGCCCAGGGTAAAAATCTTAAAATAGGAAGTATCAAACGAAGAGCACAATAATGAAAGAATGGGAGGATGACAGCAAAGCCAAGTTACAACAGTGGCTTTCAGTGCATTTTTCCTAGACCTGAGGAGAGCCTCTCTGCAAGACTAACATGAAACAGTTATGTCAACGATCACCATGCTCCTCACGAGTTAACTAACCAAAGACGGATTTTGCCATCTAGGTGCCCGGATGCTATGCAGTCTTCCGTTGGGTGACACGCTACACATGTAAAATTGTTCTTAGCGTTCTTCTTATTTCTTGATGAGGATAATGTAAACCTAGGAGAAACAAAAATTCCTTTGATTACTAACATCTCTTAGTAAGTAGTGATTGTATTTAAGAAAAAGGGAGGTCTTGGGTGGGAGGGAGGTTATGGCGGGGGGAAGCTGTTATAATCCAAAAGTTGTACTTTGGAAATTTATATACATTAAATAAAAGTTAAAAAAAAAAAGAAAAAGGGAGGTCTCAGACTTAGCAACCAAAATTGGAAAGTTCTCAGAAGTCAGTGAATATAAATGCAGGATTTTTATTTTTGAAAAAGTTTCGATATCAAGAATCAAGCATTCATTTTGCAAACATATATTAATATACAATAATATAAACTTCATAAGACTAATATTCTACCATAACAATACCATCTATGGAAGTCGTTAACATTTAAGTAAAGAAAAATCCTTCTTCTGTGGCTTTTTTCTTTTTTTTTTTAAAGATTTATTTATTTAAGGCCAGTGCCACGGCTCAATAGGCTAATCCTCTGCCTTGCGGCGCCGGCACACTGGGTTCTAGTCCCGGTTGTCCCTCTTCCAGGCCAGCTCTCTGCTGTGGCCCGGGAAGGCAGTGGAGGATGGCCCAAGTGCTTGGGCCCTGCACCCCATGGGAGACCAGAAGCACCTGGCTCCTGCCATTGGATCAGTGCGGTGCGCCGGCCGCGGCAGCCATTGGAGGGTGAACTAACGGCAAAAAGGAAAACCTTTCTCTCTGTCTCTCTCTCTCACTGTCCACTCTGCCTGTCAAAAAAAAATTTTTTTATTTATTTATTTGAAAGGCAGAGTCACAGAGAGGCAGAGGCAGAGAGAGAGAAGGGTCTTCCATCTGCTGGTGCACTCCCCAGATAGCTGGCAATGGTTGGTGCTGCACCAATCTGAAGCCAGGAGCCAGGAGCTTCCTCCAGGTCTTCCACGTGGGTGCAGGGGCCCAAGAACTTGGGCCATCTTCTCCTGCTTTCCTAGGCCATAGCAGAGAGTTGGATCGGAAGTGGAGCAGCCGGAACTTGAACCGGCTCCCATATGGGATGCCGGCACTGCAGGTGGCGGCTTTACCTACTACGCCACAGCACCAGCCCTGGTGCCTTTTTTCGACTTGGGCAAAGCTTATTTAAATTTCTTACTAAAACATAGGTATGGATAAGCCGAAAAAAGTGTATTTCAGGCTGATGTGTCTAAAGAGATAAATCCAAAGGGACAAACCCATTTGTTATAATAGTTAGGCCATTTCCTATCCATATTAAAAAGAGCAGAGAAGCCTATGTGAGGGGTGGGTGTTTCGTGCAGAGGTTAAGCTGCCACTTAGCAGGCCTGCCTCTTATGTTGGAGTGAGAGGGTTCGAGTTTCAGCTTCACTCCAGATTCCAGCTTTTTGCTCATGCATACCTGCCGATGAGGTAGGCTGATTGCTCAAGTATTTGGTCCCTGCCACCCACATGGGAGACCTGGATTGACTTCCAGGCTCTAGGTCTAGTCTTCACAGGCAACTGGGGAGTGAATCAATGAATCAGAGATTTCCCTCTGTTAGTTTGTATTTCTCTGCTTTTCACAGAAATTATTTTAAAATAATTTAAATATTTAAAAATATTTCAAAATAAAAGATAAACAATAACAAATATTCATTTTGGGAATTTAAAAGAAATAGTGTCACAATGTTTAGCACTAGTCTCTCTGATAATGTCATTTTGTACATCCTTACGATGCTATTAGGTAAGTATCTGCATTTTAATTCTATGTAAATTTGAGGTGTGTCAGGGTTTAAATGGATTAAATTTGACTAATTTTCAAGTTAGTAACCAAGAGTCTAGATTTTTTTCCTATAGTGGTAAAATGGCTATGAGGGTTACCTGGTGAAGAATTTTCAAGCTACCTTCAAATGTGAACCAAGTATGCAGACCAGAAGTCACATGTATAGAGGCCTTTGGCTGGATAACATTCCCTAGGATTTTGTGAGTAACATTCTGTTCAACTCTACCCACTGTGTTCAACTATCTCTCTCTACCCTGTGGTTTCACAAAGTCTCATGAGATGAAAGCAGAAACAGTTCTGGATCGCATATAAGAGGATGGAGTGAAATTTATCAAACTCTTCGATAAATAAAATAAGGCTGACAAAAAGCAACTCTTACCGTGATGTTGTTTTCTTTTTGAAAAAATAAACAGACAAGTAAAAGTCCCGTACTGCAGCAACATACTCTCCCTGTTATTTCAAAGAGAAACATTTACTGGAACAGTCAACACTCTTTAAGAAATAGTCCCACCACGAAAGCTGACACCACAATAATTGTGTTTGGGAGACTGTGTATATTAATATAATAAAATAACATATTTGGACTATGGAAAATATAATCTTTAAGAGCAAGAACTGAAAACTGCTCTTCGGGCACATCATTTTGTGGTCCTATTTTCATTTCTCTACCAAGGAGTAGAACTTTACCCCACATCTTGCCATTATTAGCTGTTTGACATGAATTGGTATCTCCCTGTGGTTCTAATTGGTATTTAACTGACGATTAATGATACTGAAGAACGATGATATTAATAATGTTAAAAAAGTTTTCTCTACTCCGAGAAATAAATCCTTTTCAGAAGAAAGCTAAAAAAATGCTACAAAATTTCTGGCTGAAGAAACATGTCAGTATAGCGACACCCAGTGGCTCTGGATGGTACATGACTTTAAAATAATAATTATTCATAGGGGGAAGTTAAATAAAGTTATTTCATACATGTTAAATGGAATGTCTAGAAAGGAAATTCTCAAACATAATTCATGGTAATATTACAGATTTTATTTTTTTACTATATTTCTGTGTAATGTCTAAAGATTCATAAAGGGGCATATTCATGGATAGGGAAGACATATTTTCTAAAGACATACAGTTTAAAATGAAAACAATGTTAGTATGGCAATTGCATGGGACAAAATACAGAATATTTTGGGGGTAATTAGAGGGATTACAAGGACAATAGAATAGAATAGAATAGAATATATAAGACTGGTCCTACGAAATCTATACCACAAATGCATGCTAAAGCTTAGTTACTAACAAAAATATAGCAATTTAAGGCAAAATAAAATCACCATTATATGAAATGTCCAGAAAAGGGATTTTATGTGCAAAACAGAAAACCAACAAAGCCAAATATACCTCATTTCCAAAGGCAACACACTTGGGTGACTGGTTTATATAATCCAAAACAAAGGAAAGCTCGGTGGCCTCTACTTCTTGGCTCGATGATTTTGGCAATTTCACTGAAACCAGCTGAAAGACATCTAGCAAAACACAACTATATTGATATAAAGCTTCTTTAAAGACAACAAACATCTGCATGCATCTGTTCACAAGGAACTGTTAAGCAGTCACCTAGAATTTATTTGATGCCAAGATTATGCTAGTCTATCTTGAACTTTCTGGCTGAACATGTAAGTTTTCAACAAGTCTAACTCCACAGCTCATATACATACGTGCCCCACATACACAGAAATAGAAAACTATTTGCATCTGATGGGTGTGTTCTACAAACCAAATTTCTAAGTTGAGCTTTAAAATGGAGATAGAACATGAATACAGGTGACCTGAGCAGCCAAACAAAAAGCAACAAACCATCTGTGAGAGCTTTCAGAAATGCTACAGGCTTGCCTCAACATTCTTAGAATAAATCTCTGTTTCTGTAATATGAACATGCATTTTCCTTCATATTCCTTTGAAGACGTTTCCCCATAAGACTTTTTGAGTTCAGAATAAAAGCAAAACCCCTCCCACAGTTTACAAGGCAATACATAATCCATGCTCCCTTGGTTCACCCCAATCCGGCCTCCCTGTTATTCTGTGAACACATCAGGAACATTCTAAAGACTATGCCAACAGATCTACGTAGGTCACTCGTCTTTTTTCAGGGACCTTCCCTGACCACTGAGAATGTATTCCTCCAATACTGCCTTTTCCCAACTCCTGCTTTATTAGAACACCTTCTACCTTACTGGGTCATATAATTGGTATAGTTAGCTTATGCTTGGGACTTGTCTGATTTGTTCTATGCAACCAAAATATTATCTGGCACATGGTTGTCAACTAATTAGCTTTTGAATGACTATAATACATATAGCCAAGAAATGAAACTGGGGAAGATAAGATGTAAATAAAAGATAATGTTGTTTGCAAACCAGAGCAGAATTTATGAGAGCCCAGTGGTGGAGTAAGCCAGCCAGCTAGCACAGGACATATTTTCAAGACTGATATATATTTTTTTTTTTTTTTAAGATTTATTTATTTATTTGAAATTCAGAGTTACACAGAGAGGAGAGGCAGAAAGATAAAGGGGTCTTCCATCCAACGTTCACTCCCCAACTGGCTGCAATGGACAGAGCTGTGCTGATCTGAAGCCAGGAGCCAGAAGCTTCCTCTGGGTCTCCCACGTGGGTGCAGGGGCCCAAGGACTTGGGCCATCTTCTCCTGCTTTCCTAGGCCATAGCAGAGAGCTGGATTGGAAGTGGAGCAGCCGGGTTCTCTAACTGGCGCCCATAGAGGATGCCGGCGCTTCAGGCCAGGGCGTTAACCCACTGCACCACAACACCGGCCCCTATGTTTTTATGTATTGCAAGGTACTTCAAGAAGTTTATGAAAAAATGGAATTAAAAGATGTTTATTATGGCAATTTGATGGTAAGGATGGAACGTGCTACTCTGAGAAATCACCTATTGCTGGGGTTGTACAGAGAGACCCCAAGTGTATGTTACATATTACAATATACATTTTCCATGAACAACCTCAAGTACTCTCCTATATATTCAGATCTGTATATGCTGAGTGCCCCATTATGGGCCAAGTACTAGAGAATAACATTAAATCCTATTGAATAGAATTTAGGTTATAGCATTTCAAGTTTCTAAGGTTAACTCCAAAAGGCTAATGGCCCAAGGTCTTTATTTTAGATTGGTAGTTCTCTACCCTGCTTTGCATGTTAGTCTCAACTGAGGAATTTTTAAGTAAACAATGAAGATCCACCAGAGAAAATCTTAGTTAAGTTCCTCAGGTGATTTCCATACAGAGCCACTGTTTAGAATCAAGGGTATTGCAGGGATAGATACAAAAGTTTGCTATAGCTATCAGTAACTACCTTTCCCATGGAGGAACCACAGGCAAGGAGAGGAGGTGATTCCTAAATGTGGGTAATGAGTAATATCGCATGGGGAAATATTAAAAATGCATATTCCTAAATTACACACTAGACCTAGTGATTCAGCTGTCTGCCAGGAAATTAGAAATCTGGATTTATAGTAAGCATGTGGATCGACATTAAGAATTCATACATTTATATACAACACAGAATTTAAAAGTGTACTATTTTTAAGTAGTCATCTGGGAAGGCAGCATGAGTGTTTACATTTCCAGAAAATTTTTGGAATAAGGGGTAGTTTCGAACCACACAGAAAAACTTAAATTACTGCTTTTTATTCTTCCATGATTCAATCTCCCTCCCCTGCAAATTTATTATTTCTCACTTTTACTTGGAAAGCACAAACATATCTTTCATTTCTAGTACAATCATCAAATGTCTGCAACACTTGGGGCCAGTATAGTGCACTGCCCAGTAACCATTTTTAGGTTACTTTGTACTTTCAATTGTGAATACGATATTTTTTGAGGATACCACAGGCATAGTGGATTCTGGGGTTTGAAAATTTCTTCATTTTTTTTAAGATTTTATTTATTTATTTGAGAGGTAGAGTCACAGAAAGTGAGAGGGAGAGACAGAGAGAAAGGACTTCCTTCCGCCGGTTCACTCCCCAAATGGCCGCAACGGCTGGAGCTGTGCCGATCTGAAGCCAGGAGTCAGAAGCTTTTTCTGGGTCTCCCCAGGACTTGGACCATCTTCTCCTGCTTTCCCAGGCCACAGCAGAGAGCTGGATTGGAAGAGGAGCAGCCTCCTTCTAGACTAGAACCGGTGCCCATATGGGATGCCGGCGCTGCAGGTGGAGGATTAACCTGCAGCCACGACACCGGCCCCTGAAAATTTCTTTAGCTATATCCTTCATGTCAGTATTCTACAGAGTTAAATTCTCTGGTGAAGCGTAATTATTTGTAATTATTGACAATATTCTAGAAATCCTAAATGCTCTGGCACGTAGCAATTTGATATAATTAAAGGTAATTTAGTCACATTTGGGATTTTTCTTTGGGCCCCTGCGCCCGTGTGGGAGACCTAGAGGAAGCTCCTGGCTCCTGGCTTTGGATTGACTCAGCTATGGCTGTTGTGGCCATCTGGAGAGTGAATCAGTGGATGGAAGACCTCTTTCTCTGTCTCTACCTTTCAAATACAAAAATAATAAATAAAGATTCATTCATTTATTTGAAAGTCAGAGTTACACAGAGAGAGGAGAGGCAGAGAGAGAGAGGTCTTCCATCTGCTGGTTCATTCCTCAATTGGCTGCAATAGCCAGACCCATGCCAATCCGAAGCCAGGAGCCTCTTCTGTGCCTCCCATGCAGGTGCAGGGGTCCAAGGACTTAGGGCATCCTCCACAGTTTTCCCAGGCCACAGCAGAGAGCTGGATAGGAAGTGGGGCAGCCAGGTCTCAAACTGGCGCCCATAAGGGTTGCCAGCACTGCAGGTAGCAGCTTTACCTGCTATGCCACAGCGCCAGCCCCTGGGGTTCTTAATATCAACCTATTTTCTATACTATTTCCTGCAATGATTAAAGACCACCAAATGCGTATTCAATGACGGGTAAAATGATAGTGATGCTTAAGAATGACAGATTTATGTTTAGTAGGAAGACAAATTCTAATCTATCTTTGTAAAAAGTTTTAAAGTTTGAGCTCGGCAGTGTATTATTAGAAACTGATAATCAGCGGTAGGTCTTTAGAGTAGTGGTTAAGATGCTGGTTGGGACACCTGTATTGCATAGTACAGTGCCTGGGTTTGAGTTCCAGTTTCACTTCCAATTCCAATTCTAGCTTCCTGCTAATATGCACTCTGGAAGGCAGCAGGTGATGCTCAAGTTTGTGGCAGAGTTGAATTATTTGGGGCTCTTGGCTTCAGTGTGTTATTGTCCTTGGAAACTGGAGCAGATTGGGAAATGAACTACTGGCTGAAAGATTTCTCTGTCAGTTCCTCTCCTTTCAAAAAAAAAATTCATCCTGGGGTAGGCATTGGGTATAGCATTCAAGGTGTTGCTTAGGGTGCCCACATTCCACATTGGAGTGCCTGGGTATAAACTGGTTCCACACCCGATTCTAGCTTCCTCCTAATGTACACCTGGGGAGGCAGCAAATGATGGCTCATGAGGTTAGCTCCTTGCCACCCACATGGACGATCTGGAGTTCGGGGTTCCTCTCTTTGGTCTGGCCCAGCCTTGACTGCTGGAGGTGTCTGGGGAGTGAACCAGCAGATGTAATCTCTGTCTCTGTCCTCTGCCTTTCAAGTAAATTAAATAAAAAAGCACCCACAGAAAAATACCATGACTGCATATTTCAGGCTACAAAGTCTCCCCAAATGAATGTACGGATAACAAGAGCAATTCAAACGGCAACTCCAAAAACCATTCGCTTCCTATCAAAACCAAAATGTTAAAGTATGAGAAAATGAAAAATGCCAAAAGTCACTCAACGGCATATAAAAACAAATTAAGTTACTTTTACTATACCTGGTTCTTCTTTACTGATGGTAACAAAGACAGAATCCTCAGCATGGGCAAGAGTAAAGAGAGCATAAAGTTTATGTCCAACAATGAAAGTCTGAAGGAGAAAAAACACCACACTGTTTATTGTGTTTCCTCCCAAGAGAACAAAAGCTGTAAAAGGGCAGGGATTTTTATCTGTTTTGCTCACTACTGTATTCCCAAAAAAGATTACTTGACCTATGGTCAATACATACTTGTTGAATAACTTCGCAAGTTTGGAACGTTCAGTTTAGTTGATTCTTTTTAATGGTTGTACAGAACTCTACTGAATGAGTGCATCATAATCTTAACTAACATCAGGATTATCCTTAATGCTGTCCCTTCCCATAAACTGTTACATATGCACACTGTTATGTCAATGTGACTCCTAAAGGTGAGAGTGCTAGGGTAAAACATATGTATTTTCATTGATCGTGTACAGAAACTATATATTTCTCTACACTTTACCTATCACTAGAGTTTTTTTTTTTTTAAATCTGTTAATTTGGCCTACAGAAGACAATGCCATGTCTTTTGCTTTAACTGATGTTCTTAATTAATGAGGTTATGCATTCTCTTCATGTTTACACGCTACCTGTATTTCTTTTTCTGTGAATTTACATAGTTCTACCCTATCTCATTCTGCCTTCCTCACCACCTGTCCCCAGGCTTTTAGCTTTTTCTTATTGGCTTTTGAGTTTTTCTATATTAGGGGATATCTTTTATAAAAATCTTCTCCTATTAAATCTTGTTAGAAGCTTAAAATTTTTATAGAGCTAAAACCATCTTTGCTTTTTGTTTTTAAATAGAGGTATGAATTTCACACATAGGCCTTACAGAGGAAAACAATATGTGTATTACTATATTGTGTTGCTGTTTCTTTTCACCTTAAGGAAAACTGAAGATCAATCCACATACCTTTATTAAAATGCCATCTATGTAGTCCCACAGTTTAATTGTGCCATCAAAAGAACAAGAGTACAACTAAATGGGTAAAAACAATACAGGATTAAAAAACAGAAATATTTTGATATCAAATGAACAATTAAGTGCTTTCAGAAAAGGCATTTTCTGTTCATGTACTCATTGTTAGTCTTTAAAAGGTGGAATCATTTATTTATATTACTTTTGCAAAACAATTTTGTAGCCCTCTGATGAAATAGAGCCTCAATTCTAAGTTTTAACCAAAACCGAGGGGGAAAATGTCACCTTTTTATCTTAAAGGGGGAGATGGTAAAGCACTGATTTATGAAAAGCACTTAAGAGCACACAAATACCTTTTATCTGATATATTCTAAAATGTGTTCTAGAAACCAAAGGGTTAAGGGTCAAGTAAGTTTGCGAAATCACAAACAGCACATACCACTTCTGGATATTCACAGTGCATACAACAGCACCCAAGAAAACTACAATTAAGAAATCCATTTAACTGTGTCTAACTATAAAACCGATATACTCCTAGAACCTAAAACATCCTTCTCAAGCAACACCTATTAGCATCCTGTAGACCAAATGCTTTACAAAACATACCATGGGCAATGCAGTTCTGGGCTATGATCCTATTTTAGTAACTAAAAATAAATGAAAAATAACAACACAACTATCAATAGATATTTCTCTAATCATAACCTAAGAAGTTTCCCAGCCAAATTCAAAGTTTTTTGTCAACATGGCCAGTGTTAACAGATTTAATGACAAACTGTTTGTCACCTGTAGATGGTTGTTGGGGTTGAGCTGGACTCCAGTCACCAGATTTCTATGGCCATGCAAAATGTGGACACACTCTTCTGTGGCTGTGCTATAAACTTTAACAAAGTCTCCAGAGACACAGAAGATATACCTGGGGAAAAAAAAGAAAAACACCATTTATGTGCTCCTTAAGTAGTTTAATCTTTTCATTACCTATGATGAAAATAACATGTGGGGCCAGCCCTATGCACAGTAGGCAAAGTCCTTGCCTGTGGTACCAGCATCCCAAATGGGGTCCAGTTCAAGTCCAGGCTGCTCCACTTCCGATTCAACCCTCTGCTGTGGCTTGGGAAAGCTGAAGATGCCCCAAGTGCTTGGGCCCCTGCACTGCATCTGCATGGGAGACCTGGAGAAGCTCTTGGCTCTGACTTAGGATAGGCTCAGCTCCGGCTGAGTGAATCATTGCAGGGAAGACCTCTCTCTCTCTCTCTCTTCCTCTGCCTCTCTGTAATTCTTTCAAATAAATATATAAATATTTTTTAAAAAATGTGAAAAAGGCATCTTTCAAAATAGTTATTTTTTGGTAACATTTATTTATTTGAAAGGCAGAGACACACAGAGAGAGAGAGGTCCTCCATCTGCTAGTTCACTCCCCAAGTGGCCACAATGGTTGCAGCTGGGCCGATCTGAAGTCAGGAGCCAAGAGCCTTCTCCAGGTCTCCCACGTGGGTGCAGGGGCTCAAGGATCTGGGCCATCCTCCACTGCCTTTTCAGGCCATAGCAGAGAGCTGGATTGGAAGTGGAGCAGCTGGGACTTGAACTGGCACCTATATGGGATGCCGGCACTACAGCTGGCGGCTTTACCTGTTAAGCCACAGTGCTGGCCCCTCAAAATAGTTTTAAGAACTTAATATGCAAATGTGTGTGTTGTTTTTAAGTCTATGGGAATATCTAAGACCTATTTTCACTAATTCAGAGATTAATAAGGCCAATGTAATTTTTGTCTATTCACAGGTGAGGGCCATATGGAACAATCCTGCAAAAACAACGGACTTAACCACGCTGCTTGCTCCCTCATTAGATGCAGACACCGTGCTATTCCGCTGTCAACTACTACTGCTCAGTGGTTCTTCTAACAGCAGTTATCATGACGCACTGGGGGACACCAGCTTACAACAGCTAAGTCAAGGGCTCTGCTCCAGTTAGTGAGGTCCAGGCCTTCCTTGCATAGCAAAGTACTAAGACTTGATGTCAAAGTTTTTTTCTTGTTGAAAAACTGATTTTGCTTTCACCTTTTTGGATTTGTAGCTTTTCTTCCTAGAGCAGAGGCTAATTTACTAAAAAGCAGTTAAGTTGAGGTCATACTTGACTATTTTCATAACAGATGTTATCAGAAAACAAAGCAAGAAACATAAGCCTTCTCAGATCTTCCACATAAAAAAGGTTTGCTCCACGCCTCCTCTAACACTCCCCACGCTGATGAACGCACAAACCACAGCCTGCTCAGGCTGGGTCTCCTCGTGCGTCCAAAGCACCCTGTGCATGCCTTTACCTAGTGCTTTCTCACATTGTGTTGAAATTACTTGTGGCAACTATGTCTACCTCTCTTATCTGGCAGTAAGTTCTGAGATGGCAGAGGCAATATTACTCTTTAATTCCCAATGTCCAATCCAGTTTGTGGCACAGACCTTGTCTCATCCTCAAAAGTTTTATAAGGTAATTGCATAAAATTAATCAATTAAAAAACTAGTCTAAAATATTAAGCAGAAGTCTGAAGTGCCTGGGATCACTACTATCCTATCTGATCAATTAAAAGATGCTTGATTTTTTTTTTTAACATGTCCACCTCTTTGCAACAAGGATGCAGTTTAGAGTCAAAGGTATCATTTAAATATGTAGGAAAGAGAAATTATTTTTAATTTTTTATTTATTTACTTGACAGGTAAAGTTACAGACAGAGAGAAAGGTCTTCCATCCGATGGTTCACCCCACAAATGGCCACAACGGCTGGAGCTATGCCGATCCAAAGCCAGGAGCCAGGAGCCTCTTCCTGGTCTCCCATGTGGGTGTAGGAGCCCAGGCACCTGGGCCATCCTCCACTGCCCTCCCGGGCTACCGCAGAGAGCTGGACTGGAAGAGGAGCAACTGGGACTAGAACCTGGCACCCATATGGAATGCCAGCGCCGCAGGCGGAGGATTAACCAAGTGAGTCATGGCACCAGCCCTGAGAAATTATCTTCATATCAAGAAAGTATGAGCAATAAAGCTTCTGGAATATACAATAATGTTTCCTCTCCAATCCCATAAGGACCTTAGTTCAGAGGTTTACTATATCCACCCAAGATGGCTCTTTTTATTTATTTACTTATTTGAGAAAGATAAGACACAGGCAAATCTCCTGTCCATTAGTTTACTACCCAAATGTCAACAACAGCCAGGCCTGGGTTAGGAACTCAATCTAAGTATCCCTCCCTACCACTTGGGCTACCATTTGCTGTCTCCCAGGTATACATTAAGAGGAGGCTGGAATCAGCAGCAGCACAAACTCAGGCACTCTGATATGAGATGTGGGCATCCCAACTGTTGTCTAGGCCAAACATCTGCCACCAGCATGTTGCCACCAACATGTCTAGGCCAAACATTTGCCACCAGCGTGGATCCTTCAATTCAGTTTTCATACTCCTACTGGACTAATTCTGCAAGTTTGAATGGCTGGCACCATGGCTCACTTGGTTAATCAGCTGCAGCCGGCATCCCATATGGGCGCCGAGTTCTAGTCCTGGTTGCTCCTCTTCCAGTCTAGCTCTCTGCTGTGGCCTGGGAGTGCAGTGGAGAATGGCCCAGGTACTTGGGCCCCTGCACATGCATGGGAGACCAGGAGGAAGCGCCTGGCTCCTGGCTTCGGATCAGCACAGCTCTGGCTGTTGCAGCCAATTGGAGAGTGAACCAACGGAAGGAAGACCTGTCTCTCTCTCTCTCACTGTCTGTAACTCTGTCAAATAAAAAAAAGAAAAAAAAAAAGAAAAAAAAAAGAATAATTCTTCAAGTTTGATCATATCACTTTCTCACATAAGGATACAATGAAAATACTTCAGTTTTTTTCACACTGTCTTCCGGATATGATCCAAACTCCTAAGGTCTTTGGTCATTTGTCCCATCTTACTGGAACTACATTTTTCAGTTGAACACTTAGGCAGTCCACAATTCCAACAATCCCCTACCCTCCACACACCCCTACAGTACCAAGAAGCCCCTCAGGCACTTCTTCTTGAGATGGTAGTGGGTAAGTGGCATCCTGTTGGCCAAGAAATCTCTGAATCCATTCTGCCACACTTTCCCATACAGCTTCCCTCTCTCCTCACTTCTTGGCTTTCATTACCTGAACGCAAGCCCCCAAAGGCAAATCCCCCTGCTACTTTTTATTTCTTGGGAGTTAAATATTTTGAAATAATTTCAGATTTATAGCAGAATACAAAGTTCCTGTATGCCTTCCAATTCATTTCCACTAATGTCAGCACTTTACATAGGCACAACACATTTGTCAAGACTAAGAAATCAACACTGGGACACAACTACCAGCTTTGGATTTCTTGTTTCTCTTTATGTTGCAGAACACAGTCCAGCATACCATGTTAGTTATTCCCTCAGAATCTTAGTTTTTCAGGATTCTGACCACTTCTTTAAGATTCAGCTCAGGGTACTTTCTCCTGGAAGTTGTCCCTCACCTCATTCTGGATCCACACCAGCCTCAATGTGCTTCCACACTCGTGGGCTCAGCTGCAGCACAGCACTGACTACAGGGCACTGTCATCATCCCTGTCTTGTCCTTCTCCCCTATCACACTCTAAATTCTGGAGGGGAGCAGTTTTGTATTTATTCATTGTAAGCAATAACAGAACTATCGTATGGTAGAAAAGGATGTTTTCCAAATTTGGTTTTTATATTTGAAAGAGAGAGAGAGAGAGAGAGAATGAGAGAGAGGAGAGAGGCTGGTTCACTCCTAAAGGACTGTAGCAGTCAGGTGTGGGCCAGGCTGAAGCCAGGAACTAGAAACTCCACCTAGTCTCCCACATGAGTGGCAGGGACCCGAGCACTTGGGTCATCTTTTGCTGTCTTCGCAGGTGTATTAACAGGAAGACTGGAAGCAGAGCAGCCAGACTTGACCTGGCACTCTGATACAGGACGTCAGTATCACAAACGGCAGTTCATCCCACTGCACCACAATGCTTGCCAAAGGATGCATTTTTACGAAGCCAAATGCAAATGAGTTCAAATGCCAGTCCTGTCGTGTACTGCCTGAATGACACAGAACTTACTTAACCTCTATAAACTCTAGTTTTTCACCCCAAACTGTATGTAATACTTTCTTAAGAGCTTAAAGGAAACAGTACATGTAAATGAAGCTTAAGATATGTAGTAAGCACTCAACAAATGACAATAGGGGTTGGTGCTGTGGTGCAGCAAGTTGAGTCACAGCCTGTAGAGCCAATATCCCATGTGGGTGCTGGTTCAAGTCCTAGAGGCTCCACTTGCAATCCAGCTCACTGCTAATGTGCTTGGGTGGGGAGTGGAGGATGGCCCAAGTTCTTTGACCCCTGCATCTGTCTGGGAGACCTGGAAGAAGCTCCTGGCTCCTGGCTTTGGCCTGGGCCAGCCCTGGTTGTTGCAGCCATTTGGGGAGTGACCCGCAGATGGAAGCTCTCTCTCTCTCTCTCTCTCTCTCTCTTAACTGTCTTAAACACACACACACAAAACAATAATAATATCCAAACCCATATTAAACTAGACCCTGAAGGATGTACGCTTTAAGTGCTGGGAAGGAAAAAGAATTAATAGTGTAAACAAAAGCAGGGAAATAAAGAACAAAATACGTACAAGAAAAACGGGATATAGCTATCTGACAAGCAAAGTGTGAACAATGAATAATATCAGGAAACACATTTGGAAAAGTAGAGTTGAGTTAGAATAAGGCAGGCACTGACAGCCAGACAGAAGACCCGTCGTTAAGAAATTACGCAACAATCACAAAATATATTAGAGCGTTCTGAGCTGGACTAGGGATAAGGGCTAGGGTGGCAAAGTTATGGAAGTACCACTGCAGAGAAATTTCTACACCAATAGCATCTACAAGATCTGCAAGGGGAAATTATTTTAGAGCCAGGGATATTAGTATTACAGTGATTTCAGAATGTAAAAGCAATGCAAACTGCAATGTAAAAGACTAAGAATCACCCACCGTTTCAATTTCCTACAGCTTAGCAATTCTAAAGTTATAAAGCACAGGACCACAAAATTGTGGAGGCAACAGGATGTGATCTAAATTGGACTGGACTGAGGAGTAATGTCTGATCTGGGGACACCCACCTCCCCATTTGCCTCTTCCAGCAACCCAGGCAGAACTGAATTTTTGTTCTAACACAGTTCTAACAAAGAACACGAATGCCACTCTATTCTTAAGTAATCTGGAAGCTTTTTCTTTCTACAGTGTGACAATTTTACATCATGTTGACAATAGAGCAATAATGATCACAGATGAAATACACTAAGTCGGTGAATGCCAGGCACGGATGTGTCTGCCTTATCTGCATGGAGGCATTAATTCTTCCCCCAAAGTCCTATGTGATGGGCCACTAATCATCACGTCCATTCTACAGATGAGGCAACAGAGGGTGACTTAAGAAACCAGATCCTAGCATGGTTTCAGCTCAGTCGCAATCTAACGTGTTTTCATGCACAGCTCCAAAGGTTACCAATACACCTTTTTTTTTTTTTTAGCTATGGAGAAAGCAGAATCGTTAAAGCCTTAGTAAATCCAAAACATGATTCCGTCTGAAAGAGTAGGGACACTGTGGGTGTACCGCAAAGGCAGCGGCGTTGTCATCGTGCCTGGACCATTT
Organism: Sylvilagus floridanus; assembly: GCA_949820135.1. NCBI lineage: Eukaryota > Metazoa > Chordata > Mammalia > Lagomorpha > Leporidae > Sylvilagus > Sylvilagus floridanus. Next base: position 132,349,588 of record OX463236.1, on the reverse strand, counting down.
TCCAGGCGCCCCAGCGCCAAGCCGATTCTAGACACGTGGACCCGCCCCCGGGCCCATCAATCTACGGGCTGGTAAAGCGTCCCATAACAGGGACACCCCAGCCTGCATTACTACAGGCAGAAGGGAGTCCTTACCCCTGTTACAGAACACCGGCACCGGCTCTCTCCCGCGCGCCCTGCAACCTCCCGCACTCGTGCCCCTCCACAGAGTTACGTTCACGCCTGACAGTCCTTCCCCCGCTGCCCTCCAGGGACTCGCTGCTCCCAACCCGGCCAACAAGGCTAGGTGCCCCATACTTAGAATCCGCAGAGAACACAGCTCTCCTGAAGTTCAACTCGCTGCCGCCGCAACGAACCACGCGGGGACTCTCCTGCTCCACCATCTTGGCGCAGACGCAGACCTCCTGGTCCCGCCCGCCCTAGACTTCCTTTACAGAGCTCGGCAGCCGGGCGTGTTTCCAGCGCGCAGAACCCGGCACCGGTTCGTCTAGGCGTGAGACTCTATGGTACGTCGCAGCGCCTCGGCCGCCATCTTTTGTTTGGGTAACGTCAAACTGCAAAGTAAAACAGGTTAAAAAAGAAAAAGTAAAATGAAAATGCGGACACAGAGACAGTGAATTTATATTACACACAACTACAGAGTTCGATAGGACAGAACTCTCTCTGGCCTAGTCAATCGGCCTGGATGGCGGCTTCCGCCAGAAGCAGAAAGTGGCTCAAAACGTATCACGTGACCTCCAGCCGTCCCGCAGAGCCGTGACTCGGGCGCAAGCCGATGACGCAAGCAGCTCGCGCCTATCGGCTTCTTGGTGGCGCGACTGAGTTCTTGGGTGGAAAGGTAGCGTTCTGCTTGTTAGGGACCCCGTTTCTGAGGTCGTCGCAGGCGCCCCTACAGAAGCTCCGTAGCTCTGAGGGCCTTGCTCTTTCCTGTAGAGACCCGGTTACTCCGAGATTCCGGTGCATCTGGCTACTCCGCCCTCAGGGCAGCTGCTCCAGCAATGTGACGTTTTGCTCCACTCTGGCCAAGTTCCTGGGAGGCTGTTTTCTGATTTGCTAAGCGTTGTTTTGGGCGTGTTGCCTTGGTTTCAGCTTCCCCCGTTAGTCAGCCTTGCCTTTGGGTAGAAAGCACTGAACTCCAAGGATGCTTATTTTATACGTGTATCTCCAGTTCCTTTCTATAAAGTTGCGCGAATCATTTCCGGGCTCCCTGTACGTTAAGGGATGCGTCTCTATTCTCAGTCGTTCATTCTGTTAATATTTACCTCCGTGCTGGCTCTGAGTCACTCCTAAGGATGAATAACCGCCGTTAGTTTAACAGCAACAGAGGACCTCTACGTTTCACTGCCTTTATTAAAATTTACCACAAAATTATGAGTACCACAAATTTATATATATATATATATATATATATATATATATATATATATATATACATATGTTTCTTTATCGTGGGAAAATAATGCAGTAATTGCAAGGGAAGAGACATTATCTTCAGATGTCACCACTGCAAAAAAAAAAAAAAAAAGCAGGGATAAATTTAGCTTTTGCTAAGTCCAGCTTTTGGGAAATGCTGAAGGCTTTAGTATTTTGGGAGCCGAAACTATGGGGACACACTGTTATTTTCATTTACTACATGCTGCAAGGAGCTGTCCCTGATGACTGTGGTGTGCTGTGCCATAGTGGAAGAAGGATACACTGTTAGTTTTTGAGTCTACAAACTTAACCTTTTTCCTCTCCGGTTTCTGGATGTCTACATAATTACTGTTTTAAACTTTCTTAGATATTTTGAAATCTGATTTATGCTTATTCTCATGACCTGAGCCAAAGAACAGAGCAGGAATTTCAGTCAAATCAGTTTGGCCTTCAGTGGTTTTCTGTGTGGTAAATTTTGTTAAGATTGTTTAAAACAGAATCAAAGCCTTCCTGATACAGACTAAGCTGCTGGATTGATAAACCTAAGGGAGGCTTTTCACACAGAGTTTTAATCTGTTTAAGTGTCCAAAAGGTAAATCATTTGTGTTTTGATTTCTTTTTACATGATCATGTAGGAACCAAAGCCCTCCATACTGTTTCACCAGCGTGACTTATTTTTATCATATGACAAGAAGGCTGATGATGGCAATCCAAGGCTGGTGCAGTGATTCGTTGATGCCACAAAGGAGCTTTGGCTTTTTCTACTTTGTCCTTCTCATTTTGTCCTATATTGTTTTTTATTGATTGAAGATGGCCTTGACAAAACATGAACTTGTTTAACTGATTCTGCTGAGTTGGTTCTTCAGATGAATACTGATCGCAAGTGGAGCCCTGAAATGCATCTCCAGTGGCACTGTTGGGACGCTGGTCCAGAAATACAGAGCTACAGGTGTTGTGTTCAACAAACCCCGTTGCACACGACTGTCTATTTCCATTAGATGAAGAAAACATCTTTTTTGACTTTAAAGCTAATGGTTGGCCAAAAGAGGACAAGTCTTGAAACATCCAAGGAACTGGAGTGCCTCATAGTACCACCCAAAAGGTAAGACTAATGTCTTTCTTCTGTAAAAGATAGATTTCTGGCAAGCTGTATGGAGGATGATTCTGACTCATGGTGAGTATAGCACATTAACTATCATGTGACGTTATTGAACATATTGTGTATTATAATACATTATTATATCATAAATTATAATATTGTATATTATAATATATTAATAGCAATTATTATGTGAGAACCAGACTACTAGGCTAAATGCTTACATATAGTATTTGTAAATCCTAGGATTTGCCCATGATTTTTAAAAATAGAGATGTTTTACTTTACTTTTGGTACGTCTTATTTCTTTTCTTGCTTAATTGCTCTGGCTAGAATCTCCACTATAATACTGAATAGCAGTGGTAAAAGTGGGAGTCATTGTCTTGTTTCTGATCTTTGGGAAGGAAGTTTTCAGTTTTTCACCACTGGGCATGATGTTAGCTATGAGCTTTTAAAGAATGTCCTTTGTCATGTTAAATAACTTCTTTTCTTTTTTTTAACTTTTATTTAATAAATATAAATTTCCAAAATACAGCTTATGGATTACAATGGCTCCCCATCCCATAACTTCCCTCCCACCTGCAACCCTCCCATCTCCCGCTCCCTCTCCTATTCCATTCACATCAAGATTCATTTTCAATTATCTTTATATACAGGAGATCAATTTAGTATATATTAAGTAAAGATTTCAACAGTTTGCACCCACACAGAAACACAAAGTATAAAATACTGTTTGAGTACTAGTTATAGCATTAATTCACATTGGACAACACACTAAGGACAGAGATCTCATATGAGGAGTTAAGTGCACAGTAACTCCTGTTGTTGACTTAACAAATTGACACTCTTGTTTATGGCGTCAGAAATCTCCCTAGGCTCTTGCAATAAGTTGCCATGGCTATGGAAGCCTTTTGAGTCCGCCGACTTCGATCTTATTTAGACAAGCTCATAATCAAAGTGGAAATTCTCTCCTCCCTTCAGAGAAAGGTACCTTCTTCTTTGATGGCCTGTTCTTTCCGCTGAGATCTCACTCACAGAGATCTTTCATTTAGGGTTTTTTTTTTTTTTTGCCACAGTGTCTTGGCTTTCCATGCCTAAAATACTCTCATGGGCTCTTCAGCCAGACTCGAATGCCTTAAGGGCTGATTCTGAGGCCAGAGTGCTATTTAGGACACCTGCCATTCTATGAGTCTGCTGTGTATCCCGCTTCCCATGTTGGATTATTCTCTCCTTTTTAATTCTATCAGTTAGTATTAGCAGACACCAGTCTTGTTTATGTGACCCCTTTGACTCTTAGACCTATCAGTGTGATCAATTGTGAACTGAAATTGATCACTTGGACTAGTGAGATGGCACTGCTACATGTAACCTTGATGGGATTGAGTTGGAATCCCCTGGCATGTTTCTAACTCTACTGTTTGGGGCAAGTCCAATTGAGAATGTCCCAAATTGTACATTTCCTCCTTCTTTTATTCCCACTCTTATATTTAACAGGGATCACTTTTCAGTTTATTTTAAACACCTAAGAATAATTATGTGTTAATTAAAGAGTTAAACCAATAGTATTAAGTAGAACAACAACATCAAAAATACTAAAAGGGATAAAGTGTTAAGTTGTTCATCAACAGTCAGCACAAGAGCTGATCAAGTCACTGTTTCTCATAGTGTCCATTTCACTTCAACAGGTTTCCTTTTTGGTGCTCGGTTAATTGTCACCCATCACGGAGAACATATGATATTTGTCCCTTTGGGACTGGCTTATTTCACTCGCATGATGTTTTCCAGATTCTTCCATTTTGTTGCAAATGACTGGATTTCATTGTTTTTGATTGCTGTATAGTATTCTATAGAGTACATGTCCCATAACTTCTTTATCCAGTCTACCGTAATGGGCATTTAGGTTGATTCCATGTCTTAGCTATTGTGAATTGAGCTGCAATAAACATTAAGACAGCTTTTTTGTTTGCCAATTTAATTTCCTTTGGGTAAATTCCAAGGAGTGGATTGGCTGGGTTGTATGGTAGGGTTATATTCAGGTTTCTGAGGAATCTCCAGACTGACTTCCATAGTGGCTTTACCAGTTTGCATTCCCAGCAACAGTGCGTTAGTGTCCCTTTTTCCCCACATCCTCGCCCGCATCTATTGTTGGTAGATTTCTGAATGTGAGCCATTCTAACTGGGGTGAGGTGAAACCTCATTGTGGTTTTGATTTGCATTTCCCTGATGGGTAGTGATCCTGAATATTTTTGTCATGTATCTGTTGGCCATTTGGATTTCCTCTTTTGAAAAATGTCTACTGAGGCCCTTGGCCCATCTCTTAAGTGGGTTGTTTGTTTTGTTGTTGTGGAAGAACTTCTTTTCTATTCCCAGTTCAATGAGTATTTTAGTTGTGAAAAGATGCTGAATTTTGTCAATTGATTTTTCTATTTCAATTGAGATAATAATGTGGGATTTTTCTTCATTATATTAATGAGGGATATTATGGATTTCCATATATCTACCTGCTTTTGCATTTCTGAAATAAATCCCCCTTACCTATAGTGATGTAATCCTTTTAATATGCAGTTGGATTCAGCTTGTTGGTATTTTGTTGAATATTTTTGAACGTATTTATATATTTTTTTGACAGGCAGAGTTAGTGAGAGAGAGAGGGAGACAGAGAGACAGGTCTTCCTTCCATTGGTTCATCCCCCAAATGGCCATTATGGCCGGTGTGTTATGCCGATCTGAAGCCAGGAGCCAGGTGCTTCTCCCTGGTCTCCCATGCGGGTGCAGGGGCCCAAGCACTTGGGCCATCCTCCACTGCCTTCCTGAGCTACAGCAGAGAGCTGGACTGGAACAGGAGCACCTGGGACAGAATCCAGCACCCTAACTGGGACTAGAACCCAGGGTGCCAGCGCCGCAGGTGGAGGAATTGCCTAGTGAGCCGTGGCTCTGGCCTTGAACCTATATCTTTAAGAAATACTGGGCTATAGTATTCTCCTGTTATCTTTCTGTCTTGTATAGCAAGGTAATGCTGTTTTCATAGGATGAGTTAGGAATTTCTTCCTCCTGTTGAGAATAATTGGTGTTAATCCTTGAAATAATTGGTAGGTTTCATCATTGAAGTCATCAGGTTGTGTACTGTTCTTTGTTGGTATGTTTGTGCTTTCTGATTTAATCTTTTTACCTGTTAGATAGTCTGTTTCTTTCTGAGCCTGTTTTGGTACTTTGTATGTTTTTAGGAATCTGCCTGATTCATCTAGGCTATCTAATTTGTTTGCTTACAACTGTTCATAGTATTCTCTTGCAATCCTTTTAATTTCTTAAGGCCAATAAATTAATTTTCATTCTGGTTTCAGTTATATGTATCTTCTTTTCTTAGTAAGTCTATCTAAATATTTGTCAATGTTGATCTTTTCAAAAATCTGATTTTAATTTTATTGATTCACTATTGTTTTCCCATTTTCTGTTTTGTTTATCTCTAACCATTATTATTTTCTTTCTTCAGCTAACTTTTACAAATACTTTTTTATTTATTTTACTTGAAAGGCAGAGTGACAGAAGGAGGGAGAGATATTGCATAAGCAGGAAGCTGGAACTGGGAGTGGAGCTGGGGTTTGAACCCAGGCATTCTGAAAATATGGGATGCTGGCATCCCAAGTAGTATGTTTTTTGCTGCACTACTAAATGTCTGACACCAGAGTATTTTTAAACTTGGTTAAACTATTGTTATGTGAGAATCAGATTGTGTACTTACCAAGGTGATGATACTAAGTCAAAGAGTAGGAAGATATTGCCCAGATTTTGCAGACTTCTCCAAGGTTCTATAAGAAAAAGATTAAGTTTGGATCTCAGATCAAGTTTAGCTTCATTGAAAGCTGAGAGGGAAAGATTTAGAAAAGCTGGATTCTTTGGTTAGTGAGAAAAGTGTATTAAGAGAAGTTTAGTGAGAGAGGAAGGAAAGGGAGTCAGAAGATTAGTCTGTGCCAAGATTAAATTTCATTAAACAACAAAGACATTATCACAGGTCTTTCTCCAGTCCCTCTAAGAGTATCAGATGTACATACTGGTAGGATAAAATTGGGTATAGGTGATACCTCTTTGTCTAAAAGCATTACTGTATTTCATCAAGTCTAAGAAGCATTTTTATGTCTAATATTGGAATATGTTTTAAATCAATGGTATTTTTAAAATATTTATTTATTTTGTAAGTCATAGTTACAGAAGAGAAGGAGAAACATAAAGAGAGATCTTCCATCTGCTGGTTCACTCCCCAAATGGCCACCAGGAGCCAGGAGCTTTATCCAGGCTCCCAAGTGGGTGACATGGGCTGAAATACTTGGGCCTTGTTTGGCTGCTTTCCCCAGGTCATTGATGGGGAGCTGGACTGGAAGTGGAGCAGCTAGGAGATAAACTGGCACCCATTTGGGATTTTATGTGCTATGCCACGATGCTGGCCCTAATCAATGGAATTTTGTAATTGATGGTGTCTTAATTCACTGTATTTCTAGGGAGAAGTCATAATGTAACTGTCATTGTCTACATAGCCTAGATCTTGGTTATTATTTCTGGTGAGTTGACTTAATAGTTTCAAACCCTTGATATGTTAGTAATGATATCATTTAGGCCATTTGTTGTTCAAAAGCCTTCTGTTTATAACTACAGGTCTGATCAAGAGAGCACTGGTGGGGCCGGCTCCTTGGCTCACTTGGTTAATCCTCCGCCTGCGGTGCTGGCATCCCATAAGGGGCTGGGTTCTAGTCCTGGTTGCTCCTCTTCCAGTCCAGCTCTCTGTTGTGCCCCAGGAGGGCAGTGGAGGATGGCCCAAATGCTTGGGCCCCTGCACCCGCATGGGAGACCAGGAGGAGGCACCTGGCTCCTGGCTTCAGATTGGTGCAGCGCCAGCTGTGGTGGCCATTTGGGGAGTGAGCCAAGGGAAGGAAGACCTTTCTTTCTGTCTTTCTCTCTCTCTCACTGCCTAACTCTGTCAAGTAAATTAAAAAAAAAAAAAAAAAAGAATATCTTAACCAATTTATTTTACTTTACCCAGGAATGCTATTTGCTAAAAGAATGTTTGAAAGAGCCTTTCTAATAATTTTGTAGGGGCTGGCTCTGTGGTGTAGCAGGTAAAGCTACCACATGTAGTGCCAAAAACCCAAATGGATGCTGGTCCGAGCCCCATCTTCTCCACTTTGAATCCAGCTGCCTGCTAATGTGCCTGGGAAAGCAGTGGAGAATGGCCCAAGTCCTGCACGCATGTGGAAGACCCAAATGAAGGACCTGGCTCATGGCTTTGGCCTGGTCCAACCCTGGCCATTGTGCCATTTAGGGAGTGAACCAGCAGTGGAAGACCTCTCCCTCTCCCTCTCCTTCTCCCTCTCCCTCTCTTTTTCCCTGTCTGTAACCCTTTCACATAAATAAATAAATGTTTAAAAAATTAAAATTGTGGTAGATTGTTTCTGAGGATGGCTACCACAAACCTGTCATCCTTTGTAGTGTAGTTACCAAAATATGAGTGTAGGTATGAAGAAAATTCTTTGCTTCTATAATATAGTATTATTTTCAAGTGTCTTTCTTTCATCAAGAGGTAGAGTGTTTTTCCTATTTACGTTGAGTGTGAAGTGATTCTATTTCTTTCTTTGACCAATAGAATGTTCAGTTACTTTCTGAAGCCCAGGTTTTAAGGGATCTGACAGATTTCAGCTCTGTTCTTCTGGAACACCAAGTCTACTTTGGGCTGAACTTCTGCACAATAAAGGACAATGTAAGAGAGAAACCACATAGAGCAAAACTGAGGCAACCAATCGACAATAAATATCAGGTCCCAGACATGTGAAGGAGGCGATCTTGGATCCTTCAACCCTGGTTAAGCCTAACCAATACCATACCAAACATCTCCATGGAGCTATGTACACATTATAGAACCATAGAATTGTGAAGAAAGTATTAGTTGTTATTTTATAACAAGTAATGTTGGTGGCAATTTGTTCTGCAGCACTAGATAATTGAGTCAAGCATTCAAATGAGAATTATAAGAAACTTACTGGATCATAATTTAATTGCAGCATATGCTCTTTTTAGTGCTAAATAAAGTAATAGTATAATATATAGTTGATGATGACTTGGCATCTATAGTATATTATTTCCTTTGCCTTAGAACATAAATTATTAAACCAAGGATCAGGAAGATTGCTAGAATTTATAGTTATGACTAAGAGATATAAAATGTTTAGTCTCTACATTTCGTTCTGGATTCTACTTGGCATTGATTCTAGAAGAGATATGCTGGAGATTATTTTATTCAGCTAATATTCTAACGGTTGTCTTAAAGTTCAGACAAAGCCAGCAGAAAGAGTAGTAATAAAATATGCTTCTCATTCTCTGACAAGGAAATTTTGATAATCAATTAAGTTCTTTAAAAGACATAGCTTTAACAATTTTTTTTGTTCAGAAATTTTAGGTAAACTTTTAAAGAGTATACCTAAGGAATACTCTTTCTGTCTTTGGAGTGGCATGATCAGGCCTTGCTTCTACTGAGGATCTGATTTCATCTGTCTCTCATTTGTGGCTTCTCTGATGCTATTCTTTTTCATTTTTAACTTTTTAAATGTTTATATCAATGCAGAGCTTTCTAATCTATGAATACATAAATGTATTTTGGGAGTGTATACTAAAATCTTTTTTAAACTATTGAGGTGCACGCTGAAACAATATTGGAGACTAGTTGCCCAAAAATGAGTATAGGTATAGAGAAAATTCTTGGCTTCTCTAGTACAGTGTTAGTTTCAGACTGCATGCTGTAGAAAATTAGTTTTCCTAATATTATAGGACTTAAAAATACTCCTTTTTATTACATGTATTCTCTGTTTTGATTTCTTACTTTTCAATTAAATTATTGTTTACTAGGGTAATTAATAATTCCTAAGGACTGATTTAAAGTAGCTCTCCATTATCTACTAATACATGGAGTCTTGGTTCAATTCAATATGTGGGATGATGAGTTGTTTGAAAATGAATCACATGACAGCAATAGTTAAAGTGATGGATTTCTAATGACTGATTTTTAACGTATTAATAGTTTTTCCATATTTTATAATGAACATGCAACCTTTGATGCATTAATTTTTATTTGTCAGTCTTAAAATGAAATCTAAAGCAAACTTTTATGCACCTGCTCTTGTACTTGTTTTGTTGAATTTTAAAAACTTGTTTCTGGTTCAAAAGTGGGTTGTCTAAAAAAATTGTTTGAAAAATGATTCCGTTCTTTATATGTTAGTGACTTGTGCAAATTAGGGTGCTTTTTAAAACAGTAAAATATTACAAATACCAATTTACAGAGATAGAGTCAAGACTTTGTACATAGGTAATTTGTTTAGGAGTTGAATCCCAGAGAGCAGTGGGGAGGGACCAGAAAGATAGAGAATGGAAGAAAAATCAATGTAACCACCATTAATGAGAAAATCCTATGAGCAGGCTCTCTCAGTCCTCCTCAGGACAATAAGAAACTTGAAGATGTCTCTCAGAATTAGCTGAAAGATGAAAAAAAGATGGAAAAAAAAGGATTTTACTTATCAGTTCCATATCCTTGTTGTGGGGTATTTCAGGGGGTTTAGGTTCTTCATTGTGACTGCTTGATGGGTTCCCGTAGCTATTACATTGTTTCTGTAGCCACTGCATCTGACTCGATCTGCAAAAGCAAGAAATCTATGGATCTTATGAACAGGGGCCTAACTTGATCTACCCAATCCACAGACTTGGATATGGCTCCTCTCTCAATTTTCATATTTAACAATATTAACTATTTGAATGAGAGAGAGACTGGGTCTTGCTTGGGACATATTTAATTATACCATCATATGACCTGCTAAAGATCTTCTTCCTACTCATACGGTATTGGGTTCCCATTTATGCTGTAGGTAGGGGAAGTATAGACTTTACTGGGAATACTGAAACTGGCTGTGATTTATTGTTATTCTTTAGAGACCCAAAAAGCTATTTTCCACAAGTTAGAGGAACATGGACTTCTGGTCTAATCCCACCTTGCAAGAAACCAATGGATCCACAGACTTACCCTGTGGTTATTTTCTTAGTTCTTGAACCCATAGTTGGAATATTGTATTCACCAAATAGGAAACCCATATTTTAGGCTCATTTTCCCCATATAATGATGATTATTCAAGTGAGAAAGACTAAGTGAAAACTTTTAGAGTTTATTTTCTGTTCCAAAATAATAAACCAAAGCAAAACTTAATCTTCAGTGATAGTCACAAATACTGGTGTCACAGTTCTATTTCTTATCCTATGTCATTAACTCATGTAGATGATAAAAGCATTTCAAAGAATGCCAGTGGCCATGATAATTTATATGAGAAAACACAAATTCTCAGTAAAATATTAAAGTCTGAATGAATGACAAGACATTTTATGTTCTTGAGTGGAAGATTTTATATCAAAAAGTATTAATTTCCCACCAAATTAATATATAGATCAAATGCAATTTCAATTAGAATTCAAACATGAATTTAATTTGGATTAGACCAAACAATCTGAAAATGTTTGTTTGCCATGGAAAAATCAGTCAAAAATGAAGAAAAACAAGGATACCTTACTTTATCAGAAATCAAAATATATCATAGTAGCTGTTATCCCACAAAGAGACAAATTGTTATTGAAATAGAATAATTAATTCAGAAAGGTTTCAGATAATTTTGTTTATAAGCATAACAAATTTATAGATCAATTCAGTGATAATTTGTATTTATTCAGTAATACTTTATGCTATCTCCCTTGACTAATCATTGGAAAAAAATAAAAACAGACTTACATGTTAAATCATAATCAAATGGAACAATTAACTGCAAAATTAAAACATTGAAAAATTTGCAGATATGGGATATCTTATTAACCAAGAATGATAATTTTTAAGCATAAAGAATATATATTTAACTTTACACAAATAAAAATATCATATATATTAAAGTCATAAGCATTAGTAAGTACACTTATGAAATTGTTAAGGATGAAGCAAGATATTTTGGAAATAAAGGCCAGAACAATATAGCAGAAAAAAATGTATAAAAGTAATGTAGGGTTAGTAATTTTTAAATCAGAATAATTCTTGGAAAGTGTCTTTTTCAAATAAAGATCTATTGGCCGGCGCCGTGGCTCAACAGGCTAATCCTCCGCCTTGCGGCGCCGGCACACCGGGTTCTAGTCCTGGTCAGGGCACCGGATTCTGTCCCGGTTGCCCCTCTTCCAGGCCAGCTCTCTGCTGTGGCCCCGGAGTGCAGTGGAGGATGGCCCAAGTGCTTGGGCCCTGCACCCCATGGGAGGCCAGGAAAAGCACCTGGCTCCTGGCTCCTGCCATTGGATGAGCGCGATGCGCCGGCCGCGGCGGCCATTGGAGGGTGAACCAATGGCAAAAGGAAGACCTTTCTCTCTGTCTCTCTCTCACTGTCCACTCTGCCTGTCAAAAAAAAAAAAAAATAAAGATCTATTTATTTATTTGAAAGGCAGAGTTACATAAATAGGGAGAGATGGAGAGAGATCTTCCATCCTCTGGTTCACTCTCCAAATGGCTGCAATGGCCAGTGTTGGGCCAGGCTGAAGCCAGGAGCCAGGAACTTATTCTGGGTCTCCCATGTGGGTGCAGGGCCCAAGTACTTGGGCCATTTTCTACTGCTTTCCTAAACATATTTTCAGGGAGCTGGATTGGAAGTGAGGTAGCTGGGACTCAAACCAGTGACTATATGGGATGCCAGTGTTTCAGGCTGTGGCTTTACCCACTACACCACAGCACCAGCTCCTTGGAAAATGTCTTTTAAGGAACAAAGGGCTACCGTAGGTTGTTAAGAGATCACATGTTTCATTACAACAATATGTGTCATAAACAACATAGCTTTAAACTACATGGAAAAAGAGGAAGGTGGAATTGGTAATTGCAAATCAATTGATCAAGTAGACAAAAATGTCATAGAATGTAGCCATACTTATCCAATTTACAGCCAGTCAGACCTCCAAATTCTCCATTTCTGCCTTCACAGGTTTAACCAACCACAGATATGAAAATACTTGGCATCCTAAAAGTCCTTCTAGTTATGAGTTCTTTAAGGATAAACTTATACTAACTTTTTTTCCTATTAAACTTCATTTTGTGATGTTTGTAGATTCACATGCAATTATAAGAAGAAATATAGAGGGCCTGGCACTGTGGCATAGCAGCTTAAGTTGCTGCCTATGGTACTGGCATCCTGTATGGGCGCTGGTTTGAGCCCCCGCTGCTGCACTTCTGATCCAGCCCTCTGCTATGGCTTGGGAAAGCAGTAGAATATGGCACAGGTGTTTGGGTCCCTGCACCCACGTGAGAGACCTGGAAGAAGCTCATAGCTCCTGGCTTTGAATCGGGGCATCTCCGGCTGTTGTAGCCATCTGCGGAGTGAACCAGCAGATAGAAGACCTCTCTCTCTGCCTCTCTGCGACTCTGCCTTTCAAATAAATAAATCAATCTTTTTTTTTTAAAGAAGGAATATATATTTCCCATGTAGCCTGTTTTCCATATGGGTAGCAGAGGCCTAAGGGCTTGAGCCATCTTCCATTGCTTTCCCAAGGACATCAGCAGGGAGCTGGATCAGAAGTGGAGCGGCAGGGACTTGAACTGGCACCCATATGGGATGCAGGCATCATAGGCGGCAGCTTAACCTATGATGCCACAATGCTGGCCCCTCTGTGTATTTTTTCTTGATTCCATACGCTTCACTATATGAGTTATTCCTTGCACATTCCATGATGACTCTTTTTTTTTTTTTTTTTTTGACAGGCAGAGTGGACAGTGAGAGAGAGAGAGAGAGAGAGATACAGAGAGAAAGGTCTTCCTTTTGCCGTTGGTTCACCCTCCAATGGCTGCCATGGCCGGCGCACCGTGCTGATCCGATGACAGGAGCCAGGTGCTTCTCCTGGTCTCCCATGGGGTGCAGGGCCCAAGCACTTGGGCCATCCTCCACTGCACTCCCTGGCCACAGCAGAGGGCTGGCCTGGAAGAGGAGCATGCGGGACAGAATCCGCCGCCCCGACCGGGACTAGAACCTGGTGTGCTGGCGCTAGCGGAGGATTAGCCTGTTGAGCCACGGTGCTGGCCCCCATGATGACTCTTGATATAGTCCTTTGTTTAATGTTACTTCCATCTGAAATACTCTCAGTTTTATTCTGTGAATAATAGTCCTTTCCAACAGCCATAAACCTCAAATATCTTGTATCAATGTTCTCATGTACCTTTTTGCTTTCTACTCAGATCACTTAAAATTTTCTTTACCATTCATTCATTGACACTCAATGATACAGTAAATCTTAAATTGTCAGATATTAATACTTGATTTGTCTGTTTTGATCTTAATGAATATTGCTTTGAAGGCAAGGCAATTTATTGTTCTTCTAAGTAGCATAATACAGTACTTGTAGATTCCTGATTAGTATTAACTGATTAATGCTGGGGGTTGGATATTAATTTTGATGTTCCCTGAAGGCCCAGCTGTTAAAAGTTTGGTCCTCAAAGTCTTTTTTTTTTAAAGATTTATTTTATTTTTTATTCGAATGTCAGAGTTAGAGAGAGAGGGAGAGGGAAAAGGAGATTGAGGGGCAGGGGGAGAGAGGGAGAAGCAGACAGAGATCTTCCACCTGCTGGTTCACCCCCTAGGTGGCTGTAATGGCCAGGGCTGAGCCAAACAGAAGCCAGGAGTCAGGAGCTTCATCTGGTCTCCCATGTGAGTAGCAAGGGCCCAAACACTTGGTCCATCCTCTGCTACTTTTCTTAGGCCATTAGTAGGGAGCTGAATTGGAAGTAGAGCAGTCTGGATGTAAACTGGTGCTTATATGGGATACCAACATTCCAGGTGGCAGCTTTACCTGCTGTACCACATCGCTGGCCCATAAGTCCTCAAAGTCTTATGTTAATGGTGCTAAGAATGTAGAAACTTAAATCTAATTATAATGTTTAGAGATGGGGCCTTTGGGAAGTCATCATGTTGGATTGTTATCATGGAGACCCCATGATCAAATCGTAGTGCCTTTTAAAAGGAGACACATGCTTCCTCTTGCCGTGTTATCTCTATGCCACATTTGGACTCTGCCAGCAAGAATACTTTTAATAGTTACCCTACAGATGGGGCCACCCAATCTAGTTTTGTGACTCTCTAGACCTGTGAGTCTCTCTTCTCCTTCATAAGTAGGTTGCCTAAGATATTTTGTTATATCAAGAAAAAGCTGAATAAAGTGATAATTCATTTGTATGTAAATTATCTGTGAACAGATCCCATGTTCTTCAAATCTTTGATAGTATTTTTATACTAGAGGTATAAACTGATGATAATGGCATCAGAACAATGTATGAGGTACTTACTTAAAAACTGCATTTGAGGGGCCAGTGCTGTGGCGTAGCAGGTAAAGCTGCTGCCTGCAGTGCCAGCATGCCATATGGGTGCGGTTTTGAGTACTGGCTGTTCCACTTCATCAGCTCTCTGCTATGGCCTGGGAAAGCAATGGAAGATGGCCCAAGTCCTTGGGCCCCTATCCCTGCGTTTGAGATCTGGAAGAAGCTTCTGGCTCCTGGCTTTGAATTGGCCTTACTCTGGCCATTGCAGGCATTTGGAAAGTGAACCAGTGGATTAAAGACCTTTCTCTTTCTCTATACCTCTGCCATTCTGTAACTCTGCCTTTCTAATAAGTAAATAAATAAATCTTTAAAAAAAACACTGCCTTTGATAAAAATACAACATCTTTTCATGATGAAAACCTTAAGCAAATTGATAGTAAAAGGAACATTCCTCAATGATGTCAAGGCAATTTATGACAAACCCACAGTCAGCATCTTATTGAATGGGGAAAATTTGGAAGCATTCCCACCAAGATCCCAAACCAGACAAGGATGTCTACTTTCACCATTGCTATTCAATATATTCCTGGAAGTTTTAGCCAGAGCCATCAGGCAAGTAAAAGAAATCAAATGGATACAAATTGGAAACAAAGAAGTCAAATTATATCTATTTGCAGATGACATGTTTCTATAGAGGGACCAAAAGACTCCACTAAGAGGCTACTGGAACTCATAAAAGAGTTTGGTGAAGTGCCAAGATACAATATTAACACACAAAAATCAATAGCCTTTGTATACATAGACAATTTCATGACTGAGAAAGAACTTCTAATATCAATCTCATTTATAGTAGCTACAGAAAAAAATAAATACCTTGTAATACATTTAATTAAGGCGGTGAAAGATCTCTATGATGATAATTACAAAACATTAAAGAAAGAAATAGAAGGAAACACAAAAAATGATAAAATCTTCCATGTTCATGGTTTGGAAGAATTATTATACACAAAATGTCCATATTACTGAAAATGATTTACAGATTGAATGCTTTTCTCAGATGGAGAAAAAAATGGTGCTAAAATTAATTTGCAAACATAAGAGACCTTGAGCAGCTAAAACAATATTATACAACCAAAACAAAGCTAGAGCCATAACAATACCAGACTTCAAGACACACTACATGGCTGGCGCCATGGCTCAATAGGCTAATCCTCCGCTTTGTGGCACCAGCACACCGGTTCTAGTCCTGGTCAGGATGTCAGATTCTGTCCTGGTTGCCCCTCTTCCAGGCCAGCTCTCTGCTGTGGCCCAAGAGTGCAGTGGAGGATGGCCTAGGTGCTTGGGCCCTGCACCCCATGGGAGACCAGGAGAAGCACCTGGCTCCTGCCTTTGGATCAGCGCGGTGCGCCGGCCACAGTGCGCTGGCTGTGGCAGCCATTGGAGGGTGAACCAACGGCAAAGGAAGACCTTTCTGTCTCTCTTTGTCCACTCTGCCTGTCAATAAATAAATAAATAAATAAATAAATAAAAAGACATACTACAGGACAGTGACAATCTAATCAACTGGCTCAGGCCCCAAAACAGACTTGTAGACCAGTGGAACAGAATAGACACCCCAGAAATCAATTCACACATCTACAACCAACTAATCTTTGACAAATGAGCTAAAATCAATTCCTGGAGAAAGGACAATATCTAACACAAATGGTGCTGGGAATATTGGATCTCCACATGCAAAAATATGAAACAAGATGACTATCCTACACTTCATATAAAAATCAACTCAAAGTGGATCAGTGATCCAAATCTGTGACCTGATACCATCAAGTTACTATAGGAGAACATTGAGGACACTCTGCAAGACATTGGCATAGACAAAGACTTCTTGGAAAAAAAATTACAAAAGTATAGGCTATCAAAGCCTAAATAGACAACTGGGATTACGTAAAGCTGAGAAGCTTCTGTACTGCAAAGGAAACGCTCAACAACCTGAAGAGCTAACCAACAGAATGGGAAAAATTATTTGCAAACTAAGAAACTGATAAAGGATTAATATCCAGAACTGGGGGCCGGCTCCATAGCTCACTTGGTTAATCCTCTGCCTGCGCCGCTGGCATCTCATATGGGCGCCGAGTTCTAGCTCTCTGCTATGGCTCATGAAGGCAGTGGAGGATGGCCCAAGTGCTTGGGCCCCTGCACCTGCATGGGAGACCAGGAGGAGGCACCTGGTTCCTGGCTTTGGATAGCGTAGCTCCGGCTGTTGCAGCCATTTAGGGAGTGAACCAACGGAAAAAAGATCTTTCTCTCTGTCTCTCTCTCTCTCTCTCACTGTCTAATTCTATCTGTCAAAAAAAAAAAAATCCAAAATCTATAAAGAGCAAGAAACTCAATAACAAAACAGACAAAGCAATTAAGAAATGGGCAAATCTCTTGAAGGGGCATTTTTCAAAAGAGGAAATTCAAATGGCCAACAGACACATGAAAAAATTCTCTGGATCTCTAGCTATCAGGAAAATGCAAATCAAAACCACAATGAGGTTTTACTCGACTCCAATTAGAATGAATGTCATATAGAAATCAACAAACAACAAACGCTGGTGAGGATGTGGTGAAAAAGGTACCCTAATCCACTGTATACTAGTACAGCCATTGTGGAAGACAGTATGGTGATACCTCAGAAAGCTGAAAACAGATCTACCATATGATCTAGAAATCCCACTCCTGGGAATTTATCCAAAGAGAAATCAACATGAAATTATATGTACCCCCATGTTTCTTGTAGCTCAATTCAGGATAGGCAACATGTGGAATTAACCTGGATGTCCAACTGATGATTGGATAAAGAAATTCTGATGTATATATACTATGTAATACTACTCAGTCATAAAATAGAATGAAATCCTGTCTTTTGCGACAAAATGGATGCTACTGGAAACCATTATACTTAATGAAATAAGCCAGTGCTGAAAAGAAAAATACCATGTTTTCCTTGATCTGTAGTAACTAATAGAGTACCAAAAAATATAATGTATGAAAGTGACATTTTGAGCTTTAATGATTATTTACAGCTCTTGTCTCTACTGTGTGAGGAACACTTTCTTCTTACTATTTGTTGAACTCTGTACTTAGTGTAGTATATATAATCCTAAGGGTATAAAATAAACTAAAAATAGATCATTGTAAAAATTAAGAGAAGGAATAGGAGAGGGAAGGAGGAAGGTTGAGAGCACATGTGCGACGGAGGGTATGGTGGGAAGTATCACTATGTTCCTAAATTCATACATGAAATACATTAAATTTGCATACCTTAAATAAAATTTTTTTAAAAAACCACAACTGCAGAAATACAGATATACCACATGATGGCAGCAAAGTTACATCATTATTTTTGCAAGTTTTTTTTTTTTATACTTCAGTATACTAGAAATTACAGTGATCCTGTTAGAAAATTGAAAAATTCTGTAGATGTTTAATTAATAAGGAAGCTTAGTAGAATGTTGTAGAATGAGTATTTATCAACATGAAGAAATGCAAAAAGATTTTGGGAACGTTAATCATCCTTATGTGCAAAAATATCTCTTGAATCTTAAATTCTGAAACTCCAAGTTGTTTTTGTAATCAGATTCCTCTCCTTCATTGTTTTTTCTCTGTCTACTATAAAAGTTTCATGAACTTTATTCTGTAACATTTAGGTTTTGAGAATGGGGTCATTCATGGCTCACAGGATATTATGCTGTGCTGAATGTGAACCTCTACAAATTCCAGCTGTTAATAGGACACTCAGTTCTTTTTCAGACAGCCTTCTTAGGCATGATGCCTAAGTTTAATTTCCATGTGTAAAGTCATACTTAAAGTATGTAAACTGAAACAGATGTTAGTACTCTGAGAGTACATTTGGTGCACGAAGGAACAGTTCCCCAGTCTATTCTTCCACTCCTACTTGATTTTAAAAGCTCCTTTGAATAGAAAAGGGTCTCAGGAGAACTATCTAGAATCTTTGACCCCATTAGTGTGTAGCAATTTACTCCTGGGAAACAGTTGCACCACATAAATGTTAGATTCTGCTTGAAACTCCCTTCCTTAATAGGATTTTCTTTTCTTCCATATAAACTCTAAGCTTTGTTTATTCTTCAATTAGGAAGATGTTCACCCTAATATTACCAATCTAATTCTTACTTATATTGCCATTCAAGTAATAATTCTAAACTTCCATTTTCCCAAAGTTTACCAGTAATAGCCAGATGTTTTTCTATTTATATAATTTCTCACCGATAATAGTTCAGATTTTAAAATACTATATTAATATGTCAAATAGTTTGAAAGGCTTCCAATATGTGAATTTTATTGGCAACAGATCATAGATTTCTAACCATGCTATGATTTGTGCTTCAAATAATTTGAGATATAATTATTAGAACTAATTAACTACTTTTTTTCCTTCTTCTTTACTTTTCTTCCACCTTTATTCGAAAAGAGAGTGACAGAGAAAAGGGAATATATGGAGAAAGACACATCTTTTATCAGCTAATCTACTCCCTAAATTGCTGCAACAGCTAGGTCTAGGCCAGGCTGACTCCAGAAGTCAGGTACTCTGTCCTGGTCTCCCACATGTGTGGCAGAGGCCCAACCACTAGGGCTATCTTCTGTTACCTACTCAGTTGTGTTAGCAGGAAGCTGGATCTGAAGCAGTGCAGCTGAGACTTGAACTGACACTTGCATATGGGATACTGGTGTCACAAATGGCAATTTAATCCACTGTGCTACAATGTCAGCTGCTCCATTCTGTTTTTGAAGATATTTGTTGACTATGCTAGGATAAAAAGGCTAATTAAAATAGACCCTAGTCTTAAGGAACATTCAGAAACTTAGTCATGGAATACATAGCCATCAAACCATAATTTATTGTTATATTGGCAAAGAGAAAAGTTTTGACAGCAAAGAAGAGGCAGTCTATGATTCTAAGGATGGAAGAAGAATTTACAGATAAAAAATATTGGAATTAAGTATTGAAAGATAGAGGATAATTGCTGCAGGCAGGGAAGTGGAAGTTTTTTCTAGGTTGCAGAATGGAATGTACACTGGAATGATGAATTTGTGGAACATAAAGAACTTGGATATGGTTTACCCACAGACACATGGAGGGAATAATAAGGTGATGTGAATGGAAGGAAAGGATGAAAATAGATTAGTCATGGTTAAAGATTTGAAAATATGAATGCAGGATTTGAGGAGAGTGGCAAGATGGCGGAATAGGAAGGGAGCACACCGATAGTCTGGGGAGAGACAGTTTAATAAAAATGGAGATACTGCAGGTTCAAGGAAGAGTAGGGGAAGAAACAGCAGAGGAAACTCTTCCGGACCTAGTGATTCACAGTGGACCTGTGTGGAGAGCATGGGAGCCCGCAGTTCAGGACACCAGCAGCAGACTCAACACACCAGCACTGGAACGCGAGGTGAGCCGAACCTCAATAGCCCGAGACACCAGAAGGGAAGCGGAAAGAGGAGACTAGAGCGAACAAGGCTTGAAACCCTGTGGGGAAAAGTTCACCAGGCTAACTAGAAGAGAGAGAGAGAGAGAAAAAAGTGACCGATACGGACACGAGTTTCTCTCTCTCCGCCCACCTCTCAAAGGTGAGCAAGACAGAGCAGGCGCCATTTTGGAATACGTCATAAGCAGGGTGACCTCGGGTCTGCACTGGCCCTGAGCCTAGCAGAAAAACCTGACTCTGGGCGGGGTGTGTGTGTGTGTGTGTGTGTGTGAAATAACAGGAGATTAGAACCTAATGAATGTGTGGTGCTAATGAACTGAGACTGTGAAAAAAGAGACGATGGGGGAGAGAACTCACGGAAATCACGACTTCACGTGAGTACTCTCCAGAGACACTACAGTTCAGTAGCCTTGGCAGCCCAGTGGGAGACTGCAGGAGAATCTGAGCCCACACTAAGGGCAGCAAGATTCCCTCTGTGGTCCTTGGGAAAGAGCTTCTGATCTCTCGCTCCTGTGGGTATATCATTCGCCTGCTAACCACCCCCAATTCCATTCAGCTGTGTGGAATTACTTCCCTTTTGAATTGAATCAAAAAAAAAAAAAAAAAAAAGAAAAAGAAAAAGAAAAAGAAAAAAGAAACAGAGAGAGATTTACCACGCCTAACCTGGGAGTGTCACCTTTGGCACACCCTCAACCCTGAGGAACCAAACAGAGCTCTCAGGCCACACCCATCTCAAGCCTCTAAGGCTCCATTGAAAGCAGACAGTCCACTTAATCTAGAGTCATAGTATAACAAGAAAAAATACCACAGTGAAGAAACCAATATGCCAAACAACAAATGCAAAAACCGAGGTAACAAGAACAGGGAAGACACTATGATGCCCCCAAATGAAAAAGACACCCCAATTCAGGATTACGAAGATGATGAGATAGAAGAAATGCAAGAAGCAGATCTCAAAAAAATTATAAGAACACTAAGAAGTACTCAAAAACAAATTCTTGAACCACAGAAATCCTTAATGGACAAGATAGAAAATCTCTCTAGTGAAAATGAAATATTAAGGAGGAATCAAAATGAAATGAAGCAACTAGTAGAACATGAAACTGTGATAGTTACGAGAAATAATGAAATGAAGAATTCAATAGATGTGTTACACACAGAAACACAGAAACACCGCCATCAACATGAAAGAAGGTAAACAAAGGGAACCTCACAGCAAAAGATCACAGGAAATTCAAAGCATACATTTGGATAAAGAAATTATGGGACATGTATTCCATAGAATACTATACAGCAGTCAAAAACAATGAAATCCGGTCATTTGCAATAAGATGGAGGAATCTGGAAAACATCATTCTGAGTGAATTAAGCCAGTCCCAAAGGGACAAATATCATATGTTCTCCCTGATTGGTGACAACTAACTGAGCACCAAAGGGGAAACCTGTTGAAGTGAAATGGACACTATGAGAAACAGTAACTTGATCAGCTCTTGTGCTGACTGTTGATGAACAACTTAACACTTTATCCCTTTTAGTATTTTTTTTATTCTAGTACTAGTGGTTGAACTCTGTAAATAACAAACAATTATGCTTAGGTGTTCAAATTTTAACTGAAAAGTGATCCCTGTGAAATATAAGAGTGGGAATAAGAGAGGGAGGACATGTACAATTTGGGACATGCTCAATCAGACATGCCCCAAATGATGGAGTTAGAAACGTGCCAGGGGATTCCAATACAATCACATCAAGGTGGCATGTACCAATGCCATCTCACTAGTCCAAGTGATCAATTTCAGTTCACAATTGATCACACTGATAGGTCTAAGAGTCAAAGGGATCACACAAACAAAACTAGTGCCTGCTCATACTAACTGATAGAATCAAAAAGGGAGAGAATGATCCAACATGGGAAGCGAGATACACAGCAGACTCATAAAATGGCAGATGTCCTAAATAGCACTCTGGCCTCAGAATCAGCCCTTAAAGCATTCAAATCTGGCTCAAGAGCCCATGAGAGTATTTTAGGCATGGAAAGCCAAGACACTCTGAAAAAAAAAAACACCTAAATGAAAGATCTCTGCGAGTGAGATCCAAGTAGAATGAATGGGGCCATCAAAGAAGGAGGTACCTTTCTCTGAAGGGAGGAGAGAACCTCCACTTTGACTATGACCCTGTCGGAATAAGATTGAAGTCGGCAAACCCTAAAGGCTTCCATAGCCTCAGCAACTCATGACTAGAGCCTAGGGAGATAACTGACGCCATAAACAAGAGTGTCAAATTGTTAAATCAACATCAGGAGTCACTGTGTACTTAAGTCTCATGTGGGATCTGTCCTTAATGTGTTTTTTTTGTTTGTTAGTTATTTTTTTATTTAATAAATGTGAATTTACAAAGTGCAACTTTTGTATTGTTGTGGCTCCCCCCCAACCTCCCTCCCTCCTGTGGCCCTCCCCTCTCCCACTCCCTCTCCCATCCCGCCCTTCATCAAGTTTCATTTTCAATTACCTTCATATACTGAAGATCAACTTAGTATACACTAAGCAAGGATTTCAACAGGCTACACTCACACAACAGCACAAGGTATAGGGTATTGTTCGACTAGTAGTTTTGTTTTTAAGTTTCATAGTAAAACACATTAAGGACAGAGATCCTACGTGGGGAGCATGTACCCAGTGACTTCCGATGTTGATTTAACAATTGGCACTCTTATTTATGATGTATTTTTATTAAACAAAATTTTGCATTAATAATTTCTTTTTTTTATAAAGCTTTTATTTAAAGAATATTTAAAGAAAAAAAGAACTTAATACTTTAAAAAAAATACAGTCTAAAATACTTTAATTTGTATCAAGATGGAAATATATTACCATTTGGTATACTAAAAATTTAAAGATTTATTTATTTGAAAGGCAGAGAGAAAGAGAGAGAGAGAGAGAGAGAGAGAGAGAGACAGAGAATCTTCCATCTGCTGCTTTACTCTCTAAATGGCCACAACGGCTGGAGCTGGGCCAAGCTTAAGCCAGGAACCAGGAGCTTCTTCCAAGTTTCCCAAGAGGGTACAGAGTCCCAAGCACTTAGGCTGTCTTCTGCTGCTCTCCTAGGTGCATTAGTAAGGATCTAGATTAGAGGTCGAGCAGCTGGGACTTGAACCATCTCCCATATGGAATGCCAGTACTGAAGGCAGAGGCTTAACCTTCTATGCCGCAGCGCTGGCCCCTGAATAGTAAAAATTTAAATAGATAATCTTTAAAACTTTTTTTTTTTTTAATTTGAGAAAGACACAGAAAGCGATGGAAAGAGAGGAAGTACTGTTCTGCTGATTCACTCCTCAGATATCCTCAGTGAATCCAGGAGCCAGAAACTCAATCCAGGTCACCCCACAGGGTGGCAGGGACAGAATCACTCGTGCTCTCATTACTGCCTCCTAGGTCTGAGTTAGTAAGAAGCTGGAATCAGGGGCCAGGACTTGAACTCAGGCATTCCAGTATGGAATGTGAGTGTACCTACTGGCATCTTAACTGCTAGATCAACAGTCCGCCTCACAGATTGATAATGTTAATGAGTTATATTCTATTTTTATGCATATAGTACATCAACTGACTAAAAATTTCAGGAGTTCCATGAAAATAAAATGTCTCTCTGAATTTTCCTTTAAATATAAAGTCACTGATTATTCAAGTCTGTATTTATTTAGCTTCTAAGCTTCTAGATTAGGAAGCTGAGCTTTGGTGAAAAATGCAATTGGTATATGCTTTTAAAGCTATATTTATGACTAATAACCTTGTCTTTACTAATGGCCAAGTTTTCTGGCTAAATGATAGCTCTAATACATAGTAAATATAACAGAAATAATTTAATTATCTGGACCGCATTTTACAAAGTAAAACTTAGTTCGAAGTACATATGGAGGAATTTATGTTTAATAAATTTTGTGTGATTTTCCTATGTTTTAGAACTGCTGACAGAAATGTATCAGTAGCTTTCTGTTTTTCATATACATAATACTATTTTTTATTTTATAAAAATAAGTTAAATTTTCCAACTTCTGGTTTTGATATGTGGTTTATTTCCGAATCATATATTGTTTGGTCTTGACATTAAAGTCTTGGCTATGTGGAAGTAAAAGGATACATTATTTTTGGGGACATATGTGGATGTCTTTAAGAATGTTAGAAGTTTGGCCTGAGGTATTTTATATATTTTTTCAGAATACAACATGCTTCTAAGTTAAGGGAAAACATTCATGTTACTCCCTTCCATTTAATGTCTGACATTGAATCCCTCTTTGTTTTTATAGCCTGAATTATAATTACAAACCAAACAGATTCTAAGTGCTCTACTTTCCATTTTAATGTTTCTATCAAACTGTGGTTTGGGAGTGGATAGAAAACTATTACAACATTTTTTAAGTTTTCTAGTCTGCCTGAGCATTTTCATAAACAGTAAAACTTAAGTGATTTCATTTATGAAAGCCACTTGAAAAAAATAATTGGTTAATAATGTTGTCACAAATAAATCCAGTCTTAGAAAGGAGTATTATAAATCTTGCATTTTTATTTGCCAATTAAATTAGTGTAGTTTGAGAATGAAGTGACTAGCTTTTAAATTATTGAGTGATAGTTTAATCTCAATTTTTATAAATTTTTTTTTTGACAGGCAGAGTGGACAGTGAGAGAGAGAGACAAAGAGAAAGGTCTTCCTTTGCTGTTGGTTCACCCTCCAATGGCCGCCGCGGCCGGCGCACCGCGCTCATCCGATGGCAGGAGCCAGGTGCTAGGTGCTTTTTCCTGGTCTCCCATCCTCCACTGCACTCCTGGGCCACAGCAGAGGGCTGGCCTGGAAGAGGGGCAACCGGGACAGAATCCGGAGCCCCGACCGGGACTAGAAACTGGTGTGCCGGCGCCGCAAGGCGGAGGATTAGCCTGTTGAGCCACGGCGCCGGCCAATTTTTATAATTTTTGAAGGATTCCCACCTTACCTCCCAATTAGAAGTAAAAATCGCTTATTTATAAAACTTCTCATGATAAATATTAATAAGAAACTGCAGATAATTTCCTTATTTCATTAATCACTTACAAATATCGTAGAACAGTTTTAATTGAACAATTAGATTTACATTTCTAATGGGTTAGGGCATACATCCTGGGTTAAGAGCAAATTGATAAAAATCAATAAAATGGAGCTTGTGTTGTGGCATCAGGGATAAATTACCGCCTGTCAGCATCCTGTATGGGTACAGTTTTGGTCTAGGTTACCACATTTCTGGTCCAGCTCCCTGCTAATGTGCTTGGGAATGCAGTAGATGGCCCAAGTGCTTGGGTTCCCAGGTGGAAGAATTGGAAGAAGCTCTGGGCTCCTGGCTTTGGATCAGCCCAGCTCTGGCCATTGCAGTCATCTGAGGAGTGAACCAGTGGATGGAAGATCTCTCTCTTTGGCTCTCTCTCTCTCTTTCTCTGTAATTCTACCTTTCAAATAAGTAAAATCTTTTTCAAAAAGTCAATAATATATGTAGGTTTAGCTTAATCTGTGCTGTCTTTTGTGACTATAATTTTCTGTTAAAACAAAAGCACACCATTGGCTTTTAGAAAAAAAGACAAAGAATGTCTCTAAGAATGAATGCCAGCCGGAGCGGTGGCTCAAAAGGCTAAGCCTCCGCCTTGCGGTGCTGGCACATGGGGTTCTAGTCCCGGTTGGGGTGCCGGATTCTGTCCTGGGTGCCCCTCTTCCAGGCCAGCTCTCTGCAATGGCCCAGGAGTGCAGTGGAGGATGGCCCAGGTGCTTGGGCCCTGCACCCCATGGGAGACCAGGAGAAGCACCTGGCTCCTGCCTTTGGATCGGCACAGTGCGCCAGTCGCAGCGCATCGGCCACGGTGGCCATTGGAGGGTGAACCAACGGCAAAGGAAGACCTTTCTCTCTCTGTCTCTCCCTCTCTCTCTCTCTTTCTCTCTCACTGTCCACTCTGCCTGTTGAAAAAAAAGAATGAATGCCAAGAATTGAAAATTTGATAAATAAAAAAAATTACATAATGGAAGTGGTTGGTACTGATTTTCAGGTAAATGACCATAGTGATAAAAATTAAATTTAAAAGGAAGATCACATGTGATAAAGGTAACTGGAGAGGTAGGGATAAGATCAATGATAATTTAAAAAGAATTAAATTTGTGAAAAGTTCAGATTGTGGACACCCTCAGTTATTACATTTTGCTTTGATGGTTTGCAGGCTAGATTTTTATAACCAAAGTCAAGAAGACCCATTGAATAAATAATCCAGTTCATTATATCAGAACCGACTGACAGATGTAACTGAATAACTCAGGATAATGTGGTTAGTTGGTTGTGTTGAGATTTACATGAAGTGCTTTTTGTCACACCATTTTATCACACCATTGCTATGGTTCTATTCTACTTGGGGTCAATGGACTATGAGCAGTAAAGATGGTGGTTGAATCCTGAATGGCTTCTGACCAGTGTATAGGAGGATAAATCATCTTATTTTAACTTGTATTATATTCCATTTCAAAGTATAATTATTGAGTGCCAACATGATCTTTGAGTTTTATTCTGGGCCCTGTAGTTTATACACAATGGGAAGTAAATTAATTCTTCAGATTAAGTTAGAACCTCTCTTTCAGATAACTTATTTTTATTCAAGTTTGTATTTACTCACCAGTGTCTTTCATTAGAAAAATGGCTTTCTGACTTTAAATGGGTCGAGTGCTAAATTATTGGCTAAATAATAGAACAGAATTTCTTTATAACCATATATCAGAGTGGTTTTATTTTGATTTATCAAGATTTTATCTTGATCTGTTAATCCAGCACATGAATCTGGGTCAAGCTTGGCCAGGTAAATAAAACCAATCAACTGCATCTTGGTTGAATAGCTTTAATAATGTGCTCTACTTTCACCATAAAAAATTATTGCATTCTAGGTAAAAGATACTCATCTACTATAAAAAGATATGAAATTGCAGGTGCTATTACTGGAAAGGCAACCTTAATGTTTTTCTTTTCCAAGAAAATGAAAAACAGAGAAACTCCAATTTCCTATTTTGTCAACTATTACAAATGTCTTAAAGCAAAGAAAATGGAGCCTGCATTTTTTCAGTACCATAGTGTTACTAAAGATGTGTTGTCTTACAGCAGTATCCTGCAAGTTAATAAAGAAATTCTGTTTCCATTAGAATGTGTCTCTCTGAGTAGGTGACTCATAAACAAGATCTGGACATGGAATCAGTCTCTTGAGCCTATTTACATTCTTAATCATACACAGCTGCCCAGTGGACAGTGGATTTTGGAAAGTCTTATCTTTTGTGATTAAAACAGTACATCATGGTCACATTAAAATCTGCCAAGTAACCTAATAGCTATAGAAAACTAAATTTTGTAGAAAGTATATGTCCCTTTTACTGTATGGAGAATCTCTTTTTTTGGTATTCTGAACTCAGCTTTTAGCACATTTTAAAAACTGGATTTCCTTTGATGCAAAACAGCTGTATCTACATTCTGGTGATATAAACATTCCCCTCCACTCACCCATATCCTTACACTTTCCAGGCTCAAGGAAAAGGATTTAAAAACTGCAGTTTATTCTTATAATGTGCTTTCTACAACCATTATTTTTCTTTTTTAGCAAAATAGTACTTTATAAGAAGACTTTTAGAGAGATGGAATCTGAACACTTACTTGAAAAAAGTAACCTAAAATAGCTAAAAAAAACATTTTCTTGAAAATTTAGTATTAAAATTAAAACATAGCACAACCTTTAACAAGTCTGCACATGCATTTCCTGCTTGGGATGAACCTGACCAATACAGACAATATGAATTGATAAATGATAGATATTTGAGTTGAAACCAGCAAGTCAATTACAATTGTTTTCCTTTTTTTGTTTTTAGGAAGTGATGATTTCAGTTTCTTCAATACCTATACATTATGGCTGCATCTTTTTTCAGGGCTTTGTGATGATTTGTCTATGGGCTGTCTTAGTGATGTTAGGATGAGATCATTTTGCAACAACATTTGTACCATGATGAATTTCCCACAACTCAGTAACTATATTCAGTTAATAACTACTTCTTAGAATTTTGTATTTGAACAACATCATGCTAAGGTAATTTTACTATGTAGTTAGAATAGTTCAAACCAATTGTTTTAGTTTCTATAATTTTTAGTTAAAAATTACTTAAGGTATACAGATCTCATACATACAGATTTAGGGGCAAACTGATACTTCCCATCCCACCCACCCTCTTGCCCATACTCCCATCCTTCTTCCTCCTTCCTTTCCTATTCTCATTCTTCATTTATACAAAAAATCTATTTTCAGTTTATTTTATTAACTGAATTAACCTTACACTAAGTAAAGAGTTCAACAAAGATTATAAAGAAAAAATACTGTTCTTCAACGGTAGAGACAAAGGCTGTAAATGATCATTGAATCTCAAAATGTCAATTTTACTTCAATACATTATATTTTTGGCACTCAGTTATCACAGATCAGGGAAAACATATGGTATCTGTCTACTGGGGACTGGCTTATTTCACTAAGTTGCATTCATTTTGTTGCAAAAAATGATTTCATTTTTTATATGCTGAGTAGTATCCATAGTGTATATAGACACCATAATTTCTTTATCCAGTCATCGGTTGATGGACATCTGGGCTGATTCTATATGTTAGCTCTTGTGAATTGAGCTGCAGTGAACATGGTGGGTACAGATAACTCTTTCATCCGCTGATTTCATTTCCCTTGGGTAAATTCCTAGGAGTAGAATTCCTGGGCCATATGATAGATCTATTTTCAGATTTCTGAGGTATCTCCATACTGTCTTCCACAATGGCTGCACCAGTCAGTTTCTATTCTTACCCACTGTGGATTAGGGTGTTTTTTTTCCCCCACATCCTCGCCAGAATTTATTGTTGATTTCTGTCTGATAACCACTCTAACTGGGCTGAGGTGAGGTGATACTTAATTGTGTTCTTGATTTGCATTTCCCAGATAGCTAGTGAGCCTGAGCATTTTTTCATGTGTCTGTTGGCCAATTTAATTTACTCTTTTGAAAAATGCCGCAGCTCAATAGGCTAATCCTCTGCCTGCAGTGCTGGCACACGGGGGTTCCAGTCCTGGTCAGGGCGCCAGATTCTGTCCCGGTTGCCCCTCTTCCAGGCCAGCTCTCTGCTATGGCCCAGGAGTGCAGTGGAGGATGGCCCAAGTCCTTGGGTCCTGCACCCGCATGTGAGACCAGGAGAAGCACCTGACTCCTGGCTTCGGATCAGAGTGGTGCGCCGGCCGCAGTGCACCGGCTGCAGCGGCCATTGGAGGGTGAACCAATGGTAAAGGAAGACCTTTTTCTGTCTCTCTCTCTCATTATCCACTCTGCTTTGCCCATTTCTTGACTGGATTGTTTGTTTTTTTATTGAGGTTCTTGAGCTGTTTATAGATTCTGGATATTAATCCTTTATCAGTTGCATAGTTTGCAGATATTTTCTCCCATTTTATCTCTTGCCTCTTCAATTTGGTGAGTGCTTCTTTTGCAATGCATAAGCTTCTCAGCTTGATGTAATTCCATTTTTCAATTTTGGCTTTGATTTCCTGTGTTTCTAGGTTCTTTTCCAGGAAGTCTGCCTATCCCAATATCTTGGAGAGTTTCCCCAATGTTCTCTAGTAATTTGATGGTATTTAGGCCCTTGATCCATTTTGGATTTTTGTGGAAGGTGTAAGGTAGGGGTCTTGAGTTCAAACCAATTTTGAAAGGATTGTTACATGGTTAGAGGCCAGGATCCAGAAACTCCATCTGGGTGTCTCATGTGGGTGGCAGGGACCCATATACTTGAGCCATCATCTGCTGCTTCCTAGGCACGTTAGCAGGAAGCTGGGTTTGAAAGTGGAGTCAGGGCTTGATCCCAGGCATTCTTTTGTGGATGGCAAATCCCAAACAGTGACTTAACCTGCCTTTGCTCTGTGTTTTAGCCTAGTACTTATTTACCTGTATAGCCTGCATGCTTCTCTAGTTGCCAATTTATGGACTGTTATGTGGAATGCAGTAATCTTCTGCAAGTTTTGTGGTGCTAAACTTTTCTAAAAGGTAATTTAATTACACATGGATATCCTATGTCACTGTTTTGTGTTTGTGTGTGTGTGTGTGTCTTATTTATTTTTATTCAATTCTAACATTTTTAGCTACTACTCCTAATAATAATATTTAAAATAATCCTGATACTTATAAATAACTTCCTACATGCCAGGAAACTACTTTTACTGGATTATTTAATTTATTTTTTCACAGCTACCCTATAAAGTACATCATACAGTTATTAAATTTATTATCAGTTTATAAATAGGCACCTAA
The DNA here is from genome assembly GCA_949820135.1 of Sylvilagus floridanus. Classification (NCBI taxonomy): domain Eukaryota; kingdom Metazoa; phylum Chordata; class Mammalia; order Lagomorpha; family Leporidae; genus Sylvilagus; species Sylvilagus floridanus. Next base: position 132,318,889 of record OX463236.1, on the reverse strand, counting down.
ATATAAGATAATTAATCCAAAATTATGTTACTAGCAAAAGGTAGAACCAAATTTAATACCTAGACAGTCTCCAAATATACTTCAGCAGGAGAATGGATAAACATATAGTGGTATATTGATAGAGTGGTATAATACAATTTACAGATTAGAATAATACTAACAGTAAAAAAGGTGAACTACTTATAAATATAACAGCATGGGTTGTAGTATATAGGATATAGAGAGTGACCAAGACTTTTACTCCATGATGGATGAGCCCTTTATGATTCCCCTGGGTGTGACTAGAACCTATAAGTACAAGTACCTAGCACATACATTAATCAGTGTTTTCTAAAGAAGAAGAACCAATAGCATATATTTGTATGTGCTTATACAAAGAGATTTATTATGGGAATTTGCATATGCAGTCATGGAGGCTGACAAGTCCCACAATAAGCCATCAGCCATCAGCAAACTGGAAACCCAGGAAAGCCAGTGAAAAATACAGCTGGAAACTGAGTGGCCAAGAACCAGAAGAGCCTATAGTGTAACTCCTATTCCAGGGCCAAAGGCCTTTCTGGGTTATGCTGCCACAGTGACCTCAGGGTTTGAGTGGGATTGGGTAGAAGTTGGTATAACTCCTAGAGTCCAAAGGACTGAAAATTGAGTGCGGGATAATATGGATCTCTCAGCTCAAGAAGAGAGAGAATATACCCACTTTGTTCCATTTTTGCTGGCCACCTATGCTTGTGAGGGCAGATTTTCTTTACTCATTAAATGCTAATCTTTCTCCGAAACACCCTCACAAGCACATCCAGAAATAATATTTTTCCAGATATCTGAGCATCCTTTATCCCAATCAAGTTGACTCATAAAATTAACTATTCTGTCACTCATGGATTATGTTACATTAAATGGAGATAGAGAGAAGTTTATAGATGGGTCTGTCTTTATCAAAATGGTCTTTTGTAAAGTGAAAATTTTCTCTACCTGTTTTTGGATGAGGAAGTTAGAGAGACGTACTCTGGTTGACCTGAAAGAAAGGAAAACATTCATACCATGAACTTCCTATGGGGACCATGCGAGGAGGATATAGAGCACCTGATGAGAATTAGCAGCCCTTGCTGATACCTTGATTTAAGCCAGTGAGATTGTGAGCAGAGACTCCATCTAAGCTGTGCTCGGACTTCAGACCTACCTAAGAAATCATAAATGTGTTGTGGTTTGCTGCTAAATTTGTGGTAGTTCATAGCAATACAAAACAGATTCAAAGGTGAGTCCCATAGTTGTTATGCTGAACCAAAGAAGCTGGACACAACATAGTAATAACAGTATGATGCCGCTTAGGCATTTCTAAAGCTGTCCCAAATGAGGGAATGGTTGAGGCAGGTTCAATATTTTGCCTTGTGGTAGGCATATGAGTTATATGTTTGGGCCTATTCATGAAAATTTTCCTGCTAAGATTTTTCTACACTTGAATATATGTAAGATATACCTTTAAACAGAATTATTAGGTGGAATCATTATGTTAGAGGAAAGCATACTGAACTTATAAACAAAACAAAGACAGCTGGATCTTGATAATAATTGAAATGTTATGGTCAATGTACTATTCTGATTATATGTTTGACATTCTGTTATAAAATGTTTTAAACCTTCTTAGATGATTGTAATGTAATGTTGAGAACCACTGATATATGTAGATTAGAGAATGAAAATTGCGTTTTGGAAATCTTGGAGTACTTTGCAGAGAAAATGTAGTGAATCCAAAGCATGTTGTATTACCAGATCTGGGATTGAACTTATCATGTCTCATCTCTGTCATCATCTCCAAGTGAACTGATGAGAAGATTGAGACCCAGGGAAGCCAAGTATCTAAGTTCAATCCACACACATGTTAGTAGAATGAGGGCTAAATATCTGAAGAGGATAGACCTTTATCTCTAGGTTTGTCCTGGTGATTAATCTGGTGATTTACTCTTTTTTGACTTTGCACAATCTTGGTTTAACAGCAGGATTGAACCTGTTCAAAGTGAAAAGAACAGGGAATCTCACTGACACCTTCTATGTTACTATAATCAGTCCCTTGTATGAGCTCCAAAGACTCCCCCTTTCTTTAGCTGTCCCTTTAACAACAAAGCTACCATTATTACAGAATCCACTTGTAGTCTATCTTGCCCTTGTAACACTTGACCATGGTACATGAACAGGGTTCCTTTCCTGGAGTATGTTATATGGTGAATCTAGCTGTGTCCATCACAGGTATCCTACTTGGTGGGATTAGAATACTGTAGGCATCAAGTGCATTCTGCTATTTGTTCTCCATAAATTTTATGCCTATGCATGTGGTTCTAGAACTCTTTTTATGTTTCTACTGAATAATAGTTGTAGACTATGAAGGAAAATGCACCACTTATTTCAGTGTTATGTTTCTTTCTCTATCCTACCCTCTTGTGGGGGATATTGGTAGGAATTCAGCTGGAATTATCTGCCTTTGGGATTGGGTCATTTCACTTTCAGTGACATGGTGGGCGTATCTTTTCACGGCTAGTCACTGGTGGGTATATCTTTTTACAGCTACACAACTTTAGAGCATCCTAGCAAAAGGTGGGTCTCTTGGGATCACTACAACTATATATTTTGTATGAAAGAAAACAAAGCACAAGAGATAATTTGGGTAGATGTCAGATATTTCTGAATATTCTAAATTTTGGAGTATTTCTGTTGTGTTAATTCCCCCTTTCAGATTATATTCTTGAACAGGATATGCCAAGCCATCTAAGTCATAATTGAGTACATGAGTAGTACATGAGTAATCGAGTCAGACTTGTTAGACTTTCTTTTATTTGACAGGAACACACACACACACACACACACACAACAGAGAGAGAGAGAGAGAGAGAGAGAGAGAGAGAGAGAGAGAGAAATCCTTCCTATTGGGGCCGGTACTGTGGTGTAGCAGGTAAAGCTGCCCTTATGGACACTGGTTCAAGTCCTTGTTGCTACACTTCTGATCTAGCTCTCTTTTAAAGTGCCTGGGAAAGCAGCAGAAGATAGCGCAAGTACTTGGGCCCCTGCACCATTGTGGGAGACCTAGAGGAGGCTTCTGGCTCTTGGCTTCAGCCTGGCCAACCCCTACCCATTGTGGCCATTTAGGGAGTGAGCCAGCAGATGGAAGATCTTGCTCTCTCTTCTGTAACTCTGAATTTCAGATACATAAATAATTCTTTAAAAAAATCCTATCTATTGGTTCACTGCCTAGAGTCTCACAACAGCTATTTCTAGGCCAGGTATGGAGCCAGGAACTATGAATATAATCCAGGTTACTCATGTGAGAGGCAGAAATCCATACTTGAGCCATCACACTGCTCCCAGAATCTGCATTGCCAGGAAGCTAGAGTCAGGATCTGGAGGTAGGAAATGACACTCTGATGTAGGATGTGAGAATCTTTTTTTTTTTTTAGATTTATTTATTTATTTGAAAGGCAGAATTAGAGAGAGAGAGAGAGAGAGAGAGAGAGAGAGAGAGAGAGAGTCTTCCATCCCTTGGGTCATTAGTCAAATGGCTGCAATGACTGGGACTTGATCAGGCCAAAGCTGGAAAGCTGGGAGCAAGGAGCTTCCTCTGGGTCTTCCACATGAGTTCAGGGGCCCAAGGATTTCCAGGCACATTAGCAGGAAGCTTAATTGGAAGTGGAATGCTGGAACTGCAAGCCATTACTTTAACCCACCATGCCACAGTGCGGCCCTGGGATGTGAGAATCTTAACCACTAGTCTTGCTTTCTCTTCGACATTTTTTAAATATTCAAAATTTAATAGACATAGTATAGAAGTAAGAGAGTAGCCAAAACCCAGTGAACTAAAGATGAACTTTATAGTTTTAATTTCTGGAAATAATAATCCAACCCATTGATACACAATGAAGAGAGCTAAACAAAATGAAGAATGATAGAAACACACTCCTGATAGGTCCAGATGGTGGCATTATATAGCATAGACTTTGGAATACCATTGTCAGTAGTCAAAGAGAACGAATTTTGCCAGATAACTAGTAACTGTAAAAAAGCATTTGGAAATTCTAGAACTCTAAATAACTGAGATAAAGAAATCAGTGCATATCTTAATAGTATATTTGGTATAGTTAAAGAGATCATTAATAACAGTGTATAGAGAGTAATAACAATAATACTACAGAAACAATGAATAGAAAATGCTGAAAAAAAAGAGATATATATGAGACAAAGTACAAAAAGTCTACATAGGAGGTATAGTTATAATTCCACAAGGCAAAGAGAATGTGAAAAACAATAATTGAGGAGAGATTGGCTGGGAAACTTCTGAACTGGTTAATGCAATAAAGCCACATGTTTGAGAATGGTAGTGGTCTCTGAGCAGGATAAATATGAAGAAAAACACATTAAGACAATTATAGTAAAGTTTCTGAAATATGTAGCTAGAAAGAAAATCATAAAAGATATTTTACTGTCAAATGAGCCACAATAAACATAACAGTTGACTTTTTAACAAAAACAATGGAAGGCATTAAACACTGGAATTGTAATTCAAACTGCTAATACATATTGTGTGTGTATATATATATATATAAATACATATATACCTTTATATATACTGTAGTACACATTATCCACAAATATGCTATCATAAAATATATATTCTTCAAAAGGGAAGGTAAAATAAAGATTTTTAGAGACTATTCACAGAGAATTTATCTAGGAAATGTATACTAAAAGAAGTACAAATGAAGTACTCCACACAGAAAGAAAATGAACCTACCTGGATGTGTGAAAAAAGCAGAAAGCAATGAAAGGGTATTGATTCCATATCTTAGCTATTGTGCATTGAGCTACAATAAACATGGGGGTACAAATAGCTCTTTCATATGCTGATTTCGTTTTATTCAACCCAGATGTCCATCAACTGCTGACCACATAAAGAAAATGTGATATATATACACTATGGAATACTACTCAGCCATAAAAAAACAATGAATCCTGTCTTTTGCAATAAAGTAGATGCAATTAAAAACTATTATGCTTAGTGAAAAAAGTCAGTCCCCAAAAGACAAATATCATATAGTTTCTCTGATTTGTGGCAATTAACATGGAATACAAAAAAATGTATCAGAATGAAATAGACATCCTATTATATTATTGTTTTATATGTTCCTAAGGAACTGTAGTCCTCCTACTTTTCACTTGTTTAATATTATGGTTAATTGTGCATTAAGCCTGTGATTATAGAGTAAATTTAAATTATGTTTTTGCAAAAATTAAAGAAAAAGGAGGGAAGGAGGGGGATTGGGAGAGGGAATTAGGGAGGGAAATATGATTATCACTTTAGAATTGTACTTATAAAATATATAAAATCTGTTTTCTTTTTATAAATAGAAATTAAAAAGAGAAATCTACCTCATAAAATAATAAATGATATGATGTAAGAAAATGATACAAGAATATGATAGAATATGATAAAAGAAAAAAATAAGAAGGAAGGAGGGGAGGCCAAGGGAAGGAGGAAAGTATGGTTATTGTGTTAGAAGTGGATCTATGGAATACATGAAATCTCTTCTCTTTATATTAATACAAATTTTGAATAAAAAAAGAATGAGAGGTTAAGTAAAATCTTTAACATTTTCTATAAGAAATATATCTATACATTTGTTAAACTTTATACATTATGTATTAGTATATATAAAAAGTAATTTATTAGTTCACATTAGTAAAGCTAGTAGCAGTGAAAAATTAGGACCATTACTTAATCCATTTTGTGTTGGTATATGATATCAGCACTTAATAAGATAATGAAGTTTGTTTCATGATCTTCCTAGCTGGAGTGTTCATATAATTTGGCACCTTTGGGCTAGCCAGGTTCCTCTTGTTTTGTCACAAGATGGTGAAGAAGCAGAAAGGGAAGCTACTACTTGAAGAAGAGGCCAAGATGTTAGCAGTAGACTTTTTGCATGAGACAGTGTTAACCCACTCATGAGACTTGGGTCCCTACAACTTAATAACTTTCCTCCACCTCAACAAGGCTATACTGGGGAACAAACATATAGTACAGTCAGTTTTGGAGGAAAAACGGTACCTGAACTGTGCAGACCAAATGCTAATAAAAGTTTCTATATTCTAAAATAGAGAGTGTTTATTTCTACTTTTTAAAATATCCTGGTTTTTATCTGATAATTTATATTCTTTGTAAGTATTATGGTCTAATTACAAAAAAAATGTAACTACCATTTTTCATGAAAAATTGTGAAATGAGCCAATAGCTTCTTTTCTATAATACCTTTGCTCCAAATTTTATTTAGGAATGTGTTTTCTTAAGGCTGACAACCAAAATATAATTAGTAGAGATTTAAGAGAAATGAAAGTTCACCTGACATCTCTAAGATGTCTAAAAGGACTTGTGGAGCTTACTGAAGCTTATATTTTTGTTATAGATTCCAAATGTATGACCTAAACATTTTTTAAAAATAGAAGAGCAGGCTGGCATTGTGGCTTAGCAGGTAAGACTGCCATCTGCAGTGCTGGCATCCCATATGGTTTGTGTTCTGGCTGCTCCACTTCCAAACCAGCTCTCTGCTAATGGCCTGGGAAAGCAGCAGAGGATGGCCCATGTGCTTGGACTCTTGCCACCATGTGGCTCCTGACTGCTGGCTTTGGCTTAGCACATTCCTGGCCATTGTGGCATCTGGGGAATGAACCAGCAGATGGAAGGTATCTCTCTTTCTACCATTCCCTCTCTCACTGTAGCTCTTTCAACTGAATAAATACATCTTTAAAGTGAAATAAAAATGAAGAGTAGGCACTAAAATTTGGCTTGCAAATTGTGATATGACATTGGTAAATTACTATTTGAGGAAAATTCTTTCCAGTTTCTATCTACACTATACATTTCTTTATACATTTCTTTCATTTTAATTCAGAATGTAACAATTATCTCTGTTTACAGGTTCATGAAATCCTCAATTAATTTTTAGAGGGTGCAATAAGCTATGACATAGAACTTGCCAAAAACTTAGGTATTTTTGACCATATTCCATCATTTATTTAATGTTTATTTATTTATGTAAAAGGAAGAAGGGGGAAAGAGAGAGAGAGAGAGACAGAAAGAGAGATTGATTTATTATTCATTGGTTCTCCCCAAATCCTTAATAACCAGAGGGAACCCAATCAAGATCTCCCATGTCAGTGGCAGGGATCCAACTACTTGAGCCATCATCTGTTGCCTCCCAGAGTGTGTTGTAGCAGGAAGCTGGAATTGGGAACAGAGCTGGGACTCAAACCCATGTACTAAGATATGGGATGTGGGTGGCCCAAACGGCAACTTAAAGAAGCACCGTGAAACCCACTATTTCATCATTTATTTGAATAAAATTGTTCTCATAGTAATACTTGGAAGCAATTTTATTGACTAATGTTTTTTGGATGATTATACTTATAACAACTCTGATACTCTGAATTTTTTTTTAAAAAAGATTTATTTATTCATTTGAAACACAGAGTGTCGAAGAGAGAGAGGGAGACACACAGAGAGATCTTCCATCTGCTGTTTCACTCCCCAAATGCCCACAATAGCCAAGCTGGACCAGGCCAAAGCCAGGAGATAGGATCTCCTTTCAAGTCTGCCACTTCGTTGGCAGGGACCTAAGTACTTGGGCTGTCATCTACTGCCTCCCAGATGCATTAGCAGAAAGCTGGCCTGGAAGGTGAAGAGCTGGAACTCCCAACCAGCAGTGACATGGGATGTAGACATTCCGAGTGACAGGAACTCACTGCATCACAAAACCCCCACCCCCAGACATTTCTTTCATATATTTTTAATCTGAAGACTATATAGAAGCTTATATGATGAATGTTGCATTCTAAGGAAATAACAAATTCTGGAGCTGCTATAAAACAATTCACCAAAAGGCAAACTTAAATGAACAACTGAAATACAGTGTGTAATTTAAGACTAGTTATTGTTCAATCTAGTTTGGAAGATTTATCCTGCCTTCATCAAAAAGTGATTATCAGAGACAGAAGTAATTTTTAAGTAGGTAGAATTAGACTTCAGTGAGCTTTACATCATTTTATCGAATGCCTCTTTCCTATTCCATTTTGCCTCTGATAATCTCGGTCTTTATCATATGATTAGTTTGCGGAGTTAACCTGTCTTATCAGTTCAGGCTGCTGTAACAGCAGACTATACACTGGGGTGTTAAACAACAAAAACTTGTTTTTCACAGTTGTGGATGCTATAAATCTGAGACTGGGGTACCATCATGGTTGGGTTCAAGGTGAAGGCATACTTCCTGCTTTGCTTAATACAGGCATGCTCTCAAGTGGCAGCAACCTCTGTTGTGTCTCTTTTTATAAGGCACTAATCCCAGTACCTACTGAACTTTGAAAAGCCCCTATCTCCAAATATCACATTGGCAATTAGTGTTTTCAACATATTGATTTTGGTGCAACACATACATTCAGCCCAAAGCATCCTCTCCCAAAAGTATTCATATTTTACAAGGAAATTTTTCTATGAAGAACCCAAAGGATGCTTTTTCAAAATATTCTTGATATTCTTTAATTCACATCAGAGATTATCACTCACAATGAGTTACTGCATATAATTATCCAGGAACAATCTAACTTTTCTTCTAGAGAGGTCTACTCTTGAAAAGAAAGTTTAAAAAACCCTAGTAAGATTCAAGCAATTGAACAGGATTGCTTGCCATCAGAATTTGTGATCAAGAGGTGGGACCAAGGTGTATCCTCATTTAGCTTTTGATTAATCAGGATGAATCAAGGGAAATGACCCAGAAAAGATGGGAAGCATAAACAATTGTAGCTGAAAAGGAATGAAAATTAAGTGGACAGAAAGTCCTTTAAGGTAGTAAGGGTGTGCAGTCAACTGGAAGCTGCATGGTGAAATTCATGCATGCTATGAAAAGCCCAGCATTAGTATGCCTTGCCACTATAACTGGGAAATATCAAGGAGATTTTGGAATAAAGAAAAATCACTTACAAATTCATTTATTTAATGTTTTATGATGGACAGACAGAAGAAAAGTTATAAGCATAAGGGAATAAGAACTAGCCATTGAAATACCCAGTGGTCACTTGATGACTAATGTTTCTTTGTAGATTAGGAAAGGATTTGTTTGCATCACTGTTGTCCAGGGGAACTTAAGTTTAAATCTCATTTTTATAAACAACATTCCTCATGAATCTATCCCATCAACCATCAGACATTATACAGATACTGCTGTGTTGATGACTAACATTTTCTCTCTGAGTGAAAACCGGGTTTCATAAAATTTAAGTAGAGATGTTAATTAGGTTGTACAACTAACAGGTCTCTATAGTTCTATCCAGTATTTAAGATGATGAAAATATTAATAAAGGACATGATGAGAATGTATAAAATATGTTTTCCAGCTACCACAAAATGAGACAGTCTAATCTTGTTTAATTACTGGTTTTCTTTCATTTTACAGTTAATATTCTTAAAGTGTTGGATTAAAGAATAAACGTTGATTTGTCAGAGCCAAAAACTGGAAATATCAGTACTTTTCAGCATGCAAAATGAAATCACAACTGGAAGCAGCTTTTTTGTACATTTTCTGTAAAAAGGAGTTGAAAATCTCAAAACAGTGTTGAAAAAGTATGAGGCTATGAGTTCCAGGGGCACATGTCTCTGTATGATGATAAGTTGGTATTGTTAGGAGCAAATTGGCAAAGAATTTGTTTTAATCTATTTGTAACTACAGTTTTTAATTTGTGGGTAGAGTTTTGTGTAGTACACAAGAGTAGTAAGACATAAACGTAAGGAAAGCCTAAATGTTACAGCCACTTACTCTTACACATAAATGTGGCATCTCTTAAATAAGTTCCCCTTGCCTGGTAATAGTACCCTCCACGTAGACACTTAAGTTTTCTAGGTGATTGGTAATTCATCACTAGACTAAATTCAAAGAGAAGATGCTTACCAAGGCTTCTAGGCACAGTTAGAAGATAGATGATCATGATCCTTCAAATGCTTACCTGCACACTGGGTCATGTGTTGACAGTGATTTACTGAGCCTATCACTCCTAATACCTCAGCAGTAAATTCTTACCCTGACTCTTTTTTTCTCTTTCCCCATTTCCAGGGGTTAAGGTAGAATCCAAGCTATGTATAGCCTAGGAGTAATAGGGTAGAGGGGAGGCACTTCTACTGGTGCCTCCCATCCTACATCCTAATGTAGGATGATTTTCTTCTGTGGATCAGGAAATGTGAAAGCACATTTGTCCTATATATTGGAGGATGAAGGAAGAGATATTTACTGCCAAAGGTAATTACAGATAAACCAATTTTAAGAGTTAAGTAAAAGAGATAATCATTTGATATGAATATGAAGATTGGGAGAGTAGGGAGCACAGGAGAACATAACCATAGTGGATAAGGTCAAAACAGAATGACATTATGAGGTAGGCTTTCCCTGAATGTTGAGCATATTTTCAGTTCTAGTTGAATTCATGATCTGCTAACAAAACTGTAAAGTCACCCATTCTTGGGACTACAATGACAATTTTTCATATTCTCAAATTTTACTTTCCAGATTTTTTGTAATTTTGAGTTATAGTTCAATGTTTAAGTATTTTCTAGCTTGATACATATAGGTAAAACCGTTAATATATATTCTAATATTAAAGTTGATAAAATTATTTTTAAAGTAGAATTAAGAAATATTAACGTGGTTTAACATGGCGAAATACTTTAATAAAGGATTATCTAATATTTTTCAGATCAGTAATACCTCATATAGAATGGTTACCTAATGGAAACACCTCCCATTCACTTGTTCACTGCCCCAAACACTGAAACAGCCAGTATTTCTGAGTCTACAGGCCAGGAACTCAATCCACATCTCGCACAAGGGTGGCAGGGACCCAAGTACTCAAGCCATCATCTGCTGCCTCCCAGGGTGTGCATGAGCAGATTTTGGCATTGAGAGTGCAGCCAGCACCAAAACCCTGGCACTTTGATATGGCCTACAGGCATACCAAGTGCTAGCTTAATCTCTAGCAAAAGTTTTGGTCCTGTATCCTGATTTTTTATGCTTCACTTTTCTCTCTCTGTAATCCTTACCTCATTTCTCTTCTTTCTGTATTTGGACCTTGATGACCATGCATTGCTAGGCAACAGCAGGAGCCATACTTGATATGATTTTTCTCTTGTGCTGTTCTTTAGGAGCCTTTCTGTGCATGAAGCAGAGTGTGCAGTCAAGTTTACCTTTACTCTTTGGTCCTGAAGAAATATTGTTGAAGCTCGGTCATTTCAATTATCTTGACACTTTTATTAGACTTCTTTTTTATCTTCCAAACATTTTTGGTGACTTTAAAGCCATGCCACATAGGTGTGTTCTGCTGTGACTAAGCTTATGTTGGCTTGAAGAATCAAACCAGCTGGGTGTGTTCTGTTGTGGTTTGTGCTGGTGAGTTTCTGGGGCCTGGGATTGCTAAAGTGGTGAATCTTTAAGCACAGTCATCCTTTGGGGGCCAATTTTTACAACATTCTGTTCTATTTTGGCCATGTTTTAGGCTGGGATAGCCAGATTTGGGGCAGGCCCTAGGGACCCAGGAGGCTCGTAATAGCATGTGTTGCTTCCAGGCTTCACTTATCCTGTTCATTAGAATGAATGACAAACCAGTGTGCCTCCATGACTAATGTTTTCATACTTCAAAATGCTGCACAATATTTCTAGGTTTTATGAAATATGGTGAAACCAAATGTGTTGATGAAATTTAGCATCTTGATGCAATATGACTTCATTTCATTGGAAGCATTATGATTTGATACCACTCACTAGTGCTGGCAGATCAAAACAAGCTAACTTTTCCACTTCAGTGATACTCAGTTTAGATTGGAGTAATGTTTGTTTTCACTAATGATTCAATTAATGATCAAAATATGCATAGATTATAAGGTCTGGCTGATATTTTCTTCTGAGAAAACAAAAATAATAATAACATCACATTTCCTTCATGAATTTCAGCATTATACATTTGATTATCAAGCTTATTCTGATTTAAAATCATAATGATTTTATGCTAAAGATTTGACTACAGTATGGGTTTGAGCTTTCTCAAGACATCAGAGCAGATAAATTTTCTTTAAGAATAAGATAAAAATAATCTTAGAAAAAAATTCCTAGAATCTTTATTTGTCCATGAGGATTCATTAAAAAATTTAGAACCTGAAGATATCTGATTTAAAGCATTTAATTACACCTACTTCTTGTGGCTTACTTGAGATGGGATTTCAGAAATATTTCCACGACCCTTCCATTAGCATTTCCTGGGGTCAGGAGAACTGCTTAAAGCACTGAGGATAATCTTGTGCATGTGATTACTTTCAGAGTGTAGAACATAAAATGTGCCTAGGCAATCTTTGCAAAATGAAGGAAAGAGAAAATGAATGCCTGGAATAGAGGAAATATACTGGATGCACAAAAGTTATACGCCCTGATTAGCATTACTGTTACTTAATGTTAGAAAAGCAGGGATCGTAATTCTTTTACTTTGTGAATGTATTAGGGTACGTATTAATTTTATTTACTTTCCACTTAAATCTTATTATTTATATAATTAACTTTTATTTATTTTAAAAATATTTATTTCTTTATTTGAAAGCCTAAGTGACAGAGAAACAGAGAGGGAGAGATCTTCTGTCTACTGGTTTACTCCACAGATGGCTGCTGAAGCCCAGGCTGGGTCAGACCAAAACCAGGAGCCAGAAACTCCGTCATGGTCTCCAACGTGGGTGACTGGGACTAAAAATTTGGTCTGTCTTCTGCTGCTTTCCCAGCCCATCAGTAAGGAGCTAGATCTGAAGCAGGGAAACCAGGGCTCCAACTGGCACTTTGATAGGGGATACTAGCATCATCACAAGTAGTAGCTTTACCTGTTACACTGCAACACCAGACTCTATATAATTATCTTTGGAAAACAAATAAATAAGGAGCTGGCATTGTGGCATAATGGATTAAGCTACCACCCACAACGCCTGCATTTCATATGAATTCTGGTTTGAATCCTTCTGCTCCACTTCATATCCAGCTTCTGCTAATGTGTCTGGGAAGGTAGCGGAAGATGGCCCAAGTCCTTGGGCTTCCGTACCCACATAAAAGACCCAGATGAAGGTCCTGGCTTCCACCTAGCTCAGCCCTGTCCATTGCAGGTATTTGGGAAGTGAACTCTCTCTGTAACTGTGCCTATCAAATAAATAGAACAAATCTTTAAAGAAAATAGAAACAAATAATATAATATCATACTTCTACTTTAAAATCTTTTAATGTCTTTTCACTGCAGCTTATATAAAATACAGCTTTTCATCGTGGTATACAAATATATGTTCAGCCTGGTCCTAGCCCACTGATCCAGTCTCCTTTTATACTACATGTCAATCATGTTGGCACTTGCAGCTCCTAGCTAGTTTCCATTTGAGCACTACTATATTGACAGCTCTGACTGCTTGAAAGGAAGATCTTTAAGTACTTGACTCCTTGTCATTGAACTCTCAGCTTCAAGTTCACCTGTGTAAAGCTGACCTTCCTTGACTGCCCTACTGTACGTTATGGTGTTCCCTCTTGCACTTCTTGCTTGTTCACTGTTTATTTTATATGGCAACAATGACTTTGTGATACTGTCTTCCTGGAGAGCCATCATTACTACTCTGCTCTCAATGTTTAGAACAGAAGTTGGCATAAATTGAATTAATAAATAACTAAGTTTTTGATCACTTATTTTAAATGCTCTAACAGAAGAGTAAAGAATTATTTTGGAAGATTGCCGTATTGTCTAAGCTCCCTCAGTACTCTGTGTGCACATATATAGTTACCATATTACATCCTACCACTTAATGAACTGCTCTAATCCACCAATTCTAATAAAATAAATTTATAATTAAAATGGAGAGTTTTTAGAATATACTGTATTCTTATATGCAAGTAAATATACATAATGTGCACAATGGATTTCATTATTGTCTTTTTCTTTTCCTAAAGGAACTGGTAGTAAGCTTAATCACTTTGCCTGCAGGAGTGGTCTTTGATCTGTAGAATTTGGTTAGACGACTGTATATAATTAAACATAAACAAGAAACCTTTTTTTTTTTTTTTTTGACAGGCAGAGTGGACAGTGAGAGAGAGAGACAGAGAGAAATGTCTTCCTTTTTGCCATTGGTTCACCCACGCTGATCCGAAGCCAGGAGCTAGGTGCTTCTCCTGGTCCCATGTGGGTGCAGGGCCCAAGAATCTGGGCCATCCTCCACTGCACTCCCAGGCCACAGCAGAGAGCTGGCCTGGAAGAGGGGCAACCGGGACAGAATCTGACGCCCCAACCAGGACTAGAACCTGGTGTGCCGGCGCTGCAGGCGGAGGATTAGCCTAGTGAGCCGCGGTGCCGGCCCCTTTTCTTTATATGATTTATAATAACCAGTAGTAGGAAATCAGAAAAAGATCCATAAATAGAATTAACTATATTTCAAAGGTGTGGTATCTTTAACTGCTTTGGTAAATATTTGCCATCATTTTCTCTATTTGAGATTGTCTTTTTAAAAAAGATTTATTTTATTTATTTGAAAGAGTTACACAGAGAGAGAAGGAGAGGCATAGAGAAAGAGAGGTCTTCCATCAGCTGGTTCATTCCCAAAGTAGCCACAATGACTGGAACTGTGCTGATCCGAAGCCAGGAGCCAGGCGCTTCCTCCAGGTCATCCCATGAAGGTGCAGGGGCCCAAGGACTTGAGCCATCTTCTGCTGATTTCCCAGGCCATAGCAGAAAGCTGGATCAGAAGTGAAGCACCCACGACTTGAACCGGTGCCCATAAAGGATGCTGGCACTGCAGGTGGCCACTTTACCCGCTACACCACAGCCTGGGCCCCTTGTGATTGTTTTAAAAGGAAATTCTTTCACTTCAATGTGAAAATACTCAGCCCTAGATAATTTGTTATTTATTTATGCTTTGACAGTAATCAGGTATATAGGTACCTTTTATTTAGCATCTTAAAATAGAGTTCTTTAATTATTGGGAACATTAAGTGTTGAATAGTTATTTATTTATATTTAGTAAATATAGAAAAATGTTGGATATCAGTAGAAAATTATTGGATAATTGTTTCATTAAACTTCAACAAGCATGTTTTCTAAGAAACAATCCAAAAGAAAATAATTTATAGTCATTAAATTAATTCTCTAATGACACATACCCCCACAATAAGAGTCTTTTTTCAAATTTTTTTTACAAAAATATTTATGTTACATTGCTCTTTTCTATATTTAATCCCCTTTTGAATTATATTTAGTGGATATTTGAGGTAGGAAGGATAAAATTGAGATGTATTTTATGAGTTTGTTCAATTAATAGATTATAATTTTGAGTTTTCTTATTAAATATTTTCTTTTAAAATTAGTTCACAGTTTTTCCAAATTTAGAAGAGTACATAAGATCCCTCAAATATTTCTTATTTTCTTTTTTTTAAGATTTATTTTATTTATTTGAAAGAGTTACAGAGAGGTAGAGGCAGAGAGAGAGGTCTTCCATCCGCTGGTTCACTCCCCAGTTAGCTGCAATGGCCGGAGCTGCGCTTATCTGAAGCCAGGAGCCAGGAGCTTCTTCTGGGTCTCCCACGCGGGTGCAGGGACCCAAGCACTTGGGCCATCTTCTACTGCTTTCCCAGGCCATAGCAGCTGGATTGGAAGACGAGCAGCCGGGACTAGAACCGGCTCCCATATGGGATCCCAGTGCTTAAGGCCAGGGCTTTAACCCGCTGTGCCACAGCACTGGCCCCAAATATTTCTTATTTTCATCATTATCTGTTACTCATTTTTGTGATGCTTCCATGATTTTAAATGATATTTCATAAAACTATTAATTTATTTTTATAGAAATATTGATACTCTTTTTAAACATTTAAATAATTCAGAGATACACAAAAACCAGAATACTTTCCATGTCACACCAATCAGAAATGAATTCAATATATTCATAATAATTAGAATGTCATTCTAGAATTTGCTCCATGTATTCAAAAAACATGAATATAGACAGGAGGCATAAAATTTAGAATCTAAGTGCACATAATATTTTAGAATGAAAGTATTAAGTTTAAGGTCACTTGAATTCTACTGAAGAAAAAGAAATGTACATGAAACTGAAATAATTTTTAAGCTTCTGATAGATATTTCTTCAGTAGAGATGATTTGCCTAAAGGTTCTGTGCTTCAGAAGATTGATGAGAAACATTAAGAAGTTTTCTTAAAGCTCATGTTTATTTAAACCCTTTTGACTGGTTTCTGCTGTGGAAGATGAGGAAATGAGTGCTATTCCTTCCTTCTCTCCTCTCCTCTCCTCACTTCAATTTTTTATTCAGTGTATTAAGCTGTTGAATTTTCACATTTTTTGTGTTGACGTTCAGTCCTGTTGCAGTAATTTCCAGAGTTCTACATTACTTCTTGGTTCCACATTAAGTGGCTTTAGTGTTTTCTATTCACCCTCCATGGCTTCTTGGTTCCTTAATTCTTTATTTTCACTCACATCCTGATGACAAAATTTCATTGACAAGTACGCAGAGATATTGTGTCCTCCGAGTTTGTGTATGTCTATAGGTTAAAAAATTATAAAACATTTATATTATATTTTCCCACTAACTCTGTAGATATTGTTTTATTTCTGGCATTAAATGTTGCTGGTGAAAGGTCTAAACTGACTTAATTTCATTTCCCATATTTTCTTTTCTCCCAGAAAGGATGCACTCTGGTGTTCCAGTTTGTTTTAAATTTCATACTTAATACAGAGAACTATTGGGTAGGGTAGTATATATATATATATATATATATATATATATATATATATATATAAATTATAACAAGGTTTATATCAATTTTGTGTTTTTACAATTTTAAAAATTAACTGAGGCATGTGATTTTGCTTTTTATTTAAAATTCAGGACCCAAAAAGCAAATATTTCTTTTCCTTTATGTTTATTTTTTCTTTAAATTTTTTAATATAAAGAGTGCATATTTCATGTATTTCAAAGGTACAATTCTAAGAAATAACCATACTTTCCTCCTTTCCCCTCTACCTCCCTCAACCCTCCTCCTTTCTTCTTGTTTTCTTCTTTAATTTTTGTAAAAGCATATTTTCAGTCTACTCTATAATCTCAGGCTTAATGCATGACTAACCATAATATTCAACAAGTAAAAAGTAAGAAGACCATAGTTCCATGGAAATATAACAAGGGCTAAAAACAACAATCAAATTACAAATGTCTGTTTCATTCATATACATTTTTTGTATTCTGTATTAACTACCACATATCAGAAAAACATATGATATTTGTCTTTTTTGGATTCACTTATTTCACTAAACATAATGGCTTCAGTTACATCCATTTTGTTGCAAAAGTATGTCTGAGTAATATTCCATTGTGTGTGTGTGTGTATGTGCGCGCGCCACATTTTCTTTTTTTAAATTTTTTTAAATTTAAGGTAAATAAATTTCATGTAATCTATAAATACAAATTTAGAAACAGTGATATTTCCCATCTTATTCTCTCCTACCCATCCTCCCACCCTTCTTTCTCCTTACTCTCTCATTCTTTCTTTTAATTTCTGCAATGATTTATTTTCAATTTACTGTATACTGGTAAGATTAACCCTACAGTAAGTAAAAAGTTCAACATATAGTAAAAAGAAAAAAATATTGTTCTTGAACAGTAGAGACAAAGGCTGTAAATAATTATTGAATCTCAAAATGTGAATTTCACTCCTATATATAACATTTTGTTACTGTTACCACAGATCAGGAAAAGAATATGGTATTTGTCTTTTTGGCTTATTTCACTTAGCATAATGGTATTTAGGTGCATGCATTTTGTTGAGAAAGACAAGATTTCATTCTTTTCCAAGTGCTTGGGCCCTGCACCCGAATGGGAGACCAGGAAGAAGCACCTGACTCCTGGCTTCGGATCAGCACAGCGCCGTAGCGGCCATTTTGGGAGTGAACCAATGGAAGGAAGACCTTTCTCTCTGTCTCTCTCTCTCTCTCTCTCTCTCACTGTCTAACAATGCCTGTAAAAAAAAAAAAAACAACAACAAAAAAGAAATGAGTATTTCATTGTGTATATATACCATCTTTTTTTTTTTTTAATTCAGTCATCAGTTGATAGACATCTGGGTTGGCTCCGTATCTTAGCTGTTTTGAAATGAGCTGCAATAAACATGGGGGTAAAAATAACTCTTTTAAAATGCTGGTTTCATTTCCTTTGGGTAGATTCCCAGGGGTTGGATGGCTAGGTCATGTGGTAGATCTATTTTCAGATTTCTGAGGAATCTCCATACTGTCTTCCATAATGGTTGCACTAGTTCACATTACCACCAACAGTGGATTAGGGTACCTTTTCCCTCACATCTTTACCACTGTTTTTTATTGTTTGATTTTTAGATGATAGCCATTTTAAATGGAGTGAGGTGAAAAGTCATTGTGGTTTTGATTTGCGTTTCCCTGATGGCTACTGATCCTGAGCATTTTTGCAGGTATCTGTCGGCCATTTGTATTTTGTCATTTGAAAAATGCCTGTTCATATGCTTAGACTTTTTATTAACTAGATCTTTTGATTTGTTATTGAGTTTCTTGAAATGATTATTAATCCTGGATATTAATGGTTTATCAATTGCATAGCTGACAAATATTTTCTCTCATCCTTTCAGTTGCCTCTTTATTTTATTCAGTCTTTCCTTTGCTGTGAAGATGCTTCTTAGCCTGATGTAATTCCATTTTTCTATTATTGCTTCTAGGGTCTTTTCCAAGACATCTTTTCATAGGCCGGTGCTTTGCAGAGTTTCCACAATGTTTTCCTCTACTAATTTTATGGTATCAGGTCATAGATTTAGATCCTTGGTCCACTGTGAGTTGATTTTTATATAAGCTATAAGGTAGGGGTCTTGTTTCATATTTCTGCATGTGTATTTCCAGTTTTCCCAACACCATTTGATCAAGACACTGTCCTTTCTCAAAGGATTGATTTTAACTTGTCTGTCAAAGATTAGTTGGTTCTAGCTGCATGGATTAATTTCTGGTGTTGTTACTCTGTTCTGTTGATCAACACGTCTGTTTTTGTGCCAGTACCAAACTGTTTTAATTATGACTGCCCTGTAGTATGTTTTGAAATTAGGTTGTTATAAATTTTCCTCTTATTACTGCTTTTGCTTGATCCCATAAGTTTTGATATGCTGTGGTGTTGTCTTCATTCTTTTCCAGAAATTTTTAAATTTTCCTTTTGATTTCTTCTATGACTTCCTGTTCATTCAGAAGCATGTTGTCCAGTCTCCATATGTTCTAGAGTTTTTTTAAGTTGTTAATTTCCAGTTTCATTCCATTTTGGTAAAATACAGATACTTGGTATGACTTCATTTTTTTTTTTTTTGAATTTGCTGGAACTTGCTTTATGGCTTAACATATGGTCTATCCTAGAGAAAATTTTATGCACTGACGAAAATAATGTGTTCTGCAATAGTAGGATGAAAGATTCTGTAGATATCAGGTCCATTTGGTCTATAGTGTAGATTAGATGTGTTGTTTATTTATTGATTTTCTGTCTAATTGATCTGTCCATTGATGAAAGTAGGATGTTGGAGTCCAACATTATTATTGTATTGGTACCTTTAGATCTTCCTTTAGATCCATTGAATTTTGCTTTAAATAGCCAGGTGTCCTGGCATTGGGTGCATATGCATTTACTATTGTCACCATCTTCCCATTGAATTGATCCCTTCATCATTACATAAAAACTGTTAAAAAAAGACAATAAATGGCATTATCTAAGGTCAGATATTATAATGGCTATTCCTGCTTATTTGTGCTTTCTGTTAGCATGGAGTATCTTTTCCATCTTTTTACTTTCAGTCTGGGTGTATATGGATGAGGTGTGTTTCTTGTAGGCAGCGAATAGATGGACCTTGTTTTTAATCCACTCAGTCTGTTATGTATCTTATAATTGGAGAATTTAGGCCATTTAAATTCAAGGTTATTGTTGCTAAGTAGCCACTAGATCTTGCCATTTTCCCATAAATATTTCTATTGTTTTTTTTTTTTTGGATGTTTTGTTATTTTACTAGGAGATTTTCTGCCTTCACATTCTTTCATGGTACTGACTGTGTTTCTCGGCTTGTTTGTAGCACATCCTTAATTACATCCATAATAATTAATTATGTAGGGATAGATGAATGTTGAGAAGTTCTTTCAATTTCTGTTTGCTTTGGAATGTCTTTATTTCACCTTATTTTATAAATGAGAGCTTTCCTGGGTACAGTATTTTGGGCTGACAGTGTCTTAATTTTAGGACTCTGACTATGTCTCTTTATTCTCTTCTGGCCTTCAAGGTTTCTGATGAATAATCAGTCATCAGTCTAATTGGAGGTCATTTGAAGCTGATCTGATGTTTTTCTCATGCATATTTTAGAATCTTTTCTTTATTCTTCACTTTTGAAAATTTGACTGTAATATGTCATGGCTGTGTTCTTTTCTGATCATATCTATTAGGGGTTGTATGTGCTTCCTGTAATTAGAAGTCCATATCTTTTTCCAAATTGGGGAACTTTTCTGTTATTTCACTGAACAGTTCTTCTATTCAACGTTATCTTTTCACACCTTCAGGAACTCCTAGGACATACAATCTTGGTCATTTGATAGTATCCCATAAATCTTGATCCCTACTTTTGGTTTCTCTAATTTCTTGTTCTTTGTTCTTCTTGCTCCTCCTTTTCCTCCTCCTCCTCCTTCTTCTTCCTCTTCCTTATTCCTTTTACTTCTTTTCTTCTTTCTTCTTTCTTCTTCTTCTTCTTGACAGATATTTCCAAAGTTTGTCTTTTAGCTTGGATATTCTTTTTTCGCCTCATCAAGTCTGTTGTTAAGGCTTTCCACTATATTTTTTATTTGACATATTGAATTATTCTTCATTTCTAATATTTCAATTTGGCTTCTTTTCATCTTTCTATATCCCAGCAGAATTTTTCATCCATGTCATGTATGAATTTCTTTAACTCATGTATTTGCTTCTGTGTGTTTTCAAGTAATCTTATGATCATTATTTTGAATTCCTTTATGAGCAATTCTTCAGTCTGTTCATCTTCACATTCTACTGTTGAAATGTTTTGTCCTTTTGGGGTAGTCATATTGTTTTCCTTGTCATGTTTCTTGTACTTCTACATTTATTTTTAGGCCATTTCATTCAAAGTTTTTTTTTTCATAAGTAATGACTTGGTCTTGCCACTTTTCCATAAATATTCCTATTTTTTGTTTGGATTTCCTTTATACTTTTACTAGGAGATGTTCTGCTTTCACATTCTTTCAGAATGACAACTCTGTAAGCACTTCCTTAAGCTTCATTTGGAAGGATGGATGAGTGGTTACAAATTCTTTCAATTTCTGTTTGCTGTGGGAAGTCTTTGTTTTACCTTGACTGAAATATATTAGCATCCTGAATGATACATCTACCAGCCAACATGACAGGATACATGAGACTACAAGAGGAGCAAAAGGGGTAGCAGCTAGACTCCAGGGAATTTCCACCTTCCTGGAAAAGCCATCAATGTTCCTCTTCATTAGAATGTACCACCCCTTTTATCACATGAACCATATAATGGTAAACTCCGTTCAGAGATGGGCCATTCTCACTGTGGAGTGTGTACTTTCACTTTCTTAATAAACACTTATTGTTCACTTTTACTATTTTCCAACTCATTCCGGAATTGGTTGTTATAACAAAGTCCAGAATCTGGATACTAGGCAGTAATCAATATCCAAAGCCAGTATGATTCTGAAAGATCATGAGCAATATTCCCTTTAAAAATGAACAGCATTTTCAACTGCTGAGACTGTTTCTACCTCCAGTTGACTCATCTTAAGAGGAGTTACCTGTTTTAAAATTCATAAATAACCATGGCATACTGGATAAGTTTAGTTAAATAATTACTGGAGAAGAGGGGGCATTCCATTAAGGGAAGACCCTTCACTAAGTAAATGATCTAATTTTAACAAAATACTTGGTCGTATTTACCTTCTTTCTGGGTAGAGTTATGAAGGAGTACCTTAGAATACCAGGTTTTCCAGCTCCTCTGGCATTAGGGGTAAAGCAGATAGTAAGTAAGATTGTGAATGTGGGTGTGCTAGAAAGACCATGAGCTTGGAATTGCCAATCTCAGACTGAATTTTACCTTTGCCATTTACTAACCGTGACAAGCTGGCAAGTTATTTAACATCTCAGAGCTCTAGTTTCTTCACATTTTGATAATGTCTAATGTATTATTATAATGAAATGATATATGTAATTGAAACTGGACAAGACCCCCTAAAATTTATACAAAAATGTGGCTCCTTAAAGTTCCCCAGAAGTGCTATCTGGGGTGCCACATGCGCTACCGGAATTTGGGGTGCCATACGATTTCACCGTGGGCTTATTACTAAATCCCCAATATTAATCAGCCCAAAAGGGTTCTTGCCTAATATTTATATAAGAATTCTAAATATGGGCACAGATAAACGAGGCAGCATGGTACATTTTAGGCTTTTATTTAGTGCAAAAGGTATCTAAGAAAGTGAGGGCTTTAGTTCAGTTTGAAGAGAGGAGGAAGTCTGGAAACTAGAGTAGCGTCCATACCAAGCAGAGAGCAGGCCAAAAGCCATGTGCAGCAAGTGCTGTGAGCTGCTATACACTGCTTTTCACCAGCAGCAAAGCAGAGGCAGAGAGCATTTTGGGACACTCCTTGCCTTTTTATATATTTTTCACAGGGGAGTGGCTTGTGGGCAGGTGGGCGCTCAGGTATGTTCAGGTAGAACCTGGTGTCACATGGGGGCGTGGTGAGGGTATCAGGTAGGGTGTGAAGTCACACAGGGATGTGGCGAAGGTGTGGTGTTCCAGCTCACAAATCTAATCAATTTTAGCCTGTATGCCTGCCTACTTCATAATTAATCAAGGATATAGAAAACGATAAGCGCTGGGGCTGGTGCTGTGGCCCAGTAGGCTAAGCCTCCGTTTGTGGCACCGGCAACCCATATGAGTGCTGGTTGATGTCCTAGCTGCTCCTCTTCCGATCTGGCTCTCTGCCATGGCCTGGGAAAGCAGTGGAAGATGGGCCAAGCACTTGGGCCCCTGCACCCACATAGGAGACCCAAATGAAGCTCCTGGCTCCTAGTTTTGGTCGGACCCAGCTCTGGCTGTTATGACCATTTGGGAAGTGAACCAGCAATTGGAAGACTTTTCTCTCTGTCTTTCCCTCTCTCTTCAGTGTCTGTAACTCTGTCAAATAAATAAAATTAAAAAAAAAAAAGAAAAGAAAATGAAAGACAACAGCTACCGTTTCTTGAGCCTTGTGAATTCCAAATGTCTACTGGAAAAAAGTTTTGTTTTGCCTTTGATACTTCTATACCCTGTATCTTTGTGGCCTTTGATAATGAGATGTCAGTTTTCAGAGATGGCAGTTGAGCTGCCAGAACCCAAGAATCCTTTCATCTAGCCATAAAAGGGGCCTTCAGAAAGAGAAAGGAGATGTTATCTCCACAATTTAATGTATTAGCATAAGGAAAGCTACTATCAGTGGAAGGAATTTTGCCTGTTGATTTTCAGAGTCAATTAGATGAAATATTTTAGGAATTTCTGTGAAACTGCAGCCTTGAATCATTTAGCTAATCTTTTATTGAGAGGGTTGTCTGGAGATTGATAAATCTGAGTAATTATTTAAACTGTTTGTAATCCATCTGTACTCTGGTTCTTGGGACCTATGGATGGGTTTCCAGGGGTCAGTGATCTCTCTGAACTGATAGACAAAGCTGAAGTTTTGTGCATTTTTGTTCTCAGGTGTCTAATAGCCAAAATATTCTTAAGAGGGCTCACAGATGAAACAAATTTAGAACCACTTTTATTGCTACTCAAGTAACTGTATGAGAAAGAAACTAGACCAAGATAAGATTATTTCTTTGGATCATAGTAACTTAGCCTGATATATAATAATCTCCACTAAGTTTTGTTTAATGTAATATGTAATATAATAAAGTAAATAATAACCATATTTTCCCCAGAAAATAAATGCAATGGTTAAGTGTGATCTCTAATTACCATGTTATATTTCATATATAAAAGTTTTCACTGAATTTTCTTTTAGAACTCAGTACCAGAAAAATCTTAGCTTCCTCTCAGTATCTGCAATGCCAACTTATTTTCCTATTTTAATAATGGGCATTAGATTCCTCATTCTATTATTTTGTCTTTCAAGAAATAAAAATCAAAACTTAAATGCAATGATTGAATCAAAATTACTCTTACAAATTACATATTTACTTTTTCTGTTCCATAGCAACTATTTTCTAATTATTTTTTATTATACATGTCTTTGCTGACAATTGCCTTATAGAGGGATAATAGATGTGCAATAAACGAAATCCCTTTGGATCTGGCAATGTAGGGGTAAAGGATAAGAGGTTGTCCCTCATTACAATCATCAAGGAAAAGAGAAGAGAGAAACATCACAACAAAGGATGAAAACTTATAATAAATTGCAAACAAATTGTTCACCAAGTTTCTCGGGTAACTCTTGATATTTTCACAGCTGTTGAAGGCCTCCTATACACTTCAAAATGGATCAGATATGCCTCATAAGTGTGTTTCAGTCCTCCCATGAAGGGTCTTAGTCCATCCTTACAAGGATGGACTGGGCCCGAGGAAAGGTAAGTGCGCCGCTCTCCTGTTTCCCAGCCTCCTGGTTCCGGAGACAGTCAGACGCAGTGGGGAGTCATTTATTTCGCACATAACAGAGCCTTTTATAGCACAATACTGCAGAGTCATTAGGGCAGGGCTTAAAGACCACCAATCACTTAAACGGTCATTTTACAGGGCGATTTCTATAGGACTAGCCATATGTCTATAACTTGTTACTAGTTTTGTTAACCTCCCCTGATGTTGCATGGCCAATTAGCTTTTGTGGTAAACAACTTTGGGTTCCACCCACCTTACTTCCTCTGGGCACCATCTTTGAATTGCTTCGTGTAACTAATTTCCCCACACTCCCAGAACAATCAAGCTCACTTATTTAAAAAAAAAGAAGTATTTAATAATTGAATCACAAAAGAGAAATCATGAAATTAATGTGTCTATTTTTTTTAAGTCAGTCTTTTCTTCAAAATTCACCACCTCTTCTAGGGATGGCAAAGGACAAGAGAATGTAGGGATTAGGATAGCTAAATCCAGAAGCTGCAAGGTTATTTTTGAATTAAATTATGCAAAATAGTATGATTAAGAATTTGATAATGGAGTGGAGAGATTAATGTGGACCTAAGAAAGATCTTAACCAATTTTCATTTTAGCTTAGCATATGATTTTTTCATTATTTATTCAAAATGTATTTTTTTTACTTTGTGTATGCACTATTTACTTTGTATATGTGCTATTTAAGAAATTGGAGACATAAATATTAGAACACCATTATTTCCTGTTTCAAGGCTCCCATATGAAGTTTATGGCAGTTTATCATTGTATCATTACCCAGTGAGAGTAACATAGGTCTGTTCCAAGTGCTCTCAGAATACAAGGGTCAACAATTGTCCAAACAAAGAGATATGATCAGAAGAGCTGATTTTGAGCTGGGTCTTGAAAAATGAGTAGGAATTAAAAAGCAAAGAAAGGAAGGGCATAGTAGGCGAAGAGGATGACTTTCAAATATTTGGGAATGTTTGTTCTTCTTGGTTATATAATTTAGGAGACAAGTCAGGATTCACTATTTGTACAACAAATTCATATATATATATATATGTATGTATATAAACAAATCAAGAATATTGTTGAAGGTTAGTCAACTGAATTAGCTCGGATGCCACAGCTTTTAAAATTTTATGCAGGGTTAACTGTGAAAGATACAGTTGTAGTTAGTGATGGAATTTTTATATCAGTTCTTCATTATTCTTAGTGAGATGACAAAAAGATAAGTTGATAAAGAGAAACAACATAAAATGAAAGATCTTAGAAGTTGGTCAAATACTAACTGTAAAATAAAAAGATTATAAGAAAATTCAATGCACAAGTATTTGATAAAGCAAAATTGAAGATTAAAAATACAGTGTCATATCTTACTGAAGCTGTGAAAGCATCATTTGCTTACATGCATTTCAAAAAAGCTGTAGTTAGGAAGTACCCATGTGTGCCAGAAAAACAGAGAAGAGTAAAAAGATCTCATTCTTCCTGTGGAGGACAAGAAGAGTGAGAGCCAAGCTGAACTTTGAGCTGACTCAAAACTGCCCCAAGGAGATTTGAGATTTTTTTCCCACTTCTTTGACCTCTCATAATCTTGGAACATTGCTAGCTTGTTGTAGAATAGTTCATGAAGAAATAAACTCATTTTTTTCCACTTCACTCCCTTGTTTTTAAGTTCTAGATATCTTAAGTGACAGCTTTCAAGTACAACAATTTTTATCATTATGTTGCTTATTAATCACTAGGACCTATCTTGAGGAAAGAAATGAACAGAATATTCATGTTTTCCCCTCCAGACCTATAAAGGTACTATAAAAGCAGGTAATCGTGTTTTTCACAAACTGTTAAGACCTTAAAGCAAAACTAACTTAAGAAATAACACTCTCTATTAAAAATTAGGCCTTGCTAAAGTATAAAACTTGTAAACAAAAGGTAGACACTATATTAATTGATAGAAACCATTGTCTTCATTTTGAAGAGATGTAAGAGCATCATAAAATCAATAAATTATTTATAATCAATGCCCATTATGTAATAGATCAAAGATCGTAGCTACCTAACAAAATATATTGATAAAGTAGCACTCTTTGTTACTTTTACTTTGTGTACTCTCTCTTCTCCATTATCAAATTCTTAATTATACTGTTTTGCATAATTTAATTCAAAAATGATAACCTTACAACTTCTGGATTTACCCTATCTAATCTCTACATTCTCTTGTTCTTTGCCATCCCTAGAAGAGGTGGTGAATTTTGAAGAAAAGACTGACTTGAAAAAATTGTAAAATTCAGATTGGTATAGACATAAAAAATACATAGTTTATTCAATAACTTGATTCTATGTTTATTTAAATTATCTCAACAATTACATTTTACTCTTTAATTTACTTCTGTAGGGCCATTCATAAGTAAATATAAGCCCTTGGAATGCTCTTTATTTTCTTTCACTAGTTTGAGATTCCTCCAAATCATGTGCTTCATGTCTGTGAATCTAAGTATATGTATTTGAATACATCTATATCTTAGTATATAATATTTTACTTGCCTGTTGTTAAGATTTACATTATAAGAGCACAATTTGACAATTAAATCTCCGACATTGTCAGGTTTCCTGTGAACTTCATTGAAGATTAAGGTACTTCATTCTTTATTTAGAAAATATTATTTTTCTGCCGGCGCCGTGGCTCAACAGGCTAATCCTCTGCCTTGCGGCGCCGGCACACCGGGTTCTAGTCCCGGTCGGGGCGCCGGATTCTGTCCCGGTTGCCCCTCTTCCAGGCCAGCCCTCTGCTGTGGCCCAGGAGTGCAGTGGAGGATGGCCCGGGTGCTTGGGCCCTGCACCCCATGGGAGACCAGGAAAAAGCACCTAGCACCTGGCTCCTGCCATCGGATCAGCGTGGTGTGCCGGCTGCAGCGCGCCATCCGCGGCAGCCATTGGAGGGTGAACCAACGGCAAAGGAAGACCTTTCTCTCTGTCTCTCTCTCTCACTGTCCACTCTGCCTGTCAAAAAAAAATTAAAAAAAAAAGAAAAGATTATTTTTCAAGAGATCTATAGAGTGAAAGGAAAATTTCTGGTTTATTATACAATGATGATTTATATAGGTTTATATT
This sequence comes from Sylvilagus floridanus, assembly GCA_949820135.1. Taxonomy (NCBI): domain Eukaryota; kingdom Metazoa; phylum Chordata; class Mammalia; order Lagomorpha; family Leporidae; genus Sylvilagus; species Sylvilagus floridanus. Next base: position 132,291,015 of record OX463236.1, on the reverse strand, counting down.
TATTTGTTCATATCTTATTTAGCGAAAATTTCTGTTAACATGAATGCATTCTTTTAAGTTGGACAAGACATCTTAAAATGAGATGCAATTGTATGTCTGCATTAGAAGAATTCAAGTTGGATATGGACTCTTTTCAGTCATAACACAAAAAAATCTTTGTAGAAATTATTTGTAGATTCCAGTTAGGCTTTCATTTTGTACTTTCCCTATAATACTGAGGAAAAAGAGCCTTCTGATAATTTTTTAAGCAATGCATTCATGAATAACATACATTCTATAAATGTGACTTTCCAGTTATTTGATGAAATTGATTCTCTAGCAGTCATTTTATAAAAATATGGTAAGTAAAACTTATTAAAGATTATTTTTAGGTATAAGTCAGATTGTTTCTTTTTTTTTGACAGGAAGAGTGGACAGTGAGAGAGAGAGAGAGACAGAGAAAGGTCTTCCTTCCATTGGTTCACCCCCCAAATGCCCACTATGGCTGGTACACTGCGGCTGTTGCGCTGCACTGATCTGAAGCCAGGAGCCAGGTGCTTCCTCCAGGTCTCCCATGCGGGTTCTGGGCCCAAGCACTTGGGCCATACTCCACTGCCTTCCAGGGTCACAGCAGAGAGCTAGACTGGAAGAGGAGCAACTGGGACAGAATCCGGTGCCCCAACTGGGACTAGAACCCGTGGGGTCGGCGCCGCAGGCAGAGGATTAGCCAAGTGAGCCACAGGCTGCCGGCCAAGTCAGATTGTTTCTAACATTAACCTTTAAAAATATTTATTTGAGAAATAGACATTGAGCACTCCTGTGCACTGGTTCAGTCCTTAAATGCCCACATCAATGGGGGCAGGGGAAAGGGACAAAGCTGGAAACTCAGTCCAAGGGTCTCACATGGATGGCTGGAAACCAGCTACTTGATTATCAGTGCTTTCTCTCAGAGTCTGTATTAACAGGAAGCTTGAGTCAGGGCCTATAACCTGGCATGAAATCTAGGTACTCCAGTGTGAGACCCAGGTGTCCAAACTGGCATATTAATCTCCAGGCCAAATGCTCAGTTGATAAGAGTGATCTTAAAGTTAAAATAAAAAGAGAGTAAAATTAGACCACAGGAACATCCGGAAACACCGGAATGTTAATGTTTCTGTCTCAAAAAGCTAACCTAACTTCTGAGATTGCCCTTAGAGAAGAAAAAGATGAAAACACCAGTTTAATTAGTCTAATATTTAGAGAAACCCTGCCCTAGTTGATGCCTTGTCACTCATACAGTATACAGGTATCATTTTATCATTTAATTTTTTGTATTATAATTTCTTTACAGCAAAATACTTTTTTCCAAGTCACAACTGACCTTTGATCTGATGGCTTCTCTATGTCTGCTTTCCCAGATAGGTTTCACACAAGCTGCTCTCTATTCATCTGTAGGGTTTTTATCAGCAAAATTGAAATTAATGTCAAGGATAGATTTTTTTCACATGAATGTGTTCTCACAGCAGAAGTCAACAACACATTGCCCTTGACTTTAATAAAATGAGCTCAAAATAGGTATGTGAAAGCAAGGCCATGAACCTATTACATGGGGGATTAAAGGCATTTCCTGGGTTGCAGATGTTTTTGCTTATAGGATGGAAGTACTGTAGAACTGATTCATTTTCTCACGTTTTTCTTATTCTTTCTCTTCTCTCTTTTTTTTTTTTATCATCTGCATTCTTCCTGTGCTATCTTAGGATTTTGGTTTTTCATTCTGAATTTGATTTCTTGTAATTCTGAGACCCAAAATACATGTTCATACATATTTCTTCCCAGACACTTATCACTGTTGTTCACAGGAATGTTATTCAGAATCTGATTATGTCCAGTTGTGTTGTTATCTTGGCACAAAAAAAGGAAAAAAGGCATTTTACATCATAGGAATTTACAAGACAGAAATATCAATTGGAATGGAAGAATGTATGCTACTATTTTAAAAGATATTTATTTGTATATTTGAGATAGAGAGAGAGAGAGAGAGAAAGCGACAGAGAGAGAGAGAGAGAGAGGAAGAAGAGAAAGAAAGAAAAAGATCCATCTATTGGTTCCCCAAATGGCCACAATAGCCAGATCTAGGAAATATCAAAGTCAGGAGCCAGGAACTCCATCCAGGTTTGCCATATAGGTGGCCCAGGACCACATACTTGGGTCATCTTCTATTGCCTTACCAGATGCATTAGCAAGGAGCTGAATCAGAAGCAGAGCAGATCTTGACCTTGCACTCCAATGTGGGTGTCAGTTTTGCAAGTGTGGCTTAATCTGCTGTGTTATATTGCTGGCCCTAAGTACACTTATTTTGAAAGACAGTAAAATGTTCCCCTCCTTTGTGGGTCTTAGGGCTTATATTGAAACTCTATTTAAATCCTGTTTCCCCTTTTGGTGGATAGCTATTTGGACATTGTTCTTCTTGTAGTTGATTTCTAGTTTTCTTCTGTTGTGATCTGATTATAATTTTTAAAAGTTTACTGAAAATTAATTGCCTAATATATTATCTACCTTGGAAAATGTTTTCATGTGCTAAAGAGAAGAAAGTCTATTTTGTAATTGCTGGATGAAATTTTCTGTAAATGTCTCTTAGGTCTATCTGCTCTGTGTGATAGTGCAATGTTGATGTGTCTGTTGTTTTTCTGTCTCGATGACTTGCTGATTGATGACAGTGGGGTGTTAAAGTCCCCAACTATTGTTGTATTGGAGTCTATCTCCCCACTTAGATCTAAGAATATTCATTTTATATATTTGGGTGATCTGGTGTTTTGTGCAATATATTTAAAATTGTTATATTTTCTTACTTGGTTGATTCTCTTATCAATACATAATATCCTTTTGTCTCATAATTTTGATTTAAATTCTATTTTATCTGATATGAGTATGGCTATTCCTGCTTGCTTTTGGTTTCCATTTGCATGGAATATCTTTTTCTATCCTTCTCTTTTAGTCTATGTATATCTTAACTGTGAACTGAGTTTCTTGTACTTTTTAAAAATTATTTAATCTGTTTGGCCAGCCTATATCTTTCGACTGGGCAATTTAATCCATTTATACTCAAGGTTAATATTGACAAGAAGTAACTCCTGTCGTATTGTTGGTTGCTTACTGATTGTTCTCTATGTTCTGTTTCTTTATGCCTCTCTAGCTACTTATCTTTGTGTTTTGGTAGTTTTCTGTCATGATAAGGTTTGATTCTCTTCTGTCTGTTCTGTTAGTAAGTTTTGTACCATCCAGTGCTTTTATGGTGAATGTTATGATCCTTTACTCCTAAGACAGGACTGCAGAGAACACTTACAACTTATAACACTGTGTAGTTCTCAAGCTTAGTCTAGTTTGTGATTTACAGTATCATATTGTGCATGTTTACTTGTTGAACTGAAAGGAATTTTTTGTAAAAGCAGTAACTAACTACACTGCAATGTTTGGAACTGAAAAGGCTATTATAAAATGAGAGTCATATTTTCCTTGCTGAGATATTGTCTACTTGAACAGAAAAAAGGCACCCTTTAAGGGAGAAAGTGAGGTAATACAGAAATTAATTTTGCCATGAAACGATCCAGAGCAATCTGGGGCATTCTGAAGTTAGTGCCAAGTGCAGCATAGGAAAACTGTTTCTTAAAGTATGTCAGTTTTCCCAGAATGTGAAGTCATCGCATTTTCTACTAATTGACTGGCTTGAAAAATTCACAATTTAGAAGCAATCCTAACTTCAAATGAGAGAAGTGTGAATTCATGAAAGTGTTCAAGAAATAAAGCTTGTTTGTAAAGATACAAGTCTACAAGCAAAATATGTGACAACTTGACAAGTCAACAAATCTTTGAAATGTACTTTTTAAATATATCTACTTATTCAAAATTGCTTTATCAGAATAAAAAAGGGATACATTTTTCTACCTCATGATACCTATTTTGTGAGAAAATCTATTTACTATTTTGGGTGATTGCATGAGTAATATAAGCTCTTTGTAAAATTGTAAAATAATACATAAGGGCTTGAATTTTGTTCAAGATTTATTTATTTATTTGAGAGGGAGAGTTACAGAGAGGCAGAGGCAGAGAGAGAGAGGGAGAAAGAGAGAGACAGAGAGAGAGAAGATCTTTCATTTGCTGATTCACTCCCCACATGGCCACAACGGCTGGAGCTGGACCTCTCCAAAGCTTCATCTGAGTATCCCACATGGGTGCAGGAGCCCAAGGACTTTACCATCTTCTGCTGATTTCCTGGCCACAGCAGAGAGCTGGATTGTAAATGGAGCAACTGGGACTTGAACTGGCACCCATATGGGATGACAGCACTGCAGATGGCAGCTTTACCTTCTGTGCCACAGCACCAGTGCCAGGGCTTGCATCTTAAAGTGAAAAATACTTGTGCTAATCTGTTTGCTGAGATATTGTCATTTATGGTTCTTTGTCAGTCCATAGCTTTTTAATACTTGCAAAGCTAAAAGTGAAAGATAGACTTGTCTGTGCCGGCCTGCAGCACAATGAACCAGGTTTCCTGAAACAGAGAGTGGGAATGCGGGGATAAGGACGCAAAGAATGGAGCCAAGACAAATCCTGATCAAGGCTCGTTTATTCAACAAGTCCAGTAGTATTTAAACATGACCAGTTGTATACCAGAAGGCACACAAAAGATTTACATATCCAAAAGACTTTTGGGGTTACAAAGAGTTCCTGATAAGGTTCTTCCCCTTAACAGATCACAAAATGTTATCAATCATTGATTACAAGGGTATAATAAAACACCTAGGTGATCAATGCAGGTTTCAGGTGTGACTGATTATCTACATCATCTCTTGTGGGAAGTTTAGCAGTGAGATATGGTTCTTCCTGCCTCTTCCTAGAATCTCCTTAGCCTTTTGACTGTGCCAGGATGTCTCCAGCCATATGTATAAGTGTAAACAAAAGGGGCGACTGCCTGTGGCTGCCCACACTTGTCCATCTTTAATGGTTTTTTAAAAAGATTATTTATTTGAAGGACAGAGATACAGAGAGAGAGAGAGAGAGAGAATGGAACTCCATCTGGATCTCCCAATGGAGTGAATGACAGGGGCCCAAGTGCTTGGGCTATCTTCCGCTGCTTTTCTGGGCCTATTAGCAGGGAGCTGGATCAGAAGTGGAGCAGCTAGGACTCAATCCACACTCATATGGTATGGCATCACAGTGGCAGCTTAACCTGCAGTACCACAGTGCCTGCCCCATCTTTAATGTTTTATAAGTATATAAAATATACAGTGATGAAATATTAAGCAGTTTTAAAAGTGACATAAATGAGCATGTATATATGTATAACATCATATAGAATATTTATAAGTGCAGATTTTAGTTAATCCTGAAGTCAATTCTAAATGTCTTGTTGAATTAAAAGAAAATAGTCTGTGAGTGGGAAAAATTATTACTATTTTTTAAAATCCCTCTTATTACAGATGTTAACATTAGTGTTAGTTAATACATGAAAGAAATAACTAACAAGAATTTAATTTCTAAATGATTTTGGAATACACTAAAATATGAATTGCTCATTTTGTGTGTGACAAATTTCAGTATAATTCTAGCAGTCTTTTTCTCTTATAAAATCAGTGACTTACACTGTATTTCATGTTATGTTGTGTGATTGTATTAGCATTTGCAGTTTTATCCAATGGCCATTGACAGGGATGTGTAGTGTTCATTAGAGATGTTATCATGGCAAATGAGAAACATAAAAATCCAGAATAATCAAATAAAACACTGTATATTTAAGATTTTTTTAAGCTTGCAAATACATGGACAACACAATTTTAAATGCTTTGGTAACTTATTTATCTTTTTCCCTTTAGATCTCTAGTGAGTTTGCTCATCTATAAATATTAAAAATATCAATAACTGAGAAACCTAATTCACAGGATTGCTGTGAATCAAGAAAAGAAATACAAATATTTGATATTTGTTTATATAAACTGGAATGAGGATGATGGTGGGAAGTATCATAATACATATTCGAAGGCAGAAAGTTAGAAAATAAATCTGTACTATAAATGAAAGTGTGTGGGGCTGGTGCTGTGGTATAGTGGGTAAAGCTGCTGCCTGTAACACTGGCATCCCATATGGGCTCCAGTTTGAATCCTGGCTGCTCAACTTCCGATTCAGGTCTCTGCCATGGACTGGGAAGGCAGTAGAAGATGGCCCAAGTTCTTGGGCTCCTGCACCCAGATGGGAGACCTGGAAGAAACTCCTGATCCTGGCTTCAGATCTGCCCGGCTCCAGCCATTGTGCCTATTTGGGGAGTGAACCAGCGGATGGAAGGCCTCTCTTTCTCTGCCTCTAGTCTCTCTGTAACTCTGCCTTTCAAATAAATAAATTAATTAATAAGCCTTTAAAAATAAATAAAAGTGTTTGACTTAAAAGCTAAAATCTATTAAAGTCTATATTGCTTAAAATTAGGACTGTGCTGTAAACAGATGGTTGCTTATTTTCAATAACGTGAGGGCCTTGGTGGGCAAAATGACACCTTTTATTGGCAGGTGAAGATGATTTGAACATATCTGATGAGCTTTATACCAATATTAGGAGCTATGATAACATTGAAGCCAGATGATCAATTACAGATAGTTTTCCAATTGCTATTTCTAGTGAATGAGATGCTTGTCTTGAAGATAAACTGTGGGCAAAGAACTGTTTGAATGAATCACTAATTGCATCCTGCTCATTTTATAGTCATGTGGACAGTAGTTTCTTTGCATGAAGAATAACCTTGGGATTGGAGTATGGCAGCACCATCCAAGTTAGGGCAACAGGAGTAAAGCTGGCCAGGGAGAAAGAACATCTTCTTAGAGTAATGCTACAACATAGGGATTCAATTTAGTGTAATATGGAAGCCAATACATGGAATGTTTCTTTATCAAAAATTTATTAAAAAGTAAGCTCTTAGATACATTGAGTAGCACTTGAAGAAGAGTTGAGTGATCAATGGCCCTGGTTTGTTAGGGATGGAGAGGTTTTTCAAGAACATGGGATTTTCAGTGCTAAACCTAGGACAACTATGTGCAAACTGGGACAGTTGTGTACCCCAAGAGAAAAATACCAGAAAAATATCCTGGACTCAGAGAGAGGTACAAGTTGTTCTGAACATACCCTGAGGAAAAATAAGAACAAAATCAGGAATGTCTTTGGGATATAATTTTACCTGGTTTTCTGTGAGAAGCAGAAATGAGAAACAGTTTCTGTCTGCGTTACTGCGTGTGTGGTTGTCCCAATACTTTTTCCATGCATTACAGTAACTTTGAAGGCATTGAGTAGAAATAAAATAAAGGTCTGGCTCTGTGGCACAGAGGGTTAATCCTCCACCTACAGTGCCAGCATCCAAATGTGTACCTGTTTGTATTTCTGCTGCTCCACTTCCAATCCAGCTCCCTGCTAGTGCATCTGGGAAAGCAGTGGAGAATGCCCAAGAGCTTGGGCCCCTGCACGTATGTGAGAGACTTACAAGAAGCTCCTGGCTCCTGGCCTCAGCCCAGCCCAGCCCAGCCCAGCCCTGGCTATTGCGGCCAATTGGGGAGTGAAACAGCAGATCAAATATACTCATTTTCTCTCTCCCTTTCCCTCTCTTTCTCTCTCCCCCTCTCCATCATTCTCTCCTTCTCCCTCTCTCCCTCCCTCTCTCTCTGTAATTCTGCCTTTCAAATAAATAAATAAAATCTTTAAAAGAAAAAAAGAAAATGAGATCATCTGCCAATACTCATACTCCTTTAGAGAGTTTCTTCTGGTGGAAGGATGCACAGTCTTATTCCAGGCATGGGAGAAGGACCAGGGAAAGGAAACAACATGGCAAACCTGATGTGAGAAAGTCTGTGACAGTGATAGAATCAGGCAGATAGGCCAACCTCCAGAAAGCTGGTACAGCAACACAAAGGTCCTTTCCTGATGGGGAGCAGCACAGAAAGGAAGAAGGCCTTTGTCAGGCAGCAAACCATGAAGAGAAACCATAAAGAGAGGTGGCTCTTTGGTTAGGTAAGAGAAGGTTCCAGGATACATTACAGGTGTAAAATGTATTGGCCATAAGCACACAGACATACACAAACATTCCCCCAAGGCTTTATGCTTGGTACTTAGGGAATGTGATAGTAGTTAAATAGTAGTTAAGATAACAGAGCCAGTGAGTAGGATTCTCATGCATGGTGCTATTGACTTTGGCGGCTGGAAAATTCTTTTGTGTGGAACTGTCCTGGTTTGGGTTGGTGTTAGCCAGCATTCCTGATCTCTCATTACCACATGCTAGATGACACATTTCCCTCAATTCTGATAATCAAGAATGTCTGCAGATTTTTAAAGATTTATTTATTTGCTTGAAAGGCAGAGTTAGAAGAGAGAAGAGAGAAGGGAGAAGAGAGAGAGAGTGAGAGAGAGAAAATCTTTTCCATTTGCTGATTCACTCCCCAAAGGTCTACAACAGCTGGGGCCAGGCTGAAGCCAGGAGCCAGGAGCTTCAGCAGGGTCTCCTCTGTGGGTGGCAGGGGCCCAAGGATTTGGCCATCCTCTGCTGCTTTTCCAGGTGTATTAGGGGGGAGCTGGATCAAAAGTGGAACAGCCAGGACTCAAACTGTTGCTCACATGAGATGCCGGTGTTGCAGGTGGCAGCTTTACCCACTGTGCCAGAATGCTGTCCCCTGCAGATATTTTTAACATTTTATTTCATTGTGATTTTAAATTTGTGAGGTTGTAATACAAAGGCTTCCCATAGAACTCTCACCCCATTTTCCCTATTAACATCTCATATTAGTGTCTTTGTCAAAATTAATGAACCATACCCAGCTTTTATTAAACTTTTTCTTATCCCAAATGCTTTCTCTTCTATCTCTCTCAGCTTCTAGAAATCAATATTCTGTGTTTACAATGATTTTTTAAAATTAGCTCCTATATATGAGGTAGAGCATGCATTATTTGTTTATCTGTGTCTGGATTATTTCACTCAACATGATTTCCTCCAGTTCCATCCATTTGATTCCAGTGACAAGATTTCATTCTTTTTATAGCCAAATAGTATTCCATTGTATACATATACCATGTTTTCTTTATCCGTTCATCTTATGATGGGCACCTTGATTCATTCCATATCTCAGCTCTTGTAAATGGTGATGCTATAAACATGGTAGAGTAAGTATATCTTTTAAATGATGAGTTCATGTCTTTTGTGTATATACCCAATAATGTCCCCTGGTGGGTGGGGAGGTAATCTACTGCTATAAATATTGATGGTCCATGGAAGCAATTAAGCTCAACTCAGTTAATGGTGTCATAAATATAGGGCATTTGGACCTTATTGGAAAGAGGGAAAATTCTAAAAGTCATGACTGTCATTGACTGAACACTTTGTGTTTAACACAGAGTGCTAAGGGTTTTACATTTATCTTTTCAAGTAATCTTCACAAGGGTTGCACCACAAGGAAGAATAATAACAGGATTCTCAAGACTCCATGGAGTGCTGTATTATAAAGTTTTAATAATTGCATAAAACATGGTACAACAGGAGAAAATGGAGGCAGTTATAGAAGTCCAGAAGCTTCCAAGGCAGATTCTCTGTCTTTTGTCAGATGCACAAGATGCATTTCATCTTGGAATCATGAACTTTACAGATATGTAATGGTATCTTAAGTTCAGTGGAGCCCAAACACAAGTTTACTGGATGCTCTTTTTATCCTTTACTGGTCACTTAGTTATAGTCAGGTGGTCTAACAGATTAAATCAATGCAAACCATCAACCCGTAATCACCAAATGATTTAAAGGAGCTAATACTGAGTGGCTCCAGGAGGGCTTTAAGCCTTAAATGGCACATTATAATTCATTAGCTATTGCATCTCATTCTTATCTTGACTAAGGGTCAGTACCAGACTTCAAGGCATCCCTAAAAATAAACATAAAGCAGTCCCAGTCCAGTTCTAAGATAACCCTATCCTTGCATAGTTTTATTGTCCCTGTTTTACAGATGAGGAAAAGTGAAGGCATTAAGATATTAAATAAGTAGCCAAGACAATATAGCTGACAAGTGGCAGAACTGAGATTCCTCAGAGGCAGAAGTTATTTAACTTCTTCAAGTTGATGTTACTCCTGGAAAAGTGTTGAACTAGGATTAAAATACAGGTTCTACAAATCTGGATCCATTGTTTCTTGGATATACTCTGTCTGTTACCTATAGACTTATCTGGAAGCTTAGAGAAAGTTTTAACATGCAAAAATAGGGACAGGTGGGGAGCACTCAATGGGCAGAAAGTAACGGCAAAGAATTTTCCCAAAAACTGTGACTTAAAGCCAAAGTGGTTCCTGTGTTTATATAATTTTGAATGTCTTTGTACACAGGAAGAATATAAAATACTTACATAGGATTAAGTAGAAGAATGAATATTCATTTAGAATGAGAAAGGAAATCATATCACACTACATGTTTAAGAAGCTAAAATTACCAAAAGCATAACACAATTTTGAAAAAATTAGTTTACATAAACTACCTGACATAATTTTATATTTTTCTGTACCCTTTGGCTATATACTTAAAACAAAGCTTCATTTTTTTAAAAATAGTTTTAGATTTACAGAAAAATTGCAAAGATGATGCTGAAAGTTCTCATTTTTCTCTAATATTAACATCTTACATTAGTGTGGAACATTTATTATACTTAATAAACTGATATTGATACATTGTTATTAACTACAGTTCATAATTTATTCAGATTTCTCAGATTCTTTTTGTTTTTGATGACCTTGATATTTTTGAGGATTGTTAGACAAATGTTTTGTATGATGTCTCTTTGTTAAAAACCTGTCTAGCATTTTTCTCATGACTGGCTTTTGTTGGGGGTGGGAATCAGAGCACCTTTTTTATCATATGTTATCAAAGAAATAATGTATGTCATGTTTCCCCATTGTAAAGTTATTCCTGTCCTCCAGCCCCTTCCCATGCTCCAATCTTTGGAAGGAAGTCAGTACTTGCAGGCCACCCTTAAGGAATGGGAATTGATGCTTCTCTTGAAGAGTATTTATAAAAGCTATCTGTATGTTCTGCAAGAAGCTTTCTCCTTTCTCCTGCTTCATTCATTTATTTAGTTGTTCATTTATAACAGAATGGACTCATGGATATTTATTATTATTATTCAGATTATAATCTGATACTTCTTTATGTAGCTTCTTACACAAATTATTTCAGTTTTGGTACTGGAGGCTCTTTTTTTTTTAGCTCCTCAAGCCCTTTGACATACCCTTGACTTTTTTCAGGTACTTCTGGCATTATGCATACTCTGTGCTTACCTTTTATGGCTTCTGCCTTAGACTTCTAGTCAGTCTTTTTACTCCAAGGATTTCTGGTTTCTTTAACTGGAAATGCTGTTAGAAACAAAGACCTGGGTGCCAGTGTGCTTGTGGCTGCTGGGGTATCACAACTTTCGGTTCTCATCTGACAGAGCACAGAAATATATGTGTGCATACTAACACATGTAAGTACACACAGCTACAATTACTTCTCTATATACCCAAACATCTGTATGTATATTAAGCTTAACAAATTAATTATATCTCTAACTTGAATCTAGTACCACATGCATTATTCTAGTTGCCTGCTTTTGTTTAACTGTAAATTCCCACTCTAATAGCAGGAAACCTGGCTCCTGCCATCATCATTCACTTCTCATATTCAATTCCATAAACACATACACAGTGTCAGAACTGTTAACCTTCACTTTTGTGGGAAACAACTTTAAGAACATGGTGCTCATATACAGTTCCTATTGCCTTTAGTTTTTCAGTCTTTTTTGTGGTAATTCTTTTCAATAATTTTTTATTTATATAAAGGGAACAAATTGTATGTATTTCATATATACAGGTTTAAGAGCATCATGTGTATAATTTTAATAACATAATGATACTTCCCACTCCACCCTCCCTCCTTCTTTCATTCTCACCCTCCCTCTTTCTTTCTCATTTCTTATTAATTTTTGTAATGACATACTTTCAATTTACTTTATAATCACAAGTTTGATCCTCTACTAAATAAATAATTCAACAAGTACGTAGAAAAACACTGTTTACTCATTTCCAAAGATGTATGGGTCAGCACGTTTTCTCCCCACATTGTTCACTGAGATTCTTTCATACATTTGTGCTACACTTAGATTCTATTTTAAGGGTCAGCATTCCTTCCTGGAATTTTCTGACCTCTGTTTCAGCTTCGTTGTTTCTTACAGAGTTTGCATGCATCAAGTTTCACTCTTGCTGCTGTGAAGTTATACTGATTTTGACAAGTTCATAGTGTATATTCTTCATTAAGAATATACTGAATAGTTTCACCTGTCTGAATTGTATTCTTCACCTACTTAACTCTGCCCTTCTGCACATCTCCTGGAAACTACTGACATTTTTACTGCATAAAGAAGTTTTCAGTTTTAAAGTAGCCCATATTATCAATCGTCTTTCATATATTGTGCTTGAGGTATTGTATCTAAAAGCGCATTAATAAATCCAGGATTTACTCTGGTTATCTTCTATGAGTTTTATAGTTTTCATTCATTTTGTAAAAAATGTATGATCTTTGTCTATCCTCTCTCACTTTTTGCAACACAAGTCCAATTGTTCCAGTACTATTTCTTAGAAAAACTGTTATTTCTCCAGTGAATTACTTGTTACTTTGTTAAGAAATCAGTTGCCTGCAGGGCTGTAGGTCTGTTTCTGTGACATTGCTCCATTTCACTGAAGTGTGTGTAAATTGGTTCACCAGTACTAAGCTATCTTTATTACTGTAACTTTATAGGCAATCTGGAAGTCAGGTTGTGTCAATTCTCCAACTATGTTTTATATTGGCTATTATGGGTTTAATTATGTCTTTCCATATAACCTTAGAATCAGTTTATCATTTTCTAAAAAAACAGATTACGGATATTTTGATTGATGTTATATTGAATCCATAGGTCAAGAATTGACATCTAAATGATAATGATAATGAATTTGTCCAATTCTTGCACTCAATCCATTTGTTCTTGTATGTTGTTTACTTTTTCCATGAGGGCCTTTAATGTTAAAGATCATAATTATTTTACATTCTCTATCATATAATACCAAAATCTGTGTCATGTCTGATTTTGGTTCTGATATTTGCTTTTTGCTGGGGGGTCTCAAATTCTTTTGGTGTTTACGTTTTTGTTTATTCTGTTGTCTTTGGCTTTTGTAAGAAGTTTTAAATAGAATCATAGTTTTACAGCTCTTTCAGCTTCAGTCCACTATTACTACATTGCAGAGGTACAGCTAGAGTGGTAAGAAGTGGGGGATAAAAAGTGTTCTATGCTCTTACGATTAAATTGAAGTTTTGTAGTGGGCATGTGTGCCCGGGCTGTGACCCTCCCATCTTTCAAAGCTTTTCACTTATTTTCCTTCTCATTCTCCCCCGCAGCTTCACTGAGGCATTATGACTACTTGAAACTGGAGTTTGGAAATTCCCCTTCTGCCTGTCAGGCTCTGGTAAAGTCTTTTTCACCAGAGAGTAGACCTTTGTTATGGTGAATGCAATAAGCATATCTCAAAACTGTTGCTTTTCCCCTTTCCCTGCCAAAGACATGAGGTAATTTTTCTTGGCTTTTCAGCATGAGACCTGGTGGCCTTCCTGGAGGTAAATCTTGTGAAAGTGTGGGACCCCATAAAACTGCCACTCCAGCAGTTTCTGTCAAGGTAGTCCACACTTAGCCTCCAGAAATTCATTGAAATTACCATGTAAATATACCTGCCAGTTTTTGATTCAAGCATTTTTCTGCCCCAGGTAAATTAATCCCAGCTGTGTTTCTCTTTTATCTACTGTCTTCACTCTTGGGAGGGGGCAGTTAGCATTGTGATCTCAGTTCTCTGAGGGGCCCACAGGAAGTCAGCAGTGTTCACTTCACAGCCTTTTTGTTTGTTTGTTTGTTTAAAGGATAAAGTGATGTTTTCAGCCCTTTTAATGTCAGACCTGAGATTAGAAGTTGCTACATACTTTTTAGGCATCTCTTCAAGTTCAGACAATTATGAACTATGTTCCATATGCAGGGAGGATAGAGAAGAAACTCAGTCTTTCTCCTGTATGTTTAATCCAAATCCTTTGTTGTTGATAGTTGGATGGTAGAGAACATGTAGCATCACACAAGGATCTACTCGTAGTGCTGTAGCTCTAAGTTTCTGGCCCACAATCCTGAAATTCTGGGAAATTCTATAATTACACAGAATTAGAAAAAGGGAAAATGTATCATAACTTACTAATTCTATTAGTTTCATCATCACATCTATTCCTGACAGGAGAGTATTTCTGTTTTGACCAGGTGTTGATAATGCTCGATCCTTTGCTTGGTATTTTATATATTTTATCATTGGAAAAATATTCCTTAGACTAATTTCTGGTTTTGTATATTTGAGGTCTTGTTTCCCCTCCTTTATTCAAAAATTTCCTGCTTGAAGGAGTAGGACAGTCTTCCTATGACTTTGTGTCACCATGACAGGTGGATAAATGCAGTAGGTGATAGAAGGTTTCCAGAAATCACTTCACTCAATGAAATAATAAGTGCTAACTACAAATATATCTACCAAACTCAAACCAAACAAATCAATTTCATTCCTCCTTGTCAGATTCAGGTGCTACCTATGACATCGGAGATATCATAATGGGGATAAAGTTGATCTTGTGTTCGGTAATCTTCCTGAAATCTCATTTTAGACCTAAGAGCTGTTTTTTATTTTAGGCCAATAGCCAATCATTTATTTTTTTTCCAAAGAAATCATTTATTTAATTAGTACAAAATTCATAAGTACAACTTTAGAAATACAGTGATTCTTCCCATAATACCTGCCCTCCAACCCCTACTCCGACCCCACTTCCTCCTCCCTCTCCCATTGGCAGTCCCATTCTCCATTAAGAAAACAAACAAACAAAAGCTGTTCCTGACAGTCAAGACAAGGGCTGTTCAAGTCATTGCTTCTCAAAGCGTCAATTTCACTTCTACAGATTTCCTTATAGGTACTCTATTAGTTATCACAGAACAGGGAGAACATATGATATTTGTCCCTCTGGGAATGGCTTATTTCACTAAGTGTGATGTTTTCCAGATTCATCTATTTGTTGCGAGTGACTGGATTTCATTTTTTACCACTGTGTAGTATTCCATAGAGTACATACCCCATAATTTCTTTGTCCAGTCTTCAGTTGATGGGCATATAGTTTGATTCCATGTCTTAGCTATTGTGAATTAAACTGCAATAAACATGGGGGTGCAGATAACTGTTTTATTTGCTGATTTCATTTCCCTTGGGTAAATTCCCAAGAGTGGGATGGCTGGATCAAATGGTAGGTCTATATTCAGATTTCTGAGGAATCTCAAAACTGATTTCCATAGTAGTTTTACCAGTTTACATTCCCAATGACAGTGGATTAGGGTACCTTCTTCCCTACATCCTTACCAGCATTTCTTGTTTGTTGATTTCTGTATGAAAGCCATTCTAACTGAGGTAAGGTGAAATCTCATTGTGGTTTTGATTTGCATTTCCCTGATGGCTACTGATCCTGAGCATTTTTCTCATGTGTCTGCCATTTGGATTTCCTGTTTTGAAAAATGTCTATTTAAGTTCTTTGCCCATTTCTTAACTGGGTTGTTGGTTTTGTTGTTGTGGAGTTTCTTGATCTCTTTATATCTTCTAGTTATTAATCCTATATCAGTTGCATTCTGTCAGTTACTTCTTCACTTTTCTGACTGTTTCTTTTGTAGTAAAGAAACTTCTCAATTTGATGCAATCTCATTTGTTGATTTTGACTTTGTTTCCCTGTGCCTGTGTGGTCTTTTCTAAGAACTCATTGTCTGTGCCAATGTCTTGCAGGGTTTACCCAGTGTTCTCTAGTAATTTGATGGTATCAGATCATAGCTTTAGGTATTTAATCCATTTTGAATGGATTTTCATGTGAGGTGTAAGGCAGGGGTCCTGCTTCATATTCCTGCATGTGGAAATCCAGTTTTCCCAGCACCATTTGTTGAAGAGACTGTCATTGCTCCAGGGATTGGTTTTAGCACTTTAGTCAAATATAAGTTAGTTGTAGATATTTGGATTGATTTATGGTGTTTCTATTCTGTTCCATTGGTCTATCCATCTGTTTTGCACCATTACCAGGCTTGAAATTTGGTATTGTGATGCCTCTGGCTTTGTTTTTGTTGTATAAAATTGATTTAGCTATTTGCAGTCTTCTGTGTTTCCATATGCATTCAAGCATCATTTTTTCTAGATCTGAGAAGAATGTCTTTGGTATTTTGATTGATATTGCATTGAATCTGTAAATTACTTTGGGAAGAATGGACTTTTGATGATATTGATTCTCCCAATCCATGAACATGGAAGTTTTTTTTTTTCATTTTTTGGTATCTTCTATTTTTCTTTAATGTTTTATGATTCTCATCATACAGATCTTTGACAACCTTGGTTAAATTTATTCCAAGATATTTGATTTTTTTTTGTAGCTATTGTGAAAGGGATTGATCTTCAAAATTCTTTGTCAGCTATGGCATTGTCTGTGTACACAAAGGCCATCGGATCAGCGTCGTGCACTGGCCACAGCGCGCTGGCCGTGGTGGCCATTGGAGGGTGAACCAACGTCAAAAAGGAAGACCTTTCTCTTTGTCTCTCTCTCTCACTGTCCACTCTGCCTGTCAAAAAAAAATAAACACCTGAGAATAATTCTGTATTAAGTAAAAAGTTCAACCAATGGTATTAAGTAGAAAAAGAAAATACTAAAAATAATAAAATAGTAAGCTATTCCTTGATAGTCAGGGCAAGGGCTGATCAAGTCATTGCTTCTCATAGTGTCATTTTCACTTCTTCAGGTTTCCTTTTAGGTGCTGTTAGTTGTCATAGATATTGGAGAACATATGATATTTGTCCCTTTGGAATTAGCATGATGTTTTCCAGATTCCTCCATTTTATTGCAAATGAATGGATTTCATTTTTTTTTTTACTGCTGTGTAGTATTCCATAGAGTACATACCCCATAATTACTTTATCCAGTCTTCCGCTGATGGGCATTTAGGTTGATTCTGTGTCTTAGCTATTTTGAATTGAGCTTCAATAAACATGGAGGTACAGGTAGCTCTTTTGTTTGCCAATTTAATTTTCCTTGGGTAAATTCCAAAGCATGGGATGGCTGGGTCATATGGTAGGGCTATATTCAGATTTTTTAGGTATCTCCAAGTTGTCTTCCATAGTGGCTTTACTAGTTTACATTTGCATCAACAGTGGATTAGTGTGCCCTTTTCCCCACATCTTCGCCAGCATCTGTTAGTTGATTTCTGTATGAAAGCCATTCTAACCGAGTTGAGGTGAAACCTCATTGTGATTTTGATTTACATTTCCCTGATGGCTAGTGATCCTGAACATTTTTTCATGTGTCTGTTGGCCATTTGGATTTCCTCTTTTGAAAAATGTCTATTGAGGTCCTTGGCCCATCTCTTAAGTGGGTGGCTTGTTTTGTTGTTGTGGAGTTTCTTGATCTCTTTGTAGATTCTGGTTATTAATCCTTTATCAGTTGCATAATTTGCAAATATTTTTTCCCATTCTGTTGGTTTCCTCTTCACTCTCCTAACTGTTTCTTTTGCAGTGCAGAAACTTCTCAAGTTGATGTAATCCCAGTGGTTAATTTTTGCTTTGACTGCCTGTGCCTTTGGGGTCTTTTCCAAGAAGTGTTTGCCTGTGCCAACATCTTGCAGGGTTTCTCCAGTGTTCTCTAATAATTTGATAGTGTTGGGTCATAGATTTAGGTCTTTAATCCATGTTGAGTGCATTTTTGTGTAAGGTGTAAGTTATGGGTCTTGTTTCATACTTCTTCATGTGGAAATTCAGTTTTCCCAGCACCATTTGTTTAATAGACTGTCCTTGTTCCAGGGATTGGTTTTGGCTCCTTGGTCAAATATAAGGTGATTGCAGATACTTGGATTGATTATTGGGGTTTCTGCTCTATTCTATGGTCATTTCTGTTCTGTTCCATGATATATCTATCTGTTTTTGTATCATTACCAGGCTGTTTTGATTATAGCTGCCTTGTAGTATGTCTTGAAATTTGGTGTTGTGATGCTTCTGGCTTTGTTTTTGTTGTATAAGATTGTGTTAGCTATTCAAGGTCTCCTGTGTTTCCAAATGAATTTCAGCATCATTTTGTCTATGAGAAGAACGTCTTTGGTATTTTGATTGATATTGCATTGAATCTGTACATTGCTTCAAAAGAGTGGATATTTCAATGATACTCATTCTTCTACTCGATGAACATGGAAGTTTTTTCCATTTTTTAGTATCTTCTTCTATTTCTTTCTTTAATGTTTTGTAATTCTCATCTTAGAGATCCTTGACATCCTTGGTTAAAGTTATTCCAAGGTATTTGATTTTTTTTGTAGCTATTCTGAATGGGATTGATCTTAAAAATTCTTTCTCAGATATGGCATTTTCTGTGTATACAAGGGCTGTTGATTTGTGTGTGTTGATTTTATATCCTGCTACCTTACCAAACTCTTCTGTGAGTTCCAATAGTCTCTTGGTGGATTCTTTTGGATCCCCTATATAGAGAATCATGCCATCTGCAAATAGGGGTAGTTTGACTTCCTCTTTCCTGATTTGAATTCCTTTGATTTCTTTTTTGTCTTATTGCTCTTGTTAGAACTTCCAGGACTATATCGAATAGCAATTTTGAGAGTGAGCGTCCTTGTATGGTTCCGGATTTCAGTGGGAATGCTTCCAACTTTCCCCATTCAACAGGACGATGGCTATGGTTTTGCCATAAATTGCCCTGATTGTGTTGAGGAATGTTCCCTCTAAACCCAGTTTGCTTTTAGTTTTCATCATAAAATGGTATTGTATTTTATCAAATGTTTTCTCTGCATCTATTGAGAGAATCATATGGTTTTTGTTCTTAAGTTTTTTGATGTGATGTATCACATTGATTTGTGAATATTGAACCATCACTGCATACCAGGCATAAATCCCACTTGGTCTGGGTGAATGATGTTTCTAATGTGTTGTTGGATTCGATTGCCAAGAATTTTGTTTAGGATTTTTGTGTCTATGTTCATCAGGCAAATGGGTCTGTGGTTCTCTTTCTCTCTTGCATCTTTTCCTGGTTTAGGAATTAAGGTGATGCTGGCTTTATAGAAAGTATTTAGGAGGATTCCCTCCCTTTTAATTGTTTTAAATTACTTGAGAAGAATTAGAGTTAGTTCTTTAAAAGTCTGGCACAATTCAGTGGGAAGCCACTGGTCCTGGGCTTTTCTTTGCTGGGAGGGCCTTTACTACCAATTCAATTTCCATCTTGGTAATGGGTCTGTTTAGTTTTTCTGTGTCTTCATGGCTCAATTTATATAGGTTGTAAGGGTCCAGGAATCTATTCATTTCTTTTAGGCTTCCCTGTTTGTTGTCATACAGCTCTTTGTAGAACTTTCTGATCATTCTTTTTATTTCTATGGTGTCTATTTTTCATCTCTAATTTTGAAGATTTTGGTCTTCTCTCTCATTTTTTTTTTTGTTAGTTGGGACAATGGTGTTCAATTTTTACTCTCCCTTCTCACTCTGTAACTCTGCCTTTCAAGTAAATAAATCTTTGAAATATCTGTAAGTGCATATATATATATATATATATATATATGTTTTAAGTAAATAAGAGATGATGAAGGAAGAAAATAGCTTTCACATTTAAGAAGAAATATTTAAAAACCTCCAGGCTGAGAGAGAGGGGAAAGGAAGACCAAGAGAATGGAGAGGACTCCACAGAGTTCCCACTCCAGGTGGTAAGAGTCTCTAGTAAGGTTGAGCATGGAAAGGTTGTTCTTGGCTGCCTTCTATCATTTTGGGAAGGAGAGATCCACAAGACTTCACATAAGAAGTGGCATGAGAGAAGAGACAGGATTTCCTGCAAGTTTGGGGGACCTGTGGGATACAGAAAACGTAGCTATTTCAAGCTGAACAAATTAAAAATTACCTTCAATTTTTAAAGGAAGACAGGCAGAGAAGGAAAACCTAGTCCATTGAGTATACTGCAGATGGAGTAGATTAGATATTCTGCCTCTCAATTAAGTAGAGGTTCAAAATGGAGCTTAAATGGTTAGCAAAAAAGAAAGCAATGATGTGTATCCCGATTTTTTGGTGGCCAATTCGTTATTTGATTAATTCATAATAAAATAAAAAACATAAGCTAGATTCAAAATTTGAAGTCACAATCTATAAGAAGCCTTGGATCCATTTTAAGAAATGTTAGAGGTAGGCATTTTGAGCAGCTGTTAGACTCCATTTGGGAGTCCTGCATCCTGTATGAGAGTTCCTCTGTTTCGGTCCCAGCTCTTTTCCTGATTCCAGCATTCCTGCTGATGTTCACTCTGGGAGGCAGCAGATGATAGCTCAAGTAGTTAGGTTTCTATCCTCCACATGGAAGACTTGGATTAACTTCCTGGGCCCTAGCTTCAATTTAGGCCAGTTGCAACTATTGCAGGCATTTGGGTGAGTGAACCAGCAGATGGGAGATAACTCTTTCTCTCTCTCTAACAAATAATATAATAAAATAATGAATAAATGTTTTAAAAAACAAAAATAAATTTGTTTAAGTATTCATAAAATTTACATAATAATATCATCTCACAGATCAGGATAAATATTTTCTTAGGAAAGTATAATATTTACAGAATTTATTTTCATACCTATAATATATTATTTCTGTAATAAAAAGAAATATGTGCACAAACCTTTATAAACATCATGATAGGGTAAGAATATACTACATACTAGATCATATTTGTAGGATATTTGTTTTCTTACACAGCCTAGGAGATATAGAATATTGGCGAAAAAGAAGACAATGATTTTAGGACTACAAGACTTACACCATTTTACAAAACTATGAATTGCTATCATTCATAAAACTTGAAACTCACAATTTTCACTTATGGAATCTTTAGAGAATCATAGTAGTTCTACAAAGTGACTTTTAAAAATCCATGAAATTAAATTAAAATATAAACTTATTTTAAAATTTACAATTTGTGCACCAGTTTGATCATAATATGAACTTTTTGAAGATCTCTCCTATGCATGGATTTCAAATTCAGGCTATTGAGAAAGAATGCAGAGTGTTGTGTTTCAGACCAGTAGAAACTATTCAGTTTATCCCTTAAATAAATCATTTTCCCCTTACCATAATTTCTCTCTTAATGTTACCAGCAGCATTCTGTTAGCCCAGCACACTAAAACCACAATTACAGGAAAAGATTGGTCATTTGTTTCCTCTTCCATTCTATGAGTTAATAACCAAGAACACAGCTGGATGATTAACTACTTGCCTTAGTGCAAAATGTTCCAGTTGCATCTTCACTGCCAGAAATTTTTTTTTCATTTTTGATTTATAACTTTCCTGGCAAGCATATTATTAACTTTATATTCTTATAGTTTACTGCCAAATGTGAACAGTAAGTTATTCAACTTATCAGATTCCTGCTTCTTCTGAGGAAGCCTAGTTTCTTCTTGGTTAGGACATGGTCAGTAGAAAGTGGCATATATTAGTTGGAAAATAGTCTATACTTTAAGTTAAGAATTTAGCTAACATTCAGATCAGCAAATCTGATTGAGGCTCATTTTCACTTGAAGTATTTTTGAGAATGCTTTCAGTGTCACTGAATAATATAAAGTAGAATGCTTAGATAGTATTTTAAGCATTGATTTTTAAGTCATCTTAAAAATCAAAAATTAAGTTCTTATGTAATACTGTTAAAGAAATAGGCCTTCCCAGAAATGCTGTACCTACCTCATTTGATTCTCTCTGGGAATTGTTATTAACAAGAGAATTCCTTAATAAGTTTCTGTATTATAATTCTCCATGCTCAAGCTAAATGGTCTTGTAATCTACATTAGGGTAGCTTATCACCACTAACTATCTGGGAGTCTGTAAGATATATTCTTTCCATCTTATGGGGCACTCCACTTACAATTGGTTTTGTTCCAGTTTTGCATATGCTAATTGACAGACTTATATGTTTCAGAACTCAAAAACTTCTGAGAGTAATGACAGCCATGCAAGGGACACAGCCATTGGCAGTGACTGAAACTGCTCCAGTTCTCAAATTTGTTAGATGAGATAGGCAGAGATATCCAGACAGAAGATAGGCAGGGCCTATGCCCCTAATAAGCAGGAAGCAGCTATACAAGATATGATGATTCTATGCCCTTTTACATCCCTTAGGATTAAGGTCTGGAATCTCTGGGGGGTGAAGGGGGAATGATATAGGCAGACAGACAGGATTACATTGATTAGATTTGTGAATTGTGTGATCTTGTGTCCCTATTTGATCACACCTGAATGCCCACCTGCCCATCAGGCTATGTAACCACTTCCATTGGAAAGTACATAAAAGATGCAGAATGTCCCAAAATTGCTCTCTACCTTTGCTTTTCTACCCCTACTAAGCTACCTGTGGCTGCTCATAACCATATACTTGCTCCACGTGGCTCCTGGCCTGCTCTCTGCCTGGTATGGACCTAACTTAGTTTCTAGACTTCTTTCTCCCCAGACTAAAAGCCTCACTTTCCTATGCATTTCTTTCACTGAATAAAATCCTTAAAAAACTTAAAAAATAAGAAAGAACAAAGAAATAGGCCTTCCTCAAGAGGACACTCTTTAAGACAGATAAAAGGAAATTATTTCATGTCTTTTGATATTGATTTTTTTTAGGATGTATTTATTTGAAATGCAGAGAGGTGGAGAGGGAGAGAGAACCAGAGACAAAGAGGGAGGGGGGGAGAGAGGGAGAGAGGGAGAGGGGGAGGGAATCTTTTACCCACAAGTTTACTCCCCCAATATCCAAAACAGCCAGGACTGGATCAGGCAAAAGTCAGTTGCCTGAAATAAAATTTAGACCTCTCATGTGGTTGGCAGGAGAAGCCCCAGCACTTTAGTCATCATCTGCTGCCTCCCAAGCTGCATTAGCAGGAAACTGGATCAGCAGGAACCTGGATTAGAAGTGGAGGTGGGACTCAAACCCAAGGGCTCTGACATGGGATGCAGGAATCCCAAGCAGTTGCTTAACCCACTGTGTCACAGGCTAATCTTGAACATTGATGCCCAATGATAAACCTGATTAACTCTTACCATGGCCTGACTCAGACTTGCTATCTCTACTAGAGAGAAAAGGGATTTGCTATCAAAGGTGAGGTAAGGCTGGCTAATTTGAATTGGTAGGAGGACCACAGTCAGCATGCCTTGAAGCAGCTTTTGAAGTTCCTTAATCAAGAGGAGCCCTGAATTTATGGCTGTATTGGATTTCTTGATATAGGAACACTCTCTGTGATTCAAGAATTAGTGCTCTAGCAAAGGCCCCAGGATTAAGCTCTGATATGTTGCTGGAATGGCTCTCAGAATCAGAGAACAAATGATGGCTTTCTACCTAACTCACGAAGAGGAAGGGAGTGAACATGCTAGAATGAATCTATTATCAAAGACTTTGAATCCACCAGCTGGCTTTCCAGGGTAGGGACTGGAGAATATTTCATTATCTGTAGAGATAAGTAATGTGCTAGAGAGAAACATCAACATTACTGAAATGCTTTGTCATGTTGCCAGAGGCTGATAGTAGGAGATGCTGTTCTGGAACTTGGCTCCCTAGTATCAATGAGGATGAAAGTATTCCAGAGTAGCAGAGGCATATGGAATTGCTCACTTGTCAGAGGAAAAGTGGGTGTGATAACTATAATTGGCAGCAAAGTTGAAATGGCAACCAGGTCACCAGCTCATAGCTGTGGGACTCTTTTTTATTTTTATTTTTATTTTTTTGACAGGAAGAGTTAGACAGTGAGAGAGAGAGAGACAGAGAGAAAGGTCTTCCTTTCATTGGTTCACCCCCCAAATGGCCGCTGTGGTCGGCGCACTGTGCTGATCCGAAGCCAGGAGCCAGATGCTTCTCCTCGTCTCCCATGCAGGTGCAGGACCCAAGCACTTGGGCCATCCTTCATTGCCTTCCTGGGCCACACCGGAGAGCTGGACTGGAAGAGGATTAGCTGGGACTAGAACTTGGCGCCCCAGCTGGGACTAGAACACAGGGTGCCGGCACTGCGGGCAGAGGATTAGGCTAGTGAGCTGTGGCACCGGCTTGCTGTGGGACTCTTAAGACTCATTGGTGTGGGACTCTGAAGTCCACCTCCTACTAAAAGTTAGATGATTTCTGACATGTGAATTGTGCTCCAACTCTCCACAGGATCACCTAAGTCTCAGACTTTTCTCACCTTTGCCTGGCTTCTGACTTTTCCTAATCTGTTCTTGACACTCTGCAAGATATTTTCCCATGAATGCTATCTTAATGAATCCCTTACATATGAAATCCTTCTTTTTAAATTTTAATCCACTCTATATTCACAGGCTTAATTCACCACTAACCATAATATTCAACAAGTAAAAAGTATATAGACAACAGTTTGACAGTAGTACAAATAGTGTCCATTACATTCCTACACATTCTTTTTGTATTCTGTATTAACTGCCACATATCCCAGAAAATATATATTTATCTTTTGGAGACTGGCTTATTTCACTAAGCATAATGATTTCCAGTTATATCCATTTTGTTGCAAAACACAGGATTTCATTCTTTTTATGGCTAAGGAGTAGTCTGTGTGTGTGTATATATATATATTTATATAAATAACATACCTACATATATACACACAGACTTTATATAAACACATTTCCTTTATCCAGTTATCAGCTGATAGACATCTGGGTTTATTCCATATCTCAGCTATTGTGAATTGAGTTGCAATAAACATGGTGGGTGGTACAAATAACTCTTTCATATGTTGATTTTATTTTGTTTGAGAAAATTCCCAACAGCAAATGGATGAGTCATCTGGTAGATCTATTTTCAGGACTGTGAAGAATCTCCATATTGTCATCTATAATGATTGTATAAGTTTTCATTCCCACCAATAGTGGATTACATAGATTATGGTAATTTTTACCCCACATCCTAGTCACAATTTATTTATTTATCTATTTATTTATTTTTTCATGACAGCCATTCTGACTGGGGTGAGGTGAAACCTCATTGTAGTTTTTATTTGCATTTCCCCGATGGCTAGCCATTCTGAGCATTTTTTCATTTGTCTATTGGCCATTTGAATTTACTCTTTTGAAAAATGCTTGTTCAAGTCCTTTGCCCATTTCTTAATTGGATTGTTTGTTTTGTTATTGTTGAGTTTTTTGAGCTCTTTATAGATTCTGGATATTAATTGATTATGAGCTTCAGAGCTTGAAAATATTTTCTCTCATTCTGTCGGTTGTCTCTTCACTTTGCTGAGCATTTCCTTTGCTGTGCAGGAGCTTCTCAGCTTAATGTAATCTCATTTGTCTATTTTACCGTTGAGTGCCTATGCTTCTGGGGTCTTTTCCAAGACATCTTTGCCTATGCTAAAGTCTTGCAAAGTTTTCCCCAATGTTCTCATTTAGTAATTTCATGGTAATAAGTCATAGATTTGGATCCTTGATCCATTTTTATTTGATTTTTGCATGAGGTATAAGGTAAGGAACTTGTTTCATATTTCTGCACACATATATCAAATTTTTCCAGCATCATTTACTGAAGAGAATATTCTTTCTCCAGAGAGTGATATCAATTCATTGTCAAATATTAGTTGGTTGTAGAAACTCTGTTTCAGTGTTTTAATATCTATTTTTGTGCCCAGTACAGGGCTATTTTGATTATAACTACACTGTATTATATTTTAAAATCAGGTATTGTGATGCCTCTAGCTTTGTTTTTGTTGTATAATATTGCTTTAGCTGTCTTTCTGCATATGAATTTTAGCAAGGTTTTTTCTTGATTTGAGAAGACTAGTCTTGGTATTTTAATTGGGATTGCACTGAATCTGTAAATTTCTTTCAGTAGTATGGACATTTTGATATTAATTATTCCGATCCATGAACATAGGAGATTTTTTTGCATGTATTCTTCTATTTCTTTCCTTGAGGTCCTGTAATTTTCATTTTTGAGAACTTTGATATCCTTAGTTAAATTTAATCCAAGTTATTTAAATTTTTGTAGTTATTTTGGATGGGACTGATCTTATAAACTCTATTTCAGCCATGCCATTGTTTGTGTATGCAAGGGCTATTGATTTTTCTGTGTTGATTTTACATCCTAAAACATACCAAATTCTCTTATGAGTTCCAAAAATCTCTTAGTAGAGTCTTCTGGTTTCCCTATATATAGGATAATGTCATCTGCAAAGAGGGAAAATTTGACCTCCTAATTTCCAATTTGTATCCCTTTGATTTCTTTTTCTTGTCTAATGGCTCTGGCTAATACTTACAGAGCTACATGGAATAGCAGTGGTTAAAGGTGAAACCTTGTCTGATTCAGATCTTAGTGGAAATTATTCCAATTTTTCCTCATTCAATATGATGTTGGCTGTGGGGTTCTCATAAATTGCCTTGACTGTGTTGAGGAATTCTCCCTCAATACTCAATTTGCTTAAGATTTTTATTATAAAAGGATGTATTTTATCATATGCTTTTTCTGAAGCTATTGAGATAACTGTATGGTTCTTATTCTTCAGTTTGTTAATGTGATGTATCACATTTATTGATTTGTGTATATTGAACTATCTCTGCATACCAGGAATAAATCCCACTTGTTCCAGGGGAATGATCTTTCTAATGTGATGCTGGATTCGATTAGCTAGTATTTTGTTGAGGACTTTTGTATCTATGTCCATAAGATACAGTCTGTAGTTCTCTTTCTTTGTTGTACCCTTTTCTCTTTTTGGAATGAAGGTGATATTGGCCTCTCAGAAGGTGTTTGGGAGGATTTATTTCCTTTTAATTATTTTGAATTGTTTGAGAATTGGAATTAGTTTTATTTTTTAAATGATTTATTTATTTACTTGAAAGTTAGAGCCACAGAAAGAGGACACACACACACACACACACACACACAGAAAGAGATTGAGAAAAGCCTTCCATCCACTGTTTCACTCCCTAGATGGCCACAATGGCCAGTGCTGGGACAGGCCAATCCAGGATCTGGGAGCTTATTCCAGATCTATCATGTGGGTAGCAGAATCTCAAGTATGTGGGCTATCTTCCACTTCTTTTCCCAGGTTATTATCAAGGAGCTGGATCAGAAAAAAAGGAGCAAGGACACAAATTGGTTCCCTTTGGGATGCTGGCAATGCAGGTAGCAGTTTTATCCTCAAAGCCACAAGGCTAGCACCCTTAGTTCTCTGAAAGTTTGGTAGAATTCAGCAGTGAAGCCATCTAGTCTTGGGCTGCTTTTCTTGTTGGGAGAGTCTTTATTAATGATCCAATCTCCATTTTGTTCTATTTAGGTTATCTATGTCTTCATGACTCAATTTTGGGAGATGTATGTATCCCAAAATCTATTCATTTGTTGGCATATACATGTTTGTATAATTCTTTATGATTCTTTTTATTTTTGTGGTATTCATTGTTACATCTCCTTTTTCATCTCTGATTATATTTAGTTGGGTCTTCTCCCATTTTTATTTTGGTTCTTTGAGCCAATGGTGTATCAATTTTGTTTATTTTAAAAAAAAACAGCTCTTCATTTCACTGATCTTTTGTATCATTTTTGTTTCAATTTTGTTTATTTCTTTTCTAATTTTAATTCTTTCCTTCTATTAATTTTGGCTTTCGTATTTTTCTTGTTTCCTAGCTCCTTGAGATGCATTACAGATAATTTATTTGATGCCTTTCCAATTTCTTGATGTAGGCACTAGTTGCTATAAACTTCTCTGTTAACACTACTTTTGCTGTGTGCCTTAAGTTTTGAAATGTTGTACTTTCATTTTCATTGTTTCCAGAAATTTTTGGATTTTCCTTTTGATTTCTTCTATGACCCACTGCTCATTCAGAAGTGTATTGTTCAGTCTCCATGTGTTTGCATAATTTCTAGAGTTTCTTAAGTTAATAATTTCCAGCTTCATTCCATTTTGGTCAGAAAAAATATTTCAATTTCATAGAATTTGTAGACTGACATATGGTCTATCCTATCTAGAGAAACTTCCATGCACTGATGAAAAGAATGTGTGTTCTGCAATTGTGTGATGAAATATTATGTAGATATCAGTTAGGTCCATTTGGTCCATAATATAGATTATCTCTGTTGTTTCTTACTGATTTTCTGTCTATTCAATCTCTACATTGATGAAAGTGATGTGTTGAAGTCCCCCACTATTATTGTGTTGGAGTCTGTGTTTCCCTTTACATCCATTAATATTTGTTTTAAATGGCCACACACCCTGGTATTGGGTGCATATACATCTACTATAGTCACATCTTCTTGTCAAATTAGTCCCATAATCATTACATAGCCTCTTTCTTTGTTTCTTTTAATAGTTTTTCTGTTATTTTCTATTTTGTCTGATATTAAGATGGCTATACCTGCTTGTTTTTGCTTTCTGGTAGCATGGAATATCTTTTTCCAACTTTAATTTTCGGTCTGTGCATATGTTTGTTGGTGAGGTTTGTTTCTTATAGGCAGCAAATGGATAGTTTTTGTTTTTTAATCCATTCAGCCAGTCTTAATCTTTTCAATCAGGTTTTAGGTCACTCACATTCAAGGTTATTATTGATAAGTAATGACTTGGTCCTGACATTTTTTTTTCTTTGGATTTCTTTTGTACTTTTACTAGGAGGTTTTTTGCCTTAACATTCTTTTTTAATGGCAACTATCCTAGAAGAAATGGGTAGATTCCTGGACACATAGACTAAATTGAACCATGAAGACATAGAAAACCTAAGCAGAAGCATTACCAAGTTGAAAATTGAATCAGAAATAGACTCTCCAAACCAAGAAAAGCCCAAGACCAAATGGCTTCACCAATGAATTCTACCAGACATTTAAAGAAGAACTAACTCCATTCTTCTCAAGTAATTCAAAACAATTTAAAGAGAGGGAATCCTTCCAAATTCGTTCTATGAAGCCAGCATCACCTTAATTGCTAAACCTGGAAAAGAACTATAGACCAATTTCCCTGATGAACATAGATGCAAAAATCCATAACAAAATTCTGGCCAATTGAATTCAACAATATATCAGAAAGATCATTTATGCCGACCAAGTGGGATTTATCCCTGGTGTGCAAGGATGTCAACATTTGCAAATCAATCAATGTGATACATCACATTAACAAACTGAAGAATAAAAACCGTATGATTGTGGTGGTTCCAAGATGGCAGAGTAGGGAAGTAGTTTACTGCTCTAGCCCAGAAGATAGTTTAAAAAAAAAAGTGGAGATAGTGTAGTCTCAGGGAAGAGCTAGGGAAAAAATGTTAGAGCAAACTCCACCTAAATTAGAGGGACATGGTAGACCTACATGGAAGGTGTGGGTGCCCACTGCTTGGGACTCCAATAGCCGAGAGCCTATGCACCAGTGCTGGAATGTGAAGTGAGATGAGACTGCAGTAGCCTGAGCCACTGGTGAAAAAGCAGCAGGAAGAGCCTAGAGGGAACAAGGCGAGAAGCCCCATTGGGGAAAGTGCACCAGCCTAACTAGAGGAAAGAAAAAAAAAAGGTGGTATGGACACGTTTATCTTTTTCTGATCACCTTACAAAGGCATATAAGCTGATAGAGTGGGTGCCATTTTGGACATACATAACAGCTATGCCAGCTTGTGTCTGTGCCGGGCAATCAGCCAAGTGGAGACACCTGACTCTGGGGGCCTGGAAATAACAGGGGGCTAGAAGCTTGTGAATGTGTGAAGCTTCAGAAACAGGACTGTGGAAAAAAAACAAAACTGAGGGTGTGTGGGAGAACTCATGGTGTGGCTGAAACTGAGCAGTCTCAGTGGGAGATGCCACAAGCTTGGGTGGTCCTAGTTACTTGGTGAGAGACATTGCTGGGGAATCTAAACTTACACTGAATACTTCACAGATCCTTTGTGTGGTCCTTGTATCCTTATATCCACTGGGTTAGGGCTCAGGCACTGGTCTTCATCAAGGAGAAGAGCTCAGCCAAGCAGAATTAATTCCCTTCTGATTAAAAAAAAAGAGAGAGAAGATTTACCACACCAAACCTGGGTGTGTCACCTTAGGCATGCCCTTAACCCTGGAGAACTGAACAAAGCTATTTGGCCACACCCAATACAAGCCTCTAGAGATTCACTGAAAGCAGACAGTCCACTTATCTACAGAGTTATAGTACAACAATAAAAACTGTCACAGCAGAACAACAAAAAAAGAAGAAACCAATGAGTATTTCTCCAAATGCCAAACAAAAAATGCAACAATCCAAGAAACAAGAATAAGGCAGACAACATTATGCTCCCAGAAGAACACAACACTTCAACACAAGATCATGAAGATGATGAGATAGAAGAAATGCAAGAAATGGAACTCAAAAAAATTTGATCATAAGGTTACAGAGAAGTAACCAAAAACAGAAGCACAAACTACTGAAATCCATGCAGGATACAAAAGAAAATCTCTGTCATGAAGTTGAACTCTTAAGAAGGAATAAAAATGAAATGAAGAATTCAATAGAACATGAAATTGAGATATTGAAGAGAAATCAAAATTAAATGAAGAATTCAATAGAACAAATAAAAAATGCGGTGGAGAGCCTTAAAAATATCAGTGAGGCAGAAGAGAGAATATCAGACTTAGAAGACAGAGCACAGGGAAGTATACAGTCAAACCAAAGACAAAAAGAGGAAATTAGAAATCTAAAAAACACTGTTGGGAATCTACAGGATACCATTAAAAAAGGCCAACATTCAGGTTCTAGGAGTTCCTGATAACATGGAGAGAGAGAATGGATTAGAAGGCCTTTTTAGTGAAATACTAGCAGAAAACTTTCCAGGTTTGGAGAAAGAGACATCCACGTACAGGAAGCACACAACTTGGCATGTTGGACTTCTTAGCAATAACTTTTAAATGAGGCTTGAGGGAGGATCATTCTTTCTCCCAATCCTCAATTCTGCAAAATCTGTTCCTCTTCTTTAAACCTCAACATAACCATAGAGTATTGGAGGATTCTAACAAAAGACTCAAGTTGAAGTTTCCTGCCTATCATATAGACTTGGAATAACGATAGTTGAGTGATGGTAAAATAATTTGTCTTTATGGCATATTTGAAATTAGGGACTTTATTCCTGCTTCAGTAGCAATGGGTTCATTTTGTCACATGTAAGTACAAATACTTCTTTTGTTAGAATTTACTGTTACAATGTTGTACATTTTTGTTTTTTCTTGTATTAATTCTTTTAGCAAAGAAATCGCTGTGCTCTGCAGCTGGCGCATCGCACTGATCACAAGCCAGGAGTCAGGTGCTTCTGCTGGTCTCCCATGTGGGTGCAGGGCCCAAGCACTTGGGCCATCCTCCGCTGCACTCCCGGGCCATAGCAGAGAGCTGGCCTGGAAGAGGGGCAACCAGGACAGAATCCGGCGCCCCAACCGGGACTAGAACCCAGGGTGCCGGCACCGCAGGCGGAGGATTAGCCTATTGAGCCATGGTGCCAGCCTAGCTGCTATATTAAACACTGAATCTAATTTTCCCATAATCTCTCCTTGTTTTGCATTAAAATATTTTAATTTAATTATTTGAGAGACAGAGAGATAGAAGAGAAAGGGAGCTGCCATTCACTGGTTCACACCTCAGGTTACCAAAATGGCCCAAACTGGAGCCAAAGTCAGGCACTGGGAACTCAATCCAAGTCTCCTTTATGAGTAGCAGGGCTTGGGCCCTGCACCCACATGGGAGATCAGGAGAAGCACCTGGCTCCTGGCTTCGGACCAGTGCGATGCGCCAGCCGCAGTGTGCCGGCTGCAGCAGCCATTAGAGGGTGAACCAACAGTAAAGGAAGACCTTTCTTCTGTCTCTCTCTCTCTCACTGTCCACTCTGCCTGTCAAAAAATGTAGCAACTGATGGAAACACTCTGTAGACAGAGAATGGGTAAATGTTGGAATGCAATGCTGATTACAAAGGGAAAGGGATGACAATGAAAATGACAAAATATTTACAAAAGTTGATGGTGTAGTTTTAGAAATCACATATAAATAAAATATGAGTGTAATATGCCCACAAGAAATGATATGATGAAACTGAGGACTAGTCCCAGGCTTTGGCAAATACCCATGGCCACACTCTTGAAAATTCAAGAACTCAGCAAAAATGGAGATTGGGAACTGCCTGAGAGCTGAGAGGAATGACAGGAGACCATATTCAGGATTAGGATAAAGCATTTTGTAGGAGAGGAGAATACCAAGTATCAGCTGCCATATCAAAAAGTTTGCAAAGTGTCAGAATTGCAATGGGGCCACTTGTAATCCTGTTGACAATTTTACTGAGGAGAATCACAGATCCAACCATGGTTTTAGAAACTAGAATTCTCACAAGTTTCTTTTCTGTCCTTTCTCCCTCCTTACTCCAGGCCCCCTTTCCATTAATTCAAGCTTAGAGTTGACATAAGGCCTCCATTTTTGTTCATTTCCATTTATTCCCCACCAAATTATTTATTGAATAAACAATATTTGCACGTGGCAACAAGTTAGAATTCAAAACTACAAAATGATATGTAGTATGTGTGTGTTTAATTCTTCATCTTGTTTTTTAACAGCTAGCAATTATAGCAGTCATTATTTTTCATATATATATATATATATACACACACATATATATATACCCAAATATTTTAAGGAATGTATATTCCTTCTGTGAATATAGGATAGAATATTCTACCAGTTCTATACTAATAGCTTCAGGTTATCTCCAAGTTTCAGGTTTTAACATATAAATTGCTATGTATATCCTTTTATCAACTTCCTTGTTAATGTATGAAAAGCTTTGAATAATTTTATAGAAATTGATTGGTAGCTGATTTTAAAGGTACATGAACTGATGTTTTTTATAGACATTAAGGCCTTAATTTAAATAGCATTTATTTGAGGTAGTACTGCAACAGAGGATGTGTATCTAGCTCCGAAATTTAGTGATTTTTTCTATTTTTTAACCAGACATGAATCTGTAGAGAGCAAATAAGGCCTGAAAGCCTGAAAACGCTGTTGAGAGACTGGGACAGATAGTGGGTGGCTAGGCGGGAATTCCATCACTGTGACAGTGCAGGAGGGCCAAGACTTTTATTCTGATATTAGCTAGGATCTTAATTTTGTAAGTTTCCTGAGACATCACAGAAACTCCCTTGTTTAAAATATTTCAAAGCCAGAAAAGAAAATCCAACTTGTAGTTCAGAAGGTAGAGAAATTAGAAACATCTGGGAAGTTCGGCTGCAGACACGGCTTGCCCTGACATGGAGATGTAATAAGCAGGGGTTGACTAGTCCAGTATAATTCTACTGAATAATATTTTCTCAGCAGTCTCCTGGCCACAGAGAATCAGAGGCAATAGGAACATGCTGTCAAATGCCTTGATGCCCAGAACAATTACACCCTGGAAACATTCTCTTGGCTGGCTCAGTTTTATCCATGACCAGGGTTCAGTTCATTCCACAAACAGAATTAGTCACAGAGTGCATGTGGAACAACACTCTATGCAGGACTTTTCTTCTGTTGACTTTCTGAGTGCATGACATCATTGTGGGCCTTCACACCTTGAGATGATATTGGCTTGAAATAGTGGGACTTAAAAGTAATTCAACACTTTGCTTTATGTAATTATGCAAGTACGATTTTTCATGTAATCATTGATTGTACTTCTTTTCACAGCTATCTTGCATATAAATAGGGCCAGCTTGACTTCAGTTTTAGCATTTTTTATTATTTTAATATTGTATGAACCACATGTACACTTACTTGGGTCCTAAGAAACATGTGATCTTTGATTCACTCATGTACTTCTGTGTCCTTTTTGTTCTCTTATCCCAAGAGAAAAAATTAATTACTTCACTTTCACCTAACATATATTTACTTCAAATGTAATCTGGTAGATTTATTTGTTAGTTTGTAATTTTAAAATTATTGATATGCCTGTCTCTTTCAGTTTTCTATGTCTCATAGTCAGTACTATTTTATTTTGTCAGTGTAATTCCTGGTAACTGTCAGAGTGCCTAGTTCATGACAGGTGAGAAATAATGTTATAACATGAGTGAATCAGTCAGTTAATCATAGGACCACAAGATGCCTTGATTTGAAATATAATTTGGCCATTAAAAACACTTTTTTCTGCTGTGGGTACATTATTGTCTCTGGTTTTCTAAGCTTTCTTTCTTTGTTAATAATCTATATTACTGGATAATTTTCCAAAGACAGTTGTAAGTTTCTGAGATTGTATTCTGAAAGCATCCATATAAAACTATGTATTTAGGGCAACTTTGTGATACCACTTTCAAAGACTTCTTAGGATTCTGTTATCTGGATAGAATAGTATTTTCTAAGTAGTATTTGAGTGTTTTTGCTTCCTACTGTACTGGAACATTAGAATATAAAAAAATGCTCAGTGTTTCATCAAATTAAATAAACTTTTAAAAGAATTTTCCCAGGAAACTGCTGTCTGAATTTATAAACCATCACCAGTAAATAGTGTTTACTGATTTCACATGCACATAGCACATCCTGAGAATTATACTAATTAAACCAACTATGTATATCGAATTCATGTAACACACAGTGCTCCATTTTTATGATATTTTCAACCTTAGATCCAGCATTCCTCTTTCTTTGTTTATTTCAGATCCCATGCGCTTTAATTTGAACATTGCTTTTAGTCACTGTTCCTTCAACACTTAATTTTGAACATGCAATCCTTTTCTATATTGTTTTCTGAAAAGAAGCATAATATTGGAATTTTCTTCTTGGGTCTCCTGCTCTGTCCCTTCATGTCTGTGCCATAGCCAAATTTCATGTCAAAGCCTTGATCTTTTCTTTCTGTAGGTATATGAATATTTTAAGTTATCACCACACAAGACACAGGAATGCTATAGCTTTTGTGTTTTAAGAGAGTTAGAGGATGTGCCCCAAAATATGAGAAATTAATATGTTTATCATCAATAGTAGTGAGCTTTTATGTTAGTTAATTGAGTCCAGCTATGTAGTGTTAATTTGTAGAAACTAATTTATCTGAGGTTTGGTTTCATTGTCTTTCAAATAATATAAAGATTGGAAATAATGTTTGTTGAGCTTCTTGCACAACTAAAACATAACAGGCAATAAAAATGATTACTGAGAACAGAATCTAAAGCTCCAAAAAAAAGTGAAAAATAGTCTTGTTTGACATTGATATTTACATAGCATATATGCTGTCTCTCCATCATATTGTCCACAGCAGTGCTAATTAGTCCATTGAGTCTGGTTCTAGGTTTGGAATTAATTCATAAACAATCATTGCCAGTTAACTCAAGAGGGGAAATGAGCTTCAACCATTTTCTACTCTCTGTGTAGTACAATTCTTTCACTTTATGGAAGAGAGAAATGCTTCCCAGATAAGTTATATAATTTTTCTAAGGCAACACATTTTGACATGATCAGAACCCAGCAGTTGAAGCCACAATTCTTAATTCAGTTCTCCTCTAACAACAAATTCTTTCTTGTTCATATTTTCTCCTAATCACTGGGGTAGAGATTCATTATCATTTTCCATGCTTTTTTGAACAAATAAATTAATCCATGATTTCTTAAACTAATATCTGTTGGTTTACATAAATGAGTCACACTGACCACTTTATACTCTAATTATATGTGTTT
Organism: Sylvilagus floridanus; assembly: GCA_949820135.1. NCBI lineage: Eukaryota > Metazoa > Chordata > Mammalia > Lagomorpha > Leporidae > Sylvilagus > Sylvilagus floridanus. The sequence goes on along the minus strand of OX463236.1, from coordinate 132,255,317 downwards.
TTTTTTTTTTTAAAGCGTGGTGTTTGATTCAAACCTTATGTTCTCTTGGCTTTCAGAAAAAAAATAAATAAAAAGCCAGAAGGTCAGCAGATGTTGAAGGAGGTATAATCAAGGTAAAAAATTGGATAACGAGGAAGTGGTTTCCTTAGCAAAGATTACTCTAAACATTTCCCACATACCCTCCTTTGATTGTTGGACTTTTTTTTTTTTTTCTGGTCTGGATAGTATGCTGTAAATTTTGAGTTGGAATCCACTGAAGCTGGCAACAGTTAAATTAATACTCCTTTTCACTGAAAACATGCTCTTGCTTGCTAACAACTACAAAATTAATTTGGTTTTACTTAGCCAAAGGCAAAACAGGATGAGAGAAGACAATGTGAAGTCTCTTTTTCTCATCACTTATGCCTCCACCCCCACTGTTTTTTGTTTGTTTTAGTTACATTTTCAAACATTCCCTCATTTTCCCATGTTCTGTGTTCGCCTTGGAAAATCTTCCAATAGCACAGATGACAAACAGGAGTTCCAGGAGTGCTGACTCATCACCGCAGAAAGTCCAGTGGTTTGGCAAACATTGCCGCTTGCAACTGTTGAGACTGGCCCTTGGACAAATGAGTCCATGGCAGCAGATGTCACTGTTGGTCTATCTTAGCTTTGTGGAACTTCTTGACTTGTGTTTGCTCTTGGGTGTATGAGCCCAGGAATCCTAGATTTTAGGCAGTAGGTTCTTGTGGGATAGTCTTATGATGGCCTGTGGCACCAACATAAGGACCAAGTTCTTATGCTTGGAACCCAATTTAATTATATAGAATATTTATTATTAACATTAGTGCTATTTTCATTTTTAAATTAAGATCTTTCTCATAATGTTCACTTTTTATAAAATATTCATTTATTTGAAAGGTAGAGTTATAGAATAGGAGAGAGGGAAGGAGAGGGAGAAGGAGAAAGAGAGGGAGAGGGAGAGAGAAAGTTATTTTCCATTTGCTGTCTCACTGCAATGGCTGAGGCTATGCCAGGCTGAAGCCAAGAGCCAGGAGCTTTCCTAGTCTCCCACATGGGTGGCAGGGGCCCAGGCACTAGGGCCGTCTTTCACTGCTCTCCCAGGCACATTAGCAGGAAACTGCTGGGTTGGGAGTAGAGAAGCTGGGTCTCAAACTGGCACTCATATGGGATGCTGGCACTGCAGGCAGCAGCTTAACCTGCTCTTCCACAACTCCAACCCCTTCACTTTTCTTTGTTCAATTTATTAACCCGTTGTCTTAGCTCCATCGCCTCCCTTTTGACTCTAACCTGATACTGGTGCTGTGATTTTTACTAACTTCATACCTCAGATTTCCTTGGTAGTTTTTGAAGGCATTAGAGTGGGACATGAAGGTATTGGGGGTAGGGATTGGGAGAGGAGACAAGACTTTCTTCCAGTTTTTAAATGTGCACTATTCTTTTTGGCTTCAACCCTAAATAGCAGTTCTCCTGAGCATTAGCTGTGGCTCCAGCTGTGGAGAAGACTCCAGCTTCTAACTCCTACTGACACATCCAGAGCCACCTTCCTCATATTCCCTCAGATGGACCACCAGCAGCCAGACCAAGTTCCTTAGAGCTGTAGCTCTGAGATCTATTCCTTCTAGCTCCTAGGTTCTGGTTATTCCCACTTCTTCCCCGTGTTCCCCTAATCTCAGGCATTGTAGTGGCTTTCTGAGTTATCTAAGTGTTCCCTTTTTACTTCTCTAGCCCTCTAACACTGGTAAAGCCATTTCCCTCTGGTTTCTGTTTTCATTGAATTGTCTAACAGACATACACATAGTTATATGTTTACATTATGAAGAAGAGAAAGCAAAGCAACAAATGCATTGCATTGCATTTCTCATTTATAGTTTAAATGCTTTTTTTATTTAGGCTTTTGGCATGGAATATAATGATTTTGACTACTTGATATGCAATATACTGTGTGAAATGTATACATACCTCTGAATATAACCAAAGCAAAAATTGGTATTAACATTGATAACAATTTTTCCTTGAACAAATATCTAATCCTTACCAGTGGGATTCTTGTTAGGTTTTGCAATGACTGAAATGACTAGCTGCCTACTTTCTGTCCCATACCCCATCCATATTCATGAGAGTAAACCAAGACCAGAACAGTGAGGGGACTTACACAATGTCATGCAAGTGAACGGGTGGAAACCTACAATAAAATTCAGTCAAATTTCTTTTGCTTCATGCTGCCTTTAGTTGCTCTTGATTTTACGCATATTCATGCTAATATTTGTTAGCTTTTGGCAAGAAATTAGCATAACTAATGTAACCAATCCTTATATATTCTGGATATATTAATCCTGTGTCAGATGCATAGTTTGCAAATATTTTCTCCCATTCTAGAAGTTACCTCTTCACTTCGTTGATTGTTTCTTTTTTTCAGTACAAAGCTTCTTAGCTTGATATAATCCCCCTTGTCTACTTTTCCTTTTATTGCCTGTGCTTCTGGTATCTTTTCAAGAAACCTTTGTCTATGCAATGTCTTGCATTGTTTCCTCTTTGTTTTCTTGTAGTACATTGATGGTTTCAAATGTTGGGTTTAGATCCTTGATCCATTTTTAGTTGATTTTTGTATTATGTGTAACCTAGGGGTCTTCTTTCATACTTCTGCATGTGTGAGATCCAATTTTCCCAATACCATTTGTTGAAGAGATTGTCCTTTCTCTAAGGAGTGCTTTTAGGTTGTTTATCAAAAATGTGTTGGTTGTAGGTGTGTGGATTACTTTCTGGGGCTTCTATTCTGTTCCATTGGACCACATGTCCATTTTTGTGCCAATACCAGGCTGTTTTGATTACAACAGCTTTGTAATATATCCTGAAATCCTGGTATTGTGATGCTTCCAGTTTTGTTTTTGTTGTTCAAGATTGATTTATCTATTCAAGGTCTCTTGTGTTCCCATATGAATTTTAAGGTCATTTTTTTTTCTGAGACAAATATCATTGGTATTTTTATTAGGATCACCTTGAATCTGCAAATTGTTTTGGGTAGTATACACATCTTGATGATATTAATTCTTCCAGACCAGAGACATGGAAGATTATTCCACATTTTTATATCTTCTTGTTTTTTCCTTTGTGTTGTATAATTTTCATGGCAGGTAAATACCACATTTTCTCTGATTTGTGGTAGCTAATATAGATAGTACAACAAAAGCCTGTAATGTATATGAGTGAAATTAATATCTTGAGATTTGATTTCTGTTTATAGCCCTTGTCTATATTCCTATGAGACAGTGGTCTTTCTATGATTTACTTGTTTAACTCTTTACTTGGTGGTGGATTAAGCCAGTGATTATAAAGTAAATTAAAAATATGTTAAATTAAAAGGGAAAAAGAAGGAGAAGGGAGGGAGGGTGAGAGGGCAGTATCATTATATTTTTAGAATTATATCCATTAATTACATGAAATCTTTTCTTTTTATATTAATTTTTTTAAAAGTATCCAATCCAAGGTTTCTATGAGCTAATCGTCATTATACTAACATGCCATTCTGAGAACCTTAATCTAGAGGGAGTTGGAGAACTTGATGTCTTTCTATTTAAAGTCTATTATTTCTTCTTACTAATTCACTCACATTCAGTCAACTAACATTTATCAATATGTGGCATTTAATGTAATGGCATGGGTCAACATATTAGTGTAATACATCTTAGAGATTTCAATATTTCTTACTTCCATTCATTGTAGTGCTTCTACAAAATGGGCTACACTGAATTTTCTTAGTTTCTCAATTGTGTCCTGTTCAGTCACCTACCATCTTATTTCTGACCTTTCTCTTTTTAAGGAACTTCTGAATTCACTTTGTATTGCCAAATCCAATAAACATTTTTCTGCTTTTGACTTGACCCACTCTCTGTGCCTGCTGTTACAGTTGACTAGTTCTTCCTTCCTGAAAATTCCCCATTTCTTCTGAGATACTTTTCTAATAAGTTGTCCTCTTTAATCTCCTACTGTTGTTTCCCACACTTCTTATATAAGATCTCAAGTATCGGAAGTTGTGGGGGGAGGGGAGCCATTGTGGTCCATGAGCTGTTCTTTGGAAATTTATATTCTTTAAATAAAAGCTTTATATAAAAAAAAAAAAGAAAAAAAAGAAAAAGAAAACAGAGCATCTAGGAGGTCTGGATTTAAGCCTCCTTCCACTAGTTTCTGTTTTGTGACCTATGGCTACTTTGTTCAACTATTTGCGCTCTAGTTCTTTCATAATTAAATTGGGGATCACACCTGTCTTTTAAAATTGTTGTAAGGATGAAAGGTAACGAATTCAATTTGCTTATCACTGGGCCTGGCAAAATAAAAATTCTCATCAAATAGAAAAAAAAAAATAAGATCTCAAGTATCAGCAATCATTAGAGCTGTCTTCCTGGTGGTGTGTTCTCACTATATTTTCTCTCCTACATGACCCTAGTTTAGCTCATCTGCTGGTCTTATGCTACTATTTATGTTCTCACGACTCCCAAATCCCTATCTCCAGCCTAGACTTCCACTGTGAGCTCCAAATCTTTGTGTACAGCTGCCTGCTGGAAAGTAACTTCTCTTATATAAGTCTTATACTGGCCCTCTTTGTAATCCTTACCTCTGTATTCTACAATCCTCTCCCCCCAATTTAGAATGCTTCACTTATACCAATTTTTATAATATTTCAAATGTCTCAGTTTATATGTCTTTTTTTTATAATGCTTTTATTTAAAGAATATAAATTTCCAAAATACAGCTTATAGATTACAATGGCTTCCCCCCCCCCAACTTCCCTCCCACCTGCAACCCTCCCCTTTCCCACTCCCTCTCCCCTTGCATTCACATCAAGGTTCATTTTCAATTCTCTTTATATACAGAAGATCAGTTTAGTATATATTAAGTAAAGATTTCAACAGTTTGCCCTCACATAGCAACACAAAGTGAAAAATACTGTTGGAGTACTAGTTATAGTATTAATTCACAATGTACAGCACATTAAGGACAGAGATTCTACATGATATATTTTTTTAAAATTGATTAATTTTCTATGCAATTTCCAATTTATCACCAAGATTTTTTTCAGTTTTAATTATATTTATATACAGAAGATTGATTCAGTATATACTAAGTAAAGATTTCATCAGTTTGCACCCACACAGAAACACAAAGTGTAAAATACTGTTTCAGTACTAGTTATAGCATTACTTCACATTGGACAACACATTAAGGACAGATCCCACATGAGACATAAGTACACAGTGACTCCTGAAGTTGATTTAACAATTTGACACTCTTGTTTATGGCGTCAGGAATCTCCCTAGGGTCTAGTCATGAGTTGCTGAGGCTATGGAAGCCTTTAGGGTTTGCTGACTTCAATCTTATCCTGCAAAGCTCTCATTTATGAATGAAGGTGAAATAAAGACCTTTCACTGCAAAAATAAATTGAAAGAATTTGTTGCCACTCGTCCAGCCCTGCAAAAGATGCTTAAAGATGTGTTACACACAGAAACACGGCCATCAACATGAAAGTAGGTAAACGAAGGGAACCTCACAGAAAAAGATCACAGGGAATTCAAAGCATACATTTGGATAAAGAAATTATGGGACATGTACTCTATAGAATACTATACAGCAGTCAAAAACAATGAAATCCGGTCACTTGCAACAAGATGGAGGAATCTGGAAAACATCATTCTGAGTGAATTAAGCCAGTCCCAAAGGGACAAATATCATATGTTCTCTCTGATCAGTGACAACTAATTGAGCACCAAAGGGGAAACCTATTGAAGCGAAATGGACACTATGAGAAACAGTAACTTGATCAGCTCTTGTGCTGACTGTTGTTGTACAATGTAATACTTTATCCATTTTAGTTTTTTTTATTCTAGTAATATTGGTTGAACTCTGTAATTAACAAACAATTATTCTTAGGTGTTTAAATTTTAACTGAAAAGTGATCCCTGTGAAATATAAGAGTGGGAATAAGAGAGGGAGGAGATGTACAATTTGGGACATGCTCAATTGGAACTGCCCCAAATGATGGAGTTAGAAGTGTGCCAAGGGATTCCAATACAATCCCATCAAGGTGGCATGTACCAAGGCCATCTCACTAGTCCAAGTGATCAATTTCAATTCACAATTGATCACACTGATAGGTCTAAGAGTCAAAGGGATGACACAAACAAGACTAGTGTTTGCTAATACTAACTGATAGAATCAAAAAGGGAGAGAATGATCCAACATGGGAAGCAAGATACACAGCAGACTCATAGAATGGCAGATGTCCTAAATAGCACTCTGGCCTCAGAATCAGCCCTTAAGGCATTCAGATCTGGCTCAAGAGCCCATGAGAATATTTTATGCATGGAAAGCCAAGACACTGTGGCAAAAAAAGAAGAAGACCTAAATGAAAGATCTCTGCGAGTGAGATCCCAGTGGAACGAATGGGGCCATCAAAGAAGGAGGTACCTTTCTCAGTTTATATGTCTTGATTGAAACAGCTATCTTAGTTCAGATGTTTCTTTGAGAAATATGGTTTGATGCTCCTTTCCATTGTTCATCCTTTTCTTGTTCATATCTCCTTTTATTCATATCACAAACCTAATATTTTACTTTCATTATTGTTTTACTTTTCTCCCTTACTAGATTTTTGTGCAAGCTGTCATAAATGGACACTAAGTGTCTTGTCTTTCTGTACTCATCTCCTTCTACTCTCTGTAACTGCTGCTCTTAATTAAGAGACAGAGTTTATTTCCTCTCCCATTGAATATGGGCTACACTTTAGGTTTGTTTTAACCAACAGAATGTGGCAAGAGAAAGTTTCTGTGACCTTGCTACTTCCTTGTTGTTACCTTTGCTTAGTTACTGTGCTTTAAAGAGATTTGTTAGACTTCTGAATGTCCAGAGGTCCTGTGCAAGATGAGAAGCTCTCACGGACATTTCAGCCCTCGTTGAACTTCCTCTGATTGTAGCCCTGTGAATCACTTTTTTTTTTCTTTAAAGATTTATTTTCATTTATTTGAAAAATAAACAACAGAGTTATCTGTTATCTATAACAGGGTTATAGAGAGAGGTAGAGACAGAGAGCGAGGTCTTCCATCTGCTGGTTCACTCCCCAGATGGCCACAACGGCCAGAGCCATGCCGATCTGAAGCCCGGAGCCAGGAGATTCTTCCAGGTCTCCCACGTGGATGCAGGGGCCCAAGAACTTGGGCCATCTTCCAGTGCTATGCCAGGCCATAGCAGATAGCTGGATCAGAAGAGGAGCAGCCAGGACTAGAACTGGCACCCATATGTGATGCTGGCACCTCAGGCCAGGGCTTTAACCCACTGCACCAGAATGCTGGCTCCAAATCACCTTGTTGATTTTCCACGTTGAAGAGAAGAATAGCTCCAGTGAGCCCAGTGAACCTACAAAATCTTTAGTGATAGTGACTTTTTGTAGTTTTTAAATAAGTTTTGGGGTGAATTGTTATACAGCAATATGTAACCAAATAATTTTTTATAAAATATATTATATTATTTGGGTTTCTGGTATGTTTCAATATCTGTGCTAGGGGACGAGTATATGATGGTGAAGAAAATATTTGCCTTGTGATCCCTTCCCTTAGTACAGTACCTACATGTAATAGCTATAAACAAACATTGTTCTTGGGATGAAAGAATAAATGAAGATCTAAACATCTCTATTAAACATAGTTTAAATAAATAAATACAACTAAATTTTTTGATGTAAAGTTAAATACCTTTGGACCATGGATGGAGTATACACATATTTTTAATTACAAAGTTTCCAGTTTGTTGGAATAATGTAAAGAAAATGAATAGAATTATATTTAGAACAATCTATTCCAACTTATTTTATGATGTACTATTACTCATTATTAATTAATTTTAATTATGTTTATATTTTGGGTAATTTTGTGTATCTATTTTGTACTTCTCTGAGAGGGGAATTTTTCAAAACATTTAAAAATGCCTATTAAAATTTCTCTTACGAAGCTAACTTCACTTTTCATTTCAGTTGAAAGAAACAGTGTTTGAGAACCCATTGCCTTTTCTTATAAACAATGTTAACACTGAAAGAGTACAACTCCAAACATGGGGCTTCTTCTTAATCTACAGTACTATTCCATGAGATATTTATTGTTCCCATTACCATTGTATACAATGAAGATCCTAGGGATTAGATAGATTAAGGAAATGGCAGAGATAAGAGTCTAACCAAAATCTGAATGACCTCACAGGAGGGATACAGAATTCAAAGCTTAACACAAACAAACAAACAAACAAACAAACAAACTGGGGCCAGCATAGTAGCACAGTGGGTTAAGCCAGGGCCTACAGCATAGGCATCCCATGTGAGTGCTTGTTTGAGTCCTGGCTGCCTGGCTGCTCCACCTCTGATGCAGTTCCCTGAAAATGTGCCTGGGAAGGCAGTGGAGGATAGTCCCAAGTTTTTGGGAACCTGTGCCCACAAGTGTTTTGGCCCCTGCACCTTCATGGGAGACCTGGAGGAAGCTCCTGACTCCTGGCTTCTACTGGCCAAACCTGGTTCATTGTGGCTATGTGTGGGGTGACCCAACAGAAGGAAAATCGTCTCTGTCTCTCCTTCTCTTGCTCTCTCTCTTAAAAAAAAACAAAACTCCAAAATCCTACATATTTTAAATATTGATAATTTAAAAAATAGTTTCTTAATATATTTGTTTCAAATACAAAAATACTTTATTAAATTTGTTGAAGTTTTCAGCTCCAAGTTATAAGAGATCAATTTTTTTTTTTTTTGACAGGCAGAGTGGACAGTGAGAGAGAGACACAGAGAGAAAGGACTTCCTTTTTTCCATTGGTTCACCCCACAATGGCCGCTGCGGCCAGCATGCTGTGGCTGGTGCACCACGCTAATCCGAAGCCAGGAGCCAGATGCTTCCTCCTGGTCTCCCATGTGGATGCAGGGCCCAAACATTTGGGCCATCCTCCACTGCACTCCTGGGCCACAGCAGAGAGCTGGCCTAGAAGAGGGGCAACTGGGACAGAACCGGCACGCCGACCGGGACTAGAACCTGGTGTGCCGGTGCCGCAGGCGGAGGATTAGCCTATTGAGCCGTGGCACCGGCCAAGAGATCAAATTTTGAAGTAAACAACTTAAGCATATGGATTATGGTTTTGTAGAGTTAAATAATTTCTTTTTTCTTGCAGTTTCTGGATTCACTTGTATTACCCAATATATTTAGTTTGTTATTGTAAGCCATGTGGCTATGTTCAGAGTACAAGAGAAGTACCTGCTCTTTGGGCAGATCATAACTTAGTCACAAACCATAACCACTAACTTAGGCAGGGTTCTCTAAAGATACAGTATTGATGGGGTGTACATATACGTATATGAAAGAGAGTTTATTATGTGGTTTTGCTCACATAATCGTGGAAGCTAAGTCCCGTGATGGAACATCTCAGGCTGGAGAGCCTGGGATGCTGATAGCTTGGCTCAAGCCAAGTCCAGTGACCTCAGAACCTGAGAAGCCAACCCTGTGGATCTCACTTTAGGGCTGAAAATCCAGAGTACCAGTAGAGTGGTTGCTGCAGGTACAGCCCTGGTGTCCAAAAGACAGCAATTGATGTCTGAAAAGGAGTCAAGCCTGTCACATCTTTCCATTTAGAGTCTTCAGACCTCCAGTCTAGATTCACATGCTAATCTCATATGGAAATAACCTCCCAGATACACCCAACATACTGCTTTCTCAGATTTCTAAAAATTCCTTCATCCAGTCTAGTTGATGCCATAAAGTTAATTCTCATTACCACTTGCTTCCTTGCTAAAGGGAGCCATAGAAAGTGAAAGGGCTGATTTATGGTCAGGTAGTATTGGTAGTTCTTAACTCTAGCCACTGAGCAGAATAATCTGGAGAATTTTCAAAATTATTGGATCCTGGAAAGTTTGATTTGATAAGTTTGTGTCGAGCCTCACTCCATCTGCCTTTATTAAGCATTAATGCAAAGGGTTACTCTGCATTGCTGAGGACACTTAGGAAAGTGAATACAGGATGGTGTTTTCCTATATAAATAGGAAAAATATTTATTCCCCTGAAAAGAGAGACTATTAAAGACATTCAAGTTGCCTGAGATTTCTTAATTCCAATACATATTAGAATTATCTAAGAGCCTGGAAACGCCAATGTCAGCACTCACTGATGACGAGTCATAACAGAATCTCTGGGTCTAGGGAACAGCACCCACTAGAAACTAACCAAATTGGAATCTCTAGGGATTTGGTATCTCATGTTGAGAAAAAATTGGAACAAAGATTGGCAAACTTTCAGATTGTAAACAATTTTGGCTTTGTGGGCCATTTGGTCTCTGTCACAGGTACTCAATTCTGTCATTGTAGTACAAAATCAGCCATAGATAAGATACAAATGAGTGTAAATTAATTCCAATATAATTTCATTTAAAAGCACTGAAATTTGAAACTAGTTTGCTGATCCCTGGTCTAGAACGAACGAATCTTCATTGTATAGATGAGGAAACTAAAATCTGGAAAGGTTTTGTGATCTACCCGAGACCACACAGCTCAGTGGCGGAGCCAGCAGTACACCTAGATGACCAATACTCCTATTAATTTATGTTTATGTCTGAATTGTGTTTGATTATTACATCTGATTACTGCTGAGAATTTTTCAAATACTATTTTTAAAATAAAGCTACTTACTAAATTTCATGTATCTATAGATGATCATAGTAGCATTATCTGATACTGGATGTTACAAAAATAATTTTGTTCTTGAAAGCAGAATATTAAGAGTATCTATTACTACTTCTTTCTCAATTAAAAAAAAATTGTTCTGTGAAAGATACCCTCAAAACACATTTACATTGAATTTTTAAAGTAGATACTGGTTTTTCCTGGCCAGTATCTGTCCCATTTTTGCAATTACCATCCTAAATTTCAGGATAACATGAGGACTAAGAAAATGGAAGAACAAGGAAGAGGACTAATTGGGAGGATGTAGTTGATGTCTCATTGACTGAAGGAAGGAGGAGGCAGAGTTGCAGGATTGGGATGAAGATTCTATTTTTATAGAATCATTGAGTTTCTACTTCAATGCGGAATAAGAAGATATTGAAATAGAGATTAGTAGACTTAATTTCCTTTAAGTTATAAGTAGAACTCTCTGGTATGTTTATGTGCATCTGAATCCATTGTTAGCAGTTCTTTTCTCTATAACAGAAGTTACAAACTCCAAATTCTGCTGAAGTGAGCCAGGGAAGTTGGTCAGATTAGAGAGCTCAAACTGAGCACCATGTCAAAGCACCTGCTCTTTTCATGGGAGCCATTTCTCAGCTTTGGATGTTGTCTTGAACAAATGTGGACCCGTTGTTGCATAACTGCATCACTAAGTGAAGCTGGACATTTCTACTTTTAGTCTCACTCTTCTAATGTGAAACGTTGACAACTATTTGAAAAAAAAAGTCTAAAATGCTGTGTAAGTCTAACTAAACATGTTTCTGAACTGGACCCAGTTTGCCACATCTGCGCAATATAATCCACAACAGAATCAAGGGAGGGATGGGTGTAGAACCTGGGAGAGGAACTGTCTTTTCAAAGAAAGCATGTTCAATGGAATTACCAAGAGTCAAAAAGAGATGAAGTATTAGGACAGGGAGTAGAGAAACAATGAGTCACTTCAAGTGTCAGGAGAGATTTGATTTCCTTCCATATATGTACTTGTTAAATAGGGAAATGACTCTTAGTGGGATGTCAATGTATTTCATATTATATCTCTTCTCAGGTCTACATCTTTATAGTGATTATTGGGAAAACAAAGAAAACATGGGCATATATAGATGATAGCAACTATAAAGAGCTGGGTGGTTTGTTGCTCAGGGCTTCATGGAGAAAAACTAAAGGAAAAAATGGGGTAGGTGGCTAGAATGGAGAAGAGACCTTGAGGTGTGAATACTACTAGCCTGCAAGTACAATGGAGTTGAGCTAGATGAGAATGGGGAGGAAATGAAGCTCAGGAGTGATATTCAATACTTAGAAGAGAAAGAGAAGCTGAGGTTAGTTGAAAGTGGAGATAAGCCAAGAATCAAGTCCTGGTGGAAAGGGAGGTGATTTGGCAGTTTTGGTCAAAGCAGAAGCCAAGGTGAGATCTGAACTGGGTGGCCAAGATCAGAACCAGAACGCACAATGATTGAATTCAGAGCCAGAGACCTGAAGGCAGTTTGGAATGATGTGCAAAGGGGGCTATGCCAAGAATATGTACCCCCTGGTTTGGGAGTTTTCAAGTGGGAAAATCACTAAGTTTGTAGTACACATTATGTAATATAGTATTTCTTAGGCATTTCTTTTTAGTCAATGTTGAATTAACAGTTAAACAAATTTAAAATCTGGAATTTTGTTTAAAAAATTGAAACACCCAAACATATTATCTTTCCAACAAATGTTTTTTAAACAGATCTTCCAGCCAAGTTGCCTAAGAACAACAGTTGACTAGAACTGCACGTCTTCTTTCAAACACTGTCTACTGCAGAATGGAAACAGGAACCTCTGGGAGTATTTGTGAGTCATAAAAGGTTGTAGGGAACTTTCCAAAGCCATTTTCTTGCTAGGATAGAGAGTTCTAATCTCATATTGGCAGGCACTGTTGGCTACAAGGTACATTGTTTACTTTGATTCCTTCTCAGCTCTTCTGCATGATCTTGGATCATCAAGTTTTTGATATATTAGAGCAGAAAAATTGCATAATACAAGAAGATTGTAACCCTCTCTGCTCTTCTATTACAATGATAAAATCATGATTGTAATCTTTGCTTCCTTCATCAGTACTTGTATTTCAGTAATTGTAATCCAGTTGTCTTTGAAGGAAGTCGCTTGGTTTACTCCCATACTTTTGAAAGTTATAGAATGGGTAATTGAAGACATGTTTCACTCAATTAAACAAAGAAGTCAAAAATCACTTCATAATGCTGACAGAAAGGGGAAGTTCTGAGTATGTGTTGGAAGGGTTATTTAAACTAGTTTAAATAATATCTGAGTTGGTAAAATATATACATAATGGCATATCTCACAAACACGAGTTTAATGTTAAGAATGGATCAAAAAGTAAGTCAGAAAAAAATGGTACCCAGTCCTTTGTCCACAAATTCAGTCTAAATCTAAACTCTTTGATGTTTAATGGAGTGTGGATAATTTCCAAAACAATTTATTATTTACAGATTTTTCTGAATTTAACTTTTAAAATGAAGGTATACTTTGCTTAAAATATGAAAGTCTTCATTAGATTCCAAAATATCTGATTATAGTGCGATCATCACTGTTGTGTAATAACCACCCAAATCAATATATAGAACAATTTCATCTTAAAATGTTTCCCTCACCCCCCTTCCTGGTTATTCTATCATCACTTTTCTCTAAATACCAGATACAACATAGGTTAGTTTAGCATGGTTTTGGCCTTCATATAAATTGAATCATACAGTATGTACTCTTGTGGGTTTGGGTTCTTTGAGCCAATATATTTTCAAGTTTCAGTCATATTGTTAAGTGTGTTAGTTGTTCATTCCTTTTACTTATAATTTAGTAGTATTCCTTAGTGTGTGTATATATATATATATATATATATATATACACACCACATTATGTTCCTTTGATGAATATTAGTGTTGTTTCCAGCTTTGGCTATTATAATTAAAGGTGCTAGAATATCCTTGTAGTGTTTTTACATCACTGAGTAAATAGGAGTGAGTTACTGCATCATAGTACTTTTGAAGAAATGACTAGTTTTTCAAAGTATTTGTAGCACCCTTTTATGTTAAACAGTTCAGTGATTTTGGGCCTATTGACTAGGCTTGCAATCATTGCTACTAAGTAATTATAAACATTTCACCACACCAGAAATAAGCCATCAATAAACCATCCCCACTTCTTCCTACTCCCGAACTCTGAAAGTCTCGATTTAGTTTCTGTCATATGGAAATGCCTATTCTGGACAGCTTGAGTAAATGGAGTAATAAAATCTTTGTCCTTTTGTAGGAGACCTCTTCCATTTAATGTGACTTATGGTTGAATAATATTTTACTGTGTGGATATACTACATCTTAAAAATTCATTTATCACTTGATAGACATGTGGAATGTGTCTACTTTTTAGCTACTAAGAACAATTTTGAGAATATTAATGGATAAGTTTTTGTGTAATGTTTTTCCCCAATTCTCTTGAGTATATTTTTATGCATGAAATTTCTAATTACATAATAACCCTTGCTTGACTTTATGAGTAACTGCCATACTGTGTTAGAACTGAACCATTTTATACTCTTACTAGCAATATATGAGATTTCAAATTTCTCAGATTTCTTGTTGACACATGTTACTTTCTTTTTAAGAAAAATAATTTGCTATCCATTGTGGTTTTGATTTGTATTTCCCTAATGACTTATGATATCTTTTGATGATTGTGATGAAACTAGGATAAAATATTATTTTGTTCTTTTATGGCTAGTGTTTTGTATGTTTAGTCCAAGAAATATTTCCCTATCCCAAGATCAGGAAGATTTTTCACTTTTTGTTATAGAAAAATAATATTCTTGTTAGGTAGGAAGTAAGTTATGAGCTTATGTGTGTATGACATAAACGCCTAAAGAGAAGACATCTATGTCCAGCATATGCTGCAGTGGGTACATATCCAACCCATGCATTCACAGAGAACCACTGAAGGATCCTCAGAGTAAGCATGGAATGCTATGCAGTGAGCCACTCAGGTGCTCACAGAAATTCTGAGCCTCAGAGGTCAGACACAGTGATTTCCCTGTGCAGTCACAGAATTCCCACAGTCATAGCACACAGAGCTCCCACATTCACAGGCAGCAGGGGGTCCACTCTCAGCCCCATGAGGCTGCTCTGTCTACAAGAGAGCTGAGACAATCGCATAGTCAGCTGCCATCTGATATATGGTCTTAGAAGTTTAAATATAGGCACCAGTGATTTAGAGGGTAGAAAAATACCTCGCAGGCTTAAATCAGTGCTCCGCCCCTTGTCTACCCTCCAGGCCAGACTTTGTGGAAATATGGAAGTATTTGTCAGCATCTTATGATAGTTGTGGCTTTGTCATAAACCTTAAAGTCAGGTAGTTTAGATTCTCAAACTTATTCTTTTTTAACACTGCTTTGACTTTTCTAGGTTATTTGCCTTTCCATATAAAGTTTAAAGATTTATTTATTTGAAAGGCAAAGCATCAGGGAGAGAAGTAAACAGAGAGAGAGAAAAAGAGAGTTTTCCCATTCGCTGATTCACTTCCCAAATGGCTGCCACAGCCAGGACTGGTCAGACTAAAACCACAAGCCAGGAACTCCATCCAGTTTTCTCACATGGGTGACAGGGTCCCAAGTTCTCTGACCATAATCCATTGCCTCTTCAGCTGCATTAGCAGGAAGCTGGATTGAAAGCAGAGTACCTGGGACTCCAACTGGCACTCTGATTTGGAATGGCGTAGCCTGTAATACAACAATGCTGGCTGTCCCATATAAATTTTCCAAACTGCTTGGGTTTTCCTCAGAAACACCTTCTAATATTTAATTGGGTTGCACAAAATCTTTCTGTCAATTTGGGGATAAAGGAAATCTTACAAACTTGAGTCTTCTAATTTTAGAACACATTTATATTACACTCAGTCATCCCTTTTTATCTGTGGGGGACTGGTTTCAGGACCCCCTGCAGATAACAAAACCCACAGATGCTTAATTCATTTATATAAACTGGCAAAGTATTTTCATATATAGTATACACATTCTCCCATAGACTTTAACTCATATCTAGGATACTTATAATACCTAATATAATGTAAATGCAGTATAAATAATTGTTATATTGTCTAGGGAATAATGATAAGAAGAAAATGCATGTGTTTTATATAATATTTTTTATGAATATTTTCAATCTATAGCTGGTTTTATCTACTTATGTAGAACCTAAGAAAGGGCTGACTGTATTTAGGATTTATTTAATTATTTCAAGTAATAATTTTTATTTTTTAGTAAAGAGCTTATACTTCCTTTGTTAGGTTTAGGCTTAACATACATAATTTTTTAAAACATTATCATTAATGGTATTATGTCTTAGTCGTAGTTTCTAATTATTTAAATATAGTTATTTTTTGCGTGTTCATCTTAGAGTATGGGATCCTGGTAGTTCTATTATTTTTTGGCAGATTTTTGTAGATTCTTTAGCGTTTCCTTAAAATACCATATGTTCTCTACAAATAATGATGATTTTACTTTCTTTCCAAAATTTTGACTATGTTTCTTTTTCTTGATTTTTTGGTATTGGCTAGGACTTCATTTCTAATATACTTGTTTTCAATTTTAAGGTGACAGGTTTCAACATTTTAATGTGATATAGGATATTATTTATTTCATAAATGTCTCTTGCAGTTGAGGTATTTCTACCTATGTAAATTTGCTGAGAATTTAAAATCATGACTGGATTTTGAATATTGTTAAATGTGTTTCCTTTTGGGTGATAACTGAAGCTATTATATATTAATTTTTCTGTTGAATTACACTGATTTTTTTTTTTTTGACAGGCAGAGTGGACAGTGAGAGAGAGAGACAGAGAGAAAGGTCTTCCTTTGCCGTTGGTTCACCCTCCAATGGCTGCCGCGGCTGGTGCGCTGCGGCCGGCGCACTGCGCTGATCCGATGGCAGGAGCCAGGTACTAGGTGCTTTTTCCTGGTCTCCCATGGGGTGCAGGGCCCAAGCACTTGGGCCATCCTCCACTGCACTCCGGGCCACAGCAGAGGGCTGGCCTGGAAGAGGGGCAACCGGAACAGAATCCGGCGCCCCGACCGGGACTAGAACCCGGTGTGCCGGCGCCGCAAGGCGGAGGATTAGCCTGTTGAGCCACGGCGCCGGCCTTGATTCATTTTTAAATAATACACTTTTATATTCCTTAGATAAGCATATTTTTTATTATAAATTATGTTTAAAATATTTTCTGTTTTGATTTGCTAAAAATATCGTGTTTTTTAGTGCCATGCTCGTGAGAGCCATCTTTTGAAAAATTTTCTTGCAGTGACTTTATTTGATAGATTTGCTATCAGGGACATGTTGGTTTAATCAATTCAGAGGTGTATTATCCTCTCTTTTCCCAAGATTATAAGATTGGTATTATTTTTTCCTTGAACATTTGATAGAATTCTCCAGTGAACTAACAATCTAGAGCATTTTTGCATGAGAAGGAAGATTTTTCATTTTGTTACAAATTCCATTTCTTTTTCAGAGGCATGGTATGTTGGTTTCTAGGACTTCTGTAACAACGAAGCACAGTTTCTATAGCTTAATGGAATTTTTAAGAAAGACATTTATTGACCGGTGCCGTGGCTCCATAGGCTAATCCTCTGCCTGTGGCGCCGGTACCCTAGGTTCTAGTCCTGGTTGGGGCGCCGGATTCTGTCCCAGTCGCTCCTCTTGCAGTCCAGCTCTCTGCTGTGGCCCCGGAAGGCAGTGGAGGATGGCCCAAGTGTTGTGGCCCTGCACCCGCAGGGGAGACCGGGGGAAGCACCTGACTCCTGGCTTCGGATCAGTGCGGTGCACCGACTGCAGCGCACCAGCTGCAGCGGCCATTGGTGGGTGAACCAGTGGAAAAAAGAAGACCTTTCTCTCCGTCTCTCTTTCTCTCACTGTCTAACTCTGCCTGTTAAAAAAAAAAAGACATTTATCTATTTGAAAGGCAGAGTTACAGAAAAAGAGAGAGATCTCATCTACTGGTTCAATCCCCAAATGCTTGCAACAGTTGATATTGGGCCAGGCTGAAGCCAGGAGCCTAGAACTCCATCCAAGTCTCCTATGTGGTTGGCAGGAACACAAACACTTGGGCCATCTTCTGTGGCTTTCCTGGGCATATTAGCAGGGAGCTGGATTTGAAGTGGATTTGGATATGGGATGTTGGCATTGCAGGTGGTAGCTTGACCCACTGTGCCACAATGCCAGCCCCTGAATGGAATTTTATATTCTCACAATTCTGGAAGCTACAAGTTATCAGGGTTAATTCCTTATGAGGAGTCCCTCTGTTTACTTTCTCTCTCTCTCTCTCTCTCTCTCTCTCTCTCTCTCTTTCTGTGTGTGTGTGTGTGTGTGTGTGTGTGTGTGTATGTTTTAAAGATTTGTCTTATTTATTTGAAAAGCAAAGTTAGAGAGAGAGAGAGACAGAGACAGAGAGACAGAGAGACAGAGAGACCTTCAATCCACTGGTTCACTCTCCAAATGGCCTCATAGCCAGGGCTAGGCCAGGGTGAAGCCAGGAGCTAAGAGCTTCTTCCAGATCTCCCAAGTGGGTGCAGGGGCCCAAGCACTTAAGCTACCTTCCGATGCTTTCCCAGGTGCATTATCAGGGAGCTGTATTGGAAGTGGAGCATCTGGGATATGAACTATCTCTCATATGGGATGCCAGAATTGCATGCGGGGCTTAACCTGCTATTCTTTAATGCCAATCCCATACTTTCTGTGAGACTTTTTGTGTTGAGTTTGAGGTTTTTTTTTTTTAATCTATAGATTTATATCTTTCACATATTTTGGAAAATTCTTAGCCATACATAATCACTTTAAATACTCTTTCTCATTTTCTGTATTCTTTCTGTGATTTCCAAAGTACATATATTTCTAGGTATGCACTATTATCCGATGTATCTTATTTACATGGTTTAGTTTTTTCATATTTTTTCTATTTTTTAACTTTAGTTTGGCTGATTTTGTTTCTTCAAGTTCACTTATCCTTTCTCCTTTCATATCCAATCTGCTGTTAGGTCACCAAATAATTTATTCATCTATTATTGTATATTTCAGTTCTATAATTTCCATTTGGTTCTTTTTATAGTTTTGACATTTTTATTATAATTACTTGTATTTTCACTTACATTGGCTACCTTTCCTACATAATCTCTAAATATTGTTATAACTTAACATTATTTTAGAGTCCTCATCTGCTAATTATGACATCTGTGTCCTTTGAGGGTTGGCGTCTAATGATTATTCTCCTTTATATTACAGGTCGCATTTTTCTGGCTTTATGTTTATCTGAAAAGTTTTGATTGTATGACAGACATCATATCAAAGAACAGCTGAAATTAAAGTAGTAGCTGTTTTCCTTAAGACACTGGCACACTACTTCTTTCAAAATGTAACGATAAAGGCCTGAGTCCATGTGGGTCTGTATTTGTAATGGATCTATAGTTTCTTACAATTAGTACTGGTAACCTCACCACTGGCTTCACATCTTTAGAAAGCAGGAGTAGGAATCTTCCTTCACTATGGCTCTGTAGGTCATCCTTCCTCTCAGCTTTCTCAACAGTAAGATACTTCTGTGGACTTTATAGACCTGCTGCTTTCATTCTGGATTATTGAGGAATTTTCTTTGTGACCCAGCTCTGCCCCCAAGTTTCCACATCTTGACCTCTCACCCTCCTGCCCTGACCTTCTGGTTTTTACAGCTTTGCTTTTGGGAAAGCCTTTGTACACCTCAACAGAATTTCTTTCAAATCTCTTGCCTTGTCTCTAGCCTTTGATGGGCTGCTGCCATTGCACTTCCTATGCAGTTTGGAAAACCTCTATCCCTTTTCTTCCCCTGATTTAGCCCTCACTGCATTTTTTTTTTTTTGGCTTTCCTTCACATTTTGAAGGGATGAAATTGCCACAGACTTGGTCAAAGCAAGCCTAAGCATTTCAAAAGGATTTTTTTCAAATATGCCCTGCTCCTGGCCTTTGCTATACTATTGAGAGGCACCCACTGAAAGTCATATGGGAAACAATTGGTATGTGAGTTGAATTACTCTTTTACTGGGCAATTCAGGCCTCTTAAAATTGTGTTACAATGTTAGGAGTTCTTCCTTATTCCTATTAACTATTGATTAGTTCCTCCTTGTGGTATACTTCCAATGACCATTTAATTTTGCTTTCTCTCCCTCTCTTTCTCCCCCTTCCTCCCTGTCTTTCTCCCTTTCTCCCTCCCTCTCTCCTTCCCTCATGGCTGTCATGAATTTTTTTTAACTTATCATTTTGTAAATCTTGATATTCTTTATTTTGGCTGGGGTAAAAAGTATAATCTCTTTTGACTATATTTTAACTGGAATGGAAATACCATTACTTATAGATTTTTGATTTTTTTGTTCAAAATGACATTTTATTTATTTTGGAGCCATATCAAAAGCTAAGGAAATGTATTTCACACTAAGTGATACTTCTGAGTTTGAGCATTTTCCCCTGTTTTACTTATTTATTTCTAAATGTTTATTGTCATATACTTGAAAGGCAGAGTGACAGGAGAAAGAGAGACAGAGAGAATCTTTCATTTGCTGATCTACCTCTGCAAACCTGCAACAGCCAGGACTGGGCCAGCCTGAATGCAGTAGCCCAGAATTCCATCTGGATCTCTATGTTGGTGGCAGGGACCCAAGTACTTGAGTCATCATCTGCGTCTTCCCAGGTGCATGGACAGGAAGCTGGATCAGAAGGAGAATAGTCAGAACTTGAACCAGCACTCTGATATGGGATGCATGCCTTGCAAAAAGCAATTTAATCAATTGCAACATAATGTTTATCTCAACTTATTTCTTTTTGCTTTGAGATATGCATATATTATGTAATGATTATATGATTTAGTTAATTAAAGTATTTATCACTTGATTTTTTTTGGTAGTAACATATAAGATCTTCTGTCTTAGTAAATTTCAATTATATGTTGTTAACTGTAGTCATTGCTGTACAGTATATATAGGACTAATTCATCATGTCTAACTGAAACTTTATTATTGAACATCTCTTTATTCCTCTAATCCATGGAAGTGAGTTAGACTTTTTTTTTTTTTTTTTTGACAGAGTGGACAGTGAGAGAGACAGAGAGAAAGGTCTTCCTTTGCCGTTGGTTCACCCTCCAATGGCCGCCGTGGCCGGCGCACTGCAGCCGGCGCACCGCGCTGATCCGATGGCAGGAGTCAGGTGCTTCTCCTGGTCTCCCATGGGGTGCAGGGCCCAAGCACTTGAGCCATCCTCCACTGCACTCCCGGGCCATAGCAGAGAGCTGGCCTGTAAGAGGGGCAACCAGGACAGAATCCGGCGCCACGTCCAGGACTAGAACCCGGTGTGCCGGCACTGCAAGGTGGAGGATTAGCCTAGTGAGCCGCGGCGCCGGCCCTAGACTCTGTTTCTATGAGTTAGACCTTTTCAGAGTCCACAGATAGGTGAGGTCATGAAATGTTTTCTTTCTGTGTATTATTATTATTATTATTTCTCTTAGTATAATGTTCTCCAGCTTCACTCATGTTTGTCACAAACAATGGACTTTCATTCTCTTTAAAGATTGAATAATGTTTTATTGTGAATATGTGACACATTTTGTTTGTTCACTTATTCAGCAATAGACATCAAGTTTGATTCCTTATCTCAGCTTTTGTGAAAAACACTGCAGTGAACATGGGAATGCAGATATCTCTTCAACATACTGTTGTCAAGTACTTTGGAGATATATCTGGAAGTGGGATTGCGCACTTTTAATTTTAATGACAATTTAAATCTTTTGGACATTCCCAAAGTTAACTAATAAGGTTTAACCATCACTTTTTTGAAAGAAGATAATTGTATTAAGTCACCAATTTCTCCCTCTCAATTAAAATTTAAATACTTTATCACAAACTAATTGATAGTTGAATTCATAGAAAATGTAAACATAATTAAACTATATACTGGATAAATCACTCCCAATTTGATATTATTATTTTGGGGGATATAGTAAATTTTGTTGTTACTGCCTGTCTTTATGAAATGGTTATACTTCACATGGTTTTTCCATGTGTCTTACCTTGGGTAAAAAGAGAGCAGAAATAGCAAAGTTATGAGAGTAGTCACTTACAGGCATAAACTTTAAGTGCTGGGTCATGGCTCCCCGTACTATGCCATAATGACCAATAATTCGGCATTAGGATGACTGGCTGAGATCCACTATTTGTGCTATAGCAGTGGGGTGAGTAAGACCTTTTTCTTATTCATCTACTCCACATATATAAGGTACCTTTTGTGCTATCCTCTAGGAAAGGTTTTTGAGACAGTGATGGGAATTCTGCAGGACCAAGAGATATTTATTTAGATCAGTGTCCATGTGGAGGTGGGAGAACTAGCTAGTATCTCTCAAAGGTCATACTGTCTCCTGACACTTAAATTCAAAAGACCTCACTTGTATGCTGAACTATTTGGCCCTGAGAAAGGAACCACCTGCAGGAGCTTCAGTCTAAAATTTTGCAATATGACTTAGTTTTCTGGAAATTAAACTTGTTGCCAATACTAAATATTTTTTCAACCTCAACCATGTTACTTTCAAATAAAGCTTCAAAAATGCCTTATTTATAAAAGTTGGAGATTTGGTTAAGTAAACTCATTGAAGTGTTGTTGAATATCAGTGAATGTGAATTTTTGGCATGGAAATTAGAACATGATTAGCATCAAAAAGTGTTTATCACAGGATAGACTTTTGGCCTGGCTGTTAGGATACCAGTTAAAAGGCCTGCATTTCCAAATTGGAGGACCTAGGTTCAGTTGTTGGCTCTGGCTGGTGATTCCAACTTCCTACCAGTGCAGACTCTGGGACACAGTAGGTGATGACTCAGTAATTGGATTCCTGCCCTGAAATGGGTTGACTTTCTGGCTCTGCCTCACCTCCCACCCCCACCCCAGTGCTGCCCAGCCCTAGCTGTTACTTGCATTTGGGGAGTGAATCAAAGAATGGAAACTCCCTTGGTTTGTCTGTATTTCTCTGTTTTTCTCTCTCTCAAATAAATAGAGTGTCTGTCTTTTTTGTTGTTGGAATCCAACAAAAATTACACAATGTCAGTTTTGCTGGATAAGGTGAACAAGAAAACTTAGCTAAAAGCATTGCTATAAAGCAGGGAAAGAATGAGTTGGCTCCTCATGAGGACTCTGTAGGATATGCAAGCTGAGTATCTCAACGGGTAAAAATACCATTAAATTCCAAAATTTTAGATCATATTAGAATTATCACAAATGCCTTTTACAGAATATAATGGTTTGGAAAATAGCAACGAATTTCTTGCTATGAACATCTGAATCCCTAAATTGATTTAAAACGAACATTATCTTGAAAATAAGTACTTGAACATTTCAATTAGATAGGATTGAAGTCTATCCTATTGAATGGGGAAAAGTTGGAAGCATTTCCACTGAGATCTGGAACCAGACAGGGATGCCCACTCTCACCACTGCTATTAAATATAGTTCTGCAAGTCTTAGCCAGAGCTACTAGGCAAGAAAAAGAAATTAAAGGGATACAAATTGGGAAGGAAGAACTCAAACTCTCCTTCTTTGCAGATGATATGATTCTTTCTTTAGGGGATCCAAAGAACTCTACTAAGAGACTATTGGAACTCATAGAAGAGTTTGGCAAAGTAGCAGGATATAAAATCAATGCACAAAAATCAACAGCCTTTGTATAACACAGCATTGTTTTAAACTTCTGCCTGAAAAAAATTGATTGTGTTTAATTATATGTTTATTTGTTTTTAGAGTAATTCCCTACATATAAGCAGCCATTAGCAAATTTTTATCACATTATATGGTGACTTAGTTTTGGTGAGTTTCTTTTTGAAAAAAAAATTTTTATTTATTGGAAGGGCAGAGAAACAGGGGGTGGGGACAGAGAGAGAGAGAGAGATAGAGAGAGAGCGAAAGAAATAAGTATCTCCTATCTGCTGATTCATTCCCTGAATGCCTGGTTCACTCCCCAAATGCCTGTAACAGCTGCAGCTGGGCTGGGCCAAAGCCAGAAGCCAGGAACTCAGTTGAGATCTCCCATGTATGTGGCAGGAATCCAACTGTTTGAGCCATCACCATGCATTAGCAGGGAACCAGAATCAGGAGGAAACTAGAACTCAAACCCTAATATATATTGTGGTCATCTTAAGTGACACCTTGACCACTGAGCCAAATGCCCACTTGCAAGTATCTTTTGGTACTTTGTTTGATCCTTCATCAAGTGTGACAATTTTATTTAATGTACCAAAAGGAAAAATTAAGGAAGTGTTTATTTTGCTTTTACTTAAATGAAAAGGAAATGTGCATTTTGGTACACATATACTAGAGCTTTAAAAAATTCTCCTTATTTTTAGAATCAGAAAAAGATGTGAACAAAACCCTTTTTTCTTCAGGGTAGGTTTATGTTTTCCTCCTGGAATAATCTGAGATCAATTATTTGTGCTATAGCAGAAAATAAACAAGACCTTTTTCTTATACATCTACTCATATATCTAAGATAGTTTGTTATAACTCTTTAATTAATAACTTACTAAATATTTATCAAAACATATTTTTTATTTAACATAGAATTTCCACTTATTTCTGTGGGTTTTCAGCTCATTAGGAATAATGTATAGATAACCCCTCAACAATGTTAGAATTCTGATTTTCATCATGCAACTGAATTTGATGACCTGTAAGGCACTGTGTGTGATTTCCCATATGATTTTCTATTACTTACAAACACTAATAATTACTTAGTGATCTTAGAATTCAGAGATATAATCCACTGTTTAAATGTCATTACTAGAGCATCATCTCTTCACATAGATACAGATATTATATCAAGAATAATAACACTTCTGGGCTTTTCTGATGTTCCAGAACTATGAATAATGACACAAAGCACATTTATTTTATTAATAACAAGTCAAAATCTCTGAGAATAAACTCCACATTGGTCATTCTTAGTAAGTCCCCAGTTTCCTCCCTGTCCAATATGAGTTCCCTGAGTTAGACCCATGCAAACACCATTCTTAGGTCATTGGCTTCCCCTTACTCTAGGACCGAGGTTTCTCTGTGATGTTTTCCCTTATTTCAAACATCAAAGTCTGATGACCGTTGTGGGGGCTTTTCTTATCCATTCTCTTCACCATTGTCTTTTTCTTTCTTTTCTTTCACTCACAGAGTTCATGTTCTCTATCTTTCAGTTCCAATTGGGATCGTTCATTTCTCATGTGTCTCTTAATTCCATGTCTCTCCCTCTTTTTCTGATTCTTCCTTAGTTACCCAAGGAAAAATTTCCTCCTTCTTTCATTGAATCCTTTTTCTAGTTTTCTCCTCTAAGTCTTTCTCTATTTCTTGTCTTCCTTCTTTTCTTTTTTCTTTACCATTGTCTGCTTTCCTACCCACATCCTTTTCCTTCTTGCTATTTTTGAACTAAAAAGATTCATGTGAACATGAAAAAAAAGTTAACAGTAAGGTAAGTGACACTGCAGTACAGAGGAAAAGAAAGCAGAAATTTGAAGTTAAAATCAGCATAATTTAAAGTCAGATATATGACCAGAAGAAAATTTGAAAAAGGTGAATAAAATGTGGTTTATCTGACTATGAGGATCATGATATAAATTATCCTTCATCTTGAATTTGACAGATGTTATTATCCTTTTCCTGGGAGGAAGTATTTTTAACCTTCCTGTTCAAAACCTTAGAAGTCCATTTTAAAATCTCTTTAAAATTTTCTCACTGAGTCTTTGTCTTTGAAACAGTCCCTCTATCAGCCTACAAATTGGAATTTTGAAATAAATTGTTAATTGATTAGCTTGTTTGTCCTTTTCATAATCACCATTATAGTAAACTGTTTTATTCAACATTTCATTGAAATATATTATTTTAACAGCAAAATGGATTAAATATGTATTTGTAGTCTGATAGTCATCACTATTTTTAATACTACTTCTATGGCAAATGTATTTTAACCTACCAATGTTTTGAAGAAAACCAATATATAGGTATGGGACTTTCTGAATTATGTTCTTTGTGAACTTTGAAATGCTGGAGTGAAATTGAAAGTATATATTTTTTCCTCCTTAATGTTTCTTTCAATGAGAGAAACTGGCTCTCAGATATGTGCAAGTAAGTAAGAGGACATTACATAAGAATAATTACTGAAGATTATGCATGCACAACACACACAAAAATACATGAATAGCCAAATTAGGCAGAAAATATGAAAGTAGGTGTATTTGTGTGGGTGGGGAGAGTAGAAGTATAAAATTGCTTACGGTTGTGCTTTTCAAATATCTACTGAGGGATCTCTGAAGACCAAGGAGGAGGGGATGTGGAGGCTTGGGGAGAGGAGAGTGACTAGGAACGGTCAGGTTCTTAGTGTCATCTTTTATTTTAACAACTTAATCAACATTTAATTGTATTTCATGCCATATATATCCATGTTTATTTTAATACAGAAATAAAGACAAGTAAGATTACCTTATTCTCATGCAGATGTAAAGCAGACCCTTCAAGTAGGTCTGTCTGTCATGTCACACATTGCTTTGAGATTCTCTTGGCAGAGTGCCACTCATCTTGGGAGCATTTGTGTACTTTTGTCTAAGAAGTACAGGTGTAGAATGATAAATTAGCCAAGGGTAGTCAGGTGCAGCACATTCTTTTGTAGGTATGTGTTCTAATTTTGGCAGGGAGTTAGGTGCAGGTGACTAGAACAGCTGTGTCAAAATTCAAAATGACTCAAAACAGATGTAGCAACTGGTATCCTGGAGGCTGACTCCAGCTTTGGTTCTTTTTCTGTCATCCTCCAGAACTGGGGGAGGACATGGAGTGATGATTTTTGCTTCTCAAGGTAACTAAAAGTAAAAATTGTTAAAATAATTTAATGGTTTGATTTTAGCTGCTTTAAAAATGTCACCATGTCAACATACATTTGTCAGTATACCATTGACCTATCAGGTCAATTACTTGGACAAGTTCATAGAGAATGGCAACCTTTGAAAAAGTTTGTGGTGTGGTGCAACAAGATGAAAGGGATTGTTTTTTGGAAATACTACTTTATAAGTAGTATAATCTTGTCAATTAAATTATTTTTTGGAAGAATTGACCTAGGAGAGAGATGTGTAGAGCGAATCAGCTAATTCTAGCCTGGCATAGAAGTGAAAAGCTGGAGTGAAGTAAAAGAAGGAAATTTAGTGAAGAGGTTAGGGAAAGTAGGTGGAGATTCTTAAAATCCCAAATTGAGAAATAATGTTGTATATGTCGATCTTGGTGGTGAGGAAGACTTGGTTCATGCATTTATCCTCTCCTTGTAGTTCATTTCATTTTTTAAAAAAAATATTTAATTTAAAAATTAAAAATTAAAATTTTATTTTATTTAAGTTATACAATTTCATATTTAATATATACAGATTCAGTAACATAGTGGCACTCCTAAACACCTTGCATAGAATGTATTGCTAAGAAAATTGCACCAACCTGGTCTAACTGCACAGACTCAGCATTCCCTGCACACTCAGAATAGATCTCCCAGTGGGGTCAAGGAAGGAGTGAGCTGGCACTCTGGATGATGCACAGTCCTGGGTGGGTGAAGTATGTGGCACTCTGACCTCACTCTGGGCTGTGGATTAACTGCTTCATTCTGCTATGGAGAAAAGCTCTAATTGCAAATAATCTAGTCAGCTCCAGTGTCCCCTCCCCCATTGTCTATCCAGACACTCCACTCCACCCATCTTAACTGTCACTCTGGACTCTTGCCTCAGCTATGAATAGTGGTCAGAACTCCCTGCTCCCATCCAACAAATACCCCTGGAATTCAAGTGTAAGCCTTAGGCACTCCACTGAGCCCCAGAGGCACATTTCCCAAAATAATATCTTCAATCAAAAAAAAAAAAAACATCTCCTGGAAGTGATAGGAACAAGAGATCCCCTAGATGTGCAAAAACCAGCCTAGAAACACAAGAAATATGAATGAGAAAGGCACTATGATCCCCAAAAGAATCACAATAATACATTAATTTGGACTGTGAATAAAGGGAGATTGATGAAATGACTTAAAAAGAATTCAAAATAGTGATTGTAAGGCTACTGACAAATACAGAGAAGCAGTAAAATGAAATTAGGAAATCAGTACATTACATGGATGAAAAAGTCAGCAAAGAAAGAGATATTTTGAAAAAAAGAGCTATTAGAAGCATTCAATAAGTCAAATAAAAATACAGTGGAAAGTTTAACAATAGACTTAGTGAAGCAGAAGAAAGAATATCTTATTTAGAAGACTTTTTTCTTAAAAGATTTATTTATTTGAAAGTCAGAATTACACAGAGAGAGAAGGAGAGGCAGAGAGAGAGAGAGAGAGAGAGAGAGAGAGAGGTCTTCCATCTGCTGGTTCACTCCCCAGCTGGCTGCAATGGTTGGAGCTGTGCCAATCTGAAACCAAAAGCCAAGAGTTTCCTCCAGTTCTCCCACGTGGCTGCAGGGCCCAGGCACTTGGGCCATCTTCTACTGCTTTCCCAGGCCATAGCAGAGAACTGGATTGGAAGTGGAGCAGCTGGAACTCAACCAGTGCCCATATGGGATACTAGCATTACAGGCGGTGGCTTTACCGCTATGCCACAGCACTGACCCTGACAGATCTTTTAAAACATCTCAGACAAAAAAAGAAGAAAAAAATTAGAAAGGCCAAAAACAATGTTCAGGATCTATGAGATACCATCAAATGAACAAAACATGTGAGTCTCAGGTCCTGAAGATTTGGGAAAGAAGAATGGCTTAGAAAACCTATTCCACAAAATAATAGCAGAAAAATTCCCCTACTTGGAAAAAGATATGGTTATCCAAATATAGAATAGTGCATAAAACTCCAAATGGGCATGATCAAAAAAGATCCTCACCATGACACATTACTGTCAAGTTTTCTTTCTTTCTTTCTTTTTTTTTTTTTTTTTTGACAGGCAGAGTGGACAGTGAGAGAGAGATACAGAGAGAAAGGTCTCATCCGATGGCAGGAGCCAGGTGCTAGGTGCTTTTTCCTGGTCTCCCATGGGGTGCAGGGCCCAAGCACTTGGGCCATCCTCCACTGCACTCCTGGGCCACAGCAGAGGGCTGGCCTGGAAGAGGGGCTACCGGGACAGAATCCGGCGCCCCGACCGGGACTAGAACCCGGTGTGCTGGCGCCGCGAAGCGGAGGATTAGCCTGTTGAGCCACGGCGTTGGCCTTTCTTTTTTTCTAACAAGAGAGAAGCCAAAGTTTTTTTTTTTTTTTTTTTTTTTTTTTTTTTTTTTTATATAAAGCTTTTATTTAAAGAATATAAATTTCCAAAGAACAGCTTACGGATTACAATGGCTCCCCCCCCACAACTTCTCTCCCTCCCCCTACCCTCCCCTTTCCCGCTCCCTCTCCCCTTCTGTTCACATCAAGATTCATTTTCAATTCTCTTTATACACAGAAGATCAATTTAGTACATATTACGTAAAGATTTCAACGGTTTTCCCTCACATAGAGACACAAAATGATAATACTGTTGGAGTACTAGTTATAGTATTAATTCACAATGTACAGCACATTAAGGACAGAGATACTACATGATTTTTTTAAAAAAATTGATTGTCTACGCAATTTCCAGTTTAACACCAAGATTTTTTAATCATTTGCAATTATCTTTATATAAAGAAGATCGATTCAATACATACTATGTAAAGATTTCATCAGTTTGCACCCACTCAGAAACACAAAGTGTAAAAATACTGTTTCAGTACTAGTAATAGCATTATTTCACATTGGATAACACATTAAGGACAGATCCCTCATGAGACGTAAGTACACAGTGACTCCTGATGTTGATTTAACAATTTGACACTCTTGTTTATGGCGTCAGTAATCTCCCTAGGCTCTGGTCATGAGTTGCCGAGGCTATGGAAGCCTTTAGGGTTCGTGGACTTCGATCTTATTCCGACAGGGTCATAGTCAAAGTGGAAGTTCTCTCCTCCCTTCAGAGAAAGGTACCTCCTTCTTTGATGGCCCCGTTCTTTCCACTGGGATCTCACTCGCAGAGATCTTTCATTTAGGTCTTCTTTTTTTTTTTGTTTTGTTTTGTTTTTCAGAGTGTCTTAGCTTTCCATGCCTAAACTATTCTCATGGGCTCTTCAGCCAGATCCGAATGCCTTAAGGGCTGATTCTGAGGCCAGAGTGCTATATAGGACATCTGCCATTCTATGAGTCTGCTGTGTATCCTGCTTCCCATGTTGGATCATTCTCTCCCTTTTTCATTCTATCAGTTAGTATTAGCAGACACTAGTCTTGTTTGTGTGATCCCTTTGACTCTTAATCCTATCACTATGATCAATTGTGAACTGAAATTTTTTTTTTTAAATCTAATCTCTAAAGTAACAGTTCATTGCTTTACCACAGTGCATTCATTAGAAGTAGGTCAACACTCAAGGGGCTTCCATAGCCTTGACAGGGAATCACTGTGCACATGCTCCCGACATAGAATCTCTGTCCTTAATGTGTTTTACTATGAGAGTTAAAGATGAAACTACTAGTCGAACAATACTCTTTACCTTGTGTGGTTGTGTGAGTGTAGTCTGTTGAAATCTTTGCTTAGTATATACTAAGTTGATCTTCTGTATATAAAGATAATTGAAAATGAAACTCGATGAATGGTGGGATGGGAGAGGGAGTGGGAGAAGGGAGGGCTGCGGGAGGGAGGGAGGTTGGGGGGGAAAGCCACAACAATGCAAAAGTTGCACTTTGTAAATTCACATTTATTAAATAAAAAAATGGAAAAAAAAGAAGTAGGTCACCAAGTGAAACCACATTAAGGAACACAGATTAGGCAGGCCTCTAGAATTCTAGAAGGTGAGGCCAACTCCAGAAACTGACAACAACAGAAGACCCTATGTAATACATAGATAAACATGTAAGAATACATATACATAAGAATATATAACAGAAATGGAGATTCATGTTAAATATTTAGTAAAACATACATTTTCTTTTTGAAAATTTTATTTAAGACATACAAATTACATATATTTCCTATATACAGATTCAGAAACACAGTGATACTAGTCAAATTTTCAAAAATAAGGCATAAAGTGAATAACCAAGAATGAGCAAGAAAGAATTACCAGACCACCTTCAAAGGAAATCCTATCAGATTGATGGAAGATTTCTCAACAGAAACAATACAGCCCAGGAAAGAGATATACAGTCTAAGTCCTAAAACAAAAACATTACCAACCCAGAATACTTTACCCAGTGAAGCTCTCACTCATAAATGAAAGTAAAATAAAGACTTTTAAAAACAAACAAAATTTAAAAGAAGTTGTTCTACGTAGCCATTGTTACAAATGATACTTAAGGATGTAGTACATACAGAAACTGAGAAAGACAATCATGAAAGAATGTGAAGGCAGAAAAATCTAATCTAGTAAAAGAGCAAAGGAGATTCAAAATAAACAGAAGGAAAAATGCCAGGACTAAATCATTAGTTATCGGTAATGAGGTTGAATGTAAATCTACTAAATAATAGACTTTTTATCAGACTGGCTGAATGGATAAAAATAATAATACCCATGTATGCCTCCTACAAGAAACACTCCTCAAAAATAAAAGTACATAAAGACTGAAAGCAAAAGGATAGGAAATATATTCCATGCAAATGGAAAATACAAGCAAACAGAAGTAGCTCTACTCCTATTAGACAAAATAGACTTTAAGACGAAAAACTGTTAAAAGAGACAAGGTATTTTTAAAATTTTGTTTAAGTTATACAAATTTCAGGTATTTCATATATACAGATTTAGGAACATAGTGACACTTCCCACCCTACCCTCCCTCTCGCCCCTGCTCATACCCCTTCTCCTCCTTCACTCCTATTTCCTCTATTAATTTTAACATTGATCTAGTTTCAGTTTACTTTATACTCATAAAATTAACCTTACATTATATAATAAGTTCAACATAGTATGAAGAAAAAAACACTTTTCCTCAACATTAGAGGCAAGGGCTGTAAATAATCATCAAAGCTCAAAATGACAAGGTCTTTATGTAATGATTAATGTATCATTTCAAAAAGAAGAGGTGATCAGTAATTGTATACACACCCAACACTAGGGCACCTAGTTCTATAAAATAAGTGCTAATGGACCACACGAGAGACATAAGCTACACACAATAATAAGGGGGATATGGTGGGTGTTCTAAACTCTACTTTCCTCATTGAACAGATGAATCAGACAAAAAATCAAAAAAGAAACAACAGAGCTAATTTGTGTAGGGGAAATGCTTGAATACATTGGCCTAGGCAATGGGCCTAGGATATGGCCCTAGAAGTACATGTAATAAAAGTAAAAATGAACAATTGTGATTACAACCATCTAAGAAGCTTCTGTACAACAAAGGAAGCAATTAACAAGATGAAGAGGTAAGCGACAGAATGTTAACTCTATTTGCCAACTATGAATCCAATAACGAATTGATATCCAGTTTATATAAGAAACTCAATAATAGCAAAACAATCCAGTTATGAAATATTTAAAGGATTTGAACAATTTTCAAAGATGGCTAGCAGACACATGAAAAAAATGCTCAAGATCACTAGCCATCAGGGAAATGCAAACAAAAGCCACAATGAGGTATCACCTCATCCTAGTTAGAATGACTATTATTTAAAAATGAAAAAACAGTGAATGCTGTTGAGGATGTGGAGAAAAAGATATCTTAATACAGTGTTCATAGGGATGCAAACTGGTAAAACCATTATGGAAAACTGTATGGAGAGTCCTCAGAAAAACTAAAAATAAGTCTACTATATGACTCAGATATCCCACTCCTGGGGATATATATATCCAAAGGAAATGAAATCTGCATATGAGTTACCAGCACTCCCATGTCTGTGTAGGTTCAATAGCTAAGAAATAGAATCAACCTAGGTGTCCATCAACTTAAAGAAAATTCTTAGATAAAGAAAATTCTTAAACAAAGAAAATGTGATATATATACATGATGAAATATTAGCCGGCGCCGTGGCTCAACAGGCTAATCCTCCGCCATGGGAGACCAGGAAAAGCACCTGGCTCCTGCCATCAGATGAGCACGGTGCGCCGGCCGCAGCACGCCAGCCGCAGCATGCCGGCCGCAGCGGCCATTGGAGGGTGAACCAATTGCAAAGGAAGACCTTTCTCTCTGTCTCTCTCTCTCACTGTCCACTCTGCCTGCCAAAAAAAAAAAAAAAGAAAAGAAATATTAGTTAACTATAAAAATTAATGAAAAGGCCGGCGCCGCGGCTCACTAGGCTAACCCTCCACCTGCGGCGCCAGCACACCGGATTCTAGTCCCAGTTGGGGTGCTGGATTCTGTCCTGGTTGCTCCTCTTCTAATCCAGCTCTCTGCTGTGGCCCAGGAAGGCAGTGGGGGGTGGCCCAAGTGCTTGGGCCCTGCACCCACATGGGAGACCAGGGAGAATCACTTGGCTTCTGGCTTCAGTGCAGTGCTCTGGCCATAGCGGCCATTTGGGGGATGAAGCAATGGAAGGAAGACCTTTCTCTTTGTCTCTTCTCTCTCTCACTGTCTAACTCTGCCTGTCAAAAAAAAAAAAAAAAAAAGAATGAAAAACTAGCATTTACAACAAAGTGGATGCAACTGGATATCATTATGCTAAGTGAAGTAAACTGAACCCCAAAGGACAAATATCTCATGTTTCATTTTTGGTATTTTCATATTTTGCAGTTACCCTAAAATATTTCTAAGAGAATGGCCCCTCAACTGTAGAAGTGTCTTCAGGTTCTAAATAGCAGCCTACAATACTTGGAAAATTTCATGGCAAAAACTGAAATCTCAGAATTGTGTGACTTATGGGAAAGTCACAAGCAAATGTCAGTATTTAATACTTCAAACAGCCAGGTACCTTGAAAAATACACTAATTTGTTTAATAGCAGCAAAATATAAAAATTAAAGTGGATTTTCAATGAACTCTAAATTTAGGTCATAAAGAAATGGAAGTTTCATTATAAAACACTCAGATTAAGTGAGAAATTTAGTACCACAATTTACTCAAAAAGTCATCTTAAATATTGGAGGCAAAGTATTTTATGACTCAACTTTGGCCAGATTTCTACATCAGTTTTGTGATGGATTGAAGCAAAATTTGTTTTGATTTCTGGTTGCTTATGATTTAAATATAGACCAGTGTGAGTGTAAAACTCTTTTCTAAGGAAATTTCTCCTCTATGTAATTTTAGGTTTACAGGTATTATTTGTAACAAAATAAGGACATAATAAGGTATTTTATTAAGATCTAAAATAAGCATTTAATGGAAAAATATCTGATTTTGTTGCCTCTTAGAGAGTTGGGATGACAGGATGAGGTTGACCTGGAGCTTCATGTATCCTAGCAAGAGAATTGTGCCATAAGGGGACTCTTTAAGGATTTTCCCAGAACTTATATAGCACTCTACAAGAGAGTCATGATTCTGATGTTTGCCTTGCTCAGAGCTTCAGTGTTATACCAGAGGAACAGAGAAAGTCACCTAGAGAAGACTATAAGAGTAGATTACAGTTAAATAAAAAGGCTACTTTCTTTCTCTCTCTCTCTCTTTCTTTCCTCTCTCTACCCCTTGTGCAATGCAGTAGGTAGGCATTGAAAAGAAATGGTGACAGAGAAGAATACAGACATATAGACTCCCTTCCACACCTGTTGCATCACTGCTTCCAGAAATCCAAATCCAAATGGGCTGATGAGACCTGAATTGAGTTTGAGATTGGAACTTTGTGTTGTATGGAATATTAATAAACAAAAGTAATTAGAAAATTATAAAATATACCAAATATCACAGTAAGATACTGGAAATAAGATTTGACAAAGAAGTCTTAAAAATGGTTATTGAAAATATAAATGATGCCATGTTTATATACTAGCTGTTTGAAATTGCAGAGGTACTCACTTTGAGAAAATGTTTTCACTGGTTTGGCAAATGGAGAGGGAGAAATGAGCTTTGAGGAGCTCTTTCATTCCAGCTTCTGGAAAAAGTAAGAATTTAAAGACTTTGAGTAGGGGGTTTTGCAGTTGTGGTTTTATATTGGGTTACTAAGTAAGAACATTTAAAAGAAAATCTCACTCCATATTAAAAGCATTTTGGTTTCCCTTCACTAAATGACAAATAAGTTGCCTGTTACACGAGTAAAAAGGTGAATCACTGTGAAGCAGATTTTGACACATCTGGGAGGTACCAGTCTGCATAATGATGCCAGAGGATACAGATGGTAAAACGTCCAGCCTCTTTGAGAAACCAGAGCTGCCTAGAGAGCCCCAGACACCTGTGTTTTAAAATAATGACATTTTACATTATCATTTAAGAAGTCCCTACTTACTACTAAAAGTACAGATGTTTCTCATATGTTTTAAAGATATTTCTCATGCATTCGATCCCACAGAGTCATCTTACACTATTAAAACAACTGAAGTTTTCTCTTTTGGGTATTACCATCATCTTATAAGAAAGCAGTTGAAGTACAAACCTCATTTTAACCTATGAGCATATGTAATAGGACTTGACAAACTTCCAGCCCAAATAAATGAGTTCTTTCCACTGCATTGCCCCCTCAATACCCCAAGACAGAAATTCAGGACAAAAATTGTGTACTTAAGATAATCTATGTATTCTGATGATAAAAGGTAATCAAAATAAACATTTTTCATTCTAGAAAAATATTGAAAATTAAAGACAAATTAGCTCAGCAAAATGTATTTTTTCACTTCTTATTTTCCAACATATTTCTTTTTTACCTTCGCACTTTTATTCATTATAGTTTAATGAACTAATAAAATTTGAGGATATTATAGGAGTGTTTTTTCAAGAAGAGTGGTTTCAAATGAGCATTTTCAATTGAGTTTAGAATTACTGGTTTTGTGACTTAGGGAATGCTATTTAACCTTGCTCTGCTCTTTCCTTGTCTGTAAAGAGGAGATGATACTAAGCATCTCAATAGTTGTGTGACTATTTAAAAACTTTGCATGAAATGATCCAGCACAGAGTGAACATGCTGTGCTAGTTGTTACTATGTAGATATGAAGGGGATATGGGTTTGAATTGGAATGTGAACAAAAAGAAATTGACCTCAGAGATGCTTTAAGAGAAGGATAGATAGAAAGCAATGACAGAGAGGGAATCAAGAGTGAGTCCCACACTAGCATTTTTCTTCCTAACTCCAGCTGACAGATGGAGGAATCTCTTCTGCCTACTTCCTATTGTTGGGGTGGAGACTATATTGGATACTGTGGAGAATGGGCTGAGAATATTGAAGTCTTTGATATCCTTGTCTCAGCTCAGAAGGTAGAGGTTCCACAGCAGAAATTAATGAATTTATTTAATGAACGCTAAGGAGATAAGCTGACAAGACCTACTGGGCCTTCCTTGTTTTTTTTATCACTAAGTGACATTCTATCTTTCATTCTCTATTGTTGATGGTGGATATGAACAAGGTGGGGAGAGTGGAGAAATGGAAATACCTAAGTCTCTGATAATAATTTTCTACCACAAAACAATTGCTTTCTGCACATAAGGGACTCCAGATAACTAGTGGGGTCTTATCCTGGGATCTATTGAGCTTTTAGACACCCTGAAGTGAGAGATAATGATTTCTGTAACATTTAAGCCAGCTTAAGACACAGTTTCTATTACTTGCAACTGAATCTATCCTCCTTCTATCCACCTTTCCCAACATCTGGTTATCAGTATTCTACACTAGATAAACTTTATTTTAAGCCTCCACATATGAGAGAGGCCACAGGGTATTCCTTTCTGTGCCTGGCCTATTTTACTTGACATAATGTCCTCCAGTTCCTTTGATTTTCCTGCAGATGACAGGATTTCATTCCTTTCATTTTATTGAATAGTATTCTGTTGTATATAAATATATTTCCTTTTCCCACTCACTTATATTTATTGGTACCTAGATTGATTCTATATCTCAATTACTGAGACTGGAACTGTGATAAACCTGAGAATGCAGTTATCTCTTTGGTATATTGATTTCTATTACTTTGGATTATAGAACCAAAAGTGGGATAGCTAGAGCACATGGCAGATCTATTTTTAGTTTTATTGAAGAAGTTCCATGCTGTTCTCTATGATGGCTGTAATAATTTATATTCTCACCAGTAGTGTATAAAGGTTCATGTTATTTTTCCCACATTCTTGCTAGAATT
The DNA here is from genome assembly GCA_949820135.1 of Sylvilagus floridanus. NCBI lineage: Eukaryota > Metazoa > Chordata > Mammalia > Lagomorpha > Leporidae > Sylvilagus > Sylvilagus floridanus. The sequence continues at coordinate 132,218,320 of OX463236.1, read as the reverse complement.
GGCTCTCTTTTTGTCTTCTGGTTAATAGCCATTCTAACTTGTAGAAATGGTATCTCATTATGGTTTTGATTTGCCTTTCCCTGATGGCTAAAGACATTGAGAATTTTTCTTCTATTTGTTGGCAATTTATATATCTTCTTTTGACAAATTTCTACTCAGATAATTTGCCCATTTTTAAATTGGGTTATTCATTGTTGTGTTATTGAGTTTTTGAATTCCTTATTTATCCTGGATATTAATCATTTGTCAGATGAATATTTTCTCCCATTCTCATCTCTTCAGTTTGTTGATTGTTTCCTCTGCTATGCGGAAGCTGCTTAGTTTAATATAATCCCACCCATCCAGTTTTGTTTTTTGTTGATCATGCTTTTGGAGACTTATTTATAACATCATTGCCTATATCAATGTCTGGCAGTTTTTCACCTATATTTTCCTCTAATAGTGACTTAGTTTCAGGTTTATGTACAGGTCTTTGATTCATTTTGAGTTGATTTTTGTCTGGGGAGGGGGATAGTCAAGTTTCAATTTTTTGTGTATTAATTTTCAGTCTTACCAGTACTGTTTTGTGAAGAGGCTGTCCTTTATCTAATATGTCTTTTTGGCACCGAATGTTGAGAATAATTTTCTGTAGAATGAGCTCATTTCTGAGTCTCTATTCTGCTCCATTGGTATGTGTCTATTTTTATGCCTGTACAAAGCAATTTTAGTTACTATAGCTCTATAGTATGTGTTAAGATCAGATTTTGCAATAATGCCTCTACCTTTGGTCTTTTGTTCAAGATTACTTTGGATATTCAGTGTCTTTGTGAATTCTAAGGGCCATATGAATTCCAGGGCTGTTTCTTGCCATTCTGTGAGGAATGTCACGGGTAGTTTGTTGGGAATTTCATTGAATTAGTAAATGCCTTAGGATACTATGGATATTTTAACAATATTAATTCTTTCAACCTACAAACAAGAGGATTTTCATTTTGTGTCCTTTTCATTTTGTGACATTTTCAATTTCTTTCATCAGTGTTTTGTAATTCTTATTGTAAAGGTCTTTCACTTCCTTGGTTAAATTTATTCCTAGATTTGTTTTTGTAGCTATAGTAAATGGGATTTCATTATTTCTTTCATAACAAATCATTGTTGGTATGTAAAAATTCTTTTGATTTCTGTGTGTTCATTTTTTATTCTATAAATGTGTTGGATTTGCTTTTCTGTTTTTAAAGATTTTATTTATTTATTTGAGTGGTAGAGACAGAGAGAAAGATCTTCCTTCCGTTGGTTCACTCCTCATATGGCTGAAGCCAGGAGCAAGGTGCCTCCTCCTGGTCTCCCATGTGGGTACAGGGGCCCAAGGACCTGGGCCATCCTCCACTGCTTTCCTAGGCCATAGCAGAGAGCTGGATGGGAAGAGGAGCAGGACTAAAACTGGTGCCCACATGGGATGCCGGTGCACAGAGCCGACCCCTGGATTAGCTTTTTATTTATAATAGAATCTTTAAGTTTTCCATCTTTAGATTTATATCATCTGTAAACAGGGATAATTTGATTCCTCCCTTCAATTTTGTTTACTTTATTTCTTTTCTTTGCTTACTTGCTTTGACTAATATTTCTAGCACTATATTCAATATGAAGGTTGAGACTGTATACACTATCTTATTTCAGAGCTTATATCTTTTCTTCATTCATTACAATATTGATTATGGGTTTTTCATAAACAGCCTTTATTGAGATATAGTTATTTTATATATATATAGTTTTTTTCAGTTTTTATCATGAAGAGATATTGAATTTTATAGATTTATTTACTGCATTTATTGAGATGAAAATATAATTTTTATCCCTTGTTTCCTAGTTGTGATGTATTTTGTCAATTGATTTGTTTATGTTGAAATATCCTGCATATCTGGAAAAATTCCAGTTGATCATGAGGAATGATATTTTTATGTGATTTTATTGGATTTTAATATGTGGTTAAAAACTTGTACATCTATGTTTATTAAGAATATTAGTGCATAGTTTTTTTTTTTTTTTTTTTTTTGGTGTTGTCTTTTCCTGCTTTGGTACTCTGGCATCATGGGATGAATTTGGAAGGGTTCCCTCTCTTTCAATTTTCTGGAAGAGGTTAACAATAATTCCTGTAACTTCTTCCTTCGATGTTTGGTAGAATTTGGCAGTGAAAGTCTCTGGTCCTGTTTTCCTGTTGTTTTTTTTTTTTTAAGATTTATATATTTGAAAGTCAGAGTTACACAGAGAGAGAAGGAGAGGCAGAGAGAGAGAGAAGTCTTTCATCCACTGGTTTAAAGCCCCAATTGGCTGCAATGGTCAGAGCTGCACCAATCTGAAGTCAGGAGCCAGGAGCTTCTTCTGGATCTCTCACATAGGTGCAGGGTCCAAAGGACTTAGCCCATCTTCTACTGCTTTCCCAGGCCATAGTAGAGAGCTGGATTTAAAGTGGAGCAGCCAGGACTCAAACAGGCGCCCCTGTGGGATGTCGGCACTGCAGTCAATGGCTTTACCTGCTACACCACAGTGCCAGTCCCAGTTTTTATGTTTTTAATGGGAGCCTTTTTATTAATCATTCTTCATTGTTTATGTGTTATCTATTAGATATTGGATACTGTTTAGGTTACCTATTTCTCCATATTTCAATTTTGGTGTGCTATGTATATGCAGAAATTTATCCATTTCAGTTTTGTTTTTCCAGTTTATTGTCACAGAATTGTTCATAAGAGTCTCTAATGATTTTTTGTATTTCCATGCTACAACTTTGATATTTATACATGTGAGAGGTCTATAAACTGCATAGGGAGGATTCCAAGATGGCGAAATATGATAGGCTGGTCTTACCTAAGCGAGGCGAAAATAGTGTTTTAAAAGGGGAGTGAATACACTCATAGGATAGAGCTCTGTGGGAACACCAGAAAGAGACCCAGTGTGAGCAAAAGAAACACTCCAGACCTGTACAGAAGGAGCAAATGAACAACAGAAGTTTGGATTCCAAGAGGAAGATGCCCTCCCTGACAAAATAGGTGAGAGGGGGAATCCATGGTCCCACAGCACTGCTGATACAACTGGAAGGAGAGCGAACCTGGTGAACTGCTTTTAAACTTCCACGTGAATCCCCTAAGAAAGCAGAGGTGGAAAGAAAGAAAAAAAGTGAAAAAAAAAAAGACTGTTTGCCTCCTCTACCCCCTACAACAGAGACTTGCAGCCAGTGGGAGAAGGGCTCAGAGGCTCATGGCATTATTTATTTATTTATTTATCTGGACACAGGCAGATAACTTCTGCTCCACCTTCTGTGCATGTGCCCAACCATAAATAACAGGGGTCACACTCCACCCAACCAATGAGGGCCACAACAATTCAAAAGAATTCTTTCTCCTTCTGTGCCGGTTGCACCATGCCAGTTGCCCAGCAATGGGTGGGGAGGGGGAGCCATTGAAATGGAGGGGAAGCACTGACTGTGGGACTCTCCTACCCACACAGCACCATGGAGAAGTCAGTAGGGTTGCAGTGGGCAGCCACTTTATGTGCTCATGAACCACAGACCTAACCAGAGGGAAAAAAAAATCCAACCTCCCACCCCCACTCCCAGATACAAAAGCTGGTTGGGAGGACCATACACAGACAGCAGCTCTGGGAACACCTGTGTTTCATTATAGATAAGACTGCTAGTGGAATGGAGTGTCCCCATTGACAATCTGTGACCCAGAGAGTCCTGAGAGCTGAGTCTGAGAAAGCAGTGACTGCCTAAGATGAGACAGTGTGGCTAGTTCCTGGGCAAGCACAGAGCACCAGTCTGCACTCTCCAAGCCCCTCAGTTACCAATAATAGCTTATAACAGAGGGAACCATGCTCACAGGAAAGACTCCACAGATCAAATGTGCAGTTTATTAAGCAGAATGAATGAGTGCTGAGCACACTGGGTACTACCGCTAGGGCATCCATCAGCTCAGAGGAGAGCTACCATGCCCAATGTGGGTCTTACCCTGGATACTTGCCCTACCCTGGAATACTGAACAGGGTCCCTGGCCACACCCAGAAAACATCTCTTGGTATTCACTGAAAGTGTAGATGTCCCACTGAGCCACAGAGACACAGACAAAAGCCACCAGAAGAAATGCTGAAAAGTAAAGGCAAGTATTAAAGAAATAAGAATAAGAAAATGTGCATGAGAGGAATGCCAAAATTACTTTCAGAGCAACTCCAATTAGACTTACAGAGGACTTCTCATCAGAAATCCTACAGGCTAGGAGAGAATAACAAGAGATATTACAAGTCTTAAGAGAAAAACTGTCAAGCCAAAATACTATACCCAACAAAGCTCTCATTTATAAATTAAGGTTAAATAAATACCTTCCATAACAAACAGAAATTGAAAAAATTTGTCACCACCCATCCAGCCTCTCAAAAGATGCTTAAGGATGTGCTATACACAGAAACATAGAAACAGGGTCACCACTATGAAAGAAGGTGAAGGAAGAAAAATTCTCAGTAAAAGTATAAAGGAAATACAAAGTAAAAAAAAAAGGAATATTAAAGGAAAAATGGCAGGGCAAAGTCATTACTTATCAATAGTCACCTTGAATGTAAATGACCTCAACTCTCCAGTTAAAAGACACAGACTGGCTGAATAGATTTAAAAAAAAAATGACTATTTGCTGCCTACAGGAAACACATCTCAAAAACAGTGATGTTTGAAGACTGAAAGTGAAAGGATGGAAAGAGATAATCCATGCTAACAGAAACCAAAAAAGAGGTGGTGTAGCCATCCTAATATCAGACAAAATAGGCTTTAACACAAAAACTGTCTAAAGAAACAAAGAAGGGCACTATGTAATGATCAAGGCATCAGTTCATCAGGAAGAAGTACTACTGTCAACATATATGCACTTAATTACAGGGTACCTGGCTATTTACAAAAAATGTCAACAGATTTAAAAGAAGACATAGAAACAAATACAATAATAATGGGAGATTTCTTTTTTAAAAGAAAATATTTATTTTATTTATTTGAAAGAATTAGAGAGAGAGGTCGAGACAGAGAGAGAGAGGTCTTCCATCTTCTGGTTCACTCCCCAGATGGCCGCCACCACCAGAGCTATGCCAATCCAAAGTCAGGAGCCAGGAGCCAGGATCTTCTTTGGAGTCTCCCATGTGGGTGCAAGGGCTCAAGGACTTAGGCCATCCTCCATTGCCCTCCAAGTCCATAGCAGAGAGCTGGATCAGAAGAGGAGCAGCTGGGATCAGAACCGGTGCCCATATGGGATGCGGGCACTTCAGGCCAGGGATTTAACCCACTGTGCCACAGTGCTGGCCCCAAATGGAAGATTTCAATACTCATCTTTAGCAACAGACAGTTCAAACAAACAGAAAATCAGCAAGGAAACAACAGAGTTAATTGACACTATAGACCAAAAGGACCTAATGAATATCTACAGAACTTTGCATTCTACAGCCACAGAATACACTTTCTTTTCACAAATGCATGGAATTTTCTCTAGGATTAACCACGTTAGGTCATTAAGCAAGTCTCAACATATTCAAAATAATCAAAATCATGCCATGTATTTTCTCTTACTACCATAGAATTAAGTTGATAATCAACAATTGAGGAATCTCCAGAACATATGCAAACACATGGATACTGAACAACATGCTCTTGAATGAACAGTGTGTCATTGAAGAAATCAAAAGAGAAATCAAAAAATTTCTGGAAAAAATGAAGATGCTAGTACAACATATAAAAACTTATGGAATACAGCAAAAGCATTGTTAAGAGGAACGTTTATAGCAATCGGTGCCCAGGGCCAGATTCCTTCATTGCTTATTTCTACCAGAATAGAATTCTACCAGAGTTAGAAGAACTAACTTCTCAGGTATTCAAAAATAATTGAAACAGAGGGAATCCTCCTAAATTCTTTTTATGAAGCCAGCATCACCTTAATTCCTAACCCTGAAAAAAGATACATCAGAGAAAGAGAATACAGACCAATTTTCCTGATGAACATATACACAAAATCCTCAACAAAACACTAGCCAACAGAATCCAACAATACCTGAGAGAGATCATTCACCTGGACCAAGTGAGATTTATTCCTGGTATTCAGGGATGGTTCAACATTCAAAAATCAATGTACTACATCACCATCAACAAATTGAAAAACAAAAACCATATGATTATCTCAGTAGACACAAAAAAGGCATTTGACAAAATACAACACACTTTCATGATGAAAAGTCTAAGAAAATTGGGAATAGAAGGAACATTTCTAATATAATCAAGGCAATTTACGAAAAACCCTCAACCAGTGTCCAATTGAATGGAGAAAAGTTGGAAAAATTTCTGCTGATTTTCAGAACCAGACAAGAATGCTCACTCTCACCATTGAGATTCAATATATTCCTGGAGGTTTTAGCCAGGGCCATTTGGCAGCAAAAATAAATTAAAGGGCTACAAATTGGAAAGGAGGAAGTCAAAATATCCCTATTTGCATATGACTCCACTAAGAGACGACTGGACTCCTAGAAGATTTTGGAAAAAGTAGCATGATATAAAATCAACACACACAAATCAGCAACCTGTGTATACAAAGAGAATGCCATGACTGAGAAGGATCTACTAAGATCAATCACATTTACAATAGCTACCAAAAAATCAAATACCTTGGAATAAATTTAACCCTAAGGATGTCAAAGATCTCTATGATGAGAATTACAAAACATTAGAGAAACAAATAGAAGACACAAAAAAATAGAAAAATCTTCCAAGTTCATGTATTGGAAAAGGCAGTATCATCAAAATCTCCATACTACCAAAAGCAAGTTACAGATTTATTGCAATACCAATCAAAATACCACATATATTCTTAGATATATAAAAATTCATATGGAAACACAGGAGACCTGAAATGGCTAAAACAATCTTAAACAAGAAAATCTAACTGGAGGCATTGCAATACCAGATTTCAAGTCATACTACAGGGGCTGGTGCCGTGGCTTACTTGGTTAATCCTCCGCCTATGGTGCCAGCATCCCATATGAGCACCAGGTTCTAATCCTGATTGCTGCTCTTACAATCAAGCTCTCTGCTGTGGCCTGGGAAGGCAGTGGAGGGTGGCCCAAGTTCTTGGGCCCCTGCACTGGCATGGGAGACCAGGAGGAGGCACCTGGCTCCTGGCTTCAGATCTGTGGCCGGCCGCATCAGCCATTTGGGGAGTGAACCAATGGAAGGGAGACCTTTCTCTCTCTCTCTCTCTCTCTCTCTCTCTCTCTCTCTCTCTCACTGTCTGTTACTCTAGCTGTCAAATACATTTTTAAAAGTCCCTTAAAAAAAGACATACTACAAGGCAGTTATAATCAAAGCAGCCTGGTACTGGTATAAAAACAAATGTATAGACCAGTGGAACGGAATAGAAACCCCAGAAATCAATCCAAACATCTAAAACTAGCTTATATTTGTCCAAGGAGCTAAAATTAATCCCTAGAGAAAGGATAGACTCTTCAACAAATGGTGCTGCAACAACTGGATTGCCACATGCAGAATCATGAAGCAAAATCCTTACCTTACACCTTTCATTAAAATCCACTCAAAAGTGATCAAACACCTAAATTTATGACCTGATAGAATCAAGTTATTAAGAGAGCCATACACAGAAATCCTCAAAAATTATATAAATTCTCCTTATATATTAATCTTTCCAAATATTTGACTGGAGAATTGCACATATGTGGCAGTTTCAGCATGTGGCCCAAAAGAAAATAACATCTAGAGGGTTAAAATGCATGAAAATGCATTTCTATAGTGGCTTCCAAAAGAGAGATAGTGTTTAGATTTACAGTCCTATATGATCTTGCTAAATGCTTCAGAATTTTCACTGAAACCTAAGAGGGGCTGTGGCTTAAGAGTAAAATTGCTTCAATGGTGAGCGTTCTGGTGCGACAGATGAAACCCTCTTTCAGACACCTACATTCCATATTGGAGAGCTAGTTCAAGTCACAGTTACTGCACTTCAGATCCAGTTTCCTGCTACTATAGTTGGGAAGGCAGCAGAGGATGGTCCATGTCCTTGGGTTCCTGACACCCATGCAGGATACTTGAATGGAGTTCTGTACTTCTGGTATTAGCTTGGTCCAACCCCACTTCTTGTAGGCATTTGGGGAGTGACCAAGCAGATGAAATATCTCTCCATATCTTTGTCTCTCGCTGTATCATTTCTGCCTTTCAAATAATAGTAAGAAGAAGGATAGGAATTAGAATAAGAAGAATAAGAGTAAAACTACTTAAGGACTAATAAATTTACATTTGGACTAAAGGCAAAAGTATTCTACCTATAATTTATTGGCTACTGGAGCAAAACTCAATGCTACTCAAGGGAAGATAACATGATGCAAGAGTCCTGCAAATTATAATCAATAATATATGATATACAATCTAGAATGATTATACAAATGAAACAGCAAAAGTGATGTATGGCTAAGAGAAATATCAGTTACCAGAAGCAGACCAAGAAGCATACAGATGTTAGGATTAGCAAAATGACATTAAAACAACAGGATTACTGTGAAAAAAATAATAAGATGGGTACCATGAGTGATCAAATGAGAATGGGAATTTAGAAATTAAAAAAAAATTAATAGAAATTATAAAAGGAAAAATACAGTACCTGAAATTTAAGAACTCTCCAGATAGCATTAGCAGCAGACTGAAAGAAATAACACAACTTTTGAGAGAACTTTAGAAACACTTAAAAGTAAACATAGAAAGAAAAAAAAGGGCTGAATCTCAATATAAAAAGATATAGTTGGAGCCCCAGAAGGAAATAATAAAAATGAAACTGAATTTTTTTATTTTTCCTTGAATTTGATTAAAAACTCAAGCAATTTATTATTTCAGGAAGCTCAAAGAATTCTAAGGATAAATACAAATAAAATCACACCTAAGAGCATCACATTCAAATATAAAACACATACACTAAGTTTTTGAATTATACATTGTTAAAATGTTTTATATATTACTTTTAATGAAATGACTTTAGTTAGGGAGACAATTTTGAATCATAGTATGAGTAGTTTTTCTTTGAATAATGTGATTTTAGAACTATTGTCATTGAATTGTTGGATAATTAAGACTCAGAGGTTAATGCCATTTAAAGTGATATACCTTAATTACAGGGACTAGGACTCAGGTACACTGGAGATAGTCCATAATTTGGTTGGAAGTCAGGAAACATAGGATTAATTATGAATAGATATGATCAACTTACTGCTGAACTAGCCATTGTTACTTCTTTCAAAATGAGGAAATAATTGTCAACTTTTTTTTTTTTTTTTTTTTTTTTTTTTTTTTACAGGCAGAGTGGACAGTGAGAGAGAGAGACAGAGAGAAAGGTCTTCCTTTGCCGTTGGTTCACCCTCCAATGGCCGCCGCGGATAGCGCGCTGCGGCCGGCGCACCGCACTCGTCCAATGGCAGGAGCCAGGTGCCAGGTGCTTTTCCTGGTCTCCCCATGGGGTGCAGGACCCAAGCACCTGGGCCATCCTCCACTGCACTCCCGGGCCACAGCAGAGGGCCGGCCTGGAAGAGGGGCAACCGGGACAGAATCCGGCACCCCGACCGGGACTAGAACCCGGTGTGCCGGCGCCGCAAGGCGGAGGATTAGCCTGTTGAGCCACGGCGCCGGCCAATAATTGTCAACTTTTAAGGATCTATCAACAAGAATAAGAGAATTTTGGAAGCATTTTAAGGTCCTTTGATAAATTATATATTAATAAAAATAAACATCATAGGCTGGCGCCATGGCTCAACAGGCTAATCCTCCGCCTTGCGGCGCTGGCACACCGGGTTCTAGTCCCGGTTGGGGCGCCGGATTCTGGCCCTGTTGCCCCTCTTCCAGGCCAGCCCTCTGCTGTGGCCCAGGAGTGCAGTGGAGGATGGCCCAGGTGCTTGGGTCCTGCACCCCATGGGAGACCAGGAAAAGCACCTGTCACCTGGCTCCTGCCATCGGATGAGCGTGGTGCGCCGGCCACAGCACGCCAGCTGTGGCAGCCATTGGAGGGTGAACTAACAGCAAAAAGAAGACCTTTCTCTCTGTCTCTCTCTCTCACTGTCCACTCTGCCTGTCAAAAAAAAAAAAAAAACATCATAATACACAGCTTTGTATTATGTATTTATCTAGAAAAAGAATTAAAATGAAGATAGAGTCAATAAAAAACATTATAAAAAATCAGCCAAAGAGCTGGTTTTTTGAAAAAATAAAATTGACACACCATTGGCCCAACTAACTAAAAAAGAAAAGACCCAAATCAATTAAATCATAGATGAAAAAAGGAATGTAACAACAAACACCACAGAAATAAAAAGAATCATCAGAAAATTCTACAAAGAGCTGTATGCCAGTGAACAGGGAAATCTATCAGAAATGGATAGATTCCTGGACACATGCAACCTACCTAAATTGAACCAGGAAGATGTAGAAAACCTAAACAGACCCATAACTGATACAGAAATTGAATCAGTGATAAAGGCCCTCCCAACAAAGAAAAGCCCAGGACCAGATGGATTCATTGCTGAATTCTACTAGACATTTAAAGAAGAACTAACTCCAATTCTTTTCAAACTATTCAGAACAATCAAAAAAGTGGGAATATTCCCAAATTCTTTTATGAAGCCAGCATCACCTTAATCCCTAAGCTGGAGAAAGATGCAGCATTGAAAGAAAATTACAGACCAATATCCCTGATTAACATAGACACAAACATCCTCAATAAAATTCTGGCTAGTAGATTGCAACAACACATCAGAAAGATCATTCACCCAGACCAAGTGGGATTTATCCCTGGTATGCAGGGATGGTTCAATGTTTGCAAATCAATCAATGTAAAACACCACGTTAACAGACTGCAGAAGAAAAACCATATGATTATCTCAATAGATGCAGAGAAAGCATTTGATAAAATCCAACACGCTTTCATGATGAAAACTCTAAGCAAATTGGGTATAGAAGGAACATTCCTCAACACAATCAAAGCAATTTATGAAAAACTCATGGCCAGCATCCTATTGAGTGGGGGAAAAGTTAGGAGCATTCCCACTGAGATCTGGTACCAGACAGGGATGCCCAATCTCACCACTGCTATTAGATATAGTTCTGCAAGTCTTAGCCAGAGCCATTAGGCAAGAAAAAGAAATTAAAGGGATACAAATTGGGAAGGAAGAACTCCCTATTTGCAGATGATATGATTCTTTCTTTAGGGGATCCAAAGAACTCTACTAAGAGACTACTGGAACTCATAGAAGAGTTTGGCAAAGTAGCAGGATATAAAATCAATGCACAAAAATCAACAGCCTTTGTATACACAGGCAATGCCACGGCTGAGGAAGAACTTCTAACATCAATCCCATTCACAATAGCTACAAAAACAATCAAATACCTTGGAATAAACTTAACCAAGGACGTTAAAGATCTCTATGATGAGAATTACAAAATCTTAAAGAAAGAAATAGACCAAGATACCAAAAAATGGAAAACTCTTCCATGCTCATGGGTTGGAAGACTCAATATCATCAAAATGTCCATTCTTCCAAAAGTAATTTATAGATTCAATGCAATACCAATCAAAATACCAAAGACATTCTTCTCACATCTGGAAAAAAATGATGCTGAAATTCATATGGTGGCATAGGAATCCTCGAATAGCTAAACCAATCTTGTAAAACAAAAACAAAGCATGAGGCATCAGAATACCAGATTTTAGGGCAATAGTAATCAAAACAGCCTGTTACTGGTATAGAAACAGATGGATAGACCAATGGAATAGCATAGAAACACCAGAAATCAATCCAAACATCTATAGGCAAATTATATTTGATCAAGGATCCAAAACCAATCCCTGGAGTAAGGACATCTATTCAATAAATGGTGCTGTGAAAACTGGATTTCCACGTGCAGAAGCATGAAACAAGACTCCTACCTTACACCTTACACAAACATCAACTCAACGTGGATGAAAGGTTTAAATCTACAACCTGACACCATAAATTATTAGCGAACATTAGAAAAACCCTGCAAGATATAGGCACCGGCAAAGACTTCTTGGAAAATAACCCGGAGGCACAGGCAGTCAAAGCCAAAATTAACTATTGGGACTGCATCAACTTGAGAAGTTTCTGTACTGCAAGGAAACAGTCAGGAGTGAAGAGGCAACCAACAGAATGGGAAAAATATTGCAAACTATTTAACAGATAAAGCATTAATAACCAGAATCTACAAAGAGATCAAGAAACTCCACAACAACAAAACAAGCAACCCACTTAAGAGATGGGCCAAGGACTTCGATAGACATTTTTCAAAAGAGGAAATCCAAATGGCCAACAGGCACATGAAAAAATGTTCAGGATCACTAGCAATAAGGGAAATGCAAATCAAAACCACAAGGAGATTTCACCTTACCCCAGTTAGAATGGCTCACATACAGAAATCTACAAACATCCGATGCTGGCGAGGATGTGGTGGAAAAGGGACACTAACCCGTTGTTGGTGGGAATGCAAACTGGTAAAGCCACTATGGAAGTCAGTCTGGAGATTCCTCAGAAACCTGAATATAACCCTACCATACAACCCAGCCAACTCACTCCTTGGAATTTACCCAAAGGAAATTAAATTGGCAAACAAAAAAGCCATCTGCACATTAATATTTATTGCAGCTCAATTCACAATAGCTAAGACCTGGAATCAACCTAAATGCCCATCAACAGAGGACTGGATAAAGAAATTATGGGACATGTACTCTATAAAATACTATACAGCAGCAAAAAACAATGAATTCTGGTCATTTGCAACAAAATGGAGGGATCTGGAAAACATCATGCTGAGTGAAATAAGCCAGTCCCAAAGGGACAAATATCATATGATCTCCCTGATCAGTGACAACTAACCGAGCACCTAAAAGGAAACCTGTTAAAGTGAAATGGACACTATGAGAAACGGTGACTTGATCAGCCCTTGCCCTGACTGTTGATGAACAACTTGATACTTTATCCCTCCTAGTATTTATTTATTTTTTTGGTTGTTCTACTTAATACTATTGGTTGAACTCTGTAATTAACACACAATTGTTCTTAGGTGTTTAAAATAAACTTAAAAGTGATCTCTGTTAAATATAAGAGTGGGAATAATAGAGTAGGAGATGTATAGTTTGGGACATGCTCAATCACACTTGCCGCAAACAGTAGAGTTAGAAATGTGCCAGGGGACTCCAATTCAATCCTATCAAGGTGGCATGTACCAATGTCATCTCACTAGTCAAAGTGTTCAATTTCAGTTCACAATTGATCATAGTGATAGGATTAAGAGTCAAAGGGATCACATAAACAAGACTAGTGTCTGCTAATACTAACTGATAGAATTAAAAAGGAGAGAACAATCCAACATGGGAAGCGGGATACACAGCAGACTCATAGAATGGCAGATGTCCTAAATAGCACTTTGGCCTCAGAATCAGCCCTTAAGGCATTTGGATCTGGCTAAAAAGCCCATGAGAGTATTTCAGGCATGGAAAACCACGACATTCTGGAAAAAAAAGACCTAAGTGAATAATATCTATGAGTGAGATCCCTGTGGAAAGAATGGGCCATCAGAGAAGGAGGTACCTTTCTGTAAAGGGAGGAGAGAACTTCTACTTTGACACTGAACTTGTCTAAGTAAGATCGGAGTTGGCGAACTCAAAAGGCTTCCATAGCCTTGGCAACTCATGACAAGAGCCTCGGGTGATTACTGACGCTATAAACAAGAGTGTCAATTATTAAGTCAACAACAGGAGTCACTGTGCACTAACTCCCATGTAGTATCTCTGTCCTTAAAGTGTTGTCTAATGTGAATTAATGCTATAACTAGTACTCAAACAGTACTTTACACTTTGTGTTTCTGTTGGGTGCCAACTGTTGAAATCTTTACTTACTATATACTAAATTGATCTTCTGTATATAAAGATTATTGAAAATGAATCTTGTCATGAATGGAATGGGAGAGAGAGCGGAGATGGAAGGGCTATGGGTGGGAGGGAAGTTATGGGAGGGAAAATCCACAAATCCAAAAGCTGTATATTTTGGAAATTTATATTTATTAAATAAAAATTTTTAAAAAATTGAGAATGTGGTGTATGTGATTATAACGGAAAATTGTTCAACTTTAAAAAAGAATAAAATGTTAAATATTTTTCATACTTTCTTCCAGTTTTTCTGGTAATCTGTTTATTGTGATAAAATGTATATAGAGATATTTTAAACATTTGTATTTATTCATTTATTTGACATGTAGAGTTACAGATATTGAGAGGAAGAGACAGAGAGAAAGGTCTTCCTTCCATTGGTTCTCTCCCCAAATGGCTGCAATGGCCGGAGCTGTGCTGATCCGAGGCCAGGAGCCAGGAGTTTCTTCCTGGTCTCTCATGGGGTGCAGGGCCCAAGCGCTTTTACCATCCTCTACTGCTTTCCCAGGCCATAGCAAGAGCTGGATTGGAAGAAGAGCAGCTTTGTTTCAAAGTGGTGCCCATATGGATGCCTGCACTGCAGGCAGAGGATTAACTACTGCACACAGTGCCAGCCCTGATAAAATATATTTTTATAAGATTTTATTTATTTTAAAGTCAGTGTTGTAAGTGTAGAGGGACAGGGAGAGACAGCGAAAGCGAGAGAGATCTCCCATGCGCTGATTCACTCTCCAAAAGGCTGCAAAGGGCGGGCTGGACCAGCCCAAAGCCAGAAACCACGAGCTTCTTCTGGATATCCTACGTGGGTGGCAGGGGCCCAAGCACTTGGGCATCCTCTGAAGGGTTCCCAGGAGCATTAGCAGGGAACTGGAACGGAAGTGGAGCAGTTAGGACTCAAACTGGCGTCTATAGGGGATACTGTTGTAGCAGACAGTGGCTTAACATGCTGCAGCAGAGTGTCGGCCTCTAAATATAATTTTATATAACAAATTTTAATACTTAACCAGTTTATCCAAGGAGGCACATCTGAAAATGCATTTCATTTAATAGTAAATATTCTTTATGTCACAAAAAAGTATCTCAGTCAAATAACCTCGAAAAATGATTATGTTCATGTTTTTGGAGATTCAGAGTTCAAATCAGCATATTAGATTCTTTTAGAGGCCTTAATGTAAAGTAGACTATTTAGTTTTTGTTTGACTAATTTGATTTATAATGTGGTTGTGTAGAGCACACCATAATCAAGATATTTAGGTCCAAATCCTGGTTCTATCCTTTCTAGTAGTATGGACTTGCATAAGTTAAACTCCAGGAGCTTCAATTTCTTTTTATTTTCTGGAAAATGAATATATTTCAGTTGGCATTGTGGTATAGCAGGTAAAGCTGCCTGTTGCAATATTAGTATCTTATAAGAGAGCCAGTTTGTGTCCTGGCTGCTTCACCTCCCATCTGGCTCCCTAATAATGGCCTGGGAAAAGCAACGGATGATGGCCCAAGTGTTTGGGCCCCTGCCCCTCATATGGGAGTCCCTGATAGTGCTCTTGACCTGCCTCTGACCTGGCCCACACTTGGCCATTGCAACCATCTGGGAAGTAAACCAGCAGATCAGATTCTCTCTTTCTTTCTGTGTTTCTTTCTTTCTCTCTTTCTTGCTTTCCTGCTTTCCTGCTTTCTCTCTCTCTCTCTCTCTCTCTCTCTCTCTCTCTCTTTCTCTCTCTCCCTCTTCCTCTGTGACTCTGTCTCTCTCTCTGTCTCTCTCTCCCTCTCCGATTTTGAAAATAAATAAAACTTTTTTAAAACATGAAGATATTACTAGTAATCAATCTATACATTTGTTGAAAGAATTAAATTAGACTCTTCATGCATCGGATTTATATTAGTGAAGCAGTGATTTGTTTCAAGCTGTTATTACTCCCAAGCTATCATTACTCTTTGACTGCTTTTCCATATTTCTCATAACTCTGAAAGAAAATGGTATACAATTCTACTTTAGATGACCATGTAGACTTTCTGGCATGGCTGTTCTTACACTTCATTTAACTCTTTTTATTAGTATTCCAGAACCTAAAGTAAGGAATATTAAAAACTCTGAAATGGGGGAAAATCCTATATATTTTCTATACATATGTCTCAGGCAATCTTTAATTTTCATTGTATGAGTAATATTAAAATTTCTGTGATACTTTTTCCATTGAAAAGTAATTTCTAGAAATACAGGATTATTAAACCATGGAAGTGGTAGTTTTAAGGAGTCAAGTCTTCATTAAAAGTATTAACTAGAATCTCTATGTTGTGCTGTGTGGAAAATCTGGGAAACAAATTTTCATTAATTTAAGGATATCTACATAGAAACAAAAATATCATTCCAATACACTTTTAATGCTTTTCTTGGAAGACATTTGAAATGCTCAGAAAATATTGAAGATACATTTAGTTATTTATTTAAAGTTTTCTAAGTAGTTTGTATGAATATATACTTCTTTAAAACCAATTTCATTTATGAATAATGAATATATATATCTCCCAAAGACCCCAGCAAACAAATTTTCAGACCATATCACCACATATTCAAGCAAGTTACTGCTTGCTTCATTCTGCTGGTAAATCCTTGGAGACAGAGTAGAATACCTAAGACTTATCCAGACTACAATGAAGGGAGGGAATTCATTGGGATGCTTCTACACTGACATTCATCAGCCATTGATTGATAATGGCTCCCGGGGACATCCAGTTCCAAGAATATCTGTTCTGATTCCTATACAGGGCAAGCACTGTCTGCCCAGATAAAATGCTCAGGCTTTGGATATCATTCATCCACATCCAGCAGAATTTTCAATGACAAGGTTAAAGGATGAGACACTGAAAATGTCTTCTATTGTTTCAATTATTTCTTCAATAAATTATTACCTACAAGAAATATTAATCACTGACTATTTCTTAACTAATTTTCTTTACATCCTCAAATTAAATTACCAATGAATATAAATAATTTTAATCTATAGTGTTCCATATAATATGTGTTGTCTTTATTTACTCAGGGCTTATATGACCATTTACAGTATATCAATTAGGTTACCAGTTCTCATGAGTCAGATCACTTAATGGAGTTTTTGGTATTAAAGTAGACCATTTTTTCTATTTAGAGAAATGAAAAAATTCTTTTTATGGGCCTTATTTCCTTCTGTGGTTTTAATTATGATCATATAATAAATAGGGTACCTGGATTCCTTAGAAGTGAACTATCCCTCTCTGATTGGAAGATGGCGGAATAGTGAGGGCACGCACCAATAGTCCAGGAAAAGATAGTTTAATAAAAGTGGAGTTACTGTAGCCTCAGGAAAAGACTAAGAAAAAAAACTGCAGAGGAAACTCTTCTGGATCTAGTGGATGTGGCACAGAGGACTTACGGGGAGAGCAAGGTTGCCCACCATGTAGAAGCTGTGCCACGAGAACGGAGCAGCAGGAGGGAGCCCAGCCACAGAATCTGCGTGCCAGTTCTGGAAGGGGAGGTGAGACAAAAATCCCTCGGTAACCTGAGACATTGGCAGGGATAGGCAGGCCCCACTGGGGAAAGTGCACCAGGCTGACTGGAGGAGAGAAAAATACGAATAAATAAGGGGAACCAGCATGGACACTAGCCTCTCTCTTCACTCACCTTACAAAGCCGAGCAAGACAAAGAACAGTAAAATGGCGCCTGCCATTAACAGGTTAGATCTAGTGAAAGTGGGTGGAGCTAACGAACTGAGACTACGAAAATCTGAGGGGGTCCAGAGAACTCACCAAGTACACAAACTCTGTAACCTTGGCAACTTGGTGAGAGATTGTGGAGAAATGCCAAACAAAAGTACAAACCGAGGTAACAAGAGCAGGGAAGACACTATGATACCCCCAAATGAAAAAGACACCCCAATTCAAGATTATGAAGATGATGAGAGAGAAGAAATACAAGAAGCAGATCTCAAAAAATTGATAAGAACATTAAGAAGTTCTCAAAAACAAATTCTTGAACTACAGAAATCTTTAATGGACAAGATATAAAATCTCTCTCGCGAAAATGAAATATTAAGGAGGAATCAGAATGAAATGAAACAACTAGTAGAACAAGAAACAGTGATAGTGAAGAGAAATCATAATGAAATGAAGAATTCAATAGATCAAATGAAAAACACATTAGAGAGCCTTAAAAACAGAATGGGTGAAGCAGAAGAGAGAATATCGGACTTAGAAGACAGAGAACAGGAAAGGAAACAGTCAAACCAAAGAAACGAAGAGGAAATTAGAAATCTAAAAAATATTGTTGGGAATCTACAGGATACTATTAAAAAAACTAAAATTCGGGTTCTAGGAGTTCCTGAAGGCATGGAGAGGGAGAAAGGATTAGTAGGCCTTTTTTGGTGAGATACTAGCAGAAAATTTCCCAGGTTTGGAGAAGGACAGAGAAATCCTAGCACTGGAAGCTCATAGAACCCCTAATAAACATGACCAAAACAGATCTTCACCACGACACATTGTAATTAAACTCACCACAGTGAAACAAAAAGAAAAGATCCTAAAATGTGCAAGAGAGAAATGTCAGATTACTCTCAGAGGATCTCCAATTAGACTCACAGCTGACTTCTCATCAGAAACCCTACAAGCTAGGAGGGAATGGCGAGATATAGCCCAGGTACTAAGAGAGAAAAACTGCCAGTCCAGAATATTATATCCTGCAAAGCTCTCATTTGTGAATGAAGGTGAAATAAAGACATTTCACAGCAAACAGAAATTGAAAGAATTTGTCGCCACTCATCCAGCCCTGCAAAAGATGCTTAAAGATGTGTTACATGCAGAAACACAGAAACACGGTCATCAACTTGAAAGAAGCTAAAGGAAGGGAACCTCACAGCAAAAGATCATAGGAAACTCGAAGCATTTATTAGAAAATATCTTTGGCAAATGGTAGGGCAAAGTTACTACTTATTGATAGTCACATTGAACGTGAATGGTCTGAACTGTGCAGTTAAAAGACACAAATTGGCTGACTGGGTTAAGGAACAAAACCCATCTATTTGCTGCTTACAAGAAACACATCTTTCTAACAAAGATCCATACAGACTGAAAGTGAAGGGCTGGAAAAAGATATACCATACCAACATAAATGAAAAAAGAGTGGGCATAGCCATCTTAATATTGGATAACATAAATTTTACCACAAAAGCTACTAGGAGAGACAAAGAGGGGTGCTATATAATGATTTAGGGACCCATTCAACAGGAAGATATAATGATTATCAATGTATAGGCACCTAATTACAGGGCACCGGTTTATTTAAAAAACTTGTTAAGGGACTTAAAAGGAGACTTAGACCCCAGTACAATAGTACTGGGGGACTTCAATACTCCACTCTCAGAGATAGACAGATCGACAGGACAGAAGATCAATAAGGAGACAGTAGATTTAAATGACACTATAGCCCAAATGGATCTAACAGATATCTACAGAACTTTTCATCCTACACAGAAAGCATTTACATTCTTCTCAGCAGTACATGGAACCTTCTCTAGGATTGACCACATACTAGGCCAAAAAGCAAGTCTCAGCAAATTCAAAAGAATTAGAATCATACCATGCAGCTTCTCAGACCATAAAGGAATGAAGTTGGAAATTAACAACTCAGGAATCCCTAGAGCATATGCAAACACATGGAGACTGAACAACATGCTCCTGAATGAACAATGGGTCATAGAAGAAATTAAAAGAGAAATCAAAAATTTCCTGGAAGTAAATGAGGATAACAGCACATCATACCAAAACCTGTGGGATACAGCAAAAGCAGTGTTAAGAGGAAATTTTATATCAATAGGTGCCTACATCAAGAAATTGGAAAGGCACCAAATAGATGAACTTTCAGTTCATTTCAAGGATCTACATTGTGATTTAATGCTATAACTAGTACTCCAACAGTATTTTTCACTTTGTGTTGCTATGTGAGGGCAAATGGTTGAAATCTTTAGTTAACATATACTAAACGGATCTTCTGTAGATAAAGAGAATTGAAAATGAATCTTAATGTGAATGAAAGGGGAGAGGGAGTGGGAAATGGGGGAGGGTTGTGGGTGGGAGGGAAGTTATGGGGGGGGAACCCATTGTAATCCATAAGCTGTACCTTGGAAATTTATATTCTAAATAAAAAATTTTAAAAAAAAGAAAAAAAAAAGAAGTGAGCTATCCATTTCTATAATGTAGAGGAAGTCCAAAAATGTTCAGATAGATATGCACAGAAGATACATCAAAACTACTAAATTAATATATTTTCACTATATAGTAATCCAAGAATTTGAATGAACTCATGTAGAATATAACAAGCTGTTTTATTTAACCAAGAAGCTTAATTGTGCATAGAAAGAAACCTAGAAAATTTTTCAGTAATGTCAAACAAGAAAAAAAGTTTACCTGTATATAAAAAATAAAAGCCATGCTGAAGAGCTATGACCTTGCTTATGTAGTGGGTTTTAATTTCCAAATGAGTTTCTTTGTGAGTATGTCTTATTTACATTCTATGGCATGTCTGAAAAAATTCTGACAGAAGAGTAATCTTAGTCTGAAAAAATTTATTTGGTTAAATTTATGTGAAACTCTAATCAAATGTCGTAATAAAGTTGCATAAAAAAGATGCCAGGCATGAAATTACTGATTTCGAGTACAAAAGAGTGGAACTATGAATTGAGAGTAAATCTCACAACTTTATGAATTTTGTCATTTTGTTTATAGGCAGTAGTAGGAATTGATGAATGGTTGACAGAACATATATAGCCAAATAATAAAACAAGTTTTCTTTTTCCTGTCAGAATGCAAAGATTACAAAGCTAAGGCACTGACCCAGATATCAGTAACAAAATGTAAAACTTTAGATATTCTCCCGAGAGAATATATATATATATATATATATATATATATATATGGACAGTTGCATTTCCTGTAACATTTTAAGGGAAAAGACTAAACCCAAAGTACATAAAATCAAAATGTTTATTAAGTTTTTAAAAATGATTTATTATTTGAAGAGCAGAGCAATGGAAGGACAGACAGAGAGGGAGGAAGAGGGGGAAGAAGAGGAGAGTGAGAGTGAGAGAGAGAGAGAGAGAGAGAGAGAATGAATAATCCATCTATTGGTTCACTTTCTGAACAGCCACAATACCCAGATCTGAGCCTGGTTGAAACCTGGAGCCAGGAACCCCATCCAAGTTTCCTTCATGGGTGGAAAGGGTCCAAGTAGTTGGGCACATTAGCAGGAAGATGGATTGGAAATAGCATATTGTGGAATCGAACCAGAACTCTGAAATGGGATGCAGGCATCAAAGTGTTGGCTAAATCTATTTGTCATAATGCTGGCCCAAAATGTTAATTGAGATGTATGGAGTCAATCTATATAATTTATGTAAGAGTCACTATGACTTTCTTTAAATGAAATTTCTTAAATACATGAACTAATTTTCTGAAATTTTAATTGGATATATCTTTGACACAATTATAATTTATCAACCTAAGATGGCCATATATGTTTTTGAAATTTACTTTCTACTTATTAAAATATGCATATTTCCAGGATGAAGCCCAGTGTTTTAGAACCTGAAACAAAACCATGATTTCAGAATTTGTACAGTTCTGATAGACTCCCTAGTTCAACAAGGAGCCTTTCTTACATGCAGTGAAATTTCTTTGACTTACAGTTTTGTATCATTTTACCTAAATCAAATGTCTAACCCACCTCCTTCTAAAAAATATGGGAGTTTCTTCCTATATAATTATGTGTTCTATGAAAATCTTCAAGTATCTCTATTTTATTTCTCCTTCTTTAAACCATCCTTTAGGACAACTTTTATGGTTGTAATTTCTCAACTCAATCATAGGCCTCTTATAATTAGTACTTTCTTTTCTCATCTAGAATCATCTTATGACCATCTATAATATAATCTATCAATCAATAGCCATCTATAAATATGGAATCCCAAATTTATTCATTATGTCAAGATCTCTCCTTTGGGCATACATATTTAAATACCTCTTAAGCAAATAAAATTAAGGCTTCTCATACTCCAAAAATCAAACTTGAACTCTGATTCTTCTGGCTGTCTCTTCCTCTCTTCTCAGTAAATTGCCCCATCTGTTATTTACACATGGGAATCAATTTTGGAGATGTATTTCTTCCTTATGCACTAAAGTCAATTATTTTCTAGAATATATCTTAAATATATGTTGAATCTTCCCACTTTTCCCTCATCTAAATGTGTATTATGCAACTATGGAATGAAAGGTTTGGTAGATATTAGTTAGGTCCATTTGATTCATAATGTAGATTAGGCTCTGTTGCTTCTTTGCTGATTTTCTGTCTAGTTGAATTGTCCATTGATGAAATGGGATGATGAAGTCCCCATTATTATTGTATTAGAGTTTATGTCTCCCTTTAGGTCCATTAACATTTCTTTTAAATAGCCAGGTGCCCTGTAATTAGGTTCATATATGTCTATTATAGTCACATCTTTCTGTTGAATCGATCCCTTAATCATTACATAGGGCCCTTCTTTGTCTCTTTTAACAGATTTTGTGGTAAAGTCTATTTTGTCTGATATTAGGATGACTACACCTGCATTTTTTTGCTTCCTGTTAGCATGGGATATCTTTTTCCATCCTTTCACTTTCATTCTGCATGTATCTTTGTTGGTGAGGTGTGTTTCTTGTAGGCAGCAAATAAATAGCTCTTGTTTTTTTTAATCCATTCAGACAGTTTGTATCTCTTAACTGGAATTTAGGTCATTTATATTCAAGGTTATTATTGATACGTTGGCCCTTCCATCTTTCAATAAATATTCCTATTATTTGCTTTAGATTTCCTTTGTATTTTTAGTGGGAGTTTTTCTACCTTCACCTTCTTTCATAGTGATGACTCTGTTTCTGTGTTTTCTGTGTGTAGCACATCCTTAAGCATCTTTTGTAAGACTGGATGGGTGGTGACAAATTCCTTCAATTTCTATTTGTTATGGAAGGTCTTTATTTCACTTTCTTTTGTAAGTGAGAGCTTTCCAGGGTATAATATTCTGGGTTGACAGTTTTTTTTTTCTATTAAGACATGAACTATGTCTTTCCATTCTCTCTTAGCCTGTAGGATTTCTAATGAGAAATCAGCTGTGAGTCTAATTGGAGATCCTCTGAAAATAATCTGGCATTTCTCTCATGCACATTGTAGAATCTTTTCTTTATGTTTTGCTGTTGAAAGTCGACTGCATTCTCTTGTGGTGAAGATTTTTTTCTGGTCATTTCTATTGGGAGTTCTATGTGCTTGAATGCTCCTTTCTTTCTCAAATTAGGGAAATTTTCTGTAATTATTTCACTGAATAGGCCTTATAATCCTATGTCTCTTTCCATACCTTCTGAAATTCCTAAGACCAATATATTTTGTTGTTTGATAGTATCCCATAAATGCCCAACACTATTTTTAATTCAATTTTTATAATTGCTTCCTTTTTTTTTGGTCTGAGATATTTCCATAGATTTCTCTTCTAGCTTGGTTGTTATTTCTTCTGCCTCACCAAGTCTGTTGTTAATGCTTTCCACTGCATATTTTACTTGACATATTGAATTTTTCATTTCTAACATTTCAGTTTAATTTCTCTTCAGAAGCTCAATTTCATGGGAAAATTTTTCTTCCGTGTCATGTATGGATTTCTTTAACTCATGGATTTGCTTCTGAGTATTCCTATAGTCTTTTAAATTGCTTTTCAAGCCTTTATTCAACCTCTTTGTCTTCACATTCTAATATTTAAGTTTTGCTGTGTTCATTTGGGAGAGTCATGCTGTCTTCCTTATTCTTGTTTCTTGTATTTCTGCAACTATTTTCAGGGTATTTGTGGAAATATGTGTTGGCTTTCTCTTCTGATGGCTTTTATCTTTGAATTAAGCCTCTGTAACTTAGTGGAATATCTATTCTGTGTGCTGAATGTGGCCAGGAAGCTCTGGTGATTGTTCAAGGGTGAGGTGAGTATCCAAGTTGACACCCATGTTGGGTGTTGTAGCTCTCCTTTATTGTCATCTGGGGGGGATGGTATGATCACTCCTGTTGGTGTAATCCCACTCTCTCCTCCTTCCTTCCAAGGTGATCAATGTGTGGGGTTAGCCATAATGGATGCAACACTCACCCATGCTGCTGCATGAAGTGTACAAAGGATCTGTGCAGTCTTCCATATGAGCCCAGTTCCTTCTGCAATCACCCCCCTCAGGCAGTTACGGAGCTCCGAGCCTCTGCTGCCACACACAGGGATTTCCCAGTGACCCACCTAACCCTGCACACTATTGTGCAGTTACAGCGTTCCCACAATATCAGCACACAAGGCTACCACAGTTACAGGGTGCAGAGGATCCCGCTAGCCTGGCCCATCCACAGAGAGAGCAGAGATGCTCCCAGAACCAGCTACCTGTATCTTGGCAGTTTGATCTCTGGAGCCTATGATATGTTGAGAGGCTGAGGGCGCTTCAGAGTCCTTTGTCAGTGTCCAGGTCTCTGTCAACCCTCCCGGCCATATTCAAATTTAGTGGGGAATGTGGATTTCTCCCTCTGGTAAAATCTCAGAATCACATGTGCGCACAAGAGCCATTTCAGCCTGTACTATTCTGAAAATGGTACCTTCTCCCTGCTAGTTGATGGTTGTGGGCACAAGAGCCATGGCAGCAGCTATTGGTGCCAAAATGTGCTGTTTTCCAACATCTGCTGAGAGCCCTTGTCAGAGTATGGGGAGAAAGAAACATGTCCTTTTTATTCACTGTAGGCAGGTACCCTGTTCCCAGTTAGGGCTCCGAAGCTGGGGCTTCCTCTGCCTCTCAGCTGCAGGAATCATGTGTTGTGTCCATGCTTGTTGCTGTGTTTGCACCTTCCATGCTGATCCATGGTGTCCTCTTCCTTCTAGAATTTCCACTGCCGATTTTTCTCCAACTCTTCCCTGGGAATACAGTTCTTCTAATTTTTGCTACTATTTCCACTTGCCTAAAGCAGTATGTCTTTTCCCTTTTAAACCATCTTAGAATCCATCTGGTTCACCATCCAAATGCCTTTACAAATGAGGGCAGGGTGAGGCCTAAGCCAGAAGCCAGGGATCCATCTTCTCCTTCCAAATAGATGGCAGAGATTTGAGCCATCACTTGTTGCCTGCCAGTGTGCACATTTGCAAGAAGCCTGATCAGAAAGTGGAGGTGGGATTCCATTCCAGGCACTAAGATATGGGATGTGGATGCCCTAAACAGCAAGTTAAACTTCTCTGCCACAATGCCCATCTCCCAAATTATTACTATAATATCCTGTTTTCATATTCATAAATGGTATAGCTCTTTTAGTCTCCTTCTGACATATACATCAGCAAAGTTGTGAAAATTTCTTCCCATAGATACTTACTTCTTGGCTGCAGTGATATTTTTAATTATTTCAATCTAAAATTGTTATTTTGTGCGAAACAATTTCCAATAAATCACAGACTGACATGAAGAAACAATAAGTAGTGTTGATGGTTGTAATCACTTGTACCAGATGCTAATCTCTATATGTATTAAATCATATTGAAACCATGCATTGTAGGTCCAGAGTATGTGTTCCTAACCAATATACTATATTGTTTCTTATGTAACTACAGCTGTCCCTGAATCAGTAAGTGTAACAAAAGGGCTGTACAAATTAATGTAAAAATATTTATTGCTTTGTTAAAATACATGGAGTAAGCAGAGCAATGACCATCTTGTAAACACTGGAGTTCCTGCCTCCCTGAAGTGTTCTTACTTGGGATTTACCTTGATTTCTGGTTTTGCTCAAGGTAGAAAGAATGATGATGTTTCATATGATTCTTTTTTCTTATTCTCCTTGCAGGCATTCATGTTATTGGCTGCATGTAGTGGTTTCTTTTTTTTTTTTTTTTTTTTTGACAGGCAGAGTTAGACAGTAAGAGAGAGAGACAGAGAGAAAGGTCTTCCTTCTGTTGGTTCACCTCCCAAATGGCTGCTGCGGCCGGCGCGCTGAGCCGATCCAAAGCCAGGAACCAGGTGCTTCCTCCTGGTCTCCCATGTGGGTGCAGGACTCAAGCACTTGGAGCATCCTCCACTGCGTTCCCGGGCCACAGCAGAGAGCTGGCCTGGAAGAGGGGCAACCGGGACAGAACCGGTGCCCCAACCAGGAATATAACCTGGGGTACTGGAGCCACAGGCGGAGGATTAGCCTAGTGAACCGTGGCACCGGCCATAGTGCTTTTTCTTTTTTAATAACTATACAATCTTACTTAAGAAGCACATTATCCTTTACTGTCAGGGGCTTAAAAAATGTGAAATAAATACAAGTAGATAGATAAACATCTTAATGACTCCATAATGTGTAGAAGAAAAGACAAAAACTGGATGTTTGCAATAACTTTAGTTATTTATGAATGGTAATCAACTTGTGACAACATGCTAGAATCAGGATCTAGAAAACTTCAACGGAATAATTTGTCTCCCTTTTCAGCTATGACTCATACATTCAAATACTTACTATTGGGTCTTTGTTCATTTCATAAACAGCAGGGGGCATACTTTCTTTTCTGATCTTTTTTCTTCTTCAGTAATGTATTGATCTATTTGCTCTTTCTCTTTGTTTCTTGTATAAATGTAATACAGATTTGAGGAAATCAATGGACAGTTGAGGCCCCAAAAGAGTGAAATACAATTATAATTTTATATTTTTTAAATGTTTTAGAAATTATTAGGTAATTGTTACATTTAAGTTTTGATAGATAAAACTCAAGTTAGTGACTTCCTATTCAGTTTAGAAAGCATGATTAAGCCAGATATTTAAAGTAAAATTAATAAAAGTAATCAAAATTTCGATCTTTTTTCAATCAGTCTAGTAGAATGTGGAGTTTTGCGATTTAATATTAAGGGAGTTAATTATGACTTTTGCATCTGGTTTTATATATGCATGTCTGTAAGTCTTATAATTTAACATTTTTTTGTTTACAATGTACTCATTACATTTCCCTTGCAATAGTACCACTTTAAGTACTGGGTCATATATTTTCTTGTTCCAGAAGTGCCAGTCTTGTCTCTTCATCAGGAGCAGCTTCTTGAAGGCAGGGATAGGACATCTTTCAAGGCAACAGAGTTCATGGTGGGAGTCTTTACATACCTGCTGAAGTGAATGGAGGAGGGCTCTAAAAGAAGAGGTCTTTCTATTACAGTTTTCTCCAATCTCCCTATCATGCAAGTCACTCTGTTAATTGTGCTTGTACCACCTCTATGCACAGTCTCAGGGCTCTGCAATAAAATAGGGAAGGCAGATAACATTTATTCAGTCATTGTTAGGCTTTTTTTGGAAAACAAATTCAAACTTTTAATGATATGTACCATTGATTATGGGCTATATACTTTACGGATGTTGTTTTAGTTAGATTAACAATAACTCTGAATTTAATACTATTATTTTTTCATTTTCATATAGGGCACAGAAGCTTTAAGCTATTAAGCGACAGAACCAGGATTTATCTCTGTGTCTTAACTACTACACTCTCTTACCTCTTGGGAACACAAATGATACTTCTCAAATTTGGGCAGATTGTCTCAAAAGCTTAAATCTACTCTTCCCTAGGGTGGAGGTAATGGATACTGTGGTATTGTTTTAAATTATATCCACAAGGTCAGTGTTCATTATTAGGTTAATTTTGTTCCATCTTTTTGGAAGCATAATAGACAGGGGTTCTTTCATACAAAGAAAATTGTGAACCTGAAATTATTCCCTAGTTTTAGAATATTTTCCTCCCTTGTTAGAAACACACATAATAAGATTTTAAATCATAGGCAAAATTAATTCCATGTTGTACTAATGTACTCAGATATAAATTTAAAATAATTTAAAAGTCATATTTGCTCATTTTAAATAATTTTAAAGGATTTAGTTCTCTATAATGATAGTGTTTTACAAACTTCTTTAAAATTGTTTAAGACTGGAAATCTTGTCTGTGCTGTGAAGTGTCTTCTGCTAGTGCAAGTATCTCACCACTCTCCAGGCCTGTTCTGACTGAGTCAAGTGTGACCCCCTCCTGTTTTTCCCCAAGTGCCTCCCATGGAAATTCTTGAAAAATAAAGCAACGTTTCAACCCACACTTTAATGAGTGGACTGGAATCCCTATCCCGTTAGCTATCTCAGTAGTGACTCACAGGATTGTCTAGCCCTTGCTTTCCTAACATTTTCCATTCACTGTAAGTTATTTCTTCATCTTCTTTCACTGCTCCAAAGTGCTTCTCATGTTTGCCAACTGAAAAATGTGAATAAATAAGACCTATAGTTTCAAATTTGAATGTGCTATTTGAGCTTTTTAATGCAGCCTGGTATTTGGCAGAAATACCATCTGAAAATGGACAGTTAGGGTGAAACTAAAAGTTTCTTGGCTATAATTTACTAAATGCAGTGCCAAACTGTGCATTCTGAACTGCCCATGCCGTTTAGTGCTCTCTTCTGTCTTCAGTCATTTGTTTTTACAACACTTAAGCTTCTGTAGAGGCACCCTTAGTACATTCAATGAAGCCAGGCACTTAATTTCGAAGCACAATTAAATAAATGGCTGCCCATGGAATAAAGACATGTCCGAAACAAATGCCAAGTGGGATTTTCTGCTACTGATATAAAATGTGCGCAATGTGATAGCTTGAGCAGTAGAGTAGGCTCATCTTTATTAACTAATTTGTGCAACCAGAAATATTCCATCCTCAGATGGCCACTCATTTACTTCATGGAAAGATTCTCTTGGTATTAAGTGAAAAACAGTCATAAATATTATAGAACTCAGAGAAATAAATCTATAAAGGGTTTTCTACACTATCAAAGTCATTTCTCAGGGATGCATAATGTAAAACATCCATTTTGTTGTACTTTAACACGTCACTTTTACCAGTAACTCAGAAACTATGTCTTTGACACTGTTCTGATGAGAAACAGAGTTGCTGGTGGGAAGAAATCCAGTTAGATGACCCAGGGACATTGCTAGTCCTGCTAAGGTAGTTGTGGTATGTGAACTTCTGGAAACCAGTTACTTCATCTCAACTTTACTTTTTTCTTTATATGAAGAAAATAAAGATAATATTTCTTGCTTATATTTCTTTCTTATGGAAATTTTGTGAACATCCACTGAAATGATACACATGAGAAACTGTATTATGAATATTAATTATTAGTCAGAACTCAGGGAACTTTTCAAGTTATTGTAACTTTCTCTGGAGGCACAGACCCTCAAATACAAGCAGTGTTTAGGTATTGATGGGTTTACAACCTCACTAGGTAAAATAAAGTTGTGATTTTTTTTCAAGCCTGGTGTAAGTTTTGCCATATGGTCTGGCATCTGAGAAGTACTACAATTTTTGTTATGGTGAATTATCACAGTAGATAGAGTATCATGTTCAAGGACAGCAACCAGTAGAGTGGTTCACTGTGCCTTTCTCTGTGTTTTTATTTGTATTCCACTTTAAAAGATATAACCACAAGATAATTTTTTCCTAGCTTCACACACACACACACACACAGACACGTGTACATGCTCACACAGTGGTGTATTAGAACTAAGAGATGTCTATATGACTACCATGGAGGAGGTGCCTTCATAAAATAACCAAAAGCAGTGTGACATCATCTCAAAAAATAAAATCCCCCAGCAAAGTTCTTGTTATCCAAGCAAGTTACATATTTCTCAGTTCTTGAGTTTGCAATAATTGACTGTTTTTCTGCCATATTAAATCAAGAAATAGTCATTGATAATAGGAATATTCTAATGTTAAGAAATACCATAAAAAGACTTTTCTATTCCAAATAGCTATTTATTCTATTTTGAGATAAAATATGAGCATAAAATGAAATTCAGTATGAAGCGAGGGGACTGATATAGCTATGGGATGGCATGTGGAATCTGATTGAATAAGTATTCATTCAATAAGTGTTTAAAGAATTATGGTATAAATATAGAAAATTTATTTCCTGTACTTGAGCATTCTTAGCAGCTTTTTTTTTTTTGGTTAACAGAATCAGGTCTATATGGAAGCCAACATAGCATATTGGCTTGAATTACGTCTTATAAGCTCCTGGTTGTTAATGCTGAGAACTTAAGTATGTTCAGAAAAGACAGGCTAGGTTGATTTATTGTTTAGTTGTGCTATGCGTTCATTGTGAGCTAGAATCAGTCTTTATCATTGATAAACTGAGGTTCTTTTTTTTTTATTTGACAGAGTTAGACAGTGAGAGAGAGAGACAGAGAGAAAGGTCTTCCTTTCATTGGTTCACCCCCCTCCCCCAAATGGCCACTACAGCTGGAGCTATGCCAATCTGAAGCCAGGAGCCAGGAATTTCTTCCTGGTCCCCCAGGTGGGTACAGGGGCCCAAGCACTTGGGCCCTCTTCCACTGCATTCCTGGGCCACAGAAGAGAGCTGGACTGGAAGAGAAGCAACTGGGACTAGAACCCGGTGCCCATATGGGATGCCGGCACCACAGGCAGAGATTTAACCAAGTGAGTCAACAGCACGGGCCCCATGACCTAAGGTTCTTATAGTGGCCAGCTATTTCCTTGAACATGAATGGTTCTCTTGCTAAAGAAAGGAATTCTTTCAGGTCTCCATTGGCTTGGAAGTTAAATGAATTACAATATCTTGGCAAGAAAGAGTCACATGCCCTACCTAACAAAAACAATATAAAAACATAATTTATTACATGCCTGAAATGGAAGAGGGTAAAACCAGAAGTATTAGCTCTGATATGTAATAAATAGCTCTAAGGACAACCACAAAAAGTGAAGACAAGTTTTTCAAAATGTAAGAATCTAGTTAATATTTTTGAGAGCTAACTATGTACTAAATTATTTACATACAATATTTCATGTAAATCAAACAAATAACGTGTAATAGGAATTGTATTACCAGATGTAGTATAAAACTGAGAAAAATTGAGAAAGCTTACATTGTCTGAAGTAAGAGAAGCAGTGAATGGTACAGTCAGAACTGCATCATCCAAAAGATGGTAAGTATAGTCATGTTTACTTTTAAAAATGTCCAGGTGCTTTGCCCATTTCTTAACTGGTTGTTTGTTTTATTGTCGTTGAATTCCGTAAGCTCTTCATAGATTCTGTATGTCGACCTTTTATCAGTTACATAGTTTGCTAAATTTGCATAGTTCACAAAAAAATTTCTCCCATTCTGTCAGTTACCTCTTCACTTTGCTGAGTGTTTCTTTTGTAGTGCAGAAGCTTCTCAGTTTGATGTAATTGCATTTGTCCATTTTGGCTTTGATTGCCTATGCTTCTGGAGTTTTTTCCCAAGAAGTCTTTGCCTATGCCAATGTCTTGCAGAGTTTTCCCAAAGTTCTCTAATAATTTGATGGTTGGGTCATAGACTTAGGTCTTTTATCCATTTTGAGTGAATTTTTGTGTAAGGTGTAAGGTAGGGGTCTTGCTTTATACTTCTGCACAAGGAGATTTAATTTTCCAGCATCATTTGTTAAAGAGACTGCTCCAGGGATTGGCATTACCTCCTATGTCAAAATTGGTTGTAGGTTCTTGGATTGATTTCTGGAGTTTCTATTCTATTCCGTTAGTCTACACGTCTGTCTTTGTGCCAGTACCAGGCTGTTTGATGATAACTGCCCTGTGGTATGTCGTGAAATCAGATACTGTGATGACTCTGGATTTTTTTGTTATTGTTGTATAATTGTAAGATTGTTTTCCCTATTTGGAGTCTCTTTTTTTTCCTTATGAATTTTAACATCATTTTTTTCTAGGACTCAGAAGAATGTTTTTGGTATTTTGATTGTAATCACATTGAATCTGTAAATTGTTTTCTGTGGAATGGACCTTTTGATGATGTTGATGCTTCCAATTCATGAATCTGGAAGATTTTTCTATATTTTTGTGTGTGTCTTCTTCTATATCTTTCTTTAACATTTTACCACTTTCATTGTAGAGATCTTTGACATCCTTGGTTAAGGATGAGTTCCAATAGTTTCTCTGCAGAGTCTTTTGGATCTCTTATTTATTGAATCATGTCATCTGCAAATAGGGATAGTTTCACTTCCTTCTTATAAATTTGTATCCCTTTTATTTCTTTTTTTGCCTAATGGCTTGGCTAAAACTTCCAGGACTATGTTAAATAGCAATGGTGAGAGTGGGCATCCTTGTCTGGTTCCAGATATTAAGGGGAATATTTCCAGCTTTTCCCCATTCAATAGGATGCTGGCTGTCTGTTTGTCATAGATTGCCTTTATGAATATTCCTTCTATACCCAATTTTCTTAAGGTTTTCAACATGAAACTGTTGTATTTTATCAAATAGTTCTCTGTATCTATTGCAGTAATCATATGGTTTTTGTCCTTCAGTTTGTTAATATCATGTATCACATTTGTTGATTTGCTATTGTCAAACCATCCTTGTATATCAGGGATAAATCTCACATGGACTGAGCGAATGATCTTTCTGGTATGTTCTACATTTGATCAGCTAATATTTTGTTGAGGATTTTTACATCTATTATCAGGGATATTGGTCTATAGTTCTCTTCTTTTTTATGTATCATTCTCTGGTTTTTGGAATTACAGTGATATTGGCCTCATAAAAGTAGTTTAGAACCACAAAGCTAAATGTCCTCTGGTCATAATTTTATTACTTCAGTAATGCAAGCAAAAAAGTTGGTAGCAAGTGACTGCAACAGATAAAAAGCTAGAATCATATATGAGTGGAATTAATGATTCTTATTTCCAACATTTATATTTGTTTTCCATTATTATGCATCTTTTGAAATGTGTAGTGGCATTTTATGTTTACTAACATCCCAGAAGCTGAGAAACAGTTTAAATAGGATTTAAATATTCACTCAATAATACATTATCATACGATATATATTTCCAGAGCTGAATAAAAAGATTGTTGAGGCATGAGAATTCTGTCACCAAGTTTTAATTTATTCTTTATTTTGTTTTCATTGTTAACAAGACAGTGTTAATATTTTTTATAATGTAGGTTCCTGATTCCAGCCTTAATGTGTAATGGATTCTTAGGTCAGAGAACATCCATCTGATCTGTCATTGACGCTTGCTGATTAGTTAGACTATATTTCTTTCCTTTGTTTGACCTTGGTGAAATGGTTTTGTGGATCATACTTCCTCACCATTTCTGAGTTCATTAAACTAAACATTGGGCTTATATCCAAAATCAACTCCTAAAGTCTGTACTTACTAAACAATTTGGACCACTTGGAGAGAAATGGAAGCTTAATGGTGGAGTATTTTGTGTAGGTTTAATTAAGGATTAGTGGTGGGGAGGCAGAGTGGATTTTAGCTTTTTTGGGATATGGGAGTGGATGTGGAAGAGCTACCTTATAAGCCAGAAACAATGGAAGATGCTGATTTTATTTTTTGCTGAACCAGTGTAAGATTACCAACTTCTAAACTTGAAAGTGAGGAAAATACAATAGATTTTGATAAAGCACTGTAATTGGTTTGTGATACATGTGTCTGGATGTTTTTCTCAACACAGATAATTTTCTGTGGTTGTGGTTGTGGTAATAGACAACAGGTTACATTCTAGAACTTCATGGGGTTTGGCTGGTTGTGTTTGGGATGAGATGAGATATGCAAAGATGGGGTGGAAACCTCTTCTTGCCACTTTCAGCAATTTGTGCCTTGATTACATATGTAGAGACTCTGTGCTTACTGCTGTGATATTATGCTTTCTAGATCTTGTTCCATTTTGTTGTAGTCTACATACTAAACTTTAATGTGCCGATCCTGTCCAGATGCTGATTTCAGCAATGTCCTGAAGCCTCCACCTGGCTAACCTTGTCCCATTGTCTCCTCCGGCCTGATGAGAAAAGGGTTTTCATTTTTATCCACCAGGTACCGTCCTATCTCAGTTTTCTCAAGTGCTGATACATTACTTTTTCTTTCAACTTTCTGCTCAAATCATCTCCTCAAAGAAATCCTCTGGACCACCCCTTCACCTTCGTTATTCCTCATGGTTCCTAAGTGCTTTCTAGCTCCTTTCTTCCTGATGCTCTCAGAAAAATTTGGGTTCCCAAATATCAGGCAATTTTCTTTGATCAGAACATTGCATGTCTCCTTAGGACAATCCTGCGTGTAGTGCACACTCAGAAAATATTTACTGAATGAATTGATTTTTTACAGACATTAAATGTGTTTTTTTAGAGATGACATTACTGGTAGGCATTCTGATCATAGAGCATAATCAAAAGATTGTTCATTAAAAGGTAAATATGGAACTAACTGGGGGAGCAAGTGTTTATCCTAGTGCTTATAATATCTACAGTCCACTTTGGAGTGCCTAGATTTAACTCCTGGATCTGACTCCTGACTTCAGCTTTCTGATAATGAAGACTTTAGGAGGCAACTTTGGGGGCTCAACTAGGTTGGCTCCTGCCATCCGCATGGGAGACCTGGTTTGTGTTTCTGGCTCCTGGCTCCTGGCTCTGGCCCTGGCCCTGGCTAAGCCCTGCCTTTTCCAGGCATTTGGGGAGTGAGCCAGCAGATGAGGGTGTACACTGTCTCTTTATCTTTGTCTCCATTCCTCTGTCTCTCAAATCAATGAAAAATAATTATAAAACATTAGAGATTGTTTGTATCATGAAGTGAATGTAAAGATAAGTTGATGACAACTTTATTTTTCCCTCTTTGGTTACTGTTTGGAAAGTCTGACTTTCTTAGATGCTGTTTATTAAATATCCAGCAAACTCAAAGTTTTTTTCTCCTACAACTAGCTCCATTCATTGCAATTTTATGAGGCAGGCCACGCTGTTGTAGTTCTTTCCTAACTATTCATAACCACGTGGCATTTTTGGATCAGTGGTTTGATGCAGAAAAACCTCAGCTTCTTTAACTCTTGCTTCTCATGATGAACTGTCTTGATTTTCAGGTGTCTTGACCATTTCCACCATTTAATAGTTAAATGACAGAGGGTGTATTGATTTCATTGTATTTCAGATTTTCATTTGTAAAATCGGAATAATAAAGATTTTAAAATGCCTATTCCCAAGGATTTTGCATTATATTTGCAAAATTAAATAATACAACAAATATTCAAATTTATTTTAAAGTATGCAAGTTTATTAGAAAATTCATAAGTATATGTTGTTTCAAATTCACTTCTACACATTACATAAAATAGTATATTAGTTAAATGGTGTTAGATTTTTTTACCCATAAATTATAATCCTATGCTTTCATATGTGAGTGACTAAAGATAAAGTCAAAGTGAACTATTTTCTTCTTCTTGTTTGAGGATTGGGTATTGATCAAACCGAATTGCATTTATACAGTTTTTATGATTTCCTGTCCTTGTCTGAATTTCTCTTTGATGTCTGCTGCCAGCATTCTGGCTATGGACATATTTGTTTTATTGGAGGAAACTCTACTTTAAGTAGCAAAGGTAACATTTCTGGGGGCATTATTTGACCTCTTGGTACTTACACATTTTGAAAACCTAAACAGACTATACTTTTCTCTGGAGGGAAAGTCCCTAACTGCCAAACCCATATCCAAACTGCCATTGAGGACTCTAGGATCATCACTGTTTTGCTCAATGTTTTTGGTCAAGTGATATGAAGAAACACAACTGGCTGTTATTTTAGAATATATTCAATGA
Source organism: Sylvilagus floridanus (assembly GCA_949820135.1). Lineage (NCBI taxonomy): Eukaryota > Metazoa > Chordata > Mammalia > Lagomorpha > Leporidae > Sylvilagus > Sylvilagus floridanus. The sequence goes on along the minus strand of OX463236.1, from coordinate 132,182,674 downwards.
ATTCATGATGAAGAAAACACTTGATACATGGGTAACAGTACCTGAACAAAACAGAGCAATCATCTACCCTGGTTTTGTTTAAAACTATATTGTGTTTTCAAAGAATCTGTATACCTTGTGGTTAACAAGACTCTTCTTATTTCTGAAACCTATTGTCTTCCCAAACTATGGCCTGGTGATTTTTAAGTCTAGGAAAAATGGCTAGGTAGGCCTTTGTAATGTCTATGATGTTTTGCTCATAAGGGGTATAGAAAGGTGCAAGGATTTGTGATGATTGGCCTGAACTGACAGGTAATAATTAACCCAGCCCTTGTGTTTTCAACCTGTCATTTAGTTAACTAAGCCATACTTTTTTTTGCTTACTTGATTTACCTTGATTCTGTGATGTGCTTCATTGAATCTTGGGGTCGTGTTAAGAACATTTGTTTATTCACATGTGTTGATAGCCCATAGATAATTAAAGTATGGTTAGAGGTATTCTTGTTTTGATTCATTGGATTAATATGTTAATACTACTAATATTTAACACTTTAACTACCACTTACTATAAACAATGTCATTAAAGACTTTATATTTGTTACTTAGTTTCATTTCTATATTTAGTTTTATTGTTATTATCATCTTAGAAATGAGAGCACAGACTGAGGTAAAATTATGCTTCCAAAATTTCATGGTTGGTGCATAGCAGAACTGAGATACAGATACATATCTATTTTACTCCAGAAATCAAGTTAAGCTACAATGATGAGCTTTCGTTCAATATTCCATTTCTACATTAGAAAAAATTTAAAAAGTTGATAAGTCAATAGTTTAACTTTGAGTTATGAATTATGGAAATTGAGCAGGAATTTCAAGAGGCAGATACATTTGAAGTGAGATGATAACTCAGTATTTTGGGAAATACCAGAAAGTCTGAAATAAGATAATACATCACTGTAAAGCAGAAAATGAACTTATATTTTAGAAATATATTAAAGATCGAGGCCAGCGCCATGGCTCACTTGGTTAATCCTCCGCCTGCGGTGCCAGCATCCCATGTGGGCACTAGTTCTAATTCTGGTTGCTCCTCTTCCAGTCCAGCTCTCTGCTGTGGCCTGGGAAGGCAGTGGAGGATTGCCCAAATGCTTGGGTGCCTACACCCGCATGGGAGACCAGGAAGAGGCACCTGGCTCCTGGCTTTGGATCAGTGTAGCTCTGGCCATAGTGACCAAAATTTAGGGGTTGAACCAACAGAAGGACGACCTTTCTCTCTGTTTCTCTCTCTCACTGTCTAACTCTATCTGTCAAATCAATCAATCGATCAATCAATCAGGTGGACTGAGTTGTCCTACTTGATATAAAAAAAAAAGAAATATATTAAAAGTAAGTTTTGATACTTTTTTTTCCAGAAACATTATGGATATATACCAAATTCTGTTTAAATGTCTTAAAAATTTTATCTGACACATATAAATTATACAAATTTGTGGGGTATTATGTGCTGTTTGGATTCATGTATACATTGTGTAATGTCCAAATCAAGTTAAACATATCTGTATCTTTAAACATTTATAGTTTCTTTGTAATGCATTCTTTTAAAAGAAAAAGTAAAACATATAGTACATTATTATTATCTATAGTCGCTCTGCTGTGCAATGGATCAGATGGAACTTCTTACTCCTATCTAGCTATAGCTTAATCTATAATCTAGCTATAATTTAACCTATCTTTTTTGAAGCAGTTTTCTAAAATGCTAGAGCCTTAAGTACACAAAATTGTACAATATAAGTTGTAAGTGAGCAATTCCTGAGAAGAATTTAAATGTAGCATCAGACAATAATTGTATGCAATATGGTATGCCTGAACTCCCGAACACATTTAGAAGTACTTTAGAAAACTGATGACATTCATGAAACCAGAAAAAATTCCTCTTTTTTCTGTTTCCTTAACCTCATAGGAGACAATTTACCATAAATAAGCAACAAGGGTAAGACATCTGACTAGACATGGAATCTAGTAAATATATGACATTGAATAGCATTTGGTGGTCATTACACATAATGAATCAAAGTCTCAGCACTCAACCAAACCCAACAGTGTCCTCAGAGTACAGATTGCCTAATTTGGAGAAAGGAAACATAAAACCTGTTTCAGCTGAGATAACAATTTGGAATCATATGCATTCTGTGTAGTGTGTAAGAGGCAGATCATCATAGTTTCCTAGTGACTTTATGAGTAACTGATAGGAAGAAATACGTGGCAGTGTCTTCCTCTGGGACAGAAATGTATTTGTTACATTGAAGTTATTGAAGTATTGAAGTTACTGATATTCAGCCTGTTTTTACTTATAAAGTAGCAATTTCTTGATCAACCAAATATAAAAACTAAATCAGCGGCCAGCACTGTAGCGTAGCAGGTCAAGACTGCCTGCAGTGCCAGCATCCCCTATGGGTGCCAGTTCAAGTCCCGGCTGCTCCACTTCCAATCCAGCTCTGTGCTATGGCCTGGGATAAGAGTAAAAGATGGCCCAAGTCCTTGGGCCCCTGTACCCACGTGGAAAACCCAAAGAGGGTCCTGCCTGCTGGCTTCAGATCAGTGCAGCTCTGGCAGTTGCGACCAACTGAGGGATGAACCAGCATATGGAAGACCTCTTTCTTTCTCTCTCTCTGCTTCTTCCTCTCTGTAACTCTGCCTTTCAAATAAATAAATAAATCTTAAAAAAAAAAAAAAACTGAATCAGTTCATCTAACATGTTGGCTTATAACAAGAATGTTTTAGTTGTAAATAAAAAAAATTCTATATTCTTAAATATTTTCAGTTAATAGATTAATTGGTGTCATTTAGAAGACAAAAAGTTAAAGCATAAAACAAAGCAAATTAATGATAATCTATAAGATTTGCCTCCAAATTAGGGCCAAAAGCGTTAATTCCAAGAGATTGTAATTTAGAGGGCTTATCTTTTATTTGAAACAATATTATTAAAGGATATTCATGTTTAAAGTAGTTTTCTATTAAATTACTATATATGAGCAAAATTGACATTTTGAGATTTGATTATTGTTTGTATACCTTGTTTATACTCTTGAGGAACAGTGGTTGTTCTAGTTACTACTTGTTGAATTATTTAGTGGAGGGTTAGACTTGTGATTATAAAGAAAATTTATCATTTATCGTATGTCATTGTAAAAATTAAAAGGAAAATACGTAAAGGAGGGAGGGTAGGGTGGAAAATCATGCCCTTTTAAAATTTTAATTTAATTAATTAATTTATTTAAGAGGTAGAATTACAGAGAAAGGGAGAGACTGAGAGAAATGTCTTCCATCTGCTGATTCACTACCCAAATGGCTGTAACAGCTGGAGCTGAGCCAGGTCTAAGCCAGGAACCAGGACTTTCTTCCAGGTGTCACATGTGGTTCCAGGGATCCAACCACTGAACTGACACCCGTATGGGATGCCAGCTCCTCAGGCAGAGGCTTAGCGTACTACACCACAGCACTATCCCATCATTATGCTCTTTATAAATTAAAAAAAAAATCGACTTTTCTAAAAAAATTACTTTATAAATAATGACATTTTGCAAAAAGGTGTTAGAGTGGTAATTTAGAAGAATGTGCTCCAGGTATTTAGAAGGCAGTTTTTTTATCGGAATAATTTAATGCTAAGAAATACTTTGCTAAAATTTAAAATTATGTACTCTAGGAGCCAAATATCATACAATTTAATAACTTCTGTGCAAAAGTAGGCAAGACAAGTGATAGAAAATTAAGTTGAAAGATTATCTTGTTTTAAATCATCTCAGAGTCTCAGCAAGAATCAGTCTTGTATGGTCAATGCTTGATTTTAGGGCCAAATTGTGAATATTGTAGAAGAGCTTCCCTCGTCACAGGTCATTTTCCTAGAAATAATTCATCAGCACAAAAACTAGGCAATAATAAATAATAAAGAAATGGATTAGATACTAATGAAAATAATCAAACATAAATTCAAAAGATAAAAATTATTCACATTCAATTACTGCCCACAGATTTAGCTTTGAAGTGTTTCAGTGCAATTTGTTTGGGTTTTCATTACTTTGTAGACTGATTATTGAAGTAGAAATATTGAAAACCATGAATTTTCAGTCTAGAAAGCAGAAGTATTGGAGCTGGCATTGAGGTGTATCAGATTAAGCTGCTGTCTGTGACACCTGTGATGCATACCCCTTAGGCAATGGTTTGTGTCCTGACTGTTCCACTTCTGATTCAGCTTCCTGCTAATGTGCATACTAAGGCAGCAGAAGATGGCCCAAGTGTTTGGCCCACTGACAACCACATGGAAGACCCAAAAGAAGCTCCTGACTTTGGCCTGGCTCAGTCCTGGCTGTTGCCCTTTGCGGAGTGAACCAACAGATGGAAGATTTCTCTCTCTCTTTGTAATTGTGTCTTTCAAATAAACAAATAAATCCTTTTTTAACCTAAAAGAATCCAGAAATATTTTAAGATTAATTATAATGATTCAATATTTATTGTTTTTCATCTTTAGCATGAAATAATAACTCCTTCTGGTACAGTTTCCCACCAGGATGAAGCAAGAAAAATAACATTCATCAAGCACTGTCTCAAGAAAGCACTTTGCTTTTGCAGTAGATGAAACTAGTGAGCTGTAACTCTTTAGTGCTTTCTGCAATGTGTTGAGCATTTTGCTAAGGAAAATTCTTACATTTTTAGGGCAGAAAGTTGGCCTAAGCTGAACTGCTCATGTAATAGAGTGTGGACTCTCAAGATGGAGGAGACACACAAGGGACATGAGTAGGTACCATCAAAGTTGAACTCAGGTTGGAAGACAGACTTTATCACTAAAATCAGTGGAAAGAATTGCTATGCGCTATATGATGTGAACCTCTGGGACCATATAAATCTGCAGTAAACATATCCAACTCATAATATGCTTGCTGTAAATGGATTTCCAGTGCATGTTTGTGAAAGAGTCTGATTTTGTATCAGTGTTGTACCAGAGTGAGGTAGAATGGATAAAAGTGTAATTCACATCTGGCTTACAAGTTAATTATCTTATTAGCATTTTACAATAATCCTAGGAAGTACATATTGTTTTACAAAATATTTTTAGTTTATATGATGATTTGAAATATATATGTATATACACACACACACTGTAGAACACTCAAATAGGCTATGTAATGTAAGCATTTCCCCACATACATACAGTTTTGTTTGGGGATGAGAACACTTCAAAATCTATTTAGTTTCAATTATGCAATACATTGTTATTAACTATAGTCACCATTATGTACAATAGATTTGCTGAACTTTCTCTTCCTCACTGACAAGGTTTTTAAAAATTTATTTATCTTTATTTGTAGGGGATTTGTAGGGGAGAGAGACAGACAGCCACACACACACAAATACAAATACTCACGCTCTCTCTCGTTCATATGCTGGTTCATTGTCAAAATGTTCACAGTAGAGCTGGGTCAGGCTGAAGCCAGGATCCCAGAACTCCATCCATGTCTACAGGGAGGTTGCTGCCTCAAAAGAAGACTATTAAGCAGGAAGCTGAATAGCACAGTGGCAGGATTTGAATCCAGTGACTAATATAGGATACAGGTACTCCAAGTAGCTTAATTGCTCACCACATTCCAGTCCCTTTATATTTTTTTCCCTTTGACCAACATCCTCCTAAGCTCACACCCCTGCCTGAGTAACCACGACTCTATTCTCTATTTCTATACCACATTTTCTTTATGCATACATCCATCAATGGACATGTAGGTTGATTCTATATCTTGGCTATTGTGAATAATGCTTCAGTGAACATAGCAATACAGTATTTAATGTTATGATTTCATTTCCATTTGATATATAAACTGTGGTGAGATTGCTGGACCATATGATAGTTCTATTTTTAAATTTTGGGGCACCTCTATATTTTTTTTCTGTATCTGGACTACTTGACTTTCCCACCAACAGTGTACCAGGGTTGCCTTTTCTCCACATCCTTGCCAAAACTTGTATCTCTTGTCTTTTTAAAAATATAGCCATTCTAACAGGTATGAGGTGATAGCTCATTATTTTCAATTGCATTCAAGGAAACTAATGCCCCAGGAAATGATATCAGTTATCAAATGGTAGAAAGTGAAATTGGAAGACAGATCTCACATCCTCAAAACCTTCACTACCTTCTGTCATTACAATGCCTTCCATCATATCACTGATTTTGTAGCTGATTCGTATACAAAGCATCAGATAGGTTTATATTACCATTGAAAGAGATCAGAAAATAACCGGAGTTTTGATTCACCTCACTTGAAATAAGTCTTTCCTTAGAATATTATAAGGAAGGGTTATTTGTACCCTCTTTGGGTTTGTGGATGGTACAGGAGAACCACCCAGTCATTTACAATAACATTCTGGGCAAAGGGGAAGTTATAATCATTTCAGAAAATTGGTGATCATGAAATACAGGAGTGAAGGTTTTCTTATTTCCTGAAATATCTATGCTACTCATCCATGTCCTCACAGAGAGAAACATGGACTCCTCTCAGATCCTCCATGAATTTCATCATCTGGTTTTGAGCTCTAGAATTGCAAATCTAGAAAACTTAGAGCAGGATCACAGGAAAGCTGCTATAGGGTTAAGTAATGGGAAATTGGGATTTTAAAGGAAATTGTGGGACAATCCATTCTGGAGAATGAAATGTGAAGTGTGATTTATTAGCTGTATTTAAGTATGGAATTAATTTTTCAATACAAGGGAAATTAATCACATTTTCTAACTATATTATAGAAAGAGTTATTTGAAAGGCCAAAGATTTAGATTATCTAAGAATTTCCTGGCTGTGAAAATGGTTATATGTTAGAATTGGTAACCAACCAAATCTATGGAATCTCTCATTGCATTCCATGAATACGAGGCTAGACATTAACTTCTGAGTATCATAAAGATTTGAGGGTATAAGTAGTTATCTTATTTCATAATCTTATTTTTAAAAAGCTATGAGGAGTGGGAGGGCGACCGATTCAGTTACACTTCAGGATGTGTACATCCCACGTGGAGTGCTGGTTTGAGTCTAGCCCCTCTGCTTCCTATCCACATCCCTGTCTTGCATCCTGGGGGTGAAGTGGGGTGTAAAAGATGATAGCTCAAATACTTGGGCTTGGGTTCCTGCTACATAGGGGAGACCCAGATGAAGTTTTGGGCTCCCAGCTTTGGCCTGGACCAGCCTTGGATGTTGAAGGCATTTGGGAAATGAATCAGCATAAGAAAGATTCTCTCTATTTCTCTCTCTCCCCTAGCCCTTCCTCTATCCCTGCTCTAGTTCTATCGATCTGTCACTCTACCTTTCAAGTAGATGAAAAGAAAAGAGAAGAAACTTAAAAAAAAATGGTTTGAGAAGTGAAGCCACTGCCAAATAGCAAAGCTGATTCCCTAACACTCAAATCTGGTTAATGTGAAGATGTCTTCTTGACCAAAAGATACACAATTTATCCGTCTTCTCAATAGCTATATGTGCAAGCTTGTTTTATTCGGAATTAAATGTGTACAAAATAACCATTAATAGTGGCTTTTCCCTCTTAAACAGTGGTTGTTAAAAAGAGAGGATCCATATTTTGGTCAACTGGGGAAGTGCTTTTTGTATATATTTTATATTTTATTCCCAGAGAAAACATATTGTTCCTACATACCCACTTACAAGAAATTTTGCTTGCTTTTAACAGTTCGTTAAAAGCAAATCTTCACTTGTCAAACATAGGAATTTTCTCTGAGTCTCAGGCATGCCAATTCTGATTGCTGCTTACTTCTTGGAGGTAGGGTGTTTGTCTGAAAATTTGTTTCTAAGTAGGGAGTATGCTGAATAGAATTTGCTCAGATGACTAATATAAAAATAGCATGAGGTCTGGAAACAATTTCAACTTCTGCCACATATTCAGCAAGCCAGAAAACCAATGCTGGAACTACTGACAATCTGGGGCAACAAAATGAAGTTTTACCCAAAGAGAAGAGAATGCTGTATCTTAGAAGTGAAATTTTACCATTTACTTATTGTGGAAATAATAATTTCTAGATGTTTTTTAGTTTGGTGATAGTAATTCTGACTAAAGAGTCCATAATAATTAAGAATTTCTAAAAATTTGTTTTTAAAAAGCTATAATCAGGCCGGTGCTGCAGCTCACTAGGCTAATCCTCTGCCTGCAGAGATAGTACCCCAGGTTCTAGTCCCAGTTGGGGCGCTGGGTTCTAGTCTTGGTTGCTCCTCTTCCAGTCCATCTCTCTGCTGTGGCCCAGGAAGGCAGTGGAGGATGGCCCAAGTCCTTGTGCCCTGCTCCTGCATGGGAGACCAGGAGGAAGCACGTGGCTCCTGGCTTTGGATCGACACAGCACGCTGGGTGTAGCGGCCATTTGGGGGGTGAACCAATGGAAGGAAGACCTTTCTCTCTGTCTCTCTCTCTCACTGTCTAACTCTGCCTGTCCAAAAAAAAAAAAAAAGCTATGATCACAAGGCTGTACGATGAAAGTAGAACTGGAAGTTTGAATAATATTCACTGAATGTAAAAAAGGGGACAATAAAATTTTAATATTCATTTTGGATAGTGAGATATAAAACCCAACTATGTAGAGCTGCATCTTTGTACTAAAAAGTCAATGCAGACATCACAGAAGGTATTACAATACATGAAAAGATTTTTAGAAAGCACAGATGTACTGATAAAAAGGTCTAGGCAGGGCCGTCATTGTGTTGCGGCAAGTTAAGCCACTGCATTCAATGCTGGAATGCCATTTTGGAGCACTGGACTGAGTACTAGTTACTGTGTTTCTCACCCAGTTTCCTTCTGATTCACCTTGGAAAGCAGCAGATGATGGCAGCCAAGTGCTTTGGTGGCCCCTGCCACCCAGATGGGAGATCCAAATGGAGTTCTAAGCCCTGGGCTTCAGCATGTCGCAGCTCAGGTTGTTGCAGTCATTTGGGGAGTGAAATGGCAGATGGGAGATCCCTTTCTCTTTCTGTCCCTCCCTCTCTCTATGTCACTCAGCTCTTCAAATAAGAAAACATAAGTCTTTTTTTTTTCTTTAAGCACTAGGCAATGAAACCAACAAAAGTATGTAATGCCAAGATTCTTGTGGTGATGGCTTTCAATGGCCTATTTGATTTGATAGTATAGTTTCTATATTTGGCCAAATTACTTATTTACTTTTTATTCACTTACTTTTTCACCTAAAAGCATTTATACAAATACAAATATAAGATGCAGTTCCTGTATCCACTCTGACCTTGGTGCATCAAATGGAGTCAGCCTGCCCTTGTGAATCATGTCTAGGAGCGTATAAAAAATCCCGACTTTGGCCTCAGCTCCCATTTGCTCTGTACTTGGTATTCTGGCTCCCGAATTCTCTGGCATTCTTATTTTGTTGCTCCTTTAATATAATGGATAACTGACATGCATAATGTTTAGTTCTCTTTTTTCCGCCTGAAGGCATTGCTCATATTCTCTTCCCTGCCACTTTGGCAACTATTCACATGTGTTGACTGTATCTTTTCATTTGTGTGTGTTTTTGCAAAATGAATATTTTTGTGTATGTATTTTGAATAAACTGTGGACACCCAGGTTGCCTCTGTCTTACCAGTACCACACATGATAGTATAATCAACATTTTCAGAATTGTCATTATGTAACTGCCCAAGAATTTTTGGCTGTATATACCTAGTAGTAGGATGACTGACCAGATTATCTGTACATTTCACTTGAATGCCTAGTGACAGAAAGAGCTTTTGAAGCTATATTTTGGAGTATCTCTTTATAACAGCTTTATTGAGGTATAACTCACATACCATAAATTGACTGAAAGTGTGCAATTCAGTTTTTTTAAGTATATTCATAGAGTTCAAGTTCCACAACCATGTAATTTTATAACTTTTCATTTTTCCCTCATTCCTGCCTTGGACAACCCCCAAATGACATGCCATATGGCAGTATATGACCTTTTGTATCTCTAGCTTCTTCCCCTTAGCATAAAGTTTTCAAGGTTCATCCATGTGGTATTATGGAGCTGTGTTTTATTTCTTTCTTTGGGTGGACAGTATTCCAGGTATAGATATATCACATGAATATTTATCAACTCATCAATTGACCAGGTGTTTGGTTTGTTTTTACCTTTTGGCCAACTTTTTATTTTAAGATTTATTTTATTTATTTTAGAAGCAGAGTTGGGGTGGAGATAGAGATAGAGATGATAGAGAGAGAGAGAGATAGAGATAGCAGTAGATGTGAGAGAGGGAGAGAAGGAGAGAGAGAGAGAGCAATTTTTCATATGCTATTTTATTCCCCAAATGGGGGACAACAGCCAAGGCTGGGCCAAACTGAAGCCAGAAGCCAGGAGCTTCTGGGTCTTCCACATGTGTGCAGGGTCCCAAAGATTTGGGCCATCTTCCACTATCTGCCCAGGTGCAGTAACAGGAGTTGGATTGGAAGTGGAGCAGCTGGGACTCAAACTAGTGCCCATATGGGATATTGGCATTGTAGGCAGTGACTTTATCCACTATCACAGTACCGGTCCTTTGGCTAGTTTTAATTGTGGTGTAAGATTGGTCTACAAGCTTTTGTGCAGACATCTGTTTTCAATTCGTAAGAGTAGAAAACATTTAATCATTTAAGGAACTACCAGGCTCTTTTTTTTTTTTTTCAAGTGACAATACTATTTTACGTTCTTCCTAGCTATGTGTGAGGGTTCTGATTTTTACATTTCCTTACCTATCCCAGTTATTGTTTATCGTTTGATGCTACCAATTGAAATGGTATTCCACTGTAGTTCTGATTTGATGATGGTAAATGATACTGAGCATTTTTTCCATATACATATTGAGCATTCATACATCTCTTTTAGAAAAAATCCTAACCTCTGATATCTTTGAATGTGACCTTAATTGGAAATAGAGTCTTTGAAGAGGTAATGGAGTTGAAGTTTTGCTTGATTAAAATGGAACCTAATCCAATGACTGGTATGTTTATTAAGAAGACAATTTGGCACGGAATACACATGGAGAGTGTAATTTGACAATGGAGATTGTTGTGATGAGTTCAGAGGCCAAGAAATACAAAGGATTGCCAGCAACTCCCAAAAGCTAGAAAGAGGCAAGGAAGGACTCTTACCCCAAAGCCTTTAGAGAGAACATGGCTCTACTGACACCTTGGTTTTAAATTTCTAGCCATCAAAACTATGAAAGAACAAATATCTGTTGTTTTCAGCTATCAAGTTTGTTGTAATTTTTTTTTTTCCTTTTACGGAGTGTTCTTTTGGTGCTGTGTAAGAAACCAATACTTAATCCTGGGTCACTATGATTTATTTCTATGTTTTCTTCTGAGGGTTTTGTGGGGCTTGCTCATATATCTAAAAGTCTGTGATTCCTTTTTTTTTTTTTTTTTAAAGATTTACGTAATTATTTGAAAGGCAGAGTTACAGAGAGGCAGAGGATGGGAGAGAGAAAGAGAGAAGGAAAGAGAGGCAATGGTCTTCCATGCGCTGGTTTGCTCCCCAAATGGCCACAATGGCCGGAGCTGCACTAATCAAAAACCAGGAGCCTGGAGCTCCCATGTGGGTACAGGAAGTCAAGGGCCTGGGCCATCTTCAACTTCTTTCCCAGGCCATAGCAGAGACCTGGATTGGAAGTGGAGCAGCTGGGAATCAAACTGGTGCCCATATGTGATGCTGATGCTGCAGATGGCAGCTTTACCTGCGACACCACAGTGCTGGCTCCCCATGATTCCTTTTAAAAAGATTTATTTATTTTTTCTTTGAAAGGCAGAGAGAGAGAGAGCGAGAGAGAGCAAGAGCACTTCCACTAATGGGTTCACTCCCCAAATGGCTGACTAGGAGGCAGGAATTCCATCTGGGTCTTCCTCATGAGTGGTAGGAACCCAATGGCTTAGCCCACACCTCTGACTCACAGGCACATTAGTAAGAAGTTGAATAAGAAGCATGGGATAGTTTGGACTCAAACCAGCATTGTGATAGTAGGGATCCTAAGCAGCAGCTTAATTCGTTGTACCACAATGTCAACCCATTTGATTAATTTTGAATTATTTTTTGTATAGAGTCTCATTCCTTGAGGACATCTGTATCTATCATTTGACTGTTTCTAATAGTACTGAAGAATCTATTTGCTGTTTCCTAACCATGTTTAGGCAACTGGTACCAATCCTGCATATTTCTGTGCACCACTGACTGTTTAAGTAAATGGCCAGTTTCCCACTATGTCTATTTCTGAAGTCTTCACCTCTTAGCTTATAAGATAAATTTGCTATATAGAGAATTCTCTACAGACAGTATTTTTTTAAAGTGGTTAAATTCATTTAATTGTACATTACACTAAAATATGTTTCTTTTTTTATATAAAGCTTTTATTTAAAGAATATAAATTTCCAAAGTATAGCTTATGGATTACAATGGCTTCCCCCCCATAACTTCCTTCCCACCCACAACCCTCCCCTTTCCTGCTCCCTCTCCCCTTGCATTCGCATCAAGATTCATTTTCAACTCTCTTTATACACAGAAGATCAGTTTAGTATATATTATATAAAGATTTTAACAGACACAAAGTGAAAATACTGTTGGAGTACTAGTTATAGTATTAATTCACAATCAGTACTCTGAAGAAGTTATTTTATGAGAGATGCTCTTTGTAGGTCACCTGTCTTTCCTTTTCAATTGCTTTTAAGATGTTTATCATTGGGGGTGCCGCTGTGGCACACTAGGTTAATCCTCCACCTGTGGCATCAGCATCCCATATGGGTGCAGGTTCTAATCTTGGTTGCTCCTCTTCTGTTCCAGCTATCTGCTGTGGCCTGGGCTAGCAGTGGAGGATGGCCTGGGTGCTTGGGCTCCTGCACCCACATGGGAGACCAGGAAGAAGCACCTGGCTCCTGGCTTCAGATCGGAACAGCTCTGACCATCGTGGCCATTTGGGGAGTGAACCAACAGAGGGAGGACCTTTCTCTCTGTCTCTCCTTCTCACTGTCTGTAAATCTACCTGTCAAATAAATAAAAATCTTTATAAAAATATTTTTATCATTTCTGCTTTCTATGAGATATTTAGTCAGAATTTAATTGTTTTTGAATCTGAGGCTTTGTATCTTTTGCCTATTTTATATTGGGTTTTATGGTTGTATTTTATATTGGGTTGTTATTATATGGAAGGAATCCCTTACAGATTAATTTATTTTTATTTTTTTTATTTATGTGACAGAGTTACAGACAGTGAGAGAGAGAGACAGAGAGAAAGGTCTTCCTTCCGTTGGTTCACTCTCCAATTGGCCGCTACAGCCGGAGCTGCACGGATCCAAAGCCAGTAGCCAGGTGCTCCTTCCTCGTCTCCCATGCAGGTGCAGAGGCCCAAGCACTTGGGCCATCCTCCACTGCCCTCCCGGGTCACAGCAGAGAGCTGGACTGGAAGAGGAGCAACCGGAACTAGAACCAGCACCCATATGGGATGCCGGTGCTGCAGGTGGAGAATCAACCTACTGTGCCACAGCGCCAGCCCCACAGGTTGATTCTTGATTATAACCTGTCCATTTTTCTCTAAAGTTAACTTCCATTCTGATTTTTATTGAAAATATTTCTTTGGTTTTACTTATAATTTCCCTACCATGTATATGTCCCTAATCAATATTCTCACGTCTGATTTTACTATTAGTATAATCATACAGTCATCTATTTGCATGATTTCTTTTTAAAGATTTATTTATTTATTTGAAAGTGTGACAGAAAGAAAGGGAGAGAGAGGGAGAGATCTTGAATTTGCTGGTTACACCCAAAGTGGCTGCAATAGCCAAGTCTGGACCAGGTTGAAGCCAGAAGCCTGGAACTCCAACTGAGTCTCCCACGGGGTGGCAGGGACTAAGGAAGCACATGGGCCATTAACTCTGTTTTATTGGGAACATTAGCAGAAAGTAGGATCAGAGTCGTGCAGCCAGTACTCAAAGAGGTGCTCATATGTGTTATCAGCATTGCAGTTAGTAGTTTAAACACTGTGCCACAATGCTTGCCCCTATAAGATTTTTTTTTTTACAGGCAGACCAGGGAAAGGTCTCCCTTTGCCATTGGTTCACCCTCCAATGGCTGCCGCCGCTGGTGCACTGCAGCCGGCGCACCACACTGATCTGAAGCCAGGAGCCAGGTGCTTATCCTGGTCTCCCATGGGGTGCAGGGCCCAAGGACTTGGGCCATCCTCCACTGCACTCCCGGGCCACAGCAGAGAGCTGGCCTGGAAGAGGGGCAACTGGGACAGAATCTGGCGCCCTGATCGGGACTAGAACCTGGTGTGCCAGCGCCACAGGCGGAGGATTAGCCTATTGAGCCACAGTGCCGGCCTATAAGATGGTTTTAAGAGTAACTGATGTTGCAGCAAATAGCTATAATTTGTTAATGTTCATCTGTACAAATCATGCCATTGTGTAAATATAGCACTAGCATATTTTAAATCGCTAATTACTATTAGTAAGCATTTGACTACTTTCTGAATTTTAGCTATTAAAATTTCACTGCTTTGCTAAAATTAATTATTGGGATTGCATCAAATTGAGAAGTTTCTGTACTGCAAAAGAAACAGTAAGGAGAGTGAAGAGGCAACTGACAGAATGGGAAAAAATATTTGCAAACTATGCTACAGATAAAGGATTAATAACACGAATCTACAAAGATCAAGAAACTCACAACAACAAAACAAACAACCCACTTGAGAGATGGGCCAAGGACCTCAATAGGCATTTTTCAAAAGAGGAAATCCAAATGGCCAACAGGCACATGAAAAAATGTTCAAGATCACTAGCCATCAGGGAAATGCAAATCAAAACCACAGTGAGGTTTCACCTCACCCTGGTGACAATGGCTCACATTCAGAACAGATGCTGGCAAAGATGTGATGTGGGGAAAAACAGATGCTGGCAAAGATGTGATGTGGGGAAAAAGGGACACTAACCCACAGTTGGTGGGAATGCAAACTGATAAAGCCACTATGGAAGTCAGTCTGGAGATTCTTCAGAAACCTGAATAGAACCCTACCATTCAACCCAGCCATCCCACTCCTTGGAATTTACCCAAAGGAAATTAAATTGGCAAACAAAAAAGCCGTCTGCACCTTAATATTTATTGCAGCTCAATTCACAATAGCTAAGACCTGGAATCAACCTAAATGCCCATCGACAGAGGACTGGATAAAGAAGGTGGTACCTTTCTCTGAAGAGAGGAGAGAACTTCCACTTTGACTATGACCTTGTCTAAATATGATCAGAGTCGGTGAACTCAAAAGGCTCCCATTGCCTTGGCATCTCATAACAAGAGCCTAGGGTGATAACTGATGCAATAAACAAGAGTGTCAATTTGTTAAGTCAACAACAGGAGTCACTGTGCACTCACTCCTCATGTAGGATCTCTGTCCTTAATGTGCTGTACATTGTGATTTCATGCTATAACTAGTACTGAAACAATATTTTTCACTTTGTGTTTCTAGTATACACCCACTTTGTGTGGGTGCAAACTGTTGAAATCTTTACTCAATATATACTAAAGTCATCTTCTGTATATAAAGAGAATTGAAAATGAATCTTGATGTGAATGGAAGGGGAGAGGGAGCGGGAAAAGGGAGGGTTGCGGGTGGGAGGGAAGTTATGGGGGGGAAGGCCATTGTAATCCATGAGCTGTACTTTGGAAATTTATGTTCATTAAATAAATGTTAAAAAAATTCGCTGCTCTGTAAATTTCTAGAACATATGTCCTAGCATACATATTATGAAGCATTCAAATTGTCACTTAGTTGCTTTTCAACTATATTCTCCTAGTGTGAGCTGCCTATTTTCATCATAATAAATTTTATAGTTCATATCTTTTTATTTTATGAAAGTGCAGCAGAGTCAGAAATCTATTCCTTAATTCTTCTAGAATAAAAAATACTTTGGTCTTTTAAATTGTTAATTCATATGAAGTAGCTCATTTTATAGTGTTTGGCATTTCTCCTTCTTTAATATATAAAGGTTTTTTATATGCATAAATTTGTTGTTAGTTTTCCATTTTGTTCTATTTCTTCATTTGGCTTTCTCTGAACTAATACAGCCATATCTCTTTGTATTACTGTGTATGAGTTTTAGAACTAACTTTTAAATTTTATGTGGAAAACATACATGAAACTTTCATTAAAATGAAATATTTATGTTTTGGGAATGGCTGTAGTCAAAATACTGAGTTTTCCCACCAATTAGCATTGTAAATGAGTCTAATCATTTATATTCTCTTTTATGTATTTCAGTAAAATTTTAAAATATAACTTGGAGGTCTTTTACATATCATGTTGTATTTTTCTCTGGTTCTTCTTGTATTTCTTTCTGCTATTATAAACTATATATACTTTTAAATATTTATTTATTTATTTATTTGAAAGAGTTACACACACACACAGAGAGAGAGAGAGGTCTTCCATCTGCTAGTTCACTCCCCAGTGGACTGCAATTTCCAGAGTTTTGCCAATATGAAGGCCAGGAGCTAGGAGCTTCTTCCAGGTTTCTTCTACTGCTTTCCCAGACCATAACAGAGAGCTGATCTGAAGTGGAGCAGCCGGGACTTGAGCTGATGCCCATATGAGATGCTGGCACTGCAGGTAGCAGCTTTACCTGCTATGCCACAGTGCCGGCCCCATAAACTATATCTTATAACCATATATTCTAATATATTCTAGGTGTTTGTTGTTTATATATAAGAATGCAGTTAATTTTTTGAATACTTAATTTAAAACTTCACTTTCTGTTATTTTAAAACTTACTTTCCTTGTAACCTTAGAAGATATTTTGCATGATTCCAGTTCTTTGAACGTGAAAGAATTTGTAATGACACACAAAGTTTCTATTATAATGTTTCCAGAGAAGCCACTCCATGTTTTCCCACACATTCAATATGGAGTCAAAGGTACATATGTGTCTTCATCTAGACTTGTGACTCTCAAGGGGCACAGATGCAGCACTGCTTCCTAGAAGAATTTTTGGCTATTCGTAGAAGCATTTCTTGTTATAATAATTGAACTGATATATAGTAGCTGGTAGCTGGGGATGGTATATCTGGAATATAGTGCAATGCAGGGAAGAATTGTCCCATGTTCTGCTTGATTTCTTTGGTATTATTTGAGTATAGAAACAATGTATGGGGATTCCAAGATAGCTGCACAGAGGAAGATAGTAGTAGAAAGAAACTAGAGGAAGGAAATACATTCCCAGGGGAAAGTTGGAGACAATTTTGCAGTGGAAATTCTACAGAAAGAAGAGGAACACCATAAAGCAGTGTGGAAAGTGAGTTGTGCAAGAGCAAGTGTGGACACCATCCATGACTCCTGCAGCTGGAGGCTGGAAGAGACATCAGGTTCTGAAAGGAAGGTGAGGGAAGACTGGGGCAACCTGCATCACTGGCGATATTGCCTGAGGGAGAGCCTTGTGGATCACATTGTCTTTGAGTCTGGCCCAAAACTCCAGTGAGGGGCAAGGTACTCACTAATCCAGTGAAGGAAAACTTTTCTTTCTCCCCATCCCCTGGTAAGGGAACTTGGCAATTGAGAGAAGGTACCATATTGAAGCAAGTAGAGACTGGAGGCTGTTCTTGAATGCATCAACAGGGGATTTTAGCAGAGAGAGAAATCTATGTTTCCCACTGCCTCTGAGTCTGGCTTGGAGGGTTTGTGGGGCACTTGGTACCCACTTAGGATTGTGAGGTGCCTCCATCTTCGTAACCTGCCAAAGACTCTGGGCTCAAATTGCCAAGGTGGTGCAACCTACAGTTAGCTGGCTCTAGGAATGATTCTGCTGTCTCCATTGATGGGTCAGGCTCACGGGATGGAGAAGGGATCCTCTGCACCCTGTAACTGGGGGAGTCATGCACGGTGAGACTGTGAGAACCCTGTGACTGCATGATAGGACATGGAGTGTAGCTAGATCTCTTCCTGGATGGGTCATTCCAGAGGGTCCCATGCTCACACTGAGGACTGCACAGATCCTTTGTGTGATTCATGCATAAGTGTGGGTGAAGGTTGTACCTACTGTGGGCTAACTCCGGGAACTGATCACTTTGGAATAGAGAAGAGGGTGTGAATATAAAACAGGCATGAATATTCCCTCCCTCTGCTGACAACAGAGGAGATCTACAGGCCCATCTTGGGTGTCACCATGGATTCTTGCCTCAATTTTGATCCCTGAACAGAGTTCCATAGCCAACACAGCACACATGTATTGGTATTCACAGAAAGAGCAGATACTGCACTAAGCCTCGGAGGCAGAGTTCAAAGATAAAACCCAACAGTGGAGAAAACCAACAAGTGTTTCCACAAATGCCTAAAAATATATGCAGAAATGTAAGAAAAAAAAAAACAAGAAAGACAATGTGACTTCCCCAAAGGAACATAACGACACTTCAATATTAGAATGTGAAGATGAAGAAATTGATGAAATGCATGAAAAGGAATTCAAAAGATTGATCATGGGATTACTCAGAAGGAATGAGAAGCAAATTCATGAGTTAAAGAAATCCATACATGTCATGAATGATTTTCCCTTGAGATTGAGATTTTGAAGAGAAACCAAACTGAAACAGTAGAGATGAAGAATTCAATATATCAAATAAAAAGTACAGTTGAAAGCCTTAACAACAGACTTGGTGAGACAGAAGAAGGAATATCCAAGCCAAAAGACAAATCATTGGAAGTAACTCAGATTAAAAAAAAGAAGAAGAAATTAGAAAAATCAAAAACAGTGTTGGAGATTTGGAGATTTATGGAATACTATCAAATGACCTAATATATGAGTCTTAGGAGTACCAAGAAAGAGAGAATGGATTAGAAGGCCTATTCGGTGAAGTAATAACAGAAAACTTACTTAATTTTGAGAAAGAAAGGGACATCCATGTACAGGAAGCAAATAGAACCCCTAATAGACATGATGGGAAAAGATCTTCACCATGACAAATAGATAAACTTTCAACAGTAAAACATATAGAAAAGATTTAAAAAATTGCAAGAGAGTAACACCAGATTATTTTTAGAGGATTTCCAGTTAGATTGACAGCTTATTTCTCTTCAGAAACTAGGAGAGAATTGAGAGATATATTCCAAGTCTTAAAAGAAAAAAAGCAGTTAACACAGAACACTATACCCTGAAACATTCATTTATGAATGAAGGTGAAGACCTTCCAAAAAATTATTTATTTATTTGAAAGAGTTACACAGAGAGAGAAGGAGAGGCAGAGAGAGAGAGAGAGAGAGAGAGAGAGAGAGAGAGAGAGAGGTCTTCCATCTGCTAGTTCACTCCCCAGATGGCTGTCTTGGCTGGAGCTGTGCTAATCCAAAGCCAGGAGCCAAGAGCTGCCTCCGTGCCTTCCTCCCACGTGGATGCAGGGCCCAAGGGCTTGGGCCATCTTCTACTGTTTTTCTTGGCCACAGCAGAAAGCTGGTTGGAAGTGGAGCAGCTGAGTCTCAAAACCGGTGCCCACATGGGATGCTGGTACTGCAGGTGATGGCTTTACCTGCTATGCTACAGTGCTGACCCCACTTGCCCTATTTTTTCAAGTGATACTTAAGGATGTTCTACACACAGAAACACAGAAAGATAGATAGGCATCATTGCAAAAAAATGTGAAAGTAGAAAATCTCCTCAGCCAGTGCCACGGCTCACTAGGCTAATCCTCCGCCTGCGGTGCTGGTACCCTGAGTTCTAGTTCCGGTTGGGTTCTGGATTCTGTCCCAGTTGCTCTTCTTCCAGTCCAGCTCTCTGCTGTGGCCCGGGAGGGCAGTGGAGGACGGCCCAAGTGCTTGGGCCCTGCACCCCTATAGGAGACCAGGAGGAAGCACCTGGCTCCTGGCTTTGGATCAGCACAGCATGGGCCATAGCAGCCATTTGGGGGGTGAACCAATGGAAGGAAGACCTTTCTCTCTGTCTCTCTCTCACTAATTCTGCCTGTCAAAAATAAATAAATAAAAAGAAAATCTCCTAATAAATGTACAAAGTCAATCTAAAACAATCAGCAAGAATGCTTATGGAAAAATGGCAGAGCTGTCATTACTTGTCAATAGTAACCATGAATATAAATGTCCTAATTTTTCCAGTTAAAAGATACAGACTGACTGAATGGATTAGAAACCAGACCCATCTCTTGGCTGCTTATGAGAAACACAGCTCATCAACAAACATGTATGGAGACTGAAAGTGAAAGGATGCAAAAAGATATTCCTGCTAATGTAAAGCAAAACTGAGCAGATGTAGCCATCTGAATATCAGATAAAGTAGTTTTAACACAAAAACTGTTAAAGATACAAAGAAGGGTATTATGTAATGATTAAGGGATCAATTCTGCAGGAAGATGTGACTATGACAGCCAGTGCCAGTGCTAGTGGCTATTTAAAATATATGTTACTGAATGTAAAGTGAGACAAAGACACCAATACACTAGTAATGGGAGACATCGACACCCCTCTTTGTTAAGTGGACAGATCAGTTGGACAGAAATGCAACAACGAAACAATAGCACTAATCTATACTATGAACCAAATGGACCTAACTGATATCTACAGAATATTTCATCCCAGAGTTGAAAAATACTCATTCTTTTTATCAGTGCATGAAGTTTTTTTCTAGGATACATCAGATGCTAGGCCATAAAGCTAGTTTCAGCAAATTATAAATAACTGAAATCATGCCATGTATCTTTTCTGACCACAATGGAATGAAGCTGGAAATAAACAACTCAAGAATCACTAAAAATATGCAAAACACATGGAGACTGAACAACAGACTCGTGAATGAACTGTTAGTCATAAAGAAATCAATAGGGAGATCAAAAAATTTCTGGAAATGTATTAAGATGACAACACAACATGTCAAAACCTTTGATATAAAGCAAAAACAGTGTTAAGAAGGAAGTTTATAGAAATTTGTGCCTACATCAAGAAATTTGAAAGGAATTAACAAATGAGCCATCAATGCATCTAAAGGACCTAGGAGGACAACAGCAAACCAAACCCCAAATTAGTAGGAAAAATAATTAAAAGTAGGATGTAAATAAACAAAATTGAAACCAAAAATGGATAATGGAAAAGAGCTGGTTTTTTGAAAAACTATACTATTGGCCCACCTAACCAAAAAAAAATAAAAAAGAGGGAGAAGACCCAAATCAATAAAATCAGAGATGAAAATGAAGATGTCACAATAGAAACCACAAAAATAAAAAGGATCACCATTAATTACTATGTCAATAATTTGAGAAATCTAGAAGAAATGGATAGATTCCTGAACACATACAATCTACTAAAATTGAGGAAGAAAGACATTGAAAACTTAAACAGACTGAAAACAAACATAGGAACTGAATGAGTAATAAAGACCCTCCCCAAATAGAAAAGCCCAGAAGTGGATGGCTTGACGGCTGAATTCTTCAGTATGGAGATATCTCAGAAAGCAGAATATAGACTTCCATATGATGCAACCATCCTATTCTTAGGAATTTACCAAAGGAAATTAAATCAGTATATTTAAGAGTTATCTGTGCCCCCATCCATGTTCATTGCAGCTCAATTCACAAAAGTTAATATATGAAATCAACCCAGATGTCTATCACCCAATGAGTAGATTAAGAAAATGTGGTACATATACAGTAAAATAATATTTAGCTGTAAAAAAGAATAAAATTATGTCTTTTGCCGCAAAATGGATACAATTGGAAACCATTATACTTAGTGAAATAAGTCAGTCCTGGAAAGACAAATATCATATGTTTTCCCTTATTTGTGGTAACTAATAGAATACAAACAAATGTAATATATAATTATTTGCACTGCAATCTGATTAAAATTATTCTTGTGCATACACTGTTGGAAGGAAATGGCTTAAAGTCTAAATGAACTCAATTATTATCTTATAACCACACTGGAGATATTTAGATGTTACCCTATCATTAATTGTATATTTCATAGAAAGGAATTATGAATATACTAATTGACAAAAAAAACTACATATTGATGAAAGGGTCACTTATACATTGAATTATTGTTTATAGCCACTAAACTATGGTACTTTTGCTTTTTACTTGTAAAACTTCTTATTGATGAAGTATTAAGCCTTTTTACTGTAGTATAAATTTAAAATGTTATCTCAAAAACTAAAGTATGACAGAGAAAGGAAGAAAACTAAAAGAAGGAAAGTGTGGGTACAGCTCTGTGGTGCAATGGGTTTAGGCCCTGGCCTGAAGCGCGAGCATTTCATATGGGCACTGGTTCTAGTCCTGACTGCCCCTTTTCCCGTCCAGTTCTCTGCTATGGCCTGGTATAATAGTAGAAGATGGCCCAAGGCCTTGGGCCCCTGTACACATGTCAAAGACCTGGAAGAAGGTCCTGGCTCCTGACTTCAGATAGGTGCAGCTCCAGCTGTAGCGACCATCTGGGGAACGAACCATTGTGTGGAAGACCTCTCTCTGTCTCTACCTCTCTCTGTAACTCTTTCAAATAAATAAAATAAATCTTTTTTATGTATTTTTTGGACAGAGTTAGAGAGAGAGAGAGAGAGAGAGAGAGAGAGAGAAAGATCTTCCTTCTGTTGGTTCACCCCCAAAATGGCTCCCACGGCCGGCACTGCACTGATCCAAAGCCAGGAGCCAGGTGCTTCCTCCTGGTCTCCCATGGGGATGCAGGGCCCAAGCACTTGGGCCATCCTCCACTGCCTTCCCGGGCCATAGCAGAGAGCTGGCCTGAAAGAGGAGCAACCGCGGGACAGAATCCGGCGCCCCAGTTGGGACTAGAACCCAGGGTACAGCGCCGCAGGCGGAGGATTAGTCTAGTGAGCCATGGCGTCAGCCAATAAAATAAATCTTTAAGAAAAAAAAGGAGTAAGGGGCAGAAAAGCACATCAGTTATTACTGATGTTTAAAAAAAAGGAGGGGGATATCATTATATTTTTAGACGTGTTACAAAACATTGAATCTAAAAAGTGAAAAAAAGAAATGAATACTTCTTTATGTAAGGAAACAAAAATTTTTTAAAAGCAATTTTAATATATGATACATTTACTATAATATTACTATAATTATTATTTAGCCTTTCTACCCAGATGTTGATTATAGAAATACATCTGCCATGATCAGATGAATATTGTCCTACTTGTATCAAATTCATTTGGTTGATAATGAGTAGGCACAAGGATCTTATTATTCCCTATGTCTTCTAGCATTATCATAGTTGAATTATCTATTGAAATATAAATTGGACTTAATTTTAATTGCTTTTTTACATTGAAATTAGGATATTATATTGATTTTTAGTATTAGGTGTGTGGTATAAATTATATTTTCTCTGAATTTCTTGCTAAGATAGTACAAAAGTGTCAGAAATATTTTTTATAAAAAGGCACTGAGACAGTCAAGGATTAGAACCACTGATCTACCACTGATCTAAACAGAGAATCAGTTGATGAGTCCTACATTGCACTGCTTTTCATAAGCAGTTTCAGAGTCCCCCCAAGTCCACAATACAGTGGTCTAAGGTTGGCTCTAATATTATTTTTATGAAAGGTTTAAAAATGATCTTTGTACTGATAAGATGGTAAGATTGTGTATGTGTGTTTGTGTGTGTGTGGCAGAGAGAGAGAGAGAGAGAGAGAGAGGAGAGAAAGAGAGGAGGGAGAGAGGGAGAAGATTTACAATGGAAAGATTAAAGATACTAAAAGCTTTCAGAGAAAAAACGAAAGGAGAATTTGGACAGGTGTCTTTTTTTCCTTTATGGCTTGCATTTGGTGCTACTAATATTTTCCTTTTCAAATGGAAGGCAAGATGGGAACATTTCTAAAAGAATGGAACAGTTTCAAATTATTTGTATGTAATCTTATTTAAGGAGTCTGTACTTGGAAACTTCGGATGAGAAATTCTAGCTTGTAGTTATTCTTTAAATTGATAGTCCATTAAAAACTGGAGTTAAACATTTAGTAAGTTCTTCTAAAGTTAACTTTGGTAAAACAATAATAGAAAATAGTTACATTTTATTAAAATTACATAGACTATGATGTGTATCCTCTTCATTTGCATGCTTTGGGTTTGTGCTTGAATTTTTTTTTTTTTTTTTTTACTTTTATACCTCCCTGTAGTTGTGATTGCTTACCTCTTCTAACTCTGCCTTAGACCGTCTGTTTAGTCTGTTGCTATAGCAGTCACTACTGAGCTTCCTATTACTTGGCTGAAAGGTCAAACTTCCTTTAGAGGTGATAGACATGGCAATTTTACCCCAGCAACTAGCCAAAATAAAAGGTGTGTGAATGGATGGGAGGATCATTACGTTCTACCCCAAATTCTGTGTGAGTGTGAGCTACACGTATTACAAGTCAAAGTAACAGGAAATCTAAGCTGCATCATAAAGCCAGGTATATAAAGTAGTTCCTGACTCTTAGACTTGAGACCAAGATCTAGCCACCAGACATTTGATTCATGTGCACTGCATGAAGGAAGAGATAGACTCATGATTCACATTTTCTCCTGATCCACTGCCAGCTCTCTTCTGACTGACTGACCACATGTCCAATATTCTTTGGAGGGTTTCCTGGTGTTTTTAGTGAATCTGTAAATCTCATTACTTTCTAAAGTCTTTCCAGAACTTCTTTTATATTTTCCATTATTTTCCACATAGTTTTCCAGATTATATTTTACTTAAGATATTATTTTCAACATGCATATGTAGATATCAAAATCAATTTACTTAAAATATAGTTTCAATTAGGAATTTGTAATTTGGTGGTGAAATTTTGATGTTTTCACAGTTGATTCTTATTACAAATTAATTAGAATTAATAGTAATGCTGAATATACTGACTGGATCCTGTGCAATCATGTTGATTTTGCATTATATCAATAATAATTTTATCCTCTATAATTTTTTATAGAGAGGTTGGGGTGAAGTGTCAGATTAGAGGAATTCAGTGGATTTAACAAATAATTATGAAATTGCTACAATGAAATAAGTATCAACTATATGTACCAATATGTCAGTCTTTGAAGGAAATTGAATATCTTTATGTATGTCCGACTTGAATTCCTATTTCTGCCAAACTTATATCCCAATCATTGAAAAGACACAAAAATGTATTCTATTTTCAATATTTCATGGAAGAAGAATAACAATATCTACCAGTAACTGGGTCTCATGCCTTACGAAGTTCATCAGATGGAAGATTTTCCTTTTATATAACCTGAATTCCTACTACTGTAATGTAATTTCCCTTTAACTGATTCTAAATAGAGAACATCTGTTCACCATCTTTCTTTTTTTTTTTCTTTTACCTTTTGCCAAATGCCATTAGCAGAACTTCTCCTCTGACCTTTACTATTCAAGTCTGACCCTTCTAAAAGTCTGTGTGGCGTTGGGCGTGGTGCAGGGGCAGCAGCTTCTTTGTTTATCTCACTGTCACTGAGTGCACCTTTTTCAGCCTTTGCTGGGTTCAACTTCCAAAATCTGAGCCCACTGATTTTCATACCACAATTTAAACTCTACACCATATTCTAGACCAAACAAGACATTCTGAAAGTGGTAATAAACAGCCTCAGCTCTTCCATGGAGGTTGACTCAATGAATTGTTCTCCGAGTTTTAGAAACTGGACCTCCCTCTGGTCACTGGGCTATCCAAATAATTTTAGCTGCCAAATAGACTTGGCATTTGCTGACCACTGCACTCCCAGATTACTCTAGGAAGACATTATCTCTCTTTACTAATGCTTTAAAATTATGTCCATGGGTAACCTTCTGGGGACCTGTGATTTCTCTTAAATTAACTATAAAATATTATGTGCACATTGTTTTTTCTGAGAGACTACGGCTTTCAGCAGTTTTCCAAATTGTTATACCACAAAATTTTAAGAAAACAAATTATACAGTATAGATATACACTAAAGGTTTTATGGATACAATATCATATCTGTAGCCTATACAAAATAAAGAAATCAACACTTTTATTTCTTCCATTTGTCCTTGTGTCTAGCCTTGGGTAATTCCCCTTTCCTTTTTATATCTTTCTTCTATATTAATTCCTATGTGGTAACTGGGACCTCAGCCCAGTTCCAACGTCCCATAGTCCATATATATATATTTTCCCCCAGAACATAATTATCAGTCTTTCTGGTTTCTTTTTTTTTTTTTTTATATTTTTGACAGGCAGAGTGGACAGTGAGAGAGAGAGACAGAGAGAAAGGTCTTCCTTTTGCCGTTGGTTCACCCTCCAATGGCCGCCGCGGATGGCGCGCTGCGGCCGGCGCACCGCATTCGTCCGATGGCAGGAGCCAGGAGCCAGGTGCTTTTCCTGGTCTCCCATGGGGTGCAGGGCCCAAGCACTTGGGCCACCCTCCACTGCACTCTCGGGCCACAGCAGAGGGCTGGCCTGGAAGAGGGGCAACAGGGACAGAATCCGGTGCCCCGACCGGGACTAGAACCTGGTGTGCCGGCGCCGCAAGGCGGAGGATTAGCCTGTTGAGCCACGGCGCCGGCCTCTGGTTTCTTAAAATTGGTTGACATCTCTTGCCTGATAGGGAAACTAATACTTCATTCACTTGGAAATGCCATTAACAATCTGATTTTGCTTTATAGGCCTCCTAAACTCTGTGTGGTCAATTACTATAGCCATAATGTATTTCCTATTATTTGTGTCTATTTAATGGGTAAATCTTAACATTAGTTTTCAAGTTCTTTTGTCATCACATCAGCTTGTGAGATGATTTGCCAAGAACAAAGATGTGAGAATCTGTGTCTTTCTGTAGTCTTTTCTTCATGTGTCCAGTTTTTTATTATAATCAGAGAAGAAAGACACAGACAGGAATAATTAAGGATGTGGTAATTATAATCACTAAACTTAAAAAAGGGATTCAGTCTGACACTTAGTATAAATTTGGGCCAGAATAATTGAAATTGAGGTTGCCTTGGAAAATTGGAGACATATGGTAACCATAGTGAACTAAAACAATTATACTGTTACTGTGTGAAGTTAAAAATAACTTAAAAATTGGGACTCAAATGAATTATTACCATAAGACTATAAATGAAGTCTTTGGTAGTACACAGCAGCACTCAGTCATGTGCTTTTTTTCACATTTTGATAAAGAAATTAATGCATCTTTTTGTTTTCATATTATCACCTACTACACAGTTTTCTTTCAATAACAATTGTTATGGCATCAAATGTATCTATAATATTATAAAACAATGATGAAAAGAAGTTATCAAGGATACAAAAAGTAGAAAACTATTTATTGCTTATGGATTAGAAGCTTTAATATCATTAAAATATCCATACTTCTTAAATCTACCTACAGATTCACTATAATCCCGATCAAAATAACAATGACATTCTTTATAGAATTAGTCAATCTTCTGTATATAGATAATTAAAAATGAAAAAAAATCTTGGTGTTAAATTGGAAATTGCCTAGAAAATTAATCAATTTTTTAAAAAAATATATCATGTAGGATCTCTGTCCTTAATGTGCTATACATTGTGAATTAATACTATAACTAGTACTCCAACAGTATTTTTCACTTTGTGTTGCTATGTGAGGGCAAACTGTTGAAATCTTTACTTACTATATAGTAAACTGATCTTCTGTATATAAAGAGAATTGAAAATGAATCTTGATGTGAAGCAAGGGGAGAGGGAGCGGGAAAGGGGAGGGTTGCGGGTGGGAGGGAAGTTATGGGGGGGAAGCCATTGTAATCTATAAGCTGTATTTTGGAAATTTATATTCTTTAAATAAAAGCGTTATAAAAAAAAAGAAATCTAAAAAAAAAAAAAAAAAAAGAAAAAATTCTAAAATTCATATAGGATCACAAAGACCCATGAAGGTGATCTAGAGTGAAACAAAGCAAAACAAGAAAGAAAAAAAAAAAAGCTGGAGTCATCACAAAACCTGATTTCAAAGCAAATGATAAAGCTATAGAATGCCTTTTTAGTGAGATAATAGCAGAAAATTTCTCAGTTTTGGAGAAGGACAGAGACATCCTAGTACAGGAAGCTCATAGAACCCCTAGGAATCATGACCAAAAGAGATCCTCATCACGACACATTGTAATTAAACTCACCACAGTGAAACAGAAAGAAAAGATCCTAAAATGTACAAGAGAGAAACATCAGATTACTCTCAGAGGATCTCCAATTAGACTCACAGCAGACTTCTCATCAGAAACCCTACAAGCTAGAAGGGAATGGAGAGACATAGCCCAGGTACTAAGAGAGAAAAACTGCCAGCCCAAAATATTATATCCTGCCAAGCTCTCATTTGTGAATGAAGGTGAAATAAAGACCTTTCATTGAAACAGAAATTGAAAGAATTTGTTGCCACTCATCCAGCCCTGCAAAAGATGCTTAAAGATGTGTTACACACAGAAACACAGAAACACGGCCATCAACATGAAAGAAGGTAAACGAAGAGAACCTCACAGCAAAAGATCACAGGGAATTCAAAGCATACATTTGGTTAAAGAAATTATGGGACATGTACTCTATAGAATACTATACAGCAGTCAAAAACAATGAAATCTGGTCATTTGCAACAAGATGGAGGAATCTGGAAAACATCATGCTGAGTGAATTAAGCCAGTCCCAAAGAGACAAATATCATATGTTCTCCCTGATCGGTGACAACTAATTGAGCACCAAAGGGGAAACCTGTTGAAGTGAAATGGACACTATGAGAAACAGTAACTTGATCAGCTCTTGTGCTGAATGTTGTTGTACAATGTAATACTTTATCCATTTTAGTATTTTTTTATTCTAGTACTAGTGGTTGAACTCTGTAATTAACACACAATTATTCTTAGGTGTTTAAATTTTCACTGAAAAGTGATCCCTGTGAAATATAAGAAATATAAGAGTGGGAATAAGAGAGGGAGGAGATGTACAATTTGGGATATGCTCAATTGGAACTGCCCCAAATGATGGAGTTAGAATTGTGCCAGGGGATTCCAATACAATCCCATCAAGGTGGCATGTACCAAGGCCATCTCACTAGTCCAAGTGATCAATTTCAGTTCACAATTGATCACACTGATAGGTCTAAGAGTCAAAGGGATCACACAAACAAGACTAGTGTCTGCTAATACTAACTGATAGAACCAAAAAGGGAGAGAATGATCCAACATGGGAAGCGAGATACACAGCAGACTCATAGAATGGCAGATGTCCTAAATAGCACTCTGGCCTCAGAATCAGCCCTTCAGGCATTTGGATCTGGCTCAAGAGCCCATGAGAATATTTTAGGCATGGAAAGCCAAGACACTCTGGGAAAAAAATAAGACCTAAATGAAAGATCTCTGTGAGTGAGATCCCAGTGGAAAGAATGGGGCCATCAAAGAAGGAGGTACCTTTCTCTGAAGGGAAGAGAGAACCTCCACTTTGACTATGACCCTGTCAGAATAAGATTGAAGTCGGCGAACCCTAAATGCTTCCATAGCCTTGGCAACTCATGACTAGAGCCTAGGGAGATTACTCATGCCATAAACAAGAGTGTCAAATTGTTAAATCAACAAGAGGAGTCACTGTGTACTTACGTCTCATGTGGGATCTGTCCTTAATGTGTTGTCCAATGTGAAGTAATGCTATAAGTAGCACTGAAACAGTATTTTACACTTGGTGTTTCTGTGTGGGTGCAAACTGATGAAACCTTTACTTAGTATATACTGAATCAATCTTCTGTATATAAAGATAATTAAAAATGAAAAAAAAATCTTGGTGTTAAATTGGAAATTGCGTAGAAAATTAATCAATTTAAAAAAATATATCATGTAGGATCTCTGTCCTTAATGTGCTATACATTGTGAATTAATACTATAACTTGGCCGGCGCCGTGGCTCAACAGGCTAATCCTCCGCCTTGCGGCGCCGGCACACCGGGTTCTAGTCCCGGTCGGGGCACCGGATTCTGTCCCGGTTGCCCCTCTTCCAGGCCAGCCCTCTGCTGTGGCCCGGGAGTGCAGTGGAGGACGGCACAGGTGCTTGGGCCCTGCACCCCATGGGGAGACCAGGAAAAGCACCTGGCTCCTGGCTCTTGCCATCGGACGAATGCGGTGCGCCGGCCGCAGCGCGCCGACCGCGGCGGCCATTGGAGGGTGAACCAACGGCAAAGGAAGACCTTTCTCTCTGTCTCTCTCTCTCACTGTCCACTCTGCCTGTAAAAAAAAAAAAAAATACTATAACTAGTACTCCAACAGTATTTTTCACTTTGTGTTGCTATGTGAGGGCAAACTGTTGAAATCTTTACTTAATATATAGTAAACTGATCTTCTGTGTATAAAGAGAATTGAAAATGAATCTTGATATGAATGGAAGGGGAGAGGGAGTGGGAAAGGTGAGGGTTGCGGGTGGGAGGGAAGTTATGGGGGGGAAGCCATTGTAATCTATAAGCTGTATTTTGGAAATTTATATTCTTCAAATAAAAGCGTTATAAAAAAATAATAGAGAATTGGCCTAAAGATTGGCACATAGGTCAATGAAACAGAACAGAGAGCCCAGAAATTATTCCAGAGTTTCCAAGAACATACGTTGGAGAAAGAATGCTTTATTCAATAAATTGTTTGGGCAAAACTGGACGTAGAAGAATGCAATTAGATCTCCACCTCTTACCATATAAAAAAATCAATTCAAGATGGATCAAAAACCTAAATGTAAATTCTGAAACTGAAATTTCTGGAATAAAACAAAGAAGCACTTAAAGATATTGTTGTAGGCAATGACTTCTTGTATAAGAGCCCAGAAATACTGTCAACAAAAGCAAAATAGACAAATGGGATTATATCGAATTCTTCAAATTCCTTGCTTCTGCACAGCAAAGGAAATAACTAATAGACATTCAAAAGAATGGGAGGAATATGTTTACAAGCTGCTTACCTGAAAATGGATTAATATCCAGAATATATGAGCAACTAAAAAAAAAAAACCTCAACAACAAAAAGTAACCAATCCAGATAAGAAATGGGCAAAGGACCTGAATAAACATTTGTCAAATGGAGAGATACAAATGGCCAACAAATATATGAAAAAATGCTTGCTATTACTAGCCACAAGGAAAACGCAAATCAATGCTACAGTAAGATCTCACCTCACTACTTTCAGAATGTCTATTTTCTTTTCTAGTTTATTTTATTATTTCTTATTTCTTAATTAATAATTTCTTCATAAATAATAATTTCTTCAAATATTCATTTGCTTTTTTGAAAATTTATTTAAAATATGCAAATTTCGTGTATTTCATATATACAGATTCAGGAACATAGTGATACTTTGCACCCAGCCCTCTGATCCGACCATGCTCCTACCCTTCTTTCTCCCCACCTCCTATTACCATTCTTATTTTTTACAAAGACCTATTTTCAGTTAACTTCATACTCATAAGGTTAACCCTACATTAAGTAAATAGTTCAGCAAATAGTATGAATGAAAAACCACTATTCCTCAACAGTAGAGACAAGGGTTATTAAAAATCATTGCACCTCAAAATGTCAATTTCACTCCTATAGATTACCTTTAAGGTGCTCTATTAGTGACCACAGATCAGGGAGAACATATAGCATTTTTTTTGTGGGGGGGACTAGCTTATTTCACTAAGTATAATGGTTTCTAGTTGCATCCATTTTTTGTAAAAGACATGATTTCATTTTTCATGTTCAATAGTCTATATATACCATAATTTCTTTATTCACTCTTCAGTTGATGGTTTGATTCCGTATCTTAGCTATTGTGGATCGAGCTGCAATAAATATGGGGGTACAGATCACTCATGTTGATTTCTTCTCGTTTGGGCAAATTCCCAGGAGTGGGATGGGCTGGGTCATATGGTAGGTCTATATGCAGATTTCTGAGGTATCTCCATACTGTCTTCCACAGTGGCTGCACCAGTTTACATTCCCACCAACTGTGGATTAGGGAGTATTTTTCACCACACCCTCTTCAGCAGTTGTTACTTGTTAATTTCTGTATGACAGCCATTCTAACTAAGGGGAGGTGAAACCTCACTGGGGTTCTGATTTGCATTCCCATAATGGGTTGTGATCCTGAGCTGACAGCTGTGCTCTGGTGACTGTCACCAGAAGAGCTGGGCATCTGGATGCATGTTGGAACCTTGATACTATGGGTTTCTGGCAAGCTGGTGCCTGACTGCTTTCATCTGAGCTGTTTGCTTGTGCCCGTGAAGAATGGTGGTGTGCATTCTGGTTGTTCCCCCACGGTGATACCACTGACCTACAGCTGAGGGTATGTGGAGAGATGGGGTGTTGGATCCTCTATCATATGCACTCCTTGCTCCTGCCAACTGGTCGTGTGGGATCATAACAGCCTGCAGACCTCGATGATGATGACTTCATGCCATGTGCATGTTAGACATTCTCTTGCTAGGTCATTTACTGACCTCAGCGAGAGGCAGGGGCCGGCAAAGCTGCAGGGGGCCCTTCTGATGGCTGTACTCACTGGTCATGCCCCACTACTCTTGTTTTCATGAAAAGATTGGTCTATTTTCAAAGAGACAAGGAGTAATAAAAGCTGGCAAGGGTGTGGAGAAAGGGGAACATTGTGGGTGGAAATATGATTTATTGCTGCCACTTTGGAGAACAGTATGTGGGTTTCATTTTAAAATGGTAGAAATAGAACTGCCATATGATCCAGGAATCCCACCACTGGGCATATACCCAAAAGAGATGAAATCATTGAGTCAAAGAGACACCTGCTGCACCATGTTTATTTGAGCACTGTTCAGAATTACCAAAACATGGAATCAACCAACATTTCCATCATCAGATGACTGGATATAAAAATGTAGTATATACAAATAATGTAATACTATTCAGATATAAAAAAAATGAAATTCTGTTATCTGCAACAAAATGGTTCTAACTGTAGGATATCATTTGAGTGAAATTAACCAGACACAGAAAGACAAATACTCTATGTTCTCCATTATATGTGGGAGGTAAAATTTAAAAATAAAAAACAAAAGCAAACTGAATATGAACACAGAATATTGATTACTGGAGGCTGGGAGGGGTGGCAGAAATAAATGGAGTATTGATTAAGAAAATAGTGGGGGGCTGACACTGTGGCGCAGCAAGTTAACACCCTGGCCTGAAACAACGACATCCCATATGGGCGCCGGTTCTAGTCCCAGCTGCTCCTCTTCTAGTCCAGCTCTCTGCTGTGGCCCAGGAAGGCAGTGGAGGATGGCCCAAGTGCTTGGGCCCTGCACCTGCATAGGAGATCCGGAAGAGGCTCCCTTCTCCTGGCTCCTGGCTCCTGGCTCCTGGCTTTGGATCAGTGCAGCTCCGGCCGTTGTGGCCAGCTGGGGAGTGAACCATCGGATGGAAGACCTCTCTCTCTCTGCCTCTCCTCTCTCTGTATAACTTTGACTTTCAAATAAATAAATAAATCTTTAAAAAAAAAGAAAGTCGGGGAAGCTGAGTATGGCTCATTAATTATGACAAAAATACTAATATGGGATGTAAACAGGGGAAATGGGGTGGAGATACATTGAAACTCATTATATTACCACTTCACAGTTCTTTTGGCAAATTTAAAACTATTCAGAATAGAAATACCAGAAATCAATCCAAACATCTACAGCCAACTTATATTTGATCAAGGATCTAAAACCAATTCCTGGAGCAAGGACAGTCTATTCAATAAATGGTGCTGGGATAACTGGATTTCCACGTATAGAAGCATGAAGCAAGACCCCTACCTTTCACCTTACACAAAAATCCACTCAACATGGATTAAAGATCTAAATCTATGACCCAACACCATCAAATTATTAGAGAACATTGGAGAAACCCTGTAAGATATAGGTACCGGCAAAGACTTCTTGGGAAAAAAACCCAGAGGCACAGGCACTGAAAGCCAAAATTAGCATTTGGAATTGCATCAAATTGAGAAGTTTCTGTACTGCAAAATATACAGGAAAGTGAAGAGGCAACCGACAGAATGGGAAAAAATATTTGCAAACTTTGCAACTGATAAAGGATTAATTAATCAGGTGAAAGAGGAATAGAATCTAGAATACAATTGAAAAAAGAATCATTCTAACATTATGCATTTCTTTTTTGATACATAGACTCAAACATCAATCATCTTTCTTACAATTTTCATTTTATGGGGAGGATTTCATTAAGCAATGGCACTTTTGTACCTTGAGCAATCCTAGGAACAGAATTACCATGTTAAGTGAGGATGGGCATTTCCACTTTTTATTGAATTAGTTATTAACTCCTATTGCCAATAAAATGATCCACAGTCTTTAGCTAAGTCATGCTTTTGGAAAAGGATTGTCATTTAAAATGACAGAGAAAACAAAAGATTCTGAAACAAAAGTGGACATTATAGTGTAATTATCAGTCAAAACATTTCAGATTTTATGGAACAGTGAAAGGAAATTTTAGGCAGATGATCACCGTGCCAAAGTTTGTGGCATTGTCAATACCATCACCTGGACACATAGTTTTACAATGGCAGAAATTAACTTAAAAAAAGAAATAACAGAATTTACTCCAATGGAACTTACTTTCAAAACAAATAGATATAATTATTTCACAGTAGAGTGGATTAGGTGTCTTTTAGTAAGAGTTTTTTTTTATAGCTAGAAAGGCTTTCCATTGGGTAAGATAAAGTAACACATCTCCATTTGCAGTTATATTATACTTGGAAATTTTGCTCTAAAATGTATTCTATGGTAACTATTAATGTATAACAATTACTTTCAGTGCAGAGATAATTATTATCTTATTTTTCTAATCTCAGGATCTGGACCATTTCTATTAAAATCACCCATATTAAAAGAGCTTAATTTGGGGCCAGTGCTGTGGCATGGCAGATAGAGCCACCACCTGCAGTGCCGGCATCCCTTGTGGGCGCCGGTTCCATTCTTAGGTGCTCCTCTTCTGATCCAGCTCTTACCTATGGCCTGGGAAAGCAGTAGAAAATGGCCCAAATCCTTGGGCCTCTGCATCCACATGGGAGACCCAGAGGATTCTCTTGGCTCCTGGCTTCGGACTGGCATAGCTCCAGCCCTTGCAACCAATTGAGTAGTGAACCAGTGGATGGAAGACCTCTCTCTGGATCTCCTTCTCTCTCTGTGTAACTCTTTCAAATAAATGAATAATTAAATATCTTTAATAAAAAGAGCTTAATTGATATTGATGCCATTTGCTAGTGTACATATGTTAATAAGCATGTTATTTGGAAGGAAAACCTTTCTCTCCATCTCTCTCTCTCTGCCTGTCAAAAAAAAAAAAAGAAAAAAAATAAGCATGTTGTTTAAACATGATACAGAGTTTTTGCATTTCAAATTCCAGTTAAGATAGGGATAATCCGTTTCACAGTCATGAACTACAGTTAATTTTTGAAAAAATTGGAACAGTGTGTTTTCTATATACTGATAAAGGTGATACACTTTAAATGTAAAAGTCAAAGAATAGAGGGAATTAATTTATCTTAAATTTTACAGTTTTTTATTTTTTTAAGATTTATTTATTTATCTGAAAGGCAGAGTCACAGAAAGGCAGAGGCAGAGAGGTCTTCCATCTGCTGGTTCACTCCGCAGATGGCCGCAAGGGCTGGAGCTGCGCTGGTCCAAAGCCAGGAGCCAGGCCAGGAGCCAGGAGCCTCTTCCGGAGCACTTCCAGATATTCCTTATTGCCTACAAAAATAAAATTAAAAAAAAAATCCTTACATTTACTTTCTAAACAGGAAAGAAAAGCTGACTGTACTAGTTACTATATGGATACCTATGACCATGTGGTAAATAAGTAATATAGAAAAGTTGAAGGTTATAGTCATTTTCTCAACACTCTTAGAGCTTCACCTCCTACGCCAACCCTACCTGAATCCTGGCCGTTCTGCACTATCTGTCAGGTCCCTGCATCATACTTGTCTTTCAAGTCATATTGTTCCAGAAGTGGGAATTATCTTTCATTGATTTTCTATCACAATCTTACTCACCTTTCAGGGTACTTGAGTGGCATTTTATGAAGCATTCCCTGATTCCTTTGATCAAGGTGAATAGCTCCTTCCATTTTACACTTACAACATATCTGTATTCCACTTTAGTTCTTCCACTATGTTTCTGGAGGGAGACTTTTTTAAATTGTATATAGTGTAATTTAGAACCAATTTTATGATTTAATTTATTAAGAGTTAATAAATACTTATCAAATTGGACCATGTCTAAATTTTTAAAGTGTTTATTTAGATAGCAGGAAATCTTTTTTTTTTAAGGGAAAGAGTTTATTGGGGAAACCTCACAGACTGGAGAGAGGGGGCGAAGAAGGAAAAGAGGGAGAAGGAGAGCATAAGAGGGAGATCGAGAGAGAGCAAGAAAGGTAGAGTGAGTGGGAAAGGGAGAGAGATCAGGCGATGGAGAGAAAGATAGCCATGTGTTCAGGAATAAGTCCTCTAAAAACTTTCCCCAGGGTGGTGGGCAGGGAATTAGGAGCAGTGAATCCCATTAGGATGGGCCTGGAGCTGACACCAGTGATTGGGACATGTGGTCACCCGGTTTTCAACAATGACGGCAGGGGTTAGAGCCTAGGATGGCCTGCGGGGCGTAGATTGCATCACAGATAAGACTGGGCCATTTTACTAACATTTCCCCCTTTTGTTTTTTATAAAGCAAGAGTTGTATGGGATTACATTGGCCCCAAAAGTCCAGGAGGGATAGAGGGACGATGATCTGTCTTTAGAGCTACTTCCTGCTGATATGGGGTGATGAGGTACTCTCTGCTATCATGAGTAACTTCTCAAACCACTGTCACCTGGGTAGGGAGCTGAGAATATCTCTGTGGCAGCATTTGATTGACTACTTGATTGGTGAAGGCCTTGATTCATTCCATTATCACCTCCTATAAACACCTAGACACGGTAATATAGAAGACAGGGTGAGAATAACAACCAATGGTCCTAGAAGTGGTATTAACCAAGTAATGAGAGGATTTCATAGAGGAGAGGAAATGAGGGAGGTCTCTGGACCCTTGTGAAGACTGTTTGATGGATGTGGTTTAAAACTGATCTCAACCAAGACTGGGAGAAAAGCCACTCATCTTTTGTGGGTAGAGGGGTTTGTCTGTAGAGAAATTCTGAAAAATAATACAAAATTAAGTAGGGGAGGGGACCATCAATACACACAGGTCGGGAGTAGAGCCATTTATGTTAGAGGCTATGATTACAAAGGAATGAGGCCCCAAGTGGACTAGAAATGGTCTAGAACAAAAGGCAGAGTCATTATTAGAGGACCAAAGAAAGGTGCTACCAACGGTGAAGGAAGACCTTTCTCTCTGTCTCTCTCTCTCACTGTCTAACTCTCTCAAATAAATTTAAAAAAAAAGAAAGAAAGAAAGGTGGTATCTACACCACAAATAAGTTATTTGATTGAGAGGCAAATAGAAACTGACAAAAAGGGCCTGATAATAATCTGTTCAGCATTAAGGCCTTGTAAGTTATGAGGTCCATACCTATCTGTCTTATTCACATGGGTACATCCTAAGGGAGGTGTGAATCTCCTTGGGAAAGGCACCCTGTTGACTTCTATTACCTAGCTGGCCTGGGGGAAGAGCTGGCCGGATAAAGGCAGGTGGCATCTCTAACAGGAAATTTACAGTTCTGCCTGCAATGTTACTGACCCTACTTGGCCCTCCCCTCAGCAGTGGTGGTTACTTTGGAAGCTGGGATGAGTGAAGAGCTTTTTAGCTTAGAGCCAGCAAGATCAGTGGCTCTGACCTGGGTGTCCTTCAACTCCAGGGCAGTTCCATTTCCAATGATCCAACTCTTGACTTGCAGAGCCCAGGGCTCTTCATAAGTGGACTTCTGCTGAAGCCAGGCTTACCACATTGAAAGCCACTGCAGTGCACTGGCCTGCTGGATATCTTGGCAGCAAATCTCTTAACCCACATATAATGATTTTAATACAGGCAATGTAAATTTGGTCTGTTTTGAGATAATACTGTCATTTTCAAACAGTTTTCCAAATAACAGTGGGTTCAGAAAATAATTCTGACATTAAAGAGATTCTGGGTGTTGAGTTTTGGGAAGAGAAGGTGGCCGGCCATTTGGATATAGAAATGCAAAAATATATATAATAGTAACTTTAACCCATCAGTTTTATTGTACATTTAGAGAGAATGATGAATACATACATTGTACTGTTTTAATAATTAATTTGGATGCAAAATTTTGATTTACATGGAATTTATATTTTAACTAGACTTTAAATGTTTGGATGTTAGCTTAAGGTTAACTTAATCACATTCTATTAATCAATATTTGGAATATACATTTGGATTCTGAGACTCATATAAACCCCAAATCTTTCTATCAGAGGCACATATTTTTAATACTACATAGGAAAGAATCTGAGTAGCCAGGTTTCTGGTTGGTGAAGTGTGACACATGGCTTTTGCTCTCCATGTCTGTTCAGGCTTCCCCTTTGGGAAAGGCTGGAAGATGGAATATGCAGATACATTTTTATGTGTTCCATGAACAAATATAACAACTGTTTGTGTCTAAGAGCACAAAGAATATAAGACAGTGATTATTATGTCTGTGGAATGAAAGAGGTATACTGATGCTTTCAAATGATAGTTTTGTTCCTAGGTTGAGCAAGAATCTGTGAGGTAGATTACTTCTAAAATTGGCCCAAGGCTCACAATTTTCCTGGCATCCCTCACCAGCAGAATCCTGCCTTTTGGCTCCTGGTTCCAGGCATCAGCAGCCTGATTCTGGTGTATTGTCAGATGGAATGCTCCTTTCCTCGGGGCCTGCAGACCGGCCGGATGTGCGGTCAGTGGCCCAGACAGGAGGACTGCACTGGAGCTGAGCATGGGAGAAACGGCCCCCTGGCTGCTGCTGTCAGTCTTGAGCATGCTCAGGCAGGTTGCCTTGCAAAAGGCACCCCAAGACTTGAAAATCTGGATGGCACATGTGTTTGGCTGGCTGCCCTCCTAACAAATTAATAAAAAAAAAAAGCTACCCAAGAACTTTTAGTGGAACAGTTGTGCTGGTTTAGATCATTGGACATAACAGCTTTGAGTTTCTAAGCTAAGTTAGGGCAACCAATACTTACAACCCTCACAACGGCTCTTTGTGAAACATTCAAATCAATGCCCACACAATGAAATGTAATGTGGTTCAGACAGGATAAACAACTATCCTCTCTGTTAAATTATAGCACAGCATGTGCTTAAAAGTTAAAATTATCTTAATTGGGAAGATTGGAGTTTTACTTTTTGGAAAGATTTTGTGAGAATAATGAAATACACAATGGTAATCAACAGAGGACTAAATTGTATGAACTGAAGATTACTTAATGAGTACCTTTCAGACTGCTTCTCCAGCAGCAGGTTCCAGGATGATCTAACATTAGGAGGATTGGCTGGAAAGATAGTTGGTTTATGGCAATATGAGGTTTCTCACTTGGTTGGTGGCTTTCTTTTGAATTACTTGTTATTTAGTGGATGATCAATAGTTATGCATTGGACTTGTTCTTTGAAAAAATGTTTGCAAAAGAAAGAGATGAAGGAGGAGAGGGAGATGGGGGAAGGAGAGGGATAGGAAGAGAGAGAAGCAGAGATCTCCCATTCATTGGTTCATTCACAGTTGGGCAGGGCCAGGCCAAAACCGTGCTATGGAAACTCTAGGTCTTCCATGTAGGTGAATGGCTGAGATCCATTGGTGTTTGTATGAGTAGAAATTGGGAGTGGAGCCAGATCCTAAACACTTCCATATACAGTGTGGGCATCCCAACTACTAGGCCAAATATCCAGCTCAGTTTATTCTTTGAAGATGCCAATCTGATCATGTGTGAAGTACCAGAACAGCTGCAGTGGACAGGCAACTTGCGTAGCACAAAGGGGATATTATTTATGTATAAGACCTCAAATGAAAGATTCTATACAGAAGAAGCTAGGAAACAAATTCTTATGAAAGTTCAAGGACAGGAAAAATCATGTTGGGTGAAGTTTTCGTGCAACTCTGACAAAACTTGATTAAAATCTGAAACGTGAGGCCAATGCCGTGAGCCACTTGGTTAATCCTCTGCCTGCGGCACCAGCATCCCATATGAGCACCAGGTTCTAGTCCCAGCTGCTCCTCTTCCAATCCAGTTGTGGCTCAGGAGGGCAGTGGATGGTCCAAGTGTTTGAGCTCCTGCACCCACATGGGAGACCAGGAAGAAAGCACCTGGCTCCTGGCTTTGGATTGGTGCTGTGCCGGCCGTAGCAGCAATTTGGGGAGTAAACCAATGGAAAGAAGACCTTACTCTCTGTCTCTCTCTCTTACTGTCTATAACTCTACCTGTCAAATAAAAAAAAATCTGAAATGTGTTAAATGCTGAAGATTCAAAGATAATTAACTATGAATTCTGGGGTTACACTGGATTTTAACAGATGAAAATCTGAGTTTCAGAGATGGTGTGAGGACTAGAGATTTAAATGCAGTATATGTAGTGATAAGGAGCACTTAGGAAATTTTAGGATATGCAGAGCAAAGATGAAAACAAAGTCTAAATGATGCATCCAGTTCTCCACATTTTAGTAATTGAAATTATAACACTTACAGAACATTACTTCAGAAGCCAGTTTTGGTGCCAAGGACTTGGTCTGGATTACTGACTTTGAATCTGGGAACTTTACCAAGTCACAAGCTGATCGGTGGGAAGACAGGTTTGGACAAGGGCATTGGTGTCTGCAGAGTTGTTAAAATATTATTGCAACTTGTCTGTGATGTTACTGATAGTAACTCTGAAATGTTTCTTAGAGTGAGATTCTTCCCCCTATCTTCACTGCACTATTTAGCTATCACTATCGCTCCTCATTATGACACTTTCTATTATATGCCTTCCATGCCACACGCATCCATCTTCAAATTCATCCTACAGCTGCTCTCAGAGTTGCCCCATCTTCTGCAACTGTTCTCTCTTCAAACCTCCCCAATGTCCCAGCTGTATTGAAATGTGCTTTCATGTCCAAACTCTAGAGTTCCTTTTAAAAATTATCTTTCCAGCCCTCTGCTGTGGCCCAGGAGTGCAGTGGAGGATGGCCCAAGTGCTTGGGCCCTGCACCCCATGGGAGACCAGGAAAAAGCACCTAGCACCTGGCTCCTGCCATCAGAAGAGCGCGGTGCGCCGGCCGCAGCGCGCCATCTGCGGCAGCCATTGGAGGGTGAACCAACGGCAACGGAAGACCTTTCTCTCTGTCTCTCTCTCTCACTGTCCACTCTGCCTGTCAAAAAATAAAAAATAAAAAATAAAAAATAAAAAAAATTATCTTTTTTGCTTTTTTGTCTTTTTATTTTAGATATTTGAAACAATACAGAAAAATATAAAGAGTTCAGTGAGAACACAGGTTTAATAATTTTAACATTTTTAACATTTTCCCATTTTCACTTCTTCTGTAAAATATTATGTATTTAGACACGCTAGGTTTTTTAAAGATTTTATTTATTTATTTGAGAAGTAGAGTTACAGTGAGAGGGAGAGACAGAGAGAAAGTCTTCCATCTGATGGTTCACTCTCCAAATGGCCACAATGGCCAGAGCTGCGCCAATCTGAAGCCAAGAGCCAGGAGCTTCTTCTGGGTCTCCCATGTGGGTGCAGGGGCCCAAGGACTGGGCCATCTTCTACTGCTCTCTCAGGCTATAGCAGAGAGCTGGACTGGAAGAGGAGCGGCCAGTACTAGCACCAGTGCCCATATGGGATGCCAGTGCCACAGGCGGAGGATTAACTACTACACCACAGTGCTGGAGACATGCTAATTTTTGAAAGAAGTTCTAGAGGCATTAATGTCACATACAGACATATCAATTCTTAATAATGATCATAGATGAGGAAAATAGACTAATTATATAAGGGGTATAATTCAGTGATGCCAACATTAACTAATATCTATATACTAGATCTTCTAAAAGCATTAGTTTTTATGCCTCTTGAAAGTTCATGGAGGGGGAAAGTTGAAAAAGAAGAAAATAAAGCTGAAGAATAGATTGGGATTAAAAAATTTAAAAAGGCATTGAATGTTAAAGAATTTGGAATGAAAAATTATTTGAAAGTTTAGCAGACATAAAAATAATACATATTTATGGGGTACTATGCTGTTTTGGTACATGTATACATGATGTAATATCCAATCAGAGTAAATATATTTACCTCTTCAAACATTTCACATTTCTATATAATGAAAATTTCTAAATCCTATCTTGTAGTCTGCTTTCAGCAAAATATACCCTACATTAGCATTATCTGCATTCACTCTAC
This sequence comes from Sylvilagus floridanus, assembly GCA_949820135.1. Classification (NCBI taxonomy): domain Eukaryota; kingdom Metazoa; phylum Chordata; class Mammalia; order Lagomorpha; family Leporidae; genus Sylvilagus; species Sylvilagus floridanus. The sequence goes on along the minus strand of OX463236.1, from coordinate 132,140,389 downwards.
TTGGAATTTATTAAGAAGAAAACAAAGAACTCCATTACGACTTTGGAACAGGGAAATAAGCCTTCATGGTGGTTCTTGGGAGTCTTTGGGAGTAATTATTTGTTGGAGTGAGCAAAGTCAGATAGTAGAGTTTTCTTTCTGGTTAGTTCACTGTGAATCCTAGGTTCCATTAACACTGTGTCAATGACCAAAGGTGCTTTGTAAATATTTTTTGGAATGAATAAATTCCAGAGTACCTTCTAGGGGATTAGTGTTTACCCAGTCTCATTCTCTGCCTTACTCTCTATTTTGATCTCCATCTCTTGCTTCTCACACACATGCACTCTCTACTCATCATCCATTCTGATCTCTTTTCACTCCTCTAAAAATTTCTAAATTAACTATTATAATTCATAACCAGCAGATATTCTCTAGATATTTATTGTGTTACAAGATCACATGGGGAATTTTCTCACACTCACTCACGTATAATTGTTACATATGAATGTAGTGTGATAGGTATCATCAGTTCCCCCTTGCATTTGTTGGTACCCAGAATTCATACCATTAAGCACGGTAGACATCTGGCTCCAAGTTCTGTTCTCCTTACACCATGGTGATTACAGAATTCATGTCATGATTCCTCTTTTGTCTTTAACTAAATATGGTAATTTGTTTAGCCACATTTCCCTATACCCAAATACCAAAAATTAAGGAGTGAAGGTGGGCTGGTGAGGCAGAGGATTGTGGGAATGTGTATCAAAGACATAGAGATGTGAATATATAGTCTTGAGTGATAGTGTAAGGACAGTTATGATTCAAGATCATTTAAAGAGTGCAATAGAGGATGGAATTACCTGCTGAAGTGGAAACTTTAGTTACCCTCGAAAAGAAGAGGAATACTATTCCCCAGTGAAGGAGGAAAGAGAAAACAGTAGAGCTATAAGATATACTTTTAAGCAAGGGAAGGATGGGCATTGCAGGAAATCATGCCAGTAAGTTGAGCCACTCTGTCGAGGATTCCAGCTAAAGTGACTACAAACTGTTTGGTCACAGAAAATTTAGGGCAATTGTGTAAAGTATTTCTCTCCAGAGTTGCGAAAGAGTGTGTTGTAAGTTTTGTTACTTGCTTAAGAGCCAGGATTATGAAGTTGAATTTTCTGAGTTTCAATCTTGGCTTCTTCATTTCTCTACTGCATGACCAAGGCAAGTTACTTAAACTTTCTGTGCCTTAGCACTCTTCTGTAACATGGGACAGAATAGTACCGACGTCACAGGTTTTCAGTGCAAATTAAATGAGTTGTTTCTGAAGCTCTCAGAATTGTCCTCTGAACACACTAAAGTGGGAGCTGCTTCTGCTATGTGAGTTCTATCCCTAGAATAGGGATATTTTCATTCCTTTTATAGAATCTATATTTTCTTTGGAAGAATTTTGCTTCTGTAGAACAGAAGGGATATATGCTATTCTTCCCTTAATTTTGCTGCTATGCTCATGTAGATGGAATTACACAGATGACTACATTGGTCTTAATCCAGCTGACAGTTTGTGATTGCAAGGTGCCTGTGTTAATTGAGTTGTTTTATTTTTATACGATCTGAAGAGAAACCAGAGTATAGAGTTGTTTTAATCAATTGATTAAGCAAGAGAACTCAAGAGAAATCATAGATAAAAGTACTACTTTTTTAAAAGGGTCTATGTATTTGTAAGGCAGAGGAATCTGGAGGGAGGGAGAGAGGTAGAAAGAGAGGTAGAGAGAGAGAGAGAGAGAGAGGTAGAGAGAGAGAGAGAGAGAGAGAGAGAGAGAGAGAGAGAGAGATCTTCCATTTGCTGCTTCATTCCCAAAATGGCCACAACAACTGGCCTGGCCAGAACATGTATGGCAGGGACGCAAGTACTTGGATCATCTTCTGCTGTCTTCCCAGGCATGTAAGCAGGCAGCTGTATCAGAAGCAGAGCAATCAGGACCTAAACTGGTTGCCGACAACAGTTTAACCTGCTGTGCCATACATTGATCCCTAGAAACTTACTTTTAAAAATCTCAATTTGTAACTCTAGAACAAAATGAAAAAGATAATTTATTATACTTCAGTTATGCTGAAATCCCCAAATAAGTTCTGGATTATTCTGAATAAAGAAATTTTGGGGCCGGCGCTGCGCCTCACTAGGCTAATCCTCCACCTTGCGGCACCGGCACACCGGGTTCTAGTCCCGGTCAGGGCGCCGGATTCTGTCCCGGTTGCCCCTCTTCCAGGCCAGCTCTCTGCTATGGCCAGGGAGTGCAGTGGAGGATGGCCCAAGTCCTGGGGCCCTGCACTCCATAGGAGACCAGGAGAAGCACCTGGCTCCTGCCTTCAGATCAGCGTGGTGCACCAGCCACAGCGTGCCAGCCACGGTGGCCATTGGAGGGTGAACCAACGGCAAAGGAAGTCCTTTCTCTCTGTCTCTCTCTCTCTCTCACTGTCCACTCTGCCTGTCAAAAAAAAAAAAAAAAAAGAAATTTTGGATTCTGAATTATCATAGAAATCCATAACCAACTCCCTATTCATAACTTAGTCATCTGCTGGAGTTTGGCTGTAACATACATAGTAAACCTTCTATTTCAAGGCCAACTGGAGATAGAATTTAAGCTTTGCCTTACTGATAGGTTCATTTCTTAAAAACTGCTGCCTACTTTGGATATAATATGTGGACTTTCTGAGTTTTGGCTCTTTTGTTATATGCTTGCACTTAGTGATGATTATTAGTATGAAATTTTAGTAGCCACTTAGAGAATTTTGCGAAAGGAGAAATAATCCTGAGATAATATATGCCTATTCTCTGTATTGCTAACTTTAATTTCTGAAAGTTTTTTTTAATAAAGCCTTATTTGGCCTGCCAAAGAAAACAACAGAATTAGCTATCCTTGTGACAAACGGTAAAAAAAAAAATTATACAATTTTGAGTTAAGTCAACTAGTAATTTTTTGCCAAATCCTTTGAAATGTTAAAACAGTTTCATTTTTATTAGAATCAGCTTTTAAGCTAACCACCAAAATAGCCTTAAGTATACTTTAAAGTTATTTTAATGATATGGAAACATAGTTTGAGCAAGAATAAAGTGAACATATTATGCAAAATAAACAGATAGGCCCAGAAACTATAATTATTTCTCAAACCACAAACATCTTTTATAAATTACTATAGAAGAATATTGTGTCATGGATTAGTCTATTTTATTAAGTAAGGGTTGTTTGAAGGCTTTAGTAAACATTAAAAGTTAGTAGAAAAGGATATTACTTGAGTTAATCAAAAAAGATGATAAAAAGCAGAAAGAACTGGAAGTTTATTAATGAGGAGGAGCATAGCGTTTTATAGAGACTCAAAAGTATGAGGAAATATAGTGTTCACTAAAATTATTTTCCATATTAATAAATGTTTATATAATACACATACAAAGGTATTCATTTGTCTCAATTTAAATTATTTTTCTTTCGAGAAAGTACATGCAAAATAAACTTACCATTTTTATAGAGCTTTTCTTCCATTTGAACTCTAGTAGTTTCTGCCAAAAATTTCTGAAATAGTTTAAGATATATTTCACCACTCAACATCTGTTTCTTCTCCCATTTTTTAAAACATGGGAATAGCCGTAGATAAGGGAACATCTCTGAACTGCCAGACCTTGTTATACAGTTATGAATTACAACATACACAGCTATATCTTGAAGACAAAGACTGCTAATTCATGACATTGGAAAAATCACATGATATTTATGATAGAAACTGGACATTCTGGAACATTTTGTATGATGAACACATACATTTCCTTTTCCCAGTACTTTAGAGCTAGTAGTAAGAAGTATGCTGTGAAAAAATGTATCTTTAACTATTTGAGGAATAAAGTATTTACAAGTATAATAATTAATTCTACTCTTAGAAAAAAGTAGAATATGTATTGATTTTAAAACTTTTTGCTGTTCATCAAATATATCATCAGAACCCATCATTTTTCAATAAGTTGAATTGCTTGCAATATTGTGATAGTTTAAAAACTAAAAAATTTAGAATGAAAAATTCTAAAGTGTTATACCATGTAATCTACTCCTCAGTGTGGCAATGGAGTGTTACAAAAGTGTCCGAAGGGCAAATACATGTAGTTAGGTTAAGTTTCTCCACTGCAGACTTTTGCAAAATCTAATATGTTGTGAATTTGAAGGGGGTTATGAGTGCCTATTTATTGTGTTTAACCAGAGAGAGAGAGAGAGAGAGAGAGAGAGAGAGAGAGCATGCATAGGATACATAGCTCCTGTAATCATATGTATATGTTAATATACATTAATCTTTGCTGGTTCCTAGGCAATAAATATAACTTCTAGATAAAGCACTCCCACTTGTCAAATGGTTCTTTCTCTTTTATTGGGCTTTCTGGAATTTTTCAAAGTTAGGTTTATTTCTTATGTTCTTTAGATTCAATCCATAGCCTTACACTATTGCTTTTGTACCTGCTACGTCCTTGGGCTACTCTTCATCACTCTGCTCTTCATTTTTATGCTTCTTACATCTTCTGCAATATTTTTGACTTGGTGCATTTGCATGGGAATAACTGTCTATCCAGGACCCTTGTTACAGTGTCAAGAGAATGAGTTTTTCTATTGCTTGTACCTGGGCTGCCTCTCTGTACTACCTGTCTCAGAACTAAGATCATCTCTTTGGCAGAGAAATATTTCCCCCATCTTAGTCTTACTTTTTTATTTTGTTGGGAAATGGCGAGACACTCAGAAGAATTAGTTTGAAGCTGTTTTCTTACTTTTAAAATCCATTGCCCTGAGTAGAAGCAGTCGTGTTGTTTTAGGGTTAGGTGCAGCCATTCCTTGCTAAAGGCCCGCAGGCAGCTGAGTTCAGTCCAGAAGACTGGGTCTGTAGGCTTCAAACATCCACTCAGGCTCTGTGCTCAACTACTAGTCTCTCCCACGAAAGAGATGTTTTGCTTAATCTGATCCATTTTACCAAAACTATTCCCCACTTACCTTGATTTTTTCTTAGAAGTCTTGCCCTACATTTCAACTACATTTTACCAAATCCCCATAGCTTGGTACTGGAACTGGTACTTGGTACTGTATTTAACTAAAACCCAAATGTGGACAGGGTTCAATTGCCTATATTTTTTTTTCTTTTTTTTAATTTAGGTCATACATGTTTCATGTATTTCACATATACAGATTTAGGAATAGAGTGACATTTTCTCCTCTACCCTCCTTTCCACCCATGCTCCAACCCTTCCTCCTCCTCCCTCTCACATTCCCACTCTTAAGTTGTACAAAGATCTATATTCAGTTCACTTAATGATCATATAGTTAACCCTAAATTAAGTAAAAGATTTTAACAAATAGTATGAAGAAAAAGAATGTACTCCTCAATGTAAGAGACAAGGGCTGTAAACAATCATTGAATCTCAAAATGTCTATATCACTCCAATATATTACACTTGAGATACTCTATTAGTTACATCAGATAAGGGAAAATATATGATATCTATCTTTTTGGGACTGGGTTATTTCACTAAGTATAATGGTTTCCAGTCATATCTATCTTGTTGCAAAAGACAGGATTTCATTTTTTTAAAAACTGAGTATCTCCATAGTGTATATATATATATATATATATATATCATAGTTATATGATATATGATATATACAAATATATATGATATAAACATATGATATATATCATAATATCAAATATATATTACAATACATCATATATATATCATAATAAAGTCAACAGTAGTTGGACATATGGGTTGATTCCATATATTTGCTATTGTGAATTGTGCTGCAATGAACATGGTGGTACACATAACTGTTTCATACGCTAATTTCTTTTGGTTTGGCTAGATTCTCAGGAGTGGGATGACTGGATCATATGGTATGTCTATATTCAGATTTTTAAGGTATCTCCATAGTGTCTTCCATGGTGGTTACACCAGTCTGTGTTCCCACCAACAAGGGGGCAGGGTACCTTCCCCCCTACAATCTTACCAGCATTTATTGTTTGATTTCTGTATGAGATCCATTCTAACTGGGGTGAGGTGAAACCTCATTGTGTTTTGATTTGCATTTCCCTGATGGCTAGTGATCCTGAGCATTTTTCATGTATCTGTTGGCCATTTGAATTTCTTCTTGAAAAATGCCTATTCAAGTCCTTTGCCCATTTCTTAACTGGGTTGTTTGTTTTGTTTTGTTGAATTTCTTGAGCTCTTCATAGATTCTGGATGTTAATCCTTTATCAGTTGCATAGTTTGCAAATATTTTCCCCTTCTATTTGTTGCTTCTTCACTTTGTTGAGTGTTTCTTTTGCAGTGCAGAAATTTCTCAGCTTGGTATAATCCAATTTGTCAATTGTCAATTTTGGTTTGTTTACCTGTGCTTCTAGAATCTTTTCCAAGAAGTCTTTGGCTATACCAATGTCTTGCTGGGTTTCCTCAAACTTCTCTAGTAATTTGATGGTATTGAATCATAGATTTAGGCCTTTGATCCATTTTGAGTGGATTTTTGTGTAAGGTGTTAAGTTAGGGGTCTTGTTGCATACCTATGCACGGGGAGATCCAGTACTGTTTGTTGAAGAGACTGTCCTTGCTCCAGGGATTAATATATTAATATATTATATTATATTATATTATATATTATATTATGTATTATATATTATATATTATTAATATAATAATATATTATTAATATATTACCTCCTTTGTCAAAGATAAGTGCATTGGAGATGTGTGGATTGATTTCTGGGGTTTCTATTCTGTTCCATAGATCTACATGTCTGTTTTTGCTCCAGTACCAAGCTGTTTGATTATAACTGCCCTGTGGTATGTCTTGAAATCAGGTGGTGTGATGTCTCCAGCTTTGTTTTTGTTGTATAAGATTGATTTCACTATTTGGTGTCTCTTGTGTTTCCTTATGAATTTTAGCATTATTTTTTTCTAGATCTGCAAAGAATGTCATTGGTATTTTCATTGGGATCACATTGAATCTATAAATTGCTTTTGATAGTATGACCATTTTTATGATGTTGATTCTTCCAATCCATGAACATTAAAGATTTTTCCATTTTTAATGTATTTTTCTATTTCTTCTTTACTATTTTGTAATTTTCATCACAGAGATCTTTGACATCCGTGACTAAATTTATTCCAAATTATTTAATTTTTTGGAGTAATTGTGAATGGGACTGATCTTGAAAGTTGTTTCTCAGCCATGACATTGTGTTTGTATACAAATGCTATTGATTTTTTTTGTGTTGATTTTATAAATTGCCAATTTACCAAGCTCTTTTGTAAGTTACAATAGTCTTTCAGTGAATTCTGTTGGATCCCCTATATTTAGGATCATGTCATCTGCAAATAGGGATAGTTTGATTTCCCCCTTTTAAATTTGTATTCCTTTGTTTTTTTTTCCTAATAGATTGGCTAAAATTTCCAGAAATATTATTTAATATCAATGAGTGGCCATTCTTGTCTGGTTCCAGGTCTTAGGGGGAATGCTTACAGATTTCCTCCATTCAATAGGATGCTGACAATGGGTTTGTCATAAATTGCCTTGATTGTGTTGAGGAATGTTCCTTCTATACCCAATTTACTTAAGGTTTTCGTCATGAAAGGATATTGTATTTTATCAAATGCTTTCTCTGCATCTATTGAGATAACCATATGGTTTTTGTTCTTCAGTTTGTTAATGTGATATATCTCATGTATTTATTTGTGAGTGTTGAATCATCCTGCATACTAGGGATAAATTCCACTTGTTCCAGGTGAATGATCTTTCTGATGTGTTGTTGAATTCTGTTAGTTAATATTTTTGATGATTTTTGCATCTATATTCATCAGGGATATTGGTCTATAGTTCTCTTCCTCTGTTGTATCTTTTCCAGGCTTAGGGATTAAGGTGATGCAGGCTTCATAGAAGGAGTTTGGGAGGATTTCCTCACTTTCAGTTATTTTGAATAGCTTGAGAAGAATTGAAATTAGTGCTTTTTACATGTCTGGTAGAATTCAATAGTGAAGCTGTCCAATTCTGGGCTTTTCTTTGTTGGGAGGGTCTTTAATACTGATTCAGTTTCCTTATGATCAGTTAGTTATTGGTCTGTTTTGATTTTCTATGTCTTCATGATTCGATTTTGGTATTTTGTATGTGTCTAGAAATCTACCCGTTTTTTCCCAGGTTTTCTGATTTGTGGGCATACAGCTCTTTGTAGTAATTCCTGATGACTAGTTTTATTTCTGTGGTATCTGTTGTTACATTTCTTTTTTCATCTCTGTTTTTATTGATTTGTGTCTTCTCCCTATTTTTTATTAGTTTGGCCAATGGAGTATCAATTTTATTTATTTTCTCAAAAAAAAGCTCTTCATTTCACTGATCTTTTGTATTTTTTTCTTTCAAATTTGTTTATTTCTTCTCTAATTATAATTATTTCTTTTCTCCTACTAGATTTAGGTTTGCTTTGTTGTTGTGTTACTAGGTCCTTGAGATGCATTGATAGCTCATTTATTTATTACCTTTCCAATTTCTTCATGTAGGCACCAATCACTATAAACTTCCTTCTTAATACTGCTTTGGCTGTATCCGAGTGTTTCTTTTGAAATACAGAAGCTTCTCTATTTGATGTGATCTCATTTGTTAATTTAGGCTTTGCTTGAATGTACCTCTGGGGCGTTTTCCAAGAACTCTTTCCCTTGCCAATATCTTGCAGGGTTTCCCCAATGTTCTCTAATAATTTGATGGTATCATGTCCTAGATTTAGATCTTTAATTCATTTCAAGTGGATTTTTGTGTAAGATGTAAGGTAGGAGTCTTGCTTCATACTTCTGCATGCTGAAATCCAGTTTTCCCAGCACCATTTGTTGAAGAGAGTGCCCTTACTCCAAAGGAATGGTTTTAGTTCTTCATCAAAGATAAATTGATTATAGATGCTTGGAATGATTTCTAGTGTTTCTATTCTGTTCCATTGGTCTGTCCATCTGTTTTTGTAACTGTACCAGACTGTTTGATTATAACTGCCCTGTAGTATGTCCTGAGATCTGGTATTGTGATGCCTCCAGCTTTGTTTTTGCTGTATAAGATTTTTTTAGCTATTCAGGATCTCCTGTGTTTCCATATGCATTTAAGCATCATTTTTTCTATATCTGAGAAGAACGTCCTTGGTGTTTTGATTGGTATTGCATTGAATCTATAAATTGCTTTTAGAAGTATGCACATTTTGTGATATTGATTCTTTCAACCCATGAACATGGAAGAATTTTCCAATTTTTTGTATCTTCTATTTATTTATTTAATGTTTCTTAATTCTCATCATAGAGATCTTTGAAATCCTTGGTTAAATTTATTCCAGGGTGTTTTAGGTTTTTGTAGCTATTATGAATGGGATCACCCTTAGAAGTTCTTTCACAGCCATGACATTGTCTGTGACACAGTGATTATGGAGAGCCACTCCTGGTGATTGTCCAGTGTCCCAACTGCTCCCTGTACCTTCTCATGTAATCACTGAGTCCTCATGATCTCAGCACACACAAAGTTCCCACAGTCACTTAGTGCAAAGATATCTGTTTGCCCTGCCAGCTTGCCCAGTCAACAGAGAGGAAGATGTTCCCTGAGATAGTTCTGCCTAGGCATCTTGATTCTGGGAGGCTGTGGGCACCTCACTGTCCTTTATGGTTGCCCAGCCACCTCCCAGCTAGGCCCAAATTCATTGGGGAGAGGGGTGTGTGTATGGATTGTTCCCTCCAGTAGAATCCCTGGATCACACACAAGAGCCACGGGTGAATGTTGATCTGCCTCTGCTGCCAGTATTGCTGTGAAGACTGCATTCTCTCTCAGCCAATTTATGTGTGTGCACATGAATTCTTCGCAGCAGCTGCCCAGACCCAAAATGGCCTGCCTTTTCTCAGCCAGGTAGTAGTAGACACTTGGGGGAAGTTGTAGAGTGAGACAAATGTGCCCCTTCTACTTCCACTGGGTCTGCTGGCAACCACTAATAATCGCCATCTCCCAGGACTCCATTCTGGACTCTTGCCACACTCTTCCACCGTTAAATTGCCACATGTTGCTTCAGTCCAGTCTCACATCCGTCTCCAAGCTGAATCCACTCCAGCTCTCAGCTGCTGAAGTTGTGCACTGCACTTGCATTCATGCTACACATCCACACCCTCCACACAGGTCCACAGGGTTCTTACTCCTCTTGTAGAGTTTCCAGTGTGGTTTTCTCTCCATTCTCCCCAGAAAGTACAGTTCCTACACTCCTTTCTTTCACTGTTTATCCCTAGTCGAGTGCATCATGTCACTCCCTAATCTGTCATCTTGAAATCTCTCCCCAGTTGTCTTTCCCTAAAGTTCTTCAGTTTCATGTATACAACAAATGTATATACAAATGGATATAAAAAAATGTCATTGGGGATATCCATTTGCCATGATTGCCAGCCTCCGTTCTAACATTGCTAGAATAACTCTTTCAATAAATTATTCTGTGAAACAAAGATATCAACCTAAAACTAGTGAATAATTAATAATGCATGACTTGATCTAATTTAGATTGTACTTCTGGGTTAGAATTTTATTTTTCATGTTTTGGTGAATGACCGAAAAGTTTAATATAATTTCTTCTTCAATGGAGGTTAAATTTCTTTTCAGATATAACAAGACATATTTCTATTTCAAATAACTAAGTACAATATCATGAGTATTTGCAATGCTAGGGTAAAACAGACAATATTAATGAACCTCTGTTTATTGAAGTCTAATTTGTTTTCATCACTAAGCTAGGTGCTTTTGTTTCCATAATATTAGCTGTGAAATACTTCAACAACATATAACATGACTTTTCTAGCCAGAAGGGTAATATGGAATGTAAGCCATAATAACATTCATAGAGGAAATACACTTTCAACTCTGATTTTGTCAAAATGGTGAACTATTATTCCTGGCTAATTGGTTTTAAAAATCTCCCTTTACCTGTGGTAGTTAAGAACATAGAAGATCAAAACAAGGTCAATGGAAGGAAGAAAATATCAATCAGAGAAAAAGATTACATCTCTGCAGAGACAAAAAAAAAAAAACACATAGATCATTGGCCATTATGTTTTTGCAGGATGCCAATATTGATAAACATCAATTGATGAAGATTAAATGTTGAAAAGTATTTTAAGGAGTATCTAGCACTAAAAATACTATCCCAGGAGCACAAGTGACCTTGCACAAAGGCCATATGGCACAGAATGGAGCATTAAGCACAAAGACTTTGGGTAAATCCAAGAAAATAGTTAGAGTTAGGCCAGGCTGAAGCCAGGAGCCAGGAAATTTTTTTCTGGGTTTCCCACATGGGAGCAGGGGCCCAAACACTTGGGCCATCCTCCACTGCCTTCCTGGACAGAGAGCTGGATCGCAAGTGGAGCAGCCAGGACCCGAACTGGCAGCCACATAGGATGCTGGCATCACAGGCAGCGGTTCCACCTGCCATGGCACAACACTGGCCCAACTCTTCTGTTTTAATGATGGAACAATATGTAGTTAGATTGGGGAATCTGAATTGCAATTTGACGAAACAAGCACCAGTAGACAGAAAATATAACATATTGTTAATATTTATGGTGTGTATTTCTGAGCACTTTCTTTTATGCCTTAGATTTCTCCCTCAAGAAGTTTATTGACTTCACATGAGAGCTATCAGGACGCTTACTGTAAGAACCTGGAAATTAGGGCTGGCTCTGTGGTGTACTGGGCTAAGCCTCCACCTGTGGAGCTGGTATCCTATATGGGCACCGGTTTGAGTCCCTGCTGATCCAGCTCCCTGCTAGTGCTCCTGAGAAAGCAGCGTTTTTTTCCACCACATCTTTCCCACTAGTGTCTCCCACCTCCCTCTTCTCTTATAAAGACTTTTATGTTTACACTAGACACATTTGGGCAATTCAGATTAATCCCCTCTTCTCAAGATCCTTAATTTGGTCATATCTGCCAAGTCACCTTGGCTAAGTAAAAGAACATATTCCTTGGATCCTGGAATTAGGATCCTTGTATGAGGCTGTTATTCAAATTGCCAACATTGATAAACCTGAAAACAAACATTGAAATTTGAAGTTGAGAGCCTTATTAAAAATCAGAAGCAATATCAACACTGGCTCTGTACTTTCTCTTGAAAAAGATTAGTCAAAGTTGAAAGCTTTTTGGAAGAGTTTATATCCCTGCCATTCATCAAAGTTTATTAGGGAATGCTATCCTAACTGATGTTACTTGCCTGGCCTCCAAAGCATTTGTCCTTTTATTCTCTATTGTAAAAAGAATACATAATGCTAATTTCATCAGTGTCTAGTAAACATTTCATTTTTTAAGTATTACCCTTTTAAAAAAGTGATCTGTGGGGACTGGCACTGTGGTTTAGTGGATAAAGCCTCTGCCTGCAGTGCCAGCATCACATATGGGTGCCGGTTTGAGATCTGGCTGCTCCAACTTCCAATCCAACTCTCTGCTGTGGCCTGGGAAAGCAGTAGAGGATGGTCCAAATCCTTGGGCTCCTGCACCCATGTGGGAGACCCAGAGGAATTCCTGGCTTCTGGCTTCAGATCAGCATAACTCCAGCCTTTACAGCCATCTGGAGAGTGAACCAGCTGATGGTGATCTCTCTCTCTGCCTCTGCCTCTCGGTAACTCTGCCTTTCAAATAAATAAATAAATATTTTTTTTTAATAAAAGGTGATCTGTGATAATAATTTGGCTTCTCTTGTGTGTTTTCCTAGTGAGAGATGCAAATATTTGTGTTCTGTTTAGAATTTTATTTCTCAATGAACATTTTTTCATTTTAATTTTAAATTCATATATCAGGTTCATGATCCATTTTCAATATATAGGAAAAATGACATCTCTGATGTTGCAAAAAAGAAGGCCCCATTCCTAGCCAGTAATTTATTCATGAAGCTGGTGATACTCAATGACATAGCTTTGGAGACATCCTGCTGGCTTTCTCATTTGCATTTTGAAATATAAACATGAGAGAAAAATAGCATAATTAAAATTTAACAGAGAAGCAGAAGGGTCCTAATTATTTAGAGCATGCAAAAATTCTCAAACTAAAGAGCAGTAATAAACCTTTGAGTATTCCGAAAAATTAGAATGACTTTTTGATACATGCATATATATATATTTTTCAACTCTTAATGGGAAGGGTAATAACTCACAGAGTATATTTTATTTCCATGATCTACTGAAAATTTTAGTTATGTTGGAGCTATTTAATTCTTTGAAAAATCTTTTCAGATTTTTATTTTTATTTTATTTTATTTTTGACAAGCAGAGTGGACAGTGAGAGAGAGACAGAGAGAAAGGTCTTCCTTTTGCTATTGGTTCACCCTCCAATGGCCACCGCGGCCCGCGCACTGCAGCTGGTGCACCACGCTGATCTGAAGGCAGGAGCCAGGTGCTTATCCTGGTCTCCCATGGGGTGCAGGGCCCAAGCACTTGGGCCATCCTCCACTGCACTCCCTGGCCACAGCAGAGAGCTGGCCTGGAAGAGGGGCAACTGGGACAGAATCCGGCGCCCTGACCGGAACTAGAACCCTGTGTGCCGGCACCACAAGGAGGAGGATTAGCCTGTTGAGCCCCAGCGCAGGCCCCGGATTTTTATTTTATTTCAGACTATGAAAGCTTTAGAATGGTTCTAATATGCAACTGAGTAACCCAGTGATATTTAAATGTATTAGAATCAAAGCTGGACTTGAGATAATCAGTGTTTAGGAAATCCAAAGTCAATCAATTGTAAAGTTATTACTTTGTCATATTTAATCATTTCTTTTAGTTTCAAAAATTTCCATGAACAAATGGAAAATATGTGCCAAGTAAGAATGCATATTTGGTTTCATTATTTAAAGTACACATTTATGTTCTGTCATTGTAAATTTGTTTGACCCATGGTGATCAGCTACATTGCCAAGATGACTGAAACATGAGAAATTACATATATTTTAGCTGTCACCACAAAAAGATTCTCATTTCACATCATTAAACTCCTCAGTTTCTCAGGGGGTGTTTTCCTTTATAGCCCTAGGTAAATGTATTCCTCAATCCTTTGAATTTTTATGCTGCTTAGTGGGCATGCATTTTATATATAATTTAAGATACTTTTGCATATCAGCATTAGTGACTCCTATGCTCATTTTGTTAAGAGCCCATCTGTCTTTGTTTGTTGATATTGTCTTGCAATGAATATCATGTCTTTGATTTTGTTCTCAATGTCTTTCATGAGTTCTGTGAAATAAGAGATAAATTTGACAGAATCATGAAACAATGAAAGGAGAAGGAAAAATAATTTCTATATAAATTCTGATAATTACCTCACAAAAAGAGTATTTATGAGGGATGCATTAGTTTTGTAAGGTAAAAGCAAAATAAGTAATGTAGGAAAATATTAAGATATATAATTAAGAAGAAAAAATTCCTGAAGTAGTAAACTTGTCAATTCCAAAGAATAACCAGATGCCAGATAAAATCATAAGTAATAATCAATTGTGAACTATATCTTTGTGAAATTATTGGACTTTAAGAAGAAAGACCTTACAACCTACTGAAAACCATTTCTGGGGGATGGTAGATGTAAATATGAAAGGTAAAATATAAAGCATTTAGAAGTGTAGGAGAGTATGTTTATGTCCTTGGAGATAGTAAATATTGTTAAAATGAGGCACAAATTGCTAACTATTAAGGCAAAAATTGATAAAGTGATTATTAGAAGTTAATATTAGGAAAGTGGGTGGGAGAATGTGTGTGTGTGTGTGTGTGTGTGTGTGTGTGTGTGTGTGATTTGACCCATATATAATAAAGGTCTTACATGTAGAATACATAAATATTACCTACAAATCAATACAAAAACAGTAGAGAAATTGTCAAATGCCTTGAGCAGACACTTCATACTAGAGGCTGTCCAAGGTTCCCATAAACCCATGAAAAGTGTGACTTTATTTAGTTGTTGGAGAAAGTATAAATTAAAACCAAAATGAGATGTCACTCTACATCTGCCAAATTGGCTAAAATGACAAATCCAGGTGCTGGGGAGAATGTGGAGCAACTAGAAATCTTGTCCATTGGCCTAACAGTTCTACTCTTTTTTTTTTTTTTTTTTGACAGCAGAGTGGACAGTGAGAGAGAGAGACAGAGTGAAAGGTCTTCCTTTGCCGTTGGTTCACCCTCCAATGGCCACCGCAGCCCATGCGCTGCGGCCGGTGCACCGCGCTCATCCAATGGCAGGAGCCAGGTGCTAGGTGCTTTTCCTGGTCTCCCATGGGATGCAGGGCCCAAGCACTTGGGCCATCCTCCACTGCACTCCCGGGCCACAGCAGAGAGCTGGCCTGGAAGAGGGGCAACCGGGACAGAATCCGGCGCCCCGACCGGGACTAGAACCCTGTGTGCCGGCGCCACAAGGCGGAGGATTAGCCTGTTGAGCCACGGCACCGGCAACAGTTCTACTCTTTAGTCTATATTCCAATAGATAAGAATATGAATATCCATAGCTGCACACTGCAATTTCCAAAATGCAAAGCGGAAAAAGAAAGACTAGAGTGTGTGCAGGGAGCTAGGACTAGGTGGTGGAAGTATGCAGGGCATTAATGTGTTTGTATTTGTATTCGTTCTTGAATTTAAACTGACACTGTATGCTTAATAAATGTCACTAAAAGATACAAATGCATACATCAGAGGAACTAAAAACAACATAAAATTTACAATTACTAAGAGTAGATTTAATAGAAAGTATATGCCGCAAAAGAGAGTAAACAAGAAAATAAGCAAGAAAAAGAAACAGAATCTTTAAAATAAGAAGAGTGAAAGGACATCAAATACAATTTTTTAACAGTAAGAGAATGAAATAAACTCAATTGAGAAAAAAATATTGGGTTAAAAGAAAAAATTAGAGCATAAACTTGAATTACATGTATTTTCCATTTGAATCTATTTCTCCAAATATTTAAGTAAAGCTGTGGTAGCAAAGCTGTATCTAATGATCCCAAGGGATCTAATTCCATATGCTTATCTGAATGCTTTTTTAAGAGTTCTTAGGGCCTCAATTCTAGTGACTAAACTGTTTATATTCACTGGCAAACAGCCATGTGAGTTAAAAATGTTAATGTCTCATTTTTAATTATCCCTGCTTCTCTCAACTTGTGGCTACATGTAACTCTGCTTTAGAACGCAATCATAACTGTCCTTTATTGGAAGCATTTAAAGCACTGTTTATCTTTCCTGACTCTCAGCCTCCAATTATCTAGAAACCAAATGCTGTCAGCACAAAGGTGCAGATGCCAACAGGAAAGCAATGATTTGTATGCTCACTGGAATAACCATATGTATTCCTTGTGATGAGACTATTTTTACTACATGCTTGCCTTTCACTGAAATGTTCCTGCTATATTTTGAGAAAACTCCATCATAGAAAACTGAGGGGACCAGGAATCTAGCTATTTATTCTCTTACATTTTATTGATTTGTTAGTGTTTCCAGGTAACTGGGAGGCAGAGTCTGGATCTGGGTATCTGTTACACGGCAGGAAAGCGCTTTTCTGAGATGTGATTCCACTCGGTCTCCTGGAAGGCAGCCCTCCCCTGCCCTGCACTCCTTTACTCTGCAGGGATCTTCTCCCCACACTCCAGGCATGAGTCCTTCCAACAGCTGCAAGATGTCTGCCGTTCCTTCTCTCTTGTCTTACCTCCTGTGGTAACATTACCTGTCTCTGAAGAGGGACGTTTGTCATTCATGCTCACGCGTGATACTGCTGTGAATATGTACAGAAGTAGGCAGTTCTAGAACTGAGGCAGATGGGTTCTGCTGCGGTCTGCACACAAATTGTTGTTGATGCTTGATGTTGAGGATACGGATACATGAATCACTTGTGTCTTCTCCTGCTTCTGCCAAAGGCATTGGCTCCACCTCCTGCAGCTACTGCCTTACTGTTGGTACCAGTGGGGCTGATGCTTTGCGTTTCCCATGCCTGGCTATATCTGTTGAACTCTTGAGCATTTCTTGGTGTTCACTCTTATTGCAACTCCCCCTCAAGATGCAAGTTGGAGTCTATGAGCACATTTTTTTTTTTTTTTCTGATAGGTACCATGATACTCAGACTCTCCTCTTCCTTTAATTAGTAGCCATATCCTTGAGACAAGCTTCTGTCCTTTAAACTCACTCTTCCATTATAGGCCGATGGTTTTTCAAGAGGCTTCCCTGCTAGGGCTGCCAGAAAAAATATAGAATTCCTAAATTGCAATTTCAGATAAACTGCCTTAGTCTGTTCAGGCTATTATAAACATGCTGTAGACGGGTGCCTTATACACAACAGAAATTAATTTCTATAGTTCCAAGATGAAAGTACTTGCAGGTTGAGTGTCTGGTAAGGGGGCTGCTTCTAGTTCAGAGATTGTTCTGACAGGCAGAGTGGACAGTGAGAGAGAGAGACAGAGAGAAAGGTCTTCCTTTGCCGTTGGTTCACCCTCCAATGGCCACCGCGGCCCGCGCGCTGCGGCCGGCGCACCGCGCTCATCCAATGGCAGGAGCCAGGTGCTAGGTGCTTTTCCTGGTCTCCCATGGGGTACAGGGCCCAAGCACTTGGGCCATCCTCCACTGCACTCCTGGGCCACAGCAGAGAGCTGGCTTGGAAGAGGGGCAACCGGGACAGAATCTGGCGCCCCGACCGGGACTAGAACCCGGTGTGCTGGCGCCACAAGGCGGAGGATTAGCCTAGTGAGCCGTGGTGCCAGCCCATAGATTGTTCTATTCTCCCCATTTTCTTAGGAGGTAGAAGGGGTAAGACAGCTTTTGAAGGCCTCCTTTATGAGGGCACTAATCCCTTCATGAACCTCTGCCCTTGTGACCTTGCAATTCCCTCACCTTCACGAAGACCCACTGCTAAACACTAATGCATTGATAGTCATACGCATTTCATTTGTAGCAGCAATGACTAATTTTTGCTAAAAGAATATGCCATGAATATATGGGATATTCTTGTACTAAGAATTATTCATTGTTCATCTGGAATGTAAGCTTAGCTGGGATTCCTGTAGTTTTATTTGCTAAGTCTGATTATGGAATTCCGTATTTCTTATCAATGTAGACCAGTGAATGGCTCCCCACACAAGCCCATATAGGCTCGAATCCTAGAGTAAATTTGGTTTAGGCTCAAGGCCAGCACCCAGTGTCAGAAATAAGTCTGTGTGTCTGAATTATTATTTGCTAGCCTTATCTCATTCAGTAATCAAGAACTATTTGAGTCAGCCTTGCAAACTCCAAATCTCAGTCTAAACACTCGTTACAAAGGTGTAGCAGGCTTGGTGTAAAATCATAGGAGCAGAGTGTGCTGTGGTTAAAGGTAGAGCAGGGATTCCCTTCTAAGGGGAGCAGCTGATTGTTACCGCTCGACTATTTGGTTCCAGTGTTGCTAGATTTACCAGTTTGTCAAAAGAAACTGGACATCTGGATTGTCATGTGAAGTTTCCAGATTTTCAAATATTGGTAACTAAAAAAATCTTTTAAAATATGCCTATGGGCCAGCTTTGTTTTCAGTCTTTCTGTCTGTAACAGGCCTAAATGACTGCCTGGCCAGGCCCACATGACTGCGACATCCAAGCTGCCTTTCCTGTCTGTGTACCATCCAGGCCCGCCTTCCATGCACCACCAAACCCCCAACTCCACCCAACTATTTCCATGTAGCAGAAACCGCAAGTTGCAAATGTTATGAACTTAGAACTAGCACCAGCTGGAAATATTCAATATGGCTGCAAGACATGTGCCTGCACATAATGCCCTTATAATAAAATTCCGTAGCTGGCACTCACTCTCCCGTCATTCACGGAGTCATGATACTTCTGATCTTGGCACGGAAATGGTCATCATTCAAGCCACATTCCACCTCTCTTTGAATGTTCAATTAAACTCCACTCCAGATACCATCCCCTTTGCCCCTGATGATATAAAAAGATGAGCTCAACCTTGTGGAGGGTTTTTGTTTGCTGTTTTCCTTTGCTTAGGGTCTTTTTGTGTTTTGGTTTGTTGTTCATTCTTGCTTTTTCTCAAATATTTTTCTTTTGCTTTGAATAAATCATGTTTCCCTGCACATCTCTATGCCTCAGCTTGGAACCATGTGTAAAATAAACGCAGCCAGGGGCCCAGTGGCTCACAACAACCCAAATAGTTTTTCCTAGACTTCCTGGCTTATTTTTGACCTTCCAACTGCCTGCTTTGGTCTGGTATTCACAGAGACTCAATGAATGAAAAGAATGACCTGAATTTGGAAAACAGAAAGGGACTATGGATTAGGCAAGCATAGGCCAGTCTGGTTACTTTTGCAAAAACAATGTCAAGCATGTGATTCTGTTGTAGTAAATCTTGAGAATGAGATAGTCTAGAGGAGGAAGATACCTTAAGCTTGGATTGGAAGGAAACCTTTCCCAAAAGGTTTCTTGTGTTTTGAGCTAGTCATTTGAAGAAATACATTATATAATGATATAAGATAAAACATTTTAATAATAAAACTTCTAATATAATACCTGCAGTTGGAGTGACTTAGATAAACTCCACATAATTGGCCTTTTTAATTGAAATTTAGAATTTATGTATTTATAGTCCTTGAATGTTATGATGAGTTATTCTGATACACACCCTGGGTTGGATGAATTTCTCAGCATAGGATGCTAATTCAGACTCAGCAGCTCTTGGGGACAATATTAGCTCACTCTGCTCCTGAGATCTGTTTTTCATATGCTCAGAGATGTTCTGCCTTCAGCCTGTAACAGAGTTGTACTGTTGAGATTCTGGGAGGCTTTCTACTGGGCATCAGTGATTTCCTCTCCTAAACTACAAACACAACAGCCCTTCTGAGGAGGAAAGCAGGCAGGTTTGCCTTGGCAAAAGTCCAGTGGCTCAGAGTCAAGCCCTTAAGTGCTTTTTCAAGTGCCCAGACAAGTTTCTTTGAGGATCAGTCTGCTTGGTAGCCTAAGAAGGAAATTACCTGATCATTTCTGGTCTGGCATACATTAGTGTCCAGCTGTTACTTTCAATTCTGTAGGGGAGCAAAGTTGGACTGGCATCTTTCCTAAGTAGGAGAATACAGCTGGTAGACTATATAAAATCTTGACCTACAAAGGTTGCAGAATATATTATGAAAAAATGTACTTGATAATTTTTTATTCATGAAATGTCCCCTATCTGTGCTACATATTAGTGCCTCTAGCAGTATTATTTCTAACATTATTAAGGCCTTGAATTTTATAGGTATGTGCTGTGATAGTTTTAATATGTATACCATACACCCAGTCTCACTGAATCTAAATCTCCGGGGAAGAGGCCTAAGAATTTTCAGCTTTCTCAGTTTTCTCAGATGCTTTTGTTGTTCACTAACTTTTATAGAAATCTGGTTTAAACCCTAAAGCAAATAGTTTAACTTTATAGTTGGCATCTGTTTCAGAATAAGAAGAAATTTAAATTATACCAACATAGCACTGAGTTATCAGGATCTGTTGAGATGAAGATAATTGTTATTGCAAGTGCTTCATTCCAGTAATGCTCTGATTTTTTTTCAAGGCCACAAGGTTGTGACTCAGAGTAGACTCAGGGTGTGGTGTAGCTATCCCAAGAACACATTCATGTTTTAGAAGGTAAATCTTTTATGTGCATCTTGAATATTTCCACATTACCAAGAACTGTTTTCTGTAGAAATGAACTTATAGTGGGGTTCCAGCATCACTAGTCTGTCCAATTTTATATATAACTTCACACAAAGAAAGATTTATTTATTTATTTATTTATTTGACTGGCAGACTGAATAGAGAGAGTGACAGAGAAGTCCTCCATATGGTGGCTAACACCTCAAATGGCCACAATGGGCAGAGCTTGTCCAGGTGGAAGCCAGGAGCCCAGAACACCATCCAGGTCTCCCATGTGGGTAGCAGGGACCCAAACACTTGGGGCAGTTTTTGCTGCCATCCCAGGTGTATTATCAGGAAGCTGAATAGGAAGCAAAGCAGACAGCGATTGAACCAGAACTCTGATCTGGTATACTGGCATTGCAAATGGTAGCTTAACTTGCTGTGCTGCAATGCTGGCTGTTAGTATACCCTTTGTAACATTGCCATGTACTATTTTTCCCTCTTGTCTCAGAGAGGAGCAAATGGGGAGAAGAGTATGAAATGAATTTTTCTCAGGGACATAATCTATTATATCTAAAATCTATGACAAAAAGTCAAGAACTGTTCTTACCTAGGCTCCCTTTGCCTTCTTTTATTCTTTACCTAAATGTAAGCTTGTCTGTTTTACATTCTTAAATAAATATATTTAGGAAAAGATGTTGTGATGTTTGTGTATAGGCTTCATACCAATCATGTGGTTTCATTGTTAATGTTAGCATGGCTACTTTTTCTTTTCTTTTTTTAGCATTTCTTTCCACCATCCCCATCCCCACTTCCCCTGAGGATTTAAGTTCCTATGTCTGATGAATGATAGAATCTTAATCACATCCTGAGCAGCAAAATAGAAACCAAGTTTTATTACTAGCATATGGGACTATTCCCTAGTTCTTTCTCTGTTAAACAAAAGAAAAAGAATAAAAGAATTAGAATAACTTTTTCATACTTTCTTTAGCTATTTAAGGTAGTCTTTAGACTGCAGCAAAAATATGATTATGTATAGATTTAATAATCCATGGACAGAAGCTGAACTTCAAACAGGTTTATCCTATAATTATTTTCCCTAATTTAGAGCATTTATGAGTATTGCCGTATCTTCTGTATTCTAACTTCCATTGAGATGTAGTATAAGAACTGTGGACTTTCTTAATCACCTACGTGTGAATTCCCAGATGATGTGTTTTCAGAAAGGTTTTTTTAAATTTCTAAGTGTTTACTTATTTGTTTGGTCAGTAACTAGGTTTTGAGCACCTTTTGTGGGCCAACTACTCCTTTTTGAACTGAAGATATAGCAGCAAACAAAATCAACAAGAAGTTCTGACTTCACAAAGAATTTGTGTAGGGTCAGGCGCTGTGGTGTAGTGGCTAAAGTTGCCGCCTGCAGTGTCGGCTTCCCATATGGGCACCAGTTCGAGTCCTGGCAACTCTACTTCCCATCCAGCTCTCTGCTATGGCCTGGGAAAGCAGTGGAAGATGGCCCAAGTTCTCGGGGCCCTGTACCCTCATGGGAGACCCAGAAGTAACTCCTGGCTCCTGGCTTCAGATGGGTCCGGCTCTAATTGTTGCAGCCAGTTGGGAAGTGAACCAGCAGGTGGAAGACCTCTCCCCCTCTCTGCCTCTCCTTCTTTCTCTGTGACTTTCAAATAAATAAATAAATCTTTAAAAACAGAAGAGCTTGTGTAGGTAGAAGAGGTAGACAATGAAAATAGCAAGTAATAAAAGTAAAAAATAAATACTATATAAGTAAGTAAGTAATAACCAGGGCAAGAGGGACAGAGAGGGTTGGTTGTTGACCCTCATGCTTCTGATATTGCTTACACAAAACAGAGCATCAGAAATGATCATGGCATGACAAAGTACCATTTGGACTTTTTACTTTGTATATTTCAGCTACTGATAGCATATTTCATAATTTATAACCAAGATTATGAATGCATTTCCAGATTTGTCTAAATTTAATATCTCCCCAATATATGTCCTTATCTGAAAGTCCATTTTGAATGCATATCTAAGTGATTTTTGATTAAAAAAAATCAATGACTGACATTCCGCTTGTGTTAGATACCATGGGGTTGAGTGATGCATGAAAACCTCAGTAGAAAATCTTTTTAAAATACAATGTACTTGTCAGAGTTGTAAATTTAAAATGTAAGTAGAATAATTCCGAAGATATAATTTTCATACTAATTTGAGTTCTCTAAGGAATTTTCTAAGAAATTGACTTTAGAAGATGATATAATGAATTCTATCCATTCATTTAGTTTTTTAAAAGATTATTTGAGAAGCAGAGTGACAGAGAAAAAGAGGGAAAGGGAGAAGGAGAAGGAGGGAGAAAAATCTTCCATTTGTTGCTTCACTCCCCAAGTGGCTGCGACAGCCACGTCTGGGCCAGATCCAAACCAGAAGCCAGGGATTCCATCAGGGTCTCCCACACCAACAGCAAGGACCTAGATAATTAGGCCTTGTGCTGCTTTTCCAGGTGCGTTAACAGGGAACTACATCAGAAACAGTGTAGCCAGGACTTGAACTGGTGCTCTGATATGAATGCCAGCCTGGCAAGCTGCAGCTTAATTCAGTGTGCCTTAACACCAGTCCCTCACTTAATTTTTGCCCTTATATGCATGTATATCCAGATTTTGTGACTTGAAATTTATTCAGTTCAAAAAATTCTGTGTCAGAAAGAGGCTAGGAAATGATATACCTAGATATGGTACAACAATGAGTATTTATGAGAATCAGAAAAGAAAGAACAACAGATTTGAATGTAAAAACCTGACAGGCAGTGGGCATTTGGCTTAGTAGTTGGGACACCCAAGTCCCACATCAAAGTGCCTGGGCTTCGTTCCCAGATCTGGCTTTTGACTCCAGCTTCTTGCTAGTGCAGACCCAGGAAGGCAGCAGTGATGGCTCAGTTACTGCGTTCCTGCCACTCACGTGGGAGATGAGGACTGCATTTCTGTCTCCTGACTTTGGCCCTAGCTGTTGGGGCACTTGGGAAATGAACTAGCAGACGGAAGTGTGCCCTCTCTCTCTGCTTCTCAAATAAATTTAAAAATTAAACAATAACTTAAAACCCAATAACTATCTTTAATATAGAAAACTTTTTTGATATGTTTAAATTGACATACAATATTGTATGTTTTTATCATATGCAACATGATGTTTTGAAGTATGTATACCTTATGGGGTGGTAAAATACAGCTAATCAACAAATGCATTGCCATACATACTTATCATTTTTTGTGGTAGAAGCACATGACCTACGTTCTCTTTCCATTTTTA
The DNA here is from genome assembly GCA_949820135.1 of Sylvilagus floridanus. Lineage (NCBI taxonomy): Eukaryota > Metazoa > Chordata > Mammalia > Lagomorpha > Leporidae > Sylvilagus > Sylvilagus floridanus. Next base: position 132,116,452 of record OX463236.1, on the reverse strand, counting down.
AGAATTCAGTATATCATCCTTAATTATCATCACCTTACTGCACAATAGATCTGGTGAAATTTCAACCCTCTCTGTTAACTATGAACCTTTGACCAGCATCTCCCCCACTTTTACTCCCTTCAACCATGCCAGCCTCTGGTAACCACCATTCTAGCCTCTACTTCTACGAGATTAATTTTTTTTAGATTCTTCATTTAGGTAAGACCATACCATATTTGTCTTTCTGTGTCTGGCTTATTTCATTTAACAAAGTAACCTCTGGATTCACCCATGTTTTTGCAAATGTCAGGATTTTATAATGCAACATCATTCTATTGACTGAGTTTGAACCATTCATTTTATGTTAATGTGTTTGACTTCTACTGGAATATTTTCTTTCAAGTATATTAAAATTTTGGTAAAGTCATTGATTGTCCAAATGCGCAATATATATATCTAATATGAAAAATTCACTGAAACTTAAGATATAAACAAGAGCCATTGAAACACTTTTTAAATGATTGTTATTTTGTATTTATGTAGACTGTTGCTTATATTTGAAGTAGTTTTGTTATTGGAACACTAACTTTTTAAGATGACTTTGCTGAATCAATGGAAATTTTGAATTTGCTTGCTCTGAAAGCACCAGACTTTGTCAGAGTAAGATATTCAGATATACTAAAATAAAATCTGTATATCAAATGCATAACACAAACATTTTTGCACAGTGTAGTACTTCTTGGCTTTACTAGTTTTATGACTTTGCATGCTACAAATAGAGATCTGATCAATTCTATGTCTGTGCTTCCTGCCAAAAATAAAAATAATGAATAGTGAATTAATAATTGTGTGTATTGAATTATCAGATATACCATTGGCAGATGATAACTTGTATTTTGACTACACATCAGTCATAACCTAATGCTCCAATTCAGCTAATTATTGGGAGAATTTTACATATTAGCATGAGTTTTACATATTTAAATCCTATACTGTCTCTGCTACAAACATAATTTCATTGCAAGAAATCATAGAATACATTCATGTTAATATATAAATTGTAGCTCTGAGTTTTTGCATTACAATCCTGGATCAGTCAGTATATTGGGTAAAGGTATTCTACATGGAGTATGGAGCAGACAGAACGAAACACATAAAATCGCATGCAATAAAAAGTAATCCCAATTCAGCTTCTTACCTGCTGCAGTCCTAAAATGCTTATGGGTACTCCATCACTACAGGACTATGAAGGAAAGTGTGACAAAGAGGAATTCAGAGTGGTCTTAACTTGTTACAGTTATTAAAAATTATTTATATGTTGTTTATGGTCATTGTCCCACTAAACTACAGTCCTTTTGCTTTTTACTTGTTAAACTTCTTATTCAGGAAGTATCGGGCCTTTTTACTGTAATGTAAATTTAAAATATGTTATCTCAAAAAGTAAAACAAAAAGAAGGAAAGAGCGTGGGGGAGAAAAAGGAGGAGGGAGGGCAGAGGGAGGGTAGAAGATAATATCATTATGTTCTTAGAGTTGTTTCTACAAAGCACATTAAATCTGTTAAAAACTAATTACAAATTCAAAACATTAAAATATGATAAAAAAAAACCACTCCGCTGAATCCCCCAAAATATATTTGTATTTATTTATTTGACAAGAGAGAGAGGAAAAAGAAAGAGAGAGAGAACTCCCATACACTGATTCTCCCTAAAAGTCTGTAAGAGCTGAGGTTGGGTTGGGCCAAAGCTGTGAACTAGGATAGCAATCCAGGTCTTCCACATAGGTGGCAGGGACCCAGCTACCTGAAACCTCACTGCTGGGGCTGGGCCTGTGGTGCAGAGGGTAAAGCTGCCGCCTGCAGTGCTAGCATCCCTAATGGCCACCAGTTCAAGATCTGGCTGCTCCACTTCTGATCTAGCTTCCTGCGTGGGAAAGCAGTAGAAGATGACCCAAGTCCTTGAGCCTGCATCTGAAGAAGCTCCTGGCTCCTGGCTTCGGATCTGCACAGCTCTGGTTGTTGCAGCCATTTGGGGAGTGAACCAGCGGATGGAAAATCTCTCTCTCTCTCTCTGCCTCTCTGTAACTCTACCTTTCAAATAAATAAAACTTTTTTTTAAAAAAAAGAAACTTCACTGTTGCCTCCCAGGGCCCACGTTAAAAGAAAGATGGAGTTAGGAAACAGAGCTGAGTTATTACAATATGGAACATGGACATCTTTACTGATATCTTAATTGTTAGACTAATCTCGTGCAGATATTTTTCATAATTTTGTAAAAATTATAATGTGCACACATTACTAGGGCACATCCTACAGCTGTGTGGAGCTGGTCCATATAGTTTGAAACCAATGAGTCATCTTTCTTAAATAATTAAGCAAAATGTTAATGGTGTTTTTTCCTGTTTTTATAAATTATTTTTAAATCAGGCAGGCTGGATACAAAATGGTCACATAGCTACTTGCTGTCACTTTCCTCCCTCTTCTCTTTCATTGCCTTTTAAGGGTTACATTCACCTGATTTTGCAATTTCTTTGTGTTGATCATTGCTGCTCATTGAAGTATCAAGGGCCTGCCCATGCTTTTCCCTTCAGCAAATTTAGGTTTCATTAGATTCATTCAATAAAAACAAAAGCATACATTTAAAAAACATTTTTTAAATGAGAGAGAAAGAGAGAGAGAACATGAACTTTGGTCTGCTGGTTCATTCTCAAAGTACCTGCAACGGCTGGGATTGGACAGATGCTGAAGCCAGGAGCCAGGAGCAAAATCTAGGTCTTCTACATAGTTGACAGAGACCTATTACTTGAGCTGTCACTGCTGCCTCCCAGGGTCTGCATTGACAGGAAGCTGGAATTGGGAACTAGGTGAAGAGCAAACCCAGGCAGTTTGACATGAGATGTGAGCATGATAACCACTAGGCCAAACGGGCAACCCCAAACAGATTTTTGAGTGTAGACAGTGTGTTGCAGACAATACTCAGGGCTCAAGGTGTTCTTTGCGTGTCCTGCACACATGTCTGATGTGTGCTCCTTGTCCTGTGCACACATCCTCTGAGATGATATTATTGAAAAAGCCTAGATAATTTATCCAAATTCATACAGGTAATTGGCAAAGTTCAGCATTGGAATTTAGATTTACTTGACTCCAGAAATTAGAATCTTAACCATTAGACTACACTGATATTTTTCTCTCCTTTTTTTTTTTTAAAGAATTATATCATCTACATTCCAATGTGACTACTGTTTAATCTGATTAATTCATCCCGGTGTCATACTCTATTGGGATATTAATTACATTATAATATTTTATTCTGTTTATATTCCATATCTCAAGATCACAAGGTAGCACATATCTAGATTTTCAATTTCTTTAAAAAATGATTTATTTATTTATTTGAGAGGCAGAGTTACACAGAGGGAGAGATAGAGAGAGAGGTCTTTCATCTGTTGGTTCACTCCATAAATGGTCACAACAGATGGAGCTGGGCCAATCCAAAGCCAGGAGCCAGGAGCTTCTTCAGAGTCTCCCACATGGGCGCAGGGGCCAAAACATTTGGGCATCTTCCACTGCTTTCCCAGGCTATTAGCAGAGAGCTGGATCAGAAGTGGAGCAGCCAGGACACGAACCTATGCTCAGATGGGAGGCTGGCACTGCAGATGTAGGCTTAATCTACTGTGGTACAGCATGGGCCCCCAGATTTCTCATTTTTGAGTTTTCAAATGAATGAATGAGTTAGTGACTTAAATGAATATAACATCAGTCAGTGTGATTAGTGGCTTTACCCAAGAAGATGAATCTCAAGATGGAAATTCCTGGGAGAAGTTACAGTATTTTAGGGATAGATAATGCTTAGGACATCATTGTAATTTATCAAATCATTCTATCTAGTTTTATCGTTCTATTATAATAGTCATGAGAAGAAAATTGCTGTTTTTATTTTGAAAATTATTATGTTGAAGCTATTACAATTAAGTTGACTTAAATTCTTGATGTACTGAAAATGTGGGCAAAGAATTGCTACTATAGGGTTCACACACCATTAGAATTGCAGGTATGTATTATATGGGAGAAATGACATCCTTTCAGTGGGTAATAGCATGTTTGATTTATTGCTACCCAAGTGAGATATCTCAGTAAATGAGCCACATAAAATAAGTGAGGAAGGAGGAAGAGAAGAAGAAAAATGTACACCTTATAAATATCATTGTTATGCCAAATACACAGAAGTAGCCATTTGATTTTAGGAGTTTTCTTCTTTTGAGGAAGGTGGGAATTCCCTGGGCACAGACTCCCTATCCCTTTATCTCTATATCCATCTATCTATCTATCTATCATTACCTATCTATCTATCTATCATCTATCTATATTCAGTTATAGGTAGACTGTGATTTTTTTGTAGCTGGAAACATTCGACTGTGATAGTGTCAGAAAACCTAGATTTAGACACGCTAGATTTAGACTCTGGAACTGCAATTTAAGAGCTGTGTGTCAATAAGAAATTCCATTAAATTTTCTGAACCTGAATTATAATTATGTTAAACTGAAGATAATACTACTAAACTCACAGGAAGTTCTTGAGAATCATAATTAAATTATATAAGAAACCATAAACAGATCATGCCTTGTCAAAAGTACATAATAATAGTTGTTAGTTGAACACAGATTTCAAGTAGATTTAACTAACGGGCTCTTTTGTATTATGCATACAGTAGAAAAATGTACCTTTTAGAGAATTCCAAACTATTCTAGGAATGTACTCATTCACTCTGGGAAATTAGTCACATTGGTTAGCCAAGTTTTGAGATTGCCATGAGTTCATTTGCCCTACTTTGCCTTGCCTTGAGTTCTACTGCTCTATTTTTTCATCAAAAAGGGAGAAATAACTTTTAATTGGCTTTTGCTAATTACACACATAATTCCTGCTTACTTTATAAATATCAGAAAATAGATAGATAATTTTTAATAAATCCCTACATAATGCTATCCCAAAAAATAGATTCTATGAAGATTTTTCATCATTTTTTTCCTGACATTTTCCACAAGATGTACACATGGAAGAACCTCAAAAGTTTGTGGATGGGGTAGACATTAGCACAGAGGTTAAGAGGCTGCTTCCTATGCTTGCATCCCACATGCACGGTGCCTGACTTTGGCTCCATTTCCATTTCCACCTATCTGCCCATAATGTTCACCATGGGAGGTAGTAAATGATGAATCAATTAATTGTGTCCTTTGTCACCCTGGGAGGAGGCCTGGAAGAAGTGCCAGGCTCCTGAGTTCAGCAATTGCAGGCTTCTGGAGAGTAAACCAGCAGCTCTTTCCCTGTCTTGGTCTCTGTCTCTCTTTCATATAAATATAAATAAATGCATAATTTTTAAAAGCTCATAGAAAATAAAACTAAAAATAAGCTGATTGATGTTCAAAAAATTAAAATCTGTGCATAGCTTTTTCATAGTTTTTCATGATCTTTTTAAAGAACACTTGTTAGGTGTATTTATGCATGTTTGAAGATTTTGATGTTTAATGTGCTATTTTAAATACTTTTTGAAATTTTTAATCTCTATGGAAGTAAGGGTGACTCTTCACATTTTCATTGACACTATGTATTATTATTGCAAACTTTTATTATAAAACATGACCAGGTATAGAAAAAATACATGCATGGGAATATATCATATATGTATATGTACATATGAATTCTATTTTTTAATTTTTTTTTCATATGACAGGTAGAGATATAGAGAGTGAGAGAGAGAGACAGAGGGAAAAGTCTTCTTTCCACTGGTTCACTCCCCAAATGGCCGCTACGGCCGGCGCTGTGCCGATCTGAAGCCAGGAGCCAGGTGTTTCTTCCGGGTCTCCCATGCAGGTGCAGGGCCCAAGCACTTGGGCCTCCTCCACTGCCTTCCCAGGCCACAGCAGAGAGCTGGACTGGAAGAGGAGCAACCGGGACTAGAACTGGTGCCCATATGGGATGCCAGCACCGCAGGTGGAGGATTAACCAAGTGAACCACGGCAAATTCTAACACAGCAAATACATTTGTAATTACTATACAGGGCAAGAAGTAAAACATTTCCAATCACACAAAGGTCTCTGCATGTGCCCTATCCCAGTCATAGTCCCTCTCTGCTTCCCTTCAAAAGAGTGAAAGAATTCTCTTGGTTTCATAGATATTACTTTTTTGCATTTCTCTATGGTTTTATCAGCAATTATGTATCCCTGGGCATTATAACTCTCCTTTGTTCATTAGTTTAGCATGACGTGCCTTTTAAATCTCTCAGCCTGAAGATTCCCTCCTCTGGCCTCCTCCCTCTCTTTTCCTTATAATCTGCAGAAGCAAGTCACAGCCTGCAGAGTTCCTGCAGTCTGATGTTTGCATAATCATTGTACCATTTCTCTTCCCTCTGTATCTCTTCCTACTGACAGCTGGATCCAGAGGCTTATCAGACTTAAATTCACACTGACTGTAAGATCGTAGATGATTCTGTCCTCTCTTCAAAAAGCTCTTTCTTTTTGTGATGTTAGAAGTAATGATAGTCAATGCCTAGATGCAGTGATTCTTTCTGGATTGTCACATGTGATATTATTTATTTTTGTTTTTATTTATCACCTGAAATAATTTTAAAAGCATATGTTTTCCTTTATTCTTATTTATTAAGAGGTAGAGTTTATCTAGGAAAGACAGGGTGAATACCTTATTTATTCAGTTTTCATTATGTCCAGATAATAGCATTATAAAATCAAACAGTTAAGCATATTTGTGTGTGTATCTTGAGCCACTAGACTCATTTTTCCCACTGAAGGTCGCATTGCCCTAACTTTGGCCTGAGGAAGACTGACATTACCTTAGTAGTCTTTGACAGTTTACTTGCTATTGGCTTGTCCAGATGTTTCAGTCTCATCTTTTAGATTACGTCTCCTAGAACTGAAATTAGTTATCCAAGAACCCCTGACTTCTTCTAATGGGAATGAACATTCAGTGTCACAACCTGCGTGTTGGGGATGCTCACTGCTGCTGCATTTGTCGTTTTTTTCTCATGTCTTATATTGTTTTGGTACATTTCATCTTTCATGGAAATGGCGCATTATATTTTTGATATTTTTTCAAGTTCATCTTTTTGGGACACTTTCAGTGTATGTAGTGATGTTATTCTCCTCTGTATTCTTTTTCTTATAATAACTGCATTGAATGTAATCTTGATATTTTCCTCATGGTCATTTTAAAAGTAAATTTAGTTTTCCTGAAGTTTTAGAAGAAAGATAGGTACAGATAACTTTTCTAACTTTGCAAAACTCTTCTTAAAAATTGTCATGTAGTGTTTAAAACCATAACAGCTTGGTTTCTAAGAGCCACACCCCCCAAAAAAATTTGGACCTTCTCTTTCCCTTATTGCTACTGTCCCTATGCAATTTAACTTTTATTCCACTCCTAACAGAGTCATTCCCAGCAGTGTGAGATCCTGGGCTGGAAGACAGCCTGTTAATATCAATTTTAAGAATTCATAGGAGATTAACTGTCCCAATCCATTTATTTCATGAGACTTTTACAATCCTTGCGATTGTATTTGATAAAATCAATTCTAGTTCCAGTGAGTGTAGCATATCAAGGGATGGAGGTGATAGTGGAAGCAATTTGCCCTAGGCCCTGGCAAGAAGGGGACACACTTTCTCTAGAGAGTTAAAACAATAAAAAAGATCAGCCACTGAAAGTTGAATTACTGTAAAGTATATGCTTTAAATGACAAAATAATCCTTCCACTGGGTGGGTCATTCTCTGTGCCTTCTTTTTCTTTTAGCCATTGATCCCAAATTGGTCTACTAGATCTGAATTCATTCTGGCAGCATAGTTTCAAAGCTTAAGTGAATAAATTTCTTAATTTTATCCCACATAGTTTTTGGTTGTTGAAGAGTTTGGTAAGTTTTACTGCTGAACAATGTTTAAGTAGTGTCACCACAGGATAAAGGACAATGGAATCTCAGAAGGTAGCCTGTTCTCTTAATTTGAAATCATAGCAGACAATGTTACCCCATGTATAAATCATCCCTATATGCTGTTAAACAAATAATAACCAATTTATATGCAGAACTTGCCTCATAATTTATAGACCTTCTTCACTTATATTGGTTGGGCTTGACAATAATTCACACACATAACTGCCTAAAATCAGCAGCAATGGACTTCTTTTCCAAGTGAAGTTTGCCTAATTATAAATCTCTCTGTTGCCAAGGGACCTGAAGGTCAACGTTTTTTATTTGACAGTAGAGTTACAGACACAGAGAGAGAGAAACAGAGAGAGAGAAAGGTCTTCCTTCCATTAGTTCACTCCTCAAATGGCCGCTATGGCCGGGGCACTGAGCCAATCCAAAGCCAGGAGCCAGGTGCTTCCTCCTGGTCTCCCATGCAAGTGCAGGGTCCAAGCACTTGGGCCATCCTCCACGCCTTCCCGGGGCCACAGCAGAGAGCTGGACTGGAAGAGGAGCACCCAGGACAGACTCCAGTGCCCCAACTGGGACAAGAACCCGGGGTGCTGGTGCCGCAGGCGGAGGATTAGCCTAGTGAGCCACAGCGTGGGCTGAGCAGTTACATTTCTTTTAAAAACCCATGGACAAATTAGTTCACAGACATTTGCCCAGAAATGGATTATTTGCAGATTACGTGACATAGATCTCTATAAGGGGCACACCCTTCTCCATACCCCTTCACTCTGCTTTTCCTGCTTGCTCTGCTCTGAAGAAGGAAACGTCTAGATACATGTGAACCATCAAAACCAGCAGTTTATATTAACATGAACAAAATAAGTTATAAAGAACAGAGGATGCTTGAATTACTAATTTTTCTATAGTTGATGGTATCTTTAACTTCACACTTTGAAAAGATATTATGAATATCACTCATTCTTAGAGTTTCCTTTATTTGATAAGAAAAGTTTAATAAAGCCCTAGCATGTATTTATGTGATTTGGGGAACTATATCTTAAACAGGAGCTTTAAAGACATATCTCTTTAAATCAAAGTTATTAGATTCTATGATCCTGCAGTTCTGTGAGTCAGAAACTCACCATATTTGGATGTTCAATTTTCCACTTTCAATGGCTTCCTCTGTATTTTTTTCAACTTAACAAATGTAAAATATTTTAATCAAGTGAAAACAGACAAAAATATGACTCATTCTCCTCGACTGGGGATTGGTTTACTGATGTCATCCCAGGCCCTGCAGCCAACGGCTCTGAGGGGTATGATCAATCTGGGAGCCTGGGTTTCAGCCCAGAGCAGAGGCATTTTGTTCTAAACTCTCTTTATCTCTCTCACCCTCTCCTTTTTGTTTCCTTCCAAGAAGGAAAAAAAAGAAAACGCTCTTGAATAGTTTCATGCTTTTCTTGTGCGTCATACTGCGTACATTTCCTTTCAGCCCTCCTGTCTCCATCCCACAGCTTAATATATATTCCTTCTAGAGACTGTTTGCTGTTCTTTATGTAGGAAAAAGAGCCATAAAGATTTATCCTGGACAACTTGAAAGCTCTGCTCACTCTCTTTTCTTAGACTCCTGTTCAGGGAGGCAATTACCCTGTACTTCCATGGCTTTTTCTAGTATGTTTATTCTGAGGGCTCCAAAATCTACAACACCAATTTTCACCTTTTTGATGGAACTTATTCACGACAAAGTCTCAACATACATCATCCTCAGATGTCCTGAAAGCATTTTTAATCCAAAATATTCAAAGCAGAACTAGTTATTCCTACTGGCATCCAAATCTGATCTTTTATTTTATTTTACATTGTGGTCAAAAGCTTAATTATCCACCCAATCAGCAAGACTAAGATTTTTTTGACTTCTCTATAATCATGAGTCTCTGTTGAATTAGTGTCCAAATATTATTACTTCTTTTCAGAAATAACTCAAGAATTCAGTTCCTTTTCTATTGATAAAAGGAAGGCTGCTGAAACCAGAAGATTGGACTTTAAATCTTGAGTCCACCACCACTATCCAGGTGACCTGGGGCTCATGACTTGAAATTGCTCTGAACCTAAGTTTCATTTCTTATAAAATGGAAATAGTTACAGTATCTCTAGTGCAGGGATTATGGAATTAGAACAATGTCTATATATTTTAAGTGTTTTACAAATGTTAACAATTTTCTTTTCTTTTTTTTTTTTAACTTATATGAATGTCAGGGTGCCAGAGGGAGGTAGAGGCAGAGAAGAGATATTCCATCCATTGGTGCATTCCCCAAATGGTCGCAATTGTCAGGACTGGACCAGCCCCAAACCAGGAGCCAGGAGATAGGAACTCATACAATCTGCCATGTGATTTCAGAGGTCCAAGTACTTGGACCATCTTCTGCTGCTTTCCCCAGGCACATTAACAGGGATCTGGATCAGAAAATGAGCAGCTGAGACTTAGCACTGGTACTTAGATAAAGGATCCAACATCACAGGTGGTGGCTTAACCCACTGTGCTACAGTGCTGATCTATTTTCATGTTATTCTAAGTTTATTTATTTATTAGAAAGGAATAGTTAAAGAGAGAGGGAAGAAACAGACAGAGAAAGATCGTCTATCCGTTGGTTCACTTCGAAAAATGGCCGCAACAGCCAGGGTTGGGCCAGGCTGAAGCTAGGAGCTTTGGCACTTCATCTATCCAGATCTCCTATGTGGGTGCCAGGAGCCCAAGTACTTGGGCCACTTTCTGCTGCTTTCTCTGGAGCACTAGCAGGCAGCTGGATCAGAAGTGGAGCAGCTGGAACTCAAAATAGTGCCCATATGGGAGGTAGTGGTTTAACTAGCTATACCACAATGCCATCCCTTAAATGTTAGCAATTTAAAAAAAATATTTATTTATTTATTTGAGAGGCAGATTGAAAGAGTAGGGTAGATGAGAGAGAGGGAGGGTGGGGGAGGAGAGAGAAAAGTAACAGAGAGAGATAGATAGATAGAGAGAGAAATAGCTTCCATACTCTGCTATTCTCTCCAAATGGCTACAATAGTCAGGACTGTGCCAAGCTGAAGCCAGGAGCCAGCAACTTCATTCTGGTGTGCCATATGGTTGGCAGGGGCCCAAATTCTTATGTCATCTCCCACTGCCTTCCCAGGCACATTAGCAGAGAGCTGAATCAGAAGCCGAGCATCCAGGACTTGAACTGGTGCTCTCATACGGGATGCTGGCATCACAATTGGCAACCTATTCTGTAATGCCACAACACTGGCCCTTTTAGCAATTATTATTTTTATCACTATCATCTTCACTCACATAGCCACAACTTTTTCTCTTGCCTAGAATATTGAAACAGTTTTTTAACTGTTCTTCCTATTCCAGTTTTTACTATTCTGTTTTTTAATCCACAGCAAAGTGCTTATGCTGGTACCAGAATCCAATCAGAATAGAAGACAAGCAAGTATTTCAATACAGAGAATGGAAGATGTGTTGATAATCAGTTGTTAGAGAACTGGAAAGGAAAAAAAAAGCAAAAGAAATAACCAGAGGAATAACTGCAGAAGCTTCTATCAGTCCACAGCTGAGGGAACAAAGGAGAGACTGGGCTTTCAGGAGCTAGCAAGTGAAAACAAAAGTCTTCTGAAGCAAGACTCAGACATGGAGCAGGTGCTTTTCCTGAATATGATTGGTACCTCCAAGAGGGCAGATGAGGCTGGCAGTGGGAGGACTGACAGAAACTTGTGCACCATGGTGGAATGATGTTGATAAAAACAACAAACAGAAAAGAGGGAGCTCCTTTTCCTTCTACCATTATTAACATCTCCCCTCATATTCCATTACTGACAGAATTAAACAAGTAAGCAGTTGATAAAAGTGGGCCACTTGAACATCCCTGTGCCAGCATTTCAGAACAAAGTTTAGAAAGATGGATTGGAAATGCAAATCAGTAGCTCAATAACAAATATAGTATGCCTTCTAACACATGAATCAGTTCTCTTCTTCAGCTCCCAAACATTAAGTGGCTTCTCATTGCATTTATGAAGAAGTTCTAATTCCTCAAACTCTGGTCAAAATCTCTTTTTTGCCTGATTTTTCTTTTCTTCCATCATTACTGCCCACACCCTACCACTTAACTTCTAGTTCCTGCAGCACTATGCCATTTGCTCTGAAGTTGTTGACTCAATCTCTTGAAACATTTAATACCTCCTTTGTTTTGCTTTTGTTGCCTCTGTCACCTTCTTTTATGTTTTGACAAATTCCGATTCATTCTTTAAGAGCCATCTCTTCCAGTACACTGAGAGTTCCAGGCAAGATTAATGACCTGTTCCTCTGTCCTTTCAAAGATAGATTGCTTTTTCATTCATTCAAATGAAGTGTGTAGTGATCCATTATTCTGTCATAGACATTGTCCAAACAGATAATGATGAACAAAATATCCTCAGTTTCTGCTGTAGAATTCTCTGTGGCAGAGATTTTTTTTTAAAACTTGGATTGGAGTAACTAGGTGGTAATTAGGGAAAAGAGAATTGGTTTGGAGGAGAACAATAATAAATTTGGGTTTCGATAAATGTGATATTCTTTTGGTACATATAAGAGAGAAATTAAGAGGATTGTTGTATAGGCACAAGATACTTGTCCTCTATCACTTCCCAATACAATGTTTCAGGGTGAGTTGAGACATAAGATGAAATCCATTTGTTATCTTTGATGGACTGTTTATTTTTAAAGTAACATTAGAACAGCAACTAAAGGAAAAATAAAATATAGAGAGCCTATTGGGCTAAAATTAAACTTTAAAGATGAAATGGATTCGCAAGTTTTAAAGTAAATCTAAGAAAATTCAACAACAATTACTGACACATCAGTAGATCTGGAACTCTAGATCAGTGGGAAAATGAGACACAAGTGAATTCAAAATTTAGAAACAAGGCAGTCTGCAGTAAGTGCTGATTAATTAGCCTAGAAGGACATCCTGAAAATTTCTACATGTAGAGAAACATGGCACTAAGGAGGTATTCAGTTGTTATTAATTTAACAAAAATCTCTGGGCAAAACCCTGCTTGGTGAATGAAATGGTACTGTTTTCATTTTCATTTTGAAGTGTTAGAGGAATCTGAGGAACCAGTGTTGTGTCATAGCAGAATTGGGCCATTGCCTATGCTGCCAGCATCTATTCTGAGTGCTGTTCTAGTCCTGGTTGCTCCGCTCCAAATCAGCTCCGTGCTAATGTGTCTGAGAAAGCAGTGCAAGACAGCCCAGGTGCTTGTGCTGGTGCCATGCATGTGGGAGACCTGAATGGAGTTTCAGCTCCTGTCTTCAGCCTAGACCAGACTCAGCTATTGTGGCCAATTGAGGAGTGAACCAGCAGATGGAAGATTATCTCTTTCGATGTCTCTCCCCTCTCTCTCTTTAACCTTACCTTTTAAATAAATAAATACATAAATACATCTTTAAAAACCTACATAATTCCATTACATAGCCTAATTTATTAACCTAGGGAATTAAAGATCATTATGTGAAAATTCTTCATTCTTGGATAGGGAAATTCCTGGAGTAAGTTCTAATTTTTCAGTCATTGCTTTTATGAACATAAATGTGACATAGTTCACTTTCATTGAAACTTCAACATATATGTAACTAATTATATATTTAATTAAGTGATTTTTATGCTAAAGGATCATTAGCTCGTCTTAAATTTGTAACACACTTGTGGAAAATATTAAACTATCCAAAGAGAGAAGAGTTGTATCTGTGTAAGATGTGGCCTTGTTAATGAGGCTGGAAGTATTATATTACAGTTGATAAGGTGACAAAAATTCTTCACACAGCTCACTTTTCTGTAAAAAGTTTTAAAACATCAAAATGGCCCTCTGCTCTCTAAATTTGCTGATGCATTGCAACTTTGGATATTCCTTTATGTCCAATTCAGCAGTTTTAGAAACACTAAAATATTCTGCATGCAGCTGTGTTCCTACTTGCTCAGACTCCACATCTGCCAAGGCAAACACTGCTCTGCTCCCTGTAATTCTACCACTCCACTAGAGTTTCTCCTGTATTTATGGGATGGGTGTGTTAATTATAAGCTAGAGTTCTGGTGTTTGGTTCTTGACTACATTGTACTTAACTTCATTCTATGTTCTTTTGGTTAGAACTTGAAAGCAGTGCCACTTTTAGATTTGGGAGGTGGTAAAGAAATCAGACAATTATATTATGGTCAAGATATATCCTCATTATATTTCCTTGTCCTATATATGTGTTTGAAGTATGCATCCTTTCTTTTTTACAAAATAGGCATTAAGGACTCCATTGCATTTGTATTTCATCTTACAAGTTGGATTCCATTCTCAACATTAAAAAAAAATATTTTTAAAAATAGCCATTAGACACTTTAAAGAGTTTTGGAATCTTTGCTTTTATTTTATTTTGAAATTCATTCATTTATTTGAAAAGCAGACTGAAGAGAGAGAGAGAGAGAGAGAGAGAGAGAGAGAGAGAGAGAGAGAGAATATCCTGTCCCAAATAGCCACAACAGTCAGGGCTGGGCCATGCGGAAACCAGGATCTGGGAACTCCAACTAGGTCCCCCACATGAGTGGCAGGAACCTGGGCCATCATCTGCTCATATCCCAGCACATTAACACAAATTTGGGATGGAAGTAGCATTGGGAACTGATCCTAGGTACTCCAGTTTAGAATGTGGCATCCCAAGAGGCGGCTTAACCCACTGAGTCATAATCCCTACCCCAAATGCCCAATATTTTAATGCATTTTTGCACTACTTGGGAAATAAACATATTTAGCATATGCATGTGGAAAATTATAGTGTTAAGAAAAACTCTGGGAGAGTAAATAATTTCATTTCAGTATTGATAAGTAAGTAGTGAAACATAAGTGATCAAAATTGATTTCTAGGAAAAGTTAATATCTGAGTTTCTAATTTTACTTCTCATTCCCTCATCCTCATCGCTAATGTCTGGGTAAAACTCACAAAAAGATGATAATTTTCTTGATGATTCTCAAATTCTTCATGCCTTCATTAGATGTATTGCCTTCTTCAGAGTGAGTTATAGAAAATCATATTAACTTGCCTCTCGATTCACCTTACATGTTTAAGTATTGCTCTTATCTTTCATTTCTTTTGTTCAGTAACTTCAGTTTCCCACCATGAATTATAAGCTGGAGAAATTTAATTTCTATTCTTTCAGATAGTGAGCACATTACCTCATCTGACCAGTTCACATATTGCCTCTTGAGTAAGTCAATGTTCTTCCTTTTTCTACACTCATTTTCTTCACTTTGTCTTTCATTCATCCCAAATCCTACCTGTTATTCCAAGACATAGAATTCAGTGTATTTATAGTTATTTTAAACTAATTTTAACATATTTCATTTTTATTTTGCATTTTTCTTTTTTCTGTTTTTTACTTTCATGCTTTTTTAGGGAAGGTTTAGTGCACTTTATTTTTTTGTTTATATTCTACTCCCCCCTCTGCTAGATTATATTCTTTGTATTTAATTTCTACTTATTTTTATAATTATTCTAGATATGTTAACATATATAAAATTAACAATCTAAAGTTAATATCTTTAACCTTAGGCTTAAAATGCTTTACTCTCTAAATTATTTCTAGGTATGTTTATATATGTGATGTTTGTTTTTTATATGATAGTCCTTCAAAAAGTTCACAAAAATATGGAATTAAAAGATAAATTTAAGGGTAAGCATTTAGCTGAGCAGTGAAGATGCCAGACAATATACCTGTGTTCCACATAAGACTACCTATTTTTTGATGCCTGATTCCAGCTCCTGAATCCAGCTTCCCAACAGTGCAGACCCTGGGAGGCAGCAGTGATGGCTTAAGTAATTGTGTTTCTGCCATCTCTGTGGAGACCTGGATTGTGTTCTTACCTTTGGCCCAGCTCAGTTCTGCCCATCAAAGGGCATTTGATAGAATTGTGGATGGGAGCTCAGTCTCTGTCTCTCTCTGCCTCTCAAACAAATGGACAAAAGCTTAAAAAGAGATTAAGTTTATTTTGGTGTAAAAATTATTGAAATCTATTAATTTTTTACTAAATCACATTTCCAGGAAGTTTTAAATAACCTCTCATGTTTCTCAGGCCTGGAAAGCCAAGACACTGTGGCAAAAAAAATGACCTAAATGAAAGATCTCTGTGAGTGAGATCCCAGGGGAAAGAACGGACCATCAGAGAAGGCAATACCTTTCTCTGAGGGGAGAAGAGAACTTCCGCTTTGATTATGGCCTTGTCTGAATAAGATTGGAGTTTGTGAACTCAAGAAGCTTCCATAGCCTTGGAAGCTCATGACAAGAGCCTCAGGTGATTACTGCTGTCATAAATAAGAGTGTCAATTGTTGAAATAACAACAGGAGTCATTGTGCACTTACTCCCCATGTAGGATCTCTGTCCTTAATGTGTTGTACTATGTGAATTAACGGTAAAACTCCAACTCCAACACTACTTTATACTTTGTGTATCTGTGTGGGTGCAAACTGTTGAAATCTTTGCTTAGTATAAACTAAGTTGGTCTTCTATATATAAAGATAATTGAAAATGAATCTTGATGAAGAATGGGATGGTTGAGGGAGTGGGAAATGGGATGGTTGTGTATGGGAGGGAGATTATGGGGGGAAAAGCTGCTATAATCCAAAAGTTGTACTTTGGAAATTTATATTTATTTAAAAAAGAAAGAAAGAAAAAATAACCTCATATATGTAAAAATGTATTATATATAATAGATAGTATATTCACTAAAAAGCTTGAAACTTAAAAAATACATAGTATATTAGATATAATACATATACTTTTCATTTTTTATTATTTTTATTAATCCATTGTATATTTAAAAATTGTTGGGGCCAGCATTGTGACACAGTGGGTTAAGTAGCTGCTTGCAATGATAGAATCCCATGTCAAAGTGCCAATTTGCAACCCAACTGCACTGCATCTAATCTAGCTCCGTGCTATTGCACCTGGGAAGGTTACCCACATGGGAAACTATGGTGGGGTTCCTGGCTTTTGGTTTTGGATTGGCCCAGACCTGACTGTTGCAGCCATTTGGGGGAGTGAACCAATGAATAAAAGGTTCTCTCTCTCTCTCTCTCTCTCTCTCTCTCTCTCTCTCTCTCTCCTCCCTCTCACTATTCCTTTCAAATAAATAAAGAAATCTTTAAAAAATTGTTTCATAATGCCATTGAATCTTTATGTTTACCTAAGTGTATACCATTTTCTTTTCATGTATTTCCTTTTTGCATCTCAGAATTTTTTCTGATGTTTTTATTGATAAATTATTTTATTGATAAATTATTTCTGATGTTTTTATTGACAAATTAGCTATTAGCTTATTTGCTGTTCCTTTCATAGCTATTTTTCTTTATTTTCCTCAGACTGATCTTTCAATATTCTGACTGTGGTGTGCTGGAGTTTTGATACAATTTTGTGCTTAACTTATTTGATATAATGTGTTTATTACTTGTGATACAATGTACTTATTTTTTAACCTATCCTTCTAGGGTTTCTCACATTTTTCTAACTGTGAGAATCAGGATACCTTTTTAAAAAAGATTTTATTTATTTATTTGAGAGGTAGAGTTACAGACAGTGAGAGGGAGAGAGAGAGAGAGAGAGAGAGAGAGAAAGGTCTTCCATCAGTTGGTTCACTCCCCAATTGGCCACAATGGCTGGAGCTGAGCCGATCCGAAGCCAGGAGGCAAGAGCTTCTTCCAGGTCTCCCATGTGGGTGCAGGGGACCAAGTACTTGGGCCATCCTCCACTGCTTTCCCAGGCCACAGCAGAGAGCTGGATCAGAAGTGAAGCAGCCAGGACTAGAACTGGCACCCATATGGAATGCCAACGCCACAAGTAGAGGATTAACCTACTGTGCCACAGCACTGGCCTCCAGAATAATTTTTATTTTGAAAGATTATCAGCCATTATCTCTTTGAATATTTCCCCTCTTCCATTCTTTTTGTTTCCTCCTCCTGTGACTCTTATTAGATGTATTTTAGAACTTCTTATTCTAACTAATATCACTTACTATCCCTTTCCTGTGTTTCATCTTAGTGTTTTTCTGTGTTGCATTCTGGATATTTTCTTGAGTTCTGTTGTCCAGTTTCCTTATTCTCTCTGCAGTTATGTTGAATCTGCCTGATTTTGTATTAACTGCACATGTTGTCCACTTTATATTAGTTGTAGACCAGTTATTGATACTGTGTTAGTGATTGTTCTAGGATTTTAATATACATTTTAGTTGGTCAATCGCATTCAATGTTGAACCTTACAGAATTATTTTTCCAATTCCTCCTTGGTATGCTTTGAGCTATGTTTATCATATAGTTAATTTTTGTATGCTATAATTGCTACCATTGTTGCTTTAGACGTTCAGTGTATTTCTGAGTGAAATTAATAAAGCCTCTGTTTTCAAAATAAACTATCTTCATTTTGATCATTTCCTTAGATATTTATTGCTCTATACAGATCCAAGTGTCTGTTATATTCCTTTTGCCTGAAGAATTTTCTTTAATATTTCTTACATTGAGGGTTGTCTGTAATGTATTAACTCAGTTACTGTTTGTGTCAAAAAGGTCTTTATTTCTTTATTTCTTCTTTTTCTTTTTCATTTGAATGGAGCTGCCTTAGGGTATCAATCTTATGGCTTTGGTATTTAGAAATAATTGACTAAGTCAAGAGGCAAAGAGACAGAAATATAGAGACAGATACACACACACATACACACACACACACACACACAAGTGCATATGGAAGGGAGAGAGAGAAGAGTAGCTCCCATATGCTGGTTCTTCCCTCATATGCCTGAACAGCCTCCAAGTAGGGGCAAAGAAGAGAGCTTAGAACTCAATCCAGCTATGCCATGTGGACAGTAGGAGCCCGAACACTTGAGCCATCACTGCTTCATTCTATGGTTTGTAAAAGCAGGAAAGTGGGAATTTCAGCTGAGAATTGAATCCAGGAACTCTGATGGAAGACAAGTGTGTCTTTAACCGCAAGACAAATGCCCACCCCTATTTCTTCATCATTTTGAAAGGTATTTTTGGTATGTGAAGAATTATTGGTTGAATTTTGTCTTTCTGAATTTCAAAGATAGTATTTGTCTTCTGTCTTGCAGTATTTCTAGTGAGGACTGTGGTGCCATTCTTTGTCTCTAGTTTTGTAGTATGTCTTTTTATTTTGGCTGCCTTAAATTTTTTCCTTTTTTATATTAGAATTTTAGAAATTTACAAATGGTGCGTGTAGGTATTTAGTCTGAGCTACTTCAGTCTGTGCCTTTTGTGTATGCTATTTTTTGAGAACACTTTTGGTCATTTTCTCTTCAGAATTTTTTTCTGTCTCATTGGCTGTTTTCCTTCCATTTGAAAACCTATCTTGTTCTCATTTTGTTGGAGTTCAAGCTTCTTGCCTTCCTTTTTTGTAATCTCTGCTCTCTTTTGGGTTCAAAAATTGATTTTGAAGATTATCTGATTTTCAATCATTATTATAAGACGAGTGAGGCAGTTGCCAGTTTTTGCTTCTTAGGAGATAAGAACTCCTTAATTCTAAATTTGAGGTGCTATCTAATGACTTTGAACAATGAGTTATGAAAATTAGTATATTTCATCTTTTTTCTACTTCTCCTTTTCTTCAACTGCTTAATTTGAGTCAGTCTATTTATTACTTATGCCATCAGATTTGTTCTTTGTGCCAATAAAGAAGGAGCAATAACAGCTGGTGAATTATCCAGGGCCTGCCTTTGTCATCCCTAGGACTGGAGAGGCAAAGGAGAGCTTATGGGAACCTTGCGGAATGTGGCTGTAGGACAAAGCTACTTCCCTGGAATGCAATCATTCTCTGTCCACAGCCTGGCAGGAGGGGACTAAGCACTCTGCTTACATTCTTCTCCTACTGTGCTTTCAACTAGCCAGATCTCAAGGAGCCAAAGGACCAGTGTGTCTGTGGTAGCTGTGTGAGTGGCCAGTGAACCCGGTATGCCAAAAAAGGAGAAAACCAAATGCATTTGCATTGTTTCCTGTGGAAATTTGTCAAATGAAGACACATATTCTTTTTTTAAGATTATTTATTTTACCTATGTTAGTCATATCAAAACACATATTATTTTTGTTTTGCATAGTTCATACTTGTTTATTATTTACCTGAAGGTAGGTAGAACTGAATATGCACAGATGACATTCCTGGGAGCTATTTTTTTTAAGATTATTTATTTTAAAGATAGAATTACAGAAAGAGAGAGAGAGAGAGAGGGAGGTAAAGGGAGAGGGAGATGGAAAGGAAGAAGGAAGATGGAGAGGGAGACAGAAGAGGGAGAACTTCCATCTGCTGGCTCATTCCCCAAAGGGCCACAATGGCAGGTGCTGGGCCAGGTTGAACCTGGGAGCCAGGAACTCCATTCAGGTCTCCCGCATGAGTGGCAGGGACCCAAGCAGTTCGACCATCTTCTGATGCCTCTCAGGTGCATTAGCAGGGAGCTGGATCAGAAGTGGAGCGTTCAGGACTGAAACTGGAGCTAATATTGCATGCGGGCATCACAGATGGCTCCTTAACCCATTGTGCTACACCACTGGTCTCAAAACACACATTCTAGTGGTAGATATTCTATTTAGCTGTGTTGGTACAAATGTAGGATTTTTAATTGTATAGCTTTTTTTTTTTAAAAAAAGATTTATTTTATTTATTTGAAAGACAGAGTTACAGAGAGATTAGAGACAAAGAGAGAGGTCTTCCATCTGCTTGTTCACTCCCCAGAAGGCCACAATGGCCGGAGCTAAGCCAATCCGAAGCCAGGAGCCAGAAGCTTCCTCTAGGTCTCCCACTTGGATGCAGGGACCCAAGGACTTGGGCCATCCTCTACTGCTTTCCCAGGCTATAGCAGAGCTCTGGATCAGAAGAGGTACAGCCGGATCTCAAAGCAGTGCTCACATGGGATGCCGGCACTTCAGGCCAGGGCTTTAACCCACTGCACCATAGTACCAGCCCCCAGTTGTATAGCTTTTATCAACAGAATTTTTAGATTTCTGACTGTTTTACTTTTTAATTGCCCACTGTACAGCTTCGCGATTCAGTGGACTCAAAAAAACATAACTTTGTAGACTATTCTAAATTTAAAAGAAGAAAAAAATTCTTGATTAATATTATCTTTATAAGTCCTACTCTGTAGTCATGTTATTATTCAGTCATCTCTGTTGTTACCAATAATCCAATGATTTATGTTTAAGTTTTAGTGACCATTTATATGTAGATTATATAAATCATTTCTAAATAATTATGGAATTATTAAAATATTCTGTTACTTTTTGATCATGAGACTGACCAGTAATTCATATTTATGGGAATGGAGGTCTTGATTCTTTTTCTTAGGGAGCAATAGTCAACCTTGGAGACGAAGCATAATTACATGAAAGAATAAATAATAGTGCATATCAGCTTATGATGTGTAGGGAAATAGTGATTCAGGTTAATAGATGTTACAGGATTTTAGAGAAAGAAACTTGTTGGCATGGCTGAAGGAGTGCATAAACAGCTGATGAAAAAGTTAGAAATTATGGTAGAATTACTTTGCTTCTCAACTCAAGCTCTAAAAAAGTCACCATTGTTGAAAAAAATGTCACTATCTCTGAAGGTAATAAATGGTGGCTTAAAGTTTACCATCATCTTAAACAATTATTTATCTCTATCCTCAAAATGGCAATTTATATATGTTTTACAAGGACAGGTAAAGGGTTGATATTCAAACTTATAATTTGTTTTGTATTTACTATTCTGCCTATCAATTTCTGGATAATTAACTCAGTTTCTTAGATATGTCACTAATGAAAATGTCTGATAAATTGCTGTGGCCACTATGTGTTTCCCATTTATCAATAAACCAACAAATTTTTTTCTTGTCTCTCCTATCTTTCCAGCAAAACGTATGCCTTGCTTTTCCTTTTGCATTGAATTTCTTCAAAAAGAAGCTTCCTCCACCACATTTATTCTTTTGCTAGCCACATCTCATCCAGTTACAGACAAGCTTCACACTGTTTTGTTCATAACAAAGTCTTCTGCTCATAGTCAGATAACCACAGAGGAGAAGTATGAGATCTCACCTTACTGCAGCAGTGCTAGACATCAGTGACCGATCAGATTCTGTATTTGTCAACCAATTAATTATCTTATTATCTTTATATTCATAGTATAAAACTAGTGTATTAATTTTCCCAGCTTCCCTATGAAAATTTGGTAAGATAAATAGTGCGATACATTTCTTTCAGATAGGAGTAATAAAATGCTAGATATAAATATATACCTCATTAAAGGTTAATGTAGCATAATGAAATACAATAAAGACCTTGAGAAATTTCTGTTGCCTAAGAAAAAAACACTAATTGGAGTCATCTGACCATTTGGAGCTTCTCTCTGTCCCTTAAATATATCAAACAGATCCAACATCAGTGTGTATAAGCTTTTGTTGAAGGATTGTTTTTCCCTGGAAATTTGTCATAGTTGGATACTCTTTTGCCATTTGGACCTCAGTTTAAACATCATTTATTAAATAAATAAACCTAAATATCATTCTTTTAAAGCCAATTCAACAGCTTTAATATGTCTGTTTCTACTGAATACCTTCATCTACCACCCATAATCTTAGAGCACCTCCCTAGAAACTCTCCAAGCTCCATTATTTATAATAAAATTGAAGAAGAGTTTAAGAAATTATCAATAAGGGGATAGCTAAATAAGTTATAGATGGGACATATGATAGGATATGATGCAATCTTTAAAAGAGCTATATATAGAATTTATAACATACATTGAAAATAAAAGCACTACATTAAGCAAAAGATTACATGTAAAAGGCATTTTCAAATGAAAAATATCTTCAAAGAGATATAAATGTTATAAATGTTAATAATGATTATATCAGATAGGAGTTTATTAGTGACATTCTTTTCTTTATATTCTCTACGTTTTCTCTTTTCTAGTAGTGTCAGTAAAACATGTGATACTGTTATATATTTGAAAATTAAATACTATATCCAAATTTAGTTGAAAAATGTACATGCTTGGACCATGCTCTAGGGCAGTGTTTTTTAAATGTATGGTTTGGTCCCAGAAGCTCCTCAGACTCTTATAATTATTGAGGACACCAAATAAATTCTGTGGATTATATCTATTAATGTCTACCATTTTAAGGCCTAAAATGAGAAATTCAAATAAGTCTTTAATTCATTTATCAACATACTTAATCAATGTTAACATAACTGCTGCATTTTTTATGAAAATACCTGCATTTACTAAAGCAAATTATTAATAAGAAGTATGATATTACATTTTGGAAATGTCTTCAATAACTGGCTTAATTAAATTCAGGAATCTCACATTTGCATCTGATTTCGATTGTTGTAATATATGAAAAAATCTGGCCTCATGCAAATATGTGGTTGGAAAAGGGACATTCTCACTGTCACCCACTCCCTAGGAATGGAGGTTGAGGGAGCACCCAGAGTGTTCAGCATTTTCTGGAACAGAAGAACTAGAAGTCAGATCTGAGTTTGAGTCCTGAGCTGCTTGCTCATGTGATCCTTGTGTAATTTTTGCATGGCATTTAATCCTTCTGAACTAAATGCTAAATAAGGTTTGTGTCTTACTGTGTAGGTGAGAAAAATTAATGAGGCCTTTGAGTACCAAAACTAAGACTGAGCTACAAGAAGGGTCATTTTCAGATTTTCTCAATTTAATCAACAAAGGCCTTTTATAGTAGTTATAGTCAAAGCTCTCATGGTCATAACTGGTAAGGGGCTAATCTTCTATTCTTTCTATTACTTTTAAGAAAGTCTGAGTTTCCATCAGCCTGTCTCCCTCATTCTTATTTCTCACTGTTTCCCTCCAAGTCCTTTCTCTCCTTTTAACTCATCTTGTTAGATCAATAATAGAGTTGTCACTTCTTTCTGAAGTTAGGCAGTGTAAAGGAAACTGCCATACCAGAAAACATCTTATTACTCACTGCTCTTTCCCTTTTTCCCATCAAAAATGCACTTTAAAAGGCCAAAAATAGCAAAGAGTTGAAGACAGTTGGTCTCAGTCTGGTTGTGTTTAATCATCCCCTATGTTGAGGTAAAATAAACAAGAATAAGAATTATAGTTAATATTTTATTCATTTTTAGAATTAATACAACCCATTCATGAAGAATTCTTAAAACACACAGGAATATGAAGGGGCTTCCCCCATACTGTTTTGCAAAGAAGGACTTGGGCTCTGAGGACCTATGTAAAGCAGTGGTCAGAGGCTATCCCTTCCTCAGATAGAATGGGTAGTGAGAGCTCACGCTTCCCATGCCCTCCCATCAGAGAGGACATTCTTTCGGAGCTAGCCCACTTCAAGTTCTTGACGCAAGCTCAGTTTCTGTTTCATTTTTTTCCCCTAAAATTCCTCTGATTATACTAGGAATTCGTTTCCTTTTCTTCTGAGTGTGGGACTGTATTTCATCTTTCTAAATACCTTACATTACTAGTTGCCCTCATTGACTTAGAGAAGGGAGCAACCTATATGTGATGAGACTTTTTTCCACTTTTCTCTGTTATGTTGACTCAGTATGATGAAAAAAGATGACCACCTCGGAGTGATTGTGGAAAAAGGGATGAGGCCACTACGTGAAAAGTAGACGTTGAATTTATGTGTGGTTGCTGATTCATCCACATTTTTGCCTGAGCTATGTCTTCTTTTGGAAGCAAAGAAATAGGTGTGGTTCTACAAGAAACAAACCATGCAGAGCAGTTGAAAGTCTCTTTTTGCTACAAGAGTGAAGATGTGAGAGATGTTATTGATGTCTTTCTGTGCCTTCTTGATGACAGAACATTCTGGAGACTCCAGTGCAATAGTTTTAGCTTTGTGAAACAGTTAAAAATATCATGCTACTGTGAAATATAATAACTAAAATATAAATTATCTTTAAATATTGGCCAGATCATTATAAAATAATGGTATTGTTAAGGTTGGGATTTATTGCAGTTGGTGTTAAGAATATGTCCTGGCCCTTCTTTCTGTCACCTGTACTATACACATTTCATGATGTTCTCTAGGAATTTTGAGACATTAGGTTTTTATTCCCCCATTTTGTAGTGTTCAGTGGCTGATAATTTAACAGTGTAGGGTACTAATAATTTCTTGAAGTCACCTAATTTTTCCTTTGTGGCGTCCCTAATTTCCCTCCTGATAATCTTTGCTGTAGTGCTAGGATTTTTTGAAGCTCTGCTTAAATTCCACACATTCACAAGCTGTTTCCATTTTCCTCCTGACTCCAGGTCCTGTTACCCTGTCAGGTTCTTTCTGTTTATTTCTATGATAGAATCCATCCCTGTGTAATGTGCATTGTAGATATAAGTGCTTATGTCTGTTACCACCCAACCTGCTAAGTCTTTGCACGTATTCACGTATTCACATCCTCAAAGTAATCTCCCAACAAATATGCATTATAGTGAGTTACAGGTGACTTTTTACACTGGACCCTCCAGCCTTTTCTTAAGTAGATGAGCACATTAAGATGAGCAAAGAGCATTTAAAACCAAAGTGTGCATGACTGATACTCATGCTTCAGTAGCACAGTAACTTTATCCTATTGGTGATTTCTGTGTCCAAAATAATTGCAGTGTTTGGAGAAATTTTAACAAAGTCACAACATATTTGAACAAAATTCAGAATTAATACAGGAAATTAACTGCATTGTGGCTTCTGGAGCCAGCTGGTGTGCCTTAGACACTCATCACGAATAAGAACTAGTAAAATTCTCTTCCTACAAATAAATGGCTATAAATTTAATGCTAGTAGGTTAATAGGAAGAGAAATTGCCAAATGTTCCAGATATCTGCTGATTGCCTTAGCTATGTATTATATTTATAAAAAGATATTTCAGATGCTCTAGGAACAATTTTCAATATCATTCTGATTCTAAAACTTGGAAATGGAGATGATGCTAAAGAAAAGACAAGGCACATTTATAAAATCTCATTCATCCGTGACTACATTGCGATTGCAATTATTCCAAGGAAAACAAAAGTATCTGTAAAGCAACAAAATGAAATCCATGTGTTCCTCCAAATCTCTTGAGATTATGTCATTCACATATAAAAAATTAAAATAGGACACTCTCCAAATGGTGAATGGAATCTACATTATACTTGCCTACATTTTAGTATATAATTGAGAGTTCAATCACATGATCAAAGATTATTTAAATGCATATTTGCATATTTGTACTAAAGTGATTGTGTTCATTACTTTAAAATATTTAAATAGAAATTATAATTCAATTGCATCCATTATTGTAGATCAATATTGCTGTTTTAGCTTTCTAATGGGTATTAAAGTACTTACACTATTAAGAATTATAGTGTTTGTGTGTCCATCTGAACAATCAACAGTTTCTGGCTTTAAATAGCTGGTAAATTTTCAGTTTCTACCCATTTTATCATCCACTCATGATTTTGAATTAAGGCATTTTAATTTCTTTTAAAAAAAAGTATCACTGTAGTAGGGATAATGATGAGATTTTTTTTGCATTTTGGCATTAGTCAAGACTTGACCACTGTTGGACATTTTCCATTTGATTCACTTACATTGGGGAGAGAGATAGGGCTGTATCTTTTTATTACTAACATATTCTCCAAACAAGGATTTTTTTTTAAACTTGTGGGGCAGGAACGAGGCACAATGGATAAGTCATCACTTGGGATACCCACATCCCACATTAGAGTGGTTGGTTTGAGTGTCCAGCTCCTTCACTTCCAATCCAGCTTCCTGATGCTGCACACCCTGGGGTGCAGTGAATGATGTAGCAGTACCTGAGTCCCTGTCACCCAAATGGGAGACCTGGATTCAGTTCCAGTCTCCTGGCTTAGGCTTGATCCAGCTCTGGTTTTGTGGGCATTTGGACAGTGAACCAATGGGTGGAAGATCTCCTTACATCCTTCTGCTTCACTCTCTGTCTCTGCATTTCAAATTAAGTGAGAATAATAAATAAATTTTAAAAATAAAAATTATTAGATATATAGAAAAGGAAAAAAATTAAAAATTGGTATTCAGTGTTTCTGATATATTGATGTTTGGTATATTATTTTAATGAACCACTGGGCCCAAATATGAAATGTAAAGTGAAAGTACAACAGAAACAGAAAAATGAAAAATTCATATAAAATTCTGTCCTTTCATAAGGAACAATTTATGAAAACTTTTTACTTTTCTCTCAAAAGCAGAGTTCCATAACTCTGTAAAATAGAACTGCGGTCACGAAAGAGGCCACAAAGTAGTTTTGCCCAACATAGAGGACATTTCAGAATACTAAACAAAATACTTACAGACTTAATGGTATATGAGGATATATATACATTGCATGATTTCCCTGCCATCTCCTGTCCTTTCCATACCAAGAGAAGATACATTTTCTGTACTTCTGACTGCCACATAATTGTCCATTAAACAATGCACGATCTAGAAGCCTAATAGCTGAATGACTTTTTATTTTTTGGGAGGAAACAACTTGAGACTCTTAGGCTTTTAATATGTTTTAAAAGCAGCACATGAATACTGGCACACTCATTTTGTATAAATGGCAGTTAGTGTCACTGAGCTTCTGGACAATTTCCCCTTTGTAGCCTGTACCTTGTTCTGCCATCTAAAAAGTTTCCCTGAGGGGAAGCCCTGAGTCATGGCCTCTCATTTTAGCTACCAAGAAAAAAAAAGAAAAAGTCTATTCCAATACAATCATCCATGTTGCAAGATTCATTGGGCTTAAAAAATAAACAGATTAATTATTAAAACATAGAAACATAAAAGTCCGTAAAAAAAGGAATAATCTAATGATACATGCAGAAGCATGGATGAGTCTTGGAATATGACACAAAAAGCTACATACATTGTCATTGTGTTTAACACTCAGGAAAGATGAAATTATAGGGGTGGAAATCAGATCAGTGGTGCCAAGACTGTGCTGGGAAGATTGTTTCCAAATAGAGGGACTTTTTGGAATAAGCAAAATATTCTATGGGTTGTGGTGATGGTCGTATGATTGTATACATTTGTTAGAATGCAAAGAACTACACCTAAAAGTGTGAACTTTGCTGTTTGTAAACCGGGCTTCTACGTGTAATACATATACTTATAATTACACATTATAATTATACATATAATGTATAATATGAATATCATGTATAAATGAAGGAGGATTAACTAGAGCATAGTGTAGTGGAAATCAGATTTCCTTCTAATTCCCCAGTTCTTTAGTAAGATTTGATAGTCAAATTTCAAACTAATGATAAATGGCATATTTTTACAATTTTTAAACATGTTTAAAACTTAATTATTTTTATTTAATCAGCCCTTATATAATATTGCTTCTATGCCAGAAATTGTTCCAAGAATTTCACAACTCATTTAATCCTTATAACAACACAATTATGTAGATGATTTGTATTATTCTCCCTGTTGGGCAGATGAAGAAACTGAGACATGTAATTTTTCTATGGTTACAACACTGGTTAAGTGATAGAGCCAGTACTTGGACTGCCAGTCTGTCTTAAGGTTTTTTTTTCTCACAATAGCTACATTTCTGAAGACATTTTTGATGCTACCTTCCTAGTTAGCAAAATTTGATTTATATTTTAGTTGTCAAAGTATAGTGGGTAGCACGCTAGAACTTGGAAACCTGTATTTGACAAAGTTCTTTGAATTCTGACAACTTGACTTCTGACATCTCATCTCTCTGAATTCCAATACAAAATGAGAATGCTTATCTAGCCCATGTTATTTTACTGGACTATTGTGAGTTTCAGAGTATGTGTATACTCGAATAGTATGTAAATAGTAGGATGCTACATACACCAATGCTATTCATCATAATTATGATCTTGGCTACTGGACTCTCCATAACTTCTGAATGTGACTGTTGTTTGCCTTGGAGATAACACAGTATTTTAAAATGTAAAATCACAAACTTTTCTGAAAATATGACCTAGCTAATATATGAAATCCTGATGAAATTGAAACTCATATGTAAGAATGTTAAAGTAAATATATTCTAATACAGAAAATATCTTTATTTATGCCTAAATATGTAAAGCTATATTTTACTGTATTTAAAGATTTATTTATTTATTTAGAAGATCAGAGTTACAGAGAGTGAGGGAGAGACAGAAAGAGAGATCTTCCAGTTTCTGCTTTGCTCCCCAGATGGCCACAACAGCCAGCTATGTGCCAGGCCAAAACCAGGAGCCAGGAGCTTCATCCAGGTTTCCCATGTCAGTGCTGGGGATCCAGTCATCTTTAGGTGTTTTTCCCAGGCCATTAGCAGGGAGTTGGATCTGAAGTGAAGCAGCTGGGGCATGAACCATGTGGTTGGTGACCATATGGGATGCCGGCACCAGGGTGCAGCTTTACCCAGTCTACTACAATGCCAGCCCCTGTAAAGATATATTCTAGTAAACACATTCAGATAGAGATAGCATGCATTTATAGAGTCTCAATATAGATAACATGTATAATTGACTTAATTTCTGGATATATTTGTTTACTTGAAAAATAACATGCTAATGACATTTTTGAGTTATTCTATTGCCTTTTGTATAAAGAAAATAGTGATTGTGTTTGAGCTGAGGAAATAAACATCACATGATTTCTTTGAACCTCAACTCTTTATTAAAACACTGCATTTTTTTTTTAAAAAAGACATATTTATTTAAAAGGCAGGGTAACAGAGATAGAGGGAGAGACAGAGAGGGAGACAGAAAGAAGGAGAGAAGAGAGAGAAGAGAGAGGAGAGAGAAGAGAGAGGGGAGAGAAGAGAGAGGAGAGAGTGAGAGAGAGAGAGAGAATCTTCCATCTGCTGGCTTACACCCCAAATACCTGTAACAGCCAATGCTTCTAACAGCCAAGGCTGGGACAAGTCTGAAGCCAGGGTCCAGGATCCATCCAGGTCTTCCACATGTTGGTAAAGAGTACTTGGGACATCATCTGCTGCTTTCCCAGGTACATTGGTAGGAAACTGTTTCTGAAGATGAGAAGCCAGAGCTTGAACTAGCACTCTGATGTGGGATACAGGTGCCCCAGTTAGTAACTTAAGACACTGTGCCATAATGCCCACCCCTCTAATCATTTATTTTTAAAAAAGATTTATTTATTTATTTGAAAGACAGAGTGACAGAGAGGGAGAGACAGAGAGAAAGACACACACACACACACACACACACACACAAAGAGAATGTCCATCCACTTGTTCACTCCCCAAATATCTGCAATGGCTGGGGCTGGATCAGTCTGAAACCAGAAACCGGAACTTTATTCTGGTCTCCTTTGTGGGTGGCAGGGACCTAATTAGTTGGGCATCTTGCATTGCTTTCCCAGGCACATTAGCCAAAAGCTGGATCAGAAGCAGAAAAGCTGAGTGGGAAGCAGCACTCGGATACCTCTGATACAAGATGTTGGCATTGCAAGCTATGGCTTAGCTTGCGCACCATAATGCTGGCCCCCTAAACATTTATTGATGTCTAATTTGATGCAACTTATTTAGCTCCTTCTGTGAGCCTCAATTTTTGTTCTCAACTGAAAATAGGGAAAATGATAGCACTTACTCCATTGCATTTACTTAAGGATTAAGTTAGTTAATGTATATAAAGTTCTTACATGGTATTTGACAAATAGTAAGCACTTAATACATTCTAGTCATTGTTATTATGTTCACAGTGTTTTTCAGCTAGGAAGAGAATATACTCATAGCATAGTCTTTTTCTGTTAAAAAGTTTTCAAAATATACATGTGCAAACATGCAACTAATCAGTTACATATTCTTCTGTTCTAGCACCAGTTTGTCTCCAAATTCTTTCAAGAGCATTGTCTTTTTCCTTATTCTCTAAAACGGATGTCCTGGAATCATCTATTTTGGCTCATTGCCACTTCTGTCTTGGTCATTCAATCATCAGTTTCTATTAATTCTTTTATTTATTTATTTATTTGACAGGTAGAGTTATAGACAGTGAGAGAGAGAGAGAAACAGAAAGAAAGGTCTTCCTTCCGTTGGTTCACTCCCCAAATGGCCGCTACGGCCGTCGCTGCACTGATCCAAAGCCAGGAGCCAGGTGCTTCCTCCTGGTCTCCCGTGCAGGTGCAGGGGCCAAGCACTTGGGCCATCCTCCACTGCTTTCCCAGGCCTCAGCAAAGAGCTGGACTGGAAGAGGAGCAACCGGGACTAGAACCCAGTGCCCATATGGGAAGCCAGCACCGCAGGCGGAGGATTAACCAAGTGAGCCACGGCACCGGCCTCTATTAATTCTTTACCAATACATTGTTTGCAATACGCATTCAACAAAAATTGGGCATAAATAACCAAACAATGCCTTTATTAGCAGGAACCTTTCAATGTGGTGCAAGGTTGGGGGTCAGACTTATAAATACAGTGTGATGTTAGGCAGGCCTATGCAGAACATGTTGGTCAGTTCTGTGAAGAAGCAGGATGGTCCATCACAGGAGGCAATGATTGAACTTTGCTGACTCTGCCAAAGTGTCCTCTTTGATTTCTCCCTTGTTCAGTTGATCATAGCCCATCAGCAATTTTATTCCTCAAATGCACTCAGAATCCATCCACTATTTTCTACCTCCACTGTAGATCCTTAGTCCAGGCTATCATTATCTCTTATTTGGACTAAAAGTGTCACCTAACTGAAGTCTCCACTTGCTTGCCTTCTTATTATCCATTTTTCACCTTTTCCATTTAGATTTTTAAAAAGTAAGTGTATCAGAGCATGGCATTCTTCTGTTTATAAAATCTTTTGTTGGTTTCTTATTATGGTTAGAAAAAAAAAAGATTCAAGTCCCAGCTGCCCAATTTCCCCAATCCAGCTCTCTGCTAATGTGCCTGGGAAAGCAATGGAAGATGGTCCAAGTGCTTGAGACCCTGCAACCACCTGGGAGACCTGGAAGAAGCTTCTGGCTCCTGGCTTCAGCCTGGCCCAGAACTGGACTTTACAGCCATCTGGAATGTGAACCAGCAGATGGAAAATCAATTTCTCTCTCTCTCTCTCTCTCTCTCTCTCTCTCTCTCTCTCTCTCTCTCTCTCTCTCTCTCTCTTCTCTCTCTCTCTCTTTCTCTGTGTCTCTCTCCATCTCTGTAACTTTGCCTTTCAAATAAATGAAATAAATCTCTTTTTGAAAAAAGACTTTGTGAGTGTGATTAAGGACTCTTGAGTGGAGGTTGTTATCTGTTACCTAGGAGAACTCAATACAGACAATTGTGTCCTAAAGCAGAGAACCTTCACATGCTGTGGTCAGAGAAAAAATAATAAAAGTTGTGTCAGAGAGATGATGTGCCTGGCTCTGAAGATGGAGGAAGAGGCTATGAGACAAGCAGTGTGGATGACTTCCAGAATTATGAAAAACAAGGAAATGGATTCTCCCCTTGAGCTCTGGAAAAGAATGCAGCCATCCTGACATTGTGATTTTAGCCCAGTGGGATCCATACCAGATTTCTGACGTACAGATTGTAAGATAGTATATTTGTGTTGTTTTAAGCCACAAAGGCTGTAATAATCTTTATGGCAGCAATAGAAACTAATATACCATCCAGACCATTGATGCCTACTGTTTCTTTTACTTGTAATGTCTGTTGTCCCTCAAGTTCTGCAGAGATAAACCTTTTTCCAATTTTAGGTCTTAGTTCACAGTTACCTCCTGAAAAGGGTCTTTGCTGATGACCTTATCTCTAACAGCCCTCCTCTTGTTGACCTGAACAATTCTAAAACAACAGACTGCTATTTCCTTCATGATATATCAGTGTCTGAATGTACCTCATTTGCATATTTGCTTTCTTACTTATTGCTGCTTTTCCCTTCAAGATTGTAGCTCCAGGATATCAGAAACTTGGCAGTGGTGGTGTTCACTACTATATCCTCAGTGCTTTGATTAGAACCTGATAGATATAGACAGTAAATAAATATTTGTTGATTGAGGGAATAAATTAGACCAGGGCAGTGATTACCTCAGGCAAAGATCAGAAATTCTGGGTGTGGCCTGCAACTGTTGTATGTTCCAGGGAAATATTCCTTATGGATGAGATAACATATGAAAAGCAGAAAGAGATGGAAGCCAAGAAGTAGGCACTTATTATTATTATTTTAAAATATCATGCCATTATGTTACAATTTTATATCTTCTAAGTACATGAAACTATTACAAAATTTGGTGCATCTGTATTAGCTTAAAAAAGAGAACTTAGCATCCATTCTAAGATAAGCAGAAAACTAATCTCACCATGATTACATAGCTGATCTTAAATTAATATCTTTTCATGCAATAATATGATTTCATTTATTCAGATCAATAATCATGAATTAAGGATTTTTGTGTGCTATAGAATATGCAATATCCTGGGAAGATAAACAGAGATAAGCAACAGCATAGTCCTTATCAGAAGTCACTTTTTAAGGAGAAGGGAGCAACTGAGTGAAGGATTGTGTAACAAAATCAACAGGCCTTGGTGACAAATTGAATTGAGGGAGAAGGCTGAGTCTTCTGTTTCTGATTTTTGGGATGGGACAAGGGAAATGGTGGCAGTGTCAAAGGGTACCAAGGACAATAGCAGCCAATTAGCATGTAAATGGAATAAAGGCAGGGGATCTAGTAGTTAATATAGCCCAAGACAATGGACAGGGTGGGGGGAAGAGCTGAGCACAATTTACAGAGAGGAATTAGCAATGGAAGTTTGCCCAGAAAAACAGGGGGCCCAGGGGACCAGGGAAGCCGTGACCGAAAGGAGTTTGAGTAAGAGGGCAATAGTTAGAATTCAAATATAACGGTGAGGAGGGAAGAAAGTTTGGGAGGGTTGTATTCGGGGTGGTTGTTGATCTCTGCAGCTATAGGTAGGAGTGTGCTGGTGCTGAAATCCTGATGCAGAGGATGAAGATGACAGAGCAGTGAAAGCAAAGGGACCATAGAAGATAAGATAAATCACCCATCCTTCCTTTCTTTCTTTTTCTTGTAAACAATGAGCAGTGAGTGAAGAGCAGATTTACAGGGCAGAGGAGAGGTACCAATACAGGGAGAGAGGAAGAAGGTAGAAGGCAGAGAGAAGACATTGATGTGCAGTGTCTAGAAGGAGGCTGAAGGGATGGGATGGAGTCCAGAGAAAGGGATCAACCCTAACAAGGGCCGAGACAGCTTTCTTCCTGAAGTTGGAAGCCTGTGAGGTAGGTCAACCAAGAGCTGGGAAGCCGAGAGAACAATCACTTTGAAGTCAGATATCATCTAAATAGAATCCTCAATGTTGTCATTCATAAACTTGAACAAGTAAAATTCTTTGAACTGTAATTCCTTATATATGCTTTGAGAAAAATAACAAGTAGCTCTCAGGGTTGCTATGACAGTTCATTAACATTTACCCACTAGGAACATATCATAAAGTGTACACAGTTAAGATGGGCTTTTTGGAATTAAGACAGATTTCTGAGCTTTCTTCAGCAATTACGGCATAGTCTGTTCTTCAGGGACTAAGAAATACTTCCATCCTCTATGCTTAATTCAACCATATCTACTGATATTAAACACATTTCTAAATGGTAGTGTAGGACCCTGAAGTCAAAATTATAGACAAAGGCCAAGTTGTAAAATATTTCTCTACTCATTACTTGACTCACAAGGGCAATAAAAATATTGATTTATTTCAGCACTCATGAATGCATTTGCAGTGGCTGGTCTTGTGATACAGGAGGTTAAGCTGCTGCCTGCAAAGCTGGCATCCCATATAAGAGCTGGTTCAAGTCCTAGCTGCTCCACTTCTGATCCAGCTCCCTGATAATGCACTTGGGAAAACAGCAGAAGATGCCCCAAGTACTTCTGTCCCTGCCACACATGTGGGAGACCCAGTTAGGGTTCCAGACTCCTGGCTTATGCATATTCCAGCCCTGGGCTGTTGTGACCATTTGAGAAGTAAACCAATGGATGAAAGATCTTTTTCTCTCTCCCCACCACCCCATCTCTCTGTAATTCTACCTTTAAAATAAACAAATATTAAAAATAATTTTTAAAAAAATATTTATTTTTTGGAAGGGGAGAGGGAGAGGGAAAGGGGAGGGTTGCGGGTGGGAGGGAAGTTATGGGGGGGAAGCCATTGTAATCCATAAGCTGTACTTTGGAAATTTATATTCTTTAAATAAAAGCTTTAAAAAATAAATAAAAAAAACAAAGAAAAAATATTTATTTATTTATTTGAAAGTCAGTTACACAGAGAGAGAAAGAGAGGGAGGAAGAGAGAGAGAGAGAAAAGAGAGAGAGAGAGAGGTCTTACCTTTGCAGGTTCACTCCCCAGATGGCCACAACAGCTGGAGCTGTGACAATCTAAAACCAGGAGCCAGGAGCTTCTTCCGAGTCTCCTAGGTGGGTGCAGGGGCCCAAGGACTTGGGCCATTCTCCACTGCTTTCCCAGGCCATAGCAGAGAGCTGAGTTGGAAGTGAAGCAGCCAGCACTTGAACCAGTGCGTATATGGGATGCTGGCACTGCAGGTGCTGTTTTTACCCACTACACCACAGTGCTGCCCCCCCCAATAAAATATTTGCTATACCCCTATTACACTATGAGTTTCTAGTATCATGCAAAGAGGTGGCAGAAACTGGAGGGAACTGTGAGAAGATGCATTATGTTTTAAATCTTTCCATGTAAGCTGTGTAATATGTTGATAAATTTAAAATAACTATGTAATGCATTGATAATAACTTTTAGTAACAGATCCTAAGGTGCTGATCAGAGTAGGTATGCAGTGTTATGTCCACTGACTGCTGATCTTACCATCTTTGTACCTCCACATGGCAAAAAGTTTCTTAGAGTTGCAGGTTTTCTACAAATGTATATTTTCTCTGTGTTCCAGAAAGGTTCCACACCAAGATGGTTGAAAATCTTGCCAACTCTTTGGTATCAGTGTTGTGTTGGTGTCTAAAATTACTTCATAATAGAATAAAACTTGGGAAACTCAGAGGGTAATTCATTCCTTGGCTTGCATTTGTTTATTTTCATGTTATTCTGTTTGAATATTTAGCAAGGTCATTTTATAGTCCTGAATTGACTCAGATATTCTACAAAGGATTAGCAGAAGGGTGATTTTTGGTCCTCGGGCCATTTCTTAAGTGGGAACAGAGCATTCCATGAGAATGGTGTGGTAGTGACAAAAGTCATCAAAATGAGATGAGTCTAAGTAAGGTTATACTGAGGGATTTAGGAATAGAAAATTGGCAATGACTTGGAAAATTGACCACCTCAGGAATGTTTCTATAGATTTTAGCTTCAAAGCTAAAATTCAGTTTAATGCATATGTTTTTTTCTATTAAGAAAAATAATATCAATGCTTTATTTACCTAATCTCCTTTAGCTAAATTTCTACAGGGCTTACTGTGTCCCACACATATGTATATGCAGTGGCTTATATAGCTTTGTTTCATGTAAATTTATTTGCTAAGCACCTACATATGTTCATTGAAGGTGATGGCCTTTTATTGTTGCATGCGTCATCCTTTCCTTCTTTTGCTTAGTACAGTGCCAGGTAGCAATCATTGATAAATAATGACAAGCAATTGACTCACCTGTATGGTATAGAACATCCATTCTGATTCTAGGGGGATTTAAGGTAGCAAATGTATTGGTTTATGTAAAATGCATTAAGTTCTTGGTAAGCATGAAATTGGAAGAGAAGTTTATAAATAGTGCTACTTAAAGGCTTGTGTGATTGTCATATTTCCTAAAAAGCTGGTTGAGGTTTAATG
Source organism: Sylvilagus floridanus (assembly GCA_949820135.1). NCBI lineage: Eukaryota > Metazoa > Chordata > Mammalia > Lagomorpha > Leporidae > Sylvilagus > Sylvilagus floridanus. The sequence continues at coordinate 132,079,749 of OX463236.1, read as the reverse complement.
ACACTACTATCTATGCTTATGTAGTTCTTTGTAATGTGGAACTTAGTTAATAATATATGGTTCATTTTAGTGTCACTCAACTCTGCAGCATCGGTCAGGGCAAAGTCCTTTTCTCAAGGGAGTAAATTGGAGAGTTCAGAAGTAAAGGAGTAGGTTTAAATAAATACAAAATTGGTGAGTGGCAGAGCTGGTGTCTGAACCTTGCTGCTTCCAAATGCAGTGCACTGCCCATTCTCCTACACTGACTTAGCAGACTATTTTTCTAACAAAACAAAACTTTCTACAAAAAAGAGGAACCTGCATATGTGGTCCATTAACAGGGGATGTGAGGAGATTAGGAGAGGACCAGTGAAGGACTTGAAAGAGTTTATGGAAAATTGATTTCAAAGTAAAGTTTATTTTGGCAAAAAACTTTTAAAAATCCATGCATTTTTTTTACAGTACAGATTTTCCATGAAACTTTTCAAGTCCTCTCATATTTTCTTAATTCAGATTATGATTTGTCACAATTTTAGTTACCTAAAACAGTTTCCTTACCTAGATTTTACCTGAGCTCCATTCTAACATCGCCCTTTCATAATATTGAGGAAAAACAAAACAGGATATGAGAAAGGAACAAGAATCCTACCTATGTACTTAAACGAAAGGGTTAAAATTGACCCTTTGAAGATTTAAGGTGGACAAGGGAGTCCTGAATTATTTAAATCTTAAAAACTGGGCTAAAGGGCTGTATTTCCTCCCTAATGTCTTTTTTAGCAAATAGTGGAAAAGTTAAGGGGTGTGTGTTTGGGGGAAGGGTTGAGGCGGGGGAGGGCGGTCTGGAAGAATAGTATTCTTTGCTTCTAACAGACTTAGTAAAATAAAAAGAAAGAAATAAAAGTTTGTTTCCGTTATTAAGCCCCATCTATGCTTGAAACACAGCTGAAATAGGGCAAGTTCAAGGCACGGAGACGCGTGTTCTGATTTGGTTGTTTACCATCAATCAGACCGTTGCTTGGCAGACACTGGATGGTTATGAGCCTGAACAAGCTGAAAAGGGGCAGGAAAAGAAGTGGAGGCAGCATTCTTCCTATTTAAAGCTGCAACGCTTGAAAAAAGTTTCCGCAGACGGTGCTGGAGCTGGTGCTGAAAAAGTGGGTTTGCAGAGGCTGCCCTGGGGCTGGTGCCGAGAGAGGACCCCTCAGCTGCCTTCATGGTGCTACAATAACCTTAGAATCGACTTTTCACGCCCAGGAGGACCCACATGTCTAATATTTAGATATGATGGCAAACTGGGTGGAAGCAAGACCTCTCCTCATTCTTACTGTTTTATTAGGGCAATTTGTCTCAATAAAAGCCCAGGAAGAAGGCGAGGATGGCGATTTTGCCGGTGAGTTTGCTTGTGATGTTTATTGCACGGTTTGGGAAAGAGATGGAATGTTAAGCCCCAGGAAGAGTATGAAGAGGAGGTTCTGGTTTGAAGTTTGAGAAAGGGGCTGACAGATTTGCACCTGGGAAACGGCTCAGAAGACAATTGGGATGTTTGCTAAGTTCGGAGATTCCCTGTCTGCCATGGAGAGAGTACATTACTAAGTGTTTCTGGGAAAGTCGACGATTAAGCTCTTTTGCTTTAGTGTAAGGGTGGGAAGTTTCAAAGAAGAGAGCTTAAAAACCGAGCCCTAAAGGCACTTTTCGTTAGAGGAGTTCTGTTCTGTGGGCTGGAGTTTTCAGAGCAAGAAAAAGTTGCTGCAGAAGCTGGGTAGGGTGGAGTCTTTTTGTACTGAACTCCAGCTGCTTCAGAAAATTCTTTGTTTAAAAAAACTTTTGCAGCAACTCTGATAGCTCTGAATTGCCTTTGTCTTTGTCTTCTGTTCCTTTCTCTTTACAGACTTACACTTCTTCACCATTTCCATTTGTGAGCTTAAAGCCATTTTTGCTTACTGAGCCGGAGTCTCGTTTATTTCTCTGTGACAGAGGCTGATGGAAGCCAGATTTCTTAAACAGTGGTATTTTCCCACCCGAGTGACTCGATCATCAGGACAGCGGTGGTTCCCTGGTTGGATGGTGGGAAGCAGGAAACCAGCATGCCTTATATATAACTTATTTGGCATGGGCTGTTTGTGTGGGCAGTATCCCTTAGAGCAAAGTTTTGGGCTTTTTTTTTTTTTTTTTTTGGTTCTGTTTTTTTTTCAGAGACACATCTTGCCTGATTAACAAATTTTTTCCTATGCAATTTGCATATATTAGGGTTGGTTTATATGTTACAGTTAAGCAAAAATACATGAATTATAGAACAGACAATATTTAAACTGGTTTCTCTGATTGTTAAATCCTTACTCTTGAGGAGTGAAAATTCAAATAAAGATATGTGTTCCTTTTTAATATACCGTTACAGATTTCTATAAATGTTTAACATTAAACTCAAGCTTTTAAAACTTAGCACATTCATTAACATTTTCAGTTGCTATCTTTCAAATATATATATATATATACACACACACACACAGATACACTTGTCCATACATGTATATCAAATAAATACTAGCTGCTTCTGTGCATTTTTGCTCCAAGTTGTTTATAAAATTAATCTAGCGAGCATAAGTTCTAAAAACTTTTAAAAAGTGAAAATAAGCATCTGGAAATGGAGATTCAACAGTCCGTCAAGAGTCCTATAGAGGGGGCACTTTCTAAGATCTTGGAACTTTTTGAAAATGAGGCAATTTGCAAAATGTAAACTCTTGAGTTTCCTTGCAATGGTTTGAGCAGAATATATCCTTTGGTATGGTGTGGCCTACAACTGAATGGAAAGTGGAAGTTTGGAAAGTGAAGGAAAAAATACAGCAAAATTACAATACAAATAGAAAATCTGAATATAAAAGGAACATTTTGCTCCCCTCCCCCACCAAAACAATCAACTTTAAAAAATGTAATACAACTTTCTTTTTCAATCTTGTTAACATCATAATTTACTTTTGTAAAGCTTGAAAGTAATTGAATGTGTGAACAAATGAAAAGAATGTTCAGTAAGATATATGGAATAGGCCAGATGCCAAAAGACTTCCCCAAATAGTTGTGATTATCTGTAGATATTTCTGAAAACTGAGTGAGTTTTCCTTAATACTAATTTGCATAAATGTTAGGAATGTGATGCTTGGTACAAAGAAGTTCCCAACTCCAAATCAACCCCTCTATCCTCAGTATAATTAAACACCACAGAAACTGGAATTCCAAACATCAGATTTTACAGAGAAGGGGTAATTGCTTGCATATGTATTGCAAATAATAAATTCTTCTTTTATTCCTCAACCTAAAAGCGTGTATGTTATAAAACTCAATAGCAAAGAAAAAGTAACTACTTAAAATGATACAGAAAAGAATTCCAGAATCCAGTGTATTAAGAGTTACTTAGCTTTATTCTATTACCTACCATGTACATTTTGATTTAAGTTGATATTGTATGGATACTTGGCAACATTTATTTCCCTTGTTCAGACATGTTACAAGCTTAATGAAAGTTTAAGAATTTAGAGACTTCATGTGAGATTGAGTTGAGTAGAGTAAGTTTAGGTAAATAAATTAGAGAAATATCTAAGGCACACATCAAAGCAAGAATATATTTTTCAAATTTTAGCTTTAATGTCATATATTATAGTATTTATTTTGTGTACAAATATCAACATGTTTATAAGCATTTACTTTTGTCTTTTTACGAGTTCCAGATATATTTTTATGAATGTGACTGCGGTTATTTACCAGTAAATTTTTAAAAAGCTGAGTTCCTGCATGACAAAAATATATATGTATGATAATGGAAAGTTTCCAACACAAAGAAATATTACCCTGATTTTATCATTGTAAATTATATATAAGTATCAAATATCACATTGGACCCCATAAATATGTATGAGTTTATGTGTCAATTAAAAATCTTAAGAACCTTGAAAAAGTGAGTAAATGCAATTTAGGGATTTTAGGTCAAAATAGTGCCATTTTTCAGTATGTGATTTAGAACTGATTTGAATTTTTAAATTATATGAAATCAAAAGAATGATATTTGGGAATCAGGCTGACTTTAATTGAAACTATTCAGTAATAAAAATCAAGGAGTTAAAAGACAAAATCAGCTTTTGAAAAGTTTTCTCTCTCTCTCTCTCTCTCTCTCTCTCTGTGTGTGTGTGTGTGTGTGTGTGTGTGTGTGTGGTGGTAGGGGACTTTAAAATATTCCACATTATTTTTTGTAAGAAAAAATACAAAAAATTTACAGTAAAGTACATAATCCTAAATAAGTCTAACATTTAGTGAGCTATATACTTTCTTATTATTAGAAAAAATATGCATACACTATTTGTGTGAATAATCTTAGGTATGAACCACTTTATTCAACTCTAGAGGAGGAATAGAGAAAAGTGAAGGTGGAGAAATGTACTATTTTATTTCCAGATGCTGTAAATACCATTGCTTTCAGAAGACTGACAGGTTACATAAACAATTGAACCAAGTGAGTGTCACAGGAGATGATGAGGCTTCTGCAGGACAAAGATGCATGCCTACCTTAAAGCATTCAAAATTAACATTTTTAGAAAGCATTGTACAAGCCAAATAAAATATATCTTAGTGCCAAATATAGCTCATGAACCATAAATCTGCAGCACTCATGTTTCAATCCTACACTGATATCCTGGGACCAAGCCAACTCCTCATTACTAAGAGGGTCTCATAGTGTTTTATACATCATGATCTCTTGCGCTTTTGCACAGAGGAATAGGAAGATGCAGGTGTCTAACACCTGGCAGGGCTTCGGTAGCATCGTTTTGCAGGATGCATAGAATATTAATATGGAACTTAAGGTAGCTGTCCATTCATAAATTGTTTTCAACTCATTACAATTGATATAAGTACTTTGAATTATGCAAGACATTTAGATTTTTCTTTCATAGTAAATGTTTTAATTTATGTCCAGCTGCATGTAACAGAATGCAGTAAACCAAAAACTGCTGTTTTTTCTCTTATGTAGCAGATTTTAAGTAGGCAGTGAAAGGCTTGTCTATTGGTTCTACGAAGTCATCGGGAAATTAGGCCATTTGTAGCTCTTTACTGCCATATTTGCAGGTTGTGGTTATTGATTTTATGGTCCTAGATGGCTGATGGAGCTCCAGCCACTGCATTTGGATTCTTTCTGCATTTGGATACAGGATTGGAGTCAAAGGCTTTGACCCTTCTCTTCCAACCCCCTTTAGAGAAACATTTAAGTTTTCATTACATTTAAATTTGTATTTAGTGTTATGGTCACACACAGCTTCAAGGGAAACTATAAATGTACTAGCTATAAGTATTAGCAATGTACTCTACTAAATAATTATGCTGTGAAAAGTTTGAGGAAGAATGGCTATTCAGACACAGCCACAGTTTGGGCCATAGTGAGCATATGCATTGGCCACTTTTAGTGAAATAGATCTTGTGGTTTCAAAGAATAGAATATAGTTGAGTGAGCAGATCCACCCTGATTAGTGTTCATTTCTAAGCACACTACAAAGCTAAGGACCCTGGAAGACATTTAAAAGTTAGGCTATATTTTCTTTCCTAATTCTCTTTAGATAAAGTACTTATACTGTCTATCCAAAGTAAAGTCAATATTTATGTTGAGGAGTTTATATTTTCCTACATAAGTAGATAGGTGAACAGATAGATTTTGTGAATTTTTTATATGAACCAATACAATGTGTACTTCAACCAGGATCCAAATTAGTTGGTAAGCAGTATATGTATCAAGGTCAGGAGATCTTGTTACTAATATTGATTCTAGGTTCCTCTCCTTTCCAAATATCCTGATTTAGTAGGTTTGGAATGTGTCTGGGAATCTGCATTTTCCAAAGCTCTACAAGTGACTGACTCACATCAGTAAACCACTGTATTAAATCTTGACCCACTTTTGATCTTAATGTGAATCATTGGCTTAATAAGTTCCAAGTCTACACATTGTGACTTTGAAAATAACTTGGTTTGTAGTTATTCACTTTACTTATAAGGCTGCTTAGTTATTCTTCATAAATAATCCATTGCAAAATCTTTACTTTTATTGTTTGTTTGTTTATTCATTTATTGCTATGTGACATCCAAGTTATGGGCCAGTGTTGTGGTGCAGTGGGTTAAGCCAATAGTTACAATGCCAACCTACCATATAGGAGCACGCACACACACACACACACACACACACACACACATATATATATATATATATAGTTAGAGAGAGAGAGAGAAAGACATTCCTCTGGTTCTCTTCCCAAATGGCCGGAATGGCCAGGGCTTGGCCAAGCCAAATCTAGGAGCCAGGAGCTTCTTTCAGATCTGCAAGGACTTGGACTATATTCCACTGCTTTCCCAGGCACATTAGAATGGAGCTGGATTGGAACTGGAACAGCCAGGACTCAAACCAGCACCCAAATGGGTTGCCAGCACTTCAAATGGTGGCTTAACTGACTGCACCATAGCACTGATCTCTGGAAATTCACTATCACTTCTGGAAAAGTAACTCCAGACCCAAATCTCCCTAATGGAGATTTAGATGAATTATTCTATGCAAAGAACTCTTGTTATTCAAATAGATTTCCAGTTGAATAAAAAATTTTCATTTTCAACATTTCCCCTAGCTTAACTTTCTAATCTTCACACTTTCAGCACTATCAGCAAAAGCCTGAGATTCATCATTCGCTTTTGAAATTATTTTATATGTGTACACAATGCAGGATGTGAGGCAAAAACTGCAAAAGGAAGCTTTGAGAAACAGGTACTTAGAAAATTTGAATCATGTTTATCTGTGGCCACAAAATAAAATCTTTTGGAGTCAAAGTTTGCTCCATGTGAAAGACTAATTCATGCACCGTCACTTTACCTGACATGGTATTCAAAAAATGTGAACATGGATATGCTTCATTTTGAACTGATGGTTCTTGCTCTGAAATTACAACATTGAAAAGTTTAGATTTAAATATGAGAGATTTAGTAATGTGAAAATTTCATGGCATGTTTGATCTAAACCTCACGGAAGACTCATGAGCTGATATAGTCAATATTTCAAAAGGTCACTTTTTATTTTTCTTGGCAGACTTTCCTGAAATGTTCTGGAGGACGCTTCTCCCTCTACTTCCATGGTTCATTCATGGGCTCCTTCTCCTTCCTCTGTTTTCTTCTCAAAGGACTTGGTTCACTGGTTCTGGATATCCTCTTCCTAGACCGTCTATGGAAAAGTGATTTGCTTAACAAGTAAATGCTGGGACTTCTCAGATCTCTCTCTTGGACTTGTCCTTTCACATGAGCTTCAGAGTTGTATATCCAGCTCTCATCTGGGTGGTTCAGTATGTCCAATACACAATTCATTATGTTTCCTTTGGGATGGGATCAGTTTTCTTACATATTCATTATGACAGCAAATCTTCTACACCATCCTACCTAGCATTCAATCAGTACAATTCTAATCAGTGTCTACCATTTTACTTGCTAAGTGTTTCTCAGATTTACAGCTCCATCTCTACTACAAATGCTTCAGTTCAGGCCCTCATCATCTATCCATGGTTTACTGTAATAGCATTCAAATGTCCCTTTGTTTCCCACGTGCCTATTCCCCACCCACACATATTCAGATCTATTCTGAGTGTAATATAAAACTAAAGCTTGATCATTTCATTTCCCTCTTTAAAATTTTCCATTGCTCACAGGAACTTTGAGAAAAAATAGGGTTCCAGGTTCTTAGCATGCTATGCAAGGTGCTCCTGATCTGGCCCATTTCTTGTACTTAGTCACATCACTTGTCATTCTGTGCCTCAGAATAATGAGTTGCTTGTGGCTTCCACCCTTCAACACACACACACACACACACACACACACACTCATACATTCATTTATCCTTTTGTAATTTCTACTGTCCGTATTCTACTCAGAATTTACATTCTCTCTCTAGTTGAGCTAAATGCACCTCCTTTGCCATTTCACAGCTCTAAATCACCTCTCCCAGGCAGGAACTGTATCACATTGAGAACACTTTGATCCATGAATCCATTTTACAATTTCCTAGAAGGTTAGTATTCTTAAATCCTGTTTTATCATGTTATTACCAGTTTAATATTTTAATCTCAATTTGTCATTGTTTATTGCATCATGCTTAACACATTATATTGGCATTAACTCTTTATGTGTTTTAAGTGTAACAATGCTAAAATTATCCAACTAACTTTCAAGGCCACTCGTAATCTCCACTCTATGAAGCACCTGAAATTATTTCTGTTATCATGACTTAAACCCTATTGATAACTGCATGATATATCATCTTTTATCGGGTCAGAGCCAACTTGCATGTCTAACCTCTGCAATTTGGCTACACCTGTGCTTCTCTTTTCATCCTCCCCCTGTTGACATTTTCCTTCAAAACTGGTCTCAAATCTTATAACCTCTATGAAATTAGGGGAGTCTAGTCTTTAATAAATAAGCCTTTTCTTTAAACGTACATTCTAAGTGCTTCAAATATGTTAGTATTGACCTCTGGGAAGTTTCTTGGGAGATAAGGGCCACGTCACAAATTCACTTTACATACCAGGTATGGTAATTATCTCATGCATATATGCCAAGTAAATACTATTCGTGAAAAATCTAAACAAAATTTTTACCACCATTCATTTGAGTGAACTGATTTCAATTCATGTTTTGTAAATTATATTTGTGAATTCTTAGGTGATTTTCTTGATTTTCCTATGTCTTAGTTCCTTTATATATAAAATATGAATTATATTTATCTCAAATAATTATTATGCAGGCTATCATGTATGTAAACCACCTATATGATAGCATGATTCCTAGCAAGTAGGAAGTCATTAAATGGTAGTTGATATTATTATTGCATTACTATATCACTTAATAGCAATAATAACAAATACTTATTGGTTGATTATGAAAGCCAAGATGTTAGATGTTATAGAAAAATCAACAACTTCTATTCTCAAACAGATTAAAATCAAATGTAAAACTTAACATGCAAATTTCATTTACTACTCTGGTATGGTCATTTTGATAATACACCAACAATTTTATATTTTATTCATAAATTTTTCTAAGCCAATTTAAAAAAATTACTATTCAGATGGAAGGGTTATGTTGTATTGTCTCCTTTGGTAGGTTTACTACTGGAAAAAACAAAAGAAGAGGAAAACAAAAGCCTCTTCCCACTGGAGAGTTGCCGATGGCCCCATGAACTGAAGCATCACTGTCCCTCTCCTGGTTCACACCCACAAATACATCTCATTCTCTGAGATTGTTTCCAGGGTGTGCACAAGCCAAGCTTGATCTACTCCATGTCCCAGTGCCACCTCATGCCTGTTTACCAACCTTCCTTGTTTCTTTCAGAGTTTATTTTCTGAAACTATGATGGTCATAAAAGTTTCTGTTATAAATTGGGAGCTTATTTTCCACTTTGCATTGCTCTGGGTTCTGTTAGAACGAGAGGAATTGCTTCACTAGGCAGGGATTTACAAGGCAGCTCCCGGGACTACTTGGATACAGTAGTGGGAGTGACCGTCTCTTCCCAGACTTTGCAGCAAGTTGCTTCATTTCCCAAAGGCTGTTAATCTACTTCACTCTCTGCACTCCCAGAGATTCCTGTGAAATTGACTCCTGAAAGCAGAAACGGATGTAAGATACAGGCACATTTTTCTTATGTTGCTGCACTTCTCTTTCTTCTCAGTTTTTCAACCTTACAAATAAAGATGGGAAAAAAGCAATAAAGATGAGGTTAACTTAGAGGGAAAGAAGTGAAATTTATGTAGCTATGGAATTCTTTATCTTTGATATTCAATAGGGTTATTTTGTGGCCATCAGCTTTAGATGTTTTTCATTTTGGTATTCTGAGAATCCAAATGATTCCCATAGCAAATGCAATTTATTTATAGAGATTGACTATTTTCAATTCTCCTAATAGCAGTTATGTGCTTATTTATTTGCTCCTGTGGTAGAAGAACTTATCAGATTCATTTATGCTGGTTTGTAAGTATTGTTGAGCCATTCTCCCCCCCCATTATTTTTCAGAGCTTTTTGAAGAAATGATTCTATATAATTTAATTCAAGGATCCTGTGTCTCACATTAGTGTTCAATTTTTAGCTAGGATTTCTGGTGGGATGGGCTGGTAGACAGTGAGACCAACTGATTACCATGGAAAGATGAACTGCAAAGAAGTTCCAAGTTTTCTAGTGTCTCAGTAAGGAAGACCGAAAGGCACTACACGTTATGAGAAGAGTGAGACATCTTGAGTGAAGAGCTTTCTGTTATATGAATTTATACTGGAAAGAAAAAGCGATGAGGTCAACAAATGAACAACTGTTAATTCTATCAAGGGAACTTGAGTTTAAGCCTTGATGTGCGACAGTGGCATGTCTTTCTACATGCTTGTAAAAAAAAAAGCACTCAATTTTCCCCCCAACCCTTTACCAGCTTCCCCTTAAATCTTGAACTCTGATGATTAGATTAGATGTGTTTTGAGTATGATTTGTATTTTTCTGCTTTAAGCATAGTATCACTGAAGTGAATTTTGCTTAGACACAATTCATAGATTCCCAAATCAATTGGCATTCCCATTACCCTTGGAAGGTTTTATTATAGTGTGATTTTCTTTGATTATTTAAAAAAGGAATACAGGAGGTATTTATTTATGTAGTGGATTAGACCAAATAACAATGAAATTATCTCTTCAGAGGTGAATCAATGAATATACTCCAAGTTCCACTGTGGATATTTTCTGTTTTCGTACCTGAAGAATGACCAAATTAAATTAAATCAATATGCTTTATGATATTTTAGTATATTCAGGGCATAAATAAATACTTTTCTTGTACCTGCCAAAGGTACAGTTCACATGAGCCACCTCATGTTCTTGCCATGTGTTCTTTGAGTATATAGCTGCCAAAGCTGTAATAACCACTTTACTTATTTTAATTTTTAAGATAAGTATGCTTTCAACCTCCTTTCTGTTTGAAGAAAACCCAGTTAGGATTTTGAGGCTATCCTGGCTTTTACTAGTGTCTCACAGTGCAACTCCATCTGCATATTATTTTCCCAAATTTTGCTTCAAATCAGACTTTCAGTTCTAGTGTGACCTACATTATTCTGTATCCTTTTATTTCTTACCCCATAGGGAACAATTGCATGCCACTTGTACTCTGTAGTTACTGCTTTAGTGCACAGGTTTAATACTACTGCCTTGTAATGTTAGTTCACTATATGGCTTTTGCCTTTTAAAATCTTGGTGTGATATTCTCTGTCTGTGGGAATTAGCTGACGTAATGACCCTCGGAGAAAATCCCACTATTCCAATTACGTTGTGCTTTAGGCTATAAGAAGATGAAATTTAGTTGTTATAGAAACCCCAAAGTGTCCATGGAGAGTTACACAATCTAACATTAAAATCATTTCAAACCTATCATTTTTCTTAATTTTTTCATTAATACATAATAATTGTGCATATTTATGGGACACAATGTGCTGATAAAATCATGGTAATTAGCACGTCCATCTCCTCACCTTTACTTTAAGTTTGGAATCTTTGAGCTCTTCTCTTTCAGTTCTTTCTGAAAGACAACAAGTCTTTTCTAACAGAAACTGAAAGTCTCTTCCTATATTCAAAATGGAAACTTTCTCACCAGATTCCCATGGCTTCTAAATAGGAGTTTTGAGTTCTTTCAGGATTGAACCCTAAACAGGCCACATCATGTATTCCCAAAGTGACTTTTCCCTAAAGCACAGATTTCCTGGAACCATTTCAGAATGGGTATTTCTACCACCTCTTCTTTCTCTCCCTGCTTGCAATGTCTTCTCTTTCCTGCTTTGGCAGATTTAAAAAAAAATCATTTTTTTTCCACTGTGAAAACCCTCAGCGGCATTTCAAGTGACACTGAATATAACCGTATGCCTCTGTGGCAATCAGCAGGCTGTGGAAGATAGGAGAGAGGGGATGGGAAGTGTCATGTGCATGGGACAAGGGTTCTCTGACAGCGAGGAAACAAAACTGGCTGATAGTTGACTCTTAGACTCTCACTGAGGCCCCCTGAAATATACTGCTCCGTGCTGATATGTGGCCTGATCTATATCTATATGGTGTCTTGTGAGATTTATTTAGAGAATTTCAAGGAATTTGTCATCTCTCAGTTTGTGTTCTTTGTTCTGTCTTTTTTTTACCATGTTCTAAAACATAGCTATCTTAGAATAAATACTAAAGAAATAGTGCCATGTAATAAATAAGTAAATAAATAGTGCTACATCCTACTCTTTTGAGCTAACAGAACGTATACTGTCAATTAAGCCTGCAGGCAATAAAAATAGTGTACTGATTAACAGTGGGATTTTTTTGCTCCTGAGAAATTCCTAAGTTCCCAACTATTATGATTTTTATACATTTAGAGCTTTCTATAGCCAGTAATTTCTACATTAAGAACTTCTTTTTGTTTACTTTCAACATATTGTTAACAATGCAAAGGACTTTGGAGTCTCCTGTTCTGAGTTCTGACTCTGCCTTCTGCTAACCATGTGACTTTGAGCAAGTTACTGATCTTCTTTGAGACTCAGTTTCTTCTTCTGCAGATTGAAGAGAAATTAAACCATTTGGCTCTTTATGGACAGTGAAGAAATGTGGATATTATTAGTTCTTTTTGGGTGGATTTCCTTCTTGGACCATAATAAACTATAAACCTCCATTACTGAAAAATCTTCATTAGACCATTCCTACTTACTAGGTTTGATAGTGGGAAAGCTAGGGCGTAGTGAATTCTAGGCACCAGGGGAAAAAATGAGGAGGTTGAGTATGGAGAAAAAGTGTAACTGGAACATTTGAAATGACAATGAGTTTTTATTTAACTTACATTTTCCCCTTTGGGCCAGACTTGTACTCAGCTCTTAAATATCCACAAAGCAAGTCAGGAAAATAAACTGGCCAAAACCTTTATTGGGATGCCTTTCACAAAGTTGGTGGTCCATATATTAATTTAATTCTTTTTTTCTCTGTAAAGAATTCTACAATTGTTTGTACATTTGACTCAGGTAGAGTTGTTTGAGAAGAGTGAAACTCTGCTCTATACATAAAACATCCATTTATTTTCCTAAAATTTTATTGATGCCAAGGTAGACTAATCTGAGCCCTGAGGCAGTGTTTTTATGAGGGAAGACACGCACCTTTCCCTGAGCAGTCAATGAAGAGTAAGCAGCTATTTGAACTCACTCAACTTCTAATAACTCAACTTGGCAATCGAGTCCCAACAGCCCTGACCCTGAGTCAGAGAACTGGAATGAAGTCAGGACTTTTTCCTTGTAAATTTCTTATAAATACAGTGTGCTGCAGCTTTATTTCTTTCATTTATCCAACTTGATAGCACTTTATACATACTTTTCTATCTTACAAGTTCAAAATCAAGAGTTTATAATATCTGTGGGAATTCTTCATCAGCTAAGGGTTGCGTTACTATTTTAATATGCCTTCACTATGATAAAGTTAGCTACATGCAACAATATCTTTTACATAAATAATAACGTGAAAAAAAGGGAGTTTTTTTTTCTGTTTCAAAAATTTAAACCTGGAATTAAGGAATGTAAAAGAGCCCACTTATATAATTTTCTAGAAGTTCTCAGAGTCCAAAATAAGAATTAAGTAGGGAAAATTAAAAATAGAAGCTTTGATAAATATAACCTATTAGAAGACAAACTGTGATTTTTTAAAAATATAACTGGACAGCAGTCTCTCCAGAAGGAAAAATGTAGCTTCCTGGCAGAAGGCTGAATCGACTATTATTATGATTACTTTTTCCTTATTCATGTCTCATCAGGAAGCCTGTCTCAAAATCAAAGTTAAGCTCCAAGAGCCTGTTTGCAGCATGGTATCCCTTTTCTCTGGGTCATAAGGGGACTTGGAGCTAGAAGTTTAAACTGGTGACAAATATCCTCAACAATCTGAGCCAAGTGTTTAGACAAAGGTTCCATCATCCTTCAGGCCTGTCTACTTTCTAGTATATTTTAAGACTCCCATGAAGAAAGAAACATGCAGTTAGAGAGATGAAAGCTTCAACTAAATAGACTGGTACTTTCTTTCATGAATGAATTGTTGAAATAATTTTAAAGAAAAGTTTCTAAATTAAAGCTGGAGCAGGACACAGGAAACCTGCACTCTAAATGCAGCTCTATCAGAGACTAACTCGATGATTTTGTGCAAGCAACTTAAATTCTCTCAGCCTCAGTGTCCTGCCTTCCAAAATCTGTGATACATCATCCAAGACCACTTTAACCATTGAAAGCCTGTGGATAAAAAGTGTCATCAAAATGTTCATGAAGATGTGTAAATGAAAATATTTTATCTGGATGTCATTTTTTTTTGCAATAAAGTAAACATCTTTTAATACCATTTTCCAACAAGACTTTGGAAGTCCACTTGTAGAATATTTCCATAATCATCCTTCACATAGGCTGGATTTGTGCAGAAATACCACAAGGAGTCTCTTGAACATGTTTGGATGAATGAAACTATCAGATGCATGCAATCAGTGTGGGAAAAAAATTTATATTATATTACTTCACTTAGGATTTGTCGTTGTCTTCCAGGGTTACAATTTCTTCCCTAATACTGGCTCCCTGAAGGAACACATGTCCCATTTATGCTTTTCAGTGAGTGGCTCAATAAGAAGTTTCTGGCTAAAGAAATGTTGATTATGGGAAAAATCCCCAAAGAATGGATATCAAATTGTATAGATTTACATGTTAGGTTGAACTTTCCGATTAGAAAGGAAATATATGGATGCATCATGTGGTGTGTAACATTTTACAATCATAAGACTCAGTTTCTCATATAGTTTTTGGCAGTTTGGCTGTCAGAGTTTAACAACATGCCTTCTCATCTGTGCAGTGGAGAAACTCCTTATTTTTTCCAAGAATCTAATGAACCTATTATACTAATATTTTATCTATGATAATATTATTGATAATAATGAGAAGAATAGATGAAGAGGGAGGAAGAGAAAGAATAATGACAATTAAAGAACGGTTATGGCTTTTATCTGAGGAATAGATCATGGAATTTTCTTTCTTGTTCTCTATTCCTTATTTTATGTTTGTTCTTAATTTCTTATTTTTTTACAATAATGTTTCTTGGGAGATTATTATAGTATGAATTTGTAGAAAGTTTGATTTACCTCCACTGGTATTTTGAGAACAGAATATTTTTGAATCATGCTGCTTACCATTCTCTTTTTTCCAGGAAAATGGGATTCCAGTTTTGTGTTCTTCTCTCCCATTTCCTTCCTTCACTAACACTAGTTGTGTCCTGTAAACATTCTGGAAAAGAGAAAAAAGCCTCTCTTAAATGTATGCATAGTAACTGTGTGTATCTAATGCAGGTGCATGACATATTCATGTTAAAAGTCTTGTGAACTTATTTAAAAAATTACAAATGCTAATATCCACATTCAATCAGAAATTTCAGTGGGAGAAAACTGTCAGGTTCTAGTTAAATGGACTATTTAAAAGTGAGGTATACTGTGTTGTCATGAAGCATTTGACAAAAACTTACTTCTTTGTCGAATATAAATTCCTTTCCTCAGAATCCATTATAAAAGTGTCAGTGATACTGGAATTTGCTTTGGATGCTTCTGAATGACTTGACCATTTTTTAAAAGAAATGATGCTTTGATATCAAATGATGGTGTCTTGTTTGAAATTGCTTTTCTCCACACCATATATCCCCTCCATGCAACCTACAGGGCAGTGATTTTCACTTAGTCAGTAAGCATGTACTAAGAGCCTCTGCTTAGCAGGTACTTTACTGGATGATACAGAAACAAATATTTGATTCTTAATTCCATGATGTTGCTTGTCTCGCTTAGGGATGAGACAAATTAGACAAGGTTAATACTTTATGAGGTGTGTTGTAGTGGAGGTGGAAGAATGATACTAGGGAAACACAAGAAAGAGGGCTGGTATGGGAGTTAGGGAAAGTTTCAGTGGAGGGAACACTCCAGCAGTGTCATTTGTACTAAGATTATTATTTCTTTTATGAGGTTCCCATTTTCTCTTTCATAGCCAAATCCTTCCAGTCCTCAATCAAATCTGATATTCATTGTCTTTGAACTCTTTTTGAATATTCCAGACATCTTTTCCCTTTTTTTTTTTTTGTTAAAGATTATTTATTTGAAAGGCAGAATTATGGAGAGGCAGGGAAAGAAAGAGAGAGAGAGAGAGACAGAGAGAGAGAGAGAGTCTTACATCTGCTGGGTCACTCCCTAGATGGCCATAACCGCCAAAGCTTAGCCGATCTGAAGCCAGGAGCTCCCTCCAGGTCTCCCATGTGGGTGCAGGGACCCTAGGACTTGGGCCATCTTTTAGTGCTTTTCCAGGCCATAGCAAGGAGTTGGATCGGAAGTGGACCAGCCGGGACTCAAACTGGCACCCATATGGGATGTGGGCATTGCAGGTAGCGGCTTTACCCACTGTGCCACAGCACCAGCCCTCTTTTTTTCCTCTTCAAGTGTAGCACTTTAGATCTTTCTATGTGCTATCCATAGTTTATTTTCACATGTCATACTGTAAATGTCATTGATAAATTAATTATGCTAATGAGACTCAAGCTATCTCTCAAACCCAGAAAGTCAGGTATAGATCTAGTGCTAAGAATATAATAAATACTCAATAAGTGTTTGTGACTAATCCGTAAAGCAAAATATACTTATCTCAAAGGTTCACTCAAGTACCTTCTTTCTATTGTTAGATCATTGCCTAATTACATTATTAAATTTTGCATAAGTATTTTGTAGACATCAGAGTGAACTTAAAAACATGGAGCCAGCATTTATATTTTGGCTAACTGTGTTCTTTGCCTCTCTCATGAAAATACATGCTTCAAAGCCTGCTGAAAAGGCTGTTAAATGGGAACAGAGGTTAAATTTGTACTTTATCTGTTTTATTCAGTAAATATATACTGAGATACTTTTCAAAACCAGCTGGTCTGTATTCCTGCTCTGTTTATTTTAATATAATGTGAAGATTATCAGTGAATAATGTGTTTTTATTGGGAATGCTGATGAAATAATAAAAAGGAAGTTGCTCAAAACACTCTTACATTGCAGTACCTGATATTTCCTTTTCTAGGTGGGCAATGTGCAGTTCTTTTGAATAAAGTTCGTTTCACCATTCCACAAGTCAGTTGCTAACTCCCCTGTGAAAGATTGGGTGATGTCACATCAGAACAATAAAAAGAGATCCACTTTATCAGTGGCAATGCTAGGGTTTTCTGTGCTAGTCAGCAGTCTATACTCTGTTGACTTTTTGTTGTTGTTTTATAATTCTCTCTCGGTACAAATAATAATGTATGATGGCCAGTTCCGTGGCTCACTAGGCTAATCCTCTGCCTGCAGCGCCGGCATTCCAGGTTCTAGTTCCAGTTGGGGCGCCGGGTACTAGTTCCGGTTGCTCCTCTTCCAGTCCAGCTCTCTGCTGTTGCCCGGCAGGGCAGTGGAGGATGGTCCAGGTCCTTGGGCCCTGCACCCATATGGGAGACCGGGAGGAGACACATGGCTCCTGGCTTCGGATCTGTGCAGCGTGCCGGCCATGGCGGCCATTTGGGGGGTGAACCAACGTAAGGAAGATCTTTCTCTCTGTCTCTGTCTCTCTATCTCTCACTGTCTAACTCTGCCTTTCAAAAAAAATAATATGTTATTCATGAAGTATATCCATTCACTTGATGCACATATTCTAAGAATGTTAGATAACAGATAAGGAGACAGACTTAACGAGAGATAAATGATACAGAAGATTCCAGACAGAGATCTACAATTTAGTTATTTTGGCTCCTAGTCCAAGGTTCTTTCAACCATGTGTTATAGAGATGAGAAAAGGAAGGATGCAATGTTAGTTGCTCAGAAGAACACTCCGCACTGTGTGAGCATCATTTGTGATCAGTGTCACATTCTTAGAGACATCAGTGAGACTAACCTCGTAGTAGGTGGCAATTAGGGAAAGTGTAATTCAGTATTGTAGTAGCTTCATTTTCTTAGAGATTATTTTAAGCTCTAAAACTTGTGGATCTGCATGGAGAGATGTAATGGGAGGGGGAGAATAACCACACATCTTTTAATATATCTAAATAAAATTTACTAGTGATGAAGTTGGTAATCTTTCAAGCTAGAATCTGCATGGAGATTAAAAATGGAAGCTATGTGATAGAAAAATAAACAAATATGAGCCATGGAAAGAAAAAATGCTTGCTTAGCATTCAATGAGACGCCCCTAACTATGAAGACTTCTGCCTTAACTTTGTATACTCCACTGATTATTAAATTGATGGGACAGTCACCAGTCAAATACTTATTGAATTTCTTCTTAGCTCCAGGGATTCCAAGTGTCATGTTAGCCAATGGAAGTAGAAAGTGTTAGAAGTGGTCTTTATACTCAGAGTACCCATATGAGAGATATGATTAGTGTTAGATTTTTGTACAGAGATATGATGGGTATATAACCAACAACATGCATGTAGACTATCCTTAGAGATCAGACATCCGAATTATTTCAGTGGAAAGATTTCTAATGAAAATGTTCATTTGCCAAGGGAATATTTTTCTTCTTACTGCAGTGGCATTTTTGATTAGCATGGTTTTCATGAAGGCAATTACAAGTGAGCTAAATAATTAATCACCTGTAGAAATATTTTGCCAATTTATGTGAATACTGCCTATGACTAGTCAATCAAGCAACCAATAACAAATATTTGATTTGATTCACCAAATCAAGTGCCATGGTACATTTGATCTATATATTGTGAATAAACTCAGAGGTAGAATCGTTGGTTCCAATGTCCTGCAAAGTAAACATTTGTACTAATTGAGTTAAGAAATATTGGATATGAAAGCACTGAACAAAAAGACAAATAAGCTAAGAGTCAGTTCAGGAAATGGAAAATCAAGTGCAGTAGTTAGAAAATGAATACAGGTTTCACAGAGAAGCAGACAGGGAAAAATAGTGTGATGGAAGCCATCAGAAGGATTCTTAGAAGAGCTTCATGGTGCCTGCATTGCACAGGATGATGGAGGACAGTTACTGGACCTGGTAGTGTGGAGTGTTCTAATGACCTTTGAGAGAGTTTTTGCCCTTTAAGTTAAGAAAACAAAGCAATATTTCTAGAGATTAGATCTTTTCTATAACTCCACATACTGATTTTTAAGTACTATTTTCTTTTTTAAAAGATTTATTTATTTATTTGAAAGTCAGAGTTACACAGAAAAGGCAGACAAAGAGGTCTTCCATCTTCTGGTTCACTCCCCAATCGGCCGCAACAGCTGGAGCGGTGCCAATCCGAAGCTAGGAGCTTCCTCCAGGTCTCCCATGCGGATCCAGGGGCCCAAGGACCTGCGCCATCCTCTACTGCTTTCCCAAGCCATAGCAGAGAGCTGAATCAGAAGTGGAATGGTCAGAACTTGAACTGGCTCCCATATGGGATGCCAGCACTGCAGGTGGCCGCCGCTTGACCTGCTGGGCCACAGTGCGGGGGGGGGGGGGGGGGGCTACTTTCATATGATAGTTATTTAGTTCAGATATTTGACTAAAATATTACTCGAATACATTTTAGATTTATATTATTTTCTAGTCCTAAGGACTTCTATCAAAGAAATGATGAATACAATCAGTTGGTGTTTACACTGATTTTAGTGCTAGGAAAGTTCTATAGTTCTAGTAGGACTAAAACAAAAGAGAACTTGAATTCGTGGATTTAACAATGGATTATATAAAATTATTGGCTTGATGGTAATGTGTACTGATAATGATGCTTTTGTTACCATAAAAACTACAAATTTCTATTGGTTACTTAGAGTCAGTACTTTGGAGTCAGACACGGCACTTACCTTCAGCTTCCTGTCACGACTCTCAGTAACTCATCTTTCAAGTATTGAATGATTGCCTAAAATGTTAACGTCACACTTAAGATTTAACAAATATTTATTGGAAATGGATTATGTGCCAGATTTTTCTGTTAGGCTATAGGGATAACACAGTGTAAAATCACCAAACATTACCTTCTTTAAATTTAAGATCTATCTTGAAAGAAACAAATAATATGTAAAATGAAAAAAGTTTAAAAATTTTTAGCTGCCACACAAAAACATTTTTCCTATTTAGGTCAAGAATGAATGATATATGTCTGAACAATATCAGATTTAAACAGTTTATTGTTCCAATGGTTTCACTGGTGGTGAAAATATTAAATTGTTTCTTCAAACTAGGACATACCAAAGGGAGTAGGGCATTTTGACCAAACCCTTGGCAAAGAAAATTTCAAACAAGGATACCACAAAACATTTAGTTCCACTAAAAATTAGCCCATATTTTATTTTTTTTTCATCCAAAGCGTATTTCATTCCAGTCCCCCTTTTACTGGTATGTGTGAATTACACATTGAAGTAGACAATGGCCTGGATTGAGATTCCTTGTGTCTGTTTAGTTAGGTTTGCAAAGTAGTGCAAATTTCACCTTCTCTAGAGGATAACATAATTATGTTTGTGATTCTTATAGCAAGTATGTGATGAAATTGCATCCATGCTCTTTAGATGTCCTTAGCAGGTCTTATTAACTCAATGCATATTTTAAATTCTTCTAAACCATTTTTTATTTTTTGCCTTTGCATTTGTTTGGGGTTAAACTTTCAAATGTGTTATAACTTGTACATGCTGTAGTATTTTTGAAAGAAGCACTTAAAAGAAAAGTGAATTTGTGTAATGTTCACTTTGAATGTGATCTCATAGTTTAGAATTATTAATTTTGTGCTTTGCATATATCATAAACTCATTTAGAGCATTTTGCTGTTCAGTTCATTAAACTGTATAGAAGGTTTACCTATTTCCTGCACTATAGCCTGAATACTATCCATTATTGAGGTGGGTAAAAATACAGTTAGTTAGAATTATTACACAGTCACATTAACAGTTGCCTAGGCCAAACTTTCCATTTTGTTACCAAAAATTATTTTTCAGCAACCATGGCAACTAATCTTCAATCATATTTCTACTATTTTATTGCAACCTTTTAGAGTAACTTAATAGATCGTGTGTTTATTACTTTCCCTAGTGTGAATTAACACTGGATGGTCTGCTAGCTATTTTAGAAGTCTAAGAAGACAATGATTTTACAGTGTGAGTTTAATGGAATTTATTCTTAGATAAAAGACTTAAGTATTTAGTACAATGATCCATAACTCTGAGGAAACAGCAATGAGCAAATCTGTGAGCACATGGAACTTGAGTACAGCTGTTAGCTATGAAGGACAAAGTAATGGTCTCCCAAAGAAGTCCCTGCTTTAGTCTCTGTAACCCAGGTATACGTTGCCTTGATGGAAAAGGGGGCAGAAATTTGCAGATAGCATTATAGTTGCTGATCAGCCAGTTATTCTGGATTAACTGGCTCTTTTGTAAGAAGGAGAAAGAGATGCAGTGAAGGAATCGCTTCTCGGCCTTCTGGCTAAGATCAAGTGTAGAGATGCAGTGAAGGAAGACGTCATGATACAAGCGGGGTTGGAACCAGAGAGATTTGAATGTGCTACTTTTCTGGTTTGGAAAATGAAGGAGCTATTAGTCAAGAAATGCAGGTGGCTGCTGGAAGCTGGAACAGGTGAAGATTTTTGTTGTTGTTGTTGTTGTTGTTTTGGTTTGTTTTTGGTCCTCTAGAGGGTGTGAGTCCCTACCACCACTTTGATATTAGTATTGTGAAACCTATTTTGAACTTCTGACCTCCAGAACTATATGGTGATAAGTTTTTATTGTTTTAAACTAGTAAATTTATAGTAATTTGATACAGAAACCCTAGGAAGTTAATACAACAATATCATATAGAAGAAGGAATTGGAAGAAAGAACCATGTAGATGGTAGTTTCAGAAATACTTACCTAATGTTTCTGGCTTGAAATTTAAAATAGAACCATGAGCTAAAAGTATATAGGCAGCTTTTAAAAGCTGCAAAAGACATTGGAATGGGTTCTCCACTAGGCTTCCAAAAGAAATGCTGGCTAATTGATTTTGGACAGTGACAGCCATTTGGAATTTTTGACCCCTGGAATTTGTTTTTAAAAGATTTATTTATTTATTTGAAAGGCAGGGTTACAGAGAGGCAGAGGCAGAGAGAGAGAGAGAGAGAAAGAGAGAGAAAGAGAGAGAAAGTCTTCCATCTGCTGGTTCACTCCCTAGATGGCCACAATGGCCCAAGCTGCACCGATCTGAAGGCAGGAGCCAGAAGCTTCTTCTGGGTCTCACATGTGGGTGCAAGGGCCCGAGACTTGGGTCATCTTCTACTCTTCTACTGCTTTCCCAGATCATAGCAGAGAGCTGAAGCAGCGCCCATATGGGATGCTGGCACTGCAGATGGCGGCTTTACCCTCTACGCCACAGCACCAGTCCCCAACCCCTGGAATTTTCAGAAAAAGTTTTGTTGTTTAAGCAACTAAGTTTTGGTAGTTTGCTATGGTAGCAATCAGAAACTAGTAGAGAAAGATAATATATGAATAATTCATATTATGTTTATATATATATATATATGATTTCAGATAGTAAGTGAAATAAGTGAATCAAAACAAAGCAGGATTCTGAAACTGTTTTTCAACAACTACTATCTCCTCATCACATGTGGCTAAATAAATTTAAATTATTTAAAATCTAAGTGCTATTAGTGTGGGTAGTGACCAATGGTTTGGACAAGACAAATAATAGATAATTTCCATCACCACAGAAAGTTGCTTTGGACAGACTTCTGATAGAAGCATGGCTTTAAAAAAAGATTTATTTGAAAGGCAGAGAGTTACTGAGAGGCAGAGGTAGAGAGAGAAAGAAGTCTTTCATCCACTGGTTCACTCCCCAACGAGCTGTAAGAGTTGGGCCAATCTGAAGCCAGGAGCCTGGAGCTTCTTTAGGGTCCCCCAAGTAGGTCCAGTGGCTGCAGGACTTTGGACCATCTTCCAGTGATTTCCTATGCCATGGGAGAGAGCCGGATTGGAATAAAGCAGCTGGGACTTGAACCGGTGCCCATATGGGATGCCGACACTGCAGAATGTGGCTTTACCCGCTATGCCACAGCATCGGCCCCCAGAAGCATGGCTTTATATATGGTAGATTCAGTTTCAGTGAAAAGAGGAATCAAGGATGTGAAAGCCAAGGGAAAGGCATTCCAGACCCATGAAGCCAAATGTGAAATAATATACACTGTAGTGCAGATTGATGTGATAAAGAGCATTTAAAAATCTCACAGAATGCTTTAGGTACATGATAATGATTTTATTTTAAGGTACTCATAACTACTCATTCACTCATTCATCAAGCATTTACTAACAACTGAATTTGGTGTCAGGCTTTATGCTAGATAAATATAAATAAATAGATGTGGATGTGACAGATATTTAAAACTCACAGTTTGATGGAATTCTCCTTTTAAAAATTATGGTTCATGAGCTGATGTTATGCCACATTGAGTTAAGCCACTGTTTGTGATGACAACACCCTATATCTGACTGCAAGTTCAAGTTCTAGCTCCTGTGCTTCAGATCCAGGTCCCTGCTAATGCACCTGGGAAGGCAGCAGAAGATGGTGCAGGTGCTTGGGCCCCTGCCATCCACGGGGGGGACTAGAACAGATTTCATGTCTCCTGGCTTTTGCCTGACCCAAACCTGGGTATTATAGTCATTTGGAGAATGAACCAGCAGATGGAAATTTTCACCTTTTCTGTCTCCCTATTCTACCATATCAAATGCATACATCATACCAATTTTTTAAAAAATTGAGGTTCATTTGATGTCTTCAGGCGCCATTGGTTCTAAAGGTGGAGAATTAAACTACAATTTTGCTTAATGCTAGGGGAATCTGGAAGAAGGCAACTGGCAAAATTCTACCACATTGGTTACTGCCCACTTGTTCAGTACCCAAAGGCATTTTCCCTGTCATTTTGTGGAATTGATTGAACTCTGACATCAACACACATAACACCAGTATAGGAAATCAGAAATAGACATGAATTATGGGGGCCTCATGAATGAGTAGCATCTTTCTTAAATCTTGTTAAGTCCTTCTGTGAATCAGTCTTGTATTAGGAATTTCATCGTGATGACATATGTTTTATTGTTGTTATTTGGCTATCCATTTCATTCATCTTTGTTTTTCAGCTTGTATTAATGATATTGACTTTAAACTCTCATGTCTTATAAAAAAATTGAGCCTCTGGTATAGGTGTCTCCTTTAAGTTTCCCAGATGTGTGTGTGTGTGTGTGTGTGTGTGTGTGCACACATGCATGCATGCTTTTTCTGTTACCTTATTTATTTTAATATTTTTCTTTTAAAATTTATTGCTTTAGGATACTATCACATTGACTCATAAAATAAGTTATTATTAATGTAACAGAAAGTGCTGGAGTTTGCAGTCAGTGGGATCCAATTTTCCATAACCAAGAAATATTGGAAAGCTCTTACTCAAAGGTAATGCAGGATCTCAGGGGCTCTATATGGGAACTACCTTTTAAGGCAAATGCATCTTACCAGTGAAAGTGATGGAGGATGATTTCCAGATGTTGAAATGCTTATTTTGGCAACTGCTACAGAAAACTGAAGCATGTGTTGCCAGAATAACCAGAAGGGATGTGGAGCACTGATGTAAGAGGGCTCAGATGCATAGAAAGCAAGGCAAGCAGAAACCAGAGCATATAGATACAGGGGAGATAGTTGAGCCAAGAGAGGAAAGTTTGAAGCACTCAAATGCATGTAGTCAAATTACATAATTATACATGGTCAAACTGCGTCTGCCTCTGTGCTGGGTTGTACACTCAAGCTTATCACTGCTGCCCACTCCACCTCTGCTTCCTGTTCATCCTTCGGTATCTTTTCTGTAACTGTTATGTCAACATGCTAACTGAGGAGATTGTCTGAACTAATATGTTTGTTAGACACTGTGGGGTTAGTGAAACTTACATGATTGGAGTCAAACAAATCTTCAGTTCATTATTTACCATTAGAGTTGTTTTACATTCACTTGACAGAGTTGTTTAGCTTCTATTTCTTCATCTGTAGAATGGAGATTATAGTATCATTGCAGACAGACTGTTTTGGGAATCAAATGAAATTATGCACATGAAGTGCATACACAAATGAGTTTCTTCTCTCATCCCAGGAAGCCTCCAGAATCAAGGTTATGCTTTTGTCCATTTAGGAAAAATCTCATTCTTCAAATGACATTACAGAACTGAATGTAATGTTTTTAGACTTACAGATTAAATATTTTTAGTCAAGCTAACATTTTGTGAACTCTTTAAATAGAATCATCTAGGGAACCAGATATCTGTCTATAAATCAGATACTCTCTTGGAATGTTTTCTAGAAGGTGAAGAAAATACAAAAATAAAAATTCATCCTTTTACACACTGAATATCTGCTATGATTCCTTTTGTTCAACACTTTCAAAAATTATGTGCTGTTTTTAAAATGAGGACTATCAATTGCTATCCCTAACTAATCAACCAGTTCCAATAAGTTCATGATAAATAAAATTCCCCATCTTCCTGAACATCTTGCTGAGATCTTTGCTCTTAACTTCTAAATAATTTTTAACCCCCACCCCTTCCTTCTGCAGTGCTCTCTACGCCTGCCACTTTCTGGAATACAGATTTTAAATTTCTGTGCTAAGTGTGGTTGTGAGCCAGAAAAATCCAGGCTTTTGGAAAAAGTCAGCCTATGCTGGAGTTGGAAAGTAAAGATCTGGTTCATAGTCTAGCTATTTTCCCGAGGGGTGGAGCAACAGGAGCCAGGATAACAGGAAGAGAGTCCTGTGGGAGCTGGCTCATTCTACACCTGGGCAACTGTGAATTTGCTAGGGAATCTTTTGAAGTGTCTATTTTTAACTGACCTACATTGTGTCTGGCTTTCCTGTCATTTCAGTTTACCACATTAGCTATCTGTGCCCTTTGCCGTTTTAGTTTTTCTGAAGAAATATCAGATGTAACTCATCATTTTTTTTTAATGTATAATGACATGACTTGTAGCCTAGATGTCATAGGTAAGCTGCGTGATCTTGTATGTGAAATGATACATATAAGTCTCAGGTTCTGCATCTACAGAAGCAGATCTCTGACTACTTCACAGTGTGTGCAGATTGAATGGAATCATGAGTCAAAGTACTTAAAGCAGAGAGGATTACTCCTTTCTCAGTTCCCTGAGATTTAGATAAATCATGTCACCTACTGACTCACTGAGATTATTTTTGTTTCTTTTTAAGCTCTTAAGTAAAAGAAAAAGAGTACCAAAGCTCTCTTTCTAGTAAAATTACTAGGGTCTTAGACTCCACTAAAACTTTAAGGTGAACTACATATTTATCAGTTTTGTTCAAAAGTCAAGTGGCTTTTAAAACCAAATTGGCTTTCATATAACTTCTTACTTGGATGTGATTTTCCTCAAACTATTAACTATTGGAAATGTATGCAGTCAACTGAAGAGGCTTAATTACAGCAAATCATTCAAAATAATTATTAAAAATAAAATTAGGAAGGTATTCTATTGGTTTTTGTAGTTAAAGTAAATGGAAAATTACAATTTTGTGGTCTTAGGTTTTCAACTTAAACACGTTGGCAACTCATTATGGAAGATGGGATAGGCTAACTGAAATTGAAACTTATAGAAACAACAACTGAATTTCAGTTGTTATTTAATTTATGGATTATCTGTCATCACTATTTAAGCATTTTCCATACATTCATGTTTTCAGTTATCTATGAAATAAAAAATGAGACAATCAGAAATTAGTTATTTTCATGATTACTTTTCTTGAGAGGATCTGAAATCCAGATTGACTATCTTCACTTGGATGGTTGCTTAAACTGTCATTTTGTCTTCATTAAATATAAGTCAAAAACCATTTTTGGGCCCTACTGTAATGTTCATTTGTCATAGGGACTATTATACTTTAAAGAAGGCATGATTTTGAAGGATGTCTGGGGCAATTCTGTTGTTATAGAAAGGATGAAGTGATTGTATTCATGTCAGAGAGGATAAGAATAAAATGTGTAAAGGGGGATTATTAACATATCTTAAAATGTTTGCAGGGATTTTCTGTGTGGAAATGGGTTTAGGCTTATTTATTTTTGCAACCACAATAGGTAGAAGTAGCTCCATATGGTAGAAAGTATAGGTAAAATAATTTGGCTGTCAGGTAATCCATGATTTGTTCATTGAAATACAATTAAAGACTACTCCATAGTTCTGCTCCATATTTATGTGCAGAAAAACTCTCTAATAAACCGTGTGGGTTTCCCTATGCAAGATCATTTTAACAATTGTACTCAACTGAAAATACTGTTGGCTCCCTTTGAGGTAATGAATTCTCCATTCTTGGAGTTACCAAGAGGCTTTATAGCATTGATAGATGCTGTAAAAGGGTTTCCTAACAAATTGGGCTACATATCTTATGTTCTCTTCTGATATGCTGTGTAAATGAATTTAGTGTTTAAGGAACCAAAGATAAGCTCTTCAGGTTCATTCCAGGACAAAGATCTGAGACTAAGGGAGGTTTCAGTGAATGTCAGGGAAGGTTATTGTATACAGAAACCTTTATTTTAAATGGAGGTGAAGAAATTTAAGCCTGATTTAGATAGATTTTTCTTTTAAGATAAAAAAATGATATCCCACTGAAATAATTGGCATTTCATATGAGCATTTTAATCTTTGAGAACTTCTAAAGACTTTAAAATTCACATTTCCAAAAATATGTTCAAAAGAACTCTAGTTCTAAATTTTCAATGTCAATCCCTTTTTATACAATGAGCCAATGAATTTTATATTGATGTGACAAAACACCAGTTGCAGTTGTTCCCTGATGTGTGACAGTTAGCATGAGCTCTATATGCTTCATGTGCTCTGTTGCTTATCATCTGAGAGCATTCTGGATATAATTTATTGCCTGTTAAGGCATCTCCAAATTACAGTTGTGACATACGAAGCAACTGCAACTGTTCAGTGGCTACACAATTGCTCACTTCCATTTGACCTTGTCATGGACCGTGAACCTATAAGTTTGATTCCCGAAGGCACACACATTGTTCAGGAATGTTTACCAGTAATGAGTGAGGGCTTGTTTTCCATATTGACCTCATACATAATTACATAAATTAAAGCAAACCATAACAAGTGAGGGTACACATAAAATACACTTCAAAAAGAGACTGTAAAACCCATGCATTGCCCTCAGCTTAAAATTACATAGCATGGAGCACATGTGTCATTTAAAAAATGTATGTTTAAGTTCCTGCTAAGACTTTGAAAGAACATTAAATAAAAGGTTCTATTTTATTTTATTTTTAAAGATTTATTTTATTTATTTGAAAGGCAGAGTGATAAAGAGAGAGGAAGAGACAGAGAGAGAAACGGATCTTCTATTTGCTGATTGAGTTCCCAAATGGTTATCAAGGCTGGGCCAGGCCAAAGAAAGAGTCAAGAACTTCATCCAGGTCTCCCACATGGGTGACAGTGAGACAAGTGCTTGAGTCTTCTTCCATTACTTTCCCAGGCACATTTGCCAGGAGCTGGATCAGAAGCAGAGCAGTTAGGACTTGAACAGGTGCACCAATATGGGATGCCAGTGTCACAGGCTGTGGCTTAACCTGCTGTGCCACAATGCCAGCCCAATAAAAGTTCTATTTTGATAAGTGCTACCATGAAGTTTTTCTGTAGAAAAATTTGGCTAATAAAAAGAATGTCAACATGGAAGGTTCTTCTGCAAACTTATGTCTTGATGATAGGAATTTCTAATGCTAGGTTACCAAACTGTCTTGACACCACTGAATGTTAAAAAAAGAAAATTGAAATGCAGAATTCAGCTCTCACCTCACCAAAGAGATAAGTAATTTTCCCCTAAATTTTAATTTACTTATTTTGAGTCAGGGGGAGAGAGACTACTTCCATCCACTTATTCATATTCCATATGCCCACGGTGCCTGTGGATCAGGGAATTCAATCCAGGTCCTCTATGCAGCTAACAGGAAGCCATCCTGGCACCTCCTATTGTCTGTAGAGTAGAGGAACCAGAGGGTAGAGTCAGGAACCAGAGCCAAGAATCCAACCCAGGTTGTCTGATAACTACTGGGCTAAAAGGCCACCCACAAATCAGCCATTGTTTGTTTTTTTAAAGATTTATTTATTTGAAAGTCAGAGTTATACAGAGAGAGAAGGAGAGGCAGAGAGAGGGAGAGAGAGAGAGAGAGAGGGAGAGAGAGGTCTTCCATCCGCTGGTTCACTCCCCAGTTGGCTGCAACAGCTGGAGTTGTGCTGATCCGAAGCCAGGAGCCAGGAGCTGCTTCCAGGTCTCCCACATGAGTGCAGGGACCCAAGGACTTGGGCCATCTTCTATTTCAGCCATTGTTTTACACTTATAGTTTCTTCCTTCTTCAAGTCTAATTTATAATTAAGCTTTTTAATATGAGATACTTTTGGTTAATAGTCTGGAAGATTGTTGTTTAGATGTATAGTATTCACAAGGCTTCTGCAAATGAAATTATATTCCATGTGACTGCTGAAAGAATTTTAGACTTTCAGAAGTAAAGGAAATTTAAACTTGATATTAAAGATATTTACAGATACTTTCTTTTAATTTGGAAGGCTGAACGTTTTAGCTATCAAACATTAATGTTCAGAGATTATTATATTAATCTATAAGCATTACTACAGTCATCTCACTTTCTAAAATAATTGTAGTTTGTAGAAATTTAGTTTTAGTGATCTTCACCATTATTTTCTGAAGCAACATATTACATGTAACGATGGGGAAACCCTCACCCAGAATTCACAAATCAAGTTTTCTTTTTGATGAGAAGAAAGTTGAAATCATTTTGTCTAGAAAAGTATCATATTCCATTTTTCAAAAACCTTCTTTTGTGGTGTAATCAGTATTTCTTGTTGATCATGTGAGAGTTAAAATGAAAT
Source organism: Sylvilagus floridanus (assembly GCA_949820135.1). Taxonomy (NCBI): domain Eukaryota; kingdom Metazoa; phylum Chordata; class Mammalia; order Lagomorpha; family Leporidae; genus Sylvilagus; species Sylvilagus floridanus. Next base: position 132,049,782 of record OX463236.1, on the reverse strand, counting down.
TTATGTCCACTCATATTATTTAGGAGTTTCCATTTTTGACTAAAACCATGGTATTTGTTACTTCCTAATCTATATGTGAGATCAAGTTTGTGTGGTGAAGTTTCATTATGGAAAATGAAGATTCATATTAATCTATAACTCTTGAATATGTGGAAGTAAGAGATATTTAAAGGTGCTCTCAGCCTCTTTTTTTTTTTTTTTTGAGGGCAGTATGGGAGTTACTTTATTTGAGTTGATTTTTTGCCACTTTAGTTTGTTTTGCTTTGTCTGTCAATGTGCCTTCACTCTTTTAAAAAAATACACCACAATACTAATGGCAGATTCTGGAGCTTTCTGTTTTGTTTTGTTTTGCCCACTTGGATCAAATAGTTTTGACAGAAAAAGAGCTCTACCATTATTTCCTTAACAGCTACTGTGATTTCGTGACCCCCTGAGACTGCTCTTCCCTCAGGCACTTAAGACACAGCTCGCTTTCTGCGTGTTTTCTTCTCACTCTCATTCTGCGTGTTGCGTGTTGTGTTGTGTGTGTGTGCCCAAGGCCCACCTTCAGGCTCATGGCTTTTGGAACTTTTCCTTAATTGACTCTAGAGTAGAATTCAAGGATTAGCAGCTTCACCACAGAGCTCTCGGTTTCTTTTCTCAGTCGCTGACACCTGACGGATCTGAACGGTTCCATCAGTGTCCACCGAGCGAGCTGCCTCCAGGCTTCAGGGTCACGAGGCGCACAGGACCAGAGGCCAAGGCCCCGGGTGCATCTCAGTATCTTTCTGTCTTGTCTAAGATTTCGAGGTTTAGCTAAATCTTTTTTGATGATTTCATCATTCACAATTTTCTGACATCAAATTGGGTGACAATTTGGTTTTTTTTGTTTCATACAAATATTGTATTTTTTTCTTCCTAATTGTGTATCTTTCAAATCTTGATTCACATCCTTTGTTGCTTGGTAGACATCACTGGCATATCACATTCTTGGCTTCTTCATCTTCCCAATTTCAGAGTCCTCTATTTTTTTTCTGGATGCATTCATCCAGAAATTGCATTCTTTTATGACAGTGTTTGGGCCTGTGGTTGGCTCTTTCTGAACTTTTCTGCCTCAAGGTATCTTTTCTTAGATATGGTACCTAAGCCACATAACATATTCGAAATCCAACCATATTTTGAACCCAAGTGTCACACATATGTATTCTTGTCTTTTCCCAAATAAGTTGGCTTCAAAAACTGGTTTCTTCAAAAAATGGGTTGTGTTCAAAAAGGATTGTAAAAAAGCTGATATTTTTCTCAGTCTTTCTGATAATGTGACTAGTCATCAAGGTAAAATTTGTATTGCTCGACTGGTGTCGCGGTTCACTTGGCTAATCCTCCGCCTGCAGCGCCGGCACACCGGGTTCTCGTCCCGGTTGGGGCGCTGGATTCTGTCCCTGTTGCTTCTCTTCCAGTCCAGCTCTCTGCTGTGGCCCGGGAAGGCAGTGGAGGGTGGCCCAGGTGCTTGGGTCCCTGCAATTGCATGGGAGACCAGGAGGAAGTACCTGGCTCCTGGCTTCGGATCGGCACAGCGCTGGCCGCAGAGGCCATTAGGGGAGTGAACCAATGGAAGGAAGACCTTTCTCTCAATCTCTCTCTCTCACTGTCTATAACTCTCTCTCTGTCTCTCTCTCTCTCTCTCACTGTCTAACTCTGCATGGCAAAAAAAATAATAATAATAATTTGTATTGCTCTTCTTGTTAGCTGTCACAAAGCGCACCAAACACCGGAGTAAGGGAAAGGGTTTATTGGGGAAAACCCAGCAGACTGAAGGGGAGGGATGAAGAAGGATAACAGAGAGAAAGGGAGTATAAGAGAGAGAGAGAGACAGAGGAGAGGAGCTAGCGAGGAGAGAAGATAGAGCAGAGAGAAGAGAGACGAGAGGAGGAGAGGAGAGCAGATGAGAGGAGCCAAGAGAGCAGGAGAGAAGAGCCAAGAGAGCCACGTGTTCAGGAACAGATCCTTTAAAAACTTTGCCAGAGGGTGGGCAGGGAAGCAGGAGCAGCGAATCCCGTTAGGATGGGGTTGGAGCTTGACACCAGTGGTTGGGCCATGTGGCCACCTGGCTTCCAGCAATGGCGGTGGGGGCTAGGGCCTAGGATGTAAATCAGGGTATAGATCGTGCCATAGATAAAACTGCGCCACTTTCCTAACACTTCCTTTGATGAATAGAAATATATTTATCTTTGAACACAAGTATATTATCCACAGAGAAGTTACTTAGTACTTTATGTACTAAAAGCATCACAGAACTATTTAGTGATTATCACTCAATTCTTTTTTCCTTTTTTTTTTTAAAGATTTATTTATTTATTTGAAAGGCAGAGTTAGAGAGAGGCAGAGAGAGAGAGAGAGAGAGAGAGAGAGAGATCTTCCATCTGCTGGTTCACTCCCCAAATGGCTGCAACAACCAGAGCTGTGCAGATCCGAAGCCAGGAGCCAGGAGCTTCTTCCGGGCCTCCCATGTGGGTGCAGGGGCCCAAGTGTCTGGGCCATCTTCTAGTGCTTTCTCAGGTCATAGCAGAGAGCTGGATTGGAAGTGGAGCAGTTGGGTTGCTGGCGCTGCAGGTGGCGGCTTTACCTGCTATCCCACCGTGCCGGCCCCCACAATTTTTTGTTAATCCCCAGAAGAGTTTAGGTTTATCTTCAAGTGTTTCTCAGGATTTGCTATCAAATATCTAAGAAATTCTCTTCCAACAAGCACCCAAGAGGAGATAAAGCTTCTCTTTCTCCTCTAATTTATTTGTCATGGATATTTGCTGTGGCCCTGGGATGTTGGGGAACATATGCAGATGGAATTTCGAGACAATAAAAATCACCATGAGAATGCTGTGGACAGAGAAGGTATTGCACTCTAGCCTCTGGATGGCCCTGGTGTCTGAATTTCTCTACCGGAAGCAATGCTTCTAACTGTGCCGGCTTCCTCCACGTGTCAAATCATCTTCCTAAATCCCACGATGGATCAGTATTCAAGAAGTTTTGGTTTGAAGCGTGTCAGAGTTTTAGGAATTACAAACAAGCTACCTACCCCAGTTATCTCCTTTCCAAATACTTATTTGTGAGCAGCATTTCACCTCCCAGAACCACACTTTCTCTGTGAATTCTATTAGGGCAAGAACATCATTATCCTCCACTCCAGAGCAAATTCCACCAGACTGACTGGTAGAAATAAGCCTTAGATTTACAGGCTCTTCCCTGGATTCTGTGTTTATGAATGGGGAGCATGTTAAAATGTTTTCTTTTCTGGATTGCTTGATTTGTCATTGACAGGTCACATGTCTTGATTCAGTGCTCAACATTTCACTCTTAAGATTTTCATGATTTTGTGTAGATTCTATAGTATATCAATTATTAATCTGCATTGAAGCTTTTAATGAATAAAACAGTGTTTTGGGCAATTTCCTCTGGTATTTCAGACATGACTACTAACAATACACAGTTTAATTGTAAAATCATCTAGTAGACATACCAAAGCAGAAAAGAACTACCCATTCTTTGATTATTCCCAAAATACACTATTTTATATTTAGAATTTTTTGGGTTCAGTGGCTGAATTCCTTCCTCTCTTAGACATTTGAAAGGATCCTCTCATTGTTGGCTTTGAAGTTCCTTGTAATATAGTTTCACAAATATTTCTCTGGTCTAATTTCCAGTTATAGCTCATCTGTCACATTTTGGAGGTTTTCCCTCCCCCTCCATTGATTTTTCTCTCATTCCGTTTTGTGTTTATTTCTCTCTATGAAGTCAGCTTTTACTGTAATGGTTTGCTGTGAAAGCATTTTTTTTTTTGCATCTGGCCTGTTTTTATGATTCATGATAAAAAATTCATCTTGGGCCTCTAATGGTGTATTTTAAAATAGTCTCCAGACTTCCTGTGGTTTACTTTATTCAAAACTATTCCTTTTACTTCATTTAAAAAAAATAAAGGCCACATTTCCATAAGCTCTCTTTCTTAACCTTAACATTAAGTTGTTTTGTACAGTATTCCTTCTTTTGCCAAATACTGGGTTTAATTGCTATAAACAGTGAATAGAAAGAAATGGGTACCCATGAAACAGCCTGCACCAGTTCCTGCTCAAATCTGTCTAGACCCTGAAAATCCAGTTTTAGGAAACAGATGTCTATAATATCCTGTATTCTTGCATTCTGATACACATTCCATCTGTCTGAGAGGACAAAAAATCAAATTCACATTATTGCTTCATCACTATTTCACTTTCTTAAGTTATGTAATAATCCATAATAATCATATGCTATTCAGACTGTTCTATTTAATAAATTTGCTTATAACATGCAGAATAAGATGTATATTCTTTGACAACAATAAATGTCTTATCTTCTTTTACTGTTCACCTAAACTGTCCCTTTTCTTTAGCTATGCGGTTCTTCCTAAATGTATCATTACACGAGCCTATACATTTTCCCAGATCTTCCTGGGACATATTTCCCTTTCTTCCTCATTGTTCATCCATTCAAATATCATCACAGTATCCTCACTGTAATTGAGATGTTAGCTATAAGCCACTCTCCAGTCAAATCCTTCCCCTAAGTCTGTGGTCTTTTATCTTCTATATAATTCTGTGGTGCTTTGTGTGAGTCCAGATATGGGAGTCAACCTCATTCATGTACACAGCAAAGTCCACTCATGCCAGGTGTTTGGGAATGTAATAATTTAAATGACGATTTAGGGTTCTAGAAAGGGTCACATTCTTAAAGACCAATTTCTTTATTTCAGTTTCTTTCTTCTCCATCTCTTTTCAATCATTCCCATTCTGTTTCTGTCTTCACACCTACCTTCTATGAGAAAAAAAATTCCTTATATCATATGCTTTTGTAGCTGATTTCACTTTTACAATGCTTTCTCCTATTCTCTCAGCAGCTTAGCAGAATGTATTCTTGCCTTTAAGTATTGTATTTTCCTAATGAAAATCCTACTGAATAAAATGATCTTTAGCTCACTACCTGACACTATTTTTTAACTGCTCACAATGGTCTAGTTAGTAGGGTAGACATTGATTATGTAGTGAGGAAATCAGAAACAAGGTTTATATATTCATGAAGTTTTCAATTCACTGTGATCCAAATAGCAATAAGTAATTATAAATCATTTGATTTGAATGAAAAATTTGATATGGAAGCCATTCCTATGTACTACTCTAGTATCAAGTACACACTTATTCCAAAAATAACCATGCATTATTATTATCATTGATGATTTGTAGATTTTCTCTACTATTCTGTAAACATTCAAAGGATGAATGATGTCTTATTGCATTTTGTGTTCTTGGAGTCGAGCATAGCACCTGTATGTAGATTGCTTGACTGTAGTAGATATTCAATAGATATTTGGAGTTTTTTGAGTGAGCCTTTAAATTTTCAGCTTAGGGGTCAGCACTGTGGTACAGCAGGTTAAAACCTCAACTTGAGGCGCCAGCATCCCATGTGGGCATAGGCATCCCATGTGGATGCTGGTTTGAGTCCCAGCTGCTCCGCTTCCGATCTAGCACTCTACTATGGCTTGGGAGAACAGTGGAAGATGGCCCATGTCCTTGGGTCCCTGCACCTGCATGAGAGACCTGAGAGAAGTTCCTGGCTCCTGGCTTCATATCAGCTCAGCTCTGGCCTTGTGGTCATTTGGGAAGTCAACCAACCAGCAGATGGAAGACCTCTCTCTCTCTGACTCTACCTCTCTCTGTAACTCTTTCAAATAAATTAAAAAATGAATCTTTAAAAAAAGTTTCAGCTTAGTGATTGATATATTTGCATTGCTGTATTTTATTATTTAAGTGGGAAATATTGCCTTGAAACTTTATTAAAATATTAGTAAATAAATGATGTTCAAAGAATGAATTTTTCACAATTCCTTATATGTGTTTTCTCACATAATTTTACTGATTTAAGTAATATTAATTTCTTGATTGAATTTGTGGTTCTCATATCATATTTCTAACCCTTTCTAAATGCAGGAATTCCTATACTTTCATCACATTATATGTATTCGGAGTCAGAGGTAAGGTGGTTTTTATGAGACCATGGAAACACTTATGGCTTCCACTATTCCATATATGTAGGGATTAAGAAAGTTCAGGGCTCTAAAGGCAATTCTGGTTGTGGACTAGGTTAACTCAACTTTTCCAGAGGTTCCAAACTCAAAGAAGGGCTAGTTTAGAAAGGAGGCTTGCAATAAGGAAAGTTGAATGTTAATGTATTCTAGAAGATGATGAAATCTCTTATCTTATTAATTTGGCAGTGCTGAGTTCCTCTTCTGTAGAATGCAATTTCCTTTCTAAAAGATATGAGGCATCTGTTCTCACTCAAAACCAAAAGGAGAATTCCTCAGCTACATCAGCTAGTCAGGCCTACTCAGTGCTCAAATCCCACTTACTGTTCAGGCTATTTTACTCACATAGACAAGTTAGCGCATCTAGTGTTTCACATTATTTATTGCAATTATAAGTACCTACATCTTTGCAAGTTCATTAGGATTTTTTAAAACTGCAATAAAAATGTATATGTATATTATTAATTAAAGTTGAACAAGATGGCTAGAAAATTTTCTTCAGTCAGATCAATTGAAAACTCTTGAAAAAGTTTCACAAAGCAAATATAAATATATGTATATATATATACACACATATATTTTGATGACCTCTTTCTTTTAATAGTACATGGTTATAAAACATATACGACAGACTATTATTTTCTTATGAAGCTAAAATATATCATTATAAAACACAATCCAGCGCTCTGTTTCAAAATTTATAGTCAACAAGTACTGACCATTTGTTTTCTATCTTCTCCTTTGAGAAAATTCTTGCTCAAAAAGAAAACTTTTGTTTCCTAGCTGGGTACAACTATATAAACTCCTCTGTACTTACTTATTGGAACTGACACTCATATTCGCAGTGTGTGTCAGACTGTATTTTTTTCATTTTTATTGATCTTTTATTTCTTGAATTGTTCAGAAAACTCTCCGGTGCTTTTGAGCTTACTGTTTTTAGAGGCTCATGAGTATTGCATCATAGCAACATGGTTTCTTTCAGGGAAGAAGGCCTTTGGGTGTCCACACCCTTTTCCATAACCATCTGGTTTGCAGATGATAAATACAAGCATTGGATTGTCCCTTCCTCCTTCCTTCAAAGATCTGAGAAACAAATTGGGACTAAATTTCTAATCTAGTGATCTGTAATATATTAATTTCATCATGGTGTCAAGTTCTTTAAGAATCAGTTCTGCAACTATGTATTTTTTAAAGGCTGAGCATAAGATACCTATAATATACTTACAGGATGTTTTCCATGCTGCTATATGATGTCTTCATTCTTTTCTAGAGCCCAGCTGTGTCTTTCTCCTTTTTCATAGCCCATTTTAACTCTGTCTTTCTCTTTGAAGTCTTTCCTAATGAGTCTAACCTCAATTGATCTCCTTTTCATTCCCTGGAATAATTGCCTTCACACAACATCAAGGTGTATATTTGTTTAACTGTTCCATGTGTGTGCTGGGTTCTGCAATCAGATTCTAAGTTGTTTGCAGACAGGGTTCTTTGTGTTTTGTGTTCACAACATAAGGGACACAATAGTTCCTCAGAAACTAGTTGTTGGAGAAATACCACCTACATTAATACCACCAAAGAATCCTCATTAAGTTATGGAAAAATCCACAGAAAGTTCTTAAACAGGAAATATAATCTCAATTGCAGGGTCAGGGTAGGCCTTGACACAGCTTTGGCCCAAATTAGAAAGCAGTGCCACTGCTGAGCAACCCAGCACTAGGGGACAGGAACTTTATGCAAATGAAAAACATTCCTTCCTCTGTAGATGCTGCCCCAGCAGGGATCATAGCATGACTAGGAGTGCTTGGATTGAATATCAACTTGAACTTCCCTCCTTCAGTTGGAGCCTCTGTGACATATGCAAGCAATACACAGCAGCTCTCCAAACAGGATACTTCATGGTACTAGAATCTGCTAATGTTGCAAACCCTGTGTGACATGAAGGTGGAGGCTCAGCTCCTGAGAATTTTATGTGTTACATATTGAGAGGGAGATGTAAGAAGTCATGACCTTTGTGAAAAAGATTTATTTAAGGATATGAGTTTTCAATTGGCATATGAAAATAATATTTAAGAGAATGAATAAACCAGAGAATGGGCATTTGTGTAAATAAGATGAGGTGTGTAATGTATGAGTAACAGAGTGAAGAAAATAATTGAATTTGAAGGTGAGGATGAATTTGTTATTGGGCCAGAGCATAACTGAGAACAACTGTTGCGATTACAGGAAGGTGACATAGTTGAAATACCTTTTAAGAAGATTCAGTATCTACAATTAAAATAGATTGCAGAGTAGTAATAGCAGAAAGAATGTGTAGAATGTCTGTGGCATTGAGAGCTGAATTAAATGGGGAATGATGGAAGTAAAATATACAGATAAATTATTAGTCAATTCTAAGTGATCATAAAATCTGAAATTATGTTGTATAGGTTAAATAAATGGACTGGATAGTAATTATTTAAATTACCATTCTTTCATGAATGTTCATTAGTATAATAGTAATTACTATTTTGAGGCTACCATTTATTTAGTGCCTAATAATTGCATGGAGTTATTAAGCCCATGTACAGTATAGTCTTATATATGAAGTACCTGTAAAATGTTAATGTGATATTAATAAAATTTCATCAATATAAGTTCAAAATGTTATTCTTACTGTAGAGTCATTGATTTCCTTAATTTATGATATACCTATGGTTTTTTTGGCATGTAAGCTAACTTAAAAATTTATCCATACTCTATAATTCTGAAATCTATAAGGGTGTTTCCCGAAGAATAATACATTAGTCACTGGTGATACATGAGATAATTTCAGGTAGCATGCAACATTTTTTATTTGATTATATAGCTTATCCAATTTTTTAAATGTTCATGTATTTGTTTGGAAGACAGTTACAGAGAGAGAAGGAGAGACAAAAACAGACAGAAGGAGGTCTTCAATTCACTGCTTCTCTACCCAAAATGCTACAGTGTGGGCCACGTTGAATCCAGGAGCCAGAAGCTTCATGTGGTCTCCCACATTGGTGCAGGGGTCCAGGGACTTGGGCCATCTTCTGCTGCAATTCTAGGCACATTAGCAGAGAGCTGGATCAGAAGCAGAGTAGCTGTAACTCAAACTGGTACCTATATGGGATGCCAGAATTGCACGCAACAACTTAACCCATTAAGCCACAATGCCAGCCTCAGTTTATCAAATTTAATTTTTACATAGACTGAGGTTTAAAGAGGAATAAATCAGAGTAACACAAATTTTAATGACTAATATACATAAAATTGTAGGTGACATATGCAGATACAAAAACTATAATTATGGTGAGTTAGAGACACTTGTATGGGTAATACTAATATGCAGTCTATGTATATCAAACATGTTCAACAATTATCTGAAAAACAAGAAAACAAGGAATTTGGAGAATTATACATACTATGATATATCTAGTATGAAGAATAACCTGTTTCATACCAGAAAAGATTTTACTACCTTAGATAATTTTTAAAAAGATTTATTTTATTTATTTGAAAGACAGAGTTATAGAGAGAGGTAGAGACAGAGAGAGGTCGTCCATCTGCTGGTTCACTCCCCATATGGCTGCAATGCCTGGAGCTGCGCTGATCCAAACCAGGAGCCAAGAGCTTCTTCCAGGTCTCCCACTCGGGTGCAGGGGCCCAAGTGCACCATCTTGGCCATCTTCCACTGCTTTCCCAGGCCATAGCAGAGAGCTAGATCAGAAGAGGAACAGCCGGGACTAGAACTGGCACCAATATGGGATGCCTGCACTTCAGGCCAGGGCTTTAGCCCACTGTGCCACAGCGCCAGCTCCCCCTTAGATATTTTTTTAAAAATTATTTTCATCTATAACATCAAAACATATGGCTAAAGCCTATGTCTTTAAGAATAGTAGTCTATGTCCAGTCCAGTTATAGCTTATCAAGTGAATGTAATGTTTGCAATATTTACTCAGAATAAGGAAAATTTCATTCTTTATTATATAAAATATATTTTATCTCAGCATAGACAGAAGAGATTCCCAATAAGAGTTTGACAATATTTATAAAATGACCATCTTTAAAACATCTCAGATTCTTTTCCTTGGCTTGATCAAGCTCCATTGTTGCTCTTTGATTCTTTACATAATTTCATTACAAAATCAAGCAAATGGAGGCCGGCACCGTGACTCACTTGGTTAATCCTCCACCTGCGGCGCCAGCATCCCATATGCGCGCCAGGTTCTAGTGCTGGTTGCTCCTCTTCCAATCCAGCTCTCTGCTGTGGCCCAGGAAGGCAGTGGAGGATGGCCCCAGTGCTTGGGCCCTGCACCCACATGTGAGACCAGGAAGAAGCATCTGGCTCCTGGCTTAGGATCAGCGCAGCACCGGCCGGCCGTAGCGGCCATTTGGGGAGTGAACCAATGGAAGGAAGACCTTTCTCTCTGTCCCTCTCTCTCACTGACTATAACTCTACCTGTTAAATAAATAAAAAACAAAAAGAGAAAAGAAAAATCAAGCAAAAGAAACATTTTGGAAAACTAGATTTCTTCAAGCATAAAAGAGTTGGGTTCATCACCAAACCGTATAATATCTTAATTAACTGAGCAGTTAACTTTATGTACAGGGTCATCATATACCTTAAGAATTAAGGAGAAATTTAGCAGTGCTTTTCTCTTTTAATGTAGCACAGGTTAATTTCAAGAGTTTGGAGGAAATTTGAAGAGTTAGAGTGTGCTAAGTTAAAAACTTGTTTTAACCATGCGATCTTTGTGACTATATAAACTTATTCTATTTTACTGAGTGAAGGAAATCTTTAAGGAACTATAAATAAACCATCCCATCAGATGGGCACTCTACTATTATCAACAACTTAGTTTCTGGTTAAAGTGATGGGTAGAGTGCATCTCCTGTGGTCACATAAATAAGGCTTTAAAAACTAACTCTTCACTAGCTTGGAGTAATCATTTTCCTTTTGTGTGTAAGATAGGACAGCGCTGCCTACCTCAAGTAGTCATGGGAAATTATCAGATGGCATCTGACCAGCTGTCTAGTTTAAAGTAAACACTTAATAAATAAGTGGTCCTTATTATTATTACTAGTGACATGTAGCATTTTAATTCATCAATATTTTCAACGGTTAGTTCCACATTACTTTTCTAATTTATTCCAACTCAGCATCAGACCATTTTAGAATCCATAACTTATATCACCCACGCTCATGTTATCTGTCTCCCATTTCTGCCTTTCCACGCCTTGCATTACTTCCCAAGAAGTCACTTGCAGCACATGACTATTAAAGGGAATGTGTGTTATTACTTTATAATTCCTTTTAATAAAAGAATGATGATTCATAGTTTTTAAACTTAATCAAGGTACAAATTTTGAATACATTTATTTTGGAGTAGAATATTTGTATCTACATCAACTAAAAAGCTATATTTGTGTAGTGGTTAATAGTTAATATGCTTTCTTATCAAATTTATCTCATTTCATTTCAGATGAGAATTAGTAAATCTATGTTTTCTACTGAAAGGACAGTCTTAGAGAAACAAGTGGCTTAGTCAAAATCTCCCTGATGATAGTTGCTACAACTGAGTCTTGTGCTGACAGAAACTTTTTCCTAGTATACTTTGAACAGCTACAATGAGAAATAGGTTAATAAAATGATAGGGAGGGGCAAATACAATAACCTGAAAGGAAAGTGGTATGAACATATAAAACTGACTATAATTATACAAACTGGGCAAAGATCAGCTTCCCATTCTCTTTCCTCCTTTATGTATGTGTGTGGATGTTTATAAACTCTCTGTATCTTTATCATGAGCTTTGTTGAAGTGCAATGGTATCTATGTTTAGCTTTCTGTTCTGTAAACACATCTTTCATGCATAATAAAGAGCTGCTGTGCTTTCATATTAAAATTTGTTAATCCACATAACAACTTTGTAATATATTTAAGACAACATAAAGAAGGCAACACCCAAGAAAGGACTCTGGAATGAGAATCAGAGGGCTCCATTCAGCATTAAGGCCTTGGCTATGTGCTTAAGAGTGCTGAAACATTTTTGTTTGCTTCTTACTCAATATGATATTGGATAGAATGTGATTATACATTAAGGTCAATTCTATATTTTGGTATCAGTGAATTTTTTTTAAAACTTTGATGCTCATTTTAAATTTTTGCTTTTTATAGGTAGATAATTTAAAAATTCCAACCAATTGTGCTTTGAATATGCTTCATTGTCTGGTCTTTTTAAAAAATCTACTTTTTTGGGCTGGCACCATGGCTCACTTGGTTAATCCTCCACCTGTGGTGCCAGCATTCCATATGAGTGCCGGGTTCTAGTCCCGGTGGCTCCTCTTCCAGTCCAGCTCTCTGCTGTGGCCTGGGAAGGCAGTGGAGGATGGCCCCAGTGCTTGGGCCCTGCACCCACATGGGAGACCAGGGGGAAGCACCTAGCTCCTGGCTTCAGATGGGTGCAGAGCCGGCTGTAGCAGCCATTTGGGGGGTGAACCAATGGAAGGAAGACCTTTCTCTCAGTCTCTCTCTCTTACTGTCTAACTCTGCCTGTCAAATTAAAATATATATATATATATATATATATATATATATAATATATATACTTTTTAGTGTTATAAGTTTTAGGCGTACAGAAAAATATCAAAAAGATAGTATCGAGGATTTCCAAATACATCACACTCAATTTTTCCTTCTCTTAACGTCTTACATTTGTTCACAACCAATGAATCAATAGTGATATTTTATTATTAACTGAAGTCCATACTTTGTACCAATCTCCTAATATTATTAGCTAATGACCCTGTTCAGGATCCTGTATAGGATACCATAATGCATTTCGTTGGCATGTCTCCTTAGGCTCCTCTTGGGTGTGGTAATTCCCCTGACTTACCTGGTTTTTGATGACTCAACAGTTTAGAGGACAATGAGCCAGGTATTTTATAAAACATTTCTCAATTAAAATATGAAATTTTTTTTCCAGGATGAGACTGGAGGTATGTGTGTTTTGGATGAAACTCTCATGTCAAGTCCAACTATCAGCATGATTTTTCACCCCCGATGTTCAACTCAATCACCTGTAGGGTAGTGTTTGTCACCTGTCTCCAATAAAATTGTTCCATTTTTCCCTCTCTCCATCCTGTAATGTTTTGGAGGAAGTCATCATGTAAACTCACACTAAGGAATGGAGTTATTCCCCATTTTTCTTTAAAGGTTGACTTTTAATTCTGCACACACTTGCCTAATTAATTAACATTATTGTGGACTAACAGATATTTTATGCTTTTGGTGAAAATCTAGTAGTATTTTGCTTATTTTGTTGCTCAAATTATTCCAGTTTTGATTCATAGAAGTTCTTTTAATTGGTTCCTGTACTTTCTTGATATATCCCTATTATGTTGGTGTTTTTGTCTGTTTGTTGTTAGTACTTTCTTGCTTCCTGACTTTGTAAGATACTCTGGGCTCATCTTGTATCTTTCCTGGCCTAGTCATATGAATTACTCATTTTTCCAGAGTCCTATCTATTTTATTGGAGCATGATATCAAAAACCATAATCTGAAATGTAGGTATATTCATTATTACTTGGAAGTTACTGCTTCTGTCCCCTCTTAATTGTCACAGCAAGAAAATGTACGCATGTATACTGATATGTATATGCACATATCTAAAATATTTAAATTAAAAGTATTTTACTAATTTTTGGAAGCATGAATCATAGAGTAGCCTTGATTTTTACAGTGGCTCTTCCCTAATTTTTCATATGAAATATAAAACAGAAGGAAGTCAAAATATACTAACAAATGGGATAAAGGTAGAGGTAGGCAAAGCTTAAAACTAATATCTTAAAAATGCACCCTAAACCAAAGGTTCTTGCCTGGAATCCTCAGACTGAATTAGTTCTGTACATGTATTTTGTTTCACTCACACTGTACTTTATAAAATCATTTGAATTATATATCTGGCATTTAGAAACCCCAAGATGTCAGTGCAAACACTACTTTATAGATTTTCTTAAAAATTTATCAGTTCAAAGAAACCTTGGACCCACTTTATTGATGTACCGGTTCCCTTGGGCTGTTGGTGGTTCATACCTTGGGGGAAGATTGCCCAAGATCCAATTCACCAGCCTATCAACCCAAGCCCATTCCTGTCTCACTGTGTGCAGAACACTGCTGAGACAGCTCAGGTTCCACCCACTGGGTATTGTTGTTTCTCATGTAGTAAAAAGAAATGAAAATACTTCTTTACCCATGTCTAAACAGTTAGGAAAATGAAAGAAAGTATTTTCCACTGCCTAAGTCAAAATTTCCCCTATGGTTAAAATATGCATTGTGATGCAGCAAAATAATGCTACTTAACACTCTAGTGTGAATTAAACCCAATTCAGTAATTTGGACTTTGGTTCTAATACTTGGTTCTCTAAGGATGTCCAGAACTTAAATCTTCCCTCCTGGCACTTCTACAAAATTACTTCATTAAGTAGCACGAACCAACATAGAATCTGAATTTTGGTGTGGCCTTGATGTATATGCTGTTATTATATGGTCTAGGTTTTAAAATTTTAGAGTAGAATTCTCATGCCAGAATAGAATTTTATTTTTTTCACAGTTTTTACATGTTGTACTGCTTGCTTCATGTAAAAGGCCAATAATAAATAATTCAGTCAACCACATTTTACTGCTACATTTAAAGCACAATGCTTGAGTTCTTGTTTCCAGGGATCAGTTCAGTTAAATATATTCAGAATGGGCATTAATGAAGAAATTATTTATTGTAGAATGTAGCTTTTGTCTGCTAAAGATAAGGAATATAAATTCAACATTTTTTTGACATGTATTTGTTTTTCAAAATGATGAATATTTGAGATGATGAAAATTTTAGGCCATCAGCTGATAAAAATTGAAAATGAAGTACAGATTGTAAGTAGCCAAAGTGAAGCAGCTTTTAGCTTGCTATGTTTTACTGATTGAACCAAAATAAATGTGTATGACCAGATAGAGGTTGTATGGCAAGCAGATGGAAAAATGGATTCTAATTATCTAAATAACAGTGAATTGAATTTAAATTCCAAGTTTAAAAATATAGTATGAAATAAAATAAATAAATGTTGTGTAAAATAACATTAAAAACTACAAAAAAATCAGGTTTTCAAACTTGACAACTTCTCCCCCATTTTAATTGTTAGCACCATAAGATTTGCAGTGTTTATGTTTGTCTATATATACAAGTATACAAACATAAATTTTCTTTGTGTTTATACCTGTATATTTTATGGGCAGGTATGCACTTATAAAAGGAAAAAAAATTTACAGCTGCCCAATGTGAGTGTGTTTGTATAACCATCTATTTAATAGAAAATCTATCCTTAAAACATGCATATGGAACTGTTTAATATATAGATATATATAAACACTTAACCAGATATTTTTATGTAGTCAACATAATATGGTCTACAAAATGACAAGTTGACTTTTTACACACTAATTTCCTGGGAACATATGCAATTTAGGTTAGCATTTTAAAAAAAAAGCATACCTGTTGAATATGAATTTGACTTAACCATTAATGATGTCTCTGCACTTTCAACACTGAGAAACCAGGGCTTGAATCAGTACCTACTCAGTAGATCTTGTGCTACTAATCATTTTGTTCTAAAACCCACCTGAACACAACACATCCAGGCAATGGCTGGCACTGATGTACCTGTTTCTCTGCTCATCTTCACTTCTGATGACAAAAGCAAACATCTGTATTAACACTGTCGGACTTCAAATCCAGAACCTATCATTTTCAAGGTGTGACAATTACTCTGAACCTTTGTCATGGGTATGACATTGTTGGGAGTTGTGTGAAATCAGGAATGTAAAAAAGGACAACACTTAGCACATACAAAATATTTAACAAATGCAAACTTGTATGGTATTTCTGTTTGTACCACTACCATGATTACTGTCAATTTAAACAAATTGTTTTAAGTTGAATTCTTTCATTTTCATAGATCTATAAAATGAAAAAGACCAACTTCTAAATGCTGAGTCACTAGTTCTTTGTCATTAATCCAGAGATTTTCAAACTGTGTAGATATGGCCATAGTGTTTGTAAATGTCTTGGAGTGAAACAATTGAAAGGCATTAGCCTACAGATCATTAATAATTAATTGCCAAGTGAAACCATCTATAACTTGTCTGATTCATCAAGTGTTGGTGATTTGATCTCTTTAGCTTCTCTCCCTTTTCTTTGTGCATAGAGTTTCTTTCTCCTTTTCTCTGTCCATAGGCTCCTAAACTCATACTAGGCCCAGAGAAATGCCCAACTAACTGGATTGCTGCCTGGAGTCTTTTCTTCCTCTCTGACGTTAATACCTTCTAGAATCTCAGGTGATTCAGTCATCCTTGTCTTCATTTCACAGCCCTCTAAGAAAAAGATTTTAGTGCTCTCACATCACCATAAATCAAGGAAACTACAATAATGTTAGCTGGTGTTTAGGATTTCTATGACTGGAGATAGCCAGCACTATCTGGCCTTTCTTCTACTTCTTTCTAGACAGAATATTCAATCAGTTTTAAGCATACCAATGTCTAGGCTGTTGTCCAAACATACTTCATCTTCAACTCCTTTTTCTTTGAGTAATTGCTTAGGTTTTGCCCCAGTATTTACTTGCAAAACATCCAGCCAAAGAACATTCTAAATTAATACTGTTTTATTAATTTTTTCAATAAATTAGAGGCATATTTTAAATTATGTGAACAATTGTATGAAATTAAATTTTTATTCCTCTGTATTTTGTTGTATGAATTTCACTCATAGTTTTTAATACTCTCGTTCTTTTCAAAAATATTAAAGGCATTTATTTTAAATAAAAATTCAGTCAAATAATAAGAAAGGTAGAAGTATTTATTTAGTATTGAAGTCAGGGATTACTGATAGGACCACCTTAAATGTTTGAAATTCAGTTTCTCTGATTAACAGTTTTTTAAATACATAATCAGATTCATAACTTTTCCAAAAACAAGTTCCTTTTTTTCTTTCCTCTGACTTTCTGAAAGTCTGTACCAAAATGATACTGTTATTCTGGAATGTTGATGTGGTAGGAAACTTCTACTTATGTCTGTAAAAACTAGGCCATGATTACATATCATAAAAATAGATGTGAAACGTGGCTATTCTGGCCTCTTGAGGTCAGAATTTTGCCATGAGCATGTTTAATCAGTACATCTCTGTGAATTATTTTTTCAAACAGACATTTTAATAAAAGATAATTAAATTATGAACCTCAATGGATAAATTTACAGGTATCCTGTAAAAAATCTCATCTTCTATATTAATCCAAAATTCAGTATTCATATTTATTTTGCTAATTACATTGTACTAATAGAATTGACTTGTTTTTAATGTTCAAATATTTTTGTGAGAAATATGTAATTACTGATTTACACGTAGTTCTCCCTTTTTTCTCTAATTTGTTTGCCAAGTGTAAGAAATTAGTTTAGGTAAAAGTTATAGTTATACGAATGATGAAATTCTCTTAGTAGAACTGTAAAACCAATTGAATCATACTCATATGTTTCAATGATTCAATTCTTTAATGCATATTTCAGTAGAGTTGCCAGAGTTTTATGTTTTTGGACAAAAGATGTTTTTTTGATGTTTTTTTCTGAAGTCCATTTGCACAAAAAGTCATCACCTATTTCCTCTGCCCCAAGTCCAGACAGTTACTATACAGTTATTTATTTGTTTGTTTGTTTGAGAGGTAGAGTTACAGACAGTGAGAGGAAGAGAGAGAGAGAAAGATCTTCCTTCTGTTGGTTCACTCCCCAATTGGCCACAATGGCTGGAGCTGTGCTGATCCGAAGCCAGGAGCCAGGAGCTTCCTCGAGGTCACTCACATGTGTGCAGGGGCCAAAGGACTTGGCCATCTTCCACTGCTTTCCCAGGCCATAGCAGAGAGCTGGATTGGAAGAGGAGCAGCCAGGACTAGAACCAGCGCCCATATGGGATGCTGGCACTGCAGGCGGAGGATTAGCCTACTGTGCCACGGTGCCAGCCCCTTACTATTCAGTTTTGAACCCAGTTGCTGCCCTTGCTCAACTGAAATCCTCAGGGTTCAATGGCAGCTAAAGCCAACCTTTGAATGTAAACCTTTGTCCAATAAAATATCCTAAGATCCATTTTCTTAAAGTTTGAGGACAATGTAATCCGCTACAAATGTTTTGCCGTTGAGAACTTTCAGTAAAATCAGATTTTCTCATTGAATTCCCATATGTTCATGAATTTTTAAAGAAAATTCAGAGAGTTTCAGGGTAAAAAGAAATACTTTTTTCTTTTTTCTTTTCTCTCTCTCTCTCTTTTTTTGGGGGGTGCTTTGTGTTTCATTTGCTGAGTGGCACATAGGCAAAGCAGCTTATTGTCCTGTTATATGAACTTTACAATTCACCTAGCTATCAATGTTATCTCCTATAACACAAGAAAGAACTTAAAATCACTTTTCAAGCTGACAGTGCTTAAAGATAGCATTCCTTCTGATAGCGAGCATCAACCCCTAAAATCTATACAAAAATGTGGCCTTTTAAAGTTCCCCAGAAGTGTCATCTGGGGTGCCACATATGCTACTGGAATTTGCGGTGCCATATGATATCACCAAATGCTTATTAATAAATCATCAATACTAATAAGCCCAAGAGGGTTCTTTCCTAATATTTAGAGAAGAATTATAAATGCCGGCATTAATAAATGAGGCAGCATTTTGGTACATTTTAGGCTTCTATTTAGTGCAAAAGATATGTAGGAGAGTGAGAGCTTTATTTAAGAGAGAGAGGTAAATATGGGTTCAAACAAGCACCAGGAACCAGCCATGTGGAGGAGCATCTAGGCCAAAAAGCCTCTGGCGAGAGGCCAGGGAAAAGCGAAGGGGCCAGGACACATAGTGTCCCAGCCTTTTAACCCACTTCCAAAGGGGAGTGGTTAATTAACCTGAATGGCTAGTGGACACCCAGGTGTAGCCAGGTAGGGGCATGAGATCACACAGGGGCGTGGCAAAGGTGTGGTCTTCCAGCTCACAAACCTAATCCATTTTAGCCTGTATGCCTGCCTACTTCACTTCTAATAAGAATTGTAATTTAAAAATATTTTTATTTTCTTCATGCCTGTGCACAAATTCTACTTTTCTGAGCCCATCCCTGCTTATTTAAAATAACTCTGACTTCTCCCCTGAAATAATTCCCTTCTCTTCTGGCACGCCCTGTCTTTCCTATACTGCAGTTTTCTTTGTCACTTTTATCACTATCAGACATGAAAAGTTAAACTTGGGGCCAGTGCCATGGCTCACTTGGTTAATCCCCCGCTTGCAGCATCAGCATCCCATATGGGCGCCGGATTCTAGTCCCGGTTGCTCCTCTTCAAGTCCAGCTAGCTGCTGTGGCCTGGGAAGGCAGTGGAGGTTGGCCCAAGTGCTTGGGGCCCTGCACCCGCATGGGAGACCAGGAGGAAGCTCCTGGCTTCTGCTTTGGATCAGTGCAGCGCCGGCCATAGCAGCCATTTGGGGGGTGAACCAATGGAAGGAAGACCTTTCTCTGTCTCTCTGTCTCACTGTTTTAAACTCTTTCATATAAATAAAAAAAGAAAGATTAAACATTTATTTTCTGTTTTCTCTAATTTATATGTAAACTCTTGAAGACTGTTTTTCTGACTGCACACATGCATATTCCTAAAACTGGTTTGACACCCAATACATACAAGGCACTTCATGTAAATGTTGGATGAATGAAAGCAAATATATTGAGTTTTTTTTTAAATATGAATTGGGATTTGTTGCCTGCATCCATTATTCATGGTGACTTGTGCAAAGGCAGGGTTTTAGGCTGGTTTGTTCTCTAAATATTTATTCATTTGTGAAAATAAATACAAACGATATATATGAAATCTTTTCAGAAAAACCGTGGCTGTTTAAATACGTCAGAAGTTCTTCTCTTTTCATTATTTGTTTGCCCATTATGTCCCCCAACTCCTGCTAGATGTCAGGAATACAGCAACAAATAGACAAAGATACCCCTGTTTCTATGGATAGAATACTCTAGGAACTAAAGCAAAAATTTGGGAATGAAAATAAGTGGTTTTAAAAATAAGCACCCTTTTGAATTTGAGCACATGTTAGGTGCTAAATAAATAATTTATAATAAATAAGTAAATGAAATTTTGAAATGCTAAATCAAAACTTAATTCATTTTCACTTATTTCTGTAAGTGAAAAGCAAATATTTTTCATAGACATTCTTCTTATGATATATCAGCACCTCAAAGGATTTGCAATGAATTCTCCACAAGCCCAAATACACCATTTCTACCACAAAAGCCAGCCACTTTCCATGAATCACTAGACAAAGGAAAACTCTCATGCAAAACAGCAAGACTATTCCCTTCAAAGATAAAGGAATTAGGGCTGTGCTTGTCCATTGCTTTATTATCAATATCCAGGGCAGTGAGTCACACAGCCAAGATAGAAAAATATGTTTTGTTGAATTAAACTGAAAGAGTAGAAAGGAGAAAAAGTATCTAATTCTGTGGCCAAAAAGACTTCTAAAATATCACAAAACTGACATCTTACTTAATTATGACTTTTATCATCTTTCTTGGCTTCAAGGTCACCTATGCTGATAAAAATTCATAGCTGATGCAGGTAGAACCACTGAAAGAGCATAAGTTAAAACAAAACAAACAAAAAACAAAAAACCAGAGACCATCATGCTTAGTGAAATAAGACAGGCCAAAAATGATAAATATCTTATGTTTTCTTTGATTTGTGGCAGCTAATATATAGAGTACAAAAAATGTAATGTGTGTAAGTGAAATTGACTCCTTGTGAATTGATTACTGTTTATAGCCATTGTCTATTCTCCTGGGGTACAGTGGTCATTCTACTTGTTGAATTCTTTAGTTAGTGGAGGATTAAACCTGTGGCTATAAAGCAAATGAAAATTATTATTGCGAACAGTAAAAGAAAAAAAAGGAAGGAGGAAGGAGGGAGGAAGGAAGGGAAGTGTCAGGAGCTTAAAACTGTATATATGAAATACATGAAATCTGCTCTCTACATAAATTAAAAAAATCTAAAATACAAGCTGAATGAGGGCAATTTATTGTAATATAAGCTTATTTGTAATATTATAAGCATTGGATTATATCATGTAGCAACATAATAAGTCTATTTGATAGTTAATTATTTTTTAAAGATTTTTAAATTTATTTGAAAGGCAGAGTTACAGAGAGGCAGAGGGAGAGAGAGAGAGAAAATAGAGAGAGAGAGAGAGAGAGAGAAAGAGAGGTCTTCCATCTGCTGGTTCACTCCCCAAATGGCCGCAATAGCTGGAGCTGCGCTGATCTGAAGCCAGGAACCAGGAGCTTCCTCCAGGTCTCCCAAGTGAGTGTAGGGGCCCAAGGACATCTTCCACTGCTTTCCCAGGCCACAGCAGGGAGCTGGATTGAAAGTGGAAGAGCCGGATCTCAAACCAGCGCCCATAAGGGATGCCGGCACTGCAGAAGGAGGCTTTACTTGCTATGCCACAGTGCCGGTTCCAGTAGTTATAATCCAACCTCTTATTCTATGTTTTAACATGAGTGAAGTTGAATGAATGTGTAATACAGATAAGTTGTTGTTGATTCCAAATTTGAAATAATTTCCTATTCCACATACCACAATATTCCAAGTTGAAAGTAGGTAGGTGATTTATGAAAGTAAACATCATCTAGCACCTAAAAACTGTTGGGTGTAAAATAGGAAATAGTGTTTTAAAAGACGAGAAATAGAGGAAATTTAATAAAACACTACCATTTTATCCACCCCACTTCCTCTTTTTCTGTACTTAACATTTTTTTAAAGATCTATTTATTTGAAAGGAAGGGTTACAGTGAGGCAGATGCAGAGAGAGGTCTTCCATCCACTGGTTCACTCCCCAAATGGCCGCCAATGGCCAGAGCTGGGCCAATCCAAAGCCAGGAGCCAGGAGCTTCCTCCAGTTTCTCAATGGGTGCAGGGGTCTAAGGACTTGGGCCATCTTTTACTGCCTTCCCAGGCCACAGCAGAGAGCTAGATCAGAAATGGAGCAGCCGGAACTAGCACTGGCACCCATTCAGGATGCTGGGACTGCAGGCGGTGCCTTCACCTGCTACTCCACAGTGCCTACCCCTATACTTACATATTTTTAGAAATATCTCCAAATCAATTCTCAAAATAAAAGTAAATAAGGATCTATTCTTCAATCCTTTGATGATTTTAAAATTCAAAACATGAATTTTCAGATTGCTTTAATAAATCATGTACAGACTAGTTCCCTTTTGGTAAATTGTTAAAGATTTTTTTCTTGCAAATTTATGAAAGCACCCCCCTTCACACACACACAAATACCCCCCCCCCCACACACACACAAAACAGGCTGAATACTCAGTTGACAGCATTTCAGCTTTAGAAAAACCAACCATCTGTTTTCTATAAGGTAGTTGTTTTTTCTTGTTAAATTCTCCATGTGAGATGTTTTCCTTGGGATTTCTGTTTTTGGTCTGTGAATTCTTCGCAGTGATAAAACTCACCAGGGGACCATAAAGACACAAATGAATTCTGGGAGAGCTTTGTGACTTCCCATATTCACATTAGAAATTCACTAGACTGATCTAAATTGGAACTTTCTCCTAGGAGATTCATTACCAAAATGCCAAGAGGTATTAATGATTAAAGTGATTTTCATTTTAAGGTGTTTATACCTTAAGATAGATGCTTCATAAGAGAGATCTCAGGTTGTAATTTTCAGTGGCAACCTATTTTATCTGAATGAGAACCAGTTACCTTTGATTTGTGGTGCTATAGAGAAGCAGCAGAAAATTCATTCTTTTTGGGACAACTTGAAGGAAAGAAAGACCCCTAATCAGAATGTCCATAGTAAGGAATGACAGTTTTCATATTATTTCTTATGTTTAAAGAAAGTCTTGCATTGCTGGAAGTGCTTATTGTGGGGACGACAGTAATTATTCCCAAATCTGCCATCAAAGTACCAGAGAAGCTTCTAGAAAATATAGATTTCCAGTTTCAAAACAAAATCAGAATCAGAATCACCTGTCTCAGAACCTGTATTTTTAAAACATTTTGAATGATTCTGAGGCAAAGCCAGCTTTGAGAAGTACAAGCCTAAAACAAAATCAAGTCTGAAATTTAAAAAGGAATGAAAACCCCTCAATTTGAGGGATGCACAGTATTTAAAAATCACAAAACACATAATTTTTATGGGGCTTATTGTAAGTCTTTGAATTAAAGAACTGAAAAATCATGAATATATGTTCATAAAAATAACCTGAATCTTGGGGCTGGCACTGTGGCTTACTTGGTTAATCCTCTGCCTGCGGCACTGGCATCCCATATGGGCACCGGGTTCTAGTCCTGGCTGTTCCTCTTCCAGTCCAGCTCTCTGCTGTGGCCCGGGAAGGCAGTGGAGGATGGCCCAAGTGCTAGGGCCCTGCACCCGCATGGGAGACCAGGAGGAGGCACCTGGCTCCTAGCTTCGGATCAGCCCAGCGCTGGCCATGGCAGCCATTTGGGGGATGAACCAACGGAAGGAAGACCTTTCTCTCTCACTGTCTAACTCTGTCAAATAAAGAAAAAAAATAACCTGAATCTTTAAATGGCTCTGAAGCATGATACTGGGATTTTCCTCTCACAGTGCCAGCCTACTCTTTAAAAAAACACAACTGGTGACACAACATATTCTCCAGTGGCTTAACAAGCCTGTTGTCAAGGTGCTATATAGTTAGTTTCAAAAACTTTGCAAGTGTGATTATATTAAACAAGGTGTTCTGGGCAGCTAGTTCAGGTATTGTAGCATTAAGAGGTCCAAGTAATTGCTAGTATAGCTTTGTCCATGTCATATGCTGAGATAAAAAAAGCATCTTGCCCTTTCCCTTCTTCCCTGCTCTGATCACTGCTCTTGAAGTCTGAGTGCACTTCTGTTTTGTGCTACTATTTATAAGGACAAACATGATTGTGGGGTGTTCTGTGGGAGAAGCAGGATTTCTCCTCTGTGACCTTAGCCCTGTATGAATGGGTTTCTGCCAAAAAAACATAAGGTGTGATTTTTCACTCCTTACTTATCGCACTCCAGATGCTGATGGTCTCCTCTAAGGGGGAGGAAAGTGGCACCAGTTTGATTTTATATCCATGTAAAAGGGATACAGGCAAGCCAGAGAAGTCTGGGAACCTGTGTGCTAAATAGTACTAGTTTGTGTTTAAGACATTCTGACTTTTCACAGCACTTTCACATATATTGGATTCTCAAAATAATCTTGGCAGGGGTTATATAATCCCTATTTTTATTTATTTATTTATTTTATTTTTGACAGGTAGAGTGGACAGTGAGAGAGAGAGGCAGAGAGAAAGGTCTTCCTTTTGCCATTGGTTCACCCTCCAATGGCCACCGCGGCCCGCGCGCTGCGGCCAGCGCACCGTGCTCATCCGATGGCAGGAGCCAGGTGACAGGTGCTTTTCCTGGTCTCCCATGGGGTGCAGGGCCCAAGCACTTGGGCCATCCTCCACTGCACTCCCGGGCCACAGCAGAGAGCTGGCCTGGAAGAGGGGCAACCAGGACAGTATCCGGCGCCCCAACCAGGACTAGAACCCAGTGTAGCAGCGCCGCAAGGCGGAGGATTAGCCTGTTGAGCCATGGCGCCGGCCCTATAATCCCTATTTTTAAGATGAAAAACTTGAGAATCAAAAATGTCATTTTCCAAAGATTACATAGCAATTTTCAATGCCAATGTAAAAAAGCAAACTGAAACAAAAATTTGGGTTGCCTCAACTCTCCAATTTCTATCCTACCTCCTGGTCTCCCACCTCATCACTTTGCCCTTTGGGGATTCCCAGTGACTAGGCAAATAGTCAAAATATGTCTGGAATGTTTATCAATTAGGGCTGCAGATTTGCTTCATCTTTATTCCTCATTTTCTTGACTTGGGTTGGCAACGGCCTACTCATCCTGTAGTGCATCAGAAATTTGTGTTCCAGATCTTTGAGGTTGCTGTTCCTTCCAATCTGATCCCTTTCCCCACTGCCCAATTTCTTTGTTTTCATCTTCTTCTGACCGAATTACATGTGTCTTCTGGATAAATTCCACCACTTTCTTAGTTCTCACCTAATTCCACTAGAAAGTCTAACCTTATCCTCTTAAAAAAAATGCCTTAAACAATGCTTGTTTTTACTCCTGTGTTTATTTGTATCAAGATTCCTATCATTTATACTTCAGTTGCTTAACTATATATTTTCAAAGGTTTATTTATTTTATTTGAAAGGGAGGGAGTGTGGGAAGGAGGCTGAAAAGAGAGGGAGGGAGAAAAGGAGAAGTGGGGGGAGCTTGGAAAAGATTGATTTTTCATTTTTCCAGTCTCCAGGGCTGGAAACCAAGAACCAGGAACTCCATCAGGGTTTGCCCTATAGGTGGCAGGAACTCAATTACTTGAACCATCATCTGCTGCTTCCCAGATGCGTTAGCAAGGAACTGAATCAGAAGCAGAGTAGTCAGGGTTTGAACTGATATTCTGAAATGGGATGTAGGCATTCTCGAAGTGGATTAACCCAGTGCACCACAACGCCTGCCCCAGTTGCTTGGTTGTCTAGCTGACTTCCTAACTAGGCTACATCTGCTTGGAGTTAGAATGATGTCTTGTGTAGCTCTACACAATGATGTTTTGTGTTTTGTGTAGCTCTAGTACTAAATGGAGAAATCACATAGTGTATGTGTTCAATATTTAGTGGATACATAAAGATTATCTACTCTTATCTGCTCATGGCCTTTGTATGTCTTTATGTGTCCTGGGGATGTCTTAGGAGACCCTTTCCAAAACCATGTAGCATACTGAATTGCAAATATTTCATTTGTTAAAATGGCCATTCCTATTGCTATTATTAGTTCTTAGATTTGAAATGCACTCTATTATAATGCTATGTCTGTAAGAGAAACTAGATTTGATTTGTGTTATTCTGTTTGCATTCTCTATCAAGAAACATAATTTATTCCCCCTGAGTTTTAGGAATTGGAGAAATGATTATCTCTTTCAAGGCATAGTGCAGAATGTTCCACTTGATGTGGTTTAAGTGCTATGTCACTTTTCCTGAAATCCATTCTTATTTGGCCACATGAAAAGAAATAAAATGGTATAAATTTTTGTTAAATTTTAAATAATAGTTTCTTTTGATAATAAAACAAAAGATTCTAATTTAAAATAGAAAACATTAATTAGGTATTAATTGTAACTGATGGAAAATTTTATATAATCTCATCCCTTTATATAAAATATTATTATAAAGACTCTGCATATAATGACTTTAATATACATATTGCACCTTAAATTTATATCGGCTTTATGCCTTTATTGATACTTCTATTCATTTAATTCCTAAATTGGACGGGTTGAATGAGCTAAATGAGTTCCCAGTGAATGCAGATATAACCCAGTTCCTATATAAGAATTAATTTTTAAGTTACTGATATCTTTTAAAATAGTGGAGTTTATGATTTACTATACATAGGCTGATGCTGAGTAGCTAAAGTCTTGGCTGTGTGAGGTTGTCATTGCATATTTCCTATTCCTGCAAGTTGTAACTAAACTCTTTAGTCACTCAGTGTACAGTAAAAGGAATCCAAAGCCTAGGGTCCAAAAGGGATAAACAATTGTCTCTTAATTTTAGGAAATGAGGTGGAATAACAAGATAATAGCACTTTATGTGTAATTTTGTATGCATATGGAGAATGATAGTGTCTATCCCTTAAACTTACGTCAACTTAGATGGACATAAAGCAATGCCTTTAGATCTGTTCTCTTTAGCAATCTAGATGCTGAAAATGGCTTTATGCCCCTGTGACTGAACCTATAAAACATCAGAAAGGTTTATTGATGGAGACATACGTTCAATTTCATTCTGTATTCAATACCTCTCGTCAGTTCACTTGATAATATGGTCTAGTCATGAAAAATTCTCTTGAACTCACTGCAAACACCATTAGCATTTACACTTCACATTTAACCAGTAAAACTACATTTAAAAACTCTTACTCGTTGCTATTCTATTAACACCATGAGAATATTCAGATTCACTCAGTTATTTTTGATCATTTCAGTACAAAAATGATATGCATGGATAATTTTATTAGGTCACATGACCTCTTCTTGTGGCAAAGCAAAATGCACAGTCACACTTATTACTTTATTTAATTTTATTTCTAATGCTTATTGCCAGTCAAATCTCTTATGACTAACCTAATGATAACTATCAGGACAAAATTAAGTTGTAGCTTGGTTCTTGGAGGAAGTACCAGTTTTCAAACTCCTTAGCAAAGATTAAATTAAAACACAAAACCTAATTAAGAACTTTTATAAAGACTTCAGACTTCAAAAAAAAGAGAGAAAATGAAGATATGAACATGATATAATTTTTAAAACAGGCAGTTGATGACTTGCTTTAAATCACGTTTTTCTGAATCTTGATGAAGAATGGGATAGGAGAGGGAGTAGGAGATGGGATGGTTGCTGGTGGGAGGGAGGTTATGGGGGGGAGGAAGCCACCATAATCCAAAAGTTGTACTTTGCAAATTTATATTTATTAAATATAAATTGAAAAAAAAGAAAAAAAGAAATTTACATTTTTCAACATTGAATTTTGTTTTTTCCCCAATTGTTTTTTCAGAGTCACCTGTTTATTTTAAATAAGAGAGCATATCACAGATTGTTTTCTATGAGCAGAATCATATTTGTATAATATAAACTGAATGTTCTGGACGAAATATTCATTTCCTGTGCCCTACAGCCTAACCTAAAAAAGAACAAAATCATAGTTGGTATGCAACCATCTACTGTTCTTACTCATTACGATGCCTGGAGGCTTATTCATATCATGGGGATAGTTTTCCCCGCATCAATATCCTGTGAGGCCTCAGGAAAGCTAGGGGAAATTTCATCGGATATTAGGATGGTAACATTTGGTGGATACGCAGGCAGAGCACCAGGAAATGAACTATTGACCATTTAGAGTTGGGAGCTGAACAGAAAAGAAGGAGTAGAGTTCCTGTTCTTAGAATGTTTCAGATGCTTCCCTTTGCTAACAATTTTACAACTTAAGCACACACACACACACACACACACACACACACAAATTAATCTTTCACTTTCCTTATCTCTAAGGTAAATGTCACCTTAGAATAAATTCTTCACCTGGTTCATTTTTTTCTTTCAAATTACCCAGATACTTTTTGCTTTCCATCTTTTATGTGAACTCTATTAGTCAGTTTATTATCACTCTTCCTTATTCAGAATCAATATTTAGAGTGTGACTTTCAAATATTATCTATGCAAACTTGTCTTCTATTCTATGTAAAGTAGCATGGTTGTCTGAGTGTGGTTTAAATAATGGCTTTGTCACTCACTTGGTGACTTTGGTTGACTCCAAGCCTCCACTGGGATGGTTATTAGAATTAAGTACAACATTTTCATAAAGCACTTAGTATAACTCTTAGAATATGTTAAAAAGCAACTACTAATATTTATACTGGACTGTTCTTCCTTAGTATACATCCCATTATGGTTTAGAATTTTTTTTGACAGGCAGAGCAGACAGCGGCAGGCGCACTGCGGCCTGCACATGGTGCTGATTTGAAGCCAGGAGCCAGGTGCTTCCTCCTGGTCTCCCTTGGGGTGCAGGGCCCAAGCACCTGGGCCATCCTCCACTGCCTTCCCGGGCCACAGCAGAGAGCTGGCCTGGAAGGGGAGCAACCAGGACAGAATCTGGCGCCCTGACTGGGACTAGAATCCGGGGTGCCGGCGCTACAGGTGGAGGATTAGCCTAGTGAACCACGGCGCCGGCTGGTTTAGAATTTTTTAAAGCACAATTAGAGTTTAGAATTTTTCCAATAAAATCTCTTTCCACAACTCTTATTTTTTATGATGCTTAGCCACACTCCTATGCTGGAGTTATCTACACTCATTTCCAGCACCAGCAACTGGGTGGCTTAAAAATGACACAAACATCTGAACTTCTGTGCCTCTTCGGAAAAGGACATTGGTCATTTTGGGTTACAGCCCCATCAAACTTTATCTTAATGAATTACATCTTCAATAACTGATTTCCATGTGAAGTCACATTCTGAAGTTATAGGGTTAGGACTTCATCCTATCTTTTTGTAGTGGGAGGCACTATTTAGCTTATAACAGGACCCAATAGGTGTAATTTCTCTATTCATTCTTGAAACTCCAAAGTTAATTCGTAATTTTTTACTACTGTATCCCACCCATAATTAACCAAACACTGCAAATTTTTTACCTGATATCTCATGGATTTACCTCTATCTCTTTGTTCCTAGAAATATTATTTTTCCTAATATCACATTTTAGTTAGTGACATTTGGGTTCATTTGCTTCCAATTATTCCTTAATTCTGTTGTTTGATTAATATTCTTAAAAGCAGCTTATACTTCCTCCTGTTTATGAACTGTGTGTTTTTAATCAGCATCTTCTGAGTGTCCTTCATAGATTAAACATTGTTCCACACTTGCATTATAGAGATAAATTGTTTTTCACCCTCAGGAAACATATACCTCTCTCTATTAGAGCTAAAAGGTAAACAAACGAGTATAATAGAATTTTGCAGGTATTTTGCAAGGCATATTGGTAAGGTAAGATCCGGGCACAGAGAGTAACCAAATTCCAGTGAGCAAGTCTTAAGTCCCTTCTAGAAGAAGAGGCACCACTTTTACCAGCAATTCATATCACCTCATTTTCTATAAATTAAACTGTGCCTCTTGATCCTACACATTTGCCATGTTTTTCTGCCTCTCCATGCCTCTTTTAGGCGGTGTGCTGCCTCCTTTCTAGGCAGAATTGTTCTCACTTTAACCATCGCAAATACCTTACATTTTTTAGTGCTTGTTTAAGAACCCACTTGTACTCACCCTACATGAGGTAATTTCAGTTCACAGTGATCCTATGTTTTTAGATTTCTTATACGTAATTCCTCAAACCTATTATCTTATACAAAGTATTTTTTCCCTTGACTAATTGCAGTAATTAGAGAAATAGCTGGACAGAAGATACATTCCATTGGGGCTGGTATTGTTGTGAGTAAGTTAAGCCACCACTTGTCATCACAGCATCCCACATAGCAGTAGTAGTTAGAGTACTGGATTCTCCACTTGTGATCTAGCTTCCTGCTAATCTACACGAGAAGGCAATGGAAGATGACCCAGATGTGGGAGACCCAGATGAAGTTCCTGGCTCCCGCCTCAGCCTGGTGCATCCCTGGCTGTTGTGACCATTTGGAGAGTGATCCAGCAGATGGAAGATTTCTCTGCCACTACCCTGGCTTTCAAAGAAATAAATCTTTTTACTTTTTTTTTTTTTTTTTTTGACAGGCAGAGTGGACAGTGAGAGAGAGAGAGACAGAGAGAAAGGTCTTCCTTTGTTGTTGGTTCACCCTCCAATGGCCGCTGATCCGATGGCAGGAGCCAGGTGCTTCTCCTGGTCTCCCATGGGGTGCAAGGCCCAAGCACTTGGGCCATCCTCCACTGCACCCCCAGGCCATAGCAGAGAGCTGGTCTGGAAGGGGGGCAACCAGGATAGAATCCGGTGCCCCGACCGGGACTAGAACCCAGTGTGCCGGCACCGCAAGGTGGAGGATTAGCCTGTTGAGCCATGGCGCCGGCCAAGAAATTAATCTTAAAAGGAGATACTTTACATTTAGAAAATTCTTAGTAAACACTTATTAAATGTATGATTTAATAAACTCTCCCTTTATTTCTCAACTAAAAATTTTTCTGTAATAGTTTATTTTTATATGTGTTTTTTTTTGTCTTTCTGGTATGAGATGTACATAAGCACACAGTTAAGTAGACTGTGGGTTAATACTTGTCATCTATAAAATCAGTAGAAATAGAGCTGAGCATAAATTCTAAGTGAACATCTAGTACAGTATTAGATATCTGTAGACATTTTTATAAACTAGTACCCGTGGACTAAACTCAGCTTCTTTTAAACTAGACATTATACAATAGAGCTATTTTTTGACTTCTTAAAATGTCAAGGCAGTATAATCCAAAATTCTGTATCTAAATTTGAAAAATGGCTGTGGAATTGGATGTGGAAAACACATTTATAGTTTATTGCTATGTTGCCAGAGTTAGTCATTGGCAACCAAGTTTTCCTTCCTCGTTACTGTGCCCTGCTGTGCTGGCTCCTGGACTGATGACCCACACCCCTGCTCCTCCGAGGCACCCACTACGGACACACTTGTTGGTTTAGAAACAAGAGTGCCACTGTTTTATCCTCTGGTGAGGGAAAAAATGGGAAGGAAATTAAAATAGGTGAGAGGAAGTACCTGGGCTCCTTCAGGTCCGTGCTGACCTATTGATAGAGAGAAGACGTCCATTGCCAGTTATGGGTATTGGTCCAGAAGTAACCATGTTATACAACTTGGAAGTGAATCTATAGAAGAAACCAATTTTGATTTTTAATTTTCTCACTTAAAAAGAAAGCAACTCCTAAAAACAATACATTGAAGAAAGGAATTTACAGAACTTGAATCACAGATTTCTTTTGACTTCTTTGACCTCCAGCCTAGGTGAGATGCTCTGCCTGTCTCCACAGTACCGGAGTTTGCCTTTATTTCTATCTTAAAAGAACTGTGTTTCAGTAGTTTGTTACTGTGGTAGCTCCCTGCTAGTTTGTATGCTCCCTACGGTAGGAAGAAATTCATTACCTTAATTCTGTATTCTCTTGGCAAAACAGCAGATAATAAATATTATTATATCTAATATAATCTGGATGTCTTCCTTCATATTCTAGCAATTGTTTTTAGATATTAAAGTCCCTTTTATATAATAAAGCATGTTACAATATGATTTTACTGCTTAAAACTTTTTAAGCAGACATCTAATATTAAAAATTAACCCAATTGATATTTATTAAACTTCTGTTATGATCTTGATAATATTCTAAGATATCGGGATATGTCAATTAAGAAACCGAGATAAATTATTTCTGCTCTTATAGAGTAACAATTCAAGCATGGTGAAGCAAACAATAAACTCAATGACATAGTAGATTTGACAGTTCTACTTACCATATTAAAAGAAGAGACAAATAAAAGAGAAAAAATGAAGTGTAAGAATTGGTGGATTGAAAGTGTACCTCAAAATCTTGCAGTGAAACTGAATTAAAATAAATCTATTTTGGTGCAACATTTTTGAAATCCATGCAGAGTGGACAGTGAGAGAGAGAGACAGAGAGAAAGGTCTTCCTTTGCCGTTGGTTCACCCTCCAATGGCCGCCGCGGTCGGCGCGCTGCGGCCGGCGCACCGCGCTCATCCGATGGCAGGAGCCAGGAGCCAGGTGCTTTTCCTGGTCTCCCATGGGGTGCAGGGCCCAAGCACCTGGGCCATCCTCCACTGCACTCCTGGGCCACAGCAGAGGGCTGGCCTGGAAGAGGGGCAACCGGGACAGAATCCGGTGCCCCGACCGGGACTAGAACCCGGTGTTCCGGCGCCACAAGGCGGAGGATTAGCCTGTTGAGCCACGGTGCCGGCCTCTTTCTTTTTTTTTAAAGTGTCTCCTATGTGTGTGGTAATTTGCAGTTCTGTGTAAGGTGGTCAGAGTAGGTAGGCTTTATGGAGACCACGACTTCTGAGGGAAAACTTGCAGCAGGTAAAGGAAAAAAATCTTGAATATGGGTATTGGATAACACTGAGAGCATGTTACCAGACCACTTAAGAAAACTGATTCTATCCCTTATAAAGAAAAATCTCTTCAACTCAACGAATGTTGGACTGGGAAAAATTAAGTAGATAGATCTTATTAAGAAGAGTTTAAAATTGTTCATGCTTTTATGTAGGCAGATACATTTGTCATAGTGCATGTACTTAATTTAATCACTAAGAGTTGATATTTAAAACAGGACTAGGGTTTGCTAGAGAAATTATTATTGAAATTTCTGGATGATAAGACATAGGTTGGGCCCAATTTTCTTTGAGCTATTTTTTTCAGTTCTTCAATAGTTTGAACCATATATTTGGAAAAAAATGATGTCAAATGCATGATCAGTTTGTCTTTGAGATATAATTGAGTGCTATATTGAAATATGTATTGTTTTAGTTTCACATTGTAGCCATAATCTACAATTTCCCAATGATTCATGTAAATATACTTAAGTAATACCAATATGAAATTGTTTTATTTGCATTTTTCTGTTTTAAGTAAAAACAAAAGTTGTAATAATTAATGAAAAACCTCTGAATATGAGATTCTAAAAAGTTTAATGGTTGCATTAAAGAAATTAGCCACTTTCATGGGCAGTTTATGCTCGTTTCCTTGTGTGCAGCATTGCAATTCTTTGAATGGGTTGTTTCCATTTTGCTTTTTCAATTTCAGTAAAATATTAAATGAATTATTATTGGTCTATTGCTTTTGGATATATATTTGTCCCTAGTGGAATAAAAATTAACTCAGTTCAAATAATCATTGAATGCCTACTCATATTTAGCTGGTATAATGAAGAGAGGAGGATGGCAGAAAAAGTAATGATTTGGATGAATATCCTAAAAAGATTTAATTCTAGATGCTCATGACAAAGTGACAGTCAGCGCTGGGTCCAACAACAAATGTAAAACCTCACAGGCCTGCTCCACCCACCCGCTCCCCCACAGACTTTGATGCCAAAGTGGCTGTCTCTGCTGACTTCCTCTCTACGGAACTTTCAGAAGTTTGGGCATTGGATAAGGAAAGGGAAATGCTGGTCCTGGAATTGTTGGCATTTACTCGCAGGGTTAAAGGAAGACTTGAATGCTGTTTCTTGTTGTCTCCCTATGATGATAAACAGTGCCCGAGAGCAGAGGGAAGGAAAGGATTTCCTGGAAGAATCTCTGGAACTCAGTGCGGCGCTAGGGCTGTGCTGTGCAGTTCAAGGCAGCATTTGTGGCTCGGTCCAGAACACACGAGACTCCTTTGTTGCCTCCTGCTTTGTCCCACAAGCTGACAGTGCCATGATTTAAGTCCTTCAAAGACTTCCACAGTCAGAGAAACTAAATAAAGTTAGCCCGGACCTTCACGACCTCAGAGGAGACGTCGGTCAACTGGGTCAGGAAGGCTGAAGCCTTGCTGTAGCTTTCTGAAAATCATGAAATATGAGCTGCTCTGACTGACGCAGTCTTTTCCTCTCTATCCACACAGAGGTCTGGACCTCAGAGACACACTTGGCAAGAACCTTGTGACTCATTGCCACTTCATTCGGAACAGAGGTTCCAAGTGCACATTGTCTCTGGGACATATTTAAGTAGGACAAAAGGGAGCAGACTGTGCTATCTTGTCAATCATCCCATCAGTGAACTAGTTCCTGCTTTCATTCACTTACACATTCATCCATCCTACGAATACATGTATTTAAGAATGATTATGTGACATGAGATGTGAAAGTTGTTGAGCTGAACTCAGTTTGAACACCTGAAAACTCAGTCCAATGAGAGGAAATAATCTGAACAAACACAACACACGTCTGAATAGGAGATCCAAAATTTTTGTGACACACGAACATCTGCATTATTTTTGCAAGAAAGAGATATAGTTAATAGCTAAGTCATATATTTCTCAACGTCTTTAAGTAGATGCCAGTAATTTAATACACAAATGGAACTATATGTGTCTTGTCTACTCAAAAGATTTCAATATGGCCATCTTTATGCAGGTCTTCTGTTTTGTTTTGTTTGCCCAAGTGTAAAGACTGTACATGAAGCGATGGAGATGTAGGGCATGGCCCAGAGATGGTAAGCAGAACTTCTAATAATTTAGTGACCAAATGTCTATTATAAAAAGGTGATAGATTTGCTCTGACATCTAGTGATTAAGACTGAATCCTGGGGGCCAGCGCTGTGCCGTAGAGGGTAAAGCCACCGCCTGCAGTGCTGGCGAGTATTGGCTGCTCCACTGCTGTTCCAGCTCTCTCTTCTGCCTTGGGAAAGCAGTAAAAGACGGCCCAAGTACTTGGGCCTCTGTACCCACCTGGAAAGAAGCTCCTGGTTCCTGGCTTCGGATTGGCTCAGCTCTGGCCATTGCTGTGAACCGGCAGATGGAAGACCTCTCTCTCTCTGCCTCTGCCTCTGCTTCTCTGTTACTCTGCCTTTCAAATAAATTTTAAAAAATGGAAGATTTATGGGAAGCTATATCTATGAGGGTATATGATAAACATAAGACTGTTGAGTTGATTTTAAATGAAATGTGGTCAGATAGCAATATATCTTTTTATCTAAAATATTATCACCAATTTATTTGTGAGGATGACTTCATAATGAATTTAATTTGTTGGGACATTTGGTAAGGGTGAAATTCTATAGCTTGAAAGATAGAAATTTTGAAAGTTACAATACCATGAAAATCATAAAATAGTAACAATGCTATCAGGTTCCAATCAGTCTTTCTGAATTGTAAGACATTTAAAGAAATATAGATAACAAAAAACATAAGCAGTTCAAAAGTATAGTTTTGGAGTTATTTTCAGATTGTATACAAAATTGCTTATCCAATACTTAAAACACAATTATTTCAAGTTTTGGGCCTTAGATCCAGGCTTTAGATTTAGCTTACGTTAATTTTAGGATTTGGTTAGAGGAGTCAGGAGGATAGTATTGTCTTTCTCAGAATGTCTTAGAAAATGATTTAGTTATATTTCCATTCATAGAACAATTGTGTCATTAAAAACTTCATTGCAAATTTTTCAAGAAATTGGCTGAAATTTTGCTTTTTTATTTTACTTTTTATTTAAGCAAATGTCTATGGACAAAACAGAAGGAACAACCTAATCATATGGTGCACAACTACCATGTAGAAACATAAAGGCTGCAAAACACCCTGTATTTTCCACCCACTGTTTCTTTGTATGTGTCTTTCATTCAGACATGAACAATGGAAGTTCACTGAGTTTTGGAGCCCTCTGTGATGTGTATGCATTCTTGTGCGAGTGAAGAGAAGGCAGGATTTAGCAGCAAATGTGGTTTTTCCTCGCCTTGCCATTTCAAAGCATTCCAGCTAACTTTCCACATCATCTTAAACTTAATTATAAATTTGCAGGGAAAAGAGACCAGTGATGAATCACAGTATAAAGCTAACCTTTAACATTGCCATTTAAAGAAGGTAATACAGCGGCCCACTTCGCCCATTGGGTTGAGGTCACGTCATCTTAAGCTCTCAGGAAGAAACTGTCTTTATGTTAACACAGGATGGATAGAACACATCATTTTATTCCAAGCTTGAAGGAAACAGAGAACAGATGTCTTCCCCTAAAGAGTTTCTTACAGTTTAGTGATATTTAATTCGCAGCATTATTGTAGGCTGTCTTTTGCTGTTTGTTTGTTGTTAAAGTTCTCTACCTATTTCTAAATATCTAATTATTTCATGAGTGATATAATAAGAAAAGGCTTCAGACGTTTCATGGAAAAATCCATCATTGGGCTGGCGCTGTGGCACAGTGGGTTAACGCCCTGGCCTGACGCCGGCATCCCAAATGGGCGCCATTTCGAGACCTGGCTGCTCCACTTTTGATCCAGCTCTCTGCTATGGCCTGGGAAAGCAGTAGAAGATGGCACAAGTCCTTGGGCCCCTGCACCCACAGGAGACACCCAGAGGAAGCTCCTGGCTCCTGGCTTTGGATCGGTGCAGCTCCGGCTGTTGGGGCCAATTGGGGAGTGAACCATTGGATGGAAGACCTCTCTCTCTCTGTCTCTCTGTCTCTCTGTCTCTCTCTCTGTAACTCTGACTTTCAAATAAATAAATAAATCTTAAAAAATCCAACATCTTATAATTCCATTTTAAATGAATGTTTTGAAGCTCTCTTGTATATATCACATATATAAAACCTATCCAAAGATAATATATTTTATTGTAATAACTCTCAAATCTAATTTATAATATATTTAATAACAACATATTGCATTTTTAATACATCATATTGTGCTTAAGTAATATTTATATATTGTGTAGAACATAATTTTTAAATTTGTTACATAAATGCTCTGTAACATTATATATAACATATAGTAAGAATATATAACATCATATGGAAGTACACTTGCATATCTGTATACACATACATTATACTCCACAGCTATGATAAATAGTTTTGAGGACAAAACATATATATTTTCAATAATTTGCACATTCACTACTACTACTTAATCCCCAGAAAATATGTTTTAATGCTGTTATCCCCCAGGGAACGGAAAGGGAGAAAAAAAAATCATTGCACTTATGCCATAGCTCAGTTTTTCAGGCAATGTTATCTAATATTTGTGGTTGAATGTTTTCTTCTAGATCATAGAAGTTAAAGAATAAAATAATTCTTAATTTATCTACTTAATGGACTTGTTCAATGGACTCTGGTGTAGGCCTCTTTTATATAGGTTGTGTTTTTAAACTAATTTTTCAACTAAAAGGCACATTGCCTATTTGACATAAATGTTTCTCAATTTTTTCAATACTATTTTATAAAAAAAATACGAAAACATGAGTCCTAGTTTCTCCTTGGTTTCAAAAGCCTACAGTAGAATTATGCACACACAGTCAGAGCCCTATGATGATTAGCTATGTATTATGTGCTAAAGGTCTTGAGGAAGATAAAACGGGTTAGAAACTTAATCTTCTTTTAAGAAAGCCGACAGATCATGAAGACAAAGCTGCTCTGAAATCAAGTTTCCACTTGCCTACTACCTGTGCTGGGCAGTTAAATATGTGAAGACCGTTATTTTCTCCAGCATTTTTTGAGATACAGTTGACAAGTAAAAAGTATGTAAGATAAACTCTTGGGTTTATATCTTTATCTTAAATTGTGATCATTTTTACCCATAATGTTGAGTGATAATGTCTTTCAAAAAATTAATATCTGTGGCTTTTAAAATTTAGCTTTTACAAAGTTAAGTGTTAAGATAGTAAGATAGGGTGGATGTTATTTGAAATGCCTGTATCCTATAGGAGTGTCTGAGTTCTAGTCTCAACTCTGCTCCCTTGTCCATTCTCTTGCTAGTACACATGCAGGGAGACAGTAGGTAGTAGCTCAAGTTAGTTTGGTTCCTGCCACCCACATGGGAGACCTTGAGTGAGTTCCTGAGTTGGCCGGGTCCAACCTTAGTTGTTGCAGGCTTTTGAGGGAGTAAATCAGTAGGCAGGAGATCTCTCTTTCAGATAAAAAAAAAAGTTAAGTTAAAAGTATGAAACTAATTTGGTGAACTATAATTTAGATTCATTCACTAATGTATGTTTGGTGATTCAACAGGACAGTTTTATTTATTGAATAGCAGCTCTGTGAAAGGCATATTGTCAAACATTAGAAATACAGTAATGAGTGCCCAGTGCTGTAGCCCAGCAGGTTAAGCAGTTAAGCTGCCATCTGTGAAGCTGGCATTCCATATGGGTGCAAGTTCCAGGCCTCACTGCTCCAATTCTGATCCAACTCCCTGTAATGCACCTGGAAAAGCAGCAGAAGATGGCTCAATTACTTGGACTCCTGTACCCACATGAGAGACCTGGATTGAGTTGCAGGGTTCTGGCTTTGGCCTGACCCAGCTGTAGCTATTGTGGCCACTAGGGGGAGTGAACCAGCGGGTGGAAGATCTCAGTCTTCTTCTGTCAATAAATAAGTAAAATGCAATAATGAACTAAACATGCCCTAGTTCTTATCTTGATGGAGTTAGTATATTATCTAAAGGAACAAGTGAAAAATAAATAAAAATGAATTAGTCAATACTAATTGTAATAGATTTCATAAAAGAAGTGATCTTTGTCTGTGTGTACATATTTTCCTCATTTTCCTTAGCTTTTCATTTAAATATGGAACAGGATTTGGAAGATATTGTAAAATTAGTCACTATATGCTGTTGCTTATGGCTTTCGTAAATTAATTTTGATTCAAAGATAATTAACTCAACATGTGTATAAGTTTTACATTTCTGTTATAGTTTACTAAGGGCCTTTAGAGTGACTAATGGAAATCTCTACCATGAAATAGGGCATGGTTATTCTTTTTGTTTACCTTCATGTCTAAATAATTGCAATAAACTCATACACCTTTATTTAGAAGCTTTTCTCCTCCTTGGTACATGAATGGATAATGTCTACTGTGGAGGATTTACTAATCTTAATTTCCAGTGATTTGAAAGTACTATTGGGCTCACCAAACACTAAAGTCATATATTTTCTTTTAAAATACTCTTTTTCTCCTCTTTTTCAAGTGATTTCTTTTTTATTTTTCTTTGTT
Organism: Sylvilagus floridanus; assembly: GCA_949820135.1. NCBI lineage: Eukaryota > Metazoa > Chordata > Mammalia > Lagomorpha > Leporidae > Sylvilagus > Sylvilagus floridanus. The sequence goes on along the minus strand of OX463236.1, from coordinate 132,010,403 downwards.
GACCTCATGTTTGGTATTTCTTGACTTCAAAAATAAAATATTATAGGAAGTGTTCTACAATTAAATAATATACCTACTCTGGGTCACCAATTTTTCTTCCCGTGTCATGTAAAGATGTAAACATTGTAATAAATTCATGGTAGTCATGTATAATTTTGTACATAAAAACTAAATGAAATAAGTTCATCTGTGTTTTGCTCCCTTGGGAGGTTACTTCTTTGCTCAGAGATTGTTAGAATCCACAAGATGACTGACCATCTTAACTATTTCTCAAATAACAAAATTTCAGGTTACTAACCTGCTTCTGTTTCTTCTTATTTCAAAAGGATATGATGAAGAAATAGCCTGCACACAGAATGGCCAGATGTACCTAAACAGGGATATTTGGCATCCTGCCCCTTGCCAGATCTGTGTCTGTGACAATGGAGCCATTCTTTGTGACAAGATAGAGTGCCAGGATGTGCTCAACTGTGCCGACCCTGTGACTCCTCCTGGAGAGTGCTGTCCTGTCTGTCCTCACACAACTGGAAACAGCAATACCAATTTTGGTAAGAATGCTTAGGGCCAACCCAGAATTGATCTGGATGTTCCCTTTATAGTCAGTTGGGGTTCAGCAAGCCAAGAAAATAATTAAGTGGCTTAGTAGCCTCTGGAGCTAATGATTTTTGCTTATACACTTTAACACTGAGTAGATGGAAACAATAATTCTTTATTCTGACAATATAGAAGTAAGCATGCAATTGGTATATAATGTCAAAGAAGGGGTAAACTAGAATGAGTTTCTAATTCAAACCTAGTGGTTTGAATGAAGTATGGTGCATTTAAGCCTACAATGATGCAAAGAAGGAGCATTTCCTTGTTTGAAATTGACAAAAAGAAGGTGGAAGGCATGCAAGAAATAGGAAATATTGTCATTTTTATCATTGCTCATTTTAGTGGAATTAATAGACTATATCTAAATAAATCTATATCCAAGAGGTTTGCAAAAGAATAGTGTTAAGGGAAATAGTAGAGTTAATATATAAATGTTTTAAACACCAGACATACTAACATACCAGAAAAAAAGCAGATTCCTGCAGGTGTAATGAAGCATTTTATTTTCAAAAGATAACGAAAAATTTATAGCTCTATGCATATATAAAAAAGAAAGTGAAAGTCTGCATTTAACATTCATCTCAAAGTTAGAAGAGCATCAACCAAATAAACTGAAAAGAAGTGGAGGAAAACTCTACAGAAAAAAAGCCAAGTCTGAAAGTGAGTTAACTGAAATCATACAGAAATAATTTTAAAGTCCAAAATATAATTCTACAAAAACAAACAAAAAAAAATGACAAGGGGACAATAACCTAAGTAGCCTAATAAAAATAAACAAACTTGAAAGAATCACAAGAGACCCATTTACAGAACTTTATGTTAATAAGTCTGAAAACCTATACAAAATGAATAATTTGTGGCAAAATATAATCTACTCAAACTAATTTAGATAGAGAAAAATTGAGCATACCGATTTCCCTAAAAAAAACAGAGTCATTTGTAAAATAGCTAGACTTCACCAAATGTATAGATGGCAGGTGGTTCTACAGTTGTGGAAAGCCGTTGTAACTGGGTGATTTTAATACTTTAAAACCTCTTCTTGAACATTGAAAAAGAAAAGGCAAACTTAAGTCTTATTATGAAGGGAGTATTATCATGTATCGCAAAATGTAATAAAGATCGCATAAAAAGAAAGCTCTGGCTGATTTTATACATTTTTGTTGAAAAATCCTAAAGAAAATACTGTCTACTAGCATTATAAAAGAACCACTCATGAAAAAGTGGAGATTATTCTACAAGTTTCAGAATAATTTAGTATTAGGAAAACTATTAATAAAACTAATTATCTTTAACAGACCTATGAAGATAAAATATATGCTTCTACCCATAAATGAAGTAAAGGTATTTGACAAATATCAATATTCTCGATAAACACAGTTAGTAACTTGGTGATAAATGGGTATTTCATTGACATGATAAAATATTTACATTTTAGCTAAACATCTTTACTATGCTGAGTACTAAAGTGTTCTTTCTAAACTCAGGGATAAGGCATGAATGTCTACTGTTACCACCACCTATTCATAGCTCTGAATGTGCCCCGTTTTTAAAAAAGAAAAATCTGAGATTTAGAAATCTGAGATTTAAAAATCAGAAAAGAAGAGCTAAAAGTAATCATTTATAGAAAACATAATTCTGTGGTTACAAAATCTAAGGAAACAATTTAAAACTCACTACAAAATAGAAAGACTTAATAAGACAGTACAGTGTAAAATTAATAAGCGGAAATCAATAGATACACTATGAGTAAATAATTATAGCACAGAATGGATAATGGGAGTAAAAAACCTCATTATAATAGTAACAGATACCTAAGGATAAACTTAACTTTAGATATATAAGATCTTGCTGAGGAAAACCTCAAAATACTACTAACTCAGATGAAGATTTAAAAATTTGAATGTGCTATTGTGTCTCAGTTAGGATGACTAAATATTATAGGCACATCATTCTCAATAAATTAATAGTCTGAACATAATTCCAATGGAACATATAACACTGTAAGAATTCAGCAAGTTTCAAACAAAAACTTATGTAGAATAAGCAAGAAAGACTAGTCAGGAAAACTCTTATAAAGAATAATCAAGTGATGACTGGTCTTCCAAGATTTACATATATTAAAAGGACTTATTAAAAATATGCTCTAGATGCATTACATATTTTAAAAATATTGAAATATGTTCAAATATCCATAGTCAATTTTTGTATAATAAAGATGGCATCTTAGCAGTAGCAAAAAAAGAGTTATTTTCTATGTCTTCTTGGAATAGCGAGGCATTCATCTGGAAAAACCAGAAGTTGAGTAGGAATCAGATCTCCTAATTCTAAATAAATCAATGATTCAAATTTGAAATTGAATCATGTAGACAACTGGGAATATTTCTTTGTATTCCTAAAATATAGAAGCTTTCTTAATGCTAAGTCAAATGCAGAAGTCATAAAACTAAGCAAAGTAAAAGAAAACCAACTCACTTATGATTGCTATCTTTTAAATTAAAAAATGTAAATATTCATGAACCAATATACCAATTACCTCATCAAAATATAGGCAAAGGAAATTAGCTAATAATTTTTACAAAAGGAAATACAAATGGTTCCTCAACATATGAGAAGACTGTACAATTTCCCCTTAATACAATAAATGCACATTTAAATCACACTGAGCTGTCATGTTTCACCTATCGGGTTGACTCAAATTAAAGGACAGTACATTGAGTATCACTGTATGTTGCTTGGGGAGAAATCTCTGTATTGATTGTGGAAATATAAGGTAGTGCAACTTCTCTGAAGGGGTAGTAACAATATGTATCAAATTGCAAGTGCCTATACCTTTGGACTCAAAAAGATATTGAATTTATCCTGCAAACAAACTTTCATGTAGTCATAAATGGGACCATTATTCATCTCAGTATTATTTGGAATTGCATGACCATCCAGCCCAGCCCTCCCAGGTAAATTTTAATTTATATAGATTATCTTGGCATAATAAATAGTAGCACTCCTTTTCATTATTAAAACTGTCCTGGCTGGGTATTAAATGATATCATTGTAATAGCCAAAGGTTAGAAGCTATTTTTAGGCCTCTTATGGGGACAAATGAAAGTGTAGTCAACTCTAGTAGTTTACAAAATAAATCCTTTAATAGTTTATTAAAAAACAATTTGGGAGCCATATACTGAAGGCTTCTAACATTTAAAGATGTGTATGATAAACAGACAAATGAAGAACAAGGAAAATAATGAACTTGAGAACAATGGAGAAGAACAAATAATAGTATTCTTAAGGACAGAATGAGTTTTTTTAACTGCAAAATTATATACATTTAATATATTTTTTTATTTTGAACCATATGAATGAAAAGCCGTGCTCACCAAAAGTATTAGAGCCGGCTCCACGGCTCAATAGGCTAATCCTCCACCTTATGGTGCAGGCACACCGGGTTCTAGTCCCAGTCAGGGCGCCGGATTCTGTCTCGGTTGCCCCTCTTCCAGTCCAGCTCTCTGCTGTGGCCCGGGAAGGCAGTGGAGGATGGCCCAAGTGCTTGGGCCCTGCACCCCATGGGAGATCAGGAGAAGCACCTGGCTCCTGCCATCGGATCAGCGCAGCGCGCCGGCTGTGGTGGCCATTGAAGGGAGAACCAAGGGCAATGGAAGACCTTTCTCTCTGTCTCTCTCACTGTCCACTCTTCCTGTCAAAAAAAAAGTATTAGAAATGCAGAGAACACTGATCAAACATAACTTATTATAGCTTTAATAGCTAATTTATAATCTAATTAACTTAGGTTCTGTATAAACATTATGAAAAATATTAAACCATGCTAGAATTTCCCAAAAGGATGCACTGTTTTACTTTCTATGTAAATACTAATCTGAAACCAGTCTTGAGTACTGCCTACCTGTGATAGGGTGGTCTGTTTAAGCTAAATTCTGATTCTTAAGAAACCCATTATTGAAAATATTTAACATATCCCAAAGAGTTATTACTCCATAAAATAATATGTTTTTTTCTTTTCTTTTTATAGCTAGAGGAAGAAAGGTAAGTTTTCCTTTGCAATGTCTTTTTCATAAGAATTTTTTCTGATACTATCCATGAAGAACTGTGCTCTGAAATGTTTGCATGCCTTCTGTCCAGTACTTAGACCTGTACACACACATCGGGACAAACACATGAGCACGGTTCATCCACTGTGCTTGTAGATTCCTATTTTATTTGTCTTATGGTTAAATTTATGTTTGGAAATTTGTTTCTGACGGAAAGATGCAAACTTTGTAGGGATTAAGAATGTGTTCTATTAATCATCATAGTCCTTACACTTTCCATTTTGCTTAGGATGTGTTTCTACCTTACACATTGTAGAAGCACAGTTAACAGTAGATGGAAGAAAGGAAGGAAGGGTAGGAGTAAGTCATGGGGGAAGGAAGAATGTTAGTGCTGCTTCAGTGGAGTAGTGGTTGCTCTCCTGCTGGTTGGGGAAGTTAAGATCCAAAAATTAACTAAAATTTTATTGAACACACATTTCTTCTGCTATTTCCCCTCCTCCACTTCCAGGGGCCTTAAATCTAATCCTGGAGACTAACTTTACACTCAAGAGGACAAGGGCGGGGATATCCAGATGCTGCTACAGCTGGCCAGTTTGGCCATGTGTCAGCTGGACATGGATCATCCCATGGAATGAACAGAGTTCCTTCTGCCTAGGCAGTGCTCTCAGTTTTCTGGTTATCTTAACAGCAAGGGCATCTGCTTCAATCTGATCCACATGGAATGGGCATGGGGATCAGGAGAGTGAAAATGGCCAGTGAGTACAGTTTTCATGGCAGATCCACATGGAATGGGCATGGGGATCAGGAGAGTGAAAATGGCCAGTGAGTACAGTTTTCATGGCAGCTACTAGACAGATTAGCGGCTAATTTATTTATTTTTACTTTTACAAGCTGTAGAACTTTAATAAAGTGGTTTATCAGATAATTAGACAAATGATAGTGATGCTATCAGGGAGAGACCCTGTCTAGCTATACGCTTTTTGGCTCAATGGACAATGTTATACATTTAATATAGAATAAATGTACATGAAGCTATTGACCTTTGAATGTACATAAAAAAAGGATTGCAAATACTTGTTACATTTAACTGAGTAAATTGAAACTAAAAATGAATCTAGGCTTTAAACAAAGTAAGTAAATACATAAAAGATAGATAAATGGGTAGGGAGGGAGCATGGGAGGGAAAGACAGAGGTATTTGAATGAGGGAAAAAGAACCTAACAGAACTGCTTTGAAATAATTAATTTATTCAGTTAGTAAACACTTTACTGAGTGACAACTGATAGACTGTATCATTTACTGCTTTTTTCAAAGGTATTGTGGGACAGATGGGTGATGCTCATACTTAAATGTACTTTAAGATGTGACAGCCTCTTGTGTTATTTTTGATTTTCCAATTCAATTAATTTTTTCTACATTTTTCTCAGATACCAAGAATTATCTAATTAAAATTCAGAAATATAAACATGTCTGAATTTTTGTGTGTGTTTTTAATGTTTAGGGAGTTTTTCCTAGCATGCATTTTCTTTACATTGTTTATCACAACTATTTCTTACTCAAGTCCATTCTTTGGATTTGATCTGTATAAAAATTGAAAGGAAACAATCATACATTTCACCTATTGAATTTTTTGTCTTTTACTGAAATAGTAATTTTTCCCATGAAAAATTTCTGATTAAATATACTAAAGTTGATTAAGTTTGTTTTTTACTTGAAAAATTATTTATGTATTTGAGGGGAAGAGAAAAGGGGAGAGAGAGACATGCACACACACACACACACACACACACAGAGAGAGAGAGAGAGAGAGAGAGAGAGAGAAGGAGAAAGAGAGAGAGAGAGAGAAAGGAGAGAAATGACTTCCATTCACTGGTTCACTCCCCAAATGTTGCCCAATGCTTCTGGGTCAGAGCCATAGCCAGGACCTAGTAACTCAATACAGGACTCACACGTGGGTAGCAGGAACCCAGTTGTTTGAACCATCACCAAAACCCACTAGGATCTGCCAAAACAAGAAGCTGGAGTCAAGAGCCAGAGCTGGCTATCAAACCCAGATACTCCAACATGGGACCCTGGCATGTAGCTGGCATCCTAACTGCTACACTGAACAGTACCTCTCTTTTCTCTTATTTTATGTTTCTTATACATAAATCCACACTTTTACATGACATATACTAGTGTAATATGTTCTATCTAATACATGTATAATATTGTATTTTACTAATCAAATTGTTTTTCTTTTAACTTCATAGGGGCAAAAAGGAGAACCAGGATTAGTGCCTGTTGTAAGTATATGTTTACATGCTGTTTTAAAGTTAACTGAACTGTAGTTATATATTATTGCATATTGACATACTTTCAAAAAAGGAACTTCATTATTCTATAAATTTTCAGTATAACAAAAGCAAGTTAAAATAGATGAATTATTTAATTAAATATTTAATGCTCTATATTTCTGACTTCTATAGTCCTTTGACTAAAGGTGGAAAATCATAGTTTTATAAAATTAAATATATTGCATGTGTATATCAAGTGATAGTATGAATGAGTAGAGTAAAACTTTACAAATATTAGTATCTTCACAATACTGTGATGGAGGCTGTTTTATAATCACCATTACCATTTTGCATCTAAGGTTCTATGTTAAGGAAATGAGCACAGAGGATTAGTAGTGTGAGGATTTGAATGCAGTCCTCTTGGCTCCAGTGTGGGATCACCTTGCCAGCACTTCTTCCCTGTTTTAGAGTTCCAATTATGTACTACCCAGACTCATAAGGCAAGGAGTAAATGGCCATCAATGCATGGCATTCATTGGCTTAACAAAAGTTTACTCGTGCTTTTGTTAGTATTCTTACTTGTCTTGCCACTGACTTTTCTGAATCTGTATAAAACGTTAACAAATTATGTTGTTTATTGTTTTAGGTCACAGGCATACGTGGCCGTCCAGGACCAGCAGTAAGTAGTTTCTTCCAATATTCTTGGTACTCTCAAGTTACTTGAGGTGCTGAGAATCTTTACAGATATTGTATCCATGAAAAGACAATAGAGTATAAAATGATGAGGTTTTATTTCTTGAAACATTTTGCATCAAACAACGTTCAAGTTTAGGCATTCCTTTATGGTGAGGAATGACACAGTGGGTGCTTCATTCTGAAACTGATAAACCTTATTATTCCTCATGTGTTAATGTTATTGGTTCTATGGAGGTCAAAACAATCTAATATTGCTAATTTTAGGTTGACCTTGTTCATTGAAATTAGGGCAAACTTGTTTTACCATGATTAAGGAAGAACTATTTTTATCTGTTTAATGAAAATTTTGAAAAATCATATACAGAATAGCATACTTCTGATTTAGTATAAGAGATTAATTATTTCAGGGTTGGAGTATTAGCAGCATTCATGGGTAATTAGGTATGTAATACATACCCCTCAAGTGAATTTTAGAACATATCAAATCAACTAAGTAAAATAATAATACAGCTTTTTAAAAAGATTTATTCACTTATTTGACTGGCAGAGTTAGAGAAAGAGAGAAAGAGAGAGAAGTCTTCCATGTACTGGTTCACTCCCCCAAATGGCTGTAACGGCTAGAGCTGGGCCATTCTGAAGCCAGTAGCCAGGAGCTTCTTCTGGGTCTCCCATGTGGGTGCAGGATCCCAAGAACTTGAACCACCTTCTACTGCTTTCCCAGGCCATTAGTAGGGAGATGGATCAAAAGTGGAGCAGCTGGGACTTGAACTGGCACCCATATGGGATGTTAGCACTGCAGGCGGTAGCTTTACCTGCTTTGTCACAGTGCAGATCCCAATTTTAACAGATCTACTGTGGTCCTTATGAAGGTTTTTACTTTAAAAATTCTGTTTTTTATGATTAAATAAATGCACAATCTAATCTTCATACTTCAATGGAAATTCTCTTTTGAAGAGAAATAAAATCCCTCTGGCAACTGTCATTTCCCAGGGAGAAGAAAAAGCCACACTAAGTTATCAGCACAACAATATCACTTTGAAATATAGCAATCATTGTTATTTCAATGGAGGAATAGCTACAATTATCATTTTGAAACTTTCAAGTGAGTTTTAAGTATAAAATGAAAAAAATATGTAACACTCTAAATCTAGGGGGAAAAAATCATGTTGAACTTTAATAAGGCACTGTGGACTATGAAGCCTTTCTTTCCATTGCATTCACCTGTAACTTGAGCAGTTAGGAACAATTTGGGATATAATGTACCAGTTTGAATGTATATATTCCTTCTGATAATTGTTAAATTGTGGTTGGTGCTTTTATGTAGTTCACAAAATTTGAACTTATTTTTATGCCCATCATTTAGTGATAAAAGCTTCACCTGGGAGAAAATAATAAATGATCCTTAAAATCTTGCAAGCTTATACACTTAAATTGAACTCTGTGACACTAGACCATGGCAGATAATTTTTACAGGCCTTTAAGCGTCACTGTAAAAATAAACAGCCTTTCTTTGTACAGAGAACTTTTATATGCACATGATATTATTCTCTACAGTCTTCAACAAGACTCAATTAAAAAGTGTGATATTACTATTATCTATTTTTTTTATCAAGCAAACATTTAAAACTAAGATGCCCAAAGTATAAATGTTTTGAAATCATAATCATCATTTTCTATTTTAGGGACCTCCAGGATCACAAGGACCAAGAGGAGAGCGAGGACCCAAGGGACGACCTGTAAGTCAAGGAAGCAAACAAACCTTGTTCCGTAAAGCAGCCGGTGAAGGGGCACTGTCCCTCTTCCACCTTGATTAAATGTTAGCATTCAGAGGAAACTATCATATACAAATGATTACTTACTATCTAGTTAGATAACTCAAATGATATTTCTTTGTCCTTTTTGAGGTCTGTAGGAGTCAACAACTGGATAGAGGAAAAACAGATTAGTAGAGAATGAACTTTTCTTTCAAGTGGTTGTGTAACAGATTTATTCCCCAGGTAGCATTCTTCCTTTTTTCACTGAGCAGATGCTGCAGATATATCAAAGGGGTAATACTGAAAATCAGCAAACACATTACCCTGAAGAGTAGCCATCTTTAAATTGAAATGATCATCTCAATGCCTCTTGAGATAAAACATAAGGGTTTTATATGATATATATGAACTTCTTTTCATTACCTGTCATGTAGAGTAAACTTGTCCTCAACTCTTAGGAGTACATTTCTTTTACTTTCTTATACACCCCTAAAATCTAATGTCTAATGTCTTTCACATATTAAATAACTGGGTTAATTTGTTTATAGCTATTATTGCCCTATTTCTTCTATTTTTTAAAAAATAGGACATGTAAATTAATTTTGAGATGGAAAGAGAGACAGAGAGAGTAGGGAGAGAGAGATCCATGTACTGTTTCACTCCCCAAGTGTTTACGATGGCCAGGTGTGGGCCAGGTGAAAGGCAGGAGCCTGGGGCTCAATTCTGCGCGTGCCAGGGACCCATGTAAGTGAGCCATCACCTGCTGCCTCTCAGGATGCATACCAGCGTGAAGCTGGAATTGAGAGCAGAGCTGCGACTAAAAAAATGCACCTCACAAGCAGAGTCTTAACTGCTGCCTGAAATACCTCCTGCTGTTTTGCTTTTGTTCATTAAAAAATAGTCTTGGCTTTGCTTATCTAGCAGATTGTGTTGATATCTTGAACACTTGGGCATATGTACATTTGCCTTCCCTTTTATATTAAACATTTTAAAAAATGTTCCTTGGTGCTTATGTTTGTATTATGAAAGAGAGATCTCCATCTGCTAGTTCATTTCCCAAATACCCTCAACAGTAGGGGATGGACCAGGCTGAAGCTGGGATATGGGAACTCAATCCCAGTCTTCTACTTGGGTGGCAGGGATGCGACTCCTTGAGCCATTGGCTGCTGCCTCCCAAGGTGCACATTAGAAAGAAGCCGAAATTGGGAGCAGGGTTAGGATTTGAACCCAGATCCTCTGGGATGGGGTGTGGGTATCCCAAGGAGCATCTTAGCCACTACAGGAAATACCTTCTCCAATCTTATGTTTCAATCAGAAAACTTCATGTTGTTCAATTTTCTCTCTAATGATATCTACTAAAATTTGACTCTAAGTGGATTTTAAGCCTCCTTAATATGTATTTATTCATACCTCAATGAAAGAGACAGGAACTGACATTCTGGCACTGTGAGTTAAGCCCTGCTTGTTTGAAACTGAAATCCCACATCAGACTGCTGGTTCAGGTCCCAGAAGCTCTGCTTCTACTCTAGCTTCCTGGCTCCCTGCTAATGTGCCTGGGAAAGCTGTGGAAGATGGCCCAAGTACCTGGGCCCCTACTCTCTCCAAGGGAGGCCAGGATGCAGTTCCTGGCTCCGGCTTTGGCCTGGCCCAGCTTCAGGCATTGTAGCTGTTTGGGGGAGTGAATCAATGTTTAGAAGATCTCTCTCCCTCCTCTCTCCTCTCTCTCTGTAACTCTGACTTCAAATAAATAAAACAAATCTTAAAGAAAATAAGTGGAAGAAATAGATGAATATAGAATCAATAGACAACTTTGAACAAATAAATGAGGGTAAAAAATATTTTAGATCATGTTCCTAAGTACTTTTGGTATTAAGTTTCATCTTTGATACTATTTTATGCTTGTACTTATTTAACTAAATAAAGAACATAATGTCAATGCTTTTCTCAAATGGAGCAGGAGACAAGGATGGAGTCTATAGGTATGTGGGTGATGACAGTGCCCCAAATAAGTTGGACACAGCCATAAGGGTGTTCAACAAGGCTTCATTCAGACTGCTTTATGTCCCATCCTTCATTGCTGTTCTGTGGAGCTTCCTTACTGGTCTTGGTAGCTTGAACACTGCCAGGAGTTCTCCAGGTACCTGCTCAAGGTCTGCAATCAGAGAGTTTGGTAGAAGATGACAGTAGTTGGATGGAGAATGGGTGGTTGTGCAGAAAAGACTTTATATCGGGTACTTGTACATTGTAAGAAACTGGGTCATATCTCCAGGGGGTGGGGAGGAAGTTACCAAGGAAATAGTTTCAGACTTCCAGAATTCCTGGTTAGGCTCCAATAAATCTCCTCTGTGACTCTTACTTCTCTTCTCTTCCTGACTTGACTTAGCTTGTGATGTCATCCATTTCCTGTCTTGGTTAGGCCTGTGATAATGTGAGTGGAATATGAGTGTTTGTGTATGTATGTAAGGAAAGAGTGGGGAAGTAATTATTCATGAGCAATTAACCAAGACTATTGTAGAAGTTACCAAAGTAGGAAATCTGTTGCTCTTTTTATTCTCATTAAGCATCGGCATTATGGTAAGTATTTAACAACTGACTCTTAAAATTTTTGTCCTTTTTGATTTATAGCTTCTGCCGATTTTCCTGGTGTAAATAGTCCCAGAATCTGATTTCAAGCTACCAGTATGATGCGATAGAATCTCTATACATAGAATGTTTTGCCTCTCTTCCAAGCCTTCTAAGAACTGCTTAGCTGGAGTAGAGTAAAGTTAGGATTATCACAATATAGGGTGGCACTGCAACCATAAATACCCCCTTCTTCTCCTGTTTACCATCACAGAGTATAAAAGGCTCACAAAGTGTTCAGCAGAGTTCCTCAATCTCAGAACTACTGGTATTTCGGGTTTGATAATTCCCTGTCCATTATAGGACATTCGCAAAATTCCTGTTTTCTACTCACTAGCTGCCGTGGTCCCCAACACCCATTCACTTGTGAAAACTAATATTGTCTTTTGATGTCATCAAATCTGGGCAAAATTGCTCTGGATTGAGAGCTACTGATACAGACTCTCATGAAACTCTCGGTACCAGCCAGTGATCATTATGGGGATCTCACATCACATGTCTTCAGTTTCAAGTGCACTGTCCAAGTAACTTCACCATGACAAACAACTGCCTGTCAGGAGATGGACAGTATGCTGAGCCCCAGTTGTACAAGACACCTACCCTCTATTGGAATCAGTTTCCTTATTTGTAAAACATGAAAACACACCAATTACCAGTTCTAATATTTTATCATGTACATGTGAGAATGGGGGGAGGGATAAAAGGGGAGATAGAGAGAGAGGCTATTAACCAGCAGTAAGTAAAATTCTAGACTATTCTGTCAGTCTTTTCTACTTGTGGACGTCTACACGTCGCCACCTAGTGGCAATCTACAAGTATTTTTTATTGTAGATTGCTGTGTGAGATTAATGAATATTCTGGGGGCTGAGAGGAGATGATGATAATATTTAACTAAAAATAAACATTATATGATTCATTTTAGTTGGGAATATAAAACATTTAAATGGATTCTCAAATTGTGATTTGTTTTAAATATTTTCCAATAAATATTTTTGTATACTCTAATATTTTTTTCTGATGGGCAATTTTGTTTATATTTATTGAAATTTGGATAGTTGTCATATATTTATATTAACTTTAATTTCAATTTATATACGATTATATAATGTAGGTTGTTTAAAAAGAATTCCATCAAAACACAGATGGGATCGTGAAGTCTGAGAAAGTAGATTTTTCACTTGATCAGATTTGAAATATGATCGTTAATCACAGAAGGCTAGAGAGGGACACAGCCTGTGTTGAGGTTTAACAACTAAGCGTCTCTTTACTTTCACTGACATTGAGTATAGTGTGTTTTATCTTTGGAAACCTCACTGGGAGCAGAGATTATGTTTTAACTCACTTCTTGTATATAATAATACTTGATTATCAATTAACAATTGAAGATTGCAAAAATACTGTGAGGATTTTCCATACAGGGTGCTATGAATAAGTCAGACTATCCATTAATATCTACATTCATATGATCCAGCACTCCTAGAGAGCAATTTAAATCACCCTCTATTACATTTAATGAAAAGAGGGAAGTGAACCGTCAGTGATTTAGGAGTTATAGGAGGTTTGATTTTTTAAAGATGAGAATGATTTTCTGGCTCTTCTTGGTTAACAAGCCAGAAAATACTTAACAAGACTGCTGGGGACGATGAGGGTAGGCACTGAGCGTTTCCAGAACTGAGGACGTGGCAGTTCCCCAAGCAGTCTTCACAATAGGCGTTACAAGAAGGGTGGGACTTGGCTGCTGGAAGTCATTGCTCATGTCTCTGAGAACCAGACTTGGCTGGGTAACAGTGCCTTTGCCTCAAATTTCTCGTTGGTCTAGTCTTCCTCTGGTGGTGGGAAGGAAAATAAACAGTGCTGTAGTTACAGTACTCAAGAGGACTGAAATGTGAAAATGGCATATTTATATATTGAGTGCCTTCTATGCACCAGGAGCTAAACAAAACATTAAACATTTATAGTTGAAAATCACCAACAAATTACAATTAGGGGGCCCTCAGATTTTCACATTTTTGTTTTTTGGCAGAGATGGTGGTGAAGTAGGCACATAACTAGTTGAGTTATAATCCAAAGATACGAATTTAATTGTGTTGCTCAAAAGATAATTTTGAACAACCAGGCTTAACTTAGGAGGCTCATTTTAGAACCTGGTGAACTAAAAGTCATTGTATGATTATTTTAAGACAGTTGACTCCTAGAGGTTTAACATATTAAGTAAAATTTCTCACGGAGACTTTATCCCAAGATGTAGTCACTTTCATCGGTGCTGAAATTGAGTAAGTTACAGTAGGTGATAAAATTGCCACTTATCTTTAGACGAATGGACACTCCATGTCCATCAAGAAATCTGTGCTTTTAGCTTTTTGCTAACTACATATTTAGAAGTGGGTTCTAATATCTATGGCATGTTTTCCCAGGGTCCTCGTGGGCCTCAAGGAATTGATGGAGAACCTGGTGTTCCTGGTCAACCTGGTGCTCCGGGGCCTCCTGGACACCCATCCCACCCAGGACCCGATGGCATGAGCAGGGTGAGTTGTGTACATTGTCCAATGCCATATACCAGATGTACATTATTGTCTTATTGCTATGATTTAAAACTGTGTCACTTCAGATACTCTTGACTATAAGAGCACTTAAATTAACTCATTGCTGCTATAAACAACAATAAAACTAATTAACCCACAGTAAATTATAGCATTTTTAAAGTGCTGCTTCAAGTTATTTGTAGGTTTCAATATTAATTCTGGACTTCATGTAATTTCTGACGATTCTGAAGGACCAGTGACACTTCCCTTTGTGAATTGAAGAAAGAGATGTATTCCTTATTCTTTGCTCTTCTCTGCGCTCTCACGACTGACAAAGCCTGTGCTGCACACCAAGAGAGGATGACTGACTCATCCATGATGATATCTATGCTCCTTATAGATCTCTGTGATATCTATGATATCTAGGAAAGGGTCACTGAGTTAACACTAATACAACCATCTAATTATTCTCTAGATTTTTATTTTCTGCCTGAAGTAAAATACAATGAAATGTTTTTCTACATTTGCAACTTTGAATTCTTCCTGGCAGACATAGGGGGTTTATAACTAGATGGCATAGCATAGCAGACAGATGGAGCCTCAATGTGAGTTTTGTTTTACAAGAATTCATACTTCCGTTTCTCAAGTGATTGCAGAAGAAATTACCAGACTGTTTTTTAAACAATACACACTTATTTCTCACTAAAATCTCAAAATTAGCATAAGCATTGGAATGAATATGAATCATTCTGGTCAATTTGATTACCTAGGTCTCTTAAGTGAAAAAGAGAGTAGGTGAAATAGTTTGCAATTCTTGACACATTCAGAGATTCATGAAAAGGC
This sequence comes from Sylvilagus floridanus, assembly GCA_949820135.1. Lineage (NCBI taxonomy): Eukaryota > Metazoa > Chordata > Mammalia > Lagomorpha > Leporidae > Sylvilagus > Sylvilagus floridanus. Next base: position 131,995,056 of record OX463236.1, on the reverse strand, counting down.
TTAGGAAATTTTTATCAGCTTACGTAAATCCAAGTTAACATTGACTTGCTGGAGCAAAGAATAAAGAGTACCATCTAAACAAAATAGTCAGAATCTGGAATCTCTAGCACAACTATGTTAAAGACATCATTCAGGCTTTCCGCAAATGTTTGGCATGTTCTAATTGTGGGGGAAATCAGATGAAGATATTTAAACATGAAATCAATTAGACTGGCTAAATATTTATTACAAAGATCCATCTTTTTACAAAATGTGGGACATCTGTCCCATTACAGCAGCTGTGTTGAAGCAATGTACTTATAAAAGCCTCTGGGGAACAGTGGCCTATCAAAAACACATACAGTAAAAATAACTTGAATCTTTTTCCATGCTTTATAGTTTAGTGGTTAAAATAAGAATTCCAGAGAATATACCTTTCTCAATTTTAAAAGTATGCTGAAGTATGTCTTTTACTATGGAAATAATGTCTTCACCTTGCCTTTCTAGCCATTTTCAGCTCAGATGGCTGGGTTAGATGAAAAATCTGGACTTGGGAGTCAAGTAGGACTGATGCCTGGCTCTGTGGTAAGCACATATTTTACTGCTAAGCATAGAGCGTGTAAAAAAATGCAGAGGCTCGAGTTAGCCAATCAGGGAATAACATGAATCTTCTTAAAAACCACCTTTCTCCTATTTCTCAAACCTACTGTGTACAGTTGAACCCTGAGTGGTGTTCCATGAATCACTATGCAAGGTATTTTTTGTATATTTCAAAAGGAAATAAACAATCTTAGGACGTGGAACTATTGCCAAAATAAAAGCTGTACCTTTGTAATTAACAAAAACCCCAGTTTTATGGTGCTGATTAAAAACAGTGATTTTGCAAACTTTTGAAATTGGAAATAGTTTACTATGTCCATTTTTATTGTTCCCTGCTTATCTTAATAGTCCCTGGTTGACTTATGCCAACAATTCTGTAGTTTCCTGACTGGGCTTTCTCATCAACTCCATGTTCTGAATATCTTTACTAGCCAGAATGATTCCCATTTTCTCTGGGCAAGTGCTTTAACCGGGATATTTGGAGCAAAATGAATTAATGAACAAATAAACCCTTTTCAAATTCTCCCATACTTTTTTTTTTTTTTGGCTTCTAACAATTCAGAAATATTCCATATTTTTTTTTATTTTTATTTAGAATATAAATTTCCAAGGTACAACTTGTGGATTGCAATGGCTTCCCCACCCATACCTCCCCTCCCCCCTGCTACCCTTCCCCCTTACCCACTCCCCCTCCCCTTTCATTCACATCCAGATTCATTTTCAATTCTCTTTGTATACAGGAGCTCAGTTTAGTATGTGTTAAGAAAAGATTTTAAACCATTTGCCCTCACATATCATCACAGAGTGAAATATACTCTTTGAGTACTAGTTGTAGCATTAATTCACGTTGTACAGCACATTAAGGACAGAGATCCTACAGGATATTATTTTTTTTAAATTGATTTTTATGTAACTTCCAATTTTTTTAATCATTTCCAATTATCTTTCTATACGGAAGATCGATTCAGTATATACTAAGCAAAGATTTTGTCAGTTTGCACCCGTGCAGAGACACAAGGTGCAAAAATACTGTTTCAGTACTAGTTATTGCATTACTTCACCTTGGACAACACATTAAAGACAGATCATACATGGGCCGTAAGTACACAGTGACTACTGTTGTTGATTTAACAATTTGCCACTCTTGTTTATGGTGTCAGTAATCTCCCTAGGCTATAGTCATGAGTTGCTGAGGCTATGGAAGCCTTTAGTGTTCGCCGACTTGGATCTTGTTCTGACAGGGTCATAGTCAAAGTGGAGGTTCTCTCCTCCCTTCGGAGAAAGGTACCTCCTTCTCTGGTGGCCCTGTTCCTTCCGTTGGGATCTCATTCGCAGATATCTTTCGTTTATGTCTTCTTCTTCTTCTTCTTTTTTTTTTTTCCCAGAGTGTCTTGGCTTTCCATGCCAAAAATATTCTCATGGGTTCTTGGCCAGATCCTAATGCCTTAAGGGCTGATTCTGAGGCCAGAGTGATTTATTAGGATATCTGCCATTCTATGAGTCTGCTGTGTATCCTACTTCCCATGTTGGATCAGTCTCTCCCTTTTTTAGTTCTATCTGTTAGTATTAGCAGTCACTAGTCTTGCTTGTGTGATCCCTTTGACTCCTAGACCTATCAGTGTGATCAATTGTGAACTGAAATTGATCACTTGGGCCAGTGAGATGGCTTAGTACATGCCACCTTGCTGGGGTTGTATTAGGGTCCCCTGGCGCAAGAAATATTCCATATTAATGGCATTTCATGCAATATGAAGTGTTATCAGAGCTCATATGTAAAACTTTTTATTCTCATCCTATTGCCAGCATTATGAGTACCATAAAAATTGTATAGTTATTTTTTTTTAATTTTTAAAAAAATTATATATTTGAAAAGCAGGGTTGTAAGGGAGTTAGGGGGAGACAGACAGAAATTTCCCATCTACTGATTCAATCCCCAAATATCCAAAAATATGCAGTAGCCCAGGCTGGGCCAGGCCCAAGTCAGGAGCTGGAACTCAATCTGGGTCTCCAACATGGGTGGCAGGAAGCAAACAACTTGATCCTTCAACTATTGGTTGTCTCCAGGACTGTGCTTTAGCAGGAAGCTGGATTTGGAAGTGGTGCTGGCACTCAAAGCCAGGTGCTCTACCCTGGGATGTGGGTGTCACAAGCAGTACTTAATTACCAAGTCAAATGCCAGCCCCTAAATAGTTTTTAATTCACTGGTAGTATGTAGTTCATTGATTACTTTGGAATATTATTCTGAGAGTTATGAGTTTTGAGCCTATAAAATGTTAAATTACATATGTGTTTATTTTTTAATGGAGATTGTATTTTCTTACTAACTGAAATTTCTAATAAATTTAAAGTAAAATGTTAAGTGTTTTGCCATAAGAATAAATCTGATTTTAGTTATTAATTATTAGTGTGATATTTAAAAATTATATGGCATGTATTATCAGATAGTCAAATTACAGTTTGCCTTTCTTTGTTCTGTCTCAGCAAATTATTTCATGTTTAAATGAGGAAATCCTGTGCAGACACTTTCAATTTATGTTGTAAAAGAAATAAATAACCAAAAAAATGCAGTACCCTAGAAAACTCTAGGTTGACGTTTAAAATAATGTAGTCAGACTTTTAATTCAACTTGATCCTTTAAGTAGTAAGAGTTACCCTCCTTAAAGCTTAAAATTTTTTTTTTAAGATTTATTTATTTTATTTGAAAGGCAGAGTTATAGGAAGAGAGGGAGACTGAGAGAGAAATCTTCCATGTGCTGGTTCCCTCCTCAATGGCCGAATCTGCTGGGGTGGGCCAGGCAGAAGCCAGGAGCCAGGAGCCTCCTTCTGTCTCCCACGTGGATGCAGGGGCCCAAGGATCTGGATTTGGGCCATCTTCTGCTGCTTTCCTAGGTGCACCAGCAGAGAGCTGGATCAGAAGTGGAGCAGCGGGGACTTGAACCAGTACCCACATGGGATGATGAGCGCTGCAGGCAGCGTTGTAACCCACTGCACCACAATGCCAATCCCAAAACTGAAGAATTAAATAGGGAGTTTGATAAGTAGTTTATGACTGCCAAGATTTTTCTTTATTCAGATGTCCTGATTTAACTAGTCACCCTTTAAACATGCAAGTGTCCTAAAGACTCTGGGTGTGTCCAGGAATGTATTGTTTATTTCTCTTTATGACACAGACTGTATGCATAAGATCATCCCAAATGTTGCCCAGGCCTTCCTATTCTTGAAGTGAACTGCTTTCCAGATGACTACAGATGGACAATATCATCATCCAATTATCCTTCAATGTCAAATCTTCACTTTTCCAGATTCTAAAATTAAACATGTTTGAAGCGTGACCTAATTGTTATGGATACTGTGCAACTTTTATTCTCATTTGTTTTTAAGGGTCCTGTTGGTCCAAGGGGGCCTCAAGGTTTACAAGGGCAACAAGTAAGTTTTTAAAACATAATTTAATTGCACACTGTAGAGAAAAAAGAATGCAAGTGATGTCTACGTTACATGACTGGGTTGTCCTTTAAATTGTGTATTGAGACACTCAATTTGAATAGCTCTATTAAATATTTTTTTTCACATAGAAGTATTTACAGTCATTTTATCCATGGGTTAAATTTTTATCATTTGATTTCTTTCTGCGGTTGATTTCCAACACCAAGATTATGTGCCTTTGCTTCTGAAATAACATATTATTATCTCATTTCATGATGAAGACTATCAAAATTGATTATAAACCATGTGAGGCTATTAAATCAGCCCAAAGAAGGCCATCGTCATCTGGTGTTGTTAGAAGTATCAGTCAAGATGATAACTCCTTGATATCTTCACAAAGAACTTAATGCTATGAACTTTCTTTCCATGCCTGTCAAATACCAAAATAATATATAAAATTATCATGTAGAGCTATTTTACTTATTGCAGTTATTTAATAGACCATTGGAAATAATTTTTCAAAATTAAAATCTTTAGATTCCTCAAGCTTACCACATTGTCCTCATCACATTGTGTGGAGTTTTATTTCAAGTTATTGGTTAATAGAAAAGGTAGCTGGTGATGGTGATGAAGAAGATGATTATGATGAGATAATAATGGCTACCATTACTTGAGCTCTCACTGTATGCCAATACTATTCTAGATCCTTAATATTCATTAATTATATGGACCATCATAACATCCTAATGAAATAAATACCATTATTAATCTCATTTTTCAGATCAGGAAGTAAAACTCAAGATAGATTAAATAAGTTGCCCAAAGTCACATAGCTGGAAAGCTCCAGAGTCATTTGGCTAAATAACTAGTCTATATATTGCAGAGAATAGATGATTTAGTATTATGATTTCCTTTGGTTTGTATATTCAAATTGTTCTCAATTTTAGGGTGGCGTAGGACCTGCAGGGCCCCCTGGTGAGCCTGGTGAACCTGGACCAATGGTAAATGTCAAGTAAGCATGTAGACCCAGTTACAAATGGGTCCACCATTATAATAAGGTCATGAATGATATATCTTCCAAGGCCCTCCCTAATGTAGCAAGAAATGACAACCCAGTTTGGGAGTTCTGTCCTATGGACTGTACTTAAGCTATATGTTCTTTGTAGCAGAATATTTTCAATTTACAGGCTTTGATTATCATCAGTAGATTGTCCTGAGATATGTACATTTGTGCATTTAAATATTTTTCCCTATTGAACACATGACTGAGAGATACAATAAATAATCTAAGCATTAATCAAACATTTCTATGAAAATGTTTATTTGTCTCAATAATTTTGGACTTTAACATTGGCTGGCAGAGGTAATATTCTTTTTTTCCTTTAATTTGCTTTGTCATTAGGGTCCAATTGGTGCACGTGGACCAGAGGGCCCTCCTGGGAAACCTGGTGAAGACGTAAGCAGCCTTTCTAATTTGACTTGGAAGTTAGAGGTTTAATAAGGACCCATAGTGTCCATATGAATATTCTGTATTAGTTTCCACTTCATTTCCCCACCCTCTTAACCTCCACTAAATTTAATCTAAACTGGAGAACTTAGAATGGAATTTCATAAAAATCTAAAAGGGCTCTTAACTTTAATAACATTATATTATTAGGTAATGTCTCTCCCATGTATCAGCTGGATTTTCTTTTGAGATTTTCTCCATGAGATAATAGAACTGTTGTCAGAATAGGTACAGTCTCTGCTGATGGAACCACTGAAATGACCTGACAGAAAAAACACATTACTCTGATGGCAGGACATCATTATGAGGTCTTAACTAAATGGGATTTTAAGAATGTGTTAGCTGTACCATGCCAATATGGCTCCCCAATGCTGAAAAGTATTTTTCTTCAGTTGAATTTTTTTTAAAGATTTATTTATTTATTTGAAAGTCAGAGATAGACAAAGAGAGGAGAAGTAAAGAGAGAGAGAAAGAGAGAGAGAGAGAGAGATCCTCTATCTGATGGTTCACTCCCCAGTTGGCTGAAATGACCGGAGCTGTGCCAATCTGAAATCAGGAGCCAGGACTTCTTCTGGGTCTCCCACATGGGTGCAGGGGCCCAAGGACTTGGACCATTTTCCACTGCTTTCCCAGGCCATAGCAGAGAGCTGGATGGGAAGTGGAGCACCCGGGTCCCCTAACCAGTGCCCATATGGGATGCCGGCGCTTTCAGGCCAGGGCGTTAACCCACTGTGCTACAGTGCCAGCCCCATCAGTTGAATTTTTAAAGTTAAGACTCAGCTGTAGGTTTTAACATTAAGAATGACTCATCAGAGAACAGCGGTAATAACACATTTGCTTTTCCATAGTATTTTCTTAGTGATACCAAAGTTTATGATAAAACTATGGATAGGCCAAATATATACAAGTTTTTTTCTTTGTGAGTCATAATATGATTAGGCAGATTATACTGAACTTGTCACAGGAAAAAATGGCTCTGGTAGTTCTTGGGTAGTTTAGTTTTTTTTTTTTTTTCTTTATTCACAAGAAAAGAACTGCCAAGTAGTATTTTAAGACACAATGTTTTAACTCAATGCCAGGTTGTCCTATAGGATCTCTTAGCATGTATGTGTATTTATGTGTGTGTGTTCCTGTGTGTAAGTGTTGATGTTCATAAAATGGTGTAGTAGATAAGACCAGGATAGTTTATATCTATTTCTTCTTCTGTGTAAACTAATGAAAGCTCTGCAGACCGTCTTACAGATTGCATTGCTTTCAGAAATGGAGCTTAGTTTTATTTTGTTTAGGCTATTCTACATAAGCTTTCTAAAGACATTTGCAATGTGTTTGTCATATAAATTTTGGAGAATAACGTTTTAAACTCTCTTTAATTCACCCCTTTCCTTTTTCCCCCATAAAGGGTGAACCTGGCAGAAATGGAAATACTGGTGAAGTGGGATTTGCAGGATCTCCGGTATGTTTATACTTACCAAGACATAAAGATAAACTTCCAGAAATAAAAAAACATTGAAATTAACTTGCAATTCATTGTTTGCATATTTATTAAACACTAAATAAATGCAGGCAACAGAGCAATGTTCCACTCTATCAAAATGTAAAATGACATTGGACATTTTTCCAGAGTTATAATTAATTCCAATTACTTTCTTTGCATTGGCACCATATGAGTAACCCCCTTAAAGCCAGAGTATTACATTATAATCTAATTTGGATACTCTCAAACTGAGTGTTGAATTTTCACAAACTAAGAACTTTTTTTTTTTAAAGATTTTATTTATTTATTGCAAAGGCAGAGTTACAGAAAGAGAGGAGAGATTGCATATGCTCAAGAGAGAGAGAAAGAGAGAGAGAGAGAGAGGGAGAGAGAGAGGGGTGTCTTCTGTATGCTGGTTCATTCCCCAAATAACTGCAATAGCCAAGGTTGGGACAAGCCAAAGCCAGGAGCCAAGAGCTTCCTACCCGTCTCCCACATGGGTGCAGGGGCCTAAGAAGTTGGGCCATCCTCTTCCCCTTTCCTAGGCTTATTAGTGGGAAGCTGGATCAAAAATGGCGCAGCCGAGACTCAAACCAGTGCCCATATGGGATGCTGGCTCTGCAAGCAGCGGCTTAACTTGCTGCCTCACAGCACTGGCCCCAGAACTTATTTTTTTCAAAAGAAAAGTCATCAGCCTAATCCATAGACAATTCACAGCTCAGTCTTGTTTATCTTTTACTTTTTAGTACTTCAATTTTCTATTTGCCCATCATATCTGAAACAATCGCTTCAAAGAGAGATTGTAGACTTGTTTTTGTGTGAGCTAGGAAAACGAATTGTGGCTAGGGTGCCTATTTGACTGCTCTCTAAACCTTAATGTTGACTGAAATTCGTGATTAATGTTCCAGGCCCTAAGCTCTGATGACACAGTTTTGCCAATCCTCCTAACACGAATTGCCAGCCTTCCTAAAACAATTTTCTTCTCTCTTGGCTCACTAAAAGGACAGGTCTCTGGCAACTGACTCCAGCAGAATTTAGGACCTGGGCCACTTGAACATTCTCTGAATCTACCTTTCTGTTGTCACTGGCATTGCTTCACTAGGCTTTCCCCTAGGGTGTGCTGTACAAGCAATGCAGAAAACCAGAAAATGATTAGCAAGCAAAAATCCTCTTAAACACTCCTACTCCTGAGGTTTCTCTTGCCTAACAGCCCCTGAATGGATCCAGCCTCCTGAAGTGTTTCCTATAAGTTTCTAATGTTTCTACCCTTCTAAACAACAGCACTGCATTGTTCTATTTACCTCCTGAAAATTGATGGGGTTTACTGCTAGGATTTTTTTTTTAAACAAATGAATGCTGATCTTTTAAGGAAATTGACAGGGCTCCAAAGATTATTTAGTTTTAGTATAAAGCCTTTCGCCCATCTCTCTGTTCTCTTTTTTTTCCTCCCCCATGAGCCGGGGAAGTAAATCAGACAAAGACGTGAGGTTTAGTCATTAGCACAGATGTCCTTTTCAACAAACCCAGGCTTGGGCCTCCAGTGTCCTGTCGCACATGCTCCCAGCATGCGTCCTCCATGGCGGGGGGGAGAGGTGCCCTGCCAGCTCCACACAGATGCGCTCCGTGAGCTAGGACAGCAACGTGCGATTGCATTGTGATGACAGTCCTGGGTCAGCACAATGAAACTGTTTTTATGAGTGTTAGTACATTTGGTTCATTCTCTTGTTATGTTAGGGATATGTAATAGCATGGGAATTTGCCTCACAGATCATAAAATCTGAAGTTAACTAATTATTTGGAATAACATAGCTCGGTAATTCCCCTATAGGCTGAACTGGATATGTACTGAGTTGCCTGAGCAGGGAGGAGGGAAGAGAGGCAAAACTCAGAAAAAGGGAGGCTTTCAGGGGGATTCTTAATGTGAAAGAATTCGTAAGCCGGGTTGTGTCAACAGAAGAATTGGTGGGAATTAATATGTTCAGAGGACATTAATTCATGTACTCTAACTGTGAAAGTCCCCCAAAACACTGAAGAAATACTTTCCAGGCAAAAGTTCACAGAGGAATCATTGCTTTGGGATTATCATGGGATTTTCATTTATTGAGTTTTCTATTCAGTCATTTAGTAAATAGTGAATGAAGTTTATGATGTGTAGAGAAGAAAGATTTTGCCATCTTATGTAAGATTGCACTAGGATAAGAGAAGTTCCTGAAGAAAAGTTTGGATAAAATGTTAGAAATATTAAAGCATTTTTTCTTCACTTGTTTTTCTAATTGTTATTCATTGAATGCTTGCTACCTAGGCATAAGCAAAATGCCAGGATTATGGTGATTAATAAATGATTAATAGTTGATAATCATTGATAGTATCAGTTTACAATATCAAGGAGCTCAGTCACCAAGTGGCAGTTGGAATGACAATGCATTGCAAAACCAAACATAGGCAATGAGAATAAGAAAGTAATTGTCACTGGATATTTGTATGTTTTAGGAGAATATAAGGGAAGTGTTTCCAACACCATTTCAAAATCGTCATACCATTGAATTTGATTTTCTGTTGCATTTCTAGTTAATGTTCTTTGATGGAAAAATGCGTAGAATTATCAGAATTTTAACTGAGTCAGGAAACCAAATCATTCTTATATTTTTTGACCTTTCTCTTCTATTTAATATTTTATTTATCCATTTAGTTTCTTAAATAGATATTCAAAGCTATTCATGAACATTTTTTTGACTTTCCTGATAATACCATCCTTTCTGTTATGTTCTGTGGCCAGTATTCAGAAGTTTAAAGGAAATAAAAAAGAACATTGGCTTGCTACAAATGCACTCACTCTTCGACCACAACTGAACGTGCTGATTTATGCTTATGCTCTTCTTTTTTTCCCCCATTACTAATTGTGACACAATTTATCATATTTAATTTTGAAAATGGCATCAAATCAAAAACCTGGTATTAATCTATGTCTTTGTTAAGTCATGTTTCCATTTCTAATAGTGTTTTGCTCTGCTAATGTTGATCACAGATACAATTTAACAGGTATTCTGCTTTTTTTCTTTAGTTGAATGATGAAAAGCTGTGTACTTGATACATTCTGGAAAAACTCTATATTAAGCAATTCCTGTTTTCATTAATGACTCTAAAACGCTTTGTCTATTTTTCCCCCTAGGGAGCTCGAGGCTTTCCTGGGGCTCCTGGACTTCCAGGCTTGAAGGGTCACCGAGTAAGTTCAGTCCATCGTCATCTCAGATGCTGTGGTTTACGGAGTAGGAGCTGGGGCACATCAGCTTCAGAATTTCCGCAGTCCCATTTGTCAGACATCCTTAACTTGCTGTGGTTGCAGTGTTCACCTGTGACCACCAAAATCACAATACTTTTTCACACTTCTCTGGAATTTCATTTGCTTCTATGAAACAATATATGTGGATTTTTCGCTGTGTACTGGGTGCTGTGCTATAAAACAGGCTACACTGCTGAAAGAGCAAAGTCTCAGACCTGCAGCTTCAGGCTGATAAGAGGCACAGTTAGGAAAATAAGCAACTACTACATGGTAGAGCAAGCAACATGATACAAGTAGGGAGTTCATTAGGTTGCAGGAGGGACCAGTCAACTTGCACTGGGGAAGCAATAACATGATTATTTAATAACTCGGTGTAATTAATATGTAGCTATTCTATATTGTATGCATATGTAGAATCCATCTATCTGTCTGTATGTCTGTCTGAAAGCGGTGCTGATATTTAATCAGTATATACCAACTAGCCTCTGTTTTGAGCAACAGAGTTTTGGCTGTTGTACTAGTTACTAACTGCATTTTTCCCTTGATATTTGTGGGGGACACAAATATCCATGGACACTCAAGTCGCTATATAAAATGGCTTAGTGTTTGCATCTAATTATTGAACATCTTCTTATATACTTTAAATCATCTCTAAATCATTCATAGTATTGAGTGAAATGTAACTTCTGTGTAAATAGTTGTTATAGTATATTTTTAGGGAGTAATGCCAGGAAGCTAAGCCTGTATATGTTCAGGACAGACATAACAGTTGTAGGCCTGATTCCACAGTACACATCAGCGACAACGGAACATTATTTAAAATTGTTTTTGTGGTTCTTTGACTCACAGCTGGAACTCTGTGGATACAGAGGTCCAGCTATTTTGTGAATGTCAACAACAGTTATAACTCATATTTTATAACATAAACTCTGCCACTGTGTATTTTCTGTATGAGTTTTTTTAAGATTTATTATTTTATTTGAAAGTCAGAGTTACAGAGAAAGGAGAGGCAGAGAGAGAGGTCTCTCATCCCATGGTTCACTCCCCAATTGGCCGCAATGGCTGGAGCCACTCTGATCCAAAGCCATGAGCCAGGAGCTTCCTCCCGGTCTCCCATGCCGGCCATCCTCCACTGCTTTCCCAGGCCATAGCAGACAGCTGGATTGGAAGTGGAGCAGCAGGGTCTCAAACCCACATTCATTTGGGATGCTGGTACCTCAGGCCAGGGCTTTAACCAGCTGCGCCACAGCGCTGGTCCCTCTCTATGAGTTTTTATTTGTAGCTATAGATTACATGTCCATGAAGTCAAAAAAGTTTGAAGGGTGATAATATTGCAAAGTAAAAATGTTATTTAGAGATGAAAACACTAATTTTCTTTAAATAGATTTTCCAAAAAGTTGAGAATTTGGAAATATTTTGAACAACATTAAACTTGAGAATAGTTTGTGAGATTATTTTTTCTTCTTTCTTCATAATGTTGAGAATTGGAAAACAGGATATAAATACTGATTCATATTTTCTTTACAGGGACACAAAGGTCTTGAAGGCCCTAAAGGGGAAGTTGGAGCACCTGGGTCCAAGGTAATTCACTGCATAGAGCCTCGGTGCAACCTCACTGTGTCATTCCAGGTCTGCTCTCAGCACCAACAGATTTTTACTTCCATCCTAAATAATTCTAGAGAAAAGAGTAATATAACTAAATGATTAGTTAAATAAAAGTGCCCCTATTATTTACTATCTTTTAATTCCAAGGAATCCCAGTCATTGTTTCTTCCCAAAATGTGTTTATTTTTATAGAAAAAAAATCAAGGAAGGATAAAGAAATTTTTTGCAGGAAGCATCATGAGATAGACATGGAAAAGCATTTTGATTTAAGTTTCTTATTTTAAGTTATGAAAAATTACAGGGGGTAGATATTAAAGCAAACTTTAGCTTTATTTCAGACATATTAGACATAATTTTAATTCAGATACAGACTTTTTTGAGACTATGGTTAGGTAAGGCAGTTTCATCATCTTATTTAAATTCCCAGTATTATTTAGACTTACTCCTATTTATTTGTTTTCATTTATTTTAAAGGCAGACACACACAGAGAGAAAGAGAGAGAGAGAGAGAGAGAGAGAGAGAGAGAGAGAGAGAGAGAGAGAAAGTAAGACAAAAGAGACAGATATCTACCATCTATTGATTTGTGAGTCTGGGCCAGGCTGCAACCAGGAGCCCAGAACTCAATCTGGGTCTCCCACATGGGTGGCAGGGACTTAAGTATTTGAATGGTCTCCTGCCTCCCAGGGTTACATTATTAGGAAACTGGAATTGGAAGTAGAGGCAGAACTCAAAACTCAGTCATTCCAATATGGGAGTCATCCCATGTGACATCTTAACTGCTGTACCAATGCCTGCCCTTGTGTACATCCACTTCTACAGAAACTCAGTTTTCATCCCATTGTTCCATTGCATTTTGAGAAAAGGTGGTAAAACTGAATTTTGAGATCATTAATTGAAGCTAAGCTTTTCTGTTGTCCTCTTCAAAATTATACACACATGGAACAAGTGATGTGAATGTCAATTGTAAGATTCTCATACTGTCATGTAATCTCATTTTTGTATTAGGGTGAAGCTGGCCCGACTGGTCCAATGGGTGCCATGGGTCCTCTGGTATGTATTGATTTCTTTGCTATTTTTTTTTTTGTTTGTTTTAGAGATGTCATTAAGAGAATTTTTAAACGAAAAAAACAAAAAGACATCTGAAGAACATGAAATAATCTTGATAACCTGCTGATTGACAAGTACAAGAAGAAAATTGAATGGAAAGGGGCCCTTCCTGCATTTCATTGCTTTTCTTAACTTATTTTTTACTGTTCTCAGGATCAGTATTAGTGTACATTTAATCCCTTGAGGCTAAGTTAAATGAAAGCTATTTACACAAGAAGATTAAGTATCTTTACAGGTAGAGAATTTTTCCAACCCAAGATTATTCCTGGAAGCATTGTTGTTTGTTTACTGAATATATTGCGTCTTGACTGAATTGAGTGGTGTAGTCAAACTATTTTCCAGTTCCAATATGATGATCTAAGGGTTGCATTAACTGTCTCCTCTACAGGGTCCAAGGGGAATGCCAGGAGAGAGGGGGAGGCTTGGGCCACAGGGTGCTCCTGTAAGTATTCTTGCTTTTATTTTTACTGTTGGGAAGTGTTTTCAACTCTACATTTTGTGTTACAGAATGTACCTTTTCAATGAGATTAACAGTTCTGTTATTGTTTAAATTTTTATTTTGGAATAAAGTTATTTTTATAGAAATGTGGAAAGATAGAATAGAGAATTCCTGTCTTTCTTCACCAGGACTCTTGCTGTTAACATCTAACATAACTGTGGTTCAGTTGTTACTTATTTTGATAAGAAAAGAAGATAGTGAAAAATATAGTAACATGAAATACAGGCCTTAGGAAAACATGAACTTTAAAATGATAATACAATTATAATAGGTAACATTTACCAAGCAGTTATTACATAGCAAGCATTCTTTCAAGCATCTTTATTTCACATTTTTCACAATCCTAGACGGTAGGTTCTGAGTATTCCCTTTCAGAGAAGTGAGCTTTCCAATCATCTCTCTGCTTTGTTTTAATTATACAGACTGAGAACTGTCCTTTAGTCTGCTCATGCACCCTGTACCTGGGTAGTTGGACATGATCTTCTAATTTTCTTTTTTTTTTTTTTTTAAATACAAAGTGTTATACATATTAGTTTTGCTTTGTGAAATTGGGGTTAACACGAAATAGGTTCAGATTTCACGGGCTCTATGTATAGAGACACACAGCATCAACCCACCCCAGCCGCCACCACTGTCCCATCTCCCCAATTTTCTTCACAGCTCTCTGAAGATTAGACCATAGCTGGCTAATATTTGAAAGCTGCAATTCATTAAATTGCACCCAGCCTGCTTAGGACAATTAAGGAGTACCATCATTTTTTTTTTTTTTGAGATCCTAAATTCACATTACTCTTAGGATTCCTGCGTTTGTAACATGCTGTACTGTTAGCCCTAGACCACAAAGGACAGCCACCTCAGAGCTTCTCAATGACACCAGAGTCGAAGCTCTGGTTTGAAAGCAGTAAGATACTCTTACCAGGCCATTTTGTATGCTGTTGATGGGTAGAATATATTCTGAGAATAAAGAGAGTATTGTATAGTAGGAAAAGCTACAGGTTTATCCAACCTACATAGTGTATCAAGTCTGATACATTCCCTTCTCTGTGCTTCCTTCTATCATCTGCCAACACAGTTCTGGCCATTCTACTTCCCTTTATGTGGGCCATTGCCTTTTCCAAGTTTCCCATCTCAGCACCATGTCCCAGGGTACCTACTAGGATGTGAAATTGTATATCACGGGAGTACTTCCACATCATTAAAGTTTCCCAACTTTATTATCCTGACTCTTGATCCAGGTTTATACATTCTCTCTTGGATCGTGCCTCTATAAGATGTTTAGGTCTTAGAGATCTTTTGGTGTGCAGTCTCTTTTCTCTTTTATCACATGTAGTACTTCCTTAGTCCAGTTATTTTTTGACTTGATGCTAGTTATTGGTCTGGTAGCCGGAAGGGGAGCTTTTGTTGTCCGGTAAAGTAGAAGCTTCTGCATCTTCTTCAAACAAGAGAGAAGTGTGAGGTGTAAATAGAGATTATGGGCCACTTATACAGGCCTAGGGGCCTCAAGGGGTTTGAGATTTTCAAGTTCTTAAGTGTGTTAACCCATACATTCCAATGCAAAATCTCTGAGACCAATTCCCTTTAATCCAGGACCTGACTGGGGCATAACAGAATCTCCAGGTTTGAGTATTCAAATTAGGAACTGGGCATGATATTCAGTGTTTCCTTTTCTTTGGTTTCAGAAGATGAGAGTCATTTGCAATGCTGTCAAGAAGCTTTCCATCAGTGATTAATAACCATCAGGCTTTCCGAGTCTTTCTCCAATTGATGGACTACTAAATCTCATCAACTTTATTGTTTCTGTTTCCCCTAAACTTCTCATATGCCTGTGATATTGCATCCTATCTTATTTTCTTATCCTTGTGCCCTATCCAGTTCATCACTGGAGAAAATATTTATCACTGAACCACCTACTCCCTCTACCAACAGCTGGCCAATAGAGAATCCAGCCTAAAGTTTCCATTTCACAGTCCATTTTCTCGTACCACTTCTGGCACCAATCAACCATCTTAGGGTCTCAAATCAGGTTTCCTGGGGCACAGCCTCAAAACAGAGAGTGCCCTTAGAAGCTACACTTATCAGTGAATGACTATCACAGAAATTTAATTGTATTGCAATACAACAGAGACCTCAATAAAGCTGAAGGGAACTATGGAGCTCTTCAGACTTGTCTTGAATGGGGGCCGTTCCTTTGTCCTTCTACTGTGACCAAGGAAGAGACACAACCTCGGAAGAGTTAACTCCCTTTGGCTGAGGGAGCGCCTGGGGAGAGTCTCAGCTATGAGCCATCAGCAAGGAACAAGTCCAGCTGACTAAATACTTCAGTCTTAAAAGGAGATTTGGGTGAAACCCACAGAAAGCACGACTTAATTTGTGTGTTTATGTGTTGGTTGGTTGGTTTGCTTGTTTGCACGTGGAGGACATACTCCTTTGAGTTAGTCGGCTATTAAGAAGGCTGAGATGTTTACATTTTCATTGTAATAGATCGAGGTGTTAAGAATCATTTTGACCCATTTCATTTTCTTAATCTTGATTTTTATTTTCTAATTGATATGAAGATGTATGTGTTTATTGCTACCTAATCAGCTTGTGTAAATGTGTATTTTTATCACTGTTAATCCACTGATCGAGGTATTTATTTATCCTTAATATCTATTTTTCAATTTCTCACATGGAATTATTTATAAAGCAATTGAATTAAGAGGAAAATATTGTAGAATATGTAATCTTATTCATTTTTTCTTCTAATTAGGGACAGCGAGGTGCACATGGTATGCCAGGAAAACCTGGACCAATGGTGAGTTATGTTTGTTTAAATTTTATTAATATAAAGAGAACAGATTTCATATATTTTGTAGATACCATTCTAAGAATATAACCATACCCCCCTCCCTCAACCTTTCTTCTTCCTTACTTTCTTTTTTTACATTTTTTTAAATTTTTGCAAAAATGTGAATTCAGTTTACTTTATAATCACTGACTTAATGCACCACCAACCATAATGTTCAGCAAATAAAGAGTGGAAAGACCACAGTTCCACAGAATATAAACAATGTTTAAAAATGATAAATCACAAGATGTCTGTTTCATTCTTATAAATTATTTGTATTCTATATTAACTACCACATGTAAGAGAAAACGTATGATATTTGTCTTTTTTGGACTGGCTTATTTCACATTTCACAATGGTTTCCAGTAGCATTCATTTATGGCAAAAGAATTCCATTCTTTTTTATTGCTAAGTAGTATTCCATAATGTATATGTACCACATTTTCTTTATCCAATCATTAGCTGATGGACATCTGGGTTGAATCCATATGTTAGCCATTGTGAACTGAGCTGCAGTAAACATGGTATACCAATAACTCTTTCATATGCTGATTTTATTTTATTTTGGTAAATTTACAGGTTTAGGATGCCTGGGTCATATGATAGATCTATTTTCAGATTTCTGAGGAACCTCCATACTGTCTTCCATTATGGATATACTAGTTTAAATTCCCAAAAGCAGTGTATCAGGGTACTTTTTTCTCCACATTCTTGCCAGCATTTATTATGTTTTGATTTTTGGATGAATGTTGTATTACTTTCATATTAAGTCATTAATTCATTTATTCTTCTAATTGTACATTCATAAATATTTAGAGGCTACCCATTGTATTCTAGGAACCTGGAATTAAAAAAAAAGCTGATAAACACAAGTCTTGTCCTTGAAAATTGTATACATTAATTAATATTGCTATATAATGCTATTGCTAACTATAATAATATATTATATAATACAACTTGAGACATGAGAGCATAGAGGAAGAGTACCTAAACCTAAACCTGTTATGGAAAAAGGATATAATATAAGGTATAGGCAATTATTTTAAACAATTTGAATTTGTGACTAACAATCTTATATGGTACAATTGGAAAATCCCCATTATGTTGAGTATCACTAGATATGTCTCTTAACACTACTTGAGATCAATGTTGCAACCAAATTATATTATTATCTTTAGGATTATAAAATACAAAGACGATTATTTCTATATCCTATGTGAAAGCACACATATTATCAAAGAATAAAAAAAGACCTAATTAGATACTAATTAAATACATGTCTTTATTTCTCTGGTTTCTTTTAATAGGGTCCTCTTGGGATACCTGGCTCCTCTGGTTTTCCAGGAAATCCAGGAATGAAGGTAAAATACTAATATATTTAACTCTATGTGATAATATGTGTCCCAAAGGGAAGAATAGCATCTTGTTCATTGAAAACTGAGAATTACTCTCAAATATATTAGAGAGAGAGAGAGAGAGAGAGAGAGAGAGAGAGAGAGAGAATGAATCTTCTATCCTTTGATTCAATCCACAAATGCTGCAACAACCCAATATCCACGGTTGGGTCAGGCTGAATCAGGTGCCAGGAGCTCAATTCTGGGTCTTCCATATGTGTCACAGGGACCCAATTACTTTGAATCATTACCTGATGCCTCCAAGGGTATACATTCACAGGAAGCTGTATTTGGGATTGAAGTGGGAATTTGAACCCAGGCATTCTGATAGGGGATGTGGGCATCACTTGTGTCCCACCACTGGAATTTACTCTTAACTAAGGAAAGAATCTTTAATATGCTAATTGTCAATTATTACAAAAACAAAGAAAATAAAATTACATCATATGTAACTAAAGGATAATAACATCATTATATAATTATCGTATCAAAGAATCTGTAGTGTTAAAACTCTAAGAGCAGAGAATTGAAATAGCTACAAGAAATAAGGGCTTTAAACTGGATTGGAACTCTACTCCCGGACAGAATGCCTGGTGATAAGAAAAAGCAGAATGTTCTAAACAAAAGGAGGTTAAAGTGAGTTAGAGATTGTCAAAAGGCTGTTCTTTCAAACAATGCTGGCCCTCCCACTGTCCCCCTCCTTCTTACAATACACAGCCCCTTAAAAGAATGGGCAGAGAAAATATTTGGCTCTCCACTTGGGAATGGATTAAAGTATTTTCTGGGATAAGTTACATTTGTTAGTGAGTCACAATTTGTCCTTTTTTTAGTGCTTTGGTATAAATGCAAGGATTACAGTAGAAAGACATTAACATTATATTAGCTAATTCATGGAATAAATTCCAAGCTGTACTTTTAAGTTTTAAGCAATACAACACTTTTGATTACCACTCAGGCCCAGTTTCCCTTTGGCAATAATTTGCTTCATACTGAAGAGGAATTTACTTGCAAAATGGAGCTGTATGAAATGACTGCACCCATTTAAACCTTGCTTTCTCAAGGAGTTTCACTGAGAATTATGTATGAATCTGTGCAAATCTTTAGCATTAAGCCTGACACAGAGGACACTCTTTATAAAAGCTCATGCTTCTTGCTGGTTGTGCTACTTAAATTGGGATTTGAACTTAGAAACAAAGAAGCAAGCAAATAAAACTCTGCAGCAGATCTGATATGTCAAATATGCTTTGAAGGTGAGACTCCTCAAGTGAAATTTCTGAAGACTCTGCCCTATGTCATCTTTAAGATCTGTGCCTTCAGTCGTTTCACAGGCCAGCCCTTGCTGTCCCTGAGACCTCAATGTGAACTCAAGGGAATGGGATGTTTTGGGTTCTCCTCGGAATCTGACATTATCCCTGAAGTTCTGATCTTAACTGCCACTGACTCTGGCCCAGTATCTCTAATGCCACCCTATATCAAAGCATGCATAATCCCTTTCTTCTTCATCTGAGAACTCCAACCCCCAGGCTAAGCTCTGGCTAGGAAAACACAAAGCCTGGAACTGTGAGTTATCAGCAGGAGCATGATTCTTCCTGCTAAGGCATCTGGTTAGACTGTTTGCAGCCAAATGTTCACACTCATTCATGACAGATAATTTTCCCTCCTCCGGGGTTTGTGTAGTACTCCTTGTTGGCTCCTTAAAGATTCTAATTTAAACTAGATCATGGCACAGCTTCTTTCTGAGATTGTCTTTGCCTCTCTACTGCCCACCATAAAAATTCCCATGCCCTTGTTTTTGTCCAGATTCCTGCTATTCCTGTAAGGTTCTGTCATGGTCTCTGAGTCTGTGAATGAGGAATACATTTCCACACCCCATTCCTTGCATTTCGGTGAAGGGTAATAGGAACCTGATGTGTTTTATTTATATGAATTAGACTTCAAAGACTTCCAATTAAATTTCTAGGTCCTTATAGATTTGATCAATGTAGCTAAGCAATATTCCATATAAAATAAAGGAGCTGATTGACTTTGAATTTCAGATAAACAAAGTATGAATATTGAGTGTAAGCATGTCCTGATTATTACTTGGGAAAATTATGTGAATGCTGGAATTTTTTGTTTATCTGAATTAAAAATTAACTAAACATCCTGCATTTTCATTTGTTATCTTGGGTTAAAAATCAAAGTAGCTATTAGATTTCCTTGACCACTTTACTGCTAATACTATTTATTTTTTGAATATCCTTTAATTGCTATAGAAGTTTTGTTAAAAAATAAAATGGTTGAGATTTTGCTTCTGTATTGCTTGAGGTCATCAAGTTCATTAGTGATTTGTAAGCCAGATATTTTCTACTTTATTTAATAAATGATTTCTTGAAATTCAAAGGAATTTTATTTTTAAAACAAATCACAACTTCTACTCTGAAACATGATTTGCTATATTGCTTTATAGCAAATAAACAAGTCATTGTCCTGTAATGACAAGAGGAAATTTTATATGGATGTTTTTATGGTGAATATCACATATTTGAAAAACTATTGTCCAAGTCCCACAGCACATGTTGGCTGACATTGGCCTATTTTAAAGATATGAGGCAATAATCTGCTTTATTCCTGGATGATCACATCAAGCTTTTATTGTGTGGATCAATGATAAACTGGAAATGTCCAGGTTTACATAGAACAAAAACAACTTTGGCAAGCATGGTGGATCTGGTCAAATTTTCTCCCTTATCTCATTTGTGTTGTTTAAAGAATGTGAATGTGCTTCTTTTTTACATAGACTCAGGCTCCAGGGACCTGAACACTTATTTAAAGGACGTGTTAAAAGCAGACTTTGCTGGGATAATGCTATGTACTGTCATTCTTTGTGTAACTTGGTAGCACCTTCTGTAGGGCAATTCCTAGTTTTTCATTATGAATCTAGTTATATGTTAAATATGCAATGAATAGAAAAAAAAACTTTGATAGGTGTGGTTAAAAAATTTTCCTGGAGGTTCAGAGGTGGGGTAAATTAAACTAACCCTGGTGGATATGGAGGACTTCTATCCCTGGAGACTGAAATATGAAGAATGTTCCTTGTAAACAGTTCCCAGCATCATCCCATTAAAAAGAGAGTGGGAGAGTGACTCCACTCGTGGAGCTGGTTTAGGTGCATACTCCTGATAAGCTCTTTGTTTGCCTGGCTTCTTTAAATGTTTAAAGTATAAAACTCCAAATAAGCAGTTAACTTCCTAACACTCACTCTTATGTTTTACTTTAATTAATGTTTCCCTTTGTGCTCCTTTAGGGGGAAGCAGGTCCCACTGGGGCACGAGGCCCTGAAGGCCCTCAGGGGCAGAGAGGGGAAACTGGGCCACCAGGTCCAGCTGGATCTCAAGGGCTTCCTGTAAGTACATAGCGTGCTAAGAACTAGGCCAGAAAACCAGACAGTTTTATAATGTCAGAACAAATGCCACCCATTTAATGTAGTCTCTGAATTCTGGATGAGTGCTTAAAACTCAAAAAAAAAAAAAAAAAACCAAAAAAAAAACATTCCCATGTCATCTCTGCAAGTATTTCCTATTTTATGGGAAAAGGAATTTGTATGATATAATGGTGGTTGATTTTGTTTTGTTTTGCAATTTTTCTGTCTCCTCTTGGAAGATGGCTGGACATACTAGGAGCACCTCAGAGATGCCCAGCTATAGCTTAATATTTCACAAACTTTTGATGTGTTTTGTAGGGTGCAATGGGAACTGATGGTACACCTGGTGCCAAAGGCCCTACGGTGAGTAACTTAATGTATACCCAGTGAAGTTCACCCCAGACTGCTACCTAGTTCTTCACTCACTGCATCAACTCTGCTGTCTCACAGGGCTCTGCAGGTACATCTGGTCCTCCTGGGTTGCCAGGGCCTCCTGGATCTCCAGGACCACAAGGTAGCACTGGACCTCAAGGAATTCGCGGGCAACCGGTAATGTTTGTTTGAAACAACTGTGATCCTTTAGTATAACCCATCTAAGAGCACCAAAAGAAATAACATGAAATATGATGCAATGAAACAGACAATGTGGCTTATGCCAATGAGAAAAATGAAGATTTTGTAAGGTGAAAGCTAGACATTAGATACAATTTAAATGTTTAAATTTTAAGTGGGACCTCATTGCAGTACGTTAGATTTGAATGTTTAAAAAAGTAAAATAGTAAGTCATACTTTCATGATTTACCTCAGAGATTTTTTTGAATAGTTGAAAAATAGCTGTTATGGAAAGCCAGTTTGAGGAAATATGGAGGCTTAGCAGGGATTTATAATGCTGATTTAACTAAAAATAGTTTAAATGGCTCTTTCTTGAAAGTTATTTGTGAACAGTGGTTCCAATATATTGTTCACGTTGGATGAGTTCCAGTTTTTTGAATTCCTTATTTTGCAGAAGTTATTAAAAAATATTGCAATGAACCCATAAGAAACAAACACAATAAAAAGTTGTGCTTGCATAGCTTTGAGTTTGATATATAAAATTTAAAAACATTTTTTTCCTAATATTACTTGAAATAAATATTTTAGATACTGCTCCAAATAATTTGGTCATGCTGATAAATCCTTTTTAAGAACTGATGACAGATTTATTAAAATATGAGTGGTACTGATATGTCACATTTGATTTTACCATGTTCTGGTTCTGGAAACATAAAATACAATTAGTGTTTAAATACAAAAAGCCTATAGGTGAAGCACCCTCTTTGAAGTTTCTAAATTCTCTATAAATAGAATATATATATATATATATATAAAGTATTTTCAATCTGGTGAACAAGTCTGTATCATAAAATAGACCCTATGTAGATGTATCTATAGAAATTTGTCATTGTTTCTTATCACTTTAATGATCAAATTTGAATAATAACTGAATGATCCTAATTATTCTAGTGTACATGAGAAAAATGATTTTGAAGGTCAATTTCTTGAATTCAAACAACAGTATCCTACCAAATTATGTTGGATTTTACAACAATTCACACATTTTCTAAGACTTGCCAAATTTTAAACAATGATTATATTACCAATTCAATACAGATTCTGCTGCACAGAATTTTTAAGGCCTACTCACTGTAATTAGTTAGAGTAAGTTGAACTGGCTACATTCTCTGGTTCTTACAGTTATTAATATTTCATTTTAGGGTGATCCAGGGGTCCCAGGTTTCAAAGGAGAAGCTGGTCCAAAAGGAGAACCAGTAAGTTCATTTTCTTTCTAATGACAAGAAGAGCATAAATATTGTCTAGAAGTGTACAGCTCAAAATACCCAAAATACCAAACTGGTTAAAATAACAATGAGAATGGTAATGACTTGGGATGGAAATAGTTTAATCATTTAAGACACTTTAAAAGTTGTGACTGACTTCATTCAATTAATCTGTTATCAAATGGCACTTTCTGGTTACTGACCTTCTGTTTTCACTAGGGGCCACATGGTATTCAAGGTCCCATAGGCCCACCTGGTGAAGAAGGCAAAAGAGGACCTCGAGGTGATCCGGGAACAGTTGGTCCTCCTGGCCCAATGGGAGAGAGGGTAAATTTGAATAATAATATACATTCTTAGTGATGTGTGTTTGTTGTGTGTGTGTGGGTTGGAGGATGTGTGGATTGCATGAGCAACTTTTAGGATTAATAAGGAAAACAAGAAATAGGAGAAATGGATGTAGGTGCTTTGCATAATTCAGTATGGTTATCTATGAGTAGAAAGAGCCAAGTGTCTCATCATTGTTCATGCACTTTTTTTTTTAAAGATTTATTTCTTTATTTGAAAGTCAGAATTACAGACAGAGAGAAGTAGAGGCAGAGAGAGAGAGAGAGAGAGAGAGAGAGAGAATTTACCTCCCAATTGGCCACAATGGCAAGAGCAGCACCGATCTGAAGCCAGGAGCCAGGAGATTCTTCCAGGTTTCCCACATGGGTGCAGTGGCCCAAGGACTTGGACCATCTTC
The DNA here is from genome assembly GCA_949820135.1 of Sylvilagus floridanus. Taxonomy (NCBI): domain Eukaryota; kingdom Metazoa; phylum Chordata; class Mammalia; order Lagomorpha; family Leporidae; genus Sylvilagus; species Sylvilagus floridanus. The sequence continues at coordinate 131,971,398 of OX463236.1, read as the reverse complement.
TACTGCTTTCCCAGGGCATAGCAGAAATCTGGATTGGAAGTGGAGCAGCCAGCACTTGAACTGGCATCCATATGGGATACTGGCACTGCAGGTGGTGGCCTTACCCGCTACACCACAGCGCTGGCCCCCATGCAGTCTTTCAGCTATTAATTGTCAAATCTCTACTGTAAACCAATTTGAACTATTGGTTCTTTGAAAATATCATGAACAAGAAATTCATGGTCTTAGTCCTCATGTCAGGGCTAGTAAACCATAGCTGACTTTAGTCGGGAGGTAAACAATGAATAAGTCAAGAGATAAAGTAAGTTTATCCACTTCAATAAAGACCACATACACCTAATAAATAGTGAAGTGACATGGTGGAGAGTAACCACAGATGTATGGAAGTGGTGTAATGTCCGAGTATATGTTTGAAAAATGCAGTCATCTGAGAAGAGAGAGTATGTTAGTTGAGACTTGCAGATGAGGATGAACCAACAAAAGAACCTGGAGAAAAGAGTACTGAGCAGAGAAAAATGCAAATGCTAAGTCAGAAGTCTAGAAAGGACTAGGTAATGTCCAAAAGTCATAATAGATTCCCATGACTAGAACATAATGAATCAAGTTTGGATGAGACAATAGTGATTTTATGTTTGTATTGATCTGAAGAGAATGCCAAGGACTTCAAATCCTTAATACATGTTACCATTGAAATTTTATCACCATCAGATGGTACCTTTCCCTTTCATTTCTACATATCAATTTTTTCTGTATTTACTTTTATAATGAATTGTTAGAATATTTATTGATTTAAAGAATTACTTTGCTCTGTACTTATTTATTCTTCCAAACTTAAATTTTATTCTGTCTAGTCATTTTTAACCCTTGCACATCTACTGCTATATTTATAGGTATGTTGGCTTTATCACAGCTCCTTAAACTTTATGGTACTAAAAATAGAAATTACCCATTCCTAATATATTACAAAAATATCATCAATGAAGAATTGCTTTTGATTATTTGCAGGGTGCTCCTGGCAATCGTGGATTTCCAGGCTCTGATGGTTTACCTGGTCCAAAGGTAAAAGTTGGCTTCGGTGTTGATACCCATACCTATCTGGGTGGTCCTCCAAAAGATGCCATTCTCTAGAGTTGCAATCTAGGTCTGGCCCATAGAATTCCAGACCCAGGAAGGAGTCAAATCTAATGGCAAACCCTTATGTGTCACTTTTTGGATTAAAAATGTAATGAAGAAGGATAATGGCTGGAGGAATATAGAACTTGTTTTTAGACTTTTTATGGATATTTCTGAGATGAAAAAGGTCATAAACTGATATACTCATGTATTCCTTCAGTTGAAAATTTAGGCTTAAAATAGTTAAAGAAAGCCTCAATTGTAAGAGTAATTGAACTTTCATTGGTTAAAGAGGAAAAAAATCACTATTTTACAAGGAACTAAAATTACAAAAAAATATATAGTGGCATTGTTTTCAAAGAAGCAATTGTAACTTCTGTGGCAAAATAAATGCATGTTTTATTAATGCTTTGATTTGTCAAACAAGAATTGAACTTATGCCCTTTCCTCCTTCTTTGTTCCTAACACATCTGCTGTGCTGTGGAACAGGGTGCTCAAGGAGAGAGGGGCCCTGTAGGTTCATCAGGACCTAAAGGTGGCCAAGGTGATCCAGGGCGTCCAGGTGAACCAGGGCTTCCTGGTGCTCGGGTAAGAACACAGCAGTTGTTGGCTCTGTCTACCCAGGTAACATGCCCCTGAGCGTTCACTCAAGGGTGTGTTATGCTGTTTGATTTAGCTTTTCTTTTCTTTTTTCACAACTTAGAACATTATTTGTTTTTATTAAATTCATTACTTTTAAAATACTGGTTTTTTTAATCATGTATAAAAAATAGCTTCTAAGCAGTATATATTTATAGCTTCACCACTCGATATTGGGAAAAAATCCTGTTTGGCAACTTTTGTAATATTCCTTTACATGACAGCAAGCCACTTGTTTGATGTGAGGCAGAGAAAATTCCTGATAAAATTCATCTTAACAAAATGTCATTTGAGAATTTATTCATACTATGGAATTGCCTTTTGATTAAGTTGTCAAGAATGCAGTGCTGTTTCCACTCTTTAGAATTTTATTGCAAGTCTGCAACAAACTGACAGGTGCTTTTCATTTTCAGGGTCTGACTGGAAATCCTGGTGTTCAAGGTCCTGAAGGAAAACTTGGACCTTTGGTAAGCAATTTAAACAAAAGACCACATCTATAAATATTTTTCAATAGGGAGGCAACTTACATAATGTTTAATCAAGGTTAACGTGTTTGATCATATGGTAGCCGATCATGTTGATATACTTAAATTGTCCCTCGACCCCGTGGAAGCAAATTCTTAGTATCTGTGTATTTTAAAATTGGCCAAAGCATACATCACATTATATTGAGGTAAATGAGATTGAAATTGCTTCCCTGACTTTAGTGCAAAAGGTAAAATGATGTATTTTTTTCAATACTAGTGAAATTTGTCTATTAATATTATTCTCATTGCTTGGTGGCCTTTCGATTTTACATTTTTACAAAGGTAGCTATGAATTTTGATAGCTTAAATATTTTAAGCCTCCCCTTTAATACTACAATGTGAAATAGAGGTACTGAATTTCTATTACCACAAATCAGAGCATCTCTTATAATATGAGAGTTTCAGGAGACCTCAGGATGAGACTTAAGTGTAGAATATGAAAATCTATGTTGTAAATACTCAATCCAGGTTTTTTTTTTTTCTAAATACTGTCTGATTCATTAAATAAAATCATAGGTTTAGAATTTGTGTGACTTTAAGGCAAACAAGGCAAGTGAAAACTTGGATGATGTGATATATGAGAGCTCTTTCATACAACTTCTGTGGCTCCTGTCAATTCCATAGGGCACTCCAGGGGAAGATGGCCGCCCCGGTCCTCCAGGCTCCATAGGGATCCGAGGGCAGCCTGGCAGTATGGGTCTTCCAGGCCCCAAAGGTAGCAGTGTGAGTATATTGCATACTGTTCGCCATCTCATCCTAATCCTCATTGGGAAGGGGTAGGTTTGCAGTGAATGGATTGAATTTTAGGATATCTTCAATTTATTCTTTAGGGTGACCCCGGAAAACCTGGAGAAGCAGGAAATGCTGGTGTTCCTGGGCAGAGGGTAACTATACATTTTCTGCTAAAGAAAAATATATATAAATATATGAAACTACCCAAGTTCGATGGCCTCACTTCCCAAATGATCTCTGTGTGATCCTAGGGAGCTCCTGGAAAAGATGGCGAAGTTGGTCCTTCTGGTCCTGTGGGCCCCCCGGTATGTCATCTTGTAATGGGAATTTTTATGTTTGTCCCAGATTCTACTTATGAGTAAGTTTCAAAGGTAGTGAGTGTGAATTACAGGAGTGAAGAGTTTCAGTTCTAGCCTTTCTTCTGATTCCTGTGCTTTTCTTTTTAAATGTCACAATGGGTCTTTCCATTTTAAACTTCCCTAAAAGTTGAATGGCACAGGCTATCTCATTGTCTTTATATGGCAACTCAAATAATATATCAACTGAGAAAAATAGTCTTTTACAAATAAATATTTATAATTTAAATTTTTTAAATACTAAGTTATCTGTACCTCTTCCTATAAAAATTATTTAAACTGGCTGGAGGGGATAAAAAGAAATGTTTGCCCTTGGAGGTTATACTTTCATCCTGGCATTTTAAAATTAACTTTTTATCAAGCAACTTTTGGCATAGTTATTTGTTCTGGGGTAGAGTAGCTGAAATGTCTTTCTAAAATGTTGCTTTTTCTTTTGGTCATTCTAGTTTTGTAATTTTATTATTAAATCTTATGACCATTAGAAATAAACTTTAATAGAAACATTACCATATATATATAATTGGTTTTCTCATACTCAAATGCAGTTTACCCATAATTTCATGTTTGGCCCCAGACGTTTTATATTTGGGTCAAAAAATAAATACACATCATCTGTCTCTTTACTGTTTTTAGAAGGTATTTTGATCAATTTCATTAAATGACTTTTAGTACTTTTTTTTTATCTGACTACAATGAAAAAGCATGTTTGGAAGACATATAAAGGAATGTCAATACATCTAGTGGATCACACGACAGGATCCAGGTATTGAGATCTGGCTGTGTTCATGGTTTTCTTTCCTTTCTGACTTAGGGTCTAGCTGGGGAAAGAGGAGAACAGGGACCCCCAGGCCCCACCGGCTTTCAGGTATGCACGAATTCAGTTTTCCATTTCATCTTCCATCAACTGAAATGCCTTTTTTCTTAAAACATAAAAAGAGTCAGTCCTCTTTTAGTGAATAGGAGAGACATTTGGATAAAATCAGTTTTATTCAAAGAGAAGGAATGGATTTTCTCTGAAAAACTGATCAAAATCCAAAACTGTTAACACATTGAAAATAATAAAATGTTTCCATTTTCTCAACAAGGTTTACTAATCTATTTTAATTTAAGGCTTATCTATTTTATTGACAGTTACTATTATTTTTATTCAATGAGTGTTCACGATTTTTGTACATATTTTGTATGTACATTATTTAATAGCATGGATAGTCATAATTTCTGAAAAAGATTCAGGACAGAATTTGAATATTCTAATACTTTCTGGTATTGTTTTCAGAGCCATGAAAATCCTCCCACTATATTAACATCTACTTTTTGCTAAATGGCATGCAAATGAAAATGTAACCCTAGAAACTATCTCTGTGTTTTGTTAGAAGTAATGTTCTTCATGTGTCTGAACATATTGTTGCTTAAGTTATTACTTAATGTGTGTACACCGTATCTCTTGCTTTTAAATGTAATCATGGAAACTCCCATGCACTGTAAATGGTGAACTGTTAACCTTGTTAGCCTTTTAAACTTCCACAGATTCACAATCTGATTCCTTTATTTTTGTTTTAGGGACTTCCTGGGCCACCAGGGCCTCCTGGGGAAGGTGGAAAGCCAGGTGATCAGGTAGGCTTTTGAATAATAAGAATACTACACATCGTTAGCTCATACTATCACTTTGTATTTGTGTCCCTGTCCTGGTTTTCTTAGTTTATTACCTCTTTGAATACTTGGACCCACCCTAAGTACCATTACTGTGTGCATTTTACACACAAATGTTAGGTAAGTTTCCTGAAGCCACTGATAATGATTTGAACCTAGGTCACCTGTTTCCTGAAACTCTTGTTTCATCTTCTTGAACATCATAGAGTTTTACTGGAAGATTTATAAAGAGTTATGAACAGCATCTTATTTCTATCATTTTACTGGAATAGATGTAGTTAACTTGTTTCTCTTTCAATACTTCATTTGTTCATTTTACCATTCCACAACTATTTGCTGAACATTGTGTGCATGGCTCTGCTAAACACTGGCCTGACCAAGTTGAACAAGTTGAGTAAAGACCTTGCCCATCTTCTAGAGTGGTGGGTGACAGACAGTTATAGTAATGAAGTGTTCTAAAGGCTATGGTAGGGGAGGCACTACATATATGGAAACATAAACATGAAAGATGTACCTAAATTAGATTCAGAAGTTTAGGAAAAGTGTTCTGTAAAAGAAAAGTTTTCTGTACAAGATAAGATGGAGGAGGGAAACAATACTCCAGGAAATGGGAAGCACAGGAACAAAGCCTTGCTGCTCAGTTTAAGGCTCTGAAAAACGTTTGGTGAATGAGGAATATGTCCTGCAATTTGATGGGGCTGCAGATAAGGCTGGAGGGGCACATCAGAGGCTAGGTTATGAGCAATCTTAATTTGCATCTAATTTTTTCTTCAGCATTAGAAGCTGATGAAAGGCTTTTAATAGAGAGTAATTCCAGCAGATTTGGGGTTTGGGAACATCATGCCACAATGAAGACAACTGATTTCGGAATGTATTACCAGAGACCTGTTGCATGAAGTTGTAATCTTTATCAAAGAGAAGTTCAAGATGACAAATTTTCTTTTAGTTAAGATCAAAGACTTAATGTAGATGGAACTACACTAGTTTGAATCCACAATTCCTAGTAAGAAGAGTCTTTAAAAAGATCATGAAAAATGTATGTTATGAAAACCCATGTATGGGTTTCAAAAATGTTTTGAATGCAAATTAGCTTTTTTTTAAAAGATTTATTTATTTACTTGAAAGTCAGAGTTATACACAGAGAGGAGGGGCAGAGAGATAGAGAGGTCTTTGATCTGCTGGTTCCCTCCCCAATTGGCCGCAATGGCCAAAGCTGCGCCAATCCAAAAGCCAGGAACCAGGAGCTTCTTCCGGGTCTCTCACATGGGTGCAGGGGCCAAAGGACTTGGGCCATTTTCCACTGCTTTCCCAGGCCATAGCAGAGTTGGATCAGAAGTGGAGCAGCTGGGACTCAAACCATTGCCCATATGGGATGATGGCACTGCAAGTGGTGGCTTTACCCGCTACACCACAGTGCTAGCCCCTGCTTTTCTTTTAATTTTACTTTTCCATGAATGTTCTGAAGTACCACTGCAGAGTGTTTCCTGGAGTGCTCCTGAAGTATTGGGTCAATCATTTAGCCTAGTGGTGAGCATGCCAGTTAAGACTCCTGCATCCCATGTCAGAGTACTAAGTTCAGTACTTTGCTCCTGACTCCAGTTTCCTGCTCATGCAGACCCTGAGAGGAAGTGGTGATGGCTGAAGTAGTTGGGTCTCTGTCACACACACACAGGACACTTCGACTGAGTTCCCTCTGCTGACTTTGGCCCAGCCCAGCCTCAGCCATTCCAGGCATTTGGAGAGTGAATTAGCAGAGGGGAATTCTTTCTATCTCTGGCCCTTTCTCTCTCTCAGATAAGTTCTGAAAACACCAAGTTAAATAATGTTGATTTTTCCACTTAAAAGATTACCTTTTCATTACATTTAATTTTGCTTACCTCTGCTTAAGCTTTCTACTATTCTATTAGGGTAAAAAGCCATTTAGCATGTCTTTTCTTGTCTCAAAGAAAAATAATGCAGAATCTTTGTGAGGAAATATTTTGCATTTCCTTATTGCCAAAAATGAAAATTTGGGCATGTGGATTCTTCTGAAAAAAAGATTTCCATTTAATATATGTGTTACTACCTCATTTATTAAAGTATGTATATTTTCATTAGTCAATATTGTGGGCTCATTCAACCTTCTAATGTTGTACATTATAATAATTAGCTGTATGATTTGGAAAGATTGCTAAAAATGTATAAGTGTTATCCCAATGCTTTCTGCCAGTTGATTAAAATGTATTTATAGGGTGTTCCTGGAGATCCTGGAGCAGTTGGCCCATTAGGACCTAGAGTGAGTATTTTCTCCTTTATGATTAATTTTATTTCCAACTGCTTTTGGTTTAAAAAGACATATTTGATCTTAAGCCTGGCTTTATTTTAAACATTAAATTCTTCTACTGAATAAAAATCTATTTTATGAAAAATAATCTGTCATGTGAAACAAGCATGTCCTTCTTTCAATGAGGTTCATCTTTTATCACTAATTTAGAAAACTGAGCCCTAAGGGTAGCTCATTTCTAAATCTTTGTCTAGTAGAAGCCGTTTTGTAAAAACATTTGAAACCCAGTTTTAGATAAGTACTGAGACTACTTAACTTTGTAATTTCATGCTAGGGAGAACGAGGAAATCCTGGGGAAAGAGGAGAACCAGGAATAACCGGACTCCCCGGTGAGAAGGGAATGGCTGGAGGACATGGTCCTGATGGCCCAAAAGTAAGTACAGTCAGGACTTTGATATTTTAAAAGGTTCTAAAATTACTGCCTCATTAACACCTGGTGGTTCTAGAATATATTTCTCTTGTTTTTGAGAGAATTTGATTATTCAACAAATACTTAATGGACACCGATTAGACTTTTCCCAGGGTAACTAAAGAGTTGGCAAAGAAGCAGACCCTTCTTTGTGATGGGGCTTATTGTCTGTGGCACATGATGATCTATTCCTGCCTCTCCCTCTCCCTCTCCCTCTCCCTCTCCCTCTCCCTCTCCCTCTCCCTCTCCCTCTCCCTCCCTCTCTCTCTCTCTCTCTCTCTCTCTCTCTCCAGTGTTGATTTTTATAAATTTTACTAATGCCTTCCATGAAAGCAAAGGCAAGAATACAAAGTTGCATAATTTATTTGAAGGTACTTCTAATTACATGTTCCATTTTTCTTGTCTCAAGTTCTACAACTCTTCTGACCATGTATATGAATATATGTAGTTTTAAAACCTGAAAATACAATGTGTCATATGACAGAAATCAGTACCCTTTCAAATGCCATTTTGTTATTGGTAGAAGATAATGTATGTGGACAATTTCAATAAAAATAATTGAACTAGAATTTTTTCATGATCATATGATGCTACATCTGTAATCATTTTCAAGTTCTTGAGTGATTAAATATAGCCTACTTCAAATTAATTATGGAAGTAGCCTGAAAATCAGTTTAAAATTACAAGTTCATGAAGGAAAAAGTGAAATATTTCCCTAAATACAATACATTCACTATTAATATCTGTATGATGTTTCCAACAAGGGATAAATCAAAGGCAATGCTGTCAATATGATTGGCACTCTTGCTCAATTTTCTCTCAAGAGAAATGTTGAAAACATAAACAATGAAAAATCAAGTCTGATGCTTTTATTTCAAACAAGTCAACACTGAGACTTTTCTAAATGAGAAATATAAACACTAAATTGGACTACATGAAATTGCTGATCTTAACTATTTTTGATTTACTCAAAGAACAATTTCATTGGTATGACCACTTATTGTTTGTTCACTTCAGGGTAGTCCAGGTCCAACTGGTACCATTGGTGATACAGGCCCACCAGGCCTTCAGGGTATGCCAGGAGAAAGAGGAATTGCGGGAACTCCTGGTCCCAAAGGTGACAGAGTAAGTCTGTTTATTTTTATTTCCAAGTTCGTTTTTTTAGTCTTCCTGATGAAAATGGTTTTCTGAGCAGGATTTTACTTCCGTCATACTGTATCACAAGTCTTTCATTCAATCATTCTTCTAGTATGTATTTAACAAGAAAATGCACAGTGACAGGCACTGTTCTATGCTCAAGAGGATACAAAGGTGACAATTAAGCCCTTGCCCTCATGAAGCTTCCAGAACCAGACAAATGATTAAATGGTGTTTTGTGTTTTTCTCCAGGGTGGCATAGGAGAGAAAGGTGCTGAAGGCACTGCTGGAAATGACGGAGCAAGAGTAAGTGAAAGTCTTCTTTTTGTAGCAGGGCTGGGAACCAACGTCATTATCACGTTTCCCAGAACTTCTAAAACTAAAGTTCATCACATTTCCTTGGAAAATGATGATAGTTGAGATTTGATGTTGATCAACCATCGATACCATTTGCTTACCCTGATTTAAAATGAGCCAAAAAGTAAAGTCACTGTTGAGAGACTTTCATGTGCAATGTTCATGTCTGTTAAAATGCTGGTCTAATTAGCTGGCCTTGGGCTCATTCCGCCATAGGCATGCAGAGTTTTTAGAGCTACCAGAGTTGTGATCAGTGTCTCTCAATGTCCTGGATCTCAGGAATGAGAAAATTACAGCATAGTAAATCACCATTAATACTTTCAGCAATAAAAGGTTAAATATGTAGTATATCAAGAAGGATTGTTGATTATGACACAGTGTTTAAAGTCATGTCAGAAAATTTCATTAACAAGCTTTAGGTCTTCAGAAATTAGAAAGCATTTGGAATTCCAATAATAATCAGACTAGAAGGACAATATATTTTGGAGATGAATGACTTCCTTATGTAAGAGTAGTTAGTCATTTGGCTCAAATATCTAACATATTCTGGGAAAGTTCCTGATAGCTGATGAATAATTTCTGTTTCAGTATGACATGATTTGCTATTAGCTGTCTAGTTGTCATACTGAGCCCTAACAAAGGCAGTTATACCATGAACATTGAGACACAGTTTTGTTTTACCCTTGGATCCATCAAAACTTGGATTCAGCAAACAGTGATACACAGGAAAGTTTTGTCTATGTGGTAATTGTTTCTTTTTTTCTTTATATAAGAATAGGTAAGGGTGATGTACTTAGCTCAGAAAATTATGGACATATACTGTCTCTTGCCTTTTAATTAAATCTAATATTTGATTTCTTATTTATAAAACAATTCCAACAAATCTTACGTTCTTTCTTTTTTACATCATGAATATTCTGAAATACATAATAAGTAGTAATATACTGTTTGAAGGGATAATGTGTTGACATTTTAAGAGGAAATTCCAAATAAAAAAATCTGTTGTGCTCATAAAAGTTTGAAAATGCAGTGTAATAGGATCAGTACATAGTCACTGAGGGGTATATTTTATAGTGAGGTTAATCCATTATTTTAGGAAAGAAGTAGAATGGAGCGTTTAATATAATCTTATTTAAAAGAAAAATCATTATTATGTTTTTCCCATTTGCCAAAAACCATGATATAAGTAATGAAGTGATCTTTATATTTAATCAAATCCTAGAAAGAAGTATGTTAAAGTATTGGATAAATAATCCTGCTGTAGGTCAAGAGAATGTATGAAAACAATTTCCTCATGTTCTTGACAAAGATATGCAATTTGAAAGTCATTTTTTGTTTCTTCTGTAATACACACAGAAATTAAATGATGCAAGAATATTTTGGCTGTGTACAAAGTGGTGATACACACATGTCAGAGTAAGAGCTGTTTTGGAAAGGTTTCCAATACAGTCCAGAGTTTGGAGGTTATGACCATGTGTCTGGAGAGCAGGCCTTGGCCCCAAGAGATAGTTCTTGTATACTAAGTTGGAAAAACTCTAAATCCACCAACTCAGTGTAGATAGAACCTGGCATTCATTTTTATTGCAAAGGAATGTAGAAAACTGAATGCTTTAATATAACTTTTAAAAAGTAAAAGGTTGATGTTTTCTTATTATGATTTAAGAATATAGTATCCCATATAAAAGTGGAAAAAAAGCTTCTTTTCAATCTAGACTCAAATTCCAAAATAGATATTAACAAAATTAATTGGCCAAGAAACATAGAAACATTGTGTGCATTAATTTAGAACTAATAAGACAGATGTGTGTACATGTAAGTTGAGCAGGACCAGAGTTAAAAAATTTCTGTACAGATATGTGGAGGTTGTATTAGACTGGATAGAGAAATCTTGAAACTATACTGATTATATTATCTATGATAGACAGTGATTTGCAGAAACAGTCAAGCTATAACAAAATAGCCCCTTCTTTTTTGATTGCTTGCTTATAAGTCTGCCTAAGCAGAGAGATTTCTGTGCATTCTTTCCCTCAGCATGCCTATGTTCTGTTGATTGACAGGGTCTTCCAGGCCCCTTGGGTCCTCCAGGTCCTGCAGGTCCAACTGGAGAAAAGGTAAGTCACAAATTGTTGTTCTGTGCACTCAGCATCATGAGGCCTGAATGCTGTTTTTTTGATAAAATATTCTCTTTTATAATATGGTAGCTGAGCTGGATCATCTTAGATTTCTCTTCCACTGTCTACTTCCACATATTGCCCAATGTCCTACAGTTGTATTATTCCATTACATTATATTTTGCTGCTAGTTTTGATAATAACCACCTAAAATCTACTTTCCAGGGTGAGCCTGGTCCTCGAGGCTTAGTTGGCCCTCCTGGCTCCCGTGGCAATCCTGTAAGTACTGATACTTTGATGTTTTTCAGTGTAAAATTGAGCAACAAAATCATTCATCATTTTATTTTGAGATACATGTAATCATGTTTATTGGTTTAAGCTCTTATAACTTTCTGGTTTCCACCTTTTACTTTTCTAATTAAACTTAAAAATCAACTATACAACCTATTAAGTTAAAGTAGGCATCTTGTTTTCTAAATGATTAAGAAGCTTCCTTGGACCTTAAGATCTTGAGCATTTTGTTCTATGACTCATATATCATCCCTAAGAATCTTCCTCGAGCAACGTATCTACTTTTTATCTAAGTATATTTTTAACTATACCAAATTCATACATACTCACATCTTAAAATACTGATACTATTTAGAACAATGTGCAAAAGTTATAATAATCTTTGTCTTTTCCTAGGGTTCTCGTGGTGAAAATGGCCCAACTGGGGCTGTGGGTTTTGCTGGACCTCAGGTATAATTTTCAAATATCTCTAATTTATAGATGAACACTCCTGTTGTTATAGCAATGAGTTTAATTAGCCTCATCATGTATTTTGAAAGTCCTGGTTGGGGCGCTGGATTCTGTCCCGGTTGCCCCTCTTCCAGGCCAGCGCTCTGCTGTGGCCCGGGAGTGCAGTGGAGGATGGCCCAAGTGCTTGGGCCCTGAACCCACATGGGAGACCAGGAGAAGCACCTGGCTCCTGCCTTCGGATCAGTGCGGTGCGCCAGCCACAGCACGCCGGCCATGGCGGTCATTGGAGGGTGAACCAAGGGCAAAGGAAGACCTTTCTGTCTGTCTCTCTCTCTCACTGTCCACTCTGCCTGTCAAAAATTAAATAAATAAATAAATAAATAAATAAAAAGAAAGAAAGTTAAATAAAAAATTGAGAAACTTTAAGAATAACTATATTCCTAAAGTTGTACTTATGAAATTTGTATTCCTTAAAAAATAAATTTTAAAAAATTGAGAAATGTTAGTTTTTTAGGGCATTATTCTCATTTTTAATACAGTTTTTTATAGGCAGGAACACAAATTGTGTCTGCGTTATTTGAGCATATATAATTGTTTGATAATAGAGAAGTAACTTACATTTTTCAGGCTGTCTTCAAAGATCTCATCAGGGCATGTTTTTCTTCTATGATGCTTTAATACTGACTGTTGAGCACCATTTTACAACATATGACTGAATGAGACATTAGTAACTGTGACTATTAAATTGCCTGTCTATAATTTTATAATCCATTTCTCATTTGTATAATTGCATATAGGGTCCTGATGGGCAGCCAGGAGTAAAAGGTGAACCTGGTGAGCCAGGGCAGAAGGGAGATGCTGGATCTCCTGGCCCTCAAGGGCTGGCAGGATCCCCTGGCCCTCATGTAAGTTAAACATAAAAAAAAAAGTGTAATTTTAGTTTGGTGCCCAGTTTTTGCATTGCATCTTCCTCCTACTTTACTGCAATGTGCTTTTGTTTGTTTCTTTCTGTTTAGGGTCCTAATGGTGTTCCTGGACTCAAAGGTGTTCGAGGAACCCAGGGTCCACCTGTAAGTTGGTTTGATACTTTGGGAATTATGCAGAGTCAGTTCCACGTGTATAGCTATTCCTGGCCACGTGAAAATTCATCTTCTGAAGCTGTAATGACCAATCACAATATAACAAATCACAATATAACTGTTGTGCAATGGGCATTTAGCTAAGAAGGGTACCAGTGTTGAAATCAGTTGTGTAATCTTAGAGGCCTAAGTCATTCATACATAGCATCAATGATACATGCTTAGGTAAATAAATGATATGAAAGTATTTTATATATCCTAATTATATAGAATATTAGTGTGATTTTAGCCCCACTTACATATATTCAAGATAACTGAAAAGTAGAAAGAGAAAAATAGTGCCCTTCCTATCAATTAATCCAGATATTTTCATAAAAACATAGATTGCATGAGAAAAAAAGTACTCACATTACACAAGTGAATCCAAAGGCCTAAGACTTTATGTGTAAAAAAAAATAGACCTTTGGAAACCACATGTAACTATTCGAATTTTCAAAATTGTCTGTATGTTATATCCCCAGGGTGCTACAGGATTTCCTGGTTCTGCTGGCAGAGTTGGACCTCCAGGCCCTGCTGTAAGTTAATTTGGTGATTGAAGTACAGTAATTACTCACACATATACACATATATCTGAGTTGACATTTTCTTTTATTTAAAGGTTTTTTTATTTTCCTGATTAACAACTATTTAACAACTGTTTCCTGTTTAACAGCTATTCACAATAATTCCTGTTTACAAACTGACTCACACTAATATTTTGTTAAACAGAATTCATATTTAGTAATCCAACATTCTTAGAGGAGTTTATTTGCAAATCTTTAGCCACAACATTTAGCAATTACTCTTTTGGGTACTAAATATTAACAGTATCATTCTCTTCAGTTAGGAACACCTCTGAGACTTTCTTTACAAACTACTTTTTCATTAAAAGATCATGTCTGAAAAGAGAGCATTATATATTATTGAAGCAGAGCCATGGATAAGGGTGAAAATTCCAGCTAATTTCACCTCTCTTTTGACCATGCTCCACAGGGGACTATCTCCATGGGAATGAATCTACAGCTATGCTTTCTTCCATGTTGATTTGTTTAAATCACTGAGTGATTGATGATCTAACATGAAAAAAGGAATCTGGGGCCTTGGACGTCTGTATCTGAGGCAGAGCCCATTGCATCCAGCCGTCTGAATGATTTCTGTTTTTCCCACTTCGCTGTTTCATTCTGTGTCATACTAGGGAGCTCCAGGACCTGCAGGGCCCATAGGGGAACCAGGGAAGGAGGGGCCTCCAGGTCTTCGAGGGGATCCTGGCTCTCATGGGCGAGTGGGAGATCGAGGACCAGCCGGCCCCCCTGGTGGTCCAGGAGACAAAGGGGACCCAGGAGAAGATGGGCAACCGGTAAGTTTGGCTTCCGGATTCCAGGTCACCTCTGGTTGAGAAATTCAAAGATAGAAATCCACAATAATCACTGCCACAAAGAAACTGTTTAAATACTAAATACTATAAATACATTATGTCTTATAGATTATTGATTTACAATCTTGTGACCAAGGGTGGAATGTTTATGAATAAATGTAAAATGTACAATACTAGTGAATATGGTGTTCAAAAACTAAACCCAAGAAATTATTATTTTTATTATTTATTTATTTTCATTTTATTTGACAGGCAGAGAGAGAGAGACAATTTTTCCATCAACTGTTTCACTCCTTAAATGCCTAAAGTAGTTGGGCCTGAACCAGGCCAAAGCCAGGAACATGGAATTCAATCTGTGTCTCCCATGTTGGTGGCAAGGACCCAAGTGCTTGAGCCATTAGTTGCTGCCTCCCAGGGTCTGCATTAACAGGAAGCTGGACTTGCCTCCTAATGTGCATCTTAACCACTGCATCAAATGCTGGTGCCCGAAGAAAATTTTTGTTAAATGTATGTGTTATATAAAGACATTTTTATATACAAATATTATTTATTAGTCAAATGAATCTATATTGTCATTAGATTATAATTTCTTTATTGTTAAAAGTTTTGTCATTTTGAAAAATAGGAGAAAAGAATTTCCCTGAATAATTCTTTCTTTTACTGAGTCAATATTCACATTAGCTACCAGGACCTTTGCCACTATTTTCATTTTAAATAGTTAAGGGTTTTTTGTAGATATCAATTTATAAATCCTCCCAAGCTGTGAAGCTATAATCAACCTACTGCCAGTTTCTTAAGATTCAGTTTGATGCTGCAGAATTTGTAATTATACTTTGTTCTCCACATTAGGGTCCAGATGGCCCCCCTGGCCCAGCGGGAACCACTGGGCAGAGAGGCATAGTGGGCATGCCCGGGCAGCGTGGAGAGCGCGGCATGCCTGGCCTGCCAGGCCCAGCGGTGAGTAGTTGCTTTGGTCAGTACTTTCTCTGATGTGTGCAACATCATAGTGCAGAGAAAGTTAGGTTTTTTTTTTTTTTTTTTTTGCTTAATAAATAGATTTAAACAGTTTTTTACAGTCATAAATCCAGGGAATCTTAAAAACCTTCGGGACTTAAATGTCAAATGCTTAACTACCTTGCAAAGTCTTTAAAAATATATCTAACCTTGAGACTTGAGCAGAAGGAAATACAGACGTAGATCTTTGGTGACTAAAATCTTTCTTCAAAGATTAAAAAGATCTATGGTGCTAGACAAAGGGACTAATCTCCTGGTGAGTAGGTAGCTCTTTTAAAATAAACATGCTTAACAAGAAAACAATCCATATTTCACGGTGAACCATCAAAAAACAGAAATAGCTGAGCTAAAGTAATATGAGAGGTAAATGTGGTGTGAAATCGAAGAACTCTGAAGGAAATCTCCTGTTCCCCAGAGGGTGCTTAAGAATTTCATATTCCCAGAAGTACGGATAACAGTTTGGTTCAATGTTTGCTTTGAAGAAACCAAATTTCACTGCTGAGAGTTTGCAATGTTGGAGACAAAATTGCATGATATTTTTACATGGAGTACAGATAGAGAAATAAACTCCCCAGATATTGGAAATGGAAAGTATATAGGTAGAACTGAAACCAGAAAGTTAGAAGTCAAACAAGATTTTATCAGCAGTAAGTCAAGGTCCTGAAACCAAAATCTCTCAATAATGAGACTAAGGTACTAGAATATAGAAATGAAATCAGCAGACAAAACAGGAGGAAAATAAGGAGTGTCAACTTCCTAGTGTTGCTGATTCCAGAAGAGCAACACAGAGCTAACCATAGGAGAGATGATTGATACCCAAAATGCATACCTGAGTTAGTAGTAAAGGGTACTTTTCTGGTCTCTTTGCTATGTCAGGAGGAATGTGGTAAGAGGTGGACACATTTGCATTTCCCTGTTGGCTAGTGATTCTGAACATTTTTTCATGTGTCTGTTGGCCATTTGGATTTTCTCTTTTGAAAATTGTCTGTTTAAATCCTTGGCCCATTTCTTCACTGGGTTGTTTGTTTTGTTGTTGTAGAATTTCTTGATGTCTTTATATATTATGCTTATTAATTCTTTATCAGTTGCATAGTTTGCAAATAATTTCTCATATTCTGTCATTTGCCTCTTCACTTTCCTGAGTGTTTATTTTGCAGTACAGAAGCTTCTCAATTTGATGTAATCCCATTTGTTAAATTTGACTTTGATTGCCTGTGCCTCTGTGTTAGTTTCCAGGAATTCTTTGCCTGTGCCAATGTCTTGCAGGGTTACCCAAGTGCTTTCTAATAATTTGATGATATCAGCTCATATATTTAGGTCTTATAATCCATGTTGAGTGGATTTTTGTGTAAGGTGTAAGGTAGAGGTCCTGCCTCACACTTCTGCATGTGAAAGTCCAGTTTTCTCAGCACCATTTGTTGAAGAGACTGTCCTTTGGTCCAGGGATTGGTTTTAGCTCCTTGGTCAAATATAAGTTGGTAGTAGATGCTTGGATTGATTTCTGGTAATTCTATTCTGTTCCATTGGTCTATCCATCTGTTTTTGTACCAGTACCAGACTATTTTGATTATAACTGCCTTGTAGTATATCTTAAAATCTGGTATTGTGATACCTCTGGCTTTGTTTTTATTGATTGTTTTAAATTTTGAGGTCTCCTGTGTTTCTGTATGAATTTCAGCATCATTTTTTCTAGATCTGAGAAGAATATCCTTGGTATTTTGATTGGTATCACACTGAATCTATAAATTTCTTTCAGAAGAATGGATATTTTGATGATATTGATTCAATCAATCCATGAACAATGAAGGTTTTTTTCATTTTTTGTGCCGCCTTCTATTTCTTTCTTTAATGTTTTGTAATTCTCATCATAGAGGTCTTTGAAATCCTTGGTTAAATTTATTCCAAAGTATTTTTTTTTTAGCTATCATGAATAGGATTGATCTTAGAAGTTCTTTCTCAGCCATGGCATTTTCTGTGTATACAAAGGCTGTTGATTATTGTATTTCTATTTTATATCCTGCTACTTTACCAAGCTCTTCTATGAGTTCCAAAAGTCTCTTGGTTGAGTCTTTTGGATCACCTTTATATAGAATCGTGTCATCAGTAAATAGGGATAGTTTGACTTCCCCTTTCCCATTTGGATCCCTTTGATTTATTTTTCTTGTCTAATGACTCTGGCTAAAATTTCCAAAGACTATATTGAATAGCAATGGTGACAGTGGGCATCTTTGTCTGGTTCTGGATCTCAGTGGGAATTCTTCCAACTTTTCCTCATTCAGTATGATGCTGGCTATTGGTTTGTCATAGATTGCCTTGATTGTATTGAGGAATGTTCCTTCTGTACCCAGTTTGCTTAGAGTTTTCATCATGAAAGGGTGTTATATTTTATCAAATGCTTTCTCTGCATCCATTGAGATAATCATATGATTTTTTTCTTCAGTTTGTTAATATGATTTATACATTGATGATTTGTGAATATTGAACCATTCCTGCATACCAGGGATAAATCCCACTTGGTCAAGGTGAATGTTCTTTTTTTTTTTTTTTTTTTTTGACAGGCAGAGTGGACAGTGAGAGAGAGAGACAGAGAGAAAGGTCTTCCTTTTGCCGTTGGTTCACCCTCCAATGGCTGCCGTGGTCGGCGCACTGCGGCCGGCGCACCGCGCTCATCCAATGGCAGGAGCCAGGTGCTAGGTGCTTTTTCCTGGTCTCCCATGGGGTGCAGGGCCCAAGCACTTGGGCCATCCTCCACTGCACTCCCTGGCCACAGCAGAGAGCTGGCCTGGAAGAGGGGCAACCGGGACAGAATCCGGTGCCCTGACCGGGACTAGAACCCGGTGTTCCGGCGCCGCAAGGCGGAGGATTAGCCTGTTGAGCCACGGCACCGGCGAATGTTCTTTTTGATCTGTTGTTGGATTTGATTGACAGAGTGGCTTTCACACAGAAATCAGCAAACAACAAATGCTGGCGAGAATGTAGGGAGAAAAGGTTCCCTCGTCCACTGTTTGTGGGAATGTAAACTGGTAAAACCACTATGAACGACAGTTTGGAGATACCTTAGAAATCTGAATATAGTACTACCATATGACCCAGCCATCCCACTCCTGGAAATTTACCCAAGATAATGAAATCAGCAAACAAAAGAGTTATCTGCACTCCCATGTTTATTGCAACACAATTCACAATAGCTAAGATGTGGAATCAACCTACATGCCTGACAACTGAAGAAATTATGGGATATGTATTCTATGGAATACTACACAGTGGGAAAAAATGAAACCTGGTTATTTTCAACAAAATGGATGAATCTGGAAAACATCATACTTAGTGAAATATGCTAGTCCTAAAGGGAAAAATACCGTATGTTCTCTCTGATCTGTGATAGCTAATAGATCACCTAAAAGGATATCTGTAGATGTGAAATTGACATTTTGAGAAGCAATGGCTTGAACAGCCCTTCTCTTGACTGTCAAGGAACATTTTTTCTTTCTTTCTTCTTCATACTATTATTGAAATCTTTACTTAACATAGGATTAAGCATATGTGTATAAAGTCAGTTGAAAATAGATCTCAGTAAAAAATAACAGTTGGAATGAGAGGGAGGAGGAAGTTTGTAACTGTAAAGCTGTATAGTCCTGCATACATTCCTACAGACTTACTTTTAAGGGTATAGTTTAAAAACTTGCCATGGGACCACAAATCTCTTAAGCTGGGTTGTAAAAATGCATTCTTAAGTGTTAAAGTGATCATATTAAATGTTAAAAAGTGATCATATAGATAAGATTGAATGCTAAGAGATCATATAAATAAGATCAAGTGTCTGGTAGTAATAATAGAATTATAAAGAAGAGAATGTTCCAACACAGGAAGCAGTTCACACAGCAGACTCATAGAATGATAATCACTTTAAATAGCATTCTGACCTCAGAATCAGCCCTTCAGGCATTTTGGTCTGGCTGAAAAGCCCATGAGAGCCTTTTAGGCATGGAAAACCAAGACATTGTGTCAAAAAATATCCTACATGAAGGATCCCTGTGGATGAGACCCAATGGACAGAAATGACCATTGAAGAAGGATATACTTTTCTCCAAAGGGAGGAGAGAACTTCCACTTTGCTTATGGTCTTGTCTAGATACTGACAGAAATTCTTTATTCAAAAGGCTTTATGTCAAGAACCTCAGGTGATCACTGACATACGTAAGAGAGTTAATTGTTAAATTAACAATAGGAGTCACTCTGCATTACTTCCCATGCAGGGCCTCTGTCCTCAATGAGTTGTATTATGGGAATTAACTGTAAAACTTGTTCTCAAACAGCTTTGTGTGTATGTGTGTATGTGTGTGTGTGCAAATTGTTGAAATCTTTACTTAGTATAGAGTCATTATTCTGTGTATAAAGTTTATTGAAAATGAATCTTAATGTTGAATGGGACTGGGAATGGGATAAGGAGGAGGAGGTGGGGGTGGGAGGGTGAGTATGGTGGGAAGAATTAGTATATTCCTAAAGTTGTACTTATAAAAATTATATTCATATATATATAAAATGTTTTTTGGGAAAAATTTTTAAAAACAAACAAAATGAACATTTCCATAAATATGCATTCCTCATAAATATTGAGGCCATGAGCTGAAGAAATTCCAATATCCTTTAATCATTTCCTAATTAATATTCTTTATATACGGCGGTCCCGAGTAAATATTAGGCTTCTGTAAAACAGTTCCATTGGAAAACAAAATATCCAACCAAAAAAAAAAAAAAGAGGTATAGATGCTTCTAAGAAGGCATTCCAGTGACAATTATTAACGTAGAAAGGAGAGAGGCATCATTGGAATAAAGGTTGCTGTTATGAGAACAGAAATTCATAAATTTCTTCAAAAATGGTTGACTTACTTACATTTGCATTTCAGGGCACACCAGGCAAAGCAGGACCAACTGGTGCAACAGGAGATAAAGGTCCACCTGGCCCTGTGGGACCCCCAGGCTCAAATGGTCCCGTAGGGGAACCTGGACCGGAAGTGAGTATTGCCACGAATATCACCTTTCTCCTGTCATCAGGGTGTCATAAGGACAATTTTCTCATTTAGAAATTGATTTAGACACTGATTGCACATTTGACCTTAATGAAATGATGTAATTTCCTACAATCTACTTTCCCAGAAAGCTGGCTAGAAGATTGCAAAAGAGGAACGAGACAGTGTTTCACAATGACCTTCAGCTAGTCTAGAGCTAAGTACTTTAGTGGACTTAGCTGTTTCAAATTGTTTTGAAGGTGAAAGGACATATCCATCCATCATTTCTCTTATTATTTCATTCTGTAATGGTGTATTTATCAAAATTGCCAAGTTTTATGGTGATAGGATTAATGAATGTTCTTGAAAAGGGCAAGGTAAGTAGAAATCATTTACTTAAATATCACTATAAAGTGACACGAATGTCATGTTCCTTTAGGCCCTTTTGAAGGGAAATTGATTTTTGATAGGCAAATTGAGAAGCTAAAGGCTTGGAATGTCCTCTATTCAGTCCTTCAGTGAATGAATCGCCAAATAGCTAATGTTGCATTTTTCTAAAATAAGTAATCATATAAAATAGTTTGGAAAAAATTTATAAAATGCAAAGTAGAAATAAAACAGGGCACTATTTTAAAAATAATGTCAACTAAACATAGCTATTTGATTTTGAAAATTTAAAATTATTATTTGGATAAACAAAAGAAAAACATTCATTGATAATACAAACAAATATCAAGTAACGAGAATTTTTTTTTTTGACAGGCAGAGTGGACAGTGAGAGAGAGACAGAGAGAAAGGTCTTCCTTTATCCGTTGGTTCACCCCGCAATGGCTGCTGCCACTAATTAATTTTTTACTTAAATATCTGAGGATTTTTTCTCTTTGTAAATAAGTAATAAAAGTTAAGAATTTAGATTAAGTGAAAATTTGTTGATAATTTTATAAGTAATTTAGAATAATAGAAATGACAGAAGGCTTCTTCAAATGAGAGTTCCAATGAATATCACTTAAAATTTAAAGAAAGGAAGTATAAAATATGTTGTCATTTTCTGGCAATTGGAATATTTCTTTTTGTTACATAGCTACTTATTTTTCAAATGTTGCTTACTACAGGGTCCGGCTGGAAACGATGGCACTCCAGGACGGGATGGTGCTGTTGGAGAACGTGTAAGAATAATTTCACTGAGTACAAAATCTAGAGTTATGTCAACCTGAGATGCTTTTAATGTTAGATAACACTAAAATCCACTCATGGTTTTGTTCTCATCGCAGCGAGCTTGTTTAAGATCATAATTTTGGAAAGACATGTAAATGAAATGACATTTGATTATTCAACAAAGATTACGATTTTATGAAGAGCAAGATAGCAAATTGCTTTCATCTTTGGCACAACAAAAAGGCTTCAGATAAGGGTAGAGTCTAAATTCCAAATTCATTTGCAAAAATGTTAAACATGAAATAGAGCTGTGTGACATCTAAATTTCTCTGCTCATCCCCTCTAGCGAATGCCCTGTGGGAACAGAACCATATGGCTTCGTAAACACTGTATTTTCCTATTCCATGGCGTGGTTTTAGATTAGACATGTGCTGAACTGAGCAGTTCACCAACTTTGCCTGAATCTCCTGTCCCTTTTGGCAGTTACACAGTTGTCCCGGACTAGGTTTCAGGCTGGTGAAAGCAAAATAATTCCTCACCTAAAGTCTATTATGAGGTAGTTGGCGTTTCTCAGGCTCGTGATCAAACAGCACAGACTTAGGAGCCAGATATATGTGATCTGCAGTCTTGAGTCTAACTGGCTATGTTATTTGGAACAAATTTTCTGAATCTCACTTTTGTAATACTTTAAATGTGATAAATATTCTTAGCATTGGGCAGGTGTAGATTGAATGGCATGCTTAATGGATTTATTACAGAGTAAGCACTGAAGAGCACCCTAATGCTAAAAACAACAACAACAACAACAAAAAGTTCCGGGGGTGGGAGAAAAAGAGTTTTGAAGATTTCTAACCTAAAGCTTCCTTTGTGTCCTGCAATCGCAGGCACTTCAAATTGTCTTGTCGCCAGACTTTTTCCTTGGTTGGTATATACTGTCTAATGTAGTAGTATTCAAAGATTTTGCTGATGTACCCTCTGAAATAATTTTGAAAGTCTATCAACACTATGTATAATTCTAGTAATTATTTTTTAAAATCACAAGTTTAAATAGTTGCAAAGGGTTGCATTCCTATTAAATTCTACCTGAATATGTACTTTAAATGTTTTTCAAAACCTAGGAGTGGCCAATTTGGCTTCTCTGATTGATTATGTGTCTGTTCTAGAACTAATTATTTAGCTGCTAAAATTAATCAAACATGGCAACTTGATGTCAGAGAATAAACGTTGACTATCTTTCAAATCACATAATTATGGTATATATGTTCATATCACAGTTAACCCATTTCTGACTTTTTAAGAAGACGAATGATATTTGGAGCCTTGTCATAACTGAGTCATACGGTTAAACAAGTAGCAGACTTTCCCATTCCCCCTTAGCTTTATTCACAAGTGAACCATGCTTCCAGAACATCTTCTGGATTTGATGTCTGGAGATCATTACTCCCTGGGACATCACACTATAATAATATCATAGGCAGCAGGATGTCTACTTTTCTTTCATAAAATTGGAGAGACATGAGTAATCAAGGGGAACAACAAGGGTACTAAAAAGAAATCAGTCTCCTGAAAGAACATGCGTGGAGTTGAACATATGGGAGGCGGATGCCTTAACTTTGTCCTTGTTTACACTCTGGGAAGTGTGTATGTATGCGAGAGTGCAGACACTCCCGTTTGGAGACTGCCAATCTAGGTCTCATGGTAAATTCTCAAGGCGACCATGTCTAGAACCCAACAATAACGACCCTAGGAATAAGGAGGTATAGGTGATGTAATCAGGTGGTGAGATGATATTCAAAACTGGGACATAGTAGTCTTACTCTTTTCTACTTTGTTTTGTTAGTTATTAAATATAAGTAAAAAATAAATAGAAATGAGTCCTGAAAGGTATATGAATACCATGAACATAAGTGATAAATGTTAAAGGAATAATGTGGTTATTTTTGTCAGGGTGATCGTGGCGACCCCGGGCCTGCAGGCCTGCCAGGCTCTCAGGGTGGCCCTGGAACTCCTGGGCCTGTTGGTGCTCCTGGAGAGGCAGGACAGAGAGGCGATCCGGTAAGGAGGGGCAGCTTCACGCTGACCGTTGTGTGTATGAATACGCTGTGTTACGAGCTCCATGTAGGCCTGCATGCAATCATACATGTGCTCTGGGTGAAAGGTCTCTAAAGAAGGATAAACAGCTACATATGAAAACCTATTTTCTTACAGTCTTCATGAAGATATTTCATCTCTAATAGGAATTAAAAGATTCTGATGCTTTGACTTCTATAATCCAAAACATGCTATGATTTATATGAAATGTAGCAAGTATCTGCCATGTAAAGTGTAAGCAAATAATGTCTTGCTGTGATAAACCAAGGTTATCATCATTTACTGAAGCCAGTGAGTAAAATTGACAATAAAGGGTCATTGGAGTTAGAGCGAGCAGATTCTCCTGTATATACTGGCCTTCGTTTGATTTCAGTCAGTCAGAAGAGCACACACACGGACACACATAAACCCGATACGTGTCCAGTTACAAACACATATATTTGGACATGCTAAATCAGTATAACATAAGCATATCTGATTTGCACACTGATTGTGAACATTTCTTCCAGGGTTCTCGGGGTCCTATAGGACCACCTGGTCGGGCTGGAAAGCGTGGTTTACCGGTATGTTTTCTGTTTTTCTTAAAAAAAGTATGTTTCCTCATGAACAATATAGTTCCAAAGATGAAGTATGATTTAAGATACATAAATGAAAAATACCAAATTCCTCAAGCCTGGAAACATTTACTTTGAAATAATGTAAGCATTCATATTTGCTTTTGTAATTTTAACAGATTCTCCAAATTTAATATTGAATTCTTCTAACAATCAATGAAGACATTTATTTTTAAAGATCTATTTATTTATTTAAAAGGCAGAAAGAGAAACAGAGTGAGAGAGAGAGGAGAGAGAGAGAGAGAGAGAGAGAGAGAGTGAGATCTTCTGTCTGCTGGTTCATTTCTCATGGCTGCAACAACCAAGTCTGGTTCAGGCTGAAGCCAGCAGCCTAGAACTCCATCCAATAGATGGCAGGGGCTCGGCCTTCACAGTTTTCTCCAAAAAAAAAAAATAAAATAAATAAGGAAAATAGTGCATTTTTCTTTGAGCTTTTCTAAAAATCCCATCTACAAGTGGATTTCAAAACTCCTTGAAAATTTGAAAAGTACTGTTCAAATTCTTTGTTTTGTTTTTTCCTAAGCTTTACTGTTTACATCCTGATGTTTTTGTTATTTGCAATCACTGTCAGGTTAATTATTATTATAGAGGTGTCTGATAATGGATCACCTCTTATGGGCAGTCTAATAGGTAATGTTTGTCATGCTTATTATATAATGTCCATATTCATGAAGAACAATCATATATTTAAAAGTTTGGCCATATTATTAATAATAATTGTTAGGTTAGATTCAAGCTTGACTAGCAAAGATCTCAGTTTCATAGCATATCAAGTGAATGGCTTCCTAAGTAGTTTTATTTTATTAAAATAAAATTTAAGTGAATTTTAATTAACATTATAAAAATGTACTTTCTGATATAGATTATTCTCAGTTGTAAAACTTTGGAACATCTCCCCAGATAAAAGGCCCTTTCTAATATTATTGATTTTGGTATTTAAATTTAGATTGTTGTATAAAATATGTAAGAGCTACTGAAATCTAGTCTTATTTTTATTATGAAAGGGTTTCTATGATGTCTGACAATACAATTTAAAAAAAAAAACAAAGAAAATTAAAACAAAAATCTGATAAGGGAAAAATCCACCTTAAAGCGAGTCAATTTGATGAGTCCACCAACCTTCTCTGGTTAGACTAACAGGGCTCCAATTATTTTAGGCAAACTCTAGATACATTGGAAACTGGCCTTGAACATGAGATGACTCCATGCCGCTTAGTCATTTGCTAGTTTACCATGAGCCACTGAATTCCTGGAGCTGTTTTTAATACCCTAGACTTAAAACCAAAAGCAAAACAGAACAAAAAACCTACCTCAGATACTTCTCACTTCTTTTTTGGGTGTAGCTTCTATCCCAAAATAAGATTTTTAACTGTGAATTTTTCATTAGTCTCCTGGGATCGAGATCATTGGATTTGGATACAAATATTGCAGATATGAGGAAATCCTAGGCATTCTTCCTGTTTTCTTATCAGGAAAGAAGCTTAATAATGATATTTCTCCTTCTGCTAAAAGATTTTTCAATTTTTAGTAAAATCCCAGTTTTCATATCCAACTAATTTATTTGCACATAAAATTTAATAACTTTCATTCTTAGAGGAAATATGGTGAGTAAAAAAGTACTATTGTTTTAATTTAAAATAATAAGTATATGGAGGCAGTATTTTCGTACAATGCTGTCAGCCAAATATTTGAAAAACACTTCAGATAGGCTAGGCCAAACTTAAAAAAAAAACTTCATTTTATTATAAATGTAGGGTAAATGTTTAAAAACTGAATCTTTAGGAAGGCTTTATTGTGTCTGTGTTTTCAGTGATCTACTATTCCTTGAGAAAAACAGAAAAAAATCCTAGCTCTAGTGTTAGATTACTCAATATGTTAATTCATATTAAATACAAGGTTCAAAATTATTCTAAATACAATTATTAAAAATGAAAGTAGAATATATTGTAGTAGTAACTAGTAATGTCCATTCCATGACTGTTTCTAGGGACCCCAAGGACCTCGTGGTGACAAAGGCGATCATGGTGACAGAGGTGATCGAGGGCAGAAGGGCCACAGAGGCTTCACTGGTCTACAGGGGCTTCCTGGCCCTCCTGTAAGTCATTCCTTTAAGTGTTTTTCTGCCTGCCATGTAAACATACACAGATATGTTGATATGAACATATGAGCATATATCTGTCTATGAGAAGATGGTCTTTTGAAATCTTATTTTCATTCAAAGACTATCCTTTTTTAAGAAAAGATTTATTTATATTTGAAAGAGTGACAGAGAAGGAGAGACAGAGAGAGATCGTAGATCTGCTGGTTCACTCCCCAGATGGCCGCAAGGGCGAGGGCTGGGCCAAGCCAAAGCCAGGAGCCAGAAGCTTTGTCTAGGTCTTCCACATAGATGGCAGTGGCCCAAGCACCTGGGCCATCTTCCGCTGCTTTCCTAGGGCACTAGCAGGGAGCTGGACCGGAAGCAGAGCAGCTGGGACATGGATCAGCGCCCATATGGGATGCCAGCATCACAGTCAGTGGTTTAATCTGCTCCACCACAATGCTGACCCCTCAACAATGATCTAGATGAATAACTAGTTTCTTAATATAATAGCACATACATGCATAATGGTTATTTTGTAAGGGGAGAAATAAAGCAGAAAGCTGTATGTATGTTTACTTCTGCAATTACTTTTGATACTGGTCAGGTAGACATTTGGATTGATTAAGTAGCTTGTACTGCTAAAGTCAATTTCAGTATATATTAAAATCTGAGAATGGCACAATGTAGGTTTTAACTATATTGACAAAATTTTCCTTTTATTCCTACTTAGGGTCCAAATGGTGAACAAGGCAGTGCTGGAATTCCTGGACCATTTGGCCCAAGAGTAAGTGAAAAAAGCAAAATTAGTTAAATTTCAGATCCAAGTAGTGCCTTTGGTAACATACTCCTTGTGCTTGAGTATCTTTTTAAGCATTGAAGTTGAACTTGACTCAGGTTCTCTGAAGTTGGCAGCAAATGTATGAGACAAACAATTCAGCAATAAATGTTAAGTAGAAATATCATGAAATATGACATATTACTTCATGGCAAGACATTAAAATCTCTGATCTAGGGTTGGAATATATTCACCTGTTAATTTTGTTCTAGTTTAAATCTATTAAACTTATACTTTTTGAGCTGATATGATAGGACTTTCCATGAGAGGAGGTGGATTTTGAAGTTGGATCTGTTTTGTCCTTTGTATAAAATTGTGATAGTTCCACATAAGTAGTTTGCAAAAGGCTGATTTGGAGGAAAATCATAAAATGAATTCAATATCTGAAGCTTTTACAAATTCTGCATTTATATTCTTGCTGTCTCTAATAAGTCATTAGTGTCATAAGACAAAGGATACATATAATTATTTAGGAAAAAAGAAAAATTTTCTAAAAAAAATTGAAATATTAATTAGAAAAGCTCTGCTATATCTACAGAGTCTAAAGAAATCTCATATCATATTCTGAGTGATAGTATGTAGCTTACTATGATGTGACAAGATTTTGAAGTGTAAGCATACAAATACCACTTAAAAATACTCCAACTTAGCATTTTTCATTCCAAGTTAATTGGATTTTCAACAACGTTTACAATATTTGATTTTATAAAGCAGTTCCTACCCATCAAGGTTGGTGGATAGTTGACTAAAGATTTTAGCTCCTACTGGTCTTTTGTCAGGCACAGATGATGGAAGTTTCACACGTGATTAAATTGTAAATATTATGAAATCATGGAGTCATGGAGAAAATGAATCTGAGACATCACTGCAGTTGTTCCTAGTAAACTTGTTTTTCGAGTACAAAAAGACATAATAAAAATCTTCTTCATAGAAACTAAAAGGCAGCCTTTATTTCTTACAGGGTCCTCCAGGCCCAGTCGGTCCTTCCGGCAAAGAAGGAAACCCTGGACCACTTGGACCAATTGGACCTCCTGGTGTGCGGGGCAGTGTGGGAGAAGCAGGGCCAGAGGTAAAGTCAGCAGGGTTCGCATGCTAGAAATGCTGTTGAATTCAATAGCTTGGATTCCGTCCAGTAATGTCTGTAGCTGGATGAGAAAAGACTTAAGGGACCCTAAAACTAACCTAGAAATTACACACGTGCTGTGTGTATAATGACTAGTTAAAATATCTTATTATTGGTTATTAGGATACATAAAATCTGCACCCAAGCTCCCCAGGCCTTGACTTAATGTTATAACAGTAACAGCAGATAGCAAGGTAGAAGTATATTTATAATTAAAGATATGAAAATGTTGCTTTGCTTTAGATGGCAATAATCTAAGTGTCTGTGAGATATATTTATTAATTCATGATAATCTCTGAGAATGTGGACATCTCAACTCGTGACTTAACCATTAGGCCAAATGCTCACCCCGGAACTCCAGCCTTCTGACATCCAGGTCTATGCTGTCAACTTAACACAAGAGACAATGTGTATGTTCAGTTTGTCACCTGGTTCTTTTACAATGCTCAGTTCTACGTAGGGGTAAGGCAGAATTCATAGAGAGGACCCACTTCCTGGCCTCTGCATTTACCTCTCCCTCAATCCAATAGTTTTTACTTGACAATAAGGAAGTGGAGTTCCTTATTTACTTTGGATTCTCTTCACTTTTGTCTAGTGCTTAGAATTTTTATCTACATAGTCATTAAAAGACTTCTTGTGCTCTCCCTCTTCCCAGTCTGGAAGTAGGGGGGAATTCTCTCAGTCTGGAAGTATGGGTGTTTCTTATGGGTATTTCCTTGGTATTGATACATAGACTTATTGAATCAGCACCCACAACTTCCCTGCATACCTTGTTCATCTTCTGTCCATAAATAGTTTGTAACTATTTTGGTAGCACTTTGGCCTCAAAGAGTTTAGAAATGATTGTGCATATCCACATGTTCTCTGCATAAAATATATTCTCTCTGCAAGGTAAACAGCAGAGCTGATGTTTTGTGCTTGGAGCCCTATTTATCTCCTATGCTGCCTTGCAGTTATGTTGCCTGAAAAAGAAGCATCATTTCTCATCCTTGGAATGCTACAGCCTGTCAGGCCAGCCCCATCTAGTTACAAAAAAGCATGAGTCACAGACTTCCTAGCACTGTGCGATTGGAATGTTGCACTCTCACTCCCCAGGCACCAAGTCCCACAAGTTTAGGAAGACAAAAACAATGTGTTAAATGTCTTTACTATTTTTTTGAACTAGGGTCCTCCTGGGGAGCCTGGACCACCTGGTCCTCCAGGTCCCCCTGGCCACCTGACAGCTGCCCTTGGAGATATTATGGGGCACTATGATGAAAGCATGCCAGATCCTCTTCCAGAATTTACTGAAGACCAGGCGGCTCCTGATGACAAAAACATAACTGATCCAGGGGTCCACGCAACACTGAAGTCACTCAGTAGTCAGATTGAAACCATGCGCAGCCCTGATGGTTCTAAAAAGCATCCAGCCCGTACTTGTGATGACTTAAGGCTTTGCCATTCTACAAAGCAAAGTGGTGAGTAAGTGATGGCCCATCTGAGCAGAACCCAATGTTTCTGATTCTATATTCTCAACCACGTTCCAAAAAATATCTTATTGACTTTCTGCTTAGTGATACACATAAGAGAGAAAATTACAAATATGTCATGGAGCTTACAGTTTGCTGTTGGAGACAGTTGCATGAAAAATTAGAGGACAAGATGATAGGTAGTATACTAGAGGGCATATCCTAGCTCCATTTCCATTCAATAATCTTAAAATATTGATGATTTTTAGAAGAAATAAGGATTCGTGGTGATAGAAAATACTTAAACACAATGCATCGTGTTTATTTACTTGTGTGACCTCTTGAAATTTTTTACAAAAGGACTTATTTATTTATTTGAAAGAGAGAGAGAGACAGAGAGAGAGAGAGAGAAGAGAGGTGGAAAAAGAGAGAGATCTTCCATCTGCTGATTCATTCTCCAAATGGCTGCAATGGCTGAAGCCAGGAGACAAGAACTTGTTCCAGGTCTCCTGTGTGGGTGGAAGGGTTGGGCCATCCTCCTCTGCTTTCCCAAATTCATTAGCAGGAAACTGGATTGGAATTGTAGTGGGCCAAGACTGTCACAAGTGGCATTATGGTATAGTTTAACATAGTATACTGCAATGCTGAACCCAATCTCTTGAAATTTTAATATGCTATAATATATTGTTGGATTATCAAAGGTCAAAAAATATATATTGCATTCAAAATTTATCTGAGTACAGAATTACAGCTATGTGGTTTCATGTTCTATGAATAACACTTTTGGAATCTCCACTGGCAGGATTATGTTATCGTGAGGTTATAGACATTTGGAATGAAATCTTTTTTCTACCCTAGTTATGTGCACCATGCTTAAGGTTTGTCATATTCTATCATTTTGTTTAACCTAACAACACCTGGAGAAAAGGATCCTAGGCCATAGGGGTGAACTGTGAAATGTCTCAGTTTCAGATAACTGAAATAATGTTGACAAGATAGCAGAAATTATAATTGAAAAATAAGCATTTTTATTCTCTACTCTTATCACTATTCTTTCATTTTAATTGAAATTTATTATTTCATATACAGATGATATACACACAAATATATGAACAAATGTATATTTTTATATTTATTTAACCCTTTATAGCACCAACCATGAACCTAGTATATCCTATTTCAAAAATCCCTCATATAGCAAAGATTAATTTTTACCAGTGCTGGTGAAAAGATTTACAGCATTCTAATTGTAATTTGACTCCATTATTTACTTTATTCGTGGTTTTAATAATGCATTCTTTTATTATATTTCAATTATAATTAGATTCAAAATTTTGACTTTATAAATTTAACAATAATGCATATATTTTGACAAAGTCAATTATGTGTTGCAGATGATCCTTTATGAAATTGTTTTCTCATCTATTATGGGGATAATGACATTTCCTTCATGTGAATGCATTGAACCTTAAGTACATAATTTGGCTAAAGTACCTTAGAACAACAGCAACTAATGTTCAGAAAAGCCCTCAATACAATCACAGTTACTTTCAATTAAGGGCTACTTTTTGGGGAGGCAGCGTGGCGCAGTGGATTAAAGCCCTGGATGAAGCGCTGGCATCCCATATGGGCGCTGGCTCTAGTCCCGCTGCTCCTCTTCTGATCCAGCTGTCTGCGATGACCTGGGAGGGCAGTAGAAGATAGCCTGAGTCCTTGGGCCCCGGCACCCACATGGGAGACCCAGAGGAAGCTCCTGGCTCCTGGTTTCAGATAGGTGCAGCACTGGCCGTTGCAGCCATCTGGAAAGTGAACCAGCAGATGGAAGACCTCTCTGTCTCTACCTCTCTCTGTAACTCTGTCTTAAAACAAAACAAAATAATAAAAAAGGGCTACTATTTTTCCATAGAATCCTTAATCAGTGAGTTCATAACCTCAAACCCACTGTTAATTCTTTTGGAGATTCATAATCATGTTTGAGAATTTCTTTATTTAGCAAATATTTCTATTTTGGAAAATAGGTGAATACTGGATTGATCCTAATCAGGGATCTGTTGAAGATGCAATCAAAGTTTACTGCAACATGGAAACAGGAGAAACATGTATTTCAGCAATTCCATCCAGTATACCTTGTAAAACCTGGTGGGCCAGCAAATCCCCTGACCACAAGCCTGTTTGGTATGGTCTTGATATGAACAGAGGATCTCAGGTAATTTAATGTGCTTATCAAAAATTGTGCTTCTCATATTTTGTTTTATTTTAAAATGTATTGGTTACTATGCTATTATTTTTTGACCTATTTTATTTTGAAGCAATTTATTCTAATTAATTATATTTGCAATGATTATTACATAAACAGTTTTACTATGAATTAAATTAGCATAAATTTTGAATCATAGCTTTCGCATTGATGAATTGTAGAAAAGTAACGCTTTTTTATATTAATTCCTTAAATGTACATTGTACAAGCTGTAAAATATATGTGAAGGAACCTTGCAATAATTAAAAGGCAGTTCTTATATTCACCTTCTGGAGAACTGGGTAGCTCTTAGTTGCATCTGTTATTGACTTTGGCACATTATGAAGTCCTTAATGCTTCTGGACCTTCCGCTTTGCCAGTTGAAAGTGCATTATGCCATAGCCTTGTGTGAATATAACATGCTCAGTGTAATATCTAGTATATAGTAAGTGGTAATCAAATATAAAGCAATTACTATAATAAATTTTTCATAGTTAAATAATTTCATAAACTTTATAGTCTTTTTTAAACTTAAAGCACATTTTATTATATGAATTCTATGAACGTTTTTCTAGGTCCCATGTTGCCCTATGTTTCTATCATGGTTCAATGATTAGACTCTTATCTGGCCTTGCCACTTCCTGTTATAGTACGAATATTTCTTTCCAGACCCCTTTCTGGAAGCTTAATCCTGATGTTATCGTCTCACTTCAGCTCTCGACATTTTCCCAGAATTCATATTCAGGATAAATATGAATAAGAACATCATGAATTCATGCAAGATGTGTTAGAATCTACCACTATTTAATAAGGATGACATTTTAATATAAACAGTTGAAATATAATTTATCTAATATAAGATTTTGTAAGAAACTCAAATGGAAGCATTGAAAACAAAGTAGAAGATAAATAGGAAACAGCCCGTGGGAGATAATTTTTGATTACTTTGGTTAGCTAATGGGGAATTTTGGATTCTTTTTTCTTATTTTTAAAGTTTTATTTATTTACTTGAAAGGCAGACTTACAGAGAGATAAAGACAGAGAGAGACAGAGAGAGAAGAGAGAGAGAGCGTGGGTGAGAGAGAGTGGGTGAGAGAGGAATGGGCCAAATCAGATCCAGAAGCCAGGAGCTTCATCCTGGTCTCCCATGTCAGTGGCAGGGGTCCAAGTACTTAATGCAGCTGCCGGAACACAAACCAGAGCTCTTGTGAGATGCTGGCGTTATAGGCAGCACCTTAGTCCACTGTGCCACCATGCTGGCTCCACATTCGTATTTCTTTCAAGTGTATAACAGTTAGTGTAAAGAAGATTTTATACCAATACTTACTTTGAAATTCTTATTATAGTTAGCAATAAAATAATGAGTTATTTTTGATATATGATTAAAGCATAATTTAAAAATCCCTACATTTTTATTACTGATTTCATCATTTCTTGGTAGATGTGGTAAGGACAAAAGTTCTTGTGACTATTCATAAATATTTTAGGGAAGTAGAATAGCTTGTTATATAACAAGAATTAAGGGAATGCTCTTCAGAATTGGTTTGTTTGAAATCTATCTACCTGTCCATGAGTAGGGCAATACAAAACCATTCAGTGTTGTATATAAGAGACTCTTTGTTTTTCCAGTTTACTTATGGAGACCACCAGTCACCTAACACAGCAATTACTCAGATGACTTTCCTTCGCCTTCTGTCTAAAGAAGCCTCCCAGAACATTACTTACATCTGCAAAAACAGTGTAGGATACATGGATGATCAAACTAAGAGCCTCAAGAAAGCTGTGGTTCTCAAAGGAGCAAATGACCTAGAAATCAAAGCAGAGGGAAATGTTAGATTCAGATACACAGTTCTCCATGATACTTGCTCTGTAAGTACTTTTTAATGCACATTGATCCACTTCCTAGAATGAAGAAATAAGTTATTTTTGATAAAAACTGTCATGGTTCTAGAAGTGGAGGCAATTTTACCTTGTATATAAGCTCAGAAGTGGTTTATTTATAGTTGTTCTTTAGAGTAAACTTGAGAGAGTGCTTACACACAAAACATGATAGTGGTTTTTAACACAAAACAATGAAGAAAGGCCTGGAACTCCAGGATCTGATCCAGCTATTCTGCAAACCCTCTTTGGTTCCCCTGTAAGTTATTAGCTTATTGAATCACAATTCAGGCTTAAAATTCATTAACTCCAAAATATATAGTCAATCTGAGATACTTTGTGTATTTTTTCTGATTTGTATATCTCCCCACTAGCATATCCAGATATAAAGTAAAATAAGAAAATATTAGTTTGAATTATGATTTCACTTGTGAAAAAGAAAGCAATCATAATTTATGTTATTAGTGATCATTTGTAATCTGCCAAAGAAGAAAGGAAATTTATTCACTGAAAACATGAAAGAAATGCCTACCAAGGATGCTAGTACCTCACTTTAAGTAACTAGTCTCTTTTAAATAGTGCTCTAAAAGGCATTGCTTTTACTTTTACATTATGGAGTTGACTGAGGGGTCTGCTATGTAACATACATGGGAAAAATGTAGATACTGTTAACCCTTGCACCATTTAATTCCAGAAACGGAATGGAAACATGGGCAAGACCGTCTTTGAATATAGAACACAGAACGTGGCACGCTTGCCCATCATAGATATTGCCCCTGTGGATGTTGGCAGCACAGACCAGGAATTTGGCGTTGAAGTTGGGCCAGTTTGTTTTATGTAAACTAAGCCAAGATGCATCTACAATGACCGCCACCATCAGTGACGACCACCATCATTCACCAGAAGTTTGACTGTTTTGAAGTTGATCCTGAGACTCTTGAAACAAAGGCTGATCCTTCGTCAGCACTGTATATATGGTCTTAAGTGCCTGGCCTCCTTATCCTTCAGATATTTATTTTACTTACAATCCCCAAGTTTTAATTGATTTAAAATGTTTCAATATGGCAATTTAGGTTTAAGATGACCGATGACAATGACCACCTTTAAAAAGAAGTAAACTGATTGAATAAAGAAATCTCCGTTTTCTTCAATTTATTTCAATGTCATGAAAAGATTGCTTAGTATTTATGAGGAAATTCTTCTTCCTGGCAGGTAGCTTAAAGAGTGGGGTATATAAAACTACAACACATGTTTATCTTGCTTGGCTGCAGTTTGAAAAAAAGAAAGTTGTGCCCTTTTGTGACCTTTCATTCCCTGATTAGCAATGGAAAATGAAATCAAATTGTTTAATCTTGTGATTGAAACCTACATATGTCTTGATATTGTATAACCATTATTGGGGCTCTTAAAAAGAAAATGTTCAAAAGTACTAGTTTCTCATTGTGTTAAATGCAATTTTTAAAAATAATATATATTTCATGGAATTTCAGGAAAACACATGAAATTACTTTCTCTTAAATTTTTGTGAAGGGTGTTAGGTTTAGACTTAATGCTCATGAAAATTTAAAAGTACTTTTTCCCTTTTGATGCAGTCTATCAATACAGAAGGAAGTTATGTGAAAACTTAAATTCAAAATAATTCACACATACAACTTTATAAATATCTATTTATCTAAGACTCAAAGTTGAGACTGTTCCATATATACAATCTCATCATCCTGAAGCTTATAATGAAGAAAAACATCTAGAAACCCAGAGTTATAGAGCTAACTCTAATCAAATGTGATGATTGGAATTAGACCATTTGGCCTTTGAACTTTCATAGGAAAAAAATGGCCCAACCTTTCTTAGCATGAGCTACCTCATCTCTAGAAGCTGGGATGGACTTACTATTCTTGTTTATATTTTAGATATTAAAAGGTGCTATGCTTCTGTTATTATTCCAAGAATGGAGATAGGCAGGGCTAAAAATATATAATTGCTATTTTTTCTTTAATGATGGTGCTAAAATGCTTCCTACAAAAGTCGTTAAAATAAAGATTGTTTCATCCACACCGTTGTAAAACCATAATTGCTAGACTTCCTTTTCTGAAAGAAAAAGCATTGTTCCAGTGCCTTTTCACTGTTTCTCTGTCATACTGTATCTGGAATGCTTTGTAATACTTGCATGTTTCTTAAACTAGAACATGTAGGCCCCCTTGTGTCTCAGATTTTTTTTAATTGCATTTGTTGGCTCCATTTTTATTTCTTCTTTAAAAATAAACAGCTGGGGCCATCCCAAAGGACAAGCCATGCACACAACTTTGGTCATGTATCTCTCTGTAAAGCTCAAATTAAATGCACGCTTTTGTCATGTCAGTGGTTTTCTTCTTTTGTGAAATTCCTTTAAAATATTAGATTCTTTTCATTTTTAATAGTGAAAAGTAAGATGTTGTGGTATTCTTTCTCTGTTATTTGTTTAAAAGATATAATATATATCTTCCAACATGTAGGTACTGACTCAAATTGAAATCTATCTCAATATTACCCACAAAGGCAACATGACACTAATTATAATTGTCTATGCCTTTTTCAATTTCAGGGTAGTATTACTGATAAAAAGGGAAAGCAGTAACTATCTCATAGTTCAAAAACTGTAATATAAAACATATATTGAAAAGAATCACATTAAATCATCATGTTTACAGAGTTTTATTTTTATTTATTTTATTATTAGATTTTTTTTTATTTGAAAGTCAGAGTTACATGGAGAGAGAAGGAGAGAGGGAGAGAAAGAGGGAGAGAGACAGAGAGAAGGAGAGAGAGAGTCTTCCATCTGCTGGTTCCTGGTTCACTCCACAATTGGCTGCAAAGGGCAGAGCTGCGCCTATATGAAGATAAGAGCCAGGAGCTTCTTCCTGATCTCCCACGTGGGTGCAGGGGCCCAAGGACTTGGGCCATCTTCTACTGCTTTCCCAGGCCATAGCAAAGAGCTGGATCGAGAGTAGAGCAGCTGGGGATGCCAGCACTGAAGGTGGTGGCTTTAGCCCCTATGCCACAGCACCTGCCCCACAGAGTTTTATTTTTAATATTTAGTTCACAACATCATTTTTTCACAATTGGATATTATTTTTATCTGTATCTTGAATATGTTTACTTATATGCCTAAACGCATTTGTAGGTTTTCATTGGCCTTCCTGCAAATTCAGCCTGCATAGATTACACAAGTTCAGTTATATGATCCAGAAATATATTCTGTTAATTCAAAAACACTATGAATTTACAACTACATAAGTAGTGGCTTTTATTTGGAGATCAAGAATTTTACAAGTAAAAGATTTCCAAGACCATTCTCAAGCCCTTGGATTTTTTGCCTACAATCTAGATCTATATATCCTAGTAGACTAGCAAATTTCTTTACCTTCATATCCCACAGGCACATCAAACTCTGCATGAACAAAAGTGAAATAATCAATATATGGGGAGATTACTTGCATTATTTTATGATTATTTTAAAATATAAATATGAATTGCCAGAAATAAAAACTAAAAAATAATCACCAACAATACTGAAAAAACCTAAACTGATAACAAAATTTGCTGATTTATGGGACTTCCTTAAGAAAATGGTGTTATATGTCAGGAAGCAAGTGCAAAAAAATCTAGACAAATTACTTGGAACTATCACTGAGTCCCTATTTCACTTATGTATGTAAGAGCATCTCAAGAAAACATCTTTATTTAAATCATGAAGGTTTCAAGAGAGATAGTAATCTCACAAAAGTCATTTTGGGGCATGAAGTCTTACAGTCACAAACCAAGCAATGATTGGGCAACAGCAAGACAGGAACCTATACCAGTAAGTAAATTTTTTTTAATCAAAATGAATGGCTCATTAAACAGCAACATAAGTTTTCCTCCTTGTCAATATCCCATTTTAATCACTTATTAAATGTTGGCATTCCCTAGGAATCAGTCATACTCTCTTTACCTTCATGCCAGTATGCTCTCATCTCACACAGATCTACACCCAATGCCTTTAACTACAAAAGTTACACAGATACACAGTTTCTCAGACGTATATCCAGCATGACTCTTCCCTTGAAGCTTGAGAAACGCTTATCTAGATGTTTAACTCACCATCTTCATTTGAGTTTCAGAAGAATCTAGAACTGCTTATGTTCAAACGAAATACATGATGTTTCTATATCATGGACACGTGTTCTATTTTCCCTATCTTGGGCAATAGCTCATCACCAATCCATTTCGTTGGGCTAAAAACCCGAGAGTCATTCTTGTTTCTTTCTCTCTCTCTCTCTCTCTTTCTCACCATGCCAGAGTCCTGGCATGTTTTCCAACTTGAATATCATTGTCATAAATCCCACATTCTGTGATATTTCCTGGGTTCATTCCTGTGTTCATGTTTGAACATTGGCTCCACTTCTAATTTCAGCTTCCTGCATACTCTGGGAGGCACCAGGTGATGGCTCAAGTACTTGGATCCCTGACACCCGTGTGAGAGATAAAGACTGTGTTCCTAGTTCCAGGCTTTGTACTGGCTAACGGCGGATTGTGGTGGGCATGTGGGTAGTGAACTAACGGGTAGCAGAAATTCTCTCTCTATATATCTCTTTCATCTCCCTCCCCCATCTATCATTATCTCCATCTTTCAAAAAAGTGAAAGTACAGGGCTAGCGCCGTGGCTCACTTGGTTAATCCTCCGCCTGTGGTGCCGGCATCCCATATGGACGCTGGGTTCTAGTTCCAGTTGCTCCTCTTCCAGTCCAGCTCTCTGCTGTGGCCCGGGAAGGCAGTGGAGGATGGCCCAAGTGCTTGGGCCCTGCACCTGCATGGGAGACCAGGAAGAAGCACCTGGCTCCTGGCTTTGGATCAGCACAACGCGCCACCCGTAGTGGCCATTTGGGGGTGAACCAACAGAAGGAAAACCTTTCTCTCTGTCTCTCTCTCTCACTGTCTAACTCTGCCTGTCTAATAAAAAAATTTAAAAAAAGTAAAAGTACCTAAGTAGAAATAAAAATTTAAACTGGGCTGGAATTTTGAGAGTAAAAGAAGCAAGGAAGTCAATCTGGAAAACATTTTGTCAAAAAAAAATGAGTCTTGAGGGATGAACAGTGTCTTGAGCAATGAAGGAGGCATGCCCAAGTGTAGAGCAATATAGGTCAACATAGGTCCAGATACACAGTTCTCAAAAGTCATGGCCTGCTTGCAGAATCCCTGATGGGCTGGCATGCAGTAGGCTGGCTTCAAGGGGTTGGTGGGAGAGGCCATTGGAGCAGTAAGATATCATAAAGGGATTTATGTCCAAAAGGGTTTTAGGAAACTATTTGTGGCTCTCAGCTGGAACTGTAGCTATACCTTCTAGAGGGCCCCCGGAGATGGGGGAAAAGGATGCTTGTGGTTGTCATAAAAATCAGTGAATATTTCAAGAATGTTGTGGGTAGCCCAAGGATTTTGAACATATTGCAAGCAGGCCAATTCACTAGCATAAAACCTGAACCACCTAAAATACTGCTATAACTTTCACTGCCAAATTATGAGGTGAACAAGACTCATGCTGTGATTTGTTAGAAATATATTATAGGAACTAGTACAAGTTTTTATTGTGAGGGAGACTGGAAACAGATTAGTTATGATGATGTTTGAGAAAAAGAACTAGGAATGAAAAGCCAGTGTCACTGTCTATGGAGAAAGAGAGATGGGTCTGAGAGAGATTTAAGAAACAGAATTAACAATCTGATGAGATTGAGAGTGCAAGGAAGTAAGGATTTTAGAATAATTTAAAAATGTGGGTAGCTGGAAGCAAGGTGATAGCACGTAGTGAGAATGGGGAGAGCTGACGGTGTGTGTTCTGGGTCTGTGGAGCGTCTACCTGGAGACAGGTCAGGGTTATACTTAAAGACAAGTGAGCCACCCCAGGGAGCCATTGTTGGAGCTTGGATATGTGGGTGGAATCACTCATGAATGAACTAACAAAACAATAGTCAAAGAAGAGATCACTAGGGGACACTGATGTGTGAGGGGAAAAGAGAGAGGGGGAAAGTTTTATATATATTTTATATATGTATATATACACAAGTGTGTGTGTGTGTGTGTGGTTAACCTATATAATACAAATATATGAGGAATATCATCCTTTAATTTTTAAAGATTTATTTAGTCATTTGAAGGGCCAAGTTACAGAGAGAGAGAGAGAGAGAGAGAGAGAGAGAGAGATCTTCCATCTACTGGTTCACTCCTCAAATGGCTGCAATGGCCAGTGCTGGGCCAGTCTGAAGCCAGGAGTCAGGAGTTCCTTCCATGTCTCCCACAGCTGTACAGAGGCACAAGCACTTGGGAAATCTTGGGCTGCTTTCCCAGGCACATCAGCAGGGATCTAGTTAGGAAGTGGAGCCGCCAGATCTCCAACGGGCACCCATTTGGGATGCCAGCATTGCAGGCAGCAGCTTACCTGCTATGCCACAATGCCAGCCCTTTCCATTACAGAGTCCTGTATCTTGATCATGAAAAGCCAAGAAAGGAGAGCTTGAAGCCACCTTTGATGTTACAATGCAGCTCTTATTCTCATTTTTCTTCCCAGAAACCTTTTATTTAAGGTATAAACACTTAATGCATTTCATAAATACAAATTTAGGAACATAGTGATATATACTTTTATGTCTAAACTGAAGAAAATCAACAGAAAGAAACATGGAGCAAGCTGAGAATTCTGGTAAAAATTGAACTGTATCAGGATTGGCTTTGTGGCACAGCTGGTTAAACCGCCAACAGCAATGCCGGTGTTGAGTATGACCACTGTGTTGGTCCCTGCTAATATGCCTGGGAAGGCAATATAAGCAGGCCCAAGGGCTTTAGTCCCTGCCACCCACATCGGAGACTAGGACACAGTTCCAGGCTCATGGCTTTGGCGGGTGCAGTCCTGGCCATTGTGGTCATTTGGGGAAGGAACCAGCAGATGGAATCTTTCTCTCTCTCTCTCTCTCTCTCTCTCTCTCTATATATATATATATATATATATATACACATATACATATACACATATACACACATATACATATAAAACTGTCATTCAAAATCTTTAAAAAATATTTTCTAAAAAGATACTTGAACTGGGTAAAAATATCAGTAAGATTATTCTAACAAAGAACCCTAGAGATGAAATTGTACCAATTTAGCAAAATCTAACATACTTTATGCTTATAACTATTTACTGAATTTCATTTTGATGCTAGTGTCAAATCTCAGGTGATATTTAATCCACATTCATGCCTTTACATGTATCCATCTTACAAGCAGAAGAAGCCTGATGCTCACATTTATTTTTAATCAAAGGATGTGATTCACTGCATTTTACAGAGTACATACCAAAGACATAGGCATATAAGCAATTATAGCTAAATACTGGCCATACTGCAAGAATTTACTCTACACATATGTGAGAGTAAATGTGAAGTAAAGAATGTTGATTCAAATGGTAATAAATAGAGGAAAGAAGAAATGCAATGGTAATGGGAACAATTTTCCCAGCAGTTGAAACTATTATGAAGTAGATCTTATAATGAAAGGCAGCTGGAGATACAGAGCCATCAGTATTGTTAGTTGCTCTAACGAGAAAAATGAGTCATAAATTGAAGACATCTGTAGTTAGAACTGGAGCCCCAAGGATTCAAAGAGGAAGCTGAAGGCCAAGCTCTTCCCTGAGGTTTCTGACATGACTCCTTGCACAATGCTGGGCTTTGTGGCTTCTCAAAGGCAGTGATTACCTTCACGCTTGCAGAGCTGTGCTTTGGTGACGCTGCTGAGGACGGTTTCCAGGTGTTTTAAATTTGAGATGAAATTTGAAGATCAGGCCCAGTTTTATCAATAGCATTAATGAGACCCTCCTTCTGTTTGTTTCCTCCTTGTCCTCCCAGGCCTGGAATTAATCACAGCCTTGGCACCGAGAATTCGATCCCCTTTCCCTTAAACCATTAAGAGCTACAGAATCTCCAACTGCACATGTGGTGATGTTTCTTCCACATCCCCCTTCCAAACACATGCACACCATGTTGTCCTTTTCCCCTTTTCTTTGGAAGTATTGCTCCCTAATGATTTCATTTTGGAGCCAGATGACTTCATCGGCCATCTGTGTAAGTCTAAGTTCCAAATCTACTTAGTCGCCCCTGACCTAGCACTCCTCAATCAGTCACACATTTTATCATGTTCAACCACCCTTCAAATGAATCACTGTCAAGTGTAACTGCCACGTAGAAAGCTGTGAGAAAGACTGCAGTTGTGAAATTTTCCACTTGGAAAGATGGAGACGTCTCTTGCCTGGTTTCTGAAGTTCTCCTTCGGCTGCTCCCATTTCCCCTCCGTAACCTTATTTTCCTACCAAGCGTTTCTACAGTCTGTGAATCTTCCTTCAGTCCAGTGCTCTGCCTCCTTGCTGAGACTCTTCAGGTTCAACCTCTTTTTCTCTAACGTGTAGATTTGTTCTCCCTTCTTCCATAGTTGTTATCTGTCTCCTTTGAAATTCATGTTTAATCTCTAATAGGACATTAATGCAAGGATCAAGTGAGATCTTTGAAGTGATTAGGACTCTGCTCTCATGAAAGGATTAACCCATTTGTTATTAAGGAAAAAATAGGTTGGCAGGTTTTCTCAAGTGTAGATCTTCTATTAAAAACTATTTGGCTCGGCTTTGAGTCTTGTGTGATGCTCCATTCCACCTTGGGACTCTGCCAACAAGACGGTCTTTACCACATGTAACCCCTTGCCCTAGAACCAGAACTGTTATAACTTTGTTTATAACTTTTCTCTATATGCAGTCTGTGGTTATTATGTTAGCATCAGGAAACAGATGAAGACATTCTCTTTTTATTGCCTGTAAATCTGATCACAGTTCTCCACACTTCCCTTGATTTTGCATTCCCCTCCAGCAATAACATGCTAACATTTAAAACCTATATATGCTCTCCTTTGAAAGCAAGTAAAATAAAAACTCATCACCTTGCTAATTGAAGCTCTCTGATCCTGACTACCCCTCCAGCATCACCTCTCACAACAGCACTGAATGAAGTGCTCCATCTACAACTAGCTGATGGCCAAATGTGCCTCACCACTCTGTGGTTCCCCCCTTCCTCTCTGGTCTGTGCTCCCCCCTTTTCTCTCTAATGGTAAACATCCTGCTATTTATGGTCTGTTTTCTATGCCACCTAGTACTCATATCTCTTGAACACAATTTATTATGTTGAGTCTTGTGAAATGGTTATTTTTGTTGTCATGATTTTACTAAATTTCATGATCTCCCACTTTCCTTGAATCTTCTTGAGCACTTGTTTCTGAGGTTTGTATTTGAGAATTTTTCAATAATATGATTGTATTAAGCCTTTCTACTGTAATGCAAATTTAAAATATGATATCTCAAAAGCTAAAAAAAAACGGGAGAAGGAAAGAGGGTGGGAGGGAGGGAGGAAGAGAATATCATTATGTTCTTAGAATTGTATCTACAAAGCACATTGACTCTTAAAAACTAATTAAAATTAAAATAAAAATTTTAAAAAAGAAATGAATGGGCTTATGTAGCCTGGGTCCTTCGCTGTCCAATTGACATAGTATAATCATTCCTGCCTCTATTTCTTCTCTTGTTTTGTTCTTAGTCCTAAATGGCATCCCATTTCTCTACTGTCTACTCAAATCATATCCTTTATTTTTACTGTGCAACAAGTAGTATCTTCTTAAAGATGGCTGTCCTGGCAATGTAATGTAACTGACCAATTCTTTTTCTGACCTACTATCTATATCTCTTATGGTTATCCATAATTGTTCAGCTTGAATGGTTTTGTACCATTTCATTTGAATGCAACTTATATATCCTAAACAGGACTTGCTAAAAAGATGCAATTACAAAGCATATTTCCTATTTGTTTAGCAGAGAATTGAGTATGGAATAGGAGCTTAGAGTAGATATTTT
Organism: Sylvilagus floridanus; assembly: GCA_949820135.1. Classification (NCBI taxonomy): domain Eukaryota; kingdom Metazoa; phylum Chordata; class Mammalia; order Lagomorpha; family Leporidae; genus Sylvilagus; species Sylvilagus floridanus. Next base: position 131,927,372 of record OX463236.1, on the reverse strand, counting down.
TCCTTCAAAGACAAAAACATTGATTTATCAGTTACGGGGAAAATTTGTTGCAGAAAGTTCATAACAATGCACCCTTTGAGGACTGTCCTTAGTACCAAAACTGCCTTACAGAAGGTGAATCTACCACTTCCAGGCTGCGGCTCACCATCGTTGACTGATTCAGGAGTACAAGGATGCATCTCTGTTACCAAGAATTATAATAGTTCTGAAGGGCCTTCTCAGTTCCTGAGCTTCTTGTAGTACCCCGGAAACCTCAGTGTCAGCTGCATGTGGGACAGCGCCTCCATCTGTCTAACCTTGTCTTTCTCATTTCTTTTCAGATTTATCTCATGGATGACTCCCTAATAAATCTGCGCACTTAATTTAAGGTCTTTGCATTTGTTTCCAGGGAACAAAACCTGAAACAACATTTAAGTGTTATTTTTTTTTTCCTATTTAATTTTCAAGATTGCAACAAGAATATTGTTACTATCATATCATCACTAAACTGCTGTGAAGTATTGTAATTCCTGTCTCTAAATTTTCGAGGTCTGTAAGGGCGGACTGACCTCTGTTAAGCATGTCAGCTGTAGTCGAAGATACCAAATAACTCAACACATTTTAGTGAAAGCATTTCATCTACAGCCTTGTCTAATACTGTTGAGGATAGTGTTTTTCTCTTCTTACTATTTGTTGAATTCTTTATTTAGTGGAGGGTTAAGCTTATGATTATAAAATAAACTGAAAGTATGTCACTGTAAAAATTAAAAGAGAAAAAGAAAGGAAGGAGAAGTGACGGTGGGAGCATCGGCAGGAGGGAGGGTAGGGTGGTCACAAATCTGTATATGAAATATATGACATTTCTTCCCCTTATATAAATGTAAAAAAGAGAAAATAACCAAGGAGTTTTTCTAAGTTTATAGAGATGAGAACAAAAGGGAGTAAAATGTCATCAGGCAATAATTTATTTAAAAATATTGGCCATGGCTTATAGACTTTCTTTTGAGTGACGTAGACTCAGTAAGTGGTTCCTCATGAGGCTTATTGTGATAGACTTGATAACCTGGAAACTTGTGGAAAGTTTTCATATATGCTATTCTCTATAGAATATTTTTACCCATATTGTATCATGCTACCTTAATGAGTTATGATGCAATGGTGAAATATATCTATGTGTAAAAGGAAAATACTTTTTAGTTTTTTACTCACTTTTAAAAATGGGAGCATTTCTCTAAAGATATAGCCCAGACAAGCACAATTTTAATATAGACTAGATAAATACAAGGTCATTACTTTGGAGTTGCTATTTTAAAATTTTTATTTATTTATTTATTCATTTTTAATTTATTTGAAAGACAGAGAGATCTTGAATCCACTGGTTCATGTCCTAAATGTCCACAACAGCCGTACTGGACCATGCCATAGCCAGAAGCCTAATCCTGGAATTTAATCCAGATCTCCCATTTAGGTGGCAAGAACTCAAACATTTGGGCCGTTACTGCTGTCCCCTAGAGTGTACATTATTAGAAAGCTGGAACTGGAGGCAGAGGAGCTGGAATTGAAATAAAGTACTCTGTAATAGGGAATGTGGGTGTCCAAAGCAGTGAATTAATCATTCCACCAAGTGTGCCCTATAGAGCTATAATTTTTAGAGCAGTTTTTTCTGTATTTTTCCCAATTATCACTCAAATTGTTAAAAGTGCTTCTTCATAGATGAAAGGTATACTGCTCAATTATATAATACGGAGATAGAAAAGGGGCTGCCTCATGGTGAAAGGAAATTAGGATAGATATTATGAGAGTGCATGGTACACATTACATGCTCAAGAAACATTTTAAATCTAAGTGACTTACTAAGTATGTACATGCTAACATGAATGATAGTACTTGAATTAGCTATGACCATCTTGGATATGAGTAATCCAAATCCCAACTCAGAATTAGAATGGAATTATGGATCCCTAGGAATTGATGATAGATATTCCCTTCCTCCCTCCTTCCTCCCCTACTTCCTTCCCCTTTCTGTCTTTGTATTTTTTAGTTTTTAAATGACACATTTTAAAATTACGTTACAGTAAAAAGGCTTAATGCTTCATCTAATAAGAAATGTAACAAGTAGAAAGCAAAAAAAAAAAAAAAACAAAACCCTAGTTGAGTGGGAATATAGACAACAGCTATAAACAATAATTGAATCAAAAATTGATCATTTCATCCATATAAGATAAATTTTAAAATAATCATAGATAATTATAACTTAATAAGATGACATTCTTAACCATTGGTTTGACAAAGGTACAAAACAAAGTTTTACAAAACTACATTTGCAGCAATACTGATACACACAGACATTTCTTTTTTCTTTCTTTTTTGTTTGTCTTTAAATTTTAGCTCTCACATAGAAGAGAGAACATACGGTATTTGTCTTTCTAGGTCCAGCTTATTTCACTCAATATGATGTCTTTTTTGATCTTCCAGATATGAGAGAGAATATGAAGTATCTGTCTGCATCTGTCTTTTTCAGTGATCTATAGGTCCATTCATTTTGCCATAAGTGTCATTCTAATTTATTCTCATTTATGGCTAAATAATACACTACTGTGTGATTTTATAGCATCTTTTTTAGTCCATTCAGCCACTGTGGGACACCTGGATTGGTTCCATACCTTGGTTATTGTGAGTAGTACTGTGATGAACACAGGAGTGAAAGTGTCTTTTCAATATACTATTTCATTTCCTTAAGATATATACTCAGAAAGGAATAGCCAGATCATATTGTAGATTCATCTGTAGTTTTTCTGATTAACCTTTATACTTTTCTTGATAATAGCAATGCTAACTTGAATTCCCACCAAAGGTGTATAAGGATTGCCTTTTCTCCATTCCTCATCTGTTTTTGTTTGTCTTTTTGTTAATAGCCATTATAACTAAAATGAAATAATACGTCATTGTGGTGTCGTTGTTTACTAAAAAAGTAAATATGACTCTCCCAGACAGCCCTTAAAATAAGGCCTATGAAATAGGACAGTTGTCACTTAGATACTGCCCAAGATATTTCTTTCTGAGAACCTTTTTTTTTTCTGCTTTGCCAGCCCTAGGTCCTCATGACTCAACCTGAGAACACAATTGGAAGAGAAGTTGTCTCACATACCCCTGTGATAAAACCACTCCAGCATTTCTGTCCTTTTCGTTTTTAAAATACGTTCTTTACTTGCCAGGAGGTTTGTGATGTCTCAAATTCATTTACCGTGGGATACCTTGGAGTCCTAGGTACAGCCAAACCACCATGTTAATAGTGATAATATTCCTAGAACTCTCTGTTACATTCACAGATTGGTAAATTTTGTCCAATCTGCACAATTCTCTCAATTCAGTCCTTCCATCCTTGTTGTGTGGAAGCCTTCTGAGTCTGACCTTTTAATTGCCATCCTCTGAAGTCTTGTGGAATCTGACTCTAGTTGCAAATCTGAGGACTACAAATAGTGGTGAGAATGAAGTATGAGGAAAATTGGTGATTTCTCTTAGGCATTTTCTTTACTTATTCATTTATGGAGAGAAAGAGAGAGAGAGAGAGAGAGAGAGAGAGAGAGAGAGAGAGAGAGAGAGCTCTACAAGCAAGGACTTCTATTTACTGGTTCATTCCCCATATACCTGCAGTGGCCAGGGTTGGGCTGGGACCAAAGCTGGGAGCCAGGAACTCTATTCAGGTCTCCTGCGTGGGTGGCAGGGACCCAACTACTTGAGATGTCATTGCAGCCTCCCTACATCTGAATTAGCAGAAAGCTGGAGCCAGGATTTGAACCCAGTTACTCCAGTGTGGAACATGGTGTTGTAATCAGAATCTGAACCGTTAGGTTCAGTGTCCATCTGAAAGCATCTTGCATTTCGAGGATGGTACAAATACTGTCAGGCAGGGAATAGGCATTTTATTTAGATAGTTAGAGAAATAATGTGAAATAGAAATTTTAAATGAGAATTCCTGCACATGCTCCTTTTGAATTCCCAGTATCCTGATAATTTCCATTTGTATAACAATCAAAAAGAGATTTGGAAAACTTATTTATATTTATGTCGAAGTATGGTTATCTGCAGAATTAAGATACTATTTGGTTTCTGATGATCTCAAACCTTTCGCAAAGCAATGAATTTCTTTTTTTTTTTTATAAAGCTTTTATTTAAAGAATATAAATTTCCAAAGTACAGCTTATGGATTACAATGGCTCCCCCCCACACAACTTCCCTCCCACCCACTACCCTCCCCTTTCCCGCTCCCTCTCCCCTTCCATTCACATCAAGATTCATTTTCAATTCTCTTTATACACAGAAGATCAGTTTAGTACATATTACGTAAAGATTTCAACAGTTTGTCTCACATAGAGACACAAAATGATAATACTGTTGGAGTACTAGTTATAGTATTAATTCACAATGTACAGCACATTAAGGACAGAGATCCTACATGATTTTTTTTAAAGAATTGATTAATTATCTATGCAATTTCCAATTTAACACCAAGATTTTTTAATCATTTGCAATTATATTTATATACAGAAGATCAACTCAATATATACTATGTAAAGATTTCATCAGTTTGCACCCACACAGAAACACAAAGTGTAAAAATACTGTTTCAGTACTAGTAATAGCATTATTTCACATTGGATAACACATTAAGGACAGATCCCTCATGAGACATAAGTACACAGTGACTCCTGAAGTTGATTTAACAATTTGACACTCTTGTTTATGGCGTCAGTAATCTCCCTAGGCTCTAGTCAGTGTCTTAGCTTTCCATGCCTAAAATATTCTCATGGGCTCTTGAGCCAGATCTGAATGCCTTAAGGGCTGATTCTGAGCCAGAGTGCTATTTAGGACATCTGCCATTCTATGAGTCTGCTGTGAATTTCTAATTCCTTCAAAATGGCATTTATATTAGTGCAGTCATAGAAAGGGTATAGATTTCCTGCTGTGTCTTGAGTAAAGAAGTTAGGGATTTGATCTTGCCATTTTTCCCCTGAATCACTGGCAAAGCAGCCACACTCATAAGCAGTCTTGCACTTTCTGATGACATTACAACATATCGTTTAGTAGAGTTCTTTGCTCCCTCTCCTTCTCCATCTCCCTCTTTCTCTCCCTCTCCCTCTCCTCCACCCCATCCTTATCCTTCTTAGTGGAAGAAGGCAAGAATTTATTTTCAAAGTTCAGAGTAAGGAGCCATGAAGCTATCACTTAATTCCTGTGCCCCCAGGTTAGGAGATGGGTGCTTATGTATCAAAGTTGGGGCATGATTAGTTTGTGTCCAATTTCCTGGTTTGTTAATGATACTTGTGGCCTATCTGATTGATCAGTGTTGCCCTACTCTTCAGAGAATTGTTATGATGCCCAGTTGGGCTTTAGCTGTTTTGGGGTTACATGCATGTGGTAGTTACATGTGCCAGACTTGGAGTTTCCCTAAACGAAACCCTTCCACGTTACTGGTCATCAAGAGTTTATCTACTAGAGAAACAAGTGACATCTTGAGTCCTGTGATTTGAAAGATAACTCCTTCAATTCAGCGACTTCCTTTAGATAAATGATTAATCCTAAAGGACAGCAAGAACATTTTGGGGCAAAGGAGATTGACAGGAGGCAGGGTTTGGTCTCACCGTTACATGCTAATCCAATATTCCCACTTTCCCACAATGCACCTGTCTCCTACATGAGGAATGTGCATATGTAAGCTGAAATCCATGAGGACTCACCAGAGCCTCCCAGAAGACCTGATGCACACTAAATGCTGCCCAAACTCAACCTCATTTGCACATCCAGTTAGGGCACAATCCCTATCCCATAAAACAGTCTGTTGGATTTGGGAGTTCTCCTAGTCTCTTTGCCATTTTTGTGCTCACTTCATGGGCAGATTTCTCTTTCTTAGTAGGCCTTTCCTCTTGTCTTCTTAAGCTATGACTTTTAAGTGAAAATCACTCCATTCATAGATCACTTCCACATTCTCTCTCTTGGATACAAACTTCACTCTCGTAGTTCTACCCTACCTATCACAAACATTTAATCCAGAGTCTGTCAATTTTCCTATATTTATTTGGCCTACCAATCCTGCTACTATCAATTGCTGCTCTAATCAGAGTTCTTATCTGCAAACCACTTAAGTTGTCTTTGTCCTCTTTAGGTGGCAACATGATTTGTTTTGAAATGTGGTTATTGAGAAACATAAGGACAGAAAGAGACTGGCAGAGGGAGAGGGAGAGGGAGTGGTGTGTGTGTGTGTGTGTGTGTGTGTGAGAGAGAGAGAGAGAGAAAGAGAGAGAGAGAGAAAGAGAGAGACCCAATCTGCTGATTCGCTTCCCAAATTCCCACAGTGCTGAGACTGGGCTGGGCTAACGTCAGGAGCTAGGGATACAATCCTGGTCTCCCAAGTGACTGGCAGGGACCCAGCCACTTAAGCAATCTCAGAATCTGGGTGAGGAACCCAGGAACTCTGATATGGGACAGAAGCATCTTAACTAACCACTAAGTTAACTGTCTACCCCTCTTAATAGTTTTAGATCAGTGATTATTTGTTTATTTTTTAACAAACAAAAGTTGTATATATTTACCATGTGTAACACTATGTTTTCAAAAATGTGTACATTGTGGAATATCCACAATGAACTAATTAATATATGCATCACCTCATATACTTATGTGTGTATGAAAAACTCTTGTAATCTATTGTTAACAATTTTCAATCATTTGATACATTATTGTTAACTATAGTCATCGTTGTAAAATTGGATCTCTTGTACTTATTCTTCCTGTCTAAATGAAATTTTGTATACTTTGCCCAACATCTCCCCAACTCCACAGCACCACCAGATCCCGGTGACCATCATTCTTCTTTCTGCTTTTTGAGTTCAACTTTTTGATTCCACAGATAAGTGGCATCATTCAATAGTTGTGAATTACACTAATGTGTGTCATCAGTCTCATCTTACTTCCTCATCCCAGCATCTTCTTTTCTGATTACTCCCACTTTGGAGACATCCCAGTTTAGTACTTGACTTTCCAGGAATGAACTCTTTCAAATAGAACACACCAGTTTTAAATATGTCCCAGGGGTTTCATTAATTATGTTGTGAAACTCTGCAGGATTCCCTACTGAGCATTATTTGTATTTTGAAGATACGGTGTAACATGTTTATAAATCATTACATCATTATTAACACTGGGGAATTAGAGTTCAATATACTCTCCCAAGAAAATCACTAGAGTTTCCGAGTGCACACGTTTTTATTAAAACCATGAAAAGTGACAAAAACCAGGGATGTTTCATCATGATATTTTATTATGGGTGTCTGTAAGAAAAAGAAAAGATCAAACCACATACAAGCTTACAAAATTAGAGTTCAAAACATTCTCTGTGTTATTGTGACAAGAGCAGGCCCATAATCTGCTTTTACTTGTGTACTTTCCCAGGATGGAGGGAGAGAGTCCCCTGCAGCATGTCAATTAATCTTCCTGCTAGGAGACAAAGACACTGTGCATTTATGTTTTGAATGCAAGCCAACATTTCTGGCTTAGTTTTAAAAGTGAAAGTACATTAGCACCATAACATGTGTTTTTAAAGCCTTCTAAAGTATTAGTAATCTTCTCCAGCAATGAGGAGAAAAGAGAGAAGCACCTGTAAAAGCAGTTGATACCCAAAATTCAAATAAATGTGGCTTTAAGATTCTTTCTTTAAATTTCACTACACTCTAGTTTTTACCAATAGCCTGAGGCATTAATCAATGAAATTGTTGAGTTTTGTCAGCTTATATGAATTTTTGCTTGGGTAGGACTCATAGAATTTATGTATGTTTCTGACCAGTTGAGGTAGTTGAAATAGGGAGGCCATTCCTAATTTCATATTTGACTGTTTCAGAAAGAAAGGTTGGGCTAAGATTCAAACAATGTAACACAGTGTTATTGTAAGAGTGTTGAAGTTTATTTATTATAGCACCATTGAGACATTTTGAAATTGGAATTGGTAAAAAAATAAAACAAAAAACATTTGAAATGTGTTTGGTGGAACAGCAAAAATCAGAAAAGTATCCTTTTTTTGTCTAATTATTTTTCCAAAATTTTGGAAATAAATAACAGAAATTTAGTTGGTCACTTGTACTGGTTGACAAGATTAGAACAAAAGGAACACATATAAAATGTGCAATTTTCTGCTGGGGCTTCAGAAAGAGGTTGGTTTATAAAAAGCAAACAGGGCCAACGTCCGCACCAAATTCTTGATCAGGACCACCAATATCATAGGGTGCAATATCTATAATGGGTAGTCTCACAGCCTTGCGTGTTCTATATTCAAAGACTGTTTTGCTCCATTCCCCAGTATGTTTCTGAAAAAGAGAAATAATAAGTAAGTAAGTAAGTGATCATGATTACAATTCCTCCAACCAATCAAGCTGGAAATTGCCCATTCTCATGGGATCTCTTAGTAGGCCATGTCATCTTGTGCACACAGGACATCTGCTCTGCTTCAGAGCTGTAATCCTCTTAGTTGATAAATCATATTCTTAACCCAAACCTTTGGGAGGCCTCATAGTAAAGCTGGTAGGGAGATCACCATAGGAGGGCCCGCTTTTAGGAGGTCTGGTTTTGGTCATTGCTACCCGGTACACAGTTGGCTTACTAAAAAATGGACAGGCCACTCACAAAGGAATTTGCTAGTATTAGAAGTGAGTTCTCTATTTTCCCCCACCAATTAAAATGACAAAGGACAGATTTGAAATTAACATTTAAAACTTTTAAAAAAACCAAAGATTTTTAGAGAGAATTCATATAACACATGCAGAATATATAATTATCATCAGTCTACAGTAACTAATAAAGTTTATGTTATAGATTGGTTTAAATTTCTATCATTTCAACTGGTTTTTATTTGGGGGGCAAGAAGATCTAGTCACTTTTTGTGATACTTGACATTCCCTGCGATCAATCAGTAGATACAATTCACAACAAAGGCTCTTTTTGTTCACCCTATTAATTTTATTACTTCTTTTCAAAATAACATGGTTAAACTAGAAACGCTTGGCATATAATTTCCTATGTTTATAACAATGTAACTTACAGAGCAGCCATCCTCCAGAACTGTGTATGTGAATTTGCTGTTTCCTTCTGCCTTGAATTCTCCTTCATTGGATCCCATCAGCTTCAGGGCTTTCTTTACATTCCCACTGGCCTGATCCATGTAAGCAATGCTATTCTTGCAGTGATAGGTGATGTTCTGGGAGGCTCGGCTGGACAGCAGTCGGAGGAATGCCAGTTGTACATCAAGGACGTCTTCAGGAAGTTCAGGATCACCATAGCTAAACTGTAATAGGGAACACAGAAGACTGCTCTAGCTTTCTAGTTTCCACTGGATGTAAGATATTCACATGGCATTGCTATGGGCATTGCAGTAAAGCTATTCATATACTTCATGACTATTTTACATATGAACATATTTTTATTACATGTCAGAGCAGAAAAGATCTTAAGAAGTACAGGTGTTTGCATACAAAGTAATTCAATCTGATTTAGTGCTTATGGAGGGGCAACATATGAAAGTTATAAAAGGATAATCACTTGATTGCCTGAATGTTTAAAATCAATCACTTGAGCTCTTCTATTTGATAATTAACTTAGGTTTGTAATGAAAAGATGGGGCAATGAAATTTGTCAGGAAAGTAGAGATGACTTATTTTAAAAGGTTATATGCCTTCTCACCTGAAAACCACCATCCATGGACTCTCCAAACCAAACATGTTTCTTCTCAGCACCAGAGTCCGTCCACCACTTCTTACGTGGGATACTCAGAGGATTGGCATTTATGCATGTTTCCCCAGTCTCCATGTTACAGAACACTTTGATAGCATCCAGCTTGCAACCTTGGTTAGGATCAACCCAGTATTCTCCTGAGTAGTCACAAAAAAAGGACAGTGGTGATTGGTTATAAAATCCAGTAGTGAAATGTGGAACAGAATTACTTTGTTTAATTTGTTTACCTGCTAAAACATTCATACTGTTGGCTGCTAATGTATTTGTATTATATAAATAGTTTGGTGGAGGAACTTTTCTATTGAAATTGCTAAGATAAAAGACTCAGCAGTAACTACAGAAAACACTGAAATAAAATACAACATCTTGATTTTGCATGATGCTTATGCACTAAGCCTAGAGCTTTTGACTGGAATAGAGTATTGCTGAATAGAGTTTTGCTAAAATCTTTAAATTAAAAAAAATGACTAATGTAATTTTGCTTAATAATGTAAGCTTGTTGTCTAACCCATATTTATGCCAATAGATTTAAGTCTAAAGTCTCCATGACCGATGGTTCTTTTTTATTTTAAGTAATTTCGAGACGTTACAGCTATCAAAGGAAATGTTCCATGTCAAGGTATTTCAATGATTGAAGTACTTTTTTTAAGAAATAATTAACCCTGTATCTGCAAAACCTTAGACTAGCATAATATTCCATTCTATAGAGTATTTTGAAAATTTTCATTTGCTTCTTAATTTAAAAAATCAAATATTAGATTTACAGCAATAAATTAAATTGCAATAAATAAATATTCAATGATAAAACTATAGATGCCTGTACCAAATTATATGTATTTAATTCTGAGAACACAATGATGCATTTTACTTCAATAAATAAGTTTGTGATGATATTCAGAAACATATCAAATAATGGTTTGTAATAAATTTTCTACAGACTGTATTTAATTTTTTTATATTTGGAATATTTTGACATCATTTATGCTATGCTATATATCTGCCAATTTTAATTTTTCTTAAACTGTGATTTATTTTTATTTAATTAACATTCTTTAAGTACTATTTTGGCTACAAAATATTTTCTATTCACAGTGGAAGTTTTCTCTTCCTCAAATCCTAGTGGAAGCAGCTTTGCTCTATAATCTTGTCACGGAGAGCATGAAAGATGCCCACGTACCACTCTTAAGTTCAGGATGGCAGAATTTGAGGTCTCTGCAGTTCCGAGCAGGGTTTTTACGAGAACCATCAGGACTAATGAGGCTTTCGATTTGTCCATTAACAGATTTGAGTGAAGACATAATCTCTTCGGTGTTGATTTTAAACTCCATTGGATCATCTCCATAATATGGGGCAAAACCGCCAGATTTTTCACCGCCAACTCCAGCGATGGCTGCCCCACCACCACAGCAAGGACCGGGGGCACCAGGGGGTCCAGGAGGACCTGGCTGTCCTGGGTGGCCTGGAGAGCCCTAGGATGAGTAAAACATGCATTGTTGAACTGGACTTGTCTGGTTTCCACTAAAAAAAAATGCCGCTACTCCAGGAAAATACATTAAAAATTGTCCATACATCATGATTCTCAGTGCTTTTGTAGTGAACCAATTTATGATAATTGCAATTAATTACCAAGAAATACTCTTCCTTTGTGTAAGAAGCAGTTGTGTTAGAGCACAAATTTTACTATATTATTCTTTCTTTTATATAACTGATATTTGCACATAGCCCATGAAACACAAGAAATAAAATCAGGGAACCTAGATTCTGAGCCCAAATTTCCCATTAAATTAGTGCCTTTTGGTTTATGACACAGCTTATTAATGTTTCAATTGCCATGTGTCTAACTTGCAGAGATAGTAGTTTTTATCCCATTCACCCCACGAGTTTAGGATAGGAAAATATTAGGAATGATGGTTTGCGTGGCAAACTAGGGATGTGGAAACTGCTTGAGAAGTCAAGTGCTTTATAGTAATGTAAATCATTATGATTATCATAACTGTGTTACCTCTAGTGTAAGCTTAACACTGGAATGTCCATTTGGCTAACTTGGCAGATGTTATTATGATTCATTCATTAACAGATTTGAGTGAAGACATAAGGTTAACCCACAGTTATCAAACTATAAGCCCACCACTCCATTATAGTGTGATGAAAAAAGTCCTAATATGGTGAACATTTTAAAGTCATTGTTCTATTTCTAAATGAGATAATTGCATTACTGAAGTTACTCTACAAGTTTAAAATACCGTGCAGTGTTTCTGAGCAGTTCAAGACTATAGCCTATCACTTATGTGCAAGTGAGGTCTTACCTCTGATCCTCTTTCACCTCGGTTACCTCGAGGCCCTGGTGGTCCAATGGGACCTGGATGTCCACTTGTTCCATCTTTGCCAGGGGGGCCACTAGGTCCAACAGGTCCCTAAAAATCATCATGATGTCATAATGTGAGATTATCTTCCTGCAGTGCAAACATTTTAAAACTCAGACTTTTCAATAGATGTCTGTACTACTTACTCTGGGGCCTGCAGGTCCTGGACTACCAACTGCACCCTGATGACCAGAAGGACCCTGAACAGAAAGGAAAGATGAGTGTGAGTGAAGACCTTTCAAAGGTTTAGAAAGTCCATATTCAAGATCAGACCAAGAAGCGTGGGGATCAGGATGAAACACTGTTTTCTCTTTCCTTAATCTCCCTAAGGTTTCTTCCAACTGTCATTTCAAATAAGCCCTTGAGTCCAAGCTTTTAGAGATGGGACATTTTCCCTGTTATCTCTAAAATTCACCTAGGTCCTCAATTAAAATGCACTAGAAGGTCGGCGCCACAGCTCAATAGGCTAATCCTCCGCCTAGCGGTGCCGGCACACCAGATTCTGTCCCGGCTGCCCCTCTTCCAGGCCAGCTCTCTGCTATGGCCCAGGAGTGCAGTGGAGGATGGCCCAAGTGCTTGGGCCCTGCACCCCATGGGAGACCAGGAGAAGCACCTGGCTCCTGGCTTTGGATCAGCGTTGAGCGCCGGCCGCAGCACGCCGGCTGTGGTGGCCATTGGAGGGTGAACCAAGGGCAAAGGAAGACCTTTCTCTTTGTCTCTCTCTCTCTCATTGTCTCACTGTCCACTCCGCCTGTCAAAAAAATGCACTAGAGGGGATTTTCTAAGAAACAAATGCACTTACTGGAGAACCTGGAGGGCCTGGATTACCAGGGAATCCTCGATGTCCTTTGATGCCATTGGAGCCACGTTCACCTGTTTCACCTTTGTCACCACGTGGGCCTTGGGGACCCTGTAGAAACACATTTTACATGAAGGTCATGCACATAAACACATATTGGAAAAATAATGGAGTTTATAATACATCTATTCTTCTGACAGTCTAGATTTCTAAATTAGCTGGAAATGCTAATTGGCAGACACTTTATATAAAGGATAACACTAATTTTTTGTGATTAAATTTGGGACTGATAATGGCATGGGGTTCTAATAATTGATGCTTATAGCCCTAGTCCCAAAGAACTCTCAGGACATGGATTGCTTTCTGTACTATAAAAGGACAGTTACTATTTACTGCATAGTTCTATACTTTAAATGTTTTCTTCTTGAACATGCCAGAAAACAGAGTGTTTCCTATGTTGCAGATGGAGTTAGAAGAAAACAAAAAACAGACAAATAAACAAAACAAAACTTACAGGAGCACCTCGGGCACCAGCAGGACCAGGAGCACCGGAAGGACCAGCAGGGCCCTAAATGAAAATACACGAATGAGCAAACCATCATGAGGTTGCTATATTCATTACTACAATTTTTAAAATGAATCATTCCATACGTATACTATTATTGGAAGTTAATATTGTTTTCTCCTTTAAAGTCCATTCCTTGTTTATATCTTTACTGGCCAACTAAGCAGGGCAACTAGGAACAAGTTCTATTAACTCAGTCTTGCATTTACCCAGAAAATATGTAGTTGGTCTGGTCAGTATTAATTGGTGTTCTATTATGAATTTTCCATTGATTACTGCCAGAAATCTCTAGTGTAGCTTTATCACTACATTTGCCTAAGGAATGACTAACATAAAAGCTCTCAAACAAATGATAACAGATATTTTGATTGGCAGATCTGACAATCCATGTTCTATCTACAAATCCCTTTATTGAGGGAAATAGATAAGAAAGGAGAGATGGTGTTTCTCAGAACTCACAGTTTCTCCTCGATCACCACTCTTTCCAGCTGGACCAACAGGACCAGGGGGGCCTGGATGACCAGGAGCACCAGGAGCGCCTGGGGAGCCATTTTCACCACGATCACCCTGTAAACAAATTCATACACCCATCATAAATATGATGATCATTTGTTCCAATGACAACAACCTGTCTCACATGCATTTGTTATACCTTGCCACCAGGAGCTCCATCTCTGCCTGGCTGACCATCTGATCCAGGGTTTCCCTGATTTCAAAAAGAGAGGAAAAACAATCAAGTTCCTGAGTCATCTAAATACCATCTAAGTCATGCCTTCACTAAAGGGGCTGAACATTGGGTTTTGAAGAGGAGAAATCTTAGCAAATACAGTGGTGTGTGGTTCCTTGAAGGGCATGATACTTAAACAGATATACGGTATATCTATGGTATGAAAATTTCATGAGGTAGGAGCAGAAAAGGGCTTAGGTAAAAATGTCTCAAATATACTGAAGCTTATTTATTGAAAATGCCCAGTGCATTGCTCTAGATTCTGAAGAGATGAAACTTTACCTGCTCAAAGTTTTAGTATTAGTAAACTTGAGTTACTTTTTCTCCCCCCCCAAAAAAAGTCTCAAATATAAATAATATTAATTTGAAAATTGAAAAAATGAGATATGACTTAGCACAAATAGTTGAATATTTTTACACACAAAAAAATATGTTAATTGGGACTCTGCCCATCAACTTGTTTCTTTATTGGTTAGATATCGTATTTTCTCCACTAAAATGATTTATTGGGTAAATATTCATAAAAATGGCCTTCAAGTTGTATTCTATTTTATTCTAAGTCATAATGAAAAAAATTTGTTAACAGAGAAGGAAAGAGATCTTGGCTACATGGTCCTATTTATTCTTTTAGATATTAATGCTCAGTCTGACATTAAATAAATGATCTAATTTTACCTGGCTGATAGAAGATGTCCTAAAAATCACTACTTACGTCTCTTCCAGGTTCACCAGCAGTGCCAGCCAGGCCAGGAAGACCTTGGGGTCCAGGAGGCCCACGTTCTCCATTCTGTCCATTAACTCCTGGTTTCCCACTTTCACCCTTTGTACAAAGCAATGGAAGATATCATTTAAACTTGTGAAATCAATTTAAATTTGTTATATTTATTTCACTGAGGACAATCCTGCGTTATTCAATTTTTATTGACTTTTTTTCTTAAAATGATGCCTTCTGTAGGGGAACTATGGGGAAACAAGTTTCTTGCATTTTCCAACTTGCTCAGTGACTCTGGATGCCAAAGAGCTGAGCAATTACATGATTATCTCATTCAGAATACATTTTAGTACAATAGATGTAGGTGTTGTAAGGAAATAATAACGGTGAACTTTCATGAAATCATAGGTTTATGATAACCATTAGATTTAGGTTTTATAAACATTTCTTTGTAACTGAAGAATATACACTCAATAGGTTTGGCATATAAGTTAAATACTTCAATAGTGATTTTTAATTTCATGACCATTTATATGGCATTTTGTTGAAATTTTGATATTTGTTGTGGTTAAGTGATCTCTGAATGCTACCAAGGACGCAAAGTCCAGTGGAAGGTGGCTGCTCACCTTGACACCCTGAGGGCCAGGGCTTCCCCTAGGACCTGGCATGCCTGGTGGTCCTGCAAGACCCCGAGCTCCTGTAATTCCTGCAAGTCCGAGTGGGCCTGGAGCTCCCTATTGTGACAGATGATGAAGACATAGTTCCTTGTTACTATGTTTTCCTCTATTAATTTGTGATCAATAATCAAAACAATATTGTCAATCAATAGAGCAATGAAGTCACTCACTGGAGGACCCTGGGCGCCAGGGGATCCCTTCTCTCCTGGTTGGCCAGCGTCGCCTTTGGGTCCAGCCACTCCAGGGTTGCCAGGAGCACCGCTGCTACCTGGAGGACCTGGAGGCCCGTCCTTGCCTGGACCGCCGCTGGGGCCTGGGGGTCCTGGGTTACCCTACAAAGAATTATTTTATATTTGAATATTTATAATGGAAAAAGTTATCTTTTTTCTTATTTTATCTACTTTCAATAATTTTACATGGGACTTAATAGGCAGGTCAGTAGCAATTTGTAAGTTTTTTATGCTATAAATATTTGAATGCTCTTCCTGAAACACAGAATGAGAAAAGACTTTTAAAAATACTTACATTATTGCCAGGAGGACCAGGAAGACCACGTGCACCAGGGAAGCCAGCAGCACCCTATGAAATGATCATTTATTTTTGAATTTCAAAAGTAGAGCAAATATGTACACTGTGCACAAAGAGTAAGCAAAGTCATACATCTGCATTCTCTCGCGTAGACATTTATGGCTTGCTTTTCCCCCTTAGGATTTTTCACATAACTCAAATATGGGTGAGTGATTGTAATTTTTCAACTCTGTTTTAGCTCTCATTTCTTGAAAACAGTTTTCACATAGCAAGACAGGAAGGAATGTTTTTCAATAATAGTACAGAGAATAGTAGTTAGAGGGTCAGTACTTACTGGGCCACCGGGGCTGCCACGTTCACCTTTGACACCTTGAGGACCAGGAGGACCCTATGTGAAATGGAGGGGGGGAGGTCTATGAGGACAGCACCGAAATCAAAATTTGCGAGAAGTGTTGCATCATGGGAAAACAATAACGTTATGAAGAGGTGAAAAGAACTTCAGTGAGGCCATATCTAGACTGCTGGAGCCAAGATTTAAACTTAAAACTGTATTTCCACAAAGATTAAACTCCTGCCATCAGAACGTGCTGTCTCAGCATGAAATATCAAATTAATAATAAGCTACATTTGCAGAAATTAAAGAACTAGAAGGAAGGGAGGAATGAATGGGATTGAAGGAGGGAGGGAAGTATGATTTAAGATAATAATAATAAACTACATGTTTTCCATGGTGGGGCTGGGGACTAGAGAGAGAGAGAGAGAGAGAGAGAGAGAGATGGGAACTTACAGCAGGCCCAGAACCTCCAGGGGGTCCGGCAATACCAGGAGGACCGCCTTCACCCTTCTCACCGGGAGCACCTCTTTCTCCTTTAGCACCAGGCTCACCATTCTGTCCCTATATGCAGAAACAACCACCGGTCACCCGCCATCCTTTACAACAGGCTTGGTTTATCACTGTCTCTTTACAGAATATAGAATTCTTCAGATTGAACGACTTTGAAATAATATAGGAAAGATCTCTGAAAATATGACTGCAAAGTCAGTAAAGACTTTTCCATGAGAGGAGACGATCAAGGAAATATAAAGTGTATATAATTTGCCACTAGAGAGAAAGTTTCTTTAAGGATTGTGCATCTCAAAATGAAGCTTTGAGAAAGATTGAGTTTAGAGTAAATTTTAATTAGGATCATCTTACAGTGAAAGACCTTAGAAATATTTAGAATGTCTATGATGTATTTTAGCCTCACCATGCAGGTAGAGAGGAAGGACTGGCATTTTTATTTCAGCCATTAAATAGGAGGAGTGGGAGTAGTACAACAAAAATAAAAATAAAAAAAGTAACATAACACAACAAGAAATGGAAGACTGAGGCTGGATTAGAACCCAAGTTTGCCTTGCACTTCTGCTGTATTTTTTAGCAAGGTGTTGATTCTGAGTGATTAAATATTCATACTTACAGGAGCGCCAGGGAAGCCAGCAGGTCCTGGAGGCCCGTGTTCACCTCTCTCCCCCTGAAGAGAAAAATATCCCTGTTAGTCGCAATGGAGACACCTTCCCATAGGCAGCACACCTTTTCAGAGATAGACACAAGAAACTAACATAGTATAATTTCTGAAAACTTTTCTATTTCTAAAAAAAAAGTCATGATTGATGCATTACTAAGAAGAAAACAGTGAAATATCTAAAATATTTTATTATATAATTTCAAAAGTTATTTTAAAATATAGTGAAAGGTTAATTGAAAAATTATGTAATTAGTTTATTAAAAATGATTTACTATATAGCTGTCTGTGGTCTCAAACCCTGAAGGCAGAAAATTTCAGATCTATAAGGACTCTTAGGCAAAGGCCTTGTAGATTTAGGAAGTATTAACTTACAAACCTAGAAGCATTCATGGATTTCAAAAATTTTGCTCCAGTATAAGGTTATATTTTAAATTAATTTTCATGAGCATGTTTGAAGTAACTTCAGGTATTGTTTGTATCATTTTTACATTTTTTCCAGAGCTATTTAGAAAAGGTCATGATTTAAAATTGTCTCTTGTGAATTTTAAATTTAATAAATTTTGCATTCCTTTGCGTTTCATATGTTGTGAGTGATAGAACTCTAAAATTGAGACTCGGAGCACCTGGGGCCAAATTGCTAAGGATAGCATGAAGAGATTGTGTCTGAGTGGGTCTAAAATATGCTGAAAATGTCTTTAGCACTTACAGGGCCACCACGAGGTCCAGCTATGCCTGGAAGTCCAGGAGCACCACCTTCACCCTGTAAAAAGGGAAAACAAACAATATGGTCACTGTTCTTCATCCAAGGTCAAAGATACTTTATTTTTTTGCCCAAGTAGGGTTAAGTGTTACCTTATCTCCAGGTTGGCCAGCTGGGCCAGGGGGACCAATGGGACCAGCAGGACCCTAAAGAAAATATAAATATATTTTTAAATTTTGAAGATGAATTCATTACTATCATTCATTTCCTAAACTCGAAATGTGATTTCTCTTGTGGTATGTGCTTTACTCAGTGTGTGATCCTGAAGAGTTTAGTAAATGCAAGTTTCCCTGATGATTACCCTAGAAGACAGTAAGATTCAACAGCAGTTCATTGATTCATTGTTTTTCATCTCTATTGTGGGAGATAAATAGGATGAACTATAGGACATCACAGTAATAATCTTTGAAAATTAAAGTATGGTCCTTTATTCAACTGCTTGATAATTTAAAATTTTTAATTTATCTATTGAAATATTATACATTTTTCAAATTGGAATTTTCAAGTACTAGTTTACTTGCTTTACTTACATTACACAACTGAAGTATTAGATATCTTTAACAATGAATGAGGTCTCATTTATTAAAAGGGAAGTATTTATGAGTTATGAAAACTACGGGAACTATAGTATCTACGAAATAACTGAATTATGCTTATCTGTTGTAATCATATTAGAAGATGTTTGAGAGTAGGAATAGAATTGATTATGACATTTTTGTTTTGTTGTTAATTTTTATTATACAGTAATTATGGATTATCAGAAGATTGCAAAGAAATTTACAGGGACATTCTGGGCTCCTTTCCCTATGTAAACAATCTCAGGCAACCATGGCACAACATCCACACCAAGAAACTTGTGTTACAACCCTTACTTAGTTACTCAGATTTCACCAGTTGTTTTCAACTCAATTGTGTGTCTTTGGGTTTATATGTAGCTTTATATAATTTTATTACATGTGCAACCTTGTATGAACACCTAACTCCTGGCAACCACTAATCTGCTCTAAATCATCAAATTGATACTATCTATAAATATTGTCAGAATGGAATCATGCTGAATGTATCTTCTGAAACTGACTTTCCTTCACTCATTTTGATGTCTCTGAGATGTGTATAAGTTGTTGTATGTATTAATAATCTATTCCTTTTTATTGCTGCATAGTATTACATAGTGCTACCACAGGATTCCAATGTTTTGTAAAATCAAAAGTTTCTTAGTGAGTGGTATTGGTTATCTTGGATTTCAGTGACTCATTATGACTTTAGAATGAGTTTTTTTATTTCCATTCCTTTCAGATAGTGGGAGATATAAACTGGGAATTTAAACAGTTGAGGTATTTTGATCTTTCTAATGCACGGAAAGTGGGTAAAGTATGATCTAATTTTTCATAAGTAGTTTTTGAAAAAAAAAAATAAAAGCCATGTGAAGGACAGTCTCACAGCAGCTGTGGGTGAGGGCCAGCTTCCCCAATCTGAATACTTACTCTTGGACCATCTTTGCCGGGAGCTCCATCAGCCCCTGCGCCACCAGGTTCACCCTGTCAAATAAAAGTCAACGTCAGCAAATGAGAAGTGTCCTCAGTGAAAATCTGCCAAGAAAAGGGGCAGACCTTAGGGTTTTCTATTTCTCAGGGTATATATTAGGAATTGGGAATCTATCTCAAATTCCACCTACCTTCAAATAATAACATTACTTTTAAAAATAGGTTACATTCCAGTTGTGTTGCTTTCCATTAACCCAAAATATCTATTTTATTTCAGAATCAAGAGAAAAGAAGTTAGCACCTTGTCACCCTTTGGACCGGGACTTCCAGGACCACCTCTTTCTCCAGGCATCCCTTGTAGACCAGGAGTACCAGAAGCACCAGGTGGCCCAGGAGGACCAGCAGGGCCCTAAAATCGGGAGAGAGATAGTGAGTGCTAAGATGGAAATGGATTGTTTTTCTAAAATCTAGGTGAAATGAATTCTCTGGGTTACCTTTCCTCCTTCGGGGCCAGGGGGACCAGCACCACCTCTAAGACCTGGAGTCCCTGCCAGACCAGGGGGTCCACGTTCACCGGGGGCACCAGCATCACCCTGTCACAGGAAAATGTGTATCAGAACACTCAAGTCTAGAAATGAATCCAAATATCTTACATAATGTTACTTTTCGTGTATGGTGTTCCATTTGTATTTGGTAACAACTTGGAAATTTTTATAGTTAGAAAAAAATCATGGAAATATAGAAAAACTGTTGGAAACTGGAAATTTTAGGGTATAAACATGAAGTAGGGATACTTAATTCATGAAAATATAAGCTTTCTTGAAACACACATTATCATTATTTTATTCACAAGGCAAATTTTCTAAGTTCTTCTAGCTAAACGCCTCTATATACAATCAATATATTGTCAGTATTTCCCTTTTGAAATTTCAAGTCCATGATTGATTCTATAGGTGCTTATTAACATTAAAAGAATTGAATTTTCCTTATAAAGCAAACTTTACATACTGGAAATGTTCTGAGTTTCTTTAAGTATTTTCACCATGAAATTGCTCTTCTGAAAAAATAATATTTTGGCACAATACACTGGAAATGTATTACTAACCAATTGTTTTAGGAAATACTGAAGAAATTAGGGAATGAATTGAGATATTACCTTGCCTCCTGGGGCTCCAGGTGCACCAGTATCTCCCTTTGGACCCTAAGAGATTGGCATTGTATAGTTGGGTCAATATCAATATGTATTATAATGTAAAAGCAAAATATACATTTGACCTGTTTGTTTAGTGTACACATTTTCAAATCCTGAAGCTAGGCAATCTTTCTTAAGTTCTATTATCTTACGGTAAAATCCAAACCCTTTATGTGTTAATTGCCTTTTCTATAATTTGTCTTTTTTATAATTAACATTTCAAGATATAATATTAGGACAGATACCATAGCATACAAAATGAAAATGTTAGTAGTTGAGAAATAAGACTATTTATCCTTTTGTTTTCTGCGATTTCAAAAGTGAAATGCAACTTACTGCTTCACCGGGCTTCCCATTTTCTCCTGGAGGACCACTGGTACCAGGCAAACCCTATAAAGAGCCATATTTGCACATCAAACACTGCTTTCAGAAAAGCTTCTCACGTATGAATATGTTTCTGCAAGGTAATCCAAAAATGGCCCAATGGTCTGTTTCAAGGTAGAAAATTCACTGACAGAAATGTGAAAATCATACCTTATAAACCCAAATTCCTCTATCATCAATTCTACTTCTGCATGTAATTATAGTAATGAGCATGGTGATATGGAGTTAGTTACATTATACATGTATATTACACAGAAAAATGAGAAGAATCATATAGAACTCTATGAGTTGAATTAGTTCTTTTCTAAGAAGGACATGTTTATAACTGATGGGAGCAAAGGAAGGAGTGAGGGTAGGGTAGAAACTATCATTATGCTGTTAAAACTATGTATATATGTAATGCCTGCAATTGGTTCCCTTTATATAAATTTTAAAAAGTTAAAAAAGACAATAGAGAGAACAATATTCTTATTCTGGAATAAAGATGGAAGATATGCAATGGAAGACAGACCTACAAATTAAGCTTCAGATGAATTGCAATTGTGAGGGATCCCCTCAAATTTGAACAAACTATGAAAAATACAGCTATGAATAGGACATACAGAAAAGTCTGCTAAAAGTAAGTTCTCAAATACATTTAAGTACAAATTCTTACTTGTAATCCTTGTGGACCAGGGGGTCCTGTGTCTCCCTTGTCACCAGATGGCCCCTATGTAGAGAAATACAATGGTACACTCCATTACAAAATGCCCTTGCAATTTTTAGCCAGTCCAATGCTTAACTTTAAAGCAATGATGTGAGAAGGAGAGATGGCCCGAGCTGTGGAAGATATACAAAGCAGACTTGTAAGATATATAGTTTACTTAGAGTTGTTATCATTTAGCTAGTTAACCAAAGAAGCACGTTTCCTAATTGCTTTGGTGAACTATAACAACACAGTCACAGAGTATATAATTTCCAAAGCCTTGCCCCTCTTCCCTCCACCCTCTTCCAACTCCACTTCATATGAGTGAACTTACAGTGGGTCCTGGGGGACCCTGGGGTCCAGTTTCACCATTCTTTCCAGGAGGACCCTAAAAAGAAAAGTTACAAAAACTGATGTAAGAAAGATAAGACAGGCATGAATTTGGATATTCACGCATCTATGAGAAGTCTAGAAGCAAGTAAATGAAATCTACATACCGGGAGGCCAGGTCCTCCAGGCCCACCTCGTTCTCCGTTCTTGCCAGGTGCACCCTAAAGAAGAAATGGCTAATGTTTACTAGTTCTCAAAAGGAAATCACCTGTCATATGATGCTCTCTGATTTTTGGTCTATCTCCTCCACATGCATACACACACATAGAAACATACACAAAACTATACTCAGTTGTATATTTTGTTCCCTTCGTATATGCTACACGATTTTCATATATTCTTTCACACTTTGACAAGGAGACTGAGTTTTGACCATTTCTGCATTTCCAAGTGGAAACTGGAAGATCTTCTGTACCATATTTACGGAAGAAGTCAATGAGGAAACTCACATCATTTCCTTTAGGACCAGGGAAGCCCATGACACCGGGTTGACCTCGAGGACCGGATGGGCCAGGGGGACCTGGGCGTCCACTGTCTCCTTGACTTCCCTAATGAAAAAAAAAATGTATTGAAAAGGTTTGATGAAGATATGATCAAAGCCCTCTCTCTTTATCTAGTTATCCATGTGCATGCAGTCTATTTTGTTTTACTAAGCTTGTAAAAGGAGATTTTTGAAAGGTACATACAGGAGGTCCTGGTTTCCCATCATTGCCTGGTCCTCCTGGGCTTCCGGGCATACCCTGCATTAAAGAAGTCATTAGTCAGGTGATGCAGAATTAAGATATTCAAAAATACATCATATGCTATTTGTACAATTTTGAAATGTCCACTTATATATATAACCTTATATTTTTACACCTGTTTTTTTTTTTCTGTCTGTAAAGCATCTTAGTCAAGTGTTGTATTTTCTTTTCTTCCTGCATTTAACTTTGACCAAGTTTTCCTAATATCATTTTGTTCTGCTTTGAGTCTTACAAAAGCTATAGTGCAGTTTAAGTTGTCTTTGATCTGCCTCCATGTGCCTTCCCTTTTTTATCACCAAAATAAAGCCAAAGTATGTTTCTCTGTACCCTCATTCCTGGACTTCCAGGGGCGCCGTCTCTGCCAGGTTCTCCAGCCACTCCTCTGGGCCCAGCAGGGCCTGGACCACCACGCTCTCCAGCAGGACCCTAAGGAGTCAAACAACTCAATTAGTATTTAAAACCTTTATTGACATAGATGTCAGCAATATTTAGGTTACAAATAGAGATCTTCAATTGACTTCTCAATGGGAGTTGGCATGTTGTTGACATTCTCTACACACAATTACAATGATCTTAGCTGGCATTGCCAAGCCGAAGAATTTTTGAAGCAACTAGGATGACTGCTACTTGCTTAAAAGATATTTAGTGGACTTAGAATCAATTTTTGTACACCTAAAGTAAAATGTCTTTGTTGATATAAAATCCTATTTACATATTATTTAGAATTTTCAAAGAGCTTTCAGGAGTTTCAGTCTATATTATTTTAGCAATGATGCTGTGTTGAAAGATTCCCAATTAACAGATATGTTAAAGGATTCTCCCAGGATTAGGTGACTTGCTTTAGTTACAGAGCTAGGAATGTGGCAGAGCAGGGGCTAAAATCGTTATTTGACATTGGGAATTATTTTTTTTAACTCCCATGAGTTTCAGATATTTAGTTTTTTATCACTGGGAAACTGCATAAAAAGATATACCTATTTGTAGTACTGTTATTACTTTTGGAAAATAGAAATTTGAATTGTTTACCTTTTCTCCTGGAGTGCCACTTGGTCCAGCAGGTCCTCGGAATCCAGGGGCACCCTGGAAATCAGGAGAGCCAAATACTTCAGTCCAAAGGATTAATTCTTGAGCGGCAATGTAGATGCTCTTGCGTTATAAACTCTAAAATGCTTTAGAAGTGGGATGAGTAACTCCACTGAGTGTGAGGTTTCATGGGAACGACAGTGCTGTGGCCTTTCTGTTCGATGCCCCACAGGAAACATACCCTTTCTCCCGCAGCTCCCGGAAGTCCATTGGCGCCAGGCTCTCCAGGTGAGCCGTCTTTGCCATCTTCTCCTTTAGCCCCTGGAATACCTGGAGAACCAGCTTCACCCTAAAACATGATGGCAAAGTACAGGAATTATGACTGGGTTTAGTTACCAAAATTGTGCCTATTTATTATTTTTCATTTTTCTAGGAAATGACCATATCCATTGTGTTAACACTTACACGTTCACCACGTGGCCCTGGCTCCCCTTTGGCACCGTTCTTACCGGGTTCACCCTAAAGTGAAACAAATTTGTTTTTTAAGAACAGGGAGGATTCGACTAATAAAACAATTACCCAAAACACAGTTAAGGGGCCTGAGCTGTGGCACAATGGGTTAAAGGCCTGGCCTGCAGCTCTAGCATCCTATGTGGGCACCAGTTCAAGTCCTGGCTGCTCCACTTCTGATCCAGCTCCTTGCTAATGCACCTGGGAAGCAGTAGAATATGGCCCAAGTTCTTGGGCCCCTGCACCCATATGGCAGAAGCTCCTGGCTCCTGATTTCAGAACAGTCCAGCTCTGGCCATTGCGGCCATTTAGGGAGTGAACCAGCAGATAGAAGACTTCTCCATCTCCCTCTGTCTCTACCTCTCTCTGTAACTCTTTCAAAAAATTAAAAGAAATTTTTTTTTTTTAAAAAATGAAAGAAACACAATCACCTAGAAAAAGTATCATCAAAAAACAAACAAAAAACATAATTCAGCCCTAAGACCATAAACTAAATTTAAATACATTTAAATAAATAGGGAAAAAAAGGTTGATATTTTTGTTGTGGGTTTAAAGCCACACCATCTAGATTGGAAAGAAAAGTAAAGGCAACTTACAGCAGCACCTCGCTGGCCAGGAATACCGTTAGTACCAGGTGGTCCAGGAGGACCCCGGGCTCCCATGAGTCCAGGAGCTCCAGGAATGCCAGCAGGACCCTACGAGCAACCAGAAGGAGACCAGTATGAGCCCGACTCAAACTTTCTTTTCTGAATATCTCATTTAAAACGTCACAAATATATGTCTATGCACAATGCAATAGAGACCGATATGATGTGGCTGAGGTGGGGGTGAGGTGTGGGCTCAGCTTACCATTTCACCTTTGCCACCAGGACTACCATTGTTCCCAGGAGGGCCCTAGTATACAGAGAAGGGAACACATTAGTCATAATGTAAAGGGTGTGTGTACATTTGAAACTGTTTGTTTCTTTGTGAAATAAATTCATTGATGGGAATCATGCATTGTATGGATGAAGTGATTCATCCAATTGTAACACAGCATATAAAATGCAGGCAAAAGTTACCACTATCCAAATAACAAGATAGTATAGACCTTCTGTAAACTTAAATAATGAGTAAATAGGAGAAGCGTTTGTTTTTATTTTTCTCTGAATTTTTCTGATCAGTGATTAGTTTGGTGCACATTCCTCTAGGTACCACACAACTTTTCTATCCATTAACTACTTTTTATGCTGTATATAGAAACATAAAATTGATGAATTCTAGAATACAGCAATCCTCAAAAACTATCATTCTCTACTAATTAATTCAGTATTTATCACAGTGGGGTGCTTGTAGAGCACTGAGCAACATCTTTTTTAAAGAAGCAATTTTAACTGAGGGCAACATTGAAACACACACATCCCTGGAGTGGAGTAAGTGCTGCAGCCCTGTGTCTCAATGGTCGTTTTATTACTTACAGGAGGACCTTGAGCACCAGCATGTCCCTGAGGTCCAGGCTCTCCTCTTTGTCCAGGGGAGCCATTTGAACCAGGGGACCCTGCAGGTCCAACTTCACCCTGAAAGATAAAATCCAAAGTAATTGATTTTCATTGCAACTTTTAATCACTAAGCCAGTTCACCCCAAAAGAAAGAGAGCGAGAGTGAGAGAGAGAGACAGAGAGAGAAGAAGGAAGGAAGGAAAATAAAGAAAAGGAAGACAAAGAAAATCACGAAGGCAGAGAAAAATGGAGAATATATGTATGAGAGAGGATGTCAGAGAGATATCTGGACGATTGAATGTCAGTGAAGAACTCTTAGATTTCAGAATAAGGCTTTAAATATATGTATAGATAAAAAGTTCCATTTGGCTTATATAAAGGAATCATTTCTGAGAAGCAAGACAACAGTTTTCTGATGTCTTCAAGATGTTTACCTTAGCACCAGGGGATCCAGGGAATCCTGCTGTTCCAGGAGGACCAGGTGGGCCCTGCAAAAATTAAGTAGTATTTCAAGGATGTGTATTCAAACAAATGAAATTTATTATTACTAGTAAATAATACATGAGCCTCTGCCTGCAGCACCAGCATCCAATATGGACACCAGTTCGAGTCCTGGCTGCTCCTCTTCTAATCCAGTTCTCTGCTGTGGCCCGGGAAGGTAGTGGAGGATGGCCTAAGTGCTTAGGCCCCTGCACCCACATGGGAGACCCGGAAGAAGCTCTTGGTTCCTGGCTTCGGATCGGCCCAGCTCCAGCCATTGAGGCCATTTTGGGAGTGAACCAGTGGATGGAAGACCTTTCTTTCTGTCTCTCGCTCTCACTGTCTGTAGCTCTATCTCTCAAATAAGTTAAAAAAAAAAAGTCTTCAGTGTTCACGTGTGAATATCATGCAAAAAAGCAATATGATAAAATGAAGAAAGAATAAAACTTGAGGTTAGAAAATATGAATTTCTCCTTACTTCCAACATGAATTCCAGGCCTTTGTTCAGATTATTTATTCCTGAATTTTTGTACTCTCATTTATACAATGGAGGTAACATTCGGGTCTATTTTGTAGGATTTTTTTCCAGATGTTATAGCTAGTATTAGGTATTAACTAACATTGTAAACATCATATACATGTTAGGAATTGGTCAAGCATATAAAAGTTTAAGAACTGAGGTTTGCTTATTGGTTCAGTGCTACTTTCTGAGTAAAGCTGAATATGGGTCTACAACAGCATTAAATTGAAAAGAAATCATAAAAATAGTTAAGTAGAAAATAATGCATGCTTTATCTTTATAATATAAATATATAATATTAAAATGTACAGTCCAAAATCTTTCATTACCCTGAAAACAAATTAGGGTTAGATACAAAGTCACTCACTGGTTGTCCGTCGCTACCTCGTGCACCATCGTTACCTCGAGCCCCCTGAAAAGAGAAGTTTGTCTCATAAATATTTTTACTTCTGAAAGTCTGATTGAAAGAAAATTTTGACAAAAATTCTGCTGTAGTTGAGTTTTTCTTAGAATATTCTTAGTACTAGTTACCCATTTTTAGTTCATTTATTAAATACTCTGATATACGGGCCCAGTGTTGTGGCATAGTGGGTAAAGTTGCTACCTGCAATCAATGCATCCCATATAAGGGCCCTGGTTAGAGCGCCAGCTGTGCCAATTCTGATCCAGCTCCCTGCTAATCTCCTAGGAAAAGCAGTGGAAGATGGCCCAAGTGTTTGGGCCTCTGCACCCATGTGGGAGACCTGGATGAAGCGCCTGACTCCTGGCTTCAGACTGGCCCATCGCTGCCTGTTGCAGCCATTTGGGGATTGAACCAGTGGATGAAACTCTCTCTCTCTCTCTCTCTCTCTTTCATGCTGAGCTTTAAAATGTATAAATAAATAAATCTTTAGATAAAACAGACAGCAACTGTAAGATTCCTGGTTGCTTCCCTATAATTACAGTGAAAACACTTGTGAGGTGACTTCAAATATAATTTTGTAGGAGGAACATTGTCCTGCAAGCCTGAAAACACCCACTCGGACACTTATCTGTCACTGAGCAGTAGGTGTTTGGGATGGGGCGGTACTCACTGCAGCTCCAGGAAGTCCTGGCCGTCCTCTTTCACCAGGAGCCCCTCTTGGGCCCTACAGAAGAAAGTTTAAGTATTGTTTCATGTTAAACTTGACATTTAAGGAAATTTGTTTGCGGAGGTCAATAGCAAAACTGAACATTCTATGATAAGAATGATAATTACCATTGGTCCAGGGGCTCCATTTTCACCAGGAAGACCATTTTCACCCTAGAAACATACACAATTTGATTTCTGTTAGCGTGTTATTTGATTTATCAGAAATCTAAAAATTTGAATAGCAAATGGAAGTAATTGTTAGGTTTTACTACAATAGTCAACCATTTGTAATTCAGCCTCCTTATGTTAGGAGTTTTCATGGAAATTTTAATACTTCAATTGGTTATCATATGTACATTAGTATGTAAAATTCAGGTAAATGTTACAAAAAATTAAGCTCCATAAAATAAATCTGAAACATAGATTTAAAAATTCAGTGAGTTTACTGGTGAAAATATGATATTCTGTGGCTAACCTTTAATCCAGGAGCACCTGTTTCACCCTTTTCTCCATTTCGTCCATCGAAGCCCTATGAAATACATAAAAGTAGCAAAGATATTAAAATCTATTAATAATCTTAAATAGTAACTGAACTTTATACTGAATCTTTATAGCTTTTACTGCATAGCAATATTTGCGATGTTAATGTAAACAATATACAACTCTTCTAATTGGGTTGAGATATTCAACACTGATTTATAAGAAAAAGCTGAATTAACTTTGTAGTGTAATTCAGTTTATTTAGAAAGTTGTCTTAACTGTGGAGAAGCAAACATAGGTTTCATATGTTTTATTTCTCTTACGCTGAGAAATTTTGAATTCAGTTGGGTTGAAACTACTTAATGTTTTGCAAAACAGAGTTGTTTGATTCAATCTATAGATCATATGAGTAAGGCAATGAATAATCTATAATAAATATTTTCATTTTTCTTCTAACAGTGATGGTAAGAACATTAAATTATGCTTTCCTGAGACTTTCCATACACTTAAAATCAGCTCAATTATTTGGTACAAAATAACCATTTTACTCAAAAATTAGGATTGCTAGGCATTTAAAAATAAATCAAATCCAGTTGTCAGAAGCAACGACATTTGGCATATATTCAGTTGTCCAATATGTTGGGTAGAGAACATAGACAAAATGGAAGGGTTTGTAGGCAAATTAAAAACTCTACTCACTCTGTGTCCTTTCATACCAGGGAAGCCAGGCATCCCAGCAGGACCTTTGATACCCTAAAAATTATGAATGTAAAGATGTTAATGAACCTTCAGATAGAATAATAATCTACCAATAAAACACCTCTATTATTAAGCTGATTACAATTACATTATAGAGTAATATAAGGTAAGACAATCTTGATTACTCCAATTGATTGATTAACTGAAGACTTACTGGAGGTCCAGGCAATCCTCTCTCCCCAGGTCTTCCAGGTCGCCCTGATTCTCCCTAGGTAGAGAGATAAGGGATACACAGGTGGTCATGTAGAAGGAAATATACAATAACCCAATGAGTGGATTGTTCACTTTGCATTTTTCCTACACAGGTCACACTAAAATGGTTTAAGATCAGCTTTCTTGATAAAAGCAATGAGGAAGGCTTCTCTCACTTTAAAAAAGATAACTTATAAAAAGATAGCACAGATATCTCTCATCACTTAATTCAGGTCCTTCCTCAACTCAGTAAGAGGAATTTGCCCCTGAAACTTAATTGGTAAAGGAGGACTACCATAATGTTAAAAGTGCTTTTACATTTTCAAGATCATGAAGTACTGATACCAAATTCTTTATTACAGGAGACTGAATAAAATTATTTCTCCTCTAGATAATTGTGTATTTACTGTTTGGGTCTTCCTTGACATACCAAATAACATTTAGGGGTACTCAGCAAATGGTATGTGTAACCACGCAAGTACAATATAGTAATCAGCTATTAGTTTGAGCTGAAGTGTTGAAATAATTTTTGAATAACATTTTTCCCTCTGGTATTATGGCACAGATCATATTCTGTTTAGAATATTATAAGTTGAATTTTGGTGTATCTTCATTTAGTCCTTGAAAACTTACATCTTTTCCAGCAGGACCAGATGGACCAATAGCACCAGGAGGTCCTGGAGGACCCTGAAAATAAGGAAATAACAACAAGCATATTGTAAATTTATTCTGCTACAGTTTATTATTATATATTATGTATATTTCAGGAACCTTCTTTTAAATGTTTTCATTGTATTTCATCTTGAACATATTTGCTGAATATATTATACATTTATTATATAATTCTTTTACTAAAATTCATTAGCCTATTTTAATGAAAATAAGAACATCAAGTATCTAAATTTTATATACATGTGTGTATATATAAATTCTGGTGGAATTTTACATTTTTAAGATATTGAATATGCTACCTAAATATAAAGGTATTTCTAAAAATTTTATTAAAATACCATTTTCTTCATTTTTATACAGCATATTCTTCTAGAATATTGTATCAGACTATGCTCATTTCTACTGTATTAATATATATCTATATGATATATGTAGTCTCTATTGATATATATTTATATAAAGAGAATAGATATAAGGGTTAATAAGTGGTTTTAATAAAATATTATTTCTATTTGTTAGAGGATTTGTGTCAACTTTAGGAAGTAGACTATTGTGTTGGCTAACTAATGAGGGAATACCTATAGTAACTGTTTCTAAAATATCTAAATTATGCAAAGAGATCAAAAGAGATCGATTCTGGATATTAATACTTTGTCGAGTAAGTAGCTTGCCATGTTTTCTTCCGTTTTATCAGATGTCTCTTTACTGATTGCTTACTTTGCTGTGCAGAAGCTTCTGTGTTTGATATAAGCCAATTTTTTAGCTTTCTCTTTGTTGCCTGGGCCTTGGGAGTCTTACACAAGTAAGACATGCATCAGTATCTTGTAGTATTTCCCCTACATTTTCTTCCAGCAGTTTCATATTCTTAGGTCTTAAATGTATGTCTTTTATCCATCTTGAGTTGATTTTTGTTGATGGTAAGAGGTAGAGATCTAATATATGTCCAGTTTTGTCAGCACTATTTATTGAAGATACTATTCTTTCTCCCATGTATTTTCTGGTCATTTTTCTCAAATATCAATTGACACTATGCACACAGATTAGCTTCTGGCCTCTCTATTCTGTTACATTGATCTATGTATCAGTTATATTCAGAATTTGTAGGCACTCAAAAACTCAACAAGAACAAAAAACAGACCAATCCAGTTTCAGAAATGGGGAAATTATGTGAACAGATACTTCTCAAAAGAAGAAATAAATATGCCCAACAAATGCTTGGAAACAATGCTCAATATCACTATCCATTAGAGAAATGAAGCTCAAAACCACAATGAGATATCACCTCACTCCTGCCAGAATGGTTATTATCCAAAAGTCAGTGAATGACAGATGCTGGTGAATATATGGATAAAGGGGAACTCATGTACTGTTGGTGGGAATGTCAATTAGTGCAACATAGTGGAAAACAGTATGGAGTTTCCTAAATAACTAGAAGTAGACTTGTCACATGATGCAGCAATACTACTACTGGGTAGATACCCAAAATTCATGAACTCATTGTATCAAAGAAACACTTTCTCCAGCATGTTTATAGCTGCACTGTTCATAGTAGCAAAGATATGGAATCAACAAAGGTATCCATTATTAGATAAATGAATAAAGAAAATGTGATTATATATATATATATGCATATTCCATTATGTGTGTGTGTATATATATATATATGATAGAATATTATTCAGCTATAAAAAAGAATGAAATTCTATCTTTTGAAGCTGATTTTGACCTGAAAAAGAATATTTTGAGTGAAATAAGCCAGACAGAGAAGGACAAATACTACATTCTCTCTCATATGTGGGAGCTAACATAAAAGAAAGAAAAAAAATAAATGCCTTTGTGTATCAGTTTTGAAATATGAAATACAATGTTTTATCAAAATTTGTTTTAAATCTTTGTCAATTAAATGCTTAGAAAGTATATACCAGTATAGTTATAATGATTTTTTACTGTTTTTAAATTTCCTTTGTATGAGTTGAACATTGTTTTACTGTTTATAGTCCTTATCTGTATTTCTACTGGACCATGGTCCTTTTACTTTTTCTGTTGAACTTTTTCTTTAGTAGACCCAATAAACCTATGGTTATAATGTAAATTAAAAATATATTATCTGAAAAATTTTTAAAAATAAAGAAAAAAAGGAGTGCACAAGATCTTTGAAACCAGTTTAAGTATCATAGAAGTGGTATTTGTTATTCAAATATTTAAATATAAACTTAATGTGTACTCTATAGAGATCTATCATCTTTTAAAAATAAATATTTCTCTGCAGAACATTTATTAAGCATAGGTTATTTGTTACTTACAGCAGGACCAGCTTGTCCAGGTTCACCAGGGGGACCTTGGTATCCTGGAGAACCCTAGTGAGCACAACAAATGTATTATTATTAAAGTAACATAATCTTCATATATTTCATTTACGACTCAAAGATAGTAACACATCAGGATTTGTGAATATAGTCAGTAAATTTTATTCCTGTTTATAACAATTAAAACCCATTTTTTAAGTCAGAATAAAATTAATGTTATTGCATCCCATTCATTTCATTCCATTGAAAATAGATTGGTTCCAAAGGAAAAGCATATTATATGCAAACTAAATGTGGTGTTTTAGAAAGTTTTTTTTTTAGATTATTTATTTGAAAGGCAGAGTGACAGAGAAAAAGAGAGTGTGAGAGAGATCTTCTGTCCACTTTTTCACTTCCATATTGTCCACAACACCCAGAGCGAGGTCTGGCCAAATTCAGGAGCCAGGAGTTACATCTGGGTTCTCACATGGTGATTTCATTAGCAAAAAGATAGATTTGAAGCATAAAGGGCTTTTAATTGTAAATAGTAGTTGATAGAAAGGACTTAAATGTGGAATTCCAACATTTTTGGAAAAAAAAACAAGCTTCTCAATTATGATCTAACTATTTGGAATTATGCATGTTTGAATGGCTAAATTTCAGTAGGATCTACACTTACTTGATTCTTACAGGAATGAAGAAGAAAGCACTGATGTGTGTACTTACAGGGGAGCCAGGATGACCAGATGTACCAGGGGGACCGGGAGGGCCTGGAGGACCCTGGAATGACAATTGTAATGATCAATACAAAATAAATGAATAAAAAATTTATTTTATACATGCACCAAAGTTATAATTCTGTCTAGATACCATGCTGACATCTTTAAAAATGTGAACAACTATGTGTCATTATTTGATATTCATGGGTGTACTTAATTTTATGAATTTACAATGAAGATCTCAGTAACAAAGTTCACTGTCAATCTCATTATCATAGAGTTGACAAAATTTTTTTGTAAATGTTATAAAATATTGATCCAAACTCCTAAAAAGGAATTCAAAATCTGTAAACATTCAGTACTAAATGCTATGAAAATTTCTCCACCAATGTCTTGAAGATTTCCTTCATATTTCCTTCTACAAATTTCATAGCTTCAGAGCTTACATTTAGAACTTTCATCTATCCTGAATGGATTTTCACATATGGTGAGAGGTAAGGATTTAATTTCATCTTCTGTCTTTGTATAACCAACACCATTTATTGAAAAGACTTCCTTTTCTGCAATGCATGCTCTTAGCACCTCTGTAGGAAATCTGTTGGCTATATGTGTATGCATTAATTTCTGGGTTCTCTAATTTCCATTGATCAATGTGTCATTTTTATGCCATTATCATGTTTTAATTGCTATAGCTTTTTAACATGTGGATAATACTATACTGGTGAAGCAGTAGTTCCTAGCCAGACAGTCAAATTCAATGTGGAAAAATATTTATCTGTACACCACTGGTCCTATGTTCTAAGCCTCTAAAACAATGTTCCAAATCAACCCTATGGCTCATAACTATATTGATATAGATGTCACAGGGTTGTATTGACATGGAGATTTAGATACACACATAAGAATAATCACATTTGTGGCACTCATAACAAAATCAAACTGATTTATCATTGTTCAGAAATATAAACTAGAAAACTTTCAGTATTAGAGAAAGCTATATCTAAATGCTGATAATAAATTTCTAAAGCAATATTTTTAATTAAATTTTCTCTTGTAAATGCTAGTTTTGAATGTCAGCAAATGGTGTCTCATTATTTGTCTTTTTAAAATAAACTCTGTATATTTGATTAAAATAGGAGTCATAATGTCATTGTAGTTTAAATTTAAGTTAACTAATGTTTAAATTAGTTAATGTAATTTCCTGTGGCTTTAAAACATACAAAAAAAAAGAAACCAAAGCATTAAAACTTGAGAGAGTTGTAGAATGCTCTTTTCCCCCATTTACTTTACACCAGTTGTTAAGTCTTTTCTAACAGGTCATTAGAACCCAGAACAAGAATTTTGTTCTCCTTAGGCTTGGAAATCACAAATATGCGATTCAATAATCTGAGTGGCAATCCTCCGCAGTTCTAGAGAAACCAATGACTTGCTTTATTTATACTTACATATTTGTTTTTGCAGTGAAACTATAACCTCCTTTCTATTCCTCCTCGTGGGAAGCTGTTCCAATGCAATGATCTTTTACATGGGACACCAAGTACCATGTGCATGTGCTTAGGTTTTAACGTTATTGATGTTTTTTCCTATGAAAACTCTAGGTCATTTTCATGGAGGAAAATCCTTCAGGTACAAGATTAGTAACTATTATTTAGGGTAGATATAGTTAAAGAAGCAGTGACTTCTGGAAATCTTCGTGTTTGATTTGAAGAATGGCAGTGAGGATGGGTTGTTATATTGGGCATTTGTTGCTTAAGTTGTCATCTATAAAGGAGTATTTAATAAATTAAATGACATTAAAAGAAGTTTATGAATAAACTAGGTGAGAAAGAGGAAAGTGGGAGTGAAAAGAAATAAAATTTTATTAAACTCAGAGAATATATGAATGTGAGACCTAAGCATGAAGGCAGGTGAACTTTGTTAGAGGTGGTTATGTTAGGAAGTGGCAATATAGGCAGGATGATGAGTAAGAAATTAACTAGGATAGAATCAACAAGAAATTGCTACCTTTTCCCCAATCAACCTTAATTAAGAATAAGCTGTTTTATACAATTACACAAAAATGTTGTGTTCCCAGGAGGGCAACCATTCAAAATCTAACAAACAAGAAAGATAAATCATGTGCTAAAAACAGTCAGAAACATTTGTACATACAGCTGGCCCAGGATAGCCGCCGCCAATTCCTCCTATGCCAGACTTGACATCATAAGAATCGAACTGGGGAGAATAGTTCTGCAGCAAAGAGAAAAGATAGATAAAATCATTTTAATACAGAGACCATAGATATTTCCAAAAGCATTTAGATGTGCATGAAGCATCTACTATTCACTGGCAGAAGGTTTCTGCCTGCCAGAGGTTATGATATATGTTAATTATCTCACTTATCCTTTCTACATAGTTTTGATATCAGACATCCTACACATGGCTTTGATATTACATATCCTACAGAAATGTTTGTGAATGCATAAATACTTCAATTATATGCTATTATTCAAACTATTATCTGTTATTAAGAATCTGCTATTAAGAATATTATCTATTATTAAGAATTATCTGTTGAATTACTAAGATATGACCACAAACTACTTACAGCTCAAGGAATACTGAGATTATAAAACTCAACCTTTTTATTTTGAACAGAAAATTGAAGTCAAATTACTTTTCCAACAGTTAATGATACAAATGAAATTCATATCTTATGGCTTCTGGTTAATATGCTTAATTGATAAGCCTACTCAGAGAAATCAAGCAATTAAATCAAATAAAGGATCATAAGTTTAATGGATCCCCCTAGAACTTGTTTTGTCTTGAGTTCTAGGTGTAGAAATGTGTCCTATTTAATTACTAGGGTAAGAATTAGATGTTAGCCTTTGCTTCTTATTGAAATGTCTTCTGAAAATCACTTTTTAAACCTATGCAGATTTGTGTATGTTTTCTAAATTCACCTAATCCATGAAGCAGAAATTTTGTCATGTTTATTTATTTGATTATTTGTTTCATTTGTAGAGTTAATTGGTTGCCACGATGTAGGAAAGGCAATAAGGTGTTCTGCAGACTTTAAAAGAGCAATTGCATAGGCACAAATAATCCTGCTGATTTAAAGTCAATAAAGAATGCTTACAGTTAATTTTTGTCTGAAACTTTCAAAGCTTTACCATCAAAGTTAGAAGGGTAATAAGGTATGGCTGCTGCATTCTTAATTCCCTAGATTAATTCTTTGGGGAGTTGATAGCTCTCTTGGTTCTCAAACATAATTGAATATGAGGGATTTTCAAAAACTTCATGGGAAATGCATATTATCAAAAATTAAACTTATGATGATAAAATAAATGAAAATGAAAATATGCCATGGTAACAATTAAAAGGAAAAATAAGGAAGGAGGAGGGGGATGGGAGAGTGAGTGGAAGGGAGGGTGGGGGGGATAAAGTACAACCATGCCCCAAATCTGTGTATAAAAATTACATGAAATTTGTTCACCATATAGATTTTTCAAAAATGGAATTCAAATTATTTTCATAACAATATAAATTTGTCTTTAATTCCACTTTCCATGTCATGTGCCTGCTGAGAAGTTAAGAAATGTTGGAAGGAATTAGCAGCAATAGCGTTAGCATTAAGGGGAAGCATGAATACGCACAAAGCACTTAGAACAATGCCTAGCACACATTAGTACTAATAAGGATTTGTTAAATAATAAAATTAGAGAACAGATGGAAGGAATGACAATTGTGAGAAGTAATATAAACCACAGAAACAAGAAGAATTAAGATAGTTTTACAGAGGGATCTTTCAGTACTGCAATTTATTACCTGAGTACCAGTAGGGCATGATTCACAGATTCCAGGGGGGCCAGGAGAACCAGGGGAGCCTGGTTGTCCTGGAATACCAGGGTCACCATTTCTCCCAGGAATACCAGGAGGGCCCTAAGAGAAGCACAAGTAAAAGTAAACAAAACAGTGAAAAATCTGGATGATTAAAAAATCATGAGATTGTTGCTGCTCTGCAAATATAAATGATATATTTTCTTGGAAATCAATTTGTATTCAAGCAATATGAGTAATTTAAGTGTAATGCATCTCTATATATTTGTCTAGATTTTATTTTTTAAATTGATAATGGGATTGATGACATTATATGAATTTTGAGGCAGCTGCATCTTGAACAATCATTTGGTGTCATATTTCAAACATGCAGCACTAAAGAAAATGTATGAATGATGAGAATTAATATCTGGAAAGCATGTGAAAAGGAAAAGAAAAGTCAACTAGAACTGGAACTACCATTAGCATTAACTTCAATCAACTGGAGAATATTTACTTACTGGATCTCCCTTAGGTCCTTGAGGTCCTAGGCCATCAACAGTGCGGGGAGTCTAAGGAATGAAAAAAATATGGGTTAAAGAAGACATCTTAAAACTTATCCACAAAATACCTCCCAATTTACATGTTTATTTCTTTTTTTCTTCTTCTTCTTTTTTTTTTTTTATAGGCAGAGTGGACAGTGAGAGAGAGAGACAGAGAGAAAGGTCTTCCTTTGCCGTTGGTTCACCCTCCAATGGCCGCCGCGGTCGGCGCGCTGCGGCCGGCGCACCGTGCTCATCCGATGGCAGGAGCCAGGAGCCAGGTGCTTTTCCTGGTCTCCCCATGGGGTGCAGGGCCCAAGCACCTGGGTCATCCTCCACTGCACTCCTGGGCCACAGCAGAGGGCTGGCCTGGAAGAGGAGCAACCGGGACAGAATCCGGTGCCCCGACCGGGACTAGAACCCTGTGTGCCGGCGCCGCAAGGCGGAGGATTAGCCTGTTGAGCCACGGCGCCGGCCACATGTTTATTTCTTAACCCAGTTTATATCCAGTCACACAAAGTTGCAATGTTCACTTTCTGCTTGTGATATCAACGTGACCTTTGGGCAGACCCAACTATCATTTCCTTTCAGACTCCCATGCTATTTAGGTGTTTAAATATGAATGTTGAAGATATATAGTTTTTCTTTCAACTCACAGTTGTTTCAGGCGCTGGGCAAACTGCACAACATTCTCCAAATGGGATTTCTGGGTTGGGGCAGTCTAAATTTTCTTCATCACATATTACATCATCACAGAGAACATATCCTCCATCACAGATGCATATTTGGCACGGTTCGGGTTTCCAGACATCTCTATCGGCATAGGACTGGCCAAGGTGAGTGCATCCTCCAGCAGGTGCTGGAAAAGAAGTTAGAGGGTGTGATGTTTCAAAACCCTTCAGTAAAATGAGATTTTTGTTTTGCAGCAACACCTATTTACAATAGCCAAATAAAGATAGTTTGAACAATTTCTTCATTTAATGAGAGAATCATATTTTTCCTACCTAATTTCCAACTAGTAAGAGAACTGGGGA
This sequence comes from Sylvilagus floridanus, assembly GCA_949820135.1. Lineage (NCBI taxonomy): Eukaryota > Metazoa > Chordata > Mammalia > Lagomorpha > Leporidae > Sylvilagus > Sylvilagus floridanus. The sequence continues at coordinate 131,888,499 of OX463236.1, read as the reverse complement.
CAGACATTTGATGCCATGGTCAAGACTCTCCTTGGGATGCCAAAATCCCCTATGGAGTTTCTTGATTTGAGTCCCAGCTTTGCTCCCAATTCCAGCTTCCTGCTAATGTGTACCTTAGGAGGCAACAATTGATGGGTCAAGTAGTTGGATTCCTGCCACCCAGATAGGAGATCTGGATTGAGTTCTGATTTCCTACCGAAGACCTGACCCAACCCTGGTTATTCTAGACTTTTGAGTAGTAAATCAGCAGATGCTAGACCTATCTGTCTTAGTTCTGACTCTCTCTCATCTCTCTGCCTTTCAAATAAACAAAATAAGTAAATGAACATTTAAAAAAAAAATCAAGTCTGTGTATTAACATAAAATTGGTAAAGCATTTTTGATTTTCAATAAGACTAATAGGTATTTTAATTCCATTTATATTAGGAATTTAACATCAATGGATAGCACACAAGCATTGAAACATTTATTTATTGATTATACAATTGAAGATAAAACTTATTACCCAGTTGCTATTCTTTGTTTTAACACTAGCCAGGAGCATTAACTAAAAAGATGATTTTGTCACTAACTCTGAGTATTTTCTGGATTTTCTTAACCTTATTGAGAAATTCAGGAGCAAACTCAGCTAATCTTAGCAACATTAAACTCTTGCATATTTTCCTAGGGAAACTTTTAGCCAAGTTTATAGTATATAGAGAATGTCACAATAGCTCTATTAGGCATTAGTAGGTCAAAATGATATGATGCAATATATTGCATATCTTACATGGATGTAAAGGAGTTTCCAAGTCACAGAGCAGGTGAGGGGGGGATTTTTTTTAAAACAAACTCTGGCAAGGAGTACATAAAAATTATAGGGAAAGATATGAATCATGACGGTGTATTTGTGGCTTAAAATGGTAAAAAATTTGCTTCAACCAAAATTTTAGGCTTGGTTCCTATTTATATTCAAGGTACTGAAATTTCAGAGGCTATTAAAAATGAATCAGCTAAGTGGTTGCCAAAATGAAACCTGGTTTTAATTTTTAAACATTAACTATGGATTGTGGCTAAATACAGTATTAGTTATTGAGGATTACTGTGAAAGTTTGCCAATAATTGAGTAAATAAGTCATTCTTTTCTAAAAATTTGCAAAAAATTGTTGCGAATAACTTGATATATTCTTTGACTTTTTTGTGTGAGGGTGAAATTTTCATTTTCTCAAAGTTACAGTCTTTAAAATGTCTATGGAAGAAGATCTGGTTTGGAGGAAGCAGGAAGTTTAAAATGCACCTTTTCCTGCCTAGTAGCCAAGAAGTCTTCCAGTGGTCCTGAGGTTTTCCCATCTAGACACTACATATAGCAAGGAAGAGCACATTTTTAATCATTGGTTCTCTATCTTCTTCTGGTCTGAGGTTAACAATAATTTAGTTTCATGATAAAGATTTTGGTTTAGAGATTTAACTGATTTAGTAAAGTGCACCAAAAAGAAAAAAATATCAGAGCCTATAGATTCTGCTGAGTACTGAAATTCGTTCCTTTTTTTTTTCATTTCCTCTAATGTGTGCAGATACATATTTAATGACTTGTGCAATACCTGTAACTCATTTCAAGAAATTTAAAAATCTGTTCTTATTTTGAATTACAGTTTCTTAATGTGGTCTTTAGCTAATCAAAGACAGTATTATTATTCAATTGTAATTTTAAATAAGCAAAAAAGAATCTATTTGGAAAGTTATTCTAGTTCCTCCTCAATGTTTGAAAGAGATAGTTGAGAACAGGGGGAATATCTATTTTCTAAGGAACATGTCTTTATTCATTGTGAACATTAAAGGTGAATACCAAAATGCTTGCCTCCGTGCAAATAAAGTAGGCCTATTTTTAAAGGTGTTGTGGAAAATATGATGGTATTTCAAAAAGTTCATGGAAAATGCATATCATGAAAAAAGCTATGCAAGGATCTCAAAATTTTTGCACCAAAATAAAGTTACTTTTTATTTTCTGCAAACTTTTTGAAGTACCATTATGAACAACCTTTCTTTCATATTATGAACAGTAATAATGTAAAAGGATGTATGCACTAAGCTATTTGTATATATTAGAGCTAAAATCAACTGTTTTTCAGATGAGGTCTGAAAGTTTTGAGATGAAAGATTGCCCAGTAAAATCATTTGTAAAACATTAGATCTTTGCATAGGTTTTCCCTTTTAATGTGAATCATTTTAAATCTTTCTTTAAATCAACTTTATATGAAATGCTCCAACAGGTCAGTTTCAGCTCAAGATTTTCCATTTTGTAATCTGAATTTCAAAGTCCTATCCTCTCTATGAAAAAATGACTAGATTGTGCTAATGATGTGTTCGACTTTTTGTCTCTGGAGAAGGATTATCTTTCTATAATTAATATGTTACATAACAAAAACTAGTTACTGAATGTCAGTGACAAAAGAAGACAAATGAGGATAACTGGAAAATAAATCAAGAATCTCATATTTAAAATATATTTCTTCCCTATCTCTTAAAATTCCTTGCAATGAACATAAATCTTCTTTTCTCCACTATGTAATCATTCTTCTATGTTTATGTCTCGTTTGTGGGTTCTCATACTACAAAAAAAATACATTATTTTCTATTTGCTCTGAAAACTATAAATGAACAGGTTGTAAATAAATTTGTTAGAATTACGTGAAGTTCAGTATTAACAAATATTGCTATTTAGCTATTGTTCCCAAATTTTCTTAGAAATCTTGTGTAGTATCCTTATTAAAATGCAGATGCCTCAACATATAATTTGAGTGACTTTTTTCTTCTGATTTGCACATGACAGTTAACATGGTGTACGTATGCTTTATTTTACATTAGAAAGTTCTAGGTAAAAGAGAAAAGATTGGATGGCTAAAAAAATAAGAATTAGTGTAGTCTTGTTTGAAGCCATGCTATTTTCCATTCATTTGAAAGGAATGTAGCACTCCTGAAAAATCACTCCTTGTGGAAATTGATGGCTGACGTCCAGTCCATTCTGATTCTCTACCTCAGTCACCTATGCTGAAGACTGGAGTTTTGTGCAGCTTCCTCTTAGTTATTATTATACCCTCAACCAAATATGGTCAGCAAGAGGTTTGTCTGGAAGCTAAACCTCTCACACAGCTGTTTCATGGTTCTCTTAGTTTGAGTGAGTAGTTGTAGACAGCGAAATCCTGACAATGCCAAGGGAAAGGAATTTTGTTTTCAGGAGAAATAAAATGTTGTAGTTAACTGCAGCACTTACAAGTAGAATGGAAAATGGGATTCGGAAGTAAGTTATCTCATATTATTCCCTTATCTCCTTAGATATCTATATTTAGAGCAATTTGGAAAAAATGAGTTAAAATGTTTTTGCAAAATAACCTCATTTTACTACTAGGCAAATTATTTTTTTTTCATTCATTTGCTTCCTTTATTTGTTGTTATTTAGACTAAGATTCTCTGTTGTAATTTGTAATTAAGTTTCAACTTCGTATTTCTTGTCATTTGGTATTTCTATTCCTTATTACATAGCACATTTCTGAAATAAATATACCTGTGTGTACAACAGCAATACATAAGAGTCAATCATCTCCTTGTTGGGATCTAAGATATGAAACACAATGAAGTAGCACAGGATATAATCCATTTTTAGCTTCTTTTCCTTCCTAAGTATACTGTGAAACTTTAGAGAAATAAATCCAAGTGACTTAAGTTTATATTAGCATAAAGTTTACTTTTGTTGTTCTTCTTTCCACTCTTTTAATTTTAAATCGTGCTGACTTGAAAGACTCCTACTGCTGACTAAAATATTTTGTAAATTATGCTTGTTTTAATGCCATTTTTAGTGTAAAAACATATTACCTAAAGCATCTAATAAAACTGTTAATTTAGCTTGAGTGACCAGCACTTTTCTTCCCTTTTTCTTCTTATTGAATCCTTATCTTGGCAAAGGTGTTTTTAATCTGGAAATCTAAAATCACAGATGTGCATTGCAAATTATTATGACATCATTTTCCATTACTTCAGAAAGTTGAATGCTTTATAAGTGTGTGTATTTGGAATTAATATAGAATCCAATTAAAATATGTTTGGTTTGGCTCTTTAATGATATGATGTTTGAAAAATATGCATTTGTATTGAATATGCCTCTGCTACTTAGGTATTTATCAGAATTTCTTAAAATATGTTATATAAATTAATAAAAACACCAAATTAAAATCTACAGACAATGTGAAGAGATAATTTTAATTTAAAAATACTGTTTGCATGGACAAAGTAGATTCTGTTGATCCTTGTCCCCACCAGAAGAAAAAAAGAAAGAAAACTTTATAACTCATTATTTCTGGATGTTCTCTGGTTTTATTTCTTCTCAACACATGATTTTAGGACTCCAATTAGAAATTTCTCTTAAGTGGATTATTGTTGTATCAAGCCAAAAATAAAAATAGGGAATTGGAATATTTGAAGTATTTTGTACCCAATAACCAGCAATTGCATCCATAATATGATCTGACCAATTATAAGAACACTGAAAAAATATATTCTAATAGTAGTAATGTTAAATTGTGTATTTTGACTACGAAAATTCTATATCCTCTCTTCCTTTTCAGTAAGATCTTTGATTTCTTCCTTGGAATAATTTATTGGCCAGTGTTGAGCTAGGGCTAGGCAGAGTTTGTATAGTTCCTCTTATGTTGAAGCTATTGCTGCAAATAGTTTGTAATATCTATTTTATTTAATCCTTTCAAAGACCCTTTGAGCTGAGTGCTGTCATAATCTTCATTTTGTAGGTGAAGAATCTGAAACAAATGCTAAATAATTTCCTCCAGGTTGCATGTTCAGAGGTAAAACTAAGATTTGAAACTAGAAGGGTTTTCTTCAAATTTGACGTGGCTAACTACTACATTCTATTCCTTTTCTGCTGTTTCAAGGAATGAGACTAAAGAGGCCAGCTTCAAAGCTCTGACCCACGTGGTCTATAAGGTTCAAATTGGAGCCTGAAAATGGATGACAGTTCTCTGGATAAAGCCCTTTCTATCTGGTCTCAAATCAGGAAGACACCATCTGGAGTTGACTTCCACTATTTATTGTCTCTTGACTTCATGGACAAGAGTTATATCGTGAAGGCCATCCTGATGACACGCAGACCACCAGCAGGATCAATGTGTGATTCAGAAACCCAGCATGCATCCTACAATGCACAGACAAGTAGGATTCCAACAATAATGATCACAAACAGATAAGATTTCTGTATGCAATGCAAAAATATGTCTAAGATGACTCAGAAAGACAAAAATTTTCAGAAAATATGTTACTACACAGCATCCCAGCTTCATTAGTATCTCTCCTTGAATGAAGTTTGAGCATCCTGACCATGCTATGTAATTCCAAAGCATGCTTCTACAGTGCTAATTTACTCGAGAAATAGAGCTTCTGTCATCCTCCCCACCAGATACTACAGAAAGGAAAAGATTCAGGAAAATGCATTGGATGTTACTGAAGTAGTCATCTCTCAGGGCTAGCTTTCAAGGCAGCTTTTACTTGTAATATTTTCTGGATCATTTATTTTTGATTTTTGTATCTTCTGGACACATTGACTTGGGTCTCCTTTGAACTTTTAATTTTGTTCATGGAGGTTACTTTTTAAATGGCGGTGCTCGACCCCAATCATGGAAAAAAACAAGGATTTTATTAGTTAATCTGAAAGGAATGCACTTGTGCTGTGTTTTCATTAAGCACAGACAGAAATTCTAGTGGTTAATGTAACTCTCCAAACTGTAGCTGACAAACGATTTGTGTAAGAATAGCTATCTCACTTTTTCCATTGTCATCATGACATGAAACAGGCAAAGTTTCCCCTTTGAAAAGTCTGGATTTTTTTTTAAGTACGATATGAACTTTTTCTCTTTTGAGTGTGGAAAACAATGGAAGTGAGTTATTTTTCCAGGGAAAGTTGCTTTACAAGAAACAGTCCACTGAGACATTTCCAGAAAGTTACTGTAGACCTGGAAACTTTACAAATATTCCTCATGTCCAACAAAAGCAGTAACATCTTTAATCTTTACAGCTTTAATTCTTAGGCAATCCACTTTAATCATTGCAGGGTGGTGATTTCACTTGATGTTACAAAGCGGAATAACTACATGATCTGGAATACTGCATCAGAGCCTTGCCAATCTCAGGGGACACCGAACAGTTTCGGTAGATGGCACTCTTCTCTGAGTGACAGTTCATGGTCTGGCAGAGAACTTTGGTATGCAACAGGGGCTTTCCTGAGGATTTACCTTCCAGTTTCAACTACAATCCACACAGACTCACAGCTCATGAAACAACAATTCAGGAATCAGAATTAGAAAGCATTTTATCACTGTCTTTCCTTCTCTCCAAGAATGTTCTAGTGATGTTATTCTCTTCTTTTATACTACTGACATCTTCAATTCCAGAATTTAATCAGAATATTTATTTACTAAGGTCTTTAGATGTTGAATACTCTGGAGGTGGGAGTCAGGGTGGGGAACGAACAAATGTTATGAAGTAAAAACACAAAATTTTGTATCAGTAGTAATTTATTTTCTTCTGATGTATGTGATCACAGACCTGATGATAATTTCTGGCTAAATTATAAGCTTTTGAACCTCTTGTCTAAAAAATGGATTTATTAATTCAAAGTCAAATTTAAACTGAAAACTACTTATTTTTTTTTTTACCTGTAGGAATGTGTTAGCTCATATATGAGTATTTTTGGGGACAATATACAAGTTTTTGGTATCTCACTTCGATGACAAATGGGTATAAAAATAAGAAAATTCTGAATTTAATGTATGTTTTGTGTTTTCTAGATATCTAGGCTTTAACAGATTTTGGTTCTAGTCTTAACCTTGCCCTTTCCTGGTTTTGCTATCCCAGTTAAGCACTGGGTCCATGTCAGATGACTGACTCTGAGATGTGTGAACCAGTATGCCTTCTCTCCTCTTAGAGTACAGTTATTTCTAGTGACATTATGGTGTTTGTTTTCTTTACTTCAGTGTATTTAATTTCATAGGTAATACAAACCAGAAAACTTGAATGTTGGAAAATCGACTCTCATAACAAGTAATAAGAAACTGATTCTCTGTGTCCATTTACAGTTTGAAGTTCTACAAAACGATACAAGGCTCACAGTTTATTTCAGTGCAATTGTCAGTGTAGCAAAATATGGAAGCTCAAACCTTAAAACACATTTACTTAAAGTTTACCTCCCTTCCCCAGTGAAGTAATGTTAGTTAGGAATATTGTCTGTACAACTGTATAACTAATAAACAGTGAGGAAAATACTTATTTTAAGTAAAGACAACATCAGTTTTTAAATGTTAAAACTATTTTTGAAAAGTTGCACGCAAAATATTGAAAATGACCAAAACAATGAAATTCATCTCTAAAATCATTTTCAATATTGTAATGAATTATGTGTTTGGCAACATCTTAACAATTAATTCCTTAGGAAAGTAGCCTTTAATGTTTAAATTTCACAATATAATATTTTAAAATCACATTATTAAATACTGAATTCTGCTATGTAAGGTTAATGTTGGCATGGTTTTGCAAATAACTCTGTCATCCACTAGGTGGTGCATTTTTTTAGCCAGAAATCTGGCGTATTTCTACACTACAGGAAATATAAAACAGACCAGGTTTCTCCTTTGCTGGAATCAAACACAAGGATTAAGTACAACTTTCATGAATTTGTAAAAAGGCCAACATGCTTCGTGAATACATGTTTTATGCTCCAGAAAACTCCTGTTAGTAGACCACAAGCTAGTGTTCCTTAGTGCTGTGCTGTTTCTGAGTTTATCTGGATGTATAGGGGTATAAGAAACCCCTATCCCAGGACAAGATTGTTTTTGTGGTGCTACATAACAGCCACCTCCTGTAATCACCCCAAAGCTAATCCACCAGCAGATTTTTCTTCTAAAACCTATAGAGAACATAATATGCATGTAAAACACCGAAGCTATTTTTAAAATCACAAACAAAATAATAAGCCAAACAAAATTCCTTTCATCTTCTTGAAAGTTTAAAATGTATTGGCAAAGTTTTGTAGCTCTTTATTATTTTTTTGTAGTTAAAGAGAAAAGGAAGAAGAAAAAGAATTTATGTGATGGCAAGATAATGCAGTTATCAGACTTTTTTTTCTCATCAGTTGAAATGAGAAGAAAAATTGTCATAGTGCTTATATCTCATTGTGCTTGTCACCACTAGGAAACCACAAATGTTTTGTAAATCTTTGGAACAAAAAAAAAAACCAATGGTTTTTAACCTATTCAACTAATAAGAACTCTGATTCCTCGCCAGCCTTGTGTCCCCCTTCCCCACCCAATCACCACCAACCCCTTCCCAGAAGTCAGAAGAATTTAAGAACTCAAAGAAGACTTTATTGGGGGTGTTGGGAGGTGCTTGTCACTTGGCTTACCAAGGAAGATCTCAGAATTGCAATGGACATTAAAAGAAAGGGAAGGGGAAAGGGATACGAAGGGAAACGGGATTGCAAATTCAAGGAGAGGAAAGGCAAAGACACAGGGGTGAGAGGAGAAAAATGGAGGCATAAGAAGAACACATGAGAGGGAGGGCATGATGGAGGAGGAGCCATGAGTAAGTAGAGATGGACTTGCTTAGAGATAGGAGGGGGTAAAGAGAGGAAATGGGGGGGGGGGGTTGAAAGGAGCCAGAAGGGGTGGAGAGAAAAGGAGGGGCTGGGAAGAGAGGCGAGGAGTAAGGGAGAGAGGAAACCAAGCAGACAAGGAATATGGGTGTTTCTCGTTTGTGATCATGGGCTGATTATAAGTAAAGAAACATCACTGGGCATTGCCCCTCACCAACTGACATAGATTACCTTTTTGGCACCACTGATATTTGATATTAGAAACAACAATAGCAAAAATCTCATTATCATAAAACAACATGTTTGCAAAAATTACAGAAATGCAATAGGTACAAATACAAATTCTTGTCTAATAACTTCTGGCTAGCTTTAAATTTACCTCTTAAATATTTATACTGTGAAAGTATGTATTTCAGTTTACCTGGTTTCCCTAACTGTGAAGAACATAGAAATTAAAAAACATTTTCACATAAAGAGACAAATGGTTTTGGGGCAATTCAACTATGAGAACCATTCTATGAACTCATCAGAACATAAATGAAATCAGTTTTTTTGAAGTCAAGCACTACTGATATATTTTCCCTGCTTGTAGAACAGCCAAAACATGCCTGTTGAAAAAGTAATCTTCAGTAATGCAGACACAGTTGAAATGTGGAACATGCAGAACACAGTAAACCCTTAACAGTGCACTACTAGAAAAAGCTGGGTTAATCATTGTAAGTGCTTGAAACAGACCAAGAGAAGGCAAGGGTGTTGGAACAGTTTTAGCAGTTTGAACTCATTAAAAGAAAGTTGGTAGACTTTACCTTGCTGCTGTTTCACAGAAAAAGGTGAAATGATTCTACTAATGCATAGCATCTTATGTTAGAATGCTCTGAATGCATGCTATTTCTAACTATTTATTTTCTTGGGAAAACAATGCCCAATATTCCAGCCTTACAAAGAATGCAGCATGCAGAGGAGGACATAAAATTATTACAAAAGACCAGGAACTTCCAGACAGCCTAGGAAAACATTCCAAGATGTTAACGGTCCAGGAGGGGAGACTTACAAAGCCTTTTAAAGAGTTTCCAGTGCCTTTAATGTGAAATGGTACAAGAAAAGCTTTATCTGAAACAACCCAAAACTTTTAAAAACACACAAGACATTATTCTTTTTAAACAAAGGTAAAACACACAATCACGGTGAACGTTTCGCAGCTGGGAATGTTAGAAGAAATTATTTTAGGAGGCAGATGTCCCTCTTTGTATCTCTTTGTAAGAAGTAAAAACAAAACCCCATAACATTTTCTGAAATCAGTAGCTACTCACCTTGTTGCGCCAAAATAACAGTGGGATGAAGCAGAGCAAGAAGTAACCAGGTTACCTTTTGCACAAAGCTCATCATGTCTAAATATCAGACATGAGACTCTTTGTGCAAAAAGGAGAAAAGAAAAGCAGTTCAAAGTAGCACCATCAGTTGTTCCCTGCCCTTCAGCACCGGGCCTGTCATAAAACTCAGCCACTGAGATTCCTTTGCTTTCGCCTTAAATAGGAAAAAGTTTGGCTTCCCTCACTTTCCAGCCCCTTTCTGAAATATGAGAGCGGCACCCATCCCCTTAGCAGTAAAAGAAATGATTAATATTTCTTTGCCCTTATAGAAGACACAAACCACAGAGTAAGACAAATAGTACATCTGGAGTTTGTGTGCTTGTACTGTGTGAGAGTTTGTTATTTATTTTAGTCTAATGCATGTTTGCATAACTTCAGAACACATATAGAATATTCTGTTTGTGTTTCACTACATGAGAATTAAATGCATGCATTTTTATCTCCCTGTATCATATTAACAGCTTCACACTTTTGAGAAATTGTTTGATGCATATTTCTTGAACACGGCTAATTTTGCAAACCTTACTTTCCTGGATTTGTATGCTGGGATTTTGCAGAACGCACTCTAACTCAATTTAAATAAGGAACAGTGAGAGATTAACCGAAAGAAAAGCCCCTTACTCTCATCCACTAACCCCGAGGTCTGGAAGTTAAATTTCATGCTAAAGTCAAAACACTAAGTGTCTGATTTCTGTTTGAATGGCATCCTAAAAGTTAGATACTTATCTATAGCTGTTTCCATTCCTCAAAAATTTCTTTAGCAAGCCAGAGTGCTTTCTTGTGAAACTTTTAACTTTTATGCTGCTTGGTAAAACCAGAAAACATTTTTCTAGAGGAAAAATCAGTCTTTTGTGTGTTGACTTTGTAAGAAACTGGAAGAAAGAGTTTATCACATGGATCAGAAAAAGAACACCAGAAGAAATTCTCATTTATATGCATGGTTATAAAGAATAGTATAAATATTTCTAAATTTAGATTTTCATATGTATACTTTCCAAACCCTCACCAGCATAGCTTTCCAATGTATTTCTGGACCTAAGAAGTAATTTCTGGATGACATTTGAAAAGGAAGCAAAACCATTGCTAAGTCTTTGATAAATCTTTTTCAGAGAAACTACACTTGGTCATGGCATCAAGGTGTTTCTAGTAATCAAGATATTTCCTTGCACCACAATAATAAACACATGGGGCATTCACACTCTAATCAAGGTCACATGCATTTAACTTTTCCATATTAACTTGATCATTTCTTTCTCCATGCATGTGCACATAAAATTCTCACCACTTCACACCAATTCATGGAAGTCATTTCTCAATGACCCAGTTGAAAACTTTCCTTCACAGCAAAATCATATCCTTTAAGTTTGTTTTCATCTTTCTCTTTCTCCTAATTCATTTTACTCAATTTGAGACATACATAAATTTTATAAGCGTGGAGATTGGAACACTTGCCTCCTTGTATCTCTACTCGAAGGGATCATAAACCAAGACGTTCCAATATAGATGGCATCATCTGATAGTGGCTGAGAGGACTAGAACAAGATCAATCTCCTGTGCATATTCTGATTTTAGATTGGAGAGTCACTGCTTGAGGGGGGAAAAGGAACTGTTGAGAATGGTCACAACTAAAAGCTTTCCTACTGGATCATCATAGTAATGTTGGGAGGGCAGAAGACTTATACGTAATTCTCTGACTTCCAATCATCTTCATCCTCTACTTAAAAAAAAAAACTATTGCATGTTCAGATAAATTCAGAATCATGATGAATTTTTCTCATAATATCTTTGGTACTTACATAAAAATCCATCTTTATTAAAAGGATTGATCCTTCTTAGATAGTCAATAAAATTGAAGCTTATTGAATTTCTTTGTTATTTTCTAAATAAAAAAGTAAAATTAGAAAATTGCCATTTAAAAAGATTTTAATGCTTTATTTCAGAATTTACATGCAAAACTTCCATTGCAATTTGTCCTAAAAACCTTGATTTGTCTAGTCAGTCAAATAAAAGTCTTACACACATGAGAAACAATCATGATTTGATTCTCTCATTTAAGAAAACTTAGCTGAAATTTTGCATATGGAAACATTCTTGTATTATAAAATCTTCAGGAGGCACCTGGAGATCTCCTTTTCCAGATTTTCTGATTTGTCATTCTTCATTGCCTTAAACATGTTGGGGTTCCTGCAGCAGGATCCTTAGGATTTAATGTTCCAGATCCTACTCCCCCTCCTCGTGTCAAACTGTTTCTTACTACAGTGACTAGCTGGGTGTGGATCTGAGCTGTTGTCACAAATGGAAGAAATCCATATGCTAGTGAATCCTATTTATGCACTCCAGGAGCTGAGATCCTCATGTGAATCGAGACAAACATTTGTTTCCTTACATCCCTGATTTCACTGATATGAACCAGTATGTATAAACATGTCATTTTGCTTTCTGGATGGCATTTGTGGTTTAAAAAAAAAATCTAAGTACCCGCACCAACTGAAGCACTGACTAATCTGGCTCTTCCTTGACAAGAGAGTGGCTGGAAAGATGAGGCAGAGCAGGGGGTGGCAGGTTATCAACCCAAGGTTTCAGATCTTCTCCAGTGCACTCGTGGAGCTTGGGAAGAGCTGCATGAGCACAGCTGTGATGAATGCGAGAGGCCAGGGACTGTCAGCTGTGCTCTCTATACTAGCAATAAGAAAATCAATTACCTCCCTCATGAAAAACACATGGAACAGAATCCCTTCCCACTTAGTTTTAAAGGTGTGTCTGTATATATGTGGATATATATATATATATGGATATTATATCCACATATAAGTTACTAAATATATACATGTATATTTTTAAAAATTGATGGAAATTTGAGCAATGAAAATTCCTGAAGACTGCCTTAATGCACTTGTGAGGTAATTTGCATTTGTTGTATCAATTTTTCTTCACATAAATGGATAAACATCTAAGAATTTCCTGTTAAGTTGACATAAAGCTGTCACCTAAAATCTTATTGACTTAGTAGACCATTAATCATTGACAGGGAAAGCACCGCTCAGCCCCTGTTTGAGTTGGGCACTTTCTGAAGTATTAAACCATGCTTTCTGGAATGAAGTGTTCATACTTAGGTTCCAGTGACAGTTTTATTTTCCATCATCATTGATATTGTAATTATATTTGGAAATTCATAGAGAATTAGAATTCAACTTTGTACCAACATGACTCATCCCTGAACAGTGTGATAATTTTATAAATTTTGCTGCAAGAATGACACAGATTCTGGGTGCAACATCTTGTAGGAGTTTAGGAGTTCCCTGCTGGATCTTCAGATGCCTTAACATACTCAGGATTGAAGCTCCAGTCTGCAAATCCCACTAGACTCTCTATCAAATCTAATTTGTCATCTGAGTCATACTTAGGAATTTCCAGCAGTATCCAACACAGCTGCAATAGCTCTTCAGACATAGCCAATTATGTCTGAAGATGAAAAGAAGGCCCAAATCACTATCTTCTAATAGAAGCATGAGCTAGGCCAAAGCCAAAATCTTTGAGTTTGCATGTTTCTAATGGACACTGATTTTAATTCCTATCAATGTTCTCTGTATTCAGGTACTTCATGGGGACCCAGATTTAGGGTCTGGCAATTCAAATCATTCTTAATGACAAAGAATTTAAAATCCTCTTCGGGGGTCAGCGCCCTGGCACTAGATTAATCCTCCGCCTGCGGTTCTGGCATCCCATATAGGCAGCAGTTCTAGTCCTGGCTGCACCTCTTCCAGTCCAGCTCTTTGCTGTGGCCTGAGAAGGCAGTGGAGGATGGCCCAAGTGCTTGGGCCCTGCACCCACATGGGAGACCAGGAGGAAGCACCTGGCTCCTGGCTTCGGATCGGCACAGTGCACCAGCCACAGCGGCCATTTGGAGGGTGAACCAATGGAAGGAAGACCTTTCTCTCTGTTTCTCTCTCTCGCTGTCTGCAATTCTACCTCACAGAAAATAAATAAAATCTTTAAAAAATCCACTTCGGACTCTCTCTTCCAAAATAAATAGAGTGAATGTGGCCTTTCTGTGTATAACTTAGCATAACTATTTGCTTGACACAATTAACTCCTTATAAAGTTAGCATTTTGATCATGTAAAGCATATTCTGCCTAATTATTTGAAGATCTCATTTATGTCTATATATCAAATCATGTTGAAAGAAGCTCTATATTGAGGTGTGTTATTCTTCTAAGGAAAATTCCAACATCATACTCTTGGAGGAAGTTAGACTTGGGCAAATGGGCTTCTTTTGTTACCAAACGTCCAAGGGTTAGCCTCTGGAGTCTTAGTGTTCATGGAAATGCCTGATTTAGCAACTTTGCTTTATTTGTGTGTGTTTGTTTTATTCCTGTTTATTTCCTACCCCTACCTTTTTTTCTCTATCATTCACAGAGGTGGGCACAGTCCCTTGTAAGTAGTAGGTGCTGATAAATGTAGAAAACATGACTGTATTGGAATGTGATATTTAAAATGTCAGATGTTTAACAATATAATTATTTCTTTAAAAATTATAGAACTCCAACCTTAGATCAATCTTTACCTGTTACGTCTTTATTAATAGATATTAGATTCATTTTCTGAAGGAATTAAGTCAAAAACCTTAAGATTCTCCATATAAAAGTTATGCAATCTCGAGTATGCAAAGTGAAAATCCCTTGGGTAATTATACTGAATAGAGTAATATTGTGTTATTTCTATTCTTCTATGTCCAGTAACATTACCATTTCCCACTTCAGACCTAAGAGACTATGTGCTCTTTTATAGAGCATTCTTGACATGTAATTCAGCCTGACTCAAGCACTATCTTGAGAAATAGAAAGGCTCCCTTTCTTCCAACATCGAAGCTATATTATTTGTTGCCATTCCTCATGCTTACACTATCCTTCCATTGAAAGTCGTCTTTCCTCATCTTTCTAGGATGATATCCTACCAAGACTCAGCCCAAATATCACCTATTATACTAAACCTCTCTGATCATCAATATTAAAATGATTCTCCTCCCCTTCTAATCTCCCTTATTTTTCCCATGCTTCTTAGTCTGTTTTAACTTATTTTTTTTTGTTTATCTCATTAGACTGAAAGCTACTCTAAGGCAAAGTTGCAATTTATCCCTCATTTTTTACCCCACAATAGTTAAACACTGTCTTGCCTATGATAGGTGATTCTCAAATACCAAATGTCATATGACATAAAATATTAAATACTCAACCCCAAAAAATACATCTGAAGTAATCTATATGCTTTGCATCCTTTAGAATTTATATAATTTTCCATAAGTTAATTATTACCAGCCTTTCCTTCACTTGAACAAGGAAGATAACTCCTTCCAGCATAGGAAGTTTTTCGATTTATAATGAATTTTAAAAACTTCCAGATGTTATAAATTTGTTTCTAAAGTAGAGAAAATAAACAATAGAACTTGTGAGCAAACAAATTGAAAGCATTTAAACTCTCTGTTTATCATAAAAAATCACAAGTAAGAGACCACTGAAAAAGAAACACTTTATAAAATCTAAAGAAATAGAGGTAACTTATTAGAGCTAAGAAAGAACTAAAGAAAAGTAAAAAGTTAGCTTAAAATAAATTGAAACAATTGTACTAAAATGCATCAAATTTTAATCATTTTGATTTTGGTAATAAGTATTTTAAATTGCACATAAGTGAAATCATGAAAATAAGATACTTCAAATAGAAATTCTAACATTTTTTGTTTAAATTATTTTTAATTTCCTTTGACTCAATTTCTTTGTTAATGAAATAAAAAAACACAAAATATCAAATAGAAATACAGAAATTTCCTATCCTCTCATCAATACAGATATTCCACACACTATGGAAAACACAAGTTTAAAATTTTGTTTTATTGTGGCTTGGTTGGTTCGTTGAAATTCCTTTGAGAATTGTGGAAATTTCAATCTACTCCACTGAGTATACCAAGGACACACACAAAGCAGGTAACAGCATTCTATGTGTAGGAACTGGAAACCATTTTTCAGTTGTTAGGAAAAAGCTGGCTGCAAATGAGAAGCTACGTGGATCTACATACAGCATCAGGGTTGTGGCTCCCTTGATCATTGCCTGGCATCCAACTGAAACAGTCACTCCTAAAATTTAATTTCGGGTGTGGCTGGCAGTGGTAGGTAGGTCAACAGCTGAAAGTTAACAGTTGGAGGCAATATGTGATCAAACTATGGTGGATTGTGTGAGAATTCCCAACTTGAAGTGCTACAACCAACACTTTTTTATGGTGGGGAGGGGAAAGGAAAAAAGAAATACATTTGCTAGTTATTTGTTATGATGACTAATCAAAAAGAAATTTTTAGCCAACGGACTTTGAAAATAATTTAAAATACCAAAGGGTTGCTAATTCCCATTCAAAATATAATCAAGAACTGATAGACCCTTTGAAATCATATCTATTTGGGAGCAGCAGAGGTAGCAAATACATCTTGGGAGATTTCAGTGAAACTTAACTTTGAGTTGAAGGAGGCAACTTTATATCTGCATTTTTTTTTTTTACTATAGCAAACATCAGAGCAAAATATGACCAGACAGTCAATTGGGACAGCATGACACATCACTGGAAAATATGATTGTTCAGTACAAAATTACAAGAAAAGTAAAATCATTGTTGAAGCCACGTTAGCATGCCCTGCTCAAATTATATCTGATTCTCTAGACACTTCTGCTGGAAGATTCCCTACAACAAAAGCAGAAGAATTACATAAATGGTTTTCCAGGCCAACCTTTCTGATTTAGTGTGCTGTAAGTTGCTTGCAATGTTTCTCCAAGTAGGGGATCCAGGAAAATTCTTAAGGGTTGTGGATTTTGGAATATCACCAAATTGTTAATGATTGCAGTCACACTAAGCAAATTCTCACTAGCTGTTATTGAGAAGATAGGTAACCCATGAGCCAGATGAAACAATAGCAATAATGGTAGCCAATCAACACTTTGGGTGACTAAGTGCACACAACATGGTGTTAACTTTCTTTGTTGTTATTTCTAAAACTACTTCAAGTGTAGTAGTCTTCTAAACAGAACTTAGAGGAAATGGACATCAAGAGTTGGTGATAGAGTAATCTCAAGACGGGATCTTTAAATATTAAAGAAAATGCCAAAATATAGATAATATTGAATGACTATAACCCTAATTTTCTCCATTAATTTCCTGGTAGTTATTTGTTTACTATGATCATTTACTTGATTACTCATAATTGCTAGTTATCTGTTCTGTGAGACTGTAAGCTTGTGTCAGTTTGGTGATCATTGTCACTCTGGTAGCTATTGCACAGACTCAAAGAACAAGCATTCCGTAAGGACCTCCTGACCTGGGAGACACTGAGGTTCTACAGGAATACCAATGATTCAGAGTTGTATGGCAATTTTATTTTTTTCAAGGCTAATTTAAGCAATTTAAATGTAAATCAAAGGCCTCCTAATTCTCAACCTTGATTGGTGGTAATTTTGTAAGAAAATTGTCACCTAATTTAAAAAAAAAGTATTCATCTGTAAAGTCTTATATTTTTCTTTATTACTTTTTATAAATCCCAAAAATAAAATCCCTGCCAAGTGAAAGAAATACAAGGAAAGTCAAATAATTTGCCAGAGGCCAGTTTATTAACATTTTCCCAAAGCATATCTTATTTGAAGTGTTTACTTTGGATCACTATCCAAGTGATAATGTTTTTCCCCATCAACTTATGAGAAAGCTTGGCTTGTAAATGTTTGTTTGCATAGATAAAGGCAAGGAATGATGTTGAGTGAGGAAGAATACAGTCTCCCACAATTAAAATTGTCCCAGAAATTGTTTTGGACTCTGCAATTCAAGTAGTTACCCCCACAAGTGTGATTTATGGACTTTCAATAATCTCTAAATAAAATCTGAGAAATATTGCATTTCTAATGCCTGATTCAGATTCTGGCATGTAAAGTACTCAATAAATGTGTAATATAATAAAATTGCTTATGTGTTTTGGTTTTATTAGTATAAAATAGTCAGTCATGGAAAAATGATTATAGGGATTACCCATAATTAAAATAATGATATTTTCTTAAAAACAACAGCAATTATTATGTAGTACTGATTATGCACAATTTCAATTCTATATACTTCACAGCATTTAAAGGACTGGAATGCAGTACCCTACACCACATAGACATTCACACACACATACACACACAGTAATTTTTTTATTTCCTCCTCGCTGAAATCCTATGAGCTTTTTTAAAACAAACATTTATTTATTTGACAAGCAGAGTAGCAGAGAGAGAAGAAGGAGGAGGAGAAGGAGGAGAGAAGATGGAGGGGGAGGAGGTGGGGGAGGGGTGAGGAGGTAGAGAAGGAGAAGGCGAAGAAGAAGAAGAAAGAGAGAGAGAGAGAGAGAGAGAAGAGAGAGAGAATGAAGAAATGGCATATTCTGTGGTTCACTCCCCAAATGCTCACAACATCCAAGGTTAAACCAGGCTGAAGCCAGGACTCATAAATTCAATCTTGGACTCCAACATGGGTGAGAGAAACCCTAGTGTTTGTGCCGTTATCCACTGCCTCCCAGTTACATTAGAGGAATCTAGAGCCAAAATGCAGAATAGCTGGGACTCAAGCCAGCACCCTAATGTGGGATACAAGCATCCCAAGTGATGGTTTAATCCAATGAGCCAAAACAGCCTGCCTACACACAGTTTTGCACCTATTTTACAACTGAGTAAACTGACTTGCCTAAGATCACACAGTAAATTACAGAACCAAGATTTAAAACAAGGTAGTTTTTCCTTTTTCATTAAAACTTCAACAGACATATTTAACAACCCATATTTATGGGCTACTGTGTGAAGTTTTGCTACCTATATACATTGTATAGTGTCTGATCAGGATAAATTTATCTCCTCAAACATCTAATATTTTTTCATGATAAAAATATGCAAAATTCTATCTTCTTTTTTATTTTATAGAGAAATTCACAATACATTGACATTTTCTAAGGTCATCCTAATGTGGAGTAGAATCCCAGTACTTCTTATTTCTATTTCATTATAACGAAGTACTTGTTCATCAGCCTTTACCATAAAAAATGCATCAACATGGATGGGACTGGATGTCATTATGCTAAGTAAAATAAGTCAAAGTGAGAAAGACAAATATCACACAATTTCACTCATGTGGTGCCTTAAAAGCAAAAAGGTGATCTTATAGGAGTTAAAAGTGGATTGCTTTGGGGTAAATAAATTTACTTCAACTTTTGTCTCCATTACATATTTGTTGAAAGAATTATTTTGAGTGTTTCTGTTTGGTGGATCCATTTGAAGGGATGTTTAATTTTTTTAACACCAAAAATAATTAACTCTAATCTTTGTGTACAAGTGGAATTAAATAAGTTGTGTGACACTGGTTCAAAAACAATAGCTGACTGTAAGGTAATGATTCTGATTTTCTTGCACATTCTAGGATAATTTAAAGGAACTTCCATATAAAAGGCCCAAAATATTTTTGAAAACATAATGTGAGGGTCCTGTTAAAGATGCATTGTTTCTGTTGCATTTCCAAAAATAAAATAAATACCAGGAAAGAAAACTTCAGTGCTCTATGGAAATTAAAAATCTACAGAAGAGTCCTTGAAATCTGCTGCATTGAATCAAGATGGTGTTAATATAAAAAGGGATGCAGAGATCTCTGTGAATATAATCTCACTCTTCTCATAGTTTATACGTTTTAATCCTATCTTTGTTTTTCTCAGAAATACATTCAGATAATCCACGTTTCACTGTAGTCAGTTCTGAGCTTGAATTTGCCAAGTAAAACCAGAAAGTGAAAAATTGAGCTTTCCCTCCCCTCAGGGCTTGTCCACGTTGTAAACTGTACAAAATGATCCCATCCTGACAGTGCAGAAATGAACACGCTTCCAAAAAAGCTGACATATGTGGCAGGGAGCTGTCCTGAAATGACATACTTAGGCAAATATTTCCAAGAGGATCAGAGGTTTTGCTTTACAACACCATTCCCTAGATTTCCCCACATTTCTCTAGCTTGGCCTTCTCTTCATCCTCTTCTCTCTTTATCACTCTTTCTAAAGTGAGCTTGACTGCTTTCCATTTTCTTCAAAACAAAAGTTTCGTTTCAAATAACATTTTTATCTCTTTCATAAGCAATCGAAGACCATGAAGAAGAGTTGTCCTTGAGAACATTACAGATAATTAACAATTCATTAAATCAGGGCACTAACTGAATACCAATTTTTGCTGATTTGTTTTTACATTAATCATTTGAAAGATGCACCATTTGCTCTCATTTTTAGGCTTTCAATAACATTATCCGCTTTGAACAGATTGCCTGCAGATTACTTCCCAACAATTCTCGCAATGCCTGCAAGTACACAGTGATATCTAATACATGGTGAAAACAGCTTCTATTTAATTAGTTAATTATGCTATTCCAACATGTACTCTGTGCAAAGCACTGCATTGAATTTGTTTGGGTATAAACAGAAAAGTAGTGTAGAAAAACCTCAGGCCTTAAAGACATTATGAGCTGCTTAATATTGAACAAATTATTTGAACACTCAGTAGAAATTCTCTCACTTATGTAGTTATAAGGACAACATAATTTGATTATGGTTTATTCTAGTTCAAACATTTAAACACTTCCTAAAAGCTCACATGATGAGCTTCTTTTATTCTCAACCAAAATTTTTAACTGTTGCTCAAGCATTCTTTTCCCTTTTTTAATACATTTCATGTCTATCAACAAATTTGTGTTTTCAAAATAGCACCCACAGGAATAGTTTCATTCTTTTGGTTTAATAATGATCATTCTTTTTCCTAGAGCACATTATTGTAAAACATAGGTAATGAGAATCAAACAGGACTTTTGAAAAATTCACATGAACTTTTTTTTTAAAAAAAGCTATTCAGTTATTTCAATAAGAAAGTAACCGGGCCACTTTTACTTCTTTGGTCCTGAAAAGTCATATAAATGGTCTTCTAGAATTTTACTTAATTTAGAATGGAAGGTGGTAAATTCTAGTGATCTGCTGTACAACTTTGTGCTTGTAATTAGCAATACTATCCTGCATATTTGGATTTTACATTACGTGTGTATGTGTGTGTGTGTGTGTGTGTGTGTGTGTGGTTTTTGACCACAGTTAAAAAAAAAGTAAGGGATTAATCAGACTTGGATTAATTCTTTGCTATTATTTATTTTGTTACACTTGAGTTTATCTAGTATTTCCTGTTGGCATAGCCTGATTAACTGTTAGACTTTCCTTTTCAATAATATGCTTCAGAATGAGGTAATATTCTTAGGGAACCTCACTAATAGTAAATGACATTCTTGTTTTCCCATTTGGTATGGTTTAGTGAAATATACCTAGAAAAAAAAGAAAGCAGCTTACCTTTCCATTCTAATTATAAGGTTTCTTACAAAGGGAGGTCAAAGAAATTCATATCAAAATACGCGAATGGTTTTAAAAATAATATTAGACCCTGTAATTATGGAATAGCAGGTAAAGCTGCTGCCTATAATGCTGGCATCCCACACGGGTACTGTTTTGTGTCCTAGCCACTCCACTTCTGATCCAACCTAGCTAATGACCTGGGAAAAGCTTCAGAATATGGCCCAAGTGTTTGGGCCCCTGCCACCCAAGTGGGAGACCCCAGTGATGCTCCTGGCTCCTGGCTTTGGCCTGGCCTAGCCCTGGTTCTTGTGGCCATCTGGAACATAAACTGCAGAATGAAAGATTCTCTCTCTCTCTTCCTTTCCCTCTACTTCTCTCTGTAATTCTGACTTTAAAATAAATTTTAAAAATCTTTAAAAAATAAAAACTGGAAATAATGCTGACTCCTTAGTAAGCACCGGGACTGTTAGAATCAAGAGATGGGGTGACCAGTGCCTTTCTTGACTGGTTTGTTTAGTTATCATGGCATAATCTCCATATGGCTTTTTTTATTTTATAGATTTAGCAATGTTGTCTCCTTCGGATGGTTCTATAGGAGACTTTTTGAGTCTGCTTTCCATTACCTGTGACTGAGTAATTCATATAGGAATGAGATTTACTTTTGCTTATGGCTCTATATTTTCTTGACTGTTGGAGAGGGCCACGTGCTGCTCCATACTTAAAAGAAAAGTGGAAGAGCAAGTGGTCTCGGAGAAGAGCGAAAAGTGCTAAACAACCATTAGTTAATCCATTCCCATTAGGGAAGCATGAATTATCCATCAAGGTAGATTTCTCATAACCTCAAACACATCTTAAAGGCCCAGCCACCTCTTGACATTATACTTTGAGAACCAAGCCTCAAGGTGAGTTTGGGTAGAGAAAATTATACTCAAACCATAGCAAATACTCAAGATCTTACTGATATTCTCTGGTACTTCTGAGGAAGTACTTCACTCTGGCTTAGGAAAACAATGACAACGATGTAACCCCTAATTATGTTCAGAAGGGTGAATGCTCTTACAAATGTAGGACATGCACCTCAAAATTGCTACCTTGCAACTGTACAATGGAACATGCTTGAAACTAAGCAGATTCTCAGCTTACTTTCTGATACTGCTGATGTTATGTTAGAGAATGTCAACAAAATCTCTCATATTATATATTGCCAAGTAAACGAAGCTCTTGGTGAGACAATATTGAAATAGGTTGTATGAAATCAATTGTACTAATATTGCTCTAGAGTAATGATTCATAGGCCTGGCAGAGATTCTCGCCAAATGTCTAGGTCCTCCAAAGCTCCACGTTGCATACAGCATTAGGATTAAAAATAAATTACTGTGATGGTGGACCAATACCAACATAATAACTTTGTGTAAGAGATAAATATAAAAGCATCTGTTACAAAATGATTGCACAAGAATAACATTAAGGGAAATATGACTGCATAGTAGTAATTAATAGACGAAAAAGTGGGTACTATTTCATTGTTTCTACAGGGAAATACTGCTGCTGAATTGGCTCAGGCCTTCATTTCTATCTTAGACATATATTTACTGAGTGCCTCTTATCTGCTAAGCATCATGATTGGAACAGGTCTTAGGGATGAGCACTCACCTGATTCATGTTCTTAATAACTCTACACCTATCAAGAGGTTGACAAATGAAGAACTAATCTTAACAAAAATGAAAATGCTATGATAAAGGTAGTTTGGGAATACATACGGAACACATGATCCAGTCGAAGGGATCATGAGGCATTTTCCAGTGGAAGGGATGTCTAAGATGATCATTCATATTTTTCCACCAGTTATCAAATTATACTTAGATCAAAACTGAGGCATGAACTGTGGCCGTCTTGCAGCGTATCTTTGTCCTGCATACTACTTGGAAAAAATTGAACATGGTACCATGTCTAGCTTTCTCTCTCATCCATAATCATCTTAAAATGCTGCATAGGTCAATGATAGATTCTCAGAACCAGGGAGCTTTCATGATACCTCTTTTTCCTTAACAAGAAACAGAGAAACAGGTTTTTTTTTTTTAATGAAATCAAGTAGGAGATGAAAATGGATAAAATTGTCCTAAAGGCAGATTTCTTATTTTCTGATCATAATCCCAGTATTCTTAGAACAAGCAAAGTTGAAGGAAACACATCTACAAAGACTAATTCCCTGAATTATGCCATAGCTCTGTTGGTATTTATGAGTAAAACGTGTTTTATTACACACTATTTTAAAGGATGCAATTTTTTATACATTTGAGAAATTATCTATCTAAATGGCTGTTTTCACAGTAATACAGAACTATGGTATGCTCCCTTTTCTATGAAGGATATTTTCCAAGATACCCAGTGGATGCCTGAAACCAAGTATAGTACTGACACCAATATAAAACATAACTTTTTCCTACAAGCACACGATGATTAATTTAAATGATGCACAATGAAAGATTAACTAAAACTAATAATAAAATAGAGCAGTCACAGCAATGCACTATAGTAAAAGTTATGTTAATATATTCTTTCTCTCTCTCAAAATACAGTTTTGGTTTTCATTTTTGAGATTGAGTTCCTTGCTCTGTACACTGTCCGCAGCTTTATTTTACATCCTGAAGCATAGCCACATTCTACTCACGTTGAGCTCATCTATCCTGCTTTGTTTGAACTCTGTGTTTTCCTTTTTCACTTTTCTGAATTTAAATTCTACAGGGCATCTTTTTCTAGAAGATTCTGGTCTCATCACAGTGGAAAACTTTCTTTGAACAGTATCTTCTCTCCTTAACTTCTTCAGCTCTGGGAAACGTGGCAGCAGCTTCCTCAGCATACTCAGTCTCCCCAGTAATCTTTATACTTTTCAGTCCAAACACATTCCTCAGTATGTGTCATCATCTCTTGCTTGCAGTAAATTACTTGGTTTCACTCATTACAAGGGTTCTGGTTGATGTCTTCATATAGGCTTAGTGCTTTCTGGTGCAGCATGATGCCTTCAATCAAACTGTGTTTTCTGCTCATGTTTTCCATCCACAAATGTAATGCCTTTTCCCTCTTTACTAAGCATTTATCATGAACTGTGTAACATTTGCATTTTGAGATACAACAGCAGAATTACCATGAATTTTATTTCTTTCCTCAAAAATTTCATTCCTCCTTGCCCAGCATAGGGTTTTGTTTTTTTCTTTCCTTATTAGGTGAAGAACCTTAACATTTCCACTTTAAAGAAGCACCTTACACCTTGAGTAAAATAAAGGTTACTTAACATAAGTACATGACAAAGGATCAAATAACCAAGACAGCTATTAAGTGACAGGTAGATGGCATATAGTGTGGAAATACTGGACAAAGGGATGATTTGTGGTCTGGGGGAGCAGTGGGAAATTTTATCACACTACTGAGTGACACACAATTTAAAATTACTTCTTGAATTTTCCATTTAATAGCTTTGGACTATAATTTGCCATATTAACTGTAATCACAGAAGTAAAACTGCAGATAAGGAAGGACTACTGTATACATCTCCTTTACCCTAAGATAAAGGATAACTTTTTCCTCCTCTCCCTTCCCCTTCCCTCTCCCCCTCCCCTCCCCTCCCTTCCCCTTCCCTTCCCTTCTCCTCCCTTCCCTCCCCCTCCCCTTTGCCTTCCTTTTCACTTCTAATTCCTTTCATTTTCTTTTGTCCTCCCCCTCACTCCCCTTCTTCTTTATCTTTTTCATTTTTCTTGCATACCCTTCAGGTTTAATTACCAACATAAACTGAAGCATACACTGACTCGATTCCTTTCTTAGGGGTTTTGAACTCACCCAGATCACTCTTCCTGGTAGATGCATGGTTGGCTCCTTCATCTTTGTCTGGTCTTTGCATAGTGAGTATTTATTTGACTATTCCATTTAAAATTGCAGATTCTTGCTGGCCTCTCGCCTTCTCTCTTCCACTTCATTATTGTGTTTCCAATTCGAGTAACTCAGATTCACCTGTGAGATCTAGCAGACCCAGCCCACAATCCTCTGTTTCAGGCTGGTGGCTGCCAGTGCACAACCTCCCGCATATCTAACACTGACCATTGAGAACTGTGTAAGGATCCCACTGTATCTTGTAGCTCCAGGACTATGACTATTAGTACTGTGTTCCTCAGAGTAATGGGAACTTACCCTGCAGGACCCAAAGAACAACTTACCTGCATTCTACTGCTCCAGACCCATACCTGCCAATGCATAATCCCCATCATAACCTCTATTTACCCTGTATGACTGGGGCAAGGTCCCCTTAATATTTCTCACTCCTGGGACAAGGGCTTTGGATACTAGAAGCCTCAGTATCAGTCATATCCACCAAGCAGGACCTGAGGAAGGTCCCATCCGTATCATACAGTCTCAGGGCCATAGCTGTTGTTGCCACAAGCCCCACTACCACTCAAGGTTTCCTAGGGAGACAAGTTTACAGTCCCCTCTCTGTCCCTCAGCGCTATAACATGGCTTTGGTCATCACAAACCATAGTGTGATTGACACTCATCTCTCTGGGGCCTGAAGACATACACCTTGGAAAGCTCACCTGCACTTCAAAGGGTCACCACCCTCGATAATAAGTTTTACGACATGGGCTTTTTGCTTATTTGGTTCTCTCTTTGCAGAAATCCCTAATACTCAGTCCCAAATACTGGGCATGGTAGAACTTCAATAAATTTTTTAAGTAATGAATTAATAAGATAAACACAAACATTCACATCACCTCTGATTTCCTTCCTGATGGTCAAACTTGTGTCCAACTGGCTGTTAAATACATCCACTTGAATTTCTCACAGGTAACTTCCAATTCTATGTTATTAGATTGTATTCGTTATTTCAAATATATTCACATCTCTTCCTCCCAGTTTATCATCATAGTCCATGACTTCCCTGGATTTGTTTAACAAATGCTTTTTAAGTAAAGACTTATTTTATATATTTGAAAGCCAAAGTGACAGAGAGACAGAGAGAGAGAGAGGAGGAAGGGGGGGGGGGGAGAGAGAGAGAGAGAGAGAGAGAGAGAGAGAAATCTTCTGTCTGCTGGTTCACTCCCAAATGGCAGAGACAGCTGTGTCTGGGCCAGGCGAAGTCAGGAACCAAGAATTGCATCCTGGTCTCCCACCTGGGTGGCAAGGCCACAAGTATTGGGCTGTCTTCTGCTGCTTTCACAGGCTCATTATGATGGGTTGGAAGCAGAGAAGCTGGGACTCAAATCAGCACTCTGTATGTGATGCTGGCATTGCAGGCAGTAGCTTAAACTCTGTGCTACAACACTGGCCTGAGTATAGGAACTTTCTAACCCTATTTCCAGTCCTCTTTTTATGTCCACTCTACAGACTCTGCCTTGAGAGTTAGTTCTAAAATCCAAATCTGATCCTATCGCTTTCTAACACATGAGTTGTCAGTGGCATTTTTACCACCCATAGGATGAATACTCAGACCTTAAATAGGTTTCTCTTCATTTTTCCTCATCTGACTTTCCTGGTTTGGCTCCCAGTGCTGCAGTAGTCACTCTGATCATCATGATCTACTGTAAGTTTTTGAAATGTACCATTTTCTTCCTTCCCTCCTGATGTATTCTGGTTGACACATTCTTCTCAGAGTCTACTCTTTCAGAATAACAAGAATGATAAGAAAAAACTCTGTACATGTTTAGTACAGATATGACTTGTGTATCCAAATACTTTCCAGATATGGTTGATTGTGGAAACTACAGATTAAAAAAGCTGACAGTACTTGAGAAAAAGAGTATGGATGAATTTAGGCAAGGCAGAAGTACTTGTAGAATTGGACTTTATTTTGCTGCCAAAAAATAGGCTTAGATTATCCAGAGAGATAAATTATTTAATATTTAAATTTTAAAGTGAGTAATAAAATATATTGAAACTGCAGCAGAAATATTTCCATGAATATTTGAAAGTCACTCTATTATTTTAATAACCCAATAAGTTCCCTAGACCACAGCATGTTCTCAATAAGTATTTCATAAAAAGTATTCAGGTCTGGCAGCTGGCGCTGTGGCATAGCAGGTAGAGCTGCTGCCTGCAGTGCCAGCATCCCATATGGGCACTGGTTCTAGTCCCAGCTGCTCCACTTCTGATCCGGCTCTCTGCTATGGCCGGGAAAGAAGTAGAAGATGGACCAAATCCTTGGGACACTGCACCCACATGGGAGACCCGCAGGAGCCTCCTGGTTCCTGGCTTCGGATCAGCACAGCTCTGGCTGTTGCAGCCAATTGGGGAGTGAACCAGTGGATGGAAGACCTCTCTTTCTCTGCCTCTCCTTCACTTTCTGTGTAACTTTGACTTTCAAATAAATAATATAAATCTTTAAAAATATCTTTAAAAAAGTACTCAGGTCTGTTATTGTTTGAACTCAGATAAGAGATAACCTTTGCAAATACACAGATTGTTTGCCCAATAAACAATTTTAGTGAAAGAATTCAAAATGTCTTCCAGCTCATCTTGCCGAATATTCACCATGAGACAGAATCACTTCACAAGTACAATGGTTGTCTCCAAGCGATGACTTTTTCATCCTATATTCTACACTAATTGCATTTTTCTCATAATAATTATCTTATCAAAATCACATTATTGTTCCTACATCTTCAGGCTGCATCAAATCTTGGGTATCAAGTTTCACAAATTATTACTTGTGTTAAAACAGTGTTCTTTATTGCTCAAAAACTACCTATACAAAGCTTTCTGGGATACCCAATATTTGTACTTCTAATATTTCTGGACTTCCTGTGCAACTCCAAACCAAAGTCTTAGCCTCGTTTCTTATTTGCCCTTTGTCTAATCTGCCCTTTGTCTTTCAAGGTTTTAAAGGTGTATACTTTCTTTCTTTCTTTTCTTTTTTTTTGACAGGCAGAGTTAGACAGTGAGAGAGAGAGAGAGAGAGAGAGAGAGAGAGAGAAAGGTCTTCCTTTTTCCGTTAGTTCATCCCCCAAGTTGCTGCTATGGCTGGTGCATTGCGGCTGGCACGCTGCACTGATCCAAAGCCAGGAGCCAGGAGCCAGGTGCTTCCTCCTGGTCTCCCATACAGGTGCAGGGCCCAAGCACTTGGGCCATCCTCCACTGCCTTCCTGGGCCACAGCAGAGAGCTGGATTGGAAGAGGAGCAACTGGGACAGAATCCGGCGTCCCAACCGGGACTAGAACCCGGGGTGCCGGTGCTGCAGGCAGAGGATTAGCCTAGTGAGCCGCGGTGCCGGCCAAAGGTGTATAATTTCAAATATCAGTTTGTCTGGACCTGGAAGTTGTGCTTCCAATGAGTAAGAGTGGACCTACATGGATTTGTAGTAAGAGGCTTTTTGTTTGTCTATGCTTCTGTAAACTGCAACAAAGTTTTGAAACATTGTTGGAAATTTGGATGAAAACAAAGGGTGGGACCACTTTGTGCCTGAAAAACTGCTGCCAAGACCATGTGTGTTTTTTCCCCTGTCCAGATATTACTGCCATCTTTTAGAACTCCGCGAAGGGTTTGGAATCCATCTCTTTGCTGTGTCTGCCACGTGTTACAATTCTCCTCAGACTATGAACGAATGTAGGGGAATAGCAGACCATCTGGTATCATTAGAGGCATAAACTTAATTTTCATGCTCAAGAGAAATGTGCTGAGGAGGAGCTCCCATATATTATTAGATCGAACTTTCCCTTTCATACCACATTGGGAAAGTTAAATACACACTCAAAAAACAAAGAAAAACACAAACAAAGGTCTTTTAAATAAAGGAGAATTTTATATAGGAACAATCTTTCTTAACTTGTTTTGTTGTGCTTATTTTATTTGTTAGAGTCAAAATAGCCCCAAACACATTTTAATATAGTGCATTTATTCTAGAGCTGCTTATATAAGATATCCATGACTGTGCAACCCTTTTCTTTATTTTTTTAAAGAGATTTATTTATTTATCTGAGAGCTAAGAGTTACAGACACAGAGAGGGGGAGACAGAGAGAAAGGTCTTCCATCCGCTGTTTTACACCAAGAAAGGCCACAACAGCCAGGGCTGGACCAATCCATAGCCAAGAGTCAGGAGCCAGGAGCTTCTTTAGGATTTCCCATGTGGGTGCAGGGGCCCAAGACTTGGGTCATCTTCCACTTCTTTCCCATAGGAGAAGTTGGGACACCAAACAGCACCCATACAGGATGCCACTGCCCCCGGTGGAGGCTTAGTCTACTATGCCACAGCGTCGGCCCGTGACAGCCCCTTTTCTTTTCTCTCTTCTCTTCCTCTCCTCCTCTCCTCCTCTCTCTTCTCCTCTCCTCCTCTTCTCCTCTTGTTTCTCCTCGTATCCTCTCCTCTCTTCTCTCTTCTCCTCTCCTATCCTCTCCTATCCTTTCCTTTTCCTTTTCAAGATTTATGTATTTATTTGCAAGCCAGAGTAACAGAGAAGCAGAGGCAGAGAGAGAGAGAGAGAGAGAGAGAGAGAGAGAGAGACCTTCCATCCTTCCATGCACTGGCTCTCTCCCCAAATGGCCACAACATCTGAAGCTGGGGGGATCTGAAGCCAGGAGCCAGAAGCTTCCTCCTGGTCTCCCATGTGGGTGCAGGGGCCCAAGGACTTGGTCCATCTTCTACTGCTTTCCCAGGCCATAGCAGAGAGCTGGATTGGAAGCAGAGCAGCCTTTTTCTAACTGAATGATGAAGTAAAATGTGAGAATGAAGATTTAAATTGTGAAATATTAGCCTAACAAATGATTTTTAGTCATATTTTAACACTTATAGACAAATATCTGATATTGGTTACTTAGTGTTTTTCTAATCTATCTGTAATTACTAAATGATTTGATAGTAAGTTAGATATTAATTATCATGAAATTGTCAACTTGCTAAAGTGTGATTTCTAGAATTATGAAATGATGGACAAGTCTATAAATACAAATGAGATATGATAAATTAAAAGAAAGACTGTGAAATTAATATGATATAAATTGGAAGAGAAAGTGCATTGGACTGTGATTTTTGAGATGATTAAAAATATTGATCAAGGAGGTAAGGAAAACAGGAGCAGCATAAGACTCTCTAGTAATCATCTTCCCTCAGAAATATCAATTTAACAGTTTTTAAGAGTAAAAATACCTTCCCAAGATTTAAGCAAACCAGATGGGAGGTTACAGTACCTTGTTTTGGGGTAGCAATAAGAAAAGACACATTGAAGAATCCAGAAAAGTAAGAATTGTCCAGATTAACCTTACCCAGTCTAAGAAATATAGTGTGGAGATAGAAGCCTCTGACCTGAAAGATGGGAAAGAAACTGACCCCAGGCCTTAGAATTGGAATCCTCTTCGATGCCTGCCACAGTGAATCCCAGTATTGAGCATGGTACTGCCATTTCTGCTCCAGAAGTATCTTCCTTGTACCCAGTTTCTGGACTTGCATTAACCTAAAGGCCAAGAGGCTGCTTCTATCATCCCTTCTTTAATCTTAGAATAATGTAGCATGGAGAAAGATTCTAACCACAGGCAGGTAGGATCTGAAAGCAAGGTTAGGACTTTGTCACTGAAAGCAGGTTATGCCAGGAAAGTACACAGCCAGACATAGCCAAGTGGCCAATGCCGCTAGACTGGTACCCTCGGATGGAGGCTCTAGACCCAACCTGGAGCCAGGCAGAGCTCTGTGGCCCCAGGAGGACAGATTTGTATTCTGGTCAGCATCAGCTGGAGCTGGCTGCAGTAGTGTCAGACTGATTACACCACAGTGGCAGCCAGGCTATCACAGCAGGGACCTCGATCCCGTCTCACTTGGCAGCCTCTGTGCTCTGGGTACAAATAAGCACCACAGCGTCATGGCCACTGGCTGCTCACGCTGTCCTTCCCTCAACTTCAGGCAGCACCATATGGTGGGGGTCATTTTCTGGAGGAAGAAGTGGGGGGTGTTATGTCATTTCATGAGACTAGGCTTGGTTTCTTCTTTGTGAAGCCTGGTGCTGGTCCTTCCATGGAGAAGCCTGTGCTAGGCAGCGTTCGGCAGCATCCAACCACAGGACAGTAAAAAGTTCAGGGGATATGAGATATCCACATAGAGAAGAATGAAACTAGATCTTTTCCACCCGTCTCTCACTATATAAGAGTCAAATCAAGTGAAAATTGGATCAAGATCCTAATTGCAAAAAATGAAACCATGAAACTAGGAAAACATAAGGGAAATATAAGGAAGTGGAGTGTGCAAGGATTTCTTGGACAAGGTCCTAAAATAACGAGAAGTAAATGCAAAACTTGACCAAAAGCTTTATATTAAATTGAAAAGCTTCTGCACTGTAAAAGAAATAATCAACAGAGTGAAGAGCTATCCTACAAATGAGAGAAAATACTTACAAGACATACATCTCATAAATGATTTTTAAAGGGTTATTTATTTGAATATTTATTTGAAGTCAGAGTCAAAGAGGCAGAGGGCAAGACAGAAGGAGAGAGTGAGAGAGTGAGAGTGAAAGTGAGAAAGAGAGAGAGCGAGCGAGAGAGAGAGAGAATCTTCCATCTGCTGGTTTACTTCCAAGGGGGGAGCTAAATTGAAAATGGAGCAGCTAGGACATAACCGTCACCCACGTGGGATGCTGGATGACAGGCAGTGGCTTCACTCATATGCCACAGTGCCAGGCCTGCTCACAAAGGATTAATATCCAGAATGTATAAGTCACTCAAACAGCTCAATAGCAAAAGATAACTCAATAATGCAAATTCCCCAATCCAGTTAAATAATGATCAACAGGCATCAATAGATTTTTCTTTTAAAAAAAGACTTACAAATGGACATGTGGACACGAAAAGTACTCAAGATTACTAATCAGGGAAATGCAAATTAAAACCTTAATGAAGTATAACTTCAATCCAGTATAACTTATATGACCAAAATATTGGTGAGGATGTGGAGAAAAGGGAATCCTTGAAAACTCTTGGTGGTGATGTAAATTGTACAGGCTTTATGGAAAATAGTATGAATGTTCCTCTAAAAATTAAAAACAGAACTCTCGGCTGGCGCTGCGGCTCACTAGGCTAATCCTCCGCCTGCAGCACCGACACACCTGGTTCTAATCCTGGTCGGGGCACCAGATTCTGTCCCAGTTGTCCCTCTTCCAGGCCAGCTCTCTGCTGTGGCCCAGGAAGGCAGTGGAGGATGGCCCAAGTGCTTGGGCCTGCACCTACATGGGAAACCAGGAGAAGCACCTGGCTCCTGGCTTCGGATTGGTGCAGCACACCGCCTTTAGAGGCCATTTTGGGGGTGAACCAACAGAAGGAAGACCTTTCTCCCTGTCTCTCTCTCTCACTGTCTAACTCTGCCTGTCAAAAAAAAAAAACAAAAAACTATCTTTTGATCTACCAACCCCACTACTGAAGATACATTTAGACAAAATGAAACAATTCTGAGGAGACATCTGCACTCTCACATTTGTTACTGCACTACTCACAATAGCAAAGAAATGGAAACAATTTAATTGTTCATCAACTGATGAATGAATAATGAAAATGTGGTATATATACACAATGAAATACTACTCAACCATAAAAGGGATGGCATGTTGTCATTTGTAGCAACTTGGATGGCAGTGGAACTCATTATGCTAAGTGAAATAAGCCAGGCATGGAAAGGCAACTGTAACATGATCTTACCCTTACATGGAATCTAAGAAACATTGGTCTCACAGAGGTGGAGAGAGGCATGCTGCTTGCCAGAGGCTGGGAATGTATAAGGGGATGGAGAAATGGGAAAATTGTTGACTATCAGGTAATGAGTTATATTCAGATACGGGTAATAAGTTCTGGGGTACTACTGCACAGTGGAGTGATTAGAGATAAGAATTAATGTATTACATATTCAGAAAAAGCTAAAAGAAAGATATTGAAGGATTTCACCAAAAAGAAATGATAAAACATTTGAGAACATAGATATATTTATGTTTATCCTTGTTTGGACATTACACAATGAAGATATTTATGATAATATAATATGGTATACCACGTAAACGTGTAATTTTTATGCTTAGTTTCAAAATGTAAGCAAAAGAAAAGAAGTATTAAGCAAGTTTTTGAAGTAGGAGATGGACATGCTGGCTGAGAGTGGCCTGGAGAAGAGGAAGAAGTGGGAGAAACAGGGAGAAATAGGGGAATCCCTATTTTATACCAATATTTGATTACTACCATTACTCAATTTTTGGTTAATAAATAATTCTGTATAATGAGTACATTTTCCAACATAATTCAAATTAGGGTATGTAAAATATTGTCAGTGTTGTTATTTTGCATTTAATCACACTCTTACTATCAGGAAGAATATGTACACATTGTTTATATCACAACCTACATTTTTTCAACATATCTAACTATTTTTATATCCTTTGAAATATATTTACCCTTACCAAGTAGAAAACCATGATTTACACAAAAGGGGCGGCCACTTCTTTCTGTTTCTTTCCCCCATTTATGTCTCCACCTTTCCCTCCCCCTCTTCCCTTCCCTTCTCTTTTCCTTTCCTTTTCCTCTTTCCTTCCTTCTGTCCTCCTTCTCCCTCCCTCCCTCCTTCTCTCCATCTCCTCTTTCTTTCCCTCTTTCTATATCTCTCCCTCCCTTTGTTCCCACTCTTTTACTCTCTCTCTCTCTCTCTCTCCCCCTGCTTTCTACTCCCCAGCTTTCTTCTCCCCTGCCTTCTTTTACTTTGTATTATGGTAAGAGTCCTGAGAGAGAACTGCATAAGGAGATACGTTTTTTTGGTGTATCCACAGATGCCTTCTCAGAGGGTAGTGAGATTTTTATAATTAAGTTTTTGTGTTTTGTTTTTGATAATAAAAACAGTATAAATGTGTTGCACATTCTGCAACACATTTATAATCATTTTAGTCCAAATAATCAAATTCCAATGCTCCTATGCTTTGTGGTGTGAATCCAACTTTCACAACACTTCAAAAAGATGGGCGGTATGAGAACTTGAGGGGAAAACGAAGTGGACATCATAAGGGAGCAGAGTTAACAACTTTCTGGCCTATACTTTTGGTATAATTTTGACATTTCATAGTATAAAAATATTCTTATCAAGTTCAACCCAGATAAATGGGAATGAAGAATGTAATTGCAAACATGAGAGGAAGAATTCAACGTTAATGGCATAGTGGTTGAAGCTGCCACTTGCAATGCCAGCATCCATATGGTGCTGGTTCGTGTCCTGGCTGTTCCATTCACAATCCAGCTCCTTGTTAATGGCCTGGGTAAAGCAGCAGAAGACAGCCCAAGTACTTCTGCCCCTACCACCCTGTCGGGGGAACTGGAGGAAGCTTCTGGCTCCTGGCTCTGGCCTGGCCCATCCCTGGATGTTACTACCATTTTGGGGAGTGAATAAGTGCATGGAAATTTCTCTCTGTCTTCCTCTTTCTCTGTAACTGACTTTCAAATGAATAAATAAATGAATCTTGAAAAAAAAAACATTAAAGAAAGGGTCTGTGTTATAGTGCAGCAGGTTTAGCCTCCACTTGTGATGCCAACATCCTATATCAACAAACTGGTTTGAGTCCCGAGCTCCTCCACTTCTGATCCAGTGCCTGCTAATGCACTGGGAAGACAGCGGATGCTGGCTCACTTCAGTCCATGCACCCATGTGGGAGATCCTCATGGAATGCTAGCTCCTAGTTTCCACCTGGCCCAGTGCCATCCATTGTGACCATTTGGGGAGTGAACCTATGGATGAAAGATCTTTTTCTTACTATGTTGCTCTCTCTCTCTACTATTTCATCTTTCAAAAAAAGAAAAAAAAACCTGAAACTATACCAAAATAAATGGCCTAATTACATTTCAGTAGAGTACTACAATGAAGGGATCAGTAATTGAAGCAACTTATCATAATAGAATTTAAATACACATTTTCACTCTTTAGTACAGTAAGGTTTGAAGTATCACATACAAATTCTAAACTCTTTTTATACTACTATATAAGGAAATAAATTATGAAACTATTGTAGATGTGCTAAATAACTGAATTAATAAACATGTTTATTGTTGTTGGGAGCCAGAGTTTTCACTGTGGAAAAATATTAGATATTGAAAGGCAACAACAATTCTGATAGGGATATATTAGAATTGGAATTTGAGATATCAAGGTGAATTCATGATTTCTTAAAGGTGTCCATATATGTTTATGTACATGTGTACATATGTGTATGTCTTTGGATAACTCTAGTTTTGATAAATGGTGTCTGTGTATATATCCTTGCATATTTTCAAGATCATTTTCTAGGTCATCTTGAAAAAATGTTTGATACCAGCATTGGGGTACAGAAGTACAGGATGATTATGCCAAAAAAGTAAGGAAATACCAAAGAAAAATAAAATAAGAATGTGTCATAAGGGTACACACGCCAAATGGAAGGAGCTCTGACTGGGCAGTTCTGGGAACATTTGAGCACTAAAATGTAAATATTTTACTGAATATAAATAATTAATGAATTATAAGCCACTGAATAAGTGGGAATTTATTCATTTATATTAATAATAATAAAGAGAGTTTTTTTCTTAAAGCAAATACATGGAAAGAGTTCCAGAGTTGGAAAGTAATCATTTGGTAAATATTATGCTGTATATTGAATTCAGCAAGATCATGACTGTATATTGAATTTAGAAAGCACTTTTTATTAGTAGTAGAACACTTGGCTTTGTCACAAAAGTTCATACTTTTAGAATACAAACAGAATATTAATTTAAAAAGAGGAAAAGAAAAATTATAGAGTGGAGATTTGGGCACTAATGCGACCAAGTCTTCAAAATTAGTATCTCCATCAGAGACGCATGGATATCATATAACTCCAGATGTGATAGCTTAGAAAGGCCTAACATTAACTATGCAAGATTCTAGGTGAAAACATACAGCCTTAATCAAATTGTTAACAAATATCAGACAAACTCAAAAAAGGAAAATTTGATTTAAAAGTGGATCTTTATTCTTCAAAGTGTCAAAGCCATAAAAGATAAATAAAGACTAGAAATATGTTTCGGATTAAAGGAAATTAAAAGACTGGATTCTACATAATACAGAAAAATGGTATAACAGACATTAGTAGATCAAATGATAAAAATGAAAATATGGGGGTAGGCTTTAGGACACAGCAAGTTAAGCTCCACTTGGGACACCAGCATCCCATATAAGAATGCCAGTGTGATTCCTGCTTACTGTGCCTCCTGCCCAGATTCATTCTATTGTGTTCAGGAAGCAGTGGATATTGGGTCAATTACTCGGGTCCCTGCCACACCTGAGAGACCTGAATGGCGCTTCTGAAAGGAGCTTCTGGCTCCTGGCTTCAAACTGGCCAAGTCTTGGCTGTTGTAGCCATTTGAGTAGTGAACCAGTGGATAAAAGCACTCTCTCTAACTCGCTCTCTCTCTCTCTTATGTGAGTCTTTTAAAAAATGTTCATTGAAGTGTTTCAGTGTGATACTCTATGGTTCATGCAATTTATTCTAAAATGATATAGAAAAATACAGATAGATAGACAGAATCTTAGGTTTAAAGATAACATCAATAACAACAACTTTAAATGTACATGCTCTAAATATCCGATTAAATTGTAGAGTTCATTAAATTAGACACATAAACAAGTTCAGCAAGATGCTGCCTATATGAAACTCAAAAGCTAGGTAAATAATATCAAAGCAAATATCAGTGCAATTGAAAATAGGAAAATCACAGAAAAAATAATGAAAACAAAAACTTTCTGAGACAATAAATAAAACTGATACAGCTAGTCATGCTGATTAGAGAAAACAGGACAAAAAAAGAAATGACTTATATTATCAGAAATGTGAGAGATGAAATTACTACATATTATATTTATTCAAATATTTATCATTACAAAATTTTAATTATTATAAAATATTAAACATCATGAAAGTTTTATATATATATTAGAAAATATTGATGAAATTAGAAAATTCCTTGAAAAGCACAAAGTATAATGTTTATGCAAAAAGATATAAATAATCTGGATAGCCATAGGTTTATTGAAAATATATAAATTCAAGCCGGCGCCGTGGCTCAATAGGCTAATCCTCTGCCTTGCAGCGCCGGCACACCGGGTTCTAGTCCCGGTTGGGGTACCGGATTCTGTCCTGGTTGCCCCTCTTCCAGGCCAGCTCTCTGCTGTGGCCTGGGAGTGCAGTGCAGGAAGGCCCAAGTGCTTGGGCCCTGCACCCCACGGGAGACCAGGAAAAGCACCTGGCTCCTGCCTTGGGATCAGTGCGGTGTGCTGGCTGCAGCGCGCAGGCCACGGCGGCCATTGGAGGGTGAACCAAGGGCAAAGGAAGACCTTTCTCTCTGTCTCTGTCTCTCTCTCTCACTGTCCACTCTGCCTGTCAAAAAAAAAAAAAAAAAAGAAAGAAAGAAAGAAAAGAAAGAAAGAAAATACATAAATTCAGGGCCAGCATTGTGGGGTAGATGGCTAAGCCTCCACCCACAGTGCTGGCATCCCATAGGGGCACTGATTTGAGTCCGGAATGCTCCACTTCTAATCTAGCTTCCTGTCAATGCGCCTGGGAAAGCAGTGGAAAATGGCTCAAGTGCTTGGACCCCTGCACCTTCATGGGAGGCCTGGATGAAACTCCTGGCTTCTGGTTTGGGCCTGGCCAAGCCCTGGCCATTGTGGCTATTTAGGAAGTAAACCAGAGATGGAAGATCTCTCTCTCTCTCTCTCTGTAACTGTAACTTTCAAGTGAATAAATAAATTAAAAAAAAAATGTCCCAGAAAAGGGACAAGTATGTGGTGTAGCTACTTGAGATTCTCACATTTCATATTGAAATTCCTGAGTTTGATTCCTCCCTCTGCTTATCATTCCAGCTTCCTAATGTGCACCCTGAGGGGAAGCAGTGATGGCTCAAGACTTGAGTCACTGCCACCCACTTGGCAGACCTGAATTGAGTACTACACTTAAGACTTTGGCCTGGCCCTGGCCTATGATGGACATTTGAAGAGTAAATCACCAGATGTGTTTCTCTGTTTCTCTTATTTTCAAATAAAATTAAAATAAATAAATTGTAAAACCCTCCCAGAAAAAAGTTTTAGTAGTAGATATCAGGTGAATTCTATTAGTGAAATAAGAAACAAAATGTACAGTACAACAACTCATCAAAATAAAAAAGCGGCACAGGCTAATCCTCCACCTGTGGTGCCGGCACCCCGGATTCTAGTCCCGGTTGGGGGGCCAGATTCTGTTCTAGTTGTTCCTCTTCCAGTCCAGCTCTCTGCTGTGGCCCAGGAAGGCAGTGGAGGATGGCCCAAGTGCTTGGGCCCTGCACCCACATGGGAGACCTGGCTTCGGATCGGCGCAGCACACTGGCTGAAGCAGACATTTAGGGGGTGAACCAATAGAACGAAGACCTTTCTCTCTCTCTCTCTCTCACTGTCTAACTCTGCCTATGTAAAAAAAAAAAGCAGCAAACTCATTCTGTGAGGTCAGTGTTATGGCTGCAAAACCAGGCTAAGATTTTACACAAATAGAAAATAACAAATTTATATATCCTCTGTGAAAACACAAATATTCTTAACAAAACCATAGTAAATTGAATATAACAATACTTAAAAAACAGATAACAAATTACTGGCCAAGTAGACTTTATATAATGAATGAAAGTGTATCAAAGCTTGAAAATAAATCAGTATAGGTCACTATATTAACATACTGGAAAATAAAAACACGTGGTCATCCAAACAGATGTAGAAAAACCTTTAGAAATATCCAACATCCATAAAAGTCCATATTAATGTGAATGAAAAGCCCTGATAAAAGGCTTTTATGACAAATCTACAGCTAAACTTATATTAATGATGAAAGACTGAATGTTTTTCTTTTAAGATTAGCAAGAATGCAGATATTCTCTTCACTATTTCTGTTCAACATTGTATGTGATGTTGGAGACAGTACAATATGTCAAGAAAAAATAATGAAGGATATCCATTTAAGAAAATACAACCACAAAGTCTAGAACATTGTAGGATACCTGAAGAATATATTAAATAAATTTTATTTTAATGTTGGGAAATTAAAATTGAAATTTGATATTTAAATAAATACCAATTATAGTAGCATTAACACACAAAATCAATTTTGCTTTAAATCTGTCAAATTGATAAGAATTATATACTCCTACAGCTTTAATGATTATATGACTATTTTAAAATTTACTTTATATAAATGAAGTTGAACATATCTTCACTTGATTATTGTTTACAGTCCTTGCTTGTATTCCTGCTTGATTATGGTCTTTTTACTTTTTCTTGGATGAACTGTTCATTTAGTAGAGCAATTAATCCTTTGGTTACAATGCAATACAAATATGTTATCTCAAAAAATAAGTTAAAGAGCCAGTGCTGTGGTGCAGCTGGTTAAACACTGCCTTCAGCTCCAATATCCCTCATGGGCACTAGTTTGTGTACCACCTTTTCCACTTCTGATCTACTTGCCTGCTAATGCACCTGGGAAAATAGTAGAATATGCTCCAAGTTATTTGGCCTGGAAGGAGCTCTTGCATCCTGGCTTTGGCCTGACCCAGCTCCTAACAAAGCAGTCATTTGGGAAGCAAAACAGTGGATGGAAGATCTTGCTCTCTCTTTCTCTGTCTTTCCCTCTTTCTCTGTAACTCAGCAATTCACATAAATAAATAAATCTTAAAAAATAAGGTAAAAGAAAAATATAATAAAAGGACAAATCTGAAAAATTATGTGTAGCAGCTGCATATACAGTGAAAATCATAAAACTGTATTGAAGATATAAATAAATGTTTGTGATATACCAGCAAAAAACACAAAAATATTAAGATATCACTTCTTTTCAAATTGGCTGAAAATACTAGTATGATTTTTTGCAGAAACTGGCAAACTCATTCTAATATTTGTAAAGAAATACAAAGCACCTAGAATAGACTAAACAAGTTGAAAAGAAGATTAAATTTGAAATATTGCAACTATCTTCAGGACTTGTTTTAAAGTTGTGAACTGAAAGTCATTATGTTAAATGAAAGAAGCCAGGCACTGAAAGACAAGTAACACATGATCTCACTCATGTGGAATCTAATAAAGTTGATCTCATGGCGTTTCAGTGTAGAATAGTGGTTTCTAAAGGTTGGGGGGAGTGGTGCAAGTGGTGGGGAAAGCCTGGTCAGTGGTTACTGAGTTTTTACAGCGAGATAGGAGAAGTGATTTGGCATTCCATTGCACAGTAGTTTGACTGTAAATGATGATAATGCACTGTAGATTTCAAAAAGATAGGAGAAGGGATTTTAATGTTTTCACCACAAAGAAATGATAAATATTTGAGAAAATATATGTGGTAATTCAGATTTGAATATTTCACAGTGTATACAGTATATTAACATATCAAATGAAAGTTCATAAATATGCTGCTTTTAGTTGTTTGTTGTACTATAAAATTTAAGCATATTACTGTAATCAAGAAGGTATAACAGTATAAAAATAAACAAATAAGCTGATGAAATAAATATATAGTTAACTTGTATTCAGTAAGGGTAGTAAAATCAATTTTATGGGAAAATTTAATTCTTAAATTATTCTTGAATAATTATATCCATTAAAATGCACCTTGATCCACACATTTCTCCATGTATATAAATAAACTCTAAATAGATGATGTACCTCAATGTAAAATGAAATAAAAAACCACTAGAGGAAAATGTAGGGGAAAATTCTTTTCAAATTGCTTTGGGCAAAAGTATTACTTGATATAACATCCGGATCACAATATGTCAAAAATAATTGATAAGCAGAAAGTCATCAAAATTAAAATGTTGGCTCTTTGAATTATTAAATAAATGAAGAGAGCTAAAATATTTGCCAGGCACATATTTTAAAAAGAAATTTAGTTTAAAAATATATAAAACTTTCAAAACTCAAGAGTGATAAATATAATCCAATAAAAATCAGGCACATTATTAAAGAATATATATGGAATGAAAGGTACCAAGTTTATGAAATGGTGGCCAGTGAAATATAAATTGAAACAGACATTAGGTTATGTTGAACACTTACTAGAAAAAGTTTAAAATTAAAATGGGGCCGACACCGTGGCTCACTTGGTTAATCCTCTGTTTTGCAGCGCCGGCATCCCATATGGGCTCCGGGTTCTAGTCTCGGTTGCTCCTCTTCCAG
Source organism: Sylvilagus floridanus (assembly GCA_949820135.1). Classification (NCBI taxonomy): domain Eukaryota; kingdom Metazoa; phylum Chordata; class Mammalia; order Lagomorpha; family Leporidae; genus Sylvilagus; species Sylvilagus floridanus. Next base: position 131,846,910 of record OX463236.1, on the reverse strand, counting down.
TCCAGCTCTCTGCTGTGGCCCAGGAAGGCAGTGGAGGATGGCCCAAGTGCTTGGGCTCTGCACCCCATGGGAGACCGGGAGAAGCACCTGGCTCCTGGCTTTGGATCGGTGCAGCGCACCAGCCGTAACAGCCATTGTGTGTGTGGGGGGGTGAATCAACAGAAGGAAGACTTTTCTCTCTGTCTCTCTCTCACTGTCTATAACTCTACCTGTCAAATAAATAAATAAATAAATTTTTTAAAGTATGTAATTAAATGTAAAGGCCTAAAATCTAAAATTATATTAGCAGGGTTGTGTAACAACTGAAACTCTCATATACTGTTGATAAAAAATACATTAAACTGTTTTGAAGATTTTTTTTCAGTTTCTTAAGAAGTTAGACATAAGCATATGACTCAGTCATTCTTTAAACATTTTCTTTATTTTTTTAAAAAGATTTATTTATTTACTTGTAAGGTAGAGTTAGAGAGAAGAGAGAGAGAAAAAGAGAGATCTTCCAGCCACTGGTTCACTCCACAAATGGGTGGGCTAAGTTATATTTAGGAGACCGGAGCTTCATCCAGTTGCCCCACATTGGTTCAGAGGCCCAAGCACTTGGACCACCCTCGGCCATTTTCCCAGTCGTATTATCAGGGAGCTGCATCAGAAGCAGAGGATATGGGACTTGAACCAGTGCTGTTTTGGGGTGCTGGTGTTGCAGGTGGTGGCTTAACCCACTATGCCATAAAGCTGAAACATTTTCAGTGTATAGAGACATTTTCTATATATATATATATATATATATATATATATAGAGAGAGAGAGAGAGAGAGAGAGAGAGAGAGAGAGAAAGGTAGAGGGAATAGGTGAGGGAGAGGGAGAGGTAGAGGGAAAGATGAATAGGGTAGAGGGAGATAGGGATCCATTCATTAGTTCACTCCTCATATGCCTACGATTGTCCCTTGGCTGTGACTGAAGTTGGAGCTGAGAACTCAATTCTTGCATTCCATGTGGGTGGCAGGAACTCAATTACTTGAGCCATCACTGTGGCCTCCCAAGGTTTGCATTAGCTGGAAGCTGGAGTCAGGACTTGAACTCAGGCACTCTAATGCACTATGCAAGCATTTCAACTGGTGTCTGTTATTTAAAAGGCAAAGTAGGGAGAGAGAGAAGGAGAGATAGAGAGAGAGAGAAAATGAATCTTCCTTCCATCTACTTGTTCATTCCCAAGTTGCTTGCAACAGCAGGACTGTTGCTAGACTATCCAGATTTCCCAGGTGGGTAAATTCAAATAGTTGAGCCATCATCATTCCTACCTCCCAGGATACAATTTAGCAAGAAGCTAGATTGGATGCTGAATAGGCAGGATTGAACAAGGCACTCTAATATGGGATACAGGTGATTCAAGAAGCAGCTTAGTCACCTGTGTCACAATGCCTATGCCCTGCCCCCAACTGGTGTCTTAACTGGTAGGGTAACTTACCAGTTCATTCTATTCCTAGTGATTTACTAAATAGCAATGAAAGCATATTCCTATGCTTGTTTTGAAATTGTTTCAGCAAATTAATTTGTAGTAATATTCCAGTAAAAACTGTAAATAATACATATTTTCAACAATAGGCCAATGAGCAGCAAGTTATGGGACTTCATATGCAGTAGAATACTACTGAGCAATAAAAAGCAGTAATCTAGAATTACTCATCACTCTGGATGCACATCAGAATAATTATGCTTAGAAAAAAGTCTAAAATATGTCTGTTCTGTATTGTTCCATTTGTATAAAATTCTGTAAAATATGAATTCATCAATTATAAAAAGCAAATAAATGATTAGCACAGAGGATTCAAGAGGGGCAGGAAGAAGGATTGCAGTGGGATCCAAAGAATCTTTTGTACATAACATACTTATTTCCTTGATTGCAGTGATGGTTTCCTGAATGTTTCCATACATCAAATCTTACCAATCAATTTTAATCATGTACAGTTAATACTTGGTTTATTATACCTAAATAAAATTGTAATAAGAGGAAAAAGAAAAAGAATAAATAAGTGAGGGAAATGGGATAGGTGGTGAATAGACAAGAGACTTCATACAAGAGGAAATGTGGATAAATATGACTTAAAAATTAACAAAAATACAGAGGTGCCCTTGGGAGACCCAGGTCTCCAGGACCCAGAAGTCCAGTGAGTAGCCTTAGCCTCCAGCTTCTCTCACTTTAGAACTGAGATGATGCGTTCCAAAGCCCTTGTCCTAAAGGCTGTAGGTGGCCAACGCCCCTGCAAAGATACTTTCATGCTATAGTACACTCTAGGGGCCATATCACCCTTGAATTTGAGGACAAGGACCAGGCCTATTCATGGGTAAAGTGAATTCTTCCCTGTACGTTAAGGGCACAACCCACTTTTGTCACTCAGGATCCAGCAGTTAGAACCAAGCAAAGCAGCCCTCACTTGTAGCATCCGTGATCTGTACCGTCACAATTTAGACCTTAGAGAGACACTTCTGTTTCTCTTCTCCCATGTTCTGAAAGCAAAAACAACCCAGTTTAAACACCATGGAAATTTTGATTTGTGTAATGCCTCAGAAGGACATGTACAGTGCTTAGGAATACCCAGAGGATTTGAAAGGCTGAAGTACTTAGACTAGAGAAAGGATGAATAAATTAGTGTGTCATATCCTTCCACTAAAACACCATGATTCCAACAGATTGTTGCATCGCATGGTGCCCTTTCTGAGTAATGCTAAGGTTACATTTGTTTTTCTTCTCTTTATGTTCAAATTTGTCGTTTTAAAGACACCCAGAAACGCGGATTTTTTAAAGTATTGCCTATTACAACTGAGGGCTATTTTGAAATTTCAAACAATTCATGTTACTTTTACTCTTCCTCTTTTGGGGGCTAGACAAAACATATTTGAAATATCTTCTTGATTCTTTAAATTGGCAAAGTGGTAGACATTGAATGATATAGCAGGATTTAATTCAATTTTCCAAAGATTGACTACAAATTTGACATTATTGATTTATATCTTAAGTACTTATTAATATAATTGTTTTGTATCTCTAAATTCCAATAGATAATTTTGGACCAGGATTTTACAGAGGAAGAAATATACAAACACATTCATTTCACACACTGGAATTTTCCAAGTAATATTACTCTCATAATTTTTAATTTTTGTGAACTCAAAGTAAGAGCATGGAAGACTTATCTATAGCTAAAAATGGATAAATAGATGGATTTGGGATTCAGTCACAGCAGGTTCAACATTAAAGCTAAACCCAGGAGTTCCAAGATGGCTGAATAGAGAAAAGCTCTGATGATTTTGATCTCCTGAAAATACCAGAAAAAAATGGGAGGATCTGTCTTCCTGGTAGATAGTTGAAGAGGTTCAGTAAAAACCTACAGTAAGAAGGCAGACTCCATGGAGCAGCAAAGACTGTACAGACACGCAGCAGCTCCTGGAAAGCCACCAGCAACTCCCATAGCCGGCTGCTCCCGTGGCTGGTGGCTTGCAGGGAGGCCATCTTCCCAGAACAAGCTGAGAAGACTCTGCAGAAGCCTGTGCTTCATAAGTGATCTTGTATGGGAAAAAAAAACTCATGCTCCCCACTGACTTTGATTCCAGGTGAACGAGGTGGAGGGGAGAATGATCACTTAACTTTGTTTGTGGAGGGCACATTGCCTTCCCCCCAGTCTGCACCAAGTTGCTCAGCTCAGGGCTGGAGCTGCTCTCTCTTGGACATAGAGGTTCCCAGGGCAGAGAGTGGATCCTCTATAGCCTGTGACTGTGGGAACCCTGCATCCTGTGACTGGAAATCTGGGACTGTGCTATAAGCCAAGAGGACTCCATGCTCACACCAGGAAGCACATAGATTCCTTGTGCAGTTAATGCACTTGAGTGGGGGGTATAGACACAGAGAGGTTCACCTTGGCATAGAAAAGGGCGGAGGTGGTGATCACACCATGCAGAATGATTATCCCCTCCCCCCTACTGACTATAGAGGAGAGCTGCCACACATATTTGGTTATCACACTGGATTTTTGCCCCATCCACAAATGCTGGCCAGAGCTCCCTGGCATTACCCAGCACACACGTCTGAATATCCCCTGAAGATACAGGCAAACCACTACACCTAGGGGCACATTCCCAAAACTGAGACTTTAGAGGAGATAGCAGCAAGTGTTTCTCCAGATGTGTAAAAATTGTAGAAATACAAGAATTACTAAGAAAGACAACATGATTCCCCAAAGGGACACAATAATACTTCAATATTAAGCTGTGAAGGTGAGGACATTGATGAAATGACTGAAAAGGAATTAAAATTTGATTGTGAGATTACCCAAAAACACAGAAAATAGATTACATGAATTAAAGAAATCAGTGAATAACATGGATGAGAAATTCAACCAGGAAAAAGAAATATTAGAAGAAATCAATATGTCAAATAAAAAAGACAGTGCAAAGCCTGAAGAACAGACTCAGTGAAGCCAAAGAAAGAATACATGAGCTGTAAGACAGAGCCTTTGAAATATCATGGTTAGATTTTAAAAAATCAGAAAAAATGAATAGAATGTTTAGGATCTATGGGTTACCAACAAACAATATTAGGCATTCCTGAATGAGTGGAAAAGCAGAATGACTTAGAAAACTCATTTAGCGAAAATAATAGCAGAAAATTTCCTGGATTTGGACAAAGATATGGATATGCAAGTACTGAAAGTACAGAGAACCCCAAATAGACATGATTAGAGAATATCTTCACCTCAACACATTGTATTCAAACTTTCAAAACTAAGAAACAAAGAAAACATCCTAAAATGAACAAGAGAGATATGATAGCTCAGCTTAAAGGTTTTCCACTCAGGTTTCAACAGATTTATCATCAGAAAATCTGCAGGTGAGGAGAGAATAGAGAGATGTAGTCCAAGTCCTTAGAGGAAAAAAAAACTATCATCCCAGAACACTGTACACAGCAAAGCTCTTATTTATAAGTGAAGGTGACATAAAGACTTCCCAAAACAAATGAAGATTGAAAGAATTTGTCACCACTTTGCCAGCCTCACAAATGATACTTAAGGATGTACCACACACAGAAACAGAGAAAAACAACAAGCATTATGGAAGAATCTGAAGACAGAAAACCTTCTAATAATAGCACAAAAAAGATCCAAAACAAACAATAGCACAAAAGAGATCCAACACAAAGATACAAACAATAGGAATATATACAGAAAAAATGGAAAAACCAAGTCATCACTTCTCAATAATAACCTTGAATATAAATGGACTAAACTCTCCAATTAAAAGATACAGAAAATAATGAAATCGTACTATGTATTATTTCTGGCCACAATGGAATGAAGCTTGAAAATAACATCATAAGAAATTCTAGAAAATTTGTAAAGGCAGAACAAGATGCTACTGAATGAATGGTGGGTCATAGAAGAAATCAAAAGTGAAATAAAAAAATTCCTGGAAACAAGCAAAGAAGACAACACAACAAATCAATACCCTTGGGATACAGTGAAAGCAGTGTTAAGAGGAATCTTGTTAGCAATCAGTGCCTACATCAAGTAACTGGAAAGGCATCCATGAATGATCTAATAATGCATCTCAGGATCTTGAAAAACAAGAGCAAACCAAACCCAAAGTTAGAAAGAGGAAAGAAATAATTCAAATTAGGTAAAAAAAATGAACACAATTTAAACAAAATAATAACACAAAAGATCAGTGAAATGAACAGCTGACTTTTTGAAACGAGTAAACAAAATTGATACACCATTGGCCCAACTGATCAAGAAAAAAGGTAGAAGACCAAAATTATTAAAACCATAAATGAAAAGGGAGATGTTAAAATGGATCCCACAGAAATAAAAAGAATCATCTAGAATTATTACAAACAACTATATGCCAACAAATTGGTAAATATAGAAGAAATGGATAGATTTATGAACACATACAATATACCAAAATTTGGTCATGAAGACACGGAGAACCAAAATATGCCAATAAGCAAGATAGAGGTTCAATGCATAATAAAAGACCTTCCCAACAAAGAAAAGGCCAGGACCAGGTGGCTTCACTGCTGAAGTCTCCCAAACTTTTAAAGAAGAACTAACTCCAATTCTTCTCAAACTATTCAAAACAATTGAAAGGGAGGGAATTTTCCCAAACTCCTTCTGAGGTCAGCATCACCTTAATTCAAAAACCGAAAAAGATACAAGGAAAGAGAACTATAGACCAATATCACTGATGAATATAGATGCAAAAATCCTCAAAAAAAAATACTTGCTAATTGAGTCCAACAATATTCAGAGAGATCATTCACCTGGACCAAGTGTGATTCATCCCTGGTTTGCAGGGGAGATTCAACATATGCAAATAATAAATGCAATGCATCACATTACCAAATTGAAAATAAAAATCATATGATTCTCTCAATAGTTGCAGATAAGACATTCAATAAAATACAGCATCTTTCCATGATAAAAACCTTAAGAAAATTGGTTATAGAAGGAAAATTCCTCAACATAATCAAAGCATATATGATAACCCACCACCAGCATCACATTGAATGTAGAAAAGTTGGAAGCATTTCCATTGACATCTGTAACCAGCTAAGGATGTCCACTTTCACCATTTTTATTAACTATAGTTCTGGAAATTTTAGCAGGATCTAATAGGCAAGAAAAAACAATCAAAGGGATACAAATTGGATAGGAAGAAATTAAATTATTCCACTTTACAGATGACATAATCCTATGGAGAGAGAGATAAGACTCCACTAAGTGACTATGGAAAGCTTAAGAGAGTTTGGTAAAATTGCAATATATAAAATCAAACAAGAAAAATAGCCTTTGCATACACAATCAATGCCATGGCTGAGAAAGAGCTTGTAAGATACATTTAACCAAGAATGTGAAAAATCTTAATAACACAATGTATAAAATATTAAAGAAAGAAATAGAAGACACAAAAATAGAAAAATCATCCATGTTTGTGGATTGGAAGAATTAATATCATAAAAATGTCCACACTGCTGAAAGTAATTTGCAGACTCAGTCAAAATACTAAAGACATTTTTCTCAGACCTAAAAAAAAAACTGCTAAAATTCACATGGAAACATAAGAGACCTTGAATAGCTAAAATAATCTTAAACAATAATAACAAACCAGAGGCATCACAATACCCAACTTCAAGACATACTATAGGGTAGTTATAATCAAAACAGTCTGGTACTGGCACAAACATATTTGTATAAATCAACAGAACAGAATAGGAAACCCAGAAATTAATCCATGCAGCCACAACCAGCTAATCTTTGACAAATGAGCCAAAATAAATCTGCAAAAAATGGACAGTCTCTTCAAAAATGGTATTGTGAAAATTGGATCTTTTCATGCTGAACTATGAAATAAGACTCCTGTTATGCATCTTATACAGAAAAAAAAGTTAACCTCATCACTGTTGTTGGGAATATAAAACAACCATTATGGAAGACACTATGGAGATTCCTCAGAAATATGAAAAAGGAAAATGTGGTATGTATACACTGTAAGAATATGAAAATAAAATTTCCTCATATTACATGGGTAGTTTTTTTTCATTTTTGACCTCAAAAACTACAAAACATGTATTGAAATATCCTTGTGGTAGACTTGCAATAGCAAGGAAAATCTTTTCTTAAATGAGAACCCTGAGTTCATTGTATATACTCCCTGGATTATCATTTATTTATTTTAATAATATATCATATTTTTTATTTTATTTATTTTATTTTGTGAGTTTTTTTCACTTAATAAAGGAGGAAATTGAGACACACTGAGATTAAGTGTTCTCTACCAAGGTGTGAAATTAATAATTTACAGTGAACTTTATCATCTTTGAAAACGAGTCTTTAGAATCTCATCCTGGTTTCGTTCTTTTGCCTCCATATATTATCCTAATGTCTTGGTTTTAAATTTGCAAACTTCCTAGGAAATAAATGGAAGTAAAGATTCTTAGTGACCATAATACTTGTTTAATGCCTCATTTCTGTGATGCACATTACTCCTAAAAAGGCAGGATGATGAATGAAAAAATAAAATCACAGTATTGTACAGTAAAATATTCTGAAACAAAATGACAATTTCTTCCAATTTCAGGTTTCCCTTTAATTATCAGAAGAGACCTTTTGTGTGCCTGTGATAAACATCACTATAATTTCAGGTTTACTTTAGTTACTGGGTAGGCTCTGTATTTCTTCCTTTTGTTTTTGTTTCATTTGGTTTTATAATTACATATTCATGTTATAATCTATACTAATATATGATATATATCTGTGGAAAATGAGTACTCTTAGAGAGGTAGTAGTATGACCACAAGAGATTAATAAGACTTAAGATAAAGTAGTAGATCCATGGAACCACATCTACTTTGAAAGACATAAATTGCATGTGATAAAACAGTTGTCTTTTCTAGCCATGAATATAGTATAATCATCAGAAACTTTGCCAGGGATTTTTTATCAGGAAAATTATTGCAGGTATTGAGAAAACATCAATTACATAAAAGATAATGTGATTTAAAGTTTCATTCTCTCCTCTCAGGCAAAAAATTTATAATTCAAAATAAATATGTTTACTGGGCAGATGGTGAGAAAATTTACCTCTGACCTTGTGAATCATTGCACTTTTTTTCTTAGTGATAAGTACAAACATCTGAACTTTCTCTATTTTCGAGTTTAGAATTTTTCCCGAGACTCTTTTGTATAAGCCTGCTAACATTATTGTGTTCTTAATAATCAAAAATTAAGTCAGTGTTATGCTTGACGAAGTTTTTATTCAAGCTATGCCAGTCATGAATATAAAGAAACATATTTTAGTTCCTAATAATAATTCAAATCATGCAATGATAATAAGTTTTAGATACAGAAGTGGGCATTTAGACTAGCAGTTAAGATGCCCATCTTCCACATTGCAATCCCTGGGTTAGATACAAACCTCTGGTTCTTGACTCTAGCTTCCTATTAATGAAGATCTTGGAAGTCAGCAGTGATGTCTCAAGTAGGTTCCTGACAGCCACTTGGGAGACTTGTTTGGGTTCCCAGCTCTTGGTTCCTGCCTGGTTCAGTTGTGGGCATATGAGGACTGAACTACCAGATAGGAGCTCTCTTTCTTGCAAATAAACAAATAAATTAATTACAGAAATTATATCAAACATCTGAGCTTATTATGATAGAACTATCAAATCTATCTGTGTACATTTATTTCTATTGAATCCTCATACATATAGTAATGATCATGGACTCTAATCTTTTAAAAGATATTGAATAACTGACATTGACTTGTTGCTTTTGCTTTAGTTTTAGATTAGCTCATATTTGCAAGCTCCAAGTGATTGCTTCTGCTTTAATCAAAGTCATCAGTGTCCTGAAGCAGAGTAGGGCTTTCGAGACCACGACAAGTGAATGTGAGTGACTCTAGAGACTGTAATACCAACATCAACAGTCCCAGTTCTGCAAGGCAAAGATGCAACTGCCCCCAGTTCACACATGGCATACAAGGTGATGCTGGGATTTGTGTTGGGGGCACCCAGCACTGTGAGCTAAGGAGGAAACTTCTTCAGTGCCTCTCCAGGTTTAGATTTATTTTTCAAAAGATCCATTTGATTAATTGAAAGGCAGAGAGAGGGAGAATAAGAGAGAAAAATCTTCCATCTACTGATTCACTCCCCAAATAGCTGCGTAGATTGGGAAGCCAGGAGCCAGAAACTCCATCTAGGTTTCCCACCTGGGTGGCAGGGACCCAAATACTTAGGCCATCTTTTACTGCTTTCCTAGGTATATCAGCAGGGAGCTAGAACAGAAGCGAAACAGCTCAGACTCAAACCAGTACTCATAAGGGATGCTGGAGTTGTGGGCAGTGGCTTAACCTGCTGTACCCAGCGCTGGCCTGAGATTTTTTATGGGCTGCTGCTGGTGCTAGCTCCAGGAGGCTGAGTGAAATGGCCCTGGATCATGTAGAGGGAGTTAGTGTGGTCTGGGGGCTACACTCTGAACTCTGTGCTTGAGGTCTGCTCTCTGCCCTGCAAATTGCCCTGTCTCTCGCTCTGGTAGCTTCTGGTAGCAAAGGGACTGCTGTCTAAGTCAGAACCGAGTTCAGCAGTGACTCTACCACAGCAAGTTGAATCAGAGTGGTGGGGAAGTTTCTTTTTTGGAAATAGACCCCAATCACCCTCCAGGTGAGACTTGAAATCAGTCGGTTACGGAATGTTTCCTTAGTTAAAGCTGCCAGTGGCAGGAGTTGTACCACCTTCTTAGTACCTTAGCTTGCCAACATGGAGTTTTGAAACTGGAAGTCAGTCGTGTAAAAGCAGATGTGACTCGAAGCACTGCCAGTGGTGCCAGCGTGCCCGTCCTCTCTCCTCACTGCTTCGTGACTCTCTATTCTGTTGGTCAATTCTCCACCCAAGAATTTCTCTCAGTCAGTCCCCTCGGCACATGGTCCTTTCTTTGTATTTCTGATTTTTTTCTGTGACTGGGGTCAATGTGGTTCACTATTCAACTGCCTTGGATCTCCTCCCCCAATGACATTTTTAAATATGAACACTTTCAGTACATCGTTTTCCTGAATTTATGCCTAATGACTAACTCATTTCAGGAAAGTGAGGTTTCTTTTTTTTTTTTTTTTTTTTTTTTTTTTACAGGCAGAGTGGACAGTGAGAGAGAGAGACAGAGAGAAAGGTCTTCCTTTTGCCGTTGGTTCACCCTCCAATGGCCGCCGCTGACGGCGCGCTGCGGCCGGCGCACCACGCTCATCCGATGGCAGGAGCCAGGTGCCAGGTGCTTTTCCTGGTCTCCCCATGGGGTGCAGGGCCCAAGCACTTGGGCCATCCTCCACTGCACTCCCGGGCCACAGCAGAGGGCTGGCCTGGAAGAGGGGCAACCAGGACAGAATCCGGAGCCCCAACCGGGACTAGAACCCGGTGTGCCGGCGCCGCAAGGCGGAGGATTAGCCTGTTGAGCCACGGCGCCGGCCGAAAGTGAGGTTTCTAAAATATTATTTTTCTCCAAAGAAATACAATGCTGGATGTGATGAAACTATGGCCTTAGGAATAGTATCAACTCTTTTTTATTTATCAGGAAAGTTAATGGAAATATAACACTAACCACATATTTTATACTTAAAATCACCTGCTCAATTTCAGAAATGTGTAAAAAATATTTCTGTGGGAAGCAGCACAGTGGCGTATCAATGAGGTCTATATTCTCGGGATATGTTAGGCTCTATGGCAAAGGGAGTTAAAGTAGCAGGTGCAATTAAGGATGCTAATCATAAAATGGAGAGGTGTCTTGAATTTTCTGAGTGGGCCACAGGCTTTCATAAGGGTCCATAATTGTAGAAGAGGGAGGCAGAAAGTAGAGTCAGTGATGGGATACGAGAAAGACTCATCCAGCTGTTGCTGATTGTGAGATCAAAGGATGTCACAAACCGAATAACACAGGCAGCCTCTCAAAGCCCTTGAAAGGGCAGAAACACATCTTCATCGCTTCAGCCCCTTGAAGGGAATGTAGCCCTGCCAACATGGGTTTAGCCTTGGAGACCCATTTTGGACTCCTATGTGCAGAATTGTAAGATAATAAAAACATGTTTTAACCCACCACATTTGTAATAAACTGTCAAGCAGTAATGGAAAATGAATATTAGCTCCTCGTTTTCAATCAGTATAAAAGGCTATGTTTCTGCTTAACAGGAATGTACAAGTCAATGTACATTATCATCCCAGCCTTTTATTTTACATGTAAATACAGAAATACAGATTTCCTGAAATCACATAACTGAATACCTTCTCTGTAACATTGGTCAAGATTAAGCTAGGTATATCATAACATGTGTAACCCAAGAAAAAGACAGAAGTGACAAGAAATCAGTATCAATTAGAAATCCTTTATTTAAAAAAAAAAAAAGATTTATTGTATTTATTTGAAAGACAGAGTTACAGGCCGGTGCCGTGGCTCAATAGGCTAATCCTCTGCCTTGCGGTGCCAGCACTCCAGGTTCTAGTCCCGGTCGGGGCGCCAGATTCTGTCCCGGTTGCCCCTCTTCCAGGCCAGCTCTCTGCTGTGGCCTGGGAGTGCAGTGCAGGATGGCCCAAGTACTTGGGCCCTGCACCCCACGGGAGACCAGGAGAAGCACCGCACGCGGTGGCCATTGGAGGGTGAACCGACGGCAAAAAGGAAGACCTTTCTCTCTGTCTCTCTCTCTCACTGTCCACTCTGCCTGTCAAAAAAAAAAAAAAAAAAAGAAAAGAAAAGACAGTTACAGAGAGAGGTAGAGATAGAGAGAGAGGTCTTCCATCCGCTGGTTCACTCCCCAGTTGGACGCAACAGCTGGAGCTGCACTGATCCAAAGCCAGGAGCCAGGAGATCTTCAGGTCTCCCACGTGGGTGCCGGGGCCCAAGGACTTAGGCCATCTTCTACTGCTTTTTCCCATAGTAGAAAGCTGGATGGGAAGAGGAGCATCCAGGAACAGAACCAGTGCCCACAAGGGATGCCAGCACTTCAGGCCAGGGCTTTAACACACTGAGCCACAGTGCCAGGCCCAAAGGTGACAAGAAATCAATATCAATTAGAAATCCTTTAACTTACTTAATTACAAAGCAATCGCCTCTGCTTAATAGTTTTGATGGATTTTGACAAGAGATGTTCTAGTTGACCTAGCAAGTAATCTTGTATTTCAATGCAAAATAAATGTTTCTGTCACCTCTCAACTAAATAAAGATCTGCTCCTGTGGCAACTGCATTTTGTTTAGATACTTCCCTTTGCCGATTATGGCATCATTATTATTACTCTTCTCATTCCATAATTACCTATAGGAAACCATAAAATTTTTCTTTGTACATTTTTTAATTTCAAAATAAAGAGCTCCATTCAAATTTATAAAATTTTCCAATTATCTCATTTAAAATATGTGGTTTATTTTGGAGCTGGTGCACTCACATATTTTTGAAGCATTGTGAAAGCCACCTAGAAAATGAAAATTATACAAGGTCTCCACCCACACTCGTCAGCAGGAACAAAGACTGAGTTTTCAACTGACACTCTGGATGGAAGTAAATTAACTTCTCATTTTTAAATCCAGAAATCACGTCTGCTGCTGCCAACGTGTTCTCATCATCACACTCGTGACCTCATATGACCCCCTTACTCAGATGAAATGGAAGCATTTTTAGCAGGACTGGAAACGCTGTGTGTCAGGATCTGACAAAGACGCTTGGTGGGGTTTGGGAGGTAGTCTACTTCTTTTAAAATCCTTTTGAAATTTCTTCAAGATTTCTTTAAGCAATAATAGAAGACAATTTTTATACATTGTATTGATTTATAAAATGTATATTCTTTGTTATGTTTATAGTTATAAATATTCTTATTTATTTATTTATTTATTTTATTTGACAGGCAGAGTTAGACAGTGAGAGAGAGAGACTGAGAGAAAGGTCTTCCTTTCGTTGGTTCACCCCACAAATGGCCGCCATGGCCGGCGCTGCGCTGATCAGAAGCCAGGAGCCAGGTGCTTCTCCTGGTCTCCCATGCTGGTACAGGGGCCCAAGCACTTGGGCCATCCTCCACTGCCTTCTTGGGCCACAGCAGAGAGATGGACTGGAAGAGGAGCAACCCGGACAGAACTGGCGCCCCAACCAGGACTAGAACCTGGAGTTCCGGCACCGCAGGCGGAGGATTAGCCTAGTGAGCTACGGCGCCTGTCATGTAATATATATTTTAAAATTTTTTGAAAGATTATTTATTTGAAAGTCAGAGTTGTAGAGAGAGGGGGAGAAAGAGAAAGAGAGAGAGAGAGGTCTTCTATCAGCTGATTCAGCCCATGACAGCCCATGGTGCTGGAACAGGCCAAAGCCAGGAGCCAGAATCTTCTTCCAGGTCTCCGACATGGGCAGTAGGGGCCATCCTCTGCTGCTTTGCCCAGGCCATTAGCAGGAAGCTGGTTCAGAAGTGGAGTGCCCCAGACAGGAACCCATATGCGATGCTGGTACGTCATTTGGCAGCTTTATGGGCTACACAACAGTGCTGGCCCTACTGTAATAATATTTTATTGAGCTTGGCTAAAACTTTCTCATTCTATTTTGCTAAGATAGCTCTCTTAAATTATACATAAACTCACATTTAGTACCGTCTACTCAAATAATAGGAGCTATGATAAATAATGAGAAAAATGTTAAATTAGAGAAAATCAACCTCTGTATGACTTTATTAATGAATAAAAGAATGATTTAAATACTAACTTCTGAGAGGTTAAAGTAATGGTATTGGTGGTTGAGGTGTGTGTTGAATAAAATAGTAGTAATATCAAAGATAAACAACAGTCCCTTAACCAGCTAGTTCTTCCTCCTGTGCCAATAAAATGTATAGATTTGATTTTTCTAACCCTAATTTCACTTCGGTGCTAGCTCAGCTCATACCATTATGTTTCTCCATAAAGAGAACAATTAAAGGAAAGAGTTAAGTTTTTTGGGGGGAATTTTTCAGATTTTCAACCAGTGAAAGATAATTCAAGTTCAAAGTCAGAAAGAAAAATATAATAATCAAGTAACTGGCAGTTGTCCACAGGAAAAGATTGTTCATGAGCCACCAGGACTGGAACATTCACATAGATGGAAGCTGTGGGTGGAAACTCACTGTCTACATGAAATAAAGTGGGTTTTGGCATGGCTTAAACTTGATGTTGAATTCTCAGTCTGAACACTTTTGTCTTCCCAGACAGTCAATTTCACTGAGGGCAGTGGAGGGGGGCGGTGTGGGGAGCCGGGAGGCCAATTGCAGCAGTCCCCTTTCTGCTTGCCAGCTCCCCAGAGGAGGTTGTTAGCGACCCAGATGAGTCTCATCACAGTCATGGAAAAAAGCACTCAGAAAGTGGTCTGATCCTGGGAACTCAGTCCTTGGAGAATCCGAATGCCTTCACTAACAGATCTATTTTTTTGTATATTTTGTGTTGACACTTTATGTAACCTTATAAATTCATACTTTAAAAATCATAGTTTGTTGAAATCAATATGTACTCCCATGATGTTGACATAATATTGAAACATACTTCATAAATAGACATTTGTGGATTTCTTTTCACTAAATATTAGTATGTTATGCATTAAATTCTTCATAGCAAAAGGACAATGAAAAATTCCTAAGGAAACAGTTTACTAGATAATTATAATAATAATACAGCCTGCAGGAAAGTTTGTATTGCATAAAACATCTGCCTTCATTTTATAACAAAATGGTGACATTTCACATTTAGTGAAAACATTTACTCACGCTTGTGAAGTTTTAGATTTAGACTACCATCAAGTCATAACTGTTTCTATCAGCTGGAGGACCAGGATTTCCCTGCTATTGTGAAAATTCAGTAAAATTCTCTGTTTCAATTTTCTTCACATTTTAAAATAGAATTTAATCTGACTCATAGGTAACATGTAGATTAAAATAAGGATTTTTGATGAAGATACATCTTTTCTTAAATAATTATTTATTTATTTGAAAGAGTGACAGAGAGGGCTCTTCCACCAACTGGTTCACTCATCAGATGGCCAAAGTAGCCAGGGTAGGGCCAGGCTGGATCCAGGAGCCAGGTCTCTCATGAGAGTAGCAGCAACTCCAGCACCTGGGTCATCTTCCACTCCTTTTCCCAAAACATTGGCAGGGAGCTGGAACAGAAATCGAGCAGCCTGGACACAAACCAGTGCCCACATGGGATGCTGGCATTGCAGGTGGTGGCTTTACCAGGTATGCTACAAAGCTAGCCCCGAGGAAAATATACCTTCAGTGAACATTCCCTTACATGTTTTTCAGTTACTGTGGCATATTGTGTATTACCTTAAAACTACCTTTTAAAAACACAGTAAAAGGAATAAGTGTAGGAATAGGAAACAAAATAAAAGGGAGAGAGGGTAAGAGAAAAAGGGGCAAACCATGATTGAATACTGCTTCCAAGGTGAATGTGTACAAACTTGTTCATCATTTTTTTGCATCTCACACGATTTTCTCCAGGATTTCCAAACCAAACCAAATACTGATTATTTTTAACTTCCAATGGTACCTTCTCTTTTACATGTTTTCCAAAATCATCATGTTCTCAGTTGCATATGATTATTTATTTAGAGGTTAGGATTGGTGGGCAGAAATCAGCACTCTTTAAAGATGGAATATCCACAGAAGAGGAAGCGGAAGGATTTCAAAGCCAGACTTCCCAAGTGGCTGAGATCAGGACTCATCTGCCTGGTTCTTCTGTGCTTTTCATGACTACTGCCCATTTGAAGGACATGGAAACTTGGTTTATTTTATGCATAGTCTGGACATTTTTATTTCTCTACGAAGTTGTTGAGTTTAAATGTGAAATGTAGGTGTTTCATTTGCCTGTTACAATCATCAGGGTATATAATTCCCCATTTCTCAGTAGCTTAATGTAACAGAAATGTCTTTCCCTCTTGTGTGGTTAGTATAATGAAGGCTGGGGTTCCTGCATGCTGGAGTTGCTCAGGAGACCACTTTGATTGACATCTGAGTTCAGCTCAGAGAGGAGCAAAATAATATGGAAAATATAATTCCTTAAATCCTTCCGCTCAGGGTGGCACTTCACTTTTGCTCCCATTTTATTGGCCAAAGCCAGTCCTATGACTATGCTTATACATAAAGAGCGGCCATGTCTGGAAGGACAGGACACCTAGAAATCTCAGGCACTGAGCTTTATCTATCATAGTTCATTCTTTTGATCTCCAAGTATTCTGATCAGTCTGTTTCTTTGAGGCAGAATGCACTCAATACTACTTAAAAAAATGACAACCACAAAGTTTACTCAACACCCAACATTCCTGAGTGATGTGCACTGGGATCCTCTTAAGGTCTGATGTGGCTTGCCTTGATCTGGGGAGTCGTAAGCCGAACGCAGCTAAAAGATCCCACTTCCTCAACCAGATGCACATTTAATAAGCAGTAATGAGAAAGGAAGACAATGAATACTTTCATTCTGAAAGGGGAAGAATAAGGGATTTTTTACAGGCCTTGATTCTCAGCAGTTCTAAAATTTTACTGGGAAAAATTATGAAGTCCTCTACCCTGGTGGTATGGAATGTTGGTTTTCTTGTGATTCTATTTCTTGGGAAGAACTTCTTTTTTTAACTTTTATTTAATAAATATAAATTTCCAAAGTACAGCTTATGGATTACAATGGCTTCTCCCCCATAACTTCCCTCCCACCCGCAACCCTCCCCTTTCTCACTCCTTCTCCCCTTCCATTCACATTGAGATTCATTTTCATTTCTCTTATATATAGAAGATCAGTTCAGTATATATTAAGTAAAGATTTCAACAGTTTGCACCCACACAGAAACACAAAGTGAAAAATACTGTTTGAGTACTAGTTATAGCATTAAATCACAATGTACAGCACATTAAGGACCGAGATCCTACATGAGGAGTAAGTGCACAGTGACTCCTGTTGTTGAGGGAAGAACTTTTTGGTTCATTGTTTTTTAAGCCACTAGTTACATCCGCTGTAGAGTAATCCTTTTCTTTTTTATTATTATTTATTTATTTTCTTGACAGGCAGAGTGGACAGTGAGAGAGACAGAGAGAAAGGTCTTCCTTTACCGTTGGTACATCCCCCAGTGGCCACTGCGGCCAGCACACTGCACCCATCCGGAGCCAGGAGCCAGGTGCCTCCTCCTAGTCTCCCATGTGGGTGCAGGACCCAAGAACTTGGGCCATCCTCCACTGCACTCCCAGGCCACAGCAGAGAGCTGGACTGGAAGAGGGGCAACCGGGACAGAATCCGACACCCCAACCGGGACTAGAACCTGGTGTGCCGGGGCTGCAGGCGGAGTATTAGCCTAGTGAGCCGCGGCACCAGCCCAGAGTAATCCTTTTCTAATGTATTTCTTCATCACATCTAAGGTGGTCACTGGGGAATTTTCAATGTTGCCATTCTTATCTCATTTTCTGCTTATGTATTTTGGGTGTCCAAAGATCGCTTAAATCCAGAAGAATGGGCACCTGGTTATTTACGTGGTATCACTCTCTGGGAAACTTAGTAAGATTAGTATCTATCTGATTTTAGGCAGATCCTTAGGACATAGCCGGATTGAAACTATTTTTTGAGAAGATTTTCCAAATAATACACTTTCTTGTTTTCTTTTTCATATTCTTTTTCTTATCCCCCTCCCTGTTCCTCTTCTTCTCCCTCTTTCTCTCTCACTTGGAGCAGTGCTTTGAGATCCTACTGTCCAGTAATGCATCCATAGACAAAAATTAATTAAAAAGACTTACTGTGTTTATATACCTGTAGCTGGCTGTATGCCCACACCTAATTTAATCAGTGGAAGGTTTTCGTGGATTTTGGTCACATAAAGTATTTCTCAGTCTTTGTTTGGGAAGAAAACTTAAGTTTCGGTAGTCTTTCTATTCTATTTCCTCCCTCCTCTATTTTGGAAACTGGCTAATTCTTTCCTGAGTTCATCATTTCTTTTTGGCAATTTGTTGCAAAAACTATCCAGTGGCAACCAATACACACAACCAACACTTTGCTTTCCAACATATTCCCCTGGAGCTACAAGAGCACTGGGGACATGAACTGTATTCCATGTTATTATGGGCTTTAGCAAATGATTCATCACCATGCTGTAAAGCAGCTATTGAGTTCTTTTGACAGCACCAAATAGTGTAGGCTTTTAAAAGAGAATCAGGATATGTCGGATCCAATTTTGCCATTCATCAAGATTGCCAATAGTTACTAACTACCAAAATATCAATGGTTAACTAATAGAAGCACAAATCAATTATTCTCCTATGCTCCAGCTTTGAACAATCTGAATTTTGAAGGAACACACACACACACACACACTCACACCTCTCACACATTCATATCCCCCAAAAGAAGAATTTAAAAATTTGTTATCAGTGTAGCAAAATGCGCACATACTCTTTATGTGAAACACTGAAAGTTACCAATTAAAGAAATAAAATAATTCCCAAGTCCATGAGTTTAGATAACTCAATAGTGTTAGGATGCAATTCTTCCTGGTGTGAGATTAAAAAGCAATCCTAAGCAAACTAGTAAGTATTTTTGAGTATGCTAAAAGAAGTATTCTAAAACCTATATCGCAAAACATGGAACATAGAATAATAAAAGGAATTCTTATTAACAGATTTAAAGACTCATTATAAAACTAGCATAATTAAAACAGTCTGGTATTGGCAAAAGAAATGACACAGTAATTTATAGATCAGAATAGAGAACCTAAAAGAGAACTCACACAGATAAAGTTATTGATTTTGACAAAGATGTGAAGGCAATTCAACAGTTAGGTTAGTCTGCAACAAATGATACTGCGATAATTGGATATCCTAATGCTAGACCCAGATCTCACAATTTATAGAAAATTAACTCAAAATAGATCAAATATGTGAATGTAAAATGAAAAATCATATGAGAAAATCTGCAAAATAAATCTGAAAATTTTACTGAGTAGTAGTAGTAAATATTCCACACCAGATTATTTACATTTGGACAGAACTGAAAGGCTACTTAGATATTATTGTTAAGCACTGCTAATATACAATCAATCATTTCAAGGTAAAGAATCTAAGGATCTACACTTTTTTATCACTGTAGGATAATTAATAATAATAATTAATGAATTAATGTCTAACTTTCACTTTAAGTGTTGGATTTTAATTTAATTTTAATTTAATCACTTAATTTTAATTTAATCATTAGCTAACCATCTTAGAAAATAACTGATATCTTTGAGGAGATAAACAAATGCACACTTTGAGAGTGACTGGAGAAACTAAAATTGTTTATAACAAAATTACTTCAGAGAAATTATACAAGACTTTGAAAATCTCAGTGGTTTCTTCTAAAGTTGCTGAGTTCTTTAGTTTAACTAGAACTCTACGGTGAACTCAAATACAGTGAAAACAAGAGAAGACCACATGACAAGTTTCCTGACTCAAAGGAAAACCATTACACTTTATTAAGTTGTAGAAGTTTGGATATTCAGATAACTACCTGTAGAATATGCTAACCAGTTACTCAAATACTGATTTCTGTAGATTTTATTTTAAAATTTTATTTAAGATATAGAAATGGCATGTATTTTATGCATATAGATTTAGAAACATAGTGATACTTCCATAGATTTAAAAAATAAAAAAATTAATATGCTATTGTAAACCACTATCATTAAATAGGTTAGGGCTTCTATATTTTCATGCATGTTTATGTTATTTCTTATTTGGAAACTTGATTCCTCCAGCCCTCCCTCAGAAAAATTCACTGCATTATTAGCTGATTAATCAAAAGTTTTTCTACAAGAAACTACAACTATTATTGGAACGAAACACAAGAATAATACATACAAGTCTAGAGTAATGTGAGGTCAAATGCAGTAGTCAGAAAGCATGTTGTTCTAGCCTTGTGAACTTGACTGATGAAGGAGTGGCAAGTTCAATAAATATTAGTAAATAAGTGTAAATTTAGAGAAAAACACCACTAGTTGCAAATAAAGTTGATTTTTTAATTTTCTATGTCAGTTTATCCAAGAATCATGGACAAGAAACATATGAAGTGCTAGCATTTTCTCTTACAATAGCTTTTTTGTTATGTTTATCATAAATTGTTAACTTGAAAAGAGCAAACTCACAAGAAGCTTCTATAGATTTCAGTTTTAAAAAAATAGGTAAAAGAATATGCAGTTTAATTCTGAAAAAGAAGAATTCAACTCTGTGGCATCCAAGTGATAAATTGTGGGAACTAGCAATAAAGGTCAGCTTAGTGTTACAAAGTATATTCTTTTTGAAATGAATTTGCTTTGGGTGCTCAAAATGTTTCAGAGCTTAAAACAATAGACAAGAAAATTTGTTCACATGAATTATTGTTTATTAGTTTTCCAAATTAAAGTTTTAAAAAGTAAATATCACTGTAGTCCACCAGATTTAAACCTGGTAAACTCAAGCCAAATTTGGATAGCATGTTGCCATTTCTTCTCCTATTCACACTTAAAGTAATAACACAGAAACAATTTCATCAGTAACTCCACACATTATATGCATACAGTGACTATAATTAATTTTCTTAAACTATATTAAAGGGAAAACAAATACAGGCTAGTAAAAGTAGGCTGAATGATAAAACATAGATGTCAGCATATAAGATATTTTTACTACAAATTCCCCTTTTAGTTTTGGAATCTTGAGTTAGTCAATCAACCACTTTTGCTTCAAATTTCTTATCTGTAAAGTGAAAAAAATAATGTATACATCAAAGGATTAGTATGAGAATTACAAGCATCCATAAACGTAAAGAATAGGTTCTGTCATAAAGTAAATTAAAGACTGGGCAAATTGTAGCTGTTGTTTTTAAATGTATTGCCTTGTATTCATTAAATCATTATGAATAGTTTTTTTTTTTTTTGTATTTTCTATCCCATCTTCCTGCATATTGAGGGCTTACCCTACTAGTAATGTAGGGTTTTTATAATTTTTATCAACTTTTATATTGTTTATCAATGCCTTTTTCCATGTCTTCATCTTATCTCAACTGGCATGGTTCATCCTCATTGTTGCCATCCTTTTATTCATACTATTTCTCTCTTCAACCATGCCATTCTCATCCATTCTGAATGTATTTAAGGTTGATTCACCATGAAAAGGCATGAGATAATTTTTAGTTACCCTATAAAAGGACATGCCATCTCTTTTGAGCTTTTATTATATTCATGAAATAAATCACTGCCTGGTTGAAATATCTGTCATTGATGGCTAGTTAAGACCAGAAATATCATCTTAATACAGATAAAAACAAAATTTCATATTTGTTGACAGATGTTAACAGTTCTTATTATCAGTTCTGATTATCTATTAATTTCAAAATTAACTTCAGCACGGTTTTCTTTTCCATTTACATACTACAGTAACGTGCTAGAATGATTTTTAATGCATAAAATGCTCTACGAGTAGACCAACTATATTTTAATTTATTAATTGGAACGATTATTCTTTTGTACTCTTGTCTCCAACCTGTTAGATAAGAATGGTTTCCTCTTATCATGGTAAGAAGAGATAAGGCAGATTTTACTTTGCAAGTCAGAGAGAAGGAGACAATAACTATGATGTTTCTATCAGAGATGATGATCATTGAGCAAAGTCTATTCTTGGGTGTCCCTATCCTGATTGCCACATAGGCCGCCTGCCTTTTACAGCTTGGGTCTCCACCCTTTCCTTGACTCAGGGATCTGGTGCCAGGCATCCTAGGGCTGGCTAATGACCTTAAATGTGGACTGTTGGACAGCGTGAGCCAATCCAGTCAGGTTGTCTTTCTATGACTCTGAATCAGAAGATTGGAAACGACTTGTTAATTAAGGGAAAGGATAGTGCTTGAAAAGTTAGTACAAATGAGTAATATTATGACAAGATGAAGCTAAATTCATGAGAGGCCAAAGGAGATTGTTTATAAATGCATTACAAGGAAAATCCTGCAGTTTATGACAGCTAGAGACAAGATCCCCTGGGTCATTAATGTCACTTTGGCTCCCTTTATAATCCTGCTTCATTCATTTCTGATAGCTTCAAAAAGTTTGTTCATTTTTTTTTATTTTTCATTACACTAGCTATAAATTTTATATGAGGAATAAAAAGCTTAGGTCAGAATAGCAGATTGTATATGTGAATACATTATATGACATTATCTGAAGGAAATTAAGACCAAGAAGAAATTTGCTAAAATTGAAAATGATTTTACTTAGAAATGCATTGTGAATGGCCAGGATATCCTTGTGGTGAAACCAAGATATTGGTTGGTTGGGTTCTCCTCTCAAAGCTCAGTATAAACATTTCTTTTCATGTCATTTTTATTCCTTAGTTGCTATCAGACTGTCAACTTGAGCTCTTAGAGGTCACCCAGATGCTTTAAAATGAACTCTGACATTTTCAAACCAGTCATGGTAACTCAGATTCTTCCTGTGTTTCTAGTTTTTTTCTGTCCTATAAGCAGCCATAAAACCTTAGTTTTTTTTTTTTTTTTTAAAGATTTATTTATTCACTTGAAAAGTAGAGTTACAGAGAGAAGGAGGGAGAGAGACAAAAAGAGAGAGAGAATCTTCTCTGGTTCACTCTGCAAATGTCCACGACAGCCAGGGCTGGGCCAGGCTGAAGCTGGAAGCCAGGAGCTTCTTCCAGGTCTCCCAAGTGGGAGCAGCGGCCATCCTTCACTGCTTTCCCAGGTGCAGGGAGCTGGATCAGAAGTGGAGCAGCTGGTACTCACACCAGCGCCCATATGGGATGCAGTACTTCAAATCACAGTTTTAATCTGCTGAGCTATAGCACCGGCCCTGCAAACTTTGATTTTTAAGGGACTGTTAGGAGGTCAGGCCCACCTTAAAAATCTCTTTTCAAAGTTGATTGTGGCATATGGTTTACTCTAATCATGGGTATAATATCTAGTTTACTCACAGTACCAGAAATTGGATTAGAAAATTTTGAGACTCATCTTTGAATTCTGTCCACCATGGTGATATTTATATTTTTATATACTTACAAATCACCTATGTGACTTGGATATTAGTATATGATTTCTGGGGCCACTGTTAATGGCACAGTGGATTAAGTCACTGCCTGTGAAGCTGGCTTCCCTTATGAGCACCTATTAATTGTGGCTGCTTCACTTCCAATCCAGCTTCCTGCTAATGTGCCTGGGAAGGCAGCAGAGGATGACTCAAGTACTTGGGCCCCTGCTACCCACCTAGGAGACCCAGATGGAGTTCCAAGCTCCTGGCTTTGGCCTGATCTCACCTTCGTGGTCATTTGAGGAGTAAACCAGTAGATGGAAGATCTTGTTCTCTTTCTGTCTCTCCCTCTGTTTCTGCAACTCTGCTTTTCAAAAAAAAATCAACAAAAATCCAGAATGTGATTCTACAGGTTAATATAGTTGTCCAATATTTATTATCATTTGATAAAAGAAAATGGAATATAATTTAGGCAATGTTTTTATGTACACAATGAAATTTTTTGTACAGAAATTAAATGTATTCCCATAGGAAAAGTAGGTATATGGTATTTGTTTCTAGCAATTTAATCAAATTACAAAAAATATTTCCATTATCAGATTATGGTATTGAAAGACAATTAAGACATAAACATTCCAACTATATGCATATTAAAGTAATAAATTAATAAGCCACTTTATTTATTTGAAAGGCAGAGTTACAGAGAGAGAAAGGGAGAAACAGAGAGAGAGGTCTTCCATTCCCTGGTTCCCCCCACAAATGTCTACAATGGTCAGGGCTGAGCCAGGCCAAAGCCAGGAACAGGAGCTTCTTCTAGATCTCCCATTGTAGATGCCAGGTCCCAAGCACTTTGTCCCTTCTTTGCTGCTTTTTCAGGTGCATTACCAGGGAACTGGGTTGGAAATAGATCAGCTGGGACTTGAACCAACAGCTATATGGGATGCTAGCATTGCAGGCGGTGGCATTATTCACTATACCACAACAGCAGTCCCTCAAGTGAATATTCTTTGATGATCTATACTATATTCCCCATTAATAAATAATAGCTGATTTGTACTCCTTAGAAGGAAACAAACAAACAAACCAGAATTGATATCCTAGTCATATTGAACAACCTCTATTTTATGCTAGTAAGATAATTTCATTCTTATTATAATTAGGGATTAGAAATTAAGGCCTAAGAAATTCATGGTCTCCACCCTTTTAAAGTGTCAAGATAACTACAACACAGAGAAATTGTGACCCACCTAGGAATACACAACTGTTTGACAGAAGAGGTAAGAGTAGGTTTTTCACCTCTGATCCAGAGATGTTTCTTTTGGTCTTCTTTAACATCATTTAACATCTTAATATCATTTACATAATTTACATTGCCCCTTTTACCATAATCTCAAATGGTTCCCAAGTATTAGTGTGCTTCCTCTCCCCCAAGAGGAATTAATTAACAGTCACTATAAGCCAAATAATAATTAAGAAGTCAATTTGAAACAAATAACACACAAAAACACATGAGCAACCATATGCCCAGTCATGACAGTGAGGTGTAGGGAAGAATCCCCTGGACTTGGAGTCCAGAAGACACAATACAAGCTTTGACTCTACAACAGACTGGGCAAATTGTTGAGTTTCTTACAAGCTTAGTTTTCTCATTAAAAAAATAATGTTCAGGGACCGGCATTGTGGCAGAGTGGGTAAAGCTGCTGCTTGAGATGCCAGCATCGCATATGGGTGCCGGTTTCCATCACGGCTGCTCCACTTCCAATACAGTTCCCTACTAATGGCCTGGAAAAAGCAGCAGCAGATGACTCAAATGTCTTGGCCCCTGTCACCGACCTGGAAGACCAGATGAAGCTCTTAACTCCTGGCTGTGGCTTTTGCAGCCATCTGGGGAGTGAACCCGAGGGTGGAAGATCTGTCTCTGTCCCTGGAATTCGTTGAAAATAAATAAATCTCTGTTTTTTAAAAAATGATGTTTCTTCCTCACAGAATTTTTGAGCTATGTGTGATGGTACTGGGGATTATGGCTAGCAACCTTGGTATCGGGACTTCACATCAAACAATCTGAGCAAAGGAAAACTCTCCATCAATATGAAAGGATTCTACATTTATTTTTCTTTTTAAATAGAGCTCTTAAGTATGAATCAAAGAAATTTGAATGTGATCAAAGGTTTATTTCATCATAAATATAAAGGATAACACTTCACATAAAAGTTGTACATTTTAGAAACTGTTTAACATAATTACTCACCAAACTTTTTAAATCAGTTGCTGCAAGTAATTGTGGGGCTTGAGAGAGCTTATAGATGAGCTCACCCAACCTGCTTATTTCGAATGTGAGGAACTGGGCTGCACAGTTTAATTGACAGCAGAGAATCTTTAAAATCTAGGAAAACTCTTCTGGGTTTAATGTACTTTCTGTCTCATCATAAAACTTTCCAAACACAAAGAATTTCATCTTTTGATCTGAAAATATCCTCCAACTTACTGGTGTTGAAGAACTAAAATATTAATAATTATTCTCTTAGAAATTCTAAAGTCAATTCAAATTAATTATCTTCATTAGTGTCACTTTTTGAAATTGACTTGACTTCTTACTTTAAGACACACCAGTGAAATGATTTCACCCTTCAGAATTCTCTGAAAAAGTTTTTTAATCTTAGTTGTATACTGGAATCCGTGTGGGAGCTTTAGGAAATCGGTGCTGGCATCTTGCTTCCAATGTCTTGATTTACTTTACCTAATGTGATTTGGGTGGGATATTTAGAAAACTCTCTAATGATTCCATTGAGCAGTCAAAATTAAAAAAACAATAGAACAATCGTTTCTTGGGCTTTTAGCTAAGATCAAGTGTGAAAGCAATGCAAGGTAGAAAAAAATAGGTGCGTTTTATAGGAGTAGTCTAACCTACTAGTGCTAAGGTTCTAGTGTTTTTCTTCTGTACATTGGTTTTCTTTATTAATATGTCAGACTGTTGAGTAGTGATGTGATTAACTAGCATATTTTAGTACTCTTATGAACATCTTTCAAAGTATCTACTGTCCAAGATGTGCTGAACATTGGCACTATAAATACAAATAACATATATTCTGCTTAATGAATGCCATTTTTGACATAGTGGCTCAGTTTAACAAAGGAAGGAGGGTCAAGACAAGGCATTCATAGCTGATTTTGCCCAATGGTATCAACCATTAATTTTAATAGCTGTATGTGAAGTGGTTTTAGTGTTGTTAATGTAATTGTAAGATATCAGTTAGTGATGAATAGGTAAAGGAAAACAGTTCTTAGAGAGGACAGCTGAATTTTCACTTTCACACAAATAACATGGATACAAAATATCCACACTATTTCCCTCATTGTGCTGGAAGTGTGTGATCTTGCATGAGTCAACTGGCATAAAAGGCCAGTTAATATGGTTCAAGAAAAACACTTCTGCAGATCCCTGAACACACCCCTTTCATTCACTCTCCATTCCAGCAGCATGAGTACTTCCCTCCAATAACATAACCATGCAGATTACTGCCAACAGGTGGGGTGGGATCTACAAGGTGTATAAATAGTGATGAGGAACAGATGAGAAAATTTGTTTTCATAAATGACCTAGAATGATTTAAAATATGAAGTCTCTGGTAGGGAAACAAATTGAGAAACAAATCTGGCTCTTAATTACATTGTCTATTTCGTTTTTTTTAATATACATATGAAGTAATTTTTAAGGAATACTTGAAAAAGTGATACAACCAATTACTGAGAAATCAAAACATTTAATTGACTTGATGTGTATAATTTAAACTATGAAATGTCAGTGTCAAATGTTATTTGGATATAAGAGAAATCATAATAGAAACTTTATGGCTGATGGTAAAAATAAATCTTTATAGGATGTAATTTAACAAGATTGCGATTAAAATTCTTGGAGAGAGGATTATACCAAGCTCTGAGGCAGAGAATTGTCTTAGCTACCAGTGTAGTATGGATTACTTGTTGAATGAATGAAGGAAAGTCTTCAGTTTAGTGAGCTACGTGTGTTTTTGCCAAATTCTTTATTTGAAAGCTCAGTAATCAGACTCTGAATTTAGTATTTATTCTTATGGAATAGTTTTGTAGTTTTAAAAAAGAAATTGGAAATATCTTAAAAAAAACTTTGATTTGATGACATTAGCAGTAAAATAGTACATGATAATGGCTTTACCACATTTTACAACATTCAGCTGAGAATTTATGACTAGTAGACACTCAGACTTACAGTCAATTAACACCTAATAAACATTTTAAATAAAATAAATCAATGTTATATTTTCTGTGATATTTAAAATCATAGTTGTATTTCATAGATACTATATATGCATTGAATTTATACATGAATTTTCAAAGAATTGATTGTGGAGGGTATTAATTTTATGGCCTTGTGGCTACATTTTATTTATTTTTTTTGTAGATATGTATTCTTAATGAGGGCCCTCCAATGACCTCACTATAAATGGTATAACACACTTAAAATGTTGCCTTTCCTTTCTTTCCTCCTGCCTCCACCATGGTGACTGGCAAATCAGAACTACATTTGAGTTTCACTGATCGATATGAAGGTCACATACTTTCTCAAGGCTGTATTTAAGCATTGTCCAGAGAATTTCCTGGAACACTTTTGGGCCTACTGGTGTCAAGAAGATGACCAAAAATATATTTTCCTAAATTTAGAATCACTATTAGGAATGGGAATTGTCTAGCTTCCTCCAGCATCCTTACATGTGTTTTGTCTTTTTTTTATGGAAAAGTCAGGAATTTGGTCTTGATCATATTATGTCTGAGGTTCATTGATATATTCAAGTGGAGCTATTGAGCAAGTAGTCCTACATCCAAAATTGGAACCCCAAGAAATTATCTGAGGTTAAAAATGTGAACTTGAAAGACATTGACGTCTAGTTTAGATCTGAAGCTGTAGACAGGTGAAAGAGTGGAATAAAAGGGCCCACACACTAGCCTAAAATAACTCTACCTAACATCTAACACTTGAGTTTGCAAAGCTGAGTGTTATTACAAAGAGTTAGCACAGCCAAGAAGACGTTTGTTATAGAGGCAAAGGAAATAGAATGTTTGAAGAAGGAGGAGCTGACACAAATTGTTGAAAAATCAGCTGAGGTTAATTTGGTGCTGAATTATTTTACTGAAGCTTGCTCCTATATAATATAAGATCAGCAACTCAGATGTCTGATGAATTTGACAATGCAGGTTGGTAATAAGGACAATAAGACATGGACAATAAGAAAAGTTTTTGGTTTTAGGTTGATGAGAGATATTTGAATTTTTTAAATTCTGGTGACAGGAAGGTCATGCTAAAACTATTGGAATATTGATACACCTTTTGTACCTACTGTACTTTCTCAGACCCGTTTCTATGGAGAAAGCCATACCTTGGCAATGCCTTGTCTCAGGAGGAGGTTGATTCTGCCTTTCAGGACCTTGTTTTTCTGAGGATTGAGCTCCCTCAGAGGATTACTTTAAATTCATAGAAAGTGACTAGAGGTGGGGGAGAGTAATTATATCGAACACTTTAGAGGGGGAGGGGGGTATAAAAGACCCTATGACTGACATATATTGCTTATCAAGAGTTTCTCAAGCAGCCGTTGTGGAATTTATGTAATAGCCAACGTTGACTGTTAATAATTATTGCCAGTGTGAGCATAATGCATGCTATTAAAAAAAAATTCTTTAGAAGTAACTGCTACCCTTGTTCACCTTGTAGGACTAGGCTAGTCAAAGAGTAGTCTTCCCTTAATTATCCATCTAGGATATTTAATATTCTGTAAAATTCATCTGTAGTTTTTCTTTTTTTATTCTCCATATTAAATTATAGACATTGCATTTTTGATTGTTCTTCAATTATTCAGAATATTCTGCTTTTTTGTGTTATATTTGTCCAATCAGTATTTTAAGGGTTACTCTAGACTAGCAATTGAATATTCAGTTTTCTATTTTTGAGCAGAAGCCTTTTCTTGTGCTGTGTTGCTAACAGATATGAAAGAAATGTTTAGTTCTCAGAAGAGACTAACCAAACTCCAAACAGCTGTTATCAGTATTCTCTAACTATGCATACTATCTTGCATTTTGAAGTTAATGAGCTAATAATTTGCTTATTTAGCATCATATATTGAGGCAATTTAGTTCATCTAATATTTAGAACTCCATCATAATACATTCAATTGTTTTTCTTGGACATTAACAGTATAAACAGAGATTAAGACTCCATCTATAACCTGAATCATGCAATTTAAAGGCAATTTTGAAATGTGTTGTCCAATGTGCCAATGTGCAGTAATGCTATAACTAGTACTGAACAGTATTTTTACACCTTGTGTTTCTGTGTGGGTGCATACTGATGAAATCTTTACTTAGTATATACTAAATCGATCTTCTGTATATAAAGATAATCGAAAATGAAAAAAAAAACTGGGTGTTAAATTGGAAATTGCATAGAAAATTAATCAATTTTTTAAAAAAAAATATCATGTAGGACCTCTGTCCTTAATGTGTTGTACATTGTAGCTTAATGCTATAACTAGTACTCCAACAGTATTTCCCACTTTGTGTTTCTATGTGGGTGCAAACTGTTGAAATCTTTGCTTAACAGATACTAAATCGATCTTCTGTATACAAAGAGAATTGAAAATGAATCTTAAAGCGAATGAAAGGGGAGAGGGAGCGGGTAAAGGGGGAGGGTTACGGGTGGGAGGGAAGTTATGGGGGAGGGAATCATTGTAATCCCTAAGATGTACCTTGGAAATTTATATTCTAAATAAAAGTAAAAAGAAAAGAAAAGAAAAGAAAAGAATAGAAAAGAAAAGAAAAGAAAAGAAAAGAAAAGAAAAGAAAAGAAACAAATGTTGTGCTGGCCAAAAAAAAAAAAAAAGACTAGGTCCTTTAAAAAAAAAGAAATACCTATATGTATATGTTTCCTTGTATGCTATGTAATGTTCCATTACCTTCAGTAACTTGGGAATAATGTGTGTATTTGAGATTCATCTCCTTTGCAATCTTTAATCTCCATGTGGGACTGGTGCGTGTCATACTGAGCACAATATTCACAATGACACACAGTGTCTGAAAAACAGCAAATGCTCAATTAGATTTATTGAATCAATTTTTAAAATTTATTTATTTATTTATGTTATTTTTTAACTTTTATTTAGAATATAAATTTCCAAGGTACTACTTATGGATTACAATGGCTTCCCCCCATACCTTCCCTCCCCCCCTGCAGCCCTCCCCCCTTACTTGCTCCCTCTCCCCTTTCATTTGCATCCAGATTCATTTTCAGTTCTCTTTGTATACAGGAGATCAGTTTAGTATGTGTTAAGTAAGATTTCAACCATTTGCACTCACATAGCATCACAAAGTGAAATATTTGAGTGAAATATTTGAGTACTCATTATAGCATTGAATCACAATGTACAGCCCATTAAGGACAGAGATCCTACATGATTTTTTTTAAAAAATTGATTAATTTTTTATGCAATTTCCAATTTAACACCGAGTTTTTTTTCATTTTCGATTATCTTTATATACAGAAGATCGATTCAGTATATACTAAGTAAAGATTTCATCAGTTTGCACCCACACAGAAACACAAAGTGTAAAATACTGTTTCAGTACTAGTTATAGCATTACTTCACATTGGACAACACATTAAGGACAGATCCCACATGGGACGTAAGTACACAGTGACTCCTGATGTTGATTTAACACTTGACATGTGCCGTGCATAGTCCTGGTAGCTACTTTCACAATTTCCAAAGTAGTTTGTTTGCTGATCATACTTAGAAACCTACCTGAGAGACTGCCAAAGGAAATTTCTAGACACAGAGAAAGTTTGGCTGTGTAAACAGCAGCCCTCTGCTTTTTTGTGCATCCTAGAAAGAAATTCAAGAAAAGAAACAGCAATAACTATTCAACTGCAAATATGTTTTAGAGATTTTAGGGATGGAGAACTCACTGGCCATGGTGTAGCTATAAGGAGTTCTGGGAAACGTTTGACAAGAACACATGTTTGGATCAAACAACTCTGTTACACAGAAGACAGATTTCTCTAAGGTGATTACTGATGCCATAAACAAGAGTGTCAATTGTTAAATCAACAACAGGAATCACAGTGCACTTACTCCTCATGTGGGATCTCTGTCCTTAATGTGTTGTACAATGTGAATTAATGCTATAAGTAGTACTCAAACAGTACTTTACACTTTGTGTTTCTGTGTGAGTGCAAACTGTTGAAATCTTTACTTAATATATGCTAAATTGATCTTCTATATATAAAGATAATTGAAAATGAATTTGATGTGAATGGAAGAAGAGAGGGGGCGGGAGATGGGAGGGTTGCGGATGGGAGGAAGGTTATGGGGGGCAAAAGCCACTGTAATCCAAAACCTGTACTTTGGAAATTTATATTTGTTAAATAAAAGTTAAAAAAATAAAAATAAATAAATAAATAAATAAAAGAAGACAGATTGCTGTAAAGGTACCCCAGACAGGAGATTTACCCACAGAGAACTGCTATTTTTAAAATATAATGGTAAAACATATTTTATTTAGTGTTATATTTATGTCACCCTTGAGATTTAGAGATACACAGATTATTCCTCTGTTGCTAATGAGAAAGGCCACCCTGATCCACTTGAAAGGATAACTGTGTTTGCTGTTTTCTTCACTTGTCAGTACATAGAACAGGTAACAGCACTTGCTGAGAGCAGAGCCCTTGCTAGGATTTTAAATATCATCTCACATTTTATCTTTGGAAAAATTTCTGCTCAGCAACTTATAATACTTCTGAATGAAGATGAGAAAATTGGAGCTCAGGAATGCTAACAACTCTAAGTCACGTAGCTTTAAATCAACTTGGATTTTGATTGCAGTTCACTGAGAATCAGAATTTCATCATTTTTCCATTATGCCACGTTGGCTAAATAGACACAGAGCCTCTCTATCCATCATTAAAAATTACCACTGATATAATAAAAGAAGTAAATTACTATATAATAGCTAATGTCCAAGCAAGTTTATTTTAGGTATGAAAGTGTTATTTAATGTTAAATTTATCAGAATAATTTATTACATTAGCACATTAAAGTAGAAAAATCAAGAAGTTATGTCAGAAAGTGCCATCTTGTACACAAAGCATTTGACAAACATCAGTAGTGTATAATCTTGATGAAAACCCACAATAAAGAGGAATTTCCTAAACATTAAAATTCATAAGAGTTGTTCAAGAATACCTAACAGAAAATTTGTTCAGGCATATTTAAATGATTCTATTCTGAGAGAAGCTGGGATACTTTCTATTACTAGTATTATTTAGATAATTTTTGGAATTTCTTCCAGATGCAATGTGCCAGGTAGAACTAGACCAACTAAATAACACAAAGGAAAAGGATAATATCACAATTATTCTCAGATGAAATGAGTTCACTTCTAGAAAATTCAACTAAAAATCCATTAAAACAATAAAGATAAATGTCATAAGGTGACTAATTCAAGACAGATAAACAGAACTCAATATTTTTCCTTTACACTAAAAATAATGTTAATAAATCAAAATTTTAAAAAGATCTCAGTCCAAAGAGTAACATCAATAACAATTATGCATAAAGATACAAAAAGTATTCTGTGTAGAATCAAGTTACTAGATTAACGGATAAAATCAGATTATCAACAATAGGAAAATCATTAACTCATAATAAAGTTCCTTAACATAACAGTATAAGGCTATAAAATGATAAAGTGTGTACCCAGTCGAAAAAGATATTCATGGTATAATAATGACTAGTATTGTTAATGTATTTTCATGAAGAATATGTTTTATATTCGATATTTATTTGTACAAAGCCTATATGCATATATATTACAGAACATTTTCCTCATGTTTTTTTTTTTTTAGCAGTTCTTAGTTTTAGACATTACATTTAATTCTTTGATCCATTTTGAATTTATTATTGTGACTGGTGGTAGTTAGGGTCTAATTTTATTATTTCATTATCCATATAATTTGTATGTGGATATCCAGTTTCCCAACATCATTTGTTGGAAGAGATTGCCTTTCCAACATTGTGTGTTATTTACATCTTTGTTTAAAATAAATTGGCTATAAACACGTGGATTAACTTCTGGGTGCTTTGTTATGTTTCATTGATTTATTTACTTGTTTTTATGTCAGAACCATACTGTTTTTGTTACTGTAAATCTGTAGTATATTTTGAAGCCATCTTTTTTCTTTGCTCAATTGCTTTGTCTATTTTGCATCATGATTTTAAGATGCTTGTTATAGTTTTTTAAAGGATGTCATTAAAATTTTTATGCTGTTTAATTGGTATATGATTCTCTGTAGTATGGATATTTTAGCAGTATTATTTCTTCTAACCCACTAACACAGATATCTTTCCAGTTAATAGTGTCCTCTTTAACTTCTTTCCTCAATGATTTATAGTTTTCAATATCTGTTGGTTTACTTCGATCTATGGTATAAGTTAAGTTCTATATTTCCTAACTGACATTCTGCTTAAATGATCTATCCATTGATGCAAGTGGGGGTGTTGAAGTTCCCTATTATTAGTAGTATTTTTAAAATATTTTAGTTATTTACTTGAGAGGTAGAGTTATAGAAACAGAGAGGGAGAGGCAGAGAGAAAGGTCTTCCATCCGCTGGTTCACTCCCTAAATGGTCAAAACAGCCGGAGCTGGCTGATCCAAAAACAGGAGCCAGGAACTTCTTCTGGTCTCCCATGGGAGTGCAGGGTCCCAAGCACTTGAGTCATCTTTCACTGCTTTCCCAGACCATAAGCAGATAGCTGGATCAGAAGTGTAGTAGCCGGGACTCAAACCAGCACCCGTATGCGATGCCAGTGTTACAGGCTGGGGTTTTAACCAGCTAATACCTTCCTACTATTATTGCATGGTAAATAATCTTTTTCTTCGTGCGTATTGCTGTTTATGTTAATATGTTAGCTGCAAAAATGTGAGTGCATATGTTTATAATTGTTATTTCTTCTTGCTATTTGAACCCTTTATCACTATATAATGAGTTTTTTCTGTTGTTA
Organism: Sylvilagus floridanus; assembly: GCA_949820135.1. Classification (NCBI taxonomy): domain Eukaryota; kingdom Metazoa; phylum Chordata; class Mammalia; order Lagomorpha; family Leporidae; genus Sylvilagus; species Sylvilagus floridanus. The sequence continues at coordinate 131,812,297 of OX463236.1, read as the reverse complement.
CAGTTTTTGACTTAAGTCTATTTTATCTCACATTAAGTATTGCTATTCCTAACCTCTTTTTGCTTCCATTTATATGGAATGTCTTTCACTTTCTGTCTATATGTGCTGTCACCACTGAAGTAAATCTTTTGTAGGCAGCATGTAGGCATCTACGTCATTTGGAGGATTTAATCTCTTTATACTGAAGTATATTATTGATAGGTAGAAAATTACTACTGTGATTCTGTTGCTTTCTAGATGTTTTGTGGATTCCTTTTTCCTTTCTTGAAAGAGAGAGAGAGAGAGAGAGAGAGAAGAGAGAGAGAATGATAGGCAGAGAGAGATTTATTCCATCCACTGCTTCATTCCCCAAATAGTCACAGCAACCAGTGCTGAATCAGGCTGAAGCCAGGATGGTGGAACTCAATCTTGCTCTCCCACATGGGTTCCAGGAACCATTACTTGAGTCGGGTCTATTGCCTCCCAGCATGCAGGAATCTGGAATGTGAAACGGAGCTGAGTCTCAAATCATGATCCCATCCTGATATGCGATATGTGAGTGCATATCCTAAGCAGTGTCTTAACCACTGTGTTAAATCCTGTCTGTGTCTTCAATTTTTGACAATTTAAACATAATATGTTCTTATTGGAACTGAATCTAATTTGAAACTTGAATTTCTGTACCTATTTATATGTTTTCACTGTATTTAGAAAGTTTTCTTTCTATTTGATTATATTTTCTCCTTCTTTACCTTCATTAATTTATATGACTAAAACTTTATTGTTCTCATGCTGTTACATAAGTAGTTTGTTTTCTGCATTCCTTCTCATTGTTTTATTCTTTTTCATAACTTAGAGTATTTTTAAATAATCTGTCTTTGAGTTCACAGACTCTTCTGCTTGTTCAATTCTGTTGTTGATACTTTTTTATTTCATTTTCAATTAATCCATTATATTTTTCAGCTTCAATATTTCTATTTGTTTTTTATTTAAATTTCTAAACTTTCTTTTAAATATTTTTCAAATTGTTAAGAATGACATACTATTATAGTTTTAATGATCAATGCTTTTAAAATTTACTGTATATGAGTGAAATTGACAGCTTTTCATTTGATTATTGTTTATAGCCAATACATACATTCATGCTGAAATAGGGTCTTTTCACTTTTTTTTTTACTGAACTCTTTATGTAGTGGAGCATTTACCTTTAGATTATAATGTACATTAAACATATGGTTAGTCAAAAATAAAGAAAATTAAAATTAATTGCTCACTTTGATCACTTAAATTTCCTTATTTTAAAAATTGTTTCCTCAACTTTTTTAAGTTCATTGAGCTTCCTTAAAATAATCATTTTGAATTATTTGTCAAGTAGTTTATACATCCCCATTTCTTTAAGGCTAGTCATTAGCACCTTATTTTTGTTCCTTTGACAATGTCATTTTCCCTTGATTGTTCTGGGTCCTGTAATGAAGTGTTGATTTTTGTGCATTTGAAGAAGTAGGATCTTATTTCAGTCTTCACAGCCTGCCTTTCTCTGGAAAATTCCTGCAATGTGCATGATGTTGGTGTGAGTGAGAAGCCCAGTGCAGATGAAGCCTATGTGGTCACAGAGTAATTAATAAGCCTACTGTTACTGAGGACTACCTGCTACTGAGGGTGTCTGAATCTTCTGCCACTGATGTTGTTTTAGCAGTGTTATAGGCTAGGAATCCTTTGCAATTGCTGGATCTGTATGTACTTATATATTTTAAACTTTGCATGTTTTTAGAAATAACTTTATTAAATCTGCTTTCAATGCCTTTATCTTCTCTATGCTTTCTGGGATCTCCGTTATACAAGTTTGTTTTCACTTTATGATGTCCATTAAGACTCATGGTCTTTCTTCATTCCTTTTAAATCTTTTAACTTTTAATTTTGTCAAACTTGATTACTTAAAGAGGCCTATCTTCAGAAAGTTCAGAAATCCTTTGTCTTGCTTAGATTGTTATTGACCATCCTCATTGTATTTGTATTTCTTTTTTTTTAAAATTCAGTCATTTATTTGAAAAGCAGTGTTACAGAGAGTGAGATGGAGGGACAAACAGAGAAAGATCTTACATCGGCTGATTCACTCCCCAAATGGCAGCAACTGCTGGGGCTGGGCTAGGTCTAATCTGAGAGCCTGGAGCTTCTTTGGTGTCCCACGTGGGTGGCAGGTTCCCAAGTATCTGGGCCATCTTCTGTTGCTTTCCCAGGTGTATTAGTAGGAACCTTGATTAGAAGTGTAACAGCTAGGACACAAACTGACACCCATATCAGATGCTGGTGTTGCAGGCTGTAGCTTAACCTGCTACAATGCTGACCCTGTATTTTTTATCTCATTGATTCACTCTTCCACTCCAGAATTCCTAATTGTTCCTTTTATTGTGATTTCTATGTCTCTGTTGATTTTCTCATTCAGATCATGAATTGTTTCCCTCATTTTGTAGAATTTTCTATCTGTATTCTCTTGCATCTTTCCAACTTTCCTTAGAATAATTATTTTGAATCCATTTTAAGAGGTTTGCTATATTCTTTTACATTGTGATCTATTTCTAGAGAAATATTATACAACTTTAGTGGTGTCACGATTCCTCAATTTTTAATGCTTTTGTGGCCCTATATTGATGTCTGTACATTTGTTGCATGTCTGTACATCTATTGCAAAAGTCATTGCTCCACAATTCATGAAGTAACTTTCTTGGGTAAAGGCCCTCTGCCCTCCTCTCTCCTTCCTTCCCCTCCCTTTCCCTTCCCTCGCCTCCCTTCCATTTCCCTGAAAGGCTGAGTTTCAGAGAGAGAAAGAGAAGGCAAATGACTGCAACAGCAAGAGCTGCGCCAGGCTGAAGCCAGTAGCCAGGAGCTGCATCTTGGTTTCCCAGTTGGGTGCAGGAGCCCAAGCACTTGGACCATCCTCTGCTGCTTTCCCAAGCCGTTAGCAAGGAACTGGATCAGAAGTGGAGAAGCTGGGACTTGAACTAGTGTCTATGTGGGATACTGGCATTGCAGGCAGTGGCTTAACCCATTATGTGAAAACATCAGCTCTAAGATTTTTTCATTTAAATGGAGTGTAGGGTCTTATTTGGGTGGGTGCTTTGTCTTGGGCTCTGGGTGAGCACCGAAATGTTGTTTCTGCATGATTTCTTTTCTTTTTTTTATTTTTTATTTCTTTTTATTTTTTGACAGGCAGAGTGGACAGTGAGAGATAGAGAGAGAGACAGAGAGAAAGGTCTTCCGTTGCCGTTGGGTCACCCTCCAATGGCCGCTGCGGCCGGCGCACCGCGCTTATCCGATGGCAGGAGCCAGGTGCCAGGTGCTTCTCCTGGTCTCCCATGGGGTGCAGGGCCCAAGCACCTGGGCCATCCTCCACTGCACTCCTGGGCCACAGCAGAGAGCTGGCCTGGAAGAGGGGCAACAGGGACAGAATCCGGCGCCCTGACCGGGACTAGAACCCGGTGTGCCGGCGCCGCAAGGCGGAGGATTAGCCTGTTGAGCCACGGCGCCGGCCTGTTTCTGCATGATTTCTTCAGCTATAACCCACATTAGCAGTTTCCAGAGTGCCTCAATGATCTAGACTGCAGGCTTTGTGGAGACAGTGATGTGATTTTGCAGTGGATGTGAGCTACCAAAAGTGCTTGAACATAGACCTCGTGGAGTTGAATGATAATGGCGACAACAGCCACAGTGCCAGAGGCAGGTATGTATTCAGGTTCTGAAATGCAAGTGCTGATGTTGCTGGGGCTTCCAACTGTAGCAGCCATGGTTCCAGAGCTATGTGTTGTGGAGAGTCATGGCCTCATGCAAATTGTTCTTGGGCTTCAAATAGCAGTGGCCATGATGCCAAGGCCAACTACATATCTTTGGGGAAAGATGGACTCTCTAGCAGAGGCTCTATTCTCAAAATGGTGCCATGCACGAGGTCTGAGAGTTTGGAAGGTCTACGGTGCGTTGAGATTATATATTTTTATTACTTCATACAAATATTCAGTATACTTCAGATGTTCCCAATATCCATTGTGCTGCTATTAATGCAGGAGATAGATAAGCTCATAGTGGTTATGAAATAAAGGATTTACTGCCACATATAGTAGGGCAGGTGTGAATAAGTCAGAATTAGTTGACCTAGAGACTTGATATTATCACAATGTAGTGAATTTTCATCTCATCCTGCTGCTATCTTTTCTGTCAGCTTTATATATGATACAATGCTTCTCAACTAGGGTTTAGGGGAGCAGATTTTGCCCCTGAGAGGACATTTGGCAATGTCTGGAACACTTTGGATTTTCACAGTTGGAAGAATGCTACAAACAGCATCTAGTTTGTAGAAGCCAAAGATTCTGTTAAATGTCATATGTCATACAATCATCTCCCACAACTGTCTGGTCAAGTACTTCTGATAGGTCGTTAAATAGTATTAACAATGTTCCCACATTCCTTTAATCATTCCAGTGAGGAAAGAGCAAGTGTACTGCCTTTATCTCCTGTAGTTTGTTAAAAAAAAAAAAAAGGTAAGAAACTTCCTATAAGCCCTTTAATACGTCCTCTAATGTCATCATTCCAAGTAGACTGAAGGACTTGCAAATATTATGGGATTGTTATGAGTACTTTTGTTAAATCAGTGTTCAATGCTGGTTAAACATTGTATTGATATTACTTGTTGGGATAAGGTAAATCAATTGTTAGCAAGAGTCATGTTAACTGAATTTTAAACTTATCTATGACAGTGAGTTTTTGGATAAATCAAGCCTTCATGAGTTAACAGGTGATTTCTATTTAAATGACACATTAGATAAAGATTTTGGATTCTCATGTTCTTTTGATAACTAGGAGCTGCTAAGTGGGCTAGAAAACCAGAGAGATTATGCTTTTTCCATATTTTGTCAGTACCAACACATTCTTCGACTTTTAGGTTGAATATATCATTTTAGGATAAAGATTAATGGGAGAAATAAAAATAATACCAGAGGAGAAGTTCCAGGTGTCCATCCATATAATTCTCCAGATCCATGGTAACCTATTGCCTACCAAGGGAGACTGGAGGAAGCATTTAATTAGAAGTGTCATTTCATAAATATGTGAGGATTCAGGTCATTGTTCTTTCTAATCTTGAATAATTAAAAGTGATATACTTTCATGCTAGGATTTCAGAGCTATGGCAAACAGATGAGAAATGGCAAATTTGCATGTGTAAATAGAATTTTATGTCTGTTGTATGTACCCGAAACTCTCAAGTCAATCTAGGCATCAGAATTTCAGCTCTAGTTACACTTTTGCCATGAGCAATCTAGTGGCTTATTTCCATCTTGTGTAGATGAGAGGACTGTTAGAAGGTTTCTAGTGGCTTGATTTTAGCCTTCTCATTGTTTACGGGCAAAACATTTACCTTCTTATATAGCTGAAGGCTTCTGAAAAGATTGCTTCCAAATATATAAACTTCACATATTTACAATCAATTTAGTCTGAAGAAAGCACTCATAGTTTATACCTTATTTACCTTATAGGTTTACAAATAAAAATCTATCTAATACAATAAATATTTATTTAATGTTCATTCTGTGAAAAACATATTTCTAGGCACAAGGAAACTCATAACCATGCTATACAAATTGCTATAACTTCAGTTATAGTTATGTTTCCATACTTACTGTCATTTCACAGTGACCCTGTGGAATATGTGAATGTAGCATATATTTTAGTTCATTTGGACTACTATTGCAAAATATCATAAAACTTTGGCAACAGTAACTTATTCCACATGAGAACATACAAACTGTGATTTAATAATCTTCCTTGCAGCTGGGAAGTCTGACTTGGAAAGAAATGAGGGATTAATTTAGCTAAAAAAGTCAGACGTATGTATGCTTGAGTACAGTAGGTTGGGCAGAGGCAGAGAGGTGAAGCAGGTGTGAGAAGCTTTGAGCGAAGCACCCTGTGAAGACTGAACAGTGAGCATTGTGTTTTAGCATGAAAGGAACGGTGAAAGGGTGAAAGTTTATTTCCAAATCTATGCTTGTACTTGAGCCTCTTAAAAAAGGCGGTCCCAGAAAATGCTGATGTGTGCATTTGAAAACATTGTTTGGAAATGATTCGCTTTGTTTAGACCCAGACAAAGGATCAGAACTGGAAGGGACCTAAAATTGTGTCTCCAAAAATCATTTGAAACAGATGATGATTGTCTATGCTAATTATAAGGCCTCCAAGAGAGATTTTTCTAACATCTAATGAAACTTCAGCCTCTAAATGGCAGCCGTCAACTACATATGTACCTTTCAGTAGTTATTAAGACAAATATGAAAGCATTAGCATTTATGAAATTAACTTTGGTATCAGAGTGGACAATTGTATTATGTTCTATTTTCTCCTGCTCTAACTTATTTGAATCATCAATTTAAGATGAAACTGATTTTCATTCCTTTGTTATAAGTTAGTGAATGCCATGTGCTTGTGCTTCTTTCCTTTGTCTCACTGGCTTTGATGTCCTGACTTTTGTTCTGAGAAACTCAGTTTTAGTCTTAGGCTCCTACACCAATTTCAGCTGTCATTCCCTAGTCAAGATAATTGTTAAAGGATGGAAAACCATAATGAAATTAAGATGTTGCTTTTCTATCATCTTGAATTATTTTCTTATAGAACTTTACAAGAGAGGTGAGGATGGAAAGAATGAAGTACAAACCAAAGGGTCAAATCAAGAAAATCAGCAAGACAAGAGAATCATAGTAAGGAATATATATGTTAAAAATAGGTCAAGAGAAGTTTGGGCTATGAAATTTTACAGCTTGCTTCCCATAAAATTAATGTGATGTTCACATAATTCATTGGAACAAGGACCTTCCTTTCCTTTTGGCGTTCATTGTCACCTTTGCCGTGAAACTTAATTCAACCTAAAATTCCTGGCTGGCAGTCACACTTACCTTCCCTGAAATTCATAGAAATGGAATCTAAAAATAGGTATTGGCTCCAGAGGGTCATATAATACATTTCATGACAAGCCAAAAGAGCTAAGTTGTAAGGGTACAAATACATAGTGGAATTCCTTTTACTGGTGCTTAACAGTTGAATAATCAGGAATACTGTGGTGGTCTATTTTAGAAAGTCTGTTGACACTCCCAAACCAATTATTTTATTTTGCTCATCATAAATGTACTTCTTGTAATTGTACAATTAACATTTTCACCCTGTATTTTTCAGTCTATGAGGAAAATTGGGCATAAACAAACTAAAATTAATCCATGAAGAATAGTCGTTTTAAACAAATGGTGTGGGAAAATTATTCTCCACATGCAGAAGTGTGAAACAAGGTCCCCATTTTACACCTCATACAAAAACCAACTCACAGTGGATCAAAGATCTAAATACCTGAACTGATAGCATCAAATACCTAGAGGAAATCTTTGGGGAAACTGCAAGACATAGGCATAAGCAAAGACTTCTTGGAAGAGACTTCAGAAGCACAGACAGTAAAAGCAAAATTGGACAAATGGGATTATAAATTAAGAAGATTTTGCACAGAAAGGGAAACACTCAATGAAATGAAAAGGCAGCTTTTAGAATAGGAGAAAATATTTGCACACTGTGCATCCAATAATAATATGCAATATTATAATGCAAGATCTATAAAGAACTTGAGAAATTTAACAACAACAAAATAAACAATGCAGATAAGAATTATGCAAAGGGCATGAATAGACATTTTTCAAAAGATCAAATGCAAATGGCCAACAGACACATGAAAAAAAAGTGCTCAAGATCACTAGCCATCAGGAAAATTCAAATAAAAACCACAATGAGCTTTCACCTCACCCCAATGTGAATTGCTGTCATCCAAAAATCAAAAAATAATAAGTGCTGATGAGATGTGGGGGGAAAATGTAACCTAATACACTGTTGGTGAGAATGTAAGCTAGTACAATCATTATGGAATACAGTATGGAGATTCCTCAGAAATTTGAAAATAGATGGATCATATGACTCAGCCTTCCCACTCCTGGAAATTTACCTAGACAAAATGGAATCAGCATTTAGAAAGAGTTATCTGTACCCCAATGTTTATTGCAGATCAATCTACAATAGCTAAGATATGAAATCAACCCAGATGTCCATTGGCTGATGACTGGATAAAGAAAATGTGGTATATATAAGCTATATGAAGGACCTCTGTTAGTGAGACCCCATTGAAAAGAAGTGGTCATCAAAGAAGGAGGTACTATTCACTGAATAGTGGAGAGAACTTCCACTTTGCTTATGGCCTTGTCTAAGTACTGACGGAGTTTGCAGATTCAAAAGGCTTCTATAGCCCAAAGAAGCTCATGTCAAGAGCATTGGGTGATCATTGTCATCATATGTAAGAGTTAATTGCTAAATTAACAACAAGAGTCACTGTGTGCTAATATCCCATGTAGGATCTCTGTCCTCAAAGAGTTGTATTATAATTATGTCTAAGTGCTTGCAAAAGATGTATCATTGTTGGGTTCTTCTTTAAAGTTAACTAACTTTCTAAAACAAACAAAAAAAAAGTAAAATTAACTGCAAGATGCAATGACTTTGAATAGCCCTTGACTGTTGAGGAACAGGTTTTTTTATTTTTTTTTTAATTTTTATTTATTTATTTTTTTTGTGCTTTTGGAAAATTGTTGAACTCCTTACTGTGTAGAGAGAGTTGTTTGTGTATTAGTGGAGAATGGGACTGGTAATGGGAGAGAGAGGAGGTAGGAAGGGTGGGAATGTGGGTGGGAGGGTGAGTGTGGTGGAAAGAATCACTATATTCCTAGAGATGTACTTATGAAATTCATGAAGTTTGTATTCTTTAAATAAAAGGTTTCTTTGGGGGGGGGGGATAAAGATATCTAAAAACAAATAAACAAACAAAAAACAAAAGAGAACAATGTATAGAATGACACTGACATCTTGTGATTTGATTACAATTTTTAGCTCGTGTCTCTATTCCTGTGAAACAGTGGTCTTTCTTTTTTACTTGCTGAACATTATGATTAGTGTTTCATTAAGCATATCATTATAATGTAAATTGAAGTTATGTTATTGTGAAAGTTAAAGAAACGAAGTTTGGAGAACGGGTTGAGGGAGAAAGGGAGGAATTATGGTTTTTTTAGGTTTGTATCCATGAAATTCATAAAATCTATTCTCTTTATATTAATTAATTTTTTAAAAAGAAAACAATGAGGGGGTTTATAATGGCAAAAAATAGGTGACAAAATCACAACTTCAAAAAAGTGCAGATATAAGATGTTGTGCATGAGGAGGATACTGTTTAAGTTTAATATGTCAGACAAGGGAAGAATAGGATTGGTAAGGCACAGAAATGCATGTGACTTAAGGTGGTTTCTCATTCTGTGCACATTTGAGCAGCATTCTACATTTATTCAAAGATGGAAACCCAATGCCTATCTTCTACATTAAATGAATAATAATCATTGGGAGGGTCTTATCACAACGTGTGTAGTGAACTGAGGGAAGTAAAGAATGATAAGACACTGTATTTCCACTAAGGTCCAGGAAGAGACAACAACTGTCAGAAGTGTTTATGAGAAGCATTCTACTTCCAAACTAAAATACTTTACTTTTGTATTTGTGCACTTCTTAAACTAGTATTCCTACTCCAAATTTTATACTACACATGAAAAGTTTTCAATAGATCCTTGAATTTACCTGGATATCTCAATCATCCCTTCCTATCAGGTATGAGAGCAAACACTACTGAAAAATAAATAGCAATTTATGTGGAGTAAAATCAAATTCTGCTAATAAATATGAATTGTTGACCAAAGATCTCTAGATATTTCACAAATTCTAGAAGTCTGGAAGGAAAATTCAAAAATGGATAAACATAGTGACAGATGTAAGACATAGAAATCAGACAAGAATTAGAAAACTTAAAAATTTGAATATGTAATCTTTGAGATATTTGAGAAAATTTATAATCCATAAATTGTTAGAAAAATAGGAGAAATCACAGACCAAGGAGACCACTTACAAAATAAAATATGCAGTAAGCATTTAAAAATAGCAGATATGTATTTTTTAGTTTTTAAAAAAGAAATAGCAATGTAGAACAAAATTTGAGAACTAAAATTGAACAAAATGACTAGATCATGGAATAAATCTATCATGACTAGATCATGATAGGAGTTAATATAAATGAGAGACTCATATTCCAGATGATAAGAACAAGAAAATGGAATTATGGGTGAGGATAAACAAAGAAGCAATTGGTCAAACAGTTCATAGTGAGAACAGATATTTGAGCAAGAAGGTGAGAGAACATCTTGCCCATATCTATGGGAATGTGGGGAATTCATTCTAAGTAGAGAAGACTATCTCTGAAATGACCCAGAGTAATGTGTCTGGCTTTTCTAAAGAATAGCAAAGAAGTCATTGCAGCAGAATTGAGGAATGGATTGAGAGAGTGGTTGAATATGAGATGAGAGAAGTAATAGGGTCCAGATGCTTTTTTTTTTTTTTTTGATGATTGTTGATTCACCCTTAGGTGAGTGGGAGTGATTAGAGGGTTTTGAGCAGAAATTATGACTTATTTGACCTAGTTTTTAACAGAATGATTCCAGCTTTGTTCCTAATGAAAGTATGGTTTGAATAACTTTTTTTTTTGTAAAGATTATGTGGGTTATAATCTGAGTCCTTGAGTGTTTGAAATTGTCTTTCTATTGTTTTTATTGTGTGAGTAAAAATATCTTCGCTCTTAAAACTCAGTGGATATTTTGCTAGTGACTTTCAGCACTTAAAATGGCAGAAGAGACTATGAGATGATTCTTTCCTGTTGGGAACATCTATTTTATAGTTTTTAGAAAAATCTATGATATTGTTTACATTTGAACTTCAAATATTTTACTAAAGATAACATATATAAATCAACCATTTTTGTAGACCCTCATAAAACTACAAAATTTATTTAGCTCTTGACATGTGTAACTATTTTATTTAATCCTCACAACCACTAGATCTGTAACAAAGACATGGGTCTTCTTTGAAGCCTCACTCACCTTGTCTGTAAAAGGAAGATAATAGTGATGCTCTCAGCCTCGTCTTGTCAGTATCTACTATTCTCTGCATTTTATGGACAAGATGAGTGAGGCATCAAAAAGACCCATGTCTTGGTTAAAACTCTAAAAAGAGTGCTCTGTCTACTTGATATGCCTACCTTCTATTTGAATCTCCCTTAACTTGGGGTGGGATGAGACTTGCTCAAATATGACACTTCTTGGATCCAGAGGGAGTGAGGAGTTCCAGGAGAGAAGCAGTGGGAGCACTATAACGAAAGAGACATCAGGAGGAGGATGAGTAGACACAGGGACTTTGTCATCATAAGCCCAGTTCTACAGACTCCAGTTATCCTCAGCTCAGATGAAACACTGATGTGGGGCCTACAGACGGCATGAACCCTTTTGATCTCTGCATTCCAGTCTTTCCTCAGTTCAGAACAGCTTTGTTTCCTATGCAGGCCTCCGCACTGTGTACATAAAGACTATCAGATGTTATTTCCTGAAACATATCTCCTCCAAGATGTGCCGTTAATACAAGTGGTGCCTGTTGAAGTAGCTCAGAAGGTAGCTCAGAAGGAATTTCTAGAATGCTAGAGATTTTTAACTTCCAACAACAGCCAGTCCCCCAAAACTTACACTCCTGCTAAGTCTTTTTGTTTAAGTAGCTGACTGGGAGCCTTTCAGCGCTAGAAAATAATGGCATCTGGTAAACTTCAGAAATAGTTGTAATTAGTTTATGCCAGTCGTGGTAATTTTAAACTCCTCTAATAGAAACTTACTTTTCTAGACTTCTTGAAGATGGCAGTGGTGAAGGGTTGATTACAGAGAAATTCTGCTAAAAAGAAGTGTTTCTAGAAAAAATGTTCTCAATACAAAGATGTATGAGACTAATATGAAACTCTTCTTTCTCTGCTGCTTACTCTGAAGATGGATATAGTACATCTTAGCTCCACACAGCTTGGAATCGGAATATGAGGAAGAAGTGTGGAAACATGGTAGAGCAGAAAGAATGCGCCTGGATCCTTGATGACTCCTGAGCTTCCTGACCAACACACACTTTTTGTTAAGCAAAATACAGCTGTTTCTATTGTTTAATGTCACTGTCACTTGGAAATTCTGTTAATTTTTGCAGCCATTGTAACTTAGCAAACATAGCCATTATGATCATGGTATTTGGTAGGAATAATACTAAAAATTTTAATCATCCTATCCCAACCAGGTAAATAATAATAATTTTCTCATTAATGGGTTACATTTAGACACCTTCTGTTTTTCGATTTGCTTTAAAGCATAGAAGTTATGTGAAACAACAACCACCTTTGGAGAGGGTTAGTTCTGGATTCTTGAGTTTGCTGAATTTATCTAGCAGTAGAGCTAATATAAGAGGCTAATTCCAATTTCATTTGAAACAATAGTCACATAATTCATCTTGGATTTTTTAAATTCTGAAACATGCTTTCCCATTTCAAAACTTCTGAACTTTAACATGAATTTGGATGATTTTGCAACTCTTCCAGTGGGAATGGTAATGTTTTAACACTGTGTCTGTGTGTGTCTGCAGGCATGTAGACATGAAGTGGTTATAAACATGAGATTGGTTATTAGTCCAAATAGAACATAAATATTTAGCTTCTTAATAGGGGCTAAGGATTAAAATAGCCAATGTGGTAAAGGAATATATACCGTGAGCACGCCTACAGAGAGCTGTTGGAAATGCATGCTAAAACTAACCCATTTGAGGCAAAAATCTGCAGCTTGTCTCCCTTAAAATAAAGACAATGTGCAAAATCCCTTAATAGCCATAAAACATAATTTCAGTACTTATGCTCCACAAATGGCTGAGTCATTTCCAGACTACTCTGTCTACTTCTTCTCTTACAACTTGAGGGAAAAAAAAAATCAGTTAAGTTTCAAGGGTCATTCTGATGATTATTAATGAGCTGGGAATAAAAATGATTAGGGAAGTCCAAAAGCTCTGTACTTGTTTATCTCTGGTTAAACACTGGGAGATGAGCCCTATCTCCAGTATATAAAAAAGATGAATACACAAAGTAGGGGAGCCAGCTGCTCCTTTTCTTTACTTATGACTGAAAGGGCAAAGTGGGCTCAATTTGTGACTGTGTGGAGATAGACCTACGCAAAATCTAATGTTTGTATAACATGGGGATATTGTGCCACTTCTTTCCTCAAAAGGATCTTCTGGGATGTGTGACCTTTGATGAAGCCTTTCAACTCGATTAAATGATTGCTAGCTAAAATCAAGTTACGTTTGAATAAGATAAAATAATTAACAACTTCCAAACTTTGTTATTCATTGTTCTTTGTTCCCTGTTAGAAAATTTTAAAACTGTAAAAGTTAAAAGTTACATTTGGTAGATGAAGATCAATTTGAAGATTAATAAAGTTTAAATTTACAGGGGGCTGGAGCTGTGGTTCAGCAGGTTAAGAAGAAATAAAGTTTAAATTTACTTCAAATTAAAAAATTAGGTAATCAGAAAATAATCGATTTGTATATGAAGTTAGTGTGCTACAGCTTCAACAGGGATTCAGATGTTAATGTGCCTTTTCCTTCTCACTAAATGTAGATCATAAAATATCTCTCATCTGTCTCCGTGAGGAACATCTACTTGGAGTAGCTTCAAATGGATACCAGATGAGGACCTACTGTCAAATTACCATACTGTATGGTGTATCATTTCCCCCACACGTGTTCTAATGATTCATTTCGCTCACTTATCAAATGTTTTAAATTTTTGGTCCTTCCAAATTGTATGCTCTTATAAGTTGGCCTTAAACATTTTAGTCATTCTCAAAAGTGTTTCATGGTCAATCTATAGTTCAAAATGAGAACTAAGTATAACGTAGCTTGATTTCTCAAAGTCAAAACTTGACAGAAAAAGGGCATGCTCACTGGAATGCTGGCAGATTGATTTCTACTGCTAGCCAAAAAGTCTTTCTCACATTATTTCGATGTGTCCAGTTCAATCTAGGTCAGATACCAGAAATACAAAACATCTACCAGTGTTTCAAGATCTTCTACTTGGGTGGTTGAGAATGTATTTATTTAAGCATATAACCTCTGTAAAATAATTTACCTTACTTAGTGTGGAGATTGTGGGAAGTAGTTTGCCCACAGAGAATAATCTTTTCATGTAACAATAGATATCTCCCATTTTCTTTCTATTTCTATGTCTTTCTTTACTCTTTGGAATTCTGAATTCTATTATATCATTGGATTTGAAAATTAAATATATGTTAATATTAGACAAGAACAAACATAAAATATTTGGCTCCTTGATCCAATATGCATAATGGTGAGAAAGGAGAATCTATGTGATTTAAACACTAAAAAGGAAAAATATTTTGATGATAGTAGGTATTTCACTTTCAAAAGTGATGAACAGGCTGGCACCGAGGCTCACTAGAATAATCTTCCACCTATGGCACCAGTACTCCGGGTTCTAGTCCAGGTTGGGGCACTGGATTCTGTCCCGGTTGCTCCTCTTCTAGTCCAGCTCGCTGCTGTGGCCCGGGAGAGCAGTGGAGGATGGCCCAAGTACTTGGGCCCTGCACCCACATGGGAGACCAGGAGGAGGCATCTGGCTCCTGGCTTCAGATCAGTGCAGTGTGCTGGTCATGGTGGCCATTTGGGGTGTGAACCAACGGAAGGAAGACCTTTCTCTCTGTTTGTCCCTCTCACTGTCTAAGTCTGCCTGTCCAAAAAAAAAAAAAAAAAGAGTAATGAACAAAGAATGAAAGATATCATAAATATTGTGGTTTTAATTTATAAGTGTTACTTCCTTGTCTTAGACTTGGGATTTTGGCAGTATTTACTGACTAAAAATACTGATATTCTTAAAGAAAGAATATTTAGAAAAAGAAATTTGTACAGTGAATGACAATAGACTTTGTTCTAAATACATAGGGCTAGATTAGTAGAAAATATGAATATCTGTATATTAGACTTTCCCAAGGCCTATTCTAAGTATATTTAGACTTTCCAAGGATCTATTATAGGAAATGAAATTTTCACTTTCCCTTTAGTTTGTGTAACTCCCTTTAAAATCAAGAAAGGCAGATTTTTTGTTATCTATCCATCATCTATCTATCTATCTACCTACCTACCTACCTACCTATCTAATCTATCCATCTGTAGTACATGGAATAGTACCTTCACATGCACACAAACTACATGCTGCAGTTTTCCTCTAGTGTTGTGAGTGACAATAACCTGCTTGATCTAACTTAAGCACAACATGACATTATTAGGAAATGCACTTAGGTATTTTATGGAATTTAGTAAAAGAAGAAAGTCAGTGAAGTGTGGTGAGATGAGCAGTGGCACTGATGACCTTCTGGATAGTGCTCCACCATCCATCCTCAGAGGATGCTTTGTCGAAGACTCATGGTTCAAAATCTTGAACAAAAGTATTTTATTTACCACTGGCCCAACTGGGGTGTACTCAGCCTACATTTTTAACTATTTGCATAAACCTTACTAAAATGTTACAAACCAGATGCCTAAATCAGAAAAAGTGCAATGAGAACATACCAGGAACAACACTGGCAATGTTCAGTATGGACCCCCAATACAAAAAAATTACAAAATGTTTTAATTCTGGGCTAATGTTGCAGTATTAATTTGATTTTGTATGCATGAGAAGGGAATGGCTCCACTTTATTGTCTCCTGCTGTTAGTTAGGGACTTCTATAGACTTATAAGAATTGGCAAGTATTTAATTAATCTAGTAGGTCAAATAAATTTTAAATCACTGCATAAAAATTAGTTTATTTTCTATTAATTCCTGTATCTTGTACACAGATCTCAGAGACTAAACAAATGTAAAAGTGGAAGCACATTGAGCAGACAGAGGAAAAGATAACATATCTAATGAAAAGTAGTATACATTTGAATTTCCTCTTCCTTTCTTTTCTTTCTCTCCCACCATCTTACTTATTTCTTTCCTATTTAAAAAAATTATTCATTTATTTGAAAGGCAGAGTTACAGAGGCAGAGAGAGAGAGGAGAGAGGTTTCTATCTACTGGTTCATTTCTCAAATGGCCATAACAGCCGGAGCTGGGCTGATCCAAACCCAGGAACCTGGAGCTTCCTGCCTGTCTACCATATGTGTGCGGAGGCCCAAGGACTTGGGCCATCTTCCTCTGCTTCCCCAGGCCATAGTAGAAAGCTGGATCAGAAGTGGAGCAGCCCGCCCTCGAACTGTGCCCATATGGGACACTGACACCACGGGCAGTAGCTTTACTTGCTATGCCACACCGTTGGACCCTCCCATTTTTTTAACCAAAACAAACAAAAAAAGAATTATGGTTTACAAAGGACATAAAATTATTTTGGCTAGTTTTTTTAAAAATAAAATGAAACCCAAGCCATTATATACAATATGCTATACACAATGATATTTTAGTAAGTATTGACTAGTTTTCAAATATTTTTCCCACAGCTACAATCTCTGTATGCCATGTTTTATTTGAAACAGAAGTATAACGAATACCTACTAGTAGAACAATTTTCTTTCTTTCTTTTTCTTTCTCCTTCCCCCTCTTCATTCCTTTCTTCTTTCCTCCCTCCCTCCCTTCCTTCCTTCTTTCATTCCCTTACTTAAACTCTTGTTACATTGCAAAGAACCCATACTTTCTTTTTCTTAACATGTATATGTTGAAAATAATCATCCTCCTCATTAGAAAAATCACTTGAGCATTTCACACACAGATAAATTACATAATGCTTTTGAGACTGTTGGAATAAATTTAATATTTTGAATTTAGTGTTACAAAGTAATTATATTTATCTGTTGAAAAAGTTATTTTAAAAATCTAGCATCCTTAATAACGATTGGAGTGCATTCCTCAAATTTACTTGCTAAATTTAAACATCTCTATATGATATTACTTTGCTAACCATGGTGTTTTTTTGATCATGCAAATGGCTTCTTTAAAAGAGGTCATATTCATCAGCTTGCTTGCAGGTTTTCACTGCCTGATATTGGCTCTCTGTTCCCATATTACTTCATTTATAACATTATTAAATCAATACTTACTTTAGAAGCCAAGAAAATGTTTTATACTGCAATATGGTTGCCTCCCTAGAGTTCATTAGGTCATTTTCTTTCAATTAACTCCTTGTGCACTGCATGCCTCTCCTGACTTCCTGATTCGGAAGTCCTGTTTCAATGCAGGCAGAATGCTCAGTTTGGTCTTGAATTTTTATGGACTATTATTATTGAAAATAACTTTACACACCTTGTAACTTTTACTTCTTTTTTTTTTTTAATCAGTGCTGCTTCCATACTGAGAAGAATTCTTTGAGGCAAGATCAGATTATATAAATTGTAGCTTAATACATACTTGTTGATTAACTCTAGAAAAAACTGATATTTATGAAAATGTTTGCTTTGTCATTTATTTATTCATTATGCTATTATAGTTTTAGTGTTTTCCAATGAGTGTCAACATGAGAAGAAGGGATTGCTATTTATTCGAAGTTACACAACTAGTTAGTGATGGTGCTTAAAATAGATTCTCTGTTGAGACTCCTGTAATTTTTTTTCAATTCCACCAAGGTGCATAAATATTCTAGTTTTAAATTTATAAATCTCACATATCAGCACAAAATTGTGTTCAAAAAAGTGATTAAACAAATAGCTCTTAGGATTTATGAAGTGATCTTTCTATCCAAATTACAACCAACTTATTTCTTGTAAAGATCTTTAAGTTTTTACAAATTGAATAAGAAAAGGAATACTGTCTAGTGTTTTCAAGTTCACTCTTTCCTTTCTCCGACTTTTAGTAGTGTCTGGAGAAAATTATGAGTGTGGAGAGCTGCCCTCAATGAAAAGCCCACATTTGCAACAGGCTTATTTAAAATATTTATTTATTTATGTTGAAAATCAGTGTTAGATAAAGAGTGAGAGAAATCTTTCATCTAATGGTTCACTTCCCAGATGATTGGAATGGCCACAGCCAGGAGTCAGAAGCTTCATCTAGGTCTCCCTTGTAGGTGGCAGAGGCCCAACCACTTAGGCCATTTTCTTCTGCTTTCCCAGGCCATTAGCAAAGTGCTGGATCAGAAGTGGATCAGCCAGGATCCGAACCAGCCCCTGTATTGGATGCTGGTGTCACAGGCAGCAGTTTTACCTACTATGCCACAATGATGACTTTGACAGGATTTTTAAATATAGCCTTCATAGTACATCAACAGCTAGAAATAGGGACTCAACTGATCTGCATTTTGCCCAGGTCAACAGAGCAGTGTTTACTAATCCCTTATGCTTATGGAAGCCATGGTTAGGTCTATTATAGGTCTTATTAGGTCTATTTTCTCCTTTAGATAACATTATGTGCTGAGCAACAAGAATGCTGCAGCTGCTCTTTTTTCCGGGAAATCCATTCTCTCTGATTTAAGATCAGAGGTTTGTTTTTAACGTCTTAATTCTTCATAACTGTATTTTCTAAAACAAAGAACAGAAGAGGCTTACTCGTCATCAAATAGAGCTTCTCATATGGATACCCCTGACTTGGTTACACGAGTTGCATTTGCTTTCCTAGCCAAATCAGCACTTCACTCTCATTGCCATGTTTCTCTATCTAAAAGGGAGGCTGCAGATGCAAGGCTGTCAGCTTTTCCAGCAACACTCACAAATATTTTCCCTATGCTGCAAACTAAACCCTTGACTCAGTGTCTCACTCAGTAGACATTATTCATTTTGAAACAACACAGCTGTAATTCAGATTTTATGTCTGATACCTTTCCTCCATGAGTTAGGTTACAAAGGTTAGCCAACATATTAGGAGAACTTTCATTGAGGGAGAGAGAATCTGTCAAGGCGATTAACCTTGAAAAGCTAAAGGTAGGGGTGCTCCTGTTTTCAGCAAGGGAAACAGAGCTTTTGGAGTAGATATGGGGCACTGTTTTTTTTTTTTTTTTTAATGCTACTGACTTGGTTGGTTTATTCATTCTTGATAAATGTTTATACAAACAAAGTAATTGACTTTCACCTTTCTTCTTTACCATGTCTTTCAATGGCAAATGCTGAGATGTTAGGTTTCATGAATTATAAGCTTATGAATAAGCATCGAGGGACCAGGATGTCGAATTATATCTAGCCTATAGTAAGGGTGAAAGGTGTGAGTCTACTGTATATACAGCTATAGGAGGTGGGATAAAGTAAGTGAAGGGGGGAGCTTGGCATCCAGAGGATAGATACAAAAGTGATGATTCCACCAGCAAGCAGTAGCAAAGATGTTCAGATAGTGGCATTGAGGATTCCATGAGGCAAATAAAACTCTGCAATCAATATTTCTCTATGGGGCAGGTGCTGTGGTGAAGCAGGTAAAACCCCTGCCTACAGTGCCAGCATCCCATATAGGCGCTGGCTCAAGACTTCCTATCCAGCTACCTGATAAAGTGCCTGGGTTAGAAGTGGAAGATGGCCCAAGTCCTTGGGCCCTTGCAACCATGTGGGAGACCTGGATGAAGCTCCTGACTATAGCCTGGCCCTGTCCTGGTCATTGTAGCCATTTGGGGAGTGAACCAGCAGATTGTGGATCTTTCTGTCTGTCTGTCTCTCCCTCTCTCTGTGTTAATTCTGACTTTCAAATAAATAAATACATCTAAAAAAAGATTTCTGTAGAAAATGTCAGATAAAGTTCAGACATTGGTATCAAGATAGTCTTTCCTTATGAAGCGTGACTTTGCATGAGGTTTCAAGAGCAGAGAAAGTATATCAGTAATGGAAAAAGGCATTGGGAGAGTTAGATATTGCTACTATATTAGAAAAATTTCCAAAATTTTCCAAATACGATTGCTTAGGAAGGAAAACAAAATGACTCTACTAAATTGGGGCCCAAGGTTAGGGTTTGGTCCCAATCTCATAAAAACAAAATATGTGAATGAAACTAACTGTAAGGCTGACTTTATTCATGCTTTTTTAGCTTTTTAAAATGTATTTTAATTTGGGTCAGGCTTGACTTCAGCACAAACATTAAGATAATGGAAAGAACAGATAGAAGAAAAGAAAATTAAACAGGAAAACATTGCAGTAGAACGAAGAGGCCTAAATAAACTCTCAGATTCTTTCTGTTTCCAATTATAATGGAATACGTTACTCAGAAGATTTTTCCTTCTGAAACCAACTTAAAACCTATGTAAATTATTTCAAAATAAAACCTCCCTTAAGAACGCTAAAAAAAAAATGACAAGATTTCGATTACAACTGACAAAATAAAGGGTATTCATGCAATCAAAAAGGCAAGCAAATGTAGAAGCTACCTTCACACACATCTTGACTGAAAAAGGAAAACCTTTTCACAGATTAGAAACTTTTTAAATATGAAAAATAGTAAAAATAATCAGTCACAAGAAAAGGAATTTAAACAAGCAGAAACGAGAATAAAGAAGCCAACTATAAAGACTTCAGATTATGAAGTTATTAGATGTAGATTGAAAAAAAAAACAACAGTATCCTGACTACTGTTAAGAAAAAAGTACGAGACCACATTGATTATATCTACAGGAAGTAGGAATCTGTGAAAATGACACAACGTAAGGCAAGTGTCTGGCTCAGTGGTTAAGCTGTTGCTCCGGAGGCTGGCATTCCATATTAGAGTGCCTGGGATCCAGTCCTGCCTCCATTCCAACTTCTTGCTGATGCCCCCTGTGAGGGCAGCAAATGATGGCTCAAGTATTTGGATCCCTGTCAACCAATCAGGAGACCTGGATTGAGCTATTGCTCCTGGCTTCCACCTGGGTGTCACAGGCATTTGGGGAGTGATCCACCAAAAAGATCTCCCTCTCCTCTCTCTCTCTCTCTCCCCTCTCTCTCTCTCTCCCCTCTCTCTCTCCTCTCTTTCTCTTTCCTCTTTCTGCCTCCTCTCTCTCCTCTCTCCTCTTTCTCTCTCTCTCTCTGTCCATCTGTTTTTCTTTCTGTCTTAGTGGCTTTCAAGTAAAAAAATGAAAAGAAATTTAAAAAGTAAAAAGTAATATACTTGAAAATGAAGAAAATTGTAGCTATAGAGAAATTATAGATACTTTACAAAGGAGATTAAACAAAGTTAAATATATAATTCAATATATGGAATATAAGTTAAAAGAAATAATGTTATCTAAAATAGAGCAATGAAGTAATTATCTAAAATAGAGCAACAAGGGGGCCAGTGTTGTGGTACAGCAGGTTAAGTGGCCACCTGCACAGCCTGTAACCTAAATTGGAATGCCAGTTTAAGTACTGGCTCCTCTACTTCTGAATCTGCTTCCAGCTAATGTGCCTACAAAGGCAGAGGATGTTGGACAAAGTACTTGGGCTCCTGCCATCCATGTGGGAGACCCATATAGAGTACATGTCTCCTGGCTTCAGCCTTGCCTAGCCGTGGTTTGCTGCAGTCATGTGGAGTGGACCAGTGGATGGAACACCTCTCTCTCTTTCTCTTTCTCTTCCTCTCTCTGTATACTTCTGTCTTTCAAATATATAAATGCATTTTTTACAAATAGAGTAGAGCACAGAATCATCAAAATTCAGAAAAAATTTATTTGTGACTAAAAGCAGAATAAATTGTGAAGAGGCTTAATTTGTATGCATGTGTGTGTGTGTGTGTGTGTGTGTATGTGTATGAAGAGGGGGAGAGAGAGAGAGAGAAGAAAAATTGGCTCAAATTTTTCATTAACTGGTGAAAGGTATTATATTGCTCAGAAACCTGGACTGACAAAACTATGTACAAACATAGTGTTCCAGTAGCTTAGAATCAAACTAATTATTTTGTTCATGATTTTTCAATTTCAATATGATTAAGGACCAAGTTCACTACTGCTCTAATTGACCCTTAGTAGAGACTGGTGATGAATCTGAACATGTTCTCATGATGTTAGCAATAGCAGAAGAGGAACAAGTGAAAACAACTGGTATTTAATAAGGACTTGGCTAGTACTGACACAATCTCATTTTCCCTACATCCAATGACCAAAGCATGTTAAATGGACAAGTCCATTTTCAGTGAGGTAGAGACATATACTCTGTCCAGTGTGAACTTCAATATGTCCAAATAGGAAAGGAAGAACCGTGAGAATTTTTTTAAAAAGCACCACGGATACCCACCTACAAATTTTTAAAATATTGATTTATTTGAAAGACAGAGTTATACACATGAACACACATGTGTGCATGCACTGAAACAGAGAAAGAGATATCTTCCATCTGCTTATTCACTCCCCAAAGAACCACAATGGCTGGAGCTGGGCCGTTCTCATGCTTCTCTATTGAAAAACAGCTTCTATTATAGAATATAGTAATATATCTTACATTTTTAGATATTCAAATACAACTACATATTTTATGAGTCATTATTAATTGATATACTCAGTACATTTCATTTGTACTGTTCCTTCTGAGAATTCTGGAATGCGGGCAACATTCATTTGCCATATCATCTTTTTGCTGACATTGGACAAGCTCAAATCCTTTTTACCAAAAACCTATCAATTACACTAATCCTAAAAGTTAAGCATATGTTACAAGTATAAATATTAATAAAAAACAGAGCTTGAGAGATTAGATTGGATTGCATGACCTGAATTGTGTCCAATTCTGGAAGTTAGTGGGTCATTTTTTTAAGAAGATGTGCTTATTTGTTCTGGATTGTTCAAAAATGTAGAGCTGGATATTTTCAAGACTATGAAGTTTGAAAAGTCACTACTGTGATTGCAATAGGAAAAGAAATGTACAAAGTGAAAGAAGACTAGGATTGCAGACATGATTCTTCCACTTAATGGGCTATGACCTTCGACAAGTCATTTTACCACTTGGTAAAATGAAGTAACCCATTTAAGATTGAGGTAAGAATCCAATGAAACATTGTATGTGATTACAGTTTATTTGCACTTAAAATAAAAACAGATGTTAATGGCACTACCTGTCTATTCCCTTTTATTTAAATTATATTTCCCTGTGTTGTATAACTTCTTCCCATCTAGCAGTGCCCTATGCTTCAATTGGATGCTCTTATTTCAATATTCTATCTATATTTGGTTTTCACAGGAATTCCAACACACCAGACCTCCCTCCATACTTCCAGCACTGACACAAGGTTCTGCACACTGTGCTTTCCAAGCTTTATCTTTTACTAACTACAAAATACACAATAGTCATTATATGCTATATTGCCAATAGATATTGGTTGCATTTTTCTAGCTAAGAGTCTTTCAAAAAAAGGCATCAGTCATCAGTCAAAGATTTTTAAATGTTTTATAATCCAAAAATATGTATCAACTTCAGGATAGGAAGATTGTAGGACAACAGAGAAATCATACCTCATTTATTCACTTAAGTCACATCTTCTTTTCAAATAAAAGATAGATCTTGCAATGAGTTCTATCAAAGAAAAAGAAAAAGAAAAACAGATGCATACCTGGCTGACTGAAAAATTACTCAGTTGTACTCAGTTATGTTTGAAGTCCGGTCATTTGCAACAAAATGGATGAAACTGGAAGGCATCATACTTACTGAAATAAGCCAGTCCCAAAAGAAAAAATTCCATATGTTCTCCCTGACCTGTGATAACTAATAGAGCATCTACAAGGCAACCTATAGAAATGAATTTGACACTTTGAGAAGCAATGACTTCTAACAGCCCTTCTCTGGCTGTCAAGGAACAGCTTTTTATTCTTTATTTTTGTTTTTCTTTTCCTTTATAATAATTTCTTTCTTTATTTCCCCCCATAACTTCCCTCCTACCCACAACCTTCCATCTCCTGCTCCCTCTGTCATCCCATTCACATCAAGATTCATCTTCAATTATCTTTATATACAGAAGATCAATTTAGTATATATTAAGTAAAGATTTCAACAGTTTGCACCCACACAGAAACAGAAAGTGTAAAGTGCTGTTTGAGTACTAGTTATAGCATTAATTCACATTGTACAATACATTAAGCACAGAGATCCTACATGGGGAGTAAGTGCACAGTGACTCCTGTGGTTGACTTAACAATTGACACTCTTGTTTATGGTGTCAGTAATCACCCAAGGCTCTTGTCATGAGTTGCCAAGGCTATGGAAGCCTTTTGAGTTCACCAACTCCAATCTTATTTAGACAAGGCCATAGCCAAAGTGGAAGTTCTCTCCTCCCTTCAGAGAAAGGCACCTCTTTTTCGATGGCCGGTTCTTTCCCATTGTTTTTCTTTCATACTAATCATTGAACTCTTTATTTAACATAGAATTACAATATATGTATAGTATAAAGTTAATTGAAAATATATCTTAGTAAATAATAAGAATGAGAATAAGAAACGGAAGAGGAAGGGGATTGGGAGAGTGGGTGGGCATGGTGGGAATTACCATGTCCCTAAAGTTGTAATTTTGAAATGTATGAAGTTCATAAATGCAAAGCACTATAGTTCTGCATACATCCCTACAGATTTACTTCTAAGGGTACAGCTTAACGGTATACAATGGGACCCCAAATTTCATTAAGCTGGCTGGTAAAAATAGCACATTACTTGTTGTAGAGATCAAATTGTTAGGATTAAGTGTTTAAGTGACCATATAGATAGGATCAAGTGTTAAAGTGATCATATAAATAGGACTAAGTGCTTGGAAATAATAATAGAATTAAAAAGCAGTGAGGGCTCTAACATGGGAAGCAGTCCATACAGCAAACTAATAGAATGATAATCAATTTAAGTAGCACTCTGACCTCAAAATCAGTCCTTAAGGTATTCTGGTCTGACTGAAAAGCTTGGGGGAGCATTTAAGGCATGGAAAGCCAAGACACTCTGGCAAAAGATATTCTACATAAAGGATCTCTGTTGGTGAGACCCCAGTGGAAAATAGTGGTCACTAAAGAAGGATGTACTTTTGTCTGAAGGGAGGAGAGGACTTCCACTTTAATTATGGCCTTGTAGAGCTAGTGGATCCCTAAGGCTTCCATAACTGAGGCAGCTCATGTCAAGAGCCTTGGGTGATTGTTGATGTCATACATAAGAATGTTATTTGTTAAATAAACAAGTGTCACTGTGCACTAACTTCCAATGGGACCTCTGTCCCCAAAGAGTTGTATCATGAGACTTAAAAGTAAAACTTATTATCAAGAATCACTTCTTTGTCGTGTTTTAAATGAAGGATATTATTGCGTCTCATAAGTTATAGTTATGTCTAAGAGTTTGCAAAAGTTGTATCATTCTTGGGTTCTTCTTTAATGATAATTAAGTTTCTAAAAAGAAAGAAGGGAGAGGAAGGAAGGGAAAAGAGGAAGGGGGGGAGAAAGCAAAATCACCTTCGAGAAGCAGCAACATTGAACAGCCCTTGTCTAGACTGTTTGGGACCAGTTTTCTTAGTTTTTATTTTATTTTTTCCTCCTTTTTTCTCTCTCGCCTCCTTTCTTTCTTTCTTTCTTTCTTTCTTTCTTTCTTTCTTTCTTTCTTTCTTTCTTTCTCTCTCTCTCTCTCTCTCTCTCTCTCTTTCTTTCTCTCTCTCTCTCTCTCTCTCTCTCTCTTTCTTTCTTTCTTTCTTTCTCCCTCCCTCCCTCCCTCCCTCCCTCCCTCCCTCCCTTCCTTCCTTCCTTCCTTCCTTCCTTCCTTCCTTCCTTCCTTCCTTCCTTCCTTCTCTCCTTCCTTCTCATACTAAACAGAAGAGGGAGGAGGAAGAGGAATGGAAGAGTGACTGAGAGGGAGGATACAGTGGGAGGAATTATCATGTTTCTACTGTTGTATTCATGATATACACAACTATAAAAAAGAAATAACATAAATGACATGTAATTTTCTTATTTTCTAAAGCTGCTATGATCTCCATTATCATTTTCATCAATTTAGTTGCTGGGTTGAGGTGGAGAATTAAATCCATAATTTAATTTGACACTTACAATCTATAGTAATTCAAAGAGTCTCTTCAAGTTTAATTCAAACATTTTTAATAATATAACAAAATTTTCAGATCCCTCTCTTTCCTTCCTGCTATTCTCTAAATTACTTGAAATGACAGACAGGTACTTCAGGCCCTGTGGTGACAGGAAAAGGAGATCCTCTAGTTCCATATGGTGATTGGATATATGCTGGTGCTTTTTCTTGAGACCTGGATGACCTGCCCATACCCCAGGGTGTTCTGTTGGGGATTGCTATTGTCTGTCTGATTTTGTTGTAGCCTATTTACATTTTATTTTCTCAGAATTAGAGTTGCATTTTTTGCTGATTTGTTTTCCCTTGGACACTCGCTAGTGTATTTGGTCCCCATTCTTTGCCCAAGATAAATTGACTGGCTCAAATTTGACATTATAATAGTTACAAAACCTGTAGATATGCTAGAAAACCCTTACCATTGGCATGAAATCATCTTGTAGATCAGTTACTTATCAAAAAACCATTCCTTTAGTGTTCTTGGTTTATCTAATAGTTTTTCACATTCCAGGCCAATGTCCAGAGAGGGGAGACTTAGATCCACATAACTAATGCACCTGTTATCCCTCTATTATCTAGTTTTGATTTTTTGCCACAGTTCCTGGATTGGGAAGTGATTGGCTGTATTCCCATGGTTCTCTCTTATCAGAGTTGACCTCATTTATATTTTTCTAACACTAAAATGCGAAGTAGGTTATGAACAGAACAAATCCCATCCTGTAAGGTAATATACATTGGGGATTATTTAAAAAACTCCACATTTTTGCAAAAAGAAGAAAAATAAAAGTCATCTTGGTGAAGTCTAGGCAATACATTTTATGAACATCTCATGTCCCTCTCTTCAGTGACATCATTCCTTCTTATTCTCCTCCTAGGGACACCCTTTTCCAGTCTTTTAATGGATAATCTTCTACTAGCCCATGAATTGATGGTGACACCTGGGTTATTTCCTGAGCCATATTCTACTCCAATATTCAATTTCTCCCTAGATTATTTCAACCATGTGTATGGCTTCCAATATGACATCTCAACATAATATTCCCTAAACAGGAGGTATGTTTTATTTTTCTATTCCTACTTATTGAATGCAGTCAGCAGGTAGTGGAAACTCAATTAATAATGGTGAATGAAACGAGTTCATATTCTCCCACATCTGAGAAATCTCTGAAATTTTGTTTTCTTCAACTATAAGCAGAAATTGAATGCAAACAAAATGAAATCCACACATATATTCAGTGGTTATGCAGAATCTTTTCCAGTATGGAGAATTTCCATGTAATAATGGGGTTTTTAGAAGAAAAATTAAATATCTCACTATAAAATTTTGGGTTTGACTCATTACCCTTCAATTTATAAAACTGCATGAGTCGAGTCATACAAAGATAGACTGACCACAAGT
The DNA here is from genome assembly GCA_949820135.1 of Sylvilagus floridanus. NCBI lineage: Eukaryota > Metazoa > Chordata > Mammalia > Lagomorpha > Leporidae > Sylvilagus > Sylvilagus floridanus. Next base: position 131,784,983 of record OX463236.1, on the reverse strand, counting down.
AGTTCTAACTCATACATGAAGAAATAAAGCTATTTATTCCACATTTTATCTGTTTCTCTGAAGGAGAAAGATTAGTAACTAAGCAAATGTTTAAAATAATTGCATTTTTACAAAAAGCTCAGAGCTCTGTATTTGTTAATAAATTTATTTATATAAAGAATAGATTTTAGGTATTTCATATGTAAAATTTTAAGACTATAATGATACTTCCCACCCTCCCTTCCTTCTCCTTCCTTTATTATTTTTCTTTTCATTTTTGTGATTACATACTTTCAATTTACTTCATAATCACAAGCTTGAGAGATCTTCAAAGCTGGCAACTATTTAGGGTCTGCAACAGTAAAGCAATACAAAACAGCTACTGTCTAGCCCTAACTCAACAAAAAATCTTTTTAAAAGATTTATTTATTTATTTGAGTAGCAGAGTTACAGAGATAGCAAGAGAATGAGAAATATCTTCCAAATAGCCACAATGGTCAGGGCTAGGCCAGGCTTAAGCCAGGAGCCAGGATCTTCATCCATATCTCCCACATGGGAGGCTGGGTCCAAGCACTTGGGCTATCTTCCACTGCTTTTCCCAAGTCGTCGGCAGGGAGATGGATCAGAAATGGAGCAGCCTAGACATGGATCAGCATCCATATGGGATGACAACGTCATGGGTGGTGACTTTAACTGTTGTGCCACAATGCCAGCTCCAACAGCAACAAAACTAAAGAAGCAAGTTACAATGCTTACTTTGAATGTATTTTGGGTTCTAACTATATGTCAGAGGTTCTTTTCACATGAAGCATATATTGGGACTCTGATTCATTAACCCTGGTTTTCACTCTGACATGGAAATGAATTTGCTGGCTAAACTATTTTTAAAATTTATAGTCAAAATCTTAATTCAAACAAATGCCTTTGAAAATGGATGGAAATCATGATCATAAAAACCTTTTATATGAAAATTAAATGAATCATTATCAACTACTTAGCTAAAGGGTTGAAACATAATACAATATTCCCCCTACTCGTATTTACATTTTAAAATAGGTTGTTAATTTTTTCAACTGTGATATAGAAATTAATCATTTAAGTAAGATCAGTGAAGAAAAGAGGTAATTATGGACCATTAGTGTAATTTGATCATTGTTATATTAATTCCTGTTTTAACTTTAGCATTCATCCATGCACACATATTACTATTGGCAATACTAAAAAAAAGGACAAAATGGTCAAGAAAAATATATGAATTTACTCAAATAAAATGCTTAATCTTTTTAGGTCCTCTTCTTTTAAGATTTCAACATTCAGAAACAACATCTGATAATGAAAAGAGCTTCTAATAAAAAATACAGAAACTATCTTTAAAAATTGCACAGATAATCCCCCTTCAAAATTCCTTGGATTAAGTGGCACAATCACAAGCGGAGAAATATCACATCTGCATCCAGGAAAGACTATAGATCACATGAATGCTATCATTATCCTGGAGATTTATTCTTTTTATATATTTATTTGTCTTTATTTGTTTAAAAAATCAGGTTGAATTTATGCTAATCTGTTACTCATATTTCTAGGCTTAATAAATAGCTTTTGTAAGGTTTCAAATAGTGGAATATCTATTAAACTGGATTTTATCTTCATGTTTTACTGTCATATGATAGACATTCTATAATCATTCCAATGAGAAAACATCCACAATATAATTATACAATTTTCAACTACATTTTCTTCCAATAGACTTCAATTCCATAATGCTGTTATTTCTTATAAAGAAACCTACAGGTCCTATTTGAATCTCTACTAATGTGTTATTTCTGTCATACTAAAGTTTTATGTATCTTCAGCATTTTAGAGTAAAGTGTTTAGAAAAATAACAACCAAGGAAACTCATGAAATGGAAATTAGGTGTATTTGAAGTTGATTTACAGATTATTAACGTTGCAAAGGTCATTTTAAGGTGAGTCTTTGTAGTGTGTTATCCAACTGCATGAGAGTGAAAGAGAATGATAAAATAAGCAAAGACTGACATCTTTAGCTTTCTTCATTTTATGGAGCAATGTACTCTGCTTGTAACTGCAGCTAACAAAAAGTTTTCTTTTTTCACTTGATTTGAGCATTTGTTTGTTTATCTTTTCTCAAGCAGCTTCCACAAACACAAAATTGCAATGACCTAACATGTTACAGAACCAGTCTTTGTTTACGTTCCCCCATTCGACCACCCACAGTTGAGTAAGAGTTGTACTTTACATTTTCCTATAACCAAAACCACATGGTGATAGACCCTTATGCAGCTTTAAAATCATGAAATTGAAACTTTTATATTCTATCTCCAAAAGTCAACAGTTAATCTGCTTGTGAATACAATTAATTTATTACATAGAGTCCAGGGAGTGATGCTATAGCAACCTAGGAAGACACAGACCCAGAATGGACAGTCACAGAACTTAGAGCTGAAGAGCATCACAGGAATCAATTAAAATTAAAACCTTCTCATGGGTGAGGAAATTGAGGTTCAGAGAGGCTGAACTTTTGCCCGTGGTTATTATAAAAACCAAAATGAGACTCAATGACTTGATTTCCTGCCATGCTGTCCTACAATTAACCACTACATTCCTACTGAACCTATCATCATTTAGCCCAGCACATTGTTCTTATTTGTACAATAGCATCTCTGTCCATTCCATAGCATAGATGAATATGTCAAATAATGCTAGAGTTAAATGAAAATAATTAAACAGATTTAAAATTACATTTACTCTTTTCTCACTTTCTGATTCCTTTCTTGCTAAGGAAATGGCATTTTCGCAAGTCATTTTTGCCTTGATCCCAGTTCTTCATACTCTGATCCAAAAAGGTTACTGGAATTTTGCTTTCTCCTGGCATGACAGTAAGTTAACCCTGATCTATTTTGTTAGTGATGACACTGTTTTAGGTTGCATGAGAGCTTCCTAGTCATCAACGATGACTTCTAATGACAAATATGCATTTTAGTTATTTCTATACAGTATCTCTGAATAATAGTTTCTATACTCAATATGCATTGAACAATTCTCAGAAAGTAGTAATTCTGTAGTTTTCTAGTTTTCTGAAATTAAAGCTATAACACTTATAAATGTGGTGCTCCATAAAAACAACCCCATCCCAATTCTGGCTGAATTTAACCCCACATCTAGAATATTTCGGGCTGTGAACATAAATTTTTCTTCTCCTAAGAGGAAAATAACTTTTTTCCTTTTAAGTGTGCAATGTTTTAACTGATTTGTGATCACACAGTGGATATCTCAAGTATCTCAGAATTTAGAGAGACGGTTATAGTCACATTAGCTTGACCGTATCATTTACCAAAAGTATCTCAGCATTTCAAACCAAGGAATGGCTTTTTCACTATAAGTAGATACATTGAGGGCCACCTTTTTGTAGAGAGGCAGACAGAAAGCAAGAGAGAGTTTCCATATACTGGTTCACTCTCCAAGTGCCTAACACAGCTGGGACTCTCCTGGGCCAAAGTCAAGATCCTAGAACTCAAAGGAGGTCTCCCATATTGGCGGTAGGAACCCAGTCTCTTGAGCAATCACTCTCTCCCAGGTCTGCATTAGCAGAAGTTGTAGTCGGGACCTCGAGTCCATATCAAAGCCCAGGTACTCCGATGTGGGCATCTTAGCTGACGTCTTAGATGATAGGATAAATACCTGTCCAGAAGGCCACTGTTAAACTTAACCTTTCGTTGGGTAAATGGTCTTCTACCCCTTCTCTGTCTCAAAATGTTCCTCTATTATTACATTCTTTTTCATTCTGCAAGTTGTGCTTCTCATGGATAATAATACTATTCCAGATTTTATTTTTTTCTTTACTAGAATATCCTTTTTGAAATTTATTTCTTTATTAATATAAAGAAAACAGTTCCCATATAGTTCATAGATACAACTCCAAGTACACAAAGATACTTCCCTCCCTCTCTTCCCTCTCCATCCCTCCTTGTTTAATATTTGAAATGACATATTTTAATGATTTTTATTTATTTATTTGAGAGGCATTTACTGACAGTGAGAAGGAGAGACAGAGAGAAAGGTCCTCCATCTACTGGATCACTCCCCAAATGAACACAACGGCCAGAGCTAGGGCCATCCGAAGCCAGGAACCTTCTTAGGGTCTCCCACATGTGTGCAGGGGCCCAAGTACTTGGACCATCTTCTACTGCCTTCCCAGGCCATAGCAGAGAGCTGGATCAGAAGAGGAGCAACTGGGACCAGAGAGGTGCCTAGATGCCCATATGCCACAGTGCCTGCCCTGGACATATTTTTAATTTATTTTATAGTCACAGACTTAATGCTCCATATAAAGAAATTAACAAGTGGAACTTAAGCCACTGCTCAGCAGGAATATAGACATGGGCTGTAAACAGCAATCAAATTCCAAAATGTTAATTTTACTCATATACATCAAAATTTTTTGTAGCCTATGTATATTAGCTACCATAATTTTGAGAAACATCTGATATTTGTCTTTTTGGATCTGGATTATTTCACTAACCATAATGGTCTCCAGTTTTATTAATTTTATTGACAAAGACATGGTTTCTTTTTATGTCTGAATAGTATTCATTTTCTTTATCCAGTCATCAGTTAATGAAAACTGGGTTGAATCCATATCTTAGTTATTGTGAATTGAGCTGCTATAAACATGAGGGTAAAGGTAGCACTTTCATATGCTGATTTATCTTCCTTTGGGTAAATTCCCAGTCGTGGAATGGTTGGGTCATATGGTAGACCTGTTTTTAGAGTTTTGAGGAAACTCCATATGGTTATTCCATAGTTGTTGTACCAGTTTACATTCACACCAACAGAGTATTAGGGTACCTTTTTCTCCACACCTTTGTCAGTATTTGCTATTTTTTTGAATTTTTGGGTTATTGTCATTCTAACTGGGGTGAGGTGATAACTCATTGTGGTTTTTCTTTTTAGATTAATTTATTTATTTGGAAGTTGGTGTTACAGCGAGGGAGAGACAGAGGGAAATCTTCCATTCATTGGTTCACATCCCAATGACCAGATTGGCTGCAGCTGGGCCAGTCTGAAGCTAAGAGCCAGAAACTTCTTCTGGGTCTCCTTTGTGAGTACAAGGGCCCAAGATTTGGGACATCTGCTGCTGCTTTCCCAGGTTCATTATTATTGAGCTGGTTTGGAAGTGGAGCATCCAGGACTTGAACTTGCATCCGTATGGGATAATGGCTCCACAGGCTGTGGCTTTACTGCTATGCCACAGCACTAGCCCCTCATTGTGGTTTTTATTGTCACTTTCCTAATGGCTAGTGATTCAGAGCATTTTTTTCATGAGCCTGTTGGCCATTTATATTTCATCCTTTGGAAAATGCTTGTTCATGTCCTTTCCCATTGTTTTGTTATTTTTGGGTTTCTTGAGCTCCTTGTATTTTCTGGATATTAATCCTTATCAGATGCATACTTTGAAAATAGTTTCTTCCATTCTTTCAGCTGCTTTTCACTTTGTTGACTATTTCCTTTGTTCTACAGAAGCTACTTAACTAGATATAGTCCCATAAAAATCTTGTAATATGTTAAGAAAGCATCCTTATCAAAGACATCATCAAATGGACTTGCAAACATTCAACTATGGCACTTTCATTTAATGATTCTTAATAGACTAATTTACACTAAGTTATTTCTTCATATACCATTACTGCTTATATAAACCCCATTTTGACTAGTAAAAATTGTTGTTGAATCACAGATAGAAGATACTCACCTTGACATGCAAGATGTTCTGCTTATATTACTATCTGTGGCCACTGCACAGACCCTCTATTGAGTCTCGGAGTCCAACCCCATATCTTACTGCTTCCGATCCCTCTTTATCTAGCCTAAAATTCATGAAATATACTTTTCTGCCAACATACTCAAACTACCTTGTTCTACTCTCTTGAGGTATTACCAGTCTATCTGGAAAAACATAACCTAATTCTAATATCTATTTTCTATGTCTCTAATTCTGCTAAAAAAAACATTGCAGGACAGACTTGTGTACTGCAACTTTACAATATGGACTTTGAAAGGACCTTCATCATTTTTCATGTAATATTTTTAAAATTACATATATTAACTGCCCTGGGGACATATTATTTTTATCTCCATTTTATAGATGAGGTAACAGAAGCTCAGAGACACAGCTAGTTGGTGGCAGAGTCAAACATCAGTAACAGTGAATCTTCTATTCGTTGTTTCATTCCTCAGTTTGTCACCATTCTAATTTGAGTCTGTGTCATTTTTTTAAAACATTCATTTATTTATTTGAAAGGCAGAGTGACACAGAGAGAGGGAGAGGCACAAAGGAAGATCTTCCATCTAGGGGGCCAGTGCCGTGGCTCACTTGGTTAATCCTCCGCCTGCAGCACCGGCATCCCATATGGGTGTCGGGTTCTAGTCCTGGTTGCTCCTCTTCCATTCCAGCTCTCTGCTGTGGCCCAGGATGGCAGTGGAGAATGGCCCAAGTCCACATGGGAGACCAAGAAGAGGCACCTGGCTCCTGGCTTCTGATTGGTGTAGCTCTGGCTGTAGCGGCTGTTTGCGGAGTGAACCAACGGAAGGAAGACTTTCTGTCTCTCTCTGTCTATGACTCTACCTGTCAAATAAAAATAAGAAAGATCTTCCGTCTGATAATTCACTTCCCAAATAGGCTCAACGGATGGAGCGGGGCCAGGCTAAAGCCAAGAATCAGGAAATCCATCTGGGTCTCCCACATGAGTAGCTGGGACTCAAGTTCTTGAGCCATCATCTGCTCCTTCCCAGGTGCATTAGCAGGGAGCTGCATTGGGAGCGGAGTAGTCAGGACTCAAATCAGCATTCAGATATAGGATAAAGGAATCACAAACAGCAGCTTAACCCGTGGCAGCACAACACCTGCTGCTTGAGTGTGTGTCTTTGACCCCTATATACATATTGCTTCCTCCTGATACCAACATCCAAGCATTTAGATCTTGTAGTGAGGAAGCTCCTCTTCTTACTTGGTACTATTCTTTCCCATGTTCTGTGACTTGGGTTTTATGCTTTTATTCTCAGCAACCTCACATTATTCCTTAACAATTCTTTTTCTGTGTGTAATTCACGGTCTTCTAATGCACCTAACCCCTTCTTTCTCTGCTACACACAAACACAGACACACACACGGAATTTCTTAGTTATGGTGACTGTTCTTCTTATCTATGTTTCCTCCCTCTTACTGTCTATTCCTCATGCTGTTTAATATTGACTTTACCCAACCACCTTCTACCAAACTTGCTTAGTTAAAGAGAAATATCTGCTAAAACTTTTTTCCTCTTTCAATATTACTTGTTAGTACTAGGCTTCTCTATTTATCTAGTTAAAATGTTTTGTAAAATTTGGTTTTTATATATTTTTTTTAATTTTAAAGGTATTGTTAGAGGAGGGAAGAGAAATACACACACGCACAGAGAGAGAGAGAGAGAGAGAGAGAGAGAGAGAATCTTCTATTCACTGTTTCATTCCTCAAATGGCCACAACAGCCAGGGCTGAGTCATATGAAGCCAAGAGCCAGGAATCTCATCTTTTCTGGGTCTCTCATGAGGGTGGCAGGAACCCAGAGAGTTGGGCCATCTTCAACTTTTTTCCGGGCACATCAGCAGGGAGCCAGATTGGAAGTGGAGCAGCCAGAACTTGAACTGGCACCCATATAGGTTTCTGGAATTGCAGGCAGAAGGTTACTCAGCTATGCCACAACGACAGTGCCACAAAAATTGTTAATATTCCTATATTCCTTAGCTCTCAGAGCTGATAACTGTATTAGTTTTCCAGGGCTGCCCTAATGAAATATCATAATCTGGGTAACTTGAAAACAAAAATAAATTTTATCATAGCTATGAAAGTTTGAAATCTAGAATCAAGGGGGCTAAAGGTTTGAAATCTCCTGAGATTCCCTCTTCTTGGCTTGGAGTCGGGAATCATGTCTTTGTGTACTCCCAAATTCCTTTCTCTTTGCACACATACTCTTGGTGTCTGTGTGTGCAAATTTCCTCTTCCAATAAAGACACAAGCCAGAGTAGATTAAGGCTCAGCATAATAACCACTTTTAACTTAATTGCATATTTTTAAAACTTCATTTGATAGGCAGACAGAGAAAGAGATAGATGAGGCAAAGAAGGTAAGACACACACACACACACACACACACACACACACACAAGAGAGAGAGAGAGAGAGGTTGAGATCCCATCTGCAGACTCACTCCCCTAGGCATGAAATGAATGCTTTCGACTAGCTGAAGGTAGGACAGGAACTCAGTTAAAGTTTCACTGTGGGTGGTAGGAATCCCACTTCTAGAGCCAATGCTGTTGCCTCCCAGGATTCACACTAGCAAGCATTGCAGGAATCTGGAGATAAGCATGAGAGTTGGGTATCAAATCCTAATACTCTGATATGGGACATAGGCATCTTAACTGTCTTAACTTCTAAATCAAATTCTTGCCTTGTTAATCACTTCTTTAAAGGCAGTATCTCCAAAGGTAGTCATGTTCTGAGGCACCAGGTTTAGGACTTCAAGAATAGTGCAGGGACATGATTCAGCACACAATAATCTCTCACTGAAATCATTTTTTTGTTGTTGTTTTCCAATAACTATCTTGCTAATCTATACACTTTTCTTGGACTTTTCTAACCCAAGCTATAGTTATCTTTTCTGCAGTGTGATAGGCAGCTTGTAAGATGTCCTAATCATCTCTGATTCCTACTTTTCTTATAGTTGGGTAATTTCCTACTCTTCAGTATGTGCTGGTGCTAGTGACTAATGATCACAAGATAAAAAAAAAAAAGTGATGAATGTCACTTTCGTGATTATACACCAAAAAGACTTGGGTTTCTGTCTTGCTGTCATGCTCTTATCCTCACTCTTGCTGGAATGAAAGTTGGTTGCTATCTTGTGAGCTGGCCAGGACAGAAGACCAAGTGGAAAGAAGTTGAAGAAGACCTCTGGCCAAGAGTCACAAGAAAACTCAGACTTTTGTCCAACAACTCACGAGGAACCGAATGCTTCCAACAAGCAACTGGGAATAGATGATCTTCCAGCTGAGCCTTGAGATGACAACAACTCTAGACAACACCTTGACTGTAGCCTTGCGAGAAAATGAAAGTCAGAGAATCGAGTTAAGCTATGCCCAGGTTTCTGACACTCAAATCTGTGAGATGATGATAAATGTTTATTTATTTATTTAAATCATCAAGTACTGGGGTCAACTGATATGCATTCATTAAAAAAAAAACATACTTACTGCAGTTGTCCACCAGCCTGTCTACCTACATCCATGTTGGCTTCTTGCACATTGCTTCGTTATATGGCAGTACGAGTGATCTTTTCATAACACAGTCTATTTTGAATGTAACCTCTTTATAGCTCTCTATTTATCTCAAACCAACTATTCAACATGATAAACAGAGCCCTGCCTAGTCTGGCTCTTCTCCATGTTCCCAGCCTCATTTCATACTCATCTCTGCTCTGTTATCAGCCATGATTAAATTATTTTAGTAGCTTTCTGCTTGTTGCTGCATCCCAGTGCAGGCCCTTTATATATGCTATTGGTTTTGCTTAACATCTTTGCTTCTTTTTTGTTTACCTGGTGAACACTTCTTTCAGATCTAAAGCCTCATTTCTTTAGGAATCTACTCTCCATATCAAACCTGCTCTTAGCATTTTCTAGAGGACTTTTTACATGCAAGTCTGTGGTTACTGCCTTTCCCTTCCACAGGACTGAAAGCTGCATGGGAGCATGGGTCATGCCTAGTTTTCTTTGCCTAGTTTCCTTTAACACCATGTTTACCAGTCCTGGTCCAGGGTCTAACACATAGCAGGCCCAAGATCATTTTCTGTTAAACAAGTAAACAAATAAAATATCATCAAATGCCATTTGCTATTAATTTCATGTATGTTTTTGTCTCTTTCTTAAAATTTTTGATATGTAAAAATTATACACACTTTTAGGGTACCATTGCTGTTTTGATGTGTAGCCATATTGTAATGTTCAAAACAGGGTAAACATATCTATCTTCTCAAACTCTTATTGTTTTGTATACATGATATATATATATATATATATATATACACACACATATAAGTAATGGAAATCTTATTCAGTTATAAAAAAGAATGAGATTCCATGAAACTACTATTTGCATCAGTATGGACTCATGTGGAGGACATCATGCTGAATAAAATAAGCTAGATATAGAAAAAAAAATACATGTCCTCTCATATGGGAGGAGCTAAAGTTAAAAAAGAAAAGCACAAAAACAAAAGATACAAATACCTGTGTGTATCAGTATTGCTGCACAAATAGTTTTGTCAAACTTTGTTTTAGATCTTTGTTAAAGAAATGGTTAAGATGAATACTACTTTAGTTTTAATTATATGTGATTGTTTTAAGATTTATTATATATGCATGATACATTTTCAGTCTATTGTTGTTTATAGCATCCTGTTGAACTATAGCCTTTTTATTTTCACCTTGTTGTAGTCTGCATTTAGTGGAGAGTATTAAGCCTTGGTTTGTATTGTGAATATAAATATATACAAAAATATATTTTGTTGAACATTAAAAGCAAGCAAAAAAGGGGAGGGAGGGATGGAATTGGAAGGGAAGTATCATTATATTCTTAGAATTGTATCTCTGAGCTACATTAAATCTGTTCTCTATATTAAGAATACATACATAATTTAAAAACATTTATTATTTCTTAATGGCAAAACATTCAATTTTTTATTCTTGGCTTTTAAAAGAAAACTATGCAGGGGCTTTATTATTATCTTTAGTCACTCTACAATGCAACAGAACACCCTCCAGTCAAACTTACCTGTTAAAGATATGCAAGACCAAAGTTCGTGGTAATATTGCTTTCTACAACTAGAATTTTATGCCAAGTCATTATAAGACTAAGTTACCTCTCAATACAAAGGCTATTAGGACACAAATATACCAGACAATTTCCACTCATGACTGCATGTTACCAAATTCATGACAAAATCATAATGGACTGAAAATGTTAATAGTTGGCATCTGATATTGGATATGCCTTGCTTAATATATTTATCAAAAATTAATGTTAAGACTTTTTAATTTGAAAGTAGGTGCTCTCATGGAATAAATATGAATTACACAGCTGAGTGACAGATGTACATATGTTACAGCCTTATAAGGGAGCAAAAGCATGTTGGCTCGGTGACTGCATTCTTTTGAGTGAAGATTCTCATCTATTAGACAGCATCATATGTTCCATCTGGACATGTGACAAACCAGCACTGCCTATGTGTCATATTTTTTTTGTGTGTGAAAGGCATGTAATATCTTTGATACATTTTCCATACTATTCACACGAACTTGAATAGTAAAGCAAATTTCTATTCAGCAGTAAGGAATCACATTCATTACTTACTGGTAAAAAAAAAAAAATGAAAATTCACTTACAGTTGTCTATTTAACTCTGGCTCCTCTCCTATCTCTGAATATTCAGGTGTTTTCAAATGCATACAAAGGTAACTTAAGTAAGTTAGACTGGCTATTTGCTAATCTAATGTAAATACTTAATCTTATACAACAGATATATAATTTAACAGGGAATCTGGAAGTGCAATATCAATAGTATTTGTCTTTTTATAAATTTAATAAGCAGAGAGACAGAGAGAAAGGTAGGAAGATAGAGAAAGAACTCCTAACTCCTGTTCACTCACCAATTACCCACAATGGCTCCTAGATGTGGGGTGGCAGGGACCCAAGCTTGAGTCATCATGATTCTCTGAAGTTTTCATTAGCAGGAAGCTGCAGTCAGGAGCAGAGCTAAGTACTGAATCCAGGGACACTGATAGGGAATGCAAGCATCCTAACTAGAAGTCCAAATACTAGTGCCCCCAGTATATGCCTATTTTAAATGGAGGCATCCAAATCCATTTTTAAACAATAAACATCATGTCTTCTGATATTTCATAGAGGTGGTAAATCTAGATTTATGTGAAATATTATAATGTTAAAGTAATCTTTTGGGAGTGGATGTTTGCTGCCCTGAAAGGTGGTCCTGGCTCCTGACTTCAACCTGGGCTGGTCCTGGATGTTATAGGTATTTGGGAAGTGAACAAGCATATTGAGATATCTATAACTCTCTCTGCCTTTCATATTAAATAAATTAATTAATAATTTTAAAGAGAAAATAATCTTAAAAGTCTACAAAACTATCGAAATAAATATGTGTGTTTTATGTGAAGTATTGGCCCTGTTAGGTATAGGGTCCACATTGGGTTTTGGAAAACACAACATTTTAGGAAAAAGATGACCAAGATTTGAATTCTGATTCAGATCTTTCCTTGTATGGCTGGATAACTCTTTTTTCCTTTCTGAAATTTTATATCAAGTTTTGATTAAAGATGATATAGTTTTTTTTAATGCCTGTAATTGAGCTAAGCAATCAATAAATAACAGCTTTATTTCTAAAACTCACTATAATTAAATTATCTTCATATTTGAAAACAGACTTTAACCTTTATTTACTTGTATCCAAACTTCTTTCAATAACCTTAAAGTAAGGTGACCACACAGTCATAGTCGTTTTATGCTATTCATCCAGTTAAACATCCTTCACCCTAAAATAGATTCTATTTCAACACTAAAACAGATGCTCTTCACAGTACATCTGGAAGATGATATTCTACAGAATAGCATTTTCAAACACTTCAGTTTTTTTATCGAGAAGATGTTGACTAAATTTGCTTAATCACAACTAAGTAATGATCAAGAGAAATTAACAGACATGGCTTCAAGGAATAAAAGAGGGTACTCATGTATGAGAAAGAGAGATACTATTAATTATTAAGTGTTGAAAAGGAATATTGGTAGCAAAAGAACAAACTTCTCCAAGAATTCCAAAACAAAACTAAGACTTGAATAAGAAATCATCTTGTCTCATCTTTGTTTTCAAGACAGGAAATCGCTTGACAAGACAAAGGTTTCTGTAAACCAAGTCCACTGAGATTCTGGTGTTTTATTCAAATTTCAACAAGTTCTTGAGAAGTTATAAAATTGTTGCCAAAAAACCCTCAGGGATATTAGAACTAAGAGCCTGATTTTCATCTAAGAATATTTTTGGAGAATTAAATACAAACAATCAACTCAATTAATATATTGATTTGTTAAGTCTACAAATTGGTGCTTTTAATGTTAGATAAAATCATCCCAAAACCAAGCTTTCCCAGTGATTGCTGTTATGGTAACAAAACATGTGAATTATGGGTTGTGTTTTTTATTTAATTAATTTAGTGTTTGGCATTGTGTAGACATAATTATCTTCTATGTAAAATATAAAAAGCAACCTGAAAAAATTTTAAACATTTATTGAACTGAAAAAAATTTGGAAGCTTTCCCATTTAATTCCTTTACTTTACAGTTAAGAAAACTGGGAAAAATAAATAACTTTTCCAACATCAAATGACTTTTCAGAATTTTTACCTTTTATTTGAATTTTTTCTGCCATAATTGCACTGCTAAGATTAATAGAAACTGGCAGAGGCCTAAAAAAAAGAACTATTCACCCCTTATCACCAAAAGAAATTGATTAAAGAAAATGAATAGAAAAGAATGAAGCAAACACTGAGAGAATAGAAAGATAAAAACGAATGAGTTGAGGGAATAAAATTAAGGAAAAAGAAAATGTACAAGTATATAGAATAAAGGGAATAATAAAAAGAATGGCTATCTAATGGCAATTACTTCATTATTGGGATGGATTTCTTCAGTTGAGAAAGAGCTCTGACAGATCAATAGAAGTATGAAATCCAAATAGAGATTTTTTTTAACTCATACGCACTATTTTAAGTGAATGCAATATTCCTTTAGTGTCTGTAGAAGCAACCCAAAAATTTATCTTTCATATTAAAGCATAGACATCATCAACTTAGTAAAAATTAGACAAATAAAACATTTATCCAGACTTGTTTCTTATTCAGTGTCAAGCCCCTTCTTTCCACAAGTTCAGATCCAAATGAACAGTAAAATGACATCAGAAAATCTCCAGCCAGTGATTTGAAAAGCAAGTTTTGGAGTCAGAATGTGTGGGTTGGAATCCTGGCTCTACACCTTTGGGAAATGATTTAACCATTCTAAGTATTTTCTTCATCTGTTAATAGAGAAATAGTTAGGATACCCTCACCAGATTATTGTGAAAAATAAATGAAATAATGTATAACCAATTTGGGACCACATCTGCAGATAGTAATCTTAAATAATTACTACTAATTTATTAATAACTCCTTCTTTTTCTTCTCCTCCTCCTTTTTCCTCCAACTCTCCTCCTCCTCCCCTTCCTTCTTCTTCCTCCTCCTCCTTCTTGTTCTTTCTCCTCCTCCTCTTCCTCTTCTTCTTTGTCTTCATCTTCCCCTTCCCCCTTCCCTTCCCCTTCTTCCCTCTTCCTCCTCTTTTTCTTCATTTTTAATATAAGGATAAAAAAAATTACCAAATGAAATGTAGTAGTAGATTCAATTCAGTTGAAGACATATCATCCATCCCCCAAATTGACATACAGAGACCCTAATTTACTTAATACCATTGAGATACAAGGAAACTTTACTTCTAACAGCAAACTCAGTCCTTTAAGTCATTTTAAACAGCTTCCTTCATACTTTCATCCGCAACTCTACTCTTTTTTAAGATGGAATTTTGGAATGGGGCAGGAGTCTTATGTAACCTCTTGGATTGACAAGGTGGGGTCTTCAGACCTGCAGATTGGCTAGTCTTCTGGTTTCTAAGTGATCTGGACTGCCTAATATTTACTTGAACAAGTCAGTGTCTGCTGTGAATTGTGTTTCGGTCTCTTGTCTTGGCTTTCTTGGCTGATTAAGCTTTTCTCCAGCTTTTCCAACCTGGAGAACTTGTTAAGTCTGGCTGTGACTCCCATTTGACTTTCACTCAGATCACCACCTCTCTTGACCTCTGTTACCTGCTGAAGGCCGTCTCTGGCAATCCTCCCTCCCAGACTCTCATCTGCTTCTCGTTCCTGTCTACTCAATTCAGGGAGAATAAACTTTAGCAACTTTTCTTTCTGACCACACAGATCACCATAAGTTGAATTTTGACCTGACATCAGCTGCACAAAAAGCAATTTTACTCCACAAATCATTACACAGTCAAAAGTTCTCTTACTTTTAATTTTCCTTAAATTATTTTGATAATTTGAAACATTGACCAAACATCAGCAATGTGAAAGAGACAAAACCAGGCTTTCATATCCATTCTTTTCCAGTCTGTCTTGTTCCATTCCCAGGATTGTTGAGGGCAGACAGGAAACAGGTTTCCCTCATTATTCCTCCTGAGTCTCCCTCATGCACAGCTGTATGATCTAATCAAAATGCTTTACTTTTGAGAGTTATGAAGTAGGAGATGCCTGGACAAATGAGCAACGTAGAACATGCTTTCTCTGTCAACAATGATTCAATATAAAACTTCTACTTTGAGTACCACAAGCAACATCTAAACACTGTTTTAGAGCATTCTTGCTCTATAAACTTTACCCCAGGGATAAAGTATAGAAGAGAAAAGAACAATATTTTAAAAAATATCATCTCTCAACACTGGGATGTTTACATGTGGAAATTCATCAATTGATCTATAGTGCTGGAAAGGTCATATATAGGTATTCATGAGTTTTCCTAAACTCAGATACTCAGATCCCATCTAGCAGCTAACTAATTTTTAGGGCCATAGAATTCTGGAAAATTGCTGTTTGCTTATTTTAGAAGATAAGCTCTATTCTTTGTGCCTCTGAAAGAAAAGTGTGTACTTAATGGAATTCTTCCTGAGGCCCACTTCTTTGAGGACACAATTTTAAAGTTTCATAAACAGATGAGTTAAAATCACATATTGTCATATGGTTTTTAAAAATTGATATAACAAGGCCAGCGCCGTGGCTCAACAGGCTAATCCTCCGCCTTGCGGTGCCGGCACACCGGGTTCTAGTCCCGGTCGGGGTGCCAGATTCTGTCCCGGTTGCCCCTCTTCCAGGCCAGCTCTCTGCTATGGCCCAGGAGTGCAGTGGAGGATGGCCCAAGTGCTTGGGTCCTGCACCCCATGGGAGACCAGTAAAAGCACCTGTCACCTGGCTCCTGCCATCGGATGAGCGTGGTGCGCCGGTCGCAGTGCACCGTCCGTGGCGGCCATTGGAGGGTGAACCAACAGCAAAGGAAGACCTTTCTCTCTGTCTCTCTCTCTCACTGTCCACTCTGCCTGTCAAAAATAAAAATAAAAAAAGATGATATAACAGACACAGTGGGTTCATTCAGCTAAGAGTCCAGTGAATAAACTGGCTTACAGATTGCTTTATATGTAATTATAACTAATGAATTGTGGTAATTCAATAAACTAATAAGTCACTGATATCTTTTTTGTGCTAATGTTTTCTTTACATAATATAATGCTTCATGAGGGATTTGCTAAATCTATAATTGCTTATACTTAAAGAATTGTAAATTTAATTTATAAAATGAAAATAATGAAAGGAACATTTTAGATTATGATTTTAATCAGCACACATATAAAAATACATACATGTCTGTGTATTGTGTAAATATGTATATGAGGAAAAGTATTTCCAAAATTTGTACTTTATATTGTTATTTGAAATGCATACACACAGTGGTACACTCAAACTAAGTCTAGATAAGCATGTTGCAATAAACACTCATTTGATTTCAAATTAGAATAAAGTTTATTGTTTTTGGAGTGGGTGGATGGTAGAAAAAGTACAAAATTGTGACTCAGAGATGGTAGCTGATCTCAGAAATCTCCGGTAGTATTGAGTTTTGAACCCTGTCCCAGAAGTGATGACAGGGTATTGGTTAGTGTAAAAGTGAGCTAAGTAAACTTTGACAGAAGCGTAATTAATAATGCAATATTGCTAAATTTCAGATGGAGGTGATTAACTTACACTAAGTATACAGACAGACCCTGGTTTGGAATCAAAGTCTCTCTTGGAGGTAGAGAGTTTATGGCTTGTGCAAAATTAAGATAACTTGACCAAATGAGCCATAAAGAATAAGAGAAGGGAGTTAGTAAAATGGTATCTAGGGGCCAGCATTGTGGTTTAACTGGTTAGGCTGCCACCTGCAGCACCACCATCCTTTGTGGGTGCCCATTAGTGACCCAGCTGCTCCACTTCCAATCTAGTTCCCTGCTAATGGCCTGAGAAGAGTAATGGAAGAGGCCCAACTCACACAGGAGACCTGGACGAAGCTCCTGGCTCCTGGCTTCCTCGGTGGCCCAACACTGGCCATTGAGTCCATCTAGGGAGAGATTTTTCTCTCTGTCTCCCCCTCTTCCTCTGCAACTCTGACCTTTAAATAATATTTGTGTGTGTGTGTGTGTTCTTTTTTTTATAACGCTTTTATTTAAAAAATATAAATTTCCAAAATACAGCTTATAGATTACAATGGCTTCCCCCCCCATAATTTCCCTCCCACCCGCAACCCTCCACTTTCCCACTCCCTCTCCCCTTGCATTCACATCAAGATTCATTTTCAATTCTCTTTATATACAGAAGATAAGTTTACTATATATTAAGTAAAGATTTCAACAGTTTGCCCTCACATAGCAACACAAAGTGAAAAATACTGTTGGAGTACTAGTTATAGTATTAATTCACAATGTATAGCACATTAAGGACAGAGATCCTACCTGATATATTTTTTTAAATTGATTAATTTTCTATGCAATTTCCAATTTAACACCAAGATTTTTTTTTCATTTTTAATTATCTATATACAGAAGATTGATTCAGTATATACTAAGTAAAGATTTCATCAGTTTGCACCCACACAGAAACACAAAGTGTAAAATACTGTTTCAGTACTAGTTATAACATTACTTCACATTGGACAACACATTAAGGACAGATCCCACATAAGACGTTAGTACACAGTGACTCCTCTTGTTGATTTAACAATTTGACACTCTTGTTTATGGTGTCAGTAATCTCCTTAGGGTCTAGTCATGAGTTGCCGAGGCAATGGAAGCCTTTAGGGTTCACCGACTTCAATCTTATTCCGACAGAGTCATAGTCAAAGTGGAGGTTCTCTCCTCCCTTCAGAGAAAGGTACCTCCTTCTTTGATGGCCCGTTGTTTCCACTGGGATCTCACTCGCAGAGATCTTTCATTTAGGTCTTCTTTTTTTTTTTTTTCCAGAGTGTCTTGGCTTTCCATGCCTAAAATATTCTCATGGGCTCTTGAGCCAGATCTGAACGCCTTAAGGGCTGATTCTGAGGCCAGAGTGCTATTTAGGACATCTGCCATTCTATGAGTCTGCTGTGTATCTTGCTTCCCATGTTGGATCATTCTCTCCCTTTTTGATTCTATCAGTTAGTATTAGCAGACACTAGTCATGCTTGTGTGATCCCTTTGACTCTTAGACCTATCAGTGTGATCAATTGTGAACTGAAATTGATCATTTGGACTAGTGAGATGGCCTTGGTACATGCCACCTTGATGGGATTGTATTGGAATTCCCTGGCACATTTCTAACTCCATCATTTGGGGCAAGTCCGATTGAGCATGTCCCAAATTGTACATCTCCTCCCTCTCTTATTCCCACTCTTATATTTCACAGGGATCACTTTTCAGTGAAAATTTAAACACCTAAGAATAATTGTTTGTTAATTACAGAGTTCAACCAACAGTAACTTGATCAGTTCTTGTGCTGACTGTTGTTGTACAATGTAATACTTTATCCATTTTAGTATTTTTTTAAATAATATATGTTTTTAAAGAAAGAATCCCAGTTGTAGAGATTTCAATAATACACGGCATGTTACTCTGTATTAACTTTCTTAAATCAGGTTATTCTCATAGGGGTAAATGATTTAAAAAGGGAGTATGAACATGGTTACAGAAAACAGTGATAGTACCCATTTGGGATTCACAAAGAATCTTAAATTGCTAAACTTCCATAATTTTTTATAATTATGGTACCTCAGATGTAATTTAGTTCCTTGTTTTATGTCCCCCATTGTACTTATTGATTAAATAAATACCTTACTGCTGATTGAATAATTATTTGGAACTCTAGTACACAATCTATATTTACATACAAGGGCCTTCAAAAAGTTAATGGGAATGGCACATTAAAAATGCATGTGTTTTTAAAAAATTGACAGCAAAATTAACTTTTAACTCCATTTTCCATGAGTTTTTGAAGTAACCTCATATGGATAGTTATTTTAGAAATTTAGAGATTTAGTCTAATAGATTCAAAATACAAATTTCAGTTTCAGAGTTGAATTAACAATAACATATTAGAAATTTGTAGTTGAAATGTTGAAAAAAGTGAAACTTGCACTATTGCCTAGGCTAATTCCTTGTGTATAGTTACATAGTGGTTAATAGTGTCTTATCATTATGAGGATATGCTGCAAATAATTTTCATGAAGAGACAATTTATGGACACTTGGAAAGAAAGATATTTTGCTTTTGTTGTTATCAGTGTTTATGTGGTTTATAAAAATGTTTATTATAGCTTATATATTTAACCCAGTGTTTGCCTTGGAATAAATTGATTTTTCAGTATGAAACCAGGTTTATTATCCATAAAGTCCTATTGTTATTAAAACAATTGGAAAATATTATGAAAAAATATATATACACATGATCATGGCTTTTTTAACCTGCATTTCATCTTGTTTTGCCTTATCTCATTTCTTTTATTTAAAAATATTTCATATGAAATATAAATCAGTTTGCTGTTTTAGAATATTCATGAAAATTTATGTCTCAAAGCTTTTCCCTCCAAAGCTTTTTATCTTAGCATTACTTTCACCACACCCATGTCTGGTCTCAACCAAAAGGAATTTGAATTTTTCAACAAAAGAATTGCAAGGCAGGAATTTTATGACATTAAAATATATTTTTGAGATAACTCCTGTTTTGGGAGTTAACACTGATAAGCATTGTACAAATTCACACAATATTATTTATTACTGAGCTCTCAACACAGATTCTATGGGTATAACACATATTTGGAAAATTTTTGCTTTGTTTATAGCATTGTTCTTTTGTTGTTTGCAACCTACAATTATAAAGTGACAAAAGCAGTATTATGTGACCCAAGTGTATTATCTCTTCAAAGAGTGAGAATGATAAATTTAAAAGACTTGCAAAATTTGGCTTCTTAAAAATGTTACTTTGGTTGTCCGAGTAGTATCTTTCCTTCCAGTTAAGGAATAGGGAAATTTGATATTGAGAGTGAACACAGAAAGAATGAAGGTTTCCTAATACTCAAGACTTCAAAAATTTTGTGAACAGATAGATGATTGGCCTAGTGGTTAAGGTCCCCCAACCCCACATGGAGTTTCTGGGTTTAGGGAGCTGCCTCTGGTTCCTGACACAGCTTCCTCCTAATGCACACACTGGGAGGCAGCAGCTGATGATTCAAGTAGTTGAATCCCTGCCTCCCATGAGAGAGACCTGGATCGAGATTTCAACCCCCAGTTTCAGCATAGTCTCAGTCCTTGTTGTAGACATTTACAGAATGAACAAGCCAATGGGTACTCTTTCTCTGTGTGTGTGTCTGTCTGTATATCTGTCTTTCTCTCTTTCTGCCAGTCTCTGCCTCCCAAATAAATAAAATACATTTTAAAATAAAACAAAATAAAATAAAATCATGGGAATTGGAGAAACTGCATGGATTTAAGCATTTGTATACCAAATAAGATTATCTTTTAATTCCATTTTCCACAAACTTTTTGAAGAATGTTTATATAAGTAGTCAATTTAAAAAATGAACCTATTCAGTAAATAGGCCTGCCTGGTCTTCGTTAGCATTATGTCAGTAAATAGCTTCAAATATGGATAACAATAATTAGAACAATTTATTGAGTTAAAATTGCAGCTGGATAGTAACAAAATTCATTTTTTTTAAATCTATGAGCAAGGGATACAACTCTACCATTATCTGGGGCATGAGCAAATGTTGGCCACTTCTGGACTCAATTTGCTAATCTGTCAAATTGAGGTTAACAATTGTACATAGATCATAAGGCTCTCTTTTTACGTGTAAGTCAAGACTTACATGTAAACAACTAAATTGGTAGCTGGAATATACTAAGTGTTACATAAGTGTTATTATTATTAGGCAATGATTTATTATAAGCAGTGACTCCATGGTCACTGTTAATAATTCTTTTCATTTATTAAAGGCCAAGAATTAAGCTGAGAAATCTATACTTGGAATATATAACATATCAAGAACTCAGATGGATGCATTAGCTCCTTGTTTTATCCTTTTGTTGGTTTCAGAAGAATACTTGACATTTATCAGTCAATTTTAGAGGTGAGATATGAGGAATTTTCCACATGAGACAATTACAGTCCATTGGTTTGTGCATTTTATATCAGTGGTGAAAAAAGAGCCATATGGTGTCCTATTCTTATGGCATTAAGCAACTTCTTGGGGCATATAAAAGTATTTCTCAATCTTTTGTCCTTGGGGCATATATGGAATAGCTCTCAACCCTTTGTTTTTGGGGTCTATGAGGAATTTATTGCTCAACAAAAGTTGCACACTTCTGTGATCCATCTAGTGTATCATTGGGTCTGACCATTTTCTACCACAGTAACCAAGAGAAATGACTCAGTGCCTAACTTGCTGAACCCTTCCCAGCAGAAGTAACTCACTTCTGCATGCTCTAAACAGATTCAATAAGACTGCAAATGTCTGGGTAAGTTGGCCCATATGATTCTGAAAGCCCCCTTTAAATTTTGTCACATCTCTTTTTAAAACATGACTGCCTATTAAGAATTATTCTAGAATTAAGAGAATCTCTTGGGAAGACAGGGGTACTTGAGATGAGAAAATCCTACATGTAGATATTTTGTTGCTTGCTTGGCTTCTTGAACAATTAGGTGTGATTTATAAGAATTAACACTTGGAAAAATGCTCACTCTATACTCAAAAACGTCTCTGTAACCTGTTTTTCTCCCTCCAATTTTTAGTAAGTCGAGACGTTGGAAGTTGCAAGAGACTGTCACTCTCACCCTTTCAACCAAAACATTGGAAAAACTATATAATCAGATTTTTTAAAAACCCACAGAGAGCAGAGAATGCCAAGAAGCAAACAAATTAAAATCCATAAAATGACAAGTTCTTTATAAGAAAGAAGAATCAAGAGATCTCTTATAACTGACAAGGAGGGAGAAAAAGGATTCCTTCATATGCATGGGGTGGAAGAAGACCAGCCTAACTTGGCATTTCTCAAGGCTGCAAGTGGGCTGGCAGGACAGGTTAAATTCCAGTGGAGCCTGAGCCATGGAACAAAACTGTACTGCTGCCAATTCTTTCCTTCTGATCTTTACTGCGTGCTGAAACTAGGGGTGGGGAAAGAAAATTGAAAGAAATTCCCAGAGATTACAGTCTTCCAACAGAGGAACTTTGGAGGAGGGGTAGGGAGAGCTAGGAGAAACATCTCCTCCAGGCACACTGAGCTCAGCTCAGATGTGTGGGGATGGATTGGGAGAACACCATGAACCCCCTCAGAGACTAGCTCACTTAGGGAGTCAAGAGATCCTTGGCTGGTTTCCAAAAGACAAGGGCAGGGCAGAGGACTGAAGAGAGGCTTTCTAAGACCAGGGGCAGAAGAGTGAAGAGAATTCCTCAGCAATCCAAAGTCCACTGCAGGGTGTAAAGCAGCAGAGAGCTCTCACAGCTTAGAAGCAAGCTGCTCAGGAATAAAGAAGAAGCAGAGGTTAGCAACCTCATCAATGCTGAAACTGAAGACCAGGGTAAGGAAAACATCCCAACAGTGTACTAAAAGCATTTAAATCTGTTACCAATATCATGATGCACAGGTTAAGCCATAGTCTGGGATACCCACTGCCATATCAGAGTGCCTGAGTTCAAGTCTCATCTCCACTTCCAATCCTACTTCCTGATAATGCATCTGGTTAGCAGCAGAAGATAGCACAAGTACTTAGGTTCCTGTCACCTACATGGGCAGCCTGGATGGAGTTCCATGCTCGTGGCTTCATCTTGGCCCAGTCTTGTTGTTGCAGCCATTTCAGGAATAAACTAGTGGGTGGAAGATATCTGGCTGTCTTCTATCTATCTATCTATCTATCTATCTATCTCTTGATCTAATCACTCTGCTTTTCAAATAAAAATAAAGTGTCAATAGTTGAGCTGGAGTTGAGTTAATTACAGCTTTATTTTGATTTGATTTACTGTGGATTTAAGATTTTTTAAGATTTATTACTCTAGAGTCTTGACAATAAAGTATTGGTTCTTTGTATACATAAATATAATTTAGTGCAGTCTTTTTTAAAAATACTTATTTTCGTTAGTCAGTTATTTATTTGAAAGGCAGAGTGAAAGAAAGAATGAAATCATCCATCCACTGGTTCACTTCCTAAATGCTCACAAAAGCCAGGGATGGGCTAGGTCTAAGCCAGGAGCCCTGAACTCCATCCTGGTCTTCTATTTGGATGTGATGAACAAGGCTACTTGAGTAATCATCTGCTGCTTCCTAGGCACATTAGCAGGGAACTGGATACAAAATGGACTCAAATCAGTGCTCCAAAATGGGATACGGATGTCTGAAGCTACAGCTTAAAGCACTGCACCATATATAGCCCCTAATATAGTCTATCATTTTTTTTACATTTTTAGAATTTTATTTAAGGTAGACAAGTTTCATACATTTCATATACACAGAATTAGGAACATAGTGACACTTTTCATCCTTTCCCTCCTGAGCTTGCTCCAATGCTTCTTGCTCCTTCCTCTACTATTCTCATTCTTAATTTTTGCAAAGATATATTTTCAGTTTACTTTATACTCATCTGGTTAACCCTATACTAAGTAAAAAGTTCAATAAATATTTTTAAAAAATGTTCCTCAACCGTAGAGGCAAGAGCTGTAAACAATCATCAAATCTCAAAATTTCCATTTTACTCCAATACATTACATTTTAGGTACTCTATTTTTTACCCCTGGTCAGGGAAAATCTATGATATCTGTCTTTTGGGGACTGGCTTATTTCACTAAGTATAAGTATAATGGTTTCCAGTTGCAACCATTTTGTTGCAAACAACAGGATTTCATTTTTTTTATGGCTGAGCAGTACTCCATAGTGTATATGTACTATATTTTTAACAGTTTTATTTGAGATTTAATCTATGCCCTACAAATCAGCCATTTCAAATGTATAATACAGTAGTTGACAGTATATTGTCATGACTGTGCAACCATCACCATGACCAATTTTAGAACATTTCCATTACTGTAAAAAGAAATCTAGTACTGTTTAACTGTCAAGTTCTGCCCCCTCAACTAAGACCTAGCTACCACTAATTTTCTGACTCTTTAGACTTCCCTGTTTTAGATATTTCATGGGAATGCAATCTCATCATGTCTTTTATGATTGACTTCTTTCAGTTAGAGTTATATTTTCAAGGTTCATCTATGTTTCAGATACATAAGTATGTCATCACTTTTTATGGATGAATGCCATTTCATTGCATGGATATATCCATTTTGTCAATCAATGGCACTCATTTGTCTTGTTATGCGAACAATGGTGCCCTAAGCATTCAAGTACAAGTTTTTGTTTTGGCATATATTTTCATGTTTCTTAGATATATTCCTAAGTATGGAATTGATATGTATAAATTGATATGTATAAATTGATGCGTATAAAAACACAATTGATTTTAAAAATTTTTATCTTTTGGGGGATGGCGTGTTATCAGAGTGGATTAGGCTGCTGCTTCCTGTGCTGTTATCCTATATTGGAGTACAAGTTCAAATCCCAGCTGGTCTTCTTTCAATTTACTTCCATTCTAGTGCATCTGGGAAAGCAGCAGGTGACAGCCCAAGCTCTTTAGCTCTAGCACCCACATGGGAGACACTGTTGGGGTTTCAGGCTCCTGGCTTTGGCCTGGCCCCTCTCAGCTTTTAGGGTTATTTGGGGAGTAGACCAGTACATGGAAGATCTCTCTCTCTCTCTCTTTTCTCTCTCTTGCTTCTTCTCTGTTATTCAATCTTTCAAATTAAATAAATAAAGCTTTAAAAATATTTATATTGATTCCTGATTCAAGTTGTCCTTGTTTATTAGTTATAATAATTTTAAATGATTCCTTTCAACATTTTATATATAAGGTAGGGGCATTTGTTAATAGAGACAATTGTACTTTTACTTTTCCAATGTGATGCCTTTCATTTCTTTCTCTGGCCTACTTGCTCAGGTTATACTTCTCAGTACAATAAAAGAATAGTAAGCATTGAAAAACTTATCTTGTTCATGATTTTAGGATGAAACAATTTAGTTTTCATCATTAGGTGTGAAAATAGCTACCAGTTTTTCATAGACTCCCTTTATTTGACTGAGGTAGTGTCTTTCCATTGTTAAATTGTATCTTTAATGCTTAAGAAATGTTATTTTCTCAAAATTTTTTACATCCCTTGAGATTATCATGTAAGTTTTGGTTTTTAGTCTATAGATATAACTATGTTATTTGATCTTTGGATATTACACCAACCTTGAATTCCCAAGATAAATTCCATTTAGCCATGTTGTATAATTCATTTTATATGTTGGTGGAATCAATGGCAATGACAGATATTGATATATGGTTTCCTTTTTGTCATATATTTTTCTTTTTTTGGTGTTAGGATTCTACTAGACTCATAAGATTCATTGGGAAGTGTCCAGTCTTCTTGTGTACTTTTGTTTTCATTAAATATCTGATCCAATGTAACACAAGACATATGAAATGGAAGAAAGTATGAACTTACAAATGAAAGTATGAACAAAATGGAAGACAGTATGAAATAACACAAGGCACACAAAAATGGAAGCAAGTATTAACTTTGGTCAAGAAAGGAAAGAGTCAAATGAGAAAACAGTTAATAAAGACAACAGAGATAGCTCAGAGTTGAAATTATTTGTCAGAGACTTCAAGTTAACAATGAATTTATAGGTCAGGCCAATTTTGGTGGTTGGAAGAGAGATTTTTATTGCATGCTAAAAGCCAGATTATGATTCATGATGAATCTCCTTGTAAAATTTTTATTTTTATTTTTTGGAGAACAACTTTATGTATTTTCTAAGCACGTTTATTTGTTTAAAGCTTGTATTATATTTTCTAACATTTTAAAGTCAAACTTTAGACCTTTGAAACTTCATAACCATATCTAACTTCCTGCCTGTAATTTACTTCTATTTTTGCAAAAAATAAATTGTTAAAACCTTAAGAACCCATGTCATTATATTATAATAACAAGGCTGTGAAGAATCCTTGGTGGTTATAAGATACTAAGAAGCAATTTGGTCAATGCTAGATCCTTCATTGTACTGCATGTTGTTCTACCCAGTATATAGCCCAGTATTACTTCCTCTTGTTAATGTACTGGACTTTTGGGAAAAATGCTTTTAGTAGATGCGCAGGGGAACTCAATTAAACATATCATTAAGATGGGTTAGCTCTCCAAAATTCTGTAATTAAATACTTCTAGTTTAACAACAAAATGAAGAAATGAAATGATAATTGACAGTATAGTTTTCTAGTACTAGGTAAACCTGATGCACAAGGTCAATATAAGTCTCAGATAATTTTTGTCTTAAGCCCACATTAGAAGCTTAGGCTGAAAGTTGGCCAGTGCCGTGGCTCAACAGGCTAATCCTCCACCTTGTGGTGCCGGCACACCGGGTTCTAGTCCTGGTTAGGGCGCCGGATTCTGTCCCGGTTGCCTCTCTTCCAGGCCAGCTCTCTGCTGTGGCCCGGGAGTGCAGTGGAGGATGGCCCAAGTGCTTGGGCCCTGCACCCCATGGGAGACCTGGAAAAAGCACCTGTCACCTGGCTCCTGCCATTAGATGAGCGCGGTGCGCCGGCCGCAGCAGCCATTGGAGGGTGAACCAACGGCAAAGGAAGACCTTTCTCTCTGTCTCTCTCTCTCACTGTCCACTCTGCCTGTCAAAAAAAAAAAAGAAGCTTAGGCTGTATAATGCCATCTGGAGACATATATTGATAAAAACAGATAAAAACATGCCTATTAGAAAGAAAGACAAGAATCATGAGATTAGGGTGGTCAGACCAGGGGAGACAAAGAGGAACCAAGGCTGATCATTGGATTATGGAACAGGGAGAATAGATTGAATTGCTAATTGGTGAAGAAAGCAGAAGAAAAAAAAAAGTGACAAAGAGAACAGAGTCAGGATCCCAGACTAATAAAAAGTCAGAATTTTGGAAAGATAGTTTCTTTCACAGAAAAAAAATGTCAAAAGTAGCACAAGGGGATCTATCTGTTTCAGCCCTGAAATTTTCCCAACTTGTCTTGGCCCCACCCTGGGATGGGGTGACAGCAGAGATAAGTCATGGATGGTAAACGAAGGCACAATAGGAGAGAGGAACATTGTATTTTTTTAATTTTAATTTTTTTTATTTAAGAAATATAAATTTCCAAAGTACAGTTTATGGATTACAATGGCTTCCCCCCCCATAATTTCCCTCCCACTTGCACCCCTCCCATCTCCCGCTCCCTCTCCCATTCCATTCACATCAAGATTCATTTTCAATTATCTTTATATACAGAAGATCGATTTAGTATATATTAAGTAAAGATTTCATCAGTTTGCACCCACACAGAAACACAAAGTGTAAAATACTGTTTCAGTATTGTTTTTACATGTATTTGGTTGCTCTGTCAACTTAAAAGTCCTCTAGTGGCCAGCGTAGCAAGTAATGCTGTTGCCTTCAGTGTCAGCCTCCCATATGGGCACCGATTCGAGTCCCGGTTGCACCACTTCCGATCCAGCTCTCTGCTATGGCCTGGGAAAGCAGTAGAAGATGGCCCAAGTCCTTGGGGCCCTGCACCCACGTGGCAAGATCCGGAAGAAATTCCTGGCTTTCGATTGGTGCAGCTCCAGCTGCTGTGGCCAACTGGGAAGTGAACGAGTGGATGGAAGACCTCTCTCTCTCTCTCTCTCTCTCTCTGCCTCTCCTTCTATCTCTGTGTAACTTGGACTCTCAAATAAATAAATAATTAAAAAAAAAAAAAGTCATATTCAGAGACTTTTACCCTAATATACCTCTAGAGTATTTTGGAAAAGTGTGTATTACACTATCTACTGATATTTGGTATTATGATACATTTCCATTATCGTTTCTCAAAGGTGTCTGCAGTAAGGCTTAATGATAGTTTGGAAATAAATGCAGCAAAACAACCTAGGAATTTCCTGAAGCTTAAATGGCTGAGCTTTGGACAAAGCAGACTACCTCCTGGGCTTCAGTGACTTCACTGTGAAATGAGATTAAATCAGTGTTTCCCAAGTTTCTTTCCCTTATTAAATTCATTCTACCATATATTTCATTCCTTTTATCAAATGCATGGAGAGATCACATACACATTCCTAAGATGTCCTAGGCTTAACAGATAAAACTTTTAGAATTGTGCCTGCTAACGCAAGATTCTTTAAAATGCTAGCTTTATCCTAATGTTTGTAAACTTGATCTTAGCCAAAACAGAGCTGACAAGTTTAAAAAGAAAATCGTCAAACAACTGGCTATGCACTAAATCTTTCTCCATCGCCAAAATCATAGTCCATAAATCATAGTACTGTCTATGAGAAAAGTATTGGCACCATAAAGAAAGTCACAAACATTTAATTTCATTAAAAGTACAGCAAAAGCAATGCTGAAAGCTTTGAAATATTCAGCGACTCACTGAAAGACCAGATCATTGTTTCTCTTTGTATTGACCTGAAAAGTGAACTGTACTATCTCTTTTAAAAAGGTAGAACAAAATTTCTGTTAAATGAAAGGTTTGCTCAATCTTTTTTCTTCCTTCTATCTTGAGATTTACACACGCAAATGCCTGCAACAACTAGAAGCTAACCCAGGTGAATTCAGCAGGTGTGGGTACAGACTGATGTGAAAAGCTGCACACATGCTCTGACAGAAGGAGCAGAGGCTGCTCACCTACGGCCAGCTGCCAGGTGGCAGAAATTGGCTAATGGCTCACAAGTCATTTCTTTTCCTTTGGAGCTACATTTCTCATCCTTCACTGCCAGTATGTGAGACATGTGACTCATTTCTGGCTCATGGGGCTGCAAACCACCATAGCTAACACTGAGCCATGAAACCTCTGTTCTCTTTCGTCTTCCCCTTGTCTAAACAAAGAGAACTCCAAGAACTTAGAGGAAGATGGAATCATGAGAGAAATTGAGCTGGTGCTTTTGATACATCACTTGATGGAGAGCCATCCAGAAAAGGCACCAGATCGGGAACACCTTTGTTGAACCATTGGTCTGGGAAAGAATAAATATTTATTTTGTTAAGCCACTAAAAAAAATTGTAGTTGTTTATTACAGAATTGAGCCTAGCCTGATTAATTTATATTACTGTGCTGTAAGGGAAGCTCACAGTTTCCATCTTACTTTTCCAAGACAAATCAGGAATTTAAAGTGTAATGTGAAATCTCCCGGTTGTTGAATGTTGACAAATAATTCAAATATTTTAAAAACACTACTCAGTCTAAGAAAACATATTGTAAACTAGAACTGATCCTCAAGCTGTATGTTTAAGCTTGCTTTAGTCATGAAGAACCACATACAATTTTCTGAGCATTCCTTAAGCTCTCCTGACTCATATTTTCATTCACATAATCCCTCTGCCTGGATGGTCCTCCCTCTTCTCTTTCGCAGGCAAGACATCCCTGATGCTTCAGTTCAGCATGGACAGTCATAGCTTTGCTTGTTTATTTGATATATTGCTAAATTTACTTGTTAAATAAATTAATGAGATTATTATACATAGAGAAGCCTGAAACAACTGACTAGGAAACTTAAAACAAGGAAAGAGTCTTAGAATTTGGAGATTGTTTCAGTGGTAGAAAGAGTAATAGAAGGAAACTGATAAAGGAAGTCAGGAAATAATCATAAAGCATATGGAATTGGAAAACAAGATATAATCTTCCAGATTACTATGATCACTTATCTATCCATAGTCTTCCCCCTCCAATTGAAGTCAAACAGGTAATGAAACTTACTCTAAGGTCATTTAGTAGGTGGCAGCCATCATTTAAATACATTCTGCAATTAAGATTTATCATTTGCAGAAGTGGTAGATCAAGTCTGTATTGAAGGAAGACAATATCATAAATAGCATTCTTTTATATAACTGGTTTGTGCAATATAAGCTAGAGAGACAAATATTAGGGCAATAAAAGTTTATATGTAATTAAAAGTTGTGCATTTTGTGCATTAGAGACTAAATTTTGAGTATTTTTTTGCTTATGGTGATAGCTAATATGTTTGCCTTAATCCAAGGACTCTGTAAGTGTCTATCTGAACCAATAGGAAATACAAAAGTAAAGAAAAAGTTACATATAATCATATGACAAACATGGAAACAAACAGATACAGTAAAATACCAAACAATCATTAATGTGTATTAAGGTCCAAATTAAGGGTTTTCAGAAATGATATAGCAAAAGAAGGACTGGTGGTTCAAGGTAGAATCAGACTCATTCTTACCCATTTTGCATGAACATAAACCATTAATGCACAGAAGTGATTGTCTACAAAAGAATTAACATCCATTTCTCCCATGAGTAAATAGATATGTTACCTCTTCCTCTAAGAAGTAAAGCCTGCGCCCCATCCTTGAATCTGGGTAGCTTTATCATTAGCTTAGTTCAATAGAAAACAAAGTAAGTAACACTTTGTTTAAGTAAGAATTAGACCTAGAAGTACCTGCTTTCACTCACCAGGAAGTCAGCTACCCAAAACAAAGTTCACGCTATCCACAAAGAAAGAGTGAGAACACCTGAAGGAAAACCAAGGTCTTAGTCAAGTTTGTAAATTAAGATAGTAGTCATAGCCCATCCCTGGAGCAGAAAGATCCAGCCATCTCAACCAGCTGTCAGCCAGTTGAAATACTGCACTTATGAGCAAAACCATGTTAGAATGCTCAGGAATAGTCAATCCTAATCCTACTCCTTCCCTTCCCAACTGCTAACAACATCACACAGAGCAGAGAAACATAGTCACAGAACCCTGGCCAATTTCTATTATCATGGTCATTGCTTAAAACAAAAAGTTCCAGTGTAATTTGTTAAGCAGCAAAAGGTAACCGTTGCAAACAGCTTACAGAATCAGTATTTTTTTCTAAGCAAAACAAACAAAAAAAAATTAAAAACAAATCACTATTTTTTGAGCTGAGAGGTATTTTGAAATGTGTAGCATGTAGGGGAGGGTGTTGTGGTGCAGCATGTTAAACTGCTGCTTGGAACACCTGCATCCCACATCAGAGTACCAGTTTGGATTCTCGGCTACTTCACTTCCTATCCAGCTCCCTGCTAATATGCCTGGAAAACAACGGATGATGGCCCAAGTACTTGAGTCACTGACACTCACATGGGCAATTTGGATGGAGTTCCAGGCTACCGGCTTCCACCTGGCCTAGTGGGGAGTGAACCAGTAAAGTGGATGGAAAGTCTGTCTTTCTCTCTCTCTTTCTCATTTTTTCTCTCTCCCCCTCCCCCACACTCTGATCTTCGAATATATAAATGAACACATACTTAAAAATAAATAGGAATTCAGACGAGGCAGTTAGAAATTTTTAAATATATTCTTTGTTGGTGAGCTTTTATAAATCTACCACATAAGTGAAGTGACTTGCATAGTAACAGATTTCATTTAAATTTGGCCACGTGCTCTAAATCAATCTTAGTTCATATAGGCAATAGCTTTATGATGGGATTAGAAGTAATGATTTCAGAGAGGAAGGTCTGAGGCTACTACTGGCTCAATAGATGGCTTTATATGTTGAGATGGTGTGTACATGGAAGAACCAGCATCACAAGAAAGGGCAAGAAGGAGTTTATAGCAAGGAGACACTAGACACAGATCCCCAAAGGCACTCAATCAAGGCCAAATTATATTTATTTTGTTTCTAAGGAAATTGTTGTTTCAAGAAATTTCCATCCATCTATTCAAATTCTTGTTTAAGGTAGTATGTTTTGTATGACAGGCTAAATTAATGGCAAGAACTCTGGGATATATTGATGAAATCATAGGTCCAGCTGGGCTCAGCCACTGCCAAACTATGTGCATTGCACAAATGATGCAACTTTTATAAATTAAAATTATCCCATGTATCAAGTGAAAGATTTAAAGTGATGATTTCTGATATTCTTTGAGTTACAAATTTTGATTCAATATTAGGGCTTACAAATAAATCCAGCAATACCTTGATGTTAGATTTATGCTGCTGTGGGACTTGTTTTCATGGAATTATTATGCATTTAGTTCAAGGAAATTATTGCATTTGTAATTCCATTAATTTCAGGTTAAAAATGAGTAGAGTAATAGCAGGTCCCTTTAGAGGGCATGGAGTTTTGGAAAAGTCATTTTATAGGTATAAAAATATGTGAAATTACATTTTACTTTCATATTTAAAATGTGCATAATTTTTGACTGTGTTTAATTGTGGTGTTTCTTGCAACATGAAACTTTGTCTGTTTTACATGAAAAAGGCCTTAGAGCAGTCACTCTATTAGGAAATCCTCCTCAGGCCATATGTGCACGATTAAGCATTTTCACTTGGCTCTTCTCTGCAATTAGCATTCCAAAGGTTATGATGACTAGTTGTGGATACCATATGTTTGGCAATGGTCCTTCAAGTTCTGCCACATGTTCATTTTGATAGCACAAGCACTATGGTGAAGGGAAACAAAAGATTACCAAACATTTCAAATCAACAGACAAGCCCCACATTTTTAAATCAAGGGAGTATAGAGAGCATGATGGTCACAATTATTTGTTGGTCTTCATTTGTTGCGTTTTGTGCTCAATGAATGCTTTTCAAAATACGCATTGCAAACAAATAACACCTGGGGCAAACATACTGATCTATATAATTTGAACAAAACTAAAGGTCAAAATGTTAGTGGTACCTAGGATTGGAAGATTATATGATAATTATTGGGATCTCTATGCCTTTTCTGTCACATCTGTA
Organism: Sylvilagus floridanus; assembly: GCA_949820135.1. NCBI lineage: Eukaryota > Metazoa > Chordata > Mammalia > Lagomorpha > Leporidae > Sylvilagus > Sylvilagus floridanus. The sequence continues at coordinate 131,751,947 of OX463236.1, read as the reverse complement.
CAGAAGGGATGCATAAGAATATTACTTTATGGGTGTTCAACAAGCAGAAGCTTCTTAATGGAGAGAGCATTTGGATTCAGTCTGCTCCTACTAAAGCGAGGGGAGATTGCCATCAACATGGCTCTAGTGCCTAGTAAGGTGACTCAAAGAATTTGCTGTCTTTATTGTCTTTTCCTTTGGCATTTATTTATTTAGTCATTTCCTGATGTTTGCCAAGCAAATAGATTCAACTAATGGCTGCCTGAGTGTTGTTGAGTAATCAGAATATCAAATCCCTAAAATACTCAGTGGAACTTAGAAGTGTGACTGTTGGTAATCTCTTTAACTGAAATGATAGAAAGGAGTATGAAAGAAACACTCCACTCTTCACACTTTCAGTCACTCACTTCTGGTCTCCAAGAGCAATGAAAGCTGTATTTCTAGATTTCTGCTTTTCTCTTCTGTTGATAAGAAATAATCAACTGTAAAACTATGCAGGGCTTGAACTGTGCACTGAGAACACCACCCACACTGAAGGGCTAGATTCTAAAGCTATTTGAATTAGAGCTGATGAGTGGTTTACGAAAGGGCATCAGAAGTACAAAACACAGATTTCTCCATAGCGTCTGATTCTGTAAGTAGCTAGAAAGAAATTGGGAGAATTAGGATGTCATGAAAATTTTATCAACTGAAACAAGAATCAGAAAGCAGACATTCTTGCCTTCTTGGCTTCCACATCTGGTCAGTCGTGAACACAGGTTTCCTGAATTGGTTCCAGGTTTCATTAGAATTACAGGTTTTTGTTCACTAGGAATTGTGTGCTAGAGAGCTGTTGGTATACTCATTCTTTACTCATACAAAAATATTTCTGAACTACAACCAAGTGGCGGGTCTATTACTAAATAAAACTCAGGAGTGTTAACATTTTTACAGAAAGAGCGCCTACCCTCATGGAGTCCATAATTCAAAGGTGAAATCCTGTACTCATGCAAACAATTGTGCAAATTCATACTTAATAAGAATGATATAAAAGAATGTAAACCTAAACTACTTGGAGCTCATGCCAGGATTTAAAGGAGGTTTTTCTCTATGGCAGGGACATTCACTTATAATTTGAAAGATGAATTGAAATAGCCTGATGAGGAAGGGTCAGAGTGGGAAACTGGTAATTAGCTCCACACTGACATTGGGAGCATGGGATCTTATTTTCTCAGATTATCACATGTAAATTAATTTTTATTAACTTTTATTTAAGAAATATAAATTTCCAAAGCACAGCTTTTAGATTACAGTGGCTTCCCCCCCATAACTTCCTTCCCACCTGCAACCCTCCCATCTCCTGCTCCCTCTCCAATCCCATTCACATCAAGATTCATTTTCAATTATCTTCACATACAGAAGATCAATTTAGTATATATTAAGTAAAGATTTCAACAGTTTGCACCCACACAGAAACACAAAGTGTAAAGTGCTGTTTGAGTACTAGTTATAGCATTAATTCACATTGGACAACACATTAAGGACAGAGATCCTATATGGGGAGTAAGTGCACAGTGACTCCTGTTGTTGATTTAACAATTGACACTCTTGTTTATGGCATCAGTAATCTCCCTAGGCTCTAGTAATGAGTTGTTAAGGCTATGGAAGCCTTTTGAGTTCACCGACTCCGATCTTATTTAGACAAGGCCATAGTCAAAGTGGAAGTTCTCTTATCCCTTCAGAGAAAGATACCTCCTTCTTTGATGGCCCGTTCTTTCCACTGGGATCTCACTCACAGAGATCTTTCACTTAGGTTTTTTTTTTTTCTTTTTTTGCCAGAGTGTTTTGGCTTTCCATGCCTAAAATATTCTCATGGGTTTTTTAGCCAGATCCGAATGCCTTAAGGGCTGATTCTGAGGCCAAACACTATTTAGGACATCTGCCATTCTATGAGTCTGCTGTGTATCCCACTTCCCATGTTGGATCATTCTCTCCTCTTTAATTCTATCAGTTAGTATTAGCAAACACTAGTCTTGTTTATGTGATCCACTTAACTCTTAATCCTATCATTATGATCAATTATGAAGTGAAACTGATCACCTTGACTAGTGAGATGGCATTGTTACACACCACCTTGATGGGATTGAATTGGAATCCCCTGGTATGTTTCTAACTCTACCATTTGGGGCATGTCCGATTGAGCATGTGCCAAACTGTACATCTCCTCCCTGTCTTTTTAAAAGATTCATTTATTTGTTTAAAAGTCAGAGTTACACAGAGAGGCACAGAGAGAGAGAGAGGTCTTCCAGCCACTGGTTCACTTCCCAATTGGCCAGAGATGCACCGATCTGAAGCCAGAGCCAAGAACTTATTCCTGGTCTCTCCATGCAGATGCAGGGGCCCAAGGATTTGGACCATTGTCCACTGCTTTCCAGGCCATAGCAGAGAGCTGGATTGGAAGTGAAGTATCTGGGTCTTGAACTGATGCACATATGGGATGCCGGCGGTGGCTTAATCCGCTATGCCACAGCACTGGCCCCAAGTTAAAAAAATTTTGAAGATCATACTATAATTTAGAGAAAATGCATTTTGTAATTTCTTATCATTTGTTATGGCACAAATATGAGCAAAGAAAAATATGTTATGAATTAACCAGAAAATACTGAAATTGGAACAAGAAAAGTATATAAAATATTTGGACAGACTATATAATTAAAATAGGGATTACATTGTAAAATATTGAGTAGCACATATGACTTTAAGCTCATTGATATGAGAACCTGACAGATTTTTATGTTTTGCCAACAATAAATGAATGGGATGTGATGTTAATATACAAGTGCTATTACTAAAATGACAGGTGGAATTGAAGGCATTTCTGAGAGATTTTTGACTGTAATACTATTAAGCCATTCCTCTGTTACCTATGTATTGCCACACCCTCCCAAGAAAAGAAAAAATCATGCCCAACATGTTACTGGTGATGTTCTGGGCAGTCATTCTCCATCCCTCCTTTCTCTTTTTCCCAATCATCCACACACAGTTTTCACCAATATTCTCTAAACATAGTGAGTAATCTCCTGATGCTAGCATTGAAAACACTGGTTAGAAGTAAATGAAGTCTACCATAGTAATAAGCACATATTATGGGCATAATTGAGAAAAGAGGGCAGTGCATTCTGCATTGCCTTATACATCCTCTTGATTAATTTAGGAAATCTGTAAGTGGAGCTGTTGGACCCACAGTCGTCCTCTCCTGAAAGCACATGTGATGCAGGGTGCTGTTGCCATCATTCAGGCTGCATTTCTGAATGTTGTGGGATGGATCAATTTACTTTGGACTTAGGATTGCTGCTTCTCTGATAATGCTATTGGCGACTTGTCAAAGACAACTGAAGGTACATTGAGAACATTCTGAGGACTCTGCGATGTCAGCGTGACCTACAGCACATGGGACAGCCTATTTAAACACCCCTGGAGCCTTCCCATAAATTTCTTTACCCAGTGCCTCCAAGTCCAATAAATGGAACATACGGTTTGAGCCATTCAAACACAGCCACTGGAAGAAGGATCGGGCTGTGTTTGCCTTTTGGAAACCTCAAAGTTTTGGCATTCAAAGACCAGCAAAGAAGGGTGGGGAGCACCACCACAGACTGGAAAAGGGAGAGCCTGGAAGAGTGGTTCCCACTATCAATGGGAGCCAAATTATAATGTCATGGGGAATAAGGGCTGGAAGCTGCTCAGAAGTAGCTGTCCTACAGCCAACGTGTTTCAGCAAATGGCCTCATGTGCCCCTCTGGTAGCATATTTGCAAGGGATAGTCTAGTACATTTAAATACACAGAGATTGCCAATAACTCAGACTTTGTAAGTATCATCTCCCGAGCCTTTCTTTTTAGTTCTGTAACTATATAAAGCAAAGGATTTGGTAACCCTTGCAAATCACTTTCACCTAAATAACGCAGATGTTTATTTGCAGTTTCTAAAGCTTTAACTATTTCCTGTAGGTTACAAAATTGAATATATTCTAGATTTTTCTAGGTCTAATGAAAAATAAGTCCAGTGTAGGTCAAGTAATTGAATCAAGCATGGATACATTGTCTATAAATATAGCCCCAATCACTTGTAAAAACAGTAGTAGGAGTGTTAGAAACACCTTATATTTATGTACTATATTTTCTTTTTTTAAAATTTTATTTGATAGAGTTAGACAGTGAGAGAGAGAGACACAGAGAAAAGTCTTCCTGCCTTTGGCTCACCCCCCAAATGGCCGCCATGGCCGGGGCTGCACTGATCTGAAGCCAGGAGCCAGGTTATTCCTCCTAGTTTCCCATGTGGGTGCAGGGGCCCAAGCACTTGGGCCATCGTCCACTGCCCTCCTGGGCCACAGCAGAGAGCTGGACTGGAAGAGGAACAACTGGAACTAGAACCCTGTGCCCGTATGGGATGCCGGCACCGCAGGTGTAGGATTAACCAAGTGAGCCAAGGCGTCGTTCCCTATGTAACATATTTTCACAGAGCTTCAGTTTGTCTCACTTGTTCACAACAATCAAGGAAGTTGGTGGAGCGAGTTATTATCTAAATTTTACAAATGAGGAAACAGACACAGTAAGACTGATGTGCCTAAAGAAGTGCTGAGGGGGTATGCTAGGACAAAAAGCCAAATTACCCAATTCTACGTTTATTCTTTTTTCCATTACTCAATGATGCCTCTTTTTCCAACTTACAGAAGTTGTCCAGACTTATTTTTAATTTGAAAGGAGGAGGGGAAAATAGATACTTGAAAATGGCTTTAGCATTGCAAAAACTAGCACAAACTATTAAAGCGTGAGGTAGGGTTTGGCTCACCCATGTGTATACTAACGCCTGAAGGAATGGAGGAAACTTGGCAAAGACTGAATTATACTCCTATATAATTACATGTGATACAATTATCTCTCTCCCATAAACAATCTGCTACCAGGAAACTTCAGTAATTTGTTTTTTTATGCCAAAATTAGTTATATATAGTCTGACATCCTCCAAACTATATACAAGTGAGACATGTCTAAGAGTTTAACTTCAACATTCTCTTATTATAAGACATACTTTTCATTTCTCATTTGAGTTTCATGGTGCAAATGACTGATGTTTTAGATCAACTTTTTTCTAGAGGACCAAAACACATTGATAAATCAATGCATAAAATGTTCATGACTCTTATTATCTTCTCATATTTTAATGATGGACTTGACAGTTGTCAGTTAAATAAAATAATGAAAACATCCTAGATCACTTTATGCCAAAAATAGTTAGATATCCTTACTAGAATTTGCAACTTAAATTATAACTCACTTGACTACACATTAATGTAATAATTTATTTTTTGTGGGGCCACCTAATCATTTCATTAACTTAAATTAGTTCACTTACCTCTATAATAATCTAACGACCAAAGTTAAGATACAGATATAGCTAGATATAGATATAGATGTAGATCTAATTACAATTCAGCTTAATCTCCAGTATTTGATTACTGTTTCATGTTCAGAATATGAATTTACCTTGGGGATAAGAAATAGTTAAGTTCTTTTAATGTTTTAAGGTGAATGAAGCACATCTGCAAGCCAAACAGAAACAAAAACATTGAGCAAGCAACTCTGAGGGTTGTGACCCTGAGCTTACAATCAAGCATGGAGTCCAAGGAAAGGAATTTCAACTCCCCTCCCTGACTTTGAAGAAAATATCATAAACTCTGAAAAAGGAGCTAAAAACTTAAAAAAAGAATTTTATGGAAGGATGTTTTTCTAATACTGTAGAGGACATAAAGAGGTCATTTCTTAGTGAAACAAGGAACTTTCCTATATCAGACAGGAAATTGCATAACTTTTTGGAACGTGAGTCAAAATTTCAAAATGAACAACTTCATTTTTTTCTTCTAAAAAGTAAGAGTCTGCTAAAACAACTCCTTAAACATTTTAAGACCATAGTATTAATGTCTTAACTGTAGAGATTAAGACCACATGGGTGGTATGAAGCCATAAACTCAGGAACAAGAAGAACTGTATTCTACACTGTGGAACTTGGTGTTTTATCTTCAATTTTATAATAAACATTTTATTGAAATAAAACATGCTTAGGGAAAAGTAATTAAGGCTAAAATGTTGAGAGTTGGTAAATTGTGCACACACACACACACACACACACACACAACAACCTACCCAAATAAGCACGAAAGAAGTCAAGAAATACAACACCAGCACCTCAGATACATCATTTATACACCTACTATTAAGAAATATAGATTATGCTCTAGTTTATGCATTGTGGATAATGTTGTGAACATTCTCATATTTTTTTGGTTTATTTATGCTTGGTATATTCTTAAAAGAGAATGTCTTCATTGCTATGCACAAGTTCAAATTTGCCATTTTTCCAAAGCTATTGTACTGGTTTATACTTTCATCAGCACTCTCATTGCCCACATTCTTTTCACCACCTAGAATTGTCACTTTTTAAATTTTGTGGTTTTAATTTGCATCTCCCAGATGACTAATTATGTTAACCAGTTTTTCAGGTTTTTACAGGATATTTGGAAATCCTTTCTGTTGAACTGCCAGTTCAAGTGTTTTCTTCCACTTCATTATATTCCATTCCTGTTTCTTTTTTAAATTGTTCATGTAGTTTCTTTAATGTCATTTGAGAATTCTTTGACTCCTGGTTTATTTAGAAACATGCTGCTTAATTTCCAAATACTTAAGGTTTTTCAAGTTACCTTTCTGTTATTGATTTCTCATTTAATTCTATTGTGGTCAGAGAAAATCATTTGTACAAGTTCTAGTATTTCAAATGTGTTAGGGTATAGTTTGTTGTCTATATGAATGAATGAATATTCTATGTGATTAATACTATGTATTCTGTTATTGTATGAAGTCTTATAAAGTGTCAAATATTTACAGTTAAATGAGGCATCGTTCAAGTCGTCTATATCCTTACTGATTTTTTTCCGCCGCTGGTCTTGCTAAATCAGTGATGCAGGAATGTTGAAGTTTCTAACTGATAGTGGGTTTATCTGTTTCTCCTTTCAGTTCTTCAGTGTTTGCCTGATACACAGTTTTTACATTTATGCACATTTCTATTAACTTTATCTTTTAGTTTTCTAATTCCCTCTCCTGATTTCAATAGCTGTGTCATATTGTAATATGCTCTGATGATTGCTTTGTTTTCAGACTGTGTTTCTTCTCTTCTTTTGGAATACCTTGCAAAACCAGCTGAGGCTCAGGTAACAGAAAACGAGATAAATAGACCTTCACTGCAAGGATTTTTTTTTTTTTAAGATTTATTTATTTATTTGAAAGAGTTAGACACAAAGAGAAGGAGAAGCAGAGAGAGTGAGATCTTTCATCTTCTGGTTCACTCCCCAGTTGGCCACAAGCCAGGAGCTTCTTCCAGGTCTCTTATGTGGGTGCAGGGGCCCAAGGATTTGGGCTGACTCCTAGTGTTTTCCCCGGTCATAGCAGAGAGTTGGATTGGAAGTGGAGCAGCCGAGACTCAAACTGGTGTCCATATGAGCTGCCAGCACTGCAGGTGGCAGCTTTACCTGCTATGCCACAGCGCTAGCCCCAGGATTTTTGGTAATCAGGCTCATAACTTCATTGTATAATGTTACTTAAGATTACTCTAGTACTTTTGTATTTGCCTCCTTTAGTGACTGTATTTTTGCCTCCTCTCTGATTTCTCCTTCTTCAGAGAGCATCTGTTTCATAGCTTTTGTGGCATAATCATTGTTACATAGTGGAGGCTGTTGGCATGGTGGTGCAGTATGGGTGAAGGGCATATTCTATAATCTTCCAATTAAATGTCAATCGAAGCAGGCCCTTGACTTTCACAAATTGTTTCTTTAGTGAAATTTTTTTCTTCCTATTCCCTATTTCTTTCATTGACTATAACATTCTCAATATATTTCCAGAAAGCTGCAATACCTCTGATGATGTTTCAATTCCCAATTCCCTTTGTAGAGGGAGAAATGCCAGAGGGAGGGGGTGAATTGGGAGAAATTCTCTTTCTTAGGATGGGTAAGACTTTGTCAAAGTACTTTCCCCTGTGTGATATTCCTCCCTTATCAGTGATTGCCTAATGATTACTCTTCCCATCTCCCTTCTGGAGAATGGAAGGGATTTTTCTCAGAGGTTCACAATGAGATCAATAGAACGAAAACCACAAGACTTCCCCACTACATTGCGTTTCCACTCAATTCTAGTCTTCACAAATTAAGTGTACACTACAAATTCTGTGCTTTCTACTCTAGGTAAAGTTTTGGCCATGACTGAATTTGTCTGGGTCTTCAGATTTGAAAATGACTGGTTTTCCTGCAACTCAAGTTTTATACACACTTGAAAAAAATATTTATTTGGCCATTTTTGGATACAACATTTTATATTTGTTATTAAATCAAAATAGAGTTGTGAGGCCATTAGTAAGCAAGGCTTGTGAACCATTCTGAAGCTGAACCCACATGCCTGATACTCTTAGCTAGCAGTTCCTCTGTAAAGATAAGTAATTCTTTAAGTTAAGGAAGTGGACACTATTGCCCCAGTAGTCAATATAGATATTACCTTTCATTCTGAGACAATTTGCAGGAACTCATGGTCTCAGTAGCTCTTCCTGAGCTTATAATTTCTCTGTCTTCACTATGGTGTTTATAAGTCAACTCCTTTCTTAAGAAAACTCACTGAATTTGGGGACTGGTAGGCAGGTCAGGTTGGCCCTTCAAGTTTCCAAATTACAGGCCTTCAAATTCATTCCTTTTATTTATTTATTTATTTATTTTTATTTAGTAAATATAAATTTCCAAAGTACAGTTTATGGATTACAATGGCTCCCCTCCCCATAATTTCCCTCCCACTCGCACCCCTCCCATCTGCCACTCCCTCTCCCATTCCATTCACATCAAGATTCATTTTCAATTATCTTTATATACAGAAGAATGATTTAGCATATATTAAGTAAAGAGTTAATCAGTTTGCATCCACACAGAAACACAAAGTGTTGAGAACCCTCGTCAGCGAAGGTCCAACACACGGAGTCACGACACGACCGCTGTTGATCAGTTCTCGAGGAACTTTTATTCTTAGTGATAGAAGAAGGAAAGGAGAGAAAGAGAGGGAAGCAGCCGAAAGAAAGGAGGAGAAAGACTGAAGAGGCTGCTCCGAGTTCCCGCCCCTAACGTGGTCTTTTATCCATTCCCAGTCCCCCAGGGCTAGGGCGAGTAGTCCATCAATCAGATCAAAGTGCATGCATAGTCTCAGGTCAGGGTGTATCTCATCCCATCAGGTCGTTTGCAAGTCTTTTGTTCAGGTTGTTTGCAAGTCTTTTGTTCAGCACTTCCTTGACCTTGTTCTGCTCTGCAGGATGAGGCAGTGCAATGAGGAGGTCCCCACAGGTGGCCGGCCTGTGGTTCCCCACAACAAAGTGTAAAAATACTGTTTCAGTACTAGTTATAGCATTACTTCACATTGGACAACACATTAAGGGCAGATCCCACATGAGGAGTAAGTACACAGTGACTCCTGTTGTTGACTTAACAATTTGACACTCTCGTTTATGGTGTCAGTAATCTCCCTAGGCTCTAGTCATGAGTTGCCAAGGCTATGGAAGCCTTTTGATCTTATTCCGACAGGGTCATAGTCAAAGTGGAAGTTCTCTCCTCCCTTCAGAGAAATGTACCTCCTTCTTTGATGGCCTGTTCTTTCCACTGGGATCTCACTCGCAGAGATCTTTCATTTAGGTCTTCTTTTTTTTTTTTTCCCCCAAGAGTGTCTTGGTTTTCCATGCAGATGTCCTAAATAGCACTCTGGCCTCAGAATCAGCCCTTAAGGCATTCGGATATGGCTAAAGAGCCCATGAGAGTATTTTAGGCATGGAAAGTCAAATTCATTTCTCACTCTAGTAGCTAACACCTTGGTGCTAGTCTTAGAATTTTTTTCAGGATCTTCAAGCCCTATTCAAAACAAAGTGAATATCTGCCTATAGATTGTGTCTACATTGGCATCTTAACAACTTCCAAAGGAAATAAGCTGGCCCCTTTTACTGACCAACAAAAGGAAGCTCATGTTCACTGTGGACCAACCAGAGGCCTACACATGAGCTGATCACACACTGTTCATCACTAATTTTGAACCACAAAATCACTGCCTTACTCTCCTGGGGAGCCTGTGAATTGAGCATTGGCTGCCTGCCTCCTGTTCTGGCTTTTGCAATAAACCCCTCCTTATTTCTACCTACCCAGCCAGTGTCAGTCATTTACTTACTGCATTAATTGAGAAGCTGTCTGACTCTTGTTCTGTGGACACTTTTACTATGTATATTAATAAGCAATTTTTTCTTTATCTTCTACCTATCACATGGTCCCTCTACCTGTTCTCAACTCCTTGTTTTTCCTGTTTTTTTTTATTAATATAAAGAGAACAGAGTTCATGTATTCCATAAATACAGTTTTAAGAAGATAACCATATTTCCCTCCTCCATCTATCCCTCCAACCCCCTCTTTCCTTCCCTTCTTTTAACTAATTCTTGCTAAATTATAATTTTAATTCACTCTATAATGACAGGCTTAATTCACCACTAATCATAACATTCAAGAAATAAAAAGTAGGAAAACCACAGTTCCACAGGCATATAAACATGGACTAAAAACAACAATCATATCACCAACAGTCATATCACAGGATGTCCGTTTCATTCCTATTTTTTTTTTTTTTTTTTTGGTATTCTATATTAACTGCCACACACCAGAGAAACCATATGATAGTTTTCTCTTTTTGAGACTGGCCTATTTCACTAAGTACAATGGTTTCTTGTTGCATCCATTTTGTTACAAAACACAGGATTCCATTTTTTTTTTTTTCAATGACTGAGTGAAATTTGCTCAATATAAGCTCCTACCTTACCTGCCTTCATCAACACACTAATTTACACCTATCTTAATCCATGGTTCCTAAACAGAACTCCTCAAAACTCAAATAAATGTCTTTTTACCTTTGCAGTTTATGAGTTTGGATGATAAGCAACTTATTAACTACAGCTAACATTTATACAAAAAATAATTCTCTTTAAAAACAAGAGACAACTTGATATATTAATCTATATTTATATATTAGAAGAAAATAGGAAATTCCCAAAAGCATTACAGCTCTTCTTATCTGAAATCTTACATTTTTTGAAAAAAGGTTTATTTATTTGAAAGACAGAAAGAGAATCAGCACTATGGCAGAGCAGGTAAAGATGCCGCCTGTAGTGCTGGCATCTCATACGGGCACCAGTTCGAGTCCCTGCTGCTCTACTTCCGATCCAGCTCTCTGATATGGCCTGGGAAAGCAGTAGATGATGGCCCAAGTCCTTAGGCCCCTGCACCAGTGTCGGAGACCGGGAGCAGCTCTTGGCTCCTGGCTTTGGATCGGTGCAGTTCGGCAGCTGTGGTTGTCTGAGAAGTGAATCATCGGATGAAAGACCTCTCTCTCTCTCTCTCTCTCTGCCTCTGCCTCTCTGTAATTCTGACTTTCAAATAAATAAAATAGATCTTTAGAAAAAACAAAGGCAAAGTTACGGAAGGGAGGGAGACAGAGACAAGAGCAAAGTAAGAGCAAGAGCAAGAGAGAGAAAGAAAGAGAGAGAGGGAATTTTCCATCTGCAGGTTCACTCTAAAAATGTCTGCGATGTCTGGGGCTGGGCCAGGCCAAAGCTAGGATCCAGAAACTTCATCTGGGCCTCTCACATTGGGGGCAGGGACCCAAGTATTTGGACCATCTTTTGTTGCTTTCCCAGGAACATTAGCAGGGAGCTGGATCGGAAGTGGAGCAACTATAACTTGAACTGGAGCTCATGTGGGTGTCACAGGTGGCTGCTTAACCCACTGTGCCGAAATGCTGGCCCCAAAGCTTGTGATTTCAAACTTAACATTTGAAGATGTATTAACTCAACAAACAGCTCAGATTATGAGGATTTGAGACACAATCTCATCAGTGAAAAGTTTATTTTAGTCTAATAAAAGCTAAAACATCTAGCAATTTTGATTGAAAGAAAAACTTATCAGTTATAACTATTAGATAATAAATATACTCTTAAAATCTATTCTGTGAATGTTTATATCTGTTTACATATGCATTCTCTAAATATACTTCAATGAAATGCTTAATAAAACTATCTTCTTGCTTATATTCTGATTAAAATCATATTACCTTAATAATATTTGACTGCATGATAGCTATTGTTAGATAATTCCAGAAATAATTATTAGACATTTCATTTCATAAATTTGCCCCTAAAAGAGAGAGCTTGAATTTGCTTTCTAGAGAAAAAGTCTCTTTTTAAAAAAATAAATATTTATTTATTTATTTGAAAGGCAAAATGACAGATAAATAGGGAGAGATAGAGAAGCAGATAAATTCCATCTGCTGGTACATTCCCCAGTTGCCCACAACAACTTTAGCGTGGGTAGCAGAGACCCACGTACTTGGGCTGTAGTCCACTGCTTCCCTGGTGCACTAGCTGGAATCTGGGTTGGAAGAGCGGAGTAGTTGGGACTCAAATCAGGAACTCCTATCTGGAATGTGAGCACCCACACTGGTGGCTTAATGTGCTATGACACACTTCCTGCCCTGAAAAAGTCTTTTTAAGAGAATCAAATATCTGTTCACAAATGTCCCTGTGCTTAATTCCAATCATCCACACTCTTATAAAATAATTTTCCATATATTACCACTCAATGCTTGGCTATAATCTAGTCTTGATTTTCCCTAAGTTTAGCTGGCTTAGATCCTCATGTGTTGACTTCAAATACTTGTTATTCTATAACATGCAGAGCTGACATTAAATCCCCCTCAACTTGTTTTAATGCCATTTTGAGACTCCTGTTGAAAGATCTGTACAGATGGGATTTCCATCACCACCTGACTTTATTGATTTCTCAGGAAAGCAAACAGTAGCCTAGGGGGCGATTTGGTCTACTAACACTAGACACACTGAAAATATGTTCTATGGTAAAAATACAGTGGAAATTGAATCCATAGCTGCTATATTGGAAGGAAAATATAATTTGGCTTTTGCACAAAGCACATAAGGAACATAACCAATCTCTCCCTAGCCACCAAATGGATTCTTTCAGAGTCAATGACTCAAATCCAATAACTGGAAAGTAGTAATGTCTGTAGGGGTAAGAATCTGTTTTAGTTATCTTGCTAACGCAGACCTATTAGAATTTTATGCAAGTAGTCTACAGGTGATTTGTTGTCACCATAACTTTCTTTTCAGCCTTAACCAAAAAATCATTCTGCTAATTTATACTTGGAGAAAATATGCTAAATACGTCAGTTTTATTCTAGTTAATGCTTTTATTATGAAAACTTTCAAGAGTTTTTAATAGCAGGATATCAGATCTATATTGAAACAAAAAGCTCATTAATGGTAACAGCCATGCCATTTTCCGTGTGCCTTCTCAAGTTAAACTGTGTCTATATGAGGTTGAATCAATGAGAAAAGAAAAATAAACCATCCATCCAGACATGGGAACATAATAAAATGAAACACTATTTTTTTGGTGATTTATTCTATGAACTAAGACTGAATTGTAGCCAGTCAAATGCTAAGCTAAAAACGAAATATACAGGTACTACACTAAACTGAAGTAGGAAAAAAGTATATATGTATGCATCATTATTACCAAACAAAAAATGAATTACAGTATTTTTTTTGGAAAATAAGAGGATGTAGAACAAACTCTTACGCATAAATTTTACTCCTTACTTTTATGCCAGTGCTTTTTCTAGGTAATTGTTCCTCAAATCTTACACAAAACCTTCTGTTTCTGAGACTCAGTGAATTAAGAAAAACATTTTTCCTTTTTTTTGTGCTTGCCACCTAATGACCACCTGGGTACTACCAACCACTACCGATGATCTCGGCATTTTGTTCTCATTCCTTTTCTCTTGTATCTTGAGTGACTTCAACAGTTCCACATCCAATATTTTAGCATGAACGCTCCTGTCTACTTTCAATGATATGTTTCTATAGCCATATGTGAGTTTTTGTCATTCTTTGGAGCTACTTCGCTTGGAAATGTTAAAGTCAACTCCAGTCCTAAAGATATCACTTCCATTTCACATAATGCATCTAATGTCCTTTCTCCCTGTATTATCGAATTGAGAATTACTTTCTTTTAAACTCTGTGCTCCATACCTCTCAATCCCCTCTCACCTTTCCATTTCCCTATCCTCACTCCATTACCCTTCCCTTTCATTGCCCTCTTGAATATCATGAGAATACTTGCCCCTCTCTATATTTGGCCAATTTACAACCATAGACCACAGTAGCAGTTTGACTTCTCCAATCCCATTCCAGGATTTATATCTGTATAAAGCCATTGTTTATCACCTTAACTGAACTTTCTGTAGTAATAAGTAGTCAATATTATTGTATATTTCTGGCCTCCTTTGAATATGCATTTTTGAAGTGTCTATGTTAACAGCATTCCTACCCCTCCCTGCAATCCTGCTCTGTGCTTTTAACATTCTCATCAGGTGATTTCATCGCAATTTCCAAGAGAAATAAAGAACTTCCTCAACTCTCTCCCCAAAATTTAAACATTTACTTGAATTCATTATCTTCTTTTGCTCTTTTTTTAAAATTCTCCCACAATGCTTTATAAGGAAGGCAGAGAAGTGTAGCATTGAGACTAACAGTGCTACCTATAAATTCAGATTTAACTGTAGTTCTATGCACATTTCTATAATCACTTTGAGCCCAGTTTTTATATTGGAAATTGAAATGCTATCATGAGTAGCAGGTTTGTGCTTTACTGAAATGGTGAATGTATATTCATGATATGAACCTAGTAAAGAAGGAAAAATATATAAAATTCCCATAAATAGAGCAAGCCAACTTGACAAAAACCAACTCCAGTTGATTACTTTGAAACAATCTCAACATTGGGAAAAATGGGACACTTACAGAAAACCTAGAACACACATACTACTTTATTATAAAAGACGGAATTCTTTTCTTCTAAAATCAGCAACAAAGCAAAGATGTTCCCTGCTCTAGTTCCCAATTCCAGATTCTTGTCAGTGCAGATCCTGGAAGGCAGGTAGGTAGTGTCTCAAGTGTTTGAGTCTCTTCCATTCATATGGGAGAACCAGACTGGGTTCCTAGCTTCTGGTTCCAGCCCAGACCCATTATCCTTGATATTTCAGGCATTGTGGAGTGGATCAGCAGATGGGAGCTGTCTCTCTTTGTCTCTTTATCTTTGCTTCTCAAATAAATAAAGAACTCTCACTTCCTAACTTTCACTTCTCAGCAAAATGGTTCCCATATGTCTTTAGCAACAACAAAAGCAGCAGAAGGAGAAGGAGGAGTTGTGCCACAGCAGGCTAAGCTGTGTTTGGGAGATCTGTATCCCACAGGAGTGCCTGGGTCAGAGTCCTGTTTCTGCTTCTGAGTCAGCTTCTGGCTAAAGTGCCTGGGAGACAACAGGGGCTGGATTAAGCTCTTGAGTCCCTGTCAGCGTGTGGGAGACCTGTATGGATTACTGCCTTTTGGCTTCAGCCTGGCCTAGCCCTGGCTGTATTGGCCATCCAGGGAGTGAAGCAGTAGATGGAAGAGCTTTCTCTCTGTCCCTGTCCCTGTCTCTGTCTCTCTCTCTAGTTCTTTCCCTGACTTTCAAATGTATAAATAAACTTTAAAAATATAGTTCAGTATTTGGGAGAGTCTGAAGTCATACCCTGGGATGCATTTTAGGCTACACTCGTAGCCCACTTTGGAATGCCTGGAATCAACTCCCTGCTCCAGCTCCTGATTACAGCTTTATGCCAATGTAGACTCTGGCAGGCAGTGGTGATAGCTCAAGTGGCTCAGTCCCTGTGACCCATATGACAGATCTGTACTGAGGTCCCAGTTCCCACCTTCAGCTCTGACTCAGCCCCAGCTGTTGGGGACTTTTGGGGAGTAAATGAACTGATATGAGCTCTGTCTCTTTCTCTTCCTGTTAAGTAAATAATCAATTAATTAAAAAGTTATACTTTGATTTTAAACTTGGCAGGGGTCAACATCACTACTTTTTTTTTTTTTTTTTTTTTTTGACAGGCAGAATTCAACAGTGAGAGAGAGAGACAGAGAGAAAAGTCTTCCTTCCGTTGGTTCACCTCCAAATGGCCGCTACTGCCAGAGCTGCGAAGATTCAAAGCCAGGAGCCAGGTGCTTCCTCCATGTCTCCCATGCAGGTGCAGGGCCCAAGCACTTAGGCCATCCTCCACTGCCTTCCCGGGCCACAGCAGAGAGCTGGACTGGAAGAGGAGCAACTGGGACAGAACCGGTGCCCCAACCGGGACTAGAATTCGCCGTAGGCAGAGGATTAGCCTCGTGAGCCGCGGCTCCGTCCTAGCATCACTACCGTCACAATGTAATTTCATAGTTGACTTCCTGGATAAAGAACTCCTAAATTCAATACTTTTAAAAAAACTAAAATAAGGGGCCAGAGCTGTGGTGTAGCAGGTAAAGCTGCAGCCTGTCCCATATAGGCACCAGTTCAAGTCCTGCCTGCTCCACCTCTGATCCAGCTCTCTGCTTTGGCCTGGGAAAGCAGTCAAGATGGCCCAAGTACCCACGTATCAGACCTGGAAGAAGCTTCTGGCTCCTGGCTTTGGATTGGCACGGCTCCAGTCGTTGTGGCCAATTGGAGAGTGAACCAGCAGATGGAAGACCTCTCTTTCTCTCTCTCTCTATCTGCCTCTGCCTCCTTGTCACTCTGCATCTCTAATAAATAAATCTTAAACAAAAAATTTAAAATAATGTAAACATAAACTTTGATAGTGGAAAGAAAAACGCAAAGTAAACTCACAATAAGATTTATGCTCACCTTGGTGACTAAGATTTAATAAAATTTACCCAGACATCTTACATAATTACTGTTAGAATTTTATTATTTACTTGATAGGCAGAAACAGAGATCTTCTCTCCATGGTTCATTCCTCAAATGCCCCCCATAGCCTGAGCTAAACAAAGATGATGCCAGGAGCTTGGAACATAATCCATATTTTCCATGAGGGTGGCAGAGATTCAAGCACTTGGGTCATCACTCTTGCCTTCCAGGGCAGAAACCTGGAACTGGAAGCAGAGCCAGGACTCCAACCCAGACACTCCTGTAAGGGATGTTGACATCCCAGCAGCCTTTGTTATATATTGAGAAAATGGTCAGAGATTTCATTGAAAAGTTAGACATATTTCTTCCCTGAGCATATAAAATCCATTCCTAGGTATTTACTTTAGAAAAAGAAAGTGCATATTTTTTAAAAAGACTTGCTAAAGAATGTTTGTACTCTCTACCAATAGTAAGTGGTTTAAAAAGTTCTGGTAGCTTTGTAAAATGAGCCACACTGAAAAGCAAAGCAGAGCAAACTCTGAGCAAGTGTAACAATATCAGTGAAACTCAATGAAGAAATATTATATCCTTTATGAAATTCTAGCAAAGCAGAAGTGATCTATGGTGAATGAAGTAAGAGATAGATTGAGGGCCAGGATTTAGTAGAAAGTGACATAAAGAGCTTTCAGTGTTAATGGAAATGTTTTATATCTTGAGAGATGTTTGGCTCTCCACAGATGTACGCATTTTTCAAACTCATTCAATGGAACAATTAATATTTGCAATTTTCACAGTTTGTTTTTATGAAAAAGTTAACAAATGTTTATTGATAGTTAAGGTACAAATGTAGAAGAATTACCAAAGACAAGCACTGAAGTTTACTCTTTACTTTAAAATACATTAAAAATGGATTTATGATTATAGAAGTTTGGAACTATGCCTAGATATGTGATTACATGATCACTCAGTGTTTATTATGGATTCAAGATGGTGAAAATTTGAGTGTTGATTCTATAAATCTTGTAGCTTTTCTAAATGTTTAGAATAAAACAATGAATAATGTAGCCAATTCGCTTATCATAGCATCTTGTTCCTGTTCATTTCTTCCTTTTTTTATAATATTTGATAGCTTCATTCTGTGTTATCTTGTACTTACCATTACCATTAATTCACTTCACAGCACCATCTTTTCTGTATTATCAACATTCAAATGTACTTAAACTTCTACTTTAAAGATGATATTTAAACAAAAACACTTTAGCTGAGTTTAACTATTGACCTACATAATTTCTTCACTGCTAAATGTTTGAAAGCCTCACTGTCTCCTCATTGTCCCCCTTCCATAATTGATCTGCAGTCTGGCCTCCATCTCTAGCACTTTACTGAAAGTATTATTAAAATAAGAAGAAATCTTGTTGCTAAAAACAGTTGGCCATTCTCCTTCCTTATGTCGGCTCTTGACAGCCTTTGTCATGCTCCATGCATGTCTTCCCTGCAAATTTGTGTATTATGTCAGACATCAGAATCTGAATAACAAAAAGGGTAGTGTAAAACCCAAGCCAGTATTTATACCCTGGGTATCCTTATTCCACTGCTTATCCATAATCTACTCATAACTCAAGATCATTCCTATGTTTCAGTCCAAGCTCCTCTTGATTATGCCATTTGAATCATTACGAATTTATTCAATAATAATTTTAAAATAACATTTATTGTTTGTGTCCTGTGCTGTGATCTAAGCGTGTGGTTTACATCAGTGAACAAAAAAAGACAAAGATTTTTGTATATAGGGAGTTTTAAGCAAAAGAAATATAGTATATGAATATACACATTTTTTCTTATCCATTTGACAAGGCTAACTGTTTTCCATATAATAGTAAATATGAAGATGTGTTCTTCATTCATATATTCTTTTTTTAAAGATTTATTTATTTTACTAGAAAGTCACAGTTACGCAGAGAAAGGAGAAGCAGAGAGAGAGAGAGATCTTCCATCTGCTGGTTCACTCCCCAACTGGCCACCACAGCTGGAGCTGCACCGATCCAAAGCCAGGAGCCAGGAGCTTCTTCCAGGTCTCCCACATGGGTGCAGGGGTCCAAGGACTTGAGTAATCCTTTACTGCTTTCCCAAGCCATAGCAGAGAGCTGGATAGGAAGCGGAGCAGCCAAGTCTTGAACTGGCACCCATATGGGATGCCGGCACTGCAGGTGGCAGCTTTACCCCCTATGCCTCAGCGCTGGCCCCTCTCGTTCGTATATTCTAAGCAAATATTTCCCTAGCTTGGCTAATATTATAGGAAATAGCCAAGTAATTGATAAGATAGTTTATGTCAGATGAATTAAGCTTAAGGTCAATATAAAATATTTTAAGAAATGCAAAAAATAAAATAAATCATGATTTTTAGAAGCATGAAATAAAAATCATCTGCTTCTTAATTGGGTTATATTTGAGTAGCTATTGAATTACATGTGTTTTGGATCTTTCCACTTAACAAAGTCTGAATGCAATGTTAAGCCAAAAGAGAAAGATGTCATATTCCTACTAATGTGAAGAAAGATAATGATGTTGCTACCATGATCTTCACACTGTGGCAATCAGTCATTGCCTTTAATTGGGGGTATGCCTATGTGTGCAGAGTGGTGCATGGAGATTGCTACTTACTGTGCTGGCATAGAGATCTGCTCCTCTCAACTGCAGTGCTTTGGTATTAGATCTAAGAATCCAACATTTACTATGCCCCCCACACTTGAATCACTCTGCATTTTCTGTCCATTTCAATACACATTCATATCTTTGGCATTCGTAGCAGGCACACATTTCCACAAACTCCAAATACTCCTAAGTGTTAAACCAGATTCCAGCAGAAATTCCTATTGCCATACTGTCTATATGTGTAGAAACAATGAAAATAAGGCTTTAGAAATTCAATGAAAATGGTCTAGAGGCCTGGATGAAAGACACAATGATCCTCAGAATGAAAAAGTCCAACACTCAGTGTCAATGAACTGAGCACAGTTTGAGACTTGATAGTTTGAGGAAGGGTAATGCAAATAACTGGGGTTGGCCATAAATTACAATTTTGGAGGATTATTGCTTCTGGAAAATGTTCATATTATAAGAAGTGATGAAATCCCTTTTGCATGTGTCAGTATACAGAAATAGAATAGGAAAAATGATTCTTTAGCAAAAAGAAATGAGAAACAAGGCACACCACACCTCTGCCCCCCAACACTATCAGAAAAAAATGATATAAAAGAGATGAGAGGGGCCGGCGATGTGGTGTAAGGAGTAAGGCCACCATCTGCAGTGTCAGCATCCCATATGTGCAATAGTTTGAGTCCTGGCTTGCTCCACTTCCTTTGCAGCTCTCTGCTATGGCCTAGGAAAGCAGTAGAAGATGGCTCCAGTCTGTGGGCCCCTGCACTCACGTGGGAGACCCAGAAGAAATTACTGGCTCCTGGCTTTGGTTCAGCGCAGCTCAGGCCATTGTGGTCAACTGGGAAGTGAACCAGTGCATAGTAGACCTCTCTCTTTCTCTGCCTCTCCTTCTCTCTCTGTGTAACTGTGACTTCCTAGTAAAATATATATTTAAAATAAAAAAGATATGAGAACTAACAGAAGAATTCTGTCTCAATGTTGGAAAATTATCTCCTTCAAAAAATAAACACAAAGTCAGAGAAAACTGAACCACTAAATTCCACATAGAATATAATAGCTACTAAGTAAATTGTTAGGAATGGGAGAAAATGCCCTAAATTAGATAATTTGCCAATTTTCTTCACGTTGGCATTGTGTGTCTTCTAATTGTCATTTTTCTTTGTTGATTATATGAATTCTTTTGGGATCTCAGAGCCTGCTGCTTGTGTTTTGTTTTTAAGTTTTGGATGTTACTTATTACCTTTTTAGTTTACAAGATATTTTTTAAATTTTAGATATATTCTCTTGCCTTTTACTCTGTAACATGAAGATATGGCACATCCTTTGGGAACTCTTGGGAAGGATTGTGTACACCAGAATCCTCATAGCAGCTCAGATAAAACACCTACTTTCATACTTTGCATTTTTCGCTCATGTTTTTGAATGTTTGTTGGGATGTTCTGTATCTTCCTGATTGATTTAAAACCACCTAGTATTTAATTCATACATCGTTTCTTCCTTGAGCACTTTATCAATGTTCTTTCCCTGCTTCTTTTATCCACTGGTCATAGATGACCAATGTCCTGTCTTGGGCTTCTACAGTGTCTTGTGTTTACCTCCATCACTGTGTTTAATATATGCTATTTTAAGCATGTGGCTCCATGCATTTTATCCCACTTGATAATCAGCTCACATAGAATTTTTGATCTTATTATCTCTATCCCTTGTGTTTAGTCTAAGGTCAGAAATACAAGGGCAATTCAAAAAATATATGGAAAAGTGGATTTAAAGAAAGTTCATGGGGAATCCAAGATAGTTGAAACGAAAAAAGCCACACTCACCTCATCCATGAAAAAAAAGCAGAATAATAAAGAAAGGTCACATTTCCAAGGTACTGAATGAAGGAAATTTTCAATAAAAAAGGACCAGAACAGCACAGATACTCCTAAGCCAGTGGAGAGAAAAGACAGACATGCTGCCGCTGTTGGCTGCTACACTCTGTGCCATCAGCCCCTGCACAGAGGATCCCATTTTGCCTGGAAGAGATAAGAACATGCCAGAGTTCCCACCACCATTATGGGCTAGAAGCCCAAACAATGAGAGAATTTCACAGTTTTCATTGACTTTAAGTCCAGCTTGGAGAGGTGACTGAGGTCTGAACAATTACTTTGTTCTGAAAAGGGCACTCACATTGCCTCCCTCTCCCCCAAATTCCAGACTCTGATGTGCTGGATTCAGTTTTGACTTAGGGGAACAGCAAGCTACTCCACTGCTATCGGAAGCCACCAGAGCCAGAACAAAGAACTTTCCAGGGCAGAGATTGGCTGTGGAAGTTATGACCATAAGCTCCGGAGACACACTTGTTCAATCTGTGATTCAAGGGCTTCCTTCCAGTTTCTTGGGCTATCACCAGTCGTAGCCCATAAAAAAATCTGAGAGGTCCAGGTTTGTGGAAGGCCCCTCTGTATCTCATAGTTTACGGTGCTTGTACCCCAGAGCTCAAGCCCCAGCATCATCTTTATGTGCTGCAATGGGAATTGGATACAGTTCCATTTGTGCTTTGCAGGTCTGGGACTGTTGATGTTTTGAGAGCAAGTTTCTTGCTCTCAAACTGAGACTGAAATAATGATCCCACAGCATCCTGCAGCACTAGGATGGTGAATATTGATGCTAGATTCCTCAGACTCTCCAAAATCAACTCTGTGGGACACAGAGAAGAACCAGCACACATTCCACCTCTCCAGACACACACTTCTCATGCAAAATTCTCAATATATCTTGTATTTACCCTGTTGTACTGGAGCAGGGTCCTCTTCACATCCCTGTTATCTGGAACTAGGGCTTTGTGGCTGTAAGCCCAACACCAGTCACATTCTCCCAGCAGGACCTTGGAAAGGTCCCATCCATATCACAGTGCCACATCTATTGGTGCCACAAGCCCCAACATCCTAGTGTTTTGCACAATAGGACAAGGGGAATGACTCCTCTATGTCCCTTAGCATCGAGAATGAGACTCTGATATCAAAAAAAGTATCATTGAAGAACTAAAAAGGAAAAATATGCATTTCTTAAAACAAATGGAAACATTACATATCAAAACTTGTGCTATATAGCAAAAGCAGTATTAAGCAGGACGTTTAAAGCAGTAAGTGCTTACATTTAAAGAATAGAAACATCTCAAATAAATGATCTAATGATACATCTCAAGGACTTAGAGAACTAAGAACAAATGAACCTAACATTAATAAGTGGGAGATATTAAGAACTAGAGCAGAAATAAATGAAGTTAAAACTAAAAACAATGATCAATACAACAAAAAGGTTTTTGAGAAGATAAAAAATATACACATTGTTAGCAGGACTAGCAAATTAAAAAAGGAGAAAAGCAAATAAAAAAGAAATAAAGCTCTAACAAATAAAATTAGGATAATAAAGGAGATATTACAACAAATACCATAGAAATATAATGGATCACTTGGTTAATCTTCCCCCTGCGGTGCCGGCATCCCATATGGGTGCCGGGTTCTAGTCCTGGTTGCTCCTCTTCCAGTCCAGCTCTCTGCTGTGGCCCAGCAGGGCAGTGGGGATGGCCCAAATACTTGGACCCCTGCACCCGCATGAGAGATCAAGAGGAAGCACCTGGCTCCTGGCTTCAGATCGGTATAGCTCCAGCTGTAGCGGCCATTTGGAGGGTGAACCAAGGGAAGGAAGACCTTTCTCTCTGTCTCTCTCACTAACTCTATCTGTCAAATAAAATAAATAAAAAAGAAATATAAAGGATCACAAGAAAGTACTAAGAAAAACTATATTGTATCAAATTGGAAAAACCTGAAGAAATTGATAAATACTTGGATATCATAACAAAGATTAAATCAAGCAGAGACAGAAGAAAATTGAAACGGAGCCATAACATATGAGATATGACATAGTAACAAATTTTCCTGTCAGAGAAAATTCAAAATGATGGCTTTACTACTGATTCCTACAAAACATTTAAAGAGAAAATAATTACAATGCATATGAAACTATTCCAAAGTATTGAACACGGTGGAACTCTGCCACACTCTTTATGAGACCAGCATCACTCTGATACCATAATCAAACACATAGCACAAAAAGAAAACTGTAGACAAATATTATTGATGAACAAAAATGTGAAAATCCTCAACAAAATACTAGAAAATGAAACACTACATCAAAAACTCATATATCATGATGTATGGGAATTATATCAGTGATAAATTTGCTATTTGCATTTTTCTTCAGATCTGGAACAAGATAAAAATGTCCACTTTCACCAGTCATATTCAATACAATATTGGGAGTATTAGCAAAAGCAGGTAGTAAAGAGAAAGAAATAAATGGCATCAAAATTGGAAAGGAGAAAGTCAAAATATATATGTTTAAAGAGGACCATTTTTTTACAAATAAAAAAAAAAAACCTGAGCACTCTACCTAAAAGCTGTTAGAAGTGATAAACCAGTTCAGTGAAACAGAAGCTTACAAAATCAACAAACAAAAACAGTAGCATTGTTATATACCAATAATGAATTTACTTAAAGGGAAATCAATGAATAAATCCCATTCACAATATCCACAAAACTAAAATGTTGAGGAATAAGATTAATGAAATACTGAAAGTTGTCTAAATGAAGATTATAAAACACTAATGAGAGAAATCATCAAAGATAGAAAAAATGGAAAGACATTCTTTACTCATGGATTGGAAGTATTAATGTCATTAAATTGTCTATATTACATTAAACAGTTGACAGATTCTGTGCAATCCTTTTTAAAATGTCAATCACATTCTTTATAGAATTAGAAAAAAAATCCTAAAATCCAAATAGAATTAGAAAAGGCCCAGAATAGCCAAAGTTATCCTGAATTAAAAAAAAAAAAACAAACAAAAAACAAAAAACTGGAGGCATCACAATACATGATTGCAAAGCACACTGCAAAGTATAGTAATTAAAACAGTTTGATTCTGGCATAAAAACTGGCACAGGGATCAGTGGAGCAGAATAGAGACCACAGAAAATAATCCACATGCATAAAACCAATTGATTTTTGTCCAAAGGACCTAGAACACACATTGGTAAAATAATGTTCTTTTTAATAAATGGCACTGGCAATTGGATATACATATATATAT
The DNA here is from genome assembly GCA_949820135.1 of Sylvilagus floridanus. NCBI lineage: Eukaryota > Metazoa > Chordata > Mammalia > Lagomorpha > Leporidae > Sylvilagus > Sylvilagus floridanus. Next base: position 131,727,310 of record OX463236.1, on the reverse strand, counting down.
ATATATATATATATATATATTAAAGACTGACATTATATCTACTTCTCACCATATAAAAAATGAACCCAAAATGAATCCAAGTCCTAAATTTAAGACCTGACAAGGAAATTGTTGGAAGAAAATGTAAGGAAGCACTAAAGACATTGCTGTAGGTGATGATTTCTTGGATAAGACTGCCAAACCATAGGCAATACAAGCAACACTAGACAACTGAGATTATATCAAACTCAGAAGTTTCTGCCCAGCAAAGAAAGCAATCAGTAGAGTGAAGACACTACATATACAGTGGGAGAAATAATTGCATGCTACTGATCCTACAAATATTATCCAGAATACATCAGAGAATCAAAAAATTAAACAAAATAAAAATGAATCAGTTAAAAAATAGGCAAAGGAGCTCTATAGACAATTCTCAAAAGAAGAAATACAAATCACACAAAACTATATGAAAGTATTTCTAAATATCATTAGCCATCAGGGAAATTCATATCAAAACCACAATGAGATATCACTTTATCCCTTATCAGAATAGCTATTAACTAAAAGAGAGTGAGTAACAAATGCTGACAAAGATATTGAGAAAGGGGAACTCTGAAACTGTTGGTGGGAATTCAAATTAGTACAGCCACAGTAGAAAACAGTATGAAGATTTCTCAAAAACTAGAAATAAATCTGCTATATGAGCCAGCAGTCCCACTACTGCATGTAGATCCAAAATAGAGCAACTCATTGTATCATGTCTTTATACCACGATTATAGAAGCACTTTTCACAACAGCCAAAATATGGCTCATCAGATAAGTAGATAAAGAAAATGGGATTACACACACACACACACACACACACACACACACACACACTGTAATATTATTCAGCTATAACAAATGAAATTCTTCATTTGCAGCAAAATGGTTAGAGTCCGAGGACATCTTGTTACGTGAAATAAGCCAAATACACAAAATCATATGTTCTCCCTTACATGTGGGAGCTAAAATTAAAAAAAAATTCACAGGGAAATGTCCATGTTTATCAGTCTTGCTGCAAATATGTTTTGTCAAACTTTGTTTTAAAACTTTATCAAAGAAATTGAGAGTGATGGCAGAAGAGAAGTATGTTTATCTTCTTAGAACTGTGCCTACGAAATACATGAAATCTCTTCTCTGTATATTAATAATTTTTAAAAAGCAATAAAAATGAAATTGATGGGGATAATATACTACTATAATTTGTAAACATTTTGTAATTGTGTTAAAGTTTATTTTGTGTAAGTGAAGTTGAAAATATTTTAATTTGATTATTGTTTATAGCCCTTGACTATTTTCCTGCTAGACTATGGTCTTTTTGCTCTTTATTCGTTGAACTCTTTATTTAGTAATATAATGTTTTTCATAATATGCATTTCCAGAAACTTTTAGATGATGTTTTGTATAGATAGGGGTTCATAATCACTAATTATATTATCATATAGTCATTATGTCATTATTATTATGCTTGGTTCTGAAATAAATGGTACACATATTCATTTCCATTTCTGGAACTGGATCCCATGTATTTAAAAGCCAGCACCAAAAGGGCAGACTATCATGCTCCTGGTGTTTTAATATAAATAATAAATAAAATTTTTTTTGACAGGCAGAGTTAGACAGTGAGAGAGATAGAGAGAAAGGTCTTCCTTCCTTTGGTTCACCCCCCAAATAGCCGCTATGGCCGGCGCTGTGCTGATCCGAAGCCAGGAGCCAGGTGCTTCCTCCTGGTCTCCCATGTGGGTGCAAGGGCCAAGGACTTGGGCCATCCTCCACTGCCCTTCCAAGCCACAGCAGAGAGCTGGACTAGAAGAGGTGCAACTGGGGACAGAACTGGCACCTCAACTATGACTAGAACCTGGAGTGCCGGCGCCACAGGCGGAGGATTAGCCTAGTGAGTCGTGGCACCAGCTAAAATAAAATAATTTTAAGATACGATGTATATAAGTGTTAATTCAAATAACTTTATCTAAATCTGGCTGGAACAAAATGAGTAAACAAAAGATGCTGTACCTGCTTGTACTAACTCCCCAATCATTTACTCAACCGAAAAAATGTGTTATTAAAGTCTAGATCATACTTCTGTCCTATAAGGACTAGAAAGCAAATGACCCATGTCATCAAACTTTCTTGGTATGGCCCCAACACTTCTAGGGTAAACTTCTAAGCATAATTTGACAATGTGAATGTCTTAAAATGTTACCCCTCTAGAATTTGGATGGCACTTTCCCCTACCATGGGGTCTAGAAATGTATTCCACTTAGAAAGTAAGAAGGTTGGAATCGTGAATAATACTGAAATCAAAATCAACTATTCAGAGGGATAGCTTAGCTAGACAAACAGCCCTACCTCCTAAGGCATGAGAAATGTCACAAAGGTTTCATAAAAAATGGTAAATTTTCAGTTTGTAGAGCTGATATCTGTAGTCTTTAGCAAGCAGTTCATTAAGGAATTGCTTGTTGCAATAAATGAGTGATTAAATATTTTTGTGGATACCCACAAAATGTGAACTTTTAGTGTCCTTGTGTGAGTAATCATTGCATTCTTTAGTGAGTAATTTATGGGAAAATAGAAATTTCACAATAATTACAAGCAGTAAATTATTCACAAGTTTGTAAAGACCCATAGCATCTACTTACTTGTATATGACGTATAGGAAAGATCTATCTATCTTTATGTCTTATATTAATAAATAAGATCCCAACAATTGAAACCTAGACTTTAGGTGTTTGACCTGGCAGCTGGGTGGTTAAGACATCCATGTCCGGTATTAGAGTGCTGCAGTTCAATACATCACTCTAGCTCCTGACTCCAGCTTTCTGCTAAGGCCCAAGCTAGGAGGCAGCAAGTGATGCTTTGGGTAACTGGGTTCCTGTGAACAACACGGGAGACCTGAGCTGAGTTCTGCCTTTACTCAGCTGCCATGGTCATTTGAGAAGTAAACTAGTGGATAGGTATTATCTATAATTGCTTTTTTCTTTCTGTCTCTTAAGAAGCAAGAACAAAAACTGGACTTTGCATAAACATACAGAATTAAAATTTGAAAGAAATTTCTATCATTCACCATGTAAAGCAAAATGATACAAAATATTATTGAGAAAATTTTTGTGATTGATTAGTGTATAAAATTCTCTAAGAATATTGGTCCATAGTTTAGCTATAATTATAAATTTGTATCAATGTATAGTAAAATCAGGGGGTAGTAGAAAATCAGGGGATAGTAGATACCATCTGATTTTATGATTATTAATACAAATGTGAGAAGATGAAGAAGTTGTGCCTGCTAAGAAGCTATCTCATTCTCATTTGTAAGGTTCAGGATAAAATGTATGCATGTGAATTTTTGATATATGCCACGGCTAGACTCACTGTCAAAGCAAATTCTTTTTACAGTCAGAGAAAATAAATAGTAGATAGACTAAATAACTTGACAAAGTTATACACTTACATGTATAAATATAAAAAACACAATACAAGTCATCACTTCTATGAGAATGGTGTTTAATTATTTGTGAGAACATGAGTATTAGAGGTTTTAAATACCTAGAGTCCATTTGAAATACATAACTATCTTGATCAGTAATTTCTGTAGTTTAGAAAAATGAAGCCGCTGAGAGAAACAGAAGCATTAAACATTTCATACATTTTCCCAATTTTATTATAGTTATTTTTTTCTCTGAGTGTGGGTTTTTGTTTTCCTTTTCAATAGACAATTTAGTTTTCATCTTGTGGACTAGCAGAGCTAACCAAAAGACTGAAGTTTTAAATTGATGTATCTACAAATAAACTTAATAATTTTAATTTATAATGCTCAACCACCATCTTTATCTATCTCCAAAATATTTCTGTCACTACAATAGAAAAACCCCATATCCATTAAGTAGCTGGTCCATCCAATCCCCTACTAACCACCAATCAACCCCTTCTACATGTTTACTCATTTGAGTTGTTTCATATGAGTGAAATTATGCTTTTCTTTTCTGAGTTCTTTCTTTCTTTCTTTCTTTTTTTTTTTTTTTGACAGGCAGAGTGAACAGTGAGAGAGAGAGAGACAGAGAGAAAGGTCTTCCTTTTGCCGTTGGTTCACCCCCAGTGGCCGGCGCATCGCGCTGATCCGAAGCCAGGAGCCAGGTGCTTCTCCTGGTCTCCCATGTGGGTGCAGGGCCCAAGGACTTGGGCCATCCTCCACTGCACTCCTGGGCCACAGCAGAGAGCTGGCCTGGAAGAGGGGCAACCGGGACAGAATCCAGTGCCCTGACCAGGACTAGAACCCGGTGTGCTGGCGCCGCAAGGCGGAGGATTAGCCTATTGAGCCACGGCGCCGGCCCCTGAGTTCTTTCACTTAGAGTGATCTTTTTAAGATTTACCTGCATTGTGGAATATGTTAGCATTTCATTCCTTTGTATGGATATATAATATTTAATTGTTTAAAGGTATATCCCAGAGTGTGCTAATCTATCCATCTCTTGACAGACATTGAACCATACACATTTCTTGGCTGCTGGAAGAGTGCCACCATGAATATGCGTATGAGTAGTTATTTACCAGTTTTCAATGTGGAGGAGTATATACAGAACTACTTTATAGTCAATGAAATTTAATCTCCTCGGTGAGCTTTCACAAATCTAAAATGAAAAACAAGGTATTAAAATAAATACTAAAGCAAAGACTTGTTATACTGGATAGATAAAGGTAGATAAATACAGTGATGTGTATTGCCTTCCAACTGTGCATTCCTTGTGTTTTGGGTCTTTTCACCCTATCTCCCTTTGGCCTGCTCTTTCCTAATTTCCTCTTTTCACTTAGATGTGAAAATGAATGAAGATATAATATTAAGATTTATTTCATTTTCTAGGTCACTTTGATTCCTTCTAGTCAATGAAAATCTCTATGATTTTTATGAAACATGATCTTTCTCAGTTTAGCCAGATTACTTCCAGACTCCTGGTACAGTATCATGTCAAATAAACGGCCTGAGGATGAACCCATTTTAAATGTATTAAGCATATGCATTTGATGTCCACTTTGCAACAATATTAGCTAAGTTTTATCTAAATGACATATGACACCATGGATTTACTTTTTAAAATTTAATATATATTGCAGAAAAATTGGGATATAACATGATGGACTTTGTTTTTCTGGACTTTGTTTTTCTTTTGTATTCTGGATTTGACATCACTGATTTATGGAGAAATTTAAGAATTGTGAATTATATATGTCATATCTAATTAAGAACTACAGAATAATAATGATCTCAGCAGAAGTTTAAATGCTTATAGACAAGCAATAATGCCTAAACCCTTCGAGAATATGAACATTAAGGACAGCATGAGATATTATATTTCCAAAAACAAATCAGTGTGGAAAACAGAACAAAAAATCCATATTGAAGTATAATACTCCTTTTCAGTAGAAGAACTAGATATTATCACTTAGCTTTACATTTTAAATTTACTTCACTTTGCTAACAGACTCAAGTTGTTAACATCGAAAATCTTAATGATTACACATGCTGTTTAATTTACGATGGGATAACATGTAGACACACATCATAAATTGGAAATGCATTTACTACATGTAACCCACCAGCCATCCCAGGACATTGTGCAGTATCATTTCCCCCACTCATTATCACAAGGCTGAGTGTGAACTGTAATTGCTAATGGTAACCCACACGACAACAGAGAGTCAGAGCATATATCACTAATATATATATATATATATATATATATATATATATATAAAGTGGGAAAAAAACAAAATTCAAAATTCACGCCAGTTTCCATTGAATGCATATCACTTTTGCACCATTATAAACTTGGAAATTCCCAAGTTAAACCATCAGAAGTTGAGATCCATTTGTATATGAAAATCATAACTTGCATCTTACAGAATGTTTCTAGTTCTTTATTCTTGTTCTCTAAATGTTGCACTTCTTTTTTAGTTAAACATATATTCATGAGAATGATTAAACTATGTTTGGCTGCTTCCTTTTAACATCATTCTGCTAAACTGGGAACAAACTTTCATGATTTATTCTGGGTTTTCTTTTGGAGAAAGTTTCTGGGCTTTCCCAGCAAAGCGGCTTAACTTTCAAGGTTTGCTTCTCCATCATACCTTTGATGTGGTTTCTGTTTCAACCTGAAGCTCAGCAAAATGAAAAGGGGGAAGGTTGGTTATTTTTAAAAATAATAACCCTAGTGAAAAAGTGTTAAAAATACCTATTAAAATTAAAGCAAAGTACATTTTCCTAAGTATAATATTTGTTTACACATATAGATAAATTTAGTTTTAGATATGCATTTCTTGAAAACTATAGAGTAAGTACTAAATTGTAATGCAGCATAACATGCCAATTATATGTTGGGTCTTCAGAAAGTTCATGGAAAATGTGAGTTATGAAAAAAACATGATTTTCAAAAAATTTGCACTAAAGGAACTTTTGATTCCATTTCCAAAGTTCTCTGAAGTATTCTTATACATATTATTTCTGTATATATAAATGTACATACATTGCATGTATATTATCTATATAGATATTACATGTGTACATAAATACATTCAAGTTTGCTCAGTTTAAATATTTCCAAGTCTTGAAGTGCACTAGTCAGGATCACTTTATTTTCTTTCAGCATTTTTTCCTAATCATTTCAGTTTTGGTATGGATTTTATTATAGAAAAGTCTCTTTTCCCCCATGTCTAGCTGCCCCTTGTGATGAATGTTGCTCCTTTTAGTTATGATATCACTGCAGTCTCAGATTCAGAGACATGGCACATGTTGCAGACTTCTGCTTTTCTAATTACAAAAAGCCAAAATACACTAGGTAGTATTGAAACATAACTTGGGAAAGAATTCCTATTAGGTCAGAAAGCAGGAAAGGGAAGCTTAATGTTGAATCTACCAGTTGGAACTATAAAGCTCCAAGTATGTTCTGTGACTTCTGCGCATCTACGACCCAACTAGGTCTGACAGAGAGCCATAGAGCACACATTTCCTGTCTTAAGTCAGCTCTGGGCCCAGCCCCAGACGCTCTCAGTGTTACACTGACTATTTCCAGACCTTGGCCAGGACTGAGTCTCATCTCACCGACACATTCCTACCCTGATTCTCTGTCTTAGAAATGCCCAAGGTGTCTGGGTTGTTCAATCAATCTAAAATTACTGCTGTGAGTGAGAAATAAATTCTCTGTCATGTGGGCCTGAACCACACAAACACATGGCAGCAATGTGGAGAGCATTCAGTTTCAGGCGATTTATGTTTTACCTAGTTTTGCAGAAACATTAGAAATGTTTCCCTGGGAAAAAGCGTTTTCCAAAGTCTTGTATAAAAATACAAGCCAAGTTGGAACTTAGTCATTGGGAACCAGGAAGGGCATTTCAACATTCAGGAAACTCCTCTACAGAAAATTACAACTGCCCATAGAGATTTGGAAAATCGCATTAGCTGCTTACGGGTCATGGTAAGAAGGGTCTCAAAGATAATGGAACCTCTTTCTAAAGAAATGGGTTATAAAATGAAAAAGTGATGCTTAGTTAAGATGACCACAGTTAGTCATCAAAATATTTTCCTACCTATGACAGAACCATGTGGTTTAAAATTGTCTAGTAACAGCTGTATTTTTTATACATGTGGTTTTCAGTTTTTTTTTTCATGAAACCTAGCATAAAATGATTTCAAGACTTTATTCATACAGACACATAATCTAGTATTAGGGAAATTCACCAGAGCACTAGTAAGAATTCCATAATCTCCTAGGAATAACCCCTTGCAAAGGAAAATGCATGCTGTTCACTTCTTTGTGAAGTGGAGATTTGTCTTCATTTAATTTCTTATTGTAGAATAAAAAGAGATAAATAATATTATATTTCAGCTCCATAATTATCTTCCGGAATCGACTTCTATGCTTATTGAGAATGAACATATTGGATATACTGCAGGACAGTTGATTCACATGTAAGGCAACAAAAGTTCCTTTTTCCCCAAAGTACAAAAACAGATATTGAGCCCCAGACAGTAGGAATCACCAGATGCTCTCCACGTCAGCAGTGAGCAGGTCGGCACAACAGCTTCCATTAAGCTACAGTGCATCTCAAATGTCGCCTTCCCTTTGGCTGAGCGCTGCTTCTCTCCTGTGGACTATTCCCTTCAACCTCGCTTTAAGGGTTACTGAGAGTTTCCGTCAGAATCTGAGGAAACCAAGGTCATCAGAAAAGGACTGCATTGCTGTATCTTTCGAAACATGTGGATTGGGGACTGGCGCCGAGGCATAGCAGGTAAATGCCTGCAGTGCTGGCATCCCAAGTGCGAACCGGTTCAAGTCCCAGCTGCTGCACTTCCGATCCAGCTCTCTGCTATGGCCTGGGAAAGCAGTAGAAGGTGACCAAGTGCTTGGGCCCCTGCATTCATATGAGAGATCAGGAAGAAGCTCCTGGCTTCAGATTGGCACAATTCTGGCCCTAGCGGCCAATTGCGGAGTAAACCAGTGGATTAAGACCTCTCTCTCTGCTTTTCCTTCTATCTCTGTGTAACTCTGACTTCCAAATAAATAAACTAAATCTTTAAAGAAAAAAACATGTGGATTTCCACTGAAAATTTGAAAACAAAGAACACAGTAATCTTTCAATTAAATTTTAGTTTGTTTTTGCTTTGTTTCATTGAATAAAATTGCAAAGTTTGTAAACAATAATAAATCTTGACCTGCTTTATTCAGCTCATCACGAACACTTTACCAGCCTCCTAAAGTGCAAGGGCACAAAACACTAAAAAATCTTTTTGTGCTGCCATATGACTGCAACAGGCTAAGCCTAAATAATATGGAGGATGGGCATATACAAAGGAGGTCATCACTTCAATATAATGTCCTTGGTCTTCTCTTTGTTTTCTTTCTTTTTTTTTATTACTTGTATGACTTTTTAGTAGCACAAGAATTTCAGATCTAGAATTTAAACACTTACAGGGTATAAGTAATACATCATAATTTATCTTTTTCAAAATATCCATCCAGTTGTTCCAATGCCACTTAAGTGAAATAATTCATTCACAAAAATTGTTATACTTCTAAATCCAAAAGGTAAAATAACGAAGACTTTACAGCAATCACAGTGGAGTACTTCACAGTTCTTTTTTAAATATGTATTTATTTATTCAAGAGGTAGAGTTAGAAACAGAGAAAGGGAGAGACAGATCTTCCACCCACTGGTTCACTCCCCCAGATGGCTGCAATGGCTGGAACTGAGCTATCTGAAGCCAGGAGCTTCTTCAGGTCTCCCAGGTGGATGCAGGGCTTAAGCACTTGGGCCATCTTCTACTGCTTTATCAGGCCATAAGCAGAGAGCTGGACTGAAAGAGGAGCATCCAGGAGAAGAACCAGTGCCCACATGGGATGCTGGTGCTACAGGTGGAGGCTTAACCTACTGTACCGCAGCACCAGCTCCCAGAGTTTTCGTATAGACACATTAAAAAAAAAAAAAAAAACAACATAGGGGTTGACTCCGTGGCGCAGTAGGTTAATCCTTCACCTGCAGCGCCAGCATCCCATATGGGCACCAGTTCTAGTCCCAGCTACTCCTCCTCCAATCTGGCTCTCTGCTGTGGCCTGGGAAAGCAGTAGAATATGGCCCAAGTGCTTGGGTCCCTGCACCCATATGGGTGACCAGGAAGAAGCACCTGGATCCTGGCTTTGGATCTGCCTAGCTCCAACTGTTGCAGCCATTTGGGGAGTGAGGCAGCGGATGGAAAATCTTTCACTCTGTCTCTCCCTCACTGTCTGTAACTCTACTTCTCAAATAAATAAATACAAATCTTTTTTAAAAAAGAGAACAAAACATAATGAGAAAGTTTTACCTTTCCTTTATTTGCTTCCTTTGCAGTCTTAGGCCTCTTCTTAATTCATGTTCAACTTAGCAAAATTTTAACTAAGTGAACTGTCCTGATGACCTTGGAGGATTTAATAAGAAATTTGTCCTAAGACAGCAAAGCACTATCTAGTATATAGGTTATCATCAGTAAAAAATGTTTTACGTTCTGACAAGATTTGTATATTTATTGTAAGAGGTTCCAAAACTCAGGATTCTTACCTCCCTCTAGAAACTGGCATCCTCAAGGCCTGATAGCCAACAAGAAATGTAGGATCCTATTCATTTCACCTGGCCTTAGAAACTGGCATCCTGAAAGTAGCCTATAGACAATTGCTGTGAGTTCTGGTGCTGTCATATCAATTCTTTTTTTTTGGATAGGCAGAGTTGACAGTGAGAGACAGAGAGAGTTATAGACAGTGAGAGAGAGACAGAGAGAAAGGTCTTCCTTCCACTGGTTCACTCCCCTAATAGCCACCACAGCCAGTGCTGTGCTGATCAGAAGCCAGGAGCTGGGTGCAGGGCCCAAGCACTTGGGCCATCCTCCACTGCCCTCCCAGGCCACAGCAGAGAGCTGGACTGAAAGAGGAGCAGCCAGGACTAGTACCAGGCGCCCTAACTGGGACTAGAACCTAGGGTGCCAGCACTGCATGCAGAGGATTAGCCTAGTGAGCCATGGCACCAGCCCATCATATCAATTCTGTGCAGTTCCTTCTTCCAAGGAATGGGCTACTCACAAGGCTCTTACACAATCTTCTTTCTTCCTTAGTTGACAGTGTATAAGTGTCATCAGTTTTCTTTACATTTCTCTTTGCAGATTCTGGCTCAAACTAGCTAGCTACACTTTTATCTCCACTTAGTGGTTTTAAGTAGATTTCCAGGTCTTTAATGCAAGTCTTTCCAAACTCATTGTGTTTATTCTCACCTAGATTATGAAACTTTTCATTTACTGATGACCTACTACTTGAGCTCTGTTTGGATAGTTCAAAATTAACAGGAAGAACATTACTGTTTGTACTGATGGCAGTCAGGTCAAAAGGACAATCTTTGGTGACGTTTATTCTAGCAGATTTTTCAAACTGTGTGGACAATCTAGACTGAAGAAGTCATTCTGCCCATTCTTATCAAATTCATTACAGTATTTTGGACATAACAGAAATTATGTCCACTGAGCTTCCTGCATAGGCACTGTGGAAGCTGAATCCTTCACTAAGCTATTTAGTAAAACACTCTTTGATGTGTAGAGCTTTGTAAGCTGAGGGGGCCTGAATGGGGTTTATAGGAGCCTTTCCTGGGAGCCCTGAGATGGAGTGGCTTGGCTTGAAGATTCCTCATTTAGCTAGAGCAGAGTTCAGCAGTGACTTTATGACCTTAAACTCCTTGAGGAACCAAGGAATAGGTGAGTTGGTGCCCTTAATAGCCAGAAGATGAAGCCCACCTCAAGACCCACCGCCTTTCTCTCACTCTTTTCTTTCCATTCTATTTACATCCTTAGAAATAGCCCCTTTTCCTCATCAAAGTGCTATTTCTTTCCTGTTTTCTGTATGCAACCCTAATCTACTAGCAAGGGATTACTGATCAGACAGCTGATTACATTTCATTATCCATAGAAAAAAATTAAAATAGAGAAGATATGTCATTTTTGAATTATATTGCACACTGATCAATTTATATTTAGTGATCCTTGAATATTTCTTCAACAAGAATTTTTACTTTCTGATATTCTAGAATGTATGTTTATAATAGCTGCTATATTTTTCTTCCATTGGTGGCAAAATTTGTAACATTACTTTATAATTAGTACATATCTTTGTGTATTATTAAACACCTAGTACATTCCTTTTACAGCTATTAAAATTACACAATAACATAAAATCTTCTGAACCAAATTCTAAACATCTTTGAGAGTTCGCTATTAAATACACGAAAATAGATGGAGTAAATGCATAAAAATTGATGAGAAAAGTAAGTTTACCAGAATGCCTTCATAGTACCTAACTCTTGGTGCTAGGTACAGATTCCTCTATACAGATGATTAGGAACCCAGAGTCTGTACCTGGGATGGATTCATGCATTTAAAGAATCGAGCTAAATAAGGAAATAAGAAAGACTTTTACTCAAATGACAAAGAATGGAATTAAGAATGATTCAGGGGCAAAACCAAGTCTAGACATTCCTTCTAGCCAGATCACCAATCAAAAAGACAGAACCGGAGAAACTGAGCAAGAGGCACAGAAGAAAATGAGAGAAACAGAACAAGATTTGAGTAGTCTAAAAAGGAACCACACTGTTATTAATGTGGTATCCCTATCTTGATGGCATGAATGAACTGTAAGAATATAGCCAGTCAGGACACTGTGCAACAAAACTATCTATAAAAACGCATTGATTTTCATTCAAGCCCAATGACCCTGAATATCACAAAAAGACCCTCTACCCTTACTGGCTGAGGAATCTCATGTTGTTATTATCACCATGGTCTCCTGGCTGAATTAAATATATATTCTAGTCATAGCATCACTACTTCTTGATCAAAGTCTGAGGCTGGTACACCTTATTTGTGGACCTAGGTCTTGTGTTTGTATCTTAACTCACCTGGGACTAGGAAAGCAAACAGGCATCTTTACCTATTTTTTAATGTTTTTTTTTTTAAATTCCTAATGAATTTTTAACATTCAATATGATTTGTAGATAAGAACATAATGATATCCCTTCCCTCCATTCCTCCTTTCATCTCTCTCCTTCCCACCTTCTTTCTTTCTCTTTTTCTAAGTTTTTGAGATAACATTTTAAAATTACATTACAATAAAAAGGCTTAATACTTCACTGAATAAGAAGTTTAACCAGGAAAAAGCAAAAAGATGCAGGGAAAGGTGAATAGCTTGACCAGGCTGGCTTTACTACCCAGTGGGGAAAACATATAAGGAATTTGCATAACACAGCTGTGCAAATGGAGCTGTGGGAACACAGAGATACTCCTGAGAATAACCCAGATACCCTATTTGATTTCACACCACCTGAAAAAATGAGGATAGAGGTCAATGTAAAAAAAAACTATCCAGCAGCTGGGTTTCCTGTCTTGAATTAAGCCCAGAGGCAGAATAGATGGTTTGCTGTTTGCTGTGAACAAGGTTGAAGAAGTTTTACAAGTACCTCCAATGAGAGTATATGAGGGAGCCACCTTTTACACAATGTATTATCTAAAGTTAGTTGGAAAATGCCACGTTCAGGTCTGCACTACTACCTTGCATGCTTCAAGACTCTGAAGGAGTACTGGGGGGTATTCAGAAAAAGCTGGGAACAAATGTTGGGAAAACTACACCTGGCAAGCTTCACTCTTAAACAGGTGGAATGTCTAGGGGCCTGTGCACCAATAACTCAAATTAATGACAACTACTATGAGGTTCTAACATCTAAGGATATTGAAGAAACTGTGGATGAGCTGAAGACTGGAAAAATTCCAAAACCTGGCCAAGGAATGGACACCTCTCTTGTGAGCCAGCTGGAGTTCTTACCTCTTGGGTTGAGACCTGGATTTGGTGTGCAAGCAGGCCTTTAATTCATATACAACAGTAAAATTGTCACAGGACAAATAAATCTGAAGCTTGTGTATAAAAATATTTAAAGGCAAAAAGACCCCAGTTAGTGGGAATATAGGTAAGAGCTATAAACAATAATTGAATGGAAAAAAGATCCAGTTCGCTCACATTCAGTAAATTTTAAAGTAATCACAAATCATTAAACCTATGGTAGTGAAGTAGGCAGGCATATAGATTAAAATGGATTAGGTTTGTGAGCTGGAAGACCACGCCTTCGCCACGCCCCTGTGTGACTTCATGCCCCTACCTGGCTACGCCTGTGTGCCCACTAGCCAATCAGGTTAATTAACCACTCCCCTTTGGAAGTGAGTTAAAAGCCTGGGATACGATGTATCAGGCCCCCTTCTCTTTTCCCTGGCCTATTGACAGGAGGGGGCTTGCTGTAGCCCTGCTCCTTCAGGCTTCCTGGCCTAGATGCTCCTCCATGTGGATGGTTCCTGGTGCTCGGTATGAACCCAAATTTACCTTTCTCTTAGATAAAGCTCTCACTTTCCTATGCACCTTTCGCACTAAATCAAAGCTTAAAACGTACCATGCTACCGCATTTATCTGTGCCCATATTTGGAACACTTCTGTAAATATTAGGCAAGAACCCTCTTGCGCTTATTAATATTGGGGATTTATTAGTAAGTATATGGTGAAATCGTATGGCACCCCAAATTCTGGTATCACATGTGGCACCCCAATGGCACTTCTAGGGAACACTAAAGGGCCACAATTTTGTATGAATTTTAGGGGGTCATCTCCGATTTCAGTAGTACAATATTATTGACCATATGTTTGATAAAGGCATTAAAGTTTTACAAAACCATATTTACAGTAATAATGGTACACACAGACATCTATTTCTTCTTTCTTTTTTTTTTTTTTAATTTTAGCCCCACATATAAGGGAGAACACGCAGTATATGTCTTTCTGGGTCCAGCTTATTTCACTCAACATGATTCACTCCAGTTACATCCATTTTGCTATAAATGGCAGAAATTTATTTTTTATAGTTGAATAATATTCCATTGTGTCTATAAACATATTTTCTTATCCATTCCTCTTATGATGGACAGCTTGGCTGCCTCCACATTTTGGCTACTGTGAACTGTGCTGATATCTCTGATGCATTGTCTTCAGGTCTTTTGGGTACACCTGGGTCATCAGCCAAGTCTATTTCTAGTTTTCTCAAAGACATCTCCACACGGTTTTCCACAGGGCTGCACTAATTTGCCTTCCCACCAACAGTGTATAAGTGTCCCTATTTGTTCACATCCTCACCAGCGTTTGTTACTCCCTGTGTTTAGATTTTAGCCATTCTCACAGGGTTGAGGAGATATCTTGTTGTGGTTTCGAATTGCACTTCCCTGATGGCTAGTAATGTTGAACATTTTTTCATATACTTTTTGGCCATTTGTATTTCTTCTTTTGAGAACTGTCTATGGAAGTCCTTTGCCCATTTCTGAAATACATTGATTGTTTTTGTTGTCCAGTTTTTTATTTGCTGATATTTTTGGAATATTAACCTTTTGTCAGATAGGTGGTTTGCAAATATGTAAACACCCATTCTGTTGGATATCTCTTCACCCCATTGATCATTTCCTTTGTTATGCAAAAGCTTCCAAGTTTGATACATTCTCATTTGTTTAGTTTTTGTTGCCTGTGCTTTGTAGATCTGGTCCAAGAAGTCATTCCCTATTCAAATGTCTTGGAGTGTTTCCCTTACATTTTCTTCCAGGAACTTCTTAGTCTCAGGTCTTAAATTTAGGTCTGTGATCCATCTTGAGTTGATTTTTGTGTATGGTGCGAGATATGGATTTAAATTCATTCTTCTATTTATATATATCCAGTTTTGCCAGCACCATTTGCTGAAGTGATTATCTATACTCCATTGTGTGGTCTAAGCTCTTTTGTCAAAAATCAGTTGACTGCACATACATGTATTAATTCTGGGCTCTCTATTCTGTTCCATTGCTCTATATATCGGTATTTATGCCAGTGCCTGTCTGTTTTAATTACTATAGTTTTGTAGTATGATTTAAAATCAGGTATTAGGATGCCTCTAGTTTTTTGTTTTTGTTTTTGTTTTTCCTTGCTGAGGGTCCCTTTGGCTATTTGTGGTGTTTTGTGATTTCATATGAATGTTAAAATTATTTTTTCTAACACTTTTAAGAATGCCATTGATATTTTGATAGAGATTCCTTTGGATCTGTAAATTGCTTTAGGTAGTATGACATTTTAATAATATTGATTCTCCCAATTCGTGAGCAAGAAATATCTTTCCATGTTTTGTGTCTTTTTATGATTTCTTTCATCAATGTTTAATAATTGTCATTGTAGAGATCTTTCATTTCTTAAATTTCTTAAAGAAATTATTCTGTTTGTCCTATTAAATTATTAAATTTATTCCGAAATATTTGAATTTTCCTAAATATTTGAATATTACTAAATATTTGAATTTTTCTGGCTATTAGAAATGTGTTTTTTCTTCTTGGTTTACCTTTCTGTTTGTTAATCTTTCACATACATAACAGCTACTGTTTCTGTATGTTTATTTGTAATCTACAACTTTGCTCAGTTGGTTTATCAATACCAACAACTTATTTGGAAGAGTGTTTAGATTTTTCCATGTACAACATCATGTCATCTCCAAACATGGATAATTTGACTTACTCCTTTCCAGTTTTGATACCCTTTATTTCTTTCTCCTCCTTAACTACTCTTGCTAAAATTTCCAGTACTATGTTGAATAAGAGTGGTGAAGGTGGACATCCTTGTTTGGTTCTAGATCTGAGGAGTTCATCATTTTCCAGATTCAGCATGATATTGGTTGTTGGTTTGTGATATGAAGCCTTTATAATTTTGAGGAATGTTCCTTGTATATGCAATTTGTGGAAGATTGTTATCATGAAGGGTGTTGAATCTGATCAAATGGTTTCTCTGCATCTACTGAGATGCACATATGTTTTTCATTATTCATTCTGTTGTGATTTATGATGTATATTGATTTGTACTGTTGAATCAGCTTTGCATTTCTGAGATAAATCCTTCTTGATTTTGATGGATGTTCTTTTTGATATAGTTTTGGAATTGATTTGGTAGTAGTTTGTTGAGAATATGCATCTATGTTCATCAAGGATATAGGTCTGTAGTTTTCATGTCATATCTATTTGGATTTGGTATCAAAGTAGTGCTGGTCTCATAAAAAGAGTTTGACAGAATTCCATATTGTTCAATATTTTTGAATAGTTTGAATAGTGTTAGAATTACTCCCTCTTTGAAAGTTCCTTAGAATTCAGTTGTAAAGCCATCAGGTCTTGGACTTTTCCACTGTTTCTTTTCCCTGTTCCTGTCATATTGCACAATGTCATTCAATATTGTTATCAGCCACTCTACCAAAATTACATCCTCAATTGGAGCCAGAAATAATCAGCATAAAATTTAAGGTTATAATGTTTTATACCTTTTATTCCAATATCTGCAAACTAATAGAACATGTAGTTATGAAAGAAGGAAGTAAAATGTCATATAAACATTATGGAGATATTATTTCTATTTGCATCTTGGACCTAGTCTAGAATTTTGACTGAAAGAGAAAGAATAATATTTATTGTTATTCATAATTTATGTCACATCACATAAGATTATACTTTATTTGCCTCAATTTTTGTCCCATATATGGTAAACTAGTTTAGTCTTCTTCCATGTTATTTCAGTATTTCTCAAAACCAGCTGCTTGTTGATAATAACATCCATGATAAGTGAGATCCATCGTTACTAGTCAGTATCTTATAGATTATCACAAAGTTGAACAAGGCAACCAGTACAGATGTAGATGTAGGAGCCAGAAGAAATTTGCAAATAAAAAAAAGAAAAAAATAAAGAAATAAACTGATATATACATTATAGGATTCTACTGTATTGGTGACAAATCACATTCTCCTCTATGATGGTGAGCATTTTACCAAGCAGCTGACAATGTTCAGATAGTGGTAAAAACAGAAGACAAAAATTGTTTATTGTCTAGAGAAAGCTGGTAGCCAACTGACTATTGGTATGAAAGATTCATGTGATTGAAACTATGAAAAAATTCACTATTACCACTGTGAGCACATAGATATGGGGCTACACAGAGAGAAAGGTATTGACCCAAATGGACACAGCAGATTTCCTTTTCTATTTAGATATTAGGAATTCCTTCCGCAATGGAAATATTTTCATACTCTGAACCTTCTTTGAAAAAGCTATGAGCTTTCAAAAAATGATTGGCATCTATGTTTTAATCTGTCTCTTGTCATCCTCATATATCATCAATAATGATCAATGAATTCATGCATTTCTACTTTTAGCTTATCTCAGACAAAGTATAGAAGGTATACTACTTCAAAGTTCACTCAAGGAATTATTTTCTGGTTGTATTATCCTTTGGAACATTCATAAGTAGATTTTTCCATCACTGAATCACACTTCCAGCTGCTATATGCATATGGCATGGAGCCTGACAGCAAATGAAAATATTTTTCTCTTTAGTCATCTGGTGGTTAGAAATTCCCAAGGAGGCCATTAATGATATTAAGTTGAGAGAGTGGTGGGACTGGAATAAGATTGTCCTACTGGTAATGTGAATCACCAGTTCATGCAAACTATATGTGCTTCCCGAACTTTTGTGGGCAAAATTCTATCTTTCACTAATGTGCTTACCAGGACATCAGAAAACCCACACTTCTTGAACTCAGGGAGTTTGATCTCCTAATTAGTCTCATGGTTGGGCATTGAAGTATTTGTTAGCTTTTTTTTTTTTTTTGACAGGCAGATTTAGACAGTGAGAGAGAGAGACAGAGAGAAAGGTCTTCCTTCTGTTGGTTCACCCCCCAAATGGCCACTCTGACCGGCTCGCTGCGCCAATCTGAAACCAGGAGCCAGGTGCTTCTCTTGGTTTCCCATGCGGGTGCAAGGCCCAAGCACTTGGGCCATCCTCCACTTCCCTGCCAGGCCACAGCGAGAGCTGGACTGGAAGAGGAGCAACCAGAACGGAATGCGGTGCCCTGACCAGGACTAGAACCTGGAGTGCTGGCGCTGCAGGTGGAGGATTAGCCTAGTGAGCCGCGGAGCTGGTCCTTTGTTTGCTTTTAAAGACTTTATTTTTATAGCATTTTTACTTTCACTGGAAAATTGAGAAGACTATAGAGAGATTTCCCATATTCACTCTGCCCCCAAACAGGTATAGGAGGGAAGTGTCACTATGTTCTTAAATCTGTCTATATGAAATACATGAAATTTGTTCACCTCATATAAATAAAAATTATTTTAAAAAAAAGATTCTTCAACAGAGTGCTACAATTGATGATCCTCCATTGACATATTGGAGTCATCTGAAGTCCATAGTTTACCTACTTTATTTATTTATTTTATGACAGGCAGAGTTAAACAGTGAGAGAGAGAGACAGAGAGAAAGGTCTTCCTTTCTGTTGGTTCACCCCTCAAATGGCTACTACGGCCACGCGCGCTGTGCCGATCCAAAGCCAGGAGCCAGGTGCTTCCTCCTGGTCTACCACATGGGTGCAGAGCCCAAGCACTTAGGCCATCCTCCACTGCCTTCCCAGCAGAGAGCTGGACTGGGAGAGGAGCAACTGGGACTAGTTCCCAGTGCCCCAACCGGGACTAGAACCAGGAGTGCCGGTGCTGCAGGCAGAGGATTAGCCTAGTGAGCCGCGGCTCTGGCCAGTTTACCTACTTTAAAGTTCAGTCTTATGGCACATTCTGTAGGTTTGGAAAAATGTATGATGACGTGTATCCACTATTATAGTACTACCAAAGCATTTTCACCTCTGTGCTCTCAGTCCCTCCATAGTATATTGCTTTGAACTTTATTTTTGTAATTTTTTAAATACAGTATATATAAAGTAAGATAATGGTATAGTAAATCCCCAAGTATCTATACCCCCTAGTTATTCAATAATTAGAAACATATAGACATTCTTGTTTCTCTATGCCTACCACTTTCAGCACTGACTATATAAAAACAAATATCAAAAACATTATCATTTTAACCATAAATAATTCAATAGATATCTTATGAATAAGAACTCTCTTCAGAAATATACAATGATAGTATTACTGCATCCAAAAATCAATAATTATTTATACCCAGTTTCAAATATTCCCTTGGGTGCATACATATATTTTAATGTTGGCTTGTTAAACTCAAAATTCGAGCCAGTCCTACATGATAGTGAATATATTGATTAGGTATTTTAATTCATACTAATTACATCATCTTTTCTATTGTTATACATTTATTGAATAAGACAAGATTTTTGTGGAATTTCTCATGTTTAGGATTTCACTATTTGCTGCTGCAATTTCATTTTATCTTGTTAAATCTCCTGTGTCCCCCACATAATTAAATATATCCAAGTTCAACAGCTTTCTCCATTAGCATGATGTTGACTGTAGGCTTCCATGTACTGCCTATATTATGTTGAGGTTTGCTCCTTCTCTAATCAATTTTTTCAGGTTCTTTTTATCATGAAAAGGTTTTGCATTTTTTTGAATTCTGTTTCTGTATCTATTGGGATTTCATCTTTCATTTTGTTGATGTATCTTGTATATTGATTTGTGTATATTGAGTTATATCTGCATCTCTGGGATAAGTCCCACACAGGGTAGATGATCTTTTTGATGTATTGCAGGATTCAGTTGCAAGTATTTTGTTGAGGAATTTTGTACCTATGTACCTCAAGAGTATTTGTTTTCATGTCTATTTTATTTTTGTTATACTCTTATCTATTTTTGGAATTATTAAAGTTACTCAAATGGGTTTGGAATGGTTACCTCCCTTTCAATTGTTACAATAGTTTGAGAATAATTCTTATTAGTTGTTCCTTGAAATTTGGTAGAATTCATCAGTAAGGCCATCTAGTCTTGGACTTTGCTGGGAAGCTATATTACTGATTCAATATCAACCTTGTTTATTGGTCTATTCAGATTTTTTTTTAATATCTTCATGCTGCAATTTTGGAAATTATATGCGTATAGAAATCTACACATTGGCCGGCGCCGTGGCTCAATAGGCTAATCCCCCGCCTTGCGGCACCAGCACATGGGGTTCTAGTCCCGGTCGGGGCGCAGGATTCTGTCACAGTTGCCCCTCTTTCAGGCCAGCTCTCTGCTGTGGCCAGGCAGTGCAGTGGAAGATGGCCCAAGTCCTTGGGCCCTGCACCTGCATGGAAGACCAAGAGAAGCACCTGGCTCCTGGCTTCGGATCAGTGTGGTGCGCTGGCTGCAGCGCACCGGCTGCGGAGGCCATTGGAGGGTGAACCAACAGCAAAAGGAAGACCTTTCTCTCTGTCTCTCTCTCTCAGTGTCTAACTCTGCTGTCAAAAAAAAAAAAAAAGAAAGAAAAAGAAAGAAATCTACACATTTGTTCAAGATTTCCCAATCAGTCATTCATGATGATCCCTAAAGATTCTTTTCATTTATCTTATCAGCTATAATAACTGTTTTTTCATCTCTAATTTTACTGTATGTGCTCTCTTTTTTGCTGCTTAGACTGGATAATGGTTTATCAATTTTGTTCATTTTTTTGTAAAAAATCGGCTCCTCATTTCATTGATCTTTTGTACTGCTTTTTTATTTCTATTTTGTTTTTTGTTCTCTAAATTTTAAGTTTTCTTTACAAATTTTGGGTTTGGTTTCTTCCTAATTTAGATGAATTGTTAGATTATTTATTTGATATCATCCCTTTCCTTTTGGTATAGTTTATAGGTTTTGATATATTGTGTTTTCAAGGTCATTAGTTTCAAGAATCCTTTTCAATTTCCCTTTGGTTTCTAATATGGTTCATTGCTCATTCAGCTGCATGTTGTTCAGCATCCAAATTTGTATAATTTCTTTTTTTTTTTTTTTTTTTTTGTGACAGGCAGAGTGGACAGTGAGAGAGAGAGACAGAGAGAAAGGTCTTCCTTTTGCCGTTGGTTCACCCTCCAATGGCTGCCGCGGATGGCGCGCTGCGGCCGGCGCACCGTGCTCACCCGATGGCAGGAGCCAGGTGCTAGGTGCTTTCCCCTGGTCTCCCATGGGGTGCAGGGCCCAAGCACTTGGGCCATCCTCCACTGCACTCCCGGGCCACAGCAGAGGGCTGGCCTGGAAGAGGGGCAACTGGGACAGGATCCAGCGCCCCGACCGGGACTAGAACCCGGTGTGCCGGCGCTGCAAGGCGGAGGATTAGCCTGTTGAGCCACGGCGCCGGCCTCAAATTTGTATAATTTCTAGGGTTTCTTTTGTTGTTAATTTTCAGCTTCATCCCATTGTGTTAAGGGAATATATGTGATTTAACTCAAATTGGTTTGAATTTGTTTCATGGACATGTTTCATGGCACAGTGTATGGTCTATCCTAGAAAATGTCCCACGCACTACTGAAAAGAATGTGGTCAGCGCCTAGGCTCACTAAGCTAATCCTCTGCCTGTGGCGCCGGCACAAAGGGTTCTAGTCCCGGTTGGGGCGCTGGATTCTGTCCTGGTTGCCCTTCTTCCAGTCCAGCTCTCTGCTGTGGTCCAGGAGTGCAGTGGAGGATGCCCCAAGTGCTTGGGCTCTGCACCCCATGGGAGACCAGGAGAAGCACCTAGCTCCTGGCTTTGGATCAGTGTGGTGCACCGGCCAGAGCATGCCAGCTGCAGTGGCCATTGGAGGGTGAACCAACGGCAAAGGAAGACCTTTCTCTCTGTCTCTCTCTCTCACTGTCTACTCTGTCTGTGAAAAATCAATAAAATCAATAAAAGATAATTTCTCAGAGATGAAAAAGGAAACGTAACAACAGACACCACAGAAATAAAAAGAATCATCAAAAATTACTACAAGGACTTGTATGCCAGCAAACAGGGAAATCTATCAGAAATGGATAGATTCCTGGACACTTGCAACCTATCTAAATTGAACAAGGAAGACATAGAAAACCTAAACAGACCCATAACTGAGACAGAAATTGAAACAGTAATAAAGGCCCTCCCAACAAAGAAAAGCCCAGGACCAGATGGATTCACTGCTGAATTCTACCAGATATTTACAGAAGAGCTAACTCCAATTCTTCTCAAACTATTCAGAACAATTGAAAAAGAGGGAATCCTCCCAAATTCTTTTTATGAAGCCAGCATCACCTTAATTCATAAGCCAGAAAAAGATGCAGCACTGAAAGAGAATTACAGACCAATATTCCTGATGAACATAGATGCAAAAATCCTCAATAAAATTCTGGCCAATAGAATGCAAGAACACATCAGAAAGATCATCCACCCAGACCAAGTGGGATTTATCCCTGGTATGCAGGGATGGTTCAATATTCGCAAAAAAATCAACGTGATACACCACATTAAGAGACTTCAGAAGAAAAAAATATGATTATCTCACTAGACGCAGAGAAAGCATTTGATAAAATACAACACCCTTTCATGATAAAAACGCTAAGCAAACTGGGTATGGAAGGAAAATTCCTCGATACAATCAAAGCAATTTATGAAAAACCCACGGCCAACATCCTATTGAATGGGGAAAAGTTGGAAGCATTTCCACTGAGATCTGGTACCAGACAGGGATGCCCACTCTTACTACTGCTATTCAATATAGTTCTGGAAGTTTTAGCCAGAGCTATTAGGCAAGAAAAAGAAATTAAAGGGATACAAATTGGGAAGGAAGAACTCAAACTATGCCTCTTTGCAGATGATATGATTCTTTATTTAAGGGACCGAAAGAACTCTACTAAGAGACTATTGGAACTGATAGAAGAGTTTGGCAAAGTAGCAGGATATAAAATCAATGCACAAAAATCAACAGCCTTTGTATACACAGGCAATGCCACGGCTGAGGAAGAACTTCTAAGATCAATCCCATTCACAGTAGCTACAAAAACAATCAATACCTTCGAATAAACTTAACCAAGGATGTTAACGATCTCTACGATGAAAATTACAAAACCTTAAAGAAAGAAATAGAAGAGGATACCAAAAAATGGAAAAACCTTCCATGCTCATGGATTGGCAGAATCAATGTCATCAAAATGTCCATTCTCCCAAAAGCAATTTACAGATTCAATGCAATACCAATCAAAATACTGAAGAGACTCTTCTCAGATCTGGAAAAAATGATGCTGAGATTCATATGGAGACACAGGAGACCTGGAATAGCTAAAGCAATCTTGTACAACAAAAACAAAGCCGGAGGCATCACAATACCAGATTTCAGAACATACTACAGAGCAGTTGTTATCAAAACGGCATGATACTGGTACAGAAACAGATGGATAGACCAATGGAACAGAATAGAAACACCAGAAATCAATCCAAACTTCTACAGCCAACTTATATTTGATCAAGGAGCTAAAACCAATCCCTGGATTAAGGACAGTCTATTCAATAAATGGTGCTGGGAAAACTGGATTTCCACATGCAGAATCATGAAGCAAGATCCCTACCTTTCACCTTACACAAAAATTCACTCAACACGGTTTAAAGACTTAAATCTATGACCTGACACCATCAAATTATTAGAGAGCATTGGAGAAACCCTTCAAAATATAGGTACTGGCAAAGACTTCCTAGAAAAGACCCTGGAGGCGCAGGCAGTCAAAGCCAAAATTGGCTATTAATATTGCATCAAATTGAGAAGTTTCTGTACTGCAAAACAAACAGTCATGAGAGTGAAGAGGCAACCGACAGAATGGAAAAAAATATTTGCAAACTATGCAACAGATATAGAGTTGATAACCAGAATCTACAAAGAAATCAAGAAACTCCACAACAACAAAACAGACAATCCAATTAAGAGATGGGCCAAGGACCTCAATAGACATTTTTCAAAAGAGGAAATCCTAATGGTCAACAGACACATGAAAAAATGCTCAAGATCACTAGCAACCAGGGAAATGCAAATCAAAACCACAATGAGTTTCCACCTCACCCCGGTTAGAGTGGCTCACATTCAGAAATCTACCAACAATAGACGCTGGAGAGGATGTGGGGAAAAGGGGACACTAACCCACTGTTGGTGGGAATACAAACTGGTTAAGCCACTTATGGAAGTCAGTTTGGAGATTCCTCAGAAACCTGAATATAACCCTACCATACAACCCAGCCCACTCACTCCTTGGAATTTACCCAAAGGAAATTAAAATGGCAAACAAAAAAGCTGTCTGCACCTTAATGTTTATTGCAGCTCAATTCACAGTAGCTAAGACCTGGTCAACCCAGATGCCCATTAACAGTAGACTGGATAAAGAAATTATGGGACATGTACTCTGTAGAGTTCTATACAGCAGTCAAAAACAATGAAATATGGTCATTTGCAACAAAATGGAGGATTCTGGAAAACATTGTGCTGAGTGAATTAAGCCAGTCCCAAAGGGTCAAATATCACATGTTCTACCTGATCAGCGACAACTAACTGAGCACCAAAGGGGAAACCTGTTGAAGTGAAATGGACACTATGAGAAACAGTGACTTGATCAGCTCTTGTGCTGACTGTTGATGTACAATGTAATACTTTATCCATTTTAGTATTTTTCTTTGTTTTGTTTTTGTACTATTGGTTGAACTCTGTAATTAACACACAATTATTCTTATGTGTTTAAATTTTAACTGAAAAGTGATCCCTGTGAAATATAGGAGTGGGAATAAGAGAGGGAGGAGATGTACAATTTGGGACATGCTCAATCGGACTTGCCCCAAATGATGGAGTTAGAATCGTGCCAGGGGATTCCAATACAATCCCATCAAGGTGGCATGTACCAAGGCCATCTCACTAGTCAGAGTGATCAATTTCAGTTCACAATTGATCACATTGATAGGTCTAAGAGTCAAAGGGATCACACAAACAAGACTAGTGTCTGCTAATACTAACTGATAGAATCAAAAAGGGAGAGAATGATCCAACATGGGAAGCGGGATACACAGCAGACTCATAGGATGGCAGATGTCCTAAATAGCACTCTGCCATTCAGATCTGATTAAAAAGCCCATGAGAGTATTTTAGGCATGGAAAGCCAAGACACTCTGGAAAAAAAAAATAAAGAAGACCTAAATGAAAGATCTCTTTGAGTGAGATCCTAGTGGAAAGAACGGAGCCATCAAAGAAGGAGGTACCTTTCTCTGAAGGGAGGAGTGAACTTCCACTTAGACTATGACCATGTTGGAATAAGATTGAAGTCGGTGAACTCAAAAGGCTTCCATAGCCTTGGCAACTCATGACTAGAGCCTAGAGAGATTACTGATGCCATAAACAAGAGTGTCAAATTGTTAAATCAACAACAGGAGTCACTGTGTCCTTACTTCTCATGTGGGATCTGTCCTTAATGTGTTGTACAATGTGAAGTAATGGTATAACTAGTACTGAAACAGTATTTTACGCTTTGTGTTTCTGTGTGGGTGCAAACTGATGAAATCTTTACTTAATATATACTAAATCGATCTTCTGTATATAAAGATAATTGAAAATGAATCTTGATGTGAATGGGATGGGAGAGGGAGTGGGAGATGGGAGGGGTGCGAGTGGGAGGCAAATTATGGGGGGGGGGGAAGCCATTGTAATCCATAAACTGTACTTTGAAAATTTATATTTACTAAATAAAAAAAAAGAAAAAGAAAAGAATGTGTATTCTGCAAATTTTGAAGGTAAAATGTAATGATATCTTTACAGAAAAGTAAGGGTGAGTACTTGATGCCACCCATTAATCCTCATGTCACTTTAAAAGATAGACAACAGAACATTCTGTGCATCCTGAGGCTCAAAGTACCACCTATGGAATTTTATTGACATATTGTTGAAACTGAGCCTCTTCGAGTCTCATTTTATTTTAATATTTTTATTTTTATTTTAATATTTTACAGTGATGCAAGACTAGTGCAAAATTTCTCCATATACTGATTCATTTCAACTGATTCCCCTAATTACTATTTGCTACTTTTCTTTTTTTATCCTCTTCCTTTTTTTCCTATTCTTCTCCTCTCTTTTGCTTTTCTTTCTCTTTCCCCTCCTCTTTCTCTCTCTCTCTCTGACACACACACATACACTCTCTCATGTAAACATACATGCATATATATAATATATATTTATGTATTCACATGTGAGTATTTTTCTGAACCATTCAAGAAATATGACCTTTCTCTAAACATTTCAGGGTATATTTTCTATAAATAAGGACATTTCAGAAAGCTGGAAGCCTGTTCACTGACATCTGGAATGAGACAAAATGTCCACTCTCACCACTTTTATTCAGTATAGTCCTGGATCTTTTAGCCAGGGCCATTAGGAAATAATAGCAAGAGAACACAAATTAGAAAGGAAGAAGAGAAATTACCCTGTTTGCAAGTGGCATGGCTTAAAATGGTTTAAAATGTCCACATTTGTGGTTTGGAATAATTAATACTATCAAAATGTCCATACTCTCCAATACAGTTTACAGATGCAATTCCCATCAAAATTTTAAGGATATTTGTCAAAGAGCTAGAAGAAATAATTCTAAAATTTGTATGGAAACACAAAAGACCACAAGTAGGCACAGCCATAAAGC
The DNA here is from genome assembly GCA_949820135.1 of Sylvilagus floridanus. NCBI lineage: Eukaryota > Metazoa > Chordata > Mammalia > Lagomorpha > Leporidae > Sylvilagus > Sylvilagus floridanus. The sequence continues at coordinate 131,700,286 of OX463236.1, read as the reverse complement.
AATAAGAACAAAGCTGGAGGCATCACAATGTCATATTTTAAAACTTACTACAGCAGGGCCAGTGTTGTGGTGTAGTGGGTAAAGCTGCTGCCTGCAGTGCCAGCATCCCATATGGGCGCTGGTTCCAGTTCTGGCTGCTACACTTCCTATCCAGCTCTCTGCCATGGCCGGGTAAAGCAGTAAAAGATGACTCAAGTCCTTGGGGCCCTGCACCTGCATGGGAGTCCCGGAAGAGCTCCTGGCTTCGGATTGGCACGACTTCAGTGATTATGGTCATCAGGGGAATGAACCAGTGGATGGAAGACCTATCTCTCTCTCTCTCTCTCTCTCTCTCTCTCTCTCTCTCTCTCTGCCTCTCTGTAACAAATAAATAAATTGTTTTTATTATTATTTTTTATTTGAAAGTCAGAGTTACACAGAGAGAAGATAGGCAGAGAGAGAGAGAGGTCTTCCATTTGATGGATCACTCCCATACTGACCACAGTGACCAGAGCTACGCTGATCCGAAGCCAGAAGCTAGGTGCCCTTCTTGGTCTCCTATATGAATGCAGAGGCCCAAGGACTTGGGCCATCTTCTGCTGCTTTCCCAGGCCACAGCAGAGAGCTGGATTGGAAGAGGAGGAGCCAGGACTATATGGGATGCCCGTACTTCAGGCCAGGGCATTAACCCACCGAGCCACAGCGCTGGCCCCAATAAATCATTTTATTCTTTAAAAGGACATACTACAGGGTTATCGTAACCAAAAAAAAAAAAAAACAAAAACAAAAAAAAACATGGAGCTGGCATACAAATAGATGTTTAGACAAAAGGCACAGAATAGAGACCCAGAAGTTAACCCACACATCTACAACTGATTAATCTGACAAATGTGCTAAAAACACTCCCTGGACAAAGGACAGTCTCTTCAACAAATGGTGTATTTCCACAGGCAAAATTTTGAAACAGTATTCCTACTTTACACTCTATACAAAAATCAACTGAAAGTGGATAAAGGAATTAAATTTAAGAGCTGAACTTATCAAACTATTAAAGAAAAACAAAGAGAAACAGTGCAAGGCATTGAACCAGGCAAATACATTTTGGGTGAGACCCCAAAACCACAAGCAATAAAATATAAAATATAAATGGGATCATATCAAACTATGAAGCTTCTGCACAACCAACAATAAACAATGTGAAGAGATAAACAGAATGGGAGAAAACATTTGGAAATTTATGCATCTGAAAAAAGGATTAATATCCAGAACATTTGATTTTGTGAATACAATGCATTGCTAAATTTTATGCAAGTATTACAGTCCTATGAAGTATGTTCCAAATCTTATGAAAATAGTTTTCAGTGTTCAAGTAAGGAAAGCACATTATACTTATTCTATTTGAAAACACAGAAGCCCAAGGCACCTATTTTTCTAGGATAGTTGCTCCAGCTGTTTCTTATATTACACAGCTGTCCTTAGAGTTTTTCATTTTCTATAACACACCACTCAGCCAGATATTTCCAACAGTTCTATTGTTCATGGCTCCCTAGTGAATATACAAACATCCTGCAAATGGTGTGACCTCGCACATTGCAAACACATGGACAGAACAACTAAACAGGGAGTTGCTATATCCTGACTCACTGTTTGTTAATAATTTAATGCCAGTGACAAATGTGGGTCAACACGTGCAGGAAGATAATTAAAGTTAACAAGAGATGCATAAATTAAGTAAAATGTGTGGGAGAGGAGCACATATTTATGAATGTGTTACAAGAGATAGAGCTCTACATTTAATGACTTGAAGGAAATAAGTACATTTCCAGAGGTTATCTTCTACCTTCTTTTAGTAATCCTGAATTGAGTGAACAAGGGAATATCTGGAGGGTTATATGTTTGGGGGCTAATTTTTAAATTGATAATAGAATCAGTCTCATAGTAAATCGGTTAACATGCTATTCCCATTAATGACTTGCAGGATATAGATGTATGAATTTGAGAAATGGTTGCATGAGAACTATCTGGGGATAGTATCTGGATAACTAGAAAAGGGGAAATGATATCAAAGAACAGAAAAAGAAGTGTTCTGAGGAAAAGTAACAGTCACAGCTAATAATTTTCATCACAGTATGTATTAGGATTAGTACTGAAGAGTTCTTGCATATTAACTCATTTTTTATCTTAAAATCCTTTAGGATTCATATGACTTTATCCACTTTTATAGATAAGGGAGCTTAATTGCTGTGAATCTGAGCATTTTGCCCAACTAACAAGGAATAGAGCCAGGCTTCATCCAGGTAGTGTGATTCCACAATCTGTGTCTTCAGCCATTTTGCTTCAGCTAAATTCAAGGGCATCTATGGTAAATTATTGAAATTGGGCAGCAGTACTTCTTGGCAATCTGTTTTCAAGAGCTTTTGCTAGATAAACTTACTATCAGGAAGAAATAGGATAAAGCTCGAGGTGTGTGTCTTACTACCAAAGGGATTGAGGCGATGCCTAGGAATCTAGGGTAGCACAAGAACTGGTTTTCAAAGTTAAAATTGGGGCAGACATTGTGGAGTGGGGGCTTACGCCACCACCTGGAATGTCCAAACCTACACCAGAGTGTCTGGGACCATGTCTCACCTCTTTTGATCCAGCATCCTGCTAAAGTGCCTGGGGAGGTAGCAGATGATAACCCAGGTACTTGGGCTCCTGTCACCCTAGCTTCATCGTGGCCCAGTCCTGACTGTTGCTGTCATGTGAGGAATGAACCAGCAGATGGATGAACTCTGTCTCTCCTTTCCTCTCCCTCTCCCTTATTAAATAATGCCTCTCTCTCTCCCTCTCTCTGTGCCACTCTGCCTTTCAAATAAATTAAATTAAAGTCCACTCTCTTGGGGTTCATATGGTAAGAAACCCTTTAATTTGTTCACTGAGCATTTGTTTATTGAGTATCTGCTATCCACCAGGCACTGGGGATGGTATGCTGAATAAGAGAGGTGTAGGTCTTGTCCTCATGAAAATCAAACTCTAGTGGATTTTTTGAGATGAAGAAATCAACTGGAAGGTTATGTACTCTCTTTTTATTTATTAAACAAGCATTTATTAAGCACATCCTTTTTGGCAACACTAACATAGGTACTTAGGAGTCAGAAAAAATAAATACTAAAATCTGATCAAAACATGCTTAGCAATAATTTTGTTCCAGGTACGTGGACACATGTGGTAAGGTAAGTAGGTAGGCAAATAAGTAGATAGTGGTACAGAAAAACACTAAAGACTTATGTGTGTGTGCAAAGCCTATTCTTACTTGATACTGCCATCTCTGACACAAGTTCAGTATATTTTTCAGTGTTACTTTAGCCTAACTATGATCTTTCTATTCAAATAATCTTGCTTATGTCATGACTGGAAGCACTTTATAGTGTTAATATACACTAATGTCTAGCTATAGTGAGTACAATGTTGTATACAGCTTCAATCTCAGTTGTATGTTGTTCACAGATATTTTTTCACATTTCAATAAGCATGTCATACAAAGTTTCCCACTATTTTTGTCCCTAACTGCAAGATAATCCTTCCTTAAAAGATCTCCACTTTCTCATTTGCTTTCGTTGGATTAGTATCTTATCTAAAAGACAATTTTGAACAATTTTACTTGACTAGTGTTTGTGCTACCAAGTTAAACAGGAATATTAATATTTTATTTAATTAGCATTGTTTAAGAAAATTATACAATAGACATCTTTTAAATCTAACATAGTACTTGAAATTCTGAAACATTTTGTGATGGGCAATATTATGGACCCTAGGTGAATTCATGAAAAGAGTTGTGCTAACTAACTACTCAAAACCTGCTTGAATTTGCATATAAAGTACTAACAAAGAGTACTAACAAGGAATCAACTATCCTAAAATGTGAGCAAAGCTTTAAAGATTTAAACTCTAGTAAGTAAAGATAAATTATTGTAGTTATAAAGTTTTGTCCTTTGAAAATGATGGTGTTGGATAGATAAAACATGATGTTAAAGCTCCTGAGATACTAAGATAAGGGTAGAATGTAAATAATCAGAGAGAATTGCATAACAAAGATTTCAAAATATAGTACATGATTAAAGTGAGCCAAGAGCAAGAACTTGTGATAGATTTAGATATCCCTCTGTGGTTTGGTGCATTTAACTCTTCTAGTGCAATTTTGCATTCAGCTGCTATTCCTTTACAATACACAAATGCTAATGTGCTATGAAAAATTTCATATAGACGTCCATGAATTATGTATTATACTGACACTACCCTCCATTTACCAATTGAATATGTTCTCATTCACCTTACAGAAGAAAATGTTGGAAAAGAGAACACTGAGTTCAATTACCCACATGTATTAACCATATGGAGAGCTTAATACTTGAGCTCAGCTTTTCTTTTAACAGGTTTTTACATGTTACAGATTTTACACCCATACGATGGAAATAAATTCGTCTAAATATAATTTTCACCTATGAAGAAATAATTTTCAACCTAGTATGTTCATCTAATGAGGTAGAAGTGTGATGTTATCCTTTGGGTAATAGTCTTGAGACTATATTTTACATTAAAATGAACTAGACTGTCTTTCTAGCCAACCTACTAATCAAAATATTCAAATGTGCATCTGCTAATGATGAATTGCTTTTTTGTATTAAATAAACCTTTTTGAATGGATAAATTCAAAATGGCACTTATTAACAAATTATGAGTCTCTAATATATTGTGATAGTCCATTTCTTTTTAAATTGTTATATTCATGGTTTCATTTCAAGACTATTTTCATAAAATATAAAGGATGGGGTCCTTAGTTCTCTTTAATCATTGGAAATAAGAACATAAACTTCTAGTAAAACACCATCATAAGTATATTAAGTTTTTTTAATTGGGGAATATTGTTATAACTTGGTGAATATGAGACCACAATAACTACCAGGTGCAAAATATTTCTCTAGAATGTTCAAGAGCACGACACAGGAGTAAACAATGTAGAATAGCTACATAGAATTATGCAAAAGGCAGGAGAGGGATTAGAAACCCAATATGAAATGTTTTATTTCCCCACTGAGCTGTTAGAGAGAAAGATGCAGACAAGAGGTAGGCTCATGAATACCAGACTACTTTTAAAATCCTCTTGGCAATTAATTAGAAATAATTAATATCAAAAGTCTGTAAACTCTCACCTGGCACAGCAAATGGACATACCCTTAAAATTACAGAGAACATGATTAAGAAGCACAAAAGCTTTTTCTTAAAATATTGCATGTACAGTCAAATGTTGATTTTTGCCTCATTTTTTTGTCATTTTATGCAATCAAAATTTAAGTATAACTAACAACCTAAAAAGAAAGTTGCATGACCACAATCATTTATCAAAGGATATGTCCTAGATTATTATTATTAAATTTACATATAAAAGTTTTACCTCTTGAATTAAAAAAAAAATCTTCAAAATTTTACTTTTTGAGAAATGCCACTATAGAAAATTCAGGGAAAGATAAAGCTCATGAATCTACTCTTCTCTATTTTTAAGTACCCCCCTTTTTTTTTTTTTTGCTGTTTCTTCTCATTTCCTCTCAACATTGCCTAGAAACAAAGCTTCTTAATGACATAATATTCTTGCATTATATTAAAGTATTAACAACAATTAAGAGAAGGTAAAATTTTTAAGAAAACTTTTATTTAATAAACCTTTTATTTAATAAAGTATGACTTTTGGATTATAGCTGCTTTTCCCCCCTTAATCACTCTCCCACCTTCAAACCATCCCATCTCCTACTCCCTCTCCCATCCCATTATTCATTAAGATTCATTTTTAATTATCTTTATATACAGAAGATCAACTTAGTAAATACTGTCATTGACCTAGATCTGAATCTGTCTATCCACCCTTCACTATACTTCAATAATTGCTTAAGATACTTTAAAGGGAAAAATATAAATTATATATAAATCATACATATATTTTCATATTCAAATATATATTTTCACATTTACTCTAGTAAATTCAGATCTAACTAACCTCTCAAATAAAAATAGGTTTCAGAGAAATTGAGGCCTGTCAACCCCTAGATGAACGTATAACACACATGTCTAGGGCAGTCCAGAATCTGCTACTGGGAAACAGGAAGAACAGCAATATTGAGGTTATCAGTGATGTAACTGGCAGGTGGCAAAGGTGAAAATTAAGTTTCTAAAAGCAGTGTAATTGTTTGTGAATAAATGCAGCAATCTCACCTTTAGGTAGCATGATACACATAAACAAGAAATGGAGTATGACTGGGTTTCAAAGAATGGCAATATAAGAAATTTGGGATGGACTTTTAGTCATTGCTTTGAGTAATGACCATTCATCAGGCAATGGACAGAACTGGGGAGATTTTTCTCCCTCACATTGAGGTACTCAGAATTGGTCTCAAGTAGATGCAGAAGTACCCATAGCTGAAGACACTAAAAAAAGAATCTTTTATTCTCTTAGAAGTCTTTCATAATCTCTTCTGAGTTCTGAATCACATAAATTAATGGGTTTGAAGGTAAAAAACAAATATTCTAATGTTAAAATAAGACATGCATAAAAAAGAAATCTTACTAATAAGCTCAAGAATATAGACTACCTCCCAAAAAGTGAGTGGAATGGTGGTGACCAGAGGGTGGCAAGTGAAATAGAGAAGGTTAATTAATGAGTATTAAATTATGGTTAGAAAGGAGTAAGAAATTATGTTTTCTGTTGCAAAATAGGATAACTATAGATAATGATACCATACTGTATGCTTTCAAAATCAAAGAGAAATTTGGAAGAAAGTATGTTAGATATTTTCATCATGAGAACTGATATACTTTGAGATCAATGTTTATCTTGATTAGACTTAATACAATTTATACATGGTTCACAACATCTCTTGGTATCCCATAACTATCTACAATGTTTAAATCTTATTAGAAATAAAACATATGTTTAAAAAGCACCAAGATTCAGGGAGAATTCTGGTATATCTCGCTTGCTTTGCTGTCCCTTTCCTTTCTGTGATGGACATGGGCTATCTGCTCCAGAATGGTGGACAGGATTCCTGCCATATTGAGGAGTGCTTAACTTATTTGCATGCTAAACTTTTTAATATTTACAGTGAATAATCTACTTTATGTGGCATACTTTAGGAGCCTGTGTCCTATGCAGTTTGACTTTATTTACTATCCTTAATCCGTAATACTCTGTTGTTAGCCTGGGATCATGAGAGCCAATATATATTAAACGCTTGCATAGGGAAAGACTCTGTTCTAAAACTTCATTCAATAAATATTCATTCATTTAATTCCACATATCAGGCACAGATTAAACTGAAGAACATGCTGTTTAGGAGACTTGATAAAAGTACATGGCAAGTAAGCTTGGAATGAAAATTTGGCAAAATATTTCCACAGCCCACTCACTCAACCAAATGTGCACAACCTCAGAATGATATAGAAGTTCTCAATAAAGCCCATAACCCAAACCAGGCCATGGGAGAGCATGAGGAAAGGCAGATGTTGCAAGGATCAAATTTTGGAGAATGCAGGCAGCTAATGTGTGGGGGAAAAGGCACAGGGAGAAACTTTTCCTAATGGTTGATTTATATTGAACAAATGCTTCCAGATTTTGGTCTGTTTCTAAAAGCAAGGATTTTACAATTTCCTGCAAAATTTTAAAATGCAGACACATTTTCATTTGTTTTTCCTTCACTTTATTTTATTTTTAAACCATTTTAACATTTTGTCATATTCTGTTAATATGCCAACTATATTTATATATACACACACACAAATTTAATTCTCTGAAAGTGATATATACTTATACTACATAATGTAGAATTCTTGATACAGATCATAAAATGGGGAAATAATGGTATATTATTATGTAAATATATAATGTGTTGAAAACAACATTTATAAATATCTGTATACCAAATAATGTGGCATCAGCCATGTACATTTGCATACATAAGAAGGAAACATGTGATATTTGTCTAACTGCATCTGGCTTATTTCATCTTCTGTAATGATCCCCCCTTCCATTACTTCATTACAAATGTCAGAATTTTATTCTTCTCCATAGTGGAGAAATATCCAGTGCTGTGTATATAACACATTTTCCTTATCCACTGATGGCCATCTAGATTGAAACCATGTATTTATTATAGTGAATGGTGCTGTAATAAATTTGGGAATACATATATAACTTTCATATCTTTACTTCATTTACTTGAGATGTATGACCATAAATTGGGTCATATGGTATATCTGTTTTTAGTTTTATGAGCAATCATTCTACTTTTTCCATAATGATTATAATTTTTGCATTGCTACCAATAGTGTAGAAGGGTTCCCTATTCCTCACAATCTCAAGAGTATTTGTTATTTTTTGTCTTTTTAGTAATAGCTGTTCTTACTGGAGTATGATGATACGTCATTGTGATTTTTACTTACATTTTCCTGATGGCTAATAATACTGAACATATTTTCATGTGTTTGTTGGTAATTTGTATTTCTTCTCTTAAAAATTTTTATTTATATAGTTTATTCATTTTCTAACTAGACTGCTAAACTTTTGAAACTTCTACAATAAAAATTACAAAATATTAATGGAAGAAATTAAAGAAGATACAAAAAAAGAAAGGAAATAATTAGTATCATAATGTCAACACTACCCAAAGCAATTTGCAGATGTGATTCAATCCCCATCGGAATGCCAAGGACACTCTTCTCAGAACTGTATTTTAGAATGTAGTGGTGTAAGATTTTTATATCTTCTTCTTTGGGCCAATGTATGCTTAAGATTATTTTCTTTATCACCTGATCTCTATGTTCATTTTCTTAAAAGTATACATAATTAACCCATAGACTCAATTTTTATGAAGTGTAATTTATCATTTTTTCTATTGTTGCTTTCATGTTTACTGCCAATACTTATTCAGCATAACATTTGCATAAAGTAAGATTTTATATTCATTAAATTTAAGTTTTCATACAAATATACAAGGTAATTGTACCATTTGTTGAGCACAGTTTTTACACTGTAGAGGATGAAATGACTTACCTTTGGAATATTAAATAATTTAATTCATTAAATCAATGAAATAAAATTTTTATCATTCCAACATTACTGAAGACATTACATAAAAACAAAAGGGGAGAACGTTCATAAAACCAGTGCTGTCTTATCTGAGGTGTCTTCTTAAACCTCAGGCACCATTTTAGGTTCCAGCCCGGTTGCCATCTTGTGCAATAAAAGTTAGGTGACCAAATGGTCCAATCACAATCATCAGCTTCACCCCACCCTAACGGGATTCACTGCTCCCACATCCTTTTCCCTGCAAGGCTGTAACAAGACCTGCTTTCCTGCATAGGCTCCCTTTGTCACCCTCTCTTGCCCTCTGTTCCCAGCTTGTCAGGTCCCCCCCCACACACACACCACCACAAAAAACATTTTGGCATATCTCAGTACCAATTTATAGTTAAAATTACCATAAAACTAATAGAAGGGATATTTCTGAAAATCAAAACTGAATGTTTAGTTCACAGTCATCTGGAATAGAGTTCTTTACATTTCAATTACATTAGGTTGATACCTTATTAATACCTTTATCACTTTGGGTCTGTCAATTTTAAAGGTAATATTTACAGCTCCAATGATTATTACAAGTTTCTCTGTTTCTTCCTTTATCTTTGTAATATTTTACTACATATAGCACTATTATTACAACCACACATAGAAGTATCAACTCTATGCATTTTAGAAAAACATGTGGCACAAAATAATAGTAAAGTTAAATTTTTGAGATTTAAATAATTTAGTTTATGGCATTTTCTATTTTCCTCAAATTATTGCTTTTTGAGGTACAGTAGCAGGGAGTGGGATCAGAAGTGGAGCAGCCAGGAATCGAACAAGTGCCCGTTAGGGATGCTGGCACCACAGGAAGTAGCTTAAACTGCTATGTAGCCACCAGCGAATATTACTGCACTTTTTATCATTTTGATCTGAATGCCATTTCCAAACTCAGGTATTTCTGAGTTCATTTGTTTATCACAGCTCTAATGATGTCACACAATTTTTTAAAATTTTCTTTCCATAAAATCCTAAATCTACGCATTTTTCAACAACTCCAGAGTTATTGTGGAGCTTTTTTATTTTATTGACTCTAAAGTATCACTAGCCTTTAGTTCTGGTGATATAAGTTGTTGTTTGCTTTTGGTGTGAGAAAACAAGTTTCCAAAGGGACTAATTGTCTTACAAAAGTATTTTCCATATTAACAGTTACGAAAGTAATTTTATCTGGTTCTCAAAACTCACTTTTTCTTGAAACCTACTACTTAGATCATTTTATGTCTTGCTTTTGAAATGGTAAGTTGTGTAGATTTTTTTAAAAATAAACTAACAAATAAGCAAATAGTCTCCCTATCTTTCTATCTTTATGCTTTTTCATATGAAATGCGTTCTGTGTCCGTCCAGCTGTGCTGGCTGAAAGTCAGGGCTGTGAGTCATTGCCTGATGGGCTCCACACACGAACAGGAACTAACAAAGAAAAACAGAAGATACTGTTCTTGTATTTTGCTTACAGATGAACATTAGGGAAGGGAAGTAATTGTGTGGTTTTCAATGAAGAATGTTTAGTTGTGTTTCTTTCTATTTGTTAGTGATATTAATATTTTCCATTTGTTTTAAGATATCAAAGGAATGGAACCATGATAAGAGAAGTGGTCCACGGAGATATCTCTTGATTGTATTTCAGCTAGGAAATTCCTTGATATTATCAGTAAAAATGTCATGGAAGCAAAACATCAAGAATGAATGGCAGACTGATTATGACTTTCTCAAATCCATAAAATCTTACAGTGGCCAAACATTGACAATAAAGGGGCTTATCTAATTCTTTCCTTTTATCTCTATCTGAAAGTTGATTAAAAATATAGGATCTAAGACCCTTAGGAGTCTTATAAATTATGCTTAGAAATATTTTGGAATATTACTTCTAATTTTTATAGGTAAGATAACCAAGTTCCAGCAATCTTAAGGGATGTACCAATCCATATACAGATAAATTTCATCTGAATCAAGGCTAGCCTTCAGTCTCATGACCTCCTTTTGACTTCCAGTATATTCCTTCCATTATTTTCCCTTCTCCTGCTCTAATAATAATAAAACTTAAGATACAAAACCTCCTCAGTGAATCGTGGGTGGCTAGTGTTTAGTTAATGCCACATTGTCGATAATTAACTAAAATTATCATTTGAGCCATGCCATCGACTTGCTCTTGAGTTGACGATGGGTTAAACACTTGCTTTAAATAATATTGATGGAATCCAGAAGGTTCAAATTAAAGAAGAGTTGTGTTTCTCACTGCCAATCAGAAGAGAAGCAGATACACAAACATATTCTCATGCCTCATGGATGAGAAAGTTTTAATAAAGCCAGTTGGCTGAAACAATACTTTTTCTCTCCCTTTCCCTAAGGAGGAGAAGGGTGAGAAAGAGTCCAAGTGCAAAAGTGAATCTGAGGATGAAGATATGCCACGTAGCTACTCAGAGGAAAAAAAAAAAAAAAAAACACAAACTCATTCCAGATCTTTCAGAAGAGTAATAAGGGCACACACCCTCTTTTCTAAAAGTTCAAAAAATCTAATTATTTCTGCAATCATCTCCAAACTGTAAGTTATACTTCTCTCTGCTTTTTGTCCCCTGTGATTTTAATGGCTTCTTTCAATATACATGCATCTCATTTGAACAATAAATCTCATAATTGTTTTAAAAACAGAGAAATGCAACTCTGCCTTTCATAACGTGGACAAGACTGCCTAGGTCTAAAGTCGGTACTACGTGAAGAAGGGGGACACAGGATCACGATGAGGGCTATGTTGTTATATAATCACATATTTACAGGATGCAAACTTTGTGTACCAGTCAGTATAAATCATTATAGAGTTCTTGGTGAACTGAGTGTTCCTGTGAAGTGGCTAGGACCCAAAAGCTTGGTGCAAGCCCCATTTTCCCAGGCATGTGGTGAACAGTAAAATGCCTGTCCTTTATCTTGTGGGCTCCGACAGTTAAGGACTGTATAAATATTGTTGAGCACGTGGTTACTGTTATTTTTGACTTGCTTTGTAGGATCCAAATGCTAACTCCATTTGCTGAAGCCTCCTCTGGTGAAGTTCTGGAAAGTTTCAAGAAACAGTGATGAACTCCCTTAGGAATGCAGTTTCACAAAGTCATCACGAAACAACAGGCCTACGGGAGCTGGGAAAGGGTTGTGAAGTGTGATCTCCATGTCCATCTAAAAGGAGGGAAGGAGAGTGGACATTATAGCCTTGCCTTTTGTCCTCCTTTTCTCCAATCTGAGAGCCTGCCTCATGATCTGAGAGGGTGGATACAGCATTCCTGGGAGAAACGGAAAGAGATGAGAAGGAAAACCATAAGGATTTGAGGCAGCAGGGGAAGGCAAGAGGACTCTGGAGTTGAAATTAGCCTGTTATGATTGCGGTTGTTTAATCTGGGGTGGTAGGAATTGCATTTGGATCAAGAAAGAACTTTGGATTGGGGACTCTGGAAGGTGAGGTAGGGCTCAAAAATGGAAATACATATATTACTGCCAAGGAAGTGTTACCAACTCTTGGCTCAATTACAAAAGACTGGGAAGGGCTGGCGCCATGGCTCACTTGGTTAATCCTCCACCTGCAGCGCTGGCATCCCACATGGGCTCTGGGTTCTAGTCCTGGCTGTTCCTCTTTCAGTCCAGCTCTCTGCTGTGGCCTGGGAAGGCAGTGGAGGATGGCCCAAGTGCTTGGGCCCTGTACCCGCATGGGAGACCAGGAGGAAGCACCTGGCTCCTGGTTTCAGATCGGCGCAACGCGCTGGCCGTGGCAACCATTTAGGGGTTTAACCAATGGAAGGAAGACCTTTCTCCCTGTCTCTCTGTCTCTCTGTCTCACTGTCTAACTAAATCTGTCAAAAAAAAAAAAAAGAAAGAAAGACTGGGAAGCCTGCAGGTATGTTCATGTCCAAAGGCAGTTCAAAAGGTCCACAGAAAATTCAAATCCTCTTTTCATCCCATTTTCCAAAAATGTGTTGAAGCTTGCTTGCATTAGTCAGCTAAGTTGGTAAAGACACAAGTGATCATGGATCTCAATTCAATGTGAATTTTCCTTGCGTCATACTTTGCTACCTTCTCCCAGGCAGGGTAGTCGGTCTCTTCCAAATGTGTCACTTTTATTTCAGATCATTTGTTTGCTACTGTTCTTTCCCAGAGAAAAGGATTGTCATTTCTTTGAAATGATATTTGAATTTCTTAGAAATGATATTCCTCATGGATAGAAAGGTAGCCAGGAGGCCAATGTTGTGGTGTAGTGGGTAAAGCCGCCCCCTTCAGTGCCAGCATCCAATATGGGCACTGGGTCAAGTCCTGATTGCCCCACTTCCTTTCCAGCTCTCTGCTATGGCCTGGGAAAGCAGTAGAAGATGGTCCAAGTCCTTGGCCCCTGCACCCACGTGGGTGACCTGGAAGAAGCTCCTGGCTCCTGGATTCCGATCGGCACAGCTCTGGCCATTGCAGCCATCTTGGGGAGGTGAACCGACAGATGAAAGATCTCTCTCTCTCTCTCTCTCTCTCTCTCTCTCTCTCTCTCTCTCTCTCTGCCTTTCCTTCCCTCTGTGTGTAGCTCTGACTTTCAAATAAATAAATAAACCTTTAAAAAAAAAGGAAAGGTAAACAGACTATGCCAACAGAGAAATGCAAAGCCCTGTGGGGATTAAAAAAAAGATAGAACAATGTTATTTTTTTTAAAGAAAGCACTCTAATTCCTTTCATCTTATGTAGTGAGAAACTTTACTTCTGAGGTAAACTGCTCTGTTATTTAGGAAAGCCTCTTTAATCAAGTTTCCATTATAAGAAGTGAAGCTGCTACAAATGTAAAGTTAAGAATCTATAAACGCTCCCTATGTAATGAAGTAAAAGGTACTAACCTTTGAGAGAGGTAGGCTTCTTTTTGTTTCTTTGCTTTGCATTGGTAAACATCAAGTTGTCTATTTAACAACATGATCTCTGAAAACGTGGCTTATAAAAACATACTTTGTCTGAGGCCAGCACCATGCCTCACTTGGTTAATCCTCTGCCTGGGCACCAGCATCCCATATAGGTGCCGGGTTCCAGTCCCAGTTGCTCCTCTTCCAGTCCAGCTCTCTGCTGTTGACAGGGAAGGCAGTGGAATATGGCCTAAGTGCTTGGGTCCCTGCAACTGCATGGGAGACCAGGAGGAAGCATCTGGCTCCTGTCTTCGGATCGGCGCAGTGTGCCCGCCACAACATGCCGGCCATAGCGGCCATTTGGGGGTGAACCAATGGAAGGAAGTCCTTTCTGTCTGTCTCTCTCTCTCTCTAACTGTATCTGTCAAATATATTTAAAAAAAATATATACTTTGTCCAAATAAACCTTTTGACCCCAAAGTATCATGATATAGGAAAATACAATAGAATTTTGTAAGTAATTTAATAAATAATTTAAGATAATGCAATAAGTGATATACTAAGAATAACTTGCAATAAAATCCTGTGCTCATAAAAATTAATTATGGAGCTAAGCTTGGTTGTAATTTAATGGAGAGAAGGGAGCAGCAAATCATGTCATGATAGGGTGGGAAATGGGGTTCCTAGAGTGGAGCTGTGTGAACCGTAAGTGAGACTTGCTGAGTTATATGGTCTTTCTCTGCAATCCCTAAGGCGTGTTATTCCTTGCCTCACATGGGGTAGTAATAATAGCATCTGGAAGGTTCATTTTCATTATGTCTATAAACAAAAAAATGTAATGTGCTCCTTTCTTACTATTTCCAAGGTTCGGCAAACTCAAATTCCTGCTACTCATGCTTGAAGCTAAAACAAGAGGCAGAAAAACAAAGGCGTTATATACGTAGCAAGAAATGATGTAATGCTGTCTAGCACTCATTTTGCTAGGTAAAAAAATTATTAATTAAGGGCTATTCTTACCAAGGCATAATTCCCACTTTCAGGTTTTATTGTATAATGAAGAGCTTTCTTTCAAGTTAAATGAACTTAGGCAAGAAGATGTGGGTAGAACAAATATGGACCAATTCTGGAGAGTGGTCTTATTTTTCAGAGTGTCCTCTGGATTTTCCTGCTCCGTTGGCTTTGGCCTGGTCCTGGCCCTGCCCTGGTTTGCTCAGTTGCCTGTGCACATGTTCATCAGGTGAGACACTGTGGTGTTAGCACTGTGCCTCTCCGCTGCCACAGGAATGTAAGAGACAGGAAGCATGAGGATACCTTCCAAAGTTTATCAAAATGAAATTAAGAGATAAGTTAATTGTGGAGTAAAAACTTTGGAAATCCATGCACAAGTAGGATTTGCAAATGTTCATGGAAAATGTATATTATGAAAAAACTGGGCATGTATTTCTAACAGTTTTGCATCAAGTAAATATATTCATTTTTCCATGAGTATTTTGAAGTACCCTCCCATGTAACAAAGTACTACAAAAACAAAAGCTGAGGAATAAAATTATATTAAGTTGTAATTATTTTTTGCAGCAATACTGATGCATCAAAGGCGAATCAGTCTACACACACACACACACACACACACCCTCTGCTTATTTTGAAAAATAACATATGTCCATAATAAGCACTTGTTAAATGCTGTGAGGGGTTCTGTATGAATGTAACTAGTACTAGTATTTTATTTTTGTTATCTAGGTACTATCTGATCCAATCTCTCATCCAATAAAACTTTTATTTCCACAACTCAACTTATAGAAGTCATCTATCCAATCATTTCAAAATACTTTCTTGTTAAAATTTTACTGCACAATTTGCTGTGTCCAATCACACTCTTCACTTCTGCCCTCTGACACTAGATGGAATTGAATTATTTATTCATTTATCTTTTTTAAAAAAGATTTATTTTATTTATTTGAAAGACAGAGTTACAGAGAGAGGTAGAGACAGAGAGAGGTCTTCCATTCTCTGGTTCCCTCCCCAGATGGCCCCAACTGAACTGTGCGGATCCAAAGCTAGGAGACTCTTCTGGGTCTCCCATGTGGGTGCAGGGGCCCAAGAACTTGGGCCATCCTCCACTGCTTTCCCAGGCCATAACAGAGAGCTGGATCGGAAGCGGAGTAGCCGGGACTAGAACTAGCCCCACATGGGATGCCAGCGCTTTAGGCCAGGGCTTTAACCCGCTGCACCACAGCGCTGGCCCCTATTCATTTATCTTAAGACATTCCCACCCACACTGTTCCTTCAGCACCAAGAGTGTGCTTGATGTTGAGCTGAGTGCTAGGATTACAAGAAATGAAACAGATGTGACCAATATGGGGCTTACGAGTTAGTAGTCAGGAAAAAAAATGAGTATTATAGTTACTAGCACAGAGTGTATTTAAAGATAGGAATGGACAATTATTACAAAACAGGTCTCAGAACAGATACTGATTAAATCGCATCTTGAAAGATAATGGAGATTTCTTCAGGTATGAGAGTCAAAAGTGAAAACTGGGAAAAGCAATGAGGACAAAACCCGGCAGAGAACATAAATGTGAAGGACTCAGACTGGTGTGACAAAATCATTTGTGTTAACTGGTGTCTGAGTGAGGATAGAGGCAACTGGCACAGACGGGCAGGGGATTTAATGGGACTCTTTCCCCAAGGGAATGTGTAAGTCGTGCTGCAAATTTGGACATGTTTTCCTAACGCAATAGGGATAAGGGACTGATTTTAAGCAGGAGGGTTTTGTGTTCACACTTCAAAATATCACTGGGTTGTTGTGTAAAACAGAGGGAACACCAAGGCATGGAAGCATTTACTGCTTGGAAATGGCCAGAGTGAGTCTGACATCTCACTCGTTGTGACAATGACTTATGTTGTTCATAACATGATTGCAAATGCCATGTGGGCTGTGACGATTTTGTAAGAAAATCAGTTACACTGTTCATTGATAGTGATGCAATGGGCAGCAGAAAACCTCAGTGTTTTTCACATGATTGAGATGAGTTTAACAGACTAACTCCTTAGCTATATATACGGTAACATTATCTCTTAATTTTAGTCTATTGTCTCCACAATCAAGATCCATTTTTCTTTGATTTGATCAGATTTCAACATTTTAAAAAATTTTCAGTGTAATTTAATCTAACACATCACTTTAAATTATCATAACTTTATAGTTAATTCAGTTTCATTAACTTCTTGCAGAAAACTTCTTGCAGAAAAAGAAACTTGGTGAGAAATGCCATTATTGCCCAAATTCATAAAGTACAATGTGACCAAAAAAAAAAAAAAAAAAAAAAAGACTGGAACCCAGGCCTTCTGATGCAAGTCCAGTGTGTCTTTAGCTATGCAACAGCTTTCCCTGGGTATGCGTTCTCCATTGTTGAATTATTCAACCAGAATAGCTAATTTTCATACTGTCAGCCAAAAGGAATTGAGTTTGAAAATGCATAAGTGTAGACTACAGGGAATTATCATCTCATTCGTTTTCTTGTGGAAAATTGCTTTCATTTTCAAACAGAATGAATTAATCTTTTTCTCACCCCATAGGCAAACAATTTCTTAGTAAAATTTGAATCGTCTCAGATGAAAGGGAAAAAATTAAGACAAAAAAAGGAAAGAACATTAGAAATATAATACTGACCGAACCCAGCCCAAGGCGGCTTCCATTACTTTACTGATTCAAAATAAACGTGTTCCAGACCCAAAATATGTAGAGAACAAATCAATTTGGGTTCAAATACCCATACCAAAGGCTTTCAAATTATGTTATTTGTGCTTAAAAGCGTATTTGAAAAATATTATTATTAGAAGTGATATTTTATAGGTTTCTAATTCTGTACAAGATGGGTTTATGTCAATATAATGTGTGACTAAACTGATATATTGACCAGCTCTCATTTGGACCTGTGACATCCAGTGGTTTGTCATTAAAACTGTAAGAGCAGCAGCACAGGAAAAGTTACACAGTTGGTGCTTTCCCTTGGCCACCCCAGTGATACCGCACTCACACCCAGGTTGTGCCCATTCTCCCAACAAGACAAAGGCTGTTATGAGTGGCTTCAGAGTCCCACAATGATTAGAGATATCTCCTAGCAAGATAACAGTCTCTTCCACAAAGAGGTCAACTTCATGCAATCATTTGAAATAAAACTAATACAGAGCAATTTCCGTGTACATAGTTCACTGCAACAGAAATGTACTGCAAAACTATAGGACAAGTCCCTGCCAGGATGTTGAAGGCAACACAGTGAAGACAGAGTCAAGATTTGTTCATGATGTTTTTGTAAGACTGTTATTCAACTGGTGTTTAAAGGATCTGCTCTGCAGTGATATGGCCTGTTTTAGTCCTAACATTAGCAACATTTCTTTCATTATTATTTCTCTGTCAGTTTTGTTTGGAGTTTGATGGTTTTATTAATATGTTTTAAGAATATATTTTTTGTTTCATTAGTTTTTCTTTTTTGGCCTTCTATATGATGAAGTTTGTTCTTATCCTTGTTATCTCTATGTTCTACTTGCTTTAGGCTTATTTTGGTCTTATTTTCCTAGATTCTTGATCTTGGATTATAGATTTCTAACTTCTTTTCTACTGTGATTTTTTTAGGTTTAGGTATTTTATTCCTAGCATTTCAGCTGAAACCCAACATTTTTGACATATTTTGATATTCACTTAGTTCATTGTGTTTATTTCCCTTGACAGTTCCTCTTTGAGCCATGAGTTATTTCATAGTGTATTGCTTAGTTTTTAAATGTCAGAAGATGTGTATGTGATCTTCTAGTGATTTATTTGTGCTTGACTCTATTGTTTGGAGACATGCCATATAATTTCAGTTTTTAAAAATTGGTTGATTTATTTTCTTGAGAAGGATACTATCTCTCTTGGTATCTGTTCCATGAGTACTTGAAACAAAAAGATGTATTCTGCTATTTTTTATTAAAGTAGTCTGTAAATTCTGATTAGGTTCTGTTTGATAATGCTGTCATTGAATTTTACTATATTATTTTTGACTTTTTGTTTAAATGATCCATCAGTTGTTGAGAGAAGGATATTGAAGTATCCAACAATAGTGACTATAGATTTGTCTATTTCTCCTTTCAGGGATATCGGTTTTTGCTTCATGCATTATGCAATTTTGTTGAATGGTACAAAAACATTTAGGATCACTCTGTCTTTTGTTACATCAAACACTTTACCATTCTACAGTCCCATTCTGTCTCTGATACTTTACTTTGAATTCTGTTTTATTTTGTATTATTATAATCCTTCCTCATTTCTTTCAATCAATGTTTGCATGTTATTCCTTTATCTAGCCTTCTTCTTCAGTCTGACATTATCATTATTTGCAGTTAGTTTCTTGTAGGTAATATGTATTTGAATCATATATTATAACTCACTCTGTGGACCTGTTTTTATTTAGTCCATGAAGATTCTTTAGATTTAATACGACAAGTAATATTTAAGCACTTCCATCTTCCTTTTCACTTGTTATTTTCTGCTTCTTTTTCTCTGTGATTTTTCTTCCTTTTTTCTTATTTTCTTTCTGCTTTTTTATATTCTGCTTGAACATTCTTTGGAATTTCTTTTGATTTATATTATTTTTGGAGAGAGTGTCATTTTGTGTAGCTTTTTCATGGTTGCTCTGGTTAGTACTAAACATATACACTAAATATGAAATTTCACAGTGGTCATTTTACTAGTTAGAGTAATGCAGACACCTCATAATCCTTTATATTTCTTTACCCCCCCAATTTTAATATGGTTATCTTTTTTTTTTTTTGACAGGCAGAGTTAGTGAGAGAGGGACAGACAGAGGGAAAGGTCTTCCTTTTCCCTTTGGTTCACCCCCCAAGTGGCTGCTACAGCTGTTGCATTGCGGCCGGCACGCTGCACCGATCCAAAGCCAGGAACCAGGTGCTTCTTCTGGTCTCCCATGCAGGTGCAGGGCCCAAGCACTTGGGCCATCCTCCACTGCCTTACCGGGCCACAGAAGAGAGCTGTACTGGAAGAGGAGCAACTGGGACAGAATTCGGCACCACAACTGGGACTAGAACCCGGGGTGCCGGCGCCGCAGGTGGAGGATTAGCCTAGTGAGCCGCGGCGCCGGCAATATGGTTATCTTAAAATTTTCCTCTCTATATGTTCATAATTACACAGGACAATATTATGATTTTGGCTTCCATTGTCAAATATCATTCAGAAAACTCAAGAGAAGAGTAGAGTTTATTATATTTAGCCATGTCTTACTATTTACAAGTCAAGTATCTCTTTAAGACAAAGCATAGTTTTCTTCAGAATTGTAGGAGTTTGTGCTGTAACAGTGCTGTGGACTTTACAGAAAGTCCATTCAGCATCCTTAGATGCGGCAGACATATAAAATACCATTACATCTGCCATATCTACAACACAAGTGGAGGGAAATATCGGTAGCATCCTTGATTGTTACAATTTCTTCTGCTCCTCTAAGTACAATTTGCAATAACAATATTAGGTCTCAACAAAAGTGATCCTGAATGTAATGAAGGTTCCCTTCAATGTCCACAGAAACTTGCCCAGTGATGGACCTCTCTCACTGGTAAGCAGCGAAAAGGACAATAACCTGTCTTTACCTCACAAAGGATCAGTCAGGCACGCTTTGACACCCAAAATGTTACCCCATTTAGTGAACTCATGAATTTTCATTGACTTTATATCCCAGACACTATCATGTATTACCAAGGTATCCAAAGTACTTTCTAAATCCTGCCTGCCAGGTGCAGTTAGCATAATGTGATTAGTACACCAGACAAATAAAATATTTAAGTCATATTAAAAGGATTGACAATACTGCAGACTATATAGCAACAGACTATGAGACTGCTAGTTGGGGACCACAAAAGTGAACTTGCAGACTATCTCTCCCACAGAAGAACAAATTGCTTCTGATTCTATTTATTGGCAAGAGTTTTTTGCAGTTCCTTTCAGGAGTTAGTATTGTTTCTGATTTAAAATCTTTGTCAGTCCAGGAGTAGTTGGATTGGTATTGGTCACAGGTGGTTGGACCATTAAAGGGGATTCCAACTGATCTTTCCCATCCAAATAACTCTTACTTCATGAACCAGAAAACCAATGTAATTGTTCTGCCTGATACTATTCAAGTCTGTCTCATTTAAACAATCTGGGACTGAGGGACTCACTACAGGATGGTTAAAGAACACACTGAACTCACAGTATATCACTTTGCGTTCACACATCTGCATGCCAAACAGAGAACTGGGAATCAGGATCTCAAAAAATATGGGGGCTGGCGCCGTGGCTCAACAGGCTAATCCTCCGCCTTGTGGCGCCGGCACACCGGGTTCTAGTCCCGGTCGGGGCGCCGGATTCTGTCCCGGTTGCCCCTCTTCCAGGCCAGCCCTCTGCTGTGGCCCGGGAGTGCAGTGGAGGATGGCCCAGGTGCTTGGGCCCTGCACCCCATGGGGAGACCAGGAGAAGCACCTGGCTCCTGGCTCCTGCCATCGGACGAGCGCGGTACGCCGGCCGCAGCGCGCTGACTGTGGCGGCCATTGGAGGGTGAACCAACGGCAAAAGGAAGACCTTTCTCTCTATATCTCTCTCTCTCACTGTCCACTCTGCCTGTCAAAAAAAAAAAAAAATATATGGGTGGGGCTGGCACTGAGGCATAGCGGGTAAAGCCACTGCCTGCAGTGCCAGCAACCCATAGAAGTGCTGGTTTGAACCCTGGCTGCTCCACTTCTGATCCAGCTCTCTGCTAAGGCCTGGGAAAGCAGCAGAAGACAGCTCAAGTCCTTGGGCACCTGCATCCGCATGGGAGACTTGGAAGAAGCTTCTGGCTCCTGTCTTTGGATCAGCTCAGCTCCGGCTGTTGCGGCCATTTGGAGTGAACCAGCAGATGGAAGACTTCTCTCTCTCTCTCTTTCCCTCTCTGCCTCTCTGCCTCTGCCTCTCTGTAACTCTGCCTTTCAAATAAATAAATAAATGTTTAAAAAAATGGATGTTTTTTTTTTTCAGTAAGTATTACTCTAGTAAACTGCCACAACCCGATCTAAGGAAGCTCCATCAGAATTATTATCAAATAGAAATTGAGGTTTTAGTTCAAACACTGAATGGATGTGCCCTGTCATGTAGTCAAGGGTCATTGGGTCTGAGAAATGAAAACTCACCCTACCATAAGGACTTTCAAATGATATTCCTTCTGCATGTAGTATATCTTTTCACACTCAGAGCTCCCTTTTCCTAGATAACTCATTGGATGAGACTTTGTGGTGCCCCTAGCTTGAAGCAAGCACTCTTGTGCTATATTCTCACTGCCATGCATATCTAATTCTTCATAGAACCTAATCATATATTTATTGATATCAAACTATATATATATGTGTGTGTGTGTATGTATGCCAGTCTGATTAATTTCTTTACTACTAGCCTACAAGCATATCAAGATTGTATTTATACTGAGTTTAGGTTTATTAGTGTCTTTTTATGAGACTGTAAGCATAACAAATTTTTGCTTATTTTTATGCTAGCTTGGTTAATGTCTTTCCTTTCCACTAGAATGTAAGCTCCATGGAGCAATTATTTCATCGTATCAGGGATTTTGTTAGTGTCTAGGAAGTTTTCATGGAGGAACATACAAATGACCTAATACTGAAAATGAGAAAAATTACACAATGCTAAATCTAGCAGAAAGCATAATCAAGGATGTGAATATCTTAAAATCAGTCTTGCTCATTCTTTGGTCCCCTCCCAACAATTTTGTGGCAGTCAGACCAGTCAGCTCTCTTCCAGCCACATCCCACTGCTGCCTCTCACCCGTATCTCTGCTCGAAGATCTTGACTGTTATTACCACAAAGGAACTATACATGTTTTAAGTTATGGTTATGCTCAGTACCCTAACTTGGTTATTATGTAATTAACATGGATTGAAACATCACCCTGTATCCCATACATAAGTAAGATTATTATGTGTTAATTATAACTAAAATAGGATTCTATTCAGCTTGTTAATTTTAAAAGACAGTGAATTGTAGTGATAATTGAAATTTTAAAAATAGACAAACTTACCCCAAGAATATGCTTAGCTTCAGCTAAGTGAAATAAAAGGAGTGACAAGCTGAACTGAATTTTATCATAAAAACAAGAATTTTGTATTATGAAAGTGTAATATTTTTGCCCTTTGGGGCTAGTGTTGTGATGTAGCGGGTAAAGCCACTGCCCATGATGCCAGCATCCCATGTTGGCACTAATTCGTGCCCCAGCTGCTACACTTCTGATCCAGCTCTCTGCTAATAGCCTGGGAAAAGGAGCAAAAGCCATTCCTGTCACCGACATGAGAGACCTGGATGAAGCTTCCAGATCCTGGCTTCAGTCTGGCCCAGACTTGACAATTGTAGCCATCTGTGATGTGAACTAGTGGATGGAAGATTCTCTCTCTCTCTCTCTTTCTCTCTCTCCCTCTCTCTATCAAATATAAATAAATAAATCTTTAAAAAATTCAACTTCTGTCTAAATGTGGAACCAATAACAGAGACACCGTGGCCTGACCAATGGATCAGTTGCTAGCAAGGAGTCAGAAATAAGTTAAAGTGAACATGAGCAGGAACATGGATAGCTACTTGAGCCATAACTCACTGCCTTCCATGATGTGTATTATCAGGAAAGTGGAACTGAAAGCAGAGCTAAGACTCAAACCCAGGGATTCTTTGAGGGATGTGGGCATTCCAAAGATGCCCTGACTTGTGCACCAAACACTTGCCCCTCAGTTTATATTTCAACAGTAACTATGGAACACCTGAGCTAAATGACAACCACCACATTTGACCTTTTCATGTTATATATTAATAATGTTTAGGTAAGAAATAGCCTGGCTGCACTGTTCCTTGTCTGCTTCATATGGCTATAGACACACGGAGAGGACTAGAAAGAGAAAATCCATCTCTTCCTCCTCCCCTTTCATCTATGCCTTCTCCATACTTCCTCTCTCATGTCATGATCCTACATTAATTTCAACACTTAAAGTTCTAGTTGCTGCCTCATTCACTTTCCTTTATGTTACATTTTTTTTCCTTTTTTGAGATGTGGAGGGCATTCTGAGGTGATTTTCATTAGGCTTAGAAAGATAAGTACAGAAAATAAGGTTAAAGCACAACCTTTTCTTTCTCTGACTCCAAGATGTCATAATTTTGACTTTAAAGCTCTTTCCAGTTCTCAATTTAATCATTTAACTCTCCAATAAAAATAATTCTATAACTCTCAATTTCTTTAAAGTCAAATTGTATTTTGGTGTGTAAGTCCCTTAATGTATAATAATGTGTTCATATATCTGTATTCCTGACAAAACTATGTGCCTCACAGGACAGAAATTAGCGTGTGTGTGTGTATGTGTGTGTGTGTGTGTTGTTTGTCTGTTTATGTCCTCTGCCTTCTCAAGAAGAGCTTAATTCAGTGTCATGTACAAAGAAGACTTGTAATAAACTGTTGACTAAAGCAACCAATAGATTGCTTTTATGTCCTCTTGTTAAGGGTATTTCCTCTGGGTTGTAAAGAAGAAAAACTCTTAGTTCATTGATGTGGTGAATCTTAGCAAGAGCAAGACAGCCCTCTCTTTGACCTCTGTTCCAAAGTAATAAGTTTGAAATTTAACTGGAATGCCTTTAATAGAAAGATTTGTCTTTGTTGTATAATTATGAGCAGTGATTTTAGTGGTAAAATGTTCTTGACAATAGGAGACAAAATCAGCAGTCTTGCAGAACCGGGAAAAGATATTGTCTCTATTGGAGGATTTAACTACACAGTAAATTGTGTCATCTTTGCATTTGTATCTAATTAGGCTTTCCAATCTAGAAAGAATTTAATTGGTACTAAAATCCACATTTTGTTGTTTTACAGCATTTGAAAATATTGTAGAATAATATTAGAAATACTTATAAGAAGAACATTTTTCACATGATGCATGGTGAGTATTTTCTATGATTGTTTTATATCTTTAATTACATGAATTATAATAGAAAACTTTCTATCATACCTTTGGAATTTAGTGGATTTTTTTTTACCAAAATGTAGAATTTATTCAGGAAGGTGGTGATAGGTGGACAATGAACCAAATCCAAGTCACCAAGAATACCTAGGTCATACAAAGCTATCAAGTTCTTTGTACCCTGTTTATACTCTTGGTGGTTTACAAAGATTTCCACAAAACTGAAAAGTGGAATTTAATGTAAAATAAATTATGCCATTGGGAACTCTAGTATACTGACATAAAATGGCACATAAATTAAAAAGAAAAATTGTAAGTTGTTTTCTGTTGACTTCAATGCACACAGAAAAAAAATCTCATGGAAACATCTGTGAACTGTCTGTACAGAACTCTCTTCTTCAGTTCACAGTTCAAAATCTTCCTTTGCCAAGTCCGGTAAAGTAATAGAGAACAGTTTGTCTTAATGATGCAGATGGATAATGGAACACGTTTTAGCAGCTATTGTACCCCTCAATAATTAATTTGGGGGTGACTATTGTTTCTATATTGCTCTGTTAAGTATAATTCAGGAAACATTTATATCAGAAAGGCTGCTAAGAAGTTTGTGGGAAAACAAAAAATACATGAATAACAGAAATCTTCTGTTAAAAATATGGTATTTATTTATTCAACCAGATGAAAAGAACTAAATCTTTTCAGTTAGGCCAACTGATGAGTAAGAAGGAAGAGGGCAAAAAGAATTTGAAGGGTGTGAACAAAAAACATAGACAGCGAGTGTTTAGCATTATGCAAATGTCCACTGGGTAAAAACAGCAACATGCAGGATAAATTCTGGTTCTAATAAAATGATATTTAAACAAAAACATTGTCATTGGATGAAAAATTCATTACTTGAATCATTTAAACTTAACAAATAAATGCCAAATGTTTTAGCAACTAGTTGTAAATGCAAAAAGGTCATACTTGGAGACTTGATGGATTATGCAAAATCAAACTGAAAGTTTTCTGAGACATCACTTTTAACATACCATTAAACTGTGCCCAAGAATGCTGAAAATTCCCTTATTATGGCTATACATTTCCTTCCATCCAGATATTTACAAGATGGTCACTGTGCATTCTTGGGAAATAACAGCATTGTGTGATACAGGACAGGGCATCTCCATCTGCTGTTATAATAATGAAGAATGTCTAAAATTACTTCCAAGGATGTCATGGAAATCTCCAACACACCACCTCTAAAAGCCTTTAAGAACGAAGTATACCTTAATTAATTTAGATTTTCTTCTGCTTTTGTTTTTGATCACAAGGATCCAGGAAACAGGGTAAGGATAAATGGGTAACATGAAGTAAAAATAATATCCCACAAGTTTAAGAGTGACTGTTGCAGCCAAAAGATGAAGACATCGAGAAGAAGGCTTTGCTCCTTGGTAAAAATTATCCTACCAGTCTGATTCAGTTAATCTGCACTCTTGAGGGCAAATTTCCATATTCCTAATAATATAGGAATGTAATTTGGTTTTTCTTTTAGCCTTCCCAAGACCACTCATTATTAGCCTTATCTATTTCTTCTGATTAAAACCAGATTTTGGCATTTGACAATCCCACATCATGTAATGGGAACAAATGCAAAATAGGATAATTTTTATTTTGGGTTAGTAACATTGGAACACAAATCACTTCAACTTCAGCTCATTTAGTATTCATTCTGATCATTACAGCTTGGAAAAGAAGTCAAGGTATATTCACATTTCAGTCTAGTTATTTCACTGATATTTAATAAGCCTATCTGAGAAACATACAATGCTGAGCAAAGAGGGGATCACAAAAAAAAACCAGAAAAAGTTCCGGGGGGAATATTTAACATATTCACAAAACTATGAGTGAATAAAGCAATATGAGTGATACAGTTAAGGTCATTGGTACTCACTAGGATGGTAATAAAGCCAATCCTGCCTTTGAATAATTTTCAAACCTACAGAAATATGGAAGGTAAGGCATTCCAGATGGAAAGAATGGAGTCAACTATCCACAGGTCATGAGGAGTTTACAAGGTAGATATGGTTCAGTAGGGCTAGAACTCAGCCAGGGCAAAGAGCTAGATTGCAGCCAGATTGTGGGGGTCATTAAAAGCTAGAAGGAGCAATGCGGACTTTTTAAGTAGGAAAACTAAATAAGATCACTTTTTTTCTTTTTCCTTTTCCTTTATTCTTTAAATTTAATTTTAGCTCCCAAATATAAGGAAGAATATGCAGTATTTATTTTTCTGTGTACTGCTTTTTTTCACTCAGTATGGTGTCTTCTAGTTGGATCCAGTTTGTTGCAGATGGTAGAATTTCATTATTTTTTAACAGCTTAAAAATATTTTATTGTGTACGTATACCACATTTTCTTTATCCATTCATCTCATGATGGGCACCTTGGTTGATTCCATATTTTGGCTATTGTGAATAGTGCTTGCTGTGAACACTGTGGTTTAGGGATCTCTTCAATGCAACATATTTATGTCTTTTGAGTATATACACAGAAGTAGGATTTCTGGCTCCCATGGCAAATCTATTTCTACTTTTCTAAGAAATCATACTGTTTTCCAGAGTGGTTGCACTAATTTGCATTTCCATCAATAATGTATAAGTGCCCCCCTTTATCCACATCTTCACCAGCATTAGTTACTCTCTGTCTTTTGGATTTTAGCCATTCTGATGGGGTAAGGTGATACCTCATTGTGATTTTTATATTCATTTTCCTAATGACTAGTGATGTTAAACATCTTCTTCATGCATTTATTAGTCATTTGTATTTCTTCTTTTGAGAACTATCTATGGATCTCCTTCAGTCATTTCTTTACTGATAATTAGCTTTTCTGCTGTGAGTTTTCTAAAGATGCTAAATACTCTGAACAATATTGTCTGTTGGATATGTAGCTTGCAAATATCTTATAATATTCTGTTGGATGTCGCTTCACTTTATCAATCATTTCCTTTACTGTGCAGAGCTTGTGAGTTTGATATAATCCCATTTGTTTAGTTTGGCTTTTGTTGCCTGTGCTTTGGGGGTCTTATCCAAGAAGTCATCCCCTACATCAATGACAGTTTTTCCCTCACATTTGCTTCCAACCCCAGAGTCTTAAATGTAGGCCATTGATCCATCTTGAATTGATTTTTGCATATGATGAGAGATATGGCTGTAACTTTGTTCTACAAATCTACATCCAGTTTTGGCAGCACCATTTGTTGAAGTGATTATCCTTACTCCAATGTATGGTCTGAGTACATTTTTCAATAATCAGTTGGCTACTTGTATAGGGATTAATATCTGATCTCTTTGTTCTCTTCTGTTCCATCAGTTTTTATGCCAATACCATGCTGCTCTAATTACTAAAACTATATGTATGCTTTGAAGTCAGGTATTATATTTCCATCGTGAATTTTGTTGCTCAAGACTGTATTGGCTTATCTTGGTCTTTTTTGATTCCATGTGAATTTTATTATTAATTTTTCTGATTTTGTAAGAATGTTACTGGCATTTGATAGGGATAACGTTGAATCTGTAAATTGCTTTAGACAGCATAGACATTTTAATGATATTGATTCTTCCAATCCATGAGCAAGAAATATCTTTCCACTTTTGTGTGTCTCTGATGATCTCTTTCATCAATGTTTGATAATTTTCATTGTAGAGATCTTTCACTTTTTTGGTTGAGTTTATTCCTAAATATTTGATTTTTTGTATCTATTGTGAATGGCATTTCTTTCTTGATTTACTTTTCAGTGAATTCATCCTTTGTGTATAAAAATTACTTTTTGTGTGTTTTTTTCATAACTTGAAAGTTTACTGAATTGGCTTATAAGTTCTACAAGCTTTTTGATGGATTGTTTAGGTTTTTCCATGTATAACATCATGTCATTTGCAAACATGGATATTTGGACTTCCTCTTTTATAATATTGATGCCCTTATCTCTTACTCCTATCTAAATTCTTCTGTTAAAATTTCATGTTATATTGAATAAAAGTGTGAAAATGAGCATCCTTGTATTAATCCAGATCTGAGGGGAAATGTTGGCAGCTTTTCCCCATTGAATATGATATTGGCTGTTGGTTTGCCATATAGAGACTTTATCATTTTGAGTCATGATTTCTCTACAACTAATTTGTATTTTTCTCATGAAATTGTGTTGAATATTTTCAAAGCTTTCTCTACTTCTATTTTGATAACCGTATGGTTTTTGTATTTCATCCTCTTTTGATTTATGGTGTTTAGTGATTTGCAAATGTTGGACCACCCTTGTAACTGGGACAAATCTCATTTGATTATGATGTATGATCTTTTTGATTTAGTACTGGATTTAGTCTGCTAGTAATTTTTTGAGAATGCTTGCATCTATGTTCATTGAAGACAAATGTCTATAGAAGTTTTTTGTGTTACTTTCATTTGGTTTTGGTAGCAAAGTGATGCTGGCCTCATAAAAAGACTTTGGCAAAGTTGCATCTTACTAAATATTTTGGAATAGTTTGAAAAGTATTGGAAATAGTTGATTTTGTATAATTCAGTAATTAAACTATAGGGTCCTGGACTTCTCATCGATGGAAGGTTTTTGATTACTTCTATCTCAGTGTTTCTTGTGGGTCTGTTTAGATTGTTTTGTTGATTTAATCTTGATGGATATTCATTTGTTCAAGACCTTCCAGTTTATTAGCATATAGTTTTTCATGCTAGTTTCTTAGTATCTTTTGTATTTCAGTGGTGTTGCTGTAATGTCTCTTTTTTCAGCTCTAACTATATTAATTTGAATTTTTTATGTTTTTTTCTTATTAGTCTAGATACATGTTTGTCTATTTTTTTCATCTTCTCAATAATCCAGCTTTTTGTTTCGTTGATCTTCAGTATTGTCCCTTTAGTTTAAGTTTCATTTCTCTCTGCTCTGGTTCTTATTATTTCTCACATCTTACTAATGTTGGGTTTAGTTTGTTCCTGTTTTCTAAGTTTGAAATGCATCATTAGATCTTTTATTTGAGATATTTCTCTTTCTTTATAGAAGTACTTAATGCTATAAACTTCCCTCTTAACACTGTTTGCTGTACCACCAAACAGGATTTAATATGTTATGTTTTCATTTTTACTTATTTCAAGAAAATTTTTAGTTCCTTTTTAATTTCTCCAGTTGTCCATTTTTCATTCAGTTGCATGTTGTTTAATTTCCATGTATTTATGAGGGTTCTGTTGTTCTTGTTGATTTCTAATTTTATTCTTTGTGCCTGAGAAAATACAGGATATGATTTCAGTTGTTTAAAATTTATTGAGATTTGATTTGTGGCCTAATATGTGATCTATTCTAGAAAAATGTTCCATGTGTTAATGAGAAGAATGTGTATTCTGTAGTTCTTGGGTGAACTGTCCTGTAGCTCTGTGTTAGATCCATTTGCTCAATATTAGGTTTCAACGCCAATGTATCTTTATTGATTCTCATTGTGGATGATATGTCCACTGATGAAGGTGGGTGAAACCACCCACTATTATTGTTTTGGAATCTATCTCTCTCTTTGAGTCTAATAGTTCTTTCTGTGTATATTTGTATGGTCTTGTGTTGGGTGCATATGTGTCTGATTGTATTTTCTTGCTGAATAGAAATTTTATCAAAATGCAATGTCCTTCTTAGTTTCTTTTTAGTTTTTTAAAATCTTTTATTATTTATTTATTTGACAGGTAGAGTTATACAGTGAGAGGGAGAGACAGAGAGAAAGGTCTTCTTTCTGTTGGTTCACTCCCCAAATGGCCACTACAGCCAAAGCTGCCCTGATCTGAAGCCAGGAGCCAGGTGCTTTTTCCTGGTCTCCCACATGGGTGCAGGGGCCCAAGTACTTGGGCCATCCTCCACTGCTTACCCAGGCCACAGCAGAGAGCTGGATTGAAAGAGGAGCAACTGGAACTAGAACCAGCGCCCATAGGAGATGCTAGTGCCCGCAGGCAGAGGATTAACTTAGTGCACCATGGCACCAGCCCTTCTTTTTAGTTTTTAATTTAAAATCTGCTTTATCTGATATGACAATAACTACTCCAGCTCATTTTTGGTTTACATTTGCCTGGTAAACCTTCTTTTATTCCTTTACTTTCAGTCTGTGTATATTTTTGTTTGTGAAGTGTAGGCAGCATATAATGGAGTATTGTAGGCAGTTTTTTGTGAGGTATTATTGGTTTTTTAATACATTTAGACAACCTAAGTCTTTTACTTGAGAAATTAATCCATTTGCACTAAAGGTAGTATTAACAGATAAGAACCGACACCTCTCATTTTGATTGAATACTGATTACATTTTCTCTGTTAGTGAATTTTGTGGTGTCATATGTTTGTGATTTTTTTTTTCTGGACAAAAATAGATTTTCTTTTATTTTTTTGAAAAATAAGTACTTTATAAAAATTTAAGTTATACAAGTTTCGTGTTTCATATATACAGCTTTTAGAATTCAGTACCATTTCACCCCCTATACTCCCTCCCCATGCTCCAACCCTTCCTTCTCCTCGCTCTCAAATTCCCACTCTTAATTTTTACAGTGATCTATTTTCAGTATACATAATGATTGTATAGTTAACCCTACTCTAAGTAAAAGTGTTCAACAAATAGTATGAAGAGACAGAAAACAAAAGCAAAACACTGTTCTCCAATGGAAGACAATGGCTGTAAACAATCATTGATCTCAAGATGTCTATTTCACTTCAGTATATTACATAAAACCTCAGAAGCACAGGTAATCAAGTACAAAATTGGCAACTGAGATTACATCAAGCTGAGAAGCTTCTGCACAGCAAAAGAAACACTCAGCAAAGTGAATGGGCAAGCAACAGAATGGGAGAAAATATTTACAAACTACATGATTAATAATGGGTTAACATCCAGAATCTATAAAGAGCTCAAAAAATTCAATAACAACAAAACGAACAATCCAGTTAAGAAATGGGCAAAGGACTTGAACAGGCATTTTTCAAGAGAGGAAATTCAAATTGTCAATAGAAACTTAAAAAAAATGCTCAGGATTACTAACCGTCAGGGAAATGCAAATCAAAACCACAATCAGGTTTCTCATCACTATAGTTAGAATGGCTCTCATACAGAAATCAACAAACAACAAATGCTGGTGAGGATGTGGGGAAAAGGCACCCCAGTACTCCATTGGTGGGAATGTAAACTGATACATCCACTTTGGGAGACAGTATGGAGATACCTCAGAAATCTGTATAGACCTGGTAGGTCTATATTCAGAATATACTCCTGGGAATTTACCCAGACCGAATGAAATGAAATGAAATGAAATGAAAGAGTTATCTGTACCCCCATGTTCATGGCAGCACAATTCACAATAGCAAAGCTATGTCATCAATCCAGGTTTCCATCAACTTTTGACTGGATACAGAAGTTATGGTACATATACACTATGGAGTACTACTCAGCTGTGAAGTAAAGCGAAACCCTGTTTTTCCAACAAGATGGATGCAACTGGAAACCACTGCACTTGCTGAAGTAAGCCATTGGTGTTTATTTGTAAAGCAGGATCCCTTTCAGGATTTCTTGTAAGGTTGATCTTGTGGTGGTCAATTCTCTCAGTTTTTGTTTACCTGGAAAACGCCTCATTTCTCATTCACTTTTAAAGGATTGCTTCACTGAGTATAATATTCTTGGAAAACGTCCAACATAGATTCTTAACTGGCAGGTGACAAAAAGAAATATATGCTTCTAAAATAACTGACAGGAAATGCTTTAGTGAATGAAAGATGCAGACAAGAAATCACTTCCTAATTTTAAGACACAGTAAAGTCTTAAAATGAAGAGAAATTTTAAAAACTAGATTATTTATTTACATGTATATTATGTTAATGCCCCTTAAAATTAGCATATACTTTGGAATTGGTAAATCTTCAATAATTACTTGCTGATTTTGTTATCTATTGTTTCAGACTGCTTGTGTCATTCTCTGAATTACCATCATTACAAAATCACAACTAAACACAGCCTTCTTTCTAATCTTTTACATTGATTATTTTTGTTGTGTTCATTGCTGTTGAATACAAAAGAACTATTTTCTTAATGAGTGGAGACTTTCCTCCTGGTATATTTTCTCCTATAAAACTTGCAAAACATATGATGCAAAATAAGAAAATTGACCATAGGTCCCACTGGAGATATTCCCAAGAACTAGAATACAAGGTTCTTGGCACATACTAAAGATCCCCTGAGCTTCCTTTTGGCAGAAGGAAGGAACATATTTTCTATGTACTTTATTAATTCTTCAGTAAATTCCAGGGAATAAATTTTAATTTTCTTCATACTGCTACTTTTTTTAACTAAAGTGCGATTAACCAGTAATTATATAATGCAAGGTAGGTCACTTAACATTGAATCTGATGCTCTTTACTGAATGTAAGTTCTCATTTCTGAATTTTTACTTCATCAGTAAAAAAGGAGTGATTCCATTTAAATTGCCTCTCTAATTATTGATTTCTAGAAATTATAACTGTATTCTGGATCTCAACACTTTGGATTAAAACAAGGAGAAAAATATGTAACAGAAATAAAATGTAGATTCTAACACATGAATTACCTATAAATTATTTTAGTATTAAATATTTATTAGCACATTCAATAATAATTCATAAATGTATTTTCTGGATGACATTTAAATCTTGAAAATTGAACTAGATTATTTGTATTTTATGTGTCCTTTGCTTTTTATTTTAGTTGTTGCAATATTGAGACATATCACAATCCTTATTTTAGTTTTTAATCTGTATATAGACAGTTAATATTCCCAGTATTATGTAAGTTAAGTAAATGTTACTTAATCTCCTCTCCTTTTCCCATAAGCCATGGTGATTTTTTTATGCTCTTATCATTGTACTTGAGTGAAAGTAAAATTCCTTAGCATAATCTCCAAGAATTTACATGCACCTGGTCCTAGCAACCTTCTCAGTCTTTTCAATTCATTTTATTCACACATTCACTCTACTCCTGAAGACTAAAGAATTAATTAAATAAGGGACTTCAGATGTCACAAAGCATAGGGGAGTATGGTCTTAAAGCACATTGACAAATTATTTGCTTGGTGCAGCCTGTATGTAACAAAGGGACTTACAATGGTGTCAGCTAGGGCCTGAAGCACCATTGGAAATATTACTCTTCATAAGACGAGAAAAATATAATTATACTCACACACACACAGCTGTACTGATGGTCACCATAATCAGAGTCACCATTGTAAACTGTGTGAAGAATTTCTTAGTAATTATTACATTTGCAATCATTTGAACTGATTAATTCTAATTATCCAGGAATTCTTTGAGGTGGATGCTCTGATCATCTTTATAGATGAGGACATTGAAGTAACAAGAGTTTAGACACCTGATGGAGGTCACACAGTCACACACATGGAACTGAGTTTGACTGAGTCTGACCTGTAGTACATATTTTTACCTACCAAGTTGTATTACCACTCTGTCTTACATTCAAGGCATACTCACCAAAGCACAATGAGAAATTATTTTCCAAGAACATATATTATTAAAATACATATTTTAGACACCATTGAATAGTTCACATCAATACTATTTTTAGGAAATTTCATTTTACTTTATTTCCATAGTGATTTTTAGAAAAAATGTGATTTTGGGTTCCTCTTTACTTCCAGAATGTTTTAACATTTATAATATAGAATGACCCTAGACTCTTTTAAGAAGGAAAAATCCTTTTGGCATTCACTGAAGTTTTTCATTTCTTTGAAATTAGTCTTTGGTTCTCTACTAAACAGAGGTGAAAACATATAATTAGCTATTTTTTTCTGCTTTGTGTTATATTTTTTATTTTATTTCTTATGTTAATTTTCCTCTATGGCATCCATTGATTCTATTCTTATGAAGAAGCTTCCCATCTGAATGGTAGTTAAGTACTAATTATTTTCTATTATTGCATATAAAGGAGCACATATTCAACTTTTAGTTCTTGCAGTTATGTTCTGTGTTCTTCCCTTGGACATTTTGCAATATTTTCATAATTTCATTTTTCATTGCTGGACAATTTTTGCAAAGAAATTCACTATGTGTTAAGAACCAGCACAGGGCATGCTTTTACTCCAGAAATTTAATAGCACCCAATATTAAACAATCTAATTAAATTAAATGAAGCAAATCCAACAACCTAGAAGAGTGAGATTTATGCTTGATAGAGTTATGAAACCAGACAATCATATCTGTCTATTTTAATTTAAATCTAAATCAGGATTCTTAAGAAGACTGAACCATTTTCTTAGTAAACAAACACATTTTATATCATAGTGTTTTAATTTTTATCCCCACAGATATTGTGCTTCCCAAAGAGACATTATATGATCATTTAGATAGATTATGATGGAAAGGCACATGTTTTTGCCTAGTATGGATATACAATTTTGTGATGTGTTTTGTATTTTGTCTCTTAGCTCAAAATGCTTTCTAAATGGTCAAGAATAGGCAAAAATTGCCTCATACTGATGTCCTTCCATTCTAACTTGCCTCTGCAATTAAACAACTAAATGTTTGAGAAGTTGAAAGTTTTCATCCCAGAGAATATTCTTCACTTGAGTAACAATAACATAATAACATTGCATGTTGCAACTATGCACTGACCTCTAAATGATGTGGTTTTGGAGTTCTTTAATGAAACTGGTAATAAGAATTCTATTTGTCATTAAATTACCATGACATAGATTTATTGGATTTCAATCTTCTTTATTGGCATAATACTTGGAAGAAAACTGAGATGAAATTTCCAACTTTGAGTATTCTTCTTTCTTCATAGCAAATCTGTACCTGAAATTTATTTACAGGTACATTAGCTGAATGTGTGCAATTAGTAGAGTTTTAAAACATTTCTTTGCTCCTTATTGGCCTCTGTTAACAAAAGTGTATTATACTTCATATGAAATTTACAGTTTTATCGCTGTAATTTAATTAAATATCTATGCATGTTTGAGAAAAGATGAATTCAGTGCCTCAAGGAGATAGTCACTATTTTCTTAGATTACCATTCCACTCCTCTCGGCATCTTCCTTATATTTTCTTCCATAAACATCAAAAAAGTAAAAACTTCATTTTAGTGATTTAAATAGGTTTAGTCAGCAATGATGATGAATTACACAAATCAAAATTGTCATTTTGTTCATTCATTCACTGATTTGTTTCATACATCAATCTATACTAAGGAAGATAATATTTGCTTTTCAATCTTTATCTTTGTATAACAATCTGTTCCACAGAAGAACTACATTTCAGATTTGAGATAATCACAATATTATAATGAAGTCACATTTTTGCATTTTGATTTTGTAAGACTATGCGTTCTTCTTGTTTTTCTTTACCTGTGTCCAGCTCAATGCATGGCCATAAAAGACACTGCATAGATAATTGTCAAACATTTGATGAATTAAAGTGTGATTTTTAAAGAAAAATAATTTTATTTATCTGACAAAGGAAAAATAGAGCTGCTATCTGCTAGTTCAATTCACAAATGCTCATAACAGCTGATGTTAGGTGGGTAAAAAACAGTAGCTGGGGACTTTAATTTAGGTCTCCTATGTGAGTAGATAAAACCCAGTCATGTGAGCCATAACCTGCTGTATCTTAGCGTTTGCATTAACAGGAAGCAGCAATTAGGAATCAGAACCGCACAATGAATCCTCTTACTCTGATATGGGGTATGGACACTTTAACCAGCATCTTAACCATCAGGCTGAGTGCCTATTCCTGAGAATGCTTAAAGACTCATCTGTTTCTGTTAAATATCTATCTACTTACAAACCTTTTAAAGGCAGAATTTCTTTACTTATCAGAGTGACTTCACAAAAATTATCAAAAGTTTTGAGAAAAGCTAAAAGAAAGTCAAAGCTAAGGAAGTATTCATGACAAAGTGCCAATTTTTACTCCTATTTAAAAACATAAAGATCAGTAAGACTAGCCACAAGAACAATAAAAATGTGCAAAATAGCATGAATAGAATATATGAAAGGAAAAATAAATGAGTTTTAAACTTGTGGAGATATAATAGCTTTACTTTTAATAAAAGAAATGTAAAACTAGGACCTAAGTAGTTTTTCACTGATGATGTTGGTAAAGATTTTTAAATTTTGTTGCATGATATATTAACAAGAGAGGAAGAAAAACATCTTTCATTCCTTCTTGATGGCAGGGTTATTTTGACACATCCTCTTTGAAGATCATTTTGGCAATATTAGTCAGAGAGTAGGTATATTTCCAAGAATTTAGTTTGCTTTCTAAGTGTTCAAAATTCTGTGAATATGAATATATACTGGAGTATATCTGTTTATGTTAATTGAAATTTGGAAATATGTCAGATATCCACTAATGCATAAGATTCATTGTATGTATATATATATATCTGTGTGCATATATATATAAATATATATATATATATGTGTGTGTGTGTGTGTGTGTGTGTGTGTGTGTAATACGAATGGAAAGACACTTTGTATAATTGGCCAGATATTATGGTACATTCATACAGATCACCATCCTACCATAAAACAAATACTGCTCTAAAGGAATGTTTATACAATTATCTCTAAGATATACTGTGAAATTAAATATCTAAGTCTGAGAACACATAACAGACTGTATAAGCTGTCTAAATGTGTGTTAATGTGCTTTCATATGTTTAAGTTAATTTATATCTATGTTTGTATGGAATATTTTTGAAAGCTACAAAAATTTATGTATCTTTGTGAAAGAAGCTAAGGATTCAGAGAAATCTTATCAATATATTATATATAAAATTGGAACAAAAGATATTTCAGTAGCATTTATAGGATATAATGGCTGTCTTAGTTTGCATAGTAAACTCAACATGCAACTAGGAAAGAAAATCCATTATTGCAGTTTGGAAACAAGTAGTCAGAAGAAAATGCACAAGATGACATGCAATCATGACTTCATTTCTGCTAGACATGGTCATCAGTTTCTGTCAGATTCATTATCTCACATTTGGAAAACCTTAATTTCAATGTCATCAAATACCAACTTTGAAAGATAACTTATATAAAAGACATGTGTTTTTTTTTGCTCTGAATAGAAGTGATCTGTGTCAAAATTAACAAATACTCATGAGAAAAGTGGTTGCCTGTCTAACAGTGGAACGGCATTAAGCACAATCCGCAGCAGAAGCAATTAGAAGAGGAGGTCCTGAAGGCCAGGATTGTTAGTGGGTCTAAATCTGGACTATGAGTGAGAATAAGACTCTCCGTAGAAGACTCCGGGCCACAGACAGAAT
Organism: Sylvilagus floridanus; assembly: GCA_949820135.1. Taxonomy (NCBI): domain Eukaryota; kingdom Metazoa; phylum Chordata; class Mammalia; order Lagomorpha; family Leporidae; genus Sylvilagus; species Sylvilagus floridanus. The sequence goes on along the minus strand of OX463236.1, from coordinate 131,662,003 downwards.
TTATAGCTCTTTTGAAAATGAGTCTACAACTTTTTAAGATTTTCCAACCTACAAAAGTATCAGAAAATATATTTGAATTGCATGCAAATATTATTTCCCTAGATTTTCATAAGAATCACAATATAATTTTGCTTTAGCATCTGTTATAAATTACAGTCTATATCCAGCCTGCCATGTGTCCCACACACAAAGTGACAGAAGCACATGATAAATATTTTTGTTCCTTACGTCTGAGACATGTTTGAATGCACTTCTTCCGATTTGGCTAAGATATTTTTTTAAATTTCAACATTAACTGTTTTTGATTCATTAGTTTGGCACACTATGATAATAAGTAATATGGAACGTATTCTATACCTTAAGGACTAGCCATAAAATTACAGACAGAGAGTACATTTCTAAAACAGTCCCTCTAGTGGATTTAAGCCAAAGGTAACTCTGTTGGTCAAGGATTACTCACAGACAACTGTGCTTAATTTTCTTATTTCACATTACCCTCTTCCAACATCTCAGTTTACTAGCCAGTAATACTTAAATTTTAAAAATACAGTTTCTTTTATTCAACATTTATTTTATAAAAGTTGTACATAGAAAGGCTTGCTCTTTTAGGAAAACTTGAGATATCTTCTGGATTTGTAAATTATGATGACTTCTTTTTTTATTCTAAATTTTTTTTTGACAGGCAGAGATAGACAGTGAGAGAGACAGAGAGAAAGGCCTTCCTTCTGTTACTTCACTCCCCAAATGGCCGCTACGGCCAGTGGCTGCGCTGATCTGAAGCCAGGAGGCAGGAGCTTCCTCGTGGTCTCCCATGTGGGTGCAGGGGCCTAAGCAAATGGTCGCTATGGCCAAGGCTATGCCGATCCAAAGCCAGGAGCCAGGAGCTTCCTACTGTGCAGGGGCCCAAACACTTGGGTCATCCTCCACTGCCCTCCCAGGCCACAGCAGAGAGCTGGACTGGAAGAGGAGCAACCGGGACTAGAACCCGGCACCCATATGGGATGCCAGCACTGCAGACGGAGGATTAACCAAGTGAGCCACGGCATCAGCCCCCCTCCACTAGGATTTCCATGTGACTCCTTCTCCTCTAACTCGTGAACATATTCCACTGGAAATGAGGAGAAAAATATATATATTCCTAGTAATAGGAAAGAGAAAAATTACCCCAAAACCATTAATTTTTCCCCAAGGGAAGCAGAAATTGCTTCAGGGGACTAGAAATCTGGCCATTCTCATATGTAATATGGGATGAGATAGTGGAGATCTTTACTTGGACACTTTTCCACATTAAGAATGATTCAGTGATTGGGCCGGCATCGTGGCGCAGTAGGTTAATCCTCTGCTTTTGGTGCCCGCATCCCATGGGCACTAGTTCTAGTCCCGGCTGCTCCTCTTTCAATCTAGCTCTCTGCTATGGCCTGGGAAAACAGTAGAAAATGATCCAAGTCCATGGGCCCCTGCACCTATGTGGGAGATCTAGAAGAAGCTCCAGGCTCCTGACTTCAGATCGACGCAGCTCTGGCCGTTATGGCCATTTGGAGAGTGAACCAATAGATGGAAGACCTTTCTCTCTGTTTCTCCCTCTGTCTGTAGCTCTACCTCTCAAATAAATAAATAAAACCTTTTAAAAAATAAAACAAATTTGAGTTGGGGGTACTTGGTTTGAGTCCTGGCTACTCCTCTTCAGATCCAGCTCCCTGCTAATGCACACCCTGGAAGACAATAGATAATGGCTAAAGTACTTGGATCCCTGTGACCCACGTGGAAGCACTGGATGGAATTCTGAGCCCCCTGGCTTTCGCCTGGCCCAGTCCTGGCTGTTGTGGGTATACGGGGAGTGAGCCAGTAGATGGAAGATTCCCATTCTCACTGCCTCTGTCTCTCCCTCCCTCCCTCCCAGTGTTTCTCTCCCCTTGTCTCTCTACCTTTTGAATAAAATGAAAATTCTGAAAAATAACAAAATAAATATCTGGGGAAGTGCATTTTAAGTAGGTGTTTTAGTCTGTCTGGGCTGCTAGAACAAAATGACCTTTACTGGGTAATTTGTAAAAAAATAAGTAAAATTCATTTCTCACAGTTATGGAAGCTGCCAAGTCTAAGATCAAGGCACCAAGAGGGCTGATGTTTGATGAAGACCCTGTTCTTCATGGACAGCACCTTCTAGCTCTGTGCTCACATGATGCAAAGAACACTGTGCCTCACACAGAGGAAGGGGAAGGCAGCTGCTTCCAGACTCTCATCAGGGCATTGGTTCCACTCATGATAGATCAATCGCATCCCCAGAGACCCCACCTAAACACCACCACAATGGGAGATGTAGAGATGTATTCAGACCACAGTGTTGACCATTTGTGGGAACATCACAAATTCCTATTAATAACAGACTTTTGACTTTTTTAATTCCTTCCCTTTTTATTGTGGATCAAGTTTTAATGATTTTTTAAAAATTTAGGGTTATGGTTATAGAAGAGCAACTTATGAAAGAGACATTTTAAAAATGTTGCAACAATGAGTATGTCTTTGAAAATCTTTTTACATTTTATTTTACATTTTCACAGATAATTTTTAAATTGTTTATTGATTTATTTGCTTGAAAGGCAGTGAGACAGAGCGAGAGGGAGAGAAAAACAGAGATCTCCCATCTGCAGGTTTCACTTTTCAAATGCCTACAATACCGGGTCAGGCTGAAGTCAGGAGCCTAGACTGGGTCTGCCATATGAGTACAGGAGCACAATTGCATGAGCCGTCACTTGCTCCCCTCCAGGGTGAACGTTAGCAGAAACTGGAATCAGGACCAGAGCTGGGACTAGAACCCAGGCACTCCAACATCGGATGCCAGCACAACAAGTAGCATTAGCTGGTAGGCCAACGAGGCACCCCAACAGAGAATTTTTTAAAAAACAGTAAAATAACAACGGAGAACAAAGCTGACATTTCATTGTTTTATTTAATTTTCTTTATGAATTCATAACGTTAGGTGGATTTATTAATCCAACACTTGTTGAATAAAGACATTGTTTTGTTCATGCCTTCTTGATTTTCTGGACATATAAAACTCTAATTCATGATACCACAGGAGAAATTGTAACTAATACAAAGGTATAGGATGTTTCACACAAAAGATTATATTTGGACTGATTCTTAAAGAAAATATGTTTTCTAAACAGAGAAGAGGAAAGAGGTACTGCATACCAGAAGAACAGTTAATACAAACATCCACAGGTACTTAAAAAGTCTAGTTTTTCAGGAGATAGTGAAAAAAGTCTGCAAAGAATAACCAGGCAGGGCATGTCATAAAATGCAGTTGTTGAAGTAGATGTAGGTGGTAGGTAGGGTGGATTTTACTGTGTGGATCGTGTGTAATGGCAACAGTGTAAGAGTCAGAAAGAAAACACTTGTACATTTTATAAATCATAAATCATATTACAAATGAAACAATGAACAATAAAGGATGTGCAATGTTAGAATACTGCAAAGCAAAAAAAAAAAAAAAAAACCTACAAGTAAAGTTCAAATGAATCTGGCCTCTTTTTGACCAGAAGATTACAATTACTTCCCCTCCAAAAGATTCAGTGTTGCAGTGCACACCCAGTATGAAGATAGGGTTGGTATAAAATAAGGTTTTTAGTGTTTTTTTTTTTTTTTAAGAAGAAAGCATATGTGAAAACAAATTGTATTTGAAATGCATAAATTATGGTGAATACAGTATACTATAAAATTCCTTTAATGAATCATGTTTATATGAAACACACTTATTCTGATTAGCATCATACTATTTTGTCTTTTTCATAGAATGTTACAAATGACAGGGTTTTTTTTAAAAGATTTATTTATTTATTTGAAAGTCATAGTTACAGAGAGAGAATAAGAGATAGAGATAGATAGAGAGAGAGAGAGAGAGAGAGAGAGGGAGAGAGAGAGAGGGCTTCTATCCACTCATTCACTTCCCACATGGCTGCATCAGCCAGGGTTGGGCCAGACCAAAGCCAGGAGCCAGGAGCTTTATCTGAATCACCCATGTGGGTGGCAGGGTCCCAAGCACTTGAGCCATCCTCCGTAGCTTTTCCCAGGGACATTAGCAGGGACCTGGATGGGAAGGCATGCAACCAGGATGAACTAGCACCCATGTAGTTTGCTAGTGTTGTAGACAGTGGCTTATCCTGTTGCTCTATAATACCAGCTCTATGACAGGTAATTTTACCTACTACTTTTAGTTATCTTTCTAGTACATAATTTTAACTAGCAGGGTACTCAAACTGTTACTACATTATATGTAGGTACAATTTTTATTTTTTTTAAAGATTTTTATTGGAAAGACAGAGTTACAGAGAGAGGAAGAGATAGAGAGAGAGGTCTTCTATCCAACAGTTCACTCCCCAGATGGCTGCAATGGCCAGAGCTGTGCCAATCTGAAGCCAAGAGCCAGGAGCTTCTTCCAGGTCTCCCATATGGGTGCAGGGGCCCAAGGGCTTGGGCAATCTTCTACTGCTTTCCCACACCATAGCAGAAGCTGGATCGGAAGAGGAGCAGCAGAGACTAGAACTGGCACCCATATGAAATGTCGGCGCTTCAGACCAGGGCCTTAACCCACTGAGCCACAATTTTTATTTATTTTTATAAATATTTTATAATTTTAATACATTCCCACGAGTATAGTAATAAGTTTTTGCTGTTTGTTTTTCTTTGATTTTGTTTAATTTTGGAAATTTTGAGTAATACTATTGATATTTACTTTGCTAGATACATGAAATATTTCGAAAGCTTTGTTAGGAAAAAATTAATATAAATGACTTTGTATACAAACATTATTAACATAGAGCATAAGTTTTCTGACCTCTGAGGATTTCTAACACCACAATGTACGATGAAATTTACTTTAGTTATCTCAGAAGGCGAAAAACTGTGATTGTGCTCAGGTAGTCCTTCTTAGGCAGTGTTGGACTCGGGCTTCCTATTTTTAATTGATTTTTAGCAGTATGCCTGCCATTAGCTGTGCAGTTAGAATCCTAAATGCATAGTTCTAAGAGTCAGGGAGGAGATGCTGTCTCCTCCTGTCCCTAGACAATGTAGTGTCTATAGATGACACCTAGGATTGTTGCAAGCATCCTGCCACCATGGTGGCAAATTAGGTGAGAATCATGCAGAAACGAGCCCAGATTAAACTGCTCATGAAGACCTCTTCTTTCTAAAATTGTAAAGTTTCATGTGAACTGGCACAGATCTTTCTGTGGGTGATCTGTGAGAGTCCTTGCCTAGCCAATGCAGGATGTTAGCCTGACTGCTGGCTGGTGGCATAGCCCCAGACACATTTCTCCCACCCCTGCCTTCTGTTGCCAATCAGGTAAACTGCTCCTGGGTGTGGCCCTGGCCCATCAGGAGGACTACCATAGCCTACATGACCTTCAAGTTGATTGGTGAAGCATAGCTACGCCAATATCAGCTCTATCCTATGGAATTAGTGTTGCCCTGAAATAGCTATGCCCCCTCTGCCTGCCCTTTAAAAGCTTATGTTTGACCATTAATAAATGGACATGTTCACCGAAACTTGTCTCTGTTGCTTCTCGTCAAAGAACGTCATAACTGCACCATCCCACAAGTGCACAGACCTCTCAGGACGAGCCCGTATCTTTCATTCCATAAACATATTTTATTGAGTTGTCGGTTATATGCAAGTGACTACTAAAGTAGTCAAAAATAAAAGTTCTACCAATATACATTTTTGATAATGATAAAAAGAGGTAGGAGATATAAGGTCTAATTTACTTTGGTGTGCACAATGTCCTGGGTGCTGAAGATGACCTGAAATAGAGGTTGGTTGCGTGAGAAATACAAGGTCTCACTTCAGAGAGAGAGAAGCTAAAGAGGAAACTGGCACATAAATAGTTAATTTCCTAAAAGTGTGTTGTCCCAGCACATGCAAAACTACAATAGTTAAAGTGTTTACAGCAGAGGAGTGGTCCACAGTCTCTGAGGGTGTCTGAAGGAACCAGTCATTAGTAAGGTGAGGAAAGCTTGGATGCTTAGCACATGAGCCAAAGCACAGGGTCATGAAATAGTCAGTTGTTACTGAGGAGCTATGCAGCAAAATTTGGAAGTAAGGAAACGATTGCAGAGATGAATTTGTGGAGACATCATGAAAGGGTGATATGTATCTTTCAGAAATGTTCTGGCTTTAAAACTCTAAGCTGGGATGTAACAGCAGTTCCAGCTGTAACAAAAGTATAGATGCTAAATCAGCAAAACACAAAGTGTGAGTTCAGTGACAGATAACAGAACAAATAAATCATGCATGTCTGTGAAGAGACCATTATTTAAATAAAAGGCCCTGAAAATTAAGGGATTATTTATTTAGACTAGATCACTTAGTGATAAGTGATATCAGCAACCCACATCAACACCATTTAAGAGATGGTGTGAATCAGATAAGGTTCAAGTTTTTGACTTTTTGTTTAAACTTAGAGGAAAGTACATTGTTTGATAGAATAAACAAAGATGTGTTCTGTGTGGTAGAGATGAACAGCAAGACAGCAAATCATAAAGTGTAAGAAAACCAATACTCATAGAAGTAGAGCAGAATGGATACACAGTGGGAGCTGAGCCTCAACTTAGAAAGTGGTAGAATGCATGGTGAGGTAAAAAGGGCATGTGTAAAACGGATTTAAAAATAGCTTCCTAGTCATCCAGTTAGAAGAATAAGTGAGGCTTGTGCCCAGTGCACAGCAAAGGTCATTAGTTGTTAGCTATTGTTTTAATTACTTCACACTGGGACTTGCCCATGAATAACACCATAATAAAAATTCAAGAGCTCTTCCATGCGCAGCTCTGCTTTGTGCGGTATTGTCCTGAGTCAATTTCAGCATTCTTTAGTTTGCCGCTCTCTACCTGGCATTCAATTTCTTAATGACTAACTAGAAACTTAAGGGAGTTGCCTGGCTCTAATTCTATACTCACTCCTGAATTCTATCACTATTGTTCTCTGCCTCAAGGCATAGCTGCTTCCCCAGTCTTGGCCTATAGGATACATAACAGACCATACTGGGAAGATATCAAATGCATTTAGTCTGCTCCTCAAATGTGAACTGAAGCTTGGAATTCACAAATTCCATTTTCTTCTGTTAAAAGCTGCCTTGCAAATTTATACGTGTTGAGGTCATTGGATCCCATTCCTTTCATTTTGCAGGTTAGTAACTTTACCGCCTTCAATAAATTTTATATTCTTTCATAGACATGATCGCATAACCACAGAGGGCTTTGTGAACAGCAGCTCTATTAAAACCTAGCAAGCATATTTTAGCACACACTTAAATCTGAGGGCACTGGAAATAATTAGTTTTATTCTTTATGATGATGCAAGTCTCAGTTACTACATGTACTCTGAGTAACACGTACCAACCAAGCAAACAGTTCCAATCTCTAGTACACTTCTCTCAGAAGGGTGATCAAAGCCAAAAATATGACTGACTAGTTCATACCACACCCCAAAACAGCAGTGGTTAATTCTCTTGTGCTTTGAGGGAATGGACTTATAATATTTTATAATAACAATGATTGACATCAACTAACCACAACCCATATGCATAGTGTGAGGTCAGAATAACTGACTATTTTAAAAGCACAGGGCCAATTATCTGAACTTTCCTATTACCCAGAAATAAATACCTAGAAGTGAAATGTAATACAGTATTATGCTAAATTGAAAAGAAGATTAATATCTATCCCATCTTTTAAAAGACTCACAAGGCTACACTATCATAATCCTAACAAATTGCTTCTGTTCTGATCAGTTTTCAATTATATGTAAATCCTTCTCTATCATTTAGTCAAACGTGAGTTAATGATGATTTTACTGTACCAGCAGGGAAATAAAAGACTCATCAATGATCCTTGTAGTTGTTCCACTGATAAGTTTCCACTGATAAGGTAAGCAAAATACCTGGCAATAAGTGAATACAATAACAAATAGTTACACTCAGAAATGCACACTCACACACACACACACACACATGCCCTTGACAAATCATCAAAAAATAATTCTAAGCAGAACCAGAGATTTTTTTCAGTGTCCTCTAGATAGTATTGCAGCTATGGATTTCCCTCTGACCATATAAGATATATATTAACAAATTTTAAGAACTTGTTCTTAACAATCATGTGTCTGATTTGTATTACAAGTCCAGAATCATTTCTTTTATGTGGGGAAGCGATCTTCTGTGACTGGGTAATTTTTTAATATGTTAGAAATAGAGTAAAAATTGTATTGTGAATCTGAGCTTATTATCCATCATGCCTACAACTTCAATTTTGTTATTTTTGATGATTACATGAATGATGTCAGTACCATTGAGAATTTAAATAAAATAGCAAATGTTAAGGTGTTTGTAAATCATTAAGTAATATGAAAGAGTTTGTGTTCTACAATATATTTCTGCAAAAGTTGTTGTAGTGCAGTTTGTGAGTCACAAAGCTATCTGTACATATCTGAAATTGTTTTTATTTTATCTCTCTTTTAGATAATAGATGAATTGGATGTCAGAGTCCCTAGGGATAATTATTTGCTTGATAACCTGTTTTGTCATTCTTTTTTTTCTTTTGACAGAGTTAGACAGTGAGAGAGAGAGAGAGAGAGAGAGAAAGAGAGAGAGAGAGAGAGAAACAGTCTTCCTTCTGTTGGTTCACCCCACAAATGGATGCTCCTGCCGGCTCGCTGCACCAATCCGAAGCCAGGAGCCAGGTGCTTCTCCTGGTCTCCCATGCAGGTGCAGGCCCAAGCACTTGGGCCATCCTCCACTGCCCTCCCGGGCCACAGCAGAGAGCTGGACTGGAAGAGGAGCAGCCGGGACAGAATCTGGTGCCCCAACCGGGACTAGAACACTGGGTGCCGGCGCCACAGGTGGAGGATTAGCCTAGTGAGCCATGGCACTGGCCTCTCATGTATATCTTTATTAAAAATTTATTTATTTGAGAGGCAGAATAATGGGAGAGAGCGAGAGAGAGAGAGAATGATAAGGTCTTCATTCTGCTCTTTCATACCCCATCTGGCTGCAATGGTGGAGGCAGAGCCAGGCAGAAGCCAGAAGCTGGGAACTTCATGCAGGTTTCCCATGTGGGTGACAGAGCCCCAAGTACTGGAGGCATCTCCTGCTGCTTTTCCATGAGCATTAGCAGGGAGCTGGACTGGAAGAAGACCAGCCTAGATGGAACTGAACCAGCACTCTGTCACGAGACAGCAGACATTGCAAGCAGCAGCATGCAATGGGTGAACTACAACATTGGCCCCATACATTTTTTTTAAAGAATTGCTTTATTTATTTGAAAGACAGAGTTACAGAGAGAGGCAGAGCCAGAGAGTGAGGTCTTCCATTCTGCTGGCTCACTCCCCAAATGACTGCAACAGCAGAGCTGAGCTGAGGTGAAGCCAGGAACCAGGAGTTTCTTCCAGGTCTCCCATGTGGGTGCAGGAACCCAAGCACTTGAGTCATCTTCCACTGCTTTCGTAGGCCATAGCAGAGAGCTGAATCGGAAGAAAAGCAGCCGGGACACTAACCAGCAACCTAATGGGATGTCGGCATTGCAAACTGGTGCTTTAACCTGCTGTCCCACAGTGCTGGTCCCCCTACATTTTTTTTTTTTTTTAGATTTTTTTTATTCATTTGAAAAGCAGAGTTACAGAGAGAAAGAGAGAGAGAGAAAGAGAGAGAGAGAGAGAGAGAGAGAGATCTTCCATCTGCTGGTTTACTCTCCAAATGATTGCAATGGTTGGTGCTCGGACAGGCCGAAGCCAGGAGCCAGCAGTTTCATTCTGATTTCCCAAGTGGGTACAGGGGTCTAAGAACTGGTGCCATTTTTGCTGTTTTCCCAGGTGCACTAGAAGGGGACTGGATCAGAAGTGGTACAGCTGGGACTCGACCCAGTGTCCATGTGGGATGCTAGCATCACAGATGGAGGTTTAGCCTGCTATGCTACAATGCTGCTCGCCCCATACTTTTTAAGAACTATATTTCTCATAAGCAATTTCAGATTGTTTTGTTATTTTTATTTTTCTCAGGGTGAACTCATCTTGCAAATGTTTATTTTGCCTATTTTCCATTTGAGCATTAGTTTTTGTATATTTTGGTACTAATTTGTAGATTTAATAAAATTTATTATAAGTATAAAGAGAATTTACCTCATAGATACAATTCTAGGAACATAACAATAATTGGAGATTCTAAAAATTCATTCTTTTTCTTTATTTCTTCACCTATGTCTAGGTTCCTCAGGTAGTATCAAGTCTTGTATTTGTAATTTAAATAGCCACATTATGGAAGGAACAGGGCCACCAAAGAAGGAGGTACCTTTCTCCGAAGGGAGGAGAGAACCTCCACTTTGACTATGACCCTGTCAGAACAAGATCGAAGTCAGCGAACCCTAAAGGCTTCCATAGCCTCAGCAACTCATGACTATAGCCTAGAGAGATTACTGACGCCATAAACAAGAGTGTCAAATTGTTAAATCAACAACAGTAGTCACTGTGTACTTACGGCCCATGTGGGATCTGTCCTTAATGTGTTGTTCAATATGAAGTAATGCAATAACTAGTACTGAAACAGTATTTTTACGCCGTGTGTCTCTGTGCGGGTGCAAACTGACAAAATCTTTACTTAGTATATACTGAATCAATCTTCTGTATATAAAGATAATTGAAAATGATTAAAAAAATTGGAAGTTGCATAAAAAATCAATCAATTTAAAAAAAATCATGTAGGATCTCTGTCCTTAATGTGCTGTACAATGTGATTTAATGCTATAACTAGTACTCAAAGAGTATATTTCACTCTGTGTTGCTATGTGAGGGCAAGTGGTTTAAAATGTTTACTTAACACATACTAAACTGAGCTCCTGTATACAAAGAGAATTGAAAATGAATCTGGATGTGAATGAAAGGGGAGAGGGAGTGGGAAAGGGGGGAGGGTAGTGGGGGGAGGGAAGGTATGGGTGGGGAAGCCATTATAATCCACAAGTTGTACCTTGGAAATTTATATTCTAAATAAAAGTTAAAAAAATAAATAAATAGCCACATTATTGTACAAAGACCAAAACTATTATTTTAATGAATGGGACTAAAATTGCACTGATGTTAAAGACTTTTATTTAGGAGGTTACGCTTTTGTCAAATGATTTTTGTGGTGAGATGAATTATTCTTTATGAGGCATCACTCATCCCGTTTTTGAAATTATGCATAAGTAGACTTTGCTATATGACTGTTTTACCCCTAGAGTAGGTAGAGATTGATTTTATCTTGGCTCAAACTTATAAATTCCTTTAGCTGAAGGAATATTAGCAAATATGATACAGTGCAGTGCTTTGCATTATTTACACCACTCACTATGACCTCTTGTGATTACATCATGCACTGAGAATGTGCCCTTTGTAGCAGTTAATACGAATCCCACACGGTACAACAGGTGAACATGGGCAAGCCCACATAGAATCACTTGAGCTCTTACCAACATTGAGACCTATGAATGACTATATACCTTGTTTTAGTAACTGACCCTGTTACTTTTGTAATATGTGATATTTAGAGAATATCACATAAGCTTATTTTATGAATTGCTGCCTATTCTGAGGGGCACAATGACTCTAAAAGCCTGGATTCAGAAGTCAATCAAGAATTGCCTAAATTCTGTGCCTAAAAAATAAATATAAATGTGAAGACATGAAGGAAGGAGAGAAGCGCGAAGGGAAAAGAGCAAGACACACAGACAGTTGTGGGTATCATGGCAAAGGGAAGGAACCTAAAGGAAAAGCGAATTATTGAAAAACTCTTGGTATCAGATTGGTCTCAGGTCTTTAAAGAATATATCTGTCTGACATCCAACTAAAGAATGAAATTCTGCAATTCTGCTCCAGCTTCCTAAACATTTTGTAAATTGTACTGTCTATGCAACAAATTCTTCATGGGTTTAAGTGTGTCTTTTCATTAGAAATTTTTAAAAAGTAGGTGAATCGTTTATTTCAGAAGATGTAAAAAATTATATTATGCAAGAGAATATGGAATGGAATCAAGAATGTCGAGGAAGCAGTAACTGAAAGCTTGAAATGATCATACAAATTACACATGAAAGAATTTGTAGAAATCTTGGTAGAATATTATCTTCAAACATAAATGAATTGGAGGCCCTGTATATGTTCCACAAAATTTTCAAAAGAGAGGTTACATTTGTGCAAATGTTTTCAATAAATATTCAACAAACTACTTCTTTTAGAATAATTTCTGTTTTAGGACACTATAAACTCATAATGTGCATCATAAATGTATTACCGGACTTTTCTAGGAATAAGGAAATATTTTATTAATTACACTTTTATTTGTATTAACCTACAAGCAACAGGAAACTAGTTTTCGTTTAACATTTTTTATTTAGACAAGCCATACAAATTTCAAGTAGTTCATATACACAGGTTTAGGAGCATAGTGATGCTTCCTACATTACCCTCTCTCCTACCCACACTCCCACCCTCCCTCCCCTTTCCTTTTTTTAATTTTTATAATGACATACTTTCAGTTTATTTCATAAACATAAGTTTAACCCTCCATTGAGAAAAGAATTCAATAATAAGTAAGAAAAAAACAGCAACAGGACACTCTTTAACAGTTATTGTAAGTGATGTTAGCTTGGAATCTGTCAGAAGTTGAATCCCTGTTGGAATCAAACATGAAAGACATGTATCGGGGGGGAAATCTGCCAAAGAAAATGCAATATGGGGCAGAAGCAAAGAGAAACCCTTCCTATCATGATGTGCTTCCACCCTTGGTGCAGGAGATGAAGAAGGGAAGTTTGAAGAGAAACTGCAGTGCAACCCTAAGGAAGTTTTCACAAAACCATTAGGGAATATGCAAAGGCCCTGGCTCTGAGTCAGTGCCTTAAGTTGAGTTGCTCCTGGGAAAGGTGGCCTGTGAGTGCGGCACACGGCACCCTTGTTCACTGGTGAGTCGCAGTCCCCACAGTGAGATCTGAAATATAAGAGCACATACTCTGGGGGCGAGATGGCTCAACAGGCTAATCCTCCACCTGCGGTGCCGGCGCACCGGGTTCTAGTCCTGGCTGGGGCGCTGGATTCTATCCCGGTTGCTCCTCTTCCAGTCCTGCTCTCTGCTGTAGCCCAGGAGGGCAGTGGAGGATGCCCCAAGTGCTTGGGCCCTGCACCTGCATGGGAGACCAGGATAAGCACCTGGCTCCTGCCTTCGGATCTGCGTGGTGCGCAGTCCTCAGTGTGCCGGCTGCAGCGGCCATTGAGGGGTGAATCTTTGGAAAAAGGAAGACTTTTCTCTCTGTCTCTCTTTCTCTCATGTCCATTCTGTCCATCAAATAATAATAAAAATAAGAGCACATACTCATTGCTGCCACAGGTATATAGCACTTTCTTATGAAAATTCATAACAGGGAGGCGAGTGCTGTGCAGGTAGGTTAAGCCCACACCTGCAATGCCCATATCCCATATGGGCACTGGTTCAAATGCCAGCTGCTCCACTTTCAGTCCATCTCCCTGCTAATGGCCTGGGAAAGCAGCAGAAGATGGCCAAAGTGCTTGGGCCCCTGCACCCGTGTGGGAGACAGAGAAGCCCCTGCCTCCTGGCTTAATATAGGTCCAGCTCCAGCTGTTGTAGCCAAATGAGGAGTGAACCAGTGGATGAAAGACCTCTCTTTGCCTCTGCCTCTCTCTCTGTAACTCTGCCTCTTAAATAAATAAATCCTTAAAAAAAGATAATTCATATCAGGGTAAAGCCTGTTCTGAATTACTATTTCATATCTGTGCCACAGTTTGTAGTATTTTGTCCTATAATATTTGCTTTACTATCATATTTAGAACTATCTATATATTGTGGTTGTGTTGAAGAATATCAGTGTTTTGTCAGAATTCCACACCTGGTTAAATTACCAGCTTCATTCTCCGCTAAATTGTGTATTCTCACACTTTAGTGGTTTCTCTGAGAGGTGAAGTGATAACTTTTGAGATAACGCTCCATCTCTACTTGATTTCAGAATGACTGAATTGTCCATTATACACTTGCCCAGCAAAGAAACTGTCATGATCTTGTTCAAGAAATTTGTATCCTAATTCCCGATCATTTGGTTTAGATAAAGTAGGCAGGTGTTTTTAAAATCTCACTGCAATAATATTTGGAGACATTAAAATATAAGTCTGATATAGAGCTTGAAACCAAATGTAATCCCTTGTAGTACCACCAACATAAATTAACTGTGGTAACTACCAGAGGAATATGTATTTCCTCCATCACCATTTGAAAAATGAACATAAAACAAGTTACCCCACCTGTGGCAGGCAAGACATATACAAGCTTCAGAAATATTACATTTTTAAATAAGTGCTTATATTTTACTGAGGGTGTTTGCATTTATCTACCTGAAGGTTATCATTTTTTTCTAATATAGCCTTTTATTATAATAAATTTATAAGTTTTTTATAAGAATTATGCTTAGTTGCAAAGAATTTTAATTTATTACATTGGATATTTACACTATCTTTTTCTTTTTTCTTTATCAATTTAGTTAGCAACTAATTTGTTTTATTCATATTTTTCATGATTTAAGTTGTTGTTTGGTTTGATAACTTTTACTTTTTTTTTCCATTTCATCAGGTTTTCTCTAATCTTTACCATTTATTTTCTTACTATTATTTAAATTTCATGTTTTCTTCTGTTCCTAGCTTCTTTATATGCAGATTTGAATCCCTAATTTTAGAACATTCATCTCTACACACTTGTATAAGGTTAATATTGGTATTTGCATATCATTGATTTATACCAACAATTCTTTTTTTAAGATTTATTTATTTATTTGAAAGTCAGAGTTATACAGAGAGAGGAGAGGCAGAGAGGGAGAGAGGTCTTCCATCCGATGGTTTACTCCCCAGTTGGCCGCAACAGCTGGAGCTGCGTCAATCCGAAGCCAGGAGTCAGGAGCTTCTTATGGCTCTCCCATGTGGGTGCAGGGGCCCAAGGACTTGGACCATCTTCTACTGCTTTCCCAGGCCACAGCAGACAGCTGGATCAGAAGTGGAGCAGCCAGGACTAGAACCGTCACCCATATGAGATGCTGGTGCTTCAGGCTAGGGCATTAACCCACTGTGCCACAGCACTGGCCCCAATGTACCAACAGTTCTTAATGTTCCTGGAAAAATCTCTTTTGGGAGAACTCATTGTATTTATTGCATTTATTTATTTTTTAAGATTTATTTTATTTATCTGAATGGCAGTTACAGAGAAAGAGTGGAGAGAGAGAGAGAGAGAGAGAGAGAGAGAGAGAGAGAATCTTCCATCTGCTAGTTCATGCCCCAAATGGCCACAACAGCCTTGGCTGGGCCAGATGGAAGCTAGAAGCCAGGAGCTTCTTCCAGATCTCCCATGTGGGTGACAAGGACCCAAGCATTTGGGCCATCTTCCGCTGCTTTCTCAGACGCATATGTAAGGAGCTGGATCAGAAGTGGAGCAGCTGGGGCTCAAACTGGCACCCAGATGGGATATGTATATGGTGGCATCCTAACCTGTTAAGCCACAACTCAGGTCTCATGTAATTTATTGAATTTCAAAGTTCCATAATACTTTAGGGAAAATTTTACTAAATACATACTCCATCTTTGAGAGGTAAAATGAACTCTACTGTTTCAATAAGTTATGGCATTAACATTATTGAAATTTGGATAATAGTTTAAACCTTGGGAACCATATTTAAATGAATATTTGGATCTGTATAATAACTAAGGTTTAAAGTTTGCAAACCATATTCATGAAGTTCTAAAGAAATTTTGATATAAAATGTACTTTAGATATCTATATATCACTACTAATATGTCTTTGAAATGTAATTAAAAATAAGACCTAAAAGTGTGATAAATATTCAAAATAATTTTAAGAGATTGGCATTGTAGTGTAGTGGGTTATGCCACCTCCTATAATCCCAGCTGCAACACTTCTGATCCATCTCCCTGCTAATACACCTGAGAAAGCAGTGGAAGATGGCCCAAGCGCTTGGGCCATAGCACCCACCTGGGAGACCTGGACAAAGTTCCTGGTTCCTGACTTAGGCTTGGTCCAGCCCTGGCCATTGCAGCCATTCAGGGAGCGAACCAGCAGTTGGAAGATTCTTTCTCTCTCTCGTTAACTCTGTCATTCATATTAATAAAGAAATCTTTAAAAATAAATTTAAAGGGATATATTCATCTTTTTTTTTCTGTTGATGTTTCCTTTCCGTTCTCTTCCTTGTGCTCATCTGTTTTGCTTACTACAGTCCTAAGACTCTTAGTATATGTGCTGCCAAACAAACACGAAAAATGTTTTCTCAAAACATAGTTCAGAACTACAGATGCTTCTGTAAGTCCTCATATATTTCAAAGGACGGAAGTGGAAATGAATTTTCTGTGTTTCTGTAACACAGACAATTCAATTCATATCAAGTTAATAAGGGATAAATAACTTCAAAATCAGATATATTTTTCTCCAAAATTATCAGCTTTATGTTGTTTTGTTGAAATTACAGAAAAAATGGATTGAGAGAGACAAAATTACTTATTTCAGGTAACTTAAAGATCAATAATTAAAGAATGTTTTTAAAGATTTTATTTATTTATTTGACAGGTAGAGTTATAGAAAGTGAGAGGGAGAGAGACAGAGAGAAAGGTCTTCCTTCCGTTGGTTCACTCCCCAGATGGCTGCTACATCTGACACTGCACTGATCCAAAGGCAGGAGTCAGGTGTTCTTCCTGGTCTCCCATGCAGGTTCAAGGGCCCAAGGACTTGGGCCATCCTCCACTGCCTTCCCAGGCCACAGCAGAGAGCTGGACTGGAAGAGGAGCAGCCAGGACTAGAACCTGGCACCCATATGTGATGTAGGCGCAGCAGGCGGAGGATTAACCTAGTGCGCCACAGCGCTGGCCCCTAAAAATCTTTTAAACCATCCCACCATTGTCATACATAGATTATATAAGTTTTAAACCAAATGTTGAGCAGTCATTATTATGTGGGATGATATTTAACATTTATTCAGTAGAGTTTCTGATCTATTTATATTCTCCCTCAAATAATGAGCTACATGTTGTTAAACATAATGGCATTCTATTTTGTGTCACTGGCAAGAAGCCCTATTTGACTTCAAACTTACACAAATAGACAGAGCTCCTTTTTATTATTTACTGTAAGAGAATTTGGAAAGTATTTTATAAAATTAATGACCATATTTAAACACAATAACTGCATTGATTGTATTCTTAGAATCAAAAGACTATTTTGTAATTAGGAATATTAAGAATTCAAGTTCAAAAGGTCACCTTTCAAAAAAATTAAAAAAGGTCACCTTTCTTTTGCACCATGCGCTTATAATGATTTCCATTAATTTATGTCATCATGAAAAAGGAGGTATTTGTTCAGAATGTATTATGTTGATGGGAGGCCAGTAAAAGCTTCATATTTCTTTAAACCTGTCTAACTTTCAAAACATGATCAAGGGGGAAGCACAAAGGACAAAAAAAATGATGCAAAATGAACACTGTGTCTTTAGTTAGTATAGACATCTGCATCAACATTTCATAACCATGAATACCTACCTTGTGTCAAAAAATTATCACTTTCAAAATAATGCGCATAGAAATTCATTATAGACTGATGTAAACACCAAGTGGCCAGTAAGTTAAGCTAGGATTCATGGCATGCAGATATATCCAGCTGCAGAACCCAGCATTTGAACCATGTCACATTTCTCTACTGAGTGTCTTGAGTTTTTGTGCACAGAAATATGAAAACTTGCAGAGAAGTCAAGTAAACTTTACCAAATGGAAAACAGAATCCTAGATCTTTCAGATTAGTAATTTTATTGATCTCTTTCCTTGGGTTTTACCTTTCTAACATTCTGAATAAATAAGAATCTCTCTCCCCCCCCCCACCTTTCATCTGATTGGTTCTAATTTTCTAATTGGGTCAGGTTATCCATCAGTGATCATTATATTAGATTGTGAATCAAATTACAATCAAAAACCAATAAAGTGAGTGGACATTTGGCACAGTGGTTAAGACACTCCTTGATTCACCCACATTTCATACTGCAGTGCCTGTGTTTGAGTCCTGACTCTGTTTCAGATTCCAGCTTCCTCCTAACGTGCACCCTGGGAGTCAGCAGGTGATGGCTCAGTTAGATGTGTCCAGTCATCCACATGAGTGACACAGATGGAGTTCTTGGCTCCTGGCTTTTGTCTGGTCCATCTCTGGCTGTTAGAGGAATTTGGGAAATGAACCAGTGAATGGAAGACTACTCTTTGACTTTGTCTCTTTCTCTGACTTTTCAATAAAAAAAAAAATAAGGGAATGAATGAATGAATCAATCAATAAATCAATCAGTAAATTAAGGGGAAATTTGAACAGCAAAGTCACACTGAATAACAAAGTTTGCTACTGCCATGAAAATAAGTCAATATTTTTTAAAATGATTAATTGTATACCTATTTGAAAGTCAGAATTACAGAGATGGAGAGACAGAGAGAGAGGTTTTCCATCACCTGGTTCACTCCCCAAATTGCTGCAATAGCAGGAGCTGAGCCAGGAAAAAGCCAGGAGCCAGGAGCTTCTCCCTGGTCTCCCATGTGGGTGCTAGGGACTAAGCACTTGATCCATCCTCTGCTGCTTTCCCAGGCATATTAGTAGGGGGCTGGATCAGAAGTGGAGTAGCCAGGTCTCAAACTAGTGCCCATATAGAATGTGGGCATCACAGGAGGAGTCTTTACCAACTACACCAAAATGCTGTCCCCAAAAAAGTTATCGTATTTGAGCCTCACAAGGTATTTTATGGTAGACATAATAATTATGAGTCCTATTTTTTGCCAATGAAAGAAGGAGAAAGAGAGTTAGGATTTGATCCAGGCCATCTTCTCCAGGCACTTACATTGTTAATGCTAAAATACTGTTCAGAATCAGGAAATATTGAAATATATTTTATTGAAATTGATAAACATCTGAAAGGAACCTGGGGTACAGGAGTTGAGGAGACTTGGGGAAGTTTTCAGCTCTGAGCCAACGGCTGTGTTTTAACAGGCAGCTCTTGTCTTTTTTGTAGATCAACTTGCTGGCTTTTATCTCAAGAAGTCTGGAGATGCCCTCCAAGTTTGTCAATACCCAGCTGCATTATAGATTCTGTTTTCCTAAGTCTTATTCTCTGACAATCTTCTCTTCCCTCCCGAAGGATGGAAGAAGGATGAAGTTAAACATCATTATGGTGTCAAATTGGACTCCAAACTATTGTTGATTAAAACAAAGACAATAAAATAATTAAAGGTTGCACTTGAAAAGACTAAAATATAAACTTACATTAGACTTGAGATTTTAGCTTTAATCCAACTCAAGTAGAAAGCTTTAGGGTGATGATATGATACAGCTGTAAAAAAAAAAAATTTAAAAACCTCTTTGCTGGTGTAATTCTATGAAGTGAAAATCTCTAAATGCATCAAATTACTTTTTATTAAGCAAGTGATAATTTTACACACAATATGAGCAATGCTAAAATTAAAATGACATTCAATTTTTGCAATTGATATTTTTAAAAGTTACATAAATTAATAGAAATCCTTTTTTAGTGAGGGAGGTGTTAGAATACCTGCAATCCCACATCAGAATGCTTGGAAAACATTTTTCCTTCTGCTTCTGATCCAGTTTTCTGTTAATGCATACTCTAGGAGTTAGTAAGTAAGGGCTAAAGCGCTTGGGTCCCTGCCACCCATGTGGGAGACCTGGGCTGTTTTTCAGGCTCTGGCTTCAGCTTTGTCCAACTACAGCTGTTGCAGGCATTTGTGGAGTGAATCAGCAAATGAAGATCTCTATCTCCACCTCTACCTCTTGCTGCAGTTCCAGCCTAGCGTACTCTCTCCTTCCCTACCTCTACCACTCTTAAAAATAAGTAAACATCCAAAATAAAGAGCTCTTTGTTAGCTTGCAATTTTGAAAAGACAACAAAAAGTTTCCTGCTATGGCTTCAAAACAATTGATTATCTAAAGAAGTTATTTTAAATGTTGTTGAAAAGATAAACAGTGTTCACCCAGGGTGGGGGAACACAGGCCCCATGAAATTATTTGGTCTGGCCCTGCCAAGGCAACCACAGTGGTACTTGAAAGTCAATAAATGTATAGCAGGCTAATTTTAAGTTGATAATTTTGTATGGCCCGCAAATAATGTTACAAATATCCAAATGGCCTTTGGCAGAAAAAAGTATCCTCACCCTTGTAAAACAATTCCATTTATTAAAGCTTATTTTCCTTGTTCTTTGATCCCAACCTTCTCATCCCTCTTCCAGAGATTCATGAATTTTGGCATTACCCCTAGTATACATCATTTTAACTTTGGCTAATGGTGATATTATTTTTTTATTTGCAACTGAGAGCTCAAATGGAATGAATTTATGTAATATATTCAACTGGGGCTGTTTCTGTTGATGCAGGAAGAGGAATAGTCAGACCACCCACCCTGACAAATGCCTGAGGCCCACATGCAGCCTGCAAATATCAGTCTTCACCACAGACCACGAGAGAGCAGGAAGCCTGTTTTCTGTTACCTGCTACCCAGGAATGCCCAGGCTATTTCTACACGAATCCAGCTTGCTCAGGATTGTCCTAAGGCTGCTGCAATATCAGAGCTGTCCATCGTCTCCGGCATCCACTTCCGAAGACCAATAATAAAGACTCATATTTCTTTTAGGTCTTAACTGTATACTGTGGGGCTAAAGTGCCCCAACTCATTGAGGTGACAACCAAGATTAAACCAAACAAACCTGGCCCCACAATTACACTTGCTACTGCCCACAGTATTCCCTCTCTCTGGTCTCTTCTCTCATACTCAAAATATCCTGCTATCTCCCATCATTTAATAACCATGTTTCTCTTAGGCTTAGATAATTCTATTTCATTATGCCTTCCTTATTTATTCTATAATTTTAAAAAACTCAGAAAAATTGGGGAAGATATTAAACTATGTTTTCATCTAGAGAAAAGATAAATACCTAACACAAAACATTCAAAAATAAAGAGTAATTTCAGCTAATTACTTAAACACTATTTTCAAAGCATTTATGACATTTAAGGTAGAAGTAAATAACATAATCATAATTCTGACACGTGAAAGCAGAGGCAATATCAGATGCAATTGCTGAAAGACAAGAAACAGATGTAAATATTTCTTCATTAAAATAAAAATATCTGTATGACAACATAGACTGTAAAAGAATTGAAAGACAAAGGAATGAGTCAATATTTTCAATACTAGTAATACAAGATTAAACAATGAATACATTTTTTAAAATCTAAAATTCTACTTTTAAAGATAAAAAATTCAATGGAAAGGTGCCAAGATAGCAATATGTAATTCACGGTCAAAAAAGAATTGGAAAAAATCATTTAGATATGTACATTAAAGCAGAAATTATTTTTATATCCCTAATTGACAAAGTTTAAAGAAAAGACCAGTGTCAATTGTTAATACAAGTTTCAGAAAATGACAGTTTTGAAATAATGTTGCAAACAGCATAAATTAGACAGAATTTTAGTAAGAGAATTTGATTAAAATATTTGTCAAAGCGTTAATTAATTAAGATCTAAATTGCTTGAATACAGAATGTGGGCCTTGCCACATTATTGCCATTATTATCTGCAACTATTGTTTTACACAGACACACTCACACACATACAAATATTGACAAATAGCTTCTGCATTCATTTCTTTCCTGGAAAACACTTTCCCTATTCCATTTAGATGAGATTAAAATGTTATTCAGGGGGCCAGCACTGTGGCATAGTGGGTAAAGACACCACCTGCAGTGCCAGCATCTCAATACGGGTGCCGGTTCGAGTCCCGGCTGCTCCGCTTCCAACCCTGCTCTCTGCTATGTCCTAGGAAAGCAGTAGAAGATGGTCCAAGTCCTTGGGTCCCTGTGCCCATGTGGGAGACCCAGAAGAAGCTCCTGGCTCCTGGCTTTAGATCTGCACACCTCCAGCCATTGCGGCCAATTGGGGAATAAACCAGCGGATGGAAGACCTCTCTCTCTCTCTCTCTCTATCTCTCTATCTCTCTCTCTCTATCTCACTCTATCTCTCCATGCCTCTGCCTCTCCTGTAATTCTGCTTTCAAATAAATATTTGAAAAAAAAAAAAACACTATTCATGATAATATACCACATTGATAGTTACAAAACAGCAAAACAGAAACACTTGAATTATGTATGCTCATTGGCTGAAAATTCAACTCCAAAAAACAAAGATTTAGGTTAATTATTACTAAAATAATTGCTAAATCTATTTCAACTGTAACATATCATTTTCTTCATCTAGTTTTTTTTTCACTTTTAAGTCTATGTTCCAACACCTACTTTGATTACTCCCATATTCACACTAACAATCATCACACACTTACTATGTCTCATGTACTTTGCTATGGATCATAGAAAAAGAAAAACACAAATATAGACAACATGGCTTAGCCCTCAAAAACCCAGGCAGGAAACAGCATGTATATAACTAACAAGGATAAAAGTTGACAATACTATAAGGAATTAATAAAAAAAAAAAAAGCAACAGGTCATTTCACTTCACATAGAAACCTGCAGCTCCATCTATCACTGATAGTTTGTAAGCAACAATACTGCACTGTTTTATGACTGAGTAGCCTTTTTTGTGCATGTATGCCACAGTTTCTTTATCCAAAATCAGTGGATGGACACTTAGATTTTTTGTATTTCTTGCTATTGTGAATAATGTTGCAATAAAAATAGGAATGAAGGGAGAGAAGGATGACTGCAGCTGTATAGGACTCACCTGTGAGTGTGGGGGAAAAGCTGAAAAATTCGCTAAAGAAGAAGGTGAAAATGATAGCCAAAGTCATAGCATCTGAGCTGGGAGAGGAGGTGAAAAGTGCTTCCGACAGTGGAGGAGCTGTAGGAAGCTGTGGATCAGAAAAGGGTCATTTTTCTGAAGATGAAGCGATAGATGCTGACAATGAGGATGATGCTGAACCCTGTGGCAAAGATCAAAGAAAATGCCTCAGAGGCATGAGCTGGGACTGAGATGGGCTGGGCAGATGCCAAGGTTAAAACCCTCAACAAGAAAACGCCTAAAAGTAAACCCACCATTCTAGTCAAGAATACAGAACTGGAAAAGGAAAAAGAAAAGTTAAAGCAAGAAAGACTTGAGAGAAGAAAGCAGCTTGATAAGAGGTGGGAGTGGGAAATGATGTGCAGAGTAAAGCGAGATGTTGTCAAAGACAAAGAAGCAGAGAGAAATCTTCAGAGAACTGCGAGGAGGGGTGTGGTGCAATTATGTAATGCTGTTCAAAAACATCAAAAGAATGTTGATGAAAAGGTTAAATAAGCTGGGGCCTGTATTAGAAAGCTTGCTAAGTTGATATCAACTGTTTCTAAGGAAGATTTTATCAGTGTTCTGAGAGGAATGGAAGGAAGTAGAAATGAGGAAAGTTCAACTGGGAAGAACTCAAAAGCCAAACAGACTGAAGTGAAATCCGAAGAGGGCCCAGGTTGGACGATCCTATGTGATGATTTCATGATGGGAGCATCTATGAAAGTCTGGGACAAGGAAAGTGATGGGCCACATAACAGCAGACCAGGATCTGCAAGTGACTCTGACCTGTTAAACAATAGAGGCGACATAGTTTTCAATCAGTTTATTTTTCCAACAAAGATACTCTATCCTCCGACAGTTTGGGAATTATACTGATACCGTTTGTAAGGAAGCCAAAAGACTTACTAGCTTTGATGTTCCCCCTTTACATGTAAACTTTGTTAAAATTGGATTTTCAACTTTTGTATAATTTTAGGCATCGTCCGTCAAAACATTTGGAACAAAAAAATACATCCGCTTGATCAGCAGGATTCACATTGTGCCAGTATGGTCAGATGTTTACAGTTGGTCATTCTGTGCTAGGTTGTTTCAGTGTCACCAGTGTTTCTAGGCATGCAATGCCAATTCATAAGTAAAATGAACTCTTTGAAGCTAACATTTCTCTGCCTTCCAATTTAGAGACTAGGTTTGTAGCTTTTAGGAATGATGGATTTTTTTTTCTGTTTTAGTAAGCTATTGAGAAACCTATGCATAAAATTAATATTTTTGATTTTGTGCAATGAATTTAATTTTAGGTAATCTGATAAATTTTTAAAAATATTAGATCTCTACTTTTATATTATTTCCTTTTGTATACTAAGTAATATTAATAAGTACTTAACATTTACTTTTTAGAATTCATTGAGATGGAGATTTTCATGTGTATCTTATGCAAGATACTTGCTTTCTTAGGAAACATATTTGGTATGTTCTAATCTCTTTTTTTGTCTCCCAAAACATTTGAGTTAGCTTACATTCTTTTTTATGGATAACTTAAGCCATGAAATAATGGAGTTAGGTAACAGGTAGTTTTGCATCAGAATATTACATCTGATTTGAGACTTCATTGCATATTGTTTCCTTAAAAGTTTCCTTGAGTTGGGTGACTTTAGTATCAATGGAGCTGTTAAATAAA
The DNA here is from genome assembly GCA_949820135.1 of Sylvilagus floridanus. Lineage (NCBI taxonomy): Eukaryota > Metazoa > Chordata > Mammalia > Lagomorpha > Leporidae > Sylvilagus > Sylvilagus floridanus. The sequence continues at coordinate 131,637,445 of OX463236.1, read as the reverse complement.
AAGAGAAAAGTAAGACTGTTGAATATTATTCCAAAATTCCTGTGAAAGTCAGCCCCAGATCACAAATGTGTAAGGGAATTATTTATTAAGGTGAGTTGTTCTTCGAAAATGATCTGTCCCTTTCTCCATATTATCCATAACAAAAATAATTCCTCCCATTACCCGGTTGTAGGTACTTGCATCTGTTATATATTGAAGGGATAATATTCTCCGAAACAATGTGCTAAAGCATAGATGTTTATATTTTTAAAGCCATTTGAGTGTTACCAGTATTATGTGGCCTACGTCAAAATTAGTCCATGGCCTGGTATTTGCTATCTTAAAGAAAGGTAGACACCAAAAATATCAAGTGGTTAAAATGGCAAAGCTCAAAATGCATTTTGTATTTGTCCCAACTTCTGAATTTCAGTATCTTACTAAATTACAGAACTGCCATTGTGTCACTTTAATATGAATAAATGGGAAGAGATATTCCTCAGTGTTAATACAGGAGTGCTCAGTATCCTAATAGATAATATTTCAGTGTAACCTAACTCATAGATAATTTTGGGGGAAAAATGTGTAACACCTAAAAACTTGTTTTTCCACAGGACTAAATATTAAACTTTATATTTTGTTATCAATCAGTTCCTGGGTCACCATGCAAAAATTTTGAAAAATTTTTCCTTAATAAATAAAATAAATTAACTTAAATAAATAAATAAAATTTTCATTTTAGATGGTATCAGTGGATATCACTTATATTAGAAGACTATGAAGCATATATGAATTACACAAAATAATTTTTGTTATATAGATATCTTCTATAAGTATTTCTGCATCTTGGATATAAAAATGAATATCGCTATGTGTTAAATATAAATCTAAGAGCAAGCCTGTTATTTGAGAAACTGTATCTTTATGTGAATATATTGACTAGTCTATGTCTCCTCTACCTTAAATACTTCACCTGCAATGTTATTTTTTGGCATACGTGCGATAAATAATTGTGACGATTCTCTCTGCATTATATTTATATTCTCTAAGGAGGGGGAAAAAGGTAAGAACTTCATGCTCACCACCCTTACCTCCATTTAACTAAACATAGCAGTATTAGGATTTTCTCCTTCCTGATGTTATATTCTTTGGGATTGTATCTAGGAACTACTTTGAATCTGCTCTCTTTGTATTAGTGTCACATTAATGTGAAAATTGATGAAAAAATAAAACAGAGTCTTATAAGTAAAAAATAAAGTAGTATAGTAGTGAAGGCTGGGGTGGATATTCTAAGCATTTAGCATAGTTTAATGTTGGCTACTAATTGCTTCTAGGTATTGAAATTTGAAACTCAGACTATTTAGTACTGAAAATAGCTGACATATCTTAGTAGTATAGCTCTTTAGTATAAAATTGGTATACAGAATTTATTTTCAAGCCAGCGCCGCGGCTCACTAGGTTAATCCTCCACCTGCAGCGCTGATACCCAGGTTCTAGTCCCAGTTGGGGCGCCAGTTCTGTCCCGGTTGCTCCTCTTCCAGTCCAGCTCTCTGCTGTGGCCTGGGAAGGCAGTGGAGGATGGCCCAAGTGCTTGGGCCCTGCACCCCATGGGAGACTAGGAGAAGCACCAGGTCCTGGCTTTGGATCAGCGCAGCATGTCGACTGCGGCGGCCATTTGGGAGTGAACCAATGGAAGGAAGACCTTTCTCTCTGTCTCTTTCTCTCTCACTGTCTAACTCTGCCTGTAAAGAAAAAGAATTTATTTTCAGTTTACCTAGAATTCTGTACTAGATATTCAACATATTGCAAAATATACCTTGGGAACCCTTTAGATAGAATGGTTCAGAGGTTATCTTCAGTTCGTATACCCTAAAATCACTCAGTAGAAAGTTCTGAAATGTTTGTTTGAGGAAGGTCCAAGTATTCAAAAATATTTTGTCTCAGCAGATGAGAAAAGAAAGGGATATTTAAATTTTGGGCAACCTCTTAGGGCTTTTTAATCACTATATGCTGCACATAGGTCTATACTTAATATTCAGTGGCTACCAATTAAATAAATGGTGCTGCCTGTGCTGGTCTTTACACGATGTGAGTAGAGAACTTAACTATAAAGTCATTGGTTTACAATCTTAGATGCCTGATGATGACGTAGCAAAACATAACTCTGACAGAGAAGGTTAAAGTATGGACACAAACATAGACAAACTAAAAACAAGTTTTTGTTGCCACAGAGTTCAAGGAGTTATAAGATCTGAGACGATGCTATAAAGGAATTTCAAGGAGCTAGCACATTTCTCTGGAAAAGATTTTAGGAGATCAAATACGTTAGCTGACACTTTTGTATCATATGGGTAACTTTTTTCCTCCTTACGTGTGTTTTTGTTACTTTTGTGAAAATAAATGTTGGAAGAATCATAAGTAAAATGGGAAATCTTTTTTTGTTCAAAACCTTAATGACATAGTCATTTAATGGTACTGAGTACTGTTATTGTGCTAAGTATATTGACACATTTGTGGCACATGATTCTCATTTTTAAAACAAACAGTTGGAAATTCAGTATATGTATATTCAACATTTGTTGATTCTTAAGGAAATATATATATGATTATAAAATAGCATGAATTGTACATTTTTAATTTAGATGTGAAATAACAGTAGCTACCATTGTTTCTTGACGCAGATATCTTAATAAAATTAGAAGCTAAGTGAAACAAAAAATATAAAAAAAATAAAAATGGAATTAAGATGTCTCTGACAGAGTGATTTTATTTCCCGTGGATATATAACTAGTAGTGGGGTAGTTGGATTAAGCCAAGCACAGGAAGTTAAGTTCTACATGATCTTACTCACATGGAGTCTAAGAATAACTGATTTCATGGAGGTTTAAAGTATACTGGTGGATACTAGAGGTTGAGGAGGGATGGAGGAAAGGTAGGATAAAGAAACTTTGACTAAAAATTACTGAGCAAGGTCCAGTGCTGTGGTACAGTGGGTTATACTCACAGAGCTGGCATCCCATGTGGAAATCAGTTCATGTACCAGCTACTCCACTTCTGATCCAAATCCTTGCTAATGCACCTGGGAAAGAGTGAAGGAAAGCCCAAGTGTTTGGGTCCCTGTACCACAAGGAAAACCTGGATGAAGCTCCTGGCTCCTGGCTTCAGTCTGGCCCAGCCCTTGCCATTGTAGCCATTTGGGTAGTGAACCAGTGGGTGGAAGACTTCGCTCTCTCTGCCTCTGCCTCTCTCTGTAAGTCTCTCTTTTAAATAAATAAATAAATAAATAAATAAATAAATAAATAAATCTTTTTTAAAAAAATACTGAGCAAAACACAGAACAGGATCTGGGATTGTATCAGACAATAGGGTGACTATACATCATTTCAATGTTTTATATATATATTTATCTATGTAAAAGAAAAAACTTAGAGGATTTTGAAAGTTTTTACTATACAGAACTATTAAGTTTTTAAAAAGATAGATATATGTGCCTTGACTGGACATCATACAATGAACCTGTATCAAAATATCACACGGTGCCTCATGCATATATACAGTTTGTATGACTTTGTTCAAAAATTCTTAGCTAAAGTTTTTAACTGGGACCAGCATTGTGGCATAGTGGGTTAAGCTGTCGCCTGCAACGTTGTTATCTCATATGGGTGCTGGTTTGTGTCCTGGATGCTTTACTTGCAATCCAGCTCCCTGCTAATGTGCCTGGAAAAGTTAGCAGAAGATGGCCCAAGTGCTTGGGAGATATGAAGGAAGCTTCTGGTTCCAGCACAGGCTGTTACAAATATTTGGGGAGTGAACGAGTGGAAGGGAGATTTCTCTGTGTCTATCTGTGTATCTCTCTCTCTGTCTCTCTTTCTCTCTCTCTGCAACTTGACCTTTCAAAAAATACAATAAATCTTTAAAAAATTGTTAAACTTTTAAATTATTTTTTAAATGGTCAAGTAGGCTCAGTAAAGAGACTACTGTTAAGGAAAAATATTTCTTTTTTTAAAGATTTATTTATTTATTTGAAAAGCAGAGCTACAAAGAGGCAGAGGCACAGAGAGAGACAGAGGTCTTCCATCTGCTGGTTCACTCCCCAAGTGGCTGCAGCAGCCGGAGCTGTGCTGATCCGAAGCCAGGAGCCAGGTGCTTCTTCCAATTCTCCCATGTGGATGCAGGGGTCCAAGGATCTGAGCCATCTTCTACTGCTTTCCCAGGCCATAGCAGAGAGCGGGATCAGAAGTGCCACAGCTGGGCCTCGAACTAGCACCTCTATGGGATGTCGGCATTGCAGGCAGTGGCTTTACCCATTAAGCCATAGCGCTGGCCCTGGGAAAATATTTCTTTAAGGAGTTGACATTCTTATGCACATGGCATAAGGTTGGTTTTTAAGTGTTGTCTGGAAATTGTGGATAAGACAGCGTCTCAGGTGTTATTTTTCATAATTGTGTTGTCTAAAATATTTCAAATACTTACAGATTTCAAATTCCTAGATGAGTTTCTGATTTAATGGGATTTCTTAGTGAATCCTTGATGAGAAGAATAATTACTTTCTGAGATTTCTTATCTATAAATTCAGGTTCCCAAATACAAGAAAGTGAAATGAAGATGGGTACACAAACTCATATGTTAATTGGCTTGAATTCTCAGTATTACTGAAGGTATTGATGAGACTTTTTAAATTTTTTTGAAATTAAAGAATTATACAAAAAGTTGCTGTGAAATATGCTGCTTTGTATGTGTATTCCATCAATTATAGTAAATATGGATACATTAAACCAGTTTCCATAAAGGATGAATTAGTATTATTTCTAATGTGACTTATTATTATCCAGATTTGTTGGTCATGGCTAAATCTTTATACAAAAGTCTAGGACACAAATGAAAGGCGAATATTTTATTTAACTCCACAAGTTCTCTGTGCCTCTGCTCTCTGGGAACACTGGGAGAGGAAAACAGTTTACACAATTCTTCTGCCATAATTTCTGTTCCTACTATATGCTAGGCACAGCGTTACTGAAGAACTTAAAAAAATATAAAGTTTTAGTAAAGAACCCAAAATATAAGATACATTTCAATCTGTGGAAAAATAAGAAATAGAGACTACATTTGTCTTCACACGTAGATGCTTGCATATCATCAAGTAAATCTTACTGCCAAAATTAATATCTTAACTTTGAAGTGAATAGTCCTTGCTTTGGGTTGCTTAAACAGTGCAGAGTAAGCTAATGTTATTTATTAGAGGCTAAAGATTTCACATCTTAACTGATCAAAATTATCACAAAGTTTACCTCCTTCGTAAGCCTACTGCCTTCGGCTTTAAGCCTATATCATATCTATTTCTTGACAGTGGGAATGTGTCTCATTTTATTACTAAACAATTCAGGGTAGTAACTGTGGCAGCCAGAGAGCAAAGGTCATAATAAAATTGGTTTATAGCTATAAAATAGAAAGTAAAAATGATTTTTTTTTTTAGTTAGAACAGCTGCAATCACCTGGGTATTTTATTCTAACAAATGGGTTATCATGCTTAGATACTTAAAATGCCAATGCATTTAACTAAAGAATGCAGATCAAAGGAAAATATATTTACAGAGTGGGGATTAAGACAGTCCTTGCTAAATGGAAATCCTCAAAATATCTTACAACTAACCCGAGGGAGCAGATTTATTGAATTTTAATATTCTTGTCAAATGCATACAGCTTCATTCTACATTATTCAAATTCAGCCAAAGCAAATGATAGTTATTCAAGATTCTGTTTCCTTGCAACTTACCTGCATCTTCTAAGAGTCCTATCCTGACATTAAAGAAATGAATAGGCTTTTATCAAATAGTTTGAAGAAATTCCACTGGGCACTTAAAAGTTGATACCTACAAAAATGGTAATCTTAACTGACTACCTTTTCATCTGGCTTCCAACAAAGATACAATGGTGATTCTTACAAGACAAAAATTTTGAAATGTGTTAATTGACACAAATTTACAGGTAGAAAATCCATTACAGTTGTCCAACTCTCTGATTTTTATAAATGAAGAAACAGAACCTAAAAGCTTGAACTTCCAGTTATATGTGTATGAATTTTAAATGTGATTTAACCACATTGTATGTGTATGCTAGAACATGTCCATGCATATAATATTTACGTACAAAGTTTTGTATATGTCATATGGTATGCGATATATGTATATGTACATGGATATATAAGTATATGGAGATATTTCTAAAAGTTTATGGGAAATTAAATTAAAAGTTGTTTATTTTGTGTGAAAAATTCAAAACCCATATGTGGTTCTTTCAAAATATTTTCTGTGAACTTTTAATGTCTCTTTATACATGAATTGCACATTTTTTGCATCAAAATAAATTTATCAGGGCCAGCATTTGGTGTAGCAGTTAAGATGCCACATGGAATGCCTATATCCCGTATTGGAGTGACTAGATTTGAGTTCTGGCTATGACTCTGAGCTACCTTTCTGTTAATGCACACTCAGGAGTCAGCAAATAATGCTTCAGCTGCTTTGAACTGGTTTGAGTTCTGGCCTCCTGTCTTTGGCCTGGCCCAGCACCAGTTATTTCTGGTGTTTAGGCATTGAACTAATGGATGACCAGCTCTCTCTTGCTCTCTCTTTCTCTCTCTCTCTCATCACTCAACCTTTCAAATAAATAAATACATAAACATTTTTAAAAAGAAGTGATGGCATTAAAATAAACTTATCTTTTTATTCAATTTTCCTCTAAACTTTTTGAAGTACCCATGATTGTGTGGGTATGTGTGTATGTGTATGCGTGTGTGTGTACACACTAAAAATTCTAGAGATTCAACTTTCTGGTTATGTTTGTTCATATATGTTTATGCACATATAAGTTTATAGATGTGTGTATGTGTACATGTATGTGTGTGGAGAGAGAAAGGAAGAAAATAGAAAACTGGGCATAGTCCAATTTTCTATTATTTAATTATGGCATAATTTAAAAATAAACTGTTAATGCTATCAATGTATTCCTCACTAATAAAACTAACACATACACTTATTAAAATGACTTCTCAATAGAGATGTAGAGATTCTTACAGTGGAGCTCAAGTAGCTTCAATAACTTCAATTTTTTCTAATATTGTTTAAGAGATTTTATGTATTTATTTGAGAGGCAGAGTTACAGACAGTGAGAGGGAGAGGCAGAGAGAGAGGTTTTCCATTTGCTGGTTCATACCCCAAATGGCCCCAACGGCAGGAGCTGAGCCAATCTGAAGCCAGTAGCCAGGAGCTTCTTCCAGGTCTTCCATGTGGGTTATCTTCCATTGCTTTCTCAAGCCATAGCAGAGAGCTTGATAGGAAGAAGAACAGCCACGGCAAGGACACTAACCGGTGAATTTATGGGATGATGGTGCTGCAGACAGAGGCTTAGCTCACTCTTCCACAGCACCGGACCCTTTTCCAGTATTTTAGCATGTAATATTTGCACATTTTTAAGGATTCTATTTTTTTAATTTATTTTTTATTTAGTAAATACAAATTTCCAAAGTACAGTTTATGGATTACAATGGCTATCCCCCCCCCCATAATTTCCCTCCCACTCGCACCCCTCCCATCTACTGCTCCCTCTCCCATTCCATTCACATCAAGATTCATTTTCAATTATCTTTATATACAGAAGATTGATTTAGTATATATTAAGTAAAGATTTCATCAGTTTGCACCCACACAGAAACACAAAGTGTAAAATACTGTTTCAGTACTAGTTATAGCATTACTTCACATTGGACAACACATTAAGGACAGATCCCACATGAGAAGTAAGTACACAGTGACTCCTCTTGTTGACTTAACAATTTGACACTCTTGTTTATGGCGTCAGTAATCTCCCTAGGCTCTAGTCATGAGATGCCAAGGCTATGGAAGCCTTTTGAGTTTGCCAACTTCGATCTTATTTAGACAAGGTCATAGTCAAAGTGGAAGTTCTCTCCTCCCTTCAGAGAAAGGTACCTCCTTCTTTGATGGCCCTGTTCTTTCCACTGGGATCTCACTAACAGAGATCTTTCATTTAGGTCTTCTTCTTTTTTTTTTTCCAGAGTGTCTTGGCTTTCCATGCCTAAAATACTCTCATGGGCTTTTTAACCAGATCTGAATGCCTTAAGGGCTGATTCTGAGGCCAGAGTGCTATTTAGGACATCTGCCATTCTATGAGTCTGCTGTGTATCTTGCTTCCCATGATGGATCGTTCTCTCGCTTTTTGATTCTGTTAGTATTAGCAGACACTAGTCTTGTTTGTGTGACCCCTTTGACTCTTAGACCTATCAGTGTGATCAATTGTGAACTGAAATTGATCACTTGGACTAGTGAGATGGCCTTGGTACATGCCACCTTGATGGGATTGTATTGGAATCCCCTGACACGTTTCTAACTACACCATTCATTCAACATAATGACAGCCAGTTCCATTCATTTTCCTGTAGACACCAAAATGTCCTACTTTTTTAATGGCTGAATTATACTCCTTTGTGTATATATTCCACATTCCATCTCTACCCAGTGAAAGACACCTAAGTCCATGCCACATCTTGCCTCTTGGGAATAATGCTGAATGAACTTGAAATACGGTGATTTCTTTGATAGGTTGATTTCATTTCCTTCAAATATGTCCCCACGAGTGGGATGGCTGGGTCACAGGCTAGGTCTACCTTTAATGTCTAAACTTTTCATTTCATTTTTCTCTGACTGCCCTGGTAGCCTACTCGTCATACAGAATGTGAAAGCTATTGAATAAATGCCCTGTGTATCTGTGTGAGTTTTTGTGAATATTGTAATGTTTCTTTAGTGAGAAGAAAGGATGAGTAGCTCCCACTGATATGCGGAGGACTGATGCCAGCGTCAAGTCTAACTTGGTCACAGCACCCTGGCTGCCTCAGCTGCTACCCCCTATTACGTCATCAAGTGAGAAGAGTTCCTGCTGCATCGAAACAGCCTTGCTGTAGGCTTAACACTGGAGGTCGTAGCTTTTTCATGAGGTAAAGTTGGACATGATTTTGGCTGCCGCAGGTACTGAATCTTTAGCCGCTAAGAAATGACATTAGCTTACTCTGTGTTGCTTGAAATCATCTAGAACCAAGGACCTCACCTCAAAATTAAAATTTTGGCAGTGAGATTTACATGATAACATACTGCTCCAACATGTGAAGATAAATGTAGTTTCATCTATCTCTTATTTTCCACAGAGTTAGATTTATCTTATAGTTCAGGTTCTTTCCTACAAATTTATATTTTTTTTTTATTTTTCTTAACCCCTACATTGAACGCTGTGCCCAGCACATAGTAGGAACTGAAGTCACAGTAAGTACACCAAGTGGAGTAAGCTTTCTGTTACCGTTTCTGTGACATCCTTGGGGAAACATGCACTTCCTTGACACATTCATGCTACTGATACCTTGAAAGGTTACAGCTGAAATAACATTTTTAAAGAAAATCTCTGCGCATTCAGGATAGGCCAGAATGTATTTGTTAACAAGGAGGGATTCCCACGGAAATTTTTTTATCCACAGCATGACTATACTAAAATGCAGGCTCACAGTGTGGGCCACAAATTAAAATTTAATCTGGCCCAAGAAAAAAGAGAAAATTCCTCTACTTGTAGGATAATACATTACATTTACTGCCCATGAAGAGCAATAATGGTTTATCTATCTAACAAATCTAACATTTTAAATATTATCTAGAGAGTAATGCTGCAATATAAACATGATTTATTATCTAACAAATATGATGCAGTTTCTCTGCCTGAGTAATTGATGTAAATACTGCTATAAATAGGAATAAGGAGGTAATAATGTCCTCTTGTATGCAAACAAGTTCTGCAAGAAGTGCTCACCTTCCCTCCTTACTAAACAGGACAAAAATTCAATTTTGTTTACTAAGCTATGTTCATGTTTCCGGCCTACCACAGCTTCCTGTATGATTTTGTCACTGGAAAAGACTGCAGTATAGGCTGGCGCCATGGCTCACTAGGCTAATCCTCCGCCTGTGATGCCGGCACCCCGGATTTCAGTCCCAGCTGGGGCGCCAGTTCTGTCCCAGTTGCTCCTCTTCCAGTCCAGCTCTCTGCTGTGGCCCGGGAAGGCAGTGGAGGATGGTACAGGTGCTTGGGTCCTGCACCCGCATGGGAGACCAGGAGGAAGCACCTGGCTCCTGGCTTCAGATCAGCGCAGCACACAAGCCATAGTGGCCATTTTGGGGGTGAACCAACGGAGGGAAGACCTTTCTCTCTCTCTCACTGTCTAACTCTACCTGTCAAAAAAAAAAAAAAAAAAAGACCACAGTATGAACTGCTGATGAAATAAGAAACTGGATTATTCAAATCTTTGTAACTCTCTCTCTCTCTGTCTCTCTCTCTCTCTCTCTCTCTCTCACACACACACACACACACTCCATTCTTGCTTTAACTGATTTATTTTTGTCACAGATGTTACTAATGATGCATGAATTGCAAAAGCCAATGTGGAAAATATTTCACAAAACAAATGCTATCCTTTTTGTTTTATTGCCACTTATAAATTTGTTCCATACTGTCTGCCATCGTTCTTGTTGATTCTATTTCTTTCAGCATCCACTAGCATTGACATTTGATGTTTCAGTTCTTCTAACTACGTAATATGGCATCAATTCTTTCATTTCAGGAAGTAAGACAAAATGAATTAAATTTACTTAACTGTACAGAAAATAGTTATAAATAATTTAAATGCCTACTTTGCTTTATGCTTAACCAGGTTTATATTTTAGTTCATTTTCAATGATTAAGCATGATTCAGCTTTTAAAATGTAGTTAAGGGCCGGTGCAGCAGTTCAATAGGCTAATCCTTCGCCTAGTGGCACCGGCACACCAGGTTCTAGTCCCTGCCGGGGTGCCGGATTCTGTCCCGGTTGCCCCTCTTCCTGGCCAGCCCTCTGCTGTGACCCGGGAGTGCAGAGGAGAATGGCCCAAGTGCTTGGGCCCTGCACCCCATGGGAGACCAGGAGAAGCACCTGGCTCCTGCCTTCGGTACACCGGCCGCAGCAGCCATTGGAGGGTGAACCAACGGCAAAGGAAGACTCTCTCTCTCTCTCTCTCTTTCTCTCTCTCACTGTCCACTCTGCCTGTAAAAAAAAAAATGTAGTTAAAATATATCAGATAATAAAATAATTAAATTTCAGATAGTTTTTTAAATGTAATAATTATAGAACAATTATCACAAAGTCCTATCAAAACTAACATTTCATTTGATGAATATTCCCTAAGTCTTTAACCTTTAGATTACCAAGTGTTTTACAACTCACTTGATACTTGAACAAACTTTTATTAATGATGTCTACTCCATAAATGTTTTCATGAAATAGGTTCTTTTCTAATCAGTCACACATTTGAGAATCCTAACAAAGAGTAGATCACTCAAACTTTTCAAATGATTAATATGACATTTTTTGGTGTTTTAAATATTTTGAACACAAGCAAGATATATAAAAGATATCTGGCATACATTCCTATTTGTTTTTTCACTGTGAATAAGAAATGTAAGGCAAGGTCACATTGGCTGGCTCCCCTAAATATTCAAGATGCAAATTTAACTAATCTCACAGACTTTTTCTTCTTTATATACTTTTATCCACAAATGATGTAGATTATACTTTTTGAGAATGAGAATTTGGAATGTAATCATTTCCAAAGCATCCCTCCTACTCCTCAGAGCATTTTTGTTTCTCTTCACATTGTTGCAGCAAGTTTATCAAAACACATGGAAGCATTTGAAGCAATGTCACACAGTCAACCCTGATGAGATTCATTTTTAAAATCAGCGTCTTTTTATACCACTATATTAATATCTGCTCATCTTTCACTCTTAAGAAATCAAGGGTACTAAGTCACAGTTGGAGATGAAAAATAAGTTCTGGTTTTCTATTGTATAACAGGATAATTGTAGATAGTAATAATGTGGGAAAAAAAGCTAGAAGAAAGGATTTTTGTTTTTCCACAAATAATGTTAGATGTTTGAGGAGATAGATACATTCACCTTAATTTAACATTACACAATGTATACAATAAACAAAAACTCTACCTAGTGCCCCACAAACATACAGAAATCATATTTGCTAATAATATTTCAAAAATTAAGTTAATGAAAAGGTTAAATTAAAATGGGTTGCATTTCTCTATGACCAGGTAGAATTATTTTTCCCTATTTCTTCCTAATTTCTCCTCAGCACTGAGAGACTTCAAGACCATAAGTGGAAGATTTTTTTAACAGCCTGGATTGGAAGTGATGAAGTGCATGTACATTAAGCACAAAGAAATTAATGATATAGCAACTACATTTGAAAATAGTAGTGTTGGCCCGCACCGTGGCTCAACAGGCTAATGCTCCACCTGGCAGCACCAGCACATCAGGTTCTAGTCCCAGTCGGGACACCGGATTCTGTCCCAGTTGCCCCTCTTCCTGGCCAACCCTCTGCTGTGACCCGGGAGTGCAGAGGAGAAAGGCCCAAGTGCTTGGGCCCTGCACCCCATGGGAGACCAGGAGAAGCACCTGGCTCCTGCCATTAGATCAGCGCGGTGCACCGGCTGCAGCCCGCTGGCCGCAGCAGCCATTGGAGGGTGAACCAATGGCAAAGGAAGACTTTCTCTCTGTCTCTCTCTCTCTCTCACTGGCCACTCTGCCTGTCAAAAATAATAAATAAATAAATAAATAAATAAATAAATAAAATTTAAAAAAGAAAATAATATTGTTAATATAGCAGAATTCAAAGATATAAAAATTTAAATTTAGATTTTATGTGTCAGAGGACATAATAAATACAGAATTTGTGCTCAGAGAAATACGGTGCTTCTAGATTAAATTAGTATCTAAATGCTAGGAGGATTTAGGAATATTTTCATAACCGGTACATGGAACTGCATATATTTCATGTATACCCCTTGATAAGATTGGACATAATATGTGTGTGTGTGAGAAGCAATCACTATAGTCAAGGTAATAGACATAGCCATCATCTCAAGAAATTTTCTTGTGCTCTTCAGTTTTGTTTGGATTATTTGGATGAGATTATTTAATAGGATATCCACCATCTCATAAAAATATTTAAGTGTACTGCATGGTATGTTGACCATAAGCACTATGCTGCATAGCAGATCGCCAGAGCTAATTCGTCTTGCACAAATGGAGCTTTTTACCTACTGAACCACACTTCCCATTACCCATTTCTCCTAACCCCGTCACTGCTTTGTCCTCACCAAAGTGACTTATTCCACTTAGCATAATGTCCTCCAAATGTATCCATTTTGTCATAAGTGACAGATTTTACTTCTTTACATATGTTTAGTATTATTACACTGCAGGTGTATTTTCTTTTTCTATTCATCTGTTGATGGACATTTGTGTTATTTTCATAACAGTTATTTTGATTAATGTGACAATGAACACATGGAAGTAAAGAAACCTCTTTGAGATCCGTATTCCAAGTTTTTGAGTATATTCTCATAAGTGGGATTTTATGGTAGCTTTACTTTTCATATTTTGAATCACTATGTTTTCCATAGTGGCTACACCGTTTCACATTTTCAATAACAATATAAAAGATTTCCAGTGTCTCCAAAACCTCACCAATATTTGTTATCTTTATTTAATTAATAATCATCCAGATATATGTGAGGTGACATCTCATTTGCGGTTTTGATTTGTATTTCCCTGATGATTAGTGATGCAGGGTATATTTTCATACACCTATTGTCCCTCTTCCTGCGTTTTTGGAGAAATAAGTTGCAAGTCGTAACAAAGGAAAATCTCTAGTGCCTGGCAGGACAAAGTTCAAAATAAATGCAATACCATGAGCTCATGTGATCTAAAAACAACTAACTCATAAGACCCAAAGAAAGTCTTACAGGTAGAGATACTTGTGTTTTTTTCCCCAAGATTTGCTTTTTTCCAGATGGAAGTTTGCTCTTGAACTAGAAAAATGACATCGTGTCTCCTATTTTTATTCTTATTACAAAACAAACAGCTAGGAAAGGCATCTGCCTGCTGGGGCTGGTGATGCGGGCAATTTTGCTTCCCTTGGGTGTCCGTTTGGTTCAGCAAAGTCAAGCATTGGTGCTAAAGCTGGATTCAGCCCTGGTTCTAGTTCCTAGGATTGAAGTCCACTGTGGCAGAGTCGAGTTTCCTTCACAGCTTCTGCTAGAGTCTGTCATCATCAGGAACCTGTCTTTAAACTTTAAACTGGGGGAAAGTAAGAATTTTTAAAACTTATTTTTACTTCAAAATTCATGATGGCAAAAGTGAGCTCAATAAAATTTAATATTAAACAAGGAAAATCAAATTTTCACATCGAGCAAATGGGCAGATGTGAACTCTTGAAATAATGTTTCTGTGTGAAAAACAATGAAACTAGGTGTTACAAATCTTTTCCCTTCAACCTTCCCTTTATAATGGCATCCATTTTTTGTTTTTATCCTCACCCTATGCCCTTAGACAAACTGAAAGATTCATATGGTTTTAATTAGCACTTTCATATTGTTGATTTCAAAGTCTCTTAAAGTCCTTTATTTAGACTGAAGTTCATAAAAACTCCTGAGTATTAAAGAATTAGATCTTACTGCAGATTTCAGAATATCTCAGGAAAACTCAAGCACATTACATCCAGAACTAACCTCCAACTCATACAGTCTTTCTATTATTTCAAAAATGAAATAAAGGCATGAAGAAAATCTATCTCCCCACTTATTTACATCCACAAGAAAGTATATTTCATAGAGAAATAAGAAATTCCAACTGAGGATTCATCACATTAAGATGGAACATGACCTATCACTCCTGATCCCTGCATGAGTTAATTATCTATTTATATCTATGCTACCATGGTTGTTTATGTGTATTTCCCCTCTCTCCTTATTGTTTGCCATGATTACTTGTTAACATTTCAGACTATCTCGTGAAGATTTTTGAGAAATGTAGATACATAAATATCATGTTCTTTGTGTTGTTTTCTCAGCACTTAATCCTGTTTGGATATTTTTACACAAATAATGGCAAGCTAGTCTAAGAGATGACCAAAAAGTTCTTGGAAAATATGTATCATTAAAAAAATGCTGCATGAAACCCCAAAAATTTTTGCAACAAAGTGAACCCATCTGTTGGTTCCATTTCTCCATGAACGTCATGAAATAGTCTCATTTTTCCAACATGCTTTAAAATACTAAGGAATAAGGGCTACTGGCATCCCATATGGACTCCAGTTCGAGTCCCAGCGGCTCTACTTCTTATCCATCTCCATGCTAATGACCTGGGAAAAGCAGCAGAAGATGGCATAAGTGCTTGGGCCACTGCCACCTATCCTGGAGACCGATAAGTAGCTCCTGGACCCTGACTTCAGCCCAGTTCAACCCTGGCCATTGTGGCCCCCTGGGAAGTAAACCAGTGCACGGAAGATCTCTTACTCTCTCTGTAACTTCGATTTTCAAATAAAAATTAAATAAGTAAATATTTTCAAAAATACTAAGGAATAGGGGAATACTCTGTTTATAGATCATTGAATGATGTTGCTTTCTTTTCTGTTATATATACTTATAAACATGGAAATTGACCACTTGTCCATTTCTCCATCACTTAACGGTGATCATCTAGTGGTGATCAATAGATGATGGGATGAGAAAATTTTAGAGCATGAAATTCTAGTTTGGTGGTCATTTGGCTAACTTAATGGGCCCATGTATGAGAGCATTCCACAAAAATCCATCACAAGTTTTTAGCCTCAAGCTGACTTCTGGCAGAGAGATAACAAGAGCATTGTTTTACTGAGGAGAGCACTACTCATTGAGGAGGCTAGCTGATCCCACTAATGATAAAATTTTAAAAGACAGAAACAAGACTTAAACTAAACCCACATTCTGTGGCTCTGAATTCAGAATTCATTTCTCTCACCTCATTAAATAATGTCAAGTAAATTTTTTATAATTGATACACAGATTCTATCATAATATTTGGTCCGATGATGAAATGGAGACAAGACAAGGAGTCCAAGAGACGTGTTGACAGATAACATCTTGATCAGAGGAAGCAGGATTGGTTAGGGAGAATCTGTGGATGATACATTTGTGACAGAAATAATCAACATAGAGAGGAACTCTGGAATAGAAATTGCCAGAGAGGGAAGTCTCTGGTTGCGCAGAAATCACCAGGCCCCACTACCCTTGTAGCTTCCATGATTGCCTAGATTGCTCAGGAAGGGCTTGACCTCGCCTACAAAGCTGAGGCAGATCCTGTGGGTGCTCACAGTGGGAGGCTGTGGGCTAACTGGCAACTGAATGGCAAGGTTTCCCGTGAAGTTTCTGCAATAGTCACTTATGTTTCCACAGAAGTGATGCAGTCAAATAAGAGTTTACATTTTCTTAGAAATGGTAAAGCAAAGAATTAACAGCCAGTTTCCAAACAGACTTTCTGAAGAAACATTGTTGGCTATCTGAGATTGCAGGAAAAAAAGTTGATTCTGAAGAATCATTTTAAAGTCTTGTTTTGAAGAAAATCCTGATCCACCGAAAGTTCACATGGGCCGTATCACATTATGGCAGTGTCTTCTTTCTCCCAGAAACTAAGTTGGCCCTGTTAAATGACTGTTTTCAAGCAATCTTCAGAATATGAGAAAATATTTCCTTATGAGTCACCTAATTCTATTTTCGTGCCTTGTAAGCAAGTTTGTACATGAAACATGAAAATGGAAAACAGCTGGGCTCAAGATTTCATAAACGGGAAACTTTCTTTAGTACTTTGGAGGTTTGGAGAATGTACAAGATGCTTAGAACTTTTAAAAAAAAGTGGACAAAATTCTGGAAATCAAATCCAATTTCAACATCAGGAGAACTGAAAAATATTTTTAAAAAAATCTGCATACTATTCCAAAGATATCTAGCCAAGAAAGATTAGTGGATTCATACAGTTAAGTATTGAATAAATTAAATAATTGCTGATTAGTGAAAATAATGTTACTAAAGCAAATTAAAGTAACAATTGAGCTATCAGAAGCTATTAGTAATATAGGTAGTATTTAAAAGTGTTTCTGAGTATTCCATTTGGAAGGTACAAATGTTTTGGATTGGGGCTGGCATTGTAGTGTAGAGAGTTAAGCTTCTGCCTGCAATGCAGGCAACCCATATGGGCGCAAATTCGAGTCCCAGCTGCTCCACTTCCAATCCAGCTCCCTGGTAAGGGCCTGGGAAAGCAGCAGAAGATGGCTCCAAGTGCTTGGGCCCCTGCATCCAGGTGGGATACCCAGCAGACGCTCCTGGCTCAGATTTTGGCCTTGCCTAGTCCTAGTCATTGCAGCCATTTGTGAAGTGAACCAGCAGATGGAAGATCTCTGTTTCTCTCTCTCTCCCTGATTCTCCTCCGCTCTGTAACTTTGCCTTTCATGTAAATAAAGAATAACCTTTTAAAAAAGTTCTGGATTGTAATTTTTAATAAAAAGTAGGACAACAACTAAATTTAAAAAATTAGTAAAATTTGCTTTATATGTTCATGCTGAATATTGAAACATTAATAAAGGCTCATTGCCTGCCAATTTCAGGAAAAATAAACTTTAAATACCTTATGAAAGAAGCAGTGCCCTACAATACAAAAAGTTCCCCTTGAGTCTTTAAAAATGAATACATCCTTCCCAAATCATCATTCCCAGGCAGAAATGAACTTATTTATCTCAAGATGATTTAAAAGTACTATTTTCTGCATGATTTTTCCAATATTATGTGAGAATTTAAATTCTTGCCATACTATCAGGTTTTTAAATTACACATCTCAATTTCCCCATCCAGGGTTTTTAAAAAATTGTCAATGCGCTAGGCATATTGTAGGCAACAATCTATAGCTGTTTGTCACTTTTTTATTCTGTATATATTATATGAACTATTATGAGTAAGTTTCTATAGTGAAACAGGATTAGGAAAGTTACTTGCATCATTTGTTGTACATAGACAATTTGGAGGCCAAATAAATGCAGTTCAACCAAAGATTTAAAAGCCATTGACATATATTTTTACAGGTTTTGAGGAAAATCAAAGGACTTAATTTACAAAGATATAATTTATAACACTCTTTCCTACTCTTATCCTCATTGTCTAACATCACTTTTCTTCTATTCCCAACTAAAATGGCTTTTTGAAAGTGCTTTGTGTAAAAGGAACATATTTCATGTATTTCATACATACAGTTTCAAGAGCAAAATGATGCTTTTCACATACCCTTCCCCCCTCCCTCATTCCCATTCTCACTTCTCCATCTTGTGCTATTTTAAGTTTTTTCAATAATATACTTTCTTTTTTATTTTTATTTTTTAAAGTTTTTATTTAATGAATAAAAATTTCACATGTACAGCTTTTAGGAATATAGTGCTCCTTTCCCCATTCCTGCACTCCCACCCCCACTCCCATTCCACCTCCTACTCCCTCTCCCATTCCATTTTTCATTAACATTCATTTTAATTCACTTTACATACAGGAGACCAACTCTATACTAAGTGGAGATTTCCACTGTTTTCACCCACACAGACACACACAGTTCAAGTGCTGTTTGAAGACAGGTTTTACCACTAATTCTCACAGTACACTTCATTAAGGACAGAGGTCCCAATGGGGAGTAAGTTCACAGTGACTTCTGTTGATTTAACAATTGACAGTCTTATTTTTTATGTCAGTGACCACCCGAGGCTCTTGACAGGAGCTGCCAAGGATTTGGAAGCCTTTTGAGTCCACAAACTCTGACCTTATTTAGACAAGGTCATATGCAAAATGGAAGTTCTCTCCTCCCTTCAGAGAAATGTACATCCTTCCTTGATTGCCACAGTGTCTTAGCTTTCCATGCATGAAATGCTCTTCTGGGCTTTTCAGCCAGATCCTGATGCTTTAAGGGCTGATTTTGAGGTCAGAGTGCTATTTGGGGCATTTATCATTCTAGGAGTCTGCTTTGTGGCCTACTTCCTATGTTGGATCACTCTCTCTTTTTTTTTTTTTTAAATTTTAATCCACTCTATTTGTTCATGAACTTTTTTTTGACAGATAGTTGGACAGTGAGAGAGAGAAACGGAGAAAGGTCCTCCTTCCATTGGTTCATGCTGCAAATGGCCACTACAGCTAGATCTACGCCAATTCAAAGCCAGGAGCCAGATGCCTCCTCCTGGTCTCCCATGCGGGTGCAGGGACCCAAGCACTTGGGCCATCCTCCACTGACTTCCTGGGCCACAGCACAGAGCCAGACTGGAAGAAGAGTGACCAGGACTAGAACCCGGCGCCCATATGGGATGCTAGCACTGCAGGTGGAGGTTTAACAAAGTGAGCCACAGTGCCAGCCCTCAATCTCTCTCTTTTAATTCTACCTATTGTTATTACCAGACACTTGGTCTTATTTATGTGATCCTTTTGACACTCATTCCTATACAATGATATCCTTTCCATCTTCTTTATAATAATAATCTTAAACCTCTACTAAATAAAAAAATAATTCAGCAAGTAATAAGTAGAAAAACTACTGTTCAATAGTACAGACAATGGCTAAAAATGAATTATTTTTCTACTCCCTATTATTTCATTATGCAAGTTAACAAAGAAAGTCTTCAGTAAGATATTCATAAGTTCCCAGTGGAGGGAAGGTGAAACACAGGCTAACAATGGAAATTTCTTTGGGGAATATCATGAATGTAAACTATGTATTTTTTGTTATGTTACAATTTGTAGCACTCACTATAATCTCATTTTATAAAGTGTTCAGAAATTGTGGGAAATCATTTTAGGAATAAACAACTTGGATGTATATTTTGTGAAAAAAGTAAGACAATGACAATTATATCACTGTAAATGATTTACTCTGAGCTTCAGTATTCTGTAAGTTTAATGACAAAATCACAATGGTTTGAGAATCACACGGATGTTTCTCTTAAGAGGATTCCACACCTAGAACTTCTAGGAATTCTTACTTAGTACAGAAATTTGTCTTTTATGTCACTAACTCCATGGTTGACAATAGGTCACCTTCTGTTTGCCAGTGGTCCTAGGGCTTCTGCACCTTTCTCTAAGTACACAGTAACACTTCACAGTTTTTTACCCTGGTTATGATGTTTTAAAAGTTTTCAATGAGTGTCTTAGGACAACACAAGAAAATATAGAAAAAAAAATGAACTTCAAATTGAATACTCTATGGATTATCCTACACAAAATGTATAGGGATTCTTTATTATGCAGGTTGTTCCATAGTACATATGTAATTTTTAAATGTTTATTTATTTTTTTTTATTTTATTTTTTTTATTTTTTATTTTTGACAGGCAGAGTGGACAGTGAGAGAGAGAGAGACAGACAGAAAGGTCTTCCTTTTGCCGTTGGTTCACCCTCCAATGGCCGCCGCGGATGGTGCGCTGCGGACGGCGCACCGCGCTCGTCCGATGGCAGGAGCCAGGAGCCAGGTGCTTTTCCTGGTCTCCCCATGGGGTGCAGGGCCCAAGCACCTGGGCCATCCTCCACTGCACTCCTGGGCCACAGCAGAGGGCTGGCCTGGAAGAGGGGCAACCGGGACAGAATCCGGCACCCCGACCGGGACTAGAACCCGGTGTGCCAGCGCCGCAAGGCGGAGGATTAGCCTGTTGAGCCACGGTGCCGGCCTTATTTATTTTTATTTATTTGAAAGGTTGAAGGAGGGTGGGGAGATGGGCGGAAGAGAGAGGTTTTCATCTGATGGTTCACTCCACAAATGCCTGCAATAGCCAGGGCAGCCAAAATCAGAATCCTGAAACCCCATCTGGGTCTCTCATGCAGGTAGCAGGGACTCAAATACTTAAAACATCATCTGTAGCCACTCGGAATATGCATTAAGCAGGAACCTGGGTCAGAAATGGTGTGGCCAGGGCTTGAATTGGGCACTCCGATACAGGATATGGGCATCCTAAGTAGTAGTTTTCTTTTTAATGATTTTATTTATTTATTTGAAAGATAGAGTTATAGACAGAGAGACAGAGAGAAAGGTCTTCCATCCACTGGTTCACTCTCCAAAATGACCACAAAGGCTGGAGCTGGGCCAATCCAAAGCCAGGAGCTTCCTCCAGGTCTCCCTCATGGGTTCAGGGGATCA
Source organism: Sylvilagus floridanus (assembly GCA_949820135.1). Lineage (NCBI taxonomy): Eukaryota > Metazoa > Chordata > Mammalia > Lagomorpha > Leporidae > Sylvilagus > Sylvilagus floridanus. Next base: position 131,616,352 of record OX463236.1, on the reverse strand, counting down.
AGCACTTGGGCAATTTTCTACTGCTTTTCCAGAGAGCTGGATCAGAAGAGCAGCTGGGACACGAACTGGTGCCTAAAGGGGATGCCAGCACCGCAGGTAGAAGCTTAGCCTACTATGCCACAGCACCAGCCCCAAAGTAGTAGTTTAAGATGTTGAACCACAATGTCTGCCCACTATAATTTTTAAATGTAGAAATTTATATTTCTACGGCCCTTCAAATTAGTCTGGTCATGATGAGGTAAGCAAACACAGGGAAAATGATTCCCAGAAACACTTGGCTTCAAATATTTTTGTTAGCTTGTTTTTGTAACAGTCTGTTTTGTTTTGGTAATTTTTTTCCTATGGAAATTCCTTACTGGTGTATATGATTTTAATACCAGGTGAGTTATTCCACGTATTTGATAGTTGCTTCTCAGGCAGATACATGGGCAATCAGGTCTTCACGGTGATCAATAACTACAATAATTCTAAGAGGCAATATAAAGGCAGATTCCAAGCCCAGCTTGATTCATGGGCCCTGGTTTGCTTACCTGGAAAAACACAGAAGCAGAAAGAGAAAGCCAAGATGAAGTTGAGCTGTTGTTGTAGCAATTCCATCCCTCAGACTGAACCATCAGTGTGAAAAAGTGAAGGAAAGAGATGTTTGATACAATGGGATGGTTCTATTTTACCAATATTCTGAATGAGGAAAAGTTCCTAATTTATGGATTAAGTTTGGGAGACAAAAGAAATGTATTGATTTTCTACAGTCTCAAATGATGATTCCTCTGCCAATTATGGTTAGACTTAACTGTAAGTAAGATTAATCTAAAATACACATGTATTGATTTTTCTCTCAATAACACATATCCTTAGGGAAATGCCTGTGGTAGGTGATACTTGGAAATGTCATTATCATTGAAACCCAGGTACTTTCTGACTTTTTAAAAACTTTTATTTAATAAATATAAATTTCTAAAGTAAAGCTTTTGGATTACAGTGGCTCCCCCCCCCCCAATAACCTCCCTCTTACCCGCAACCATCCCATCTCCTGCTCCCTCTCCCATCCCATTCACATCAAGATTCATTTTCAATTATCTTTACATACAGAAGATCAATTTAGTATAAAGATTTCAACAGTTTGCACCGACACAGAAACACAAAGTATAAAGTACTGTTTGAGTACTAGTTATGTTGTTAATTCACAAAGTACAACATATTAAGGACAGAGATCCTACATGGGGAGCAGGTGCACAGTGACTCCCATTGTTGATTTAACAATTGACACTCTTGTTTATGGCGTCAGTAATCTCCCTAGGCTCTAGTCATGAGATGCCAAAGCTATGGAAGCCTTTTGAGTTCACCAACTCTGATCTTATTTAGACAAGATCATAGTCAAAGTGGAAGTTCTCTCCTCCCTTCAGAGAAAGGTACCTCCTTCTTTGATGACCTGTTCTTTCCACTGGGATCTCACTCACAGAGATCTTTCATTTAGGTCATTTCATTTTTTTTTTTTGCCAGAGTGTCTTTTTTTTTTTGAAGTCAGGCTAGTTATTTTTTATTAATAACATAATTAACGATCCATTAATTATTGATAATTTAAAAATTTGCATTTCACAGTGATTTTTTTTTCCATTCAGTTGTTTTATTTTAAATTTTTATTTAGAATATAAATTTCCAAGGTACAACTTGTGGATTGCAATGGCTTCCCTACCCATACCTTCCCTCCCCGCCGCTACCCTTCCTCCTTACCCACTCCCCCAGCCCATTCATTCACATCCAGATTCATTTTCAATTCTCTTTGTATACAGGAGCTCAGTTTAGTATGTGTTAAGAAAAGATTTTAAACCATTTGCCCTCACATAGCATCACAGAGTCAAATATACTCTTTGAGTACTAGTTGTAGCATTAAATCACGTTGTACAGCACATTAAGGGCAGAGATCCTACATGATATTATTTTTTTAAATTGATTGATTTTTATGTAACTTCCAATTTTTTTAATCATTTCCAATTATCTTTCTATACGGAAGATCGATTCAGTATATACTAAGCAAAGATTTTGTCAGTTTGCACCCGCACAGAGATACAAGGTGCAAAAATACTATTTCAGTACTAGTTATTGCATTACTTCACCTTGGACAACACATTAAGGACAGATCATACATGGGCCGTAAGTACACAGTGACTACTGTTGTTGATTTAACAATTTGCCAATTTATGGCGTCAGTAATCTCCCTAGGCTATAGTCATGAGTTGCTGAGGCTATGGAAGCCTTTAGTGTTCACTGACTTGGATCTTGTTCTGACAGGGTCATAGTCAAAGTGGAGGTTCTCTCCTCCCTTCGGAGAAAGGTACCTCCTTCTCTGGTGGCCCTGTTCCTTCCGTTGGGATCTCATTCGCAGATATCTTTCGTTTATGTCTTCTTCTTCTTCTTTTTTTTTTTTTTTTCCCAGAGTGTCTTGGCTTTCCATGCCAAAAATACTCTTGTGTGTTCTTGAGCCAGATCCTAATGCCTTAAGGGCTGATTCTGAGGCCAGTGTGATTTATTAGGATATCTGCCATTCTATGTGTCTGCTGTGCACACACACAGAGTGTCTTGGCTTTCCTGAAAGATTCTCATGGGCTTTTCAGCTAGATCTGAATGCCTTAAGTGCTGATTCTGAGGCCAAAGTGCTGTTTAAGACATCTGGCATTCTATGAGTCTGCTGTGTATCCTGCTTCACATGTTGGATTGTTCTCTCCTTTTTAATTCTATCAGTTACCCTTCCCCCTTAGTCTTGTTTACGTGATCCCTTTGACTGTTAATTTTATCATTAAGATCAATTGTGAACTGAGATTGATCACTTTGACTAGTGAGATGGCATTGGTACATGCCACCTTGATGGGATTGAATTGGAATCCCTTGGCATGTTTCTAACTACTGTTTGGGGCAAGTCTGATTGAGCGTGTGCTGAACTGTACTCTATCAGTAAGAAAAAAGTGTATTTTATTTGAAAAGGAGAGAAAGCGAGATGGAGACAGGGGAGGGAGAGAAACAGAGAGAGATCTGATTCCCTCCTCAAATGTTTATAACAGTCAGGGCTGTACAAGGTCAATGCCATCGGACAAGCATTCAATTTTATCTACCACATGATTGAAAAAGACTAAGTATTCAAGCATCTGCTGCCTCCCAGGGTGCATTAGTGGGAAGCTAGATTGGAAATGGAAGAGCCAGTACCAGAACCAAACTCTCTGCTATGGCATAGAGGTATCCCAAGCAGCTTTTTGACTAATGTATCAAATACCTTTCAATATTAATATATTATATTATATTATAAATAGCTATAATATTAATACATTAAATCAGGGGGAAAGAATTAAATGAGAAATTAGTTATTTTTAATAATTATAAAGTTGGAGACAGAATGAAGACCAATATTAAACTTATTATATCCTCCACCTTGCGGCGCCGGCACACCGGGTTCTAGTCCCGGTCGGGGCGCCGGATTCTGTCCCGGTTGCCCCTCTTCCAGGCCAGCCCTCTGCTGTGGCCCGGGAGTGCAGTGGAGGATGGCCCAAGTGCTTGGGCCCTGCACCCTATGGGAGACCAGGAAAAAGCACCTAGCACCTGGCTCCTGCCATCGGATGAGCGCGATGCGCCGGCTGCAGCGCGCCATCCGCTGCAGCCACTGGAGGGTGAACCAACGGCAAAGGAAGACCTTTCTCTCTGTCTCTCTCTCTCACTGTCCACTCTGCCTGTCAAAAAAAAAAAAAAACTTATTATAGACAATATTAAACTTATGCAACAAAACAAAAGCTGAGAAATAGGTAGAAATCCAGTAGTAGAAAAACACTTATTCAGTAATTAAATCATCAGAGAACCTAAGTAGTATGATTAATAAAGTAGAATATGTATGTTTTTAAATTCATATATATTTATATTATAGATTACATTATCCATATGAATGCATGCATGAATTTATAAGTAAATTTATATTCATTAAATGTAAAACCATTTCTAGTGTAAAATTAATATTTTTCATATCTAAATTATTTTCTTCAAACTCAGGCCTTTGAAGGTATTTTTGTCCATATCAGTAAAGTTGATTTTATTATCCATTTTGCTTAATATATCTAACTTATATATGAGCTCCAGTTTTTTCTACTGCTGTACTATATTCTGTATAATTCTTACTAATGTGATTCTCATCTTATTCAGAGAGTTCAACTCTTTGTGTGCCCACAGACATGGTGTGAGTGTAACTATTGTCTGTCTTTTCATCAAATTGCCATCTCAGGACACAGTTGAGAGACTGTTGAGGAGCTTTGAGCTGAAGTTCTAGCTTTTATCAAGCATTAATTTGTCATAGCTTTCCTAAGTTTCTACTCTGTCTCAAATCGATGCTGTGATAATTTAACTATATATCAAACATTAAAAATTGTGATCACCAACATTCCATCTTCATTTTTTTCTAACGTCTAATGTATGATTGCAAGGACTGCAATGATAGCACACAAGGTGCCGTCATCATTCTATTACTTCTTCATGTGAAGATCTTATTGGAGAATAGGAATTCACTTATGGTTGAGAAGCAACAACCAAAGATTGTCTTTGATGTAGGCCCATTTTGAGTCAACAAGAAAAACCACTTCTTATCTTTTTTGTTTGTTTGTTTCTGCGACCTGTTTAGTGTATCTTTGAAGTTTTGATTTATCATGAAATGCAGTATACAAGTCAGATATAGCAAAGCCATCCAAACAACTCCCCTTATATTTTAAACAGTGTCTTCTTCATATGATGAGATTAGCTAGTCCTAAGTCCCTGTTTTGATGATGTGGCCACACTTATTTCAGTATAAAGACAAAGTGAGTCTTCACTTTTATAAAACTGTATAAATTCTAACAGATTATCAAACTTTTTAAATAATAAGGAACTCAATACAATAAAATTTTTCCTGGATCAGGGGTAGAAAGTAAGTAGAACATTTATCCTTAGTCTGCTAAAAACAAGTTGGAGTAGCCTATGTTATACAAATTTTAAAATAATGAGAGCTGACACTTTTTGATATAGTGTACTGATATAGCTAACATTTTCCTCATGGTGAAAATCATGTTTTGGTGTATGAAATAAAATAATTTGTTTCTCTGAATTTTCTTTTGTTTACATTGATATTTTTATATATCAGGCATGTTCTCAGAAGAAATATCAAAACATTTTTCATTTCTCAATTAAAATGATAACTCATGCTTTGCACCTGAAATGGCACAGAAAAAATATTTGAATATTTCTTTTAGCTTTTGTTTAAATTTCTAGTCACAAATTATAGATTATTTCTATATATTTTCATGTGATTATTTTCTCTTAGGTATAGAATTAACATTTTTTTCTCTTTAAATACAGTTCTATTTAAAATGTGCTCAGAATATTTGAAAAGGAAAGTAGCAATAAAGTATATGGGAAATAATAATAATTATAATTAAACTAGAAAGAGAGTTTTACTTTATTATCCTAGCAATAGTTCACATACATTTTGCTAATAAAAATAAACTTTTCAAAGAAAGAATTCTACTATCTATTATCTGGTGTAAATGATTCAGGATGATTTTGTTAACAATTAAGGTATAAAATTTAAATGTAGCTAAAAATATTCATGAGCTCCTAAATTCAATAAAAATATTTTTAAGATTTATTTTATTTATTTGTGAGGCAGAGTAACAGAAAGGGAGAGAGAGAGAGAGAGAGAGAGAGAGAGAGAGAGAGAGAAAGAGAATCTTTTATTCACTAGATCATTATACAAAAGCGACAACAGCCAGGGTTGGACCAGGCAGAAGCCAGGAGACAGGGACTCCATCTGGGTCTTCCACATGGGCAATAGGTGTCCAAGTACTTGGTTTGCCTTCCCAGATGTATTAGCAGGGAGATGGATTTAAAGTGGCAGCCTAATCTTGAATCAGATTAAACTGCTGCACTACAATGTCAGCCTATATAACAGATTTTAAAGCAGCTATTGTTTATTTATTTAATTACCCTGAGGTATTTAGGTTGGCAGTGTTTGCTGTTGTAAATACCACAAATATAGGATTTTTGGATGTAATTAAAACAGCTGACATTAGCTAGGCCAAATTATTCCAATGATAGTTGTTCATACTCTATTTAGTTTACATAATAACTGTGTGATCATTGTATCCTAATTTTGCAGGTGAGAAGCTGAGGCATGGGGAGATCAAGTTCTCATAGGAAGCAGCTGAAATATGAATTTCAGTCATTCATTTTTTATCTTTGCATTCATTATTTTACCATGATGTTCCACCATGTCAACAAACTTCAATATTGTCAGAATATGTATTCCCTTGAAATCAATTCCTAGAAATAAAATTTTTGGAACATACTGTAAGAAAGAATAGTTCTTAAAGAACTTATTGTATTGGAAAACAATTTTCCTTAACATTGTTCTAATGCCCAAACTTGTAAGAGGGTTTTGAGGATTCCTTTTAACTTCATTCTTTGTTAGAAACCTTTTATTTAATGAGTGAAAAGTTCATAATCACGAGTAGAATTTTAGGAATATAGTGGTTCTTCCCCCCCCCCCGTACCCACCCTCCCAGCCCCATTCCCATTCCAACTCCTCCTCCCTCTCCTATCCCATTCTTCATTAAGATTCATTTTTAATTAACTTTATACACAGAAGACCAACTCTATACTAAGTAGTTTTCAACAATTTGCACACACACATACACACACACAAGATATAAAGAACTGTTTGAGAACAAGTTTTACAATTAATTCTCATAGTAAAATTCATTAAGGACAGAGTTCCTGCCTGAAAGTAAATGCACAGTGACTCCTGTTGATTTAACAATTAACACTCTTATGTATAACGTCAGTGAGCTGCCAAGGCTATGGAAGCCTTTTACGTCCACAATCTGTTAGTATTTAGACAGGGCCATAAGCAATTTACATTCTCTCCTCCCTTCAGAGAAAAGTAAATCCTTCTTTGATGGACCCTTCTTTCCCCTGGGGTCTTGCTCACAGAGATCCTTCATGTAGGACATTCTTTTTTCCACAACATCTTGGCTTTCCATACCTGAAATACTTTGGTGGGCTTTTCAGCCAGACCAGAATGCCTTAAAGGCTGATTCTGAATTCAGAGTGCTGTTTAGAGCGTTTGTCATTCTATGAGTCTGCTGTGTGGACTGTTCCCATGTTGGAACATTCTCTCCTTTTTAATGCTATTGATTGTTATTACCAGATACTTGATCTTATTTATATTATCCCTTTAACACTTAATCCTATCTATATGATCAATTAAATACTTAATATGATCATGTCAACACTTAAGATGGCATTATTACCACCCAGTTTAATGAAATTTGGAGTTCCATGGCAAGTTTCTAGCTTTACCCTTAGAAATAATTCCATTGGAATGTATGCAGAACTATACAGCTCTTCCCTCTCTTATTCCCTTTCTTCTAATTCCCACTCTTAGTTTTTTACTGGGATCTATTTTCAATATGTGAGTTTATATACATATGATTAATTCTATGTTAAGTAAAGAGTTCAATCAATGGTATTAAGAAGGAGAAAAAAATAAAAATAAATAAAAATTAAAAAACTGTAACTCGACAGTCAACACAAGGGCTGTTCAACTCATAGTGTCAAATTCACTTCTACAGGTTTCCTTTTAGGTGCTCCATAATCACACATCAGGGAGAACATATGGTATTTGTCCCTTTGGGACTGGCTTACTTCACTAAGTATGATTTTTTTCAGATTCATCCATTTTATTGCAAATGACCAGATTTCACCCTTTTTAATTACTGCTGTGTAGTATTCCATAGTGTACATATCTCATAATTTTTTTTGTTTTTTTTAAGGGAAAGGGTTTATTGGGGACACCCTACAGACCAGAGTGAAGGGGCGGCAAAGGAAAAAGAGAGAAAGAGAGTATAAGAGAGAAACAGAGAGGAGCTATCAAGGAAAGAAGATAGAGCAGAGAAGAGGAGAGAGGAGAGCAGAGAGCAGGAGAGAAGGGCCAAGAGCCAAGAGCCAAGAGACCAGAGGAGGAGGCTAGAGAGAGGAACCGAGAGAGAAGAGCCAAGAGGGCTTGTGTTCAGGAGCAGGCCCTTTTAAAACTTTGCCTGAGGGCGGGCAAGAAAGCAGGAGCGGGGAATCCCATTAGGATGGGGGTGGAGCCTGGCTCAGGTAGCTGGGCCATGCGGCCACCTGGCTAAAACTGCACCAGTTTCCTAACATTCCCCACTTTTGTTTTTTATAAAGCAGGGTTTGTATGGGGTTACATTAGTCCCAAAAGTCCAGGAGGGGTAGAGGGACGATGATCTGTCTTTAGAGCTACTTCCTGCTGACATGGGGTGATGAGGTACTCTTCGCTGGCATGGCGTGATGTTTCAAGCTGCTGTCTCCTGGGTGGGGGCCGAGTATATCCTTGTAGCAGCATTTGGTTGACAGCCTGGTTGCTGAAGGCCTTCGTTTGTTCTATTATAACCTGCTGTAAACACTTAGACATTGTAGTATAAAAGACAGGGTGAGAATAGTAACCAATGATCCTAAGAGTAGCATTAACCAGGTAATGAGAGGATTTCATAGAGGAGAGGAAATGGGAGGGGGTCTCTGGACCCTTGTGTGGACAGTTTGATGGATATGGCTTAAAGCTGGTCCCAGCCGAGACTGGGAGAAATACCACTCAACTTTTGCAGGTATCAGGGTCTGTCTGTAGAGAAATTCTGAATAATCATGCAACATTAAGTGGGGGAGAGGACCATCAGTACACACAGGTTGGGAGTAGAGCCATTGGTGGTAGAGTAGAGGCTATGATTACAAAGGAATGAGGCCCAAGTGGGCTAGATACAGAGGACAGAGTTGTTAGAGAACCTAAGAAAGGTGCTAAGCTACAAGTAAGTTTTCTTTAGTTCAATTGATGAGCATTTCGGTTGATTGTATGTCTTAGCTATTGTGAATTGAGTTGCAATAAACATGGAAGTGCAGATAACTCTTTTGTTTACTGATTTCATTTCCCTTGAGTAAATTCCCAGGAGGGGGTTGGCTGGGTCATTTGGTAGGTCTATATTCAGATTTCTGAGCTATCTCCATATAGTCTTTCATAGTGGCTTTACCAGTTTATTCTCACCAACAGTGGGTTAGGGTGCCTTATTCCCCACATCCTCACCAGCATTTGTTGTTTGTTGATTTCTGTTTGTGAGCCGTTCTAACTGGGGTGAGGTGAAATCTCATTGTGGTTTTGATTCGCATTTCCGTGACAGCTAGTGATCTTGAGGATTTTTTCATGTGTCTGTTGGCCCTTTGTATTTCCTCTTTTGAAAAATATCTGTTTAAGTCCTTTGCCCATTTCTTCACTGGGTTGTCTGTTTTGTTATTGAGGAGTTTCTTGATCTCTTTATATATTCTGGCTATTAATCCATTATCAGCTGCATGGTTCCTACATAGTTTCTCACAACCTGAAGGTTGTCTCTTCACTTCCCTGAGTGTTTCTTTTGCAGTACAGCAGTTTCTCAATTTGATGTAATCCCATTTGTTAATTTTGAATTTGGTTGCCTGCGCTTCTAGGGTCCTTTCCAGGAATCATTTGCCATTGCCAATGTATTGCAGGGTTTCCCCAATGCTTTCTAATTATTTGATGGTATCAGACTGAACAGATTTTTGGGTAATTTGTAAGGTAGGAGTCCTGCTTCATATTTCTGCATGTGGTAATCCAATTTTCCCATCACCATTAGTTGAAGAGAATGCCCTTGTACCAGGGATTGGTTTTAGCTCCTTGGTCGAATATAAGTTGGTTGTAGTTGCCTGGATTGATTTCTGGCATTTCTAGTCTGTTCCATTGGTCTTCCATCAGTTTCTGCACCAGGACCAGGCTGTTTCAATTATAACTGCCTTGTAATATCTTCTGAAATCAGGTACTGTGATGTCTGCAGCTTTGTTTTCATTGTATAAAATTGGTTTAGCTTTTTGTGTTCTTCTGTGTTTCCAAAGGATTTTCAGGCATTTTTTTTTCTAGATCTGAGAAGAATGTCCTTGGTATTTTGATTGGTATTGCACTGAATCTGTAAATTGCTTTTGGAAGAATGGATATTTTGATGATACTGATTCTTCCAATCCATGAACCTGGAAGTTTTTTTTTCATTTTTTTGTGTCTTCTATTTCTTTCTTTAATGTTTTGTAATTCTCATCATAGAAATCTTTTACATCCTTGGTTAAATTTATTCCAAGATACAATTTGATATTTTTGGGGGGTATTGTGAATGGGATTGATCTTAGAAGTTCTTTCTCAGCCATGCCATTGTCTGTGTATGCAAACATTGTTGTTTTTGTGTGTTGATTTTATATCCTGCTATTTTACCGAACTCCTCCATGAGTTCCAATAGTCTCTTGGTTGAGTCTTTTGGATCCCCTATATTTAGAATCATGTCGTCTGAAAATAGGGATAGGTTGACTTCCTCCTTCCCAATTTGTATTCCTTTGATTTATTTTTCTTGTCTAATGGCTCTGGATAAAACTTCCAGGACTATATTGAATAGCAGTGGTGAGAGTGGGCATTCCTGTCTGGTACTGGATCTCAGTAAGAATGATTCCAACTTTCCGCCATTCAATATGACACTGGCTGTTTTGTTTTTTTTTTTTCATAAATTGCTTTGATTGTATTGAGGAATGATCCTTCTATACCCAATTTGCTTAGAGTTTTCATCATGAAAGGGTGTTGTATTTTTATCAAATGCTTTCTCTGCGTCTATTGATATACTCATATAGTTTTTGTTCAGCAATTTGTTAATGTGATGTATCACACTGATTTGTGAGGATTTGTGAGGATTTTTACATCTCTGTTCATCAGGGACATTGGTCAATAATTCGTTCTTTGTTGTGTCTTTTCTGGGTTTAGGAATTAAGGTGATGCTCACTTCATAGAAAGAATTTGGGAGGATTCTCTCCCTTTCAATTGTTTTGAATAACTTGAGGAGAATTGGAGTTAGTTCTTCTTTAAATGTCTGGTAGATTCAGCACTCAAGCCATCCAGTCCTGGGCTTTTCTTTGTTGGGAGGGTCTTTATTATTGATTCAATTTCCATGTTAGTTATGTGTCTGTTTAGGTTTTCTATGTCTTTATGGCTCAATTTACATAGGTGGTATGTTTCTAAGAATCTATCTATTTCTTCTAGGTTTCCCAGTTTGATGACATAAAACTATTTGTAGTAATCTCTGAGTCTTTTTATTTCTGTGTATATGTTGTTATGTTTCCTTTTTTATCTCTAATTTTAATTATTTGGGTCTTCAATCTTTTTTGGTTAATTGGACCAATAGTGTGTCAATTTTGTTTATTTTTTCAAAAGCTCAGCTCTTTCTTTTGCTGATTTTTGTATTTTTTGTTTCAATTCTGTTGATCCCTCTAATTTAAATTATTTCTTTTCTCCTGCTAGTTTTCTTTTTTTAAGACTTATTTATTTTACTTGAAAGTTTGGCCAGTGCCGCAGCTCACTTAGCTAATCTTCTGCATGTGGCGCTGGCACCCCCAGGTTCTAGTCCCAGTTGCTCCTCCTCCAGTCCAGCTCTCTGCTGTGGCATGGAAAGGCAGTGGAGGATGGCCCAAGTGCTTGGGTCCTGTACCCGCATGGGAGACCAGAAGGAAGCACCTGGCTCCTGGCTTCAGATCGGTGCAGCACACCAGCCTCAGCACACCGGCCATAGCGGCCATTTGGGGGGTGAACCAATGGAAAAAGGAAGACATTTCTCTCTGTCTCTCTCTCTCTCACTGTCTAACTCTGCCTGTCAAAAAAAATTAAAAAAAGAAAGTCAGAGTTACACAAAGAGAGGAGAGGCAGAGAGAGAGAGAGGGAGAGAGAGAGGTCTTCCATCAGATTATTCACTTCCCAGTTGGCCGCAACAGCCAGAGCTGCTTCCTCCAGGTCTGCCACTCAGGTGCAGACACCCAAGGACTTGGACCATCTTCCACTGCTTCCCCAGGCCAGATCAAAGAGCTGGATCAGAAGGGGAGCAGCTTGGACTAGAACCAGTGCCCATATAAGATGCTGGCACTGCAGGCAGCAACTTTACCCACTATGTCACAGCACTGGCCCCATAGTTTTGGGTTTGATTTGCTGTTGTTTTCCTAGGACCTTGAGTGCATTGAGAGTTCATTTACTTGGCAGCTTTTCAGTTTCTTGATGAAGGCACCTATTGCTATAAACTTCTCTCTTAACACTGCTTTTGTTGTATCGCTTAAGTTTTAGTATGTCGTATTGTTATCTTCTTTTATTTCCAGAAATCTTTTTATTTCTCTTTTGATTTCTTCTATGACCCACTGTTCATCCAGGAGCATGTTGTTCAGTCTCCATGTGTTTGCACATGTTCTGGAAATTCCTGAGTTGCTGACTTCCAGCTTCATTGCATTTTATTCCATGAAGATGCATGGTATGATTTTGATTTTTTTGAATTTGCTGAGATTTTCTTTATGGCATAGCATGTGGTCAATCCTAGAGAAAGTTCTGTGAACTGGTGAGAAAAATGTACATTCTGTAGCTGTAGGACAGAAGGCTCTGTTGATATCTGCTGGGTTTTTTGGTCTATGGTGTTGATTAACTCTGTTGTTTCCTTCTTGATTTTCTGTCTTGTTGATCTGTGCGTTGGTGAAAGTGAGGAATTGAAGTCCTCCATTACTATTTTATATGAATCTATATCTCCCTTTAAATTCATTAACATTTCTTTTAAATAGCTAGATGCCCTGTAATTATGTGCATATACTTTTATAATAGTCACATTTTCCTTCCTTGTCTCTTTTAATATTTTTGTGTTAAAATCTATTTTGTCTGATATTAGAATGGCCATGCCAGCTCATTTTTGGTTTCTGTTAGCATGAATTATCTTTTTCCAACCTTTTACTTTCAGTCTGCATGCATCTTTGTGGTAAGACGTGTTTCTTATAGGCAGCAAATAGATGGGTTTTGTTTTTCAATCCATTCAGCCAGTCTGTGTATTTCAGTTGGGGAATTGAGGCTATTTACATTCAGGGTGACTCTTGTTAGGTACCAACTTTGCCCTGCTGTGTTTCTGTAAATAGTCCTGTTTTCATATTTTGGATTGCCTTTGTACTTTTGACAGGTAATTTATGTGTTCATCTTCTTTCATAATGATATTCCTGTTCATGTGTTTCTGTCTGTAGTGTCGCAGACTTGTACATCTTTTGTAGGGCTGGGTGAGTAGTTATAAATTCTTTCAATTTAATGTTTGTTTTGGAAGATCCTTATTTCTCCTTCTTTCATAAATGAGAGTTTTGCAGAGTACAGTATTTTGAGTTGACAGATTTTTTTTTTTCTCTCTTAGGACTTGGAATATATCTCACCATTCTCTTCTTGCCTGTAGAGACTCTGATTCAGTGAATCTAACTGGATTTCTTCTGAACGTGATTTAGCATTTCTCCTGTGCACATTTAAGATCTTTTCTTTACATTTTACTGTGGAGAGTTTTACTACAGTGTGTTGTGGTGAAGGTCTCTTCTGGTCATGTCTATTTGGAGTTCTGTGTACTTCCTGTACTTGAATGTCTCTTTCTTATTCCAGATTGGGGAAGTTTTCTGTTATTTTTTCATTAAAAAGGCCTTCCAATCCTTTCTCTCTTTACACTCCTTTGGGAATTCCTAGGATCCATATATTGGGTCGTTTGATAGAATATTTTAGATTTGCAAACATGTTTTTAGTTTTCTAATTTCTTCTTCTATTTGGTCTGACTTTAATATTTCCATAAATTTGTCTTCTAATTCTGATATTATTTCTTCTGTCTTACCTATTCTGTTGTTAAGGCTTTCCTCTGCATTTTTTATTTGATCTATTTAAGTCCTCATTTCTAATATTTCATTCTGACTTCTCTTTAATATCTCAATTTCTTGGGAGAACTTTTCACTTAGATCCTGAATTTGCTTCTGATTGCTTGTAAGTAATCTGATGATTAATTTTCTGAATTCCGTTTCTGGCATATTCTTGATCTCTTCATCTTCACCCTCTATTATTGAAGAATTGTAGCGTTCCTTGAGGGGCTCATGGTGTCTTCCTTATTCTTATTTAGGGTTTTTCCTTTGTTTTTTCCTTTCAGAATTTGCATATTTTTTTCTTTTTTTGTCTGGTTGCTTTTCTCTTTAATTTGTGTCTTTGTTCTTGTGGTGAGATATCCTTCTGCTATGAGCTGCTATGTGTCTCTTCACTGTAAGTGGAAGCACACAGCCCCACCTCCTGGAATCCAGCTCACTTCTCAATCATGATGGGGGCAGGTATGAACCCTGGTACACTTAGCCCAACTTAACTGTTTCTGGCTCACTTTTCACTGGTGCATAAAACAATCCTGATATTCAGGATTTCTGCTTGTTGTACAGCTTGCGTGGTGGGGAAGAAATTACTCTGAAATGTTGTGGTTCTTATTCCTGGGTGGGTGGAGGGAGTGTGAGGTGGCCGCTGTATTGATAGGTTTGTGCACAGGAGGCAAAGGTGGTAGTCCCCTGTTTATGTTCAAAAATGTAAACAATAAATATGGCTTCTTCCAGCCAGCTACAGGTCCAGTTGAGGGGATAAGGAGATGTAGATGGGCAGGGGTTGCCTGACCTCTCTATTTGTTCCTCTATACCTTCTTTTTTCCCTGCATAGAACTTCAAATGCAGTTCACCAAGCTTCCCCTCCTGCTGCTATGTGCAGCTCCCTGGACCTCTGTTTTTCCATCCAACCTGGTCTTCTGGAGGCTGGTGCCAGCCTCTCCATTCTACATCTCCGCCATTCCTCTGCACCACTTCCGCTGCTTCCCTTTCTCATTGGCTCCTTCAGCATGGACCTGCCCAGTCTCTGCTGGACTCCTGCATCATTGTATTCATCTTCCATTTCTTTCTTTTTTAAAAAGATTTATTTTTATCTATTTATATTTATCTACTTATTTTATCTATTATCTTCCATCCCACCCAAAAGGCTGTGATGCCTGGGGTTAGCCCAGGCCTAAGTAGGGAGCCAGGAATTTCTTCCAGGTCTCCTACATGGGTGTAGGAGTTCAAGCTCTTGGGCCATCCTCTGCCGCTTTCCCAGTCCATCAACAGAGAACTGGATCGGCAGTGGAGCAGCCAGGACTTGAATTGGTACCTATGTGGGATGCTGGCGTCTTTCGTGGTGGCTTAATCTGCTATGCTACAGTGCCAGTCCCCATCTTCAATCTTTAAGTTTTGTAGTATTTGTGGAATCAATTGTTTTCTTTTTTCCTTTTTTGTAAAGATTTATTTATTTATTTATTTATTTATTTGAAAGGTAGAGTTACAGAGTGAGAGGGAGAGCCAGAGAAAGATAACTTTCATCTACTGGTTTATTCCCCAAGTGGCAGCAATGGCCAGGTCTGGGCCAAGCCAAAGCCAGGAACCAGAAGCTTCATTTGTGTTTCCCTTGTAGGTAGCAAAGTCCCAACTACTTGGGTCATTTTCTGCTTCTTTCCCAGGTACATTAGCAGGAAGCTGGGTCAGAAGTGGAACCAGTGCCCATATATGACGGTGGCATCTCAGGTGGCGACTTAGCCTGTTATGCCATGAGGCCAGCACCAAACTTATTTTTGTTAAGTGCTTTTTGTTTTTATTAAGTTTGTTACATATTCAACCACAATAAAATACATCTTCCTTTCAAATAATTGAAGGTAATTTCCAAATCATATATATGCTTTTGAAAATTTAAAAGATGTGCCTTTTACTACTTGAATATATTTTTAAAATTTTTTCACATATATATTTGTTTGTTTGCTTATTATTTAATTTTAAAATGCTCTCTAGGAATGTGAGAAAGATAATTTTTAATCACAGAAGTACACATTTCTAGAAGGAGCAGTAGCATTTGATTAACAGGAAAGAAAGAACAGAGAATAGATTTAATTTTAGAGAGGAGTTATAGTCTTAATAAAGTTATATTAAACTCTAATTAAATGGAACCCCCAAATTGCTGTAGAACTGATAGAATTGCAAACATTCAGGCAATTCTTATTTTTAAATTTTTAAAAATTTATTCATTTGAGCTGGGGCCAAATCTAGGAGTCAGAGACACAATTCTGGTGTCTCATGTGTGTGGCAGAAACTCCCTAACTTGAGTCATTCATTACTGCCCAGGGTCTGCATTAGCAGGAAGCTGAAGTCAGGAGCCAGAGCTGTCAATCAAATATAGGCACTCTGCTGTTGATGTCTGAATGCCTAAGAAAATATTATTTCTAAAAAATATTTTTCTAAAATTAAAAATTTACTATGAAAAACTGAAGCATTCAGTTTTTATCTAAACTACAAATGATTTTTGTTTACATTTTTCATATCTTATTTTCAAAATTTTATAACAAAGTGTGAAAAATAGTAAAATGAAATTCTCATTTACCTTTGAGATGGATGCCAGAATTATCAATATTTCAGAGGTTTTGAAACTTTATTTCCATTAACACATCTATTTACTCCCTCCTCATAAAGATAATGTAATACACATGTATATGTCACTTATTTTTTAATCACTTGATTTGGGTTGTTAATATAGCCATATTTATGTTTCTATTCTAATCAATAATTGCTCCAGCTAATTTCATTTGTGTGTGTATAAGGATTCAACACTCCCTGTAACTCTTTTTCCTTGAATTCCAGGTGGTTTCTACAGTGCTGCACTTCCTATATTGATTCATCACTAGATTAATTGCCTTGAAATAATTTTGTTTCTTAGGTTTTGTAGCTGGTGCTGAATTTGCTGAGTTGTTTGGTGGCGATGATCACTTATCTGCTGAAGTTGCACGTGAAGAAAATGTATTTTAACCTACATGTCTGATCATATTTCCTTTCTGTCAAACTTCTATGAGCATTTGTTTACTGGTAGAATGCACTACTGTCTGTCTGCTCTTTTCCGTCTGGACACCAATTTTAAGTGACATTAAACTATCCAGACAAGCCTGGTGCTTATGGTCCTCCGTCAATTTCCTCTAATTCATAGCACGTGTCATACATCTACAGATTCGAGTCTTGGTTTGTTCCAGTTGAGGTTCTCTTCAAAACCACCAGTCATGTGTGGCCCAGATGTCCTGTATTACCATGCTTTTCATTTTTTGTAATATTTTGTAAATTGCTGGTATTATTCTTTGTTATGTGCTTTGGTTAAACTCATCCCCATATTTCTAGCATTCTTTTTGTCATTTTATTCATTTCTCTTTCTCTGGTACTTTTAATTCACTTCCGTTTCTTCCCCATGAGGTTCTTAAGCTTTTCATTTGCACTCCGGTGCAAATGACTTCTTCTAGTCTCATAAAATTCATCTTTCTTTCTCATTTCTTCTGTAAAACTTTATTAATTTTATTGATAGGAAAGGCAAAAAGACAGAGACAGAAGGAGGCAGAGATAGATGAAGATCTTCCATTTCACTTTCCAACTGCCCCCAAGGTCTAGGGCTGGGTCAGCCAGCAGAATCAAGGAATCAGAGCTCAACCCTGGTCTCATATGTGGGTAGCAGGGGCCTAAGTACTTGAGCCATTACCTGCTTCTTTGTAGGGTTCCCTCAGCAAGAAGCCAGAACAGAAACAGGCACCATGATAGTACTCTGTGGGTATCCTAAGGGGCACCTTAATAAATACGACACCAAAATTTACCACATTTTTTAATTCTTCAAAAAAGATAATGTTTTGGCCGGCGCCGTGGCTCAACAGGCTAATCCTCCGCCTTGCGGCGCTGGCACACCGGGTTCTAGTCCCGGTCGGGGCGCCGGATTCTGTCCCGGTTGCCCCTCTTCCAGGCCAGCTCTCTGCTGTGGCCAGGGAGTGCAGTGGAGGATGGCCCAAGTGCTTGGGCCCTGCACCCCATGGGGAGACCAGGAAAAGCACCTGGCACCTGGCTCCTGCCATCGGATGAGCGCGGTGCGCCGGCCGCAGCGCGCCGACTGCGGCGGCCATTGGAGGGTGAACCAACGGCAAAAGGAAGACCTTTCTCTCTGTCTCTCTCTCTCACTGTCCACTCTGCCTGTCAAAAAAAAAAAAAAAAAGATAATGTTTTCCTTCATTATTTTAAGACATGAAAGATAATTTTCTAATGTGTTATAATATTCTGGTGGAGTAATTCTTTAGGAATTTGAGATTTATCTGTTGTTTATGTATCTATTCCTTTTTCACTGGTAGTTTTGATGTGCAAAGGACTTTGTTGCTCTATTTCTGATTAAAATTCATCTTTGGATAAGCCCCGGCGTCCAGTTAAATACAGTTTATGGCAATTAGAAGTAAAGGTTAGAGTGTGTTTATTTTCTGGAACACACCTATTTCTGTATTCTTTATACACCTACCACATTCTTTTTGTGAGAAATAACACCCCTCTGATTTTACTCTTTAAAAGATTCATGGAGCTCCCCGTGATTCTGGTGTGTTAGGCCCTCTGCTTTGTGGTCGGGCTCCTCTCCTTTTTTAACTCCACTTCACTCTCCATAGTCTCTTTGAGCTTGGAAACCACATCCTAACTAAAAGAAATGAATACCAACTTGCCTGTTCTCTTAGCATCCCTGCCTAGTTGTTTTTAATTAGATTTTTTGGACATTCCATGGAAATGTCATGACAAATGCAGAGCTGGATTTAATCCCTGTGCTGTGCTACCTCTCATTAAGGTGATGCTTACTCTTGGAATACAAGCAGTTGTCTACGTTTCAAGACAACAAATGTCAACTCTCAGCAAGTTCCTCGCTGGAGTCCAGGTTTTTTTGTTTAGGCAAGTATATGCAATCATTTGTGGTTTGCGGTTATAGCTGTCTTTTTATATTACTGACGAGGTATTTCCCACCAAGTTTATATCCTGTTTTGTTGATTTCATTGATTTTGAAGAAAAGTAAAGCAATGGTTTCTTTCTCCTCTCATTTTTAGTAGGTTCTAGTGAATAATTTTGCTTCGTCTATTGTAATATACAAATAAACAATTACTTCTGCAGCACACATGAATATTTAATCAATATTCTATTAGTGATATCCTAATTAATGTGTTTTGTTTTTGTTTCTCTGATGACATAATAGTATTTGATATGTTTTATAAGACATTCATCTTCTATAGTGTTTTTTGCTTCATTTTATTTTGGGAAGTGATCAATTTCATATTTCCATCCAACAGCCTTTTGTATTTCTCTTCAATCAAACAGAGAATTGAGCAGACTTTTTCTTTCTCTTATCTTTTCTCTCCAGATTCTCAGTGAAAATAATAGCTTTGTTAAATTAATGTTGTATATTTCAAATATTTATTTATTTATTTGAGAGAGTTACAGAGAGAGACAGATTCGTTAATTAACATTATATATAGAAGACCAACTCTATCCCAAGTAAAGATTTCAACAATTTGCACACACACACTCACAAAGTATAAAACACTGTTTGAAAACAAGTTTTACAGTTAATTCTCATGGTGCAACTCATTAAGACAGAAGTCCTACATGGGGTGTAAGTGCACAGTGACTCCTGTTGTTGACTTAACAATTAACACTCTTATTTATGACTTCAGTGACCACCTGAGGCTCATGACATGAGCTACCAAAGTTATGGAAGCATTTTGAATGCACACATTCCATCAGTATTTAGACAAGGTCATGAGCAAAGTGAAAGTTCTCTCCTCCCTTTAGAGGAAAGTACATCCATCTTTGATGGCTCTTTCTTTCCATTGGGGTCTCACTTGCTGAGATCCTTCACATAGGACATTATGGATTTAGACATCCATTTGTATGTTGAAATTTTTGCTTCTAATGAATATCAATCTTCTATTATGTCTTCCATGAAAAGAAAAAAGATACTGTGGTTCCATGTTAGAAGAGTTTAGCATGCCATGCACCATTTGAGTTAAAAACCATGACCATGTTTTTAAAGCACATAAAATTTAAGATTGATAATGGTATATTTAAGCAACAGATTCATTTATGTTTATGTTTTAAAGACACCTTCCTTGTGTAAGGAACAGATGATTTTGTAAGTGCTTTCTTGTAGCATTTTCATAGTATTTAAAAATTATTTTTGGTGCCAGAGCTGTGGGGTAGCAGGTAAAGCCACTGCCTTTGGTGCTGGCATCCCATATGGGCACCAGTTCATATCCTGGCTGCTCCACTTCCCAACCAGCTCTCGGCTATGGCCTGGGAAAGCAGTAGAAGATGACCCAAGTCCTTGAGTCCCTGCACCCACGTGGGAGACCTGGAAGAGGCTCCTGGCTCTTGGCTTTGGATCAGTGCAGCTTCAGTTGTTGCGGCCAACTGGGGAGTGAACCAGTGGATGTATGACACCTCTCTCTCTCTCTCTCTCTCTCTCTCTCTCTGCCTCTCCTTCACTCTCTGTGGAACTTTGATTTTCAAATAAAAAAATCTTTAAAAATTTATTTAGCTTATTTCTTTTTTACATTTAGTTGTGAGAAAACTGACTACTTCCTTTGGAATCTAGATGATCTAGATATACTTTCCTTGAAAACAGCCGAATTTTTGACACTTGCCTTTTTTTTCCATTCATCTGTGGTTATTTGTATCAGTTACAATTCACTGATGTGTCCCAAGTGCCATGAACCATATGGAGCCTTGTAATCGCTCACATATATTTGATTTAATAATCATATCTTCACTTGGGAAACTAATTTTGTTTTGCTGGTCAATCTGGTAACTAACAAAGTTCCTGGCTTCTTGTGCAAACACTGTCACAAAGAGGAAAGAAATTAAGATGAAAATTTCACATTTGATACTGTGTCAATTGAAATCTCCAGGACAGATGCTGTATGGATTGCATAATACCTTGGATATGTCCCGAACGCTTATGTGTTGGGGACATGGTCATCAAGCTCTTATGTTAGCAATCAATGGACTAATGTTAATAATTGATGGATTGAGGTGGAGGCTTGATCTGGTTATGGTGTCTGGAAGGTGGGCCTAGTCGGGGGTCCTCCAGTCATTTGAGGAATGTCCTCAGAAGATAGTCCTTCTAGAGGGTTGGATGTAGAAATTGAGTTCATCTCAGCCATTCTGTATCCATTGCCTTTCTCATCAATGTCACTTTCCCTCTCTGTGAAATATCCTCACCTGACCACTCAAAGGATAGACTCAGACTCGATAAGTGCACCAAAAGTGTGACTTTATTTACAATCTTCCAAGATTGGATGCCTGATAGGCAGGCACACCCAGGGCAGTTTATGACAGAATACACATTCCCTAACATGCAGGTCCCTTCCCCAGTTCCTCTTTGCTGAGTACTATGGGATTATAATCTTCCAAGACATCACCCATTATCTCTATTTGTTTTAGTTTCTGCTGTGATAACCACACCTAATGTTCTGTTTGCTCAAGTTTTATTTGCTTTGAGACTTTACAGGTGCATGTAACTTTGCAGTTTGTAATCTAGCTGTTATGGTAGCTACTTGTAACTTTCCACACATCTGCAAGCTTTTACATGAGCCACTTATTAGCAATTTTGTACTCAGAGCTGTTCACCTTATTTTTGAAAATGAAACAGATGTCTTTACTCCTCATACCCTCTGCACATGTTCTGCATCCGGTATCCTCTTCAGACACCAGAACAATAGGGCTACTCAATATTGGTCTGTTAATGTTGAAGGTGTAAGCTGCAATATGTCTTTTCCTCCTTAAGAAGCTTCTCCAAGGTATATGTTATAGTAATGAAAAGGTGTCTTTTAAAAACATTAAGATTGATTTCAAAATGGAAAAGTTTTGCTTGGGACAATGCCTATGAAAGCTAAAAGGACACGGATCAGGAGTAATGAGGCGAAGACTTAAGGTTGTTTGAAACCTGTGAACAGAGAAGGGAAAAGGGGTAGGTAGGAAGGGATTCAGAGAGAGAACCAAATGTACTTCTGCAGGGCAAAGATCATGCAAAAAATGGCGAGCCCCTTGTGTTCCCATCGTGGTCTGGAACTCTGCTTGGTATTGCCAGTGTGCAAAATCATGACTTCAACTTTAGAGCTCAAGAAGATCGTGAAAATACCCACATCTGGAGATTTCAGCTAACTATACTTTCATAATAGGTCCTGTCTTCAAGGAAGTTCTCTGTGGCATGTGTTACAGCTGCCCCACACACCAGTGACAAGCCAGAGAATGATAGGCGTAAAAGACTGCAAAGGTCATCTGCCTTAGATGGACAATAGATAGAATAATTATAAAGTACAAAAGATCAGCAATCATCATTATTGGAGACCATTTCAAGATTATATATAAAGTTCCATTGTTACACTAAAATAGTAACTAACCTTTTTTAAGGTTTATTTATTTATTTGAAAGTCAGAGTTACACAGAGAGAGGAAAGGCAGAGAGAGAGAGAGGTCTTCCATCTGATGGTTCACTCCCCAACTGGCTGCAACGGCCAGAGTTGCATTGATCTGAAGTCAGGAGCCTCTTCTGGGTCTCCCACATGGGTGCAGGGGCCCAAGGACTTGGACCATCTTCTACTGCTTTCCCAGGCCATAGCAGGGAGCTGGATCAGAAGAGGAGCAGCCAGGACTCAAATTGGCGCCCATATGGGAAATCCGGAAGAAGCTTCTGGCTCCTTTCTTCAGATGGGCGCAGCTCTGGCCGTTGCAGCCATCTGCGGAGTGAACCAGTGGATGGAAGACCTCTCTCTCTTTCTCACCTGTCTCTGTAACTCTGTTTTTCAAATAAATAAAATAAATCTTCTAAAAAAAAGAGAAAGCAATGGCATTTTATCAGTTTCATCAGTATACACATGTGTTTAATGCCTACTTGCAGTTTTTCCCCTTCCTTGGTGGAATAACAGAAAATATCACTGGGGATTTTGGAATTTTTTTCATAATCAAGAAAGCTATGGATTATTTAAATAGGAGTTGAGAAAAATAAAAATGTGCCTTTGGCTTAGCATTTTTTAAAAAAATATTTGTTTGAAAGGCAGAATTTTGGAGAGGCAGAGGTAGAGAGAGAGAGAGAGAGTTCCATCCCCTGGTTCATTCTCCAGTTGGCAGGAACAGTTATCAGAAGCCAGGAGCCAGAAGCTTCTTCTGGGTCTCCCATATGGGTGCAGCAGCCCAAGCACTTGGGCCATCTTCCACTGCTTTCCTAGGCCATAGCAGAGAGCTTGATCAGAAGTAGAACAGCCGGGACTCGAACTGGCACCCATGTGGGATGCCAGCACTACAGGTGGCTGCTGTACCTGCCACACCACAGATATGGCCTCAGCATTTATAACTATATTATTTATTTAATAAATGAAATTCTTCCAAATTAGATAATGACAAATATTTAAGATCAACTTGAACAATTGTCAAAGTCACTAGAAGTATCAATTTCCACAATGGAAAAAAATTTTTAATGTTTTTGCAAAGCACTAATCTCCATATCATTGCAATGCTAATTAAGATTTGGTTAGTTGATGATGAAATCTTTACATAGTATATACTGAATCGATCTTCTGTATATAAAGATAATTGCAAATGATTAAAAAAATCCTGGTGTTAAATTGGAAATTGCATAGATAATTAATCAAGTCTTTAAAAAAAAATCACGTAGGATCTCTGTCCTTAATGTGCTGTACATTGTGAATTAATACTATAACTAGTACTCCAACAGTATTTTCACTTTGTGTCTCTATGTGAGACAAACTGTTGAAATCTTTACGTAATATGTACTAAACTGATCTTCTGTGTATAAAGAGAATTGAAAATGAATCTTGATGTGAATGGAAGGGGTGAGGGAGCGGGAGGGGGGAGGGTAGCGGGTGGGAGGGAAGTTGTTGGGGGGGGAGCCATTGTAATCCATAAGCTGTACTTTGGAAATTTATATTCTTTAAATAAAAGCTTTATATATATATATATATATATATATATATATATATATATATATAAGATTTGGTTAGTTGAGGATTACAAATGATACAAGCAAGTTCCTCAAATATAAAATGTGGCAAAGACAATATCAAGTTCTAGGTAAAAATTAATTTCAGAAACGTGAACTTTAATTCCCAAGATTTAATGACATACAAATATACCAAAATATCAACATTAAATTTCTGAGGAAACTTGACCAAAATAATTATAATTAAAAAACATGAAGCATGACTTCACCGTCAAAGAGTTTAGCCACTAGTCCTGAAGTGGTTTTAATTATGGTTCAACTGTTCTGAACAAAGCATACTTAACAAAATACTTATCACCAGATGTGCAGCTTGCTGCTTCGTTAGTTCACTTTCAGTTTATTCAGTGATAAGGGTTAAGTGCCTGCTATGATCCCGGTATATGTGTATGCAACACTGAAGGAAAAAGACGAAATATTATAACACTATGGAATGGTTTAGCAAACATGAGAATATAACATTATGGAAAAGTAGAATGATTTTAACAAACATAGAAACATATCCTCCCAGTAAGAGAGCTAATGAGTTCTGGAGCAGACACAACATTGGTAGAAGTAGTCTGGCATATAACATCAAAATATTGGATAAACTCCTTTGAAAAGGGATTTTGAGAATCACATGAGTATGAGTCAGAACTGCACAAGAAACCCATGTAAGACAAAACCATAGTCACACATCAAAAGATATTTTTATATATCTGCACATTTGTTTTCACTACCCTGGTTGCTTAAGAAATTCATCCTCTCGATTTTTATTCCTTTTCCACCCTTTCAACTAATCCTTCACTCCTGTTTGTTCACAATGCCATTTATATAAATACAGTAACATGGTATTTAAATATCAAACATAAAGAAAAAATATAAAATGATTTTTGGTCAACAAAATTTAAGAAGCCATCATTTATTTACCACAACACATCTAAATTACTGGGTTCAGGTCCTGTAGAATTATCTATCCCAGCAATGAGAGAGTGACTCAAATTTTTCATCTGGTCCCATAAATTAGCATGTTGCTCTGGGAGAATGACTAAAGGTTTTTGTTTAGTCATTTAATTGTATAGTATAAGTAAAGGAGAAGGGAGTTTTAATATTCTTCATCCAAATATTGTTGGGTTAAGTCTTCCAAGCTAAAACATAGAGATGGTGCCTGTTACTTATTGCTTCATAAGAGTTCTTTTTCCCTATACTTTTGTTAATTAGTGCTTTGAGTGATCTACAGGAATTTAGAAAATGTCTTATCTGAAAATGATAGGAAGAAGAAAAGACCATGAAAGTGGTCTCTTCCAAGTAAATTTCCCTTTTTTGTAAAAATTGAGAAAGACTGATATGCATGCTTCATCCTATACTTATATTCAATCTTGTCCATCAGTGTGCCCTACATGTTTGCACTGAGTTCACAATTACTTTAAAACTCAACAGAAATTTTTGATGCAGAGTGAGACCATAGAACAAAAATGAGTATTTTGGTGTTAAATACAATGTTTAAATCATATTAAAATAAAATAATAGAATAAGTAGCATTGAAGACTAAATCATTTGGAAGATAAATTCAAAGCAATATCTTAAAACAATCAACAAAACAATAATCAGGAAATAAAAAGAAGTACTACATAGAAAGAATGAAGGAGAAAAGCAAAAATCAAGGGGATAATAGACTATTGCTCTTATCTTTGTAATTATTTCTTCTTCCCCCTAACAAAAGGCATTATGATTCTACCTAGTTTCTTTTTTTTAAGATTTATTAACTTTTTTAAAGCCAGAGTTAAACAGAGAAAGTGCAGAAGAAAGAGAGGGAGAGGGAAATGGACAGATCTTCCATCTTCTGGTTCACTGCTCAAATGACTGTAAGAACCCAAGCTGGGCCAGGCCTAAGCCAAGAGCCAGGAACTTCTTCTGGGTCTCCCACATGGGTGCAGGGGTCCAAGCACTTGGGCCATCCTCCGCTGCTTTCCCAGGTACATCAACAGGAAGCTGGATGGGAAGTAGAGCAGATGGAACTCAAACCTGTTCCCATAGGGGATGCTGGCATTGTAGGCCATGGCTTTAATCCACTACACTACAGAGCTGGCCCCGTAATTCTACTTCGTTAAAAACAGTAGTTTCCAGTGATTTTCTTTAACTAGTTAACTAGATGTGGAAGTAATATACACCATTTATTAACATAAACTTCACATCTACTTTTCTTTTGTTCTTCTTCCATGAGACCTGGTACATTCCAGATAGAGGATATTGTTTTTAGCCTAAATCATGGAGTGAAACCCATAGGGGGAGACTGTTTCACAGAATATCTTGCCACTGCATAACATTCTAGAATCTAGTAGCAAATTATCCACCTTTCTTGGCACACCTAGCCCTTAATGTATAAAAATAGTCTGAGAAAATAAACATTTGTACACCACTGTGTTTTGAAGGATTTGGTGAACTTCTCTTCCCGCAACATAATATGTGTTTCCTGATTGATACACAAATTGGATATTATGCTATCAGCAAACCTGATGTATGTGACAATGACCTTGTAGACAGGTAGTAGACAGTGAGAACACTGCCACTAGAAATTAGGGCATCTGGCCATTGCAGCCATTTGGGGAGTGAGCCAGCTTTGCAGTACCTCTCTCTCTCTCTCTGGCTCTATATCTCTCTGTAGCTCTGTCTTTCAAATAAAATAAATCTTTAAAAAAAAGAAATTGGGGCATTGATGGAATGCAGCAGAAAAACATTTTCAAAATAGCACCAGCTGTAATTTTAGAAGCAGATTCTTTACTGACTGAGCTTGTGCTTTTAGCCCACAGAGAAATTATCGGTTGCCTGCTGTGGTGCTGTTAGCTGCATTTAACAATTTTATTTGAGAAAGAGATAAACTCAGATGTGAATTGGCTGAGCTGCAAGCAAAATTCAATGGGTACAAAAAAGGCAAGAATCTTGAGGCAGAGAAAAATGGTGGCTGTGTAAGATGAACTGGCAGATTTTCCCTGGAAAGACACCTATTTGAATTGCTGTCCAAGCATGAAGTCACCGTCACAAGGGCCAAGGAGGCCAGATGAGAGGCTACAGTGCCTGCTTTTTCTATTACAATAGGAAAAGACACAGTGAAGACTGAAGGAGGGAAGGAGATGCCACATATCCCTTCCTCATTCCCAGTAGTACAGCATGAAGAGAGATACCTCCCACTTGAGAGAAGAGGAGGCAGTTAAGTCCACATCTTAGACTCAAAATCCAGTACCAGACCTGCTTCAGTGAAAGTTAGAGCCAGATATGGCCCCACGACCTCTTCTCTCAGTCGAGTACCTGCAGACTGAGCCTTAGGAACCTCCTTGGTTAGGCAGCCAAGGAACTGCATCTATAGTCCCTCCCTGCAAAATCCAGTAGAGAGTGGAGCAAACCTCCTCATTTTTGAGTAGGGTGGAAAAATGAGTTTAGGGCTTGCCTTGAAGCTCAGTGCTGAATCAGCCACAGTGAAACCAGCAGGAGTTAAAGTCCAAAGACCTCTATCTCTAGGACAGTGTTTCACAGGCACAGCCTATAGATCATTCCTGGCATCAGGCAGATCTGCACCCTGGTGGGATGCACTAAATTTCGGCCAATATCATTGCCATTTTTGCACAGGCCTAATGTACATCCTGAGATTGATTATGCATATCCCAGTGACTGCGAGACTCAGCTGAAGCCCCAGCTTGGTATCTAAGGAACTGCCTCTGTCACCTCTTCACCAGCCTAGGAAGCAACCTCAGCAGAACGCAAAGCACAAAACTTCAGCCATAAAGGAGTAGCATAGAAAAGTGAGATGGAGATTTTGGCTTGTAGCTCAGTGCTAGTCCCACTGTGGTGATATTTAACACCAGAAAAAAACCAGAGACCCTACCAGTAAGCCCGTATCATGGACAGAGCCTCTACACCTGCCTGAAACCAAGTACAGAACTGCATTCTGGTGGGACAGAGAGGTGTGTCAGTCTGCATCACCCTCAGGGTATTTTGAACTTCAGAAACACCCACAAGACTGCACACAGCCCTGTAGCTGCAAGACTCAAATCCAAACCATTTTGGTGCCAGCCTTGACCACCGAGAGATACGTTTTACCATTCCCACCTCAACCATGGGCAGATAACAAGGAGCAAGATTCCAGCCACTGGGGAGTAGGGCATAAAGTGGTCTTATGACTATGCTCTGGATTTGGTGCAGCCACTACTAGACAGATACTGATGGTCCCGATACCAAGCCCAGTGTCCCAGGTTTAGATCAGCAGCTCTAGTCAATTGGACTTATATCCTGGCCGGTATCACCTGTGCTTTGCTGAAACAGCCTCAGTTTGAAAGTCTACCATGTGCTTCACTAGTCTTGGTAGGCTTGGTAGGGTGTGATCTGGCATTGACATGTAAGTGGTCAATGGATGGCTTACTCCATTCCTCCCTCAACCCTAGTCTGTCTAACATGGGGAGATTTCCAAGACATTGTTTAGAATTCTGGAACTGGCACCATGGGGAATTGTGCACTGCTACAAACTTTGAGCTGGTGCAATCATGGCCTTGACCATACTCCTACCATACAAATACATGACCAACTCCTTCTGGCTCTGGGCTGGTGCTGTCACAACTCCAGCCACGGTGAACTGGGGACCAGTGGCTTCGTGCTCTTGGACTTGCCCCTCAAGCTGTTGCTGAGACCCATGCTCCCCTGCAGGGTTTGAAAGGAGTGCCCCATATGCCTATCCCTCAATATCAATTGCTGCAGAAGAAGATATAGGGAGACCACGCTATATTATCCAACTGGAAACATAGCCAAAATAGCCTATGAAACTATATCTGAATACACATCTTTAGGAAAATCTTTGTACTGTGAAAGTGACTCGTTACAAATGATAGAGGCAAACAATCCTCAAGGTGCATATGTACAAATGTGGAAGCAAAGTATGAACAAGTAAAGCAATATGATCCCCCCAACAGAACTTGATAGTGCTTTATAACATACTCCAAAGGAAAGAAAATTGATAAACTGCATGAAGAAGTATTCAAAGGGATGGTAACGAGGATACTCAAAAATATACAAACAGGAAGTTGAATAAAATGAGGAAAATGATGATATGAATGGTAAATTCAGTAAAGAGATAGAGATCCTTGACAGCTTGTTTGGAGGTTCTAGCAGGGGAGCGCAGCTACTCGTATACCCTTGACCGAAGACCAGTCCTCCTCTAGCGGGGATGGTCGTCCTCTTTGACCGAGCATGCAGCTTCAGGAGGGATGCACATGGAGCGGTGAGGGAGGAAGGGGACACCCGCCTAACCAGCCAGATCAGCCGAATCAACCCTGGCGATCAATGGGGTGACAGATGTCACAGCCAGATCGCCCTCACATCCATGGTTGACAGCTAGTGCCTATAGTTAGCTACAAATTCAGATACAGAAAGTTGGTGAGGTCAGTATACAAAGAGATTGATTTGTTTGCAGTATAAAAATCACAGTTGAAAACAAATGATAAAAACATTCCTAGAGCAAATGTATATTAGCATAAAACCAAGGAACTAAGTGAAGCTACAAATAGGGCTGCAAAGATAAAGTTTCTTTAGCTTAACTGTGAAAGATCCAGTTGTTGATCATTCAATAAATGCTTCTCTGTATAGAAAAAAAAAGAGAGATAGATATCCTAAAAAAAAAAAAAAACAAATTTCAGAGTAATAAGAATAAACAAATACAGCGGAAAGCCTTAACAATGAATTACATCAGCCGGTGCCACATCTCACTTGGCTAATCCTCCGACTGCGGCACCGGCACCCCAGGTCCTAGTCCTGGTTGGGGCGCCGGATTCTGTCCTGGTTGCTCCTCTTCCAGTCCAGCTCTCTGCTGTGGCCAGGGAGTGCAGTGGAGAATGGCCCAAGTCCTTGGGCCCTGCACCCCATGGGAGACCAGGAGAAGCACCTGGCTCCTGCCTTCGGATCAGTGCGGTGCGCCGGCCGCAACACACCAGCCACAGCGGCCACTGGAGGGTGAATCAGTGGCAAAGGAAGACCTTTCTCTCTGTCTCTCTCTCTCACTGTCCACTCTGTCAAAAAAAAAAAAATGAATTATATCAAGCACAAGAAATGCCTGAAATTGAAGACACATATGTAGAAAAATCCAATCAGATAAAAAAAAATCAAGAAAGATAAAAAATAGACGAAAGGGTAGGCATTTTTAACAGTGGTTAAGATTCTGCATGGGACACTGACATTCAACATGGAGTGTTTAGGTTCAAGTTCCAGCTTTGCTTCTGGTACAGTTCTGTCAATGCAGATCCTGGGAGGCAGCAGGCGACGATCACATAACTTGGTCACTGACACCCATGGTGGGGACTTGATTTCTGGGTTCCTGGATTTGGCTTGGTTCAGCCCTATCCCTTTAGGCCTTTGGGAAAGGAACCCTTAGATGGAGTATTGATATCTCTTTTCCTTTTCCCACCTTTCAAATAAAATGAAAGTAAATTAAATTATTTTAAAAACTGAGTCCAAACAAACATGACCAGAAAAGATTCTCACTGCAACACACTACAGCCAGATGCCAAACTACAGAACTAAAATAATTCTAAAATGTGCAAATAATAATCACCAAATAACTTTTAAGGATACTCCTATTCAATTAGAGACCAATTTTTCAAAAGAGAACTTACAGACTAGGAAGGAATGGAATGATATATTTCCAGCTCTAAAAGAAACTATTCTCCCAAAAAGAATCCTGAATGAAGTTATCTTTCTTTCAAGATTGTATTTATTTATTTGAGAGGTGGAGTTACAGAGAGAGGAAGAGATGGAGAGTCTTCCATCCTCTAGTTCACTCCCTAGATGGCCACAATGGCCAGAGCTGGGCCGATCTGAAGCCAAGAGCCAGGAGTTTCTTTGGGTCTCCCATGTGGATGCAGGGGCCCAAGCACTTGGGCCATCTTCCACTCCTTTCCCAACCCATCACAGAGAGCAGGATTGGAAGAGGAGCAGCTGGGACACAAACATGCAACCTACAGGATGCTGGAGGGTAGGCAGAGGTTTTTCCCACCACACCTCAGCGCTGGCCCCTGTCTTTCACAAATGTTGTATAAATAAACACATGTCAAGACAAGCAAAAGCTGATGGAATTCATCACTATCTGGCTAGCTTTAAAAAGATTGCTTAAAGGAGTCCTACAAACAGATGTAAAAGAAAGATAACAATCATCATAAGAGCATGTAAAAGTATAAAACTCCCTATTGGAAGAATAAAGGTTATTCAAAATAAGCAGAATAAATTACTTAAGTGATAAAATTAGTCATTATTTATCAGTAACTACTTCATTTTAAGTGTAAATGAAGTAAATTACTCAATTAAAAGATAAAGGTGGGCTGAATGGCTTTTAAAAAACAAGGACCCAATGATATGATACCAACAAGAAACTTACGTCACTAGTAAACACACAAAAACCTAATATTGGAAAGATGGAAGAAGACATTACCTATAAACAGAAACCAAAAGAGAATAGGAGAGGCTATGCTTATATCAGACAAAATAGATCTTCATATTAAAATCAAAATGGATAAGAAATGTTTCCATGAAATGATGAAGATATAAGTTCAACGTGAAGATACAATTTTAAGTGTATATGCACTCAATGTCAGTGCACTTAATTTTATAAAACAAACATTTATTAGATTTAAAAGGAGACATAAGGTCCAAAATAATAAAAGTGAGAGACGTCAGCACTCCATTTTCATGAGTGTACAGATCATCAAAGAATCAACAAATCATCAGGGTTAAACTACAGTACGGATCAAATGGACCTGCTAGACATTTAGAGATCATTCCATTCAGTAGCTGCAGAACAAACATTCTTTTCATCAGTACATGGAACATTTTCTATGGTAAACCATCCATTAGACCACAAACAAGCCCCGCTAGTTTTTTTTAAGAATCCAAATCATATAATGTATTTTTTTCTGATCACAATGGGGTCAAACTAAAAATTGACATCAACAACAACAAAAACACTAGAAATTATACAAATATATGGAGTCTGAACAATGTGCACCTGAATGAACAGTGGGTCATTGAAGAAATCAAAGTGGAAATTTAAAAATTACTTGAAACTGTGAAAATGGAAACCAAACATGTCAAACCTTACAAGGGAACTTTGTAGCAATAAGTGCCTACATCAGATAAATACAGACATCAAATATGCAACCTACTAATGCATTTCTAGGACCTAGAAAAACACTAACAAACCAAATCCAAAGTTGGCAGAAGGAAAAAAAAATAATAAAAACCAGATCATAAATAAATGAAACAGGTAAGAGATCTGAATAAACATTTCTCAGAGGAAGAAACACGAAAAGTCAACAAATACATGAAAAAAAAAAAAACTCACCATCAGTAGCCATAGGAAAATGTAAATCAAAGTCACAGTAAATGTCACCTCACTCCATTTAGAATGGCGTATCAGTAAGACGAATATACAATAGCGCTCAGAATGTTGAGAAAGGAGAACATTTATACACTGTTGGAGGGAATGGAAATTAGAAGAGCTACTACTATAGAACAGTATGGAAGTTCCTCAAAAAAAAAAAAAAAAACTACAAATAGATCTATCATATGAGCCAACCATCCCACTACTGAGTGTATATCCAAAGGAAATGGGAAATTGATATCCACTCTGCCACGTTCATGGCAGCAGTGTTAACAACCGCCAAGCTATGAAATCATGTTCATTGATGGAAGAATGGAAAAAGAAAATGTGACAGAAATATACAATGGGATATTCTTCAGCCGTAAAAAAGAGTTAAATCCTGACATTTGTAGTCGATTGAAGGGAACTGCTGATCATTTCATTAAGTGAAATAAGCCAGACACAGAAAGACAAATATTGTATGGTCTTCCTCATATGTGGAAGTTAAATGAAACAGAATAGTGATTACTAGAGAGTAGGAAGGATAGGGGGCGGGGCGAGGAAAGTTGGATGAAAGGTACCAAAACAAGGTCAGATATAAGTAACAAGTTCTAATGTTCCAATGCACAAGGGGGCAAAGAGAGTTCACAATGATGTGTTACATCCTGTATAATGAAGTGAAAGAGGGGAGCTGGTGGGCTCAGATCAAAAAGAAAAGAAAAGGAATTAGAAAATGTAGTTTCCTGGTTTGATTGCTTTATGTTGTGTATATTTGTTGAAATATTACACAGTACAAGTATAATATGCTAACCAAGTTTTTTTTTAAATAAATTGATTTGAGGGAAAAAATCAGAAAACTTGGCTCCTGAAGGGGTTGGATATTAAATAAAAACTCTAAAATATTATGTAAATATGAACAGACACACAGAGGTGTGTGTGATATAAGGGTACTTCAAAAAATTTGTGGAAAATTGGATTAAAATGTTTATTTTAGTGCCAAAATTTTTGAAACTCACGTGTGTATATATGTGTGTATGATTTGTATATATTAAATTAGCTTTGTATTCTAGCAATGAATTCCACTTGATCTTTTTTTTTTTCATTTATTAATATGTCATTGAGGAGTTTTACATAAATGTTCACCAGAAAGATTGTCTTATAGTTTTCTTTTATTGTGATGTCTTTTTCTGGGATAGATATAAAAGTGTGCTTGTTTTACTAAATGTATTTGGCTTATTTGTGTAGCTCTATTTTATGGAAGGGTTTAAGAAATGTTGGTATTAATGAATTAATTAAGAAGTGTCGATATTAATTCTTCATCACAAAGTCATCTATCTGACCCTGAGCTGCTTTTGCTAGGTGTTTTCTGATTATTTCTTCAATCTGTTTATTGGTTGTTGGTCTTTCCTGGCTTTACATTTCTACCTGATTCAATCTTAGTAGATTATATCTTGGAGTTTATTTCCTCTAGGTTATTCAATTTGCTGGAAAATTTTTCTTAGAATGTTTTATAATCTTTTTCATTTTTCACGTCTTTTTGTAGTTTATTTGCTTTATTTTATTCAAGTTTTCCATTTTTCTTAAATTAGCCAAGGGTTTGTCAATTTTATTTTTTTTCAAGAAATCAATTCAGTTTAGTGATTCTATTACTGTTCTGTTCACTATGTGTTTCTGTTCTGATTTTTGTTATCGCCTTCCTTCTGTTAATTTTATGTTTAGTTCTTTTTCTAGTTCTTCAAGGTGTAATGTTTCGCTACTTGTTTGGGATCTTTCTTTTTTAATGTATACATTTATTATTATAAGCTTTCATCTTAGAATTGCTTTTGCTACATTACATTTGTTTATTATGTGGTATTTCCATTGTCATTTGTCTCAAGATATTTTAAAATTTCTCTTTTGATTTATTCTTTGTTCCATTGGTTATTCAGAGCATATTGTTTAATTCCATTCTCTGTGAATTTTCTACTATGCCTTCTGTTATATAGTTTATGACATTATGATCTGAAATATTGTTTGTACTAGATATGAATGTAATAACCTTAAATTTGTTAAGATTTATTTTATGTGTCAACAAATGATATATCTTGGAGAATGTTCCATGTGCACTATAGAAATTACATCTGGCTACTGTTACGTCTGTTTGTTTAAAAGCACTATTCAAGTCTAGTATTTCCTTGTTAACTTTCATTCTAAATGAGCTATCTTGTTGCTACATGCTCTTCACTAATTGGTCCGTTTATCACTAAATTATGAACCTCTTTTCCTCTGACATACTTTGTCATCTATTTTGTCAGATATAAGCATAATCACTCCGGACCTCTCTTGGATGCTATTTTCAAATAATAAAGTACAGTGGCCATACTGTTATTTCATTCTGATGTTTGCGGTCTTCAAGGATTCTCTTTATAATGTTACTTCATTTTGCTTTTTAAAACACTTAGTCAGCTTTTGCTTTATTTAATTTTGCTATGGCTTTTTAAATGGGAAGAAAATACCCACTTTCAGGATTATGAAATATTTTAGGCTGATGCTCTGTAATCTAGGTATTTTTTCACAAAAATGTACATAAATTATATTATACATTGAGTGACATAATATTTTCCCAATTTTTCTTGCGTATGACATCAATACTTACAATGTTTTGAAATTTGGAGTCAACAAATTTTAATAAGCTAAGAAAAACTCCAATTTATTATAGCAATTTGAGGTATGCAAAATCAAAATCATAGGAATTGGTATGCCTGTTAGGTCCTAATATGGCAAGATTTGAAAGACAACTCATCAAATGGTAATTAAGCTTTGTAAAACTGCATGTCTCAATTATCTTAAGAGTAAATATGTCTGGAGGGATATAAAATTATGAATAATAGTTATTTTTGGACATGATAGATGTTTTTAGATTTGTTTGTTTATTTGAAAGAGTTACAGAGAGAAATAGAATGAGGAACCACAAAAGCCTAGGCCGAGCCAGATCCAAGCCAGAGGCTTCATCCAGGTCTCCCACATGACAGACAGCAGCCCAAACACTTGGGCCATCCTTACTGATTTCCCAGGAGATTAGCAGGGAGCTGGATTGGAAGTGGAGCAGCCAGGACATTAAGCAGTGTTAATATGTGATGCCATGGTCACAGGCTACCTGCCATACCACAATGCTAGCCCCACAGGATATGGTGGTACAGGGCAACTTGTTAGCAAAATGCATCTTTCATTTTTACTGTCTCTACCTCTACTTTCATATACTTTAAATA
Source organism: Sylvilagus floridanus (assembly GCA_949820135.1). Taxonomy (NCBI): domain Eukaryota; kingdom Metazoa; phylum Chordata; class Mammalia; order Lagomorpha; family Leporidae; genus Sylvilagus; species Sylvilagus floridanus. The sequence goes on along the minus strand of OX463236.1, from coordinate 131,580,922 downwards.
ATAATAATATAGTCATTGAATATTTACATACTAAAGAAATAAATATCCAGATATCAAAGGGACATTTTTGTTTAAGGGATTCTTTATTTGAAAGGCAGAGAGAGAGAGAGAAAGAGAGAGAGAGAGATCTTCCACCCACTGGCTCGCTCCTCAGATGGCTGGAAGGACCCAAGCTGGGCCAGGCCAAAGCCAGGATCCAGGAGCTTCCTCCAGGTCTCTCACATGGGTGCAGGCGTCCAGCACTTGGGCCATCCTCCTTGCTTTCCCAGGTACATTAACAGTAAGTTGGATCAGAAATGGAGCAGCCAGTTCTCAGACCCACACTCATACGTGATGACAGTGCTGCAGGACATGGCTTTGATCTGATGAGCCACAACTCCAGCCCCTCAAGGGTACATTTTTTTATTTTCAAAACATTTTTAACATGTAATAATATTTACATTTTTAGTGAATTCAGTGCAGTATTTCAGCAAGTGTATAGATTGTAAAGTGATCAAATCAGGCAGCTAGCATTTTCATCTTTTTTTCTGTGTGTTTGGAGTTACTAGCTCCTCTCTTCTTGTTCATTACACAGTGTATAATATGTTATTGTGAAGTATAACCCCAGTAATAGAACTTATTGTTTGTCTCTAAACGTGTTTTGGTAGCCTTTATCAAACTTTCCTCTGTTCCCACTCTCTTTACCCTTCCCAAACTCTAAGAATAACTGTTCTAGTTGAGATCAACTTCTTTGTTTTTAACTTGAACCTGTGAGGAAGAACATAATATGTTTTTGTTTTTCTGTGTCTATCTTATTTTACTCAACACAAAGTAAACTTTCGATGGACTCTTGCATTATAGTGACAACTTCTTTGACTTTCCAAGCAGGGAATATTGTTCTACCTACAGATAGATATTAAGTTTTGTTATAATACTTTTGAGACTTTTTAGTGGTTAGAAAGGGTCATATTTTTATTGACATCTCATGCAGTTGAAGGTTCTGGTCCAACGGGGACATGAATTCTACTGCATTCTTCATTTATTCTTATTTATAGACTGATTATTTCCTGACAATTCCAACTCAGATTTCCTGCAGTTATCTTTGACATTGGGTGTCATCATGGCTATTGATCGTAAGAAGAGAGCACAGGACGTGATATAAACTGACATGTGAACCTGTGCATCTCCTAGGTTGAGAACACAAAACATCCCAAATTTTTGTTCCCTGATAAAGCAAGAATTATAGTTTATGTTTCTGTCAATTATTCATATGATACTAAGCTACTTCTTTGTAGAATCTGATGTTACTCTTTAGTGGTTTATTATTGACTCAGTATCTTGTGCACGCTGCAATATACCAACATAACCAACATAAACGCTGTAAGAAATTAGAGAACTGGAAAACTGGAGCGTTTCTCTAGATAGAAGTGAATTATATTGTCATTTTCACTAATCTAAACAGTACATGTTATTCTTTTGTGGGCTGTGTTACTGGCAATACCTCCAATAGATTTATACAAAAGAATACTGTTAAGATTTATCTGCTGAAAATCGTAGAAAATATACCTCTGTTTTCTATTATTCTTTTTTTTTTTTTTTTGACAGGCAGAGTGGACAGTGAGAGAGAGAGACAGAGAGAAAGGTCTTCCTTTGCCATTGGTTCACCCTCCAGTGGCCGCCGTGCCTGGAGCCAGAAGGCAGGAGCCAGCTGCTTCTCCTGGTCTCCCATGGGGTGCAGAGCCCAAGCACTTGGGACATCCTCCACTGCACTCCCGGGCCACAGCAGAGAGCTGGCCTGGAAGAGGGGCAACCAGGACAGAATCTGGCGCCTGGACTGGGACTAGAACCCAGTGTGCCGGTGCCGCAAGGCGGAGGATTAGCCTATTGAGCCGTGGCGCCGGCCTGTTTTCTATTATTCTTTGTCTATGAGATGCTAGATTATTTCTCATCAAGTATCATTTTTATATAAATTTACATTGAAAATAATGCTAAGTATATTTTTCCACCATATGTGTCCCAATTAATTTGTTGATCATCAGTTAAAAAGCATGTATACTATCTTTTATAAAAATTGCATTTCATGGCACAGCAAATAAAGCCACCACCTGAAATGCTGGCATCCCATATGGGCACTGGTTGGTATCCTGGCTGCTCCACTTTAGATACAGCTCCCTGTTACCAGCCTGGGAAAAGCAGCAGAAGATGACCCCAAGTGCTTGGGCCTCTGCCACACATATAGGAGACCCAGATGAAGCTCCTGGCTCCTGACTTCGGCTGGCCCAGACCTGGCCATTGAAGCCATCTGAGAATCAACCAGCGAGGTGAGACCTTTTTCTCTCTGTCTCTCCTCCTGTCTGTAACTCTGCTTTTCAAATAAATAAACAAATCTTCTTAAAAAATAGTTACATATTATGACTCAGGTAGCATTTTAAATAATAAATTAGAGATTAATGTTGTAAAGTGGTAGAAGATGAAATTAATTTTAAATGTGTCTGATTGCTTTTAAGAAACATTCTGGGTATATTTGTTGGCTTTAGTAGGGTCTTGAAAAGACTAGCAGTGGTTTTGTTTTAAAGCAGTAACTACTTATGAAGGGTATAAGTTTTATCTGAAGACCCCATTAGCTGTTTAGAGTATCCAAATGAGAAATCCATTGAAAGATATAAGATACTGATATGAGTGTGGAACATAATACAGCATGTGTTTGATGGGATTATTGAACTGATCGAAGCAGGTTCCAAATTCAGGCTACATGTAGAATCAAACTAAAATACTCTTCCCCTTTTTGTCCAGAAAAGAACATCGCTACCATGCCTAGCAATAGGTGCAGCATGAAATATCACAGTAAGTTGCTGGAGGAGGTTTTCTATCATTGTTCATCCACAGAGAACTCTAGAAAGTGGCCTAGAATTATCAAAGCACAAAATTTAAGAATATTCATCATTTTGCCAAAAAAGGGCCCAGATTCTATGCTTAAACTATCATATTAAAAGATTATTGTTAAACTGATTAATTTTGTTCATTTTTATTACTATGAAATAGCTGAAATTTACTTATAGCTGCTGGCCTATAATTATGACTCTGTCCTATTTTCAACTTTCTTTCTACTTCCAAATATTTTAATCTTGTTGGTCACTATTATAAGTGGTCAATAGCTTATTTATCCATTTGCCAACACTTATTGAACACTTTTGTGAACAAGATAATGTATTACACTGCATTTGCTACTTTTTAAATGGAAATCTTTGCTTACCAGATATTTGCACTCTTTATAGGAAAAGAATCTCTCATATAGAATTTCTGTATCTATGGAACAAAAATGAGAATTCTTCTCAAAGAATAAAACACATAGTGATTTTATATATACTCATATCACCTCAGATATAAATCTCAAGCGAAACTATTTTATTAATTATGTATTTTTAAAACCTGGGGCAGGTATTTAGCCTAATGGTTAAGATATCAGTTAAGATGCCAATATCCGTGTCAAGCACTCAGGTTCCATGCCCAGCTGTTGGCTCCTGGCTCCGGTCCCTTAGTAATGCAGACCTTGGGAAGCAGAAGTGACTATTGAAGTCACTGAGTTCCTGCTACCCAATGGGAGCTCTGGATTGAATTTCTGACTCCTGCCTTCTGCCTGACGCAGCCCTGACATTTCCCTGCATTGGAGTTCCTCCCTCTCCACACCCCCCCCCCCCCACACACACTCTTTCCCTCTCCAAAAACAGAAACAAACAAAAACTCTTAAGATCCTCTTCATCATACAGGTCATCGCTGATGAAGGGCAGAAAGCACAATCAGTCATCAGGCTATCACTAGCTACATGATTCAGCAGTTGGCTATTTGCATATAATATGATGACTGATTGATTTCTGTCTTCAAGATATTCAATAAACATTTTGGAGCATTAGAGCGTGTCCCACTAGAAAGGAAACAATATTGGTGATCCAACTGTACTTTCAAAGTTTCTCATGTTTATGAAAAGCAGGGATAGCCTAAACTGAACACTCTTTAGAGATGTTCTAGTGACTGATGTGTGTCTGAGATTCCTAGAATATTGTATGCCAAACCACGTTACCCATTTTCCCAGGATTGTGATTATGATTTTACCTGAAGAAGTTTTGCTTTTACTTCCTGGTTTTAATTCATACCCCTCAAGAATTAACCATAAATGTGCAAGTTTAAAAATAGTCACAAATGATCCTGTTACTCCCTTGGATTTATGAAATGAAAAGTATGTGAACGAATGGCGTGGTACCCACTGGAACTCCTCCAAGATTTTCACCCACTTATTCCTAAAAAGGCATTACCAGTACTAAGATACTAAACAAATCAAATACTTGAAATGCTCCACAGACATTTTTTTCTAGAAAAACATTTACCCATATTTTCAGTTTATTTCTAAACTAATCTTAGAAATTAAAACACACAGAACTAACTCAAGACTAAATGCCAAATCCATTTTGCAACCATATGCATCCTTCCTATTTTAAAAACAAATCGCTATACTATATTAAGGAAAATGTATCTTTACACAACTAATTATACATAGAACTAGCACTTTAGCAGTAGGTTTGACAGCTACTTCTATTAATTACAAAAAATCATCGTGATGGTATATACAGATAAAATTGTTTACCACAGACACTTGTGACAAGATATAACAGCATTAATATTAATAATAAAGTTATATTAGTTAAGTGATGGAAATCATGCTAATAAATGCAATGTGTTTATTAAAAAAGATGTCTATTGGAGAATGCATGATGAACCCTGAAGTTACTAACAACTGAATTTTGACACACTTGAGATTTTGGAGTTGATTTTGAATGCAAAGGGAAAACATTAAAACATTTTCATTTTTACAGAATATCACAGGCTTTGAAAAATGTCCTGTAGTAGTCAGATTTTAAATTAGAAAATAATTGACTGGACAATTACAATAGGAAAAGAGCTAACAGGATAGTTCACATGGTTGGATAGTTAGTAAAGAGGCTAAAATTTCATGGTAAGAAATAAGTGTTTAAGAGATAATTAAATATAATTTTTTTCTTTTTTTAACTTTTATTTAATAAATATTAATTTCCAAAGTACAGCTTTTGGATTACAGTAGCTTTTCCTCCCCCATAACTTTCCTCCCACTTGCAACCATCTTATCTCCCACTCCCTCTCCCATTCCATTCACATCAAGATTCATTTTCAATTATCTTTATATACAGAAGATCAATTTAGTTTCAACAGTTTGCACCCACACAGAAACACAAAGTATAAAGTACTGTTTGAGTACTAGTTATACTGTTAATTCACAAAGTACAACACACTAAGGACAGAGATCCTACATGGGGAACAGGTGCACAGTGACTCCCATTGACTTATCAAATTGACACTCTTGTTTATGGCTTCAGTAATCACCCTAGGCTCTTGTTATGAGTTGCCAAGACTGTGGAAACCTTCTGAGTTTGCCAGCTCCGATCTTATTTAGAGACGGTCATAGTCAAAGGGGAAGTTCTCTCCTTCCTTCGGAGAAAGGCACCTCCTTTGATGGCCCGTTTTTCCACTGGGATCTCACTCACAGAGTCTTTCATTTAGGTCATCTACTGTTGAGAAACAGTGTTGGGGTATTTTTGTGTCTTGTTACTGCCATTGCGGTTTTCTCTTCTTACTATTTGTTAAACTCTTTACTTAATGGAGTGTTAGGCTTAAGATTATAAAATAAACTGAAAATATGTCATTGTAAAAATTAAAAGACATAGCAAAAAGGAAGGAGGAGGTAGAATGGGAGCCTGGGCAGGAGGGATGGTAGGGTCAGAAATATCACTATGCTCCTAAATCACTACATATGAAATGCATAAGATTTGCTCACCTTGTATTTAAAAAATATTTTAAGAAAAGACAAACTACATCCGGAGTTCATAATTATGCTCTTATTTAAAATTTATACTACTATACTTTTAATGATCTGTGACACTGTAAAATTTACTGTAAATTGATGAAATGGTCATTTTTCAATTAAATTATTGTTTAGAGCCATTTTCTATAGTCCCACTAAAGTGGAGTCTTTTTGCTTTTTACTTTTTAAGTTTCTTATTCAGTGAAGTATTAAGCCTTTTTACTGAAATGTAAATTTAAAATATTCTATCTCAAAAAACTAAAAAAAACACAGAGAGTGAGAGGGAGAAGGGGGGAATGGGACAAAGGATGGGAATAACAGTATGTTCTTAGAAGTGTATCTACAAAGCACATTGAATCTATTAAAAACTAATTAAAATAAAAAAAAATAAAACTCTGTTGTTTCTAAGGTGATGAAAGTAAATAAAAGCAGTTTGCCCATGGCTGTGAGTACATGTTCAATATAACTAAGGTTGTGTCCAGGAAATTACATTGTATAATAAACACAAAGCAACAAAAATCTCATGACCTCTATCTTTAACAAAATAAAAGCGTATGTTTTTAATTTTAGAATAAAAATACTTAAAATAGTGGTACAACTACAAAAGTAAAAGCTATTTATATTATTCATAAAATAAATACTTTAAAAACAAAAATTTCAATTAGCATATTAATTTGTAGACATGTAAGATATTGTTAACAAAAGTTATTCAAATTAGAATCCATTCCCTATGTAGTGTAGTACATTACTATAACATCTATATAATTCTAACATTTTTTTCAAATCCTCCTCCCCCCAAAAAAACACTCTAAATTTCAAGAAGTCAAGACTATGGCTCAGACTATCAGTAACAGATCATGCTACAAAGACTAGACCCAATTTATGTTAACCAACCATCGTGCGTCAATCATTCTGAAAACTATTCACAAAGAAAGTGTCCACAAGAACTGATGAAATATTCCTGAATCCAAGCATTTCAATCCTGTTTTCTACTTTTTGTATTTAAAAAGTAATATTATCATTTTTTAGTTCTATTTATCCTGGGTAAACCAGTGTAGGCCTGTAATAAGCAATTCTGGTCTGTTAAATTTTCTGATTATGATTAAACACTTTAAAAATTGAATTGAATCTTATCCCTAAAACTTAACTGCTTTGGTTCCATATGTTGGTTCATATCCTCAACTTTTTGAGTTTTTTTTCTGTTTATTTTGCATCAATATAAAAGATTACTTCTAAAATATATTTTCTTAACCTGAGATTCATGGATTCCCATATCGTAGAAAGTCTTTATAATTTGCAAAGCATAAGTGAGAGAAAGCAAGCCCAGAGGATGGCATTCTTTCTAGGGTGAATGAAACAGATATCAGTATCTGAGGCTTTCAAGGCAGTGGGATTTCAAAGGTTGTATGAGAGGAAGTAAGTATCCACAAAGAAAGAGCCACAAAACCTGAGTAAGAATCAATTTAGGATTCTTAGCCAATTCTTAACCTGAAAAAAAAATCACCAGGTTAATTCTGGGAGAAGAACCTAGAACAGCACTTGAGGCTAAGAGCTGAACAGTGATTTCAGATATCATACAATGCTGGCTTGGCAAGAGGGATGACTGGGATGACAAGAGTGGAGAGTTCAGATGAATATCTTGGGCATTCAGTTAAAGCTAAAGAGGCCACACCCTTCCTCCTTCCTCTCTCAAAGTACACCCCAGGAGTAAAAGTCATGCCCAATCAATAAAGACAAACATGCAACAGAGCAGCCCCCAGATGGCCAAGACCGGACGTGCACAAGATCATGATCAGCATCCAGGAGGTTAACTGCTGCCTAGAACAGAACTCAACACCTCTGCTGTGTTTAACTTATACCCACTCCCCATACACACTGTATATGATTTACCAGTTATGCATAAAATGAATAAATAAATAAATAATCTGAAAATTGTAATTGTGATGAGGATTTTATTTATTGCCCATAATTCTTTTTTTAAAAGATTTGTTTATTTGAAAAGCAGAGTTACAAAGAGAGAGGAAAAGACAGAGAGAGGTCTCCCATCCACTGGTTCACTTCCCAAATGGCCACAATGGCTGGGGATGGGCCAGGCTAAAGCCAGAAGCCAGGAGCTTCTTCCGGGACTTCTACATTGGTGTGGGTGCCCAAGTACATGAGCCATCCTCTGCAGCTTTCCGAAGCGCATTAGCAGGCAGCTGGATCAGAAGTGGAACAGCCGGAACTCAAACCAGTGCTCATATGGGATGCCAGCATTGTAGGCAGAGGCTTTACCCACTTTGCCATCGCGCTAGCCCAATTGCCCAGATTTTTTAAACAAACTTCCATTCATGATGTTTCCCTTTGGAACAGGCTTCCCCAGCAATCCCATCTCCATTACACCAAACTTCACCCTGACCACTTTCTTTGTGTGACTATGGTTGACTATGTTGAACTTTTTCCTTTTTGTGTTTCTATCATGCAGCTTTCATGAACTGTAATGCATTCATGTTCACACAACTTAACATATCTGTAATTCGGATGTGCCTCACAACCAGTCATGGTCATCATTTCATGGATTTCTTCCTGTTTTTCTTATTTCTTCTTATAGTGTATAAGATGCTGTCAATGTTATTCTTAAGTCAATGAATTCCAGTACACATTTACAAATCAATTAGCTATATTAGAGATACCAAGCAGAGAAAAAATTATTTTGAAGAGTATGGAAGTTACTAATGGAAATACTTTTTCTTAAAAATTGATGTATTGGCTGGTACCGTAGCTCACTTGGCTAATCCTCCTCCTGCAGCACCAGCACCCTGGTTTCTAGTCTCGGTTGGGGCGCCGGGTACTACCCCCGGTTGCCCCTCTTCCAGTCTAGCTCTCTGCTGTGGTCCAGGAAGGCAGTGGAGGATGGCCCAAGTGCTTGGGCCCTGCACCCGCATGGGAGACCAGGAGGAAGCACCTGGCTCCTGGCTTCGGATGGGTGCAGCACCGGCCATAGCGGCCATTAGGGGAGTGAACCAATGGAAAGAAGACCTTTCTGTCTCTCGCTGTCTATAACTCTCTCTCTCTCTCTCTCTCTCTCTCTCTCACTGTCTAACTCTGCCTGCCCCCCCCCCAAAAAAAATGATGTATTTATTTTAAAGTTAGCAATACAAAGAGAGAGGAAGAGACACAGAGAGATCTTCAAATCTACTGGCTCACTCACTCCCCAGATGGCCACAATGGCCATCACTGGACCAGGCCAAAGCCAGGAGCCAAGAACTTCACCTGTGTCTCCTTATGGATGGCAAGGGCCCAAACACTTGGGCCATCTTCCACTTTTCCCAGGCCATTACGGAGGAGCTGGATCAAAAGTGGAGTAGCCAGGGTAGAACTGGCACCCACCTGGTATGCTGGCATCAAAGGAGGCAGCTTACGCTGTTACGTCACAATGCTGCCCTTTCTTCTTACTATTTATTAAATTCTTTACTTAATAGAGAGTAACATTTATGATTATAAAATAAACAAAGTATGTCACTGTGGAAATTAAAAGAAAGAATAAGAAAGGAAGGAGGAGGGAGAGTAGGATGAGAATCGCTATGCTCCTAAATCTGTATATATGAAATACATGAAATGTGTTCACTTTAGATAATCAAAAAAAGAAAAAAAAATGAGTAATTTGTTGGCATCTAAAATATCTAGACCTACCTGAGAAATAGCTCTATCATTTTGTAGCTAGTGGACCTTGAAAAATGTACTCAACAGTTTTTCAGTATTCTATTATTCATTTGTAGAACTATATCCATCATTAACAAGGCACATCTCATGGAGTTGGGAGCATTACATAAATTAAAATACATACAATGTGTGAAAGTGCTTAAAACTGTGCTTAGCACAAACTGAGTGTTCAGTCAGTGGTACCCATTTTTATTGTTATGATGATGAAGATATTAAATTATTCAGTTTCTGACATCTGTTGAGAGGCTAAAAATGTAATTTTTTGTCATTGCCCAAAAAAAAGGGAGATGGGAAAGAAGCAAAGAAGGGAAGGAAGGAACTATTTAATATAATGAGTCCTCTACATACTGATATGAATGAAATTGAAATGAATCCTCTACATACTGATAAGTAAGTGACATAAATGTAAAATTATTAATGGCTTTCTGTATAGTAGACTATAAACCCTCTGTGAGAAAAGATGCTTGCTGTTTTACTCACTAATCTTATAATATAAATGAAAAATAATCAATACATGTTGTTTATTGTTGAATTCCATTTCCCTAGTGAGAAAAAAAACTCTCATAAAATTATTGAATTAATAAACTTAATAACAAACATAGAAATATATTTTGTATAATAGTATTCAATCTCATTTTAGTCTTCTAAGCCCTGTTATGAAACAAACATTAAGATAAATGATTCTATCTACATGACAGAGAAACCAAAAGATTTTAAATTCATTTCAGACTCCAAAAGATAACCTCTTTAAGATTTCTGTTTATTTTGTCTGAATATTAGAAATTTCAAAAGCATAAGTGTATGAAGATTACAGACTTATAGTGATACAACACCAGAAAGAGAAAGAGAGAGAGAAAGTAGGAGAGAGACAGAGAGAGAAATATGTGACTTCCAAAAAATGAAGAGGAAGAAAATCTATGCAAAGAATGTCCAATCTTTAGTGATCAACAAACCAGGCTCTGGAGTCCAGCACACCCCAGTTGAACTGGATTCACATTCCAGCCCCCACTGATAATATTACCTTAAGCAAGATCTCCTCTATCTCTAGACTTACAGTAAAATTTATAAGACATAATCCAGGCAAAATGCCTAGCAGAGCCCTGGCATAAGGTAGGCCTCAGTCAATAATACCCTTCATTATTATTACTACATTGTCAAATATTGTTAAAAACAGTTGGTGAAACATACCTTATTATCTCCTGTTCAATCTATTTAATACAATAGGAAACAATGCATTTCAGAAAGATATACAGCTTCTAAAATATTTTAAAACAAGGAAATCTTTTGATTGGCAGAGGGTATTTTGCTACTGGAAAATGTGTTGATACAGGATATCACCTCTCAGGGACGATAGGAACAGTCCACTAGTTTGTATTTCATGCTTAATTACACTCATAGTAAGTTATTACAAAAAGAGTGTTTTCTTTATAGTTGCTATTCTTGATGGTAAATGTTTCAGCTTTATTACTTTTGATAAACAACATAAAAATATGAAGTCTCATTCAGCTTCTTAAAGTACTTGATTTCCTTTATCATCACTGTTTTCTTGCACAACCTCTGTGAAGTGGGGATGTGTGATGTGGCAAATTGGCTCAAACAAGAGTGACAACCGACCAAGGATTTGGATGTTTCTTCCTTCTGTCTTCAGAGGAAAGGCCCTGTCTTTCATGTTTTCCCCTTAAGCCACTTGGCTATTTACAGCCATTCCCCTTGGCTACAAACAAGAATATGTCATAATTCCCAAAGAGGCAGCTGCATTTAGTTACTGTGCTGTAGGCATGGATACATATCAAGCTGACACCTAATTAAATGCTGAAATCATTAAAAAAAAAAGGTTCAAGTTCTCTATGTTTAGAAGAGACCAAAAGAAAATGATGACTGCCTGTGATATAGGTATTTTATAATCAAGAGGCCAGTAGAAGTGGTGACATTGAAAGTGAATATGGACACATGCGTGTCAGCAGGGTGTCCCAGACTCCTTCATCCTCTGAAGGGTGTACCTAAACGACACGCAGCTTGCTAAATACTATGAGTACTGTGAAATCTTTACCCTTCCTTCCTTCCTTCCTTCCTTCCTTCCTTCCTTCCTTCCTTCCTTCCTTCCTTCCTTCCTTCCTTTCTTTCTTTCTTTCTTTCTTTCTTTCTTTCTTTCTTTTTTTCAGGCAGAGTGGACAGTGTGTGAGAGAGAGAGAGAGAGACAGAGAGAAAGGTCTTCCTTTGCCATTGGTTCACCCTCCAATGGCCGCCGCAGCTGGCGCACCGCGCTGATCCAATGGCAGGAGCCAGCTGCTTCTCCTGGTCTCCCATGGGGTGCAGGGCCCAAGCACTTGGGCCATCCTCCACTGCACTCCCTGGCCACAGCAGAGAGCTGGCCTGGAAGAGGGGCAACCAGGACAGAATCCGGTGCCCCGACCGGGACTAGAACCCAGTGTGCTGGCACCGCAAGGTGGAGGATTAGCCTATTGAGCCACGGCGCCGGCCACCGTATCTTTCTTAAGGTCCTTGTCCCCCAGAGGGTTTTAATGGTATATTATCTAGTATTTTGAAAGCAGCTTAAAGCAAACACTTTGCTACATGAAATGAAGCAAAAAACTTTGCTAAAAGAAATGGAGTTTTCACTGAATTATTCATGAGGAAAGCAATGAAAAAGGTGCATGAGATTTCTCATTTATATTTTCCATAAAATTAAACATCAAAATAAATAGTACACATGTAAATATGTGTCAGATAATAAGTAATACATGTGTCTATGTATTATTTGTATGCACTCACATTTTTCACTTTTCAATTTTTGTAAAGCCTCATTTATCACATGCTGTTACTCTGAATTGCTTATCTGTTATGGAATTTATTACTTATCTCTTTTTAATGTATTTTAAAGTATTTAGTTATGAAACCAAAGATAAGTCAAAATTCATTCTTTTTAGATGTACTCCATTCCAGTTGTGGAATGTACTAGTCAGGCAAAAAATATATAGTAGAAAAGCGTGCAATTATCACTAGTTCGTGTTGAGTAACTTGGTCCAAGAACATTTTTTAATGGTGTCTTCTTCCCAGGCAGACTAGAAATGCAAAATTATCTTTATGGGCTCCAGATGTCTTGTCAAATAAAAAGCCTCTCTAGAGCTATTTGATGTATTATTCATGTGTTTCCACAGTTATCAGACAGAACAAAACTTGACCTCACATTATATAAGATATCTTCTTTCTAAAACTGTTATAACTATCAGGACAGCTGCTCATCCTGTGGCATCTGCTTAAAAGTAAAATTTCACAAGAAATTCACTGACGGTAAACCACACTGCATCTCTCTGAGTGCATCCATACAGACCGTTCAAGATGGCTCCTAGAGACCCAGTTATGTCACAGAATGAACTTTAAGCTCTGTGGTTAAATGAAGTGATAGGTACTTAACCTATATTTTCACTTTTTCAATGTAGGCAGTCTGAATTTGAAACAAACTTACTTAACACTATTCATAATTCAATAATAAGAACAAGTCAATCTGTGTCAGTACTTCCTTCTGCTATGTAAAAGAATATTTTTATTTCTCATTTAATAGACGAGTCTTAGATATCTTGGGGAAAAAATGGAGACCATTATCCGAGTTTTCCAAACTTTACAGATCATTGCCTAAATACAGCGGCAAAGGCAGGAATAAACTTTTAAAGAATTAATGAACATTTAAAAAACTCAATCTGATCATTTCATTAGTAAGCTGAAAAGGAGGAAAAGTTCTTACTATCAAACCTTGAAAAATCTGACTTTTATGCAGATAAATTAGATTTCTCATTAGCAATACACAAAATAGTATCATTTCAATAATAAGCAACCACCAGAGAATAGTGTATATACAGTGTATGTATAGGACTGAATTTGGCTCAAATAATCTCCATTTATAATCTGTCATTAACAATTGCTACTTTAAAGCCAAATAAATTTCTTTACCAAATGAATTCTTCTATATTCTTATTTTTGTTACCTATGTCAATTCAAATTTGATAACTTGTACCTTGTATCATTTTTCTTCCCCAAATACATAAATATAATGCTATTTTTTCCAAACAAAAGCACAGCAAGCTATAATTGCACAACCACTAGGAAAGGTAGAATTAAAAATGTACGAAGTGGGAAAATATAGAGAAATTAGAACTCTCATACTTTCTGATAGGAATATAAAATGGTAAGACCACTGTGGAAAAATTTACTCATTTTCTGATAAGTTAAACATGAAATTACCATGACTTAGTAGTTCTACTCTTTGGTATAAACTCAAAAGAATCAAAAACAGTTGTCCAAACAAAAACTTATACATGAATTTTTTTCTTTTTTTTTAAAGATCTATTTTATTTATTTGAAAGTTACAGAGAGAGGGAGGGAGGGAAGGAGAGAGAGAGAGAGAAAGTGTTCCGTCAGTTGGTTTACTCTCCAAATGGCCACAACTGCTGGAGCTGAGCTAATCCTTAACCAGGAGCCAAGATTTTCTTCCAGGTCTCCTCCTACATGGGTGCAGGGGCCCAAGCACTTGGGCCATCCATCGCTGCTTTCCCAGGCACACTAGCAGGGAGCTGGGTCAGAAGTGGAGCTGCTGGGACTTGAACCAGCATCCATATTGTATTCTAGCACTGCAGGCTGGGGCTTTAATGCATTGTGCCACAGCACTGGCCTGGAATATATGAATTTTTACAGCCTTACTATATATAATAGTTAAAAGATACAAATAACCCAAATGCACATCAATTGTTAAATGATAAACATAAAATTATGATAATTGAAAAAAATCAGAAACAAGCTGTCATGTTATATCATTCTATTTATATGAAATATTCAAATTAGCAATAGTCAGAGAGATAGAAAGCTAATGATTTTTATCAAAATGGGTGAGGAGGAATGGGTAGCAACTGCTAAATAAATTTAGGGTTTCCTTTTGGGGTGATGAAAATGTTTTGAAAGTAGATAGTTGTGATGGTCTCCTAGTACTGTAAATGCACTAAGTAGCACTGAATTGTTCATTTCAAAATAGCTGAAATATGGGGCAGATGATCTGTGAATTCAATTTGCTGCTTGGCATGGGCACATAGCATATCGGAGTGACTAGGTCTGAGTCTGGATTCGCTCTAATATACATTCTGGGAGGAAGCAGGTGTTGATGGCTGAAGTACTTGGGTCCCTGCCACCTACATGGGAGACCCAAATGGATTTGTGGGCTCCAAATCTAGCTATTGCTGGGACTTGAGAAGTGAACCAGGAATGGGAGATATTTGTCTCTGTCTCTTTCTGTCTCTGCCTTTCAAATAAAATGAAAACACATTCTTAAGATTGAAAAATAGAAAGATAAAAATAGTAAAATGTGTCATGCATATCACATTAATTTAATGAGAAATGGGCAAAAGGCTTCAATAGACAGTTCGCTAAGGAAGCAATAGGAACGGCCATCAAATATATGAAAAAATCCTCAACAGCACTAGCCATTAGGGAAATGCAAATCAAAACCACAATGAAATATCATCTCATTTCTGTCAGAATGGCCAAAACCCAAAACACAGAAACAAATGCTGGCAAGGATGTGGAGAAAGGGGGACACTTATACTATATTGATGGGAATGTAAATTAGTATGGCACTGTGGGAAACAGTGTGTAGATTTCTTAAAAAAAAAAAAAAAAAAAAAAAAAAAACCTTGAAATAGACTTGCTATATGATTCAGCAATCTCACTACTGGGTGTATACCCAAAAGGCAACAACACGTTGTATCAAAGAGAAACCTGCATCACCACAACAGCACTGTTTACAATAGCAAAATTGGGAATCAACCAAGGTGTGCATCATCAGATGAATGAACAAAAAAAAATGTGGTATACACAAACACACACACACACACACACACACACAATAGGATGTTATTCAGATATAAAAAAATGAAATTCTGGGCCGGCACCGTGGCTCACTAGGGGTTCTAGTCCTGGTCGGGGCGCCAGATTCTGTCCTGGTTGCCCCTCTTCCAGGCCAGCTCTCTGCTGTGGCCCGGGAGTGCAGTGGAGGATGGCCCAGGTGCTTGGGCCCTGCATCCCATGGGAGACCAGGAAAAGCACCTGGCATCTGGCACCTGGCTCCTGCCATCGGATGAGCGTGGTGTGCCGGCCACAGCACGCTGGCCGCGGCGGCCATTGAGGGGTGAACCAATAGCAAAGGAAGACCGTTCTCTCTGTCTCTCTCTCTCTCACTGTCCACTCTGCCTGTCAAAAAAATAAAAATAAATAAATAAAAAAGAATGAAATTCTAATATTGGCAGCAAAATGGACTCAACTGGAAGCAATCATGTTGACTGAAATAAGCTGGACCCAAAAGGCACACACTGCATGTTCTCCTTTATATATGGGAGTTAAAATTAAACAAAAAGAAAGAATGAAAGAAATGTCTGTGTATCAGTATTGCTGCAATTATAGTTTTGTAAAAATTTTTGTTTTATACCTTTGTGAAACCAATGGTTAAGGATGCCATACTATTATAGTTTTAATTATCTGTGATTACTTTAAAATCTGCTATATAGGTATAGGTGAAATGGGCACCTTCCCATTTAATTATTATTTATAGCTGGTATCTACATTCCCACAAAGTTGGGATCTTTTTGCTATTTACTTGTTAAACTCCTTATTTGGCAAAGTACTAAGCCATTTTACTGTAATGTAAATTTAAGATATGTTATCACACAAATTTTTTAAATACAGTAAAGGTGAAGGAAAGAGGATGGGACAGACAGAGGGGGAGGGAGGGAGGAAGGGAATATCATTTTGTTCTTAGAATTGTACAAATCACATTGATTCTGTTTAAAACTAAAAATTTAAATTTAAAAAATTAAGATATATTGTGGACAGCCACTGACCATATTGTCTGTTTTTCCATAAAGTTTTGTGCACTTGGATTTTATGGACTTTTTAAATTAAAAACTAAAAGTATAAACATTTCTGATTCCTCATGCAATCTAAGATTAAAGACCATAAATTAATTTACAAATGGTTATAAACCTTTAATAAAAAATTGACTGAATTAATATCTGTAATTGGTAAATGTTGGCAATACTTAAGAAACTGAGATTAACATTGTGTATGATGTATTAATGGTCCCAGAGTCTATTCTTCCTACTTCAAGCAAACAAAATTTGCAAATAGGGGCAGAAAAATTGATGAAGAGATGACTGCCAAAATATTTTTTTATTTCCAAAGTTCAATTTTGAATAATGTCCTAATGTTCTCAAAGGATAACAGTGATCCTTTTTGAAAGGAGTTTCTAGAGGGTGGCTTAATTGATTATTATTTATTATTAAAGCCAATATCTAGGAATAAAAACCATCAAAACTTTCATTGTATAGTATTATCTTTATTTGTAATTCCTACCAAGACATTTATAATGAGAAAATTTGACTTCTAAGCACTGCCTCTGCAAACTATGCAGTGAGTATCCTTTATACATCAAAGTCTTCCTTCCCTTAAATTATAACGTTGCCCTCACCCCAACTCCCCATGTGTGAGTTGTGCTAATAAACTCAGATGTTAGGATTTTGTTTTGAAAGCAGGATGGAATCTATGTCAACTTTAAATAAAGGCCCCTTTGCTGAGAGCAAAACTTCAAACATCCAGCAAGTGGTATTAGGAAAAGGAGCACCAGGATTCTGGAATGTAAACAGCTTTGCTTTTTAAAATATGCCTGTGTTTGAATTCTTCAAACAGCAATTGCTGTACAATCTTTAGAATGCATATTTCCAGTCAACTGTAATCACATGAATACCCCTGGATTTTTAGAGGTTACAAATGATAAATTATCATTTTATGTGATTGAAGAATGTAATTGCATATTGCATAACACACTGGTATTTGGGCCATGAAGAATTGCGAGGTGGTGGCCAAATATATTATATTTGAAGTTTTACAGGTTCAAGAAGTCCAGATGCTGGCACTGTGGCACAGCAGGATAAAGCCCTGGCCTGAGGTGCCAGCACCCCATATGGGTGCCGGTTCTAGTCCCGGATGCTCCTCTTCTTACCCAGCTCTGCTGTGGCCTGGGAAAGCAGTGGAAGATGGCCCACGTCCTTGGGCCCCTGCACCCATGTGGGAGACCCAGAAGAAGCTCCTGGCTCCTGCTTTTGGATTGGCGCAGCTCCAGCTGTTGCAGCTATCTGGGGAGTGAACCAGTGGATGGAAGACCTCTCTCTATATACCTCTCTCTGTAACTCTGTCTTTAAAATAAATTAAATAAATCTTAAAAAAAAAAAGAAGCCCAAAGGCTACAGCATTTGCAGTCCTGGGTTTTGTGGTAATCTTAAGGCAGAAGAACTGGACATGGAGAGAGCTAGACTCACAGGGACTAAAGCTCCCTTTATGCAAACATCTCCCACAGAAGCACTGGACCAGTCCATGGAGCGGTAGTTCCAGTGGACAGTAAATGAAGCATGCAAGGTTCTGGAACACCAACAGTGTTTTTATTCTCTTCCATCTTAATCTCTCTTTCTTTCTCTCTTCTTTCTTTCTTTCTTTCTTTCTTTCTTTCTTTCTTTCTTTCTTTCTTTCTTTCTTTCTTTCTTGACAGGCAGAGTGGACAGTGAGAGAGAGAGAGACCGAGAGAAAAGTCTTCCTTTGCCATTGGATCACCCTCCAATGGCTGCGGCGGCCTGCGTGCCGCACTGATCCGAAGGCGGTAGCCAGGTGCTTCTCCTGGTCTCCCATGGGGTGCAGGGCCCAAGCACTTGGGCCATCCTCCACTGCACTCCCAGATCACAGCAGAGAGCTGGCCTGGAAGAGGAGCAACCGGGACAGAATCTGGCACCCTGACTAGAACCCAGTGTGTGGGGCCGCAGGCGGAGGATTACCCTAGTGAGCCCCAGTGCTGGCCCTTAACTCATTTTCATCTCCTTCAGCTTGGAACTCAGTTTCAACTTATCGTATGTGCATCCTTTGCACTCTATTCAAAGATTAAACTTTTCTTTTCCAATGCTTTAGAACATAGGAAATTAACATTTAAGTTATAATTTCAACTGTAATCTCTTAAAATCACGTCTCTAAACTTCATTGCTTAATCTTCAGAGTGGAAAACCTAGTGTCATATTCTCTCAACAGCAAAATGAAATGCAAATTTTCAAAGAATATTTATGAACTTCTATTGTAGTTTACTAACTGTTCTCCTTTGTGTTTCTATACATTGTATTTATTTATTTATGAGGCAGAGAAGCAGACGAGGCCCTCATCCTCCAGCTCACTCCCCACATGACTGCAACAGATAGGGCTGAGTCTAAAGTAGGAGCTGAGATGCAGTCCAAGGCTCCCACGTGGCTGGGTGGCAGAACCCGTTTATCAGAGCCCTCACAGCTGCGTTCCAGGGTCTGCGTTGGCAGGAAGCTGGAGTCAGGAGCTGGAGCAACCTTGGAATCCTAACTCCTAAGCTAAATGTCTACCCCTGCTGCTATTTTTTAAACAAAAAATCTCTATAAAGACATTCAAATATCCATATAAATAAATATTTAGGTTTATTATTAAGTTATATAAATTTTACTTTCATTTTGGAAAAACAAAAACATCAAAAGCTTACTTGTTAAAAATCATTCACCTGCAGTTTCTTTTCCTGTGATGTCTTGCCTATTTTTGTTTTCAGGGTCATGTAGGACCTCTAAAATAAACTGAAGATTCTTCAGTCCTCTCTTTTCTGGAACAGTTTATGCAATGCTACTGTTTCTCCACAATTGTGAGATGGAAACAGCCCACGAAATCACCCAGGTCTAAAATTTTCTTTCTTTTCTTTAGAAAGACTTTTATATATAAATCTCATATTTTCATGTGAGATCGATGATTGTTCTGGTTGTCTATTCAGTAGTTTGTATTTTCAAAGAATTGATCTTCTTTCATTGAATGATTGTACTTATGCGGTTTGAGTTGTCCATAATATTATTATCTTTTTCAATGTCTGTGGGATCAGAAAGGATATTTACCCCTTCTTTTGATTAGGTGATTGTGTTTTCGGTCTTTTTTTGTTTTCCTGTTAAAAACATAATATCAGTGATTGGGTCATGCAATCATTTCCTACTTTCCTTTACTCTTCTTTGTATCCTCAATATAAATTCACTTTTAGCTGACTAAACAAAGCCCATCTCTGTTACTTACAACTTGAAAAATCCAATATGCCTTTATTTTAACCAATCTATGTGATAAAATATATAAAAAAAATTGTAATGAGACTCTTAAAAAATAAAAATATAGTGAAACTAATTTTTGTGAAGGAAAAAGCATTTTTAGTTAAAGTAATGGCTACTTCTTTGCTATTCGCTAAGCATGAAGAAAAAAAATTATTCTGGAAAATTTTTCTCAACAAAATATAGTTGACTGTTTTTGCTTGCTTGTTGGATTACAGAATCCCATGATCTTCATTGTATGCTCCTATAAATTTTCTGCAATGCTTTTCTAGGAACTGAAAACATCATAATATCGAAGAATATGTATTTCCCTATCCTCTATTATTCCCTATATTTTCACTGTACTTACAAATTTTTTAAAACAAAAAAAAAAACGTATTTCTTTGAAAGAGTGTATGTGTATATGTGTGTGTGTGTGTGTGTGTGAGAGAGAGAGAGAGAGAGAGAGAAAGAGAGAGAGAGAGAGGTCTTCCAATATCCCGGAGCTTCTTCCAGGTCTCCGACATGCATACAAGGTCCCAAGTACTTGGACCATCTTCACTGCTTTCCCCAGGCCATTAGAAGGGATTTGGACTGGAAACGAAGCAGAAAGGACTCAAATTGGAGCCTATATGGGATGCCAGTGCTGCAGGCGGTGGCTTTACCCTCTAAGCCACAGGATCGGCCCCAATAATTCTTGAACTTAAAAAGAATGTTTGGTGGTCAATGCTTTGGTGCAGTGAGTTAAGCTGCCCATCTGCAGTGCCAGCACCCATGTGGGTGCAGTTCAAATCCTGACTGCTCCAATTCTGATCAAGCTCCCTACTAATGTACCTAGAAAAAAAAAAGCAGAGGATGGCCCAAATCCTTGGGCTCCCACACCAACATGGGAGACCCAGAAGAAGCTTCTGGCTTCTGGCTTTGGACCAGTGCAGCTCTGGCCACTTTGGCCATTTGGGGAGTGAAGCAGCAGGTGAAAGATCTCTATCTCATCCCTAACTCTGTAACTCTGCCAAATAAATAAGTTTTTTTTTTATTGTTTCTGATATCTCTCCAATTTATTGCTTAGTTATTGAAACTTTGAAGTACTGATTCGGGGCCAAAGCTGTGGCACAGCGGGTAAAGCCGCTGCCTGCAGTGCCAGCATCCCATATAGGTGCCAGGTTCGGACCCGACTGCTCCACTTCTGATCCAGTTCTCTCCAATGGCCTGGAAAAGCAGCAGAAAATGGCACAAGTCCTTGGGCCACTACACCCACATGGGAGACCTGGAAGAGGCTCCTGGCTCCTGGCTTTGGATCGGCATAGCTCTGGCTATTGTGGCCAGTTGGGGAGTGAACCAGTGGATAGCAGCTCGCTCGCTCTCTCTCTCTCTCTCTCTGCCTCTCCTTCTCTCTCTGTAACTCTGACTTTTAAATAAATAAATCTTTAAAAAAAAAAAAAGCACTGATTCAATTTTATATATATATATATATATATATATATATATATATATATATATTTGACAGGCAGAGTTAGACAGTGAGAGAGAGAGAGTCAGAGAGAAAAGTCTTCCTTTTTCTGTTGGTTCACCCCCCAAGTGGCCGCTACGGCCAGTGCGTTGCAGCCAGCCCTGCGCTGATCTGAAGCCAGGAGCCAGGTGCTTCCTCCCGGTCTCCCATGCAGGTGCAGGGCCCAAGGACTTGGGCCATCCTCCACTGCACTCCCGGGCCACAGCAGAGGGCTGGACTGGAAGAGGAGCCACTGTGACAAATTTCCGGCACCCCAACTGGGACTAGAACCTGGTTTGCCGGCACTGCAGGTGGAGGATTAGCCTAGTGAGCCGCTGCACTGGCCGATTCAATTATATTTTAAGAGTCTTATTATTTATTTATGTAAAAGGCAGAGTGACAGAGAGGATTCATATCCCAAATGCCCACAACAGCTGGGATTGCAGTAGGATGAAGCCCGCAGCCAGGAACGCCATCTCAGCCTTCCACCTGAGTGCTTGTGCCATCACCACTGCCTCCAAGGGCGAGCAGAAGCAGGAAGGTGGATCTGAAGCAGAGGTGGGAACTGATCCTAAACAATTCAATACCACAGGAAGCAGGCAAATCAAGGTTGCTTAATGCACTCTGCCACAACACCCTTTTTCTGATACATATTTTTATTTAAAAAAAACACTTCTTTATAATAAAGTCACTTTTGGTGAAAATGTATCATGTATGTTAAAAAATTAATCTTTTGAGGAATGTTAAGTTTCTCTTGAAATACTGTGGAAGTTTAGCATATCATGGGAATAAACCATAATGGTGCTTGAATTGCTTTCATTGATAAACAGTTATCTATTACTTTGATAAGTAATTGAATTTCATAACCACCATTTTCTTTCTATCATGCCAAATATAAAATAGATTTTTAAAGATTCTGTTCTTTTTATTCTTTCTATGTCAATGACAATCAAAACCATTTTAATAAATGTGTATTTTTTTTTAGATAGTTCCTTGCTTTTACTATGAAGACATAAATTTGTTTCCTGGTATCTGCTTTTGAAAATATATTTAAGTCAAGATTTCCAGAAGTCAGATTAATACATATAATTATACCAATATACAAAACTTCTTGGTCTTTTAATATCAATACTTGCAAGTTAATATCACCTTTATAAACTTCTAGCAATTGTAAACAGAAAAGAAAGAAATGAGATGAGTATTTAATTCAAAAATATAAAAAAACTAAAGAGAAATAAACCTAAATAATGAACTTGTTCATTTGTTTCTGAAATATCATTGTATTTTTCCACCTACACTTCAAAAGACCTTATGAAATGATTTTCCAAAAGCAATATGGTTGGAGCCTGGCATGTTGCTCCTGCCAATAAAACAATTAGGTCTTATCAAATCCAAATAATGAGTCCAGTCTCTTTCAAAAAATGCATATTTTTCTTCTAAATATGGGAAAATCTTTCACTTGCCTGAGGCTGTTAGAGAACGTGGTGGATAAGGACCTGTCAGGTTCTGGAACTACCAAGGTGTAAGTTTACCTCCAAGCTCTGTCACACAGTTTCTTTATTATTCGAACACTGTAACCCTTCTGAACCTCATTCATGGTCAGCAAAATGGGAGCAACTTATATAAAGTAATTTTTTAAATGGTAAACAGATGATAGCCAAATTGAAAGCAGTGTTGAAAATATCTCTTCCTGGTGTTTTTGATTTGTTTGAGAATGTAGTTCTTTAACATATAGATATCGTGAAGGACTGGATTTTATTTTAATGCTAATATAATCTCCATAATTTCCAATTTCACAAAACCAATACCATTTCCAAATTTCTACACATGCACCTGTCCCCCTATCCAACAATTTCATGGTGCTGTTCTTCCTTATTGTTTTAGTAAAGGAGTTTCAATGATGCTTTTACCAGAGGTACATCTCAAAAGAAATTTTCATTCAAAGACATTTCCTGGGTTACTTTTTTAGTTTTATTTATTTGTTTGAGAGAGAGAGAGAGATGAGGGGGGTGGAGAAAGGACATAGATCCTCTGTCTACTGGTTCATTCCCCAAGTGGCCACCGCAGTCACGAATAGGCCAGGCCAAAGCCAAGAGCCAGGGACTCCCTCTGGGTCTCTCAGAAGCTTTACCCACTGCACCACCACATCCATCCCATCTGGGGTTAATTTACTACAGATATCCCTTAGTCCTATTAAAATATGTAAAGTTCATAATTCTAAAGACACAGAAGTCCAGAATCTGAAATAACTATGATTACTCTGGCATAAAAATTAGTGATCTGGAGGCATGTACTCGGCACATTAATGTGTTGTACTATGTGAACTAACGGTGAAACTAGTACTCAAACAGTACTTTATACTTTGAGCATCTGTGTGGGTGCAAATTGTTGAAATTTTTACTTAGTATATACTATATATAAAGATAATTGAAAATGAATCTTGATGTTAATGGAAGGGGAGAGGGAGTGGGAGATGGGATGGTTGCGTATGGGAAGAGAGGTTATTGGGGGAAAAGTCACTATAATCCAAAAGTTGTACTTTGGAAATTTATATTTATTAAATAAAAGTTTTAAAAATGCTTCATGGGATGCCAACATGCCATATCAGAGTGCCTGAGTTCAAATCTTGGCTTCTTTCTGATTCCAGTATCCTGCCAGTGCACACTTGGTAACCTGACGACGATGGTTCAGTTCTTAGGTTCCTGCTACCTTTTAGGATGCCTGGGTTGAGTTTTGGGTTCTGGCTTTGGCCTGGTCCAGACCCAGGTCCAGGTCCAGGCCCAGGTCCAGGCCCAGGCCCAGCTACTACGAGCATTTGGAAGAATGAACTTGTGATGGAAGATCTCTCTCTCTTGCTCTCTTTATTTGTTCCACTGCCTTTTAGATATATAAAAATTTAATTTTTTAAATATTAGTAATCTGCCTAACATCTGAAATAGCACACCAAGCTGATTTTAAAGCTGCTATTTGGATGTGCTATCTAAATGAGATGTCTTTTCAGATACCAATCACATTATCGATTCATGCTTCTGTAATTGACCTGCCATGGCTTTTACATCACAGGTAAGAAAGGAACAGAAAGACTGTGATCATATGAGCTTTCTAAACTGGTCACAAGGTCTTTTACACCAAACAAGTGTTTAGATGGTAAAATACCTGGAGTCTTCTTTTCACCAAAGAGCCAAGAATAGAGAGAACCTCCTGTCCTTGATCTTTCTAGTGTCCATGCTTTTCATTTTGAGGCTGTCATGAAGTAATCTGGCCACTGGTCTACTCTAACACAGATAAAAATGCTGATTGGTCTATTTAATAAGTTGGGAATGAGTAGAAAATGCCTAGTATAGGAAATGCTTTGTTATTATTATTATCATTATTATTAAATGATAGAATTTTCTTTGAGGAAAAATGAATACATAAGATATAATTATGGCATTCTATTTTGTTAAACACTCTGTATATTCTTATTTCCATAATGATGTATGCACCACCTTACTCAACAGAGAAGCAAGACAATGAATCCTCTTCTTTTTTTTTTAAGATTTATTTGAAAGACAGAGCTACAGAGAGACGTACAGATAGAGAGAGGGGTCTTCCATCTGCTGGTTCACTCCCCAGAAGGTTTCAATGGCTGGAGCTGTGCTGATCTGAAGCCAGGAGCCAGTAGCTTCTTCTGGGTCTCCCATGTGGGTGCAGGGGCCCATGGACTTGGGCCATCTTCCACTGCTATCCCAGGCCATAACAGAGAGCTGGATCAGAAGAGGAGCAGCCAGGACTAGACCCTTCACTCATATGGCATGCTGGAGCTTCAAGCCAGCGTGTTAACCCACTGCACCACAGCGCTGGCCCCAAGACAATGAATCCTTTAATGAGATTCCCCATAGAAAGATTCATTCAACAACTTCAAGTGATACTTTGGGTCTCTAAACCCACAGTGTGCCTTCAATCCTGTTTGAGTATCTCTAGAAACCCTGTCCTACCCATATTTCCAAACTCAGGCTTTTACTTGCAGACAATGCTAAGTATACCATCCACAGGGAAGAAAGAAGTGGTTTGCTTTTTATCAGGCTTGATTGAGTAAGTACCATCTATAGCAGGATGCTAGGATTAGATTTTTTTAAAATAAGTCTTGAGACCCTATGTCGTAGTGATGCTCAGTTATTTGCAAACAGGACAACTTGACAACTTTTGATTCATGTTTCAACTTTCAATTCTCAGTAATATATAAGCATATTTTTCTATTAGTAAGTATATTGATATCATTTAATTAAAAATGCAAAAATTAAGGTAATATAAGATCAAGAAAATTCAAAAGGAAGATTGCATTTTAAGAGATCATAAAAAGCTTTGTATCATACATATATAGGACACAGAGGCAGCAACAAGTGAAAGTGTAGGAAGTTATAAGATAATGCTGAAGGGAAAGTGAGTTACAGGTGTATCACCTGAGACTGCTTTCTTGGACACTGAGACACCAGAATAGCGATCACATTGCTAGAGTTGATGCCTCAGTGTCACTATGTATTTTTAAATCTCTGCAATCTTAGAGGGTAAAATTGAGTTGTAGGTGACAACTGGATCTTGAGCTTTCATATCATCAATCAGATGTATGCCCTGAATAACTGCCCTGCTTAGATTTCTGACAGATATTATATACTAGCAACTTCAGTGACAAGAATATTCTTTAATCTTAGCGGTAGTGCTTGCAGTAAAACTTTGTTTTGAAGTGAAGCCGAAAAAAAAAAAAAAAACAAACCCTCAAAGCTACTCACTGATGATGAAATACAGTGATTAGCAATTCTAACTAACCAGGCTGCCAGTTTCCATCCCTTATTGCAAGTAACTCTTTAGAATCAAAGGGACCTGTAAGAAAAAAGACATACATATTTAAGCAGACTTGGAACTTTCAAGATCTCTCTCCAGCACATAAACTAAACACCAAATATTCAATAAAATATTTCTTACTAATTTGTATCTGGCAAAAATATCTCACAGATTTACCTGTCCAGATGTCACTCAGTCATAAATGTCCCTCACTGTAGCTCCACACCCCAAAGCTAATTCTTCTTCTCCATCTGCCCCAGTAAACTAAAATGCTTAGAGCAAAGCTGCCTTTCTGAATTCCTACCATAGATTAAATTTCTTTTTTTTATTATTTTTGACAGGCAGAGTGGACAGTGAGAGAGAGAGAGATGGAGAGAAAGGTCTTCCTTTGCCATTGGTTCACCCTCCAATGGCCACCACGGCCAGCGCGCTGCGGCCCGCGCACCGCACTCATCCGATGGCAGGAGCCAGGTGCCAGGTGCTTTTCCTGGTCTCCCATGGGGTGCAGGGCCCAAGCACTTGGGCCATCCTCCACTGCACTCCCGGGCCACAGCAGAGGGCTGGCCTGGAAGAGGGGCATCCAGGACAGAATCCGGCACCCCAACCGGGACTAGAACCCGGTGTGCCGGCGTGGCAAGGCGGAGGATTAGCCTGTTGAGCCACGGCGCTGGCCTAAAATTCTTTTTTAAAAATTTTTCCTTACCTGATTCCTTCTTGAGAACTTCTTTAGAACATCAGGACTTCCACTTCTTTTGGTGGAAGGGGGGAAAATTAGACAATATCCATTCTGCAAAGTTATGAATGCAGGAGAGGAAGAGAACAGAGTCTCAAGGGGAAAAATGAAGACTCAGAAGTACAGTGAAATATTTACTCATTTATTTATATTTTTCCTAAATTTTATTTTCTCTGAAATGCCTTCATTCATTCTATCAATATTCTCCCTGCTCAGATTAAACTTGGGGTTTGCTACCAGAGAAAAAAGAAACAAAGAGAAAGAAACAAATTGATATCCCAATAAAATCAGGGACACTGGTAGCTGAATAAAGTTTTATTTTTGCCTATCCCTGATAATTTGAATTATTAATCCCATTCTTTATCTCTTGATAGTATTATTCCACGTCTATTCTCTTACAATGGCATCATAATGGAAAAAGCTTAGTCAGCAGTAACTGGAATCTGGGTTTGACTTTGTTATCCATTTTAACCAAAGGGCTGAAGTGATACGATGTGAATTAAGCTTGAAATGTGTTATATGTTTATCCTGTTTCATTTATGCTTTTCACTACAAGTACACGCCTTGGGTAGCTACTCATTTGAAGTAGAGCAGACACAGATTCAATCCAGAAGGTAGAGTTAAGTCCTGGATTAAATGAATGCTCACCAACTCAGGGTTATACAAGCATATTGTTGTATGCTACTGAGTTGGGGGTAATTTGTCACACAACATTATTCTAGCAATAACAATGATTTAACTTCCATGGAAATAAAATAGCCCCTAAACAGGGGAGGTAGAAAAGGAATTCTGGGAAAAATATCATGTTGGAGAAAAAATATGAGTTAGAAACCAAGAGCAGTTTCCTGCCCTGTTGGCCTGCCCTGGGCTGGTTCTATGGGATAAGGTAGTCAGAAAATTCCAATTAAATTTTGCAAGCCAAGATGAAAGATGAGCTGTGCATGTATTTTTCAGATAGTATCCAGGTAGTTGCTGAGCCTCATGCAGAAGCCTCATAAAAGCACAATAAAAAAGTGCTGGGAAGAAATGATAGCAGCTATTTGCAGGCATAAGAGGAAAAGATCAGCACTCTGTCTTAACTGTATTATAGAAGAGCACATAAAATTCCCCCTGCTCCATTCTGCTCTTCCAAGGAAGTGGGGGGTCTCATGAGACTGTAAAATGTGGATTAAGGCAATGTCATAGCAGAAGACACAGACTAGATATCCCACTAGGGATTTGACAGGTTCTAGTAAATGCCAGTAGGGGATAAAAATATGCCATGGAGAATACTTTCTATCTCAAAGGATGGAAATATGAAATTGACAACACAGTAGCATTTGCTTTTTCTCTTATAGTATAGTTGTGTCCTCAGAAAAAACTGTCAACTGAAAACCTCATGGGTCACAAGGCACTGAGTTGGTTTTTGGATAGATGTTGACAATCTTCCTCACACTGGGTGTTCCTGTGAATTAGCCCATTTCCAGAATTTTAGTAATCAGAGGAGAGTTTTCGTTGCAAAGGAAAACAAAGCGTTCTAGCCCATTTTCTTGAGGTCCTGAAAAATAATGCTAGCAGAGCCTATTATATTTGGAAAAGAGCCAAAAGCTTGATATTAATGCCATAAGGAAACCAGAAACTGAGGGCTGTGTTGTAGTAAATATGATAGCTCCCCTGCCTAAAAAGATTTTAAGAGATTTGCAAGCTAAATTACACTTAAAAATGCCTAAACCCAGAATCTCCCAAGAAGCAAATCTGGAAAGGATTAAGATCTTTAAAATGCACATGCAGAATTCTTTTAACAATATTTATATTGTGGGAAAACAGGGAACTTTCAGATTAGAGAAAGAAGAGGCAGATACACTAATTTCATTGACATAATAACTTCTTTAACCCACACAGAGAAGACCCTATGAAACGGTTCTAAGAATTATTTTATGAATGAGACAAGTTGGACACAGACATCATTCCAGTGGGATGTACAGAGATGAGTTTGAATGTATAAGATAAATATACAAATAGTTTGGGTAGTTTTGAGTTTAGGGAAATTGAATAATTTAATGAGTTGAACAACAAATTTTTAAAAAAGCTTCATGTGTTGTCACTGTAATTATTATTATTATTATTATTAGGGAGACAGAAAGAGAGAAAAAGAGAGCTGGTAAAAGAGGGAGACAGCAACAGAAAGAAATCCTATTCAGTTTTCTACTTCTGAAATGCCCAAAATGTCTGGGGCTGGGCCAGGCTGAAGTTGGGAGCTGGGAATTCATATTGTGACTCTTAGTGTCAATCAGTTTTTAATATCTAAATTTTGATTCCCTTAGAAATCTGTTTTTAGCTCTTTGGAATTAAGATTATGTTCATCTTGATAATTGTGCGTGTGAATACTCAGAAAACATATTTTTAAAGATTTATTTTATTTTATTTGAAAGGCAGAGTTACAGAGAGACTGAGGCTGAAGGGGAGAGAGAGAGAGAAGTCTTCCATCCACTGATTCACTCCCCAAAATGGCCACAATGACAGGAGCTGAGCCAATCTGAAGCCGGAAACCAGGAGCTTATTCCAGGTCTCCCATGTGGGTATAGGGGCCCAAGGACTTGGGTCATCTTCCATGCTTTCCCAGGACAAAGCAGAGAGCTGGATACAAAATGGAGCACCTGAGACTAGAATTGGCGCCCAAATGGAATGCCAGCTCTGCAAGCAGTGGTTTTACCCACTATGCCACAGGGCCAGCCCTTGAAAACAATTTTTAAAATAAATTTTCAATGATTTTGAGAAAGTACTTGGTTTTAAATGTACGCTGCTAACTCTAGTCTCATCTTAAATTCAATTGATCAAGAATTTTTAAAATATTTAGCTTGATTATCTGCATAAATATATAAAATACAAGTAAACAAAGTGTATTTATGTCAAGTCAAGTCAAATATACATTCCTTTTTTGGTTAGTATTCTGCCAACATTTAAATATAATGTGAGGCATGTACATTTAGCTTAGAGGTTAGATGCTGATGAAGATACCTGTGTTGTACATGGGAATCCCAAGTGTGAATTCTGTAAACCTGCCTCTGACTCCAGCCTGCTGAAGACACATGTCATGGAAGGCATGACTAAGGCATGCTCTTTCTACAATCGGCTGGGGAGTAGTAGACTGAATTCCCAGCTCCCAACTTCAGCCTGGCCCAGCACCAGACATTTTGGGCATTTCAGAAGTGGAAAACTGAACAGGATTTCTCTCTGTTGCTGTCTCTCTCTTTTACCAGCTCTCTTTCTGTCTCCCTAATAATAATAATAATAATAGTAACAACACATTGAAGCTCTTTTTAAAAAATTTATTGTTCAACCGATTAAAGTAATCAATTTCCCTACCTATTTTTTATTTATAAGGCCTATGATCAACTTATATGATCCCAGCTAAATCCTTAACTGCTTTAGATCAATGAACTTCAACATATGATAACAGCATGGTTGACACAACATCTTATTAGCAAGAAGAAATAGAACATTTTTAATACTTTAGCCTTTCAATTTTTTCTTTCAATTATAACACCATTATTTTACATTTTTAAATTATTTGACAGATAGAGATATAGACAGTGAAAGAGAGAGACAAAGAGAAAGGTCTTCCTTCCATTGGTTCACCCCCTAAATGACCGCTATGGCCGGTGCTGTGCTGATCTGAAGCCAGGAGCCAGGTGCTTCCTCCTGGTCTCCCATGTGGGTGCAGGGCCTAAGCACTTGGGTCATCCTCCACTGCACTCCCGGGCCACAGCAGAGAGCTGGACTGGAAGAGGAGCAACCGGGACTAGAACCTGGCGCCCATATGGGATGCCGGCACCACAGGCAGAGGATTAACCAAGTGAGCTTATATAATCACCAATTCCCAAGCATTGTGCTGAATGAATTACAAATAATTACTTGCTAAAATGTCATAATGACCCTATGAGGCAACTACTGATACATCATGTAGATTGTAGAATGAAAAGAATGGTATTATGAAGTTAGGAAACTTGTCAGAGGTGAAGCTATGAAGTAGAGAAAGCAGGACTTTCACTCAGGCTGTCTACTTACAGATTCTGTCCTCTGAATTCTCTTTACTATCCATCCCTGCTAGTTTTATTGTTGTTGTTTTGTATTTTTTTGCCACATGAAAAACGTAGTGTCTTTTGAGTCATTTATAACTACCTTGCATACCAGTAAAAGCATGGTACATACCCTGAAACATTAAATAGCAATGTAAGCAATAACTTTGAATTATACAATCTTTAAAAATTGTAATAATTAAGTCTTGTATACACTATATTTCTAGCTAGCTTACTTATTTTTTCTTTACAGTCAGACAAGAGAGACATTTCAGGACATCATCTTTATTTACCTAGATTATTCTTCATAATAGTCAGTAACCCACCTATATTATTCCTCTTCCTCTCTATTTCCCCTCCTTGACTTATTTTTAAGCATTTGTTAATGCCCTATTATAGGTAAGGCTTAATACCCTGAAAAATTCTCTTTTCACTTAAAAGTTGAGATCACTAGGGTTACCACACATTGAACATGATCATCTAGTGAAATATTTTGAGAAATGAAGGAATCTTACTAATAATGAATCTAGTACAACTTTTATAAAACAGTCACTCGTGCAAATTTGAATGTGTGTCTACTTTACATAAGTGAAATGGGCCTTGAAATGAATCATTCATTAGATAAACATTCAAAGGAGGAAAGCATTATATGTGTTGAGATAAAGGGCAAGACCTAGAATGACTGAGGTAGGAGTTCCCTGTTCCATTGCAGTAGAAATCAAAGCTACATAATATTCATCTGTAGTTAGAATGTGGAAGACCAAATATCAGCCTAAGGAATTGCACCTTAATTTCGCAGGAGGTGAACAGGTAGGGAATGGTGAATCAAAACATTGGAACCTGAAGTCTATAAAACACTGACTGATGATCATCACTGATGGATCATGGTATACAGTGAGAACATGCACGAGGGGCTGCATTGTGGTACAGCAGATTAAGCACTGCTTGTGATGCCAGCATCCCATATCTGAGTGTGAGTTCAAGTCCTGGATGCTCTGCTTCTGATCCAGGTTCCTGCTGACATGCTTGGGAAGGTGGTGGAAAATGGCCCAAGTTTTGGGACCCCTGTCAACCATGTGTAAAATTAGGATGGAGATTCTCAGTCCCTGCTACAGCCCAGCCCAGAGCCTGCTGTTGCAGTCATATGGGGAGTGAACAAGGGAATGTCTCTCTCTCCTTCTCTCTCTCTCTTTCTCTCTTTCTCTCTCCCTCTCCTTCTCTTTCTCTTTCTCTCTGCCTCTTCTTCTCCCTCTCCCTCTCTCTCCCTCTTGCTCTCTTCATCATCTAAATAAATAACAATAAAAAGAACATGATGTGCCTGCACCGCCGCGGCTCACTAGGCTAATCCTCCGCCTGTCTCGCTGGCACACCGGGTTCTAGTCCCAGTCGGGGCGCAAGATTCTGTTGCTCCTCTTCCAGTCCAGCTCTCTGCTGTGGCCCGGGAGTGCAGTGAAGGATGGCCCGGGTGCTTGGACTCTGCACCCGCAAAAGAGACCAGAAGCACCTGGCTCCTGGCTTCGGATCAGCGTGGTGCGCCCTTCGCAGCAAGCCGGCCACAGTGGCCATTGGAGGGTGAACCAACAGAAAAGGAAGACCTTTCTTTCTGTCTCTCTCTCTCACTGTCCACTCTGCTTGTCAGGAAAAAAAAAAAAAAAAAGAACATGATGCATGAGATGGCTGAGGTGTGAGGTGATAACCTTGACCTGAGTGACTTGACCATTCTAAGCCAGAGTACTTTGTTTTGTATTCAGTGATTAGCAAATAAACAAAGTTTGTCACTGTAAAAATTAAAAGAAAGCATAAGCAAGGAAAGAAGAGGGAGGGTGGGAACATGGGCCGGAAGGAGGATAGGGTAGGAGGAAGGTTGGATGGGAAGTATCATTATGCTTTTAAATCTGTTTATATGATATGTAAAGGTTGTTCATCTCATATAAATAAAAAAGTTTTCAAAAGAAATGTCCTCAAGCAGTTCTCAAAATGTCACAATTTAAGTCATTCACTAATTCTTAATAATCAAACACGCCCACTATTGTACTTAAAACTGAGCACTATTCGCTACCTTACCTGAGTTTTCATAGGGACAATATACTTATTTTATTCATGAATTCAACAATACAATTCCCAGCTGAGATTATT
The DNA here is from genome assembly GCA_949820135.1 of Sylvilagus floridanus. Classification (NCBI taxonomy): domain Eukaryota; kingdom Metazoa; phylum Chordata; class Mammalia; order Lagomorpha; family Leporidae; genus Sylvilagus; species Sylvilagus floridanus. Next base: position 131,547,960 of record OX463236.1, on the reverse strand, counting down.
AGAAGGCAACATGCTTGCTAGAATACCAGAAATGAGGTTATGTTTAGGAGAGTCACCTTTTAAACTAATAAATGTGAAAGTAATACCTTTAGAATTATTATTTATACAAAAGTTTATGTCTCACTGAATATTTACCTGTTTTTAATCTTGTGTTTACATTGAATTATTTTGGTTATGTAATTACCTTCTATAGCATCATATCCTTGCCTATTTTTACAATACCTACCTGCTTAACATTGGCCAGAACATCTTCATAAGCATGGTGATGATGATAACTTGATTTTTAAAACTGATTTGGATTTGCTGTATTTAGATTCTAAGCATTTTCTGATTAATTGTACTAAATCATGTGAAGTACATTTCCTTTAAGATATATTTCTTGTACTGAAAATTAAAATTTTATTGATGTATTGATGTATCTGTATACATTTTCCAGAAGGACATTTGGTAGTTTTCCAAGGTTTATTTATTTATTTTTTGGATACTAAACTTTTCTCTTGCAAATGCATTTCTAACAGAACATAAATCATGTCTGTATCCAACTATTATTCCAGGATATGGGATCTTTTAAACAAATTTATTCTCCTAACTTGCTTGTTAAGCCTACTTACCACTTAAATTTACTGGCAACAAATTTCTTTCCACTGCTTACTTAAACAAATCACATTCTGATAGCATTCTTAGAAACCGTCTTCTTTTAAAAAAAATGTATTTATTTATTTGAAAGATATACAGAGAGAAAGGGAGAGACAGAGAGGAGAGAGAGAGAGAGAGGTGTTCCACCAGCTGGTTCACTCTCCAACTGGCCACAATGGCCAGAGCTGAGATGATCTGAAGCCAGGAGCCAGGAGCTTCTTCCAGGTCTCCCACATGGGTGCAGGGACCCAAGGACTTGGGACATCTTCTACTGCTTTCCCAGCCATAGCAAAGAGTTGTATCAGAAGTGGAGCATCCAGGACTAGAACTGACACCTGTATGGGATGCCAGTACTGCAGACCGCGGATTTACCCCCTACACCACAACACTGGCCCCAGAAATTGCTGTGTTAAAAATAATCTGATAGCACTAGTTTCCTATAAATTAGTCATTGTTTTGAAAGACTCCATGATAGAGGACACGTGCACATATTATTTGCCCTTTTTTTAAAATTTGAACAGCAAAAGAATGAGGAGGGTTGGGGGGAGAGAGACAGAGACAGAGAGAGAAACAGACAACGAATCTTCAATCAGCTGGTTCACTCCCCAAATTGCCTCAACATCTAGGTCTATGCCAGGCTGAAGCTAGGAGCCAAGAATTCCATCCTGGTCTTCTACATGAGTAACAGGGGCCCTGGCTATTGGGCCATCTTATGCTACCTTCTCCATCACATTAATAGGAAGCTGGATCAGAAGTGGAGTAGCTGGGAATTGAATCAGCACTCTGATATGGGATGCCCAAGTCTCAAGCAGTGGCTTAATTCTCTGTACCACAATGTCATCCCCTATTCATTTTTTGAAGTTATGTATAGACAGTTTTCCAAATAAATCTTCCTTTATCTCAATTTGTAGCTGTCTTTTCAAATATTTCTAATGGCTTTTATTCATGCGAGTGGAGCAGAGGGCAGCAATTAAGGTACAATTTACTTTTTCTGAGAATGTGCTTAATTCTACTCTACATCCTTTAATTTTACACTACATTATTATTTTAATTGGAAACATATCTTTTGTACAATAAACCATGTCAAAACTTAGTGTTATTTACCTCTGAGTTAGTATATCAATTTACTTTTATAGATTACTTTAAATTCTTGTTTGCTACTCCTTGCCAGATATCCAGTATCATTCATTACTTAAGAAAGGGGGAGGGTTGCTCTAGACTGATGTGATCCTGGAAACCGAGAAGTCTGGAAGAGGGAATTGTCTGCCTTTCCGGCCATATTTGTCACTGCTGAGCTGCGTGTTACCCAGTGCAGTTCTTTTTTGAGAAGCCATAATTTCTCTATCTCAAACTCCTCTGAAGCTGTGGATCTTTGACAAAGATTCCAGCGAGACATGCCTTCTTTTGATCTTTCTGTACCAGCAAACCATCCGTCTTTGAAAGGATGAAGGTTCTTGATAAGCCTAAATCTCCAAAACTCTCATCTCCAGGAACTGGAAGAATCACCTCTGTTGCCAGAATGGTGCAGCATGACCCTTTCGGTGCATCCCCAGTGTCTGCAGCCAGTATCAACATCAGCTGTGTTGTCTCAGAAAGCAATCTTTGAAAGTAAGTCAGAAGTGAGTAAAAACCAATAAGGAAATGAACGTTGAGGTCAGCTACAGTGTGCTCCTGTCGGAAGATAATGCTAACCATCTGCTCTGGTTCAGCTCACTTGGCAACTTTTTTTAAAAAACGAATCTCCAAAGCTCTCTTCAGCCTTTGCTGAAGCTGTCCAGTATAGCCATTTGTACTAAAAGACAGATTGATGTTGAAACACTAGAAATGAACTATTTTCGCTTTAATGTGTGTGAAGATTTTTTAAGTTTGAAGATTTTTCCCTGGTAATATGTGGTATAATGAAAAATGTTGCATTATTATTGGAATCTGAGTAATCCAACACTAGAAAATTTAGTGGAACTTAACTGCAGTGATGGATTTCTTGGCAGCGGTATTTTTCCCAAGATTTTGTCCAAAGTTATCTCAATCATCACAACTGCAAAATCATGACCTTACAGACTGAATCACAGATTCCATGAGACTAAAAGTCAGAAAACATTTTTTCAAATTTTTATGCATTTTCAAATTTTTATGATTTTTGATCATTTCCACTTACACATCATCACATAAAAGTAAAAATATTATACATAAGGTCTTGGGTTTCCAAACAAAATGATAAGAGTAATGCCATAAATATTTTTATAATCTTTGTATTATTTCTATAAAATTACCTTTTTATTATTAGTAATTATCTTCTTTTGCAGATGAAAAAACAAAGAATCAAAAATCAAGCTTAACTAACTTTTCTAGTTCTACCCAGCAAATAAGTGGAATTGAACAGGAGCTTTTACCCTATATCCATTCTTCTTTCTAAAATCATGTAGGAAACTAGAAAGCATATCATGAAAAAGAGTATACATTTCTGATCATTGGACAATGATATTTTACTAATACTATCTTCAAGCATTACTTTAAAAAATGCAATACTTATATATTGTTCTATACTTTAAAGTAATGAATAGCGGCCGGCGCTATGGCTCTAGAGGTTACTCTTCCACCTGCGGCGCTGGCACACCAGGTTCTAGTCCCGGTCGGGGCGCCAGATTCTGTCCCAGTTGCCCCTCTTCCAGACCAGCTCTCTGCTGTGGCCCGGGTGTGCAGTGGAGCATGGCCCAAGTGCTTGGGCCCTGTACCCACATGGGAGACCAGGAGAAGCACCTGGCTCCTGGCTTTGGATCAGCACAGTGCACCAGCTGCAGCACCGCAGCCACAGCAGCCATTGACAGGTGAACCAATGGAAAAGGAAGACCTTTCTCTCTGTCTCTCTCTCTCTCTCTCACCGTCCACTCTGCCTATCAAAAAAATAAAAATAAAAAATAGAGTAATAAATAGCATAGTGACCTAAATTTGTTATGTGATAAGGCAAAAAAAAAAACAAAAACAAAAACAAAACAACTGGACAAGTCTTTCCACACTTGAGGCTAACAGAATAAATATTCCAGTAAAGATCATATATATAAAACATTAGTACCATTGTTGGTGATAAAACATGTGCCCTTGGCATGAGGTTAGGCCTACCTCAAATATTTTTAAGGAGTATTTGTGGCATAGTTCATGAGAGAATGATATCCTTAAACTGTGCTTTCACTGTATATTAACAGGTAGATTTGGATAAGTGTGAAAATAGGTGCAATTCTAAGTTGCCTATGATCTCCAAAAAGAACCTTTTTTCTTCACTCTAAATTTACTTATGATGATTTTACCTGAGTTATTTTCTTTCTACCTGGAGACAGGCTTATACCAAACGATGTTACCAAACAATGTTTGGATCTTCCCTAGCAATAGTCTATCCAAGGGGAAGTCCACTGGTCTGGCAACCATGCCCCCAACCATGCCTCCAAAATTGTAAAGGACATAGGAATTACATTGGGGTCTTCTTAAAACGTAGACTATGAAACAGTAGATCTAGAGTAGATAGGGCCTCATAGGCTATAATTTATATCCAAAAAGATTTATAGTGAAATTTATCTTTTTAAGGTATATTTATTTTTATTTGAAAGGAAAAGAGATAGAGAGAGAGAGAGAGAGGGAAAGAGAGAGAGAGACAAAGAGAGAGAGAGAGAGAGAGAGAGAGAGAGAGAGAGAGAGAGAGAGAGAGAATGTGAACCCAGAGAGGCAGCAGATGATGGCACAGGTACTTGAGTCCCTACCACCAAGTAGAAGATCAGAATGGTGTTCCTGACTCCTGACTTCAACTTGGTCCAGTTCTGGTTGTTGCAGGCATTTGAGGGAATGGAAGAGTAGTTGGAAAACTCTCTCTCTCTCACTTGCTCCAACTTTCAAATAAATAAAAATAAACTTATAAACTTTTTTAAATGTTAATAAAAGACTAATGCTAGTGATGGCCCTTTGCCTAAAGAACAGCTCTATCCGTTAATTTAATGGTGAAGGCTGTGTGTACACCAGGTACTTTGGCTTCATGGTTAGAACACCCACTACCTAGACTAGGTCCCTGATTGTGGCTTCCTGCTAAAGCAGACCTTGTAAGGCAATGGTGATGGCTCAAGCAGTTGGGGTGCTGCCACCCAAATGGGAGACCTACATTGTGTTCCAGTTCCCCAGCTTTGACCCAAGAACTGCCTTGGCTAAGTCCCAGCTCTCTCTCAAATTAAATCAAACAAAAATAAAAAGATTAACAGCTGTAAGTTTCTTAAACATAAACTATTATGAAAATACTACACCAAACTTAATTTCAGGGAAACAGTCTTTATATGCATTGACATGTTTTAATTTGTTAGATAATGAGAAGTTTTCTTTTCGGAGTTACTCAGAAAGTTTAGAGACATTTCTGGGTGCTATCATGGGTTTCCATACAAAAGAAGCAATGCTTAAGATCCAAGTGTATTGAGTCACTTAGTTGCTAGTGTTTTGTATCCCTCACACTCTTATTTTGTGTTACCTGATCTTATATGTATCACCAAATAATTTTTGAGGTAATCAGAAAAATAACGGAAGAGGAAAAAAAATAAACTTCAAAACAAAGTGAGGTCAGTGATACAGGGGAAAGGGAACAGGCAGTAGAGAAGGCACAAGAAGAGAGGAATGAAGGACAATCAGGCTATATGCAAGTAGGGACATACAGACTTATTTATTTTTGTCCCATGTGCTTTTACTTTATTTTTATACCTTATGGAAATGGCCAGAACTGCCAGCACTATGTGAATATGACTGGGGAGAGAAATCATCATTGCAGGGTCCCAATATTAGCAGGAAAGCACTCAGTCTTTCACCACTAAGTAAAACATTACTTGTAGTGTATTTTTGTAAGTATTCTGTATGGACTTAAGGAAGGTTTTTCATTATTCCTATGAATGAGTGCTGATTTTTGTCAAACAGCTTTTATTCACTCATTATTGCAAGAATGTTTTTTTTTCTTAAACCTGTTAGAATGGTAGACTTCATAGATTTACAAATAATGAACCAGAGTTATATACCTAGAATGCAACACATTTAGTGTATAATTCATGTTACATATTACTGAATTATATTTGCTAATAGTTTGCTAATATTTTTTGCCTATATTCACAAAGAATCATGACCCCTAATTCCCTTTTTGTTGTAATGTTTTTGTCTGCCTTTGATATAAGTATGACATTAGCTTCACAATATAAATGGAGTCGTATTTTGTGTTATATTTTCAGAAAGAGATTCTGTCTGATTTGTTGAATTCTGTCATATTCTAAATAAGAATTAACTTTTGACAGAATCCTCAAGTGAAACCATCTGAGTCCGGAGATTTCACTTTGGGGAGATTTAACATTACAAGTTATATGTATGGTATATTACATACATACAATTGTGGTAGTGTGCTCATATAACTGGTCCACTTCATCTAATATGTCAATTTTATATGTGCTTGTTTATCAGTAATATTCCATTATTAATCTCTTCAGTAATATTCCATTATTAATCTCTTCATGCCTAGGGGATCTATAATAACCTTCCTTATTTTGTTATTGGTTTTGATAGTTTATGCCAACTTTTATTTTATTTGTCAAGCTTGTTGGAGACTCATCAATTATATTGATTTTTTTATTTTAAAAGTTTTTATTCTTGCTAGTTTTATTGCACATATTTATGTGAAACTGTGATAATTCCACACACATTCAATTGTGAGCATCAAATCAGATTAGTTAGCATTTCCATCTATTTAAACATTTTAAGAACTTGATTAGTAATGATTGTACATATTCTTGGGATCCAGCTATACAATGCGTGCTTATCAAATTATGTTTATTAACCTTTCCCTTTATGTTACTAACTTATGCTTGGAACCCTAAAATCTCGTTGTTTTTTTTGATTCTCTGTTAGTATATTTGATTTTTTTTCTATTGCCTCTCTCTATTGTTTTGCTGTTTTATTTGAATTGTTTCTGCTCCTATCTTTCTCATTTCTATTTGCTTTGGGTATATTTTTCTATTTTTAAAGCCCTTAGATTATTAGATTGAAACTTTCCCTAATGTGCGAGGTATGCACTTAGGGGTATTGATTTCCCTGTCAGCACTATTGTAGCTATGTCTTGAAATTTTGGATGTGCTGTGCTTTAATTTATATTCAGTAATGTATTTTACTGCCGCCTTAAGGATTTCTCTTTAAATCACGCCTCTGATAGTATTCCACCAGGGATTTCAAGGTGCCTACCATAGTCTAGTAAGGGCAAAGGTCCAGGCTCTTCAATTCAGTCCACGCTGTGTTGAGTAAAAGTCAGGCCACAGGGTTTTGTGCAATGTTTGCTTTGAGTCCAGTGATTGTCACCTTGCTAGACAACATCTGCTTGCTACTTAGCTGGACAGGTAGATCTTTTACTCCAGATTCTTGTTGCTTGTCTCCATTTGTTTCTCCGAGTTGCTCCACATCTGGGTCACATCATTTGAAAAGAAAACAGAAGGAAATGATAACTCAAGTTTTCCTTGGGTCTACAGTTCCTAGCCTGTCTCTATCTTCTTTCAACTTTATGAATCTTCCTTTTTTTTTGAATATATATTGTTCAGGATTTTTAGTTGTACTTAGTGAGAGGAATACTAAAGTAAATAGTAGATTAATTTTTTTTCTTTATGTATTAATTTACATTTAGCCATGAGTAACGCAACAATGGGACTTGCAAAATGAAAAAACAACATTGTTTTCATATAAAGAGAGTTCCAGAGCTTGGCCAGTCCCAGATCTAGTTAATAGGAGTTACTGCTCAGAGAAGCCAGAGCTCGGGGTCTTTGCCACAATACTCCCTGCTTTCTTCTTAATTGCAAGGTGGCTGCAGAGGCTCCAGCCATTTGTGACTTTACTACTTGTCAAGGTCCAAAGAAAGTATCACCTTTTAAGAGTAGGGAAATATTTCCCAGGGGCTCTCTAGCAGATTTCCCCTGTCCAAATTTTTCTGACAAATCTTCGCTTAAATCAATGATTGGCAAACACACATTATTTCCATTTTTTTAAGGTAAACTAATAAACATTTACACTCTGGGGCTGGTGAAAGGGTTTACTTTCCATGAACATATGAAAAAGAAAAAAACAAAATCAAGGCTCTGTTGGCAAGAAATGAGGATGTTGAGGAGACAGCAGACAAAATAATCCCTCAACGAGACTCAAATAACACTAGTTGCGCTTCGCTCTACTATTCACTTTTCAGTCTTAAACAGAGCTTTCAAAGGCCGGACTTTAGAAGAGTTGATTGCTTCTCTGTCGACCTCTCTATGTGTTACTTCTAAGACTATGTATCAGTAGAGGACGATTTCTCATTCTCTTGCAGAATCATTTGCCATGTATTTTTCTGCCCAGATCCCAATTCTAACTGCCATACTCAAATCATGCAGCTATAAGACGCAGAGGAAGAAACGCATACTTCATAAAGTTTTCTCATTTGATTTTAATAAGTATTATTCTGATGCTTATTACACAATCACTGCAAGAACAATTTCTAAGTGTTACATGGTCAGTCATCAAGGGGAATTTCTATGTTATCATCCTTACCCACCCAGTCACCTGGCTGCTGTTAGCTGTTCAATGTCTGTCACCAAATTACTTTTCCTGCACAAGTCCATACATACATGTTGTTACCACTGTAGCATGAATGAGATTATATTCTACATGTAGTATTTTGATCCAAACTTTGAATTAATGGTATCTTAGATCTTTTAATCTTAGTGTATAGGGTGCTATTCAACTCTTTTTAGTGGCTACATATTATTAAATGTTACAAAGATTTATCATAATTAATTTAATTTTCCTCCAATTTGGGAGTTTTAACTAGGTAACAATTTTAGAATTTTTTAACAGATTTATTTATTTATTTAAAATTTATTTGAAAGTGAAAGTTATAAGCATAGAGTGAATGACAGAGAAAAGAGATATTCTATCTGCTGGTTCTTTCTCCAGTTGGACAAAACAACCAGGGCAGGTCCATGGGCATTTTCCAGGTCTCCCATGTGAGTCACAGTACTGAAATTTGGACCATCTTCCCCTCCTTTTCCCAGGCCATTAGAAAAGAGCTAGATCAGAAGTTAAGCAGCCAGGACACGAACCTGTGCCCATATGGGATGCCAGCATTGCACACAGAGACTTCACCGGCTACTCCACAACGCCGATGCCACAAGTTTTTATAAACAGTTCTTATAAACAGTGAAAATATAAGAGTGGGAATAAGAGAGGGAGGAGATGTACAATTTGGGACATACTCAATCATACGTGCCCCAAATGATGGAGTTAGAATCATGCCAGGGGATTCCAATACAATCCCATCAAGGTGGCATGTACCAAGGCCATCTCACTAGTCCAAGTGATCAGTTTCGGTTCACAACTGATCACACTGATAGGTCTAAGAGTCAAAGGGATCACACAAACAAGACTAGTGTCTGCTAATACTAACTGATGGAATCAAAATGGGAGAGAATGATCCATCACGGGAAGCGAGATACACAGCAGACTCATAGAATGACAGATCTCCTAAATAGCACTCTGGCCTCAGAATCAGCCCTTAAGGCATTCAGATCTGGCTAAAGAGCACATGAGAATATTTTAGGCATGGAAAGCCAAGACACTCTGGAAAAAAAAGAAGACCTAAATGAAAGATCTCTGTGAGTGAGATCCCAGTGGAAAGAATGGGCTATCAAAGAAGGAGGTACCTTTCTCTAAAGGGAGGAGAGAACCTCCACTTTGACTATGACCCTGTCGGAATAAGATTGAAGTTGGCAAACCCTAAAGGTTTCCATAGCTTTGGCAACTCATGACTAAAGCCTAGGGAGATTACTGATGCCATAAACAAGAGTGTTAAATTGTTAAATCAACTTCAGGAGTCACTGTGTACTTATGTCTCATGTGGGATCTGTCCTTAATGTGTTGTCCAATGTGAAGTAATGCTATAACTAGTACTGAAACAGTATTTTACACTTTGTGTTTCTGTGTGGGTGCAAACTGATGAAATCTTTACTTAGTATATACTGAATTGATCTTCTGTACATAAAGATAATTAAAAATGAAAAAAAACTTGGTGTTAAATTGGAAATTGCATAGAAAATTAATCAATTTAAAAATATATATATCATGTAGGATCTCTGTCCTTAACGTGCTATACATTGTGAATTAATACTATAACTGGTACTCCAACAGTATTTTTCACTTTGTGTTGCTATGTGAGGGCAAATTGTTGAAATCTTTACTTAATATATACTAAACTGACCTTCTGTATATAAAGAGAATTGAAAATGAATCTTGATGTGAACGGAAGGGGAGAAGGAGTTGGAAAGGGGAGGGTTGCGGGTGGGCGGGAAGTTATGGGGGGGGGAGCCATTGTAATCTATAAGCTGTATTTTGGAAATTTATATTCTTTAAATAAAAGCTTTATAAAAAATAAATAAATAAACAGTGAAAATGAAAGTATTCCACATACAGTCTTGTGAAAATGTGCAAGAAATTACCTAAAAGAGACTCTTAGAAGTGAAATTTATAGGCAAAAAGATATACAAACAGAAATTTTGAAAAATTTACCCAATCCTGCAACAAAAATGTGATTCCATTTTTTTATAGTTAGGTAGTATACAAGGTTGCTCATTTGCCCGCATATCAAGCCAGATTTAATCCTTTTCATAAATCATTGTATCTTAATTACTTCATTACAAGACAAATATTTTATCTTAGAAAATATACCATACTTACTAAATACTAAAAACTATATACTTATACTAAATACTAAATAAAAACTAAATACTAGATACATAGTATACTTATATATATATACTTACCAAATACTGAATAAAACTAAATACTATATACTAAAAGCATAGTCCTCAGAACCATGCTCCTCTTAACTCATATAAACTATGTGACAATTTCATGAGCAGGTACTGAGTGGGTGTCTTCACTTGTCAAGGAGTGGAAAAGACAGTAGTCACTAAGAACTTGGCTTAGTGATTTCTATTCATGGGAGAAGAGAGTCTCTGCATGGCATGGAAAAGACGAGGGGAGCACCAAGCCTGGAAACTTCTACATTCCACTTGGTGGCAGCAATCCTGGACACTTTGGTCCAGATCCTACATCAAGCCAAGAGCACAGAGGGGCTGCTGTAGGCATCAAGATCTCCCACAGCTTTGAAACTTATCTAGGCCCAGATGATCTGACTATGCTGTCAAGTTTGCCGTTGGCTCTCCTGGTGCCTTCTTAACTTAGTCAAGAGCACCAGTACCATTCCTGTGATTGGCATGCTCAGTACCTGCAAATACCTCCTATTCATCATTAGGGTGAGTGCTATCTTTGCCAAGGTGGCCCAAACAGATCAAACCCTGACAGTGGTCCTGGTACCCACCACATGCTGCATAATGAGGACACTTTGTGATTTCCATTTACACCAACTATGGACTCCAGAGCCTCAGCCCAGGAGGCGTTTGCTCTTGAAGTGAAAAAGATGCATCAGGAGAACATGAGATCTCATCAACAGTTGTCCATAGAATCATACAAAAGAAGCAATGATATGGTCGTGGTGTGTACACCTTCAAGGTGAAGAATTGGAGCTCAACGCTGTCTGGATTGCCAGAGAGACATGTTGTTACTGCCGTTCCTGTGTTGTGCTATGAAAAGACCCAATTCTCCTTGAACAATCAATTAGTATTCTGTGTGCCGATATACTATCATGAAAATTCAATGGAGCAAAATGCACTGTTATAAAGCGGCTCTACCTGGCATTTTTTAAAGTTCTATAGTCCTGGAGCCTGGAAGTCTAGAGCAACTACAAAATTTGTTGCCTCTTTTCTCATTCTGCAGATCCTTGCTCATGCTGTCCTTAATTCTCCAGTTCTAGAAGGGTGCCAGGAATTTGAGTGGGGATCTTGACAAAGAACCATCTATAAAACTATCACGGGGGCTATCTTTATGTCATTATGAGATTGCAAATGCATGCTACTTTAAGGTCCATTTGTGCTTGCTCTCAGCAGAACTGTAAAGATGTTCTAAAAGGAATGCATGCTGGCTGCTGGCTTTTAACCTTCTTCACTCTCCCCTAGTTGAAGCTGAGGGATATATTTTATAATATGAATGTGAGCCTTTTGCTTTTTTATTTTTCATTTGTTCATGGAGAGTTCAGAGGAAATAAACTGTATGACAGCATTTCTCTTCCTGGACCTCCAGGAGTGTTGCTGGCAGCCCTACAGTCCTCTGAGAGTAAAACAACGACCAAACAAACAAACAACAGTGCAGCGGGTTCTCTAGAAAGCTCATTACCTTTTGAGTCTTGCCCTTCCTCCAGGAATTTTCTAGGCCCAGAGTTAAACATGAGATTGTGAAAGAAGTATCAGCCTAATAAGCATTTCCTAATCCCCGACACTCCTTTTTATTTACAGCCAAACCCCCTGAGCAAAGCAAGGCCTTACAGAACAGAACCCATACCAGACCCCAAGAGGACCAGACTTCTGCCTGAGATAAAATGTTATCCTGCAGCTCATGGGTTTGGTTTGCCTTTTACAGTATAGCTGCAGTCTTAAAGTGTCTACAGTGCTCAAAAGAAAAGAGCATCCTGCACTTTCTCTAACATTTCCTATGCATGCCTGCTTTCCTAAACCCAGATGTCATATGTTGTGAGGGGAGTATAAACGTGACTTGTTCAGAACTCCCATGTCCCGGGGGTTGCCTCCCAGTTCTGTGCCATGAGATCTTCCAGAGAAGGAAGACTCAGATCCCATGGACTTCTCTGATTGGGACTTTTGGAGGCCCCTTTTCCATTGTTCTACACTTGGCTAAAGATACCTTAAGCCTGAAATGAAACATGAACCAGCAGTGACTTTTAATCACCAGCATCTTGTCGACTGCAGAATTGCTCTCATCCCTGAGGCCAGGGACAGACTAATCTGTAAACAGAAGGGGAACAACTGCCAGACTCTGTGGTCTAATAACAGGGATTACCCTGTGGAACCTGGAGGGATGAGAGTTGTTTAAATCCTGAATTCCGTAGAGACAGAGAGTGGGGAATGCTCCTTTTTGGGGCTTTATATATCTCTGCAAAAATGGCTGTGTGCTGTGTCTCTTACTCCTGGTGTTCTATGATGTTAACCACAAAAGAAACATTGCATGTCTCTGCAGTAATAATCCTTTTTTACCACCCCCCTCAGATTTCCCTAGGCTTCTGGTTGATTCTGCAAAAGAAGACTAGAGACTGGAGATAAGGATCCAAAATGTATGTTCCTGAGAATGGTCCTACTCTTCACTTCTTTTATGCCTCTGTCTTTTAGGAACAACCTATATTTCACACCTTAAAGAATGAAAAACAAGTAATCACCTGTTCATGAGAATGATGCTTTGTGTATTATAGGAATCTGGAATATTATTAGCTTGAATCAACTGAATCACAATGGAAGTTGTATGATTGAGCCTCCCATGTCCTTAAGGAATTGGACATTGATCTTGTTTGTTTTTTGTTATTACTGTTGTTTCTTCTGCTTTCTGCAAGTGATTCTGAGTCTTTTGATCAACTCTATTAAAAAAAATAAGGCTGCTAAACTATTTGAACAAAATGTCAATGATGTTGTAATATGGAAAGAGACAAATAGAAATAACAAAAAGTACAAGTCCATAAGGTTACTTCTAAGAAATAAAATGTGAAATTAGAGTTTGCAAGGGAAATATGTACTTCTTCATCAAAGTCTTTTTATTTATGTGACAGACATGCTATCTCCCTTTCATGTCAGGGCTCTGGAAAAGCAGAGTCTGATCAAGGCATGAAACTCATCAGATTCACTCTGATAAAATCTAACAGTTTTATATGAAACTGACAGTTTCATGTGAAATAGACAGTTTGCAGAAATTTTACAATGGCACTGTCTAAGGCTTATGAACCGTACACAGAGGCTTAGATCAAAGCCACAAGACAAGTTGAGGTTTAGCCTGTACTTGAGTTTATCCAGAAACAACGGAAACATGATATCACTTCACATCAGGGAATAAAACAAAGTGAAAACAGCACAGTTTTAGTGAAGGGTTCAGTATGTGGTCAGGTCACGCAAGAAAAGGAAGGGGAAAATATAAAACATTCGCCTGCAAAATTGTGTCTTTCTTTGTAAAAAAAAATCAAACTGTGATCCATAAATTCAATGCAACACCACCAGAATAAGATAATACAGTTATTATTGAATATATAATTTGCAATGGATTATTTGAAAGATTTTCTTTTCTCTTTCTTTTCCAAGTCTTTTTTTTAATTTGAGAGTCTCGGGTTTCACATCAGGCAAGCACGTATTGGTACTGATTAACAGTACGAAGCCGTCTGGAAGAAAAGCAATGTAATTTCCAGTTCTTCCAGATAACTCTATGGAAACCTAAAGGACTGTTCTGCTCATCAGCACATTCTCTCTCTCCCAAAAGGAAAGGCAAAATCATTTCTGCCTCGAGTGAGTAGCATTTCCATAGTTTTTAAAAATTTTACACCCATTTTAAATGTTCTTAAGCAAACACTGATCACCAATGGTCAGGTCTATATCTACTCATGAAACATCATCCTTCAGTCTTCGTGATTCCTTTGCTATTGAAATAACGAAGATCAATACATTGTATGCTGCAGTTCTTTTTACATGTTTCAGTGTTTTGGAAACCATTACTCTACTTAACACTCATCATTTCTTTCTCAACTAAGTAGAGATCTGCCATCCCTCTCTTTCAAAATTTTCAACTTATTTATTGTATTTATTTGAGAGTGAGAGAGAGAGAGAGAGATCGATCTTCCATCTGTTGATTGATCCTCCCAAAGCCCACAATGGCCAGGAACAAAGCCAGTAGCCAGGAACTCAATCTGACCTCCTCCATGAGTGGCAGGGGCTCAATCCCCTGCTGTCTCCCAGGGTGTGCTGTAGCAGACGCTGTAATCAGGAACAGAGTCGGGACTCAAACCCAGGCACTGCAGTGTGGGATGTGGATGCCGAAAGCTGTAACTTAACCACTAGATCAAATGTCTACCCTTACCATTCCTTCTTTAAAGATAAGAAAGGCATAAGTAAGTTAAATAATGTTCCTTAAATGACACCTACAGATGATACTAGAGTTGATACCAGTCTATCCATAGGTCTATTTCATTATTTGAACTTGGAAATAACTGAGGAAAATTTTTAACACACCTACAAATTAAACTATCAGCACAATTGTTATATATAAAAAGCTTTTCCTATAGGCATCTTTCCTTTTTTCAGAATAAAATAATACATATTAATGTAAATATCTTTTCTTCAACACGTGCATTTTATCAGACCTAAAACTTGAATTTCCAAACTATCTTAAGGATATCTGAAAGTATTAGCTAACATGCCATTGTAATAAATATATATATTTCCCTCTACATATATACAGTCTAAGGGAAAAAAAAAACAATGTAAACATATCATAAAACTGTTCAGGTAGGATACAAACTTCTGTTTCTCTCTCTTTTTTACAGGTAATGACATTTTCAATACTCCCCAAATTTGTCTCCAATTCAAAATTCTGATTTAAAATTGATTAAATATGATACCAAACAACTTATTTAAGTGTAACACAATGTTCAGACCAATGGTATGTTAGCCTTTCTAAGTTTTGGGAATTGACTACACTCTGTGAGGTTGAATGCTTGGTGCATTTTCATAGGGAATCAATACACGCCCTATGAGCTGTCCATTTTCTTCAGGCACTCAGCAGTATTTCCTAAGACAAGGTACTCAGTCTGTCCAGCAGGGTTATCATTTACTCTAACTTGTTTCCATTCTGTGAATAACAGACTCAACGCTTTACTATGCACCTAAGGAGTTAATTACATCCTCTGTTCTGTGAATATTAGGAACAGAGCTTTTCTCTCCCACCTGAAAATATGCCCTAATATGTCCAATATGTTTTCAGGACAGTGTTTAGTGGATTAATACTTGGGTAATTGTTATTTTTATTGCTTTTGTTGTGTTTTTATTTAGAGGTGTTTGGTGGTAAAATAAAAAATAATAACAGTAGAGAAAGGTAATTGAACCTGTTTTTATGACAGTGGATTTGCTAGAAGGTAACAAGTTTTATTATGAATATATTGCATCTAAAACTGAGGTTTAGAGATTTTAAGTAAATTCCCTATGCCATACAGTTCATCAGTGACAGGTGTAGGGGTTACAGAAAGGATTGAGAGACCTACAGCTGCTGTTTAATTACCATATTATACTGTTACTCATTGTAAATCAAGTTAATAATTATTAATGGATTAGACAGGCACATATGTAGTTTTCTTGTTTTTAAGGACCTAATTGTTTTTTTTTGATTATTAATTTTTGGAATGGGAATGAGGAGATACAAGTTCTTGTTGCAATTTAGCAGTGAAATTGGACCACTAAGCTCTTTATAGATATTTGGATGTAGAATACTCTAAATTTTGGGAAGTATATCTTAATAGATTATCATTGAAAGTTCACTGCTATGAGATAATTTTGCTATATAAAACATGGAGACACATTTTATAATACATGTTTTAGATTGATGCTAGATGTCATTTCTCTACATCTTAGATACCTCCATAATGCTCCCAGATGGTGGTGGTGTTACCTTCTGGTGGATCTTAGCTGGAATTGCTCAAGATCTCTCCAGGAATTGCCTTTTGCCAAATGGAAATGCTCTGAGATTGCACCCCACCCTCAGGACAGGCTATATAGAATAATTGATCTAAATTGGAAGTAAGCATCTTCTCTAATTCAGGACGTTTGTAGTAGGAAATTCCAGCTGCAAAATTCCCAATGCAAATATCTGACTTCTTTGTTGCCATGACAATGCACTGCAGCTGCTCCCTCTGCCCACTGCCGGTTGTCCCTCCCTTGCACTGTTACAGATGCTCTGGCCTCAAATTTCCAAACTACAATATATTTCCACTGGAAGTTCATGTATGAAGGGTAATATAGGAAATGATCCAAAACAGTAGTCTCTGAAATGGAATTCAGAAACGGGATTGCTTCTGACTAACTGGCAATAAGGACCAATCGCTAGTGATAGACAGTTAGAACAGTGATAGAATCTGAGTCCAATAGCATTACCATGACTAAAAATGATGAAATGAAATGGGAGACCTGTGGAAAGGAATCCACTAGCAAGTGAAACTACTTCAGTAGTTAGAGGTTAGGAGAAAATGGTTCTTATCAATAAAAGGCTATTGTATAGCTACTGCATGAGCATGTGGATACACTGGGGAAAATAGTGTCTTTCTAAGGGCAATTATGCACTACTTTAAGGCAAGCTGTTGAAGCCAGAATACTTTTCTGTGCTGTAAAGAATTATAGGAAGGCACAGAGTTGAGAGTAAGTTTTAGAATTTGAAGTGGAGGCTGGATCCAAGAAAGATTGAATCTATAAATATGGTAGTCTGTTATGCCAAGATCAAGACTTTTATTGGAAAGAAATGAGAACCTGAGCCATGGAATAGGATGTGTGGATCTATTTAACCAAAACCTTGACTGTTTAGTTCACTTTGAACCCTCGAAACCTGCAGAATAAGTTTATTCTTCTTTGTTAAAAGTTTACACTCATCTGTTTTTCAATGCTGAATGAGTTATAAACATGTAGGAGAGTATCTATCCCTTCAGGGATCTGCTCCCAGCTACCCTCTGGGTCAACAGAAAAAAAGCTAAAGTTTCAGTATACCATGACAAAGAAAGTATTGAACTGCTAAGGGAGAAAACACACTCTAACCCAAAAATGCTGCTGAAACTATACACTGCCAGGAATTGGAAGAATATTTGGAGAAAAATAAAGAAATGGTAAATTTGTATAGAGGAGAATATGTTGATATGGGATCGCTTTACTGTGACACATGATTTTACAAACCAGAAAGACTATGCTAACATGCTGATGAGATGGATTTTGGAAGCTTGACAAAAAATGATGTCTCAAACTGGTAAAATAGACATGAGAGAATTTCCATTGAAGATGCTGAAAGAAAATGCAAAAAGGTTCTGAAAAGTACTGTTGTGGTGAATAATATGTGTTAGTCTCTGTCCCTCACAGTTACACAGAGGTCAGTTCAATATCAAAGTGACAGGACATATGTGTGTGAGGGGCCTGAGCATAGCTGACAGCATTAGTGGAGAGAATCCTCTTTAGGCAGATGGCAGATGGCACTGATACAGAAGTAAGATTACAAATAACACCCAGGATGGAAGGATCTCCAAAGAGAGGTCAACTTGAGGAAATACTGCAATGGTGACAGTGAGAAACAGGTTGGCCTATCAGAAACAATTGCTTGACCTGTACAAGTCATAGAGGTTGGGGCTGTCATTGTGAAATAGCAGGTAAACACTGCTGCCTCTGATGCCAGCGTCCCATATGGATACTGGCTCTTCTGGCTGCTCCACTTCCAATCCAGCTCCCTGCAAATAGGCTGGGAAAGCAATGGAAAGTGGTCCAAGTGCTTGGGCCTCTGCACCTACATGGGAGACCTAAATGAAGCTCATGGCTCCTAGCTTCAACCTGGCCATGCCATAGCCATTGTGGCCATTTGGGGAGTGAACCAGCAGATGGACTATCTCTTTCCCTCGCTTTTTCTGTAACTCTGACTTTCAAACAAATAAATTAAAAAATTTTAGAGATCATTAAAAAATAACATGGTATCCATGGCCTCAATTCAGATGGTTAGTCATTATGAATAGTGCTCAGTCTATAGCTATAGACATGGGTAAGTTTAACCTAGAAGTTAAAAGAAATCAAGCATAGATAATCAGATGTGCCAGTAAAAATCCTTATCCCCTAGTCCAGTATCTATAAATATATAAGCAAGTTTTCAGAGCCAGGGTGTATTGACTAAGGAGAATGTCAAATTCCCAGGAATAAGGAGTCTGTTTACCACACCAAGCAAATATGGTCAAGACACTCTTTGACACCCCCACCCCCCCAAAAAAAAACCTATATGGCTAATTACTTATTTATACATTGAGGAAAGAAAATACATTTTTTGCATATTTAATTATTTGAAAGACATGATGCTGGAGAAACAGAGAGAGATTTGGTGGGGGAAGCAAGGAGAAAGAGAGAATCTTTTATTTGTTGGTTCACTCCCCAAATGCTCACAATAGCCAAGGCTGAACCAGTTCACAGCCAGGGGCCAGGAGCTCAATCCTGGGCTCCCCCATGAGTGGTAGGAGTCTAAGTAATTAGGTCATCTTCTGCTGCCTTCCAATGCATATTAGCAGGAAGCTATATTGGAAGTGGAGAAATCAGGACTTGAACCAGCACTGTGAATTGGAATGGTAGCATCACAAATGATGGCTTAACCTGCTGGGCTTCTATGCTGGCCCCAATAACCATGTATTTTGATGATAACTGGACATTATGGATCCTCTGTTAGAATGAGAGCATCTGGGACTTACAGGAAATGAATTCCTTGCCAAAGTTTAACTTTCCCTAAGTTAACTGGATTCTCAGTCTTTATTTCCTGATATGTAAACTATAATTATTTATTAGCACCCAAGATGGTCCTTTGGCATTGGTATTAGAGATATGACAATAATGTAAATAAAATAGAATTCATGGAAAATACACCTCGTCAGCCAAGAGAATAACTTGATTTTTGGATTCTTGGTGAATGGAGATGGGAGCAGAAGTAAATAGCTCCATTCTTAAGGACCTAAAGACTGTAGATTATGGTTGCATTTAATTCAACACACTAGCCTTTACCAGATATACTCTAATTCCTTACAACAAATTCAGCCAAGCAGTAGTCTCAATTGCAGTTCCCATGCCAAAGCAGATTAATTGAGTCTCAGGTAAGTGCTGTGCCTTTTGATCTGTAAGATTGACACATTTTGCATTCTGCTATTGAGCAAAATGGCCAAGATAGAAAATCTTTCAAATGGCCACAGCTCTGATGATGCACCTGATCATCTACAGCATAGCGAATAGAGTGACTTCTGTTAATAATTTATTCAGTCTAACATGAAGTGATGAGAGAATTGGTTTCCTGATCAGAGATCCAGAGAAATCTTGGAAGATCCAGGACAAGAACTGGGTTAAAGGGATATGATATAATTATGTATTGAGCAAAACATGTGAAGCTTTTTGTATTGCATGTTACCAACCACAAGAGAAAGTTCGTATTAAGTGGTAATAAGCAGCCAAGCAGATAGAATGATCTGGCCAGTTGATGTTCATCAGCTTGGGTGTTTAGCACAATGGAGATAAGAATGAGCATTAGAGTGACAGCGAATGAGGATTTGTATAGGACCAGGAACCTGGACTTCCATTTTCTAAGGATAATCTAACTACTGCCACTGGCAAATATCCAATAATCCAAAAAGAGAACATCTCAAATTCCTTGAAGAGGTACCACTCCCTGAAGAGAAAAAAATAGTATTTAATTACACACTCTATTGGACCACTTTTACCTTGGAAGGAACAGTAATTCATCTTGGCTGAAATCAACATATATTGGTGGTATTGTTTTACCTTCCATGCCAACAAGATCACAGGATCTGAAAGGATTTACTTTATTAACAAAGAATCCTTAAATAGTATATCAGACCTGGAGACCTACTTTATAGTACAGAAGGTACCATAGGGGGTCTATATCCATGGTATTCATGAGTCCAATCACACATGAGTATTATATATGTTCCTTGACAATGTAGTGAAGGTACCAATTTGGAGATGATTCTCTGTTAATATGGAAAGCCACACCCCAGAATGTAGCATACATGATCAATTACCATTATCTGCTGAATAACTGGTGGGTAGAATATATGCTATTACAGCCAAAGGGTGAGAAAGTTTGAGCCTATCTACAATTACTCTGAATGAACTTGTTTAGGAAGTCTGTCCTTTCAATTTCTGCAATTGTTGGCATTGTAATTTCATTGCTTTCTGGTGCTCCCACCAGTAAAAACACAAAACTCCTATTACATTTTAAGCTATCAATGCTATAACTTATTTTAGGCTCCAAGAAATCTCAGGCCAGAAAACGAGTCATTATTGTTGTGGGGTAATAGCCCAAGATCCTCAGGGGCAGAAAGGACCACTGTTACACAACGTCACTGAGACATTGCTTAATAACCCCTCCCCACAATTTTGATGGTAAATAACCAAATATATCAACTATAGTTTAAAATAGATATGGGTCTAGAATCTCAATCCTCTCAAAATATGTGTCTGGTGATCATTTAGATAGGAATGGTTGTCATATGTGACAATCATTTAGAATGGACATACTAGAGATGATGAAAGTCATTTGCTATCCAATCTCAGCTGTAATGGTAGGACCTCCAGGTTGTTCATTAATTTTTTCTGTATATTCCCTCAGAAAAAGAGAGCAAGCCAGAACCATGGAAGAATTGATGTCAAAATGGGATAAATTTATCAGAACCATCATCCCTCCACAAGGATGTTCCCAAGGCTCTGGTGTTCCCAGTTTTCACAATAGCTATCTTCTAATGGTTCTTGGGAGAGACCTTCCCCAGGAATTGATCTAATCTGAAGAGAACTTCCTTACTCAAAGTAACTTTATCTAAAAGCAGACTGCAAATAACTAATCCAGGAGAGAGTAAAGGTGCTCAAACTCTTCTCTTGATTCAGAATTATCTCTGAAGCACAGTTTTCAGTTCCAGAGCTGTCTGCTGGAAGGGTGAATTCATTTTTGCATCACAGTGCAACATCTTTATCTTCCCAATGGTTTCTCTCATTCCTTGACAGGTATCATTGCCTTGAGTAGTCCCCAGTCAGTCACATGTATGTAAGTACCCATCTCAGAGTGTTTCCTGAGAAACTCCCCTGTAACAAGGTTATATTCGAAAGCATTTGCCATATACTTACAATAGTAAGCAGAATTTCCATGATGCCAAAGTGGCTGTCACCTCTAAATGTCCCACTTTCCGAAGTGCAGGCCTTCTACTAGCTGCTGAGTCTCAGACTCACCCTCAGCCCTTGTGCCCTGCTTTGTCCTAGGACTCTGGTACAGGGGGATTGCTTCCCACATGTAAAAAGCTGCTTCCCTGTCTATCATTTCCTCTGCCTATCAATATTGATGAGGGTCTCACTAAGTGACAGCTCTAGGGCTCAAATTCAGCAGCCTCTCACTCATCATTTCTTTCTCTGATCTGTAGCCCATATTTGAGTTATTTGCTCCAGATCTTCCTTTCTAGTTAATCAATTCTCTAATAATTCTCAATTTTTTCCCCATTTTTAACTTCAACATTTTGCTAAAAGTATCTCTGTTTAATTCTGATTTTGACAGGGAAAGCTGTGTAGTGGTTTCAACTTTGGGAAAGCTTCAAGCATAACTTTTCAGATAATCATGAGAGCTGAATGCAAATTTAAATTGTGCCTCTATTAGGTAAGTCCCACATCAGTCAACTTAATGTTTCTGTTCCTTCTATTAAAACAGATCAAATATTTCTGTAGATCAACTCTCAGACCATAATAACTCTTGAGGAAAAACACAGTTTTGAAACTTAGACAGCAAGAAAGCCAAGAAGAAATTGTGAGCAGACTGGCAGAGACAGAACTGTGTATCAGGTGATAGAGTTCATAAAGAGATCAGATGCTTATTAATAAACTTCTAGTTATAGCTGCACTGTGCTACACACTGAAAATGATAC
The DNA here is from genome assembly GCA_949820135.1 of Sylvilagus floridanus. Classification (NCBI taxonomy): domain Eukaryota; kingdom Metazoa; phylum Chordata; class Mammalia; order Lagomorpha; family Leporidae; genus Sylvilagus; species Sylvilagus floridanus. The sequence continues at coordinate 131,525,684 of OX463236.1, read as the reverse complement.
AAAAGAAGTATGTTTCCTAGATTTCCTTAGTAAGCAGCTCATGTCTGCGTGTGGTATCTTCTGCCTTGACATAGAAAATAATAATAAATGTAAGAATTCAACAAATCCTTAAGAATGTGATAGATGTGTCAGTCAAAGAGGAAAAAATGTATAAAGAAAAAAAGTGAGTACTGGAAGAGTCTAGTGTCATGGAAATTAAACATTAGATTTTCAAAAGAAAAATAAAGGACACTACATGAAAGTGAATATAATTATTTTCTGCTGAGAGCCCTCCATGCTAAAGGAAGCAAAACTGGACAGACAGTCTGTCAGCAGCCATTTACAATTCAGCAAATCTGAGTTGCCTATGTACTCATATTTTTTTTAAGAATTTCAGCCAAGGTGGTTTTGGTTTGAATTCTTCCTTGAGATGCATTTCAAACCATAGAAAAATCAGAGTTTTTGGCTTACCAGTAAGGCAACCTGGATTATACTTTGTGGGACTCTTGGTGCTCCAACCACACTCAGTACACAGGCTTCTGGCAGACACAGCGCTGTTTCAAAAGCCATGCTGATGGACCTCGTGGTGGGGGCAAAGCTTCTTCGAGACCAACATTCCTGTTTTCAATTATGTAGGTCTTGTTATGATTTGTTCAGTTCAGGACATCCAATGCTGGAAAGATTAAATTTTGCTTTCATTAAAGATATCATATGGAGAAAAAAAGGCAGCCAAAAATTGCACTATATTCTATGGGAGAGACAAAATAAAATCAATCTGAAAAAAATACATCAAAACAAAATTTAATTGTTATTAAGTGACTTGATGATATACAAAAGAATTTAGGAAAGACAAGGTTAAGTCCTTTTATATTAATTTCCTTAATGCTTTATTATTATTACTTAAATCTTAGTTGAGCCATTAAGATTCTCATTGATGTAACAGTATCTCTATATTCATTTGGCCCTTATAATAATAGCTACCATTTATTAAGTATCTATTCTCATTGTAGATGCTTCACATATTCATTTTCATTTTTATCCTTGACTTCTTGATTAAATACTGCTCCTATTTTATGGATAAAGAGACTGAAGGATATTAAGTAACTTTTCCAAAGTCACAAAGCCAATAACTATTGGAGACGTTTAATAAGCATCATGGATTATATTACTGCTTGCTAAATTTTCATTTTCATCCTTGAAGTGTTTCATTCTGTATCCTTTTTCTTTTGAACTCAGGAATATACATGTGATGTCCTTTGGCTAATGGAATAACATGCACGTCTTCACTTCTGAGTAAGAGTGAAACTTAGCACTCCCACAAAGGATTGCTAAGAGTCAGCACATGGTATGCCACAAGATCAGTCGTGCTCTGTTTATAAACAACTTCTTTTACTTGGTGCAGAACTTCCTTGGAGCAGTTACAACAATCTCTAATGGACAAGCATGAGTGAGTACGAGGCAGAAGGAAACTTTATTATTCAGTGTCTGGTATTGTGGAAGAGGTGTCATTTGTTGACACAGCATACCCTTGCATTTACTCCATCTCAGTAGTTCAATTGATTAATTTCTGTTCACAATTGATCCTACTGATAGGGCTAAGAGTCAAAGGGATCACACAAACAAGACTAGTGTCTGCAAATACTAACTGATAGAATAAAAAAGGGAGAGAACGATACAACATGGGAAGCAGGATACACAGCCAACTCATAGAATGGCAGATGTCCTAAACAACACTCTGGCCTCAGAATCAGCCCTTAAAGCATTCAGATCTGGCTGAAAAGCCCATGAGAGTATTTTAGGCATGGAAAGCCAAGACACAGTGGCAAAAAAAAAAAAAATGAAATGACTTAAATGAAAGATCTCTGTGAGTGAGGAGATCCCAGTGAAAAGAACAGGTCATCCAAGAAGGAGGTATCTTTCACTGAAGGGAGGAGAGAACTTCCACTTTGACTACGACCTTGTCTAAATATGATCAGAGTCGGCGAACTCAAAAGGCTTCCATGGCCTTGACAACTCATGACAAGTGCCTAGGGTGATTACTGATGCCATAAACAAGAGTGTCAATTTGTTAAGTCAACAACAGGAGTCACTGTGCACTTACTCCTCATGTAGGATCTCTGTCCTTAATGTGCTGTACATTGTGATTTAATGCTATAACTAGTACTCAAACAGTATTTTTCACTTTGTGTTTCTGTGTGGGTGCAAACTGTTGAAATCTTTACTTAATATATGCTAAACTGATCTTCTGTATATAAAGGTAATTGAAAATGAATCTTGATGTGAATGGAAAGGGAGAGGGAACAGGAAAGGGGAGGGCTGTGGGTGGGAGGGAAGTTATGAGGGGGATAAAGCCATTGTAATCCATAAGCTGTACTTTGGAAATTTATATTCATTAAATAAAAGTTAAAAAAAAGAAAGATTTACTCATTAAAATATACAGGTAGAAGTCAACTTTGATCTAATTTAAATGCCTTTCCATGGTCTTATATGAATTCTTTCTGAGTCATTCAAGTGTGAAATAGATAACCCCAATTTCATTAAAATGTACTGGCGGGTAAATATAATTGTTAAATTTACATTTTCCTTCAACCAAGAAAATTGCTCTACTCAAAGTCTTTATATGGTATCTGTTGTGAATGAATGTGATTACTTTCATTGGTTTTATTTTTTCATTTTCATTCTATAACCACACACAGAATATATGTCTTTTCCACAGTAGAGGCTAAAGTATATTGTGTATCAGAAATACTTTTTGGGGCCAGTGCCATGGCATAGCAGGTAAAGTCGCCGCCTGCAGTGTAGTATCACATATGGGTGCATTTTCGAGTCCTGGCTGCTCCACTTCTGATCCAGCTCTCTGCTGCGGCCTGGGAAAGCATTAGAAGATGGCCCAAGGTTGGGCCCCTGTACCCATGTGGGAGACCTGGAAGAAGCTCCTGGCTCCTGGCTTCAGATAGGCTTAGCTCCAGCCATTATGGGTACCTGCTGAGTGAACCAGTATATGGGAGACCTCTCTCTCTCTCTCTCTCTGCTTTTTTGTAATTCTTCCTTTCAAATAAATAGTAAATCTTAAAAAAAAAAAGAAAGACTTTTTCATTCTTCAAAGTGCTTTTCCTTTCCCTTGGAAGACACTGAAAAACTCTTGAATTGAAAAAAACAGGTCATTTGGAACATTATTGGAAAAATATCATGTTGTACTATTTTTGCAAATTAAAAAAATTTAATATTTTCCATTGAGTTTTGGTAAAATTGATGCTCACTCAATTCTGATTTATCATTATCCCCAATGTTTCTAAATCCATGGTTCTCTTGTATTTTTTAGATTTAACAGAATCTTCTTCTAGAGCTTAAGCCCAAAGAAAAATGGACATTTCCATAGAAATTTTCTTATTCCTATGTCTAAACTTTGCTGTTTTAAAAAATATTTCGAAGGTTTTGCTAGTAATATAATCTTTGGCCAAGAAATACTTAGGTTACTATTTATTTCAAGTAGCTGATCATATATTTTAAATAAAATTTATTTCAAAGTGGTTTTAAATTTACAAAAAAAAAAAAAACACAAAGCCAGAACAGAGAATTCGAATATACCCATCAAAATCTCCCTATTATTAAGACTTCACATCTGTATTGCACATTTATTTAAGGTCTACTATTGATGCAACATTAACAAATCCACTAAAATTTCTGAATTTGGGGAGCCTGGCTTCCTTTTTCTGTTCCTGGATCCTAGTGAGTTTACCGCATTGCGTGGTGGTGTAGTCCTGTCTCCTTAGACTTGACTTTGCTCTGACAACTTCTTAGGAAGTCCTTAATTCTGATGACCTTGAAAACTTTCAGTAGAAAACTCAGGGTTTTTTTTTTTTTACAGAGTATCCCTTTGTTGGCTTCTGTCTGAGGATCTGTTTCTTGTCATTATATTTCCACTATAGGTTTTGGGGAGGAAGTGCTCCTAGGTAAACTGACATTCATCACATCATATCAAGGGTATATACTATCAGAGTTGGCATTGTGGTGCAGTGGGTTAGACCTGTTGTTTGCAACACCAGCATCCCAAATCAGAACACTGGTTCAAGCCCCAGCTGCTTCACTTCAGATCCAGCTCTCTGCTAATGCACCTGGGAAAGCTGCAGAAGATGGTCCAAAGGTTCCCACGGGACCTTGCTTCCAATGTGGAGACCTGGATGGCGTTCTAGGCTCCTGGCTTCAGCCTGACCCAGATCTTGCTGTTACGGCTTTTAGGAGACTAAACCAGCAGATGGGAGATCCTTTTCTCTTTCTCTCTCCTTCTCTCTGTCACTCTGCCTTTCAAATAAATAAAATAAAACTTTACAAGAGAGCATATACTATCAATATGGTTGATTATGGCTATACGTTTTCTTCACTTTTATGTTAGTCATAATGCAGTCTTTCTTTACTGGACTAAACCACTTTACATACATGTTTTACCTTCTCATGCAAAATATCTACACAAATTATTTCATGTTTTTTAGGATTGGAGATTTCTCTTTCCCTCTAATTCCTTATTAATATCCATATTAATTAATGAATATCTATTTTAAGATGTATTTACTTATTTGTTTTTGAGGTCCCCTTAGCTGACAAAGCAAGGGATAATGTATGTATACAATGAACAGTATATACGTATATCTATTAAACTAACATTTAGTTCCTACTTATGTCCCAAATCTAATCCATTGCCACATAGATAATTTTAGTCTTCTTTCATTGATCTGCAGCCTTCTACTCCAATGGTTAGAAATCTTGCTGCCGCTACCCCCATCTGCCATTTGAATAATTAAATGTTCAATACAAATTTATTTCTACAGTGGTAGCAGAATTATTGAACCATACCATGTGGGAACAACTTCATTAACTAGAAGACAAGGTTTATACTCAGGTACTTTTGCCTTTAGTTTAGCAGATCTATGCATTTTTACAGTTCCCTAGACCAACATCTTTATCCTCCCCACTTTCAGTGAGGTTGCTTCATACATTTGTAACACATTAAAATAATTTGTCACATTCTCACACTTCGTCCTGATATCCCCAATATTCACAATGTTTTTTTTTTTTTTTACAAAATTGTCTACATTAAGGTTCATTCTTGTGTTGTGGCAAATACAGTGTCATGTATTCACTATTACCATATCTTTTTTTCTATTTTTTAAAACAGTATGAGATTGAGGAAAGCTCTTTTTAAAAAATATTTATTTATTTGAAAGTCAGAGTTACACAGAGAGAGGAGAGGCAGAGAGAGAGAGAGAGAGAGATGTCTTCCATCCGATGGTTCACTCCCCAGATGGCCGCAATGCCCAAACTGTGTTGATCCGAAGCCAGGAGCCAGGGGCTTCTTTCCAGTCTTCCACGTGGCTGCAGGGACCCAAAGACTGGGACCATCTTTCTACTGCTTTCCCAGGCCATAGCAGAAAGCTGGATTGGAAGTGGAGCAGCCGAGTCTCGAACCAGAGCCCATATGGGATGCTGATGCTTCAGGCCAGGGCATTAACCCGCTGTGCCATAGCATTGGCCCCATTACCATATCTTACAAAATAGTTTCAATGTCATAAAAATTCCCTGTGACTAATATATTAAATCCATTTCCATTCCCCTGAACATTTGGTAAACGCTGATCTTTTTACTCTGTACTTTCACCTTTTCTCTAACAAAATATTTTTGGAATCACGCTCTATGCAACTTTTTCACATCGGCTACTTTCAGGTACCAGCATGTATTTAACATCCATTCATGTCTTTTCATAGACTTATAGTTCAATCAGCTTACTTATGAATACTATGATGTTGTACATTTATGTGCATAATAGAATTTGTTTACACATTCACCTATTGAAAAAATGCATCGTTATCCATTTAGGATGAATAAAATTGCTATAAACATGCAGATCTTTGTGTAGACACAAGATTTCAAATCACTTGAGTAAATATCTAATTATAATTATTGAGTTAAATGATAATAGTATACTTAGTTTTATGAGAAACTGTCAAACTGTCTTCCAAACTTGCTGTACCCTTTAACAGTCCCACCGCAAGGACCTAGAGCTCCTGTAGCTTCATATCCTCAAGAGCAATTTTCAATATTTTGGATTTCATCCACATATAAATATGTAACCTGAAAGGTCTATTTAAAGAGAGACTGATATAATCAAGAATATCTGTCAGACCCTAATGGAGTTCTAGGCTCCTGGCTTAGGTCTTATAGAAATAAACCTTTCTTTGAAAGGCAGAGATACACACACACACACACACACACAGAGAGAGAGAGAGAGAGAGAGAGAGAGAGAGAGAGAAAGAAAGGGAGAAAAAGGGAGAGAGAGTGTTTGCATCTGCCAGTAGACACCAAATGCTTGCACCACCTGGGGCTATTCTGAGGACAAAAAGCTGAGCAGCCAGTGTAGGCCCTCCATGTGGGGCACAGAAACCCAATCACTAAGGCCATCACCATTGCCTCCCAGAGTCTGCATTAAGCAGGAAGCTGCAGTCAGGAACTGAGATGGGCATCGGGTCCCAGACACTACGACACCATACATGGGTTTCTTGACTGTTAGGCCAAATGCCACTCCTAACACACAATTTCTGTTGTTCAAAATTAACTCAATTAAAGATATTGGATAAGGTTTTCACCATTAATAGAAATATGCTTAGAGCTAAATTAGAAGGCAATCAAAAAGAGCATTGCTTCCTTGGGTAAAGTAATTTACAAAGCATTACATTGAGTGAATAAGTACACTGTACCATTAAACAATAAACATACATAAGCAGACATTGTGGTACAGCAGGTGAAGCCACTGCTTGGTACCTCTGCATACTGTTTCAGTGTGCCTTGCTACATTGCACTTTCAGTGAAGTCTTACTAATGTGCTTGGAATGCAGTAAATAATGGCTCAAGTCCCTGGATTCCTGCCATTGGATTCCTACTTCAGGCTGACCCATTCTGGCTCTTGTGGGTACTTGGGGAGTGAAGCAGCAGACAGAAGGTTGATCTCTCTCTCTCCTTCTCTGCTCCCTCCTTTGTTCTTCCACATTTCAAATAAATAAATAAATGTTTTAAAAGTAATATATATACAAATTAAGAATAGATCACCATTTTGTGATTTGTAGAAAACTGACATTAAAACATGTTTATGGAAAAGTACATTTGTAAATAGACAGTGTGTCTACGTGGAAAGTGTTTAAAAGTCACATGTAAAGACTTCATTACAAATCAGTAAAATATATATTTTTATAATTATTCAGGAAAAATAATTTGTTACACCCACCAGTATTGGGTGGATAATATACAGAATAGTTAAGAAGTGATATCTTAATAATAATACTTTTCAAAGATTGTATGCTGATGGAAATTTTACCTTATTTTATTTAGCTTTTATTTTATTTTATTATTTTAAAAATATACTTATTTATTTGAAGGTCAGAGTTATAGAGAGAGAGGTTTTCCCTCTGTTGCCTCACTCTCCAAGTAGCTGCAATGGCTAGGACTAAGCCAGGCTGAGGCCAGAAGCCAGGAGTTTCATCTGGGTCTCCCATGTAGGGAGTCATCTTCAATACTTTCCTCAGGGCATTAGCCGAAAGCTGGACTGGAAGTGGAGCAGCTGGGACGTGAACCTCTGCCCATAAGAAATGCCAGTGTCAAAGGTGGTATCTTTACCTGCTATGCCACAACACGGGCCCCAGGTGTTTTTTAAATTGTGTTCTTACAAACAGTTAAATGATAGTGTTCCTGTCTGCCTCTAATCTTGAGTCTGTCTGGATTATTACTATATTAGGTTTCTATTAAATATATTTATTAGTGCCTAGTTCTAGTTCACACTAATTCACAATTATTAAGCATAAAAATCAAGAACAACTTATGATAGCATCTAGACAGTTGTGTAGTTTAAAATGAGAAGAAATGTTTCGATATTATAATCTACATATGCTGCCTGTCTTTTGTTTGAGACTCATATCTAAGAAAAATAAATGTCATGAAATGCTATTGAAACTGTCTACCCCAAAACCACATTACTGAAGTTTGATAATAACCCTTCCACATTACGCTGATTTGCAACTTCTAAAACCATACTTTCAACCCAAGTAGTTGGCGTAATTTCTACAGCAACGGCTTTCTTCTGGGAAATCTGGCCGCCATGATTAGCGGTTTGCTGCAGCATTTCCAACTCCCTGCAGTGAGTTCCCACTGATGTCCCTGTGGTTTCATACACGCTAAGGAGGACTCTGTGATGAGTTCTGAGTGGAAAATATCGCTCATATCGCAGTGGTCTTTCTGGCAACAATCAGAATTCTGGCAGTAACCTCGAAATTTTAGCAGTCATAAATAAACATTATTCTTGCCAACGTATATTCATTCTGTGTATCATGTTCCTTTGATGTTTTACCTTTAGAAATTGAATTTTTAACGGGTGTCTAAGTGTTTCCAAAATGAATACCACAAACCGCTTCATAGTTACCTTAGACCCAATCAGAATCCCATTTCCAGAAATTTTGCTTCTGTGCATATAGATAGATACGGATGTAGATCCAGGACTTTCACTGGAAAGGGACACAGTGAGAGTGCAGGGGCAGCCAGGCAGCGTGGCTGACTTTTCAGCTGCGCTTTGGAATACAGACAGTTGAAGCACATGCAGGAGTCAGCAAAGGACAGAACTTGGTTTTTCTTCCTCTCTATACCCATTCAGGAGAGCAGACTCTAGTCTGCACAAAAGGACCTCATCAGAGAAATCTTTCAACATAAAGCATCTGTCTTAAATATTAAAAATGTGACTTCAGTTTTTCCCCTTAAATACCAGCATAGCTGACCTTTTAAAACAGAGCTGAATCTGCTCTCTGCTTTAAATTGCTCATTCTCATGAAGAAGAATCATGAATTAGCACATTTATTTTAAACTGCCTTGGCCTTTTTTTTTTTTGAAAAAGTACATTCCAGAGTAACTCTGTTCATTTAAACATCCAAAAATTAAACTGACAATTTCAATTTTCCTGATAATTGTTAAAAAAAATCACTAGAATCAGATATCAGTTAAAATTAAATTTTATGAGCTTAAACCACTATTGAACAGGCTTTAATGTGTAAATCAAAATTGTAAAATATCATATTCCTTTTATTAATTGATTTCAGCTTTTGCTTGACAATTTTCATGCATAGCTTTCTTAGACATTTGTCCAATTTTTCTCTAACCTTCTAATTTTCAGTTGGGGGACAGTATGAGAAAAAAATCTGGTTTTGATGGAATCCCAAATTTTGGTGAGTGTGTGTGTTCTAAATAAACTCAACTAGGTCATATGACTCATTGTACTTTCCATGGTCTCATTGACTTCATATTGTGTCTAGAAACAATTTAATTAATCTCATTTGATCAGATTGACATTCTGAATTTTCTTAAAAAAAACATTTTACTAAGAATGAAATATTGCTTTAGGTTTTCACCTAAAAGGGTTTTCTAGCGATTTGATCAATGTGTTTGCAGAAATAGATCATGAGTCCCATGTGGTTTTCCGGGCCAGCTGTTTCCTCCAGCATTCGCGCTGAGATTCCTGCTTAAGGGAGGGATGCAGAGGGATGAGAAATGCACAGTGTCATTGCTGCCTTTGTCAGGGTCTGCACGTGGACTGCAGAGTTTTATCTTCTCTTCAAGTTCATTCTTTTATAGTTAAAACCAGTAAGGCGAACTTTCCCAAAAAGCTAACATATAGAAAAAGCATGGTTGAATATAAATCAACATGTAAAAGGTAAGTTTTTTTTTTAAATTAATTCCAAGAAACTATTCTAACAGTCCCATTTATACAAAACAAAGCCTCAAACAACCTAAGTACACACAAACAAGTTCCTATTATATGCAGAAATATAGCAACTTCTCTACGAATCTTCATGAATTCATCTACGTGAGCACACGGATGAATACTTGTGTTTGCTATTTCATTATGCTGTTACGAGTTTTAGTGTTCTCCCTTTAGCATTTGCAAGGTTTAGTGTTTACTCTTTTCAGACATATGTTATTCATCTTGAGGTTATCCTGACACTGTATCAAGCTGTTAATATTTTTATTGAGAAAAAATAGGTTCCATTTTTTAGCGTATACACACACATGCACGCACATATATGCGTGCATATGGTTTGCATTGAACTTTGACTATTACGAAAAAACAGAATTCTAAATAAAATGTTCCAATAATGAAGAGAAATAAGGTTGAGATAGTTTAGGAATCACTTTACCTTTTCTTTTGATGCTGTTATTACTTCTAACTCAGAAACCATTTACCTAGAAGCCATTGTTTCAGCATTTATTTACAACTAGCATGGAATTAATGTAGTGTAAAATACATTGTTACTTTTATTTCCTAATCTTGGGCTTATTTGAGGAAATTTCTTTCATTTTGATATCAAGAGTAGTTAATATTTGTCAACCTTAGGAGACATGATTGATTGCATTACTTTCCCCAAATCAAAGATAAGAATGAAATATCATAGCATAGAATTTTTAATAAGATTTCTTATTTATTTATTTAAAAGTCAAAATTACACAGAGAGAGAGAAGGAAAGGCAGAGGCAGAGAAAGAGGTCTTCCATCTGCAGGTTCACTCTCCAAATGGCTGCAATGGCCGGAGCTGCGTCAATCCGAAGCCAGGAGCCAGAAGTTTATTCTGGGTCTCCCATGTGGGTTCAAGGGCCCAAGGACTTGGGGTATCTTCTACTGCTTTCCCAGGCCATATCAGAGAGCTGGATCAGAAGTGTAGCAGATGGGACTTGAACCGACGCCCATATGGGATGCCGGCCCTGCAGGCAGCGGCTTTACCCACCATGGCACAGTACTGGCCCCAGCATAGGGTTTTAAGTTTAGTTCAATTGTTCCCTATAAGTCAAACTAAGTAGTTCTGAAGAAAATCTATGTCAATATAACCATTTCAAAATTAGTTGGAGATTCAAGTAAATTTTAGTTAAGTAAAGTTTCAAAATTAAGCTACTTTAAGGAGTTAATAAAATTTGGTTTTCTGATTGCCTTTGATGGCAAGTGGTCATGAAATAGAGATCAATAGATTTTTTAGGTATTTTCCCATTTAATTCCTTTTCTGTAGTAAAGAGGAAAACCACAAGAATAATCAGAGCGCCAGGAGAAATTAAAGAGGAATCACTGTAGAAATAACTTTTCTTTTTAAAGTTTTTTATCAATATAAAGAGAATAGATTTCATGTATTTCATAGTTACAATTCTAAGAAGGTAACTATACCATCCTCCCTCTTTTCAAAACTGTATAATTCTTGTTAGTCTTTGACCCAGAAATGGTTCAAGTTGCCTGAGAAATGAACTGTTCAGATATCTATACTCAAACACTGTGCCAAGAATGGGTAAGTTGCTATCTCTGAAGATTTATGACTGTCTGTCTCCTCCCATTCCCCGGCACTGTCTAGTACAACTCAAGTTTATTTTACTGTAATTAAAGCAGTTACTAAGAATAAAATAAATGAAGAACTAAATGAAAAATTGGGGGATGGAGAGGGAGAAAAAGGGAGATTAGTATTTGCTGAATCTTCACCAAATTTATTTGCCTATACTTCTGACATACAATTATCTACTTAGTTATTTAGAATATCAACACTAAATAATTGAGTTTAAAGACAAAGAGAAAGGCAAAGTATACACAAAATATCAAAAATTCTTTTGATGAGTTTTAGAACTATATGGATGTCTTTCAAGTATTAATAGACTCAGCTATAAAATTATTTCATTTTTTTCCATCAAAATGTAGCCAAGGAAAAAATAATCTATCTTAGCTCTTTGCTTTCTTTGCAGGAAAGAACCAGTGTCTGGATTATTTCCAGGCCATCCAGACAGCTATTTCAACTGGAACAAGTGACCTTTGGAACAGACTAGAACATAGCAGCCTGGCCAGACAGGGGAGGGAGTCGTCAACTGGGAAGGACCCCAACATGTTCTTGTGAAACCTCATGTGAAGCAAGAGGCCAATATAAAGTTAAGAGCCGACAGATGAACTTCAGCAATTTAAAATCAAAGAAAACCATGTGAACTACAATATAGAATGAAAATGATAGCTTTAGCTATCATTCTTGAAACACTTGCCCAACAAATACAGAGCTCTACCTCTTTGAGTACAAGCAATGTTCCTTAACTAGGTAACATTCACTTTGGAAACATCACAACGTCTTTGAAGCTCAACATTCATCCTTATATTTCCTTAGTGCAGGATTGTGTAGTGGTTGTTAGATGCTCAATTTCCAAAAGCTTTATTTAGAAAGTCACTGATGCAATAAACGTTAAAACGATAGTAAAAACTTCATTGGAAAGGAGAAAGTAGTTATTTTCTTCTAATATTTATTTAGAGGACATGATATTCTTTTTTTAAAACATGAGAAATTTTAATTCATATTGTTAGCAAGAAGCATGCTAAATAATTATTCAACCTTTCACTGAATGCTAGATGAAGTGTTGTTTGGCACCAAGAGAATACAAAAATGTCAAGTCAATCCTGCTATCAAAAAAAAAAATTCCAAATACTTTATGAAAATACAAAAGAAAAGATTTCTATAAGACACAAAGCTGTTTATTTTTGCAAAAATAATATTAATAGAGTTAGGTTGATTAGGTCAAGGTACCAAGATAACACTTTGGGATTTCAGAATGTTCTTTGACAGAAAATTTAGGTCCAGTGTGTACTGGAGAATTCTTTTAAGATGGCAAGTTCTACAGTTTCTAGCCAGGTCTTCTTTAATGAACATAGCAACATTTAAAAGTCATTTAAAATATTCATTTATTTGTTTGAGAGGCAGAAAGACACCCACACACCCACACCCACACCCACACCCAAACACACACATACACACACACACACACACAGAGAAAGAGAGAAAGATAGAGAGAGAGAGAGAGAGATCCTACCCCACTGGTTTACTCCCCAAATGCCCTCAAAGGCCAGAGCTAGGCTTAGGTCAAAGTTGGAAACTGAAAACTCAATATAGTGTCCAATGTGGGTGACAGGTACCATATTACTTGAGTGATCATTGCTTCTTCATCTCATTGGTTGAGTCATCACTGATGCCTCACAGCCTCTGCATTAGCAGAAAGCTGGAGTCAGATGCCAGAATCTGGAAGTAAACCCAGGTACGCCATTATCGGATGCAGCCATGTTAATCTGCATCTTAACTGCCAGGCTAAACCCCCAGGACTAAAAATCAAAATGCATGGGGCAGGCATTGTGGCACAGAGGATTAAGCTGTCACCAGGGATGCCCATTCCCATTATCGGAGTGCTGATATGAGTCCCGGCTACTCCACTTCTGATACACCTTCCTGCTAATATTCCTGATACAGAGCAGATGATGACCCAAATATGTGGATTCTTGCCTTCTGTGTAGGAGGTCTGGATGAAGTTCCAAGATCCTGGCTGCAGCCTGGCCCAGCCTTGGCTGTTGTGGGCATTTGGGGAGCAAACCAGAGGACGGGATGCAAGATCTTTGTCAATCTCTCTCTGCCTTTTCCACACCCTGTTGCTTTTCAAGTAGATGAGAACAAATAAACATTTAAAAAAATGAATGTTTCCAAATGTCTGGAGTTTCCCACTTAAAGAGTTCAGCTCACTGAACCTTGAGGGTGCTTCTCAGTGAATGCCTGAAATATGTCTAAGATAGATAAGGTAGAGTCTTAACAAATTTTTGTGAGTTACTTTGGTAGTATTAACTGACATAAAATTCAGTGTTAGTGATACAGAAATAAGGAATTAATCTATTTCAATTTATCATGTAATGTCAGGAAAATGAGGCAGCTTTTAAAATTAATTACTTTTTAAGTATTTCATCCTTTCTCTATTATTTAATCATGATTTTGGAAATCATGTTGCTGAGAATCTCTGAAGCAGAGTGGAAAGAATGAATCCAGAGCAAGACATCTTGGAGCAGTAGCTTAAACCTCCACTGTGATACCAGCAATCCATATGAGCCCTGCTTCATTTCCTCATTGCTCCACTTCTGATCCAGCTCCCTCTAAAGGCCTGGGAAAGCAGCAGAAAATGGACCAAGTATTTCAGTCTCTGTACCCATGCGGGAGACCCTAAAGAAACTCCTGGCTCCTGGCTTCAGATGGGCTTAGGTGTGGCCATTGCAGCCATTTGGGGAGTGAACCAGTCAGAGGGAAGACCTTTCTCTCTGTCTTTCCCTTTCTGTCTGTAACTCTACATCTCAAACAAATAAATCTTCAGGGGCCGACACCTGGGTCTTTATGCACCTGCAACCAAGATTTTTTATTTAATGGGCAGAAGCAGAGAGAGAGGTCTTCCATTTGCTGGTTCACTCCCCAGATGGCCACAATGGCCAGAGCTGTACAGATAAAAAACCAGGAGCCAGGAGCTTCTTCTGGGTCTCCCACGTGGATGCAGGAGCCCAAGGACTGACTGCTTTCCCAGGCCATATTAGAGAACCGGATCGGAAGTGGAGCAGCAGGAACTTGAACCAGAACCCATATGGGATGCTGGCACTGCAGGTGGAGGCTTCACTCACTACGCCACAGGGCTGGCACTAATACAATTTTATGATATGGTACACTAAAATCTACTGAATGTGATAAAATGGTCATGTTTCCATTTGACTTTTGTTGATAATCCCTGCGGCCATTTGGGGAGCAACCAAGTGAACAGAAAACTTGTCTCCTCTCTCTCTCTCTCTGTGTAACTCTGCCTCTCAAATAAATAAATAAATATTTTTTTAAAAAAATAATACCTGTTTTCATAAAAAATTCACTTAAAAGCAATAGAAGACCATCAGTGATTTTAGGAGGTAACATCCATGCTGTAATAAGGAATTTTGTTGGATGACTTCTACAGAAAATATGCCCTTTTACGAAGGAATGCTAGAACTGAGTTACCTTGGATCTTAACCACTTAAGATGGAAATATGACAAGCTTATAGAATTAAAATTTGGGTCAAATTTATTATATGGACCTTGGAGGGAGAAGTTCTTGAAAGATTTGTCTGAGATTAGATAGGAAGCAGAAGACACTTCCTGTATGAGATACATGGGTCCAGGCTCATCCAACAGCTCGTTAGCTTCCTAAATAGAGTGCAATTTAGTGGAATATAAGATTTTATTGTCAAAACTGATTCCAGGGTTCTTTAAGTAATTTAATAGTGACTGAAACTAATAAGTAAATGTATAAGGGAATATTTCAAAATAAAAACATTAATAGCCAGTTTTATTTATGTGTTATACCAGGAACATCAAAAATAGTAAAAACTGTGTGTTGTAAGATGCAACATCTCAACATCTGTCAAATTCTACCTATGATGAGTTTTCATAGTATGATTAATTATTTTGAAAAATATTCAAACCCCAAAAAAGATAAAAGTAGAAACAGAAAATTTTTTCCATTGGATAAGTAACATTACACTATCCAGTGAGAAATGCCCAAATTTAAATAGTTAAATATAAATGTTCCCAGAGAAGTTTTTTGTTCATATAGTACTTAGATATTTATTGGTTTTCATTGATTACTTCGCATACTTTCTTTACTTTTCCTTTATGACAATAAATTAAGTGAAGTTAAAGATATTATCAGTTTAATATTTGTAAATAAACATATGGGAGGTTTTATTATCTAATACATTATTTATATAAAATGAGCAACCTATAAAGTTTATTAAATGAATCAATGAATTGATCATTGGTGTGCAAAGGCTGTGCATGAGATCCGGCACTGTGGCATAGCTGGTAAAGCCGCCGCCTGCAGGGACAGCATCCCATCTGGTGCTGGTTCAAGTCCCGGCTGCTCCACTTCTGATCCAGCTCTCTGCTGTGGCCTGGGAAAGCAGTAGAAGATGCCCCAAGTCCTTGGGCCCCTGTACCTTCTTGGGAGGTATGGAAGAAGCTCCTGGCTCCTGGCTTCGGATCGGCGCAGCTCCAGCCGTTGCCACCATTTGGAAAGTGAACCTGCAGATGGAAGACCTCTCTCTCTCTCAGCCTCTGTCTCTCTGTAACTCTGCTTTCAAATAAATAAATAAATCTTGAGAGAGAGAGAGACCCTGTATCTCTAAAACACATCATGTTTTAAATAGTTTCAAATCTTCCTCATGATTACACAATTAGCCACAACTCAAATCCCATTATCAAGTCCACCTTTCTAAGACTATCAACTAAGACATCCTTTGTAAGTATTCCTAGGAAAAAAGGTCCCCAATTTTGAAAGTGATATTTACATCAGACCGCTATTGACCCAAATGCTTCTGGTGAAAAGAACTAAACCATGACCTTTAGCATCAGTAGGATCAAGTCTGCTGTTTTCACAACTGAATAGTATGTGTTCAGAAAGTAAAATGTGTGTGGGCTGTAAGAAATGAAGTCCAGGGAAAAGGCTCTTCTCTCTTCTGCTTCTTCTTTTCTTCATCCTGCCTTCCCTACCTCTCAGCTTCCCCTGACTCCCTTCTCTTCCCAGTTAGAATTTTTCAAAAGGAAAATTTGTCATGGAGTAAGATTCAGAATGTGACTTAATCAGATATTATTTAATGAGATTATACAATTTATTTAAAATCATTTATTCTCAGCAAAATCAAACATATCATTGAGTTTACAAAGAAATACAATTTTTAGCCAGATCTTCATAAAAATCCACTGGTGGAATAAATGTTCATAATTAAGGACCAATTATGTACTATTTAATCATGCCAGTAGCATAACTCATTACCATTAAAAATTGGTAAAGTAACATATCTTAAATGTGCAAATGTCTCAGTACTCTATTGTGTTACCATTGATAATAAATGGCCACTACATTTATAGCTATTACATAAAGCTTTTAAAGTACAATAAAAATACAAATTCTATTTGTTAAAAAAAAGCCATTTATATGGCTTCTAAACATCCTCATTATACAAATTCCAAAATACTATATGACAAACAAAACTATAAAGACTCTCCTTTATGAAACATGTACTACCCTCTATAAAGGAACAACATAATAGATAACAGAAAACAAGAGGCTTATATATATCAGAACATTATGGAGATACATACAAATATAATATTGCATAAGCATGTATGATTTTTTTTCCTAATGAAAATGTACTTTAAAAAATCAATGCAGAAAAAATGTACTTTTAACACTTGAAGAAAATTCTCATGAGAGAAAAAACAACAACTGATTTTCCAAGGCTACTCTCAATCTAAACCCACATTTTCATTAATTAATTTTTGTCTTAGAATGTGATAGATAAAATTAGACATTTTATGACTAAGTTTTGTTGCAATGCATAAAACTTACTTTGTTAAATAATGGGCAAATAATCTGTTTCAAAAATTTTAAAGTCAATGTTCATAAGCACATCCAGAATGAGATGCCATAGAATTTTATTGCTCATACCCAAGGCCAAACTTAGCAACAGCCTGATTTTTGTGAAAGATGAGATTCTAACTTCAACAGAATAAAACAAATTAAATGTGTTAAATAATTTATAAATCATATAGAATAGTTGCCACATGGATTTTTAAAGTATCAAAACTAATGGGCAACATAAAATAAACTTTGAAGAGAAAATATTTTTATTGAAGCAAAAAATATGAAACAGATGGTCCTTTTTTAATGAGGATAAATATACTTGGTAAAGTGTATGTGAATAATAGACATTGCATGTAAAGGCAGCATATGTTCCAAATTTTTTTTTTTTTAGGAAATATCAGATAAGATAATGTTTAGGTGTTATAGTAATGTAACATCTCTCTATAAATGAAATTATGGTTTTCTGTAAATAGCAAATTTTCAGCTTTTTCCATTCTTTATTTGTAGAACAAACAAAATATTTAGAGTATAACTGATAATAATAAACTAGCGTTATTACCTAATTACTAATAAATACTCTAAATGTATTTGGTTTATATTTATAGTTCTGTTACTTTACCTGCTAAAGATCTGGTGGCATTATTTCAAAGTTTACATTTCCCAATACGTGAACAATATTATACTTATAATGACCTCTCTCTGATGAATGGAAACATGGCTAGAAGATACAATGTATTTATTTGGTCATGTAAAACTTTTCTGAATTTTAAAAGGTATTATTAATGTATGGCTTTTGGGAAATCAATAATAAGCTAGCAGACTAGAGAATTAACACATATTTCAAGGTTCTAATTATTTAGAACTCCAACACAAAGTCAGAAACTTGGATTTGTCTTTCAATTATAAATCCATCTACCACCGAAGCAAACAGGAATGTCAAACTATGATCTATCTTACAGTAACTTGTTTTGAAAATAAAAGTTACAGGTCAACAAAAATGTTGGAAATTTTACTGAAATAATGGTCAAAATATATTCAAAAATATATTGGCACATGTATAATACCTGTCATCAAGTAATAATGAATGACATATATGTATATAAACAAATTTAAATGAGTCAGGATCTTTTATTCTTGACATCAGCACCTGCTGTCTAACGGGTCCAGACAAAATACTGTGCCTTCAAGAGTTAGTCCCATTTTGAACCCCTCCTGTAAAACAGAATAAAATAATTAAAATAAGAAATGCTCATGCCAAAATACAGTGAAATCAGTACTTTAGACTATGAAAAAAAATTGGAAGCTTCTTGCTTTGATCAACTAAGAAATAAATATACATCAAATGTTGGTTTGCCAAATTTTATATGGGTTCTTTTATAGGCTTTGGTAGTTCATTTATACCCATTAACATTTTAAAGTTTTAAATATGTATGAGGTAGGCATGTGTGTGAGACAGAAGAAAAAGGCAATACATGCAGTTATATTTCAACACTGCTTTTTCAGTAAAGCTTATTTTGATGTCATCCCACTGCAGCTAAAATTGTTGGTTTAAAGATCATTTTTAATTGAAATATTTTAAGATAATTAGACCTCAAATTAATGAGAAGTCCAAGATAGCTTGGTAATTTTCATTTTTTCTTCCTGGCTACCAGTGTCCAAAAACTGAGTAAAATATTCTTCATACATCCACTGCCATGGACTACACTGAGCAAGCTGCAAACCATTGGCCATGGCGAAAATCTCCCCTGCTAGTTCTGCTGCTGCGTTTTGGTGGACTGTCTGCCTTAACTCTTCTCCACTTAACACAATTTAGAAGTTAAGCTGCCTGTGATTTATGGGGCATATAAGCATATAATCCATGAAAATATTGTGCTTTCCCCTAAGGTTTTTATTAAAAATAAAAAAAAAATGGTGGCCAAGGAGTATGTCCTCTACTCTAAGCTCCTGTGAGCACACTGGCCACCTCTGGTCTTGCCATCTCCCCTCAGCCCCAGGAACGCCCTGTCTTGTAAATCTGCGCACACTGCAGAGATTTTCATCATATTGTACTGATCCATAGTTGGAGGTCCTGTGTTTGGTTTCCTTGTAGAAGCCGTTTAGAAGTGACCAAAATGACTTTCATTATGAATGGCTATCTAAAAGTATTTCTCTTTGTACAAATCCAATGTAAACATTATCTTAGATTCTCAAAGAAAGCAGCAGTTGTAACTGTAAAGCACTTTGCTCTTGATATTCAGAGAATACCCTTCATTATACTGATAGTTAAAGTTAGACTAACTAACAATGTCATCCCTGTAAATGATTTTAAAAACTCTTTCAGTACTTGGAATGCAAATTATATTCAGTTGGGTGACTTACCATTATTTTTTAAAAACCTATTCTTATCACAAAAAGAAGTATTTGCCATATTTATGCATTGTTTTCAATTAGCTTTCAAATATTTAAAAAAAGTAAATACTTTAAAATATTTTAAATAAAGTTATCTCTTAAAATAGTTTATCTGAGGAACAATATTGTGTCATCTTTTGGCATATCATGACATAAAGATAAATGATAGTTATAGAAATATAGAAATAGATAATTACTTTTTGAAAGGTTTGATACCTACAATTATTTTTACCTTTTATGAGGTCTTTCTGAAATTAAACCAATATCACTTCAATTACACTGAAAATACTATTTAATATCAATCAAAGTCAAATAGGTTTGAATAACTATTTTAATAACCAATTGTTTATCACTTTCAACAATTTCTCTATGGTGATTTTAAAAGGATATTCCCAAGTCCTCTTAGGTTAACCTTATCATCTCAACTAACAGATAGATAATTACAAGGCTCAATGGCTTTCTTTTCTCCAAAAATAGAATTTCCCATACATTTTCTGACCTTCTTTCATCAGTCACAGATTGGAAATCATGATTTAGTAAATGCTGAATTATTTAAAGCTCTCCACATCCTTATCACACATTAATATCAGTCAAAAGAATGGTTTTAAATTTAATTAAAATAATCATTGCATGCTTTTTATATGAAATATTTTGCTCAGACTATCTTATTTTGAAATAGAAAATCATATGAAAGAAGAAAATAATATTCAAACGTAAAAATGGTTAACATGTTGAGGTTTATTCTTCAAAATATTCTTTTTCCAATTTATAGGATTTTCAATTGTTTAATGATAATATAAATAACTATGTAGTATATATATATAACTTTCTTATTCATATAATGTATTACATATACTACATATTATTTTTATCTTAATATTTTCACCATAGCAGAACTTTCTACATTATTCTGAGTTCCCATAAAGCTATTTATTATGGCTACATAATATTCTATTAATTTCTGTAATAATTTGTTTTCGGTGATTTACAGTCATGAATAAGGTTGACTGGATATTATTGTGCACAGACATTTTACACAGTCATACACATTTTCTCCTCAGAATAGTTTTAAATATTTTGACATCAAATAAAAATGTAAGTATTCATAAAAAATTACCCTCTAATGCGACTCCATATACTGACACTGGCCTAGCAGTTTTCGAATGCTCTTTCATCACATTTCCCTTGTATTCATTATTAGTAAGAAAACAAAACCACTATTTTTCCATATTGAAAGTGCATTTACAGTCCTTTATTTAATGTTTATGTGTACTTTTACTGGCCACAAAATATCTACATATGTGTTAGGTACCAGTTACCTTCTTTCGGGAATTACAATTTTTATCGGTTGCTCATTTAGCTTCCCAATCATTCAAATATATATATAGCTTTCATTTTATGTTTATGTGATGTATTTATGCATATTTAAAGAGCAAATTTCAAAGAATAGAAGAAGACTGTAGATCCACATTTTTATTTTCCTTATAAAAATTTCTCTCTAATATAAAAATTTCAAGAGTATTCATTGAATTCCAAACACTTAAAAGTGTCTAAAGCTTCTGAATTTTGAGGATTTGCTGTAAGTTTCAGCTGTACATTGAACTTCTGAATTATTAAGCACTTTGTTCTTTTATCCTTCGCTGAATTGCCATGCTTTTTTAAATGTGTTTAATTGTACTCACAAGGTACACTTCCGAACTATCAATATTATTTCATTGATTTGTGTGCCAATATCATGTACCCAGTAGTATAAATAATATCTAACGAAATAGCTACGTTATTGATTTCAAATAAATATCTAACTCTAATGCAATATGACTTAAGGTTTCTGCTTGAATTCTTATATGCTGGAGACATGGCTGTAAATTCAACCTTCACAATTCAGTTCCCTTAGGAGCTGCTAAAGTCACAATTCTCCGTAATTAAAAGAGGAAAACCAAAGATCTCACTGGGTTCATTAACTCAATGTGGTGTACACATCCATTATTCTATATTAAGTTTTTATATGTTATACAAAGATAAAAGTCGTGGCCAAATATGTGCATGGGATTAATTAGGCAAGGACGATTAATTAAGAAAGTCATTACAACTTTAGATAAAGAAGTATTATTACAATTTAGTTAAAGTGACCTTAAAGTAAATCTTAGACTAAAAGAAACAGACAAGCAATAAAGTATACAATGAAACAGTGAGTAAATCACTGGGAAAACAACCTTTAAAATTGTGAGTTATGAAACCTAAAAACACAACTCATAACCAGACACATCCATATGAAACTTCCATTTGAATATTATTAAAGCATGCAAATATTAAGGTTTTAGCTTTTGAAAGGTGTAAGTTGTCTAAAATTATTATGAAAATAATATACCAACCATCTCTGGCGCTACCCACCATGAAAGCAGAAAAGAATAAGAAAGACATTAAGAAAATATTAGAAATGGCAGAAATAAAAACATCACAGTTTAACATTATTTGACTACCATTACACTAAATTGTCCCAATACAGCATTTTCCAAACCTTGTTCCTGCAAAACTCTGGATATAGTTGTTAGTTTTATTTTATTTTAGTATATAGAACGTTTTTCAATTTTTTGAGAACTTAAAAAATTTCACATAACTCTCAAGAACAAGAGCTACCACATCAGTGTCCATTACTCTCAAGTAACACACATCTAGTTAGTAAAACTAATAAAAATCTTTTGTCATTTGAAATGCAGCATTTACTTAAATATCATGCATTATAGAAGTAAATATTTCATAGTTTTGAAACATAGAAAAGAGGTGGAGGAATCAGGCTATCCAACAGAATAACAAGAAAATCCACAGAAGTTTGATATAGTGATTTTAGTTTCAGCCAAATGACATCATCTATACTGTTATGTGATAGTGCTTAATTTAAATGTTATTGATAATGTAATGGTGCTTTTATTATTTACAATTTCTGAATTAATAATTGCATAATAACTATGAAGATACATTCTTTATAACATTTTAGTAAATATTAAGACATGTTATGGCAATTTAAGCTAATGGTAAGCATCCACATTTACTAGAAGGGATTTTAGTGCATAAAATGCAATGCTCTCTGTCCATTCATGTATCTGTTCTACATTATGCTCTTACTTTTTCCACTTGTCTGTACACTTATTTTTGTACTAGTCCTTTCTGAAACTGAAAATTGAGTTTCAATCAATTTTTGTGACAAGTAGTTTTTTTATAATGTACACCCTAGTGTATGTGAGCAACTAAATTAATACGTATACATCACAGCTAATTAGACAACTTCAAATGCATTCGTAACTTTTGACCATTCATGTAAGTTTTGCTATTATTGATTTAAGTATATTTCTATAATTTATGTGCATTTATCTGTATTTGTGTTAACCAATTTTTACTTTAATTATTAAGACTCAAAAATGAAATTATATTAAAGAAAATTTTAAAAAATATTTTCACATAAAAGGGAATTATGAATCAGCTAACTTGAGAAACAGTGTTTTAATTTATTCTTCAAAAACTTTAAGAACTGTATTAAACAATTCAGTTTTTCTAATACAAGCATGTTATATCTAGAACAATAAAGAAATTTACCTAAAACCTAAAAAGATAAGATGGCTCAACTGTTGCAGTTCAAAAGGAGTGGAAGAGTATTACATTATCTTTTCAGATAAGTATTTATCAGTGTTAGATCAGAGTTCATGCAGTCATTGTTTTTCTAGGAACTGAATCATAAACAGTGAATGTATTACCCCAGAACTAGTAACCAGATGGAACTCTTTTGCTTTATTTTAGTGTTTTCACTGTCTTTTCTCAAGCAACTTCATATAATTAAGAAAAATATGATATAGCAGCTTCATCAAATTGTAAAGCGAAAAGACAGAGAAGTCTTTATTGTACTGTTTATAAGACTATTTGTTAAATCAGGGCCCACAGTGTAAGTTTTCTAAACTCAATTTCTCTAAACTTCTAAAACAATTTAGAAGTCAAAGATAAGAGGGGAAGTGAAAAGAAAGCCCAACTGGTCCACATTCCTAAGGAAATTGTCATGGAGTGTGTTTTTTTCAATAAGAACCCAGAAGTTATGAACTTTTGCTACAACGCTTCCTTTCAGAGAGAATGATTTTACTCTTACAACGATTTTCCCTCATCTACCCATTCGCCATTTTGAAATTCGTCATCACTAAGACTCAGGTCAAATCTTAGAAATCTAGTGCAATAACCCTTTAACTGCTGGATTTCAAGATAATGAGCAGTAGAATTCATGTAACAATATCAAAAATTAACCAAGTATTGCCATTGTAAATTAAATAGTTTAAAAAACATAATTTTCATCCTTAGCATAACAAGAGTGTTTCTAGCACTAAATATACATTTTATTTCAAAGTAATTTTTTTTCAAGTTGTTGCAGTGAAACCAATTCAAGGAAAGGGTAGTTTAGGAAAATAAGATACTCTTTGCCCCAGATTAAAAAATAAATTAATAAATCTTCATTGACTAATCTAAAACAGTCACCTGCATCTCATCTAATTTTGATTGAATATCTGGAGGAAAATCCCCTGCTCCACAGTTAAACGGGTCAAAAGGTTCTGCTCCAAACAGGTCTCGTTCTAGAAAGAAGAAAGTAATTTAGTGAATGACCTGGGGAGTGTTATAATAGAGTGAGTTCATTTCAAAGGCAAGATTATATAAATAGTACAGTCATGATCAAATAAGCCACTATCCTCATTCACACTCCATGTTAGATTTTCTTAAACTTAAAGTAAATACTAACAAGGAAGCAAAATCCATTTTATAATATTAAAAACTATTTGATTACAAAGCGTTATTATCCAGAACGATTTCTGTGTCTTCAATAGACTAATATCAAATTACCAGATATCTGCTAATATATCACAATAAATACATTTTATTGAAGCAATTTAAATTTACCAAAATTAATTAACTGTTCATTGAGACATTCCTAAATCAATTTATTAACACCTTGCAACACAATGGCAAAGCAATATGGAGGAATGAGTGGATCAGTAAGTGGTTTTACTTAATACTTCATATCCAGAAAAAAACTTAAGGCACTACATCTCCTGCAGTATGAAATCCTTTCTCTTTCCTAGATAACAACAATGAGACAGTTCTTTGAAACTGACTTAAATCTCCCAAAAAACTTACTTTTGAAAATAGTAGGAATAGAGTATCAAAAAAGGCTTCTGTATATTATGTTCTAAAGTATGCACTGCTTTATCTCACTAAAGAAGTATCTAAGTCACAATTGATGTCAGTAAGTGACAGTCTATGGCCTATTACAGGATTTAAAATTTTAGAAAACTATTTTCCTCTGAATCAATTCAAATGTAACCTTAAGTGGGAACAATTAAATTTTATATATTCAGAAAATTTGACATTTTCTAAATTTAACACTTTAAAAAATTATATTTAAGCTACTTTTACCACATTCTCTAAACTCACTCCATTGCTCCCATCATGAAAGATTTTTGTACTTTTATATTTTCAGATCCTTGCATTAAATAATTTTGGAAAGGCAAAATGCTTAGAAATTCCTGGTATCGGTAACTACTGTATGAGTAAGAGGGATATGTAACTTATTATCTAGGCAAGGATGATTTCATAAGTGAAAGGAGCACTTCTAGTTGTTATACTGGCACAAAAGCTGTAAGTTAGGACTATCCTAAAAAATGGGAATTTATTGTTATCACCTATAAAAATATAAATTTGTAGTTATTTCTACTGCTGTTCTTTACTTCTTTCAGTCTGATAGACCTCAAGCCATAAATCCAGGTTAAAGAATAGAGATTTTCCTTGGAGAACTGCCCTGGTTACCACTGTGCCAGAAGCATACTGAATGCTGTTCACATAGTAGGTGTTTGTCAAAAGGAAGTGAATTGAAGTATGTTATCACAAAAATTTTTAAAAAATGAAGGAAGCAACGAAGAGGGCAGGAAGGATCATTACATGCTTAGAATTTTAATTATGAAATCCATGAAATCTGTCCTTTTTACATTAATAGAAAAAAATGAAGAACTTAAGAGGAAGATTGCTGATCAGGAAGATTTTCATTACAGGAATTTTCTCAAATCGGGACTCAAGACTCCCTGGAGATTTCAGATGGGTTGAAAAGGCTCCCTGACAGTCCTGAGATGCAATGGGAAAGTGGGTATGAGTTGGCCTGGTGTGTTCCTCTGTGAAGAGGTTTCCTGACTTTCATCAAATTCTCAAGGATTTGTGACCACCCCCTCCAAGCTAAGAAGCAGCCATACTACACAATTAGTAAGATATTAATGCCACCCACAGTCATAAACATCACAGAACTCTTCAGTGTATTTTGCTTAGCTCAAAGGGAACTAAAATTCATAAGAAAAAAATCATACAAATTTAATTACCAAGAATAAAGATGTTACGTAGTTACTAATATTAAAAGCAGTTGGTCTAATAGAGAAGTAAAAACTGAAAAAAGCTAATAGGAAGTACTCTACTTATTCTTTACTTTATTCAGAAAAAAAGTATGGGATTCATATAATCTGTCACACATTCTGTTTTTCAATAGAGTAAAGTAGTGGAGAAAAGGCTAAGTCATTCCTTCATGGAATTTACAGACAATCATTTATTAAATCAACTAAAATTTGAAGCATAGTCCAAGGGGAGAATACATTCAACAGAGGTGAGCGATGAGATCAAAATTCTGTTCTGGAGAAACTATTTGGATTCTCAGGCACTAAGAACAAAAACTAAAGGAGCAACTTTGTAGATTTTTCGCTTTTTCATACTTAATAAATAATGAAATGATATAAATGAATACAATTAAAAGGTCACTCAAAGGCAAACATGTACTACTAAAACTTCACTAACTTAGAATTTCAGGTAATATCCCAATTAAAACTTAAACATATTCTTCAATAGTGAGTATAGATGCTGATCTATATCATATCTACATAATCTGTATGTGTCTGCCTATCTAGTAAGCTTTGATACTCAAGAATATATAGATGTTTTAAAAGGTATTGTTTAATTTTATATTAATACATTCCTTGAGGGCTGGAAATGTGGCACAGGAGGCTTGAAATCCAGCTGCTCTCTTCTGATCCAGCAACTTGCTAATGCGCCCATGAAAACTGCAGATGAATGGCCTAGGTTCTTGTGTCCCTGCTGCCCACATGGGAGACCTGGATGGATTTCCTGGCTCCTGGCTTCAGCCTGGCACAGCCTCGGTCATTGCTCCAATTTGGTGCTTGAACAGTGAATGGTAGATCTCTCCCTAGCTCTCTGTCACTCTGCATTTTAAATAAATAAATCTTAAAAAATTAAGTTCTTGAAACCATTTGACCATTTCTGACTAGTCTTTCCAAAGTCACTTCCAACTTACCAATGTCTAAAACAGAATTTGTTCTTCCACACTTTTCTAGAGGTGGCTGACTCTGTTAACATTTTATCTAGAATCTTGAATTATAATTTACTTTGAAATTGTAATTAGCATCCTGATAGATTATTTCTATGAAATACCTTCAAATCTGCTAACTTTCCTCAATTCATTTTTGACTTCTTTGTGTATACACTGCGAAACTATATTTCAAATTCCAGCATGTTAGAACTCTATTGTACATCATATGAACTATAATTGTTAATAAATTTTACTATTTTGAATATTGTAATACTATAAATTGCTAAAAGTACAGATCTTAATTCTTATCACAAAAGAATAATAAATTAATGAGCTAATGTATTTATTAGTTAGCTTGATGTAACCATTTCACAATACATAATATACTGAAACATCTAATAATATAATGAAAAGCTCTGAAATATTTAGAATACTTTCTAAAAATGTAAGTGTATCCCTGATACTGTTAAAGGAACAAATGTATTACTTAAGGCATGAGCAATAAGATTATTCAACATAGCTCCTCACAGACAAAGTGAACTTTCAGATGGCTGTAACAAGTGCATTCCTAATTTTTACATGATACCTGGATATATCAGTAAAATATTTTCATCTAGAAAACATTTCCAGCATGTAATCCAAGTATAGAGAATGTGTAAAATACATAATTATTGAATAAGTAAATAAGTGAATCAATAATAAGGTCCAAGAAAGAGAAAGATGGGAGTAAAGGAAGAGATGCAGGAATACACTTACGGGCAAAAATACTCATCATGGGATCCTGATCTGGTAATATTTTCTAAAACCTACCATGACTTATAATTACAGATTAGTCCTTGAAAATATATTTTAATTGTCACAAAGTATATTCCGAAACTCTAAAATTACATTTCAACTTAATGTAAAGAATTAAAATACTTTTATTCACTGATTTTTGAAGGCTCAAGAGTTTTTAATTTGCATTTACAAATTAGTCCTCTAAAATGCTTTGAATATGTACTATGGGCAGTATTTGTGAAGTTTTGGGGTGGGGGAGCAAGTGAACTGCAGGCTCTGCATTAAGTAAAAATTTCAGAATTGAATTTGAAAGATCTTAATGTACGGAAATGTCAATAAAGCACAATATGTAGAACTCTTGCTTTTTTCAGTCTCTCTTTGGGCAAAGTGACTGTTTCATGGCCACTGGGAACTATTATTTCAGTTTCTGAAAAGGGAGATCAAAATGCATTCAGAAAATAAGCATCTGCTAGACGCTTCCTAATTTATCAAAAACAAAATTTGATGTTCCTTCCAGATATATAAGGAATAAAGCAGAAAAGCTTTTTATGCAATTTATAAAAAGCTTGATAATTATTTTTATACAATTTCACATATCAAAAAATCTTCATATCAAGTTAACAGAAATCACAGAATTAATACAATTTGTATTTTCTTCGATTAAGAATATTCATACTGTCTGATTAAAAATTTAAACCAAGTTACATTAAAATCTCAAATATGATTAAAATAATTGCCATAAGAGAACTAGAGGTATTAAAATACAATCTCAAACACAATATATAATTGTCTTCATATTATTACTTAAATAAATCTACAACAAAACATCATGATGTCTTTAGTAGAATACTTTGAATTATACTGTAGAGGTAACTACAATTAGCACATATATGAAAACTAATGCTTTAATAATTAAAATTGTTAGTGAGCTTGTCAAGACACATAAAATGCCACGTTTTGTTAGTGAGCATTCAAAATGTATGTAAATACAGGAAAGCATATTTGTTTAGAGAGCTTACTAATCTCAGAAGATCGACTGGGTATGGGAGGTGGCTGTGTGCCGTTACGAGTAGGTAGCGAAGACTGGTGTGATATTGGAGAAAACGGAATCATATCAAAGATGTCAGTGGAGGGTGAATTAGTCATCACACTGCCTGCCTGCAATGAAAATAATAGAGATTAGGGAAGTAGTTCATGTAGTATAATGTTAGAATTTCATATGCATATTCATATGCATATAAATGAATGGCATATTCAAGTGAATCATAGAACTTGCAATTTTTAGATCAAAAACACTTAAGTGTTGGTAATTTCATATGGTTCAACCTATTATATCAACATTGCTTAATGATTATAAAATTCTTTTAAAATCATCTCATAGATTATGGCAAAAATAGTGACAATACTACTTTAGATGGATATGTATATAATATAGAAAGTGTTTTGTATTTCTGGAAAAATTTCTGTCTGTACCAAAGAATAAAAGCATGTTAGAAACTATTTATATAAATATATGATTTCAGGAACACAGTTTGCATAAGATTATACATTTTAAACAGATAATTGGATACATCATGACATTCTTTCTTACATTTAAATATTCAAATACCAGGGAGACTTTTTACATTTTTTAAGAGAAGAGTACATTTTAATTTCTAATTGTAACTACATGACAACCGACTGATATTCTCCATTACAATATCTTTAATTTCTGGAAGACTTCATTGAGCTTTCTATATTAAATAGTTACCTTGTGAGATAAATTAATAGTTACTAATATACCACAAAAACCATTGACTTATCTGGCAAAGTGTGAGATAGGACTGAACAA
Source organism: Sylvilagus floridanus (assembly GCA_949820135.1). Lineage (NCBI taxonomy): Eukaryota > Metazoa > Chordata > Mammalia > Lagomorpha > Leporidae > Sylvilagus > Sylvilagus floridanus. The sequence continues at coordinate 131,496,037 of OX463236.1, read as the reverse complement.
ATACAAGAAAGAAAACTGTAAATCTTGTTAAAAGGAGAAATATAAGAAGACAACCACCACTTTGTCAAGTTAGAAATATTAAATACGCAGAATCTTCCGTGAAAGCCATTTGATCTGATCAAGAATAAAAGACAGTTCCTGTTTTAAAGGGAAATAGCAAAGGCAAATGCCTTTCCTAAAAGGATATGGACTGAGCTTACTTAGAGTGATTCATACTAAAAATCAGTTCCTCCAATAACTTTATTTTTCTGATTCACGGAAGATACAGATGATGAAGACACATGAAGGCTGTGCAACTGCTTCACTCTTCCGTTAAAATGAGCATCAGTGCGTGTGTTCACGCAGAGAAGTTGCTGCCGTCTCCCCTTAACAACTTGTTTACTCCCCCCTTTCTACTTACTGGGGAATATTCTTCCTAAGCCCCTCATTCCCCTGTCTTACTTGGCTTTAATCGCTCTTCTTTCTCAGCATATAAAACTAATCAAGTCTTGAAAGTCATTGAAAACAAAACAAACCAATCAACATTTTCTCTACTCCTTGGCTTCTCATCTTTCTCTTTCCCTGGAGCCTAAGCCTCAAGTTATTAAGCTTTCTGTCCCAACCCGTACTTCATTAACCCGAACATCTAGACTTTGCTCCTTCTGCACTGTTTTTCCTCATATCGTCAACGATCTCATTTCCTAATCGCCAGGCCTGGCAGGTCCTTTAAAGGACCCTTCCCACTTCATCTTGCTGTCGATTTCCACATTATCACCACTCTTTACCTAAAAGTAGTAGGTAACCAAAGGAAACAAACTGATACAGTGAGGCAGGCGCTGTGGCATAGCAGGTAAAGCGCTGTCTGCAGTGCTGGCATCCCATAAGTCGGTTGGTGTCCCGGCTGCTCCACCTCTGATCCAGCTCTCTGCTATAGCCTGGGAAAGCAGTAGAAGATGGCCCAAGTCCTTGGGACCCTGCACACTCGTGGGAGACCCGGAAAAAGCTCCTGGCTCCTGGCTTCGGATCGGTGCAGTTTGGGCCCTTGCGGAGAACTGGGGAATGAACCAGCGGATGGAAGACCTGTCTCTCTTTCTGCCTCTCCTTCTCTCTGTGTAACTCCGACTTTCAAATAAATAAATAAATCTTAAAAAACAAAACAAAACAAAACCTGACACAGTAACTCTCTGAATCACAGCAGATTGATACAAGACATATCTGACTTTTCCCATTATTGTATAAATAGCAAGTCCTGGCAGAGTTAAACAAATTATGTAGGATAATAAAAATAATTTTCTGTTTAGCTAATTATATTAGGGCTTGGGCTGCTGCTCTCACAGACTGGCTTAGGGAAATCACATTTAGAAGGCAGTAGAATGAACACTCCCAATGACAGTCTGGATTCAGGAGAGTTGACAGGAGTGATGGAAATAGAATAAGTATTTAGACAGGCAGAGGAATCCTGACTAATATGCCACAAAGAGGGCATGCATCTCTGAAACCCATATTGCTCATGGCTAGACATTCTGTGCAGCAACTGTAAAGGAATGACAGAAAAAGAAACACACAAAGGAGAAGGGACTCATGGGAGGAGAGAAAAAGTAATTATACAAGTGTTTTATGAAAGCTGTAAGGTAATGTCACAATGATGTTATTGAAACATTTGGTTGAAGTCGATTTTCCTATTGTGATAGTCTTCATTGAAATATGACATTTTTAGATATTCTGAATAAAATATTGGATTCTTAGGATCTGGGGGAAGAGAAGTGGATAGGAAAACAAAGGAAAACCTGAGATTTATTTTGGAGAGGGCCTCTGTGTAATGAGATAGGAAAAGAAATGATGGAGAGAATAGTCACGGTAGAAATAATCACGTGTAAACACAGCTACGGCTCTGTTGCATACTCAAAAAGTTGCAGGGCTGGTGCTGTGGTGTAGTGATTTTCAACATCATTTGTTATTTTTTCCATTTTTGATTGGTTTTTAATTTTAGTTTTTTAGTTTTCAACAGATTCAATACAATTCATAGATACAATTCTAAGAATAGACTGATATTCTTTTCCTCCCTCTCCTCTTGCCCTCTTTTCTTCTCCCTCACTTTCTTTCTCTTTTCTTTTTGAAATAAAATATTTTTAACTTGGATGGCAATCAAGGATCTAATACTCCATTTATAAAGAGCTCAAAAAAACAAAAAGCAAAAATAAAAGACCCTAGTTTAGCATAAATATGAGCAAGGATTATAAACAAAAATCAAATGGAACCATGACCATTTTACCCACATATGGTAAATTTCAATGTACTATATTATTAAAATTATATTAGAATATAAACTATGAAACAGCATTGGCAAAACTATACTTGCAGCAATACTGGTACATGCAGACATTTTTTTCTTTTTGTGCTTTTGTTCTGTTTTCTTTTCTATTTTTAGTTTTAGCTCCTACATATAAAAGAGGATATGTGACATTTATCTTTCTGTGTTTGGTTTATTTCACTCAACATGATGTCCTCCATTGTATCTATATTCTGCAAATGGTATAAGTTCATTGTTTTTTATAGCCAAATAATATTCCATTGTGTATATATGCCACATTTTCTTTACCATTCATCTGAGTCTATACCTTGGTTGATTCCATAGTTTTGGCCATTTTGAACACTGTGGTATAAACTTGGTGGTGCAGGTATTTCTTTGATACAGATGTTCATGTCTTTGGGTACATACCCAGAAGTGGAATTGTTAAATCATATTGCAAGTCTATTTCCGTTTTTTAAGAAATCTCCATACTGTTTTCCACAGTGGATGTACTAACTTAAATTCCCACCAACAGTGTATTTTTCTGCATTTTATCAACATTTGTTACTCTATGTCTTTCAGATTTTAACCAATCTGACGGGTGAGGTGATATCTCATTGAGGTTTTGACTTGCATTTCCTTGACAGCTGCTGATGTTGAGCACTGATACTTTGTTGAATAGGTAGATTGCTAATAGTTGTTTCCCATTCTGTTTGGTGTCTCTTCACTCCATTGATCTTTTCCTGTGCTGAACAGAAGCTTCTGACTTTGATATACTCCTGTTTAGCTTTGCTTTTGTCGTCCGTGCTTTGGGGGTCTTATCCAAGAAGTCATCACCTACTCCAATTTCTTACAGTGTTTCCCGTACATTTTCTTCCATCAGCTTCATAATTTCAGGTCTTAAATTTAGGTCTTTGATCCACCTTGACTTGATTTTTGTATGTTGAGAAGTATGGATCTAATTTCATTCTTCTACACATATATACATCCAATTTGGCCAGCACCATTTATTGAAAAGATTATCTTTACTCCAATGTATGTCCTGAGCACTTATGTCAAAATCAGTTGGCTATATGTATATGCATTAATTTCTGGACTCTAGTCTGATCATTGTATTGGTTTTTATGCTAGTAGCATGTTGTTTTGATTACTATAGCTTTGTAGTATGCTTTGAAGTCAGGTATTGTTAAATATTGTTAATATGTCAGGTTGTTTTTTTTTGTTCAGGATCACTTTCAAGATCTGAATCTTTTATGATGCCATATGAAATTTAGGATTGCTTTTTCTAATTATGTAAAGCTTGAAAAGTAATGAATTCTCTAATTTAGGAGTGACTAAAAGACTCAACCAGGTACTCATAGCACTGGAAAGGGCACATATTTTTCTTCCGATTAGAGAGAATTTACTCCTTTAAAATAACCTTCTGTGCAACTAACAATTAGGAAAGTAAAATTGTAGGTTGGTAATCACTTTTTGTGGGCGCCAATTATCCTTTTCCTGATGTTCATGTTTAAAATTCATGCCTTTGTTCAAAGGTTCACATTCAACTTGTGTAATTGAGTTTTCACAACAGGCTCTTGCCCATCCTAACTTCAATTGTAGTTGAGAAAACTCGAGAGAGAAATAAATAAGCAGGCTTGTTTACCCACAAGGAAGTACACATTTTAGGTTATAATTGGCCTCTCAAATCTAATCAGTGGTCACACAGTTGATTATGTAAAAGTAGAATTTTATCGAGCACTGGGTTAAGCTAAAAGAGAGACATTTGTTTTCCTCACCACTGGAAAGTCCAGTATTCCTCAGGACTACAATTTTATTCATTTAACTTTTTGGCAATAGTCTGATTTGGTAAAAATCCTCTATAGTCAGAAAAGTGAAATGTAAGCACTCAGACATGAGAATCAAGAGGAACAATCTGATTTAACTTGTTGTGCCCACATCTTACAATGGAACAATTTTCTGGGAGTGTTTGTGAGGCGAAGAGGGCAGAATAAACCCCTTTTCTAATATAAATACAGGCAGCAGTGCCATGTGAATGTAATAAATGGAAATCAGATTGTTCCTAGATAATTAGTACCAAATGGTTGGAAAATCCAACCTCTAATCTATTGCCAAACCACTAGAACACAGCAAAAAGCAAACAGCACAGTCAAGTAATGGAAATTCTTCAGTGTATCTAAATGATGGCATAAAATAAGGACCCAATTTCTAAAGGGAAAAGGTTTTCATAATCTCGTGTGATACAGAGATCTTTAATATGGGAACTATCAAAAGCTATTTCATTTGCTAGAGGAGAAAACCATGACTGAACCAGTGGAATGGTATTTAAGAGGTACGTAAGCGCTCTGTCCTGGGCTGGTCAGTTGTGAAGAGTTGTCTGTTTTAGGCTCTTCTCTCATCATAGCACATTGAAAACTCATAAAAAATCTGATGCACAATTAATTGGATACACCAAACCCACTCATGTTCTAATTTTAGTGTGCTTAGTGGGATTCATAATTCACTTCGATGCCTCTTTAAATAACCTCTAGAATGCTGCCTCTTATCCTTCGAACAAAATGCCGAGAATTCTAGTAATCTAGGAGTATTATACCCCTCAGTCCTATAATCTCAAAACAAGCAAAATGTATAGTCTCATTTCAGAGTTATGAACTCAATAGGCATTTACTTTGCTAGCCATGAGGCACATTCTGTGATTTACTTTGTGTTCTGTTTGTCCTGTCAAACTAATGTTTGAATTTCCTAAGAAAGAACAGATGCAAAACAATTCTAACAACAGAAATTCGCTTTACCTCAGATTCATAACAAACTATTTAACAAAAGATACTTACATTTTCAATTTACATTTAATTCTTTATAATTTTGATTGTTTTTCAAATGCAATCTCAATAGTTCAAATCAATAAATACAATTTCAATAGTTCAAGTCATATTAAATAAAAGTGGATATATATATTTAATACTAAATAATTTTAAATAATTGATTTTTATATCAGAAATTTGGAATTTCATTTTAATAGACATGAAATAGATATAGCTGCACTAGATGATATATTGTTTATTTCACAGTAACATAACTAAAACTGAAAATGAATGAAAAATATTTAATAATGCCTTCAAAAACTAAAATATATGTGAATAAATTTCTATAACACTAATTTCAAAATCTTGAGTTAACCAGATATTAAATTAATTTACCATCTAATTTTACATTTTAGCAATTTAAAAATATTCTTCTAAGAATCACATGATTTTTATTTTCTTTTTCTTTATGGGTTTGTGGGGGACAACAATTAAAATCTATCTGTGGTGACTTTCAAGCATACAACAAATTGTTAATGACAGTCATCATGTCGGACATCTGTTCTCTTCAACTTTTTCTTCTTAACTGAAATTTTGTATCTTTTGATCAACATCTCAATCTTACTTGAAGGTCCTCCCTCACTCTTCCCTAGATCCTGGTAACCATCATTCTATTTTTTGCTCCTGTGATTTTGACTTTTTTAATTTTTTGATCAACAAATATCATTTGTACATATTTATCTGGCACAGTATGATGTTTTGAATCATGTACATATTGGGTAATGATCAACACAGAGTCATTAGTACATTCAGCACAATCAACGTCTACCATTTCTATATGAAGATCACATTAAAAGTCCTTTCTTCTAAGTGCATTTTGACATGTAATCCATGTAAGTGAATTCCTTTTTTTAAGTTTCACAAAATTTTATTTTCAGAAATACAGCGTTTATTTTGTTTCTCTGTCTTTTAAAAAAAAAATTAGCTCCCATAAATAAGGGGGAACAGGTGGTATTTGTCTTTCTGTGTACAATTAACTTCATTCAACATGATGTCCTCTAGTTGTAGCCATTAGGTGGCAAATGATAAATTTCATTCTTTCTATAACTAAATAATATTCCATTGTGTATATATACCACATCCTATGGCATTCTCTTTGCTTGGCTTATTTTACTTAGCATGTCCCTCAGTTATAATGAAGATTACATTTCCAGGACATCAGCAATTTGTAAACTAATATGCTAAAACTTCAGGAGCTGAAAATTCATTAAGTGAAAAAAGAAAAAGTGCAAAGGTATTACTGTGGAAAAATATAAGTAGATTTCAAAGTATAAGAATAATTTCAGGAAAAGATTTTCTTTAATTCAAACATTAAGTTGTAGTCTTTTGAAGCAGATTCACAGATTCAGACAGACTCGCATTGAGATGAACAATTCCACCTCAAGAGAGTTAATTTACTCTAATAAGTGGTTATTTAAATAATTTTATTGCTTTTAAATAACCGAATCTACTATGTGAATTGCTCAATAAATTGATTTACTCACAGAGTCTATGCTTCCTTTCCATACTCACTTTCCTGCTTATAATTTGTAATGGCTATCTCAGCCAGATGGTCAAAGAACCTTAAGAAGGAAAAGTCACTCCCTATCCCCTCTGCCTCTACCACTGCTGAAGCAGTGTGGTGATGAACTGTGTGAGATCACCAACGCACATCCATAACCTCAACCTTAACCCTCCTTTTTCTCAGTTACCCCAGGGCTAGGCTAGTGTGCTGGTACATCTTTGACCAACATGTCCCAAACCTCTTTGCTTCTCCTGAATACCCGATGCCCCTTAGCATGATAATCTCCGCTCTGCTTCTTCAAGGAAAGAAGATGCTCAGTGAACAAGATTTTTGTTTGCATCCAAATGGTGATGTATCTTTTATTCCTTTGTCAACACACAGGATGATTCAAAGTTGCTCTTTACATGTGATCAATTTCAGAAAACCCTGACTCCTAGCAAAGGTAACTTCCTCTTCACTTATGTTCCTACTCATAGTTTATTTCACAGCATGTCTTATAATACTTGCAACAAGACCCCAGAGGCTGAGTATTCCCTCTGGGTGCAAAGGTTGAAGGTATATGAGCCAGTGTTCTGTCCCTTAAGTGAGGGAGACAAGAGAAAAGAAATCATAATCCTGGTAAGCAGGAAACAGTGAAAAGACAAAAAGAGAAGAAGGTTGAAATTGAAGTGGATCCCCTGCTCTTCACTGTGCACAACACTGGTATTTAGGGATCTAACTCTCAACCTCTCTCATCTCAGTCCTATCAGTCCCTGTTATAAACCAAATGCGAAGCAATGAAAACAGCAACTATTTCAGTATGGTAGATAAAAAAGTATGAGTTTATAAGGAAGCCTTTTGAGTGGTTTCCAGGGCATACAAAGTTAAAACACTAAATGTAACTTTTTCTTAAAGAAATGTTTTTATTTACGTTGATGAACTGGTGAAATACCCCAGTATTAAACATAGAAGAATGATATACATGAAAGTTTTTATTTAATTTAGTCTAGGAATTGCACCCAAATGAACTTCCAAAAGAACATATGTGTTGAAACTTTTTTTCAAAAGTTTTCAAATACAGTATTTTTGTTTCAGTTCATAGTACCATGCCATCAGTTTAGATATTAAATATTTCTAAAATTAAGTATATACTTAAGTGGAGAATATTAGTAGCACAAGTAACTCAAAGAGAAAATAATTTTCTCCAAGATACATTTTGCCTATAAAAAATATTGTTTTCAATTTCACCTCCCTCTAAAAGGTCCCTTTACCAAGATCATGTAGTAATGTTATCATACATAGTATTAGGAAAAGGATTTCAAAACTGCAACAATTCAGAAACAGGTAATTTAAGTACAAATACTTGAGTACTTGTTGGCAGAAACCACTATTCATTTTAGTGTCTGAAATGCAATTACATCACTCCCAGTGGGAACCCTTGCTATGTAATATGGGAAGTCACATTCAGACTGTTAACAATGCATTCCCTGTAACGAAGTTCAGCACCCCAGTGGTGGACCAGGATCACTCATTAAATCTACCTCCGTTATTAGGAATAAGAGTAGAAATGTGCCCCAAGGAGAAAAAGTATATGAAATTTTAAAGCAATACTGAGAGTTAAACCATTTTAGAAATCACAGAGAAAAGAGAAGCATGGCAAGTAATTCGCATCTGACTTGCCAAAGTAATTTTAATTTTCAAGTTAACCTTTTTTACAAGCCTTCATCTCTATCCATGTTTACTTTTAAATTACTCATCTGAAAGTATTATTTGAAATGTTATAGAAACAATGATGCAGAATGATTACTTGAAAATATTGTATCTAAGGAAACCACAGATACAATCAATATACTCACTTTAGATGTTGATACTTGAGTTATTCTTAACTGATTTTCCAAATCTTGCACTTTATTTTTCAGTTCCACATTTTCTGTTTCTAAGTCTTGGATCTAAAAAGAATTATTATGAAACAACATTCAGAAATTTTCTTTCTTGGAAAATACTGACTATTAATGAATAAGATTTCACATTATTTAAAACGTTAATGCGCTCTTTTGTGCATGGGGAAATTATTTGATAAATCTTGGAGAATACTAGAGAATGCTGAGTCACTGGAAAGACATAAAATTTAAAATACATTTTACGTGTGAAAAATTTTATGTTTCTAATGCCTCATCTACGTGTTTTCTTGTTGTACCGTGCAATCTATGCCCATAATCTTTGAGGATAACCACAGACAGTGGAACTTGCTTGTGATGATTCTGAAGAGTGGAGAAGGGGGTAGTTTAATCACAAAGGAATCTGATCTGCATGGGAAACCACTTACCCAGCCTCTGCTGCTTCTGCTGCTCTGATCCCCATGAGAAGCATCAGGAAGTGAAGCAAAGTCACATGAGAACACTAACTTCTTGTGGGAATTCAATATAAAATAGTTAAAAACTGTACAGGGGACCAGGAATGAAAACTTATGGGAACACAGTGAAAGCAGTTCCAATCAGTGTTGGGGAATTTAACGGCAGGCCTTTTAGGTTTGTTTGATGAAATGCAAGTTTCCCTGTACTTACAGCACACACATGTGAAACAACAAGCTCGTTTACTCACTCTTTTCTGTAACCCTGCAATCTGCTTTCTGGTTTCAACATCTTTTCCTCCAGATTCTAGAAATTTCCTGTATGCCAGGTCAAATGCTTGGCCAATTGTTAAAGTTATCTCTTCAGCCTTTGTAAAAATCAAACAGAGAGTTCTTTTTCAATTATAACATGCCAAACTCCTCGTTGAATGAAGAAAAAGCATTTACATGAGATATTTCAATAGGGCAAGGACTCGGATAGAGACTGAGGAAAGCAGCAAAAAAGCCCATCCTCACAGAATATTCAATCTACAGGGGTTGAGAATTTTAAAGAAGAGAACACTAAGGAATATTTGTTCAAGTTGGAAGCAAGAGTTTTTTCTGTTCAACTTCTCATCTCTTTTACTGTGGTATTTTCTTTCCTAGTTGTTTTGCCCTATTCCTTGAGTATTTAGTGCTTATTAGAGATAGCACAGTGCCAAGTACAGGCCTCCTGTGACTCTGCTACTTACTTTCTTTTCTTAACAAGGAGGGCTGGGTAAGCCCTGGGCAGGTAACTTGAATGAGGCTGAGTGGGATCTGTCTGTGGAAAATTGAGGTATGCTCTCTTTAAATGGAACAACTGGGATTAAGTTCCAGGTTAATTGTGGCCTGGTGGAAAAGAATGATTCACAGCCTTGGCTCACTAGGCTAATCCTCCGCCTTGCGGCGCTGGCACACCTGGTTCTAGTCCCGGTTGGGTCACCAGATTCTGTCTCGGTTGCCTCTCTTCCAGGCCAGCTCTCTGCTGTGGCCCGGGAGTGCAGTGGAGGATGGCCCAAGTGCTTGCGCCCTGCACCCTTGGGAGACCAGGAAAAGCACCTGGCTCCTGCCATCGGATCAGTGCGGTGCGCCGGCCGCAGCACGCTGGCCACGGCGGCCATTGGAGGGTGAACCAACGGCAAAGGAAGACCTTTTTCTCTGTCTCTCTCTCTCACTGTCCACCCTGCCTGTCAAAAAAAAAAAAAAAAAAGATTCACAGAAATTTCAGATTTTAAATAGGAAAGGCGAAGTCAGAAATCTGAAATTTAATATGAGAGCTCCTAATTTGAAGTGATGGCAAACATTTCATATTTTTCTAAAAAACAGTGCCAATTCAATAAAACGTACTTATCCTCTGAATTCGGCCTGGTAAACAATTTACAGTCTCTGTTCCATCAACTAGCAACAGCTACAAAATTTTAAGTCATCATTTTTCCATTTATATCTCCACAGATACCAAGGTATCTTATAAAATGTAAATCACTTAAAATTTATTTACTTAGTTAAAATTGTACATTTAGTAAAACATGTTAATGGATTTAATAATCATAAATACGTCACATGTATTAAGACAAATTCTTACAACTTCATAATGACAGAAAAACCAGCAGAAACACTAAATATTAATAGTTCATGCTTTGACTAATGTATTGCAAATCTTATTTTTTGTAATAATCTATGATCAAACTCAGATTAGAATATACTTTATTAATAGAGCTTAGGTTAGTTAATTGGCTTTTTGATTTTTGTAATTCATTATTTAAGTGGGCTATAACAAAGCACTTAATCTAGTTAAATAAAAATACATCCATAAAATAATTATACAGAAAAACTATTTGTCATTCAAAAATGAAGGAAAATGTATTTAGTAGAGGGTTAAGCTTGTGATTATAAAGAAATTTGAAAGTATGTCATTGTAAAAATTAAAGGAAAAATAAGAAATGAAATAAGGAGGGTGGGGGTAGGAGTGGAGGGAGGGTAGGATGGGAAGTATCATTATGTTCTTAAAACTGTATATATGAAAAAAGTTTATAAAAATGATATGTGCAAATCATAATTGCACAATCAGGTGTGTTTTGATAACGTTATATGCTGATACAATCAGCCTACTGAAGATTTAGAATATTTATTCCTCCTAGAAGGTCTCCTAAGGCTACATCTAGTGAAATCACGTCTATTATGGTCAACCATCACTCTATTATTCTAACACCATAGATCAATTTTGCCTTATTATCATTAAAAATGGATCATAAAGTGTGTACTCTTTTGTGTTCGGCTTCTTTTGCTAACTTAATGTTTGAGTTTCACATAGATCGTATATATCAGTAGCCAGTGCATTTACTGCCGACCAGCACCACAGCTGACTTGTCCACTTTCTTCTTAGTGGTCATTCATGGTGGCTCTCAGTTCTTTGTTATTATGAACAGAACAGCCTCAAACATTCCTGTAAAACATTTTATAGATATATTTTTTCATGTTTCTGGGCAAAGACGTAGAACGTAACTGCTAAATCATAAAATGTATCTATGGTTAACGTTACAAGAAACTGCCACACTGATTTCCAGTAATTACTAAGTTAAGGCGTGGTAAGTCTAAGTCATACGAAATGCTGGTTTATGATTATGATTTTCATTGTTCTGAAAAGTCTTTGTCAGGTCTTACATCAGAGTCATACTGGTTTCATAAAGTCACTTTAAAAGTGTCCCTTTATTCTCTACATTTTAGAAAATTTCATGTATAATTAGATATTTTCATAAATATTTTACAAAACTTACTAGGGAAGTTATTTAGGCTTGGCATTTCACTTGTTTTTTGTTTTGCTTTGTTTTTAGATTTTATTTATTTATTTGAGAGGTAGAGTTACAGAGAGAGGGAGAGACAGAAAGAAAGGTTTTCCAACTGCTGGTTCACTCCCCAAATTGCCCCAATGGCCAGAGCGGGACTGATCCGAAGCCAGGAGCCAGGAGCTTCTTCAGGTTCTCCCACATGGGTGCAGAGGGTCAAACACTTGGGCCACCTTCTACTGCTTTCCCAGGCCATACCAGAGAGCTGGATTGGAAGAAGAGCAGACGGGACACAAACTGGTGCCCATATGGGATACCGGTGCTGCAGGTGGAGGCTTAGCCTACTGCACCACAGCACCAGCTCTGTTATTTCATTTGTTATAAGTTTTTAAAGATTTAATTATATATGTAATTAAACTTATATGTAATTATATGTAATGGTAAATGTTTTCAAATTTTCTTTTTATTCTTTGCCAACTTTGGTAAAATGAGTTCATCAGACATTCACCAATATTATCTGATCAAATGCTTTGGTGTAATAGTTATATATTATGTTTCTCTGTTTTTGAAGACTGTAGATTTATAGCTACAGCTACACTTTTGCTTCTGAAATTGGTAATATGTGCTTTCTCATACTTTTGTTCTTAATATATATTTTGTTTTTTTAAATTGTATTATCCTTACTAAAGAACCAATTTTGGCTTTGTTGATTTTTAATGTTTTCAATTTCATTGATTCTACTCGATTATCTTTTTACTTTCTATTCTGGTTTTAACTTGTTCTTTTTAAAATATTTTTAAAATTTATTTCAAAGACAGAGTTACACAGAGAGATAGAGCCAGAAAGAGAGAGAGGTTTTTCATTCTGCTGGTTCACTCCCCAGATGGCTGCAATGACCAGAGCTGAGCTGATCCGAAGCCAGGAGCCAAGAGCTTCTTCTGGGTCTCCCACACAGGTGCAGGGGCCCAAGGAGCTGGGCCCCTGCTTTCCCAGGCTGTAGCAGAGAGCTGGATCGGAAGTGGAGCAGCCAGCCCCACTGTGGGATTCCGGCACTGCAGGCTGGGGCTTTAACTCGCTGCACCACAGCGTCAGTCCTTGTTCATATTGCTTCATTTAATGTTGTAAGGTTGAGACCAAGATGAATAATTTTAATACATTTACTTTTCTCATATAAGCATCAACAGCTATACATTTCCCTCTTAGTACTGCTTTGTCCTTTACTAAATGTGGTATGTTGTATTTTTTTTAACTTATTTAGTAGATATAAATTTCCAAAGTACAGTTTATGGATTACAATGGCTTTTTCCCCTCCATAACTTCCTTCCCATCCGCCACCCTTTCATCTCCCGCTCCCTCTCCCATTCAATTTTGATTATCTTTATATACAGAAGATCAATTTAGTATATATTACATAAAGATTTCATCAGTTTGCCCCCACACAGAACACAAAGTACCAAACTGTTTGAGCACTAGTCATATCATTAATTCACATTGAACTACACATTAAGGACAGAGATCCTACATGGGGAGTAAGTGCACAGTGACTCTTGTTGTTGACTTAACAAACTGACACTCTTCTTGGGACTTTTCCTTGTGTTATGACTATATAAAGGATGTTTTAATTTTAAAAATTTGGATCCTTTGTTGTCAGAGAATATTCACCATGATATTTAAAATTTAAAAATTTATTTAGTATTCAATATGGCTCAACACAGGGCTCATCTCTTGCACATTCCATATTCATTCAAATAAAGTATATTTTGCTGTTGTTTGGGATAGAGTTCCATACATCTCAATTAGATCACTAAGTGATGATGATATTATTTTATTTTTTTCATTAACTTTATTGACTTTTTTTGCCAGTTGCTAGGAATGGCATGGAGCCAATAATGATTATAGATTTACTTTTTGTCCTATAATTCTGTTAGAGTCTGTAATTCAAATTTTAAAACATATTATTGGGGAGGGGTGGTTTGCATTGAGTTTCAGTGGGTTAAGCTGCAGCCTGCACAACTGGCATATCCATCCTATATGAGCACCAGTTTGAGTCCTGGCTCTTCCACTTCTGATCCAGCTCCCTGCGAATGTACCTGGGAAAGCAGCAAAGATGGTCAAAATACTTGGGCACCTGTCACCTACATGAGAGATCTAGATGAAATTCCTGGCCTTGACTTCAGCTGGGCCTAGCCCCAGCTATTAGGGCCATTTAGGGTATGAACCAGGGGAGAGAAGATCTTTCTCCTTTTGCTCTCTCTCAAACTCTACCTTTCAGATAAATAAATAAATCTTTAAAAAATACACTGCGATACAGATTACATGCCCTTTAATCATTATGCGCTGTCTCTTTTTATAGCTGGTAATATTGCTTGCCTTGAAGTCATGTTTTTTATCAATATAGTCACATTAACTTTCTGAAGCATATTGTTTGTATGGTACATATTTTTCTTTCTTAAAAAAGATTTATTTATTTATTTTGAACATCAGAGTTACAGAGAGAAAGGGAGAGACAGAAAAAGGGATCTTCCACTCATTGGTTCATTTTCCAGAGGGCTAAATGGCCAGGGCTGGGCCAGGCGGAAGCCAGGAGCCAGAAGTCAAAACACTTGGGCCATCTTCCACTGCTTTCCCATGCCATTAGCAGGGAGATTAATCACAGTGGAACAGCCAGGACAGGAGAGGTGCTCATATGGGTTGCACGTGGCAGTTTACCCCTATGCTATAACACCAGACCCAGGTATGTGTTTTTAATCTATATTTGTCTTTACATTGAAAATATGTCTTTTCTAGAGAGCAATGAATCAGCATTTAAAAAGCTTTCTAATAATTAGGATTTGATTGTGGTACATGACACATTTACATTTATTTGCTATGTGACACATATGTTTTTATGTTTCTTGTTCATCCTTTTCTATCTTGCTTTGGGTTTATGGAAAAAAAAAGAAAAAGAAAAACCAACCAAGTGTTGTTTCCCTATAAACTTTTATTTGTAATCCATTGAATTAATTTTAGTGATTGCCCTAATGATTATAATATGCCTCCTTAATTTAGCACAACCTTCTTAAGAACTAATATTTTTTGTAAATAGTAACAGTGAACATACTAGTCCTTTGTGCTATTATTGTCATATGTTAACATTATGACACAAGTATAATTTAATTTTTGTTTCAAATAATTGTTTTAAATATATAGCAACATTTTAACCATTTCTAGTAACGTTTTAATCTTTTTCTTTTCTATGTATTTCAGTTTCCTTTTCCTGTCTTTTCGAATAGAAAACATTTTTAGCATATCTTGCAGTGCAGTTCTGCTAGTAATAATTTACTCCAGTTTCATTTACCCCATAAATGTTTTCTTTTGACTTAAATTTTGAAAGATGTCTTAAATAGATGTGCAATTCTCTTATGATATCTCCTTACTTTAATACTGTTAAAGATATCATTATATTCCCCCTAGCCTCCATCAAGACTGATTTAAAGTGGCTTGGCATTCTTAATACTTTCTTACTTGTCTGTAGTGATACAATGTGCCTGTTTTTCTCTTTCTGCTTTTAAGGTCTTTTCTTTTCTCTTATTTTCTCTCCTTCCCTCTCTCTCAAACATACCATATACATAAATAGGGACTGTTCCCTATGTTATTTATTCAGCTTGAAGTTTGCCAAACTTCTCAAACTTGTAATGGGACAAATTTGATCACATTTGGAAACTCTTCAGCCAGTATTTTTTCTGCCCTATTTCCTCTCTTCTATTTTGTTTACTTTGTTTTTTATTTTTATTTTTAATTAGTTTTTAAAAGAGTCGATGTGATTTGTAGATACAATTCCAAGAACTTACCCTTCTCCCTCCCACCATATTTCCTTCTCCTTTTCTTTTTTTGGGGGGAGGTGGAGTTTGATATAACATATTTAAGAATCACATTACAGTAAAAAAAAAAGGCTTAATAATTCACAGAATAAGTAGTATAGCAAATAAAAACCAAAAATATCCTAGTTTATCAGGAATAAAGACAATGGCTATAAATAATGATTGAATGGAAAAATTATTTCAGTTTTACATATATTAGAAAATTCTGTATTTTCCGAGAAGTGTCTATGGCTGTTATCATCATCAACATCATCACCACTACCATTTATTTTACTTGATTCATTTGGTCAGATAGCATTTCTCATCTATCTTAAGATAACTGACTGTTAGGTTTTTGTCACTCCAAATATAATGTTAAACTTTTCTATTTTTTTTTTTTACTTAATATATTCTATCTAAGTGTTTAGTTCTTTTTTAAATTTGCTACATCTATGTTGAAATTTTGTCTGTTTACTTATTAATTTATTTTTCTTTTAATTTTCTGTATATATTTATAAAGTAGTACTAAAGTCTTGAGCAATACAAATAAGTTTAAGGTTTCCTTTTGGCAGTGGCGCCTTAGGATAAGTCCTCTCTTAAGACACCCACATCCCAGATTGAAGTGCCCAGAGTCAAATCTAGCCTCTGCTTCTGATCCAGCTTCCTGCTAATGTGCCTGGGAGACAGGAAATGATGGCCCCGGTATTTGGGTTCCTGCTTGCCACCCACGTGAAGGAAACACATGGAGTTCCAGGCTCCTGGGTTTGGCCTGGCCCAGATCCAGACGTTCCAGGCATTTGAAGGGTGAATCAGAAGATAAAAGATCTCTCTCTTTCTCCTTCTCATTTTTTTACATAAATAATTAAGCAAATCGTTGCTTAAATTTCTTTCCTTTAATTTTTATCCTTAATTTGGTTCCCCCTCGGCCATAGAGGTAATGACTGTATGTATTTGTACAGATTCTATTTATATGTCTATATATGCTGTAAGAGCATAATAACACCAAAAATTATTTTAAATTAAATTATTTACCTACTTGAGAGTCAGAGAGAGGAGAGAGAGACACAGACAGACAAGGTTCCCACTGACTGGTTCACTCCCCAAAAGCCTGCAATGACCCAAGCTGGGAAGCTGGCAATCAGTGTCTCAACCCAGGTGGGTGGCAGGTACTCATCTATTGGAACCATCACTTCTTCTTCACACTCTACACGTTAACAGGGACCAGAATCAAGAGTAGAGCTAGGACTTGAACTCTGACATGGGATGCAAGTGTCCCAACTGGTAGCTTACCTACTAAGCCAAATACCCATCCCAATAATACTAAAAAATGTTTATAAGACCAACTAAGCTAAAAAGCCTCATTAGTTATTCAATTCCATTATACAAATTGTAGTCATTCTTCTATTTTGTTATTAATTATTAATGATATTAACCTTAAACAATGATATTAAAATGTAATGTGTTATGTACATGCCTATATTTAAGACTTCACATATGTAGTCTCAATTGATTTTATTCACAACAATTTTTTAATTTTTGACAGGCAGAGTGGACAGTGAGAGAGAGAGACAGAGAGAAAGGTCTTCCTTTGCCATTGGTTCACCCTCCAATGGCCGCTGCAGCTGGCACGCTGCGGCCGGCGCACCGCACTCATCTGATGGCAGGAGCCAGGTGCTAGGTGCTTTTTTTCCTGGTCTCCCATGGGGTGCAGGGCCCAAGCACCTGGGCCATCCTCCACTGCACTCCCAGGCCACAGCAGAGAGCTGGCTTGGAAGAGGGGCAACCAGGACAGAATCTGGCGCCCCAACTGGGACTAGAACCTAGTGTGCCGGCGCCGCAAGGCAGAGGATTAGCCTGTTGAGCCACGGCGCTGGCCTATTCACAACAATTTTGTAAAATGGATGCTATTTCCAGTTTGTGGACTAATATTCATATATTCAGAAGCATTAACTAATGTACCTATTGAAATAACTTATGCATGACAGAATAAAAATTTGAGTTTATGCCTATTCTGATGTTTTAGTCCATGTGTTTACCCATGTACTAATAGTGGTAACACATGATTCTTTAAATCATATTGGTAACAGGCATCTTTACTCTTCATCTGCCAATCTCAACAGAATTTTATTGGTTTTATAATAGTTAAAGAAACAGACTCTTTTTATCATTGATTTTCTGTATTGATTCTAGGTTTCAAGTTAGTATGCTTCTTCTTTTATCACTTTAAACTCCCTTCTGCTTATTCTGAATTTATTTTGATACATTGGTTTTTTTGGGTTCTTGAGATGAAAGTTTATACTATTGGTTAGAGATATTCTTTTTTCTTAATGAATTAATTTTTATACCTTGAGTATGATATACTTTAGCACATGTTTCTTTATCCCTTAAAAACAATATACATTCTGCTGTTGTTGGATAGAATTCTCTGTTGATTAGATCTTATTGATTAATGATATTGGATTTTTTTTTTGGACAGGCAGAGTTCGACAGTGAAAGAGAGAGACATGGAGAGATTCATAGACAGTGAGAGAGAGACAGAGAGAAAGGTCTTCTTTCCATTGGTTCACTTGTCTTTTCCATTTTACCTATTTCATTTCTAACCTGTAGTTCTAGTATTTGGCAATACATATTTTAGATACTTTGTCTTCTTGGTGGCATGTCCCTTTTATTATAATATAATTCTCCTTCTGGTCTCTGGCAATTTTCTTCACACTGAATTGGATTCTATCTGGTATTAATACAGTTCATTCTGCATTCTTTGAATAATATTTGCATGTTCTTATCTCTTCTAATTCTTCTATTTCATACCTGTCTATATCATTATATTTGTAGCAATTTTCTTGTAGCCAATATATATCTGGGTTATAGGTTTTAAATCCACTCTGAAAAATATTTAACTTATTTTTTAACTTTATACAAGTAATATCTACATTTTCCCTCATTCCACTGCAAAGAAATTCTCATGGCAAAATATTTCAATTGGGCTATTTCAACAATTTACATTTAACGTGATTTTTAATATATCAGAGCTTAAGTCTGCCATTTCAATATTTTTCTTGTTACTGCCATTTTAAAAAACAATTTCTACTTATTTATGTTCATTTTATTTGAAAGGCAGACAGATATTAAGAGCTCTTCTACCTACTGAATGACTCTATAAATGCCTGAAACAGTCAGGGTTGGGCCAGACTTAATCCAGAAACCCAGAATCCAATCTGCTTCCACATGGGTATCAAGGACCCAAGTACCTGCAACACCAATTACTGCTTCTCGGGCTGTTTGCTATCAGGAAGCCTGAATTAGAGGTGAAGCAGTCAGGCACTCTGACATGGGATGTGGACATTTCAAATGTCAACTCAACGACTGCACCTAACACCCACTCATTGCTATTTTTTTCTTAATCTTTATTTAAAAAGTTGAGTTAATTCATAACACAATTATTTCAAATAATTTGTCTTTCCTTTTTAATTCATTCCTGTGGATTTTCAAAATATTTTATGACAAAATTTTGATTTATCCATAGTGCGTTAAAATGTACTTCATTATATAAAATTCATTGGTTGCTCTAGGATTAGCATTACATTTATGTAACTTAGCACTGTTGCCTGAAGCTGTTTTTTCAATTAAAAGAAGGTGTAGAGACCTTATTTTACTTTACACATTCTCTTTTTTATTTAATTTTTTTTGACAGGCAGAGTGGACAATGAGAGAGAGAGACAGAGAGAAAGGTCTTGCTTTGATGTTGGTTCACCCTCCAATGGCCACCGCGGCCGGCGTGCTAAGGCCAGCGCACCGTGCTGATCCGAAGCCAGGAGCCAGGTGCCTGGAAGAGGGGCAATCGGGACAGAAACAGGCACCCCGACCAGGACTAGAACCCGGTGTGCAGGCGCCGCAAGGCGGAGGATTAGCCTGTTGAGCCACGGCACCAGCCACTTCACACATTCTCATCTCAACTTGCTCCATGCATAACTGCCTTACAAATATCATATAAAAATATCTGTATACATATTATACACACAGGCATGTTTATAGTGTACAGATGTGTATATATGCATGTGTATGTGTATATTTAGAATCACATCAAAGAATCATCGTTGGTTCTACAATCAAACATAATTTAGGAAAACTCAATATTGACCCATGTATTTGTTCATCCTGTTCATTTTTCCTTCCCTGTGTTCTTAAATTCCTTCTTTTATTACTTCCTTTGTGTTCAGAAAACTTCCTTTAGCTGTTTTACGGAAGGTTTAGTACTAACACATAATCTTAGTTTTATTTCATCTGTAACTTTTTATTCATCTTTAATTGTAAAAGTATGTTTTTTGGATATAGAATTTTGTTAAAGTATATTTTTTCTTGATATAGAGTTCTGGTTTGACCTGATTTTTTTTTTCTGGTTGGCACTGCAAATCCATTTTCTACCTTTGGAAAAGATCTTGCTTACGTTTTTTTACTTTTTTTTTTTTTTTTTTACTTTTCAAAAGTTTGATTCTGATTGTGTTAGTGTGGTTTTATTTGAAATAATCTAATTACTTCACTTCAATTTTTGAATATAGATTTACATAATTTGCCAAATTTTGAAAGCTTTCAACAATTTTTGAGCACATTTTAAAGGCTACCTTGCATTTTTTTCTTCTCTATTTCTCGACCTCTGATGACAAACAAATGTTAGAATTTATGTTATAATTCCACAGGGCCGTGTGTGTGTGTGTGTGTGTGTGTGTGCATATACATACACAGGTACCTAAGTATCTCTTAGGTGTTCAGGTAGGGTATTTTCTATTTGTCAATCTTTCACGTTATTGACTGTTATATTTTTCTATTTTATTGCTTAAGTTTTCTATTTCATTGATAAGACTTTCTACATTTTCATTTTTTAAAGTATGCTTGCAAATGCTCACTTTATTATGTTTTATTTGTCTTTAATAAGACCTTCATCCTATAATTCTAATATCTCTGGCATCTTAATTTGGAATCTAGTGGTTGACATTTTCATTTAGTTTACGATTTGCCTGGTTGATAATAAAGAGAAGTTTTCAGTTGAATCTAGGGTATTTGAATATTATTTAAACTTTCTGTTTTAGATGGATTCCTCTGACACAATTTCAGGAAAAGGAAATGAAGGTATAAAAGCATAGCTTTATTCCTCCCTGCTAAGAACAGAGGTTCTCCTTATTTAATTTGTAGGCTGAGCAATCTGGTCTTCATATAGTCTTCACTGTCATGATGGAGGGAGAGGCTCACTGACAGAAAATAATGCTGTGAATAAAGCCGTATGTTTCAGTCTTGTGGAATATTAGGATCAGTTCCATGTGACTCAAACTCTCGTAGAGATAGTGAAAAGATAGACTACAATGAACGGATAAGGTGAAGGCCCCAGTCATGACAAGTGAGCCACAGCGCCAACCGGAACCCTTGGTTTTCAAAGACCAAACTTCATCTACCTGGAATGGAATCATTTGACAAACTTGCTAAATACAGATTTCCTGACATTCAGTCCCCCCAAAAAAGTTTTTTTATGCAAGTGCCAAAGAATTATAATTTTAAAGGCACCCCTGGAATTATGCACCCTGGTGACTGTGAATCACTGGCATAGCTTTCAGTAAATAAGCTTAAACCTTCAAGAAAAAGAAAGTTAATATTCCATCTATAAAGAGAAAAGTGTCATGGGAATTGAAATTCTGATTGTCAATTAAAGATAATTATGATCAGAAAGAAACAGGTTTATACTTTTGAAAGTTAATATAACTACACAGGGGTTCTGGCAAGCTTGTATTTTATGATCATGAAACAAGCTTGCATAGTTAAGAAAGGTAAAACAAATGGCACAAGTGTGTAAGAACTATATGAACTCTGTGAACATTTCAAAGGACTCAGTTTATTTCTACATATAAGGTAAGAAAGAAGGGCAACTGAGTTTACTGTTTGGTAAAGAGGTAAAAGATCATTATATATCCCACATAGAATACATTCACCAAATACCAACTTAATTTCCTCAGTCACTTTGAGAAAAACATCTGCAAATAATCATGGTTAAGAAGTACTTGATATATGTAAATATAATGTGTTTATTTAATAGGATATATTTCAAAAATAAACTTAGGGGCCGGCGCCGTGGCTCAACAGGCTAATCCTCCACCTTGCAGCACCGGCACACCGGGTTCTAGTCCCGGTTGGGGCACCGGATTCTGTCCCGGTTGCCCCTCTTCCAGTCCAGCTCTCTGCTGTGGCCTGGGAGTGCAGTGGAGGATGGCCCAAGTGCTTGGGCCCTGCACCCCATGGGAGACCAGGAAAAGCACCTGGCACCTGACTCCTGCCATTGGATGAGCGCAGTGCGCCAGCCGCAGCGTGCTGGCCGTGGCGGCCATTGGAGGGTGAACCAATGGCAAAGGAAGACCTTTCTCTCTGTCTCTCTCTCTCACTGTCCACTCTGCATGTCAAAAAAATAAATAAAATAAAAAATAAATAAATAAGCAAAAATAAACTTAGAAAATGTTTTGCTGTAAACACAATACTGTTTTATATGAGTAAGCATATTTTCTGATGAGATGTTTTATAATGTTTATCAAATTCTGAAGATATTATGATACCAAGTGGCTTAGCATATCATGTTGCCTTTTAAAGTATAAAAGTTTATAATGCTTAAAAGACACAGATAACAAATTGTGCTACTTTTGAATAATTTTCAACAAGATTTTTTTTCTTTAGGAAAAGTTCATTGAGCATCTATCGCCTATCTAATGCAGGAATTACAAGGACAAATAAAAAGATACTCATATTTATTCCCAAGAAGTACACATACTAAAATCAGAGGGACAAATTATGCAATAGTGATAATAATAGTTGTCCTCTGCTATTTCTGACAGCAAGATGAAGGATCAAATAAATGTATTAATTTCTAATTATTGCCTAAGCCAATAATGTTGTTGAATTTAGATGTTCTTCCTTCATGGAAGCCATCATCAGCTACAATGTGTGCTTAGAGTTCACATCTCATGTTTTATAATAGGAACTCAGAGTAGGTGATGATTAGAATTAACTTATTCTTTTAATCAAGACATCAGGTTTTCCTTAAGATTCTAGATGATTAAACAATGGTTACAAGATTTAATTTAGAATGTCCTAACTTTTATTACTTGCTAAAACTGTACATTACTTTCAAAACAGACACACAGACAAACACACCATACTTTTACCTTTCACTGTATTAGTTTTTCTGAATAATAAGCATCAAGAACCAAATATTTAAAGCTTCAGAGAAATTTTTAAGAAGCCATAAAGATTTTCTTTACTGAAATTTAGAATATTAATTTTCATCCAATCTGTAACATTCCAGGAGGAAGGAACATTTGTGCATACCACTACTCCTTGTGTTATGTTCATCTTACTGAATCACATCAAAAATTAAAATTGCATGTAACATGACTATGAAAGAAATACATGCATAAATTAAACAGACAAGATATTCTAACAAAAGAAATTTGCATGCAAGTTTATGTCCATGAACATGAGAATTTAGTTAACAGTGAAATCCTGAAGCGTATTCTCATGACAGAATGAATCTATTAGTGTAGTCAAGTATTTGCAGGCTTTATTCATTTCCAAACACTTTATTAATGCCGGAAACAAGACAATTCCTGACTTGTAATAGAACAAACCACCCCAAAACATCTGGCATACTTACACACTTCTCGCTGTCAAATACATAGCACAAGTGTTTATTTGACTCAGAATCTTTGCATATGAAAGTGAATATCCTCTTGTCAGTTTTATCATCTGCACAAAATGAGATTCTATGAAGCTGGCAATTGTGTTGGACTTCCTGTGAACACAGATGGAAAGAAATACAGTTGATGGGATCTTTTTCCATCTTCTGAAACACCCGCTTGAGTTAATGAGATATAACACATGAATTCAGAAGTGTAAAAAATCATCTGTCAAGCTTTGGTTTTAGAATTATTTGCACCCCAAACATAAACAAGCACGTAATGGATATGGCCCTCCTGACTTAGGATTAAGCTAAAATATTCATTTCAAGAGTGCTTGGAAAAATATAAGCATAATAGAAAAGGATCAAAGTTACACAGACTCTGAGCTACAGTCTTAAGATATCGTATACTTTAAATCTTGCAAGTTATATTAGAACATTGAAACCCACAGAGATTAAGACATAACCAAAAAGTTACATAAATTAGGAAAATCCTTTTTAACCAGAACTCTTTTATTTTTATTTCTCTGCTACTAATCCTATTACAGTTGCTAATGTACTTTCATTTGCGCACACTTTCATGCAACGCATGCCACTATGTCGTACTTAGTTTTCTTACTGAATTTTATTTTACGTATATTTTTTAAAAGAATTGTTTTATTTATTTGAAAGACAGAATTACAGAGAGAGGTGCAGACAGAGAGAGGTTTTCCATTCCACTGGTTCATTCCCCAAATGATCACAACTGCCAGAGCTGAGCTGATCTGAAGCCAGGAGCCTCCTCTGGGTCTCCCACGAGGGTGCAGGGGCCCAAGGATGTGGGCCATCCTCTACTGTTTTCCCAGGCCATAGCAGAGACTTGGATCAGAAGAGGAGCAGCTGGAACTAGAACTGGTGCCCACATGGGATGCCGACGCTGCAGGCTGGGGCTTTAACCACTGCGAAATGGCCCAGTCCCACTTACCTTCTTGACTACGCATACACTCTTGAAACTTCTTTGTCTAGGAGTGTCAGTTTATGACCTCTGTAACATTTTTAATTGAACAGTAGAGAGGAAGGCCTACATGATTGAAACAACCTTGCTAATTAGTAGAAAGACAAATACTGCAATCAGGTAAATATGAGAGTAATTTTAAAAATTTGTGGAAAATGACATTAAAATGTTTATTTTGGTGTGAAATTGCTTTTGATATTCACGTATAACTTTTCTATAATATACATGTTCCATGAAATTTTTGAAGGTCCCTCATAGGTACAGTTGCCTTTCTCTCCCTGTCTCTCCATGTCTCTCTTTCATTCTCAAGCACAAACACAAAATTATAAAACATATGTAAAGTGTAAAATTACTTAGATAAATTTTAAAATTATTGGTTAAAATATCGGCAGTTGACATTTGTATTATTTACTCACTCCTCACAGTTTTATGAAACATGTTTAATGTAGATAAGTATGTTTTTATTTTACTATGACTGATGCAAATGAGTAGAAATATCAGTCATTCTATTTTCTATTGTATTTATAAATATCTTTTTGTAAAGTAAATTGAAATTCTAAGAATACCAATCAGAAACTCAGGCAACCCACTCGGTGTAGTAGGTGTTTGAATATTGAAATGGAAGTAATTCTGGTTTTCATCCAAGGAGAACTGGCTGCATGTCTCGTCACAAGCTTTACTTTAGATCAGATCTACTAATGTTTCTCTAATGTGATTTCAAACAATCTGTAGTATAAATACCTGGGGTGTCCGCTATAAAATTTTCTGTCGTCACCCCAGTGAGACTTGCAAGTCTCCTGATCAAAACGAGTAATGCTGTTATAGTGAAGAACCTTATCTTTTTAAGCTCAGAGTGATACACAAGTTTGCTACGATTTGATCTACCACTCTGATTCACATGATTATTTATCAGACTAAAAATGAATACATAATATAGGATAGACAGACTTGCTTTGCAAGGATACAAATTAAATTGAGGAAGTACAATATATGGTTGTAGTATTTATTGGACTTATTACATAGCCTAATCTATCTGTTTCAATTGAACGGAGATACAGTACCAAAAGAGAGGGATTCACTCCAGGTTTTTCATACAGCCATGTTCTTTTTATTAGTACTTACGTAACTACCAATTTTGTCTCAGAGTATACTTTCCTATATTTTTCCAAGTGACTTTGAAACTCACATTCTTTTTCATTTGTTGTAATGGTAGTATAGTCAACTGAACAATAACCCTCAACCACAATATAATTTTCAAACATTGAGAGAAAGTCAACATTAGTTTATCGATCATATGGCCATGTTAATTATAGGTAATGAGGACATATCATTGGTAATAAATATAGATAAAGGATTTCTTTTCTCTGTTTATAGGAAACATGCCAAACACACTGGTTAAGTAGCTGGTAATGGAATCTACATTTGTTCTTATTCATTCACTAATCAGTATGATCACAGAAAGCCTTTGGTTATGAACAGTGGGAATCATCCTAATATTTGTTCAGATTAGCAAAGATATCTTCCTACCTTCCTTCCCACACACACACACACAAAAGACTAGGAAGCTGACATTGCAAGTTCTGTACTTTTCTGAGATTTTTTTATTGTTGCTGTGATAGATACTTATGATCTTAAATGTAATAGACACAACAGAGACTTTGGGACACAGTAAACCACAGTGAGAAAACACAAGTCCTTTAATGCTGGTAATATTTTATAAGAGTTGTGACAAAAGATCATTAAACACTCTTATCTGCAAGTTATCAATAGCACCAGTTTGCAGCACTACATTGTCTTCATGTGGGGGACAAGTAATAACAGTAGAAAGGGGAAAAAAAAGAAAAGAGAAAGCAAAACACCTCTCAGGGCCTTGCTGAGATGGCTTTCTCCTTCATTTCCACCCATCCAAGTGAGAAAGAAAAATAAAGGCCCTATTTTCTATAAAGTCCTCATTAGATTAATCATGTGTTTTAAAATCATGCCCCATGCATGTATACACAACAATTTGTACATTTATTTAGGACCAACTATATTTTATTTTTCCTTAAATTACAACTTTTCCTAAAACAAAAGGAAGGACAGATTTTGGCAATGAGGTCTATTGCATGTAGCCACCAAAGGTGCACTACACCAGATCTCCTCAAGGTTGATGTGCAAATGAACCACTGGGTTTCCTTTGAAACTGCAGATAGAGATTCAGTATTTCTGATACAGAGTCCAAAGATCCTAACATTCACCCAGTAGATTTTTTTTTTGACAGGCAGAGTTAGACAGTGAGAGACAGAAAGGTCTTCCTTCTGTTGGTTCACCCCACAAATGGCTGCTATGGCGGGCGTGCTACGCCCATCCCAAGCCAGGAGCCAGGTGCTTCCTCCTGATCTTCCGTGTGGGTGCAGGACCCAAGCACTTGGGCCATCCTCCACTGCCTTCCTGGGCCACAGCAGAGAATTGGCCTGGAAAAAGAGCAACCTGGACAGAACCGGCATCCCAACTGGGACTAGAACCCGGAGTGACGGTGCCACAGGCAGAGGATTAGCCTAGTGAGCCGTGGCGCCAGCCCACCCAGTAGATATTGATGCTGCTGTTCCACAGACCACGCTTAAATGGCAGGAAAGTACTTGCTAGACTACTGCAGAGTTGCAGACCAGGGGAAAATATTTTCATTATCTGTTTGCAATGCAGGGTTACCTTTGGCTTCCAATTAAATCAATATTATGAATAAGCATGCTACATTATTAGGGAAAAGATTTAATAACATGTACTTGTAAAATAACTGGAGTTGAATGTTAACCAGTTTTCCCCAACTCTTCTTGCTTAAACAACAGCTCTGAGGAACTGTGCATAAAGTATTATTATACTAATTTACTAGGGCAGCTATAACAAGTAGCACAGATTGGGTTGGTTATACAACAAAATTTGATTACTCATGATTCTTAAGGTTAGAAGTCCAAGATCAAAGAGTCAGTCACTTTGGTTTCTCTGGGGCTCTCTCCTTGGCTTGTAGATGGTTGCTTCTCTCTTATGTTGTCATTTGAAATTTCCTCTGTGTGAGCATCCCTACTGTTTCTTCCTCTTCTTACAAGGTCATCAGTTATATTGAGTTAATATCCCACCCCAAAGGTCTTACTTCTCCTTGATTACCTCTTTAAAGTCCTAGTCTCCAAATACAGTGAGATGGTAGAGAAAGACTACAACATAGGGATTTTGGAAAGAAGCATTTTAGTCCACACCAAGTATATTTATCAATTTTGATTCTATAATAGTTAATATATCTATGAATATTTTATTGGATTTGTATGGGGCAAAAAAGGAACATTGGGTTTATATTATGTTATAGGCTGAGTTGTGTTCCCATAAAATTCATATGTTGAAGCCCTAGCCTTCAGTACATCAGAATGTGACAGTATCTGGAATGTCAAGTTAAAAATGCTGGCAGTCACAACCCTGAGCTTGTCTCCATTCCCTGAATTCTGCAACCTGCAACTTAACTTTGTATTTAAACCAACCAAAACCTCACTTAGCTGTAGAATGAACAGCTGAGTTTCAGCCAGTCACAGGCAGAGTTCAATACATCAGGCCCAAATAATGCAGATGCCCAGCAGCAGTCCATGCGGTGACTCCCCTACTTTGCCTCGCCAGGGTCTACAGAAGCCTCTTCCAGGTTGGGTGGTGCTGTAGAAACTTCTTTTAGTTCCAAGTACTTCAGAGTCAGGAATTGTTTGTTCCACTAGATTCTGCTAAATCTAATCTGTCTAAATTTGTTCTTTAAACAGGTGATAAAAGCATCTAAAAAAGATAAGGTAAAATGAGGCTGTTCGTGTAGTCTCTGATCCAATCTGACCAGTGTGCTTGCAAGAAGAGAAAAGAGGACGTGTAAACACATACCAGACCTGTGTATGCAAAAAGGATGAGCATTTAAATGGGCATCCAGGAGACAGCTGTCTGCAAGCAGAGGGCAGAGGCCTCGGGAAAAAAGCAAAAAAGCCCTAGTGACATCTGGATCCTGGTCTTCCAGCCTCCAGAATGGTGTGAAAATACATGTCTATTGTCTAATCCACTTTGTGGTATTTTTTGGCAGTTCTAGGAAACTAATACAAGGCAATTATGTCTACAGGAAATAAAATACAAGACAATACAGGACATTTTAGTAAACAACACAGATGTTTACCTTGTTTCCCAAACACTGAACCACACTGAAGATATCTTTTCACAGTACATGCAGAAAAATTCCCTAATGCAAGCCCAAATGCTGAATAGTCTTAATATAACTTATTACATTCCAAACACAGGCTGAATGTTAGACTACTTGCAAATTAATTCCAAAAGCTTTTTTTCCTCTTATAATGATATAGCGTTTTAAATTGTCATTAACTCAGAACGGTTCAAATTGGTAAAACACTTAAAATATTCATATAAATCAGGATATAATTATAATTAATTAAAGAACAGAATGCTTTTGGCACTCAAAAATAAGCCTTACCTTTGTTTTGGGTTCTAGAATTTTTACTCCATAAATAGATATTTGTAATTCAACTTTAGGAATTTTCTGGCCTTCAGATTTCTTGATATGTCTTGCAAACTACAAAAGAGAGGTTATTCACAAAACTATAATCCTGTTTCTGTGGAGAATGAGCACAAACAAATACACATTTGGGATTCACATTCAATGTCACTTTCACTCAACGAATTCTAGCCCATTTTTAAGTATTTTATAAAAATAGTATAAAACTACTTAAAATGAGAGTAACCTATCAATATAATTCAGATTGTTTTCAATAACCTTTTAAAAACATAATTTATAGTGCAATTCTTTCATGATTCTTAAAAAATTTTATTCATACAAGACACTTTAGACAAAAAGAAACATGTTCGGGGAAGCTGAGCAGAGAATCATTTATTTTTCCATGGATCTTCTGCTTTTACTACCTTCAGACATCCTGCATTCCACAGCTGCTGGATATGCCAACTTTGCCATTTCCAAATATTTACCTAGTTTGATATACTGTCCTAGCCAATCATTTCAATGAATGAAAACAGACAGATTATTGTATCCAAAGTGAAGCTAAGAATTAAAGTAATTATCTCAACTACAAGATTCTAGTACAGGGGTATTCATTGGGTCTAGAGGTTGAGACATGGTTGAGAGGCCCACATCCCATACTGCAGTGCCTGGTTCCATGCCTGGCTCTGGCTCTTGATTCCACCCCTGTTGATACAGACTGTTGGAAGTGGTGATGGGCCACCTAAGTGAGCTCCTGTACTCATGTGAGAGACCCAGATTGAGGTCTAAGCTGCCAGCTTTGACCCAGACCTGCTCCATCTCTCGCGGGCATTTAGGGAGTAAACTGTAGTTTGGAGCCGTGTCTGTCTTTGTGTGTCTCTGCCTCTCAAATAAATGAACAAAAAATTGTAAAAGAAATGAAAAGATGATGCAGTATGAATCTAGACTCAGCCTAAAATTATTATCTTTTAGAAAACTTTTATTTAATAAATATAAATTTCAAAAGTAGAACTTTTGGATTATAGCAATTTTTCCCCCATAACCACCATCCCACTGGCAAACCATCCCATCTCCTACTCCCCTTCCCTTCCCATTGTTCATTAAGATTCATTTTTAATTATCTTTATATACAGAAGATCAACTTAGCATATACTAAGTAAAGATTTCAACAGATTGCACCCAGACACACAAAGTATAAAGTACATTTGAAGACTAGTTTTACCATTAATTCACAGAGTACAACACATTAAGGACAGATATTCTACATGGGGAGCAAGTGCACAGTGACTCCTGTTGTTGATTTAACAAATTGACACTCTTATTTATGACGTCAGTGATCACCCAAGGCTCTTGTCATGAGCTGCCAAGGCTGTGGAAGCCTCTTGAGTTCACAAACTCCGACTTTATTTAGACAAGGCCATAATCAAAGTGGAAGTTCTCTCCTCCCTTCAGAGAAAGGTACCTCCTTCTTTGATGGCCAGTTCTTTCCGCTAGGATCATACTCACAGAGATCTTTCATTTAGGTCATTTTTTTTCCAGAGTGTCTTGGCTTTCCATGCCTGAAATACTCTCATGGGCTTTTTAGCCAGATCTGAATGCCTTAAGGGCTGATTCTGAGGCGAGTGCTGTTTAGGGCATTTGTCACTCTATGAGTCTGCTGTGTATCCTGCTTCTCATGTTACGTCGTTCTCTCCTTCCTAATTATATCAATTATTGTTAGTGGACGGTGGTCTCATTTATATGATTCTTTTGACACTTAATCTTATCTTTATGATCAGTTATGAACTTAAACTGATCACTTCAACTAGTGAGATGGCATGCCACCCTTATGGAACGGAATTGGAATTCCCTGGCACGTTTCTAGCTCTACCATTAGAGTTAAGTCCAAGTGAGCACATGCCAAACTGTACATCTCCTGCCTCTCTTATTCCCACTCTTATATTTAACAGGGGTCAATTTTCAGTTAAATTTAAACACCTAAGAATAACTGTGTGTTAATTAAAGAGTTTAACCAATGGTATTAAGTAGAACAAGAAAATACTAAAAAGGATAAAATAGTTAGCTGTTCCTCAACAGTTAGGACAAGTGCTGATCAAGTCATTGTTTCTCATAGTGTCAGTTTCACTTCTACAGGTTTCCTTTTAGGTGCTAAGTTAGTTGTCACCAATCAGGGAGAACATATGATATTTGTCCCTTTGAGACTGGCTTATTTCATTCAGCATGATGTTTCCCAGATTCCTCCATTTTGTTGCAAATGACAGGATTTCATTTTTTTATTGCTGTGTAGTAATCTATAGAGTACATATCCCATAATTTCTTTATCCAGTTTCCTATTGATGGGCATTTAGGTTGATTCCAGGTCTTAGCTATTGTGAATTGAGACAGCGTAGAATTATAAAAGCTGTATCTTGAAAACATAAAGAATTACCTGTGCTTTTATACTAATATTTATTGTACCTTCTCATTGAATTAGTAAATAAACATACATTATATATGGAGGGTGCACGTGTGTGTGTGTTTGTGTGTATGCTATGAGGTTGGTTTATATTTGCTTATTATGTTGTGTTACAAAATCAAAAAGAAAATCAAGGTATTCAGGCTTTTAAGGAGAGATAGAGCCTTTCTCTTGGCATTGCTAGATTTGGTGGTGGCGAAATGGAAAGAATCCAGCTAAATTTGAAAATTAAGCAATGAATATGTTTTTAAAAACTTATTTTAGTGGGGCCAGCACTGTAGTGCAGTGGGTTAATCCACATCTGCAACATTGGCATCCCATATAGGCATGGGTTCAAGACCTAGCTGCTCCCATTCAGATCCAGCTCCCTGTTAATGTGCCTGAGAAAGCAGTGGAAGATGGTCCAAGTACTTGGGCTCCTGCACCAATGTGGGAGATCTGGTTGAAGCTCCTGGCTTCAGCCTGGCCAAACCTTGGACATTGTAGCAATTTGGGAAGTGAACCAGCAGATGAAAGATTCTCTCTCTCACTAATCTAAGTCTGCCTTTCAAATAAATAAATAATATTTTAAAACTTATTTTAGAATATATAGAAATATACACCATAAACAGACAACATACATACATATGTATGCTACATAGTATGAGGTTGTTCCATGAAATATTTGGGACATATTTACATTAAAAAGAGTTATCTATTATTTACCTGAAATTCAAAGTAACAGAATATTGGTTTTATCTGGCAACTCTACTGTCTCACTACTTCCCTTCTTTCTCTCCTCTTCCATCTTCTTTTTAAGAAGTGGACAGAAAACTATTAGGGGAAATAAATGGGATTTTTCACTCATCTTTCATGGATTCAGAAAGTTGCTTCCTACCATAACACTCTTCCACCATATAGGTCATTCTAACTTGAGTCAAAATAGATGACATGCAGAGCAGGGAAGGGCTCCATTTCTCTTGTGTGCCGTATTTATTTGCATTGTGCATTTCACTCTAATTCAGGGCAGATGTGAGTACACATGGTATAGGTCAGTCCCGCAGCCGAGAGCAGTTAAAAGTCTTTTTCTCCTTTCATGGCTTTGCATGCTGTGGAGAGTAACATAATTAATGCATGTGTGAATGCCCTTGAAGTGTCTGCCTTTATATCCTGGGGAGTACCATTTGTTTTATTCCATTTTGGGTGGTAGAAGTGTTCGGCTTGCTGTCCTGCTCTGAATGCAGGCTGCTAGGTTTTTTCTTTCTGTCTCTCTCTTTTCCGTTTTCTGTCCTGTAGTCTCACATTCTGCATGTAATTCCGCTAGCTGTGCCAGAGGTTTTTTTTTTCTTGTCTTTAAGAAACTTGTTTTCCTTCAGTGCAGACCTTTAAAAATGATCCCCCCTTTCTTCCAAAGAATGTGCATTCATTTTGTTTCTTCTTCATCATCTGCTTGTTGATTTGGTGAAATTAAATGATTTGGATGTCTTTCACATATGAAGGCTGACTAAACAAATTAACTGCATGTGAAATTATCTGAACAGAGAGCAACTCCTGTGGTGGGTTGCAAAAGCTTTCTAAGCTTGCTTCCCTGGTGCTGCTCTTTTCCAGAAACAGACAATGAGCAGTGGCTTCTGAGGTCCCACATCTGGACACAAGCATCCCTGTGACCTCTACAAGGATTGCACAACCTTTTTGTTTCCAAAAAATCTACCAAAAAATCACTAATAGCTTATCTGTTGAGAAGGAAAGAAAGAAACAAAAGAAGGAAGGAAATAGGGGTCAGAGGCAGAAAAAACGAAGAAGGATAAGAAGGAAGGGAGGAAGGAGGAGAGAGAAGAAGGGATGGAGGAGATGTCGGACAAGGAGGCGAAGAAAAACTAAAGCATAAAATATCTAATCTTGGGATGTTGAGTCATACGCTTTATATCAGGACAAGATAATCTTGTTCAAAGACCCTTCAGAGATCATCCAATTTTCCCACTTCACAGATGAAAGAAATGAGTCCCAGAGAAGCTATTAATCTTAATCATAAAATGGGTGTGTAGCAACTAGGCCTGGAACTAGTTTTGCAGATATGCACTAAATAAACCTTTTATTTTACACAGATAATATTCTGTATCTAAAAAACAATATCCCAGATATATTGTCATATTTATATCAAGATTTCTACTGGTTATACCACTTGACTCTTGAACATTGTTGCAGAAGTCTAATGGCTAAAGTTATATTCATTCAATCTATATTTAAAGGGCTTAATATTCTCTTCTCTGCCTCTCCATTTTTTCTTGAAATTCGAGCTTACTGCATTCCATAGATTGCATGGCTACCTATAACTCTCCAAGACAGTTGCCTGCTTGTAGACTTTAGTTTTGTCCCTAAATACCACTGACTTATATTTGGAAGACATTATGATCAATTTATCTTATATTCTTTACCTTCCTGAATTATTATTAATATTTGAAGGGCCCTTTTCAGATTCCTTTGACTTTTTGCTTCAGTGGATTCATGTATTGGTAGTTCTGAATAGAAACAGTGAACTACCATTAAAATGTGAATATAATACTCCTGTGAAAAATACTCAGAGGAGGAGAAACATGCACATGGTGGAAAATGCTTTAGATAAAATAAACAAAACCAAGCCTTTGACACAACAAAGTGAGAGAGAAAGATGATGTAGTACTCAAAATACTTAAATGTGACACTGCTAAGTCGATTTCTTAAAAGAAAATGCAAAGATAGCACTACTGAGTTTCAAAGTCATTATCGCAAAATTTCCATTCATTCATCAGAATACGTTTAATAAAGTGAAATCTAACTGATACTAATAATCTAACAGATACTATCAGGAAAGAAAACTAACATACTACTTTTGGCTTATGATTCTGGGCTACTATTCTTCTTTGTGGTTCATACTTAAATTGCTAAAATATTCATAACAACCCTGTGGAGAAGTCATTAATGCTTATATAAAGTTATGTTAAACTAAAGATTTTGTTAATTAAATAGCTGTTTGAAAGATAAAAGAGTGTTATGCTGCACAGAGTGAGCTTGAAATACTAGGCTGAGGCTTAACAGCACTTACAATAATTCCCAAAGGCCACATTTTTCTCAAAGGAACTTTCCCTAGTAATCTCCCAAGGCAAGGGGTAAATTTAAGTCTATTTACCAATACTTATTCATATGCAAACATCACAAGATTTTTAAAGAAATACATTGAGTTGTCTGACATTTGTACTAGTTGGATTAATAAAAGTAAATAAATCAACATGGAAAATTAAGTTCATTACAGTAAAAATACTATTGAATGCACAGAAATTGAAGGTGTTTATAAATTACTACTTTTTAATTTGCTATGTTCCTAATTCTCAGGCAAAAACATGGTCTAGAAGCAGGAATTGCTGAATATAACTGAAAAATATAAAAGTTGTTTTGACAAATATAGAGTTTAAAATTAAAAACTAAACTTAAACAAATCATTGCTTTAATCAAAATAAATATAAATTTCCATGAAATGACCAAAAATATTTTAAAAATCTAAATTAATTTTTCTGAAAGGTAAAAAGGCATTAGAAAATATAAAAGTGTAACATTGAGAAATTATTTGTTTTCCATTATCTTATGTTATTTTCCATTTTTAATTCTTACCTGTCCTCAGCTAATGCATTAACAAGCAAATATACAAATAGAACAAAATATATACAAATATAACAAAATAGAAAAAAAAATAAACAAAATGTTACCTTCTGTGAGAAATAAAGTGAAATAATAAACATGAAAAAGCAGTAAGAATATATATATATTTAAGAAAAACAATCGAGAAAATAAAATAAGAATGTGTGTACATGGTAAATTTATTTTTAATAGAGCAATAGCACCATCTACTGGCCAATGTTACCTAACAAGAAAACTATAAAGGAACCAGTTGACATTTGAAAAATAAATGTAAATATTCTTAGTATACTTTAATTGTAGACTCAGACCCCTGACACAATAAAAAATATTAAAAGTAAAATGTGTAACAACATTGTTTTACTCATTCTCATTGGTGCATGAATCAATATACTTTGCAAATCAACAGAGTAAAAATTGCTTCTCAAATACATATTTTTCCAGAAGACACTTGAAAAAGAAATTACTATCAACTAAGCATTCACTTGAAAACTATAGTAAATCATTTTTATCTTATTATAAGTCCTTTTCCTTTATTAGCAGTATGCATTTTAAATAGAAAATTCTACACTGGAGCCCTAAAATATCCCACAAAAAATGTATGTAGACCAGCCATTGTTTGAAAAGTATTTCAGTTCAAATATCTCCTTACATTTCAACTATTCATCATATAATTAGATCCTTTTGGCTTTGGGTAGGCTGAATAATGAACTCCTGTATACAGAGAAACACTAACTGTAAACACCATTGTACTTTTATAAAATATTCTGATTGTTGCGAAGTTGAACTCCTAGTGCTCATTTGAAACACTCTGAGACCACTGAAATAAAATTATATTCTAACCTGCCTCCATAAACTTCGAGACTTCTTAAATCTTCTCTTTGTGTTTAAAATTACTGGCCAAGCAAGGGCAAATATAAATTTATTTCCTAATGATTACTGAAAAGAAATTGGTGGCCAGTACATTTTTTTTTTCAAAATGAGGCTGATATTATCAAGAACCTTTAGAATATTTACTTAAGATAATTAGGTAAAATACACATTAAATGGTAGAATAAAAGTATCACCTGCCTTTATTTCTTCACCCAGAATACAAACCACCCCATTCAATTTGTTCTCTATTTAAACATGCTATGGATTCTAT
The DNA here is from genome assembly GCA_949820135.1 of Sylvilagus floridanus. Taxonomy (NCBI): domain Eukaryota; kingdom Metazoa; phylum Chordata; class Mammalia; order Lagomorpha; family Leporidae; genus Sylvilagus; species Sylvilagus floridanus. The sequence continues at coordinate 131,459,981 of OX463236.1, read as the reverse complement.
CTGATACAGTATTCTCAAAGCAAAGTAACAGGGGCATTTAACTTTAGTGGTTAAGACACCCTCATCTCACACTGGAGTACTTGGATTTGATTCTTGATTCTGGCTACTGACTCCAGTTTCCTGATGATGCAGACCATGGGAGGTGATGGTGATGGGTTCCAACTACTCATAAGGGCAATCTACAATGCAGTCCAGACTCCTGGTATTGGCTACAGCCTAGCCCTGGCCATGGAGGCATTTGGAGAGTGAACCACAAGATAGGAACCCTCTCACTCTTTCTCTATCAAATTCTCAAATAAATAAATTATAAAAATAATTTCTTAAAATGTAAATAAATATTTTTAATACTTATATCTTTACTTACACAATCAGAGCCTAACTGGTCTGTGGATAACTGATCATCTCTAAATCAAATAAAGTTAGGGGAGAGTTGGTCCTCCAAACATGTGAGAACCACCTTAGAGAATACAATAATTTGTGGAAGGAAGCAGTAGCATGTTTTTAAATACTTATTAAATTTTGTTTTAAAATATTTATTTCCTTATATATTTACTGAAAAGCAGAGTGATGGAGAGAGAAGGTGTGACAGAGAAAGGACTGAGACCTTCCATCTGCTCCTGCACTTGTCAATGCCTGTTAAGATTTGAAGGCAGGAACCCAGTCCAGGTCTCCCATGTGGGTTGTAAGAACACAAGTACTTGGGCCATGATCTGCTGCCACCCAGGTGCATTAACAGGAAGCTGGACTGGTAAGAGAGTAGTTGGGACTGGAGCCAGGCACTCTGATATGGGATATGGGCATCCCAAGTGGTAGCAAAGCCTGCTGTCTACGCCTGCCCTGGTATGTAGAGACTCATGTTTATACTATAAAGAAGAAAATATTGTTGAAGAAGGTTTTCCAAAGTTTTTCCAAGGCTCAGAGAGAACAATGTCCTTTGATACTGGGGATTAATAAGAAAAATATGCTGTGTGACATCTTATGTAAGAATTTCTTAGGAAATTTGCTGAATATGAATATGTGGATTGCATTACGTTTATTTTTCAGGAAACTTGATAGTTATATATATGGACTTGCATGTTTAATGCCCTTCTCTGTTAACTTAGATGCTTCTGGTTCCCACATAGCTGCTCATGGACATAGATCCTATTGAGTTCACCTATTTGAACGTCTTAATATGTGGTATCACTACAAGATTCTGCCTTGGACTTGAATTTATGTCCAAATTTTCAATTGGTAGATATGATACCATATTAAGACAAGTGTTATTCTGTTAACGACATTTTATTGAGGACATGCACTCACAATGACCAAAGACAAGCTACTGAATGTCAATGTTTAGGATATATGGCTATTAAAATTTGGGAGAAGGGGGCTTTGAGAAATGACACCTTAGTAAATTGTAAATAATGTTCAATATGCAGAAAAATAATTCACTGTATACACATACTTGTTATTAAAATATTTCCTTGATCTGATGATTTTTATTCAATAGTTAATTTTTATTAGGGAGACGATCTACCTGCTACAGAACAAATGTTGGATATTTCTTTCAAGCTACTAATAACATGGCAAGATCAACACACTAGACATTTACTTGAAGGGCTTTCCCTACCTTTAGTTTCCTTACAGCATCTCTCACAACTTCTGTTCCTTTAGGCTGTTCCACTTCTGTACTGCCAAGAAACTGAAAATGGATATTTGTGAGATGCAGTCTTTATTACATCATACATAATTCATTCTCATTAACCTATCATATTGTATAATCAAATGGTTCAGTATTAATGTCAACCCAAATCCTATTTAAACAGAACTAGTACTTTATCTTATATTATATGCAAATATATCACTTGGTCAATACAATTCTTTTTTTTTTTTTAATTTTTGACAGGCAGAGTGGACAGTGAGAGAGAGAGAGACAGAGAGAAAGGTCTTCCTTTGCCATTGGTTCACCCTCCAATGGCCACCGCAGCCAGCACGCTGCGGCCGGCGCACCGCGCTCATCCGATGGCAGGAGCCAGGTGCTTTTCCTGGTCTCCCATGGGGTGCAGGGCCCAAGCACCTGGGCCATCCTCCACTGCACTCCCAGGCCACAGCAGAGAGCTGCCCTGGAAGAGGGGCAACCAGGACAGAATCCGACACCCCAACCGGGACTAGAACCCGATGTGCCGGTGCTGCAAGGCGGAGGATTAGCCTGTTGAGCCACGGTGCCAGCTGGTCAATACAATTCTTATTCAATGATTATTTTTTCAGAAAATGGAATTTTCCCAAATAATTTACTTTTAGCTTCTTACTGGAGAAAAATCTAAAATTATTTCATTAGATCATAAGAAATAAAGCTGACTTCAATAACCGAAGTTCAGTAAACATTTTAACAATTAATAATCTATAAATTCAAACCGTATAGATACATTATTACTATTTTTAAACCTCAATTGTATAGTTCAGCTTATAATTTCAATTCAACTTTTTTGTTATTGAATTATGAAACTCAAATAGCATGTAGAAGTAAAACCCAAAGCTTCTTTTATTATTCAGTATAAACCATTCAGTAAAGTTACATTAGAATTATAAAACACATATGATCCACAATCTTACCAAGTTTTAAAATAATCCTGAAAGTAGTCACAAAGAGTGTTCAATTAAAACCGGACTGATACAAAAAAAGGAAGTTTCATAATACTTACCACAATGTAATAAACTTTCTACCCTGGAACGATGTTATAAGCCCCCCCCCTTATAATCTAATATCATAAAATGTTCAAATCAAGTAAAATCAAAATACTGACACTTTGTTCTATAAAATATTTTTATACAAAGAGCAAACAGCTACTAAATTAATGAAGTAAATATAATTTCCAATGATTATTTCACTCGTGTCATAACTCCCAAATTTAACACTAAAGAGAGTCATGAATTCATCACTTATCCTACATATGGACTGGATATATGTATGAATGTGTTTGTGTACACTTCACATCAGATGATTTATAATAAGAATCTGTTTCATGTGTTAAGTTATAGAATGGAAGGGAATAAAATAATAAAGTCAAGGTAACTCTCATTCCTTTTTTATTCTTGAAAACAATACTGACTAAATAAATTAGAGCCTTTTTTTTTTGAAATGGCACATGAAATAACCCAGGGAATAGTTTAAAATGTAAAAGTGCAGGTTCCTTGATCAAATAAATCAGAATTTTTAGAGGTAGGACAGAGGCATTATATTTCTCAAAGCATAGATGACTTATTGTATTACCAAGTTGACAGGTCATGAAGTTAGAGGAAAGTTCATGTAAAACATGAGTTGAAAATACTGAAGGTAACTGCTATTGCCCTTCTGATGAACTCAGGGTACACAGAGTAAAGCTCATTTACGCTGAAGCAAAGACAAGATGAAACTCTCAAGTTCTATAAAATATGTTCAAATTATAACCAACAGCTGCCACAGGAACCTAGAGAAGATACCATCAAACACTCAGTTTGTACCCACTGATACTCAAATCACCAGCTGACCAGGTATACATAAAAGACAAAGTGATTGGTTTGTTTCACTAAGTATAATGGCTTCCGGTTGCATCCATTTTATTGCAAAAGACAGGATTTTTTTTTTTTTTTAGCCATGAGTAGTAATCCATAGTGTATATATGTCATAATTTCTTTATCCAGTCATTAGCTGATAGAAATCTGGGTTGATTTCATATCTTAGCTATTGTGAATTGAGCTGCAATAAACAAGGAGGTATAGATTACTCTTTCATATGCTAATTTCATTTCAGTAGGTTTTTAAATACTATTTGTTGAAACTCTTTACTTAGTGCAGGGTTAATCATAAGTATAAAGTTAATTGAAAATAGATCTTTGTAAAAAATAAGAATGAGAATAGGAGAGGGAGGAGGGAAAAGGGAGGGAAAAGGGTGGGAAGTGGGCGGGAGGGAGGGTAGGGTGGAAAGTATCACTATGTTCCTGAATCTGCACATACGAAATACATGAAATTTTTATACCTTAAATAGAATTTTTTAAAAAGAGAGAAAAAAGACAAAGCAAGTGAGAAATTCCCAACTTACACGAAATTTCAAATCTGTTAACAACATGTGGGAGACAGCCAATTCTATTCTGGCACCAGTGGGCCTGTCACATTTTCCCTGCTTTAGATCAGTGTTTTCAACCTTAGCTGCAGATAGAATCACATGGGAAGATTTAAGCTTATTATCAGTGTCTATGAGTCTGATTTAATTGGTCTGGGGCAGAGCCAGGACATATGTATTATTTTAAAGCTCCAAAGGTGATTTTAATTTGCCACCAGGTTTGAACAGTCCTTTTTTAGATCATTTGTAAAGGAGAAAAAGTTCAAGTAACAAAAGGAGATTTATCACAAATACGAGCTATTTAGTTTGGAATAAATCCATGGGGTAAACTATATTCAACTTCTCTGAATCTAGCATATTGCTGGGAGATTCTCCATTAGTGGGTGGTCCTGTGCAAATATGAGCAGGGAGGCACAGGCAGATTCTGTTAAGTGAACCAGACTAAGAAGAATCTGATGTGTTAATAACAATGCAAGAGTTACTGGCAATATTTTTGGAAGAATATTCATACTTTGACAGAAATGTCATGAGTCATAAGAATTAGATGCAAATAAGCCCATATGGAGATATTATAGAAGAACTCCAAGTATATTCTAAATGAATCAAGCTCCAGCAGTACTCCAGGAACCTTTCAATATGTTTCTTTCACATCAGCTTTAATTAAACCGTCTGAGTAATGACACACTGGGAGATGCCTTGAATTCTGAACGAATTAAAACCAAAAGACATTTTCATATAGAGTTTTCCATTGATTCCAATTTTTTCCTATGTAACATTAAATAATCTGTAGGCAAATAATTTTAACAAGTGAAAACATAGCCTATTCCATACATTCATGCCATACATCTACATAAAATATTTATAAAACTCTAGAGTGGCTGCTTAGGGCAGTGACATGACTCCACGTGTGACACCTGCTTCCCATATTAGAGTGTCTGAGCTCAATTTTAATGGGCTCTGCTGCTAATCCTAGCCTTGTATTAATGCACACACTGGGAGGCAGCAAGTGATGGCTCAAGTGCTTGGGTCTCTGCCATCCACATGAGATACTCAGATTAAACCTTCAGCCTGGCCCAGCTCCAGTTACTGTAGACACTTGGGGAGTGAAGCAGTGGGTAGGAGAGCTCCGTCTGCCTCTTTCCCTCTTTCTGCTTTTCAAATTAAAACTTGTAAATGTTTATAAAGCTCTTAACTAAGATACAGTTTGCTCTAGTGAATCCTAACTCTAGAATCTGAAGAAGTTAGAAGTCACTTGCCAATTCTTCTATGATAATTTAGGGAAGATACAGTGTTCTGTGGCTACATTTGCAGTCCTTGCTCAGCTTTCTTGGGATCCTTTTTTCTCATCTCAGGAACTCATCCTCCAGATTCCACAGGCTTTGCTGGGAACAATAAAGCCACCTTGCCAGCACTGAGAGCTAGCAGCACCTGGGAGCTTTTGCTCTCACCCACGTCACCACATTCCGTAGCCAGTGACTAATGTGAGGAAGTGTAACAGCTCAGCTCTTTTGCCTGGAGGTGGGGGAAACTCTAAGGTGTAATGTTATGAGGTAGCTCTTCCCTTGTCTTCAGGCTGGGACTGGGACTTGACTGATGTGTTCCTGTCTTGTCTTGAGTTCCTCCCTTGTCTGCTTTGCTTTTCCTACTCCTGTACTGATTTCACCAGGAAGCACGACCTGAGTCATTGTGTGCACTGAAACTTTCGCCTTGAGGTCTAATTCTGGGAGAAGCTGCCCTCAGCACTGGTTAAATGCTCAAATGCTGACATTTCCAAAATACACAATTTTTTATTCAAATCTACAAATAATTGAAATACTCTCATAAATACTACCAAAAGGCATATGCAACGTGTATCAAGAGGACTTGAAAAAGTTCATGAAAATGCACATTATCCTTTGTTTTCATTTTCCTGCTCAGATAGATTAGAAATAAGACTTTGCTTTCCATATGTTTTTGTACTGTAATGGCTGAAGGGAAAAGAAAATATGGAACTGATTCTTGCCATGGTTAGAGGATGAATCCAGCCTCTCCCAAGACTTGATCATTGGAGGAAAAAATGTAAAACAGAGCTCTGAAATGGAAAATTCTAGGTACAACCTGCAAGACTGCAAGACTGCAAAATTCTGGGTCCAGCAGAGGTACATGGGAGACTTACCTGAAGTAAAGATACTAAGCATATTGGAAGACTCCTGGGCCCCTTGCCCAGCCTGGCTCCCAGTGTTTTAAGTGTCTGCTACCAGTGAACAACAACAGGGCAACAGGCAACCGGGCCCAGAGAAAACAACAGAACCTATGATGACAGGTGGGGTTTCCACATGAAACATGGGTCACCGGACCAGGCCTCAGCTGACAAGCCCTGCCCAAGGACACAGAACGGCTCACTGGCTTCTCAATGTCTCAGTCTTTAACATCGGAACTCAGCAAGGATGTGCATATTATTTGAGAAAAGCCTCTCACTTGAAAAACCCATAAGCAGAAACAAGAAACAATGGGAAAGAAGTGGAAAGAAAGCACCCATCATAAAAACAGCACAGAAGAAAAAGTAGCATTTAGAGAACAAAACAGAGCACACAGAAATTAAACACATGAATGGAAGATCTAAAAAGCAATAAAAATATTAGCAGACACAGTTGAAGGAATGCATCAGTAAGTAATTACTGAATGCTTATTATTTTTGAACTTCTATTTTAAGGACTGGGCCATATGGCTGAGAACAAAACACAGGAAATTGCCTGCCCATATGGAACTTACACCCTAGTGAAGAGCCAAACAATAAATGACAAAGTGAAAACAAGTAGATGATAAAGGTCTTTTAGAAGCACTTTGGAGAGACAAAGGGTGGAAGAGCAGAGCATCTGAATATGCCTGTGTGTCTTCATAGCATTTCAAATAAAATGGTCATGGATCTGGCCTTGAGGTTCAATGGATTAAGCTGGGGCCTGCATCCATATCTCATATTGGACAGGCAGCTTGAGTTTAGGCCTCTCCAGTTTCAGTCCAGCTTCCTACTGTCAAGTCTGGGAAGGCAGTAGATGATGGCTAGAATAGTTGGGACTGTGGTACCCAAGCAGGAGACCAGGATGGTGTTCCCAGCTCCTGGCTTTGGCAAGACCCAGAGCTGGATGTTCCCAGGGGGAAGGCAGACTAGGAAAAGAAATAGAAAGTGGAGGAGTCATATTTTTTATGATTTTTATTTATTTGAGAGGTAGAGTTACAGACATAGAGAGGAGAGACAGAGAGAGAGGTCTTCCATCTGCTGATTCACTTCAGTCTGCTGATCCAGTCTGCAATGGTGGGAACTGACCCAATATAAAGCCAGGAGCCAAGAGTCAGGAGCTTCTTCCTGGTCTCCCACAGAGGTGCAGGGGCCCAAGTACTTGGGCCGTCTTCCACTGCTTTCTCAGGCCATATGCAGATAGCTGAATTGGAAGAGAAGCAGCCAGGATGTGAACTGGTGTCCACATGGGATGTGGGCGCCAAAGGCAGATCTCAGCCTACTATGCAGTGCCGGCACCAAAAGTCACATTTGAAAAAAAAAAAAGGTACAATACAGAAGAATGAGAAATTTGATTTAGGGCAGTGTTTTACTAAACATGGATTCTAGACTTGGAGCATTAGTATTACCTATAAAATTGTTATGAATATAAATTCCACTAAAAGAGAAACCCTGGGGGTGAGGTCTAGCAGTTGGTTTTAACATCTCCAAGTGATTCTAATGATGCTGAAACATGAGAATCTTTGTTCTAGGAGATCCAACATCAAACCAAAAGGATCAGAGAAATAAACAGGAAACACTGGAGGAAGAAGACCGTCACTTTTCCAGAACTAAAAGTATGAGTTTTCATAAGAAAGGACTCCACGTTACACCACTGCAATGTACACAAACACATATGCCAGCACATACAGGCTTCCCGTCATGTTACTGCAGATACAGAAAAGCTGATAAAAGATCCCAGAAATAAAAAACTAAACCTCAAAGGTCATAAACTATGAACGACACCAGATTAAGTCTTTACACCAACAACCACAAAAGAAAATTCACTTCTGGGGCCAGTAGGTTAATCCTTCGCCTGCAGTGCCGGTATCCCATATGAGCACTGTTTCTAGTCCCGGCTGCTCCTCTTCTGATCCAGCTCTCTTGCTATGCCTTGGAAAAGCAGTAGAAGATGGCCCAAGTCCTTGTGCTTCTGCACCCACGTGGGAGACTGGGAAGATGCACCTGGCTTCTGGCTTTGGATTGGCGCAGCTCCAGCAGTTGTGGCCATTTGGGGAGTGAACCAACGGGCAGTAGATCATTCTCTGTCTCTCCCTCTCGTTGTCTGTAACTCTACCTCTCAATTAAATAAATAAAAATTTAAAACAAAAAACAAAGAAAATTGACTTCTAATTCTGAGGATAAAGAAATGATTCTGAGCCACGTTTCCAGCCTATGAAGAAAGAAAAATTCATAGGGGGATGTGCATGGGCCTGAATGATAGTCCACCCATACCCAGTTGTAGGAACAGAAGGGAGTAAAGTGTAGGGAGAAATACAACGCAGGAAACAGAAGAGAGAGCAAGGGTGTGTTGGTGGCCACCATAAAAATACAGAGCAAAGTGCTGGAGCACGACAGGTTATTCAGAAAAACAGCAAAATGACAAAAGACAATCAGAAGGTAAAAAGGGGTTACTTCAGTGAGTGAGAGTGGTGAGAAGAGGTTTCATAATTCTACTATCAGCCTTGGGGGGATACTTGATGTTAACTTAAAATGTACAATTACTTTCATAAAAATAAAAATTAGGAACCCAGTTAACAGCATGTTCATTGTATACATGTTTATCTGGTCTTTAAAGAACCAGATTATTGGGTGGAGGTATTTGGTGCAGTGGTTGCAATGCTGCTCGGGACCCCATATCACAGATCCAGCGTCCTGCCAGCGCACACTCTGGGAAACAGCAGATAATGGTTTAAGTAAAAACAGGTCCCTGCTACACATGTGGGAGACTGGGATTCAGGTCCTGTCTCCTGGCTTCAGATTGGTGCAGCACTAGAAGCATTTGAGGAGTGAACCAGTAGGTGGGAGATCTCTCTCTGTCTCAGCCTTTCAAATGAAATGAAAATAAAAAATAAAAATTTAAAAGTAAGAAAAAGAATAAATGAAGTAAATAACAGAAAATCCATCATTAAAAATACTTAGATATGTACTGTCAATCAAGAATTCTCTAAGTCCTGGCATACAGCAAAGGTGCAATGTTTGGAGTCACATCTGAGATTGAGAAAGGCAGGAGGGGAGAGAGAGAGAGAGAGAGAGAGAGAGGGAGAGAGAAGCTATGTTTACATTTGTAAGGGGTCCTCAAAATGTTAATGGATACATGTATTGTAACAAAACTAAACTTGGCTTTCAAACATTTTTATACCACATAAACTTGTCTTTTAATTTCATTTGTCTGTGAATTTTATTTTGTACTATTATATGTCTGGATCACAGACAGGAGTATTATAAATTGGATGGCTTAAATTAAAATCACACACACACACACACACAGATTAGATCAGAGAGTAATATTTAAGATACTGTCATAAGCAAAGTCTTTTCCAAAAAGGTGACATTTTAATAGAGACCTGAATGAGATATTTAAATGAATCATGAACTCAGACATCTGAAGTTAAAACGCCTTTGAGGTGTTCATGGTTGATGCAGATTCAACAACTGGATACAAAGCTGGAGGTTGTGGAGAAACATTCTAGGTAGAACATGTGGATTAGGGCAACCTTGGCACTGCAGTCTCAACAGAAGGCTAAGAGACTGAAGAATGTCCGGTTCATAGATACCCAGGTAGCTACCACATTGCAGAGAAAAACCGAAGAGAATACTGCTGCAGAGGGGAGTCCGATGATTGTTTGGCCAAAGTGCAATGAGAATTAGGCAGTGAGGTTATTAACATTACTTACTATGATTGCCAGATATAGCAAATAAAATTCCAGACCACTGCTGTTGTTGAGACTAAAAAGTAGTACAGCTACTCTGAAAGTACTGTTTTTCATTTTTTTTTTTAACTAAACATGGATCCAACAAATGTGATCCAGCAAATATACTCTTGGTTATTTATCTCAGGGAAACAAAAAGTTATGTTCACTCAGTCCTTTAAGAACTGAGGATCAGAGTATTTCTAAAAATTGGAAACACCCCAAATGTCACCAATGAATGAAGTGTGGCACATCCATACCAAGGAAAGCTACTCAGCAATAAAAGTGAATGAACTGTGGATGCACACAACTCGAAAAAGCTCAAAATGCTTCTATTAGTATTTGCCTAAAAAAATCACAGAAATACCTTTAAAAAATGTTTTGGAAAGTGAGACACTGGTATATTCAAAGCTGAGTTGAAATAATTAGTTTAAAGTTGAAACAACTTTGCTCATTTAAAAATATTTATTTTCATTTATTTGAAAGGCAGAGACAGAGACTGAGAGAGACAGAGACAAGGCAGACAGACAGATATCCTCCATCTGTTGGTTCAAACTCCAAATGCACACAATAACTGGTGCAGGGCCAGACCAGAGCCAGGATCCTGGAACTCAGTCCAGATCTCCCACACAAGAGGCAGGGACCTAAATAGGGGGCAGGGACATCACTTGCTGGTCTCAGGGTGCATTCTAGCATGCAGATGGAACTGGAAGTGGAGCCAAGACTCAAAGCCAGGCACTCTGAAATGGGATGTGCGGGTCTCATGTAGTATCTTGACTGCTGTGCCAAATGCCTGGCCCATAATTTTATGTCTTAGTTTGTCTATGAGGAAAAAAAAAAGTTTACATGATGAAAAGACAAAAGAATGTATCAGACTATTTGCTTTATGCTTTTAGATACCACTTGTTATTTTCCACTTTGGCAAAGGGCACAAAACAAAGCAGTTATGTGTTCTGTGGCAATTGATATTTGTTGGAGCTATCATTTCTTGCTTTTTAACAAGTAAGCAAATTTACTTTATTGTTTTTTTCTGCAGTCTCAAGTACAAAATTTATTTTGGTAAATTTTTTTAAGATAGGTTCTTAGAGCTTACATAACTATATGTGTTCTGTACAATTGTGTGCTCATGGCTTGAAGCAGCAGTATTTTGTATATATGTGAATAAACATTTTTTACCATAATGGTAATGTGTGTTAACTAATGGAAATTTAGAAACTATAGAAAAATATATTGATTATAGAAACATCAGCTTTTACCTCATTGCCAACTTTTAAGTATTAACGAATATTGTAAGGTTGTATTATCTTCAAACTCATGATAAAATAAATCAACCAATGACAGTCTTAGAAAAACATGAAACAAAACCTCTTCAGTTGCTAACATGATGTATTTACTAGGCATTGTTATGCATATATAGCCACAGTACATGTTCGTGTCTATGTAGGTACTGCCTAAAACATTGAACATGACCCCTAGGCACGATGGACAAATAAGAAAAATATAAGACACAGAAGAGACATTTAGAATGTCAGATTATGAAAAGGAAGATAATAGCAATTACTGATCTAAAATGTTCTGTGTTATTCTGTCTTTATCAAATGGTGTGATATGTTATATAGTTTCCTCGGACTTTAAATATCATAAAACATCTTTTAAACATATTTTATAAAGACTTTGATAAATCCAGAGCATCTTCCTGACTTTATGGACCTAACTTCATATTTCATGCAAATATTGCAACTCCTGCATCTCTCTGATCAAGACATTTAAGTACTTGTGTTTTAGGATCATGTACTCAAAACAAGCATTTTTGCAAGATGCAATATTTTAAAAGTACAAAAATGTCATCAAACTTGTTATTATATGAAAATATTCCCTTACACACTTCTTAAATTAAAATCCTATTAATATATGTGATACTTAGTTAATACTTTCCAAAATTCCCACAGCTATTTTCCAATTAATTTAAATGATAAAAAGTCTCTTTTGAGCTCATATCCATACTGTCTGTGCTCATTTCTTTCATTCTCTCATTGTATTCCATTATGCCTCCCACAATCATTTGACAGAAACAAGTGAAATTTTGAGTATTCCACCCACATTATCATGTGTTACTGGAAATGGTCTCTGCTCCACTTTGAATGCTTTGTTTTACGACTGACTGCTTTTGCCAGTAGAGAGCAGTGTTGGACATGATATGGATCTTTTTCTAATATCCACTTGCTTCCTCAAATGTTTTACAATCATTCTATGAAATATGTAGGTTTTTTAAAAAGCAGAAAAATTATCAATTAAAATATGCACCTAAAGAGCTCTAAAGAATAACTGCTAGAAAGTTTGTTAGTATTTAACATATGAATGTGCTAATTTATAACAGAAACATAAAGTGCATTTTGTTTTTATAAAATTCAAAATGTCGGGGTCAGTGCTGTGGTGCAGCTGGTTAATGCCCTGGCCTGAAGTGCCTGCATCCCAAATGGGCGCCGGTTCTAGTCCCGGCTGCTCCTCTTCTGATGCAACTCTCTGCTATGGCCTCTCTCTCTGTGTCTCTCTCTGCCTCTCCTGTCTCTGTGTAACTCTGAGTTTCAAATAAATAAACAAATAAATCTTTTAAAAAAAGACTTTAAAAAATAATAAAATTCAAAATGTCATTTGACGTGTATAATGTTCTCTATACAATTATTTTAACACACAAAAGTGAAATAATTCATACATTTTACAACATCAAAATTTTATCTAACATTAAGATTTGTAAATAATTATTTTGTGGAATAATAACCAAGGGATATTCTAATTATAGAAAAAATATATGTGAGTCAGAGTGACTCTCTACATATTTTTTAAAAAATCATATAATATTTAAACCTTTTATGTACTAAACTGCACCCAGTAGATAAGCTATAATGGAATAAGCCAATTTAATTTTGCAGTCTTTATTCAGCTGACTTGCCATGTTGCAGTGCCAAGTAACAGAGGAAAAATCATCTTTTAAAAGCACATCAAAAGAGTCAATGGATAAAGTGTGATAAAAATCAATCAGATTTAAAGCTATTACTCAATTGGTAAAGCCACAACTCTAAAAGAAAAAAAAAAAAACATTGATCCATCAAAAATAAAGGTTATGGTTTAAATTTTAAATACTCCCAAGATTACCCTTTAGGGGAGGATTAGGAAGTTCTAAGAATTTGAAAAGTACTGAGCTCAATATTTAAGACATTTACTATATTGTATATTTGATTTGATGCCTCATTTTGTTATAATATTAAATTAAATATGTTCTTAGTTTACATGGGTTCAAGGTATATCATCTTAATATTCTCCTACTTTTAAAATAAGATTTCTATGTTTAAGCTCAAACTTACTTGCTAAAATCTGACTGCACAAGAAACTCCCAAACCAAGTTTGCATCACAGCATCACAGCGAGAAACAGTGAGTTTTTATCCTGTCTCTGGAGGCCCCTCCACAGTCACACATCTTTTATAACTGAAGCCTGAGTCAGGTGGACAAAAGGACAAGACATTTCCATGTATTGCTAGGAAGGGAAGTTTTATAAAAATAAACAAGCACCAACCTATATAGAAAACCAAACTTTGGAATCAGACAGGCTTCCCAATCCATGTTCTCATTAGGGATGCATGGAACTGTGGAAACACCTGTGCTCTGGAGACATTCTCATCAAACCCCCATTACTTTATAGATGTGAAACAGTATCAATGAGGTGAAGTGACTTCCCAAGGTCACAAAGCTTGTTAACAGAGAGCCAGGTCAAGAATTCCAATTTTACTAATTCTCAGACACAGATTCTTTATTTTGCTACCTTAAATAAAACACAATAGAATTAAAAATAATAGACTACATTGGGTATAAGACTACTCATCTATGTCTTACCCACTAACTGATATTTACATTATGTATTCTGTTATGAGCTATGCTTCTTACATAAGGAAAACAAGAGCATTTGACTGGCTCCACAGCCTGATACCTGGAGCTTACAAACACCAATTCCACCACTTATTTACTGAAAGTAAATTTATTTACCCTTTCATAAACTGGGACAAGCTCCATGTTGTGTGAGAATTAAACAAGGAAATACAACAGGTGACTGGTACAGAATGAATAGCCAATGAATTTATGTTCAGAAACTAAAAAGAAATAATGAAACAACAGTCACAATGAGAAATAACCCAATGAACTAAGAAATATGCAAGAAAAACAAATCTTGAGTCACTAGGATTTAGATTTTGGCTCTTGAGCCAGCAAGAATTCTTACCAACATATAAACAATTGCATTATTCCTCAAAAGTGTATTGGTTACTTTCAAATATTTATCTTTTTCAATTCCCACTGTAATTTAATATATCTACAATTCTGATTGCAATTCAATCAAAATTACATATAATATGAGCCAAGTGAGAAATTAAGGATCTTTGTATATATGATGTATCTATTTGTGGATGTCTTCCAATAACTGTATGTTCTGTTTTTCAGAGATGCTGAATACTTTCTCAATTGCTTTATAGTCTGGCAAATAAGATTACTTTTAAAAACTAATGAAATTTATTTTTAAAAGTTGTTGCTACCGTAGGAAATTTTTGTCCTGTATTCACTCAACTTGTAGTTTATTTATTTTTAAGTATGCTGGCATGTAATTATCCATACAAGGAAAAATGTTCCCTTTTCTTTTCCAATAATATCACCAACTATCTAATTTTCCTTGATTACAGTATTAGTTACAAACAATGTTGAGTAACAGGGATATAAAGTATCTGCATCTCATTCTTAAACTAGAATTTAAACTTTGGAAAACATATTGCTTATTGTTCTACTTCATGTTAAAACTTCTACAAGGTAGTCTTCACAAATCTGCTGTGTGCTGAACTCCATATATACTTATCTGGAGAAATTTGAGATATTTTAAATACCCTTTCTTCTCCTGTGGCAAACTGGTCCTTTTTAGGAAGTGAACATTCTTTGACAGCATTTACCAGTTTTCCTATTTCAGAGACAGCATTATTAGCACCTCCTTTCTAAGATGCTGCAATATGGTCATAATTATCATTATCCTCATCAGCAGTATTTCTGCAGTCTAATCCCTTCTGAAAATATTTATTGCACATCATCAATGTGCTAAGTACTGCTCTAGATACTGGGATACAGCAGTGAACAAATAGACCAAAATCTCTGCCCTACTAAAGCTTCTGTCATCATCAATGATCAGAGAGTGTCCTTTCTCACAGGTTCTTCCACTCCACTTGACAGCCTCATTTTTCCAGGTAGATTGCGACAAGAAAGCTCCCAAATATCAATAATTTCCACAGGGGAGTGACCTGTCCTTAAGTCGTCATTTTTTTGAAACTGTAAGTCATTTTTGGGAAGGCTGCATCCTAAGCTACAAGTAGAACTTCTCTTTTACGCTTGCATATCACAGAAAATGACTGCTCGTATTAAAGAACATAACTACTCAAACTGCTGTCCTCCTTTCTTTAGAAAGGGAAGAAAATCTGCTTTGAGGATCTTGATAGGCTGTGCAGACTTCGTTTGAGTGAAAAATGAGTGTGGGCTAAAGATACACCTGAAAAGCCGTTTTATTGATTTCTCTGGCCAGGCTTTCTGTCAATGATTAATATGGACTTATTCATTTTGCAAAGCATTTCTGTATGCAGAACTCTTGTTAAGTGTGCTATGATGCTGGAAGCCAGAAATAAATGTTCCCTGCTTTTACCTCCCAAGTTTTGAGATGCACACTCACGCATGGAGAAGCCAAAGAAACAAAATCCCTCAAAACTGGAAACAACTGAGATAACTTAATATTATTGACTTGCATCCTTTTCCTCCCATGCCAGAGGCACTTGGAGGGCAGACTCTGCACAACACAGACTTTCTTTTATTTTACAGCTTATTGAATACTAACTATGTACCAGACACTCATCTGGGTGTTTAAATAGAGTGATGAGCAGCAGTGGCAATGATCCCTGTGGGTGAGGTTTTGTGGAACTGTACAGTAGTGTTTAGGGTGACAGTTGCATGAACTTCAAGTTTCAATTGTGGCTTTGCCATTTGCTGGGTCTATGAATCTTAACATCTCTGAGAAACAGTTTATTATTTTGTAAACTAAGTAAATATTCCGTATTTTTAGATATGTTGTGAGCACAAATTACATGGGCACAGTGCCTTCTACACATAATAAGCATTCAATAAGTAAATATTTGCTTCCAAAATCAAACGCTTGCAAACAATGGGCCCATCTGATTATTTGGTTCTAGATCCTACAGTGATGCTGGAACAACAGTGTTTGTGGCTTTTAGTCTTTTAAAAAAGAGCTAGGGTTTTTTTTTTCCTTATTTTATTGAGTGAACAGAATTCTATTAATAGGGCTTAAAGGATCTGCTGGGAAGTTGTACTCTGGGTTATTATAGTGACAGGAAAACAGAAGTGCTAAGTTACCAAATTTGGTGAGGGTGCTGGCAGTTCCCACAATGGAGTAGAAGAAAGGAATGGATCTATTATTTTCTGCATGATTAATTGTGTCCATTTCACTTTAATGAATCAGCCGTGCAATATCATGCAGATGTATGGATAATATGCTGTCTTATTTAGACTGGAATAGCCCAATTCTCTCATTCCTGTGTTTGTACTATCATAATTCATGCTCTTCTTTTTTTTTTTTAATTTTTTTTTTGACAGGCAGAGTGGACAGTGAGAGAGAGAGACAGAGAGAAAGGTCTTCCTTTGCCGTTGGTTCACCCTCCAATGGCTGCCGCGGATGGCGAGCTGCGGCCGGTGCGCTGCGGCCGGTGCACCGCGCTCATCCGATGGCAGGAGCCAGGTGCTAGGTGCTTTTTCCTGGACTCCCATGGGGTGCAGGGCCCAAGCACTTGGGCCATCCTCCACTGCACTCCTGGGCCACAGCAGAGAGCTGGCCTGGAAGAGGGGTAACCGGGACAGAATCCGGTGCCCCGACCGGGACTAGAACCTGGTGTGCCGGCGCCGCAAGGCGGAGGATTAGCCTGTTGAGCCACGGGTCCGGCCTAATTCATGCTCTTCTTATAATTAGGCCCATCCTATATGCTTCTAGATTCAATTTGGCTTTTTATTTTTTAATTTTATGCTTTTTTAAATAAAAATATTTACTTGTTTATTTGAAAGGCAAGAGTGGTGGGGATAGGAGAGAGGCAGAGACAGAGACAGAGACAAAGAGAGACAGAGAAACTTCCATCAGCTGGTTCACTACCCAAATGGCTCCAATAGCCAGGTCTTTGCCAGACTGAAGCCAGGAACCAGGAACTGCTTCTAGGTCTCCATGGTTGGTGTTAAGAAAGTAAGTTCTTGGGCCATCTTCTGCTGCAGTCTCAAGTACATTAGTAGGAAGCTGGATTGGAAGAGGAACACTTAGGACTCTTAATAGGATTCTGGCATCACAAGAGACAGGCAGCTTATCCAATTGCCCTACAACAAAAGTTCCATGCATTTGCTTTTTAAAGACAATTTTTACTTTTTATTTAACACTTAAAGGCTATTTTCAGTAATCAGCACTACTACTCTTTATTGTAATGCTTGATTGGATTTGTTTCAACCCTAGTATATGCTGATTTTATTTGATTTTTCATGACCTTTAAAAAAAAAATCAATGGTAGTATATTCCTGTGTAGCTTTGAAAGTATTTTTAGCTACCCTGTGAAAGTTCTAATCCTGGTATTAATATAGACCTTTGTGTTTTTATTGGAATATTTCTAAGAATTTAATAATTGATTAGTGACAATAATTCCAAATTATATAAAAATGCTTATTTACATACTAAGTATTTTGCAGTTTATTGCTTTTTCAAAAGAAGTATACATTTCTATTCACTATATATAGTTGATTAATATATTCACTATTCAATTTTGCTGTTTTCAGATGACAAAAGTGGTATTTGAGATGAATCTTAACTTGATGCACTTCTAGTTATTAAGGGAGCTATGAACTATTCACTTAATTATTGTACACCGATAATAATTAATTACCGGTGTACTTCTATTTATTAATTTGCCTGAAGTATAAGGTAAGCCATCTATTCTTAACTTTGTTTAAGCATTTGCTGGCATGTCTTTTTAGTTTTTGATTATTGAACAAGATAAAATACACATTCTCTCTCCATCTTGAGATTAATTTTATTTTTGTTTAAAAGTGATAAATCATATTTAAATGCACAAATAAGTGAAGTATGGCCAAAGAAATGATAGCATCGGAATCATGACACTTACTTGCACCTTACTCAGGGCTAATAAACTTCAAAATTAAGTATGTCCATAGAAACTAGGGATGCTGCATATAACAAGCACAAAATAAACGATATTCTCTGCTTCAAACAATTCCCTCTTTCAGTGAATATTCAGGTTGAAATATATGCACAAACCATGAACCATCATTCTAGAAAGCCCAAATAAACTCCATACTGAACTTTGTGGTTCACTTCTTTTTACCTGAATGTAGGTAGCATTTGGAGAAAAAGCCTTTTTAAAAAGTAACTGGTAGGGGCCAGCACAGCGGTGTAAGGGTGAGGCTGGGTTGGAGTCCAGATTGCTCTGCTCCTGATCCAGCTCTCTGCTATGACCTGGGAAAACAGCAGAAGATGGCCCAAGTGTTTGGGCCCCTGCACCCGCATGAGAGACCTGGAAGAAGCTCCTGGCTCCTGGCTTCGGATCAGCCCAGTTCCAAGCATTGTGGTCATTTGGAAAGTGAACCAGTGATGGAAGATCTCTCTCTCTCCTCTCCCCACACTTCTGCCTTTGCATCTCTGTGGTTCTGTCTTTCAAATAAATAAATAAATCTTTAAAAAAAATGAAGGCAACAAAATCATGGAGGGGCCTCAGGAGAACCCATCTGCCAAGTTATGCCTATGTAAATCCTGGCAGTCATCTGCAGGAAGAAATGCAATGTGGATTCTGGCAAATGCCTAAGGCAAACGCCTGGAGGGAGCAAATAGCTTTCTCCTTCCTCAACAGTCTCATTAGCCTCCCCACCTAAAGCACTTCTGTTGGCTGGTTGTAAAATCACTTCCTCTTCCTGGAGAAATCCTTCAGGTTGGGTTTGTTTCTTCACTTTGAATGTTCAGGTTTTTAAAATATATTTTCATTATACTTGAAAGGCACAGAGTTTGTTAACA
This sequence comes from Sylvilagus floridanus, assembly GCA_949820135.1. Taxonomy (NCBI): domain Eukaryota; kingdom Metazoa; phylum Chordata; class Mammalia; order Lagomorpha; family Leporidae; genus Sylvilagus; species Sylvilagus floridanus. Next base: position 131,440,808 of record OX463236.1, on the reverse strand, counting down.
GAATAGTAAATTTACCAATTTATCATGCAAACTACTCGTAAATGCAAATCCTCATGTAAACCCAGAAGTCAAATGCCTTTACTTTCCTTGATTTTTATTGTCCTCAAAGACACACATTTGGTGCCTGTGCTGTGGCACTGTGCTGTAGGGGTAAAGCCACATTCTGTGATGCCAGCATCTCAAGAGCATCAGTTCAAGTTCCGGCTGCTCCACTTCCAATCCAGTTCCCTGCTAATGTGCTTGAGAAACCAGCAGAAGATTGCCCAGTTGCTTAGTCCTCTGCACCCATGTGAGAGACTAGGAAGAAGATGCCGGCTCTTGGCTTCTGCCTGACCTAGATCCTGCTGTTGTAGCCATTTCAGGAGTGAACCAGCTAATGGAAAACCTTTCCCTCTCTCTCTTTCTCTCTCTCTGTAATGTTGACTTTCAAATAAGTAAATAAATGACTATTATTTTCATGGCAGTATCAAGATTCTGGCTTCTGGCTTCAGATTAGCTCAGCTTTGGCCTTTGAGGCCACTGGGGAGTAAGCCAGCATATGCAAGGTCTTGCTGTCTCTGTCTCTCTATTTTGTTGTAACATTGCCTTTCAAATAAATAAACAAATTTTTAAAAAAAGATTCACTGTTTACAGGATGATATTGTTAAAGTTTACACTGTATACAGATATGGGACTAGGAGAAATCTATTGATCATGGAGATAAGATCTGAATCTTGGCTGAATCTACTTTAAATCTCAAGTCTGTTACTCTTTTTGTTTGTTTGTTTTTGAAAGATTTATTTATTTTATTTGAAAAGCAGAGTCACAGAGAGAGGGAGAAACAGAGAGCGAGGTCTTCCATCAGCAGGTTCATTCCCCAAATGGCTGCAACAGCCGGAACTGAGCCAATCTGAAGCCAGGAGCCAGGAGCTTCATCTAAGTTCCCTACATGGGTGCAGGGGCCCAAGGATTTGGGCCATCTTCTACTACTTTCCTAGGCCATAGCAGAGAGCTGGACTGGAAGTGGAGCAGCCTGGACTCGAACCAGCACCTATATGGGATGCTGGCACTGGAGGCAGTGGCTGTACCTGCTATGTCACAGTGGTGGCCCCAAGCCTATTACTCTTTATAAAAAGTAATTGTGATTTTTTAAGTGATTCTTCTGAGGATTGCTTATGATATTGAAACAATACAAATTAGCACAGTGGTTAATATTTAAAAGATTTGTCTTGTTTATTCAATGGGAGAACTAAAACTATTTTACAGATAAAAGCTGAATAGTATCTCCTCAAAATTAAAATTTCCCATGCAACATAATCCAGGCAATGTGTAGAAAACAACTATATTAAATTTATTTTCAACTTTTATCTACTGACTTGAAATTATAAACACAGACAAGAACAAAAATGCTAGTTCCACTGATGATTTTAGTATTTCATTTACATCTCCTGGAAAATAGTCAAATGGGGATCTAAAATTTAAAACACACATTCATACACAAATATACTCATAAACACTAGTTAAAATAAAAAGATAAAAGGAAAGGATGAATAAACAAACTACTATTTATCAAATAGTAGATTAAAATTTTCAGGAGCCAACACATTAAAATTTTATTAAGAGTTATTGATTACATGATCTTTTCCCTCAAATATCCCTTCTAAATGTAATACAGTAATAACTGGATGTGCTATTGTATTATATCTTTGCTAAATTCAGTAGTAAAAGTTAACTATGTAGATTGTAGTCATCTCTTGAATAAAGATACGCAATCGATCAACCATAATGTGCAAAAGATAACAGTGGTTACTTAAAGTCTGAAGCTATCCTTATTAAATGATCCATTTAACAAAAGAGAAGGAACAGCATTCAAGAAATATATCCTAGCAAATAATTTCAGTGTCTCTAATTTGTATGTGTATTTCAAAATACAAAAAGATTTTTTTTGATGTTGTGGCAGATCATTCGCCCTCTTGGTTATGACCGTCCCATATGAATAGAATTGTACACTGACAATTCCTCTGCTAGCCTACCACAGCACATCTTCACCCAATGGGTAAACATGATGTAGGCCATATTTGAGGATTTGGCCTGCTTTGACTACTTGCTTAAGAATATTTACTTACAGGAAAATCATTACCCCACAAAAGTGTATGAGCCTATGTTTATATAGTATATTATAACAAATAATATGCTCCCTTATAATATAGTATGCTTCCCAGTATAAAGTATATTAGGAAGATAGATAGATGATGAATCAGCAGTTAAAATACTGGACAATATTGGGGTTATAGATAATTTCAATAAGGAAAGAAAGGAGGACACAATTTGATGACCTGAGATTCAAAGCTGGGAAATGTTAGGGAGCAGAAAGACAGGACAGTCGATTCACACATATTGCAGGGAGAACTGTGGCAAGCGTGATGTTAGTGTTTTTAGAGGAGAACTAGTTTGCAGTTGAAGCAAGAAGCAGTGGTGATGTTGGAAGATGCTGAAGACAAAGGAGATTTTGCTAATGATTGACCATGACTTCACAGGGGTCCAGGCATACTTCAAAGAAAAATAACCATTTAAAATTATTTAACTGACTTAAAAAATAATTCTACTATGTTCCAAAATGTAAGGGAAGTGGCTTGGGAATCATAGAGTAAGATAAAGTAAATTAGAAAAATGAAACAAAGGAAAATAATGCTAAAATGTAGAGTAGAAACAGATTGCAGACAAAAGCCATGTAATCCCACCAATTTGCTAGAGGTCAGTCGGATAATGAGGTCTGACTTTACCCAGCAACAGTGGAAGAAACAACATCAGTTAATTATTTGATTCACTGTTGATGAGGTAAAGGAAAAATAAAAACTCTTTCATATATACGATGGACTGTGATTTGGGACTGCATTACATACACCCCACTAGATATTTGTTTGCCTTTATAACAGCTATGAATATAAAAAACAGCTTCACAGTTATTATTGACTTGACTTCAATGCATCATCTTCTCCACTATTTTAAAGTATTTTGTAACAATACTTGTCATTTGCAATCAAATGGGCTAAGACATTAAATACCTCCGCCCATACTGTCTATTCCACACAGTTGCCTGCTTAAATATCATCCTTAATAACTGTTATGTCAACATTTAACTCATTCAATCATGAAGCAATTCCTTTTTTGGATGTTTATTTTATTTTTTTATTTTTAATTTTTATCTTTAATTTTTAGCTATTAGCTTTTTAACAGAGTCAATGTGCTTTGTAGAAATAATTCAAAGAACACAATGATATTCCCTTGCTCCCTCCTCTCTCTCCCTCAGGGCATTGTAGTAGGTGTGTGAACATGTGTGAATGTGTGTTATATAAGCAACTCAAGCCCAGCTTTAAAAATGGTTTTCTTTAGTATAGTTTCTACCTTCATTAAATTGCTAAGCTTTTAAAAGTCCCAACAAATTTCCAGAGTCAAGTTTTGCAAATTGAAAATATATGAACCATGACATCTTGTCAGTTTTATTTCTCAGACAATACATTCTTTTAAGAGCTTTCTTATCTCTACATAATTAATGTTGGAAGTCAGAAGTCAGACATTTCCTTTTACAATACAGGTAGTGGTGACAGCTGAATTACTTCTGCTACTTAGCACTCTTAAGTATCATTTTTAGCATTACTTTTGGGAATTATCAAGATAAAAAATTTATTGTGGAGATTAAGATCAACATTTTTAAAAAGAATTTTCAAAGTGTTATTAAGTTTCCTTTAATTTATTTCAGAGAGGGAGGGAGGGAGGGAGGGAGGGGGAGAGAGAGAGAGAGAGAGAGAGAGAGAGAGAGAGAGAGAGAGAGAGAATGAGAATCTTTTATCTACTGGTTTACTCCCCAAATGCCTGCAACAGCCAGAGCTGGACCAGGCAGAAGCCAGGAGCCAGAAACTCCATCTGAGTGTCCCACATGTGGCAGACTTCTAAGTATTTGAGCCACAACCTGCTGCTTCCCAGGGTGTACATTAGCAAGAAACTGGATTGGATGCTGTCCTAGAACTCAATCCCTAGCACTAGTATACAGAATTTGAGTGTCCCAAACAGAAACTTAACCCACTGCACCACAACACCCACCTGAAGGTTTTATTTTATCTCAATAAAAATTAAATCCAAAGAGTACTAGGATAAAGGTGAGCATAGATGTCTGTGAATTAATTTAAATGTATATGTGTCACCGAAACTTTTGTTATATAGTATTACCAAAATAAACGTTAACAGAAGCTTACTAACTCAAGGATTCATATGGCATTAGCAGGGTAAGTATGCTTTCAGCCATTTGTCAGAAAGATATGGTGGGGCCAGCCAGCACTGTGATGTAGCAGGTGAATCCACCACCTGCAGTGCCGGTGTCCCCCATGGGCACCAGTTTGAGTCCTGGCTGCTCCACTTCTGATCCAGCTCTGTGCCTTGGCCTGGGAAAGCAGTGGAAGATGGCCCATCCTTGGGTCTCTACACCCACATGGGAGACCCGGAAGAAACTCCTGGCTCCCAGCTTCGTATCAGCACAGCTCCGGCTGTTGCAGCCATCTGGGGAGTGAACCAGCAGATGGAAGACCTCTCTTTCTCTCTCTGCCTCTCAAATAAATAAAATCAATCTTAAAATAAAAAAGAAAGAAAGACATGGTGAGTGGCATCACATGTATAGTCCATGACAGTTTTGTTCATGTCAAGTTATGTTGACAGGAAAAGGAGACTGCTAGAGTTTAACTGTTTTTTTCTCTCCAAAATTCATGTTGAAAATTAATTCCCCAATGTGACGGAATCAGGAGGTGGTGCTCTGCCATCATGAATGTATCAATGCCGTTATAACAGGGCTTAAGGGAACTAGCTAAGCCTCTTACAGACTTTCTCTCCTCTCCCCTATGTCTTCCTGGTGGATGTAGTGCTCAAGGCAGCAACCTGGAAGCAGAGACCAGACTCTCAACAGACATCAAACTAGCCGATACCTTGATCTTGGACTTTCCAGCTCAAACACTCACAACAAATTTCTCCTCTTATAAATTACTCTCAATTTTTTGTTATAGTAGCAGTAATAGATTAAAACAAAGATTCTCTATGCAAATTCCATTAGAAACAACTTTTAATGTATATTAACTATCTCCCATGTGCTACACACTTTAAAGTTACTTGCAAATGTAATTTCTCATTTAAGGGAAATGTAAATGTCAAAAAACTTCCCATAAATTTGTAGCTTGAAAGAAGGCAATTTTTACCTTTAATAACATAACTAATTTCCAATTCTACATAAATTAAAATTATAGATATCTATAACGAACAACCACTTCCACAATTGCTTCTTACCTTGCCTGGGCATTCCTATGCACTACAATTCTAATACAACATAAGTACCTGAGTGAGCGATCCATACAAATGGTGCTTTCTGAACAAAATAAAGTTGATAAAAGTAGAAAATATGGCCCTTGAAATGCTGACATGTTCTGGAAGGAGGCAGTGGCAACAGGACTTCTATTCTGTTATGGCAATTTCATGAATAAATTGTTAGAAAGTTCTTATTAGAACAGCAGGAGCCTAACAAGGGATGGGCATAGGAAAGGCATTCTTTTTTTTTAATTAATTAATTAATTTGAAAGTCAGAGTTACAAAGAGAGAGAAGGAGAGGCAGAGAGAGTGAGAGAGAGAGGTCTTCCATCCACTGGTTCTCTCTCCAATTGGCCGCAAGGCTGGAGCTGTGCTGATCTGAAGCCAGTAGGTCTTCCAGATGCGAGAAGGGGCCCAAGGACTTGGGCCATCCTTTATTGCTTTCCCAGGCCACAGTAGAGAGCTGGATTGGAAGTGGAACAGCCAGGGCTCGAACTGGCAAACATATGGGATGCTGGCACTGCAGGCGGCGGTTTTACCTGCTATGCTACAGAGCCAACCCCAGGAATGTCATTCTTAAAGAACAGGACCATGAGCATCCAGTTCGAGGTATATGTATATTTCAGGAAGACAAAAATCATCAATCCCATTGACCCCTTGAAAAATGGTTGAAATTTTTTTCTTTTCACAGAAGCATCTTTAATATAAGACATTCCCTGCTTGCATAAGGATAAAGGACTTAGAGGGAGGATGCTGTAGTACAGTGGGTTAAACAAATACCTAGGACACAAGCAGCCCATATCATAGTGCATAGTTTGGGTCCCAACTACTCCACACTTCGAATCCAGTTTCTTGCTGATACACCTGGAAGGCAACAAATTTATGATCTCTCTCTCTCTCTCTCTCCCCGCCCTGCAATCTGTCTCTCTCTCTGTGTGCGTGTCTGTGCATGTGTGTATGTACACATTCCTCTATGTCACCCTGCCTATCAAATAAATAAATAATTTTATAAGAAAAGGGCTTACTTGTTTTCATATCTCACACACATTATAGTGATTAGAAGTTCATGTTCTAAAATCATGTTGTCTGTACTTGAGTACTATGCTAATTACTAAGAGTATAACTTTAGGCAAGGTATTAATTTTTCTAAACATCAATTTCCTTGTCTGTATAATGGGAGCTATGACAGAATCCAAGGTAGGTAACTACACATAGGATTGTTATAACCACAGTACCTACCCCACTGCCATAAGAATAATGAAAGAATGCATGCCTGACAAATATAAACAGCCAAAAATACTAGTAGGATTATTATTAATTCTAAAGAAGAGTTGATGAGTAAGTAATAACATGTCAATCACCCATCTCTAACCAATCTGACAGAACATAGAAGATCAGAAGATATGAACTCAAGTGAGGAAAAACTGTGAAAGGCAAGGGATTAATTGGAATATTATTACATATAATTTTGAGTCCATCAACTCTTTTAAATCATAGGTGGACATTTAGAAAATCTCGATGATGATATATCTGTACCATAGTAAACACATACAAGAACAGCTTAAGACGAGCATTTTGATTGCATTGGCTATTTCTCCTTATTTTAGAATAGTCAACTTTATTATAAGACTTTTGTTCTCAAAAGATTTATTTGCATAGGTGTCACCAGTACAAAAGATTATCTAGATACTGCAATTTTCTTTTGATTTGCTTAAATAATCACCTTTGGACAATTCTGATGCTTATTAACACTGCCACAGCTGGAGTGCAAGAGCCCAATAAAGTGAAACTAAGCCATTCAATTTTGTTGCTTATTATCAATTTCCTATAAAGAATTGTAGGGAACACAGTAGACACTGTTCATTAATACAGGCTTTATTTGTGTACTTTATTTGTTTTGCTATTAGTATGTTCCAATACAATAAAAGTAATTTTATCTTTCTCAGTGATTCTCAAATATACAGCAGTCTGAAATACAAGTTTCTAAGCTTATTTGATAACTACGAAATCAGAATGAGTAGGCATGAAATAAAAAATATTTACTGATTGAAAGATAGAAAAATATATTTTATCTGCTGGTTCACTCCCCAAAGACCTGCAACAACGGGACTGGACCAGGCCAAATCCAGAAGCCTGGAACTCAATCCTTGTTTTCCATGTGAGTGAAAGGAACCCAGCTACTTAAATCATGTCATCATTTGCTGCTGCCCAGGGTGACCATTAGAAGGAAATTGGAATCAGGGGCAGAGCTGAGACTCAAAATCAAGGATTCAAATTTGTCATGTGTTTTTCACAATTAGTGTCTTAACCAGTAGGCCAAACTGCCACTGTAAAATGCATTTTTAATAAGTGTATCAGCTAAGAAACACTGTCTGTCCTAACCCAAGCATTTTCAACAAGAATGTTGCTCTGTCATAAAGTATTGCAGTAACTGAATCAATCTGTCCAAGGATACATATCCCTCACTTGCTAGAATGGTTCTCTGTATTAGGATTGAATAGAAAAGGAGTACACATAAACCATGGGGCAAGAGGGGTCTAAGCAGCACTGATATAGATTAAAAGCTTACCACTTTCCAAAACAGCTTTCTCTTTTTATATACTTTTATGCAGAAGGTTGCTTTAATGCAAAAGTCCAAGTTTGCACATGAAAGTAAAATTAATATCTCTATCTATATATCTAAAAGTAGTTGGACTACATATTCCTCTACTCTTAGATTTCTGAAACTAGAGAATTCAGAGTGGAGAGGAAAAGCATTTACTTCAAATGGTTATAATCTAAAAGAACATTATGTGCACTGAAGACTGTGTTTCACTTTTGAGGTGGTGTGACCTTAGACATGTAATTTATGCACTTGGAGACTGTATTCCTAGATATAAAATATAATATTAGTTCTGACTATCTCACTGGGATGTAAAAGCATGAACAAATGGAAGGTAGTAATAGTTGGCAGCGACACGGCAGCTTGCAAGGGTTTACAGGCCACTCTCTAAAAGACTTATACAATTTTGTAGTTCACGGGCAGTGACACTGTGCTATTTATGATTACTTTTTGGACATTTTACCATGGTGCAGAATGAGGTATTTCACAATATAAAATCAATGATCCTTACTATTTTGTATGTGAATGGAACTGGCTTATCATTCAGAAATATCTATATAGATATATACATATCTAGGTATATCTATATAAATATATACATATCTAGGTTTGTGCTTTCTCAAATTATAAGAGAATTGCTTGGGTGATAGATGTTTTGTTAACATGAAGACAGCCAAATTTCAAAGTTGGTGCCAGCTGTTTTCTGGTCCGAAATATACAGTCAATTGGAGTTCTTATACAGATGTACATTTATTTCTGTGTGTTTATAATAAATCTTATGTACATTATACATAATTGTGAAATATATATTTATAACAAGTGTGTTGTATGTACACATATATGGACATAACTTCAATGAATTCCAACTTCAGACATTGATTAATGTCCCTAAGATAAAAAATAAACTGAAACAGACAACAGAGCATTTCTCATTTGACTCTGTAATATAGAAAGAAGCTATAATGAAATTTCCACTGCAGGCTCCTTCTCCACAGGAAGCCAGAATTTCACCTGATCTTGTGAGAGTGTTTTTCTTAATTGAGAAAACATCCTTTCCTTTGAGGATGTAAAAACATGAAAATGGTAGTTGGTGCTAACATAATGCAAAGCATGAAAGAGGTCTCAAAACTTTGCTTTCTTATTTATGACATTTTCTGACATGAATTATCAGAGCTCTTAACACGCCATAACTAAGTGGTCACAAAATACTATGTTGTACCATCTGGGCTTTTACATATGATTTCTTGAATGTTTTAAACCTAGGTATTGCATGGGACCTAAAATTCAATGTCTAGAAATATGAAATATCTCTGACCCAGTACCTCAGAACACCCAATCTCAAATTTAAGAACATTACCAGAGTTCTGTCTCTCAAGAATGCAGCTGAGCTAGCACCTGTTAAATGATCTTCTGTTCTACTTACATACACTCTGAACTCCAGCCACAAGGAATCCTTAGACTTTCTAAAATATGCCATGTCCCAGAATGTCTCTGGGATGCTGGACATGCTGTTACCTCTGACTATAATGGCCACCTCCCCAGCCTCTAAGATAGTTTCTACTGATTTTTTACATACAATAGGAAATCTTTCTTCCTCCCTCCATGGATGCTTCTCAATGTGAGTCAAGATGCTGAAGTGGGTAAATAGTGAGAAAGCAATGTGCACGTCTCTGGGATATGTGGAAATCTGATACTAATTCTTGGCCAAGATAAGAACAAGGTGTTCTGAAACCAAAATTCCTCCCACATATGTTTGTAGTTCATAATCTGGAGATGAGTCTTGTGTGACTAATAAACAACTCTAGAGAGCTATGCCTGGAAACTTCTCAGACTCTGGCTGGCTGCTTTTGTGTATATTTTCTCTCTTGCTGTAACATTTTGTTGGCCTGTATTAATGCAATACATGAGACTTAAAGGATCTTCTGCCTATTTTCAACACCTAACCTTGTGTCACTCTTGTAGTGAGTCTCTTCCATGAGACTATGATTAAGCAACTTATACATCTATGCATATGTATACTATGAAGCAATGTATACATCTGAAGTCTGTCACCTACCACATGCTGCAGACAAGTAAGCATTCCCACCTTTTTTTTTTTTTGATAAATTATTCTGGAGTTACAAACTAGCCTCTTTAGTCTAAGCAAGATTGTTAATTTATGTCCCCAAAGAAAAAAAATCACTCACTATAGTTATAATTAACATTTTTATAATGTGAGGTTATTCGTGGTGAGACAAACAAGACCTCATTTAAATTTGTAATATTCCATTGACTTTTTAATTAACTAACAATATTTCTATTTTATAACAGCAACCATTGAAAGAGTGCACTCAGTCAGCCAATGTTTGGTTTGGATAATTTACTACAATGTTATGTATGTTTACAATCTTTGCATTTTTACTACACTGGATAACATACAGAAAGGCCATTTCTTAGGAAATTTACAGAATAAATGATAAAAATGATATCCATTTATTAATTCATTACCAAAGTCCAAGCTAAAGTTGTGCAAGTGTCATGGATAAGCACTTTGCAGGACTGTGCTCTTTATCACATTTCTGCTATAAATTTTTTCTTCATTTCATTTACTTTCCTAAAAAGTACAGATAATTCATTGATTATAATACCCAATTTTTTCCTTTAATCTGATATTGCTATACTCACACAGAACATAAAAAGATCTAAATTTACTGTTTAAATTATTTCATTTTTTCTTTCTTTGTAAATATTTTAAAAGAGAATGAATTTATTGACAGTTCGTTTTACAATGCTTAAGCACATTTAATCTCACTCCTTTTCCCCCAGCAGTTTCCCCAGCAGTCTGAACATTTGCAAATGGAAATAGCTTCTTTGCTGGTAAGACTTGCTTTGTTTTTATTCCTTCATCTGGGCAAATGTTTGTGTGAGCAAGCCTGGAGCAATACCATTCTAATGAGCAATAAAAACAGATATGTAACCAGGAAAGCAGTGTGGAAATCCTAGAAAATAAATGCAAACTCCAAGGAAGCCAGAGACGTAATTTTAATTATTTGGGATTATAACTGTGGATCAGCTAATGGCAAACCAAGCCCCTACACTACTTGCTTTGCTGCCCAGGGTATCATTTCTTATCTGAACCTGCAGAGTCTGGGGTGAGTTGATTTATACTCCTCTGAATCTAAATCTCCTAGGAAGTAATTAGCCATTGCTGCCATGCCTATCACCATTACTGAGTAATTCTGTCACAGATAAAATCTGCCTGTGAGACAGAGGGTGGGGGACTGTGCAAGTCTATTCAACTTGGTTCTATTTCATAATGTTGAATCTTGGAGTGATCCTGTTATTCAGATAGTCAAAGCAGGAACTAATCTCCTAATGAAAGTGCAGTATGCTAAAAAAAAAAATCCCATGTGTCAGTTGTTTTTGAAAATGGGGAAGTTTTTTTCCATACTAAAAATTTTATAGAAAATCTTTGTTAAATCTAGGTATGTATGAAAGAGAGGAAAGAGGGAAACCAATATTTTGTGAGCATCAACCATGTTCTAGGTGTTTATGGATGTTATCTAATTTCCTCCGAAGTTTTATAAAGAAGGTATTTGCTTGCATTTCCCAGAAGGGAAAACTGCTAATACCAGGTATGCCACTAGATAAGTCCTTTTTCAATTATCTCTCTGTGAAATTATAGCACACTGCCTTCCAGACCCCAAACTGCTGGTTCCTTTATACTATTTGCACAATAGCTCATGGGCCTAGCATTTTTATCCACTTTGCCTCCTGGGAAACCTTCACAGTAGAGAGGAGGACTACATTTGGTGGTTCCAAGGCATTCAAGAGGTTTGTTGAGAAGGAATGGATTGGGGTTCTGGCAACAGAAGAGGGCTGTGTGCTCTCTGTCTAGGCACTGAATGTAGATGCAGTGTGTATACAGTCTGATCTGGCTTGAGTTCTCACTTAGCATTTCCTCAGATGGACCCAGCAACTGACTAAGTATTGAAAGCAAATTTTATATGGAGTTAGAGGCAGAGATAGAAAGATAAACAAAATCTGGTCTCAACTTCCAGGGTCCTGTGATCTAGTGAAAGTGTACATACTAGGACTGGTACTGTGGCAAAGCAGATAAAGATACCGCCTGTGATGCTGATAACTCATATGGGCCCCAGTTGGTGTCCAGACTGCTCTACTTCCTATTCAGCACACTGCTAACGGCCTGGGAAAAGCAGCAGGAAATATCTCAAGTGTTTGGGCCCCTGCTACCCAAGTAGGAGACCCAAATGAAATTCCTGGCTCTTGGCTTCAGGCTGGCCCAATGCTGGCCATTGCAGCCATCTGGGAAGTGAACCAACAGATAGAAAATTTCTCTCTCTCTCTCTCTCTCTCTCTCTCTCTCTCGTGTGTGTGTTTGTGTGTGTATGTGTGTATGTCTCCCTCTGTCTATAACTCTGGACTTCAAAATAAATAAACTTTTAATTTAAAAAAGAAAGTATATATACTAGGCAGTTTACAGCTTAGAGTAAGAGGGACTAGGAAAGGAGGTTTAAGCACAGGACACTTTAAAATTCTTAACTCAGCGATTTAGTGGGGCAGAGTAATATCAAGAAGTAAGAGCTGGAGCCAGCAATGTGGCATATCAGGTAAGGCCTCTGCTTGCAGTGCTGGCATCCCATAGGGGTGCTGGTTTGAGTCCCAGCTGCTCCACTTCCGATCCAGCTCTCTGCTATGGCCTGGGAAAGCAGTGGAAGATGGTCCAAGTCCTTGGGCCCCTGCACGCACGTGGGAAACCCAAAAGAAGCTCCTGGTTCATGGTTTCACATATGCCCAGCTCCAGCTGTTGCGGCCATTAGTGGAGTGAACCAGTGAATGGAAGACCTCTCTCTGTAACTCTGCCTTTCAAATAACTAAATAAATCTTAAAGAAGAACGAGGAGGAGGAGGAGAAGTAGTAAGAGCTAAACTGACTCACAGGATACTAAGATTTAGCAAGAAAATACAGTGGAGTCTGTATATGTTTAAGAAAATTACAAAGCCCTTGCAGAGATTAAGAGTGACAATAAGACAATTAGAAACAATATAGCCCACGTTGAGAAAACACAGAGCATTAAAGAGAGGTGAGACTGCAGAAGTAAAGAGGAAACACCAAAGTCACCTAAGGAGTGAAGCACAGATTATGAGAATTATGTAAAGCTACTTAAAAGAATATGAGGTAAGGATGTAAAACTATTCAATTTTCATATAAAAATGGTCACTCCTGTCTCAGAACAGGGTAAACACTGGGAGAAGCAGAGAAGACACATGAGAGGTGCGGGAATTATTACAAGCATTTGTGTGTAGAGAGCTGAGAGTGGCCAGCACCAGGCCATGCCACATACTGCATCATGCTACATATAAGAGACACATAACACCAAAAGCCATTCTTCATAAACCTGTATAGCATTTTGGCAAAGAAGAACGTGTTTCTGTACGGCTTTTGAGAAATGTAATAGTGACAGATTAGGGAGAAAGAATCAAAAGTTTCATCACTTTTGGCACTTGCCCATTCCAGATCCGTAGTAACAGCTATGCAGACAGGAGGTTTTCTGAGAAAGGAGGAGTCTTTCTTAGTCTTAGTGTCCCTAACACTAGGTGGTTGTGGATAGTGAGGATGGGAAACCATGAACAAAATGAAGCTGATGTTAAAGAATATTGTTTATAATATTTGTGTCTACAACAGCCTCTCTTCCTTCTTCTACCAAATGGCTTGGTTTTCCTTCTGCGACTTATCCTTCTGGTCGTAATCAGTGCACATGGTCTGGAAATCTGCTATGATACCTGGGCCAAGTCCTCCTTCCACAGAGATTGCTCTGGGAAGGACACATGTTTCATCTATATCAAGCCCTTCAGGGCCAGCAAGATTCTATCCAAGAAAGAGTATCTGAGTTATTAGAGCAGTAGATTTGGGATTGTAACAATATAATTCTGAAACCGCCTGGGAATTTAGGTGGAGTCTGAGAACAAAGATAACTCAAAGAAAACTGAAGAGAACTGCTTTTCCTGATCAAAAGAGGACAATGAATGAGCCCTGAATCAAGCTGCCTTAGAAGCAGCCCACCTCATGAGGTTTCCTTGCCTGGAAACCACACGTTCAGTTTCTTGATTAAGCCAGCCTGAGTCACTTCTTTCACTTGACACCAAGAGCTCTTAGTGGCTTCACTGGCTAAGAATGGAGATGGCTGTAAGAGAACATGTTATTGAAGAATGTCACTGACTTGGGATGTATCCTTGCATGACATTATTTTTAAAAAGATTTGTTTATTTATTTGAAAGGAATGTAGATAGATAGATAGATAGATAGATAGATAGATAGATAGATAATCTTCCATCTACTAGTTCAATCCCCAAATGCCTATAACATCTGGTTAGCTGGTACTGGGCCAAGCCAAAACCAGGAGCCAGGAACTTCACCTGCATCTCCCATGTGGGTGGCAGGGCTCAAACACTTGAGCCATCATTTGCTGCCCACCAAGAACAATATAATATATCTATTGTATAATTCGAATTTGAGTATTAAAAAATGAATTCTCAGGGGTGGTTAGTTGGTACAGGGGTTAAGATGCCACCCAGGCTGCCTGCATTTCATTAGCAGAGTGTCTGGGTTCCAGACCTGGCTCAAATTCTAATTCCAATTTCCTGCTAAATCATATCCTGTGGCTCACATACATGGGTCCCTGACACCTAGAAAACCCAGACTGAATTGTAGCCTGGTTTCAGCCTGGCTCAGATTGGCTGTTGGTATATTTGAAAGGTAAATAGCAAATAGAAGACTTCTGTCTGTATGTCCATTTCTCTGTCTTATCTATCTCTGTCTCTCCGCCTTTCAAATAAGTTTACAATAAATTTTAAAAAAGCAATGAAACCTCAGGCAACTGTACAGAAAAGGTAACACATCTGCATGGGAGAAACCTAGAGTGGATTCATTTTTTTTCTCTACACAGGAAATGAGGGAAGACTGTACAGCAATGACCAATGTTCTGAGGGAAAGAAAGATCAAAGCAGAAAGATGAAGGCAGAGATTTTTAAATGTGAAATATTCCACGCAATTTTGGATTCATTAGGTCTTTTTTAAAAAAGCATTTTGAGAAAGAAAACTAAAATTAAATAAAAGTCTCAGGAATAGAAAAGAAATGGTAAATGGATTGTTTGTGATCTGAATCCACTTCTATATGAAATTAAGATTAAACTACCATGGAATAACAATTTCAAAAAAAATGTAATTGTTTCAAGTCCTGGCAAGCAATTTGGAAATAAGCAACAAAACTCGAAGTGGAACATGCAAGCAGGAGGAAATGGAAGTAGGTTATTCAGCTCATCATTCATATAAGCACTCTGTCAAAACTCAAAATGTGCTATTAAGGAAAAACACAAGGACGCCAAATACATAATGACTTTCACAATCATGTTTCTTTATCCTTAGAGCAATCTTTTAGGAACTAAAATCTTTTTTGGCAAAGAGATACATATCTGAAATTTAGTAATTCCTTTGATTCACTTCTATATTTTCTCCTCTGTAAAGTTCAATGCCTTTTGTTTTAAAATAGCATGTATGTAATAATTTCTTTTTTCTTTTTTTTTTGGTTGATGTACCTTTTTTGAACTTTAATTTACCAAACAAAAATTGTGGAGTTGGACTGAGAAGTCCACACATTCCGTACCCAGATTCCCTTGTTATTAACATCTTATATATCTGTCACGATCTATAACCACTTCCTACTTCTCCAATTTTTTAATCCAAGCTCCATTTATCCCCCCATTCCCTCCTTGCAATTTCCTCCTTACAAAGTTAATTCGTCCTATCTAATCATTCATCCTCAGTATCACTTTATTAAACCTTAGAGTTAAATGTTATAGTTTAGCTGTTCAACAAGGAATATTAATAGTCTTAATAATTGGGTTTTGGCAGGATTAAATCAAATAATACCATGTAAAATGCTTAGAAAGTTATTGGTAGAGAGTTTTTAATAGTGTTGAATACTACCTTTAATCTATCTATATGTCTATTCTTACACTTGCATTGTGGTGAGACGCCTGGAATACCATTAACTTGAGAGTTAACACGGGCTTTTTCTGCCTGGTAGGATTTTGAAGTATGTGCTAATTTCTATACCTCTACTTTTATGTATTGCTTAAACATTAATAATTAACATGTTTCATGTTTCTTAAATAATAAATTCATTTTTCTTGGAAAATAAAATAAGGGAGACTGGCATTATCATGCAGAAGGTTAAACCACAACTTCCAATGCTGTCATCGCTTATAGGAGCACTAGTTTGAGTCTCTGTTGCTATGCTTCCCACCCAGCTCCCTGCTTATGAGCCTGGGAAGGAAACAGATGATGCCTCAAGTGCTTGGACCTCTGCCAACTAGAAGAGCCAGATGGAGTTCCTGACTTCATACAGTCACTTAGAGAGTGAAACAATAATGGAAGATCAATCTCTCTCTGTCTCTGTCTCTCTATCTCTGTCCCTGTCTGTTTCCCCTTTTCTCCCTCTCTCTGTGTCACTCTACCTTTCAAATAACTAAATAGATCCATCTTGAAAAGAAGAAAAGAAAATACATTGCTCACCTAATAAAAGGAACAAGTGTTTCTTATTTCACATCTTTAACCTGTGTTTTCTATACTTTGGCATGCATGTTTTCTCAGATTAGGTTGCATAAATTACATCAGAACTTTAACTCCCCAGCGACCATTCTTTTTACTGCTTCATTATCACTACTGTGCAGGGGAGATGTTTTGATACTATTAGATTGATATAAAGACTAACACTGGAGTCTACTTTTGCTTTTTTGAAAATGATTTTTAAAATTGGGGGAAAAAAACTCTTGGTTCCAGCAGGAAGAAAAAAATATCGAAGATGATAAACAATCCTGGAAACTTAAGAAACAGGCCCACCACAGGAGACTGTTCTTGAATGTAAAAATATGCATGGCTGCTCTGGAGATGAAGTTTCACATCATTCATAACATTAGAAAAAAGGCAAAAATAACTTTAGTTTGATTTAAAAACTATATATTTATGTATATATATATCTCCTAAGGGATGAAAGATGATTTATTCTAAGTCATCTCTTAAAATGCTTAGTTTGTCTTCAGAAGAATTTCAGGTCTCTGGAGTGAGCTGGCCACCCGCCTTATATAACAGTCAAATCAAATGATAAAGAGAGAACCCTGGAGGCCACTTGCCTCCTCCTAACATTTTTCTCATTAATACAATTGTCTTTTTGTATCTCCATATCCATGGGGAACTGGCTCCAGAACTCCATGGTCCCCCCAACACAAGGATACCAAAAGTTTGGGATGATCAATCACTTATAATGTCACAATATTCACAGAGAATATACATATTTTAAATGATATTTAGATCATTTCTGATACCTCATACAACATAAAGCTATGAAAATAGTTGTTACTAAAATGCATATTATGGTCTCTTCCTGTACAGCCCCCAAAATAGTGTTTAGTAATGTTCAAAGTAGCACATTCCACCATTAGCATCAAATTTGTAAGTCTTTATGCACAGAAATCAAATTATCTCTTAATTCCATTTTTCCAATAACATTTTGAAGTACCATTTTATTGCATTGTCTAGGAAATGATGGTGGTGGTGGGGCATTCTGAACATTTAAGAGCAGATGCAACCTCTTTTCTGAACAGTTTCAATCTGTGTTGGTTGAATAGACCGATATGGAAGCCATGGAAACAGAGAGCTGACTGTATTTGAAATGCAGTCATGCAATCCATTGATAATGCTGATTCTGTGTTCAAACAGAAATCATTTTCAGGTCCTGAGATTTCCTGACATATTTTACCTTCTGTAACAATCCTCTCCTCTTCATTTGTATTTCTCATTTTTTTTTTTATATTCTTTGTTTTAAAATTGCCCATCCTGAGCTGGGTGTTCAATCTCATGGTAAGGTACAGGCTAAGATGCCAGCATCACATAGCACTGTAGCTGGGTTTGATACCCTGCTCCAGCTGCTGACTCCAGCTAATGCAGATCCTGGGAGGCAACAGTGATGGTTCAGAAAATTGGGTTTCTGCAACCCACAAGAAGATCTGAATTGTACCCTGGCTCCCGGCTTCAGGCTGGCCCAGCTCCTAGTGTTTTAGGCATTTGGAGAGTGAGTCAGTGGAAAGGAGTGCTCTCTCTCTCTTGCTTCACTCACCCATAAGTCTGTTAAACTCTGGATGGTTTTAAATGATGCAAAAAGCACCAAGCAATACACAGGACCCCATGAACAAAATAATTTCCTGTACGACATACGAACAGCATACACGGAATCTTATTTTACTTTGAGGTCATTCAACTATTGGCTAAGAAGGATTAATCTCTTTTAACTGCAGTAGAAATGAGAATGAAAGCTGAGACTTGATTTCCACACCTAATTTTGATACTATTTTCCTGCAGAAGCTAGAACAGAACACTAAACCTCTCTAGGCCCCAACTTATTTTATCAAGAAAATGAGTGAGATGGAACACTAAGTCCCAAAGTCCTTTGAAATACTAAGATGTCTCTGAATCACTAAAAAGTCTTTGAATCATAAGATATGAAAAAAACACACACAGAGAGAACAAAATAGCTCTGTATCCTTGGTGAAATGTTGTGAGATATTTAATATGAAGTTTTTTACTTCTATTCAGTAATTTCTAACAGCTATCTTACACATTTTAGGGCATTTTCTGAGAGTTTAAAGTGATCATGGCCATTAAATTATAAACAATAATAATTTCAGTTACCTGAGGAAACAAAGTGGGGAAGAGGGGTAAGCATCTTCTTAGAAAAGGTTTAAGTTTTTCAAAACCTATTGGTTTTAAAAGTTCATCTCAAGAACCGAGAAGTCATATAATAGTCATTCACTGCCATTTCTACTTTTCTGTTTTTTCTTGTATTTTCTAAGTGCAACTGTGAAGCCACAATTCAACACCTTTCCAATTGGTTGCTCTTCATATTTTTTCACAGGCATGGGCATGAAAAACATGCAAGCTTACCAATATAAAGAAGACAAGGAATAAATAACATTTTATAGATTTCTAATTTCCTTTTAAGTATCTTCCAATGCTGCTTTGGCAAGTAAAAGGACATTTCCAAATGATTGTAGATATAGAGTTACCATCTGTGTGTATCACAGACCTATTATTTCTTTAGTTCAAAAACATGGCATTTACACTTTAGCTTGTAAGTTCATTTTTCCATTGAAAATGAATGAGTTGGAATAAGTATAAATTGTATATGTTAGTATCATTAAACGCTAATTCGAAATCTAAGAAAAAAATGTTAAAGAACTGTATAAAACCTATTTTTAACAGCTCCAATACCTTGATATTAACTAAAATTTCGTATTTGAATAAATCAAATGAATTTCATGGATAGCACTTCAGCTCCGTATGGTTTCTTCACATTCCTGCCTCCTTCCCAAGAGGAAGCAAAACTGATAAATGTTTGTTTGCTGCTAATATAGTTGTTCTAGAATTCACAAATTTGAAATTCTAAATAATTTTGGATGTTTCAGCAATGCATCTCATTGATTAGAGATGTATCTTTTGCATAATTTCCAATGATTCCACAGACTTTAATTTTAATATATTTTCTTTCCTGATTTCCTTTTTAAAAAAATTTTGAGAGGCAGAGAGACAGAATTTCCATCTACTGGTTCATTCTGAAACATCTACAAGTACAGGTTCTAGGCTAAGCCAAAGCTGGCAGCCAGGAATTTAATCATGGTCTCTCACATGGGTGGAAGGAAGCAAGCACTTGAGCCTTCAGGACTATCCGCAGATTCTACATTAGCAGGAAGCTGGAGTCTGGAGCCAGAGCTAGCAATTGAATCATGCTACTCCACTATGGGACAAGGATATCTTAACAAGTGTCATAAGGTTAGGCCCAACACCTGCTCTTGATTTTGATTTTTTGACAGAGTATAAAATACCATTTATTTCTAAGAACTGAAATTTTCTTCAATTAAGTCATAGACCAATATTAACATTTCACTCAAGAGTAAATGATAATATATCCACCAAAAATAATTTATGAAATATTAAAAAAATGATTTATATTAAACCTTTCTTTACCATAACTCTTTAGGCCACAAAATATCACTTTCTCTCCTCATTAACTTCTTACCTATGTTTCTTTAACACCAGGACAGTTTTTGCATTAACATTCTACAATGACATTATTGAGAAATCAGGGTAATAGAGAAGTACAATCACAGTGATATTTTTTGTCTACACAAAAAATATTTTCTTATACATAAAAAAAAACAGAGATTGGCAGGATTGAGTCTCCTGCCATGGCCATAGGAAAAGGCACTCCTACCCTACTGCCATTGCAGATACATTAGGGGATCTCCCTGTTCCTGATATAGTTAGAAAAAACATTTGTAATGTTATCTAAGTGGTTTTATTCTCTAGTTTTCAGATGATAGTGCAGATACTAAATTATTTTCCAGAGATAATAATAACTAGTGCTACCTACAGAGTTGTCAGAATACTTTTCATAGAAAAACATTAATTACAAAGAGCTTTTGACATGCCAGTCAAAAAGCAGGGTTTCTATTCATTAACATATTTAAAACTCAAATCAACTCATGAAATCTTATTTTATAAGTAAGAAAAATCAAGGTTTGAAAATTTACTCAAGGATTAAAAAGTTATATAATACAGAGATTAGCTGAGAGAGTGGAAAGTTAAACCTAGTAGTTGCTCCAATCACCATAAAAAGACATAGCAACTGTGTGGCTATAAAATTCTAGTAGCCTCAGTGGAGTTGGTGGCGTACAGCTTTGCTTATGGGATGCACCTGAGCATGCCACGATCTAAGTCCTTATTTCCTTAGTGTAATCATTATTTGACATGTGTAATGAGAATTATCAATTGTAATGACCAAGATAGGATTTTCAAACTATTGAGGGTTAGAATTCTCAAGTTCTGACATCTAACTCTTATATTTGATATAGCCGTTTTTGTTTGGTGTGTTTTTAAGCTAAATAAGAGCCTATAGATTATAAATATTGAGGGAGATTAAATTTAGATTGTAGTGATTGCAAAAATGTAGCTGAAAAAGACACAACTTCCTGAGTCAGGAGGCTTCCCTCTTATCAAGCATACCCTCGTGGCAAACAATAACATGCTTCACCTACAGACTTAACCTCTAGAAGGCACTGAAATGAAATGTAACATAGTCTTTCTTTTCAAACCTCTCTGACATTCATATACTATTTTGTTAGTCATTATCTATGTAGTAGCTTTCCTCATAATGTCTTCATTTCTTTTATGTGACTGTTTTCTCTCCTCAGGGAAGTCATCAGTTTTCAAGGTTAAAGTCTGCTCACATTTGTTGTGGATTTGCTCACTTCTAGAGCTTGGAAAACAGTAAACAGATAATCAAGGAATGCTGACTGCTGACTCTCCTTATTGCAGCATGGTGCCAAGCAATGCAATGATCTCTTTAGAACTGCATTCTTATACCTTAAAGCCATACCTTTTATGAAAGTTTAAATACACATTTTTAGAATAAAATATTTAATAATAAAATTTTTCTTATGAAACATTTGTCATAATTCATCTAGGAAGCAACTGTCTCACACCTACAGAATACTTCACTTTCATAAAAATGATACTTCAGCATTTTATCAAACACTAGAGGGAATGGAAAATGTTACAGCCTTCCTTAGGAGGGAGCAAAAGATTTTTCTTTTTTAATTTCTGCCTTAATATTTTCCTGATAGCATGAGTAGGAAACGAACACACAAGTCACGTACAGGTCCCATCAGCTTTGTTTTCAAAATACATTAAGATTCTTATGACCTTTCTCTCTAGTTGCTACTGTTCAAGATACAACCACTTTTCTTTTCTAGACTCACTGTTTCCACCATTGTATCCTTACTACAAATTTCTGTTAATAACTTGTCTCAGCTTGCAATTTTTTTCCCATTCTATCCAATGTTTCTTCATTCTGTGAATTGTTCCCTTTGTTGTGCAGAAGTTTCTGAGTTTGATATAATCTCATTTGTCTACTTTTGCTTTAGTTGCCTGTGCTTTGGGGTCTTATCCAAGAAGACATCAGTTGCACCAATATCTTAAAGTGTTCACCTATATTTTCTTCTGACAGCGTCTCAGTTCTTGTCACTCTCTAAACATTATCCAAATCTACAATTTCCCAAAGTCTTCAGCGACTCAAAAGTCCCTACGAAAAGCCAAAAGCCAAGCCCACACCTCTGTGTTCTACTGCACATGTAGCTTTTGGTTTGCACTTACTCCTGTTTCCCTGCTACCTTGTCCATGCTATCCATGTCTGGACATTTTTCCCCCATGCAGTGACATCATCACTTCCTAATTTAGGCCTCTGCTCTCTTGAGGCCTTCTCTGACCACTTTAAATAAAACAGTGTTCTCTTTCACAGTGCTCCCAACTCAAATCCTGCAAGCCTATTTCGATTTTTCTCTACGGCAATTATTAACACCTGGAATGTCAAATGTAACATAAAATACTGGATTGACATTATAAGTATGTATACTAATATGCATGCCATATAATGCATACTTTGAAAATAATACTAATTGACCTTGTCTTAACAAATAAAAATAGGCTTACGATTTTCTTATTACTGTTTCTCAAAATATATTTGGGTTATTTAATATGCTTTCCAGAGGGCCAGGCCTTTATCTATCTAGTTTCCTAATGGATTCCTACTGCCTAAATGAGGATCTTTCGTAAAGTAGCAGCTGCAGTCAAACAAACAAATACTTGTGTAAATGCATCAATGAAGCTATATTCACTTGTTACTACATTTCTTTGTCACTCCAAACATCTTTACATACATATTTCAATAATCATTTTAAGATGGTATATTCAATGAGGACATGCGGTTAAACTTAGAGGTTAATCATCTTATCTATTAAAAACTTAACTGCTCTTTTAGGTAATCCCCTTCCTTATTATTTTATGATTTAATAAGTTAAATCTGGAGAAATGTTTGGTGCTTAAAGGAAGGTGTTTAAAGGAAGGTTTTGGGGCTGGCACTGTAGGTTAATCCTCCGCCTTTGGTGTTGGCATACCATGTGGGCACCGGTTCTAGTCCCGGCTGCTCCTCTTCCCATCCAGCCCTCCGCTGTGGCCTGAGAAAGCAGTAGAGGATTGTCCAAGTCCTTAGGCCCCTGCACCTGTGGCCATTTGGGGAATGAACCAGCAGATGGAAGACCTCTCTCTCTCTCTCCCTCTCACTGTCTGTAACTCTACCCCTCAAATAAATAAATAAAATCTTAAAAAAAAAAGCAAGCTTCCATTTAAAGACTGGGGCTTTCAAACTTTTAACTGTGATGCACTATTTTACGAAAACACTGATGTCAACAATCTCACTTTTCAAAACAAGACATTTCAAACTGATATTTTATGACCTCACTGTTGTTTATAGCCCTTGCGATCCCTGTGGAACACTGGTTTTCTACCTTTTACTTGTAGAACATTATGGTTAGTAGTGCATTAAACCTGTGATTATAAATCAAATTCAAAGTATGGTATCACAAAAATTAAAAGAAAAGAAAAAAAGGGAAGAAGAAAGGAAGGAAGGAAGAAGTGAGGGGAGACTGAGGAAGGGAGCATAAAAAGTATGGTTATCTTCTTAGAACTCTATGAAAAACATGGAATCAGATCTATTTATATTAATAAAAATTAAAATAAATAGTAATTGGTGAATTCATGTGAAAATTATAATTCTATAAACAGATCCATAAAAAGCAATGAGTTTGAAGTAGTAATTAGAAATCTTCCATTAAAGAAAAGTTCAGGACCTGATGACTTTACAACTGTATTCTACAAACATTTAATGAGCAACAAACTGGGGGCCGGCACTGTGGCGTAGTGGGTAAAGCCACTGCCTGCAGTGCCAGCTAGTCCTGGCTGTTCTGTTTCTCAACCAGCTCTCTGCTATGGCCGGGGAAAGCAGTGGAAGATGGTCCAAGTCCTTGGGCCCCTGCACCCATGTGGGAGATCCGGTAGGATCTCCTGGCTCCTGGCTTTGGATCAGCCAAGCTCCAGACATTGAGGCCATTTGGGGAGTGAACCAGTGGATGGAAGACCTCTCTCTCTCTCTCTCTCTCTCTCTGCATCTGCCTCTCTGTAACTCTGTCTTTCAAACAAATAAATAAATCTTCTTTTTTTTTTTTTGACAGGCAGAGTGGACAGTGAGAGAGAGAGAGACAGAGAGAAAGGTCTTCCTTTGCCATTGGTTCACCCTCCAATGGCCGCCGCAGCCGGCACACCGCGCTCATCCGATGGCAGGAGCCAGGTGCCAGGTGCTTTTCCTGTTCTCCCATCGGGTGCAGGGCCCAAGCACTTGGGCCATTCTCCACTGCACTCCCGGGCCACAGCAGAGGGCTGGCCTGGAAGAGGGGTAACCGGGACAGAATCCAGCGCCCCAACCGGGACTAGAACCCGGTGTGCTGGCACCGCAAGGCAGAGGATTAGCCTGTTGAGCCACGGCGCCGGCCTAATGAATCTTTTTTAAAAATAATAAATATAAATATAAATATAATAATAAAGCAGCAAGCTCAAATGCTTTTCAAACTATTCAAAAATTATTGAACAGGACAGAACTTTACCAAATGTCTTTTTATGAATCAGCACCACTCTTATAGCAAAACTCCCACAAAAAAACGCTATATGCTCCATGAAAAGAAAATGGTGGACATATATTCTTGATGAACATAGATGCAAGTATTCTCAATGAAATACTAACAAACCAAATCCAAATACCCAGCAGAAAGATCATCCATCACAATCAAGTGTGATTTACTCTAGAGATGCACGAGTGGTTCAACATTTAGAAATCAATAAATGTCATAAATTACATTAACAAAATGAGGAACAAAAACCATGTTGGTACCTCAGTAGATGCAGAGAAAGCATCTGATAAGATTCAACATCTCTTCATGCATAAAACGTCCCACAAATTATGTGCAGAAGGAATATATCCCAAAATGATAAAGGCTACACATGACGAACCAACAGCTAATCTCACGCTGAATGAGGGAAAGCTGACATCTCCTCTCAGAGCGGGAAAAAGACACAGATTTCCACTTTCACCACTCTCAGTCAATACAGAATTGGAAGGATTAGCCAGAGTAATTAGGAAAGAGAAATAAAGTACATCAAAGCTGGAAAGTCAAAAGTCAAAAGATTCATGTTTGCAGGTGCCACCATGTCATACATAGTTAGGAAAAACCCAACACTCCATCAAAAAGGAGTTAGAACCAATAAACCAATTCAGTAAAACTGCAGATTACAAAATAAGCATATAAACACAGTAGTCTTTTGTAAGTTAAAGATGAACTCTCTGAAAGATAAATCAAGAAAGAAATAGCAGTTACAGTAGCCTTCAAAATATGAGATATTTAGGAATAAATTTAGCAAAGAAGTGAAAGATCTCTTCAATGAAAATCATAAAAAGTTGATGAATGAAATCATCAAGAACACACACACAAAAAATGGAAAGCTATTCCTTGCTCATGGGTTGGAAGAATTAATATCATTACAATGTCTCTGCTACCTAAAGTACTCTACAGATTCAGTGAAGGAATGAAGAAAGGAAGGAAGGAGGGAAGGAAAGCAGGGAAGGAGGAAGGGAGGGAGGGACGGCTTGAGTTAGGGAAGTACAACTTTATTCTTAGAACTGTGTCTATGAACTTCGCTGAATTTGTTCTCCTTATATTAATATCACATTAACATAAGAATTAATAAAAATTATTTCATAAAAAAATATGCAATTCTGACATAATATTAAAACTGTGTGCACTTTAAAGGAGTAGATTTCTAGATTCAATATTCTACAATACGGTTTTCACATAGTTTGTCAATACAAAATAGGAAGATGTGTGGGAGAGCTGGAGAGTAACTTACTCAACTGATGAGACTGTTCACACGAAATAATGGCACTCAGTGTTCAGGTTAACATCACAGGAAGTACATAACACCGTGCTGATCTCAGGATATTGGTTTTACATAGAAACCACTTCAGAGCCTTTGCTTCATGCAGATTCAGCAAGAAAAGATAGAGTTGCTGCAGTCTACAAAACTGGCTGCAGAGCACCAGCTATGGAAGAATTTCTAGACGTTCTTAAAATGCTTCTTCCTGCTGATGTAGACACAGACCAGCACTCCAGAGGGCCCCTATTAAACACCATTGATTTTCTGTTCAATGAATGTTTTTCTGTTTTTCCTGAAATAATTCCTGTTTAATCTCATTACAGTCCAGTGCATAGTTTACTAACACACAATCCCTCAAAGTTGTTGTCAAAACATAATTTTTGTTTTCCCCTGTTCTGTCTCCAAAGTTCAGTTGCTTCAGTTAGGCTCACATAGTCAATCTCAACTTTTTAACTGGGATTTTTGGTCTTCTTCTAAATTTCCATAGAGATTTCTCGAAAAAACCACTTCAGATTTGGTGCTCACTGACTACGAAATAATACTTTAAAGAAGTCCCTTTTATAAACTGCATTCTTCTGTTTGCCCATAAGAACAACAAATTAAATCTTTAAAGAGGTGGAGTGGGGCCAGCACCGTGGGTTAAAGCCCTGGCCTGAAGCACCAGCATCCCATATGGGCACCGGTTCTAGTCCCGGCTGCTCCTCTTCTGATCCAGCTCTCTGCTATGGCCTGGGAAAGCAGTAGAAGAAGGCCCAAGTTCTTGGGCCCCTGCACCCACGTGGGAGATCAGGAAGAAGCTCCTGGCTCCTGGCTTTGGATCAGCACAGCTCCGGCCATTGCAGACATCTGGGGAGTGAACCAATGGATGGAAGACTTCTCTCTCTGTCTCCACCTCTCTAACTCTGGCTTTCAAATAAATAAAATGAATCTTAGGAAAAAGAAAAAAAAGATGTGGTATGTAGATTGCTCTGCTTCTCTACTAGGAAAGGAAGGTGGGAAATAAGGTTATGCTCTTAGAATTGTACTTATGAACTACATAGAAACTGTTCTCTTTACATTAATAATAATAAAAAAAAGTTAAATGCAGTAGCCTAAGCAATAGAGCAATGAAACAATGCACTGTACATTTTTCTGCTTTTTAAAATATTTTTCTTTGTTTCTGTTTTCTTGTATAATTATTACATTAGCAATTTTTTCTCATTTTTCTCATAGCCAGCTTAGAATTATAGTTAGACTGTGTAATGCAAATTTAAAATGTTTTTCAAACAAGATGATTTGTTAGATGTTTGGTTTCCTACAGGTCATGCCACACCAAATAATTTTAACACCACCAAAATCATTCAAGAAAATACAAAAGGAGGGAGGCAAACTATCCATGTTTGCAGATGAAATTACTAATACACTTTTTAAAAAGAATTCATTTACTTGGAGACAAAAGCAATATTCCATTCTAAAAACTGCATTATTATCTTTGTAATTTTAAATCTTAGTGCATAAACAATCTCTGTGGGACCAAGAAGGACTAAAATAAAAGAAAATTAAAAAATCATGAGTCATTTTTACCTTTGCGTTATAGGGTATGTAATGCTTTGATAAAGCTTCAGGAGTATGCATCCATGTTTTGTCTGCAATGAAAATACACAGCATTAAATAAATTACAGGCTCTCATGGTGTCATACTTAAGCATTAGCATCTGAGGGGTACGAGATGGGTGACAATGTTTATAATTTTGAGAGTCTTTTGCTAAACTAAGAATAACCAATCAAATAAATAAGCAACATAGCTGGAGAGGAATTATAGAATTCTTTCCTTGGTATGAAACTATCTAGCTTTTATTTATTCAAGCAATACAAATGTTGCTGAATTTTTCAAGAATACATAAAAATAACAACATCAGTGGGCTATGAGGAAGTATATCTTATTATGCTACTAAAACAATTATCATCTCTCACTTTATGCTCTCATGAATTACAGGATATTTTTCTTAACTCCGAGAACACTAGATAGTAATCTGTTCTTTATTCATTGTGATTATCATTTTTAGCAGCAAAACTTAACTCTGCTCTTAAAAGTTTAACACTAAACTAAGAAATACATTTGTATAAGGGTGAAATAAATCAATCTGCTACGTTCATTGAGAGACCAAATGTAATACGGGGATAATCATTCTAAAAATAGAATCACACTGAATGAAAACCTACTATCAGGAGATTTACATATAAATAATCTTAAATTCAGTAATTTTAAATGTTTATTAGATATGGGTAATAAAATATTAGGAATAAAAGTAACTCGAAATAATAGAGGGGCGGCGCTCTGGCGCAGTAGGTAAATCCTCCACCTATGACGCCTGCCTCCCATTTGGATTCCGGTTCAAGTCCCAGCTGCTCCTCTTCCAATCTTGTTATGGGGAGAGAACCAGTGGAAGAAAGACCTTTCTCTGTCTATAACTCTACCTCTCAAATAAATTAAAAAAATATTTTTTAAAAAAGCATAGGAGATAATGTAACTAATTTGTATCAGATATTCCTTACATTTTGTTTTCATATTCAGATTATTTATATTTAAATTGATTATTGAACTTTATAAATATATTCCAACTATCTCCTCAAATATTTTGTGGACTGAATAAGGGAAAGAAAAAACATTAAGATTATACCCCCAAAACTGGCTTTTGGATTAAGATTTACTAGTCATTGATTACATTTTGTCTCAATTGGTACACATTACTGCAGTTTTGGGTGTACTAATTTCCATGCAATTTAAAATTTTTGAACCAGTATTGTACATAGGACAAACCAAATGAATAGTTTACCATTAAAAAATATTAAATAAATACACAGTGAAAAGGAATACTAGATTGTTAATAAAGTATTTTCAATGTTTAATGTACTATATTCTTAAATGGTGTAAGCAAAGAATCTGAAAACACTAATATTTTTTCTCAGACTTGAGGAATCTGTAAACATAAAGAAAATGGCATATGCCCTGAGAATATCAAGTATTATATAACAGTTGAAGGATAATGCACTATATTTATGTTAAACATGTGTATGGCATAAAATGCAACTATAAAAGAATTTCTAAGAAAAAACATGAAGGCTAAACAGCACTGGTGCTATTTCAGACCACTGGATGAAATATTTTGAAAAGCAATTTATCATAAGTTTCAAAAAGCAATATTGATATTGACATTTAATGGGTGAAATATTTATTTTTGTAAACATTTTCATTTAATTATATTTCTATGATTGCTAATGCATAGTAATATGATATGATTAATTCAAGAATAATTTGTGCTTAGATCTGGGATGGAGTCTGGCCTTGCATAATGAAATTAATAAACCACAGTACTGTACACCAAAACAACAAAAACGTCAACTAACTAATTTTGGAAAAAAGACACCCCAATTCTCTTTTTATGCCTTCACTCAATTCTTTTCATGTCTTGTTTCCAAATCATACAACATTTCTCAAAAGGATGTAAATTCTGACTAAAGTCTGAATATGATGGTTCATAACAATTCTGAGACAGAATATTACCTTTTCTTTTCATCCACTATTTTTTTTTCTTTTTAAAATGATTTATTTATTTATTTGAAAGACAGAGTTACAACAAGGCAAAGAGAGAGAGAGTGAGAAAGAGCAAAAGAATTCTTCCCTCCTCTGGTTCACTCCCCAAAAGGCTGCAAATACCAGAGCTGTGCAAATACAAAGAGAAGTCTCCTCCGGGTCTCCCATGTGGGTGCAGGGGCCCAAGGATTTGGACCATCCTCCACTGCTTTCCCAGGCCACAGCAGAGAGCTAGAAGTGGAGCAGCCTGGTCTTGAACCAGCGCCAATATGGGATGCCAGCACTGCAGGCAGCCACCCTACCTGCCACACCACAACGCTGGCCCAGGAAGTACCATTTCTCACAGGAACCTTGGGACTAGGTGGTGGATAATTTCTAATTGATTTGTCTTTTCAGCAAACATATCGCTGATCAAGTGTGTGGGCTGTAGTTCCAGCCACTATTATTAAAAATTGATGATATCACCTTAACTATTGTCTCCTATTGCTGTGCTCTTGAAGAAGGGTAGGTATGTTCCGCTATTTCTGGTATATAAACAAAATAATAACCATACTAACTTATCGGTGGATAAACTACAGTTTCCACAATGCCAAAAATCTGCATTCACTCAAAACCAAATGTTAATGTTTTAGTGGTTGGTCATTACGTAACCCCTAGCACAGGCAGTACACTTATAAAGTATTTCCAAAATGATTCCTTACTATCAGCCTAGTTTATACATGGGTAAAAGAAAAGATGTCACAGAGCAAGACTTTTTTATGTTAACTCATATATATGTGTGGGTGAACCTTGAGGTGAGTCCTAGGAAGATGACCCTTGGTCATTACATATGCCACAGAAACAATTAGATAAATGGAATGAGCACAAAAATGGGAATACAGACACTCCCAAATGTATTATCCTTCCTTGAAATTAAAATAAAACCTCTAACCCAATACGAATACCCACATGAATGGAAATGTCAACATCTAAAATGTTTGACAAATGTCAAACCATGCTGGCTGCTGTGTCAACAAATTCAGGCTTTCAAAATGCATTTAGATTAAGGTCTCATCAAAAAAAATGCAGAACTTCACTAAATTTATTTATTACCAGACGTTAACATAGTGAAAGCACCTGCCTTATATGTATTAAATGCTGTTGGGTGAATAGATGCATTTGAATAAAATTTTCATTGAGAGAAAAATAATATTTAAATATTGAATTTAAGTGCTATATAAAAGGATTAAACCAGCTTACCAGGATGTCAACTGATTAAGTCAACAAAAGTATAATTAATCATATTTATTAACATGCTATGTTTTATCCATGTTAATAAAAGATTTATTTTGATGTGCAAATAGAATATATAACATTTTAAAAGTCAGGAGCCAATGTTGCGGTATAGCTGCTGCCTGAGATATTGGCACCGCATATATGTGCTTCTTCACGTCCTGACTACTTCAGTTTCCATCCAGCTCCCTGCTAATGGGCCTGAGAAGGCTGAAGATGGCTCAAGTGCTCACACATGGGAGAACCAGAAGAAGTTCCTGGCTCCTCACTTTCTCTTGGCAAGGCCATGGCCATTGCAGCTCTTTGGGGAAGGAATCAGTGGATGGAAAATCCCCACCACCACCACCACCATCACTTCAAAGCCCCCATCCTTGTCTTTCAAATAAATTTTTTTTGACAGGCAGAGTGGACATTTTAAAATGAACAGATTAATCTTTTATACCCTATAAAGAGAGAACACACCGTGCCTGACTGCATGGAACAGATCACTCTAGTCCCTGGCTCTGCACTGTTCATTACCCACTTATTAGAATATGAATTGGAATTTTTGATAATCGAACATAATACTGAAAGGGGAAAAGGTGAAAACATTTCTCCTAAGAACTGAAACTAAAGAAGGATTTCCACTTTCACCACTTGTATTCAATATGATACTGGAAATAATTTCAAGAACAATTGGGGAGGAGAAAGAAATAAAGGGCATCAAAATTGGAAAGGAGGTCAAAATATCCGTGTTTGTAGATCACATGATGTTGTACATGGATTTAGTTTGCTAATATTTAGTTGAGAATTTTTGTATCTCTGGTTATCAAGGATAAAGGTAAGACCTGAGCCTATGAAAACGCTGATGGCAAACATAATGGAAACACTTCAAGACATTGTTGTAGGCAATGATTCCTGTATAAGACCACAAAAGTGCAGCCAATACAAACAAAACTGAAAAAAGATTATATCAAACCCAAAAACACCTACCCAGCAAACAGTCAGCACACTAACTGAACACCAACAGAATGTAAGAAAATATTTGCAAGCTACTTATCTGGCGAAGGTTGATATCCAAAATATATGAGAAACTAAAAACACTCAGCAAAAAATTATAAACCCTGTTAGGAATGGGCAAAGGACCTGAAGAGATAGTTCTCAAATGGCCAAAAATATATGAAAACATTTCTCAATATCAACAGCCATCAGGGAAACACAAATCTAAAATACAATGAGGTATCATCTCACTGCTGTCATAGCAGCTATCTTCAAAAAATACACACAGTAACAAATGTTAGAGGATGTGGATAAAGAGTAAATGTTATATACTGTCGGTGGGAATATCAATTAGTACAGTACTTCCAGAAAATAGTTTGGAAATTTCTTAAAAATCTAGAGTAATCTATAATAATATAATCTAGCAATCCAACTACTAAGTACATATCCACAACACATGGAATAATTGTATCAAAAACACCTGCTCCATCATGTTTACTGCAGCACTGAGCACAATAGCCAAGATATGGAATCAACCAAGGTGCGTATTATCAGATGAATGAAAAAGGAAAATTTTGTAATTTTACACACTAAAGTACTATTCAGCCATAAAAAAGAATGAAAAATGGTCATCTGTACCAAATGGATGGACTGGAGGACAACATGTTCAATGAAATAAGTTTGGCACAGAACAACAAATACCTCATGTTGTCCCTCATATGTGGGAACTAAGAGGAAAAAGCTCTATCTGAGCTGAGAATGTGGATTACTAGAGGCTGGGATGAGTGTGAGGGATAGAGGGAATTTGAATTTTAAAAAAATAAAGGAGGCTGGGTGTGGTTCATTAACTGTGACAAGTATATTATACTTGAGATGTTAAAAATAGAGGAAGTTTGGTGTAGGTTATATGGTAACTATGTACTACAGCTGTGTATGGCACAACTATGTTTGGCACAGCTCTGGCTCTTGCAGCCACCTAGGGAATGAACCAGTGGATGGAAGACCTCTCTCTCCCTCTCTCTCTTTCTGCCTCTCTGTAACGCTGCCTTTCAAATAAATAGATAAATCCTTAAAAATATATATATTCTTACCTGAAAATGAATGATAACTTATTTGGGCCTCATTATTATTAAAACACCCATCAGCAATCCTCCCATCAGCAATAGTATTGAATAACAGCATACATAAAACACTTATGTGTGCACTCATACAAACTCTCATACTCACGAATTCATTTATATCACTGTAACATTATATAAGCTCCTAGAATATGGTATTATATGTCTACATAAAACAAAGTTAGGACTAGGTTTCAGACCACTTTATTCTTTGTAATTTTACAATACAGCATAAAATTATCAGGGGATATATTACCACATATGTCCTGTAAACTAAGTATAATGGATGACTTTGCTCTTTCATTAGGGTGATAACCAGAGAAAGATAACTAGCATTGCTTGCAAATTTGTATTGCCCTCATATTATCACATTCCCAAGAAATAACATTTGATAATAAGAAACACTGATATCTTAATAACTCTGCTTTATTTACATAGTAATATTGATTTGCCTCCCAAGTCCTTTAAAACGTCAATAGTTACCTTTCTTTCTGCTAAAGGCACGGTTCATGATGAGGATCAAGCAAATAAATGTTCAGTTCAATCCCGCTTTATAACCTGTAAAAAATGACAAGATATCAAATACAATTGAGATGTTTACTAACCTCTTTTACATTAATTTTCATATTGTAGTTTAATTATGAAGTCTTTTTATTTTTTAATTTTTAAAAACAATATTCTAAAATGTCCCAAACAACACTAAGTAGGAATAATTACCAAAAATCAATATTATGAGTGACATAGTAGATAAGATTAATAATATTTCAAATAAAATTCCTCCAATGCTTTCTAATTTTGTCCTTTATATTATAATTCATTACTAATTATATGCATCCACAAATTTTAGGAGAAAGAAGATAAATACTTTTCCTTGAGCTTACTGATCAGCAGTGTGGTTAAGTTTAGGGTTTTGTTAACAACAATGGCAGATAAACAAGTCTTTTATTTTGCCTTTAAGATTAAATTCACTTGTATAAATCCACTCACACATATAAACACATTCATTTTTTATTTAACTGAAACACAGAGGGGTTTCAAAGTCACAATAAGAAGTAAGATACTAGCAGCATTGGTTAGGAACATGGGATGAAATTACCTGATTACTTGAGTTTGTTTTAAAAATGAACACTTGGTACAGTACTTGTGCATATTCACTTCAGAAAATACTAGCCATTGGCACTGTTTCAGAGATAGCATGGGGTCCAAATCTAGTGCCCACTTCCATATATGCATTTGTTCACCAAAGAGGTTTTTATAAGGCTCATTTTGCACATTACTACATGGTGGTGAAACTTGGCTAACGAATTTGATTTTCTGTAAACTGGTTGTCCAGCTGAGAAATTTTAATTTTATTGATTTTCTTTATATAAAAACAAAGGATTTCTAGATTACTCCCTGAGAGACAATTTACATTAAGGTCTTAGAAGAAAGTGTTAAGCTGAAATAAACTGGCTTTAATTAGCTTCCTTATACTTACCACAATGTAAGACAGGAATATTTAGAACTATCTTTGATTTGGAATTGTTCTAGAACAATTGTCTTACTCAAGTAAACTTGGTTAAATTGAAGTGATTTCAGTTTTTCTTTTAACAGAAGTAAGATTAAATATGAGGGGGCTTCAAAATGTTCATGGAGAAAAGGAATTAAAACAAAATTTTTGTTGCAAAAATTTTTAGAAATTCACACATAGTTTTTTATAATGTACATTTTATCTTCTAGCTGGACTAGTTCTAAGATATATTTCACAGTAATTCTGAGGCTTTTTCAGAATTAAAAAATGTTATGCTCTTCTTTCTGTAATTTGAATTTTCTCATATCTTAGCATAAATTCAATCATATGAAATAAAATTATGTGTTTAATGTCTTCTCCCATGATAATCCAGAGTCCTGCTTCAACTGAAAGCACACAACATTCATGTGCTTGATGTGGAAGTCCAGTGATGTGGGTTTCTAGTTGTCGAGGATAAGATAGTAACTGAACTCTGGAGGAAACCGTTCTCACACCGTGTCCACTGTTGTCTAAAGGTCCCAGTTGATAGTGAGAGACCAAGAACCTTACATGATTCTGGAAATATCTCTCCCAACCTCATTTTAAGATTGAAAGTTCACAATCACTTCCTGCTGCGATAGCTTCGTGATAATTTTATTAAATATTTATTTTTTATTTGTTTGAAAGTCAGAGTTGCTGAGACACACACACACAAACACACACACAAGAGACACAGAGACAGAGAGAGAATCTTTTATCCATTGTTCACTCCTAAAATGACCACAACATCTGGAGCTGTGCCAGGCTGAAGCCAGAGCCTGAGAGCTTCATTCGGGTCTCCCACATGAATGCGGGGGCCCAAGTACTCTGGCCATCTTCTACTGCTCTTCTCAGGCTCATCAGTAGAGTTAGATGGCAAGTGGAGCAGCTGGGACTTGAACTGATGCCCATATGGGATGCCAGCATCTCAGGTAGCAGCTTTACCTACTATGCCACAATGGTGTCCGATTCATAATAATTTTATCAAGCTGTTTATCACTGAGTATGTCCATCAACACAAGAAGCCAAAGTCCCTAGGCCACTCTCAACTCTTTCAGACTTCAATCCTAATCTATGCATCCTGTAACTATATTTCTCATCTTTCTTATGAAAATGTCTCACTGTGTTATCTGGCATTCGTAATAAAGCATTATCAAACTGCACTCAGTGTTTTTTCTGAAGGTTCCCTCTGCTTAGTGAATCTTAATGAAGCCTAGTTGTTGCACTGGTAATAGGAGCTCCCTGAAGGCCTTTCAAGAGGTTATCTGTTTATACTGTACACATATTTATACCACCTGACCAAATACGAGGTATCTTCACATTATTGTACCTCTCTTTTCTTTCAAATCCCCAGATTTCTTTGAATGATATGCATCATACTACATCCAGGCAAGAGAATAGAATATAACATAGAATACAATATATTCTGCATTACCCCAAAAGTAAGCTCACTGGTAACATAAAAGACATGGTTATTATGATAACATGGAAGAAGAAAATAAAATAAAAAAAAAACACAGAACAAACAATGGAAACAATGTATCTGAATGTATGATTCTACTTCTCTGGACCCAAATACTATGAAATTATTATTCAGTAGAACACAAGTAATTTGTCTCTTCACTATTCAAATTTCATTACTTTCAGGTAGATACTTTCAATAATAAAAGATTCTGAAATGGGAATAAGGAATTTAATATAGTTAAAATTCATAAAATTGAATAATAATGTGACTTTTTAATTAAGAACAGTATAATACAAACCCTTTGGGCATATAAACAAGAAAAAAAAATCCTCAGCATAGTTAGGGGAAGTTCATTTGGCTCAATGGAGAGGATACAAAATGACAAAACACTATGACTACATACAGAAACACTTCATTTGCCACAAAATGCACAGGTACAATA
The DNA here is from genome assembly GCA_949820135.1 of Sylvilagus floridanus. NCBI lineage: Eukaryota > Metazoa > Chordata > Mammalia > Lagomorpha > Leporidae > Sylvilagus > Sylvilagus floridanus. The sequence goes on along the minus strand of OX463236.1, from coordinate 131,404,574 downwards.
TCATTAAATATCAAATAGGCCATTTTATAACAAAAATACACTCTCCAAGCATCACTCTTTAATACAGACAGTTGATCCAATGGCTTTCTATACTTTTTTATATAACACATTTTCTCATCTCATTAGAAACAAACAAATACTAGTGTTTTGACACTGTCCCAAGTGTGTATAACAGAGTACACGTCATTAGGCTAGCATGTATTATACTTTTATTATATTGATGTATTAATGAAATACTACTTAAACTAATAGATTCTAGATAAACAATTTCAATTTTCAGTGTAACAAGAATATTTCCATTTAAATAAACTTTCCATAAACATTGTTTTGGTGACCACATACAGGTGGATGCATCATTTAATTATAAATAAATGTTATTTCTAAATTGTATTTATTATTTTATTCTTTTTTAAAAAAGATTTTTATTTATTTATTTGAAAGGAAGAGTTACAGACAGAGTGAAAAGTCTTCCATCCGCTGGTTCACTCCCCAGATGGCCCCAATAGCCAGGGGTAAGTTGATCCAAAGCCAGGAGCCAGGAGCTTCGTCATGGTCTCCCACTTGAGTGCAAGTGCCCAGGCACTTGGGCCATCTTCTACTGCTTTCCCAAGCCATAACAGAGAGCTGGATTGGAAGAGGAGCCATCAGGACACAAACATATACCCATGTGGGATGCCGACGTCCCAAGTGGAGGCTTAGCCTACTACACCACAGCACAGGCCCTGTCATTTATTCTTAATATAAAGAGAACATATTTCATGCATCCCATAAGTACAGTTCCAAGGAGACAACCACACTTCCCTCCACCTACCTCTCCCCTGAAATTCCTCCCCTACCTCCCGCCTCATTCTTTCATCAATTTTTGCAAAGACATAATTTTAATCCACTCTATAATCACAGTCTAAATTCACCACTAACCATAATATTCAACAAGTTAAAAGTAGAAAACCACCATTCCACAGGAGTATAAACAAGGTCTAAAAACAACAATCATACTGCAAACTATCCCCTTCATTCCTATACATTTTCTGTATTGTAATTAACTGCCACATATCTGAGACTAGCTTATTTCATTAAGCATAATATTTTTCCATAAAATACCATCTGAGAGTAAGATTTATTGGGTCTAAATTAGTACTAGTTTTTTCTATTTCTAATTAAACATAAAAGGGCTGCAACAATTTATATGACAATTAGTTATTGTGAAAATGCTTAATTTGGGCACCGGGTTCTAGTCCCGGTCACTCCTCTTCCAGTCCAGCTCTCTGCTGTGGCCCAGGAGGGCAGTGGAGGAGGGCCCAAGTGCTTGGGCCCTGCACCTGCATGGGAGACCAGGAGGAAGTACCTGGCTCCTGGCTTCGGATAGGTGCAGCGCCGGCCACGGCGGCCATTAGGGGAGTGAACCAACGGAAGGAAGACCTTTCTCTCTGTCTCTCACTGTCTGTAACTCTACCTGTCAAATAAATAAAATAAAAAGTAAATCTTCATTAAAAAAAAGAAAATGCTTAATTTAACTTCATACTTTTCAAGACTGAATAATGAGTAGTGTGCAGTATTCATTTAGATGTTTGTATGTACTCTTATTTCTATAGTCCTTTTTTTAAAAAAATATTTTTTATTTATTTGAGAGGTAGAGTTACATACAGACAGAGAGAGGGAGAGACACACAGAAAGGTTTTCCATCCGTTGGTTCACTCCCCAAATGGCCACAATGGCCGAAGCTGCACCAATCCCAAGCCAGAAGCCAGGAGCTTTTTCTGGGCCTCCCCAACATGGGGAGCACTTGGGCCATCATCTACTGCTTTCACAGGCCATAGCAGAGAGCTGGATGGGAAAAAGAGCAGCCGGGACTCGAACCATCATCAATAGGGGATACTTGCACTGCAGGTGGTGTCTTCATCAGCTATGCCACAGCACAGGCCCCTGTAGCCCTTTTAAAAATATAATGTAAACCTTCACAGAAACTCATTTCCACCTATATGTAGCCTTACTATCGTATAAAGACCTATACAGACACTTTCTTTGACCAAGATGGAGTAATGAGAGGATAGAATTATCTTACCATTGAAAGCACCTAAGGGACAAGAAAAAAAATCTATGAAAAATGAAATTTAAGACATTGAATATTAAGCTGCAATAAAGAGTGAACAATAAGAGATGAGAAGCAAATGAAGTGAACTTAATCAATTAAGTATTCCAGGTAGTAACAGCTTAACTCATTGTTGAGACCAGGGCCCAGGAAGGTCAGTACCCAACAATGTTCCTGTTTGTGGAGACACAGGTAAAATGCAGTAAAACATGATGTCTAGTGGAGATCATCCTGAACACTGGAGAAGTGAGAACTACATGGAGATATCTAAAGATACTTTTAGAAGATCCTTGTTACAATTAAACTTAGTACTGATCAACTACCCAAAACTGAAGAGAGAGCCACACACAAAATTTAAGTACTTATACCTCACACAAGAGCCATCCGATGCAAGGAACATTTCAGAATTCACAGAACAGAAATCAGGGAGAGCTACAGGGAGGGAGAGAGGGAAAGATCATTCAACTTTGGAGAAACCTCGAAGGGTCAAAAAGTCCCCGAAGAGAAGGAAAGAGAGGAGGAGCATTGAAAATAACTGAAGAAACAAAGGCTGAGATTTTTCTTTTTCTTTTTTTTTTTAAAGATTTATTTATGTATTTATTTGAAAGTCAGAGTTACACAGAGAGAGGAAAGGTAGAGGGAGAGAGAGAGAGAGGTCTTCCATCTGTTGATTCACTCCCCAGTTGGCCACGATGGCCGGAGCTGTGCCGATCTGAAGCCAGGAACCAGGAGCTTCTTCTGGGACTCCCAGGTGGGTGCAGGGCCATCTTCTGCTTTCACTGGCCACAGCAGAGAGCTGGATCGGAAGTGCAGCAGCCAGATCTCAAACCAGCGCCCATATGGGATGCCGGCGCTTCAGGACAGGGTGTGAACCCACTGAGCCACAGTGCCAGCCCCAGGCTGAGATTTTTCTAACTTGGAAAATATAAACCCAAGGATCTAAGAAGTTAACAATCACCAAATGCAAGAATCAAGAAAAATGCACATGGCACATCATACTCAAATTGATTAAATCCAATGATTTAAAAAGTCTTTAAAGAGAACCAAATAGAGACGTTACACATAGATAAATAAAGATTAGGAAACCACCAGTTTGCCTACCTCAACAATGCAAACTAGTGGGCAGGAGATCAACATCTTTAAAATACCGAAAATCCCAGGGCCAGAGCTATGGTGTAACAGGAAAGCCACCACCGCAGTGCTGGTATCCCATATGGGCCCAAGTTGCTCCACTTCAGATCTAGCTCTCTGCTATGGCCTGGGAGAGCAGTGGAAGATGGCCCAAGTCCTTGAGTCCCTGTACCTGCATGGGAGGCCTGGAAGAAATTCCAGGCCCCAGGGTTCAGATTGGCCCAGCTCCAGCTGTTGCAGCCATTTGGGGAATGAATCAGCAGATGGAAGACCTCTCTCTCTCTCTCGCTCTGACTCTGCCTCACTGTAACTCTGCCTTTCAAATAAATAAATAAATACTGAAAACACCAAAGCTAGAAGAAAATAAATAATTTGATTGTATTTGGGGAAGAGTAAGAGTTTTTCTTTTCTTTTTTTTTTTTTTTTTTGACAGGCAGATTGGACAGTGAGAGAGAGAGACAGGGAGAAAGGTCTTCCTTTTGCCGTTGGTTCACCCTCCAATGGCCGCCGCGGCCAGCGTGCTGCGGCCTGCGCACCACGCTCATCTGATGGCAGGAGCCAGGTGCCAGGTGCTTCTCCTGGTCTCCCATGGGGTGCAGGGCCCAAGCACCTGGGCCATCCTCCACTGCACTCCCTGGCCACAGCAGAGAGCTGGCCTGGAAGAGGGGCAACCGGGACAGAATCCAGCGCCCCAACCGGGACTAGAACCCGGTGTGCAGGTGCCGCAAGGCGGAGGATTAGCCTGTTGAGCCACGGCGCCGGCCAAGAGTTTTTCTTTAAGTCCTATTTTGAGTTTCTTTATAAAGCACCATTGTATACATTGCTTTATCTTTTTTTTTTTTTCTTTTTTGACAGGCAGAGTTAGACAGTGAGAGAGAGAGAGACAGAGAGAGAGTTATAGACAGTGGGAGAAAGAGACAGAGAGAAAGGTCTTCCTTCTGTTAGTTCACTCCCCTAATGGCCGCCAAGGCCGGAGCTTCGCTGATCCAAAGTCAGGAGCCAGGTGCTTCCTTCCGGGTTCCCATGCGGGTGCAGGGACCCAAGCACTCTCCCGGGCTCTCCCGGGCTGCAGTAGAGAGTTGGACTGGAAGAGGAGCGACCGGGACTAGTACCCGGCACCCCAACTGGGACTAGAACTCAAGGTGCCGGCACCTCAGGCGGAGGATTAGCCAAGTAAGCCACAGTGCCAGCCTACCTTTCTTAATAATTCAGAAGTGGGGCCTGCCCTGTGGTGCTGTGGCACTGTGGAGTAACATGTAAAACTGCCGCCTGCAGCACCAGCATCCATATATTCGCTGGTTCAAGTCCCAGCTGCTCCACTTCTGATCCAGCTCTCTGCTATGGCCTGGGAAAGCAGTAGAAGATGGTCCAAGTCCTTTCATGGGAGACCCAGAAGAAGCTTCTGGATCCTGGCTTCAGATTGGTGCAGCTCCAGCAGTTGTGCAGTTGAGGAGTGAATCTGCAGAGGGAAGACCTCTCTCTTTCTCTTTGCCTCTCCTTCTCTCTGTATGTAACTGACTCTCAAATAAATAAATATTAAAAAAAAAAAAAACAAGTTAGGGGTCAGTGCAGTGGTGCAGTAGGTTATTCCTCCACCTGTGGCACCGATATCCCATATGGGCACCAGTTCTAGTTCAGGATGCTCCTCTTCCAATCAAGCTCTCTGCTGTGGCCTGGGAAAGCAGTAGAAGATGGCCCAAGTACTTGGGCCCCTGTACCCACATGTGAGACCAGGAAGAGGCACCTGGCTCCTGGTTTTGGATAGGCACAGCTCCGGCCGTTGCGGCCATTTGGAAAGTGAACCAACGGAAGGAAGACCTTTCTCTCTGTCTCTCCCTCTCACTGTCTGTAACTCTACCTCTCAAATAAATAAATAAATCTTTAAAAAATAGTAATTTAGAGGCAAGATCCTCTATTAAATGCTTGTAGTATGTTGAAAATACCATTAAGCAACCTTATAAATTCAGTTGATATCCACAGTAATTCTGGCTACGGTCAAGCCCCAAAATAAAACATTTAAGTATGATTGAGAAAAAAATTTATAATTTATTTGAACATGACCACTTCAAGTTTAAAGAAAATTGGAAGAAATTCTACATCTCTAGACAAGATTTTGAATATATATATATATATGTGATGTATATAAATATATTAAAGTAGATATCATTGCATTAATTATCTTAATCCCAAATTTTACATAAAATTCAGTAACCAAATTGAAAAAGTCACTGTGAAGCCACTTAGTGTTCATTTACTGAATAAGTTTAACAGCAAACAGATCTAATGTTAAAACAGATTAATGTCAACAGACAGTTACTTAAACAAATTCAGCACTACCAGGTCTGCAATTCATTCATCACAAGACATCCACTAATATTTATAAAGTAGTTCAGAAATTCAGAGTAGCTTCTTTAATGAATGACACTTTCCTGCAATTTGCAACCTGCTACTAAAGCTGCTCTTTAGAAAAAATAGAGCTTAGTGTTAAGACTTTAAAAATGAGATGTAGTTGAATATTAATAAACAGTAAAACAGCTCTGGATTTCCTTTTCATACTTATGAGTACACTTAAAATCAAATTTTCCTAGAACTCTTTCAAGGTTAAAAAGAATTTTAAAAAACTGATCAGTGAGTAAAACAGTTTATATTTTAAGTCACAAATCATTTTAAAATCCTGCTGTTCACTGGGAGATAAGAGATGATGTTAAAATAATGAAGTGCAATCATTAGGTTTAGTTCTAGGTATGAAATCAAACTAGGTAAATTTTAAAATGCTTCATTTGAAATTGTATACAAGATTTTTTTTTAAATGTTCATGTATTTGTTAGTATTTATTTATAAGGGAGAAAGAGAGGGCAATATCACTCCCCCAGATGCCTGCAACATCTGCAGTTGGGCTGGGCTAAGCCAAAGAACCTGAAACTCCATGTGGTCTCCCACAATGAAGGCAGGGACTAAGTGTTTAGGCCATTAGCCATTGCTTCCAGGCTCATTACAGGAAAAGCTTGATTAGAAGAGTGGAGTACCTGGGACTTGGACCAGCCATTGTCATATGGGATGGGGGGCATACTGAGCAGCAGTTTAACCAGCTGCACAACACCAAACCCAGATCTATTTTTTCTTCTTAAACACTATACGATTTTTCAAACATATAATTCAGCGAGATAATTGTTAAAGGATTCAGAGAATTTTAGGTCATGTATTAACTCCTCCAGTTTGCTAAACACTCTAAGTAAAGGATAACCATTTGTTGCTTGCAATAGTTAATGAAGCTTCCAAATTCTTACCATGAGAAGTTAGTTCAATCTTCTTGATTTAATTAGTGTCTGTTATAAAGGTTCTTTGCTTAAATTTCCCAACTGTAAGACATCTTACAATATTCTTCATTGATTTTATGACTGTACATTGGAAAAGCCTTTGCTTCTGTAGATCAATACTAAGTGTGGCTAAGAAAAGTAACGAGTACACAATGTGAGAAATTTCACATTGTCAGGAGAGGAAACCACATGCCATGTGGTAAGGCGAATATATACTTGGCTTGCTGGAAGAAAACAACAGTAGTGCTTTTCTGAGATTCCAGGGTTTAGAATATACATGCTGAACATTATTTTCCCTTCTCACAGCACTAACATGCAGATCATAACATTCATTTAAACATCCTTTTTTCTTTCCATAAGTACATCTGAGACCATAATATACGGGAGGTATCATGCCAGGGGTGGAAGATAAATACCTGGTCCCTGCTTTCAGAACATTTACCATATTTAGAAGCAGAGGAGAATGAATTTGGGGCTTTGGGGACAGGAACAAGCCTTGGAAAAGAAGTGGATACCATTGAACATGAAAGGATGAAGCATGGAGTGACTTTAGAGAGAAGAAAAGTAGTAATTTCCCAGATGGCAAAAACTAATGGTGAGAAAAGGAAAACTGTATTCAGGAAGAAGAACAAGTGTGTGCAGTACATCTTGATTATGTGCACTCGGCTAGCAGTAACTGGTCCTTACTGAGGTGCTCATTGGAGTCTACTCTGTTAAGTCCTTAACCGGCAGCAGGGAGGGGAACACATCACACACTAGGCAACACAGTCAGCTTTTCAGGATGGCATACATGTGACAAAACCTCAATATGCAAGAGTCCAGAAATACCAAGTTTGTGGAAAAAATGAAAAGGGCATGCATTTCCTCCATTGCCAAGATTGATGTCAAAATAAAGTCTATAATGAATTAGAAAGAAAAACAGGAATAGACAGCTCATCTTTCTGATATTTAAAGCTATGAAATGTAAACCACTTTCTTCTGACCATAATACTCACATTCTGTTATAAGAGGATTTGTATGAGATTTATTCAAAAGTCATTTCCACAGCTGTAAACACTCTCTTAATGCTGTATAGCATGTATGTGAATAATAATCCTCCCTGGATTTTCAGCATTACCTGTGACTTAATTGGAAATCAGCTACTTTTCTGTAAAATGAGATGAGCACCCAGTAAAAATTGTGTTAGAAGAATATTCTTGGAGACAAATAAAATCATTTTGCAGATTGCAAAACTACATTTGTTGAAATAAACATTATGTACAACAGAATATATTTGAATCTATTATTCATATAGCTAAAAGTAACACAAGTTGAGTTTCATTTTGAAGTGCAGACTTTGAAGTTCCTTGTAGAAATCGTAGACAATACTTTGTTTTTTTTATTTTTTTTTTAGTCATGGCTATTTTATCTTAACAGTACACTCTCTTTACTTTCTTTTTTGATTGTATACATTGGAATTCTATCTTGTCAGACCTGCTGCATTGGGTATTTCACCATATACTTCTATATCTATATTCTCACTGTGAGCAAGAACTTATGGGATCCCATTACCGAAATAACATTTACCTTCAGCAGAATTGTCTAAATTCCTTTGAAAGACCAGAATAGACAACTAAAAAAAGTGATGCAAGTAGAATCTAAGACTCAAGACTTTATGAATTTTAAGACTAGAGTAAGTACAGTACATATTATTGTAATTCAGTTGATCTCTACAGAGAAAGCCTCAATATAAAAATCTTTATTTCATTTCAATATTTTCTACCTATTATTAGGGAATTTCATTTAGGGACATTTTTATTTAAATCTTCTGTCTTAAAGTAAGCTATACCAATATTTGTACAGTAAGCACAGGGTTTTTTAATTACATCAAATTCCAATAATCAAAAACTACGAATGTGTATACATATACTGCTTTAATCATTTGTTTTAAGAGAGCTTTGCTTGGGAGGTTGATGAGAGATGGGGTAGCGAGAGAGATACAGAGAGGATTACTGCTTTTTACTAGTTTCAAAGGCAGCCTTTAGAAGCAATAGCGCGCATCTGACAATAATATAAGAGGTTTTATTGGGAGGAGAGTGGGCTGCAGGGAGGAGACCTAATCTTCCAACACAGGGCCTTCATGTATTCACAATGGAAAATCATGCTTTCCTTATGTTAGAGACAATGTTGGGTATAACCACTGTACTTGCCCGTGCACAAGAGTCTTTGACCACAGTTCCTACTTTCTGCTTCTGCCACTGTAATTATGCAGTTTCTATTTTTATCTTCAGTAGGACAACAATAATGTTACATTCACTAGCCTTCTTCTGTGCTTTTTTTTTTTTTTTTTTTTTTTTTTTTTTTTTTTTTTTACAGGCAGAGTGGACAGTGAGAGAGAGAGACAGAGAGAAAGGTCTTCCTTTGCCATTGGTTCACCCTCCAATGGCCGCCGCGGTCGGCGCGCTGCAGCCCGCGCACCGCGCTCGTCCGATGGCAGGAGCCAGGAGCCAGGTGCTTTTCCTGGTCTCCCCATGGGGTGCAGGGCCCAAGCACTTGGGCCATCCTCCACTGCACTCCCTGGCCACAGCAGAGGGCTGGCCTGGAAGAGGGGCAACCGGGACAGAATCCGGTGCCCCGACCGGGACTAGAACCCGGTCTGTTGAGCCACGGCGCCTGCCTTCTTCTGTGCTTTCTAGCAGGCTTACATCTACAGCTGGTAAAACATTTCTGCTCAGCAGTCTCTTCGTATTCCTCACCTTGCTGATGATGTTGAACCCTCTCCTAGCCCAGTGATTCTGGAGAAAAGCAACAATTAAAGAAATTCTCCCACCACTTTAGGTGCTGTAAACAGCTCGTGGCAAAGAACGCTTATGGATAGGACTCAAATGAGATTCAGGATGCTCACTTGCATACCTATGACAAGGCCAGAATTACACTTCTAAATTCCCAGTTTGTTTCACAAATGATTAACTGAACAGCTGGCGCCCACCAACCAATCTGCTGACTTCAAATAACTTCAGTTATGCTTGTCTCTTTCCCCTAAGCCTCTGCACTTTCATTGCCTTCTGCTCCAGCAGCCTCAACTCTTCCTTCATGGCCTCTACTAAAGACTGACCTCAAAGGAAAACAGTCTCTGATCTACTGACCCTGACCACACCAGCCCCAACTTCCATTCCTTCCGGCTTTGTTCACTCCTGCCTGGAAAAGTCCTTTTCTGCCTAACATTTGAAAAACATGCTGATCTGATGCTTTGCATATTTCCCCCATCGCAATTGCCCCTTTTCCCATACTGCAGTAACCCTAAAAATAAAGAATCGTCTTACCTAAGCCTAGATTTGTTTTTTATTTCATAATCCATCCATTTAATAATATTTAGAAAGATTTTGGCAACTAACTCCAACCTACATTACTGAACTAATTTGCAAATCTGTCTTTCAAAATATCCACTCAAATGAAGCTAGCCTTCTTTCTCTCTTGTACTAATGAGTACTTTCACTTGAACATCCACAACACTCTCTCAAGTGCATTGGCAAAATGATGACCTAGAAAAAAATGCATCTGGATGTTTACAATTTTATTTTCTTTACAAATATAGCATATAGCACAGATTTATAGAAAATATTTGTTAAATTATAAATCAAATCAGCAACTTAAGTCTTACAAAATTTTTATTGATATTCAAACCCATATTCCTAAAATCTGTTAAAATTTATAATAATTTTTAAATTAATATTTTGGGGACTCGGTGCTGTGGTGTAGGTTAAGCCTCTGTCTGTGGCACCAGCATCCCATATGGGTGCCAATTCAAGTCTCAGCTGTTCCTCTTCTGATCCAGCTCTCTGCTAATGGCCTGGGATGGCAATGGAAGATGGCACAAATGCTTGGGCCCATGTACCCATGTGGGAGAACCAAAAGAAGCTCCTGACTCCTGGATTCAGATCAGCCAAGCTCTGGCCGTTGGGGCCATTTGGAGATGAACCAGCAGATGGAAGACCTCTCTCTTTGTCTCTCCCTCTCTCTGTCTATATCTCTACTTCTCAAATAAATAAATAAATAAATCTTTTTAACTTTTTAAAATTTTGAAAGTATTTTTGAATAAATAAATTTTTAAGATTACTCAGTAATCTGAGTAATAAAACTATGTTCTGACCTTATTACAAATATTGCAAAGGAGTCTCATAAAATATACAAATCAAGACAATGCAATTTTTATAAAGAAAATTCTATGAGGTAACGAATAATGATAATAGCGATGATAATCCTAGACATAAGAACTATTTCTTCCTTTGTACAGAAAAATCTGTTAAAACAAATTAGATTTTGAAACAATATATATATTAGTGAGCAATTTTATAATGCCATGCATGTTTTCCAACAAAAGCTTTGAAATCAAGCAAATGTCATGATTGCTACAACACCAAAGATTCAGGAAATATCTATTTCAATAAGAATATAGAGCAATATTCTTTACTTAGGTTCAACTTTTAATAGAAAAAAAAATCATTAGAAGAAAATTATGACTGTTAAACTAAATGTATCATTTCCTTCACAGTGTGATTATATTTGACAGGCAGTTTAATAAGTTAGTCATTTATTTATTCATATCATCAAAAATATTTGGTACCTAATATATGTCAACATATCTAAAGGACAAAAGGAGACGATAAATGAGAAAAAAATCATTAACAGATGAGGCAAAATGAAAATATTAGTATGAAAATATTATGGCTGAAATTTTTTTAAAAAGATTTCATTTATTTATTTGAGAGGTAGAGTTACACACAGTGAGAGGGAGAGACAGAAAGAAAGGTCTTCCATCCGCTGGTTCACTCCCCAATTGGCCACAATGGCCAGAGCTATGCCGGTCCAAAGCCAAGAGCCAGGAGCTTCTTCCGGGTCTCCCACGTGGGTTTAGGGGCCCAAGGACTTGGGCCATCTTCTACTGCTTTCCCAGGCCACAACAGAGAGCTGGATGGGAAAAGGAGCAGCCGAGACTAGAACTGGCACCCATATGGGATGCTGGTGCTTCAGGCCAGGGCTTTAACCCACTGTGCCACAGCGCCGGGCCTGGTTGAAATTTTTAAAAGCATAGTCCATGGATGGACTAAATTGAAGAATGGATATACCTTGTAAATGAATTACTTAGTTCAAAGACTGAATGGAAGAATAAGTGGAGGAATTTTGCTAGGTGACCACAAAAATAAAACACTAATAAAAGACATCAAATAAACACAGACACAAAGAATAAAACTAAAACCACCAAATATAGATACTGGAATAACATAATAGAGAAAAAAATAAAAACAGAGGAGGATAATAGCTGGAAAATTAGAGAGAACATCGACAGAACTTGAAAAGGTTATGAAAAGTGTCAAACTGAAAGTTTCAGATCTAAGTATGTTATAGTAAAATTAGCATGACTAAAGCAAAGAGAAAATACATTTTCAAGCAGGAAGAGAAGATGCCTAAGTAACAAAATCTGAAATAACAATAACAATAAGAATAAACATGAAGGCATAGAAAACCTAAACAGAGCCATTATCAAGATGGAATTTGAATCAGTAATAAAGGCTGTCCCAACAAAGAAAAGCCCAGGACTGGATGGCTTCACTGCTGAATTCTACCAGACATTTAAAGAAGAACAAACTGCAATTCTCAAGTTACTCAAAACAATTGAAAGGCAGGGAATCCTCCCAAATTCTTTCTATGAAGCCAGCATCATCTTAATTCCTAAATCCAGAAAAGATACAACAGAAAAAGAGAACTACAGACCAATTTGAATCCAATGACACATTAGAAAGATCATTCCACCGGACCAAGTGAGATTTATCCATGATAATGCAGGGATGGTTCAACATTCATTACTCAATCAATGTGATACATCGCATTAAAAATCTGAAGAACAAAAACTATATTATTATCGCAATAGATGCAGAGAAAGCATTTGATAAAGTACAACTCGTTTCATGATGAAAACTCTAAGCAAATTTGGTATAGAAGTAATATTCCTAAACATAATCAAGGCAATTTATGAAAAACCATGTCCAGCATCCTATTAAATGGGGAAAAGTTGGAAGCATTCCCACTGAGATCTGAAAGGAGACAAGGATGCCGGCTCTCACCATTGCTATTCAATATAATCCTGGAAGTTTTAGCCAGAACCATTAGGCAAGAAAAAGAAATCATAGGGTTACAAATTGGGAAGGAAGAAGTCAAACAATCCCTATTTGCAGATGACATGATTCTATATATAGGGGATCCAAAAGACTCCACCAAGAAACCATTGGAACTCATAGAAGAGTTTGGTAAAGTAGCAGGATATAAAATCAATACACAAAATCAACAGCCTATGAATGCACAAAAAATGCCATCACTGAGAAAGAACTTCTAAGATCAAGCCCATTCCCAATAGATACATAAAAAATAATCAAATACCTTGTAATAAATTTAATCAAGAATGTCAGTGGTCTCTACAATGAAAATTAAAAACATTAAAGAAAGAAATAGAAGAAAATACCAAAAAAAGGAAACATTTTCCATGTTCATGAATTGGAAGAATCAATTTCATCAAAATCTCCATTCTGAAAGCAATTTATTGATTCAATGTGATATCAAGCAAAATACCAAAGACATTCTTCTCAAATCTAGAACAAACGATCCTGAAATTCATATGCAAACACAAGAGACCTCGAATAGCTAAAGCACACTTATACAACAAAACAAAGCTGGAGTTATCACAATATCAGATTTCAAGACATACTACAAGGCAGTTATAATCAAAACAGCCAGTACTGGTACAAAAAGAAATGGATAGATTAATGGAACAGAATAGAAACGCCAGAAATCAATCCAAGCATCAACAACCAAATTATATTTGACCAAGGAGCTAAAACCAATCCCTGGAGCAAGGACATTCTTTCAACAAATGGTGCTGGGAAAACTATATTTCCACATGCAAAAGTTCGAAACAAGGTCCCTACCTTACACCTTACACAAATACACATTCAAAATGGACTGAAGACCTAAATCTACAGCCTGATACCATCAAATTGTTAGAGAATATTCAGGAAAACATGCAAAATATTGGCATAGGCAAAGAGTTCTTGGAAAACACCCCAAAGCACAGATAATCAAAGCCAAAATTAACAAGTGGGATTATATCAAATTGAGAAGCTTCTGTACTGCAAACAGAACACTCAGGAAAGTGAAGAGGCAACTGACAGAATGAGAGAAGTTAATTGCAAACTATGCAACTGATAAAGGATTAATTACCAGAATATATAAAGAGATCAAGAAACTGTACAACAACAAAACAAACAACTCAGTTAAGAAGTATGCAAAGGACTTATACAGACATTTTTTAAAAGAGGAAATCCAAATGGCCTACAGACACATGAAAAAATGTTCAGGATCACTAGCAGCAAGGGAAATGCAAATCAAAATCACAGTGTGGTTTAACCTCACCCCAGTTAGAATGGCTTCCATACAGAAACCAACAAAAAACAAATGCTGGCAAGGATGTGGGAACAGTACCCTAATCCACTGTTGGTGAGAATGGAAACTGGTAAGACTATATGGAGACACCTCAGAAATTTGAATATAGACCTACTTTATGACCCAGCCATCCCACTGATGGGAATTTACTCAAGTGAAATGAAAACAGCAAATAAAAGGTATCTGAACCCCCATGTTTATTGTAGCTCAATTCACAATAGCTAAGACATGGAATCAATCTAAATGCTCAACTGAAGCCTGTATAAAGAAATCATGGGATATGTACTCTATGGAGTACTATTCAGTGGAAAAAATGAAATCTGGTCATTTACAACAAAATGTATGAATCTGGAAAACATCACACTTAGTGAAATAAGCCAGTTCCAAGGGGACAAATACCATATGTTCTCGTTGATCTGTGATAACAAACAGAGCACCTAAAAGGAAATCTGTAGAAGTGAAATTGAGAGTTTGACAAATAATGACTTGAACAGCCCTTGTCTTGACTGTCAAGGAACCATTTTTTTTTCTTCTTCATACTGCTTGTTGAACTCTTTACTTAGCATAGAATTAATCATATGTGTATAAAGTCAATTTAAAATAGATCTCAGTAAAAAAATAAGAGTGGTAATAAGAGAGGAAAGAAGAAGTTTGTAACTGTAAAGCTGTACAGTCTGTATACATTCCTACAGACTTAATTCTAAGGGTAGGGTTTAAAAACTTGCCAAGTCCCATTAAGTTGGGTGGTAAAAGTATCATATAAGTGTTAAAGTGATCATATAGATAATATAAAGTGTCTGGTAATAGAATTATAAAAGAGAGAATGTTCCAATTTAGTTTTTTTTTTTTTTGACAGGCAGAGTGGACAGTGAGAGAGAGAGAGAGAGAGAGAGAGACAGAGAGAAAGGTCTTCCTTTTGCCGTTGGTTCACCCTCCAATGGCTGCCACGGACCAGACGGCACGCTGCAGCTGGCGCACCACGCACATCCAATGTCAGGAGCCAGGTACAGAATCTGGCGCCCTGACTGGGACTAGAACCTGGTGTGCCAGTGCCGCAAGGCGGAGGATTAGCCTGTTGAGCCACAGCGCTGGCCAGAATGTTCCAATTTAGGAAACAGCCCATACAGCAGACTCACAGAATGACAATTGCTTTAAATAGCACTCTGACCTCAGAATCAGTCCCTAAGTCATTCTGTTCTAGCTGAAAAGGCCAGGAGAGCATTTCAGGCATGGAAATCCAAGACACTGTGGCAAAAAAAAAACAAGTCCTATATGAAGGATCTCTGTGAGAAAGACCTTAGTGGAAAGAAGTGACCATCAAAGAAGGATGTACTTTTCTCTGAAGGGATGAGAGAACTTCTGCTTTGGTTATGGCCTTGTCTAAATACCAACGAAGACTGTGGGTTCACAAGGCTTCCATAGCCTTGGAAGCTCATGTAAAGAGTTTCAGGTGATCCATGACATCATATATAAGATTGTTAATTGTTAAATTAAGAATAGGAG
Source organism: Sylvilagus floridanus (assembly GCA_949820135.1). Classification (NCBI taxonomy): domain Eukaryota; kingdom Metazoa; phylum Chordata; class Mammalia; order Lagomorpha; family Leporidae; genus Sylvilagus; species Sylvilagus floridanus. The sequence continues at coordinate 131,389,061 of OX463236.1, read as the reverse complement.
CCACTGCGCATTTCCTTCCCATGCAGGACTTCTATCCCCAATGAGTTGCACTATGAGAATTAACTGCAAAACTTGTTCTCAAACAGTTTGTGTGTGTGTGTGTGTGCACAAATTGTTGAAATCTTTACTTAGTATAGTAAATCTTTACTTAGTATAGGTATTCTGTGTATAAAGTTAATTGAAAATGAATCTTAATGGAGACTGGGAATGGGAGAGGGAGGAGGTGGTGGGGTGGGTGTAGGGGTCGGAGGGCAGGTATGGTAGCAAGAATCACTATATTCCTAATGTTGTACTTTCAAATTTGTACTCATTAAATAAAAGGTTTCTTTGGGGAAAAAATATAGACATTCTTAAATGTTACCAAATTATCAATTTATTCTTATAATTTTTTGTCTTAAGAACAATAAAATGAAAAGAAGGAATGAAAACAGGAAAAAAAGAAGATAAAATAATGAATACTGAAAGATACATGACAGATAAAGATAGGTATATATTATATGCACACACACATAAATATCCTTTACAACTTGGAACTAAAGCTCTAAATGAATGTTTGCCAAATGATGGATCACAAAGGAAAAATCATAGAGACATGAGTTTAATATCAACTTGCTGCTGGGAGGTCATAGATGTCAAAATTTTACAAAATAGTCTGAGAATTGGGAGCATGAAAATATATGCTAAGGGTAACCACTGTAAGAACAAAACATGCACCTTTTAAATCAGATCAAATATTCAGGAAACACAAATAAAATTAAATTTTGAGATAGCAAAATTAAAGCTTACTCATTTTATGATGTATTTTATTGGGATAAATACAAAATTTAAATGGCAAAGAGTCTTGGAATAGTCAGAAAATCAGCATTTTGAATATATATTTTTCACAAAAGACTCTCTTGAAACTAATTATTATAAATTTAAATAATATATCAAGGAAATATAAAGAAAGTGTGTTTGCCTGTCTTCTTTCCTGGCTTTGATAACCTCCAGGCACTCTGTTGCATGTAAATCTAATTCTCCCTATGTCTTCACATTGCCTCTATCTCTTCATATTGCATTCTCCTGGAAGGATACTTGTTACCTTGGTTTGATGCCCACCCTACCCCATTGTGACTCCAAATTTATTATCTCCAATGACCTTATTGCCAAATAAGGTCACATTCTTACTTACTGGTAATTAGGACTTTAAATTCTTTTTAATATGAATTGAGGGGGAGGGCATGATACAACCTGCAATAGTTATTAAATCCACAAACATATTTGATTCTGATAACATGAGGTTTATGCTAGAAATTCAAATATCATTCAACCTTAGAAAACTTGACTTGTGGTTATAAAGTAAATTGAAGATACGTCATTATGAAGATTCAAAGATGAGTGAAAGGCAAAGGACAAGAGAGGGTGGGAGTAAGAGAGGGAAGACAGGAGGGTAGGGTGGGAAGGACCACTGTGTTGTTGAAACCATATATGATATATGTGAAATCTGCTCCCTTTAGATAAATTTTTAAAAAATTAAAAAAAGTTAATTTGCCAATATTATTTAGTACATCACACTGGTAGGTTGACTAAGAAAAGCATATGTATTAAATGCATAATATTCATTTGAAAGTCACAGAATTTAGAACTTTTCATATTTAAAGATTAAAAAAAAAAACCTCTCTTAACAAATTAGGAATGGATGGCAAGCTCTTTCACTCAGTAACTTGTAGCAAGCAGTATATTGAATGAGGAATACTAACATTCTTTTTCCTTCAATCAGAAAGCAAGGTAAATTTTATGTTACCAAAGTTATGAATTCCTGCTTTAAGGATAGTAAAAGAAATGACTGTGATGATTGGAAGGGTAGAGATAAAACCAGTATTGATTATAGATGATATTATCCATATTGTAAATGTGTGCAGAAAATCCCTTAGAATACATCATGTTGACAGTTCAGCAAGGTTGCCTGATCCAAAAATCAACTTTTGAAAATGAATAGCATTACACTAGGCCATAATAACTGACCTAAAATGAGATGATTTACCATAGGAATAAAACCATAGAGTATTTTGGAACTAATTTAAACAAAATTCTTAAGATCTCTATGGAGAAAAAAATGTGACACTTACATAAAAACAAAGAATTTGAACAAATAAAAATGTTTCTTCCTCTGACTGGGATAATTTAATGCTATGGAAATGACCATTTTTCCTTAATAATACATATGTATATATTCACTGCATAAAAGAAACATTTTCAACTGGATTTAGTAAGTTGTGAAAATGTACTGCACATAAAATTTAGAGTAATGTTCTCTAAATGTACTATAAAATTTATTTATTCTTCTAAATAAGTTTCTACATAAAATCTCTTCTCTATAGATGTTAGATAAGGTTTATTCTACACTTTAGTAGATATTTAGAAATAAGTAAGTTATCCTTTTAAAAAGGAAATTAAAGGGGATGCCACAAATCAATGAAGGAAAAGAGAGACTCTTTTAACAAACAGTACTCCAAAACTTTATCATTATATGGGAAAAAATAAAACACTTATTCTTAATAGTATACAAAGTTGGACTCCAAATGCCTTTAAACCTTAATGAGAAAATTAAAAACTAATACAAGAAAATATAGAAGACTATTAATTTTTTTTAATTCTTCACAGTGGGTTAAGCTACCACCAGTATCCCCTACAGGTGTCGGTTCGAGCCCCGGCTGCTCCACTTGTGATCCAGCTGCCTGTTAACACACCTGGAAATGCAGAGGAAAATGGCCCAAGTTCTTGTTTCCCTGCAATTGTATGGGAGATTGAGATGAAGCTCCTGGCTCCTGGCTTTGTCCTGGCCCAGTCCTAACCATTGTGGCCATCTGGGGAGTAAAACAGTGGATAGATAGAAGCTCTCTCTCTCTCTCTTTCTCCCTCTCTGACTTTCAAATAAATAAATAAGTCTTAAAAGAAAACAACTCCATGCTACAATGCCAGCCCCATATGTATTGTTAAATAAATAAATAAATAAATGTGGGGCCAGTGCTATGGCATAGCAGGTAAAGCCAAGCCTGCAGTGCCAGCATCCCATTCAGGTTTGAGTCCCAGTTGCTCCACGTCCTATCCAGCTCTCTGCTATGGTATGGGAAAGCAGAAGACAGCCCAAGTCCTTGGACGCCTGTATCCACAAGAGAGACTGGGTTGAAGCTCCTCTCTCCTGGCTTCGGACTGGCCCAGCTCCAGCCATTGAGGCCATTTGGGGAATGAACCAGCAGATAGAAGACTTCCCCTTCTCTCCATATATATATGCCTCAATAACTCTGCCTTTCAAATAAATTTTAGAAAATGCAATTTTCAACTACATTATATTATGCCAATTTAACTGGAGAACTTAGAAAATTATTCTACACACTATAGACGATAATGCAAGGTTATAAAATAATGTTAAAGCGTGAACCATTATTATAACTTTGAGTCACTAGAGCCATCTGGAAAAGATTAAAGATTAGCTATTATCAAAGGTCCACTTAATCCATTTAAATCAGACAAAAAAGAAAACCTTCACGTAATTCTAATACGTAACCAATGTTAAGGTAACTGACATAGTTACTTTCAGGAACCATTGGTGACAATCTTTAACTAGTGTGACTTATTTGAAGAAAAACTCATACTGCTTAAACAAACTGAGTGTTCACATTCTTGTAACTCGGAAACTTCATTCCTGGGTATACACTCCAAAGGAATTATCATAAATCCACAAGGGCTAGTTTGAAGACCCCCATAACTGTACTGTGTGCAGTGGTGAAGAGAAATCTAGATGTCCAGCAGCAGCAGAGGGGATAGGAAAAAAGTGGTAGCTGTTAGATATTTCCCATGAAATACTATGCACAAAAATCAGTTAAAAATAGTGATTAAACTTAATGAATTAACTTTAGAAAAAATGCTGACTTTAATAAAAGTGAACAACCTAATTCCCCCAAATTAAATAAGGTTATATACATAATAACACATTTCAAAAGAATAAATACAAACTATATATATATATATACACATATATATACACACAGATATTAATTGACTGTGTTGAAAATGAGAAGAAAATGACACAAAGGAATACTGCAGAAGAAAGAAAATGACTTTGAATAGACCTAATCAGTAATGGTAGTGTATAATGACATAAGACGTGATTATTTTAAGACCTTATACTGGTGGTGAATTCATTAATGTTGGTACAAGGTGGGTGCCTTCTAGCTATTCTTCTGCATTTAGTCATCCAGGGTTCAGGGAGTCCTGTGATTCATTTTTAGGTGACGTCAGAGCCTTTGCTCTTCTCCTTCACAGTGGTAACCCACTTGAAGACTCAGCACCTAGTCAGTAATCTGCATAGCGTCTGCTTCTTCTGTCTCATCTTAGAGGGACAGGAAAAGCTTCCTGTTCCTACACCTTTGCTTCGTTCTACTTTAATCCTATTTCTTTTCAATACCTCAGAATTAGTAGTTTTGTAATCCTCACTCCGTTTATTTAAAATCATTAGAGTGTATTACAGATTTTTCTCCCAACTTTTTTGCCACAAGGTTCTTGAAATTTTGATTCCTTTTTTCCACGGAGTCATGTTGTCAGACTTTTTGTAATGTTCTTTGAATTATATATCAAAGGGAAAGCTAGCCAGTCTAAATGTGTGGATGAATATTGAGATGAGAACTTAAGGACACCTGCTACTTCTCTTTCTTTTTAATTGAGTGATTCTTGGTGCTATAGTTTAAGAAGGGGATACTTGAGGAAAGCAAAGTTTGAGGGGTATAATCTAAGACCTCTAGGATACGTTACTTCTGAGATATTAACATAACATCTCAAAAGAGATGATAAGTAAGGAGTTTGATGTAGATGTTTGTTCTGGACAGAAAGGTAAGAGTAGAGATGTAATTTTCAAAATAACCAGATCATAAATGATGAAAACAGTAAAGAGCTGAATTGGGTCTCAGTGCGTGTCTATCCTTACATATTAGTTACAACATAAAAAGCAAGTTAGGAATGGATAAGAGGCTCTCACTGAGGTCAAATTCCAGCAAAGAAGCTCTGCTGTCCAGTACCCAAATGACGAATGTTTTTATAATGTGAGAAGATTGTTAAATGATACTGACAATTCTACAAAGAGGAAGCCTGAGAAATGACCGTTAGTTTCACAATATGGAAACCTTCACATTGAAATTTCAAAGGAAAGGAGGGTAAGAGAGATTGGTTTGTACTGGTTTCTGAGAGAATAAGTGAAAAGTAGAAAAAGGAAGTAGGGAATCTCTAGGAATTTGCGTACAAAGATAAACAAAGAAATACTACAGGAACTGGAAGATGAAATAGACTCAAAGAATTGATATTTTGTGAGGAACCACTGCATGTGTGTTTACACTGATGGAAAGATCATGTTAACAAGGAAAAATTGGTGCTACAGAAAAGACAGAGGATAAATGCAGGAACAAATTTCTTGAATAGGCACGAAGGGATATGGTCAAATCCACAAACGAAGATAAACAGAGGGACAATTCAGTCATCATATTATAAAGAAAGGCTGACTCATGGGAATACATAAAAATACTTGAAAGTCTGGTACATTTGATGGTGGGAAAATATTATGAGTGATTTTAATCACTTGATGAAAAATGCAATCCAAAAGTAAAATAAAGCTAATAAACATGTTTATGTGTGTTTGTGTAATGTAAGTGTGTTTGTTCCAGCCACATTATCTGCTTAAGTGAAGAAGAGTACATCATCGTTAACAGAGGTTGGGATTTTGACATGCACATATGGTGGCAAAAGTGTCTTGGAAAGTTGTATTCCATTTACTGAAGTAAAGTTTACCTTTGAAATTGATTCAGGCTTAGAAACTACATTTAACGCTTATGTTTCTTCTTTTTATCATATCCCTTTATTCTAATCAACATCAATGTTCACTTATAATTTTGTGCTTCAGGAATATTTTAAAAATTGTCATACTACAAAAATGTTATTCAAAAAATAATGATCAGATGGGGAAATGTAAACATATTTATAGTCACACATTTTGTAATATTAACATGCTTACACCTATGAAAGTTTTCTCTCAAGTTCCCCTAACAAGGCAGGGAAGAGGAAGAAGATGTATTTTATTATTCCTATGCTGCAAGCAGATTTCAGCAAAAATAAGGACCAGTGACTGTAATTCTAATTCCTTTACATATTAATATCATGATTTTTAAGATTTGGGCTTTAGCATTCCCTTCCCCACAGGTCTTCTTGCCCAGTCTGAGTAAGACCACGTGGCCCTGATCTACCAGAGGGAGTGAGCAGATCTCAGTGAGCAGCCAAGAGTGCAGCATCATCTCTGGCTACAGAGTGGAGAAACAGAAAAGTCAAGGGCACCTGAGGAGCCTGCATGTGCAATCAGGCAACCTCAAATCTCTAACTTAGAACATCTTCTCCCACTAGAAAGCATGAAACCCTGACCTGTCTTTTTTCGTACTGTTGCGATCCATTTCAGCAACAGTGATTTCTATTGGTAAAGTGATCAGCAAATGAAAAGATACTAGGCTAATAGCAGTCTCTTCTTTTGAACAAGTTATTGAAAGATAAAGATAATAATCCAAAACACATTTAAGTCCTTGTTCTACATTTAAGTCCTCAGACTATGTTAATCATTGTTATAATTTAGCCTTTTACTTCCAAAAAAGCCAAAGCAACACTGAAAGTCCTCAAGTACTCACATGTGTGATTGGTGTTTTGTGCTTTTGCTGAACTATGGCTTGAGTTTTCAAAGTTTTAAAGAACAATGCTATTGAGTTACACTGACCAAACCATATAAATGGAAAGTCCTATAAGAGATAACAGGGCAGATATAATGAGTTACTGTAAAAGTATTCACACTAATATTTCTGTGAAGGCCTAAACATGCAAAATATCTAGAATAATAAATATTTAGAGTAAAATCATATTATAGTACAATCACAATGCTAACATTTGCTTTTCTAGAAATCTCAATATTCTTAGATTCTCCCAATTTTATCAGTGTTCTGTATATGTGTAATCATGCAAGATTAAAAGAACTGTTGACAATAAATATTTTGTGAGCTGGCTAATTCTAACACATAAATAGATATCTGTTACAGATACATAAATGGAAGACCAAAGTGAGTAACTCTATCTGGAAAAGAGCAAGCACACGTTTTCATAGATGTGACCATTCAAATGGACCATTGTACAGACTATCCTCAAGAACAGTGTAGTCTATATTTCTGTTGTATTATCACACACTTACTGCTATAAGTGCTAATAATTTTATAAATCTACTTACTATTTTTGTAAAACACCATGTAAAATGTTAATAAAATATTAAAATTCAATCTACAGTAACAAGAATATTGCAAAACAACTGCATTGTGGAATACTATTCTCAAGTTACAGAGGCACTTATATCATGCTATTAACAGAGTGGTGTAGTGCAAGGGATTTAGCATTTGCTGTTTTGAAAAACATGTAAACAATATACTAATCATATTCAGAATACAAAACACAGGAAAGGTACTGGTGCTAAAGACAAAGTGAGAAAACATCCTTACATAACATGAATCTTCAGAGTTTGTAAGTAAGTGGGACAAAACACAGTTGGTCTCCTTATAGTCGCCGGTATCTGCCAAGGAGACGTGAACTCTGTGACCAGAGTGCGCCTCTCATATACTGCATTTTTATATTATAAACCTGCTGTCAGGCACAGTCCTTCCAGGCCTGCTCTGCTTTCAGTTCAGTGTCCTCAAGGTGCAAATATTCTTCCTTCTGTGATTCATCTGTGAAACACACAGTGATTTTTGGATCTGGTGCTCCCTTTCTTTCCGCTATTCTTAACACATAAAAAAAGAGAAGTCAGGAAAGCAAGGTTTTCAGATTTAGTGACACCTAGCCACAGAAGAAATGAGTCTGTCTGGAAATACCGAGACTGCTTGGTCCCTAACCTCCTTCTATTTAAAAAGCTAAGTGTGTGTATCAGAAAATGTTCAATAGGGAAGTGTATATGGTTGCTTTTAATGATACAAAATTATCAAACACTCATAATTATAAAACAATTCATTCTGATTACATACATCTTTTATTAAAGTTTACTTCTTACATTAGAGAAATATTTTATTTTGGACAGTTAGTAGCATAAATTGAGGTCTGTATGCTTTCTTTAGAGTTCACATATTAAGTTACTATAAGTTCTTACATAGAAATCAAATGCATCACTCAGTTTAAAATGAATTACTGCAATTTTAAATTTGTCCCTTTTTCTCCTGGTACACATTAGGTACAAAAGAATCAACTGTAAATATAAACAAAATGTAAATTTCCCAGTGACGTTTTTACAAAGACCAGAGCAAGGCACACTTTTAAAACATACTCATATCTCAAATATATTAATATTGAGAATAATAACTACAAGAAGCCTAAGTTAAAATAAGCAGCTTTAAATTTACGGAATACTAGCAAAGTATAAAGTCTCTTTAAGTACTGGAATCTGTTCACTTAACTCATCTAGTATAATTTTCAGCAAATAACCATAACTTAATAACAAAAATGTAATAAATGTCAATACATGTACCATTAAAGAAGTCTTGTATTGGTAGAGGTAAAATCAAAACTCTCTTTCAAAGAGAAATAAATGTGGGATCCTCTCATGTTTCCAAAGCTTTGTGTTTTTTGTTCTATTAACATTCTATTCTCATAATGCAAACCGTATGCAACAATGTGCAGCACAGGCTCATTCCTTTAACATCGCACAAATGTGCTCACTCAGCAGTTCAACAAAAGTGACAGAATTGTTGTGAATTCTTTGATCATTTCTATGCCAATGTTAACCAGTCAAAATAAAATAATGTGTCCTTTCTCAGTAATAGACCATGTGTTTTAGATTATAAATTGTTAGAAAATTTGGGTGGAAAACAAGCTTCTATAAAAAATTAAATCTAGAAAGCATCAGTCAAAACACAATGCTAATAGTTTAGATGCCAGTAGTGGTTTGTTTTAAGCTACAAAGAGCCACTACATTTTGCAGTATGAATGGGAATAAATACTCATTTACTAATTGAGTAATTTGCTAAGAGAGTTAGGTAAAACTTATTATTTTCGTAGCAAAAGTTAGAAACTGAGAAATGGGAGCACTAGTGCTAAAGCATAATGGTTTTCAGCTGTGAAACAGATGGCACTTGAATGGAAAGCCTTGTTGAATAGAGAAGTCTAGGCTCCTGAAACATGAAGTAATCCTACCCTCACTTGTGTTGTATCGCCTGTTTTGTACTATTGAAGAGCAATTCCTTCTAGAAGTTTATACAGTCCAAGCGTACCCACTACACAGAAATTCATCTTTGGCTTAAAAAATAATTCATCTTGGACCAGTAAGTGCACTGACTTTAACATTCAAAGAAAAATATATGATAGTACATATGTAGACACAAATAAGTAATGGATACATTCATGCAGCAATGATAAACCACCACTTCCAAATTTGTGCATTCTAACTTATTTCCTGTATCTTGTTATTCCAGGTCACTATTATTCCTCTAATGTAGAATATTGGCTAGAAATAGTTCATAAAGAATGGCTGGTGGGGAGCCATTTAGCTTAGAAGTTCCAACATCTTTTAAGATGCCCAGGCACCATGTTGGAGTGCCTGGGTTCAATGCATGGCTTAGGCTTCTAACTCCAGCTTCCCAGGAAGCAATGTTAATGACTGAAGTAGGTTCCTGCCACCTACATGGTAAACCTGGATTGAATTCCTGGATTTCAGCTTCAGACCCCCTCAGTGCTGGCCATTCTGAGGAAGTAAACAATTAGATGGGAACTCTGTTTTACTCTCTCTTTCTCTCTCTCTCTCTCTCTCCCTCTCTCTCTCTCTCTCAAATAGCTAAACTCTTAAAAGAATGGATTATCCTATCCTAATATAACTTTAACACACACCATGGTTATATAAAGTTTATCATAAACCATGGAGAAATTACATATTCAAATATTAAGATTAAAAATAGTAATTAGATAACAAATAAATGTGATTCTGAGGAAAGCTCCTCTTTATCCTTAGGAAACAGAATGATTTTGGTCATGTCTAATAAATCCTAATAATTAGTGGCATGACACCCAGGATATAGTGTAAGAACTTCAAAGTGTTTTTCTTAATGTTGTTTGTGATGATAATGTAACACATATTTTTGGCAGTTTCTTCATATTATGTGCATTTTTAATATTTGGATAATCATGAATTTTTACACAGACCATAAGTGTGCAGAATTTGTTTGAGAGAGATAGAGAAACAGAAAGAAAGTCAGCTAAAACTTAAATGGATGCCATTATAAAAGGAGAAGGAAAGGAAAAGAGGGAGAAATAAAATCAGAAATAAGAAAAAACATTTTCTAAATATTTAAAGAATAAAAATGAATATATTCTAATGGCCACTGAAAGACTGCTAAACCCTGCCTTCTTTAAAGTTGAAGCAAAACTAATTTCAAACTAAATTTGCCAATAATGTAGTAATAACTCATTTTGGCCATAATCTCATACAATTCTTCCAATGCATTATTTCCAGGCACGATTCCAAGACTGAATCCTAGAGCAACAATGGGAATTGCACTGCAATCTTTGCATTAGCAGAAATACATTCTCATTTGGAAAATCTATAGCAGAAACACTCATTTTAATTTTCTAGCTTCATCATTATGCTGCATGCCCTGTGCTGCACGGACCAACCCACAGAAGTAATGATAGCTCACATGTGCTATCTGTATTCTGATACTGTTATATATTGAATTCCGCAGTGCTGATACTAGAAGTATATTTACTATCTAATTAGCACCCGTTCTATCCAATTTCCTTAGAGAGTAAAACAGACAGATGTAGAAGTATTAGGGGGGCTGACCAAGGCTGTAAATCATAGAGGCTCACTTAAAGGAAGGAAAGGAATACATACAAAAGATACAGAAAAGGAAGAGGAAAACACACTAAAACAGAACCTATTTAAACATACTTCCTACCCTTAAGGTTAATTCACCACTTGATAAGATAAATGAAATTAGAGTTGTTTTTTTTAACCTAGCTTATTTTTACAAGATAAATATTCTGATTCTCTGAAAAGGTAGGGAAAAGGGGTAGAAGAACACCACTAAAAATGAGGCATTCAGATGAGATGAAATGGGTGTATTCACTGTGCCAGGCTCTATGCATTTAAATGCTTCCACATATGCTCTCATCTAACACAGTTATTCTCTAAACAAGATAATATAGCTTTATTTTAAAGATGAAGGCGGAGAGGCTCACAGAGGTGATCTCCAAGATCACACAGGGAAAGACACAGTAAATATCTTCTAGTGATAAATTCATGAGATCTTTTTCACTATATTAGAAACATGATACAAATTTATTCTCATGTGTTTTCCAAAGGAATATGATTTTGTTAGGTAAAACTTTTTCAGTTTTGTGGATCAATAAATGTTTTGGGATAGTGTAATGTAACAGAAGTTAGGATTGCTGAGAGAGAAAACATTAGGATCCAAACTGAATATCATAATATAGGACAAAGAATTAAATAAATATCCTCCCAAACTAGATCATTCGTAATTGACAATGCTACTTCTATGCTTGCTGTCAGTTATCTACTTAAGCTTTGTAATGCTTCTAACTTGCTGCCTTATCAACATAAGGAATTAAACGTTCCATAAATTTAATTATCTCTGAATTCAAAACAAACATCTCTGAGTTTACCTCTTATATGCAGACATAGCACAGAATATGTGTTCTCATGTTTCAGTTTTTTCTTCAAACTAAGTTTCTGAATTTCCTTAGACTAGCATGATCTCTATATTCCTGGAGTAGCATACTTTATGTTATACTTTATCTTGAAAAGAATGAATTTAAACTCTTTCTCCCATAGGACTTCTTGTGATCACTGATAAAAGAGCAAGACACACAAAGTGGGTCATGTGTCTATGAATAAGTAAAACCAGCAGGTTCATGAATAGTTACATTCCTTGTCTCAATCTCATTCCCATGGAGCTGTGAAGATCTGGTGTACCATATATTTGGTACCTACTGTGTGCCTGGCAATAAATCAGTGCTTTAAAAAACACAACTTTTATTTATTTTATTTATTTCTATTTTATTTATTTATATCTATATATTTATATCTATATTATATATTTATATCTATTTATTTATTTATTTTATTTATTTCTATTTTATTTATTTATATCTATATATTTATATCTATATTATATATTTATATCTATTTATTTCTATTTTATTTATTTATATCTATTCAATGTGATTGTATTTGAACTAATTTAGCAAAATGATTTGCCCAAATGCAAATCCAAAACAAATAGTGGGTTCAGAATTTTACTTAAGTTGATATAACTCTAATTGGTATTTATGAACATACCCCTATATCAAAGTGACTCCCATGTTAGATTTGTTATGATACAGCAAAATCTAAAATATTATTTAGAATGACATTGACCATAGCAACCTTTGCTTCCAAACCTATCAAACATCTAGCAAGAAATACCAAGGTATCATTAATTAAAAACATGCTTCAATTCACACAAGTTAAAATGCCAAAATTTTATTTATATGCTGATTGAAATGTAATGTTTTCAAGTCTTTCCTAATAAACACAGAAGGGGACAAGAAAATCGTATTTGTCAGATGATGCACTGGTACTGAAGTGATTTCTATCAGACAAGTCATTTGTCACAGAGGACAGACGAGTAACCTAAACGCATTAATAATGGCAGAATCAAAACAGAAAAATCCAACGGGCAAAGTACAACTCAAGTCTAGGAAGCTAAGGATGTTGTACTCTATCAACGATTTTATTCTGCATGTAAGAGTAACCAAGCTTGCAAACTTGGGTTCAGTTCAACTTACTTGGAATTATTTTGGAAACGCAAATAACATACTAAAAGTGGTTTGCACAATAGGGTCTTATTATCTTCAATAACAAGAAATCAAAAAATAAATGGTTTCCAGCTTGGCAAATATAACAGCACATAGCTATTATCAAAGACCGTGCTGTTTTTATTTTTTCTGCTCTCCCATCCTCAGCACAAGGACTTTCGTTTTTAGGTTGTTGCTACAGAGTTGCAAGTTGGTTGTCCATATTCATGTGAAAAAACACAAATGTCAGTAGAAGTATCTTTAAATTTATTACAGGAAAAAATATTCTAGAAGTTCCCAACTTATAGGTCACATGACTACACGGTTATCTGCCACCAAGAATAGAAAAATGAGTAAGTCATTTTAGCCCCCAGTGGCTATAGGTTCACTGACAAGGAAGAACAGGGAAAAGGTTAATGAATGGGAAGCTAAAAAGGGTTGACCATGTGGATATCTGTCATCATAAACAAATCTTAAATGATCATTCCCTACAAGAGAATGAGGTTAAATTATTGACATTTTAAAAAAATTTTCCTTTTTTGTCTTTCCCCAACCATCTATAAATAGTATAAGAAGATTGGAAAATGTGTTTTAATTCCTAGATTAATAATAATTTATAATGGAAAAATAATTCTAGAAGAGTATTACATGTATAAGATAAAATTATCCTTTTCAATGCCAGGTAATACCATCCTAAATATCCTGAAAGTGAGAGCCTTCTACTAAAGAGTAATGGAAGGCACTGAAGTGAGTACACGCATCCAGTATCATGACAAACCCAGAGAGGAGTCCACGTGCACTGACTGGGAGTGAAAAGAAATATGTTGAGGCTTCATAGATTCCCTTCCTATTACTAATCCCTTGTATTTCAACAATATCACAATTATTTTTTATGAAAACTCATGGTGACTAGACCACTTAATATTGAATCATTTTTGGCCTATTTTATTTTTAATATATTTGTATTAATATAAAGAGAAGAGATTTCATGAATTTCAAAGATACAATGCAGTAGAGTAGACGGAATAGTTCTTGCTCTTCCATTTACTCTCCACCTAACAAAACATATGCTCTGTTTTTATGTCTTCCTTTCTCAATGTTTTCTTTCTTGTTTTTTTTTTTTTAAACAATCCATATGATAATGTGTGTGTGAGTGTGTGTGAAACTGTTTTCACTGAAGGGTCCACACAGATGGCAGGACATAGTGAAGAGGCTGAGGAAGAAATCTAGAATTCAGATAGGGCTGAGTAGCATAGTTTAAAGTTTATGCATCAACAACAGCAAGATACATCATTGGGCCCGAAACCAAGAACACAGAAAGAACAGAAAGTCTGCTCAGCCTAGAATGAGCATATTTCCCTCTCTGACAATTGAAAAGGTTTATTACAAATTTGACAAAAGAATGAGAGTGTCAACATTAGAAAATAGCAGGTGACTTAACCAATTGGAATCTACTTTGCAGTTGCTTCATATTAGAATTCTGTCATTCAAAATCCACTGTGTGTTAGACAAATTCTTAAAAAAAAAGTGTTAATTTTGTGTTAGAGTTAAGTAGGAATTTACAGAATATTTTTAGTGGAACCTATCTTTACCCCAGAAGAAAACAGGGAGAATATTTGCTGTCCTGGAATGTACAACCTCAGAATTTCAATAAGAATTTATTGACTACTTAAGTTCTATCAAGCACTGAGCCTGGCATTTTCTAGCAAACCAGCCCAATTATGTGCTATGTCTGGAACACTTATGGCATATACACAAATTGCTATGATACAATGTGGTCATGGACAACTGCCATGTGGCTGTGAGAAGGAAGAGTGATCCAGAAGCTCAGGGAAGGCAGAAATCACTCCTGGCTGGCTTAAAGAGGAGCTGGCTTTTCCAGTGAAATTTAGGGTAGGAACACTTTGACATACATTGACGTTAGATACTGATCATGGAAAATACTTTTTTTTTTGACAGGCAGAGTTAGACAGTGAGAGAGAGAGACAGAGAGAGAGTTATAGACAGTGAGAGAGAGACAGAGAGAAAGGTCTTCCTTCCGTTGGTTCACTCCCCTAATGTTCACCACGGCCAGTGCACTGCGCCGATCCTAAGCCAGGAGCCAGGTGCTTCCTCCTGGTCTCCCAGAAAGGTGCAGGGATCCAAGCACCTGGGCCATCCTCCACTGCCCTCCTGGGCCATAGCAGAGAGCTGGACTGGAAGAGGAGCAACTGGGACTAGTACCCGGCACCCCAACCGGGACTAGAACTGGGGTGCCAGCGCTGCAGGTGGAGGATTACTCTAGTGAGCCATGGTGCCGGCCGGAAAATACGTTTTTAAAATATTAATATGCCCATGGCAGCAAAGTCAAGTAGAGTTTAAGTTGTTTTAATGTTTAAATGTCAAACTGCACGTACATTGTATACAATACAAGGTTTTACAGTATATAGAAAGGGAGTTTTCAAAAAGTCCGTGGCGCAGCAGGCCCTGGCCTGCAGCACCGGCACCCCATATGAGAGCTAGTTCTAGTCCCAGCTGCTCCTCTTCCAATCCAGATCTCTGCTATGTCCTGGGAAAGCAGTAGAAGATGGCCCAAGTCCTGGGCCCCTGCACCTGCGTGAGAGACCTAGAAGAAGCTCTTGGCTCCTGGCTTCAGATCGGCACAGCTTTGGCAGTTGAGGCCATCTGGGGAATGAACCATCGGATGAAAGACCTTTCTCTCTCTCTACCTCTCCTCTCTCTGTGTAGCTCTGACTTTCAAACAAATAAATAAATCTTTAAAAAAAAAAAGTTCGTGGAAAATGCTATAAACAAGCTATGCATGGATTTCAAAATCAAAATTGTACCAAAATAAACTAGTCTCTCTCCATTCCATTTTTCCAAAAACTTTTTGGAAACAAGTCTACAAAAAGTCTCCTCCTACACTGTGGAATGACTAAATCCATCTTATTAACACATGCATTACCTCACAAAGTTACCTGTGAGAGTACTTTATAACCATTCACTTAGCATTGTTTAATAATACAATGTACTGTTAACTATGGTCCCCACGTTGATCTGAATTTAATCCTCAAGGAAGAGTAGAATTTGACTAAGGGAAGTGTACTAGCATGAAGATCAGCTAAGTAGTGTACTGAAACGGTCTGGGCTGAAGATGGCAAAGACCCATAAGTAGAACTAGAAAGTGAGGAAAGATGCTGGAACTGGCTTGGGCTGCAGGTGGAAAACAGGATGCAGGAGTAGATTTTTTTTTTTAAAGTTTTTCTAAAGGGTTTTTTTTCTTTTTCTTTTTTTGAGTAGAAAGAAATGTACAATTTTTCTCTTAAGAGGAAAAACAAATATCACCAGAATTCTTATTCTCTGATACATTTAAAATTCCATTTTCAACTACTATTGTAAAGTCATATAGTATTTGGTTTGAGCTATTTTTATAACATTATCTTCCAGGGGCTAGTGGTGTGTGATAAAGCAGATTACACCACCACTTGAAGCATCCCATATTGGAGTATTGGTTAAAGTCCCTGCCACTCTGCTTCTGATCCAGCTCCCTACTAATTGCACCTGAGAGGGCAAAGGATGATGGTCCAAATACTCATGCCTCTGCCACCCATGGAGAGGGGGCTGGGAGGAGGGGCCTGGATGGAATTTCTGCTCCTGGTCCTGGTTATTGTTGCCATTGGGGAGTAAACTATGTATGGGAAATCTCTCTCTGTTTCTCCCCTGCCTTTCTATCACTTTGCCTTTCAAATACATATTTTTAAAAATCATCTTTTAGCAAAATAGATTTTTAAAGAACCATGTAAAATTTGTAACCTAAACTTCCAATAATGTAAACTGAGGAAGTATTTTTATAAATTGGAAAAGCAACTCCACATTTCCTTTTTTCCTTAGGTTCTAGAATTGCAATCATTAAAATTATTTTCTTATGGTGAAATGGTAGTAGCCATTCTGTTTGGCAATAAATTACATTTACACAGTTCCCATTTAATGTCTTCAATATGATGGATGTGGGTTTAGATCCGATGTTGAACATTTGGAAGCCTTCAAGAATCAGGAGGTAAAATAAACATGTAGATCACGCCAGCTGCAACACAATAGGGGTCATGGGGCCAGTGAGGAAGTAGAAGCATGTGTCCAAGTCTAAGGCATTTCACTAACCCCTGTCCTCTACAAGGAAGGCAGGATAGGGTGGAGCCCTCCGCTCTAGCTAAGGCTACAGCCTCTCTGTGCACATTTGCTAATTCTTATTTCCCTTGTGCCTCTTCTCTCCAAGACCATGACATAAATCCAGAAGGGGACACACATGGAATGGATTTAGTCATTAGAAGCATGAATAATTTAAGGAAGGTTGTTGTTGTTGCTGTTTTACAGGGCACCTGGGCTTCCAGTCCCTGAGACAGTTACCCAAGGTAAACTTTGTTTTCTTGGTAACTCCTCCCTGGCACAAAGCTAAAAGGCAGGCTGCTTTTAAGAAAGGGACTTGGAACTGCTGAGAGGAGGACTGAATCTGTTCAAATACAATCTCATCTTTTAAATAACAGTAGTGAATTTTACAATGCCATTATTTAATCAGCAAAACACATATAAGCTCTGATTCAGATTTGTCATAACATAGGAAAAGCTTATAGCTCTTAATTTTTACAAAGCCAAACATTACTTCTTCCCTTTATGCATACTAACTCAAATAATTCCCTCAAAAATGCTATCAGTTAGGTACACTTACTACCCAGTTTTTCAGAGGAAGAAAAGGAGAGGTTGAGAAACCTGCCTACAGTCAGTTAAGTAGTAAGTGACAGAGGAGGACCCAGGTTCTCTGATTTTTTCATATTTTCTAGAGAGCATCTTCATACTTAGCTAAAGTCAAATTTAAAACTAAAAAAGACTTCCACAGACTTTTAATACCTTACTTCTCAAGTTTCTTAGAAAGTAATTTTGTATTCTTTTCATAAATGCAACATTTTACTTATAAACTGTATCTATCATCAAAACCTTGTTAATTCCCTCACTCTTCCTGTTAAATGGTCTGAATGTTACTAGTATTGTTGACGACTTTCTATGGGACTCCAAGGCTCAAATGCCCCAGTACATTTGCCAATTGTGAATAAAAGTTTTAAGAAAATACAAAAATAACAATGAAACCACATTATTTTATGGATAAAAAATTGTATTTGTGTGAGAGGTCTCTACATTTTATTAAAAACATCAAGTGGAAGAAAATTAATTTTGACCTTTACATGTAAATTTCAAATGCCACCAACCACTGTTTTAATTCCAAACGTGTCCATTATTTTCCTTTACACACCAAAAATTTAAACTCTGTAATTATTGTTGGAAGAAAACTTTTACTGACATTCAAACAATAAGAGAACATTTCCATTTGCTGACATCTGATATTTTCTATCCATGTACTTTAAAAGGGATATTTTTTATGTTTTAGAGAAACCGTCAACACCCCATTGTAAAGTGTAACTCAAAAATGTTTACTTGTTCAGTAAACCAAAGCCATTTTACGTTTGTTACATTATTAGATCACAGAGTTCTATGGGTCACAGTTCTTTCTGACTTGCATAAAGAATGAAAGAAAAATGAATTATTCGCTTATTTAACCACACCGCAGGGACGGGAAGCTCAGTGGCAGTCGACACTAGGCACTGGGCACTGGGCACTGGGCCCAGGCCAACGTACACTGGACAAGCACCAGGCCTCTGCTCTTCATCTTAATTCTATGAAGACAAGGTTTAGGCTCCCTCTTTTAGGTGTGTTTCTATTAGATTCACTATGGCGAGGTCTGGCGTGCCAATGTGACTGAGAGAGAGACAGCGTGTCGGACTCGGCAAGGTCCCCCGGATTTCAGCAAGTAGGCCCCTCGGTGTTTTGTGTGCTGTTCGGTTCTGTGAGGGTGAGCACAGAACCCCCTCCTTACACTCCTTTCTTTGTCCTTGTCCTCGGTCTAAGTGACCCCAGGTTAGCACACACCGCCCAGAAGCGTACGTCACTTCTTGGCTCCTCCTTTTACTTTCAGTTCCCCCGGCAAATTCATATAAGGGACTGATCATCCCAGAATTCAGAACCAAGTCATCTTCCCTCACTCGAGAGAGGTGACGCTCCGGAGATACTGTGTGGTCATACAGCCTTGACCTAACGAATCAAGGAAGTCCCCCACTAAGCACAGGACGTAAGTCCGATCTGATACACCACTGTCTGTTCATCTAACGTAGGGAACCTCCTGCAGAATGCCATCAGCCACCGAGGTGCTAGGAATTTGTTTTGTTATGGCAGCAGTGCTGTGCGTGTCTTTCCTTTGGCTAGAGTTGGCGTGGCGGCCACTCTTAAACACTCAGACATGGGAAAGATACCCCCCTCTCAGAATCCTGCGCAGATTACCAAACATAATGAATCTGTGATTGATAAGAGCCTGACACTGGCCGGCGCCGTGGCTCAACAGGCTAATCTTCCGCCTTGCGGCGCTGGCACACCGGGTTCTAGTCCCGGTCGAGGCGCCAGATTCTGTCCAGGTTGCCCCTCTTCCAGGCCAGCCCTCTGCTGTGGCCCAGGAGTGCAGTGGAGGATGGCCCAAGTGCTTGGGCCCTGCACCCCATGGGATACCAGGAGAAGCACCTAGCACCTGGCTCCTGCCATCAGATGAGCGCGGTGCGCCGGCCGCAGCGCGCCATCCGCGGCAGCCATTGGAGGGTGAACCAACGGCAAAAGGAAGACCTTTCTCTCTGTCTCTCTCTCTCACTGTCCACTCTGCCTGTCAAAAAAAAAAAAAAAAAAAAAAGGAGCCTGACACTCCAGGTCCCTGTCTCACAGACAACAGTTGATAACTTAGGGAGAAAGAGCTCCGACAGTGAAAATGACATGACAGCCAACCAGAACCAGCTGAACAAGACAGCGTTCGCCTTGTTAGCGGATGCACCTGCCCTATCATCCTACCCTGAAGAACTGCCCATAGCCACATCCATTACTGTTTTATACCCCACTAGCTCTGGTCAGCCACTCAGATGGCCAACAGCCTGTGTGTGGTCATGCCATTCCTGATAACCATTATTCCTCATTCCTACTCCCATCTGAACAAGCACTCCTGTGGTCTCCCATTTTGAGCACTGGTTAGTCAACGACAAGTAAGATGCCCTGGGGGACAGCCTGAGACAGGCACAGTCACGCACGCAGACCACATGGAAATGGGGTCAACAATGGTATGGCCAAGATTCATGCCTCCTGTTGCTCAAAAATAAACGAAAAGGGGGAAATGTGGTAGAAAAAGAAGGCCATGCCAAGATGGCCACTGGCAACAGAAACTGCCTGGCAACAGACTGTGATTGGATGGTTTCGGAAACCACATGACAATGGAGCCTGCTTGGCAACAGGCTGTGATTTGATGGCTTCGGAAACTGCCTAGCTATAGGGTGTGATTGGTTAGGGCATAGACCGCCCCTTGACTGGATTGGCTGCCTTGGCTATTTAAGCTGCTGTAGCAACTGAAATAAGCGAGTCTGCAGGCTGCTCTCCTCTGGCCTGCTTTCACCCAACTCCTGGGGTCTGTGTGGTGACTCCGCACCTCTTGCCCCCACCACGCTCTTCCTCTCAGAAACGAATCCACAGCAACATCGAGGTGTTTGAATCTCAATGCAAACTTCCCTTACGGAGGTTCCCAGACACCTGGTCTGAGAGCTCAGAAGAGCGGTGTTACTTTTAGTGATCCTGGCACTGGAGAACACTCCTTGGAATACTCACAGGATCTGGAAGGGTGCAAAGCTTGATGTAGATCCAGCTCCAACATTTAGTGCAGGACTGGGGTGAAAAATCAGGCCGCTTCAGGCTCAGATTCCTATACTTCAAAGGTTATATATACAGTTATCACTTATTTAACCTCCAGAGAGAGGAAAATAAGAGAGGAAACTCTGGCTTACTCTAAACAGACAGATTTATCTCCAAACTTTCATTTGTGATATTTCTTTATCACACAATGGACCAGTTATTTTATCTTGCCCAACAGAGCTCAGGATGCTGCTGCAAAGCCTTTGCCTTCTATGTAAGCAAACCAAATCAGAGCAAGGGTCACTGTCAATTAAGATTTATTTTGTCCTTTGAGATTTATTCTGCTGTCTTGCCATTGACAGAAATGAAAATTTCCCATAGTGTAATTAGAACCTTATCTTTTTTCTTACCCAAGTCCATTCATGTCATATAGTATTAATTAGTATTGCACATGATTGTTTATGGTTCTACTTTCAAGGTGACAACACAGAGCTAGCCATGAGTGTTTTGAATATCTCCTATTTCTTGCAAAAATAACATGGTAATGGCTAATGAACACTACAGTTAATAAAATGCATAGTAATGACACATTAATAATACAGGTGGTAAATTAAAAACATGGGTCATTTCAGGGTTGAAATATTATATTATCAAAATAAATTAATGCCCTATATGCAAAGTACTTCAAAAAATTCATGGAAAAAAATTAAAAATATAAATTCATTTCAGTGCAAATTTCAAAAACCATGAATATAAGAAATCTTCAAGAGGTTCAAGGAAAACACTTGTCATGGAAAAAAAAATGCATCTATTTCCAGAATACACATTTTATGAATGAGCTAAACTTAGCTTAAATTTTTATTAAAGTTTCATCTTTCTGTTACTTCTTCACTTCTGAATTCTCTTAGTTGTTTTGGTTATACTCTTATTTTGGAAAGCTATAGGATATGCATAAATGAGGATGTTTATAAATGACTTCCCTATCCAATCCTCTGACACTACGAGAGGTAAAATAGGTTCACTTTGTGATGTCTCTCCTGAATCACCTTATGCACGAAAAGCTATCCATGCCATCGCTCCTAGTTTACTTCCCATTTTGCTTTTGTTCATAACCTTGGGAAACCTTCAGAATTTTTTTTTCTAAATGGAGAGACACAGAAAGAGCAAATTAAAGTCTTCTTTCCCCAGTCTAACCATTGTTTCTCCTCCCTTCTTGTTGCCCCTCCCCCTAAAGTTACTTCCTGGAAAGCACACTGACCACTGATAACAATCTAGTGTATATCATCACAGACTATAACCATACTCATAGGTCAAGTGTGTGTCTGCATATGAATGTGTACATGCGTGTTTCTCCCTATATTTTTTTCATATGTAGCATTCTCAACGGCCAATGACCATTCCGTTGTATGGATGCACTGCAATTTATTTAAGCACATGGATATTTTCTGGTCTGCAGCTGTAAAATAAATGCTGCAGAGGAAATTCTTGGATATGTATTTTTCTGCCTATGCATTTCTGAAGGATGGATTTGTTTTCCCATTATAACTTTAATATAATGTTTCTTATTTAACACCAAAAAGGAATTTGGAGAATCAAGATGATTACAATGCCATATAAAATGAAAAATATGTTTTAAGGAGCTGAGGGTTTCGTCATTAGTAAAATCCATGTGTTTTCAATTCCAGTCTTCATGAAACCCACCACTTTGCAATCCTAAAAGCTATTAAGTGTTCTGAATTTACTTCATGGTAATGTTGAGAGTATCAGCTCATCATCACTTCCAAATATTTATTGAATACCACTAGTTAATGGGAACTATGCCTTCTTGGAGGAATAAAAATAAATGAGACATGTTTGCTTAAAAAAGCATGCAGTAATTTTAAAAAAAGATCATCTAATCAAATTCCTGAAGAAATAATTTACAGTTCCTTCTTTATAAAAGACATTTTAATCTATTTACATTTATTTTGACACCTGATGTATTTCTTTTTTTTTTCAATATTTATTTATCTGATAGAGTTATATACAGAGAGAAGGAGAGGCAAAGAGGGAGAGAGAGGAGAGAGAGAGAGAGAAAGAGAGAGAGGTCTTCCATCTGCTGGTTCACTCCCCACTTAGCCACAATAGTCAGAGCTGTGCCAATCAGAAGCCAGGAGCCAGGAGCTTCCTTCGGGTCTCTCACATGCGTACAGGGGCCCAAGGACTTGGGGCATCTTCCACTGCTTTTCCAAGCCACAGCAGAGAGTTGGATTGGATCGGAAGTGGAGTAGCCAGGGCTCGAACTGGTGTCCATATAGGATGCTGGCACTGCAAGCGACAGCTTTACCCACTATTCTACAGTACTGGACCCAACTCCTGATGTATTTCAATTCATTCACACTACTTATGTTGTGAATTTTCTTAACTATAATTTTTTTCCTCATTCTGTCCTTTCTAACTTCTTGGATTGCCATTGTGGTTGATGGAGTAATTGCTCCCCATTCTTTTTTTCTTTAAGATTTTTTTTATTTTTGATTATTTGACAGAGTTACAGAGAGAGCTAGAGACAGAGAGAGAGGTCTTCCATCCACTGGTTCACTACCCAGATGGCCACAACGTCCGGAACTGCACTAATCCTAAGCCAGGAGCTTTTCCCGGGTCTCCTACGTGGGTGCAGGGGCCCAAGGACTTGGGCCATCTTCTACTGCCTTCCCAGACCATAGCAGAGAGCTGGATCAGAAGAGGAGCAGCTGGGACTAGAACCAGCTCCCATATGGGATGCCGACACTTCAGGCCAGGGCGTTAACCCACTGCGCCACAGTGCCGGCCCCAGAGTATGTATTAATTTAAGAAACAGTTTCTTAAACTAAACAGGTGGGATATATTAGAGCCTCCACCATTGAATTTTTAAGCCTGGAATTGGAATTTCTTGAATTTTCTCCCATCTAAGATCCTGGATGGACACAAATTTCCTGTTTTCCTCAGTCAGTAAATATGTTTTCATTTTTTAAAATCCTGGGCACACACAAGTTTCTAAACTGCTTCCCTGGTTCAACAGATAAGTTTCAGTTTTTAAAATCTTGGACTGACTCAAGATTTTATTACCCAGATGTTTCCCTGGGTCATTAAACATGTTTTCATTTTGGGGGTGGTTTTTTAATCCCCTCTTCATAGCCAAAGCAACACTCAGATTTTATGCATGCAGCTGCCTTGTCAGTTACTCTGTTTGAATTAAGCCCAAGGCTATGTCTTCCACCCCCACATAAGATTTCCCTTTCATTATTTTTTTGATTTGTCTATGAAGTTAAACTTTTTTTTCAGCTATCTAACAGGCATTATCATCTATTTGTAATAGGAGGGAGAGAGTCCACATTAGAACTATCTGATTATTTGCCGAATAGAGAGAGAGGAAGAATAATTTGAGTTTGAAGGTGATAAAATACATTAGTTTATCTGAAAGCATCCCTGTGGATCATGGGGAAGGAAAGGGATGCAGAGTGAAGGCAGATCATGGAGGCCCAGTAGCAGCCTGGTGAAAATGAGAAATACAAGTAGTTTGATAAAAGATACTCACTGTATAAAAACTGGTCAGCTTTTGCATATGTTTTGAAGATGGAGCCAATAAATCTTAGTAAAGGAGATGTGAGAGTGAAGAGGGGGTGATGGACGCCAGTTATTGAGGAGGTGCTGAGTGAGAAGCAAATATGACCTGTAAATCAACATAACTCTTTTGGAAACTTTTAAAACAACTGCATTGGATAGTTCTGTACTAGAATATTAGCGTTCATTTGTAAAAAGACTTTTGTTTTAAAAGAGAATCTTAAAGCAAAAGCCCACATATCTGTTTTTCCCTTCATGCTTAAAGGCTGGTTCCAATTAGGACAGAGGAAGATGCTGGGCAGCAATGCAGCTCAGACCTCAGCTGTCTGTAACCACAAGACAGAGTTTTCTGCCTGCTTCTCATATTGTTTTTATCCATTCCTGACATGATCTATGCTAGCACCTTTTTTCAATCTACACACACACATAAAAGTTAAAAATATTCATCAGTATTAATGCTTGAAAAATTACATGATTGTTTACAGATAGCTTAGTATACGTATTGAACACGTCACCTAGCATATTCACCTCTATTTTCATTAACAAGACCTAGGTTTTAAATGGTTTAAAACATGCTTCTACATTATTAAGTGTTTAAACTGTTAAGATTTAGTGATATCCAATGTTTTGCAAATTTTTATTTTTGCTTTAATCAGTTGACAATGCAAATTTTCAACATGCAAATACTTAATTTCCTGAAAATGAATGCTGCACTTTCAATCCAGCTCCTAATGAGCCTGGGAAAGCAGCAGAAGATGGCCCAAGTGTCTGGGCCCCTGCTACCGACTTGGGAGACCTGTATGGAGTTCCAGACTTCTAGCTTCAGCCTGGTCTAGCCCCACTGTTGCAGCCATCTGGAGAGTAAACCAGAAGATGGAAGATACACCTCTTTCTCCTTCCTCCTTTCCAACTCTCTCAGTAGCTCTGCCATTCAAATAAATAAATAAATCTTTAAAAAAAAAACCACACACACTCACATTAGCTTCCACCAGCAATTTGTAATTCCTCTGCTTTAAGTTAAAATAATTTTAGGGGCTGGCGCTGTGGCGCAGCGGGTTAACGCCCTGGCCTGAAGCGCCAGCATCCCATATGGGTGCCGGTTCAAGACTCTGCTGCTCCACTTCCCATCCAGCTCTCTGCCATGGCCTGGGAAAGCAGTAGAAGATGGCCCAAGTCCTTGGGCCCCTGAACCCACGTGGGAGACCCAGAAGAAGCTCCTGGCTCCTGGTTTTGGATCAGCACAGTTCTGGCCATTGCAGCCAATTGGGGAGTGGACCAATGTATGGAAGATCCCTCTCTTTCTCTCTCTCTTACTCTCTGCCTCTCCTCTCTCTGTGTAACTCTGACTTTCAAATAAATAAATAAATCTTTAAAAAAAAGTTAAAATAATTTTATTTTCTTGAGGTGATAAAATATTTCCATTTAAAGTAGATTAAATATAATGGTAATGAAATCAAGATAATCATTAAAATGTTCATACAATTTCATATTTAATTTTTAAATCCTCCACTCTGAGAGACAAAACCAAACAATGACATCTTTCTTGACAACCAAAAAGCATGTTCCATCCACAACTGGGCAAATAAAATCAGCTTTTGTATTAAAAGACACAACATATTAGCAGCTGACCTTTCTTTGATCTCAGAACTGCTAGGCTATTTTGAAAAGGTAAGCGCAGGGCATTAACCCACTGTGCCACAGCGCCGGCCCCTAAAATTATTTTAACTTAAAGCAGAGGAATTACAAATTGCTGGTGGAAGCTAATGTGAGTGTGTGCGGTTTTTTTTAAAGATTTATTTATTTATTTGAATGGCAGAGCTACTGAGAGAGTTGGAAAGAAGGAAGGAGAAAGAGGTGTATCTTCCATCTTCTGGTTTACTCTCCAAGTGGCTGCAACAGTGGGGCTAGACCAGGCTAGACCAGATTCAAAAAAAGGTAATTTTTTGAGTCTTTGGATTTTTTTTGTTTTGTTTTGTTGTAACTTACAAATCCAGGCATTTTGATTGCCAAATATTGAAGCCAACACAGGAAAAAAATGCCTTTCCATTGCTGAATGGAGCAACAGATGACACCAATATATCATCAATTTTAGCTTCAATTTGAGATGTCCAACTGCTAATTAGAACGTTAGGCTCTGAATTTTAAAGAGCATTTGTAAAGCGATCAGTAAATTTAGTTCTAATTCTCCTTATTCCTGGGGGACAAAATGTCACTTGGATGGCTTAAGTGATACATTTGTATAAAAAGGATCAGGGACTTTTCCTCATAATACTCATCTTATTAGTTCACAGAGATTAATCAATAATACAAAAATACAATTTGATAATTTTCACATACTAAGAACATATTAGGAAAGCCAGTTTAGCAGAATTGGCATGGTAAAGCTGATAAAAGATACAGTGATGATGAACAATGTTGTGGACCAGGCAGGTAATAAGACATGTTAGTTTTAAAGAGCAGTCAATTACATTGATGTTACCTCTGCGTCAAATGCTGAGGATGTGTACATAGCAATAGGGCATGCAGTCACTCTTTAAGTGGTTCACTATCTAAAATGTGGTTTTGAAATTATTTCTTCATGAAGCTTTATGTAAAACAGTTTGAGCATGTGCCCCAGCCTGCATACAAGGATATACGTATACTATATATTATGCTCCATTTAAAATTATATCGTATATCACTTTCCTAAGATTAGTGCATATGTTATAAAATATACTAAACTATAAATCAAATGATATAAAATTAAAGTTAATTTCAATAAAAATATTAAAATGTCTTTTCCTCATGCATTCCTCATAAGGGTTAACATGTCCCATCTGGATACCAATGGTCAAAGAAAACATACAATAAAATGTACTGAGTGCTTCTAGGAGGAAAACGTCAGAGGAGCATTTAATTCAGGAAGATAACCTCAAAACACGATGAACAGGGCCTGGACTTTGATAAAACAAAAAGATCACATGTATGATGCTGTAGTGCCTTTCCTCTTTAATACACTATCTCCTGCTAACTTTTAACATAAAAACTTCAAATTATATGATTATAGGAAAAGGTAATAATGATGGCACAGTTTGTAAAATCTTTCACTAGAAGAAATGATACTAATGGTCAAAGAAAACATACAGGTCAGCAAAATGAAAAGCAGAGTAAAAGTATCTTCAACAAAACTTGGTGACAAGATGTGATGAGCCGAATTTCAAAAATGGTCCCCAAGATTGGGGCTGGCATCCCATCTGGGAGCCAGTTTGAGTCCTGGCTGCTGCACTTCCAATCCAGTTCTCTGCTAATGTGCCTAGAAAAAGCAGAAGATGACTCAAGTATTTGGTCTCCTGCACCTATGTAGAGACTTGGAAGAAGGTTCTCTCTCTCTCTCTCTCTCTCTCTCTCTCTCTCTCTCTCTCTCTCTCTCTCTTATTTATTTATTTGAAATGTAAAGAGAGAGAGAAAGAGAAGTGAGACAGAATCTTCTAACTGCTGGTTCATTCCCCTAAAGGCCTCAACAACAAGAGCTGGGCCAGGCCAAAGCCAGGAGCTGGGAGCTTCTTCTGGGTCTCCCATGTGGGTGTAGGGTCTCAAGCACTTGGGCCATCCTCCACTGCTTTTCCAGGCCACAGCAGGGAGCTGGATTGGAAGTGGAGCAGCTGGGACTCAAGCCAGTGCCCATATGGGATGACTACATCATAGGCAGCAGCTTATGATGATCCCTAAGATACTTGCCTCCTAGCATGAGCACCCTGCACAATCTCTCTCCTTGAGTGTGGACAGGGCCTGTGAATATAATAAAATATCATACCCAGGACAACACTGTTATTTGGTAAAATTGGAGACATTTTACATATATAATTAAGTCTAAAACAGTTAATTCTGAGTTGATTAAAAAAGAAATTATCCTTGGTGGACTTGGCTTTCCAAGTGTTTAAGAGGGACTAGGACATTTTGGAAGAGAGACTTCTCTTCTGATCATAAGTAGGAAAGAGTCCTATTACTGAACTCGCTGTGGAGCAAGCTGTTCTTCCCTAAAATTAGAGACGCTAAGAACAGACTTTTGTCTCTTTGCTGCCTTGGAAGAAGTAAGCTAACACAAACTGCTCTGCCGCAAGGAAATGCATTCTGATAACAATGTGAGGTATCTCTGCAGCAGAGTCTTCAGTGGGACTTGTGGAGT
Source organism: Sylvilagus floridanus (assembly GCA_949820135.1). Classification (NCBI taxonomy): domain Eukaryota; kingdom Metazoa; phylum Chordata; class Mammalia; order Lagomorpha; family Leporidae; genus Sylvilagus; species Sylvilagus floridanus. Next base: position 131,360,689 of record OX463236.1, on the reverse strand, counting down.
AAAACACAGCCCAGCCCACAGTGGATCTCAGTCTAAGCAGGGGACCTAGGAAGGTAAATCTGTGGAATCTCTGACAGATGTACACATTGTGGGATCAGAATGGTTGGGGTATTAAGCAGCTAGCTGTACTTTGCAGCACAGAATTTGTCACAAGGAATAGAAAGCTAATACATGAGGCATTTCCAATAGTTCTGTAATATAATGAATTGAGTGACAGTAAACCATTGACAGCAGAATTAACTGGCACTCGTGGTAGTAGTGCCAGTGATGGAAAAAATAAACAAAACCAAAAGGACATGTAACACAATAAAATAGTCAAAAAGAGCCACACCAACAGAGAGAGTATTTCTATGCCAACTCACTGGTGAAGGCAAAGTGTTTGTGTGGAAGTCCAAAAGAACTGGGGCATTCTAGGTGCTAAGACCTTCCAAAAGCCACTTTCCAGGAAAAAGTCTCACATTCCAGATAAATTCTGAGAATAGAAGCAAGTTAAGATAAACTGGGATAGTGTTTAAAGAAAAAAGTCCAGAAAACTTGGGAACAGACAGGTCCAGGATAAACTTGCATGTAGGAAATGATAATTTTATCTATCCAGGAAAATCAGAGAACAGAGTTATAGTAATGAGGATAGAAAATATATTGCTGGCCATTTTCTTCATTCAGATTTTTAGAAAATCTTATGTCATGCCAAAAATTAAAAATAGAAAATAGGATTGTGTTCACAACTTATATAAAATTTTACTGAGACTATAAAAGAAAATGAAGTGGCAATAACATCCCTATAATTCTTAAAATGCCAAAAAGTGTCAACAATTAAGATTTAAACTCTAGCATAATTTCTCAAAACAAGCAAAAAGAAATTAAGAAAATAACAGAAGATTTGAAAAAAAAATGAATAAGTATTGTAAAACTTAGAAATCAGGTGAAAAAAAAACCTCAGAAATAAAGAAAACAAGTAGTATCAATTAGGAAAAAAGAAATCAGACAGAGGAATGGGTGTTTGGCACAGCAGTTGAGAAACTGCTTGGGACATCTGCATCCCTATTGGAGTACCTGGATTCAAGTCCAGGCTCTTCTTACTCCAGCTTTCTCTAATGCAGACCCTGGGCTCAAGAACTTGGGTCACTGCCAGTCCTGGGGACGACCCAAGATGTGTTTCAGGTTCCTGGCGTAAGCCTGGCTCAGCCCCAGTTTTTGTCAGCATTTGGAGAGTGAAACAGTGCATGAAAGATTGAACTCTCTCTCTCTCTCTTTCTTACTCCCCCCATTATAAATAAAAAATAAGTAAATAAAAATTTGGAAAATAAAGCAGAAAGAATGAATCATAATGGTAATACTATAATAGATTATACAATTAAAATTAAAAACAACTAAAATGTTTTAGGTAAGAAGAAAAAGTGGTGGAAGACACAAAGAATTTGAAAAGTAACAAATATGGAAGACAGAAAAACATTCGTTTAGTAAGACTCCTCATAGAAGGACAAGAGACACAACACAAAAGGTAAAAAATGTTATTAACATGAAGAAAAATGCAAACCAATGTCATAAATAGCACACTGAACACATGCTTGGACAAAGTCACTGGGTTACCAAAAGAAGACATGTTCTACTTAAATTTTAGTGAAATGTAAAGTGGAAAAAAATCTCTGAGAATCTAGGCAACCACCCAAAAGCACTACAAAGAAGAAAAAAAATCAGATTGTAATCAAGGCCCTAAAAGCATTGACAACAATGCTTGATGACAGAAGACAACAGAAGAAATAAACAAATATAGGTAATGATAATGATTTTAGCTCAAAAAATAATTTGGAAGTATTAAAGTGCACAGCAACTATCATCTGCATGGGAGAACTAAGGAAACATTATTCTCATAATTTCTCCCTGAAGATCACCTGCAGACCTCCAAGCTAATCAGAAAAACAGTGACATAAGCCTTGTAGAGAACATTAAATACATCTTCAAAAATATGCCTAACTTTAAAAAGGAAGATTACATCATCACTCCTTTACTTGATTGGCTACCTGTTATAAGAGAATATGGGGTAGAGAGGACAAAAGTTGAAGCCAGTTAAGTATACGTTGTTTCATAAATTGAACTTTGGAAACAAGTATATTTTCACTAAATTACAAAGCAAAATTCAATTTAAAAGCCCAAATGCTGAAAAGTAAAAATATCATCTCAAATATGTGTATAGTTAGCAGTATAATGTATATAGTAGTATATGTATACAATTGGTAGCTATTTCATGTGACTTTAAAACAGGATAATGTAACTTGAATACCCCTAAGGAGATTTATATTATGAGAACAAAAGGAAGTGCAAACAAATTGGAATTGTTATTGTCTCCTTTTTGTTTTTTTGTTTTTTTTTTTTTGACAGGCAGAGTGGACAGTGAGAGAGAGAGACAGGGAGAAAGGTCTTCCTTTGCCATTGGTTCACCCTCCAATGGCTGCCACGGATGGCGCGCTGCGGCCTGCGCACTGCGCTCATCCGATGGCAGGAGCCAGGTGCTAGGTGCTTTTTCCTGGTCTCCCATGGGGTGCAGGGCCCAAGCACTTGGGCCATCCTCCACTGCACTCCCGGGCCACAGCAGAGAGCTGGCCTGGAAGAGGGGCAACCGGGACAGAATCCGGCGCCCCGACCGGGACTAGAACCCGGTGTGCTGGCGCCGCAAGGCGGAGGATTAGCCTGTTGAGCCACAGCGCCGGCCTGTTATTGTCTCCTTATTGTGTGCAACATGGGATAAAGATCAACAGGATACTCTAAATGTATTATCTTCAGTGCTATCAAAAACTAGGAAGTACAGGTGAGGAAAGAAACATATGTAGAACACCAATTTTTAAGTCAAAACCCTGCAATTTTGATTTTGAATTAAGTCCATCAGTGTCTATGCAAGATACACTTTAACCTTAAAAATATCTATTCTGTAAGGGTAAAAACTACCAACTCCAATAGCAATAAGTATTACCCTAGCACCCAGTTTAGGGTCTTGAAAATACTGTTCCCACTAAAGAAATCAAAGTCCCTTAAACAAATGTCTATCTACAGGTTCAAGACAGGAATTACACAAAGCCTAAGAACAGTTAGATGAAAGAGACTTCAGCAATTAAAATGTGAAAATTCATTATGGATTAGAATAACTGCAATGAGTTAAGCATGTGACTATGTCTAAATCCATGAGCTAATAATAATTTCAACTCATCACTTATGACTGAAAGATACATGAACATAATCATTACAGAGGAGTATATACAGAAAAATCAACCCTTCTGCCTTCTCCACATGAATTATTTTACTAGTTACCCCAATACTAGATGAAGGACAACATTTTTCTTCAGAAATACTCTGTTTAAAATCATGACAAAATTAGAATACCTATTTTCAAGTCTTAGTAAATTAGTGGAATCACTAAGTATCAGTTGCTACTAATATTGTACAAGAGAAAAAAGCAAAGTACATACCTCCCCAAGAAAGAACACAATTCTGAAACAGATTTGCAAAAGAAAATCAAACCTGATTCTGCTCAAATCTCTATATTCAGCTAACATTTTACAGGAAACTCAGAGAGGTGAGGAACATGTTAAAGTGCTCCACAGGGAGGCCGTCATTAAAATCCAGACTATTGGAAACTCTACAGCACAAATCATCAGGCTTCTTCAACACTTATTTGTTACATGGGTAAAGAACGGAAAGAATGATAAAAGAGAAACATATTGATTGAAGAGACTAAAAAGACATGAAAATTGCAAACTATGTGTAGGTTAGGGGACATGAGTTACTTGAAAAATAGATAAAATCAAAATATGTTCATAAGACAATTGGAAATTGAATACTGGCTAGTTCCCAATACCATAAAAGAATTCTGAATTTGGTGTATTAATGGCATAGTAATCACAATTAAAACTTTTATTATTTACATATTTATTTATATAAAATGTCTATTTTAGACATTAACACAGAAATATTTATGCATGAAATGATATTACAATTTGCATTGCAATATATCATATAATATGAATATTTACCTTCATGCTAACTTTCCTGAAAGCAATATTAACACGTTAAAGTTTTCAAAGCAAATGCTTTAACTGACTTTTAAGTTACTGAACTCATAAGCAGCAAAAAACTAGACTATAAGGAATCAGCATATGGAACAACAGAATGGCCATGCATTGAAATTGCTGATGATGGATGTATGACGGTCATTATACCATTCTGCAAACCTCTGCACCTGTTTGGCATTTTTCATACTAAAAATTAAAAGCAATTTGCAACTATTATAATGAGTTCAATTCAACTCAGTAGTAATTTTGATAAGATTTCTATAGTATAAATATACAGATACAAAATGTTTGAAAAGTTGCGATTTTAAAATAGATGTAGTACATTTGCTACTATGTCTCCTTATCATCAATTCAATAACATTTTCAGGTACTCTATTATACATCTGACATTCTAATTTAACTGAGAGATTAGTAACACAAACCCAGAGAATGATCTCTACAATAACAGTACATTAAGACCAGATAATAATTTTTAAGACATATAGTAAATGAAATACCAGACTATTCTCTTGAAATGAGATAAGCTACACTTGATTTTTAAAAATGTTTATTTAATACTGAAACTCAAGTGCCAGTTGATGTGTCTATTTAAAGAAATAAAACCATTATGAAAGTCTGAAAAACTTAAAAAATAAATTAAAAATGCTGTTTTCAACTAAGCTATCCATATGAAAATGTTAAATAATCATTAACATTTACATTCCTGTTAAGTCACATGAAAACAATATTAGCATTTTCAAAATGTACTTTTTAAATCCTTTAAGTTACTAAAATTGTAAGGAGCAAAATGATACTTAAGTTTAGCATGGAAATTTTCTTTTTATGTCACATTTTAATTCAAAATAATGCTTTCTCTCTCAGGATCTCTAAAAGAGCATGCTTTTAAAGCAATTAAGTCATAAACATAGACTCTTCGGAAGAAGTAATTATGTATTTCAAAATAATGATGGAAACATATATGTGAAGCAGCTTTGTGAATCAGGCAGAATATTACCTCAGTAATTGAGAAAAGCAGTTTATAATTTCTACTATCATAATCTATGTACACTAATGGGGAAATCATGTAATATCTAGAATTTAATTTCCTTCATTTGTACCATAAAGTGAAAATAGATGTTTCAATTTTCTCATCTTTAAAATGGGATGATTATAATAATATTTACTGGATTATTTTGAGTTGAGTGGTTAAGTTCATAGGTTAAACTGCTGTCTGCAGTGCAAGCATCTCATATGGGTGCAAGTTCAATTCCCAGCTGCTCCACTTCTGATCCAGGTCCCTGCTAATGGACCTGGGAGAGCAGTGGAAGACGTTGCTTGGGCCCCTGCACCCATGTGGGAGACTCGGATGAAGCTCCTAGCTCCTGGCTTCAGCCTGGCCCAGCCTGGGTTTTTGCAGCCATTTGGAGATGAACTGGTGGATGGAAGATCTCTGTCTCTCGCTCTTTCTCTCTCTGTAACTCTGCTTTTCAAATAAATAAAATAAATCTTAAAAAAAAAAAACAACAAGTTCACTCTCAGCTAGTGAATCTGATTTCTCTTTCATTCTTAGAAACAATGAATGAACCAGAATCAGGCAAGGAAACTTAAGAATCCAAACTATGAAACTCCTTGTCTTGGTAATGGTTTCAGAGAAACAATAACAAAAGAACAGATAACAAAAGTAATAATAAACAAATGGGACTACACAAAACTACAAACCTTTCAAACAACAAAAGAAACACTCAACATTGAATGGAAAGAACACCCTAAAGAATGGGAGAAAATATTTACAAAATGTATATCTGATTAGGGACAATCTCTAAAATATAAAAAAAAAAAAACTTCTATAACTCAATATCAAAGAAAAGCAAAAACGAGGAAAAGAATTGGACATTTTTCCAAAGATGACATACAAATGGCCAACAGGTACATAAAAAGTTGGTTCAACATCATTAATCATGAGGGAAATGCAAATCAAAGCCTCAATGAGTTGGGGCTGGCGCTGCTGTGGTGCCTCTGCCTACAGTGCCTGCATCCCATATAGAGCAGGTTCAAGTCCCAGCTGCTCCTCTTCCCATCCAGCTCCCTGTTGATATGCCTGGGAAAGCAGTTGAAGATGCCCCAAGTTCTTGGGCCCCTGAACCCAAGTAGGAGACCTGGAGGAAGCTCCTGGCTCCTGGTTTCGGCCTGACCCAGCCCCAGCCATTGTGGTCATTTGGGGACTGAATCAGCAACAAGTGAAGGATATCTTTCCCTCCCTCTCTCTCTCTGTCTCCCCTTCTCTCTGTATCTCTGCCTTTTGAATAAATAAATAAATCTTTAAAAAAAAGCTAATATGAACAACTAACATGTATATGTTAGAACAGTTATTACCAAAAAGATACATGACAGCAGCTATTGGCCAGGATGTGGCAAAATTGGAACCCCTGCACACTATTGATGAAAATTCAAGATGGTATAAACATTTTACAGAAAATCATAAGGAGGTCCTCAAAAAAAAAAAAAAAAGTGGAATTGCCATCTAGTTAGGGCTCTGCCACCCTGGATTAAGTTCTAGATTTTTGGCTTTGGCCTAGCCCTGCAATAACTGTTGCAGGCATTTGAGAAATAAAACAATAGAGAGAAGATCTTTGTCTCTCTGTTTCTCTCTGTGTATTTCTCTCCCTTCAAAGAAGATGAAAATACATTTTAAAAAAGAGAGGGCAGAGACCTAACTACTTGAGTCACCACTTGCTGCCTCCTAGAATTCACACAAGAAGGAAGCTGGAGTCAGAAGCAGAGGTGGCAATCAAACCCAGGCACTCTGAAGAGGGATGGGGGCATTCTAAGCAGTGTGTTGATCATTGCGACAAACGCCTGTCATTGAATTCTCATTTTAAATGGTTGTTTTTGTGAAGTCTCACTCTCATTAAGCACAATTTTCATTAAGCCTGGGAACACTCATCTTACAAGTGAGTGGGGTTTTAACATGAAGTGAAAATTTTTGAGAAATGATAGCACAGTTGAATAAATATGAATCATTTCTCCAGACATTCTAGATTGATAAATGGTTTTCTGCTTTTAATTAATCTGAATATTTTACAGCACCTAGTTTAGTCTTGGAAAGAAAATGTTAAATGCATCTTCCTTACTGCTGACAAAGCTCACCTGCGCTATTTCAATAATCTAGAGTGCAGACAAATTCTGGCAGAAGAAGTAAGTGACTAAGTGTTGGATAATGCTGGCATAAAGCACTACTTTGAGCAAACATGGAACAACAGAGCAATCCTTCATAACGCAATGAACCATGCTTTAAACACTCCTAACATTCCCAAGAAACATTCACACTAAATGAAAAAGCAGCCACATCATATCCTAAGGGATCATGAGAAATGGAATTTCCTGTCATACTTAGACAGATAAGGCAACAAAAGCAACTCAATTGGCACTTTTTTGACAACACAATAAAAACAAAACAATTTTGCATTTCTGTGATACCACACAGATTTTGATTGCATGGATTCCCAATTTTGCAATGGAGTTTATTATGTATTTTGAGAGATTTCTTGATGTACACAAAGAATATTGTCTAATCATCCAAAACTTTTTCAAAAACAGAACATTCTTTTTTTATTTTTTAAAAATTCAGTCATCACAATCGTGACAAGGCACTTAAACTTTACTCAAAATGAAGAAAGCCTACTGGACTTTAAAAGCCCATGTTCAAACAATGCTTAACTAATTTTTTTCGGAATAAAAGCAGGTCATTCTGCAGGCTTTTTTTCAACTTTCAATCACATACTAGACAGGCATTCAAGTGCTTGCTGTTCTGTAGCCTACCTTCATAAAGGGCAAATCCTGTCTGAATTATCAGTCGTCTTTCCCAGGATACCAGACATAAAGCCCAGAAACTGATACAGGTGAATAAAGCCGGACTGGTGCCAAATTTTTGATTATCAGTCCAGGATGGCAGCATCACAAGAATGAAAAGCAAAAAACTGGTAAGAACTGAAAGGGCATGCCAATGGAATCCTCCAACTGTCTAGCCCTGTGATCTGTTCTAACCAGTCTTAGACAATAGGTTGCTGTCCTGTGTTTTAGTGACTTAGTCAACCTCTGGCAGGCATTTCACTTGTCAAAGAAACAGCTTGCTTGATATATAATTTGCATACCATAAATTTCACTCACTTAAAATACACAATTCAATTTTTTAAAAAAATATTTACGAAATTGTGTGACTATCACCATATCTAGTTGCAGGACAATTTTATTACGCTCCAAGAATCATGTTTTCCCTACTCAAAGGAAAAACAGAAGAATGCAGAGAAATGGAAGAGGAAAAGACTGCGAGAGAGTCTGAGAGAGGGACAGACAATGAGGGAGAGGAAGAGGGAAATAAGAAAGAATTTAATTTTGAAAAGTTAAAATAATGGGGCCGGCACTGTGGCATAGTAGGTTAAATAGGATGTGCAGGCATCCTATATGGGCAGCAGCTGGAGTCCTGGCTGCTCTGCTTCTGATCTAGCTCCCTAATGGCATGAGAAAGCAGTGTAGGATGGCCCAACCGTGGGCTCCTGCATCCACCTGGGAGACCTGGAAGAAGCTCCTGGCTCCTGGTTTCAAATCAGCCCAGTTCTGACTATTGCAGTCAGTTGGAGAGTGAACCAGCAGATGGAAGACCTCTCCCTTTGTCTCTCCCTCTCTCTGTCTATAACTCAGCCTCTCAAATAAATAAATAAATCTTTTTAAAAAAAAAAAGAGTTAAAATAATGTGCAATTTTATAAAGCTGGAAAGATAAAAATTAAAGAAACATCAAAAGTATATGTCCAAAATTATTCTATAATATATATCCCACCTCTTTTGAATTTGTTTTTTAAAAAGTCCTTCTATTAATTAACTGTAGAACAGGCAAAAATATATTTACAATAAAAGATTTTAGAAACCAACAGTTTTGCCCTAACAGATCACTGGGCATCTTGGTTATTTTTATCTCTGCAAATGATGGAATTAATTTTAAGTGAGTTATCTTGGGATATTTGAAATAATGAAAGTATTTCCCCTTCATTCAGACTCTTAATACTCAATTTCAGTATGTATTTGCTATGTTCATTCAGGTCTTAACAATGTTGAGCTTTTTAGTCTTGTGATAGAAGTAATGGATTGAAAATCATAAAATTGGCACATTTGCAACTTTGAATCACCTACATTCCTGGTTCTTTTTTTGGCTTCTCCAATTGCAAACATTTTTTATTGATGACTCTGCACTGACAAAGCATTTGGACACACATTAACATTTCCCCTAAACTTACTTTTCTTTGAAACTTGCTAGACCAGCAAAATAAGTGTTATATTCTCCAAATCATTGTGGTACTGTTGAAAAACCTACCCCTCAGGAATTACCATTGAACTTTTCAATATCTTGAGCTACATATCACAGGCAGACACACATAACCCTGAAGTCTTCTGAAATAAAGTTGCTTTATTGCCTAGATGAAACAGATTTCATCAGAGATCATTCTACCCAGCCCTGAGAGATAGAATCTATACTAACTTTTATTCTAAAGTCTTTTTTAAAAGTCCCGCAAAATTTACCCTTTACTTTTATCTGTGAAACATTGTTACATTTACTACTTATTCTAATCAGAGGCTCCAAAGGACTCTATGGAGTCAGGATCATACCGGTTTATTTAGGAACTTTATTAACAAACTAAGGCAATGAACTAAGTTCTTTTAAAATGCTATAAATCATCTCTTAACACTGCATTCTAACATCCTAGCACTTAGCCCACATGCAACACCATTATTTTATAAAATAATAAATTAAGTTTGATACAATGAGTTGAAAGTAGCCCTCAGACACCACCTATTCAGTGTGTTAACAACCTTGTTTCATGATTATAAAATAGCTATGCAGACTAATTCCATTTAATTAATTACAAGTATCTCTACTAAAATGAAGTTTGCTTTCTGAAGAGATCAGAACTATTTCACCATTATGTCGTTTTAAGATGTATATGGATATATATATATATATATATATATATATATATATATATATATCACATGCACAGCCAGTGCCTGGCTAGAAAGCACCATCTTTACAGGCAAGGTAATAGAAGGCTGTCACTGCACGGCCCCCCATCTCTGGTGGTTTTGACTGAGAAAGAATTGCACTGTCCCCACCGGTTTCGAGTCTAGCCTGTGGAGCTGGCAGTGGGCTGCGTGACAGTGCTAGGTGAAGGGAGGCTATGTTGCACCCTCTCCCCCGGCCCACCATCAAAGTACCAGACTCTGATAGAGCCGAGTCAGGGAATAGCAGACAGCTCCCACTATGGCGGAAGCAACTCACAGGGCACAGCATGGACCTCCTGCACTCTATGACTGTGGCAGTTCCGGGCATAGGTCATGGAGCAGAGAGGGATGGGGGCTGTAGCTGGCTTCCTGTGTACCCACCCAATCTGACTGCAGAAAACTCAGAGCTCCCTGCACACTGGGGAGAGATCTCACAGAGAGCTGGGGGCACAGGCTACAGAATGGGTTGGTGCCTGGGTGGGTGAGGGAGCACAGGCACCCTGAGTTCACTCTAGGCTGTAAATCAGCTGATTCACCTTGACACAGGGAAGGGATCATACTGTGGACACATCAGTTGGCTCCACCATCCCCTCCCCCTACTGATAATATCCAGAGGTTCTTTACCATTCCGAACTGGGGTGTCACTCTGGATTCTTGCTTCACCCACCAGCAGTGGCCAGAGCTCACTGCACTCACCCAGCACACACCTTGGAACTCCAATATAAGCCTCATACACTCCATGGAGCCACTGCGGTACACTTCCAAGAATAAAGCCTTCGATAATAATTTTTAAAAATCACCCATGAATTAGTTACAAGAAGAAATAGTTTCAGGTGATCCTCCAGATGCATAAAAATCAATGTAGAAACACAGGAAATATGATCAAGGAAGGAAATATGACTTCCTAAAAGGAACACAATAATATATTAATATTGGAGGGAAGAAGGGTCTACTGACAAAATGCCTGAAAAGGAATTCAAAGAATGATTGTGTGGTTGCTCAAGAATGCAGAGAAATATTTAAATAAATAAGGAAATCCATATATGACAGGAATGAGAAATTCTGCAAACATATTCAAAAAGCAAACAGAAATATTACAAATAAAGTATGCAATAAGTCAAATAAGAAATACAGTGGAAAGTCTTAACAACAGACTTGGTAAGGCAGAAGAAAGAATATTCAATCTTGAAGATAGGCCTTCTATATATAAATGTAAAAACAAACCTACTGTATACCCAGCTATCCCATTCCTGAGACTATATCCAAAGAAAATGAAATCAACATACAAAAGAGTTACCTCTATTCCTGTGTTTATAGCAACTCCATTCATAATGGTTGTGATATGAAATCAACATAGATGATCATTAACTAATAACTAAAGAAAATGTTTAGATAAATTAGATAATTAGATAAAGAAAATGTGATTTTATATATGATGGAATATTACTCAACCATAAGAGATAATGAAATCCTGATATTTGCAACAAAATGGATATGACTGTAGATCATTATGCTAAGTAAAATAAGCCAAACCTCAAAAATAAAAATATCACATGTTCTCCACACATTCTTTCTTATTAATGACAGGTAATAGAGAAAGGATGAAAACTATGTGGATGTCAGATCATTTGGTATATAGTTATAAATATTGCCTCACTGAATCATACCATGGAAATGACAATAAACCCATTTCACATGCTAAAAAAAAAAAAAAAGAAATGGAAAGGGTGGACTAGTGAGGACTCTTGGGGTACTAGCAATGCTTGATTAATTTAGATTTTGGTTATGAGTATGATCAGATGACAGACTTATTTATCTGTACATTTAAGTGAATTTCTTGCCAGGTATACTATATTTTGAGAAAATGTTAAAAAATACATTTCACAAAGTAGAAATGATAAGAGTAAAATATGATTATATATTAACAACCATGCAAGAATTTTGCTTTTCTAGTGTTGCCTTAGGTTATCATTTTAAAGAGAATAGGAAAAATACTTGCAATTAAATATTTTTTACTGTTTTATTATTATATTGTCAAGTCTTTCTGTTCCATTTTATTTGTTGATATCATTGCACATCTGCTATTTCAAAGTGCTTTCAGGTTAAATAGTTCATTAGTCAGGAAAATGTAGATTAACACATTGCCTATAGTAATTGCTCATTAAGCTATTGTAACAATTTAAATAGTTGCAGTTTAAAATGTATATAAATATATAATACAGAAATTGAAATCATCCTCCTGTCACAACTCTTTTAAGAATAGGACAAAATTAAAAGCTGCTGACATATTACAAAAACTTCTTTTAATGACAAACAGTACTGAGCTCTCAGGGGAATTGCCAAGCCACAGACATATTAGTCTTTCCAGCTTCAGCACTATATTGAACGGTCTGGAGGGCAAGTATCTAATCTTCAAATCCTTTGCTTAGGTCTCGTTAAGTTAAACTCTAAAAAACACAAAAAGTATTTTTTCCAATGTAGATTATTGAAGTGTTATCATGCAGAATTAGTGCCTGCTGGCTGTAATCACACTAATAAGTCATAAAAAGGATTGGTCAAATGGTTGCACAGCTGCCAACAATACTCCAATTAAAAACATGTTTACAAGTCTTCTTTACAGAGAATATTACAAAAAAACTCAGTAGACACAAAACAAAAACTAGCCATGTAAGAGAAGCACATAAAGATCAGCAAATTAGTCATTCTAACTAAATACCCTTGTTTCAATTCATTAAAATCTCACTTAGATCAAGCAAATTAAACTAGGAACATCTCTTAACAAACACAAGCACTGACTCAATATTACCAATTGTCCTCAACTTTAGTTATTTTAACATGTAATAGCAATGAATGCAGAAGATGAAGGATTTTTTTAATGATACATTCCTTTCAGTTAGAAATAGTGTCAGCGAAGTTGAAAATCTGAAATCAATATAATAGCGGTAAGCTTAAGTTCTCTCAGTAAATGGCCCAACTTCAGGGACTAGTGTAGATTCAGCAGGCTAAGCCACTGCTTTTGATACTTGCATCCAACGTCAGAGGGCCAGTTCAAGTTCTGGAAAATTAGCTTCTAGTTCAGTTCCCTGCTGATGCACTTGGGAAGTAGTGGGTGACGGCCTAAGTACTTGGGTATCTGCCACTCACACGGGACACCAAGATGGAGTTCTTGGTTCCTGGCTTCTTTGTGGTATAGTGGGTCAGAGAGCTGTTTATGGTGCTGGCTGTCGAGGCCTGAGTGCTGGTTCAAGTTTTGGTTGCTCGGCTTCTGATCAAACGTCCTGCTATTGCATCTGGGAAGGCAGCTGAACATGGTCCAAGTACTTGGGCCCCTGCCACCCACTCTGTCTCTCTATTGCTCTGCCTTTCAAGTCAATCAAGCAACAAATCTTTTTTAAAAATTAGAAACAAATATATCTATAAATACCTTATTTCAACAATATTTATTGAGATTTTATATGGTATCTGACATTATAGTGGGAATGAATAAGACAGATTGACCTACCTTGATGGTGCTTACAAACTATAAGTAAAGATACTGGGGGGAAGGGGAGAGGCTGGTGCTGTGGCATAGTAGGTAAAGCCGCTACCTGAATTGCCGGCATCCAAATGGATGCTGGTTCAAGTCCTGGCTGCTCCACTTCCTACTCAACTCCCTGCTAATGTGCCTTAAAAAGCAGTAGGAGATGGCCTAAGCCCTTGGGTCCCTGTAACCACATGGATGACTCAGAAGAAGCTCCTGTTCTGGCTCCTGGCTTTGGATCAACCCAGCTTTGGCCATTGCAGTCATTTGGGGAGTGAACCAGCAGATGGAAGATCTCTCTCTCTCTCTCTCTCTCTCTCTCTGCATCTCTGTAACTTGCCCATTCAAACAAATAAATAAATCTTAGAAAAAGATATTTGGGAAATATATTGCACACATTATGAGAATTTTTAATAGAAGATACACATGGTGATGTGGAGACACACTGTAAGAGGACATACATTATTGTAGAAAACCAAAGGGAGCTTTCCTCAGGAGAGTTTTCTAACTAAACAAATTTATCACACAGAATATGATATGCAATGACTTGAAGTTGGAAAACATGGCAGTTCCAAGAACCAATAATAAATCAATGACAATGAACAGTGGAGACAAGAGAAATGAGATACAAAACTCAAAATGGCTAAATAAGCAATGAGATAACAGACATTTTGGCACATTAAGTCTTGCAACGAGGAATCACTGAAACTGGCTGGCAAGCGGATACTAGGAGAAAACTTCAAAAGCTATTATTGTAGCTCAGGCAATAGATGATGATAAACACGGGCTGAAGAAGTGAATGCATTATATTTAGAAGGTTTATTGGATGAGTTTTCGTGTCTGAAAGCAATAGGTGTGGAAGCCAAAGCAATTCCAGAATTATGGCTTCAGCATCAATGAGAGGCCAAGTTGATCTGGCAGAGTGGAAAGAGTTCTAGGAAACAGACACAGGGCTTTCAGTGAATGAAAAGGTTTCTTAATCTGTTCCTAATTTTTAATTAATTAAATTTATCATTGAGGTAGCTCAAATCACTTGTAAGAATTGAAAGATGATTGCTAGTATACCCAAGGATTCCAAAGTGTAGAGTAAAAGCTATGATGCTTTGGCATTTAAAGGTAGAATAGAGTGGAAAGGTGAAAAACAATACTGTAATATTCAATTGGGTTTTGTAACTTTGCCACCACAATTTTATAAAATGAAATTAGCTAAATCCTGTCTCAACAATATGGAATCACTCCAGAGGGAATATAAATAATCATCAAGGAGAATTCAAAGACAAATGAAAAAGCAGATGGAAAGGGTCAGCGCTGTGGCGTAGCTGATAAAGCCGCTGCCTGCAGCACCGGCATCCCATATGGGCGCCAATTCGAGTCTCGTTGCTCCACTTCCAATTAAGCTCTCTGCTGTGGCCTGGAAGAGTGGTGAAAGATGACCCAAGTCCTTGGGCCCCTGCACCCACGTGGGAGACCCAATGGAAGCTCCTGGCTTCGGATCAGCACAGCTTCGGCCATCAAGGCCATCTGAGGAGTGAACCAGCAGATGGAGGACCTCTCTTTCTCTCTACCTCTCCCTCTCTGTAACTCTGCCTTTCAAATAAATAAATAAATCTTTAAAAAAAGGCAGAGAGAAAATGGATATAATTCATATAGAAGGATGACTGAAAACACTGTTGCAAAACTTGTTAGCAAAAAACAGCTAGACTAACAGCAAATGACTCTTAACTCTAGTTCATATCTGATAGATGATTGAGGAGATTACACTGTAGGATAAAACAGAAACAAAACTCTTCAGGAAGAAAATCTTACTCAGTATTAGAGGAGAATAATTTGAACCATGCAAGTTGACATCTGTAATAAACTGAGGTTCTGTTTTATACTCCAAAATTCTATTAGGTCCTCTTGTTTTGAGTTGTTACTACAGAAAATTCATTAAAAATATTCTACTAGATAGTTGTAGACCTGTTAGCCAAAAAAACATTATCAGCCACTATATGTAGTAAAGTAACCCCAAATTTGTTGTTACCTATATTTGAACAAATCTAGTCAACTCTATAAAAATAACAGAGAAAGTTCTCAAAATGTAAACAACAAAACTCTTGGGGATACAGAAAAATTATGCTTCTGATACTGATATTTGGGTAACTACTCAGAGAGATCCAAGCTGTATACTTAACATAGTGTTCTAGCAAAATGAAGAGAACAATCCACCATGCATGGACACGAATGACAGTTTCAGGAATATAGGAAGGTGACCAAGCACTTCAAAGAAGGGATGGAGTTGAACAGAATCCAGTGAAGGAAACACCTAAACTTTTCTAAGAGTAAGGCATTATGGATAGTGAAATGCACAGCTATAGTGACAGACGGAATTTTACTCTCACACAGTGAGCCTGGCTACTTATCTATATACCCCTCTATTGCCTTTCCTCTCCTAAATATATTCTTAGGTATATGAATGCATATTTTAAATCTATAAAATGATGTTCTATCTGAAAGTCAACAATTTCTAAAAATGTATTGGGTGCACACTGAAATTATAATTCCAAAGCACCTGTATGGCGAGGCTGCAATAACATCCTCAAATGCCAGTTATCAACAATCTAACCCTGAGGACTTGAAGCACAGAACAGAGACAAATAGATAAAGCACTGGAAAAAGTCACACCTGAGATTGCAGTCTGCGCATCTACATTATTCTGAAATTTTAGCAATATGAACAACTAATAGCATTTATTAAGAAGCATTGTGGAGGCAGGCATAAGGCACAATGATTAAGAAGCCACCTGGGACACCTGTATCCCATATCAGAGTGCCTGAGTTTGAGTCCTGGCTCTACTCCCAATTCCAGCTTCTTGCTAATCCAAATCCTTGGAGACAGCAAATAATTACTGTTTCTCCACTGTTATAATTGCCAAACATGTTCTGGCAAGTTGTTTAATCTATTCACTCCTCAGTTTTCTGAGAGATATCACAATAAAGAGTTACAGCTTTGTAAGGCATTTGTAGGAATTAAATGAGTTATTAGACTCAGCATTTGAGTGCCAATTGTACCAGTACCAGAGACAAAGCTATACAACATAAACAGGTTTTTTGTTTTGTTCTGTTTTAAATATTTATTTATTTTACTTAAAATCAGAGTTACAGAGAGAGAGGAGAGGCAGAGAGATGGGGAGAAAGGTCTTCCATCTGATGGCTCACTCCCCAATTGGCCACAATGGCTGGAGATGCACCAATCCAAAGCCAGAAGCCAGGAGCTTCCTCTGCGTCCCCCACGTGGGTGCAGAGGCCCAAAGTCTTGAGCCATCTTCTACTGCTTTCCCAGGCCATAGCAGAGAGCTGGATAGGAAGTGGAGCAGCCAGGACTTCAACCAGCCAGCACCTAAATGGGATGCCGGTGCTTCAGGCCAGGGTGTTAACTCGCTGCGCCACAGCGTTGGCCCCAAACAGGTTTTTTATATATCATATAATAAGATACACTGTGTTTATTCCTTCATCATGTCAGATCATATCTATTCATTACTGACATGGCTAAACTCTATACTAACAAAAATACTGATGAGCTAGCATAATTTAGCAGGTTGGAAAGAGCAATGAAACTCAAAAAAATGCCAAGTTTCTTCAGTATTATACCGATGACTATCAGGAAAAGAGAAGAATGATGCTCAACATGCTCTTAACAATCAAGTGAAGCATTTGTTTGAAAAGAAATAGCATGAGCATGACTGGGAATCCGTCAGGCTTGGGAATCATGGGAGAAACAGCCAAATAACATGGTATCTAGGTTTGTCAGCAGAAAGTAACAAGTCAGCATTAACAAGATAAAAAGCCTACAGTATAACCTTGGAATAAAACAATAAAAGTATTTTATGTTCTTTGTAAACTTTGAAAGTTCAGGAGAGAGTAAAGCATTATTTATGCAGGATCACAGAGGCAGACACATGCACCCAGATCTGGAGACTACATTTCCAGTCATTAGACAAGCCTGGCAAGCAAGAGCATCATTTACTAGTTTTTAAAGTAAATTCAATTTATTTTCTAAGTGTGGGTTACAGTGAAGATGAAAAAGTACACTCTTTTACTTCTTAGCATTCAAAGGATTTATTTTGTATCAGAGTCTATTTTCTACAACAATGTTTATACTTTCTCTGAGAAGTGAGGATAAACAATGATACCCTCAAGCCTATATAGGTAAAAATGTTTACTTTTTGCTAAACAACACTTGCCAGAAAATAACTTACTGAAATTGTGAGCCAACAAGGGAGTGTTTCCTATGAAACATCTGACCATGTTACAGGATACATATTAGATATTAGATTGCAATTTTAGAAAGAACTATACAAAATAATAAACAGAACATCCTCCAAAATATATGTTTTATTGCAAAAATATATAGGCATAATGATGACCTTTGGACCTCATCTTTATTTCTTATTTTTAATACTACTTCTAACGTTTTAAATATGCAGTGGAATCTTAGGCTGAAATATTTTACCCTAATGCTTGAGTTTAGAATAAATGTCAAAGGGGGCTGGCGCCGAAGCATAATCGATAAAGTCACTGTCTGCAATGCAGGTATCTCATATGAATACCAGTTCAAGTCCTGGCTGCTCCACTTCTGATTCAGCTCTCTGCTGATGGCCTGGGAAAGCAGTGAAAGATGGCCCAAGTCCTTGGGCTCCTATACGCACCAGGGAGACCCAGAAGAAGCACTAGGCTCCTGGCTCTGGAAATGCCCAGCTCCAGCCATTGTGGCCATATGTAGGGTGAACCAGAGGATGAAAGACCTCTTTCACTATCTACCTCCCTATAACTCTGATTTTCAAATAAATAAATAAATCTTTTTTTTTTTTTTTGACAGGCAGAGTGGACAGTGAGAGAGAGAGAGAGACAGAGAGAAAGGTCTTCCTTTGCCGTTGGTTCACCCTCCAATGGCTGCCGTGGTCGGCGCGCTGCGGCCGGCGCACCACGCTCATCCGATGGCAGGAGCCAGGTGCTAGGTGCTTTTTCCTGGTCTCCCATGGGGTGCAGGGCCCAAGCACTTGGGCCATCCTCCACTGCACTGCCGGGCCACAGCAGAGGGCTGGCCTGGAAGAGGGGCAACCGGGAAAGAATCCGGTGCCCCGACCGGGACTAGAACCTGGTGTGCCGGCGCCGCAAGGTGGAGGATTAGCCTGTTGAGCCACGGCGCCGACCATAAATAAATTTTTTTTAAAAAAATAACAAATATCAAAGGAATCTTTCTTTTTCTTTTCATTTTGTTATGATCTGGAAATAATAACTTTGATAATTCAACTCCTGCATTTGTTAGTATATTAACATTTTGACACTTTAAAACTTCACTGTGAATTCTATAGCAAAATAATTTTGCCTTGCATTCAAATTCCAGGTGTGTGACCCCAGATGAATTATCTGCTGCCTGTTTTCTCCTGTGTTAAGTAACGAAAATAATATCAATGCCATGGGGTTCCTGTGACAACTGTATTAGACTTCCTATGCAAAACCTCCACAAATATTAGCTGCTATCTTCATTACTAAAGGCGTCAACTTCCAGATTTTCACCTTCAAATAACTCTACTTCTCCTTAATGTAAATGTCCT
Source organism: Sylvilagus floridanus (assembly GCA_949820135.1). NCBI lineage: Eukaryota > Metazoa > Chordata > Mammalia > Lagomorpha > Leporidae > Sylvilagus > Sylvilagus floridanus. The sequence continues at coordinate 131,341,478 of OX463236.1, read as the reverse complement.
GTAGTTAGAATATAGCACTTTTTAAGTATTATTGGTAATGAAACTGACAGCACAGAACTAAGTATGTAATTTTTACTATAGTAATTGCATATTTATTTGTTTCCTAATAGTCCATAAACCCTAAAAACATTATATTTTACTCACTTTCATATTTCTTTTTTTATATTTCTTTTAAAGTCAAAGTTACACATAGAGAGAAGGAGAAGCAAAGAGAAAGAGAGAGGCCTTCCATCATGGTTCACTCCCTAATTGGCTGCAACAGCTGGAGCTGCAAAGACGCAAAGCCAGGAGCCAGAAGCTCCTCTGGGTCTCCCAGGTGGGTGCAGGGGCCCAAGGACTTGTGCTATCCTCCACTGCTTTGCCAGCCCACAGCAGAGAGCTGAATTGGAATTGGAGCAGCCGGGTCTCGAACCGGTGGCTTCTTTTTTCAAATCTGATTGAATCTCCTTTTAGGGGTTTCTCACTTTTTTGTTCATACTCTGGGGCTTCTGGCTTATTTTCCAGCACATTTCTGAAGTGAATTATCGATATTTACTTTCCTTTTCTATCCAGTGATTTGAGGTATGGTAGATCACCATGTGCTTGTTTTATCATAAGGAACAAAAGTTCTGTAACTGTATTTTCAAAAAACAATTTAACACCAAGTGTGAGTGCTGTTTATAAAACAGAATACTGAAATTTCTATTAATAATTAAATTATCCTGAAAACTTTCTATGGTTGTCTTCCTTAGTGTTAACTAGGACACAGAACTAATGTATTTGCTTTACTTTCTCAAAGTGTTCTTTTCAGCCTTTCTATCTAAATATGAGATTTATGTTAGAAACTCTTTTATGATGATACATAACAGAAAATGTGCATGTAAAACTATGAAACTGAAGATCACATGGAAGTGGAGAGCAGCTAAGCAATCTTAGATGAATGAAATATTGGGAGGTGGGAAGAAATAACGTGTGGGAGAGATGAGATATGTAATATGTCCAGTATACAGCTGAAGTTAAATCCTCTCACAGGGAGTGACAAGGGAATACTGACAAGGAATTTGAGTTTTAAAAAGCTTTTTTTTCAATAGAGTCTTAAATCTACAAAACATAAAATGTGAAGTAGTACAAAGAGTTCCCATATATCCCACATTCAGGTTCTCCTATTATTTACACTTTATATTAATATATTTGTTACAATTTATAAACAATACCCAGCTTTGATTAAAATAATTTTTCTAGTGTTAATAGATGCCTTCTTCATGAAGTAGAATAAAGTAGACAGAGTAAAGGTTACATTTAGGTTCTGATCCCATGTCTGCTATGTGACTTTGAGCAATTCACTTTACCTCCTTGAGCCTAAGCTCTCTCATGTGTAAATTGAGTGTCCTATCATATGTGTTCATCATGCAGCATCTTAGAACAATGTCTAACACATACTATGCAATACATAAGCACTGACCACTACTATCATCATAATTATTACTACAACTACCACCATTGAGTATCCTATGGCAGATCTTTGAAAATCAGACAGGGGGTGGACAGTGGTGTAGCTCTCTGCTATGGCCTGTGAAAGCAGAGGAAGACAGCAATAGAAGATGGCCCAAGTCCTTGGGCCCCTGCACCCACATGGGAGACCTGGAGGAAGCTCCTGACTCCTGGCTTCGGATCTGCAGCTCCAACCATTGTGGCCATCTGGGAAGTGAACCAGCAGACAGAAGACCCCTTTCTCTCTACCTCTGCCTCTGCCTCTGCCTCTCTGTAGCAACTCTGCCTTTCAAATAAATACATAAATCTTAAAAAAAAAAAAAAGAAAAGAAAAGAAAATCATGCAGAAGCTTAAAAAATTTTACTGAAGAATTGGGGAGGGGTGAAGCCCCCAAAACTACAAGCAGATAGACTTTTTTAGTAGAACTGCAAGTTTATTGTTAAATAGAGGGATTAATTTGAATGTTTTTGCATAGTCTAATTAAGGCATATAAGGGATGTAACTGACTTTGAAAATTCATCCCCATTATAATCTAAGCTTTTATTACCAGAATCTGTTAAAAATTCTTTGAAAAGAAAGCAGGCATACTTATTATATAGTCATTAACAACAAAAGTATAATTGGGTTTTGCAGTTTATTTAAACAGTAATATTTCATACTTCATTGCAGGTCAAGATTAGAAAATAATTTTATTGATGTGTCAAAGTAAGCAATGCTATTTAAACAATTAACAAAGAAAATAAAAAACCTTGTATACAGGAGTCGAACAATTTTCCTCATTGGAGGCAATAAGCTGTATTTGGCCACTTATTAAAATGATTATGAGGCAATAACTATCCCATGTTTTCTTTTGGTAAATCCAAAATTAAAAAATAGTTTAAATATTATTTTTTAAAGATTTGTTTTATGTATTGAAAGAGTTACAGAGAGAGATAGAGACAGAGAGAGAGAGAGAGAGAGAGAGAGAGAGAGAAAGAGGGGTCTTCCATCCACTGGTTCACTCCCCAGATGACCGCAATGGTCAGAGCTGCTACTGATCCAAAGTCAGGAGCCAGGAGCCTCCTCAGGGTCTCTCATGTGGGTGCAGGGGCCCAAGCACCCAGGCCGTTCTCCGCTGCCCTCCCAGGCACATTAGCAGGGAGCTAGATGGGAAGGGAAGAGGCCAGGACTTGAAACGGTGCCCACATAAGATGCCAGCAGTGCAAGCCGGGGCTTTAACCCACTGCACCACAGCACCAGTCCCTAAAGATGATTTGCGAGTTTGAATTGCATGTCTCAGTATGATCTGCAGTTGCTTGAAATTCTGAGGCTGGAGATGGGAAGGGGTGAGTGACAGAGAAAATGGAAGAACATGCAAATATGTTCTGTTCTCACAGAACAACCCATGCGTATGCAAAAACAGATTTAATATTAAAGCTCTAACTTTGCATTCCTGCAATCTAAATACCATTTAAGTCTAACAGAAATTAGTAAATTCTGCATGGAAATGTTATGTCTAATCACCTTGCACAAGGCAACCTGGCATCACTGATGACAACCTACAAAAAAATAATCTATTTTCTCAATGTTTTATTCAATTGCTCATTCATAAATCAATATGGTTTTCACAGTCAAAAGAAAAATGCCTTAATCTAAATTTGTGTTCTATTTTCTGTTCATAATTAGTATTTTCTTCTGATTTATTAAAAAATCCTCAGGTCAGCACCGTGACATAGTGGGTAAAGCTGTCACCTGCAGTGCCGGCATCCCACATGGGTGTCGGTTTGAGTCTCAGCTGCTCCACTTCCAATACAGCTCTCTACTATGGTCTGGGAAAGCAGCAGATGTCCCAAGTCCTTGGGCCCCTACACAGGCATAGGAGACGTGGAAGAAGCTCTTGGCTCCTGCCATGTGGGAAGTGAACCAGTGGATGGAAGACCTCTCTCTCTCTCTCTCTCTCTCTCTCTCTCTCTCTCTCTCTCTCTCTGCCTCTACCTCTCTGTAACTCTGTATTTCAAGCAAATAAATAAGTCTTTTTAAAAAAAAAAAATCCTCTCACTTATCAATAGCTACATAACTTCACTAAGGATGTGCAATCCATATCCCAACATATATTCCCTGATGTTTTATAAGTTTCTAAGTCAGATGGTAGAGTTATTCTCCCACAACTCTTTTTTTCCTCCTAAATCAAGAGACATCCTGAAAAATACAAAATTATGAAAATACTATTTCAGGCACATTTTATTTGCTAAAATTTATCCCTCAGAAGCTTTGTTTTCTCACAATAAAAGTGTATTCATTGAACACACTGCTCCTTACAAACGAGTTAAAAATAATTTTTTATGTTGAAAATTAAAATTACTCAGAAACAGAGCTAATATTTAATTACATTGTCTTACAGCATTTATCATTAACAACAGCCAGATAGATTCAACTGTGGCCTAATTTTTTTTTTCACTTAGCATTTCACAATGATTATTTCCTATGCCATTAAAAATATTTCTAAATGCCATTATTTAACTTCATAATATTCCTTTACTGGATCCAGCAACAGTACATTCTGTCTTCAAATATTCCCAGTAATTTCAGGGAGCAGTTATACACTAAGATTTCCTTACTCAACATCACCAGTTTAATAGACAACAGGATAAATCCTACTTGAATATACTAATTTTATGTCCCACAGCAGCCACATCTAACAGAAATATAACACACACACACACACACACACACACACACACACTCACACACCTCTTGCATTCTCAGAGCCTCCAACTATCATCTACATAGTCTCTTATCACCCTTTGCTTCTAATTCACACAAAATCAGTTCCACTTTGGTCAACAGACTAGAATTTTGGTTTTTTGTTCTTCATGCTCGATATAACCATCTCCAAGCCTCCATCATTTCAGACCTGGACTCTGACAGAGTGTCCCACCTTGCATTTCTTTCCTCAATATTGCACAAGTACTCCTTATTTCCACAATGCATCCTTTGTGATTTTTGTAAAACACAAATTGGCTTAGGTCATTCTCTTGCTTAATTCCCTGTTGATACTCCACCACATTCAGGAAATGTCAGATTTCTTCTATATCCTCTTATCGTCTGTCCCATGAGCCCCTTCACTATTATCTATCCTCTCCACCTCTTCCCCAGATCCTTCCAGGAATGCCAACATCACTGTATATCCTTCTATTGTGAGTTAAGCCTCAAAATCATGCCCAATCAGAATCTTAACAATGCTGCCTGGTTTGGAAAGAAGGTCTTCTTTGCAATTGTAAGCATATCAGTACCTTGAGATAAAAACATATTGGATTTAGGGTGTGCCATAAGTCCTCTGACTGGTGTATTTATCAGAAGAGGAGCTGCTACAGAAACACACAGAAAAAACAAACGAAAAAGATGTGAGAAGATAAGAGTCCGAGACTGGAGTTACTCTGCTCAAGTAAAGATCACTATAAGCCATCAGAAACTGAAATAAAGATTAGCTCACACAGCCTTTGAAGCCATCTGACCCAGCTGACACTTTAACCTTAGAATTCTAACTTCATAACTGCTAGACAATGAATTTTTATTGTTTTAAGCCATCCAGATTATTGTTTCTTGTAATACTAACCCTAAGAAAATTCTCACTAGAGTATAAGCTCCACACACAAAGCAAGGAATTCTATTGTGTAGTTTTATGCTAACTGCCAAAAATAGCAATTGGCATATTGATGTGGGAAAAGTCAAGGAGATAGATAGCTCATCAGCTGGAGTCCACACCTTCCCCACCCCCATGTAATCCTATCAACCCACAACTGACCCCTCCTCAGGATGCACCTTTCTCTACCTGTGACCCAGGGATGGTATCACATAACCATTCCCCTTTTCAAAACTCAGAAGCAGACTCTCTTTCTCTCTTTCCACCTAGTGGACCCAGGACAAACAGAGCAGGGTATGAAATCCCCCTTTTTAATTTCCCTGGCTCACTCCACCTAAATGAAGCCCTCATGTGCCTCTGTATTCTCACTTTGTAAATAAACCTTATCATGCTGCATGCCATGTTTGTGCCTGTACTTAGAATTATGCTCTAAGTAAAAAAGCAAGAGCCTGGGGTATTAATTTTGGCCCAACCTAGCCCACAACAATATGGTAGACTATTAATGAATATACATATAAAAAAAGAACAGATAAATTTTCCATGACAGTAGACCAAGTTGAGACCTGAACAGTTATTTTTGAGTTTGAAACTTTACTGTTATTATAGTTTTATGACTTTTGCATAACTTCTGGAGAAGGGTTTCAGTATATAGCAATTGTTTTTCACTTGCTGCACAATGACTTCTCATTCTGGTCCCAGAACTCCGAAGTTCCTTTTGGGAACCCATTCTCTCTATGTGCAAGCAATCTTGGGAGAAGAGTTAACCAAGTGCTACAATTCCTGAAAAAGGACTAATACTCCAATTCAGCATTTAAGTCCTCATGAAGTGAAAGTAAGAGGAATTAAATTAAAACACTACTGGTCCAGATTTAGCTCCATGGCCAAGTCCTTCACCATCTTTGTACTTCCTGCTCTCTGGATCATTGGAACAACCTGCTCCTGTCTGCTCTGAAGATTGTTTCATCTAATTACCCTCTCATGATATGAGCTAACCCATATCCTTTCCACAAAATTCCTTTTTTGTTTAAATGGCCAGAACTAATTCCTGCTACTTGCAATGGAAGAACAGTAATTATACAATTCAAATGTAAATTTGATTGGCACACAGCACAGATTGCTTATATAAATAGGTGTGTTTCACAGATGGTCATCTGATCAAAAGTTCCTATTTTAGATTCTCAGGATACCTAACTAGTAAACTATGCAATTTAAAATTCATAGCTTGCCATTTTCATTCTTTGAGACAGCTACTTCCATTGTCTGATGTACTGTACATATTAAGGTCAATCCTACTCTTCACTCTTGCTTATATCGTTATTCACATTTATAAACAAGTATTATTTTTAAAATCTTTTCTTTTTCATTGAATTATATTTTCTCAATGTAAACCATGTTATAAAAGCAACTTAAACCTTTTTATAAAGAAAGTTACCTCTAAGTAAATCAAAGCTTTGATATAGTAAGTGATAACTCTGAATGGCCTGAATCATTTAAAGATTAAAAGAGACCCACAATTTACCAACTTGCAACACAGAGACAAAGACATTTGATGAGCAACCACCTGGTTAGGTCTCATTATTTCATCTTAATTGTAATTAATTTATGAAGGAATCATTCATTAAAATTACATATTACATAAGTACACATAATTTTATTCTTTAATTCTCTTTATTAAATGAAAACCATTGAAAACCCCTGTTAACATTATATGGGTGGTGATTAATTTGAATTGTTAAAGTAGAAGTATTTTTTAATATACATGTATACATGTACTGAATTAATCTTTCAAAGGACAATGAAAGCAAAATGGCTTCCTCAATTTCTTCAATGGCTTAAAGGTTATTTTCTTCTGTACTTAAACGCTAATGAAGCATAATGTCTTCAGAATGATCTGAATTTACTTTCCTCTGAGAGATATCCCTCAGATCTTCTTCAGTTCACAGTGTTGTTAATCTTATTTACTGCAACAGAGGGAGCAGAAGAAATTGTACTTCCACCTTCTTTTTACTATTTCCTGAATATTCTACCATGTTTGCCATTGATTTATGATGCTCCTCACTTTGAGAGACTATCACATTCTTCACACTTTCTGTCTAAAATATTATAATACTCATAACAGTGTACTTTTGACTACTAACATCTTGAAACCACACTATAGTCACATTTAAATCTAAACTTCCTTTATGGAAGTTTTTAAAACTTTTTATTTTTGTAAACTTTCTTGGCCATTTAACACCTCTACACCTTTATAATAAAGTTACAGTTGTCTTCATTCTACCCTTAAATTGCTTGGTCATCCTTGATAATCAAGTTTCAGCATGTCTCTACTATCCCCTATCTTCCTTTTTAAGTTCCCTCTTTTGGGTCACTTCTGTCTGGTCCTCCTTATGTAGTATATACCTGAGAGGAATTTTACAGGGGAGAATTTTATTCCCCACTATGCTTCTTTGTAACTTCACCTGCTTAGTCATCAACCTATGTGGTAACCTGGACAGGCACTCTAACTTTAAAAACATCTTTGCTAAGACTCTCATCATGAAGGCTCATTGTCTAAATCAGGCCTATCAGATAAGACTCAAGGTTAAGAGGCATAGAACAACTATTATTCCTTATGTACAAGAACAAAGCAACAGTATATATTTGACCAGGCAGAGGCCCAGTCTAGCAGACCACTGGGGAAGGGAACTGATCACTCCCTGCATGTGCTATTCTGACAAATATACCTGTGGAAGGCTGATACATGCTAATACCACTGTCACCTTCCACCCTTCCCTGTGGGCTTCAGTGCATGTTTGAATGCCACAGGCAGAGAGTTTTGAGAGACATCTCCAACTCAGCAGAGAGAAGACCTGACATATGCTTCCATTTTTATGCTCTCCTTCCAACCAAGAGACAAACCATCTACTTTGTTTCTTTGACCCCCTGAACTGAAAGAAAAATGCCTCATCTTTTTCTACACCATCATCTGGCCTGCTTGGTATTTCATTCATTAGCTCTGGGTTAACAGCCAAAACTGCCCCTTTGTCTTCCTTTTTTTCCTCCTTCATTCTGCCAATCCCTCTTTTAACCTAGCCACGTTGGCATCTCTCCTGCCCTGCACCAAGGGGGTCATAAAGCCCTGAGAGAAACTGCAGAAATTCTATACCCACATCTCTCTCCCAACCTATGTGAGATAACGATCAAGACTACGGGCCCTTCAAACTCGCAGGCACACTGGGTTAATAACTGTTTCCAGACATATCTCCTTTTCCATAATTTCACCTGTCAGATTCTCCTTAGGAATCTCTGGAGGGGTGCCTATCTGCTCTGATGGATGTGCTTTCCCATTAACCCTAACATAATAGTAAACAATAACTTGCCAAACTTGTTTTACAACTTGGTTTAATAGGTTTCTGATAACAATGGGTATCTCTGATTTTTTTTTTTTTTTTATTTTTTGACAGGCAGAGTGGACAGTGAGAGAGAGAGAGAGACAGAGAGAAAGGTCTTCCTTTGCCGTTGGTTCACCCTCCAATGGCCGCCGCGGATGGTGCGCTGTGGCCGGCGCACCGCGCTCATCCGATGGCAGGAGCCAGGTGACAGGTGCTTTTCCCTGGTCTCCCATGGGGTGCAGGGCCCAAACACTTGGGCCATCCTCCACTGCACTCCCGGGCCACAGCAGAGGGCTGGCCTGGAAGAGGGGCAACCGGGACAGAATCCGGTGCCCCGACCGGGACTAGAACCCGGTGTGCCGGCGCCGCAAGGCGGAGGGGGTATCTCTGATTTAATGTCATTGATTTATAGCTAAAAGGAGTAAATTCCATGTAAATGCAATCTTAACCTTTATTCAGAAGATGATCTTAATTCATAAAATCAACATCTTCAGTCATCTAAGTGTAACTGTTAAGTGTAAATTGGGTAAAGGCAAATATGATAAATGTGTCTGAATGTAAACATTGGTACTCTTAAACACTTTATAAAGGCCAGTGCCGTGGCTCATTAGGCTAATCCTCAGCCTGCGGCGCTGGGACTCTGGGTTCTAGTCCAAGTTGGGGAGCTGATTCTGTCCGGTTGCACCTCTTCCAGTCCAGCTCTCTGCTGTGGCCCAGGAGTGCAGTGGAGGATGGCCCAAGTGCTTGGACCAGGCACCCACATGGGAGACCAGGAGGAAGTACCTGGCTCCTGGCTTTGGATCAGCGCAGCGCATCAGCCATAGCAGCCATTTGGGAGGTGAATCAATGGAAGGAAGACCTTTCTCTTTGTCTCTCTCTCTTTCACTGTCTAACTCTGCCTGTCCCAAAAAAAAAAAAAAAAAAAAAAAAAAAAAAAAAAAAAAAAAACACTACTTTATAGAAAAACTATTTTGGTTTGCTAACATGTTTTCATAAATTGGCCATATGAAAAATAATTCAACACAGGTAACTAAGGATGAAATTTGATGTGCTGTCTTATTTAGAAAACGTTGTCTTCATTTGGAGATTTTTAAGGCAGTGAGGTTTTTGCAATACATATGTTAGTAAATTTTTAAAATCTTCTTAAAAATCTGTTTAAAACCTACAACATCTCCTTTCAATAGTTTTTGTTTAATTAGTAACTGTAAATTTTCTAGCCTGCTCCAGTAAGCTCTCTTCTCTTCCCTACTCTGACTCTGTTAAAAATTGTTCCAAGTTATGGGATGATTTCATGTACTAATTCTTACATTTAATATTTTATTTCTGATTCTCGGAATGACCAAAGAGACAGATTTTGTGTTCTGTTAAAGCAATCTATCTATACGTTCTCTAATATCTCTGTCAAGTTCTGATTGTTCAAAACAGCTGAATTTTTATTAAGAGTTATGGCTTGTTTAAATATATACTTATTCTAAAACATCTGAGTAATCACTTTGTATCAATTATCAAATCTGGTCTATATTTAAGCAATGTTTCCAAATACATATACTCTTATCTAAAATTTATAGAAGGCATTGGACCTTTTGGTAAATGTTTTCATAAGTTGTCATTTAACAGTTAAAATTGCTTACTAAGTTTTTATTTGATAATAAGTTATTGACAGTAAGTGATCTGGGAAGACTGACCTGTTCCCTCATTTCTCTATTCTCTTCAAGATGGGAAAGTGACTCTATACTGAAGGACTCCCCAGGATATATATGGTTTGATCTTTAGGCCTTATAAAACGAATGGCTAACATTGTTCTATAATAGCATAGCCAGAATGAGAGCTTAAATAATGATTTCATGGCCACATTTACTTCACCATGGGCACAGTAAACAGGCAAAATCTCCCTTTCAGGCCAAAGGAAGGGAAACAAAGTTTTAAAGTGAGGACACAGCTTTTCTCATAGGTATCGTCTACCTCACAGAGAAACCACTATTGGAACCTGCCTGTGACTATGGATTTCTATTTTAGGCCACCAAAGATTAGGGAAGGAGCACCCCCTTGACTTGCATCCTCTTACAGGTTTCCTCTGGTCTGCTTTAATAAAAACCAGAAGGAAGAGAAAGCTAGACAGCAGAAGCAATGTAAAGATGGGTGGCAGGCCAATTAATGGCTGCTTTACACAGTGATCTTCGCATTGGTTTTCATATGCAAAGTCAGGGCTTTAGCAAAAGTCAGCTTATGAAGAGCCCTGGCAGCTCTGCCAATCAAGAGTTGGGTCTGGAAACAGAACTACCCTGGAGTTGAAGGAGTCCCAGGTCAGAGCTTCAGACCTTGTTGGCTTCACTTGGCCCAGCTTCCAAAGTAACCACCACTGCTGACAGAATGGCCAGGTAGGGTCAGCAACACTGTAGCCATAACTGTAAATTTCCTGTTAAGAGATGCCACCTGGTCAACTCTCTGCCCAGACCAGCTGAGTAATGGAACTCAACAGGGTGCCTCCCTAAGGAGGTTCACACCTCCCTTATGATGTACCCCCTGTGAAGAGATGGAGAAGTCTGGGCTTCATAACTGGCAAGACCATGGAGCCCATCTGATTATTGTTAAGCCCCTTTTGTCAGTTTCAACCTGCATCTAAATGGGAAAACTTGCTCATGGTTTAGACAGCACCTTAGGTCCACTAACAATGACTCTGTCCTTTGTTTTAGACCCTGTCTAGTCCATTTGATGCTTCATTCCTTTGTAATCACATCCACTGCTCTTACATCAATGGCTGTCTCCCAATCGTATGTATTAATGGTCCTCTCCCCCCACTAACTTAAGTGTTGGATGATTATTCAGAATTTTTCTACAAACTCCTTCTCTCTCCCTCCCTATGGAGCCCCTTCATACATGAATGCCACTCCTAGGACCACTGGCTACTATTCTCACCCTAGCTTTTATACTACGTTATCTGTTTAAGTGTTTACAGGAGGTGATAATGGAATGAACCAAAGCCTTCACCAACCAGGCAGTCAACCAAATGCTACTACAGGGATATACTTGGCTCCCCCAGCAAGAGACCATGACTTGAAATGTCAGCCCACCAGGAGACAGTGACTCGTCAACCCATGTCAGCAGGAAGCTGCTCTAGAAGACAGATCATCATCCTCCCACTCCTCCTGGACTTTTAGGGCTGATATAGTCCCATAAAACACCTGCTTTATAAAAATCAAAAGGGGGGAAATGTGCCATCTTATCTGTGGCAGCATCTTAAGCCCCAGTTGCTATCGTAGGCTCTGGTCCCATTGCCATGTTGCACAATAAGCTTCGATCCTACGCCTAGCCTGGCTTACTAGAAGTCAGGTAACCAAATGACCCAACTACAAGTGTTAGCTCCACCCCCACCTTAAAGGGATTCACTGCCCCTACTTCCTTACCTCTGCAAAGGTATATAAAAGCTGTTCTCCTAGTACAGTCTGCTGTTCTCTTCTGCATGGAGAGGCAGCCTGTTGGGTTTCTCCCACCTTTTCCCTTACTCTGGTATTTGGTGTGTTTCGCGGTGGCCTTTCATACAGGTCACTGTTTACGAAATGTTTCTCAATTTCCAAGGTGCAGTTATTATCATCATCAATTGTTCTTTCATTTACTTCTTTGTAAGCACTTAATATATCCCAACTGAATTGAATATATCAACTGAATTGTGTTTCTTTTTAATTTTTTATTTATTTTTATTTAAAAGACTGAAAGAGAGACAAACAGGGAGAGACAGACAAGGCAAGGCAAGACAAGATAAGACAAGACAAGACAAGTCAAGTCAAGTCAAGTCAAGACAAAAGAGAGCAACCATATGCTGGTTTAGTCCCCGAAATGGCCACAAAGTCAGGGCTGGGCTAAATGAAAGCCAGGACTGGCAAATCCTGTCTCCCACGTAGGTAGCAGTAATCCAAATACTTAAGCCATCACTTGGTGCCTCTGCAGATGTACATTAGTACGGAGTTGGATTGGAGGTGGAGCTAGGATTCAAACTCAGGCAATTCAAGACAAGATGTGGACATCATAAACAATACCCTTAACCATGGCACCAAATACCCTACCCTGAAATGTGTTTCTTATCTTGCAGTCTTTTATTGAAGGATAGAAAGGACAAGGAATTATTTTTACCATAACCACTATCTTTGCCTGAATATATATAATCACAATAGTTAGGCTTGGAGCAATAATAATTTTAATAAATATTAGTTGGATAAATACATAATGATTATCACTTATAAATGGTGCATTTTTAAACAATGTGGAATAATTGTCTACATAATATTCACTTTTCTTATAGGCTTAGTTATGTTGGGAAATGCATTTGAATAAATGTGACTAAGGGAAGCTACTGCTTACAATCAAAATTTAGGTCTTAACTTAAAATTTTTCTTCATCTCAAACTAGTTTTTATCAGAGCAAATTTTTGGATAAGAAAATATTAGTCAGTTATTCAATAAGTATTTCCAAACTGCCGAATGAAAATGCTTTTAATTACCACTTGTGGAGGTAAACTCAGTAATCAGAATAAATTCTTGAAAACAACATAGTCACTGAAACAGAGATGTTTATTTTAGTAACCATACAAATGTAAAATGAGTGATGTGTAGATCAATGGCTATTAAATGAATAAAAAATAAACATAACCTAAAATTTTTTAAATTGTTTATAGTATAGTATAGATGAAATGGAAAAAATGAACCCTTAATTAATATTCTCAAAGAATAGGGCATTATATATTTGCTATAAAAATGATAAACATAGTCAACAAAAAATAACATTATCACAACTTTGTTTAAAGAAAAAACCAACAACAAAAAAATAAAATGATATAGAACAAAATGATGCAGTGCATTTAAAAAAAAATAGACTTCCCTTGGTATGTTTAATTTCACTTTTATTTATTTTACCATTTTCCCCAACAAAACTATGTGAGTGTCAGATATTCAACATAAAAATTTCCTATACTTTTGAAACATGGTGAAAAGTATATAAGCATTTCTTCTTACCTGAGTTTGTTCAAATACAGCTGAAAAATATATAGACACTTGATTTTATGTAGCTCCAATCACACAGCTTCCATCAGAATTCTTGTATCACTTTGCAATGTATATCAATGCAATCACATATAACTAAAAATAAAATTAAAATCAGTCAGAATTAATCAATAATTACATTTATGTGCATTTAACTTAGAGTTACAAAATATCTCTTAAAATTGTATTTGCTGTAAAAGTTCAAGAGTAATGCCAAATATTAGGGAAACAATAATAAAATACAAACCACTGCTTAAAAATGGTAACGTTACTAATTGCTAATGGTGACAAATAGCAAGATGGCTAAATAATGAGCTAAATGTTGGAACTATAAAATATTAAAATACAAGGATGGTATGGGTATTGTGGCACAATGTTGCCTGGGGTGCCTACATCTCCTATCAGAATGCTTGGGATCAAGTCCCAACACCACTTCCAAACCAACTTCCTGTCAATGTGTCTAGGAGATAACAGATGAAGGTTCAAGTACTTGGGTCCCTGCCACCCATGGGAGAGACCAGAATGGAGTTTCAGGATCCTGGTTTCAGCCTGGGCCAGCTCCAACTATTGTGAAAATTTGTGGGGTGAACCAGCAGATGGAAAACCTCTTGTCTCACCCTTTCTTTCTGTCACTCTGTGTTTCAAATAAATAAATAAGTTAAAGCTTAAAACAATAACACACAGTGACAGCTGGTTGTCAGTATATTTCTCCCTCAAGCTCTACAACCAGCCTCAGTTCTCCCTTTCACAGAATGTCTAGTTAGACTAGCCAAGCACACACTCTGTTCATGATGATTAAGAAGATGAAATAGAATTTCAGAAACATTTCTATTTTCATTTTCATTCTATTCCAACAGCTATGGAAAGGCATTTGGATACCTTATTCTTTTATTCTTTATTATGCTTTAACTAGAAGAGACATATCAATCATTTTAAAACTTAAATTTTTATCCTAATAGAAAATGAAAAAAACCTTCTACTAAGACACAAACACAAAAATTACCTCTCCTTAATTCAGTAATTTCAAAGATACCTCTAACATCAATTCAAATAATATCAGAAAAATTCATGGTGCTATATTTATTCCTCACTAAAAACCAAGCAGAGCTGTTTGGGGGTGTTTTAACAGAAATAGAGAAATATATATGCAATTGTTTGTCCTGCCTTCCACCATATCTTTTATACAAACACCTTGATACAGACATTGGTGATGGCAGACCTGTATTTTTTACTTTCTTTAATGATAGGCATATGTTAAATATTATTTTATTCCTGACCCACTACCTGCATCTAAGCATCTAAATATCCTGCAAACTTTTCTAACTGAGCACCAAAGGGGAATCCTGTTGAAGTGAAATGGACACTATGAGAAACAGTGACTTGATCAGATCTTATGCTGACTGTTGTTGTACAATGTAATACTTGATCCATTTTAGTATTTTTATCTAGTACTAGTGGTTGAACTCTGTAATTAACACACAATTATTCTTAGGTGTTTAAATTTTAACTGAAAAGTGATCCCTGTTAAATATAAGAGTGGGAATAAGAGAGGGAGGAGATGTACAACTTGGGACATGCTCAATCAGACTTGCCCCAAATGATGGAGTTAGAAATGTGCCAGGGGATCCCAATACAATCCCATCTCACTAGTTCAAGTGATCAATTTCAGTTCACAATTTATCACACTGATAGGTCTAAGAGTCAAAGGGATCACACAAACAAGACTAGTGTCTGCTAATACTAACTGATAGAATCAAAAAAGGAGAGAATGATCCAACATGGGAAGTGAGATACACAGAAGACCCATAGAATGGCAGATGTCCTAAATAGCACTCTGGCCTCAGAATCAGTCCTTAAGGCATTCAGATCTGGCTAAAGAGCCCATGAGAATATTTTAGGCATGGAAAGCCAAGACAGTCTGAAAAAAAAAAAAAAAAAGAATACCTAAATGAAAGATATCTGTGAGTGAGATCCCAGTGGAAAGTACGGGGCCATCAAAGAAGAAGGTACCTTTCTCTGAAAGGAGGAGAGAACTTCCACTTTGACTATGATCCTGTCAGAATAAGATCGAAGTCGGCGAATCCTAAAGGCTTCCATAGCCTCGGCAACTCATGACTAGAGCCTAGGGAGATTACTGACGCCATAAACAAGAGTGTCAAATTGTTAAATCAACATCAGGAGTCACTGTGTACTTACATCTCATGTGGGATCTGTCCTTAATGTGTTGTCCAATGTGAAGTAATGCTATAACTAGTACAGAAACAGTATTTTTACACCTTGTGTTTCTGTGTGGGTGCAAACTGATGAAAGCTTTACTTAGTGTATACTGAATCAATCTTCTGTATATAAAGATAATTGAAAATGAAAAAAAAAAAACTTGGTGTTAAATTGGAAATTGCGTAGAAAATTAATCAATTTTTAAAAAAATATCATGTAGGCAACAGGCTAATCCTCCGCCTTGCGGCGCCGGCACACCGGGTTCTAGTCCCAGTCGGGGCGCCGGATTCTGTCCCGGTTGCCCCTCTTCCAGGCCAGCCCTCTGCTGTGGCCCGGGAGTGCAGTGGAGGATGGCCCAGGTGCTTGGGCCCTGCACCCCATGGGGAGACCAGGAAAAGCACCTGGCTCCTGGCTCCTGCCATCGGAGGAGCGCGGTGCGCCGGCCGCAGCGCGCCGGCCGCGGCGGCCATTGGAGGGTGAACCAACGGCAAAAAGGAAGACCTTTCTGTCTGTCTCTCTCTCTCACTGTCCACTCTGCCTGTCAAAAATAAAATATATATATATATATATATCATGTAGGATCTCTGTCCTTAATGTGCTATACATTGTGAATTAATACTATAACTAGTACTCCAACAGTATTTTTCACTTTGTGTTGCTATGTGGGGGCAAACTGTTGAAATCTTTACTTAATATATACTAAACTGATCTTCTGTATATAAAGAGAATTGAGGTATGTGAGTATTTTAAAGAATTCATGGAAAATGGAATTAAAAGATAAGCTTATTTTGCTACAAAAAAAAATGAAATTGAAATCTAGGTGGCAATGTTGTGGTGCACTGGGTGCACCTGCTGCTTGTGACACCAGCCCAGCATCCTATGTCACAGTACTTATTTGAGTCTTGGCTGCTCTGCTTCTGATCCCACTTCCTGTCAATGCACCTGGGAAGGCAACAGATGATGACCCAAGCTTGGTCTGCTGATGCCCTATGGGAGACCTGGAGAGATTTCTTCACTCTTGGGTTCGGCCTAGCCCTGCTCTGCCTGTTGCAGGCATTTGGAGAGTGAATTAATGAATGGAAGACCTCTATCTTCCTTCCTCTTCTGCTGCTCTACCTTTCAAATAAATAAATCTTTAAAAATTGAAATCCTTGCATAAGAATAACCTTGAAAAGTTCTTGGAACATGTGTATCATGAAAAAACTGCTCATAATCTTCAATTATTTTTTTCATTGCAACAAGCTTATCTTATAATTCTATTTTCATACCTTTTTTAAAAAAGTACTGTCCTATCTCACCTGAGAAATGAGAAAACTGGGGTGGTCACACACTAATTGCCTTTAATCATCAGCAGAGGACTGCCTGCTTTGATTGGCAAAGTGGTCTCTGGTGGTCAAAAAGTACTCGAGGCAAAGAAATGCAGAGATCTGTGTTGTCAATTTTGCCAGTGTGAAAGGTAGCACTAAGGGAGTGCATTACAGGAGGCTCAGCAACAGCATCTACTACAAAAGACAACAATTTTAAAATCTGAATTAAAACATGAGCATAATATTATGGGCTAATATTTTAAGGCCATTTACAGGTATTTCATAATTTTATGAAAAAAGTATGTTTGTCTGCCCAGTGGTAGTATTATTTATTAAAACTTTTTTTTCCATTTGCTGAATCTTAGGGTGTATGAATGATCAATTCAATTCATTTTTCCTCAAAGTATAAAGGTTACTTCATTATACCTTTAGGTCTGTTCATCTGGAGAGTAAATTTCAAACACGATATATAGCTAAAAAAATCTGATTTCCAGATTCATCTGCTAAGTCATGTTTTCTATTTGTTTTAGATGAGAAGAAAGAAAAGGGGATAAAAATTAGTTCCTTTTTAAGGATAACTAATTTTCCTATTTATGTTGTAGCAAATATCCATGTGACAAAAATGAATTTAAGAAAAATGATCCATGATATCATAACTAACTGTTAACCAATCTGTTCAATAAATCCCATTCCAATGTATTAAGAAAAGAAAGTATTTACTTAAAATGATCAATTCAAGCTAACATTCCATAGCTTTTATTTCCATCTCAGATTGACTGAAAACAAAACTTACTGTAGGAAATATTTTTCAAACTAGAATATTTTATGCAATATGACAGAATAAAGAGAGTTCAAAAATATCCACATCAAAAAACAAGAATGAACTTGTGTCTACTTCTGTCTGTCTTCTTGCAGGAAAATGACATATGCTCTGAATGGGTCTATTATTCCATGTCTGATATGATTAGATTTATTCACACAGCATTTTGAATATTCTTGCAAAAAATGAGATTGGCTTATGAGCTGTTCTTTTAAGCATATTTTTATTTTAAAATATAAAATCTTGATTTCCAATTCAAATGATTCTTAAAGTAAAAACATAATATGCACAATCTGATACTGTTCATCCACCATTTATTATACATTTTCATTCAAATTGGAGATATATGTTAAAATTCAATGAAGCTAACCATTTCTTTACCAAAGCCTTCACTTTTCCCACCAGCACCATTTTAAGAAAAAACATTCACATTGCAACATGATTAACGCTTTAATTTGTTAATGAAACATTTATAGGGGCCAGTATTTGGCATGCGGTTAAGATGCTACCTGGGATGCCCACGCCTGTTGTCTGAGTGCCTATTTGAAGTCTCAGCCTCCCTCCTCAGGATGCAGTTCCCCACTATGGAGCACCTCAGAAGGCAGCAGATTATGTCACAAGCACCTGGGCCCCTGTCACCCATGTGGGAGACCCAGATCGAGTTCTGGACTTCTGATTGTGGCCTGACCCAGCCCTGGTTGTTACAGGCATTTGGGGAGTAAAGCAGCAAGTTGAAGATCTCCCCCCCGCCCGCCTTTGAAATCAAATGAAAATTAGTAAAAATACATATTTTTTTTTACAATGACACTTTTGTATCTTTAAATATTCCACACAAAACCAAGTTAAACAAACAAGTCAGGCCAAAATGGTATTTCTGTTTGTCATCAAAAGAACTACAACCACTATTATCATGATCTTAAAATGCTGTGAAAATATTTTTTTTTCATTTTCATTTTCACTTAAGTCCAAGAAAGTAACAATATTACACTCTATGTTGCAAAAACTGATTTCTTGGATATTCATTAAATATCTTCTATGGGCTCCTAAATTCAAAACTGGAAAATCAGACTTCTGAACATGAACATGGAAGATTTTTCCATTTTTTAATATGTCTTCTATTTTTTTCTTTAATGTTTTGTAATTTTTACTGTAGAGATCTTTGACATCCTTGGTTAAGTTTATTCCAAGGTATTTAAATTTTTTGTAGCTACTGTGAATGGAATTGATCTTAGAAGTTCTTTCTCAGCTATCGCATTGTCTGTGTATACAAAGGCTATTGATATTGTATGTTGATTTTATATCCCGCTTCTTTAACAAACTTTTATGAATTTCAATAGTCTCTTCATAGAGTCTATATATAAAATCATGTCATCAATAAATAGGAATAGTTTGACTTCTTCGTTCCCTATTTGTATCCCTTTGATTTCTTTTTCTTGCCTGATGGATCTGGCTAAAACTTTCAGGACTATATTAAATAGCAATGGTGAGAGTGGGCATCCTTGTCCAGTTCTGAATCTTACTGGGAATGCCTCTAATTTTTCCTCCATTCAGTAGGATGCCGGCTGAGGGTTTTTTAAAAGTTGCTTCCATTACATTCCTTCTATAACCAATGTGTTTAAGGTTTTCATCATAAAAGGGTGTTGTATTTTATCAAACGTTTTCTCTGCATCTATTGAGATAATCATATGGTTTTTGGTCTTCAGCTTGTTGTTAATCACATTTATTCATTTTCAGATGTTGAACCATCTTTGCATACAAGATAAAAATGACCTTTCCAATATGTTGGATTCAATTGGCTAATATTTTGCTGAGGATTTTTGTGTCTATGTTCATCAAATATATTGGCTTTTAGTTCTCTTTTTCTGTCATGCCATTTTCTGGCTTAGGAATTAAGGTGATAAAGGCTTCCTGGCAGGAGTTTGGAAGGATTCCCTCCCTTTCAATTGTTTTAAATAGTTTGAAAAGAATTAGAGTTAGTTCTTTAAATGTCTGGTAGGATTCAGCAATGAAGCCTTCAGGACCTGGACTTTTCTTTGTTGGTAGGTTCTTTATTACTGATTCAATCTCTGTTTTGCTTATTGATCTGTTTAGGTGTTCTATATCTTTATGCCTTAATTTAGAAAGTTTGTATATGTCCAGGAATCTATCCATTTCTTCTGGATTTCCCAATTTGTTGGCATATAGCTCTTCATATAATTCCTGATCATTCTTTTTATTTCTGTGGTATCTGTTGTTATATTTGCTTTTTCATCTCTGAATTTGTTGATTTGGGTCTTCTCCCCTTTTGGGTGTGTGTGTGTGTGTGTGTGTGTTAGTTGACCAATGGTGTGTCAATTTTGCATATTGTTTCAAAAAAAATTCTTCATTTTATTGATCTTTTGTATTTTTTGTTTCAATTTTTTGTTTCTTCCTTAATTTTAATTATTTTTTCTTCCTACTAATTTGTGCTTTGGCTTGTTGTTTTTTTTGTCTAGGTCCTTGAGATGCATTGACACCTCATTTATTTGGTGACTTTCCAGTTTCTTCATGTAGGCACTAATTGCTATAAATTTCCCTCTTATCACTGCTTTTGTTGTATTCCATATGTTTTAATAATGAGGTACTGTCATCATCATTCATTTCCAGAAATTTTTACTTCTCTTTTGATTTCTTTTATAACCCACTGTTCTTTCAGGAGTATGTTGTTCAGTAACCATGTATTTGCATTTGTACTTGAGATTCTTGAGTTGTGGGTTTTTTTAAAAGATTTTTATTTTATTTATTTGAAAGACAGAGTTACAGAGAGAGGTAGAGACAAAGAGAAATGTCTTCCATCCGCTGGTTCACTTCTCAGATGGCCACAATGGCCAGGGCTGTGCCTATGCAAAGCCAGGAGCCAGGAGCTTCTTCAGGGTCTCCCCCATGGATGCAGGGGCCCAAGGTCTTGGGCCATCTTCCACTGCTCTCCCAGTCCATATCAGAGAGCTGAATTGGAAGAAGAGCAGCCGGGACTAGAATCAGTGCCCATATAGGACGCTGGCACTTCAGGCCAGGGATATAACCTGCTGTGTCACAGCAGCGGCCCCGAGTTGTTGGTTTTGAGCTTCAATCCACTGTGATCAGAGAAGATGCACAGTATTATTTTGATGTTTTTGAATTTGCTCTATGGCCTAGCATATGGTCTATTCTGAAGGAAGTTCCATGCACTGCTGAGGAGAATGTGTATTCTGCCACTGTGTGATGAAAAGGTATCGGTTAGGTCCATTTGGTCCATACTGTCAATTAGCCTTATTGTTTCTTTGTTGATTTTCTGTCTGGTTGATCTATCCATTGATGAAAGTAGAGTGCTGAAGTTCCCTGTTACCATTTTATTGGTGTCTATGTCTCCATTTAGATCCATTAACAGGTCTTTTAAATAGCCAGGCATCCTGTTAATTGGGTGCATATACATTTATTATTGTCACATCTTCCTGTTGTATCGATCCCTTGGTCATTACATAGTGTACTTGTCTCTTTTAACAATTTTTTTTTGTGAAAGTATATTTTGTCTGATATTAGGATGGCTACACCTGCCCTTTTTTATCCATTCATGTGGAATATCTTTTTCCATCCCTTCACTTTCAGTCTACGTGTATCTTTGTGGTGACATGTGTTTCTTGTAACCAGTAAATAGATGGGTCTTGTTTTTTAATCCATTATGTCACTGTATCTTTTAACTGGAGAGTTGAGGCCATTTCCATTCAAGGTAACTATTGCTAGGTAACTATCTGGCCCTGCCATTTTTCTTTTCTTTTTCTTTTTCTTTCTTTCTTTTTTCTTCTTCTTTTTTTTTTTTTTGGACAGGCAGAGTGGGCAGTGAGAGAGAGAGACAGAGAGAAAGGTCTTCCTTTGCCGTTGGTTCACCCTCCAATGGCCTCCGTGGCTGGCATACTGTGGCTGGTGCACCACGCTGATCCGAAGGCAGGAGCCAGGTGCTTATCCTGGTCTCCCATGGGGTGCAGGGCCCAAGCGCTTGGGCCATCCTCCACTGCACTCCCTGGCCACAGCAGAGAGCTGGCCTGGAAGGGGGGCAACCGGGACAGAATCCGGCACCCCAACTGGGAATAGAACCCGGTGTGCCGTGGCACACAAGGTGGAGGATTAGCCTAGTGACCCGCGGTGCCGACTATATGGTTTTCTTAGCTAGTAGACTTGCTTCTGATTACTTTTGAGTAATCCTATGATTACTTTTTTAATTCCATTTCCAGCATTGCCTCAATCTCTTCATCATCACCTTCTAGTATTGAAATGTTGTTGTACTCCTTTGTGGAAGTCATGGTATCTTCCTTATTCTTGTTTCTTAAATATGTTCATTTATTTTTAGCCATTTGTAGAATGTTCTTTGCTCTGATGGCTTTTTATCTTTGCACTATGCCTCTCTGGCTTAGTGGAAATGTCTGTGCTTTCAGTGAATACCAAGAGGTATATGGTGGGTGTGGCTAGGGAGTTCTGGTCAGTGCTCCAGGATGAGGCTTGTGTGAATAACACCCAAATTGGGTGTGGTAGCTTTCCTCTGTTTAACTGGATGGAGAGGAATGATCATCTCTTTTGGTACAACCAGTCTCCTCCAAGCTGTGGAGTACTCAGGCGTTAGCCCACCGTGTGTTCTATTCTCATCCACATTGCCATATGAACTGCACAGATGATCTGTGTAGCTCCTGTGAGCACTGTTCCCTCTGCTATGAGCAGCTCTGGACAACCAAGGAGCTCTGAGAGTGCACTGCAGCACCCTGTGATTGCCCAGAACCCAGCTACTCCCTGCTTCCTGTCATGCAGTCACAGTATTTTCTCAGTCTCAGTTCAAGGGTTCTCATAGCCAAGAAGTACAAGTGAGGCCACTCAGCCCCACTAGCCTGTTGTGACCGCAGGGCGACCGAGGTGCTCCCAGGGCCACTGTCCATACATGTTTCAGCCCACTGGATTGAGTCCTGTCCTGCCAACCAGATTCAATGCCAGTGGGGTACATACGTTTTTCTCTCTGGTAAGATCTCTGCGTCACAGGCACGCTCAATACCCTCCAGCCACAGCCATGCTCACTTCACAATTGTGCTGGATGCTTAGAAGTCACTGTATCTATTTTCTGTTGACATCATAATGTGAGTTTTTGCACACATTATATTTACTTTTAAAATATAGCTTTTAATATCCATGAAGTCTTTCATGATATATCCTTACATAATTAGGAAGAACAATAACTCAATGGTTAAAATTTCAGCTTCTGGATTTAATACATTGAGATTCCAATCCTGATTCCATACCAGCAGGTAACTTTGTACAAGTTATTTAAATTCTCTGAGCCTCTTTTCTCAATTATAAGATGGAGAATATACTTAATACCCTTACGTATCTGTTAGAGCTATTTATAATTCAAGTAATAGAAACAACAATCCAAACTGACTTAAACGACTGAGGAACAGAATGAATTACATACTACCAAATCCAGGGCAGGCTTTAAATTCCAATTAGAAGACAACAGTCTGCTTCTTTCTGTCTCTGCTCTGCCTTCCAAAGTGACAGTTCATTTTGCAGTTGGCGCTCATCTAGGTTGTAAATTGGCTCCCAAAATGCATGCTTTCTTTTTCAAATGCTCAGAGAAGGGTCAGGGTGAAACAGCAAGAGACTAAGAAGAAAGAACAAGAGAGTCAGAGAGTGAGAAAGAACAAGAGAGACAAACAAAACAAAAGTGAGATCTAAAACAAAAGGAATCTGTCCCTGGATCAGCAATCAAAGCTCTTTGTGTTATTCTTGACTGGGCCAATACGGTGACTATGTTAAGATAATCAGGATACATTTCTGAAGACAGAGATATGAGCAATTTTCTTAAATTATATGGCTGTTACACATGATGAAATATTAAGTTACTCCAAGGAAAATCTTTTCCATTATAAACAAACACTACACATCATGTCACCTTATAAATAAATGAGATAATCTATACATAGCACTAATTACAGTGTCTGACATCTAAAGGGACTTAGCGTGGCCAGCATGATGGCTCAGCAGGTCCAAGCCCTGGCCTGTAGAGCTGGCATCCCATATGGACGACACTTTGAGTCTTGGCTGCTCTACTTCCAATCCAGCTCCTTGCTAATGTGCCTGGGAAAGCAGCCAAAGATGGTCCAAGTGCTTGGGCTCCTGCACCCAAGTGGGGGACCTGGAAGAAGCTCCTGGCTGCTGCCTTCTACCTGGCTCAATTCTGGCTGTTGTGGCCATCTGGGGAGTGAACCAGCAGATGGAAGAGTCTCTGTCTCTCCTTCTCTCTCTGAAACACTGCCTTTCAAATAAGTAATAAACAATCCTTTTTAAAAAATAAAGGACCTGGGGCGGGCACCGTGGCACAGCAGGTTAATGCCCTGGCCTGAAGCACCAGCATCCCATATGGGAGCCAGTTCGAGACCCAGATGCTCCACTTCCCATCCAGCTCTCTGCTGTGGCCTGGGAAAGCAGTACAAATTGGCCCAAGTCCTTGGGCCCCTGCACCCATGTGAAGAACCCGGAAGTAGCACCTGGATCCTGGCTTCGGATCAGTGCAGTTCCAGGCGTTGCAGCCAACTGGGGAGTGAACCATTGGATGGAAGACCTCTCTCTCTTTCTTCCTCTCCTCTCTCTGTCTAACTCTGACTTTCAAATAAATAAATAAATCTTTTTAAAAAAAAGGACTTATCAATTTATAATAAAAATTGCTGTTGGATTGTTTAAAAATCATACATTCCATTGTAAGTGAAACTGCAATAAATAGCTTTGTCTATAATTTTGCTCATTTCTAATTATTGCTTTCTTATGGCTTCCTAGAATTGAAATTATTGCAAAAAATATTTGATCTAAGAATTTTAATGCATATCACCAAGTTATTTCCTATAAAGATAAACAACACAGACTTCTACTAATAGCAAATAATAAATGCAAAATTTAAACTACTGTTATCAGCACTAATCTTTGTAATCTTTTGACAATTTGAATGTCAAAATTTTCTTTTTCTAAAATATATAATTCTTCAACTGCAAAGAAAATAGAATCTTAGGTTAATTTTATTAAAAACTTATTTTACAATTTTTATTTTCCTTCTGAATGCATTTGAGGAGGTCATGGTAAAAACTTGAAGGCTCATACATTTTGAATTTTGTGTTCCACCAACCAGGATACTCCTCTCACAGATTAACTACCTTTATTCATGCAATTCTTTCATTATATTAGGATAGTTGTTTTTTTTATTATTAGAGAGACAGTCAGCAAAGAGATACCAGGCAGACAGACACATAGACAAACGGAGCTCCCATCAACCAGTTCACTTTCCAAATACCCACAGAACCAGGACCATGCTGGGTAGACGCCACGACCAGGGAATTCAGTCCACGTCTTCCACACAGGTGGCAGGAACCTAACTACTTGCTGCCTTCCAGGGTTTGCCCTGGCATAAAGGTGGAATCTGAAGCGGAATCAGAAATCAAACCCAGGGCCAGCACCGTGGCTCAATAGGCTAATCCTCCGCCTGTGGCGCTGGCACCCCGGGTTCTAGTCCCGGTCGGGGCAATGGATTCTGTCCCGGTTGCTCCTCTTCCAGGCCAGCTCTCTGCTGTGGCCTGGGAAGGCAGTGGAGGATGACCCAAGTGCTTGGGCCCTGCACCCGCATGAGAGACCAGGAGAAGCACTTGGCTCCTGGCTTCGGATCAGCATGGTGCGCTGGCCAAAGCGTGCCGGCCGCAGCGGCCATTGGGGGGATGAACCAACAGAAAAGGAAAAGGAAGACCTTTCTGTCTCTCTCTCTCTCTCTCCCCCTCTCTCTTTCTCTCTCATTGTCCACTCTGCCTGTCAAAAAAAAAAAAAAAAAAAAAAAGAACAGAAAAGAAAGAAATCAAACCCAAGTATGCTTGCCTCATGGTTATTTTTTGGTTTCTTTTGTTTGTTTTGTTATTTAAATTTCAGAGTTTCCTACAATGTCATTGTTAAATACTTGGCCTATAAAATAATGTAAACTGCTAATTTTACTTTAAGACCTGAACTATAAATTGGTACAAAGGAATTAATACAACTGAGTCTTTCCTTCCTTTCTTCCTTTCTTCATTCTGCTCTCCTTCTTTTCCTTCCTCATTCTTTCCTCCCTTCATCTTAGAAGGTGAAAATTATGAGTATCTTAAAATATTAACAATACTCAAGAAGTTAAAGAAAAATACGAAACATCTATGCAAAAAACACCTTTAATTTTTAAAAATACTTTATATTACTATCAAGCTTTAAAACTAGGTACATTTGAGGAGGTGTTCTGGTGCAATGGAACACTGCTTGGGACACCCGCATCCCATATTGGAGTGCCTACTTTGAGTCTTGACTATTCCACTTCTGTTCCAACTTCAGGCTAATGTGCCTGTGAGGCAGCAAGTGATGGCTCAAGTACTTGAGTCCCTTCCGTCCACATAAAATGGAGTTGCTGCCTCCTGGTTTCATAATGACCCAACCCCAGCTGTTGTGGGCATTTGAAGAGTGAACCAGCAAATGGAAGAGAGATCTTTCTCTCTTCTCTCTCTTTCTCTCTCTCTCTCTATCCATCTACCCCCTCATCTCTCTTTCACTCTGCCTTTGAAAGAAAAAATTTTCAAATAAGTTTAAAACCTATTGCAGTATCTGTGGAAATAGAGCATCTAGTCAATAAAGACTAAGCAATGTTGTAGACAGTCATATAATCGAGTCTGTTCAAATGAAGAAAATCAAGAAATTATAGCTGATTTCCTTAATAGAAAATAGGGGCAGAATCCATTCATTAAATTGGATTACATAGAAGATTGTTACTTTAATTTTTATAGTCCAGTATATTTTCATTTTAATATCCACAAAGCAGGTAATATACTTAAAAGAAAACTTCAGTTAGCTGTCATTCAATCTTTCACCTTCCTACAAAAGAAGAAGATGGGATACTAACTCATCTTTATAGGAAATTAATTGTGGCATCACCACAATAGGATATAATTTAACAAATTATATAAATTGCTCAATAAAATATGGAATATCTTTTTAAAATATTTACTGAAATACGCTTTATTTAAAAGGCAGAGCGATACAGAAGCAGAAACAAGGAGACAGAGAGGGCCAGCGCCATGGTTCACTTGGCTAATCCTCTGCCTGCAGTGCTGGAATCCCGTATGGGTGCTGGGTTCTAGTCCCGGTTGCTCCTCTTCCAGTCCATCTCTCTGCTATGGCCTGGGAAGGCAGCAGAGGATGGCCCAAATATTGGGCGCCTGCACCTGCATGGGAGACCAGGAAGAAACACCTGGCTCCTGGCTTTGAATCGGGGTAGCTCTGGCCGTAGCAGCCATTTGGGGGGTGAACCAATGGAAGGAAGACCTTTCTCTCCGTCTCTCTCTCTCACTGTCTAATTCTATCTGTCGAATAAAAAAAAAGATACAAGGAGACAGAGAAAATAGTCCAGTCCATCCACTGGATGACTCTCAGCGTGCATGCAACAAATGGCCTGGCCCAGGCTGGAGCCAGAAGCCAGGAACTCCCTGTGGAGGGAGAGACCCAAATACTTGAGCCTTCATCTGCCGCCTCCCCAGGTACACATCAACAGGAAGTTGGATCATAAGTTGAGTAGCCAGGATGAGAATCAGGCACTCAGAAATGGGATGTGGGCATTTAAAGAGGTGCTTCAGCTGCTGTGCCAAACACCCACCCCTAGAATACCTTCTATATCAGTATAATCTAGTGCCAAAAAAAGTTATAAATGTATCCACTGTTCAGTACATGATTATTATTTTATAGATGAGAAAACAGTCTAAGAGATGTAAACATCACACACTTTATGTGGCAACTGGCTACACTGAAGGCCTTTCTTACGCAATCAACCACTTTTAGTAACAATATTTTCTGATTATTTTTGTTACTCTAACAACAAATGTTATCATTTAATTTTAAATGTCTGCTCTTCTGTTAGATAATTTTCCCATAACAGTATACATTTCATTCTTCACTTAATTTAGTATATACATACACTGTGGCTTCCTTCCACCATCCCAATAGCCACCTTTCTCCAAAACACATTTTAGTAGTAATAGTACCCTGAGTTCTTCTGTAAATCTACATTTTTCCGCTTCTTCCCTGTAGTTATATTTGGTCAACCTTGAGCCTAGTACTTGTTCCAGGGCTGGTCAATCAAAGCATCATCATCCTTTGATTAGTTATGCACAATGGATATGTAGACCAAGTTGAAATTAAAAGAAGGAAAACAAAAACTAGAAACATTTTATAAAATGAGAAAGGAGCAATCTTTTTCTACTTTATTTTGACCTCAGACACCTTGCCTTAAAACACATCAAACTGGGGTGGACATTAGGTTGAGTGGTTAAGATGCCTGTGTCCTGAAGCAGACTGCCTGGGTTTGATTCCCAGCTCCATTTCCTCATTCCAGCTTCCTGTCGATGCAGACCTTAAGATGGCTCGAAGAACTGAGTTCTTGTCATTCTCCTGGGAGATCTGGATTGGGTTTCTTGTTCTTGGCTTCCACCCCAGCCAGGGATCCTTGCAGGCATTTGGGGAGTGAACCAGTAAATGGAAGCATTCTCCCCACTATCAAATAAATAAATACAAATGAAATAAAAAAAAAATATATATATATATACAATATAAGGGATAACAGAGTTATGACAAAGTAATAAATATCCATATGCTTGGCTTCAGCCTCAACCATTCATAGCTTTTCATTGCCTAATGATTTGATATCTGAATATGCAATAGCTGAATAACCCATCAAAATAAAAAACTATTTCAACCATCAGTGTTTATAGAATGGGAAAAATAAATTCAAATTCATATAACCAGAAACTTAAAAATCCAGACTCTAGGAGCACTACTCTATAACTTTTGATTACAATAATCAGTATATGTTTTGTATTGCTTAACTGATTTTCAATTGATTTTCTCTCATGGATAGCCAAATAAAAATTATTCACAAATATATGTTCTCTAATGTATAATACACATTTTAAAAATTTATATTATTTTGCCTAAATTGAACTAGTATTATAAACTAGTAATGAACCCAAATGATTGGTTGATATGACTAAGAAAATAAGTTTTGTACAAAGTTTTATTCAAGTGCTCTTGATATTTTGAAGATAATTGTGATTGTTAACTGAAAAAGACATGAAATTTCAGATGAGCCTTCAGTACATTTTTCAGCAATAAGAGAGAACTATATATTTGAAAGTTTTTTGTTTGCTTAAGAAATTATATGATACAGCCTTTCATCAAATTTAGACTGGGGTATTATAGTGTAACTATGTATTGTTTTCTGTTGAAGATAGTAGAGGAGACCACTTGTTAAATGAGGAAACAGATTTATGAGATGAATAATTTTAAAAATCTGATATGTGATCAGAGATGTAGAGCATTTCCTAATTTTAAAATTATGGTAGGTGAATTATCTCTTCATTACTGATGATTTAATATTTGTTTCACAATGCAAACAAATAAAAAACTTACTGGTAGAATTATTCCAACCAGATTCTATTTTAATAAAATGTTTTCTAAAAGATTTTTATTAATTTATTTAATTTGAATTTATTTAATTTGAGAGAGAGAGATTTCTCCCATCTACTGGCTCACTCTCCAAATGCCACCAACAGTTAGAACTGGACCAAACAATAACTGCTTTAGAAACGGGCCATAAATTATAAATAAATATTTGAGTCATTCCTTCTTTGAGCCCTGTAAGATAGAATGTATGCTATGAAATGAATATATAAGATACTTGTAATAATCAAGCCATATATTAACCCAAGCTGTGAACATCTCTCTTCAACTTCCCGCTACACATTTTCTCATCAGAAGGGATTTTTTTCTATCTTAATAAATGTTAAAAATATCTTTTCAATTATTCTGTGATGCATGAAGATGGTTTCCTATCTGTGAACAAAGAGATTGCAATTATCTTTTTGAGCTTAAACTCCCAAGACCCAAATGATACAGAGCAGATATAGTAAACCTCTTCTTTGTTAACCATATTATCAGAAAACAAAGGCTGGTAGAAATGTCAACATACTAAGATTGAGCTTTGAGCCTAGTTTCATTGGACAATTAAATATATTACATAAAATTAGGATCAAAATAACTTGTAGAGGACTCACAGCATAATGCTAGTAATACCTATTTTCTGCTGAGGATGGTTCCAAAAGAACTCAGGTATGAAAATACTTTCCAAACTGTGAGTACTATACAAATGTGAGATCATGTTACCAACCAAAAAGATATATTCCAAGAGTAATGATGGCTTGTGCTGAAAAGGTTACATTTACAAGTAAAATTCCATCTTCCAATAAGTGTTCAGAGACTGCAATAGCCTGTAAACTTCCAAAAAACTTTTCAACACAGAGCCAGATGAAATAGATTATCATATAATACTAAGTATGTCTTACTTTCAACCTGTGAGTAGTTAAAAGAAGTAACTGATCAGAGAACATTCTTCCAATGCCCTGATCCTGTTAATAAAGAGAAAATACTTGTATTAAGCCACTGCAGATCAATTCCCTGGAGAACTAATGAATACATAAAATTGGGCAAATCAGTCTTCCTCTCCTTGCTAGGCATTCGAATCATCTAGACAATGAGGACTTCACTTAATACAGCTAAGGAGGACAACACCGCCAGGAGCATGCCTTTATCTATATTTTGTTGTAACTAGTTGCAGTAAAATAAAAACTTGAAATGAAAGGAAGAAAAATCTTCTGATCTCATAGTTTGAGGCATGAGGGAATCAGTCAACTAGCTTTGATGGATCCATCTTTGATGGATCTGCCTCTCTGCAATATGACAGAAAGCTAGGTAAGTCATTTATAATAATCAGATTATTAGACTGTAGTAATTGTTCTTTCCTCATTTCTTCCCAAATGTTATTCAACCAATGAACATTTATTAAAAACCTGCTCAAGACTGGGCATTGTATTGTGCACTGGAAATATACATGAAAAAAAATGCTTCTAAACTAGTAAAGGAGAAAGAAATATAAATAAACTATAATAATTGGTTATTATAAACCCAACATAGATGTTTTCCTGTTAAAAGCTTGCATCTAACTTAATTCTTAGTTTCTTTTTTTTTATAACGCTTTTATTTAAAGAATATAAATTTCCAAAATACAGCTTATAGATTACAATGGCTTCCCCCCCCATAACTTCCCCCCTACCCGCAACCCTCCCCTTTCCCACTCCCTCTCCCCTTGCTTCACATCAAGATTCATTTTCAATTCTCTTTATATACAGAAGATCAGTTTACTATATATTAAGTAAAGATTTCAACAGTTTGCCCTCACATAGCAACACAAAGTCAAAAATACTGTTGGAGTACTAGTAATAGTATTAATTCACAATGTATAGCACATTAAGGACAGAGATCCTACATGATATATTTTTTTTAAAAAAATTGATTAATTTTCTAGGCAATTTCCAATTTAACACCAAGATTTTTTTTTTCATTTTTAATTATCTATATACAGAAGATTGATTCAGTATATACTAAGTAAAGATTTCATCAGTTTGCACCCACACAGAAATACAAAGTGTAAAATACTGTTTCAGTGCTAGTTATAGCATTACTTCACATTGGACAACACATTAAGGACAGATCCCACATGAGATGTAAGTACACAGTGACTCCTGAAGTTGATTTAACAATTTGACACTCTTGTTTATGGCCTCAGTAATCTCCCTAGGCTCTAGTCATGAGTTGCCAAGGCTATGGAAGCCTTTAGGATCACTGAAAAGTGATCCCTGTGAAATATAAGAGTGGGAATAAGAGAGGGAGGAGATGTACAATTTGGGACATGCTCAATCGGAACTGCCCCAAATGATGGAGTTAGAAACAGGCCAGGGAATTCCAATACAATCCCATCAAGGTGGCATGTACCAAGGCCATCTCACTAGTCCAAGTGATCAATTTCAGTTCACAATTGATCACACTGATAGGTCTAAGAGTCAAAGGGATCACACAAACAAGACTAGTGTCTGCTAATACTAACTGATAGAATCAAAAAGGGAGAGAATGATCCAACATGGGAAGCGAGATACACAGCAGACTCATAGAATGACAGATGTCCTAAATAGCACTCTGGCCTCAGAATCAGCCCTTAAAGCATTCAGATCTGGCTCAAGAGCCCATGAGAATATTCTAGGCATGGAAAGCCAAGACACTCTGGAAAAAAAAGAAGACCTAAATGAAAGATCTCTGTGAGTGAGATCCCAGTGTAATGAATGGGGCCATCAAAGAAGGAGGTACCTTTCTCTGAAGGGAGGAGAGAACCTCCACTTTGACTATGACCCTGTCAGAATAAGATTAATTCTTAGTTTCTAAGTGATTATATATACAAATTAGGTCAGCCCCTGATGATGATGTATTTGTAGGTTTCTTTTTAATTTTAAAACTGCTTCCACTGATAAGACACTATTTTCAAAATTACCCTATACATAGGCAGGGTTGTATTTTTTGTCTTTTACCAAAGGGAAAATCAACACTGAGAGATGAGTTAGAAGCATCAAGTCAACATCACATCTCAAGAATTCTAACTCTTTATTTCCTTCTTACAACTGGAAAATAACATGCTTAGCTTGTATGGTAAAGTTCTCTGTAATCTTTGTCATTTGCCTTCATGTTGTATGTGTGGGGGAGGAGGTTGTAGGTTTTTATTCATAGTACTGGAAAAGAAAAACTCTCATCCATTTTACTTAAAACATGCTCTATGAGAAAAAAAATATTCTTTTTTTTTTAATAACGCTTTTATTTAAAGAATATAAATTTCCAAAATACAGCTTATAGATTACAATGGCATCCCCCCCCCATAACTTCCCTCCCACCCGCAACCCTCCCCTCTCCCACTCCCTCTCCCCTTGCTTCACATCAAGATTCATTTGCAATTCTCTTTATATACAGAAGATCAGTTTAGTACATATTAAGTAAAGATTTCAACAGTTTGCCCTCACATAGCAACACAAAGTGAAAAATACTGTTGGAGTACTAGTTATAGTATTAATTCACAATGTATAGCACATTAAGGACAGAGATCCTACATGATATATTTTTTTTAAATTGATTAATTTTCTATGCAATTTCCAATTTAACACCAAGATTTTCTTTTCATTTTTAATTATCTTTATATACAGAAGATTGATTCAGTATATACTAAGTAAAGATTTCATCAGTTTGCACCCACACAGAAACATAAAGTGTAAAATACTGTTTCAGTGCTAGTTATAGCATTACTTCACATTGGACAACACATTAAGGACAGATCCCACATGAGACGTAAGTACACAGTGACTCCTGAAGTTGATTTAACAATTTGACACTCTTGTTTATGGCATCAGTAATCTCCCTAGGGTCTAGTCATGAGTTGCTGAGGCTATGGAAGCCTTTAGGGTTCGCCGACTTCAATCTTATTCTGACAGGGTCATAGTCAAAGTGGAGGTTCTCTCCTCCCTTCAGAGAAAGGTACCTCCTTCTTTGATGGCCCCATTCATTACACTGGGATCTCACTCACAGAGATCTTTCATTTAGGTCTTCTTTTTTTTCCACAGTGTCTTGGCTTTCCATGCCTACAATATTCTCATGGACTCTTGAGCCAGATCTGAATGCCTTAAGGGCTGATTCTGAGGCCAGAGTGCTATGTAGGACATCTGTCATTCTATGAGTCTGCTGTGTATCTCGCTTCCCATGTTGGATCATTCTCTCCCTTTTTGATTCTATCAGTTAGTATTAGCAGACACTAGTCTTGTTTGTGTGATCCCTTTGACTCTTAGACCTATCAGTGTGATCAATTGTGAACTGAAATTGATCACTTGGACTAGTGAGATGGCCGTGGTACATGCCACCTTGATGGGATTGTATTGGAATTCCCTGGCACATTTCTAACTCCATCATTTGGGGCACGACTGATTGAGCATGTCCCAAATTGTACATCTCCTCCCTCTCTTATTCCCACTCTTATATTTCACAGGGATCACTTTTCAGTTACAATTTAAACACCTAAGAATAATTGTGTGTTAATTACAGAGTTCAACCACTAGTACTAGAATAAAAAAAATACTAAAATGGATAAAGTATTACATTGTACAACAACAGTCAGCACAAGAGCTGATCAAATTACTGTTTCTCATAGTGTCCATTTCACTTCAATAGGTTTCACCTTTGGTACGCAATTAGTTGTCACTGATCAGGGAGAACATATGATATTTGAAAAAAAATATTCTAAGCTATGAATCTTAAGAACCAAATGAAATAATCATGAAGTTTATCTTTTTCTATTAATACCTACCAAGAAAATCTACTACAGAAGAAAACAGAGACAGTATGAAATTTGAAAGACTAACAGATGCTTATATAAATGAATGGAAATCGCTGCCTAATCAAGGAATCTATAGTATTCAAACTACTTATATCTTGCCAGCTAAATTGTAAGTACAGCAATCACAGGCTTACTGTATGCATGAAATGGATTTTTAAAAATTGGGTCACTGTCTTTGTGTCTGACACATAGTGTATGTTCAGTATATATCTGAGAGTCATTTGGTTAGAAAGAGGGTTAAAGAAAACAGTCTTATCAATAGATCATCAATCCCCACTCTGTCAAGTATCAAATAACAATGAAATGCATGCACATACATACACACATAAGTAGCACAAACATTTGAAAGCATTTACAGGCAACCTCATTTCATAGTCAAAAAAAACTCTGCATTTTCAATTTTTCTTTATTTGAAAGGCAGAGGGACAAAGCAAGGGAGAAGAGAGAAAGACAAAGACAGAAATATTTCTCATTGGCCAATTCACTCCCCCAAAATACCTTCAATAGCCAGGGTTGAGCCAAACCAAAGCTGGGAGCCCCAAACTCCATCAAGGCCTCCACATGGGTGACAGAAATCCAGGTGCTTGGACCATTTACTGCCTTCCAGGTTGTGCAGTAACAGGCGTCTGGGTCAGAAGCAGGGCCAGGACTCAAACTGAGGCACTCCAAAGTAGGAGATGGATATCCTAAGTAGCATCTTAATCACTATGCCAAGCACACAACCCTCTCACTGTGCTTTAAGCCAGCCCTACCTGTTTAATATCTGAATACTTGCTTAGAGATTTTGTAGGAAAAAAAATACAGGGATAACACTCTCAAGCAATCATTATCACTTTCTAAAACTGGAATAGCTATACATACTTATACATATCAACATTATCAAGTAAGCTTAACTCCCTGTAGAAGTCACATATTTTAATGTTCTACCTCTGAGTTGAAATAATCCATACAGTATTGAATGAAAGTTAAAATGGAACTAATTTTATTAATTAAATGAGGGGGTTATAAGTAAAATATACAATGAGATCCAAAAAAAAAGCCTAAAATTGAAGCCAGGAATTGTTAATTCTCATCTGCTGGTTGCTTCATTCAAAGCAAAAATATACCAAGGCAACTCTGAGCAGATCTGTCCACTTTATAAGTACTATAAGCCCTGCAACCACCCTACTCCATGTGCCAAAGTCACTCTGCACTATAATCAAACTGGCCATCTGTGTGCTTTAAAATGCCTGCTGTGCGTATAAATCTCATGCAGGAGTGTCCTGTCCTCAGCCATGTGCTGGAAGGATAACCCTATCTTTGCTACTGAGCATAACCCTTCCCCTATGAAGAGAACAGAGCCAGCACCTGAGCTAAATAATACTGCATCATCTAAGGTTCATGTGGGCATCAAGTGCAAAACTCCACCTAAATGAAACAATGAATTATTTGAGGCACAAATATGCTGTAGATACTGAACGATGATGTGATACAAGAATCAAGCCGGGTAGCTGAAGCAGAAAATAAAGATATACAGGAAGAAGATAATACACAGATATTATGAAGCAGAAGTCATGAAGAATAGTAACTGATTGATCAGAAATTGAGTCAGAAGAAGGAAATAAAACACCATCCAGAATACAGTGTTGGAAGCAGAAGGAAGCTGCCTGATGGGATCCAAAGGCAGAAAATCAACTCTGCCACTAGGGGGCAGAGAGGGAACCTGCTCAGAAGAGCAGCAGTGTTTACTGCACATTTTTAAATTTTAGTCCATTCTTCCTTGATTCCCTAAAGAAGTGGACACGTGACCAAGTCCCTGTCTTCTTCATCTCTACACTTAACTGAGTGAGATAACATAAGTCTCTTTCCTTGCAATCAAAATCACCTAAAATCATCTCTGCCTTCTGGTCTCATAAGAGAAATCACTCTTAAAATGACACATGCGCAAAAACTTCATTATATATAATACATAAAAAATTTGTACTCAGTTCAATCAATATGCTCTCAAAGATTTATTCTAATCCAAATAAGAGGGGGAAAACCCACTTAAATCATTATATATCGAAAATCATTGAAAGCAATGTAATTGCCAAGAAAAAAATATGTTCTTCACTTACAGATATCTGTTCCTTTATAGCTAATTCAAAATAATTTTTAAAAAATGGCAAAAAAAACTATGCTTTGACTTTTCTCTTTATTCATAAGAATAACAAAGCAAACAATTTACCTATGGCTTCTGTATTTTCTCTCTGCTGAAAATATTGTGTGTGTATGCTTTTTAAAATTTATTTTATTATTTATTTGAAAGTCAGAGTTACACAGAGAGAGGAGAGGTAGTGAGAAAGAGAGGTCTTCCATTCACTGGCTCACACCCCAATTGGCTGCAACAGCCGCAAATCCAAAGCCAGGAGCTTCTTCCAGGTCTCCCACGTGGGCGTGGGTTCAGGGGCCCAAGGACTTGGGCCATCTTCTACTGCTCTCCCAGGCCATAGCAGAGAGCTGGATGGGAAAGTGGAGCAGCCAGGACTAGAATCGGTGCCCATATGGGATGCTGGCACTGCAGGTGGTGGCTTTATCCACTATGCCACAGTGCCGGCCCCCTATGTGTGTGTGTTTTTTAACTCAACACTAAATTAAGTGTTTTCACTTAATTCACTTATTTATCAATTTTATGGATCATTCAACATAAAGAACTCCCAGGTATTTTCACAGATTATTTGCTGATGTTATTTTCCTATGTTATAAAAGGTTAGATTCCTAATATTTACCAGACTTTAAACAATCAAATTATCCTACTAGGAGGAACGGAGGAGGAGGAGAAAAAAGAGAAGAGAAGATTGAAAGGAAGAAGAATGAATAGAAAGCAGAAAGGTTGCATGAGAAAGAAAAGAGCAAGATGGAGAAAGGCTGTGGGCTAATAGTCACACATGTGCTCATCACTACATCCTTATTTCAAGGCTTCAAAATCTCATTTCCCAACCACTGACCCTCTGGGTAAAGAAGGGACCTAAGCTTTTCCGTTCTCATGCAATGATGCTGGCTACTCTTCTCACTGGCTAAAGGGCAACGTTGATGCCTGGGCTCCAAGTTTCAGCCTGCTCCCTCACCAAATGTACCCATTCTGTTAAGATCCTGTAGGCATTCATTTTCCCAACTGCGCATCCCTCCTTGGGCTTCAGTATGTAACTGACTTTCTTGGACTCTGCTTCTCACTTCTTAGGATCATTTCACACTGCTGACACAGCCTCCCTCCAGAAACTGAACTTGATGAACAAACCCCACTTTCTGGCAAAGGCTATGTAGATTATAAAAAGAACAACTGTTCTAGCCTTTGGTATTGATGTATAAATACCACCTGATTCTCCACTGCTGTGTCATACCCCTAGGCTAATGTTCCCTGTTGCTTCAGACTGAACTCCTAGAGCTAATCTATTTCCTCCATTGTGCCTAGAGGTAGTCTAAGGTAAGCTTGAACATGATGCTTCTGTCCAGGCCCAGGAACTCAACTGCTTGCCTTGCAGCTAGGACAACATCACCAGCACATGACCTGCTCTTCTGTCCTTCCTGGTCAGGCCACATAAACATGGAAAAAGATAAGAGGAAAACTAGAAACAGTGGTATATCATTCTAGTAACTAAAATGTATTCGCTTAGCCAATGCTTATTGAATTTCAGAGATAAGTCAATTCAACAGTGATACAACAATGAACAAGTGTTTCTTCACCTGCAAGGAATTTATATCTGCATAAATAAACTAGAAATTTAACTGCACATTCCGATAACACCAATGACCATTTGTAACTACAACAAAGAAAAATATGTGAGCTTATACCTATTACCTTATGTAGAGAAAGTGTCTAGATTGTTATGCCAAAATAACAACTAAGGAACTTACACCACATTTTCTTAGTGGAAGGAGCAGGGCTTTAAGAAATAGGCAATTACCCTACTATGTAGATAAAACTAAAAGACAAAGAAAAGTCCATGAAATTGGAAAGAGACACTCAAAAATGCTGGTGGATCAAAAGGCAATGAAGAAACAAACAGAACTTGTTCAGATGCACTATGGACACTTGGGCAGTTAAGTCAGAAACACACACGTTAATACTCAAGTACGTGCAAACATGCAGTTGGTTTTCTGCCTTGAACTTGTAAGTAACAAATGAACTTCACACCCTCAATCTTTCTAGGTTAAATATTTCTTCCATTCTAGTATTCTTGGTCCAGTGATAATCACTGTATACATTGCTTCTTGGTTTTATTTGTTCTTGTGGGGTATTACCGTTTTCGTTTTTTCTTGTTTTGAATCCCAGTCGCCGTTACATGTAAAATTGCTATTTTGGAGCTTCCTTCCTCCTTTCCAAGCTTTCCTTTGGCCCCTCCTCCTAGGCCTCCTTTCTTGGTTAGTGTGCTCTGGCTGCTAGAAGTGTGGCAGAAAGTTGGCTCATCTGCTGAATATCCCTCAGTTGAGCAGGAGTAGTGGGCCATGATCATTTCTTTCCCTGGTGGACTTTGCTATTCCCACCATCACTTGTTCTAGCACTGGCATTAGGGCAACACCTGCTAATGTTCTGATCATTTGCTTTCTCTCTAGTTCTGCCCAGGTGACGTCACACTGGCTCTTTTCTGCAGCCCATTAGTGGTCTCCCAGTGTCCCTATGACACTCCCATCATGTTCTTCCGATATCAGAGACCCCAGAAGCAGTGCTGCTCCCTTTGTCTCATCTCTGGTGCACAATCTCTACAGGCCCTGTAATTTAGGAAGAAGACTCCCTGGAGATGGAGAGAATGAGTTTCCTTCTCAAACCTGGAGCCTGTTGCACTTTGCTCTGAGGCCTGGTGAGGCCCATAAGAAACCAGAGAATCCATACCATGCCATCGTTGACTCCAGGCCTTCCCCCAACTCACTCCTGCTTAAAGTCCAGGAACCATTGGGAAATTCTGCTGATATTCCTGCCCAGTAAACCTGCAGCAGCACCTAAATCAATGATCATTCAAAAATGACCAGGATTCTTTTAGTAAATATTGGCAGCTTTGAGTTCTCATAAATAATCTCACCTTCTGGTATATTCTACCACAAAAAAAGACAAAAAAATCTGTCACATGATAAAATATTTATTAGCTAGTAGGCACAAAACAGTACACACGTGTCCTGTTCCAATAAAATCTGTGAAATACTTCATCTGTTCTTCTACACACTACAAAAGGCCCTTGAATGGAAGACAATCTCTAAAGTAAATAAAACATTATCCCCTCAAGAAATCAAAGAACCTTCTTTTTTTTTTTATTTTTTGACAGGCAGAGTGGACAGTGAGAGAGCACCGCGCTCATCCGATGGCAGGAGCCAGGTGACAGGTGCTTTTTCCTGGTCTCCCATGGGGTGCAGGGCCCAAGCACCTGGGCCATCCTCCACTGCACTCCTGGGCCACAGCAGAGAGCTGGCCTGGAAGAGGGGCAACCGGGACAGAATCCGGCGCCCCGACCGGGACTAGAACCCGGTGTGCTGGCGCCGCAAGGCGGAGGATTAGCCTGTTGAGCCACGGCGCCGGCTCAAAGAACCTTCTTAATGGATCTGGTAAAAGATTCTAGAACAGGTCATCTGACCGAGCAGTTATGTCACTGGTTGGGATTCTCATGCTCCATATCAGAATACCTGGGTTTGATTCCCGGCTCTGATGCTCAGTTCCAGCTTCCATTGAATGCAGACTCTAGGAGGTAACAGGTAATGGCTCAAGGACTTGGGTATCTGCCATCTGCATGAGAGACTTGGATTTTGTCCCTGGCTTCTATCTTTGGTCTGGACCCACCAACCTCAACTATTGCAAGGCATGCATTTGGAGAGTGCACCTGAAGATGGAATTGCTCTCTCACTCTCGCTCTCTTCCTCTCACATAGATCTAAAAACAACAGCAAAGAATGGACAAAAGAGAAGTGTATGACTACATGGCTTTTCAGACTAGCACACAACCGACAAGGCAGAGGTTTCTAGTTGGTATTTCTAGCCAGGTGCATCTCATGAACCCCATTTGTTTCATCAGAGGAAAAATATTTCGAATACATTTTATGCCAGTTAGCCCACTGGTACAGATGTAAAGAGCAATATTTAAAACTTGCATCAGCCACATCTGCAACTTAGATCACTGACTGTAGTCATTCAAATGTTACCAACCACTGCAGTAAGGGAGATTAAAACTGATGCTCTGGGCCGGTGCCACAGCTCACTAGGCTAATCCTCCACCTGCGGTGCCGGTACTCCGGGTTCTAGTCCCGGTTGAGGTGCCGGCTCTATCCCATTTGCTCCTCTTCCAGTCCAGCTCTCTTCCGTGGCCCGGGAGGGCAGTGGAGGATGGCCCAAGTGCTTGGGCCCTGTACCCACATGGGAGACCAGGAGGAAGCACCTGGCTCCTGGCTTCGGATCGGCACAGCGTGCCAGCCGTAGCGGCCATTTAGGGGGTGAACCAACGGAAGGAAGAACTTCCTCTCTCTCTCTCTCTCTCTCTCTCTCTCTCTCTCACTAACTCTTCCTGTCAAAAACAAACAAACAAACAAACAAACAAAATCCTGATATTCTGTATTGTAATGTAACATAAACTATGGATGGTATTCAGAATGAGATTCTCATCTCCCCTTCGTGTAGAAAACTACAAACTTTATGAGGTAATGCTTCGTTTCTACCTTACCAGAGAAAGGGAAAGAGGAAGGAGGTGAAGTGACGAGGTGACAATGCTCTCCTTCAGCAACGATGTGCCTTATAGCCCTCTCTCTGTATTTGTCCTGGACATTTCAAGTTCGTGGGGCTTCATTAGAGCACAGATGCAGATGCTGAGGGACCATAAACCTCACACTCGGACATGCTGCTTGGAATTAGAAACCTTCACTTTCTACTGTGAGTTCTCTCCACAGACATCCCTGCACTAGAAAGCGACCTTTGTAGAGCTGAATATTAGCAAGTGGTTTCAGAGGGCACTCCTACATGTAACACCCAAATCCACACCTGGAGGGCAGGCACTGTGCCTTCCTGGATAAAGCCACTTGCCTGTGACTCTGGCATTACATACAGGCACTTGTTCATGGCCTGGATGCTCCACTTCCAAACCAGCTCCCTGCTAATGGCCTGGGTAAACAGCAGAAGATGGCCCAAATGTTTGGACCCCTGCCACCCACATGGGAGACTCAGAAGAGGTTCCTGGGTCCTGGCTTCTGCCTGATCCAGCAATGACCATTGCAGCCTTCTGGGGAGTAAACAAGCACATAGAAGATCTCTCTGTGTCTCTCTCTGTCTTTCCTGCTCCCTCTGTGACTCTGACTTTCAGATAAATAAATAAATCTTTTTAAAAAATCTACACTTGGAAAGTCAATGTGATTGCCCTGGGATTTGCAGGCAATCTCTATTTCTTGGGCACTGTGAACAGGATAATTAAGAATGATTAACTGTAAGAAATGATTCTATTGAGCAGCACACAGGGAAGTTGGCCAGTTATGGATAACGAAAGTACCAATAGCATACATAGAGCTCACTGCATAGTTACTGAAGATTTTAAATATACCTTGTAAAATTCCATATTAGCACAAACACATGAAGTATGGTTAGCATAAAGCACAGCCTCTGGGCAGCTCCCAAGGCTACCACAAGTTGCGCACATTCAAATGAGCTCTTATTTTCATGACAACCAAAGCTGCTCCTCCTTCAAATTTCTCACCTTGCAAATGCTGTCAACTCATCAAGTTATACTACGCATCTGCCTTTCACTCGACTCCCTATATCCTGTCATCACAATGTGTGTATTTTGCGTCCAAAACAGTGCTAGAATCTATTCCCTTCTTCTCCATTCTCACTTTTGGACATCAGCAACCATCTGCCTTTAAAATTGCACTAGCTCTCCTTATTTACATTTTTCCCCAGTTTTTGTTCTATTCTTCAGCAATGACAAATCATAAAATCAGTTGTACTGTTTCTGCCACCCACCCATTAGCCATCCTTCAATGCTTTCTTGGAATTTTCAGAATAAATTGTACACTCCTCTATAACTGCAT
Source organism: Sylvilagus floridanus (assembly GCA_949820135.1). Taxonomy (NCBI): domain Eukaryota; kingdom Metazoa; phylum Chordata; class Mammalia; order Lagomorpha; family Leporidae; genus Sylvilagus; species Sylvilagus floridanus. The sequence goes on along the minus strand of OX463236.1, from coordinate 131,299,286 downwards.
TCCTGCAAGCGCATGAACGCAACCCCACACAACCACGTCCCAGTGCCTACCCAGTCCTTTCAATAGTTCCTGTCCATTGGATTCAAGGAGCACAGAGTTCTTGCAAAGCATCTACAAATCCACACATGGAATGAGCTACTACCTATAAACTAAAAATGTCATATACACAATACAACTGTTCAAAGGTTTAAAAATGAGCTCTTAAAGATATCAAAGACAATTCAATAATAATTCCAAGTTCTCACAAACATAACACAAAAATAATGTCACTGAGAAGAAACAGTAGGTAATGATGTTAATAGAAAATATATTTAAGATTGGAAAAGGGACAGGCCTTCAAAATGTAGTATTTCCCTCGCTCCTGAAACATTAAAAGCAGAAAGAATTTCCAAATCACTTTGGCAGCTATTTCATCCACCTGTCTTTACAGTCCCCATGTTTTTTTCCTTTGTTCTATTTTTTTTGAAATTAGAATCTATCTTTTATTAAGTACCTGTCTTTTTTTTCTGTATTCTGTTTTGCTTTTCTGATGGAAAGTAAGAGGTGGTAACTTTCTAAATGTTCTGTCATATATTCAGAGGTAAAAAGCCATGGTGTACGAACTAAAAAGCTCAAAGGATTTTCTGCTCTCTTGGCCAGTACTATCAGCCTTCTTCAGATAACAGAGACAGAAGCTGGAAAGAATCCATGCCTCTAAGTGTCCACAGTCTTGTGAAAGAGAAAAGACCATCTAACATCTTGACACAGTGCCAAGAGGGTTGTATTTACTCTTTTTGCAAAAAGGCCTAGAGTCACCTGTGAATTTAAATTTAAGAATTTAGAAAAAGAAGCAACAAAGCACTAAAAGGTCCATAAGCCCCACAGGCACCAAAAAGTAATAAATTACACATCTGCTTAGTGTCCAAAAGAATCATAAGTCTTCCAATATTTTACTTTGTTTATAAACATTTGCAGGTGAGTAAACCAACATAATGCCACTTGCAGAAATAAAAGTCAGTTATATATGCACACCAATACCATTGAAAACAAATTCTAGTTCTATGAAATGTAAGAGGCATTTTACACACACACACAAACACACATACACGCTCAAAAGGGCTTTATAGCCAAATACCTATAGAAATCACTCAGATATGTACATCTGAACATTTTTATAGTAGTATTTTTCATGTTTATGCATATTTTAATGTATATTTTGAAGCTCAAAAAGTGTAATATTAACATGGTTCCTTATTTTATTTCACCAAGAAAACACATTTTCACGAGGTGTCTCCAGAGCTGTGTTCATAATGATCTCACAGAAATAATGAGCAGTAGATGGCTTCATCATTAACAGCTTTATTTCTATAAAATGAGTTGATTACTACAAATGACTGTTGACTAAAATGCGGAGGGAAATGACATAAACACATGAAATCAGTTTCATAAAGATATCATGAAACAAATTCTTCTGTATAGTTAAGCTGACAATGTATGTCAGTATTTTCAAAGAACAGTTTGTCATTAAGAAAAAAATAGAATTAAATTTTGAAAGATGAACCATCTGGATTTTGTACACAGTCCCTTTGAATTAAGAAAAAAAGTTCTGAACATAAACCACATGTATATTTCCTAAAAGAAATGTACCCCCCAGTATATCAAGATAACCATCATATCCATTAAAGACATGGTGAGCACTAGGTTGCTTTGTAAGCCAGGTGATTAAAAGTTCTGCAAATAAGTGTCAATTTCTCCCTCAATACATTTTTCTTTTATGATTAATCTACAAAAAAGAATTACCTCGATTTGCTTTAGGTGTGAACATCTGACAAATCACATCAAGTACCTAATATGTAATATCTGAGAATATTTTCCATAATGATGTTAAAGTCACAATGAGTTTTTTTATGAAAATAAGGTCACATTATTTCCATTAACAAAACCGTTTGAGGGTTTCCACACACACACACACCTATAAACCCTATTTGGCCTATGGACCTTCCCTTCCAATTCCAGCCATGGAAGTTTTCTTGTGGCCCCTCAAACAAGGCAGGGTGGTTACTGCCTTAGGGTCTTTACATGAGGCCTTTTCCTAAATTTTTACCTAACTAAATCACTTTACATTGACAAGAGATTCTAATTTAAACAGTCTGAGGTAAGAAGCAGACATCAGCTTCTCTTGAAAATGAGTGATAGACTCTAGGACAGATAAGTGAATAAATTATTGTCATAAATTAAGATACTTCCTGTAAAAGACATAAACACAATAGAATGTATTTCAAATGCTGCACTTAACATTTAGCATTACATATAGCATGGTCAAGATACCTGCAATTGTCATCTGCCCAATATTACCAGTGCAGTGACATTTTAGAAAGGCAAAGAATTTCAAATTGCTCATTAATTGGGGGAAAATAATTAAGTTTTCAGGTTTATGTCACCATAAAAGCACAGCCATAGTCCATAGCTGCACTGAATAATTATACCCTATAACTGTTTGGTAACTAAACTTTTTATGATGTATTAAAATAAAAATGTATTTAGGCTAATTCATTTTCAATTTTTTTAATCAGATAATAGAATTAAATACCAACTTCCACAATAAAATGTCTAGAAGGCAGTTTATGTTTTATTGCTCTACATTCAAGGAAGCATGTAATACCTTTCTATTTTTCCATAAACAGCAGTTAAATAGTTTCCACTTAATCTCCTCACCCAAGCATCTTGCCAAACAAGAGCATTGTCAAGGCAATAGGGGTCAAACACTGTTCACACTCTGACATAACCCCAAAGATCTTCATCACTTAGTCCATATTAATACTTAAATCTGTCTTCCTCTTAGGAAATCGGAAAAACAGTTTCACAGACTAAAGCAGTTCTTAGTGCCAAAGGGCTTTCTACAATCGGATACATTCAAGATTTGATGCCAGAAAAAGTGATATAAGCTTGGAGTAATTCTAGAAGTTTTCAGCTAGCAGAGGAAATTTTAATTGCTTGAAAATCACTTTTAGAAGAAAACATGGTATAGTCCATGGTGCTTAATTAGGAGTCTTTACAAGCTATTTAAAAAAAAAAACGTAGACTTTTGGGATTATGCTTGAACATCTTTCTACTTGAAAATTATTAGCAGTTAGGAATAAAAAAGAAATCTATTTTGTTCATAATTCATTCTTTTTAGTCATGAGTGACACGGTTTATAAGATCACAACCAGAAAATCTGAGGTAGGTAGAATCAGTAAAGTACACCAATGAGGGGCTAATTGCAAGATGTCAATCAAGGAGAACTGGAACCTGTGAGGCAGCAGAGCATACTGCCAATGGGGACAGAAAAATTTCCAGCATCATGGAGTTCACATCATGTTACAAGATGTCAACAAGTCTTGGGAATCAAGATTTTTTTTTAAAGCAGCTAAAGCAACTATGGTCACACAATACAGAACAATCATAAAACAGACACTAAAGGTCTTTTAGCTAATCCCCAAGCTCTTTAAAGATCTATTTTCTTTCTCTTTCTGTGATGGTAACTCTGATATATCTCCTTGCACAATTCCCAAAGTTTGCTAATGCATAAGCAACATCTCAAAATTGAGTTCAGTTTTCCAGAACCAATAGTATTGCTTCTGTCAAACTGAAACACAAAGAATCTAACTTCTATGACTATAATAAGGATAAAGAATACTCAACTATTTTGGGACTATCACCTCCTTTCTCTTTGGAAAAGTTAAAGTTAATATTAAATCAACATAATTTTTAAACAGAATTCATCCTACTCTTACATCCATAGCTAGTAAACCACTGTGTTATTCAAAACAATAAAAGGATAAAATTTTTGGGTGGGATAAATTTGATCACAGTATAATCAAATGTTGATTTACAAGATTTAGAAACATGAAGCAAATGTGACAACAGGAAGTATACTCAGTAACATGCTAGAAGAAAAAAACATCCCAAAAGTTCGGCATAGGTAGGCAGCTGAATTGGTATAGAATGCTATCTCAGTGTTTTTAGTCTCATTTAAGACCGATTGAGCATAATCAAACAGCACAATTTATTTCTTTCAAAGCATATATCACTCTGTAGTCTAAATAATTATAAGCAACTATATCTGTTTTACTACTACTGTATCTTCAGTAGTCACTATAATGCCTGGTATATGCTATAACTCAATACATATTTGTTGAAATGATAACTTAATGTTAAAAATAAATATATAAAAGCAAGGTAGACACATAACAGCTGGCAAATACTTTAAAACATCTGAAAATTTTATATATTTGTCACACAAATCCAATTTAAAATAAGTTTATCTCTGAAGAAAATTGTAATTGATACACCATCCAATACTTCTTTACCACTGCAAATATCAAAACAAGGGCCCAGTATTGTGGTTAAGCTGTCACTTGTGACACTGGCATTCCATATCTGAGTGCAGGTTTGAGTTGTGGCTACTCTGCTTCCATTCCAGCTCCTGCTGATGCACCTTGGAATGCAGCAACAGATGGCCCAAGTATTTGGGGCCCTGCCACCCATTTGGGAGACCAGAATGGAGTTCCTGGATCCTGGAGTCAACCTGGTCTAGGCCTGGCTGTTGCTGCCATTAGGGGAGTGAATCAGAGGATAGAAGTGTGCTCTTTCTCTTTCTCTCTCTCTCTCTCTCTCTCTCTCTCTCTCTCTTTATGTGTGTGTGTGTGTGTGTGTGGGTGTGTGTGTGTGGGTGTGTGTCCTCTCTTGCTATGCCTTTCAAATAAATAAATATATCTTTAAAAAAAAAAGAAAATTTTAGTTCTCTTCTCTTCCAAAAAAGAATCCAGAAGCCAAGGAATGAGTTCATTTTCCAATATAAAAGATGCTGAATTGTTTACTTAATTTTAAGGTACTAATTACTTAATTTTTTCTGATTAGAAATGCATGACTAATACTGATGCTTTTAGTTAACTAATAGATATTACAACATATGGTCTCAATTTGCATTTCAAAAAGTTTACTTTTACTTAATTTTCTTCATATAAAAATATCATGCAAGAATTAGGCCATCTTATACTGTGCAAATCTTATACCAATATTTTTAGATTTCTCATGACAAAATAGCCTTTTATATTCAACAATGTTTTAAGGAAACAAGACAATATTACAAAAGCACAATGTGACATACATATACATCCATTTTGCTTCTTTGAATTTTCTTTCTTTTTTTTTTATTTTTTTGACAGGCAGAGTGGACAGTGAGAGAACGAGAGACAGAGAGAAAGGTCTTCCTTTACCGTTGGTTCATCCTCCAATGGCCGCTGCGGCCAGTGCACTGCAGCCGGCGCACTGCACTGATCCAAAGCCAGGAGCCAGGTGTCTATCCTGGTCTCCCATGGGGTGCAGGGCCCAAGTACTTGGGCCATCCTCCTCTGCACTCTCGGGCCATAGCAGAGAGCTGGACTGGAAATGGGGCAACCGAGACAGAATCTGGCGCCCCGACCAGGACTAGAACCCGGTGTGCCAGCCCCGCAAGGCGGAGGATTAGCCTATTGAGCAGTGGCACCGGCCTCTTCTTTTAGTTTTCATAGCTTTTCTTTGAGACTTGTTTAGGATCTTACAATTATTCAAATGAAAAATCTCTATCCTTTTTCCAATCATTTCCAAAAATATTAACTAATAATTATTAGTCATAAATTCAGTTTTCAATGAAAAATTATTTTTGGATAATCAGGCAAACTTGATGGTTCAGTTTTCAATTTCATCCATTAATATCTAATTTTATTACATTTATCATCTTATTTCTGTAAGAATTAACTGCCAGGAATATAATGAGAAAGAAATTACTAATCTTTTCCTCAATAATTAAAATTTGGGTTATTAATTAGGTTTTTCTTAGTTTCTTAAAGACTTATTATTTATTTGAAAGGCAGAAAGAGAGAGAAAGAGAAATCTTTCATCCGCTGTGTCACTCTCCAAATAGCCATAACAGCTGGAACTAGGGCAGGACAAAGCCAGGACCCAGGGATCACATGGTCTCCCATGTGGATGGCTGGGTGCCCAAGCACTTGGGCTAAATCCACTGCCCTTGCAGGCAAACCAGTAGGAAGCTGGATCAGAAGAGAAGCAGTTGGGACTTGATCCAGCTCTCCTACAAGGAATGCTGACTCCATAACCAGTGGCCCAACCCAGTGACTCACAAGATCAATCCCACTTAGTTTCTTACCTCTTACTTCAGTGACAAAATTGCTTTCTTGGTTATTTCTTTTTATGTTTTTTTTTTTGCTTTTTGTATTTTTTAATATAAAGACAATGGGGATAAAAAATAATCAAATCTCAAGACATCAATTTCATTCATATATATTACAATTTCTATTTTTTGTTGTCTCTGCCTTTGTTTTTTGCTTGACCACAAAGTGTATGATGCTATCGTTGTTAACTAACAAATGTAAAGAGCCTTCAAAACGTTCATGGAAGATGTGTATTATGAAAAAAATGTATGCATAGATCTAAAAAAATGCCACAAAATAGTTTCTTTTAGTTTCATTTTTATGAACTTTTTAAAATTTCCTCATATGTATCCTAAGCCACATCTACAAAAAATATGTACAGAACTCAATACTTTTTGATGTCTAATTTGTTTGTTCTCTTGTTTGGTTCTTCACAGTGCTAACCTGCCTGAAATACAAGCCAGGAATGTAACTGACCACCAAAATAGTACCCAAACTATATGCCAATACACAAACTAGTCAAATGCCTATTTCTAATCAAGGATTTATAATAGTAGTTTACCTTCTTAAAAACAGGAGAATTCTGATCCATAAAATTTTCCAGAAGTAAGCTTATACAGAAGCCTGGAAATTTTGATAAAATGAAAAAGGACGTGCTTCATTTTAGGACCCATAAATTCCACAACACAACACATGGTTAAAGGGTTCGAAGTTTTGTCCAAGTAACACAGTGAATCAATGATGCACGAGCTCATAGCTGTGAATATAATTTTAAAAACTAAAGAAAATCATGATTCAGAAACAATACATGTATGTATTAAAATAATTCTACTATATTTCATTTTATTTCAAATCAAAAATAAAAATTTCCAGGAACTACTTAATAGGGTGAGCAAAATAACTACTCAAAAATTTCAGGCCGGCGCCGTGGCTCAACAGGCTAATCCTCCGCCTTGCGGCGCCGGCACACCGGGTTCTAGTCCCGGTCGGGGCACCGGATTCTGTCCCGGTTGCCCCTCTTCCAGGCCAGCCCTCTGCTGTGGCCCAGGAGTGCAGTGGAGGATGGCCCAGGTGCTTGGGCCCTGCACCCCATGGGGAGACCAGGAAAAGCACCTGGCTCCTGGCTCCTGCCATCGGACGAGCGCGGTGCGCCGGCCGCAGCGCGCCGACCACGGCGGCCATTGGAGGGTGAACCAACGGCAAAAGGAAGACCTTTCTCTCTGTCTCTCTCTCACTGTCCACTCTGCCTGTAAAAAAAAAAAAAAAAAAAAAAAAAAATTTCATAAAGCTTTTTAATTATAGCAAACATTATTTTGAAATTCTTTATAATAAACATTTTCTTTAAAGTTATTTTAACTTCTTTCAATGTTCATTGTTTGCATGTATCTGAATATTCCTACATAGACTGCAATCATTAATTAAAATCATTATTTAATATCTCTATACTTTAAAAATAGGTCCATTACCAAGATTATATGTTTGCACAACTGAAAACATAAAAATGGACTTTTCTTAAAGAACACTATTCTGGTTTTTAAAATGTTAAAGAAGTATGCACTAACACCACAAATATTAACGTATTAACATTTTAATTAATATTTTCTAAAAGCAAATTTTTTTAAAAAATCATCATTGAAAACAATTTATTTATTTTACATTGCCCAGAAAAGGACTTATCTGAATCCCTGACAAAGTCTTCATTCTATTATCTCTTCTTTTTTTAGTGAGGAAGGTTTTCTGGTCCAAGCGGCTCACAGGCTACACAAGAAGTTCTGAGATGGCCTACAATTGTATGCAACATGAGATGTGTATACATACATATTTTCTAATATCCTCAAAAGGCCCTATAATGCCAGTATGTTAAGAATTACTATTTAGCATCTATTGTTACTTTAGCATACAAGCTGATGTGAATTTATGAGTGTCTAAATATTTTCCTTAGTTATTACTACTGTTTAAGTAAACTATAAAATATCTGCAGGGTGAACTCCTTCCATGTGCTTCTTTCATTGAAATTTGACTTAACATGTTTTAGTTTTCATTCCCCAAAGCTGCAAGATTCAATATGTGCCTGAGTTTCTCATAGAATCATGTGTGAAATATAAACCCAATAGCTAACTCATTTTGGCATCATAGCTTTACACACACACAAACACACACAGAAATTGCTCGGTAAAATGGATCAAAAGATTTTAAAAACAGCTTGTGATTTTAAGCATATAAATAAATATATTGAAAATAAATTATTAAGTGCAGTGATGATAATACCATACCTTGGTAAAACAGCCACAGACAAAAATTCCTTAGGGAATATCCTAATAGCCTCATCATGCCCTGCTATACTAATGAGCCATGATAATGCTTTACAAAGGCATGGCCCACAATTCTCAGAATCCTTCTCACTTTTTATCGTCATACAAACTTCATTGGTTAGCTAACTAACCTAAGAGAATCTCACAAAAACATAGTATAGGGCCTCTCACAAATCCAAGTTTGACTGGCTATTTTGACAAAAGGAAAGACAAGGAAGAAGAAGCAGAGGGGGAGGAGGAAAAAGAAAAGGAAAGGAAACGAAACTTTACACACATAAATGAAAAATATAAAAATAAGACCTACTTTTATACAGGTTTGGGATTCTCACAGAGTAGAAAAGGGTCTTTCACAAGTGAATTTCAAACAAAGTGTACTGTTTGTACTATGATTTTTTTTTTATCAAGTGCTTGCCTTTTTTGTTTTTGTTCATAAGCCATATAGGTCAGTTTTTTATTCAGTTTTTAAGGTGGGGGGAAGTGGCAGGAAGGATTATCTGTCACGGTTCTCTTTTTACAGGTGAAGTTTTCATTTTTGATAATTTCCTAATTCTTGGGATGTTAATTCCGGTGCATCCTGTTAGCTTCACAAATTAATGCTTGGATGAACTTTGATTTCTTAAGACTGAAATAATGTGCTCCATCTTTGTTTTGATTTTTATTGTGGTTAAAAAACACAGCATAAAATGTACCATCTTAATAATTTGTAACTCTTAGTCCATTTATGTTAAGCATATCCACCTTGTTATACAACCGATCTCCAGAACAATTTTTATCCTGCAAAATCAAAACTCTGTTTCTATTAAACATCAACTTCTCATTGCCACATCCCCTGGACCTGGAAAAAAAATGTTTCTATAATTAGATGGGAAAGTATAAACACCTTGAGGGAATAAGCTTCTTAAAATCCCTTTGTACTTCTTCAAAATATTCTCTGTGCAAAAGTGCTCAAAATATGTGTTGGTTATTGACAGTTAAGTCTTTATAATTAGGACAAAAAATACATTATTTTCTACATATCAGTACTCCAGTGTACTGGGAGCTATTTCCCATATCGAAGATGATTTCGACTAAACTGTCCACATTTTGAAAACCTAGTCCAGCCGGCGCCGAAGCTCACTAGGCTAATCCTCCGCCTTTCGGCGCCAGCACACCGGGTTCTAGTCCCGGTCGGGGCACCGGATTCTGTCCCAGTTGCCCCTCTTCCAGGCCAGCTCTCTGCTGTGGCCAGGGAGTGCAGTGGAGGATGGCCCAAGTACTTGGGCCCTGCACCCCATGGGAGACCAGGAGAAGCACCTGGCTTCTGCCATCGGATCAGCGCGGTGCACGGGCCACAGCACGCTGGCCATGCCGGCCACTGGAGGGTAAACCAAAGGCACAAAGGAAGACCTTTCTCTGTGTGTCTCTCTCTCACTATCCACTCTGCCTGTCAAAAAAATTTTAAAAAAAAGAAAAAGAAAACCTAGTCCTAAAAAAAAAAAAGATTATCTATTTATTTGAAAGGCAGAGCTACTGAAAGGCAGAGGCAGAGAGACAGAGAGGTCTTTCATCTGCTGGCCCACCCCCCAAGTGGCCACAATGCCAGAGCCTCACTGATCTGAAGCCTGGAGCCAGGAGTTCTTTCCAGGTTTCCCTGGGGCCTAAGGACTTGGGCCATCTTCTACTACTTTCCGAGGTCATAGCAGAGAGCCAGATCAGAAGTGGAGCAGCCAGGACTGGAACCCATGCCTACACGGGATGCAGGCACTGCAGGTGAGGCTCCACCCACCACACCACAGCATCAGCCCCAAAAGCCCAGTCCTTATTTATTTATTTTATTTTTTTTTTTATATATAAAGCTTTTATTTAAAGAATATAAATTTCTAAAGAACAGCTCATGGACCACAATGGCTCCCCCCCCACACAACTTCCCTCCCTCCCCCCACCCTCCCCTTTCCCGCTCCCTCTCCCCTTCTGTTCACATCAAGATTCATTTTCAATTCTCTTTATACACAGAAGATCAATTTAGTACATATTACGTAAAGATTTCAACGGTTTGCCCTCGCATAGAGACACAAAATGATAATACTGTTGGAGTACTAGTTATAGTATTAATTCACAATGTACAGCACATTAAGGACAGAGATCCTACATGATTTTTTTTTTAAAAAATTGATTAATTGTCTATGCAATTTCCAGTTTAACACCAAGATTTTTTTAATCATTTGCAATTATCTTTATATAAAGAAGATCGATTCAATATATACTATGAAAGGATTTCATCAGTTTGCACCCACTCAGAAACACAAAGTGTAAAAATACTGTTTCAGTACTAGTAATAGCATCACTTCACATTGGATAACACATTAAGGACAGATCCCTCATGAGACGTAAGTACACAGTGACTCCTGATGTTGATTTAACAATTTGACACTCTTGTTTATGGCGTCAGTAATCTCCCTAGGCTCTGGTCATGAGTTGCCGAGGCTATGGAAGCCTTTAGGGTTAGCCGACTTCGATCTTATTCCCACAGGGCCATAGTCAAAGTGGAAGTTCTCTCCTCCCTTCAGAGAAAGGTACCTCCTTCTTTGATGGCCCCGTTCTTTCCACTGGGATCTCACTCGCAGAGATCTTTCATTTAGGTCTTCTGTTTTTTCCAGAGTGTCTTAGCTTTCCATGCCTAAAATATTCTCATGGGCTCTTGAGCCAGATCCGAATGCCTTAAGGGCTGATTCTGAGGCCAGAGTGCTGTTTAGGACATCTGCCATTCTATGAGTCTGCTGTGTATCCTGCTTCTCATGTTGGATCATTCTCTCCCTTTTTCATTCTATCAGTTAGTATTAGCAGACACTAGTCTTGTTTGTGTGATCCCTTTGACTCTTAGACCTATCAGTGTGATCAATTGTGAACTGAAATTGATCACTTGGACTAATGAGATGGCCTTGGTACATGCCACCTTGATGGGATTGTATTGGAAACCCCTGGCACAATTCTAACTCCATCATTTGGGGCCATTCCGATTGAGCATGTCCCAAGTTTTACATCTCCTCCCTCTCTTATTCCCACTCTTATATTTCACAGAGATCACTTTTCAGTTAAAATTTAAACATCTAAGAATAATTGTGTGTTAATTACAGAGTTCAACCACTAGTACTAGGATAAAGAAAAAAAAGTACTACCATGGATAAAGTATTACATTGTACAACAACAGTCAGCACAAGAGCTGATCGAGTCACTGTTTCTCATAGTGTCCATTTCACTTCTACAGGTTTCCCCTTTGGTGCTCAGTTAGTCATCGCCAATCAAGGGAAACAAATGATATTTGTCTCTTTGGGACATAACATAGATAAAAATGGAGTCCAAACATTGTTTTGTGTTCTTTACAAATGTACTCATTCTGTTTCTGACAATAGATATCTGAGTAAGTACTAATATTATTACCATTTCACAGAAGAGAAACTGAAGCAAGGTATTCACTTATTTTTGAAGAATTCATTGTATCAGCATAAAAGATTAATGAGTCACAAAAGTAACACATTCTGGCATGCCGATAGTGTGTGTGTCAGGGTGCATGTGGGTGTGTGTGTGTGTACAGAGAGAGAGAGAGAGAATTAGTTAATTAATAATAACAAATGGGTTCATGTAACTATGAGGCTAAGAGGTCCCAAGATCTTTGGGTATGTGTTTGGCTTAACAGTTAACATACCTGAGTCCCATATCATAGTGTTTGGGTCAATACTTGCCTCCAGTCTGACTCCAGCCTCCTGCTAATGTGCACCCCAGGAGGCAACAGGAATGGCTCAAGTAATGGGGTCCTTGCCACTTATGTGAGAAATTGAGACTGAGTTTCAGGCTTCTGGATTTGGCCTGGCCCAGCCTGGGTACTTATGGGCACTTGGGAAGTGAACCAGTAGGTGGAAGATTTCTCTCTCTCTCTCCCCCCTCCCTTTCAAAAACACGAAAATTTTTAAACAAAAGTCTTGAGATCATTTGTTCTGGCCCTGCCAAGACACCTACAGGTTGGACTTGTAGCAGGTAATTTTTAAGTTGATAATTTTGTATGGGCCACAAATGATGTTATAAATATCCAAATGGCCCTAGGCTAAAAAAGGCTAAAATTCCCTGATCTAGAATTAACAAGCTGAAAACCCAGTAGAGCTGATAATATAGTTTCAGCTTAAGTAAAAAGCCTGAGAACCAACAGAGACAACGGAGTAACTTCCAGTCCAAAATCTTGCAGACTCCAGGATCAAGAAAAACAGATGTTTCAGTCCAAGTCCAACATCTTTAAGAGGTCAATGTTGCAGCTCCAGAGGCTAGCTAGAAGGAATTTCCTCTTCCTTAGCCTTTCTGTTCTATTTAAGCTTCCAAATCATTGTATGACCTGTACCCATATGAGAGAAGGTAATCTGCTTTATTCAGTTTACCAATTCAAATATTAATTTTATCCAGAAATAACCAAGCAGACATACCCAGAATAATGTTTGACCAACTGTCTAGGCAGCTTGTGGCCACTGAACTTTTCATATAAATTTAACTATCAGAGGTTGCAGTGCCATATATCACGCAAATTGAGGCACATCTGAGGATGAAAAGAGAGGTAACTGGTCACTGGTCAAGGTGCCAAGACAACTGGTACAAACTCAGGTTATCTTTGGTAAGCAGGGCTGCATGATTACCACAACCGAAAGGGTAGGGAGAGTGAAGAGAAATGTACTAAAAGAAGCAAGCTGCTATCTTTTCATAAAGCCACAGCTGTCGTATTTGTAAGGTAGTACACATGAAGCAAACATTGACTGAATAAATGAAGAAAGCAATACATAAAATTATGAACAGGAATGCTCACTTTAAATGACTGAGAGGTGCATATGACAGTTGCACTTTGTTCTTGGAGTGTGGTTGTCCTTGGCAGTCCAAATTCCTGCCAGAGTCTCACTGTGCTACTGACAGCATCAATTTCACACTACAGATCATAATACATGCATGCAAATTTTCAGTAAAGATGTTCAGTCTTTTGTTGCCACTAATCTAAGACCTCTAGAATATGGAATAAGAGTTAACACTTCTCTGTTGTAAGGTATACGTCAGTGAAATATTTAAGGCATTCTACATAGGAACATAGGTAGAATAAATGATAGTTCTATTTGAGCTCTGGAGAATATTTATTTTAAAGCCTGCCATCCTCCTCCTGAAGTGCAACATAGTATAAAGCACGCAGGTTCTGAAGTCCAAACGTGGTGTTTTAAGTATGAGCTCCGCTATTCATAGCCTTAGACCCTTGAGCAGATCATAGGGTCTCTTCCCAACTTTCAGCAGGCAGTATCAGCCATTTTTATCCTTCCTTCTGATCATAATCAACCTTTCACCAACTCTTGTTTCTTTTTCTCACTCAGGAATTTTCTTCTAGTAACCCTTCTTTAGTACTCTAATTAGTACTCTAATTAAAATTAACCTTTCCATTTTACCCCTGCTTTACCATCATGTCCATGTTCTTTCTTTTCTTCCTCAAGCTAAATATCATGTCTCTATGTGAGGGCAAACTGTTGAAATCTTTACGTAATATGTACTAAACTGATCTTCTGTGTAAAAAGAGAATTGAAAATGAATCTTGATGTGAATGCAAGGGGAGAGGTAGCGGGAAAGGGGAGGGTAGTGGGTGGGAGGGAAGTTATGGGGAGGGAAGCCATTGTAATCCATAAGCTGTACTTTAAAAATTTATATTCTTTAAATAAAAGCTTTATATAAAAAATATCATGTTCCACATAATTTTTCCAAAACTTATTGTCATATTTCATCATTTCCATTAAAAAATTAGGGTATGTTCTCCCTTTTTGATTATTTACCTCAGTCTGAAATTCAGTTTAGTTTTCCCAACATCTGTTGAATTTTCCTTCAGTTCTACATTTTCCTTGGAGGAGTTATTTAACGCATGTTGATGGGACTTCAAATCCCGTTAAGTTGGCAGGTACCAATGCCACCTTACTAGTTAAAGTGAACAGTTTAAGTTCATAGGTGATCATAAAGATAGGATTAAGTGTCAAAGGGATCACATAAATAAGATGCATCTGCTAATAATAAATGATAGACTTAAAAAGGAGTGAACGATCCAACATAGGAAGCGGGATACACAGCAGACTCATAGAATGATAAAAGCCCTAAACAGCACTCTGGCCTCAGACTCAGCCCTTAAAGCATTCAGATCTAGCTAAAAAGCCCATGAAAATTTCTCAGGCATGGAAAGCCAAGACACTCTGGCAAAAAATGACCTAAATGAAAGATTTCTGTGAGTGAGATCTTGGTGGAAAGAACAGGCCATCAAAGAAGGAGGTACCTTTCTCTGAAGGGAGGAGAGAACTTCCACTTTGATTATGGCTTTGTCTAAATAAGGTCAGAGTTGGTGAACTCAAGAGGCTTCCATAGCCCTGGCAGCTCGTGAAAAGAGCCTTGGGTGATTGCTGATATCATGAATAAGAATGTCAATTGTTAAATCAACAACAGGAATCACTGTGCACTCGCTCCCCATGTAGGACCTCTGTTCTTAATGTGTTGTACTATGAGAATTCACGGGGGCTGGCGCTGTGGTGCAGCAGGTTAACGTCCTGCCTTGAAATGCAGGCATCCCATAGGGCACCGGTTCGAGACCCAGCTGCTCCATTTCCAATCCAGCTCTCTGCTACGGCCTGTGAAAGTAGTAGAAAATGGCCCTAGTTCTTGGGCTCCTGCACCCATGTGGGAGACCCAGAAGAAGCTCCTGGCTCCTGCTTTTGATCCTTGCAGCTCCAGCCATTGTGGCCAACTGGGGTGTGAACCATCAAATGGAGGACCTCTCTCTCACTCTCTTTCTCTCTCTCTCTCTCTGCCTCTCCTCTTTCTGTGTAACTCTGACTTTCAAATAAATAAATAAATCATTCAAAAAAAGAGAGAAAGAGAATTAACAGTAAAACTAATCTTCAAGCAGTACTTTATACTTTGTGTGTCTGTGTGGGTGCAAACTGTTGAAATCTTTACTCAGTATAGAGTGTATCTTCTGTACATAAAGATAATTAAAAATGAATCTTAATGAAGATTGGGATGGGAGAGGGAGTAGGAGATGGGATGGTTTGAGGGTAGGAGGGTGGTTATAGGGGGAAGAACTGCTATAATTCAAAAGTTGTACTTTTAAATTTATATTAAATAAAAGTTTTTTATTAAAAAAATAAAGTATGTTGAAGCATGGCTTCCCTGTAAAATTAAGTTTGTAGAGCTCACTTATTTACTAACCTCTGAAATGCCTAGTACATTCTTGAAAGTAATGATTCATTCAATAAATATTTACTAAACACACTATTACAAAATGAGCATGATTTGCTTTCCAATTTTATTTATTGCTGTACTGAAAATGTGGACTGAAACAGATGCCCAGATTAATATAATCATTTTAGAAAACCTGTTCTAATTAAATATTATTAAATTTCTTAAACTGTGAAGTTTGAGCTTTTTAATTAGTTAAGAAAAGTAAACAAAAGCTAGCCACATTGAAATGGAAAAAAGTATAATTTTCTCTATTCACAGATGACAAAATCATATACACAGAAAATTCAATCGAAATAATTAAAAAACAAAGAGAACTAATAAACAATTTTAGCATAATGAATATACAAATGTTAATTCCATTTCTATACATCAGAAATGAGCAATTTGAAAACAAAATTAAGGAAATAATTCTATTATGGTAACATCAGAAAGAATAAAATACAGTAAATCTAATTTTTAGAAGTACAGGATGTTACACTGAGAAATAAAAATACATTGTCAAAATAAATTATAGAATATCCAACTAATGGAAAGATATTCTATATTCATATATTGAAGACTTAGTATTGTCAAAGTGGCAATATCCTCCAAATTTAACTAGAGATATAATGCAATCTGTATCAAAATTTTAGATAACCTATCTTTAAGAACTGAAAAGTTGATTCCCAAATTGATTTAGAAATAGAAATAATCCAGACTGCATAGGACAATCTTAAAAATAAGAAACATATTGGAAAACTAACACTTCCCAATTTTAAAATTTAGTACAAAGATTCAGTAATTAAGACGGAGGGGTGCTGTCATAAGGCTAGACATATAGATCAATGAAGTAGAGAGTCCAGAAATAACCCCTTACATAGCTAGTCAATTTTTTCTACAAGTGTACTAAGAAAAAAACAATGAAAAAGAATAATTCTTACACAAATATTACTGGTATAACTGAATGTCCATGTGCAAAAGAATGAAATTAGATTCCAACATCATACCATACATAAATTTCAATCACAACAGTTTACAGATTTTTATGCATACAGTTAAAACTCTAAAATTCTTAAAACACAGAAGTAATTTTTATGACTTTGATTTAGATTACTGTTTCTCAGATATGACACCAAAAGGAAAAGGAATAAAAGAAAGTATATAATTATCAAATACATTCATCAAAATTGACAACTTTATGCTCCAAATGATACCTCAAGAAAGTGAAGACAACCCAAAGAATAGCAAAAGTAACTGTGAGTCATACAAATAAGAGAATACTGCAAAAATAAAAAGACAATCCAACTAAAAACTGAGCAAAAGATATGAACACACATGTCTCCAAAGAAGATACATAAATGACCAGTAATCACTTTACAAAATGCCTTATATTATTAGTCATCAGGGAAATGAAAATCAAAGCCACAAAGAGATACCATTATACACTCATTATGATGGCTAAATTAAACAAGATAAACATTAATAAGGATTGGCAAGCATGAAAGAAAAAACTGGAACCCTAATGCACTGATGAATAGAATGTAAAATAGTGTAGCCATTTGGGAAACAGTCTGACAAGTCTTTGAAACAGTAAATATACACTTACCATATGACCAGTAATTTCACTCCAAGGTACATGCCAAAAGAAACTATGTTCATTAAAAAAAAAGAAGAAGGAGGAGGAGGGGGAGGAGGAGGAGAAGGAAGGAAGGAAGGAAGGAAGGAAGGAAGGAAGGAAGGAAGGAAAAACAGCTTGAAAGATCCAAGATGGCTGAATAGAGTATAGCCACACTAAACTTAAGTCGCTCTGGGCTATGAAAAGAACAAAGGAAGGACTAAGTTTCCAGGGGTCTGAATGATGGAAATTTTCGGGGGAGAAGTGAAAAAAAAAATAACCAAGACTCCATGGGACAAGAGGAGAGAAGACAGAGGCATCACCACTGCAGCCACCAGCACACGGTAGCCAGATGCTGGCTGCAAGCCACCATCTTCCCACATCAGGTGGGAAGAGATTGCTGCACGCCCTACTGCTTGCAGTTTTAGCTGAGAGTGAATTCTACAGTCACCCACAGACTTTTACATCAGCCTGGAGACCTGTGTGGGGTCCGAGCAGCTGCCAGGCTTGGACCAGGGAAGCCACCCTGCTTCCTCCCCCACTATCATAGAGCGCCATACTCAGCAGTGAAAAAGTGCACAGCACACCTCTGTTCTCCACCAACATCACAGAGTCAGGGCAAATGGGGCAAAGGACAGATCCTCTGCATCCTGCAACTGTGGGAGTTTTGGGGCATCAACCCTAGAGCTACACTAATACATTCTATGAGAGCAAGCGGCATTCAACTCAACTCCTGGGGACTAACACTAGAAGCAGCCCATAAAAAATCTGCTCTTACTCTGGGAGATATGTGTAATGACCCCACTATACCCTATACCACCAGAACTGCGACAATTTGTTCTAAAATTCTCAGTACCCCTGGAATCTACCTGATGGACACAAAGAACCTACCTACATTCTGTCTCTCTGGTCTCATACCCTCCAGAGTAACATTGGATACTTTGTTGTCACCCTGTAGGACTAGAACAGGGTTCAGTTCACATCCTCTAGTCTTAAGACTAGGACTGTTGGTATTATAAGCCATGGAATTGGTTGGATCCTCCTAGTAGAACCTGTGACAGCATCCATACATATCACATACTCCTAGAGCTGCAGCATGGTACCATAAGCCAGAGCACTGCTCAGGTTTTCCAGTAGGACAAGGGGGCAGATAACCTTGTCTCTCTCAGCACCAAGAATAAGGCCCTGGCTGTCACATTGATCAGGAAGACTAACACTGAAATCTCTGTGTATCAAAGATACACACACAAGGAAACCCTTTTTCATCTCAAAGTCACACTTCAGTCCACAGAAGACTAGTCTATCATGTCACTTATAGACAGAGTTGACATTGATTAAGACAAAGGACATCATTCAGAGACTATAATCCTAGGATAACCTACAACCAAAATCAAAGCAGCATTCCAGCCAAAGCATAAACCCTTTTACCATAAAACATACTCCATAAAGAAGGCACAAATACACCAGATGGGCAGACATCAGTGTAAGGACACAGGAAACACGATGAAGCAAGGCAGCATGGCAGCTCCAAAAGAACGCAATACTCCTCCAGAATTAGATACTGAACTGCAGGAAATCTATGAAATGACAGACATAGAATTCAAAATAATATTTGTAAGGAAACTGAATGAGATGCAAGAGAATACAGAGAGATTAAAGAAATGAGGAAATCAATGATTGCTATGAATGAAAATATTACTAAGGATAAGGAATTTATTAAGAAGAACCAAACAGAAATTTTTGAAATAAAAGTTTTAATCAGTGAAGTAAAAAATATAACTGAGAGTATTAAAGAAGAATAAACTAAGTGGAGGAAAGAGTTTCTGACCTTGAGGACAAAATTAAAGAAAAAAAATTTAAAATAAAGAAGAAGGTCTATGTGAAATATGCAATGCCATTAAATGACCAAATATCTATATTATATATATTATTGAAGGAGAAGAAAAGGAAAAGGGCATTAAGAACCTGCTAAATGAGGCCAGCGTCATGGCTCAATAGGCTAATCCTCCACCTGCAGCGCCTGTACACGGGGTTCTAGTCCCGGTCGGGGCGCTGGATTCTGTCCCGGTTACCCCTCTTCCAGTCCAACTCCCAGCTCTCTGCTATGGCCTTGGAAGGCAGTGGAGGATGGCCCAAGTGCTTGGGCCCTGCACCTGCATGGAAGACCAGAAGAAACACCTGGCTCCTGGCTACGGATTGGCGAGGTGAGCCGGCCACAGCACACCAGCCGCAGCACGCCGGCCACAGTGGCCATTGTGGGGTAAACCAACAGAAAAAGGAAGACCTGTCTCTCTCTCTCACCGTCCATTCTGCCTGTCAAAAAATAAAATAAAATAAGAACCTGCTAACTGAAATAATAGTTAAAAATGCCCCAGGTCTTAGACATGGACATCCAGATACAAGAAGCTTAAAGAACCCCAAGCAAGCTCAATCAAATTAAGATCTTCTCTAAGGCATATTGTTGTCAAATTGTCAAAAATTAAAGACAAGGACAGAATCCTAAAGATAGTAAGAGAAAAGCATCAAAGTTAAATATAAAGGAAAACCAATAAGATTAACATCAGACTTATCAGCAGAAATCTCACAGGCCAGAAGAGAGTGGGATGATATAATCAAGGGAAAAAAAAAAAAAAAAAACCTCCCAACCAAGAATGTTACATCAGGTGAAACTTACAAGAAATTCTGAATGGCATCCTGCATTAGAAGTAAACATCATGGGGGGTTGTGTACCCATGGTCAAGATCAAGGCCCGGGACCTTCGCGGCAAGAAGAAGGAGGAGCTGCTGAAACAGCTGGACGACCTGAAGGTGGAGCTGTCCCAGCTGCGCGTGGCCAAGGTGACAGGCGGCGCGGCGTCCAAGCTCTCCAAGATCCGAGTTGTCCGCAAATCCATCGCCCGCCTTCTCACCGTCATTAACCAGACCCAGAAAGAAAACCTCAGGAAATTCTACAAGGGCAAGAAGTACAAGCCCCTGGACCTGCGGCCCAAGAAGACCCGCGCCATGCGCCGCCGGCTCAACAAGCACGAGGAGAGCCTGAAGACCAAGAAGCAGCAGCGGAAGGAGCGGCTGTACCCGCTGCGGTAGTACGCGGTCAAGGCCTGAGCCCGTGGTGCCAATAAACAGAACGGCTGCCATTGCAAAAAAAAAAAAAAAGAAGTAAACATCATGAAAACACATGACACCACCAAATTCACCAACAGAACAGGTAGAATCACTATCCAATCAACAAAATGAAAATTCTTATCTATCAATACTAACCTAGAATGTAAAAAGATTAAATTCAACATCCAAAACAATTGAGTACATGAATTAAAAAAAAAGGCCTCACTATATGCTGCCTACAAGAAATTCACTTCACAAACAAAGATACACACAGACTGCAAGTGAAGGGCTGGAAAAAGATATATTAGGCAAATGGAAACCAAAAGCAGACAGGTACAGCTATCCTAACATCAGATAAAACAGACTTCAAATAAAAAACTATAAAAAGAGATAAAGAAGGACATTATATTTTGATAAAAGGTTCATTCAGCAAGAAGACATATGATAATAAATAGATATGCACCCAAAATAAGACCATCCAGATATACACAGAAAATAATATTAGACCTAAAGAAAGAGACAGACTCCAATACAATAATACTAGGTGACATCAACACCTCACTCACATCAATGGACATATCATCCAGACAAAAAATCAATAAAGATACATTGGAGCTGAAACATACTATCGAGTAAATGGATCTAACAAACATTTATAGAACATTTCACCCAACAGCTATAGAATGCACATTATTCTCATCAGCACATGGAACATTTTCTAGGACAGATCACATATTAGACCACAAATCAAGTCTCAAAAAATTCAAAAAGATTGAAACCAGCATTTTTCTGATTTTCATTTTTCTATGAAGCCAGCATTATCTTGATACCAAAACCAAAGACATGGCATGGAAAGAAAACTACAGACCTGTATCTTTAATGAACATAGATTCAGAGATTCTCAACAAAATATTAGCAAACTGAATCCAAAGTGACATCAAAAAGATCATCCATTGCAATCAAGTGGGATTTATGCAAATACAAAGGTGGCTCAACATTAACAAATTTATAAATGTCATAAATCGCAACAGAATGAAGAACAAAAACCATATGGTGTTAATAGATGCAGAGAAACCATTTGATCAGATTCAACACCTCTTCATATAAAAGAAAAAAACCCTCCACACATTAGGTGTGCAAGGAACATTTCTCAAAATTATAAAAGCTATATATCACAAACCTATAGCCAATATCATACAGAATGGGGAAAAACTGAAAGCATTTCTCCTCAGATCTAGAACAAGACATGAATGTCCACTTTTGTCATTCTTATTCAATATAGTACTGGAATTTTTAGCAAGAGCAATTAGGGAGCAGAGAGAGAGAAATGGCATCAAAATTGGAAAACAGGAAGTCAAATTACCTGTGTTTGCAGATGGCATGGTGTTGCACATGAAAAAAAAACTTCAACACACCACCAAAGAGCAGTTAGAACTGATAAATCAATTCAGTAAAAGTTGCAGGTTACAAAATAAACAAACAACAAATAGCAGCTTTTTTGTATGCTGATGAACTCACAGAAAGAGAAATCAAGAAAGAAATCCCACTCATAATAGCCACAAAAAAAATCCAGCTAAGCATCTCAAAAATAAATAAACTTAACCAAAGAAGTGAAAGATCTCTACAATGAAAACTATCAAACACTGTTGAAAGAAATCATCAAGGTCACAAAAAAATGGATATTCCTTGTTCATGAATCAGAAATCAATGTCATTAAAATGTCTATACCACCTAAAGCAATCTACAAATTCAATGCAATCACTATCAAAATATCAATGGCATTCTTTACAGAGTTAGAAAAAACAATCCTGGGGCCAACATTGTGGCACAGCAGATGAAGCTGCTGCCTGCACTGCCAACATCCCATATGGCCACCAGTTCAAGTCCCTGCTGCTCCACTTCTAATTCAGCCCTCTGCAATGGCCTGGTAAAGTAGTAGAAGATGGCCCAAGTCCTTGGACCACTGCACCCACATGGGAGACCTAGAAGAAGCTCCTGGCTCCTGGCTTCAGATCAACCCAGTTGCAGCCATTTGAGGAGTGAACCAGTGGCTGGAAGAACTCTCTCTCTCTCTTTCTTTCTCTCTTTCTCTCTCTCCCTCTCTGTAACTCTGCCTTTCAAATAAATAAATAAATTTTTGAAAAAAGAAAAAGAAAGAGCAATCCTAAGATTCATATGGAATCACAAAAGACCCTGAATAGCCAAAACAATCCTGAGCAAGGAAAATCAAGTTGGAGGCATCGCAATGCCTGATTTCAAAGCACACACTGTGTTACATTAAAATTGTGCATCTGAGAGCCAATTTTTGGAATGGGTGAACGCTTCAAAAAGCAATAGCACTTCAAATGTTTTCTTAGTTTATTTTTTAATGTTAAACATTGACAAGGTTTCTTTTTGAGATATACTTGAGATATATTTGCCATTTTTGGTGTGTCAGAAAACTTCAATGAGTTTCATCTAGGATGACGAAAAAGGGTACTAATTTTGAATATTTGCAAAACTAGTTCACACGGAGGCAACCGTTGCTTTAGACTATACAGAGTATATGATAAAGTACTATGATAAAGTAAGAGGCTACCACTGGGGAAACTAGGCAATGGATAGATAGGGCTTACCTCTTTTTGAAAAACTCCTATGAGACTATAATTATTTCAAAAGAAAATCGTAGCTACTCATTTTCAGCTTTTAGCACTCTGATGTGCTACTTGTTTGTTTCAGATACTGTATCAACACTATCCCTTCACCTGAAAACCTCTTCCTTTTACCCATCCTGAAGAGACAAGAATTGGTGTTTACATAAATGAATGCTTAACCTACACAAACACTGAGTAATATAAGCAGTATACTACAGGTGGATCATATGGCAAGATGCACAGCAATTCTCCAGCAGTCACTGAATGGATTACATGTTTCAGTGGGAGCTATTGGTAAAATCAGCATGCAATACATTGCCCCATTTAACAGTTAGAAATCTGACAAGTTGAATTCTTGATACCATGGGTATGACACTTAAACTATTAAAAATGAGTTACTGCTAAATAGTGTTTTAGTACTTTTCATATATGCTTAAAAATATTATCCATGATATGGCTATATAACACTGATATATCAACTGTTTTCAGTCACTGTATAAATTCACCATATGTTTATCAAGTTTGATGACAAGTGATTTTCATACTGAATTGTATTTGCTTTGATGTCTATTACACTTAGAATACTTCCCTGTGGTGAAACACACACACACACACACACACAATCTGGCTTGAGTTGATAACAAGTTCCAAAACTTGCTTCAGTAGATAGTGTCGGTTAATTCTCCAATTAAAACAAACAGAAATGATGTGAGCGGGGCTGGCTTTGGCACAACAGTTAAAACACTGTTTGAGACACCCTCATCCCCATAGGAGTGCCTGGGTTCCAGCTCCAGTTCTGCTCTCAATTCCAATTACTGCTAATATGTATCCTGGGAGGCACTAGTGAAGCTCATTTACTTAGTTCTCTGCCACCAACGTGAGAGACCTGGATTGAATTCCAGGTCTAGAATGGTTGTTGCAAGTATCTGGGAACTGAACCAGCAGATGGGAGTGCGTTTACTCTACCTCTGTGTGTGTGTCTCTCTCACACATATACACTCTCTTCTCTCTTTTTCTCTCTTGCCCTTCAAATAATAAAATGAATAAACAAATAACCTTGGGCACTGAAATAACATGCATAAATATATTATTAGTACATCAAATCTTTAAAAGCAATCTAAATAAATATATTATTTAGTGCATTGTTTCTGACAGTTTATTTTAATTAGAAGTTATAGGCCCCACCTAGGAAGAAGCTGAAGATGCTGTGTAGCTTTACCCTTAGAGGCTCACGGTGTCCTTGTGTAGGGCTGAACTATACATGTCACTTACTAGCCATGAATATGATTAAATAACTTACTTAGCTTCTCAATTTTCTCAAACAAAATCTGGATAATAATAGCTTCTATGGCAGTAATGTGAAGAAAATACAAAACACTAAATGTAAACTTTTTCAAAAAGATTTATTTATTTATTTGAAGGTCAGAGTTACACAGAGAGAGAGGAGAGGCAGAAAGAGAAAGAGGTCTTCCATCCGATGGTTCACTCCTCAATTGGCCACAATGGCCGGAGTTGCGCTGATCTGAAGCCAGAAGCTTCTTCCAGGTCTCCCATGCGAGTGCAGGGGCCCAAGTACTTGGGCCATCTTCTACTGCTTTCCCAGGCCAAAGCAGAGAGCTGAACAGGATGCCAGCACTGCAGGCAGCAGCTTTACCTGCTTCGTCACAGCACTGGCCCTAAATGTAAACTTCTTTACGAGGTACATAAGCCACTTCTCCACATGACAGTTACTGTTACTAAGCTTTCTGAGCTCCCAAAACATAGCAATACCTCGTCTATGTATCTATGCTATACTAAGAGCAATAATGCCTACTATAGTGTCTAACCAACTGTAAAATACAACACACTTCCTAAATATAAGATATTTTAATACTATGATTTCCCAAATACTATGGATTATGAAGGCTGTTGTAAGAAATCTAAAAACTGCTCCTGTTTCTATTTTTAAGAACTCTGTCATTAGACCTCATTAGAAATTTGTGTATACTTGAATCCAGCGGCCAACAAATGACTACTCTGATAAGGATTTGGAGGCATTAATTGGCTCATCAAGAGGTCCCCCTAACCTGGAAATTTCTACACTTGACCTTAAGCCAACTATCCCACTATGATATAACTGATTATTACATGCATTTAACTCTACCTTGGATCAAGCCATATCATCTTAAATAATAGAAGCCTAAATAAACACTGATAGAATTACAGCCTATAAAACACAAGTTTACATTTTAAAATTTATTCATTTTACTTGAAAGGCAGAATGGTAGAGAGACAGAGAGATATTCCATCCTTTGGTTCACTTTCTAAATGCCTATAAATGCCAGGGCTAGGCCAGAATGAAGCCAGGAACCTGGAACTCCATCTAGGTCTCCTATGTGGCTGATAGCAACACAAGTACTTAGGCCATCATCCACCGTGTCCCAGGCACATAAGCAGGAAGCTGTATTGGAAGCACAGAGTAACCAGGACTTGAACCAGGCACTCCAAAAGGAAACTGGATGTCCCAAGAGGCAGCTTACCCTCAGCACCACAATATCCACCCCCATTTTCATTCGTGGTACCAAGGTTAAAAGAAATTTTCCACTCTTTGTAATTTGCCCACACAAGTATATTAAATACTGACTCATGATAGAAATGGGGCACATCAAACTCTGCTATAGAACATATTCAGGAGCTGGAGCTGTGGTGAGGCGGGTGAAGCCGCCATCTGCAGTGCCGGCATCCCACGTGGGTGCCAGTTCAAGTCCAAGCTGCTCCATTTCCTATCTAAATCCCTGCTAATGTGCCTGGGAAAGCAATGGAAGGTGGACCAAGTCATTAGGCCCCTGCACCCACGTGGGAGATCTGGAAGAAGCTCCTAGCTCCTGGCTCCTGGCTTCAGCCTGGCCCAGCTCTGGGCATTGCGGCCATTAGGGGAGAAAACCAGTGGATAGAAGATCTCTCTCTCTCTCTCTCTCTCTCTCTCTCTCTCTCTCTCTGAAACTCCAATTTTCATATAAATAAATAAATCTTTAAAAATATATTCAAGGTAAGAATGACCCTATTCATATCTTGTAATATGGCTTTAGACTATAAACACCAGAGTTCACAAATAAGACCTCATAGTTTTTATCAAATTATATTAGGCAATTAACACATTCAATATATTCATGTAATAATAGAATTACTGATATTAATAAGAGTTTGAAAAAATGAAGAGGGTGAATGTTCTGGAAGAAGGAACAGGATCAAGCAGCATTAATTTTCTCCTCCCATCTACAATTTTTACTTCTTTTTATTCTTTATACATACGCTAAATAAAATCTAATGTCCACCTTGTTCCTTTTCTTCCATGGCTGGCCTTCTTGAAAGAATGCTCTACACACAATACCTGCATTTCCTCGCGTCTAACATAATGTTGAACTCACAGAAATTTAGTTCACATTCACCATTCAACTAACACTGTTTTCCATGGACAGCAATAATGCCCAAACTCTAAACTCTAATGATCATATTTAATCATTGCTTTATTTAACCTCCTCCAGCACCTGACCATGATGATTATTTCTCCCTTGTTAAATTCTTTGTCCTAAGGGACACCCTTCTGTACTGTGTTCTGGCTCCCTCAGAAAGTTCTTTCTCTGTCTCCTGTGAGGTTATCTTAGGTGAAGTTCCTGAGAAGGATTTGGAAAGTCAAGAAAATAAAAAGGTGGGCCGGTGTTTTGGTGAATGCAGTGAGGCCCCTCTTTCACCACCAGCATCCTATGTGGTCACCGGTTCATGTCCAGGCTGCTCTACTTCCAATCAGCTCCCTGAAAATGGCCTGGGAAAACAGCAGAAGATGGCCCAAGTGCTTGGATTCCTGTACCCACAGGGGAGAGCTGCAAGAAGCTTCTGACTCCTGGCTTCCACCTGACCCAGTCCTGGCCATTACGGCCTTCTGGGTAGCAAACCAGCAAATGGATGATCAATCTCTCTGTCTTTCCCTCTCACTCTGTACCTCTGACTTTTAAATAAATAAATAAATCTAAAAAAAAAAAGCTCTTGAAATTCCTTTTCAAGTGTTCTGTTGTGACAGCAGGAGAAACTAGCAAAATGGTGCAAAAATGCTTAGGAGAATGGTGCAATGCTAATGATTTAGGAAAATGGACTTGTGCAACTGCATGGAGAGGAGGGAGTCCATTTGCTTCACAGCCAGCTCCATAAACTGGTGGTGAAAACAGTAACAAAGTCAATTTTTCAAAACCATTCTTAGTAAGCAAAAAGTGGATTTTTGGCAGAGCCTGATGTACATACTCTGAGGTTTTAAAGAAAGCAGATATTTATATGTATTACTCAGAGTTTTGTCATAAAATTTATTATCTATAAAATTAAAACCTAATTGTTTATACAGTATAGTATGACAAAGCTATACTTTTTTACTAAAAAATGTTGCAAAGTATATTTATTTATTTTTTTGACAGGCAGAGTGGACAGTGAGAGAGAGAGACAGAGAGAAAGGTCTTCCTTTGCCGTTGGTTCATCCTCCAATGGCCACTGCGGCCAGATCTCTGCAGCTGGCGAATCTATTTAAAGAAAGTGGTCTTAAAGAAAATATGTAAATGGATGCATGTATGTGTATACCTCCTGTATACACATATACATAAATGCATTCACAATAAGCACAGCTTCAAACAATCCAATAATGTCACCTCTCTATTCATTCTCTGCCCTACTATGCTCAAGTGAGATAAGAATGACCACCCAGGGACTGATCATCCAAGAACAGCTACACAACTCAATGACACAGGGCTCATGGAAATGCTCTCTCAGCACGCAAAATCAATTCTGGAACTATCTCTGAACTCAGACATTATACAAATGCCAGGAATTAATTATATCTCAAAAAACGGCCTCACCTTCTTATTATGCATGAATCTCTCTATTATTCTATTCTTAAAAGTTGACTCCAATCTAATCTCTCTGTAAAGTCTTTGTTGAATTTTAGGTGTACCTTTCGTAGCACTTATTTATTTATTTGAAAGGCAGAGTTACAGGCAGCGCCGCAGCTCACTTGGCTAATCCTCCTCCGGCAGCATCGGCACCCTGGGTTTTAGTCCCAGTTGGGGCACCAGATTCTGTCCCGGTTGCTCCTCTTCCAGTCCGGGAAGGCAGTGGAGGATGGCCCAAGTCCTTGGGCCCTGCACCCGCATGGGAGACCAGGAGGAAGCACCTGGCTCCTGGCTTCGGATCGGTGCAGTGCGCCTTCTGCAGCGGCCATTTGAGGGGTGAACCAATGCAAACAGGAAGACCTTTCTCTCTGTCTCTCTCTCTCTCACTGTCTAACTCTGCCTGTCAAGAAAAGAAGAAGAAGCAAGAGGAGGAGGAGGAGGAGGAGGAGGAGGAGGAGGAGGAGGAGGAGGAGGAGGAGGAGGAGAAGGAGAAGGAGAAGGAGAAGGAGAAGGAGAAGGAGAAGGAGAAGGAGAAGGAGAAGGAGAAGGAGAAGGAGAAGGAGAAGGAGAAGGAGAAGGAGAAGGAGAAGGAGAAGGAGAAGGAGAAGGAGAAGGAGAAGGAGAAGGAGAAAAATGAAAGGCAGAGTTAAGAGAGGCAAAGAGGTCTTCCATCCTCTGGTCCACTCCCCAAATGACCACAATAGCTGGTGCTGGACCATTCTGAAGCCAGGAACCAGGAGCTTCTTCAGGGTGCCCCATGTGGGTGGCAAGGGCCCAAGGATTTGTCCACCTTACATTGCTTTCCCAAGCCATAGCAGAGAGTTGGATTAGAAGTGGAGCAGCCAGGACTCTAACTGGCACCCATATGGGATGCCTACACTGTAGGCGGTGGCTTCACCCACTAAGCCATAGTGCTGGCCCCTTTTGGGGGGCGTTTTTAATGTGTAATTAGAAGGGGAGATGTCATCAAAACAGGGATGCACTTAACCAGCTCACCACTCACCAGAGTAACTGACTCTCTCCATTAACATATCAACCATTCCTGCTGGTATTCAGTAAATTCTGATTGAACACCCATAGCTACCAGACTTTGCCTGGTATACATTTAAGCAGTTTTATCCCATCAATTCTTCTGTATTTTTGTTGTAAAGAAAACCGCTAGCTGCCAAAAAGCATATTTTCCTTATTTCTCCTTTCTAATCAAGTCACAATTTCACCAGATATATCAATTCCCACTGTGACATTAACTTATGTATGGGCAAGACAGCTATAAACATTTGAGAGCAAATCACTAAAATTTAGAAATGTGCACTTAGATAGCAAATAGGTATCCCTAAGTTCTCCTTCTCATTCAAAGAAGTAAACAATGGGATAGTTTATGATAATCTGTATTCTTTACATATGAAAGTCTTTGTAGAATTCTGATCAGCAAACTCAAAGAAAGGCCTTAATTTACATGACGTTTGACAAAGAAATACATTTATAAAAAAGCTTTCATTTAAAATAAAATAGTTTGAATAGTTATGCATCTTTTTCACAATCATTTTTTCCCTTTCCCCATCAATTAAGCTCTTAGTCCCCTCAGATAGAGGACTTCTTCTCTAACTGTATTGCATTTTGATTGTTCATTTAACAGCTCCTTATGAGAATGTCTCCAAATTTTTTAAAATTATTTTTAAGCTTGTGTGGGGAAAATACATAATATCTTTTTATTTTGAAGATTTATTTATTCATTTGAAAGAGTTACACAGAAAAAGAAGGAGAGGCAGAGAGAGAAAGAGAGGTCTTTCATCTGCTGGTTCACTCCCTAGTTGACCACAGTGGCCAGAGATGCACTGATCCAAAGCCAGGAGCCAGGAGCTTCTTCCAGGTCTCCCATGCGGGAACAGGAGCCCAAGGACTTGTGCCATCTTCTACTGCTTTCCCAGACCACAGCAGGGAGCTGGACTGGAAGTGAAGTAGGGAGGCATGCAGGCTAAAATTGATTAGATTTGTGAACTGGAAGACTACGCCTTTGCCACTCCCCTGTGTGACCTCATGTCCCCTACCTGGCCACACCTGGGTGCCCACCAGCCAATCAGGTTAATTAACCACTCCCCTTTGGAAGTGGGTTAAAAGCCTGGGACACAGTGTGTCCTCCATTCTCTTCTTCCCTGGCCTCCTGCCAGGAGGGGGCTTGCTGCAGCCCTGCACCTCCAGGGCGCATGGCCTTTGGGCCATGTGCTCTAGGCTTCCTGGCCTAGACATTCATCCACGTGGCTGGTTCCTGGTGCTCGGCATGAGCCCTGATTTACCTCTCTCTCTTAATAAAGCTCTCACTCTCCTATGCATCTTTCTCACTAAATAAAGCTTAAAATATACCATGCTGCCTCGTTTATCTGTGCCGGTATTTAGAATTCTTCTCTAAATATTAGGCAAGAACCCTCTCAGGCTTATTAATATTGGGGATTTAGTAATAAGCCCGTGGTGAAATCATATGGCACTCCAAATTCCAGTAGCATACGTGGTACCCCAGATAGCACTTCTGGGTAACTTTAAGGGGCCACATGGGTGTGCAAATTTTAAGGGGTCATGTCCGATTTCAGAAGTGGAGCAGCCAGGACTCGAACCAGCGCCCATGGGATGCAGGCACTGAAGGTGGCAGCTTTACCTGCTATGCCACAATGCTGGCCCCAATAATTTCTGTAAATGTATAGAGTTCACCTATCATCTTTGTAATTTCTAAAAATATGTTTAAAATTTGAGGTCCACATTCTTTATGAATGACCCTTTACAGAATTCTTAGCAATCTACATGCTTTATATATTTTATTCTTCCTAATTTTTCCCCTGTTCTACTTGGCAGAGGGTCAGAACTTGTCAAATGCTGACAACCAGATTTCTTGCTGCCCAGTTTAGTGCATCTTTGGCTTTTCTTTCTTCAGTGCCCTCAATTCTGATCACCAAATATTATTACATCTTCTTTACCGTGTCAAATTTTTTGAATTTATTATCTCTTCACAAAACCTAGGCCTGAAATTCTTCCATGACAGTAAGTGCTTTGGATGAGACTGACTTCACTGAAATATGCATTATCTTTTTATCATTTAGAGTCTCTTAAACGTAATTTCAGGGGACAGCACTGAAGCATAATGAATTAAGCCACCGCCTGCAATGCCAGCATCCCATGGCAGAGCCGGTTCAAGTCCCGGCTGCTCCACTTCCAATACAGCTCCCTGCTAATGTGCCTGGGATAGCAGTGGAAGCAATGGAAGTGCTTGGGCTTCTGTACCCAATGTGGGAGACCCTGGAGATCCTGGCCCCTGGCTTTGGCCTGGCCAAGTCCTGGTCACTGCTGCCACTTGGAGAATGAACAAGTAGAAAGAAGATCTCTCTCTCTCTCTCTCTTTGTAATTCTGCCTTTCAAATAAATAAAAAAGTAATTTCAAACATCAAAGTTTCAAGTTATGAGAAGCTAAATGTACATATATAATAGTAAATCCTGGGAATAACAGAAAGATAATGATGAGGATATATTTTTACCTGAGAAATAGCAAAAAGAAAATGAAATTTTTTAGGTATAAAATCTTTTGGGGATAACTATACCATAAGGTACATAAAGTAACACTTTAATATAACACACTTAAAATTAAGTCACCTATGAACTGAAATATTCTGAAACCAAAGTTTGCATTGTAATATTTCACATTTCTTTACTACAAATGTTCAAAATACATAGTGGTTTGAAAAGAGATCACAAAAAGATATTTCCAAGTCCCAACCTTTGGTATCTGTGATTGTGATTTTATTTCAAAATGGTCTTAGCAGATATAATTAACTTAAAGATTTTAGATGAGATCAACCTGGATTTAGTGTTGGCTTTACATCTAATAAACTCCTCATAAAAAGAAAGGTGAGGGAAATTTGAGACACAAAGAGGAAGCCACGTGAAGATGTGGGCAAAAGTAGGAATTATGCAGTTGCAAGTGAAGCAGCCCAGGACTGCCAGCCCCCATGAGAAGCCAGGAGGCCAACAAGGAACACATTTCTTCTCAGACTTTACAGAGGGCACTAACCCTGCCGAACACTGATTCTGGACTTCTTGACTCCAAAACTGTGAGAGAATAAATGCTACTTTTTTTAAGTCACCACAATTTTGGTACTTGCTATGACAGTTCTAAGAAGCTAACACGGGGCCAGCGCTGTGGTTCAGCAGGTTGAAGCCCTGGCCTGAAGCGCCAGCATCCCATATAGGCGCTGGTTCTAGTCCCTGATGCTCCTCTTCCAATCCAGCTCTTTGTTATGGCCTGGGATAGCAATAGAGGATGGGCCAAGTCCTTGGGCCTCTGCACTCACGTGGGAGATCTGGAAGAAGCTCCTGGCTCCTGGCTTCAGATCGGCGCAGCTCTGGCCATTGCGGCCATCTGGGGAGTGAACCAATGGATGGAAGATTTCTCTCTGTCTCTACCTCTCTCTCTAACTCTGTCTTTAAAAAAAAATAAAAAAAGAAGCTAACACAATGTGATTTTTATATATATTTATACATTTTCATTTCCCAAACCTGAAAAAGGACTTTCTGGACCACTAAAACAGAAATCTCATGAATGAGAATACTTCAAAATGTCCGTGGAAATGGAATTCAAACATACATTTAGTTTGGTGCAAAAAGGTCCATGCATGTATGATGGTTCTTCAAAAAGCTTCATAAAATACATACTATGAAAAAACTGTTTAAGGACTCCAAAATTTCCTTGTATCAAAATCAACTTATATTTGAATTCCATTCTTCCATGGATTTTTTGAAGCTGTCTCTCTGCTCATACAGCAGAATAAAGAGGCATATAGAAAGGAATACGAACACTAAAAAGTTTAGAAAAGAGTCGACTAAACTAATTGCTGTATGAACCAGTACATACAGTAAAGTGTATTAAAGACTATATTCCAAGAGTTAAACTGGCAGTTTCTATTCTCAGTTCGCTCACTTTTTTAGTTATATGAACTTGGACAAGGCATAGTAACTTCTATGAGCCACAATTTACTACCTCATTGATATAACTTTAAAAAAGTGCTCCTTCATTATACAGTTGTGAGAAAGAATTGTTTAAAACTTTACACACAATCTATGTTTAAAACTTAACACTTTTGCTGTGTTAAAAAAACTTTACACATTTTTTGATATACAATAAACTTAAAAGAAATATGTTAGAATTAACTTTTCATAACTAATTACCTAAAACTTGATCCTTTATGCCAAATATAAATTTCCATGAGATTCTTTAGAAGCTAGCCTGGTCTGGTCTCTTTTCTCCAGGAACAGCTGCTCTGATTTTAGTCTCACCCACAAAACTGATATTAAAAAATTTTCCCCAATTAGGAAACAGCTATCTTCTATATGTAACTGAGTTCAATATTCACTTCACTAACACAAAGCATGAAGGGCTTCTTGTCCTAAGTTATACTTAATTTTGTTCCACTCTTTCTCAAGTGACTATGTCCTGAAGGCAGTCCACTACCTCTCTTGGCGCCCATGACTCTCCATCATTCTAATACACAAAAACATTTATGCAAACCTCTGTGCTGATCTTTTTAGGATAATCAATGTTGAGAGACACCTGCACAAAGTTCTTTTCACATGAATACCTATCATGTGAACAGTATTTCAGAGTACATTCCACACTGGAACACTGGAGCATTCTTTTCCTGATAAAAGTCAATTCCCTATAAACAACGTGTTCACTGCTGTGCCGGCACTGTGGCGTAGAAGGGCAAGCCTCTAACTGCAGTGCCTTCATCCCATATGAGTGTATCAAGTCCCTGCTGTTCCACTTCTGACCCTGCTCCCTGCTAATGTGCCCAAGTCCTTGAACCCCTGCCATAAATGTGGGAGACCCAGAAGAAGCTCCTGGCTCTTGGCTTAAACCTGGTTCAGCCCAGGCCATTGCAGCCATTTGGAAAGGGAACCAGTGGATGGAAGATCTCTCTCACTCTCTCTACCTCTCTCTCTCTCTCTCTCCTTCTCTTTCTCTGTATCTTCACCTTTCAAATAAATAAATAAATAAATCTTCAAAAAAAAAAGGTGTTTACTGCTATTTTACAATATGGACACTGAAGTTTACGGAAGTCTAGTCAATTGTCTGTTACAATGCTATATTAGTCTTCTGTATAATGTTTATTAAGTATTATGCACAAGATATTATAGGATGGATGTCTTCCATCCAACTCATTCTGTCTCTCAACCCATAAAGACAAAGAGAATAAATGAATAAATGTGTCAACAAAACGTATTGATAAGGCATGATCTAAACAGCGAGTCTCTGAAAATTCACTGGCAAAGGTAAAGCCTAAATTTGCATAAGCCTAACGACTACATTTCATATAAAGACACTTTATTTATTTATTTGGCAGGCAGAGTGGACAGTGAGAGAGAGAGAGAGACAGAGAGAAAGGTCTTCCTTTGCCGTTGGTTCACCCTCCAATGGCCACCGCAGTCAGCGCGCTGTGGCCGGCACACTGCGCTCATCCGATGGCAGGAGCCAGGTGCTTCTCCTGGTCTCCTATGGGGTGCAGGGCCCAAGCACTTAGGCCATCCTCCACTGCACTCCCTGGCCACAGCAGAGAGCTGGCCTGGAAGAGAAGCAACAGGGACAGAATCCGGCGCCCCGACTGGGACTAGAACCCGGTGTGCCGGCGCCGCTGGTGGAGGATTAGCCTAGTGAACCTCGGCGCCGGCCTAAAGACACTTTAAGCCAAGTATCTGCTCTTAAGGTGATATTGAAAGGAAATTGCTCCTAAAAGTGTATAGTGGTACCGTAAGAGAAAAAGCCTTTAAATAGAAAAAAAAGGAGGGGGGATAATAGTTTTCTCCTATTTGTAAAAAAAAAAAAAAAAAAAAAAGCAATCATCATTAGGTAAATAATAAGTTAAATATTCTCAAGAATGAATGACCATTTTTACCTACATAAGGAATAAAAGAGAAATTTTCTTCACTGGTAGTCACCATTAAGATGATTACACTCAACTGGCATGTCAATGAAAAAAGAAAACAAATTCAGCTAAAATATAATGGTAATCTCTAGGAAATAAAATGGGCAAGAGTTAAGGAAGATGCAGAATTTTAACAAAAAATGAAGAGATATGGAGAGAAGGGGAGGATGGAAAGCACTTCAGAGAAAAGCTACATTTTTAATAACTCTTCTGAAACCAGCCTGGCACATCTACTAGACAATTAGGAGTGATGATAATTACAAACATATTTTAAACTTACTTTTGTACAGCTATTAAGAAGCAATTACATTTCGGAAGACTCTTCTCAGATGCAGTATATTAGACTCATAAAATCTGGCTATGTACTTTATTAAAAGAATATTTATTAAATAGGCATCATAAACTTCCCTAAAAATGAATATATGTTTAGGGATCTAGTTAATAATTGGAGATTTCAGCTTCATTAATGATGAGGATCTTAGTGAGAAAGGAATTGTTCAAGGTAATGTCTCAGGGAGCCTAGACAGGTCTTCAGTCTAGGAGGAGTGCAGCACCATTCTACAAGATACCATTATTTAAGTAAGTAAGACCACAGAGAAGCTTCCAGAAGAATATAACTGAGAAACTAGCGCATTTCCCCAAGAATGCAGAGGGTGAAGCAGGCCTAGATATTAAGAGAAGTTTGCAAAAACGAATTGTGAAAACAAAAAATGGAAAATGGACTTTTGAAATAAGCAATTTTTACATCTCCATGTCAATTGGGCCACTAATTAGCCCAAGAATTTAGAGCTGAGATCAATGTCATACATCTAAAGCTTCTGAGACACACATATTAAATCTCGCTGTCCCTTACTTTTAAGTTCAGGACATTGACACTGAGTTCTCCAGTTAAACAATAGACATGGATTATAGTTAATTTAAGTAAAAAGATATTTATGAAGGATATCGGAAACCCATAAGCATTCCAACACAGTTAGAGATCTAGGAACAGTACTGAAGTAACATTGTAAAACAGGCATTGGGTTCAACACTGCTTTCCTAAGCAGGTATATTCTCCAAAGTCCACTTTGCTATACAGGATCTGGACACCAGACTCTGTAATAGAAATTCTGCTATTGCTGCCCCTGTCAGCAAAGTGCATCTGCACCACCCTTGCCAGAATTGATTCCATGGTACCTGTTTCTTGTCACTAAT
Source organism: Sylvilagus floridanus (assembly GCA_949820135.1). Taxonomy (NCBI): domain Eukaryota; kingdom Metazoa; phylum Chordata; class Mammalia; order Lagomorpha; family Leporidae; genus Sylvilagus; species Sylvilagus floridanus. The sequence continues at coordinate 131,263,135 of OX463236.1, read as the reverse complement.
TTCCAATTCAAAGTCTTTCCTGTGTACATTTGATTGACAGTACCTGGTTCATATGCATATCTCTTACATGCAAAAGAACCTGGGGAAGCAAATTTCTGACTTTTATTCTGGGAAAGTGCTCATAAGGAAAGATTTCTTCAGACACATGAAAGATATCAGAGATGTTGAGAGCAAGTATCAAAGGTGTCAAACGGTATCAAAGTTATGAGAGCAGTGTCATGGATTTCCCTAGAGTATGTGCACATCAGTGTCTGACAGAGTCTCTACTACTGATCTCAGTCCATATCTGGATCAGACCTCACCTTATCTCCCACTACTGTCCTCTACCACCTGCACTGGTCTTTACTGGTGGTTCCTCAATAAACTACGCTTTTGCAGCTATACAAGTTCCGCTCCTGGGACTCCCTCTGCTTTGAACTTTACAGTCCCAGATTTGTTCCTGGCTGAATTTCACTTCACTCTCAGAACTTCACAGACTGCCTCATCTTGCGTGTCCTCCACCACACCCAGGCACATTCTTCCTTACCGCACTATTCTACTTGCTTCACAACGCTGACAACAGTCTGCTTTTGTTTATCTTGGTCCTAACCTGCGAGAATGTAAGCCATGTGGAAATACGCACTCTGTCCTTCCATTTTGCGGCTGTCTCTTCACACCTAGAACAGTGTCTGACACTGTCCAGTTCTCAAATATACATTGCTTATTGAATGAATAGGCCCATTCTATTATTGTGGAGGCTAAAGCAGAGAGGTTCAGTGACTCATACACAGTCACACAGTACAGGGGTGTCACAGAGCAGCCATTTGTTTTCCAGGAAAAGAGTGATGTGAGAAGCCTCAGCTACTTAGAGAAAAGCAGCAGCGGGTCAGAGCAGAAAGGACACTGTCTAGGAAATAACGCATGAGCTCTACATTCTATATTTTGAGTTCAAATTTGTGCTCCCAAATCTAACATAAGTTTAAGTCTCAAAGGATTTTTCAGAGAATTAAATATGAACACACAAAAAAAGAGCTTCTTGTAATACAACAAATACCGGTGACTCATAACTGGAAGCTATAAAAATTATCGTGAATTTATGAGCAATGATATCCATATCTGGGTTCACAATCTCTTAATAATTTACCAATGGAGACATGGCCTTCATATCATCTAAATCAGAGAATTCTTATGTATAAAATTAGAGTGTTCTCACCTTCACGAAACTAAAATGAACTGTGGATCTGCTCTATGACTGGCATATGTTATATACAGGGTGAAGTCTGTAGATTTCTTTCTAGTTAGTAACACTGAACATGTCAATCTCTTTTTGACATTTCTGAAGATTATCTTATCACTGTAGAATAAAGTCAAAGAGTCACTCCTTTCATTTATTTCAAAGCACTGATAGAGTCAAACATGGTGCAAAGTACAGGAAGCATTGAAAATAACACCTGCTTCAACAAGGTACTAGAAGAGAAAACAGACAGAAGTAGACAAAAAGAAAATTAGCAACAATGTCTCATATGCTAAAGCTACAGGAAATCTGAGAAATTGTACCTAACCTAGACTGCATAAATTAAAGAGAGCTTTTTAGGAGAAATGATGCTGAGGAGAATCCTAGCTGAAGGAGGATAAGAATGAGCTAAACAGAAAGGGTCAGACAGGTTCAGAAATTCCTTGCAGAAAACCAGCATCTGCACAGGCCCAGCGGAGAATCTACGCCTGCTTTAGAAAACTGGAAAGTAAAGAGAAAACAGGGCCACAACAGCCCCAAGAAAAGAGATGTTCAAATCTGAGCCTGACCCTAACCCTTTCCAGGAGCACGAACCCTAGAAATGATTAATTTCCCTTAACTACTCTGCTTTCCCTAGACAAGAGAAAAAAAGTCATCCATAAGTATATTATTACCTTTGTAGTCTGGTGGTAATCCTCAGTTTTGAGTTACAACTTATGATATTTTTAAATCTAAATATATGTTGAACATCATATCTTCAGTGTTAGATATCATTGCTCAGATCAATCCCTTTTATATTAGCAACTCCTCTTTAAGGAATCGTCCCTTCTGTCTTCCTCTGTGCCTGAAATGCCTTTGAGTCACCTTCCATTGGCAATCTTCTCTCAAGTCCTCCAAGCAGCATTTTTCATTTCCCCCTAAAAAGTGACAGCATTTCCTACACTACTTTTATTACAGCTCTTAGCAAAATGCCTTTTCATAAGTTTCTTTTTTTCTTTCTAGATTGAGCTTCTGGAGGGAAGGTTTTGATCTTTGTGTAGCAAACATGATCTTCCCCCCTACCCCATAAACATTTTTAATTTTAGAATGGCTTTAGAATTACAGAAAAGCTGCAAAGGCAATGCAAATAGTCCCTTGGGGATCCTTTTAAAATTCAGATTGTAATGCAGTAGGTCAGCTTCCTAAGCAGCTTCTATCTGATACAAATGCTGGCTGCCCAGACACCATGGCTTGGAGACCACAGTTTTGGTGAGGTCTGAGTGTCAGACACTTTGGGGCAAAGCTGCTCAGTCCTCACAGCAAATTGGAATCACCTAAGAAGGTTTCCTTGGTTTTGTTTTTAAATTCCAATGCCTGGGACTCAATCCTAGAGATTCTAATACATTTCCTCTGCACAGTCCCAGGAATCTGTTTTTCAAAAAGCTTTTTTAGGTGAACCCAATGTGCAGCCAGGGTTGAGGATCACTCACACCCTAGAAATTCTCCACGTCTTCCTTTACAGAACAAAAATAACTGTAAGTAGCTGAGAAGGCCTTTCTGGGAAGAAATGACACAGTAAAATGAAGCACTAAATCCAGCATATCCTCCTAGAGTGCTACAAATGTTAATTACAAATTAATATGCTCAGTCACTTCAGACATGCAAAAGGATATGCAAATCTAAATTTCACATCAATAAACCTTTGGGAACATTCTTCCTAAACTCTCTTTCTAGGGTTAAACTGTCCTCAGATCTCCAACTGTCAAGAAAACATTTCAAAAGGGCAAGGAGTTCAGTGTTAGGGTGGGGTCACTAGAAATTCCCTAGTCTTAAGGGAATGTGGTCTGAGCATCCTTTGATTAATTCAACAGGCTTTTTGCAGCTGAGTCTGGAATACAGGGAGTCCCAGCCTGTGTGGGACAGAAACTGCTTTGTATGGGGACAGTCCAAAGTGTGGCTAGTTGAGTCTAAGCTGCTTATTATAGAACAATGAGTGACCACATCTGAACTGCAGCTGGTCTTAAGAAGCCATCTCTGCGAATCATCTGGTTTAAACCACTCTTCATAGACTTGAGGGCACAGCTCCTAACGAAATTCAGAGTGGCAGTACTGTCATTAAGATTCAAGCAGGAGGAGAGTAGCAATTGTAAAACACTGTCTTCTACATTCGCTTCTAACATACAACCCCTTCTTCAACCACTAGGAGTACGAAAGTCACTACTTTCAGCAAGACTGAAAGTTAAAGATGTGTCTTTTTCCCTAAAGTTAGCAGGTTCTTGATTAGAACAGAGAAGACAGAGTTTACAGACCGAAAAATCATATGTTTGGGCTGGAATGCAGGTTACGCTGCTGCTTGGGACACTCACATAGTGTATCCGAGTGCCAGTTCAAATCCTAGCTATGCAGCTTCCAATCCAGCTCCTTGATAATGCATCCTTGGAGGCAGCAAATGATGGTTCAAGTGCTTGGGTCCCTGCCACCGACACGGGTGATATAAATGGAGTTCTTGTTTCCGGCTTCAGCCAGCTCAGCACTAGCTGTTACAAACATTTAGAGAGTAAACCAGCAGATGGAAGACAGTCTGCCTCTGTCTTTCAAAAAAATGACAATAAATGTTTATGAAAATAAGTAATATAATATATAATTACTACCTCCTTTGAGTTACAAAAGAGCAGATACAAAAAGAATCAATTATGTAATAACAAATAAACATATTTGCCCAAAATATTGTTGCCTACTTCAACAGCTGTAATACTACTTCTAATCCCTTGCCTTTAAATTTTTTTAAAAGGAAAAGATTTATGTATTTGTAAGGCAGAGAGACATATTTGTTAAATAAAAGTTAAAAAAAAAAGAAAGGCAGGGCGGGGGAGGGAGAGAGACATAGAGAAAGAGAGCAAGAAAGAGAGAGAGAGAGAGAGCAAGAATGAGAGAGAGAGACAGACTTCCATCTGTGGACTCAACCCTCAAATGGCCACAACAGCCATGTCTGGGTTAGGCTCAAGACAGGAGCCAGGAACATCATCCTGGGCTACTACATGAGTGGCAGGTGCTGAAGTACTTGAACCATCTTCTGCTGCCTTCCCAGGTGCAACGGCAGGAAGCTGTATTGCTGAATCAAGAATGGTCCAGCCAGAACTCAAACTGGCACTCAGAGATAACATTCTGGTGCCACAAGTGTGGCCTTAACCCATGAACCACAGTGCCAGTCACTCTGTCAGAACAGCCTGCTAACTCTTCTCACCACCTCTTGTCACCTCCTCTAATCTGTGTGTCACACTGCAGCCACAATACAAGGAGATTTCAAAAGTTCATGGAAAATAGAGTTCAAAGAGAAGTCTATTTTGGTTCAAAAATATACTTTTTTCATTATATGCATTTTCTATGCACTTTTTTTTTTCAAAACAAGAGACACAGAGAGTGGGAGGGGGAGAAAGAGAATGTTCCATTTATTGTTTCATTTCCAAAATGCCTGGAACAGCCAGGGCTGTGCCAAGCAGAAGCCAGGAGCCTGAAACTCACTCACAGGGGAGGCCAGGACCCAAGTACCTGAGCCAATACCCACTGCCTCCCAGGAAGTGCATTAGCAGGAAACTGGACCAGAAGTGGATCTGGGACTAAAACTCAGGGACGCAGATAGAAGATGTGGGCATCCCAGGCAATGATTTAACACCTGCACCAAATGCTGAACCTTCCATGTACTTTTGGAAGACTCCTCATAAAATGCTGATCAAAATGCATACCTTAATTTTCAAATTCCTTACAAATGTGTATAAAATTCTCTAACACTGAAGCATGCCAAAAGTTAAATCATATTATACAAACTATTTTGCAACTGAACTTTCCATTTCACAGTGTTTTGTGGTGAGTTAAAATAACCATCTATAATCACATGAAATTTTTGTTAAAATGTAGACTACTGGACTCTATTTCTGATCTGTTGAAGCAACCCTTGCATATAGAGAATTGGAATATACATCTTAACCTTCTAAATGATTCTTATGTGTGTTAAACTGAGAGCCACTAACCAAAACAGTGTTTTCAAATCACTCCGGTAAAATGATCCACAAGTGGTGGTTTGAAAAATATTTATTTTGGCTTCACAAAAGAAAGCACAAGAGTTGCTACAAAGAGGAATAGGTTGCCATCCCAGTTGATGAGCCCCTGGCACTCTGCAAATAGATTTTGGAATAACTAGTCTCAGCAATGTGGTGGTCATTCTGTATCAGGGAAGAGACTGAAACAGATAATTTCTAAGGTCTGTCTCAACTGTGAGATTCTAAAAGTCTACAATTAAAGAATATTATGACTAAATTTTATTTCAGAGGCAAAAATAAAAGCTACCTGGGAAGATAGTTATGAAACTGGCTGAATATATTTTGTAGACAGTCATTCAGTGGTAAGACAGCTCTCAACGTGATGCTGTAGTTAGCAAGGAGGAGCTGAGATCACCAGCCTCTCCCTGCAGCCCAACCCCCGCTACTCAAACCCCTCCACTGCCATGCAGCAGAAAAACACAGCTTCTATCAAACTGAAACTGCTGGACAGAACTAGGTCCAGCCAAAAATAACCGCCACGGCAGCCAGCTGCACTCTCATTATGACCTTCAGCTAATTATAAGGTCATTACAATCAGATTATCATGATTGACACCTTCACTCACATAATGCAACTGATGCCATAATACTTCTGAGATTTCAAAAGCAGGCAAGGTGAGGCTGGCATTGTGACACAGCAGGTAAAGCCACTGTCTGTGATACTGGCATCCCATATAGGTGTCACTTTGTGTCCCAGCTGCTACACTTTTGATCCGCTCCCTGCTAAAGACCTGGGAAAAGCAGTAGAGGATGGCCCAAGTGCTTGGGCCCCCAGTACCTATGTGGGAGAACTGATGAACCTCCTAGCTCCTGGCTTCAGCCTGACTCAGTCCTGGTCATTGCAGCCATTTGGGGAGTGAATCTCTCCCTCTCTCTCTGGAAGTCTTTCAAATAAATAAATAAATCTTTAAAAATAAAAGAAGGGCAAGGAAGTGGGTGGTACTCAAGCCCCACACCAAATTCCATCCTTTATGATTATTCAGTTAATCATCACCCTAGACATAACCCCTTATGCTTTCAGATCAAATAAAAGGATGAGCCCAAATTTCATTGAGGGCAGCTCTCTCTTTATGCCTGTAATCCTTCTTGAATGCAAATTAATATTGGTCCTCTGCTAACCTTTACCTACAGTTCATCTTCAAATTCTTTCCTGTGTCAGACACAAGAACATAGACCCAGCCACCCTGACACAAAGTCTGACAAAATCCTTGCAGATAATTAATTGAAAAGTTTTATTTTCTAAAAAAAGTGATCTTTACAAGAGTTTTCACTGGTGTTCCCATGCTTCAAAAATGTCTTCCTTGTTAGCATAAAAACAAAGCAAGTAAAACGTAAAGGCTCAACAGAAACAGAGTGAAGAATCCTGGCATCTTTGGTGTATCTGGCCCACTGTGACCAGTGGAGGGGCTGTGTAACTAAAAACACCAGTAATCCAATGTAACCTTTTCATTTTCAAACAAAGAAAAAGCTTATAGAAGGTAACCTTTATAAATTAACATGGCCATTAAGTGACAAAACAGCTATCCTAACCAAAAACCTATAATTCTGACTCTTAATCTAGTGTTCTCAGTAATAAAGACTTCTTTACTATTATAAATTGAATTCTATTCAAAATACTAAAAAGTTAGAAATAAATCACAGCTAGCCCAACTGTTTTTATACATGTAAAGATGCCATATTGTAAATAAATGCTTGAAAATAATTGCATTTTACAATTAGATTGACATTTCAAAGACAGCTACAATAAAGCTTCTTTTGTTCTCTTCTGAGTTATAACCTAATTCCCTTTTTGGCAGGAAAATCAGTGATCATTCTTACTTTCTGAAATTTAAACAGAAATGCTTTCAAAAAAGAAAAATAATATTTTCAAGCCTAGTTCTTGTGTTATACACACTTAATCTAACTATGAGTGTACACAGACATGTCAGTATTTTAGTGGATTTGCACTGCTCCCAAAAGTAGGCAGGAGTGACACATGGAAGCTTGTCATCAACTCTAATGACTTCCAATTTTACAGTAAGTATATAAGTATCTTCTGACTTCATTCCACCTCTGTGACATAACTTCCTCCAACTCCCCCACTTGCTTTCCTCCTTCCACCAGCCATCTATCTTGCTGTCCATCCAACATTCCAAAAAGAAATAAAAACTTCTAATTTTCTATGCAAGAGGCTCCCTCCCCACACATTCCCATGGGCTTTTTCCTTACCCCCGTCATATTTCACTGATAATGTCAACCAGCCACAGAGGCACTCTTACACTAGCATCTCTGTCAGTCAGGCCCTAGGCAATGGTTGCCACACTAAAAATGAGATAATTGACAGAGTTCCATAAAAGGATCATTGATGAGGATGTAGTAAAACCAAGAGAAAATAAAGAATTTCCGGGACAGCAGTGATAGGGTCACTGCCACTCCCAACTTTGAAAGAATAAGAGGGAGGCAGGATACTGGAAATCATTTAAAAAGCCCAATAGTAAAGACCGCCTTAAGAAAAAATTGCTGATGATTGGCAGAGGACAGCAAACACCCTGAGGCACCTGGTAGAGAAGGGAGCCTAGAGAATAAATACCAGGAACTCAGGCTTCTCAGCCCTCAGATCTCAACACAAGGGGCTTACTAACATAATCCATATTGGTTGCAGACAGCAGAAGGGAGAAGTGTGGAGAATGGATCTGGAGGAAACAAAGATACTCAGCTCACCATCTCCCTCTATTTCTCTCTAGTCTCCTTACCTGGTTTATTTTTTGTCCATAACGCCTAACATTATCTCACATGATATTTATTTTGTTTATCTGCTTGTCTCTTTCACTAGAATATTAGCATCTAAGGGTATGGACTTCTTTTTAATATTTATTTATTTATTTATTTGAAAGGCAGAGTTACAAAGAGAGAGAGAAAGAGAGAGAGGTCTTCCATCTTCTGGTTCACTCCCCAAATGGCCACAACAGCCAGAGCCGGGAGCCAGGAGTTTCTTCTGGGTTTCCCACACAGGTGCAGGGGTGCAAGGACTTGGGCCATTTTCTACTGCTTTCCCAGGTCATAGCAGAGAGCTGGATCAGAAATGGAGCAGTCAGGGTTCAAATTTACGTCCATATGGCATGCCGGAAGTGCAGGTGGCAGCTTTACCCGCTAAACCATAGCGCCGGCCCCAGCATGGACTCTTGTCTGTTTTATACTGTGTTCTCCCTTGTACCTAACACAGCACCTCTCATCTATCAGGAACTCAGACCAAAAAAATCAGCATCACAGAAAATATAACAGCAAAGAAGTAGGGCTGCAGCGAGGCATTAGGGATTCCAAATCTCTGCTCCGCTGCTTTGTAGGTGATTTATAAGTTGATTCAGATTTGTTGTATATCACAAACTTTCTGATTTTTTAAAGTATAAAAGAAAGTAATAAATACACTATATCCCAAAGGACAGGGAGTATTACATGCTTAAATATCTATCCTATACACCCACGTTCACCATGAATAAATCAAGCAAGGCCTCTCAGAAGACACTTCATCCCCCTGGCTCGAGGGGGATGAAAAACAAAACTGAAAAACAAAACAAAAACAGCTCTTGGAGGAACAGACATTAGTGGAACATCTGATTCTTTGGCTTTCTAAATTATTTGAGACATTTGGGAAATCGTGTGCAGCAATCAGAACAGCATTACTTCTTTATTATGACTTCCCAGGCTCCCCAAAGTTGGTGCAATTAAAAGAAAAGATAAAACAATAGGGCAGAAGAATAAACATCTGTTTTACTTGTGCAGACTGAGGAATTTATGTTGGTGGAGAATTTATTAACAAGTAATACTATCTGCTGATTCTAGTAGCAACTCCCAGGTCATCCCAGCAGGAAAGGCAAAATAGCAATCAGGGTAACATATCATTAGCAGAAACAGAAGTGGAAAACACCAGAAGGTAACTCTAGGAGATTCTCCCACACCCACTCTGTCTTTCCCTAGAAGAAGCTGTTTACTGATGACCCCTATATGTCCTAATTTCATAAAAGGGAAAATAGGAATATGCAAGATTGAGAGAAGACAGAGAGGGATGGAAACAGACAGAACTGCTATGAGGTTTTTGAAATTAACACTAGAACCATAACTTTACACACTCCAATAGCAGTCTTATATTTTAATCCTATTTCATACCTTTTCCTCTGAAAGGAAATCTAATATGTCACTATGATTGCCCTCAAACTGAAAAAATTACAAAAATACCCCAGTCTCTGGGTTGCTGATGGAAATGTGCACTTGGAACCTCATTCCATCAGCTCTCATTCAGGAGCAGATACAGGTACTATTATCTAAAGTAGGAGAGCCCTTTGAGCAAATAAATTTCTAAATACTATAAATTTAAATAATTACACAGTTACCACAAAGTCCAGGAAAATGATAAACGTTTTCAGATAATTACTATATAAGCTTCCATAAATTTTTTTTGGTGTTTTATTTAGTTCATACATGTTAGTTATACTGGCATATTACAAGGATTTTACAATATCTTTGATGGAGAGATTAGAAAGATAATTCAATCGTTTCTCTATCACAGTCCATGGAAGTTTTGTTGTGGATGATCTCCCTGTGTCAGGTGCTCTCAAGCACAAGCGTATCACAAAATGACCTACGGTCAGATACACATCACACTGGATATATGGGCTCGCTAGAAAACATAGGAACAGCAAAAGATTTGTGGAAGACATTCCTTTCTAAGGGCAGAAGAAATACCTTAATTATACATGCAGTAACTTTAAGCTGTATAATATTAGCATGACCATATGAAATTGCTAGTGTTCAATCATTTCTGACCTCCAAAAAGTGAGTTTCATATAGCTCATACTAATATACTCCCACTAAGCCCAATGAATGTATCTGCTCCTCAGCACTCCTTAGCCAGATTCCAAAATCCCCCATGTTGCTCTACTACATGTTGCACTAGGCAAAATGTGACAGCAGAGAATGAAAGACCGCAATGTTAACCTGGTTGTATTTCATATCCTTAATTGTAGCTTTATATATGATCATGAGTGTAACGCTCAGGGTCTTGCACAAAGCCTGGAAACAACAGGGCCCTGAAGGTTCAACCTCTTCTGCAAGGCCAATCCTATCACTGGAAGTTCTGTCATCTGAGCAGTCCTAAGGAAGCTTCTGAGAAGCATCAAGGAAAGTAAACACACTTCTCTCCCCCTGTCCCCCAAGAAATAGTTCGCACATGGTACAAAGAAATAATTACCAATTGATAGGCACAATCGGAGCAGATTCAAGTAATCCTGAAGAAAACGATGCAAATTTCTATGAAACAAAGAGTCCTTTGTGGGTGCAGGAATCTCATCCCCCCATCATTATTCCCTAGGCATTCATCAGTTGCATGTTCTGCACACGTGGCATCTTGCCCTCACGTGGGCACTTGTAAAACACAACACCCTCTGATAAAAATGGTCTCAACGCAAACTGTAAACTCACACTTTATCTAGAATCTGACACCAGGCTATTTGCTAACTGGCCCCTTGCAAAGAAATAGTTTTCTGGCCATATGGTTTTTAAATCTGACACGAAACACCACAAAGAGAACAGACTTCAGCTAGAGCTCTCAACTCATTTCAATAAGAATCGTTTTTTTTTTTTTTCTTCTGGTTTTCCAGATAAGTCTCTCCACAACAAACTGATGCCCGGTGTAGGCATACTGTTTATTTGCTGAATACTGCTGAGTCGGCTACACATTTCAGGGGGAACTGTGCTGAGTCCACACAATGACCACCATCTGTTGCAGAACTTCTGGGAACAGTGTCATCAGCATGAAGCATGGTGTCAGCCCTAATAATTAAAGGGCTGCTTTGGAAGCAAAAGTCAATAATGGAAACTTATTCCAGAAGGTCATTAACACTGGAATTCATTGCAAAATTGGAAAACACTGCTACATAAGGTGATTAAATAAAACTGTATCAAGTACCAACCATATTTATATTTCAAAAAATATCAAATATAGTAAGCATAGATTTTAGACTCAATTCAAACAAAACATCAGATATGCCACTTGCTGAGACATTGGCATTGATAAGAATAAGAAAAACAACAATAGTAATAAAACTGTCATTTATTAACTCTCACCTTAACTCAGTAAGGTAGGTACTATTATCTAAAAGGCAAACATTTTTAACCCTCTCAGCCTCATTAATTTTGTCTTATAACAAAGATAATATCACTGATTTTTGCAAGATTTTCATAAAAATTAGATATTATAGGTGGTGGATGCATGATATAATACCTATATACTAAAACATTACACTTTTAAAGTGGACACAGATTGTATACTTAATGAAATATGAAATCTTGCCTCAGTAAATATAACCTGACCTACAGAAAACCTGAAGCATCCCCTCTGATGAGCTGGAACATCACCATGCTGATTTCACAAATTTTTTTTTTTTTACAGGCAGAGTTAGACAGTGAGAGAGAGAGAGACAGAGAGAAAGGTCTTCTTTCCTTGGTTCACCCCACAAATGGCCGCTAAGCTCGGCTGGCGCACTGCACCGATCCAAAGCCAGGAGTCAGGTGCTTCCTGCACTCCTGTGCACTCCCGTGCCACAGCAGAGAGCTGAACTGGAAGAGGAGCAACCAGGACAGAATCCGGCGCCCCAACCGGGACTAGAACCTGAGGTGCCGGCGCCACAGGCGGAGGATTAGCCAAGTGAGCCATGGCGCCGGCCTTAATTTCACAAATTTAAGGAATAAGCTAAAAAATGAAACAAGCACAGCAGCTGAGTGGGGTACATGATCATTTAAATCCACCAGTACCTATTAAAAGGCTATTCCAGTAACACAGGAAACTTCAAAGAAAATAATAAAGCAAGTTGGTCTGGAACCATATTTTCAGGATACAGAATAGATAGTTATTATACCATTCTGTCATTTGGAATTGTGCATACACGTATAATAGTAAAATGAGCAGCAGAACAAAGCATTAGTCCAGACACTCAGAAAAGAAGAATCTCTGAAGAGTAAATGTGGAGAATCATTTATGTCCAGTACACAACTGTTAGACTGAAATCCACTTTTAACATAAAGGTGATGTCTATGTGCCAAGTAACAAGGTTACCTAGTGATCCCACCCCAAGCAATGCTATCCCTACAGTTCCTACCTTTCTCTCCATACACCATCCTCCCCTGTATCCTCTTCCCATCTGTCAAAACACCTCAAAGGCAGATAGGACAAAGAGCTTAGAAAAGCTCTAGAATATATTTTTGTCTCACCACTCTACAAGTTTCCATAGTGGTATTATAGATTAAACATAAAATAAATGATAGGTGGGCCCTGCGACACAATGGTTTAAGGGGCTGCCCACATCCCTCACTGGAGCGCTTGTCAGAGTCCCACTTCTGATCCAGTTCCTTGTTAATGTGCCTGGGAAGCAGTGAATGATAGATCAAGTATTTGAGTCCCTGTCACACCCAAGGGGCAGTTGGAGTTCTGGGCTCCTGGTTTCCACCTGACTTAGTCTTAAATGCAGGTATCTGAGTAACTGAATGGAACATACCTCTCTTTCCCTTTCTCTTCCTGCCACTCTGCCTTTTGAATAAATGAATAAATATTAAAAAAACCTACAGTCAGATAATAATTAGTAAAAATGGAAAAGTAAATTTACCAGTATACTCTATTTTATTCTTACCATCCAACAGAATAAAATACCTTGCTTAAATCATGAACATAACACCCAGGAATAAAGGAGTTAAGAGAGCTTACCAGAAAAAAGGCTCACCTTCAAAAATAGATACACAAATATTATACATACTACATACACATGTATGTACACACTCAAACACACATACACACACAAAGAAAGAGTGAAAACAAATGACAAAAAATGAGAATAGATATTTAAAAAGTTTAATGTAGGCAATTAATATTCTTTCTACTATTTTTGCAAATTTATACCAGATTTGAAGTTTTTCCAAATAAAGAGTTAAGAAGGCTGGCAAAAATATTTGGCCATAAAATAATACAAACTGCATGAAATTTCAAGTATTTCTTCACTGTAAGATTTGAGAAAATCACATGTGAGGGCAAACTATTGAAATCTTTACGTAATATGTACTAAACTGATCTTCTGTGTATAAAGAGAATTGAAATGAATCTTGATGTGAATGCAAGGGGAGAGGGAGCAGGAAAGGGGAGGGTTGCGGGTGGGAGGGAAGTTATTGGGGGGGAAGCCATTGTAATCCATAAGCTGTACTTTGGAAATTTATATTCTTTAAATAAAAGCTTTATAAAAATATATTTGGCCATAAAATAATACAAACTGCATGAAATTTCAAGTATTTCTTCACTGTAAGATTTGAGAAAATCACATCAATGATTACTATTATATTTACCTAAAGGAATTTAAAAATGTAGAAAAGTTACAGTCAACAAAAAATAGTGATTCCATACAAGAAACTGTTGTGTCTTCTCACTTGACCTTTAAATGTTAAATAGGAATCACTGACAGAAACAGCAAAGAAACTCAAAATAACTGAAGTTGGTGAGACATAAAATTAAACAGAATATGAAGTAATAACAGTCAAATTTTATTTGTCCTCCTTTTAGTAATTCAATTATATTCAATGTTGCCAGTCTGAAATATAATCAGTAATTACACTGCATTCTCTCAGGAGTCCACGCAATACTGTCACACATACATGTCATACTGTCTCATACATTTCTGGCACATTTAGATGCTCTCAATGCTCCCATGCTAGAGATTATCAAATTGATTTGGTATAATACACTTTAAGGATGTTCAGATATCTGCACTGAGATTTGGAAAATACATGTTAATAAAAGTTTCAGTACATTTTAGTTTTCTTTAGCATCAACACACTTGCTATTGATTTCACAGATTAGAAATGACCTATCACTTCTAAATGAATTCAATTTATTTAATCAATTAACTTACTTAAATTGCTTAAGTAAATTTAATCTGTTCACTTAATCAATTAAAATTATTTAAATTGCTTAAATAATTAAGCTGAGGTACAAACTTAAAGGTTCCTAAGTCACTGCAGTATCTTGAAAGTTCCACTTAAACAAGCACCTAATGAAGGAGGGAAAAATCCTTACGTGTCATTTAAAAGGAGACTCCTTGGAAAATCACTCTTCTTGTAGAGAAAGCATTGACAAGTCTGTTGGTACTCTGTATGTTCCCTAAGCAATGACTGCTAGAGTTTTAGTTTCAGAATTGTTCCCAAGAAAATGATTCTGGAGCATCAGAGACTTCAACAAATTTAATTAATGTACTGACATTCATCCATTTACTCATTTAGTCTGCAGTAAATTTTAAAAATGTACTCAGAATAATCTCAGGCACCTCAGTGCATCAGCAGCACAAAAGTTCATACTGACAGCATCCTTTGGATACCACCATATCTAACAATGAAATCCTTATTTTCCTATTTTTATCATTAGCCCTAAGGACTAAGTATAAGACAAATATACTTGGGATTACATTTGGCTATGCCATGCATAGTGCAATGTTCCACTGGGGCTACAGGAAAGGTAGAAAGCAAACTATTTTCTGCAGCAGCCTAACTTTGTGTCTTAATTATTTAAATTAATAAACCCTTTTTGCATATTCTACCTGCCAACATGCTGGGTATTTTCCTGTCTGGTAACTTTCTGCTCAGAAGATAAATCATAGAGGAGTAAACGATGGATACAACAATTTCCTTACTCCATTCCATAGCAATTTACCCCTAAAAACTGGAAGCCAGCATTAGGATTCATGGGTGACCACAGCTGGGTCTAAATGACCACTTTTAGTGAGTATATACAAAGTTGAAGGAAATGGGAAAGTGGTGATTAGTAAAAGCAATCTCTTTTCTCAACTCTGTACACACACACACACACACACAAACACACCCCTTCAGTAATTTCAATAACATATTTTCATTCAATTCCCACACACAAACCACATACTTTTTCTGGGTGGAGTGGAGAAGGAATTGATTTCTCTGTGGGTGGCAAAAACACTGAGATCCTTCAGGATATTATTTGAATAAATATTAAATAACAACTTTTTCAAAAATAAACAGTAAAGCATCCTTCAAACACATATTTATTGCCAACTGCAACCTCGTGTGCAAGGGATGGAGTCCCTAGAAGGTAAAAGAATCTACACAGGAACACATTTCCTGCTCAGAGCAGGCAGGGCAAAGCAGCTATCAGGTATGCCTGACTCTTAAAAGCCAGGTCTTTCCTCCCTGCTGAGATTTCAATCACCATAAAAAAGTAAAATAAAATGAAATGAATAAAAGCACATGAAATACGATGGCAATTCGTGGAGAACAGAAATACTACACCCTGTTGTGGAAGATTAAAGAATACTCCCAGAAGCTTAAGGCAAGACTCAAAATCCGGGTGAAGCTTGGAAAGGATTGTAGGTATTTACAGACAAGTGAATTAACATTGGTTCTCAGGGAAACTCAGTGAATGAGAAGAAAGGACAGGAAAAGCAAAGGTAAAATCTCCTAAGGGTACAATGATTGGCAGTTTGCATCCAGTGCGGAAGTAATGAGAACATGTAAGGACAGGGCAGATGGTGGAGGCAACAGTGAACAGACAAAAAGGTCTTTGACAAAAGGCAGGATTATGGAGGCTTTTGGCTGGGATGAAACATGACCAGAGCTGCAATGGACAAGTGTGAAAAAATACCAATGGCTAAGAAAAGACTTAAAAGAATTTCAAGCAATCAGACAAGAAGCACTGAAAGCCAAAAATCAGAGTCAGGGCAGAAGCAGTAGGAATGGAAATTGGCTGGCTCTCATGTACATCTCGGCCAGAAAGCCTACAATTTTAAATAAACGTGACCTTTCCTACCAAGAGCTAAGTGAAGGTATCATAGGAAACTTCAGTCAACATACAATTCCAGAATAAACCTCCATAAAACAGCTGAAAAAACAAAGGTAATGAAGAACTGCAGTGCTGTGAGACAATGAGAGACAGGCTCAGAAATACCTGGTAAAACAGCTTCAAGTTTGGACTATCATAGGCCACCAGCAATATTAAACCCAGCCACAAGCTATAAACTGTTTTTAATGTCATGCCAGAGGAGATGTAGAATTAAAGAATCTGGGACCAGCTCTCCTTTATTCTAAGATATTCCTAAAGTATATGCAGTGAAAAGCAGCAAAATGAGGTCACACTGTCACTTCCTTTGCAATCCCAACAGCCAACGTCAACCTCCACCCCATCGCCAAAGGAGTTTGAAGACATAAATATATTTTATTGATTGATATTCTAGCATTACTACTAGGATAGATATATTAGAATTATTACTGTTGTATGAAGATCACAGGGTATGAAATTTCAAAACAATGGAGAATTATTGATCAAGTGTGAGAATTATTGATCATGTATGATGATTCCTTTAAAATCTGAAGCCTCTGCAAATCAAAGGGAAAGTTTTACAATGCACAAATTGCTCCCTCAACTCAGGGCTAGGTAATACATCACAAATGATTTTAAAGTGATTCCTGAGTAACTTTACTGTATAGTTCAATGTGTACTGAAAAAAATATACAGAAAACCATTATGTATGTTCCTTTAAAATTAGTTAAGTTTTTAAAATGTTCATTTGAATAAAAATATTAAAAGACATCTGGTGCAGCAGTTAAGTCACTGCCTAGGATGCTCCCATCTTATATCAGACTGCCTGACCTGAGTCTCAGCTCCCCCACTTCCAATCCAGTTCCTGGTACTTGAAGCACTGGGAGGCAGAAGACAATGGCTCCAGAAGACAATGGCCCCTGCCACCCCATGGGGGACTCGGACAGAGTTGGAGGCTCCAGCCCAGGCTTGGTGAGTATTTGGGGAGTGAAATAAAGGATGAAAGAGCACCCTCTGCCTGTCCTCTCTGTCTTCAAATAAAATGAAAATAAATAGTAAAAGTTTTTTAAAAAATATTAGAAACTGTATAATTACTACCCAAATATCATGCAATAAAGACTTAAACATGAAAAAACATTTTTAGCATGACACTGTGCAGTTATATTTAATATCAATTTAGTGGCATATATTTTTATCAGAATATTCATTTCGGGCTGGCGCCACAGCTCACTAGGCTAGTCCTCTGCCTGCGGCGCCAGCACTTCCGGTTGGGATGCTGGTTCTCTCCCGGTTGCTCCTCTTCCAGGCCAGCCCTCTGCTGTGGCCCGGGAAGGCAGTGGAGGATGGCCCAAGTGCTTGGGCCCTGCACCCACATGGGAGACGATGAGGAAGCACTTGACTCCTGGCTTCAGATCTGCATAACTCCGGCCATAGCAGCCATTTGGGGGGTGAACCAACGGAAGGAAGACCTTTCTCTCTGTCTCTCTCACTGTCTAACTATCTGTCAAAATTAAAAAAAAAAAAAGATTTACAGATTAGTGTATTGAGAACAGTAAAGTAAATTGAGACATCAAAACTAATACAGTGCTTGAGCTTCGACTTGAAATCTTTACTTTAAAAAGTTGTAGGGGCAGGCACTGTGGCACAGCGGGTTAAAGCCCCAGCCTGCAGGGCCAGCGTCCCATATGGGCACCAGTTCGAGTCCTGGCTGCTCCTCTTCCGATCCAGCTCTCTGCAATGGCCTGCAAAACAGTAGAAGATGGCCCAAGTGCTTGAGCCCCCACACCCGCGTGGGAGACCTGGAGGAGGCTCCTGGCTCCTTGTTTCGGATCAGCTCAGCTCTGGCCATTGCAGTCACTTGGGGAGTGAACCAGCGAAATGCAAGACCTTTCTCTCTCTCTGGCTCTACCTCTCTCTATAACTCATTCTTTCAAATAAATAAAATAAATCCTTTAAAAAAAATGTTTCTAGGAAGGAAGTGATTTAACTACAAGTGGAAAAGCTTGAACTAGGTAATCCTTTTAAAATAGCCTATTATAGAAATTCCTTTTTCAAGTCAACAGGAAATTCATTAAAAGTGAATATATACTAAAGGTGGAAATTAGAATATTAAGTCTAAAAATATAACAAATCTCTTTGCAGCGGTCTAAATTTATCGTGAATGAGTTGGTTTCTTTTGGTTGTCTTTGGTACTTCAGGAGGAGAGCAGGAAGTTTTAAATTTCAAACATAAATGTATGTGAAAACACTTCCTAGATAGTTCAGAGGATAGGATTCTTATTACTAAAACATTTTGGGTAAAATATTAAAACTTTAGCTGATGTTATTTCCATTTAAACTAAAATGTACTAACATCCACATGAAAAGATGCATGTTAATGAGTGCTGTCTGGAAAAAACGTGCATCATTAGACTTTATGATGTGGCATCTGTTCTGGAAGGCCTGTGTTTATAACAAAATATGTTTTTCAGAAAACATGTTTACATGTCGATTTGCACTGCATTAGCCTAGCTGCATAGTTTTCAAGTACAAGAGACAAACTGCTGAAGGATCTTCTGTCAAGACATAGGAAAGAAAGTCAGATTTCAAATTACTGATCCTCACACAATCGAGCCCATTTCTTTTAATTTGGAGATTTTTTCTCTCAGCCAATTTTTTTTTCTATGCAAGTCGATTACATATATATGGAGTGAAGACTTAATAATGTTATATTTATATTCATTTCAATCATCCTGCAAAACAAGTTATGAACTGTTCAGGGATAGCTAGTTATTCCTGAAAAAAAGTCAGAAATAATTAGGAGTTTAGAAATGCTACTAAACCATGGTTCTCTACTGAGATGGTTTTGCCCCACAAAAGTTATTTGGCACCAGCTGGGAGTCTTTTTGACCTCAGAGGTATGTTTAATTTTTTAAAACACAAGGGGCTGGAGTTGTGGCACAGTGTGGTAAGCCTCCACATGCCACACTGGAGTGCTGCTCAAGTCCCAGTACCCTGCTTCCCAGTCAGCTCCCTCATCATACTCTCGGGAAGCAGCAGACGCTGGCTCAACCACCTGAGGTCTTGCCATCCACCTGGGAGACACAGGCGGAGTTTCTGGTTCTTAGCTCCAGGCTGGTGTAGTCCTGACAGTTGGGGGCATTTGGGATGTGACCCAGCAGATCTAAGATCTTTCTCTCTCAAATAAGTCAGTCAATCTTTAAAAAATGTTAAAAAATCATAATCAATGAAAGATCAATCTAAAGTCTGCTAGGCCGGCGCCACGGCTCACTAGGCTAATCCCCGGCCTGCGGTGCCAGGACTCTGTGTTCTAGTCCCGGTTGGGGTGCTGGTTCTGTCTGGTTGCTCCTTTTCCAGTCCAGCTCTCTGCTGTAGCCCGGGAAGGCAGTGGAGGATGGCCCAAGTGCTTGGGCCCTGCACCTGCATGGGAGACCAAGAGGAAGCACCTGGCTCCTGGCTTCAGATCGGCGCGGTGTGCCGACCGCAGCGCGCTGGCCATAGTGGCCATTGTGGAGTGAACCAATGGAAGGAAGACCTTTCTCTCTGTCTCTCTCTCTCACTGTGTAACTCTGCCTGTCAATAAATAAATAAATAAATAAAGTCTGCTAAGTGTTTACTCTATGGCTAATGTGAGAAATGCAATACAGGGATTATTAGTAAATGATCACAAACACCAAAACATTTTAAAAAGGAAAATGATTCTTGTATGAATGTATGTATGTATGAATCTAAAGTAACATGTCCAGCTTCATGAATGAACTGACTTTATGCAATTATTTTACACTCTTATGGATATTTCCCATTTCAAAGAAGTGCTATTCAAACAAAATTGTAGACCAACTGGGAGAGACTCACACCAGGCAGCAGTGGCAGCTAATCGGATAGATTTGTCCAAATAATAAAGTGACCTTCAGCTGTACAAGCAAATCGCTTTAATCCTAAAGAATGTTGATCTCCTCCAACCAAAGTGAAAAGAATGCACATTATGATCATATTTTTTCAACATCAAGATGTGCATCTTTGGAAATAGTTAGAATTTTGTGCTAAAATGACGCCTACTAAACCGTTAACCATTTTTTACCTTTAAGTAGTGTGGATATGAGGGAGGCATGAAGGAAGATACTCTTTTTTGCTTTCTGTGTCTTCAAAGTATTTGAATCCTTTATAGTGGGAATGCATTCAAGTATAATAATGTATTTTTGAAAGAATAAGCTTCCAGAAAACCAAAGTGCAAAAATTCTGTGATACACTGTTAACACATAACACAAATATCTTGTTCTACATGAGCTACACACTGTTTAAAGGTTACAGTAAAATATTTAATCATGCTCCCAAAAGGAAGTTGCTAATTAGAGAAATCCTACAGAGTTAATTTTATAGCTTAAAATATTTGTTTAGTCAAGCTCTTTGCTATGGCCTGGGAAAGCAACAGAAGATGGCCTAAGTGCTGTGGCCACTGCACCCGCAAGGGAGCCCCAGAAGCTCCTGGCTTCAGATGGGTGCGGTTCCAGCTGTTGTGGCCATTTGGGAAGTGAACCAGGGGAAGGAAGACTGTCCTCTCTGTCTCTCTATCTCTCTGTAACTCCACCTCTCAAATAAATAAATAAAAATTTTTTTAAAATTTTGTGTAGAAAAAAATCACTGATAAGTTTAAAAATGAATTACATATCCATATATGGATTTAGTGACAGAACCGAACAACTGAAGACCATCAGCAAACCAGTACTACTACTGGGAATTTTACCATGCTTTACTTTGATAGCAACAGAGCACTTAGGCCATCTTGAGAAACTTAAAAATTCTCTTAATAGTTATGTAAAATAATTATAAAACTACTGAGATGGATTTCATAAATGTTTTACAGCTTTGATGAGAGTTACCCTGATTCATTAAAATAACATACATTCATTAGCAGTAGTCAATGAATGGCTGAAAAACTATTTTGAATGTTCTCCGTTCTGCTTTATTTAATTCTAAGAAAAATTAACTGCATTTTGCTAAATTATGATTGATTTTCTTCATTTATTAACATCACTTTACAGAAAAAATTAATTAGAAGAAAAACAGTTATTTCATCAAAATAAGTTAGAGAGGGATCCTAAAGTTTTCTCACTCGTCAATTAAGGTAATTTATAATAAATAGCTAAATGAAATCTTGGCCAATGCTAAAGATTAGTTTTCCAAGATATAAAAATTGAACAATGAAAAGCTGGAAATGGAACATTTATGATTATAAAATCAATCTTTTTATAGGACTATAAACTTTAATTCTATTCTTAGAAAGACGTCTTTAATTTCATATAATATTATCTTTTATGCACTACACATATGCTATCATACAGAAAAGAATAACGC
Organism: Sylvilagus floridanus; assembly: GCA_949820135.1. NCBI lineage: Eukaryota > Metazoa > Chordata > Mammalia > Lagomorpha > Leporidae > Sylvilagus > Sylvilagus floridanus. Next base: position 131,241,641 of record OX463236.1, on the reverse strand, counting down.
AAGTCTACATAAGTATATACACCTCAATAAAAGTATACTCTGTGCTTGAGTCATATAGTCCTATGATTAAGGGATATTATTATGTATTATAAGTGAAATAAATGTCTTCCATTACTTTCCAAGGGGAGTTATCCATTAATATGACACCAACAAATAAATCAAAATATAGGTTTACTCCTCATTTTTCACCTGTATTAGCAAGTGGTATTTTTCACATAAACATTTTGACAGATTGTACTCTAATGTGGAAAAATAAATAAATGTTAAATACATGAAAAACAAGTCTATGTAATTATTTTAACAAAAATGTGCAAAAAAGGTTACTCTTAAATTTTGCTAAATGCATTTCTCTTCAGTTATCACCACTTCTTGGAATCTGCTTCCCAAATTATAAACCAGAGTACTTGGCAAATAGATTGTGTAAATTACTTTCATTTCCAGTACATTCTATAAAAACCAGCTTTTTAAATTTTGTTTAGCAGAAATATCCCAATTTGAACAGAAACATGCTCTTAGGACTACAGTCCTCATCTACATTTGCACATTTCTATAATCTTAAATAATCACAGAAAAAATAGACAGTGGAAACTTAGGTCATTCCTTCCTAAGCAATGAGAGATGAGTTAGTGAGGTGGCTGAGGCCACTGTTGCAGACCCAGGTAGCTTATGGTGCACAGCCTGGCTTATTTTCTGCTAATGTCTCTTAAATCAAAATTGATTTTTCTTTTTTTTTTTTTTTTGAAGATTTATTTATTTTATTTGAAAGGAGGCAGACTTACAGAGAGGCAGAGAGAGAGAGAGAGAGAGAGAGAGTATTCCATCCATTGGTTCACTCCCCAGATAGCTGCTATGGCCACAGCTGTGCCAATCCAAAGGGGCCTGGAACTTCTTCCATGTCTTCCACACAGCTGCAGGGGCCCAAGGACTTGGGCCATCCTCCACTGCCTTCCCAGGCCATAGCAGAGAGCTAGATCAGAAGTGGAGTAGCTGGGACCTGAACCGGCACCCATGTGGGATGCCTGCATCTCAGGTGGCAGCTTTACCTGCTATGCCACAGCACCGGCCCCTCAAAACAGATTTTTCCAAGTACTGGTCCTCATATACTGGACAGGTCAATGCAACAGTGTGTCCTTGTTCCAATTCAAAAATCTAACATTTTGAATTGCGTCCTTTTAACAGCTATTCCCAAGACATTTCAAAGTAAGCATCTGAGATGAAACACACTTTCTCTAAAAGAAACTAGATCTTGAAGTTGTTTCTTCATTCACTCATCAAATATTTGAATGCCTATTTCTGCTAGCATATTATACATTCTGAGTACATTATGAATCTCTAGAAATAAGGGAAAAAAACAGCAAGTGCTTGATCTTGTGGGACTTGTGGGACTTCCATCCTAATGGGCAAGAAAAACAAACATAGTCAATAATTATGTTATATAGAATGGTGAGCACTAGTGACAAAATTATAAGGGGATCATATGAGAAGTACCATGGTGTTGATTTTAAATACAATAGTAAGAATGGGTGGGGTGTGGGTGGCATTATGGCAAAGCAGATTAAGCTGTACCTGCAATGCCAGCATCCTTTATGTGGGACCTTGGGAAAGTTACTCAACACCCAGCAAGCCGAAGCCTTCACTAAAGAAAGAAAGCGATAAATGTAACTCCCAGGTCTGTCGAGAAGGTTAACAGATTCAATACAAGGAAAGAGTTCTGGGAAAAGCTGTGAGACATTGTGAGTAGTCACTAAAGCATAGATTTTTAAATTATTGATGCTAAAGTTTGAAAATGGTTATAATTTTTCAAAAAGAAAAGAGGAGGCCGGCGCTGCAGCTCAATAGGCTAATCCTCTGCCTGTGGCGCCGACACACGGGGTTCTAGCCCCGGTCGGGGCACTAGATTCTGTCCCTGATTGCTCCTCTTCCAGTCCAGCTCTCTCCTGTGGCCCGGGAGTGCAGTGGAGGATGGCCCAAGTGCTTGGGCCCTGTACCGGCATTGGAGACCAGGAGAAGCACCTGGCTCCTGGCTTTGGATAGCAGCCATTGGGGGGTGAACCAACGGAAAAAGGAAGACCTTTCTCTCTGTCCCTCTTTCTCATTGTCCACTCTGCCTGTCAAAAATAAATACATAAATAAATAAATAAATAAATAAGAACTAAGGATAAAGAGTATATAAAGCTTGGGGTGTTCCTTGAACTCAGTTTGACTCATATATGAACTAAATGTGCTCACAAATGAGCTTACTCTCTTGTGGGAACAGGGCAGGGTTGGAGGAGTTGAATATGAAGGAAACTATATATATAACTCCATAAATTGTGAGGATAAAAATAAAGGACACCTTTTCCCCCTTTCACAGAACACCAATGGGCCAGGAGGATAATAGCCTTGCATGGGAGAATCTTTGATTCTGGTATTCCAAGGTTAAAAAGTGCATCTCAAGTGCAAAGAAATTCTCCTGCAAGTACTACTTTTATAATACAGACTTCTGTGCACGAATCTTCTCACCCACCTCCAACATCACTTTATACAGACAGATAAGTTAACTCGATAAGGGCTATCCAGTTGGTATCAGGAACCAGATATAGTTTGAGAGAGTCAACAACTACTAAAATACACAAAAAATAACTCCCCACAAGGTTTTAAAAGAATGCTTTTGAGCACTGGATACAGGAATGGTATTTTATCAAGTTAATTTATCATTCTTTCATGTGTATTTTTGTTATTGCCCTTTATGAAAATTCAAAAGAAGAAAAACATAAGAAAGCTGTAAGTAGCTTCTAAAGTTCTTGTTTTAAAAGAAAAAAAGGAAAAAGACGTGGTATGATGGAAATACAACAATGAATCTAGGTATGCCACCTTTGAATTATTTTGAAAGAATTAACTAGGGGCCTGTGCTGTGGCATAGGGAGTGGGGCCTTCACCTGTGGTGTCAGCATCCCATAAGAGCACCCGTTGGAGTCCTGGCTACTCCACTTCCGACCCAGCTCTCTGCTATGGCCTGGGAAAGCAGTAGAAGATGGCCCAAGTCTTTGGGCCCCAGGACCTGTGTGGGAGACCCAGAAGAAGCTCCTGACTCCTGGCTTCAGATTGGCACAGCTCTGGCCGTTGCAGTCATCTGCGGAATGAACCAGTGGATGGAATACCTCTCTCTCTCTGCCTCTGCCTTTCTGAATATCGCAACAGAGGTACAGTTAATCATCAACATCAGTGCTATATTTCTCTCAGTTCTTTATTTTTTCCATCATAATCTTTAGAAAAGCCAGTTTGATTTAATAAAGAAAAATATTCAATAATATTAACTCAAATAAGGATATACATATATTAAATACTTACACTATAAGAGCCTTTCAAAAATTTCACATAAGTGTGTATTTTACAGAAACTATTCATAGATTTCAAAACTTTTGATATCAAAAATAAACGTATTCTTTAATTCTACTTTTCCATAAGTTTTTTGAAGTTTGTTTGTACAACATTTATAATATACTGCTTCTATAAAATATATTTCTATTTATAAATATATTATATATAGACATGTATTTATAACGCTTATCGTAAGAGTGATATGCTTTCTAATGATATTACTACATACTTTTCAGTAATTGGAAAATCTGCTTTGTCAAATTGGTTACACATACTCATTTGCTTCTAGCTTTCTCGACTTTTTTCAGAGGTTGCTCAAACTCAAAACAGTCAGTGAGAGGTGGGATGGCATTTGGCCTGACAGTTAAGCCGCCGGTTAAAATTCTTGGGTCCCACATCAGAGCACCTGAGTTCAATTCTCAGCGCTAGTCCTGATTTGAACTTCCTGCTGGGTGGCTCAAGAGGTTTCTACCATCCTTGTAGGAAACCTGTAATTTCCAGCTCACAGCTGCAGTCTCCCCACCCCAACCATAGCCATTGCAGGCATTTGGGGAGGGAGGAAGTCGATGAAGTACTCTTACTCTCTATCTATTTATCTACCTTCCTCTTTGTCTCTGTGTCTCTCAAATAAATACATTTTTTAAAAAAGCATCAGGATAAGCAAAACTGAACTTGAAATCACAAACAGAGGTAACTCCACATCACAAAAGGCTTCAAAAATGTCTTTCTGGAAACAAACTGCAAAGGTATTCTTTGAGAAATTAGGCATAATGCAGGGAGATCCATAATTCCTCATCCTTTGCTCCAGGACTGAAATGCATTCTTCCAAGCCTGTGAGCCCTCTACCCAGTGTCTAGAACAGACCTATGGACACAGAAAGCTACAACTCAAAAATTAAAAAGAATACCTGGCCACCTGAGCTATCCAATACTAGAAATGTGTAATATTAGGTGAATAGTTCTTTCAAAATATTTTTAAAGTCTATTATTTCTTTCTGTCCCCTTTGAAGTGATCCTTGTTTAGATCTCTAATATCTCTCTCCCATGAAGGCCAAGAAACTGTAGGTTCAGATTTACCTCTTAGTATTTTTGTTCGGATGATTTTCTGATTCCTCTTAAACATCAATGGCCTAAAGAACTTGCCCTCATGGTACCAACAATCACCTCCATGCTGATTTCAAAATAGCATATCTACCTCACTCTATGGTACTTTGCCCTAGAGGTCCCCCAAGCACCTCAAACTCAAAAATGCAAAGCATATATTTTTAATGATTTATTTTATTTATTTGAAAGAGTTACAGATCAAAGTACAGCCAGAGAGAGAGAAAGAGAGGTCTTCTATCCGATGGTTCACTCCCTAGATGGCTGCAACGGCCAGAGCTGTGCCAATCTGAAGCCAGGAGCCAGGAGCTTCTTCCGGGTCTCCCACATGGGTGCAGGGGCCCAAGGACTTGGGCTATCTTCTACTGCTTTTCCAGGCCATGGCAGAGAACTTGATTGGAAGTGGAACAGCCAGGACTCAAACCAGCACCCATATGGGATGCCGGCACTGTAGGCTGTGGCTTTAACCCACAGTGCCACAGCACCAGCCCCCCAAAGCATATTCTTAGTTTTTCCTCCAATCATATTCGCTTTCCTATACATCTATGTCCTGTCTTAATGACTTTAATCATATCCAGTCAATTAAGCCTACAATCTACAAATAATCCTCTCTACATTGTCCCTTGGATTACTCACATCTAGTTAATAAACAAGTTCTTTAAATTAAACATGCCCCCCCCATCCATTCTTCTCCAATCTCTTTGATATCTCATAAATTCAGGCCTTCATCATCTCTAATCTACACTATTTTAATATTTCCTAATTTAGTTCTGTAACTTTATTCCCAAATCCATTCATTCTGTATTTCCCAGCACTGTGAGATTTCATAAGTACAAAATTTATCATGTTCCTTCCCTTGCTCTGACTCTGCCTATGGACACTGCAAAACCCTCACAGAGGCACATATACACTTAGGGAAATGAAACATCAAGCTGAGGAGTAAATGAAGTCACAGGATTAATAACTGAGACTCCTAGAAGACTGGTATTGGCTCATTGTAATTTAAATACATAGTTTTACTTAAAGCAACATTTAGGTATTTGGGGAGTAATTGGCCCATAAGAATAAAGTTTAAAAGTATGCTGAATGAGTGAAGGTCTATGTGAGTAAAAGCTGGAATCCCAGTGGCTCTAATCCACTTAGTGCAAATTACTAGCTTGGCATTATTTTATAAACATTCTTACAGGCAACTGATCACCCCACTTAAACTCAAACTTTCATAGCTGGACTTTACAAGATACTCTTCTACAGCATCCCTGACCCAGTTATTCAACCCTTTTCCAAATAGGTTTGGCAACAGGACATCATTATTGAATAATTAATCTTGATCCATTGTCAGAAGCTTCTTTCTTATACTGACTTGGAATCTTAAGATAACATAACGATTTTTTCCTAACATAAAGACCATTCGTGATGTTGTAACTCCCAAAATAAGGGACTGAAAAGAAAACGCCATTGGATTCAAACTGTGAAAAGGAACAATTTCAGAAACAACAATGTAAGGGTAGAAACATTAACTATTTATTGATTTTCAGAAGCTTCATGGCGATCTGATAGAGGGAGAAGAAAGAATTCTAAGGCTGCCTGCTGTCCACACCCAAGGGTTTGGACAGTGTGAACTCAAAATAATCTTGAGCCCAAGGGAAGGGACACACAAGAGAAAGCTACATGAAAATTTCTGGATGCCAGGGCAGATTTTTTATTTTAAAACTGCCAGTTAATGCATACAAAGTCCAAGTCATTAGCTTTAAAAATTCCAGAGAAGATAAATAATCTCTGATTTAGGTAAATAAGGGTCCTCAGGATCCCTTAGCTAGGGAGTGACAGGGCCAGAAGCAGGACTACACAGGAGAGGAACACCTGGTAAGAGACCAGGTTTACCTCTATCTCAGTAAGTGCTCAATAACTCAATTCAGACATTCTAAAACATTCCACAAACCACACACTTCACTAAAGGAGGGACATGCATAAAACTAAAGCAAAGCCCCAATGCATGTCTGCTTTGTGCATTTGTTCTCTCTCTTTGTTAATGCATCTATTTGTTTTTCAAATTTTAACCAGGGAGGATTTTCTTTGAATGTTAGGAGAAAAATAGACTGAAGCTAATTTTTCTAAGATCTTCAATTTAAAACAGAAGAAGAACTAGTTGCTTAAACACTTCTCTGTGATAATGGTTTTCTTGGGCAAATTTACAAAACAAAATGCAGCTTGCCCTTTCTTAGCCCTCAGTGGAAATGATGCATTTTAAATACCAAATCTGAAAAACAGATTCCACTCATGAGGTCTAATTTACTTTAGCTGAAGTGCAGATGTTGGGAAGAGACTCACAGACACAGCCCTTTCCCATCACCAGTGTTCGCTGTCCAAGCACATGTGGATGCTAATGCATGCAACCAGGAAATAATAACCTAAATGATCCAGAGTTTAGGTCTCTAGTAATGATAAGCACAGCTATTGGACTGAAAAATGAACCAAGTCTTGAGAGTTCTGAGTCAGAGACAAAGCAAAGGGGCTTTAGCAGCATGCATGACATCTAGTTGACATTGCACTCATTCTTCCTCCAGGCTGTCACCCTCTATTGTTGAAAACTCAGTGGCTCCATGATTCTGACAGAAACCACCACCAAATGATTTATGTTTCTCTAATTACTAATTTTTTGTTGAAATACAATCAACCCACACTACTGCACAATTATCTTTAATAGTGGTATGAATTTGGGGCTGCCGTTGTGGCATAGTGGTTTAAGTTACCGCCCAAGATGCCAGCATCCCATATACACACCAGCTGGAATTCTGGGTGCCCCACTTTCGATCCAACTCTCTGCTACTGTGCCTGGGAAAGCAATGGAAGACAGCCCAAGTATTCATGGCCCTGGCACCCCTGGGAGAGAAGTTCCTGGCTTCAGCCTGGCCCAGCCCTGGCCATTGTTGCCATCTGGGGAGTGAACCAGCAGATAGAAGATCTCTCTGACTCTCCCTCTCTTGAATCTGTCTTTCAAATAAATAAATAAATAAATAAATAAATCTATCTTTTTAAAAAACTGTACTATGAACTTGAAATCATAAAATTAGATCTACAGAATTCCTCTCCACAAATTCTTCCTGTTCATACCTGAACATATATATATTCCTAAATAAACTGCTGTACATCACAGTATATAATGTGAGAAAATCAGTATGGTACATGATCCCAAGTATAACTGCACAAAAAAGAAAAGTGTCACAAAAATGATCAAGGGAACTAACTTCATTTTCCTTTATAAGAAACCTCAGTATTCTAATACATGTGTCAAAAGCATGCATTAAGTATACAATTGAGCAAAAAGTACTGACATGTAAGTTAAGCAACTTAGTTTTCCCCTATATAATTTTAGGATTAAGAAGATCTATTTTCAGGGCTAGGTCTGTGGCATAGTATGCTAGACCTCTGCCTGTAGTACCAGCATACCATGAGGCCACCAGTTAGTGTCCTGGCTGCTCCTCTTCCAATCCAGCTCTCTGCTGTGGTCTGAGAAAGCAATGGAGGATGGTCAAAGTGTGTGGGCCCCTGTACCCATGTGTGAGACCCAGAAGCAGCTCCTGGCTCCTGGCTCCTGGCTTCGGATCCGCCCAGCTCTGGCCATTGCAGCAAATTGGGGAGTTAACCAGCCAATGGAAGACTTTTCTCTGTCTCTCCCTCTGTCTGTAGTTCTACCTCTCAAATAAATAAATAAATCTTAAAAAAAAAAGAGTATCTATTTTCTTTCATATTTATATTATAAATTTCAATCATATTTCACATGTAAAAATAAAATTCTAAAAAGAGAAGATGTATCTCAATTCAAGTTACACAATATTTTAAACAAATGGGTGTTTTTTCCTGAAAATATATAACTTTTTGACCTATGGTCAATTCTATATCCTTCTAAATTTTATCTTTTATAAATTACAGCTAATATATGACAATGAAGTTCTTCAGTTGTATTCACCATTGAGGATAAATTCATTTTCATGAAAGAGCATATTTGTTAATAAAATGAAAATAGTATATAATTTACTTTAATACTTAATAACAGTACAAAAATATATATTCAGTATGTACAAATGTTATCAATTTCTGACCATCTACAAAGTGCTAGCCACTGTATAGCATGCATCAGTTATGTTTGTAACCCCTCAAGAACCTTGCACAGAGTTACTGGCTGTACCATGTTACAAGTTAAGAACAGGAAGCAGCATGTGATTAATTTGCCTGCCAAGCAGCACCCAGCTTGTAAATGGCAAACCCTATTTACAAAAAAGGTAAAGCTCGGGCTTTTCCCAGAATAACCTAATTTCTTATACTGATCATGCAGAACTATAATGAATATTGATGAATATGGGCTTGAGGTTTCACATACTTTAAAATGTGATATATTAATTTAGCAGTACCTAGCATATAAAAGTAGGCTCATTGCACAAAATAGGGTCAAAAATATCTGCTGACAATAAATCTATCTATGCAGTACAAAAACTGCCATTATCTTCCCAACACAAACCCAAGGTATCTCTGGTTGCTATGGAATTAGCTAGATGCCCTCAAATTGAAATGTTGAAGACTTTACCCCCAAAGCAATGGTATTTGGAGATGAGGTCTTTGGGAGACAATGAGGTTCAGATGAGGTCCTAAGGGTGAGATTGGCATCCTTGTAAGAGACACCAGCAAGCTTTCTCTCTCTCTGTACCACCTCCCTACATCCTGCCCTTGCCATAGGAAGACACAGAGAAGGCAGCAAGCCAGGAAGAGCGCTCACTAGAACCCAGCTATGCCAGCATGCTGATCTCAGACTTCCAGGCTCCAGAACCGTGAGAAAATAAGTTTCTGTTGTGAAACCACTCAGTCTATGGCATTTCATTACGGTATCCTGAGTTTACTAAGACATCAGGGTACCCAAGGAAGCAGCTCATTAGATGCCCACAAGCCAGCTGGTCAGCTGCGGTCACCATGCCAAGTCCACTGCACCATGTTCTTTTTTTCTGCTCTACCTCCCACGTGCTATGTCCACAACTCAGAAAACAATCTAGAGAATTCACGAAAATACTAAGATCCATTCCAAGGATGCAATCCCTCCACGCTCCCAAATCTACCCATCATTAGGATACCTGTTCCCATTATTACCACTGTAAGTGTTCATATTTACCTGTATAGTTTAAGTGAAAATTTCAAATTAGGCTTACTTCCAAAACCCATGTGCAAAACTCATCCAGCATACTGGCCTCAGTTTCTGAACTTGTCATCCTACTTATCTTCTACAAAGGACCACTGATCTTAGCACTAAGAACTATTACACATTTGAAATCAAATATTCAGGTCACAGGCTCCTAATAAACATAGACCTCCTCCCCCTTCTTGATGCATAATTGTATCAGTCCGTCCCTTTCCACTGTCACATCCCTTATTTCCTAGGAATTCAGTAATGGATCAATTGATTTAGCCACACAACTTAAAACTTCCATACTATATTAATCTTTCATCATAGTCACTTAAGAAACTGCTCCTCTGTATCATTTAGAATTTTGATATGCTACCCTCCTTTAAATTTTTTTCCACAATGATAGATGGGACAAGTCAGTCCACATTCTCACATATTCATAGAACTAAGGAGTTACTATCTACATTTGAGCATATGCACCTTTCAATTTACCACAGTCTTAACCAGCCAGCATGATTTAATTGTACATATACTTGCTGATCCCCAAAGGCAATTCACTTGTCAAATGTGTTTTAATCATAATGAAGACTCTCCATATTAAGGAAACCCTCCCTGGGCTGGGATTTTGGCATAGTAGTAAAGACATTACTTGAGATGCCCACATACCATATGGGAGTGCATGGGTTTCAGTCCCAGTTACACTTCTGATTCCAGCTTCCTGCTAATGCACAACCTAGGAGGTAGCAGCTGATGCTTCAACTTCCTGGGTCACTACCACCCATGTGTGAGACCTAGATTGAGCTTTGAGCTCCTGGCTTTACCCTAGCCCATCTCAACCTGTGGCTGGCAATAGGGGAGTAAAGCAGCAGATCTCTCTCTCTTTCAAACAAAAAATAAAAATAAGAAACCCTCCCTGTATTTTAACTTAAGTCCTCTTTCCTCTTCCATACTACGTCTCCTTTTCCACACAGATTTATGTTTTGAAACAGCTGTGCTTAACTACTGTTTCAAATATCATGCTGCTCCACGCCTCACCATATATACAATTCCACCAAAATTGTTCTCACCAAGGTCACTGAAATCCTTCACAAGTACAAAAAATTCTTTAATCTGGTTCTTAAAATCTTTCTATCCCAGTTAGCACTGTTGATCACCTGCTCTTTCTCAAAATGCTCTTTTAAATTCCACAGTATCACAGTTTCTTGCTTTTTCCTCCTCTCCACTAGTCTTTTCTTCTTAGTGTTGTCTGCAGGCTTTGCTTTTTCCTACCTTGGTAAAAATATTAGTATTCCTGTAAGCCTTGTCATGGACATTCTTCCTATTACATAAACCTCTACTTTGGATATCCTTTCTAAACCAAAAGCTCATATTTGTAACGTGAAACCTAAAATTCTTTACATATGGACACACACACACACACACACACACACAGAGCCCAGGTTAAATTTCTTAGCTTCAAACCAATACAAATACAATGCTACTGGGCATATACAACAGAACAATTCAGAGGCATACCAGAATGTGTCCAAACTTGGTGCTGACATTATGATGCATCACAGGAGACATCAGCTCCCTATATCATAGGTATAGTTCTAGTTCTAGCTACCCCACTTTGGATCCTGTTCCCTGTTAATGTACATGGAAAAACAATGGAAAATGGCCCAACTACTGGCACCCTTGACACGCACATGGGAGACCTGAATTGAGTTCTAGGTTCCTGGCATTGGCCTGGCCCAGTCCTGGGTATTGGGGCCATTTGGGGAGTGAACCAGAGGATGTAAGTTATCTCTCTCTCTGAGTCTCTCCTCTCTCTCTTTCACTGTGCCTTTCAAATAAATAAATAAATCTTTTAAAAAGTGTCCAAACTTGAAATCATATTTTTCTTCAGCAATTCTACTTCTGTATTTATTCTTTTGATGACTGGTACTAATATTTCGGTTGCCAAAATTAGAAACTTTATAATCAACTTTTATAGCATCCTATTGCCTACCTCCTACAATCACTAACAAGGCATCAAAATGTATAGATTTTTTTTTATCCAGAAATCTCTGGAATAAACTAATTTCTCATTGCCAATGCTCTAAAGTTGGCTTCCAATCTTTTTTTTTTTTTTTAACCTAGATATACTGGTGGAGCATCATCTTGGCTCTTTTCAAAAGTAGTTAAGATCTTGTCACTAACCTCATTAAATCACTCAAGAATTTCAAATTGCTGTTAGAATAAAACATAAGTTTTGGATTAGATACATCTACAAGACTGATTTCAGCTTCTCTGGCTTGATCTCTAGAAATCCCAGCCCTGTTTTCCATTCTACTGTACTACTAGCTCTACTTTCAGTCTTCTAATTTTATTTTTAAAAAATATATTTACTTGAGAATGAGAAAAAGAGATCCCATTTCTAAGTTCACTCCCCAAACGCCTGCAATGACCAGGAGGCCAATGAGCTGGCAGCTCAATCCAGGTTTCACATGTGGGTAAGGAATCCAATTACGTGAGCCGTCAATGGTACCTCTGAGGGTTGCATTGGCAGGAAAGTAGAATCAAGAGCCAAACCCAGGAAATGAAGCTGTGCACTTTGATGTGAGATGTATATGTCCTAACTATCCTGTTAATAGCTAAGCCAAAAGCCCACCTCTCAATCTTCAAATATCATGGCTGAACTATGCACCAATATGCACTTCTCCTATAAGACTGCCTACACATCTGACTCATTCTCTCCATTCTTTCATTGCTTTCTACCACAGACTTTTTCCTAACAACTAGACTGTATCAGATCTCTTCAAAAAAAAAAAAAAAAAACCTTCTTCTAGCTTTCAAGCTATAACTATCAGAAGAGATAAAAATCTAACAATTTAACTTCTCAATAAAAGATAAAGTAATGAAATCAACTGCTAAATTGAACAACACTGAATATAGTGTTTTAAGGAATGTGTTTCAGAAAAAAAAGTACAATACAATACTTAGACTAACCTCAAGGCTAAAATGGTCTTTGAGGTTATTCAGTCCAACCTCTCAGTGAAGAAAAATGCTGTCTACCAGTTAAGTGAAGAGTAGATGTCAGATAATTAAAAACTATTAAATTACTGACTTTACATCTCAGAGTTTATTCTTCCAAACTTTATTATTTAACAAAAATCAAGGGTTTCAGAAAAAAATCAGACTATCTCACTCAACATTGTAAGTCTCCTGACAAACCAAATCAAGCAAGAGTCAGAGTAATACACAAAGGGCTCTTTTTTTATGCTTTATCAAACAAAATAAAGTGAAATGCACAAATGTCTTTTCAAATGGGAGTTCTGAATTACTGTGTGTATCTGAGAGCGACTTATCCTTTCATCAGAGGAGCAAAAAGAAAGCACCAGCCGGGAGTCTAAGAATTCAGGTTATTCAAAGCTGTCCCACTCTCACTTGCAAAGAAGGGCCAGAGCTGGCCTTAGCCTCCAGGGGACCTTTTGGCACTCCACTGCCCACTTCCTCAGCTAGAAGGATGGTTAAGATGCAGTACTCCCACCCTACAACCTGCCACTGTTTTATAGCTGTAGAAATCAAATTTCTATGTCAGTTATAAATTATCAAAGACAGTCAGCCCAATGCCCAAGGCACAGGAAGCACTCTGTATGAGCTATCCTTATCATGACTCTCTTGTTCAAAAACTTATTTTCATATGAACTCACAAGTATAAGAAAATAGGTCAAGGAAATAGTGCAGATGCCATGAAGATCCTGAGAGACGCAAATTAAGGGGAGTTGGGTTATTTTCATTTTATTGTAGCAAAAGTGGGAGACAGAAATTGGGTATCTGCATATTATCCTCTTCCTCACTTTGTTTCTGCACTGAATCAGGTGATACTTTTTACTATAATTTCCAAAGAGGATAAGCAGAGTCACTTTATAGTAATTTCCATACCAAGTGGCACTTATTCATATTCAAAACCCCATAAGAATGTGGCTCCCTTTTGAACCAAGAAAAGGTCACCAGAGGGCAGCTCCATTTTGTTAGGGCAAAAAGAGGCCCCAGGACAATCCCTGAACAACAGCTTCTAAAAGAAGAATAATCCTCTGAGAATTGCAGCACTTTGTATTCTCTGGTCTCTCTTGCCTGGCTTTCCCAGTGTGCTCACTTCCTTAGCTGCTATGAATGAAGGTCATGATCTCATAGAGGAAGTATCTCAAGCATGTTTATTGCATTCTTATGCAAAAATCTAAGAAGCACATCTCAATCACAGTAATGTAGGAGGTCTTCCTACTTCAGATGTCTCCATCAGTAACTGTTCTGATGTCTCTTTCAAATTTTCTTTGGGCACTCAAGTTATTGGGGATGTCCCTCTCCAACCCAATCTCCATGTTATTTTTTTTATAGAGTTCTATAGGCTTTTATTTATTTATTTATTTTTATTTTTTTGACAGGCAGAGTGGATAGTGAGAGAGAGAGAGAGACAGAGAGAAAGGTCTTCCTTTTGCCGTTGGTTCACCCTCCAATGGCCGCCGCAGCCAGCGCACCACGCTGATCTGAAGCCAGGAGCCAGGTGCTTCTCCTGGTCTCCCATGCTGGTGCAGGGCCCAAGGACCTGGGACTAGAACCTGGTGTGCCGGCGCCGCTAGACGGAGGATTAGCCTATTGAGCCGCGGCGCCGGCCAATCTCCCCTTAGGAGAGAGCACTGATACCCTAGGATAACTTTTTACTCCTGCCTTTGCCAGTTCCCAGCTTTGAGTGATTCCTACTACCTTTACAGAAAGAGGCAAAGAGTCAAAGTATCTCCATATTTTGATACATCACATTACAAAAACCAATATGCATAATGCTAAGTCATCCGAAAAGCTAAATCAAGAGCCGAAAATAATTAAACTGCTAATAGTTTCTGTGAAATAAGATTTTATAAAATGAATGTTATAGAAAAAAGTTTTCATGACACTTGTTAAACAGCCAGGCAGACTATTCAAGACCATCACAACAGGTGTTGAAGTAGGCGGGCATATAGGCTAAAATTGATTAGATTTGTGAACTGGAAGACCACGCCTTCACCATGCCCCTGTGTGACCTCATCCCACTATCTGGACACACCTGGGTGGCCACCAGCCAATCAGATTAATGAACCACTCCCCTTTGGAAGTGGGTTAAAAGCCAGGACACGGTGTGGCCCAGCTCTCTCTTCTTCCCTGGCCTCTTGTCAGGAGGAGGCTTGCTGTAGCCCTGCGTCTCCAGGGTGTGTGGCCTTCGGGCCATGTGCTCTGGGCTTGCTGGCCCAGATATAGGCCTAGATGCTCTTCCGCGTGTCTGGTTCCTGGTGCTCGGTATGAACCCTGATTTACCTCTCCCTCTTAAATAAAGCTCTCACTCTCCTATGCATCTTTCTCACTAAATAATAAAAGCTTAAAATGTACCATGCTGCCTCGTTTATCCGTGCCAGTATTTAGAATTCTTCTCTAAATATTAGGCAAGAACCCTCTCGGGCTTATTAATACCAGGGATTTAGTAATAAGCCCGTGGTGAAATCGCATGACACCCCAAATTCCGGTAGCATGTGTGGCACCCCAGATAGCACTGCTGGGGAACTCTAAAGGGCCACATTTCAGTGTAGATTTTAGGGGGTCTTTTTCCGATTTCAGTGTAGGGATCACTGTACTTCCATGGGGGAGTGAGATTAGGCTGCACTCCAAATTCTGCAAGGAAAATTGGGAATTTATAGATAACAAGCAGGATGGGGACGGGGTGAGGGGGGAGCAGACAATGGAATAACAGTTACAAAGAGGAAAACTCACAAGTAAAGAAGGATTCTGGCTACACTGACCTACTAGTTTTCTGCCTGAATGCAGGCCACAGTGATCAGACATCATCTTGGGGACAGCAGAGGCTGACGGCTATGATGAATTACTCCATCCTGCAACCTGCCCTGGCTTCACTGTTTCCTGGCTGGGGAAACTTAAAAAAAAAAAAATGATCACTTATGAAGAATGAAAAACATTTAGCACAATGCTTAAGCACAGTAAACACTTGATCATTGTTGTCCTTAACCCAATTAGATGTAGACATTGATCAGATATCAAAGACAGGTAAACTGACCTAGCAGAATTCCTGCCAGATTTGGACAATGTAGAGACAAACACAGAGCCCAACAACCAAGATGTTGTTGAGAAAAGGATTCAGAAGTTCATGACTAGAACCTGGACAAAGAGAGAATCTGCATTATTAGCTCTTACTGAGAAGTTTACTACATTATTTTTCTGACACCATCAACAATTTATAATTTTTTGAATGTTACAACCATCATCATTGTATTTTATATTTAAATAGTTATGTTAGCCTTCACTTTGAACTACAAGTTTTAAATTACTAAGATCAGGCACTGAGATTCCTTTATTTTTTCATATACATTTAATGTTTCCAGTACACTAAAGATACTATATAACCTGTGAACAATGGCATCATAACATAGTGAATAAATTAGGTTATAAATATATATTTCAAATTGTTTTAGTGAATTATCTATTGTCTGAGTCTGTTACATTTTTCCCGGTTTGGCTTGCCTCCACCACCTCCCTAATTCGTCTTACAGATGACTCACCTATTTACTGTCTTAAAAATGCAATAGTATTTGGTGACCTTTAATAAAATATTTTAAAGATTAACATAACTAACCTTAATAAAGTTTAAAAACCCAAAAATCTATAATATTTTTAATAATTAAATTTACAACTTTTAAAATGCTTATTTCAAAATTAAGATGCCACCTAATAACTTTAATTAGATTAATTTCTATTTTAGATAACTACAAATTCTATTCAGTTGGTTTGAAAAAGAAATGCATTACCTTGCATAACAGTAAAAGCAGAAATTTGGCATACAAATTCAGGAACCCAACAGTCCTGTCTAGTTCTCAAGTATTTACATTTTTCTGCCACTTTTTTTAAATTTTATTTTTATTTGAAAAGGAAAGCAACAGAGAGAGAGACAAGGAAAGAGACAGAAGAGAGAAGAGAAATATCATCCATCCCCTGGTTCACTACTCAAATGCTTACAAAAGCCAGGGCTGGGGCAGGCGGAAGCAAGGAGCCAGGAACTCCATCCAGGTCTCCCACATGGTTGGCAACCTCCTAAGTTCTGGAGCCATAATCTGTTGTTTCTCAGGGTGCTGTATCAGAAAGGAGTCAGCACTCCATTAGCAAGAAGCTGGATCAGAAGTGGAGTCAGAGCTCCACTCCAGGAACTCCAGTGTGGAACAGGGGCCTCCCAAGTGGTGGCTTAGCAGGCTGCACTGCAACACTAGCACCTCTTCACCTCAGTACCTTTGTGTCGTCCGCACTTGAATGTCTTTGGAACAATGGATGAAGCATCTATTCCACATAGGACCAATGCGAGCCAATGTGCACTTTCTTATCCAATTTCTTTCTTTTTTTTTTTTTTTTTTTTTTTTTGGTAAGAAAGCATTTCTACTACACTTCTACCAAGTCTTGTCATTTCAAATAAAATAACTGCCTTATTACTGAGACAAAGGACAAGTGTCCCTTCAGTAGCTAACAGCCAAGGTTATAGAAAAACATGATTATTAGCTTAACCTAACCTAAATTTCACTTGATATAGAAGTGAAATGGCCTTTACTTGACTTATGTGGGTTAGAGGGGTCATGTGTACAATACCAGAGCAAAGACAAAAAATGTTTTGGGTAGATATTCAAAATTGTCTATAACCAAAAAAAAAGGAGATGATATGACTCTTAAAAGTAGAAATTTGGCTGGCACCGCGGCTCACTAGGCTAATCATCTGCCTGCGGCACTGACACACCAGGTTCTAGTCCCGGTCTAGGCGCCAGATTCTGTCCCAGTTGCCCCTCTTCCAGGCCAGCTCTCTGCTGTGGCCCAGGAAGGCAGTGGAGGATGGCCCAGGAAGGCAGTGGAGGATGGCCCAGATCCTTGGGCCCTGCACCAGCATGGGAGACCGGGAGAAGCACCTGGTTCCTGCCTTCAGATCAGCACGGTGCACCGGCCACAGCGGCCATTGGAGGGTGAACCAACGGCAAAAAGGAAGACCTTTCTCTCTGTCTCTCTCTCTCACTGTCCACTCTGCCTGTCAAAAAAAAAAAAAAAAGTGGAAATATGCTTCTTGATAATGGAAATACCAGAAATGGAATGGAGAGTTCCTGTCAAGTAGAGAATCTTACTTAGTTGACTCCATTGTCATTTGCTGTCATTCAAAACAAAACCTGAAGACCTACTAAGCAAGGGAAGCAAAGAACTCCCAGTAGTATATGATGCTATTATAGAAAACACAAAGTGCAATAAAATACAAGAACCTGTTAGACAGTCATCCCTCACTGTGCTCTTGTAGATATTGCCAACTTTTAAGGACAAAACTTTTATGTTGGGCCGTACAGGTCAAGGAAAAAGTTTCCTCTGCGAAGGTTCTTGGGAACTAGCTGACAATAAAGAGCTTGAGTTGTAGAAAACATATGCAAGTTTATTAACACACAAGAAAAAAAATCAGAGCATAAGAGTTGAACACAAAGTGTGAGCCTCCAAGGGCCAATGGCGGATGCTTAAGTACTTTCCCAACTAAGAGAGGAATGAACAGTTGAATGAGGAGGGGCTTAGGGTATCCTGGGCGATGATGCTGACAAGCTATGGAACCACTGAGGAAAAGAATGTACAAGAACAAAAATTATCTTATTCTGTAGATAAAATCTTTTAGGTAATCTCTGAGAGTTGCCCTCACAAGAACAGAGAAAAGTCTGCCCAGGCAGGGTGTCCCTTTAGTCTCTTTCTGATGGTTAATCTTGCCTAATTAATGAGACTTCATAAAAATTTCATTCCTTCTAGGACGGAAGCTTTAGAGGGAGCTTTCCCTGCATTTAGGAGAGAAAGAAGACTAAGAGACAGAGTGGTACAGGGAAGCTCAGAGATGCCTTGAGGCTACTCATTTAGTTCCAAGTTGCCAAACTTTAGACTTTAGGGTATTATTTTCTAACCCTCAACTGGCTCATCTATTAGAATTTTAAGTTAGTCCAGATGTACTAACTGATGTATTAGTAAAGTGTCATATGTTAATTATTTCAAGTTAATATGTTTAAAGAGCCTGCTGTTGTCATAGGTTTCAAAAATAAAGTTGAACCACTGGTATCAAATACATTCAATATCAATAAAACGATAAACTGATTTTAAAATAGATGTATCTCACAGAACTATCAAGCCAAGCAAAAAGAATAAGAGACTATAGGGCAATAAATTACATTATGCATATTTTTAATTATAGGTCCCTGTCAGAAATATGCTACACTTGTAGATATTCTATATCCTCATTTTCCAAGAATTCTTAGCACACACTTAAGTTTTGCATTAAAAATGGGCAGTGAATAATCCATACCATATAATCAAACAGATAGCCTTAAATAACTCAATGATGCACAGAAGACACAAGTCAAGTTTCCACATGTACAGAAATTATTTTTCCAATAACATTCATGGAGATTGTTAATACTGGCATAGATATTTATCTCCAAGTAAGGGATACAAAGATTTAGCATGTCTATTCTTTAAAAACAAGAAGTAATCTAGACCATAAGACAATATGCCCAGCCAAATTGTAACCCCTCCAAATAACAGTCAATACTATGAAAATGATAATCTATTTCTTAAATATGTATGTCCTGAAATTAAATGTAAATTTGAAACACAGAGCACAACCCACTCCTTGTGACTTCAATTACATACTGATTACATTTGGATAAAGGGGACAAAAACAAGAAAAATAGATAGTTTTGCACGATGATTAATGCAATTAAAAGTCCTAAACTCCTATATGTAATTACTGATGATTACAGTCAGGAATATGTTGACAGAAAGGAGAAACAGCTCTAAGGTTTCAAAACCCATAAGTCGCTTTGCTAAACCATTTGCAGCTTCATGCCTTCATGTCTTTTCTACCTGTGCTGTCTGGAACTGCTTCTTTACCTACCTCCTCATTCCTTCTGACCTGGACTAGGGATCACCTCCATGCATTCTTTCATATAATGCTTCATTTTGCACCAGTATATATTTCTTTTCCCTACCTCACCCTCTCAACATTGTCGCCATTGTACCTCAAAATTATGCCTAGATACCAATTCTATTTACTTAATTTTAGATAGGTCTCTGTCATCTACTACTGATAAGTGACTTATCTACCAAAAGAACAAGTGGTATTCAATTAATATTTATTAACTTAAACTGGATCATATCAGAATTTCTTTATTTAAATACTCATAGTATAAACATGATTACATTTTCTAAAATGGGAAGAGGGAGGAATAAAAGATTGCTAATTTATATGACAACTTAAGAAACAGAATTGAATAAAGACGTATCGCTTATATTAATAGGAAGTCTGAAGTAAAGATTTCTTTAAAATTTATTTTTTTTTATTTGAAAGTCAGAGTTACATGGAGAGAAGAAAAGAGAGAGAGATCTTCCACCCACAGGTTCACTCCCCAGATGGCCACAATGGCTGGAGCTGGGCCAGGCTGAAGCCAGGCAATCAGGAGCTTCTTCCAAGTCTCCCACATAGGCAAAGGGGCCCAGGCACTTGGGCTTTCCTCTTCTGCTTTCCCAGGCACATTAGCCAGAAGCTGGATCAGAAGTGGAGTAGCCAGGACTCAAATCAATGCCCATCTGGGATAAAGGGGTGGCAGGCAGCAGCTAAACTGGCTATGCCACAATGCTGGCCCCAAGAAAGTTTTATTAAACCAAGTCTAAACATTGTTCTTAAAAGCATCTCCACACTAACTCTAGGAAATTTCATTTTTCCAAATCAATCATATTTCCTAGTTCACTTAATTTATGCAATTAAGATCATGATAATTCAGATGTTGTAAATCTAGTAGTATTTCTTCTTTTAGAAGGATTGTGGAGAATAATAGCAGTGTTAAAGTTCTTACTGGCTAGCTATTGAGAATTTTAAAAAGCTTTTTTTCATTCTATATCTAGAGTCATGATAATTAAGATAGAAATAAATAATTCATAAAATTTTAAAACAATAGCTATTCTTATCATAAAGCAATATTACTCTATAAATCTGAACTGTCATTGACTTTTGCCATTGCAGATGATGTTTATATATGTTTATATAAATTCAAATAAAGTCCACTTAATCAAACATGACTCCTTATCACGTCCCATAAACTGCATTTTGAGACTATTCAGCATAAACAATATCCTTTTACTAATTATACTCAACTATTTTATATATCACAGGGGTAAGTTGCTTGGAAATTAATTCAGCCATACAGTTGTTCTTTGCAATAACTAAACATTCTTTGTAATTATGTACAGTCCCAGCAGTGGTCAGCATTTAGATTGGAGGAAATTTTTATGATTATAACAGTGCACATCCTCCAGGAAGCCATAGGAAAGTTCAACCGTTAACTAAAGTTCTCTATTTGCTACACAGTTCTCAAAGCAGATGGAAAATGAAATACATTATAGAGAATAACATGCACTGTGACCTTTAAAGAAAACTTTACAAAGTATTCTGTTTCTTAAGCAAAACTGGTACAGTATGAACAAATCTATGGTTTTAAGTTTTTAATTTATTTATTTGAAAGGCAGAGAGACAGAAAGAGAAATAGAGACAGATCTTCCATCTACCAGTTCACTTCCCAGATATCCACAACAACAGGCCAACCAGGAGCCTGGAACTCAATCTAGATCTCCCATGTAGGCAGGGACCCAAGCACTTAAGCTATCACCTGCGGCTTCTCTGGGAGTGGAACTGGAAGCAGAGTCAGGACTCAAATCCAAGCGCACTAATATGAGATGTGGGCACTGCAAGTAGCATCCTAACCGTTTTACCAGATGCCTACTCTCAAATTTATGTTTTAACTCTCCAAGGTTGAAAACTTAGTATATGAACCGTTTTATTGTTAAAATTTTACTTTAAATCAGTTATGAGAGAAATCAAGAAAATAAAATCAAGTTATTCTCAAATGCCAACTTTTAATTACCCTATATTTGCACATTTGCTCCATACCACAGATAGTGTTTTCTTCTATTGATTAAGCTATAAGGCTGTTTGAAATAGAAATTACCTCATTTAAATATAAAGAAAGTGGGAAGGATAGTTTAGTTATCATGTCATGAAAAGTTCCTTCTTACTGGTTCACTTAGTAGATTATTTATGTTCTTAAATAACCACCCTCACTTATGCAAGAAAATAGACTATGATCTAAGCCCAAATCATAGTCTTGTTTTAAATTGGTAGCTTTGGCAAAGTTTGTTAATATCTGTGAAATTTGGGGGGACTAGTGAATGAGGTTTCAGGAAACAAATAAACTACATCATCAGACAATATAAAGAAAAAGTTGTATAATACCAAAAAACACAATTATACAAAAACCTCACTCTACAGTATCTTGTAAAGTCATCAGTCATGTTTACTTTCTTTTTTTTTTTTTTTTTTTTTTTTTTTTTTTTTTAATTTTTTTGACAGGCAGAGTGGACAGTGAGAGAGAGAGACAGAGAGAAAGGTCTTCCTTTGCCGTTGGTTCACCCTCCAATGGCCGCCGCGGTTGGCGCGCTGCGGCCGGCGCACCGCGCTCGTCCGATGGCAGGAGCCAGGAGCCAGGTGCTTTTCCTGGTCTCCCCATGGGGTGCAGGGCCCAAGCACCTGGGCCATCCTCCACTGCACTCCCGGGCCACAGCAGAGGGCTGGCCTGGAAGAGGGGCAACCGGGACAGAATCCGGTGCCCCGACCGGGACTAGAACCCGGTGTGCCGGCGCCGCAAGGCGGAGGATTAGCCTGTTGAGCCACGGCGCCGGCCAGTCATGTTTACTTTCTAAGCAGTGAACTGACCTTGCTAACAGCACATATGCCTTCATTCTCCATAAGAAAAGCAGCAAATACTTTCACAAGTATGTCACCATCATGGCCAATAATCACAAAGGCGCGCAGAACATCTTCCCCACTATTTCTCTCTTCCTTTACAATCATAAATGAAAGACTAATTCTTAGACTTTGAAAACAAAAATGTCAAGTATTTCTAGCAATAGCTATCTGAACATTTTAAATCAGTTATTAAAATTGGACTCAAAATATCATTAAAGATATTTTCTCTGTGGAAAAATGAATATAGCACAAATAGACAAAAATCAAGGAATATGTATATATATATATATATCATCATTCTAAGTGCACACAAAAATATATATGCATTCACACAGAGAGAGGAAGGAAAGAGAGATGTGAGGCAACCTAAGGCATGCATGTTTCCAAGTCTGTTCTGAAACATGATGAAGATGACATGTGGTTTTATTTAGATCACATCAATAGCAAAGACAAACATAAATAAAGGCAGGTACTGTTAGCTGTCTAGATCTACTTACGTGCACCATATACCAGGTTATTCACATATATACAATGTTACTCAAGTATCTAAAAAAGCCATAATAATCTTCACAGTGTAGCACAAAATACAGTGGCAATCACAACTCCACATAAGTTAACTCATACCTTTTATGTGAGCAAAGAACAGCCTTTCAAGACATTCTTAAGTACACAGTATTGAAAGGCAAAGCTAATTTCAAAATTGCTGTAACTATAACATTTCAATGTAAGCAGATAATTGGCACTCATTCTCCTCTACAATATCTGACTGAATTGTCTTCTGGTGAAAAACAATCATGCATGGTAAGCATCATTAGAATAGCTGAAAATATTTCTTCTTTTCTTTTTTTTTAAATACTTATTTGTTTGAAAGGCAGAGTTTCAGAGGCAGAGGTAGAGGCAGAGGCAGAGAGACAGGTCCCCCAATCCGATGGTTCAATTCCCAAATGGCTGCAATGGCTGGAGCTGGGCTGATCTGAAGCCAGGAGCCAGGAGCTTCTTCCTGGTCTCCCACGTAGGTGCAGAGGCCCAAGCACTTGGACCACATTCTATTGCTTTACCAGGCCATAGCTGAAAGCTGGATGGGAAGTGGAGCAGCTGGGTCTTGAACCAGCACCCAATTGGGATGCCACCCTGCAAGCAGCAGCTTTACCCACTATGCCACTGTGCCGACCCCTAAAACATTTTCTTAACATCAAACAAATGCAAAATGATGAAATAACACCCCAAAAAACAGCATAAGCACTGTTATGTTAAGTTCTACTATGGAACAATGACTTTTAGCCATTCTCTTTCAAACTAAAGACATGACTTCAATTTCCTATCTCCGCTGTTTAGACATAAAGTGATTTCCCTGTTCAAAATTACACCATTTTTCTTCTTCCAATTTGAATACATTTGAGGCTTCCATAGGAACAAACTTAAGTTCCTGATGTCTAAATGTACTAAGGAAAACACGATTAAACTCACCAGCCTCTAATATGTTTAGGGATCAGAGCTCATGGCAGCCACACATTGGCTTGTATAACCACCTTTGAATTCATTACTATATTTAAGTAAAATTAATTTCTTTTCTATTCTTTAGATGGTTTAGAAAACAAATTGTAATACTATATACTAAATCACAAACAAATCACTCTACTACATAAAATTTAAATAAAAATTACAATTTCCATCCTTCAATGGAAATATGGATTTTTAAAGATTTTTAATTTTAAAATCAAAGGGAAAAAACAAATATTTTACATTAAAATTGCACTACTATATCATGAAACATTCACTTGTTCTCTGGTTAATAAAAATACATACATATATAGTGTTATTTTGACCTTAAATTTAATCCAACAACTATATCCCAATATACTCCCACATTAAATATATTCATTAATAATGAGAATGTAAAGCCTAAAAATACAAGCTATTATTAAATAAAAGTATTTTTCAAAAATTTTATCTATTAAACCAT
The DNA here is from genome assembly GCA_949820135.1 of Sylvilagus floridanus. Taxonomy (NCBI): domain Eukaryota; kingdom Metazoa; phylum Chordata; class Mammalia; order Lagomorpha; family Leporidae; genus Sylvilagus; species Sylvilagus floridanus. The sequence continues at coordinate 131,217,198 of OX463236.1, read as the reverse complement.
TTATGCATACTTCTGTTTTCTCTAGTAACTGTTCACTTGACAAAGCATTAACTTAAACATAGCACATTATACTGAACTATAAGAATAAGTGGTATATTTCACTAGTTGACATGTCAAGCTGTCATGTCAACACAATGTTATTACTGTAAAGGGTCAAAAAGATAAATAAGTATACAAATCTTACATAGCAATAAACAATAAATACAGATTAGTAAAATGTTCAAGAAGTAAAGTAACACATAAAAATCACAAGGCTGAAAAGTTTAGCACTCAGATCTGAATGCATGACTGATACTGCATAATAGGCACATAACAGATATTGGTTGAATCAACTAATGAATAGCTCCAAATTCTATCCTCTAAACTCTTAAGGAAATTGTTGTAGCCATCAGGAAAAGATGGTTTATTTGTACGTCCTAAATGTATTTTAGTCTTTCAAGTGCTATTTCCGAGGAAGGAGCCAAATTGTGCAAACTTTTGCTTACTTCTCATAAAGGTAAAACTAAACTGGCCTTAAAAAAATAGCTGGTTTTGAGTATAAATATAAACTGAAATAAAAATAAATGAATTTGCTGATTGTTCTTTTCTATTTGAGAACATGACTCAGCCTTAACCATAACAAAATCTCACCCAATATTCTCAAAAAGTAAAATTTATGATTAAGCTAAAGCTATGATTAAAATGTAAAAGTAGTAATTTTTGTAAGTTAAATACAGACATGTCATTATTACATGTGTATTCTAGATATAAATTTCCTATTTGATTCCCATAAACTCAACTGAGTCAACCAAGTCCAAAACCCTATGACCTTTATGTCTAAAAGTCTAATAATATCATTTCATTGCTTTAATTCTCACAGTAAGCTTGTAATTAGGTAAAGGAAAGTTTCTTTACTTTGCAGCTGGAAAAACTGAAATCACAGGCAAAACACTTTGCACTGTTTTGTGGTGATTCATAAAGTCAAGCTCAGGGAGCAGTTTGATATTGACAACATCAAACTCACAACTCCAGATGAAATGCAAACCACATTAGTGATATTTGTTTTACCATTCGAATCCCACGCTCGCAATAGTAGACCTACCTCTGGGGGGGGGGGAGCAGGGGGGCTATACTGACCAAGCATAAACATCTTTAATGCATACAGGAAGGATCCAAAGTGTTGATAAGGCTTAAAATTCCTGGCTGGCTTGGGATTAGGAAGCAGTTAAGACCTTAGCCATTGGGCAAACGTGAGAAGTACAGAGGTCATCGCAACTTCTACAAGAGTAATATAGAAGGTTCATGGGAAATGGAATGAAAAGGTAAGTTAACTTTGATGACAACTTTAAAAATCCATACAGAGCTTTTTCATAACATACATTTCCCATGAATTTTGAATATCCTTCATCTCTCTTCAGGTGAAAAGAGTGATCCATTTATTAGGATCACTTTTAACACACACAGACAGGACATGCTGGATGTGTTTTCCACTTGGATTGCATGACCCAAATCCATGCTGTTTAAGAATACCTAATTGAATTATCCAATTTAGGTGGAAAACCATCTGCTCAAAGCTGGTGTCTTCAGTGCTTACTGGCCATGAAAACAAAGAAGTAAGGTCAAGGTCGAGGGACTGAAATTGCAGGAGCCTAGTCCATGAGGAGATAAATAGTAGCAAAGTGTGGACACTGGCAATGTATGACCAGCACAAAGGGTATCAGGCCCCCAGCTGTTCCACTGCAACACAGATAAGGAAGGGCTGGCTGTCCCTCCTCCACCACTCACATCCTACTGCAGTCTATGCCTACTCCAGTTGGATTTTTGCATTTTTCTTTGTTTGCCAAAAAGACTGATCTTAGTGATCTGAAAACTCTCATTAAAGAAGAAAACCCTTGTTGAAGCCCAAGTCTAACCAAGAGCCCCTTTCCAATTATGCCCTGCGACTTCCTCAGTCTCTTTCATGCTTGGCTACTGAGCTCAGTCTAGGTTGGCTGCCAGCCAGGTTCCTCTCTTCTTTCCTTGTCAGTCGTAAAAACTTGGAAAACACTCCTGGACAGCTCAAGGAGACCTTTTAATTATGCAATGGGGCAATACCTTAGCCAGCCTGCCTGCTGTTTTCAGCAAAGCTGGTAGTCACCAGCGACTGGATACTCCCAACTGGTGGGTTTTTAGCAAGGCTACTTGTTTATATGGGGAAAGGAGAAAAAGACTAACAAAGAAAGGCGCGACTTGCAAATCTGAAAATTTTCCAATTCCTCTCAGAGTTCACTACCTCTGTCTCATGATCTCCCCTGTGTTAGTTAGTAGTGTATCATCCATTGAAGTACTGTAGACCGGGAAACACCAGCAGCCTGGTCTCCTGCTACTCCTAGAAATAAACAAGCAGAGTCTCAACTAACACACTTCCCAAAACTTTGTATTTTCCAATGTTGGTGCAGCGTTTTTAAAAGCAGGCACAAAATCAATGTATTCAATCTTTCCTAATCGACTGCATTGTGTGCTTCCTCAAACTTGCAGATTGAAACAGCCTATCCAAGTGTCTGACTAAGAAAATCTGCCAGGACCCAGGGAGGGGTACCTTGACCGCCGGCCCGCACTTCCTTGGATTTTGCCCAACGCACCGAGTGGTCCCGCCAAGCGCAACACCAGCTAAGTCCTCCTTACTCTACCTTGGCACGCTAGCTCCAGCCGCAGCGTCCAGCTTCCTGTTCAAGTCCCATTCAACATCGTAAACACATTCCAAGAAAACCAGCCTGCCCACAGTTCCCTCCCGCACGCGGGGAAGTCAGCGCGGCCGCCCGAGGAGCAGCGGATCACAGCAGAACCAATCTCGCCGGCTTCTGGTCCGCGCAGGCAGCGAGGCCACTGGAGGTGGACCCGGAGCCCGAGGGCTCGCCACCCCGCGCTCTGTGAGCCCCTCTAACGTAGCGCCCTCCGGGAGCTCCCTGGCCAGTCCAGACTAAGGGGAACCTGTGGACGCCGCCCCCGAGTGTGGGCCCTCCCCACTCTGGGCTTTCAAGTATCCGCGGCCCGGCCTCGGAGCCGCGCGCCTCCCCGCCCCCAGGCCCACGGTCTCCGCCGGAGCCAACAAAAGGCAGGCTGAGCTGGAAGAAGAGCGCTCCTGGGTCGCCTCGCCGTGACCCGGCGATGACTCGCCCGCTCAGCCCAGTCTGGTCCAGGCACCTTCCGCCGGACTAAGCCAGCCGCGTCCCATAGCCTCCTTCCAGCCCGCGCGCACCGGCGCTGGCCCCGGCCGCCCGGGTCAAAGTTACCACAAAAGCTCGGGGCGGGAGGGGGGGAGCTCCGGGAAGCCGGAGACCGCTGCACCCTGCACTTCGCGGGGCTTCCCCGTGCCCCCCCATACCCCCCAAGTACGGCCACAGCAGGCGTCAACAGGTCTTAGCCTCCTTTTCGTCCTGGACGGCCCCCTGCCTCTTTTTGCTGTCCTAATTTTTACAACCTGCCGGGCAGCGGCGGCGGCGGCGGCGCGCGGACCCGCGCCCTGCTTTCCTCGCCTGGCACCGGTGGCCGGAGCTGACCACCGCCCACCGCCCCTCAGGGTGTCAGTTTCGGCAGGGGTGGCAGGGGGCAGGCTGGGCTCGCCGCCGCGGCACACCCACCCCGCCAAGAATCGCGGTCTCTCCATACCTTGCTGAGGGATGCGTGCGGCGAGGCTTCGCGCAGGGGCGTGGGGGGCCGCTGGGTCCTCGCAGCCGGGCGATCTCCGCTCCTGCACGGCCGGGGCGCCGTTTCCGCGGCAGCGAGGGAAACTTTCTCTACGTCAACACCGCGCTGCACTCGGGACCCTCCGGCTCCGCTCCGCTCCCCTCCCTCTCCGCGCTCTCTGCCCCCTCCCTCCTCCTCCTAATCGGCTGAAGCCCAAACTGGCGCTGGCGGCGGCTGGGGCTCGGGGCTCGGGACTCCGGGTCGCTCCCGGCCGGGAACGCGGGGCTCCCCCTCTCGGCCAGAAGGGAACTCTCACAGGCTCGGGCTGGCGCACTTCTGGCGGTCTCCTTGGACACTTGGACACGGGACGCCCGCGTTCCAGCCGGCTGCCTCTCTTCCCTCCCGCATCCCTGCCGTCCGCTCCGCGGGCCCCCGGGGCTCCCCCGCGTTTGCGCGGCCGGGGAGGACCGCGGCGACCCCGGGGGTGAGCCGGAGGGGCAGCACCTGGCCGGCTCCTCGGCCCGGACGCAGCCACGACACAGCCCTGCTCCACCCCCACCCGCGCTGCGCCGCCTTTTGAACTCCTCCGCGAGGCGCGGGATGGGGCATCGGCCTGAGTGTTTCCGATCACGATTTTAGAGCACCTCTGGGGGTTTAGTGAGGGGCTCCGGGGTCAAAAGCACACGCGAATATAAAGTAGAAAAGCATGCCTTCTTTAGAGCTTTTATCAAGAAAGCGGTGACACAGCCGCTGCCCTCACCATGCCACCACAGACTTTTTTCATTTAATTTTGTCTTTTTTTAACTAGGCCCGAATCTCTGCATTTTGTTGTCTTTTTTTTTTTTTAATATGAAAATTGCTTCAACCACCAGATCATGCTCGTGTTCCGATGTTTACCCTACAGTTCAGGACTTCTGAGCTGGATGGGGTTCGAGGGAAAACACAACCAATGGCTCTTAGAGGCTGTGGGGAAGCTCAGGGTGGGACCAGGGACCAGGAGACACCTCATCAAAGCGGTTCTGAGAGAGTGGAAACGCTGCTGAGAATTCGGTTTACGACGTTTTAGCGTGAAGGTGGAGAGAGATGGGAGAAGGAAAACACGCATTCGCGACCCTGGCCTTTCTGTGTGCTTCAGTGGGACTCGGCGGTAGAGCAGGACAGGCCAGACCCCACCACAGACTCCTTCCTTTACTCCTTCGGTTGCCCTTGGACACTACTCAGTTACGAGTGACGAAGGGGATCCTGTAACCCGACTTGCAGATTCACCATCACTTTCACATGAGTTAGCGTCAGGCCCGGAGAAGACCCTGGTTTGGACATCTCATCATATTTTACCAGAATTAGGAGAGTAGGCACATTGAGAATGTCCCCCACAAAGATCTTGTAACTGAATTTAATTTTCTTCTCCCTGACCCATTTTCGATGTAAAAGCATAAAGCCTCACAATGTTTTAAATGGAAACTATGTTTAGAGATGGCTTAGCTCTAATCAAAACCCCTTCCTTTAAATGCAAACTGTGGGGCTGGCATGTAGCTTGGCTGTTCAATGCTGGTGGGCATGCTCACCTCCCACGTCAGATTACCTGGTTTTCATTCTCCACTTCCTATTAAGGCAAACCCTGGGAGATGGCAGTCAGGGATGAAGTAACTAGGTTCCTGCCTCCCACATGAGAGACCTTAATTGTGTTCCCAGCTCCTGGATAAAGCCCCTTGGGCAGCTGGGGCATTTAGGGAATGAGCCAGTGGATGGGAGTTCTCTCTCCCATCCCTTTCTCAAGTAAGTAAATAAAACTTCACAAATCTGTGTGATTAAATGAAAAGTAACAAGTCCAGGTTTCTTAAGTAACTTTCACAAATCTTATGATTAGGAGATGCTAAAGCTAGACCAGAAATCAGGCCTGTTGATATTTGGGCCATGGATACTCATTTAACTGTTGTTCCCCCTTGTCGGAACAGTCAAGAACACGTTAAAGTGACCATGTTGAGAATAATAATCTGAAGACAGCGCTATTTGTTTTTCTCCAAAAATTACTTTTAAACAATTAATTTATGGGCAAGCAATTAAATATGTATGTAGTTTACATATCATTTGTTATCAACATGACGACAAAAATAAAAGAAATGGCAGTTGACCAGATGAACACATCCATGTCTACTTTATATACTGACAAATTTGAATTTTTAGCTTTTTAAAATACAAGATTCTAATAGAGAATTCATACTCACAAGGATACATCAACAAACCATTAAGATTAGGGATCCTAGTTTGAGAAACACTATATCAATTTTCAATATACTGAAGTACAAGTGCAAGACCAAACAACAAACCAAGCAACAAAGATCAAGCATATGCTTCATTATATGAATTAAAGAAAAATACCTTGTACATTTGTATTACTCATTTGCCTCTGGTAATTTTAAAGAGAAGAACTTGCAAACATTTTCCCTCCAAACTCAATGCTAAGAATTCCCTGGGATTTTACATAACAAACTAAAGGTTCTCAGAGTTAAAAACCTGTATCCTCCTTCTGAGTAGAAGTTTTGAGTAGAGTTGATAAAGAGAGGAAAAATCATGGCTAAAATGTGCATTTATCATGGATAGAGAAATGGGAATGCATATTCTCCACAAAGGTCTTTTTTCCAATTGTTGTATACAATGAGATTACTAACTTTTATATTTTCTCCCAATGTTTAAAGTTTCTAAACTTGCTATTACCCTGACATGTGACGTGAACTGCTTTGTGAATGGCTTAGAAGCATAAAAATCTCAAGAACATCAGAACCAAGCTTTTAACAAGACTGAAGCCAAACACAGCAAGATTTTATATCCAATGTATAACATGCCCAAGATGTGAAGGCGGAAGTCAAGGAGAAGGAATATAGAACCTAGCAAGTTATTACCTTTTGAAAATGCCTAATGCTATCCATGCAAATACTTTAGATTTCCATTTGAAAATTCTTCACATTCATCATAGGGGCATGTAGACTCTGATAGAAGCTCAGCAGCTTTCCAGTAATTCTAAAATTAGCTTTCTTGTTCAAGCCAGTTTGAAGTTTCCTTCATTTGAAGTAAAAGAACCTTGACTAAGGTTGTATTACTGATTTTTGTAAGATCCCAAAATATCCTAGTTGTTTATCTCTGTATGACTGTAAACCAATTACTGTGTAAAGTATTTTGCATTTTTAATAAAAAGAAATTTATCAACCAAGGTTAAATCATGACTCTGCCATGCGAACTGATAGGGGCACATTTCTCCGTGTTATGTGTAAAAAGTGTCCAAGTTCCTGAAGTGGTGGCCCTGGGGATGTCTGGATTTCTAAGTTAATAAGTGTTATATTTACTTTCAGACCTCCATCATCTTACCTCTTGTTCTAAAAGAAAAACTTTATGCTGGTCCTCCTGATTAAGAACATGAAACACATTCATTTCAAAAGCCAATTAATAGGGCAAGTATGAAAAAGAAAAAAATGTCACCTGCATTCTCACTGCCAAGAGTACACATTGCTCACCTTGGCTCAATACCTTCCAGTCCAGAGAGAGAGTTGGGGAATAGCTCAACCTTGCATGCTCAGCATTTTTTTCAAGTTTATTCCTAAGCATATCTAACAAATGAATCACAGCATCTCTCCAAGGGCAAGTGACTGAACACCTAGGAAAATCATTTTAGTATAGAAATTGGAGTAGAGAAATGCATTACACAGAATTGATAGTCACTTAACTTTTTTCTAGCCATTTTTTTCACAGAGAAGTATGCTATGCATACTTTGTAATAGTATAGCAGTACAGTTTATCAACATTTGTTAACAACTCTTCGCTACTATAAGCATAGAAATAATGACTATCTAAATTCACATATTTTGTATATCACCAGTACACATATTGTGCCTACTTTTGCAATCATTTTGTTAGAATAAATAACTAGAAGTAGATTCTCAAGTTTAGAATATAACCTTTTTGTTAACATTATTTTATTTATTTATTTTCATTGTATTGAAAGAGATCTTCCACTTACTGGTTTACTTCCCAAATACCCGTAACAGCCAGGTCTAGGTCAGGCTGAAGCCACAAGCTCAAAATTTCCACAAGAGTGACAGGGACCCAAGTACTTGAGCCAACATCTACTGCCTTCTGGATGCACACTTGCAGGAAGCTGGAAGTACAGCGGGACTCCACCCAGGCCCTCCAAAATGGGCATTTCACATGATATTTTAACTACTATGACATACTCCTTCCCTGTCATTATTTTTTTAAAAAACCTCATGTTACATAGAAGTTGCAGGTGGAGAGCACAAATAATTATTTTTTTTCAGAATGATATAAATGTAACCAGACAATATGCATGCTATCCTATCCTTCCTAAATTCTTTTGAGTACTTCCTGATAACATAGATCTTCTCCAAAAAAGAGGTAAACAATCAAAAATCCAAAAATAAATATTGATATATTTCAACCACCTCTCAGACTCTATTCAGGTTTTGCCAATTATCCCAATTATGTCCTTCATAGAACAGAATCCAATTTGGGATTACATGTTGCATATGATTATTATGTTTTTTAACCTGCACGATGTTGACACTTTTGTGAATTGCTTGCTAGTTATATGCAAAATATACTTTAATTAATCATATTAGATTCAGTTTATGCATCTTTGGTAAAATATATATTTTATATATATATATATATGATATATAATGCAGCACAGCGGTTGCTTAAGATGCCTGCATCCTATATCCAAGTGCCTGATTTAACTTCCACCTACACCGCTTCTTATTCCGATTCCTGATAACGTGCATCCTGGGAGGCATCAGGTTATAGCTTGAAAGCCTGGGTCCACAGCACCTGTGTGGAAGTCCTGGATGGAGCTCCAGTTTTTGGCTTCAACCTGGCCCAGGCTAGCCCAGCCTGGCCCACCCTGGCTGTTGTAAGCATTTGGGAAGTGAACTAGCAGATAAAAGATTTTCTCTCTCCCTCTCTCTCCCTCCCTCTCTCTCTCTCTCCCTCTTTCTCTCTCTTCAAGTACATGAAAACAAGCATTAAAAAGCACACCAGTATTATATTCTCTTTTTAAAAAATTCCATCACATTGTGCTAATTTCAGTTTATCCTGATGATCTTCACTCAAATATCTGTCAGGCTTCTCCTCTTATCCTTTATAATTGAGCTATATTTTCTAAGAGAGACTTTGAAGTTATGGAAACATCTCATTCCTCATCAAACTCAATTTACTCATTTGTTTGTATCAGTATAGATGCATGGCTTTCTGTTCCATGTATATAATTATTTAAATGATTCATATTTTTATATAACCATACTTGAGCTTGCTCACCCCATCATAATAGATTTTGATTCACAGAATGTCTCAGATTTTTCCAGGAGGGACACTTTGAAGCTGACATTTGTGTTCTTTGGTCGTGTCTCCATCATTCTAGGAGCACTTTCTCCTATTTGAACATATAAATGTATTCAAAGCACATCTTTTATTTTTCTCCAAGGAGTTCAGTCTCTTTTGGTGAAAGATTATATTTAGAATCTGAGCGCCAGGTTCTGTGTTCATGTGTTCATTGTTATTAAACCTCAGGCTTTTGCTTCACTTGGGTCTCCTGAGTTGCTGGAATTACGGGATAGATGCATGTACATATATGCACATGTTTATATCTATCATTTTTCTATATTGAAAGCCATTTTATATATATATATATATATATATATATATATATATATATACACCTCCAGTTCTAGTCCAACACCACTTCCCATATTTGTATCATTCTTCTCCAGTGAAAATTTGGCTTCCACTTCCATAATCCTTAGTATATTTTCTTATTTAATCAATGTCCTTTGTCTATAACCCACTGGCTGTTACCGTCCCCTTTTCTGTGGGCTAAATCACTGTTTTGCAGGAACATCCTCAATATCCTGCTCAGGTTTTTTTTCAAGACTATTTATTTAGGTGACAGGTAGAGTTACAGAGACAGAGAAGGAGAGACAGAGAGAAAGGACTCATCCCCTGGTTCACTCCCCAAATGGTTGCAATGGCTGGAGCTAAACCAATCCAAAACCAGGAGCCAAGAGCTTCTTCTGGGTCTCCCATGGGGATGCAGTGGCCCAAACACTTGAGCTATCTTCCACTATTTTTCCAGGCTGTTAACAGAGAGCTGGAATAGAAGAGGAGCAGCTGGGACAGGAACCAGTGCCTATATGGCATGCCAGCACTGCATGCAGCGCCTTAGACTACTATGCCACAGCACCGGCCCACTTGCTCAGGCTGTAACACCTCAACATAGACAGCTGTCCTGTGTATCCTCATCCATCTAGGACTTCAGCACACTGTGCCAGGTTGCCTACTGAGTAGATGTCCTCTGCATCTTGCTTGGGTTCCAACTTGCCAGCAGCACCTCCTCCAGGAAATATTTCTCACCATGGTAGGACTTCCTCTGACCTCTCTGGACCACAACAATCCTCCACCCTGATACCAGTGTAGATGCCTGTCTAATCTGACTCTTCCTGATAATTGAAATTCATATTACCAAGCAGGCACATGCCCTTTAACAACATAAGAGGGGACTTCAAAAAGGTTTTGGAAACTATGTATTATGAAAAAATCTTTGCAAATATTTCAGGAATGTTTTGCACCCAAATAATCTTTAATTGAACTTGTCCATGAACTTTCTAAAACAGACTTTGTTAATACAGAATTTCTAGGTATGATCAAATACTATGCATGATGCAATAAGTAAGATTCCTAAAGAAAGGTCCACTGTGGATTGAAATCCAGCCCAGATCACTTGCCAGCCATGACAGCAGAGTTCATGAGCCTGGAGAAAGGGGTGTGCGTGCTCAGTGATTTTCCAACTTGCAAAGACGTGACTTCTGCATATGTTCATGTTACATCTTCACCTTAAACCCATTGAAACACCATGTGTTAATTCTTTGTTATTGCTCAGAGTGAAAAGGCCATTATTTTACAGGAGCTGCAGAGCCCAAATAACACTTGGAATGCAAAAGCCCTACTTTACAGTAGAAAGAAAGGAAAGCACAGATCTAAATCCAGAATCAGATTTCTGCATCTAATTCCAGTTCACGTGCACTCTGGATCATACTGAGTGTCTGTCTTATGTGGAGTTCAACCATGACCAAGAAGGAAACTTCATGGAAACACCTTGCCTGATGACCAGGCGTGGTCCCCTCAGGTGTGCTGTCCTGTCACAGCATTAATAAGCCTGGAAAATTTGCTCAAAAGAGTTTTATTTGTAGGAAATACTGCTGAGCTCAGAAAATATTTTGCCTATTTAAAGAATCACGTACTTAAAATACAAAAATAACACAAACTTTACTGCAAATACAATTATCTTTTCCTCAATAGAGTAGGAAATAAATTGTTTACAAATGAAATTTGGCAAAATAAAAAAGTTGCATTTAAAAGTTAGGATTTGCAGTCCTTCAATAGAATGCTAATTTATTAACTCTTCAAAATCCTGTCTTAGAATTCATCCAGGCCTGGTCATGGGTCCTGACAGAAAAGCAAAACAAAGTCAAGCACATATATGCTCCAACCCGACATAATGTGATTTGGGAAAATGTCATCCTGCTTTAAAATGCAAATGGGACATTGGCTTCTATCACAGGCTAACAAGAAAAGAAAATTATATCACCAAGTATCTTTGTCATTACAGAGGTAAAATAATTCTAACAGCGGCTTTTCCCTAAAAGGCCATCTGTGTGAAGAACTGCTAGAACAGAGACCTGTCATGTAGTTTCCGAGTCAACAGTCTCTCTAACTCTCTAACTCTAACTCAATCTGAGAATACAAACATATAAAGTGCTATCAGTTCCATGGAAATTGGCCTGTTTTCACTTCAAAGGGTGTGACTGCACAAGATCATTGTTCAGTTTCAAAATGAAAACTCCCAGAATTTCAGAATTCCACAAATCTTTCATATACACTGAGAGTACAAGTAAGAATCACCCACTTTCCTTACAAAAGTAAATTGCTAAAGACATTTAAATGAACACCACAATCTGTAAATACAACTCTGTGTTTGAAAACCTGTATATTATACAAGTGAAGAATAGAATGAGCGTCTATATTTAATTAATAAGGTTAAATCGTTTTTATTCAATATTTTGTACTGTCCCATGAGTTTGGAAGAGAATTAATGAAGTAGAAATGAATAATTGCATCGATTTATCTTAGACAGTTTTTAAGGTTTCAAAAAAAACTCTGATTGCTTAAATTTTGTTTACGGAACTAAATTTTAGATACTGATAAAGCTGAACCTCCGGCTGTTGACTTTTGAGGGAAGAAGCACAACATGGAGTTTTAAAGCATAAACTTTGGAGTAAAAACGTCATGGATTAGAATCATTGCTCTGCTATTTCATGACTGCAGAGTCTTGGAAGACTAACTTCCTCTCCTTTAACATTGGTTTTCTCATTTCTAAAACAGAGTTGTTGTCAAGATTCATTAAACTAGCAAGTGAAAAGCACTTAGCATAGTCTGGCAAGGAAGTACAAAATACAAGATAATTTTACAGGGAAACCAGTAAAGCTATGAAATCGTCTAGTATGTTATTGTGGTTTGTGTCGAAGTTGCATCAGTGTGGATCAAAATAAAATGAAAAGGATAGAGCTGTGGCTAAAAGTCAAACTATGGCTATAGATGTTTCCTTGGGGAATAAAATATATCTGCTGTTACTCTTGTCAAGAAAATAATTTTATTTATTTATATGCTTATTTTTAAACTAATCCATAGCATTTATTGATGTACTAATCAGTTTTTCTGCCAATGTCTTTTTTTGCATTCCAGAACTCAAATAGCATTTATGAGTCCTTAGTTTCTTCTAATCTGTGACAATTCTTTGTTCTTTCCTTGTCTATCATGATTTTGACACTGTTGAGTGGTAATGGGTGAGCATTTTATAGAATGTTACTCAAATAGAGTTTGCCTACTGTTTATTCATAGATAGACTGGGTTCATGAGCTTTTGGGGAAAACCCCACACACTTAAGTGTTCTTGTCACAGCATTATTTGAGGTTAGGAATGGTATATAATAATGACTTGAATTCACATTGATCTGCCATGTTTTTCTACTGAAAAGTTTCTTGTTTTCTCTTTGTAGCTGATCAATATTTAAAGAAATTAAATACACAAGTCTATATTTATACAGTTGTGTATATAAGTATACTTATATATACAAGTATATAAGTATACAAGTATCCTGATTCTCCTTAAACAGTCTCCCTGTAACTTTAACATGTATTTGTGGATCTAACCTACAGCAATTATTGCTATAGTCTTCTAATAGCGATTTTCCCTTCACAATCTTTACATGTATTAATTGGAATTCTTTTATATGGGCTAAGGATTTCCCATCCAACATCTAGAGTTCCCTTTTAATTTAGTTTAATTCCTATCTTAAAATTATGTCTGCTCAAAGAAACAGTCTAAAAGTACTGTTATGATGCAGGAGTGATGGGGGTCAGACCTGCCCCAGAAGTCCTATTCCTTTACAACTCAGGTTGAATACTTCGAATGATTGGCACTGTACTGGTGTAGGAAAAATAATGATGAATAAATTGAATCCCTACCCTCAAGAATCATACACTTGAGTACAGGAGAAATTCAGGTAATAAAATTAAAATTAACACTCGTCACACCCTGAAATAGAAATATATTCTTTCATGTTGAAAACAAGACATGCTAGCAATTTAGAAATCAATTTAGGAATCGATCGTATTGTCAACATGGGAGCTGAATCTTGAAGGATGATTGGGTGTGCAGCAGGTAGGCAAAAAGGAAAGAGACACTCATAGCAGAGAAGAGCTTGGGAAAGCAAGATAAATAAGAGAAAGTTTAGTAGCCTAGTGTGTTACTAAGCACTGAGTTGGGCCATTTTTTTAAAAAGATATATTTATTTATTCGAAAGTCAGAGTTACACAGAGAGAGAAGGAGAGGCAGAGAAAGAGAGTCTTCTATCCACAGGTTCACTCCCCAACTGACAGCAACAGCTGGAGCTGCACCGACCCTGGCCACGAACCAGGATCGTCTTCCAGGTCTCTCATGTGGGTACAGGAGCCCAAGGACTTGGGCCATCTTACACTGCTTTCCCAGACCATAGCAGAAAGCTAGATCGGAAGTGCAGCAGCCAGGACTTGAACTGGCACCCATATGGGATGCCAGCATTGCAGGCAGTGGTTTTATCCACTACGCCACAGAACCGGCCCCAACACTGGGTCAGGGTCTTGAACTTTGTCTTGCAGTCAATGGACTACTGAAAGTCTTATAATAGGGTAATTATGTTGCAGGAAAAGCACTCAGTGACCATTTAGAGAAGCCACTGAGTCTGTGAGATGGATGGTGAAGAAGCCAAGTAAGGGATTTGATTCACCTATTATGAAGCTTGATATTATCAAATGCCTTTACTATTAAATATAGAAGGATATAGAAATAGATTCTTTACTGTATTAGGAGAATGTGTCAGTCGTGAAGTTTTACAGGTTTTATTTATCTCGATAGATTTTGGGCCTTGTCATAGCATTAACATTTTGGGGTACCTTAAATTTTACATTATTGGGATTTCAAATGCTGTTGACTTCTGAAAACAGACAATGTCATAGGGTTCTGTAAAAGTGTAGATTTTATAGCACTGCCATTGTTTAGTTACAGTCACAACCTTACAATGTATATTTCATAATTTTTGCTATTTTGCAGGAAATTAATGTAACATAGGTGACTCTAGGAACCTATTTATTCTGCATTACTAAGTTATATTTATATAGGAGTTACCACCTGTTTAATTACTTTAAGTCAGTATTTAATCCCAGCTATTAAGAAACTTTAAAGTCATGGGAGTGAAGCCAATGGTTGAAGGAATTCCAGAAACGCTTTAGATTAAGAAACTCCAGTGGGAGTGAGAACAGTAGAGGAATATTCTAGTTATTGATGAATAGCAGAATCTAGATCATAGAGTACTATCTAGATATTAAAGACAGTTTAGATTATATTAAGGTATTTTCTAGGTATTGAGGTGTTAAAGACACAATTAATGGTAATTTAGGATATATGCTCTTTGCAACAAACAATGGAATCGCCTTTGAGTTTGAGTACAAAAACATTAAAAATTCTTCAAGTACAAAAAAATTTAATTGATATAAATATTTCAAGAAGCCCCATGAAAAAGTGCACTAGTCAGAGTCCTACTTGGAAACAGAGCTCATCCTAACCAGATAATTTGAGGTGAGCTTGATAAACAGATTCTGGATGTCAGTCCAGAAAGAGAGCTTTTATAAAGGTGTGGGCAGAGTTTAAAGAAAACAGCTACCCTTCCTCATGAGAATCCATTCCCATTCCTGGATCTGAAGAAGCAAGAAGGAGAGTGAATAGTGTCAGAACCTATATGGAAAAGAATGCCTGATAGAAATTGAGACCTTCAGTAAAGGGGCATACCTGGTGTGCCGGCGCCGCAGGCGGAGGATTAGCCTATTGAGCCGCAGCTCTGGCTCTTTCATTTTTGATCCTGCAGATGAGCCATCACCGGCCACCTTCCACTTTACCATTCCCATTTACAGGCACCAGCTCAGCCCCTCCGGGCCCAGGCCTTGGCACAGCCACCTCCCACCCAACAGCCTCAAAACCCACCATGTGCTCCAATACCATCTGCCTGGCTCCCATTTTCTCATCAACATCTCCCCCTCCTGCCCAAACATTCCAGGAGGCAGAATCTGTTTCTACTCTGCCTCTCACTGTACCTTCCTTTGCCTTATCTCAAGTCTCCTCATTGCCCTTATCTCAAAACCAGTCCCTGTCCATTTCTGCTCCTCCTGCTCCCTTTGCCTTATCTCAAACCTGGTCTTCACTCTCACCTTTGCTCTTCCTGGTTCCGCTGAGCCAACATTCTGTCCCCACCTTGCCATCACCACCTCAAGCCTTCGACCTGTCCCTTCTGTGCCCCGTCACTTTGGAACAGCAGCCAGGGAGCATACCCAAGTCACCTCTACGGAAAGTGGCAGGGGCTGAGGGCATAGCCAGGGTCTCACTTGTTGACCTCTCACAAATGGCATGAAAACTGGGTTCCTTCACCTCTAACCCAATGTTATTCATTAAAGAGTTTCAATATTTAACCCAGTCCTGTGATCTGACTTTTCATAATGTTTCTATGATCCCCTCCAATACCCTCCTTCCAGAGGAGTGAAGGCGAGTTTGGAACAGACCCGTCTCCATGACGATGAGACCCATCAGGCTGACCCTGCCCATCCCCATAGGAGCAGATGTGGTCCCCGATCAGGACCCCAATTGGAATTACAACTCTTCCCATGGCATAATGGCCAAAACTTATTTCATTATCTGCTTATTAGCTGGTCTCAAAAAATCCACCAGAAAGGCTGTAAATTATAATAAATTTGCAGAAGTTATTCAAGAGAAAAAGGAAAATCTTTCTGCCTTTTTACAGTGCCTCACGTAGATTCTCCTCCAAATACCAACCTAGACCCAGAGTTTCCCAATAGTTGTAACCCCCTCATGAACCATTTCTTTGCTCAGACTTTCCCTGATATCAAGGCAAAGTTAAAGTGGCTGGAGAGGGGCCCATGAATTCCACAGTCAGAAATTCTGGAGGTGACCATTAAAGTATATAATGGAACGGATGAGAGCACCCAAAAGGAAAAATCCCAAATGCTGGCAAAGGGTTTTCAGCAACCTGCCTCCTCCAGTGACCCCACTAACCACAGGCATCCCACTGACCACAGGAGTCCTCTGGGTCTGTGCTTTAAATGTGGCCAAATGGGTCATTGGACCAAATTATGCCCCAGTTCTCAAGACCATTGGGTCCTTGTTCTAGATGTCACTAAAAGGGCCTTTGGGCAGTGGACTGTCTTCTTGTCCGTCAAGGCAGTAGGCTATCCACCCCACCTATGTCCTGGGTTGATCTACTAGGGCTGGCTACTGAGGACTGAAGGAGCCTAGCCTCCTACCACCTGACTGTGGCTATCACCCTGGGGGAGCTTAGGGTAACTGTGATGGTAGCAGGTGGGCTAACTTCTTTCCTTATTGACACAGGAGCAACCTTCTAGTACTAACCCAGTATTGGGGTCCAACCTCTGCTGCCTCAATCTCCATAGTCAGGATGGAGGGAAATCCCTTTTTTAAAGATTTATTTATTTATTTGAAAGTCAAATAAAAAAGTCAGAGTTACACAGAGAGAGGAGACACACACACACACACACACACAGAGAGAGAGAGAGAGAGAGAGAGAGAGAGAGAGGTCTTCCATCTGCTGGCTCACTCACCAGTTGGCCGCAACAGCCAGAGCTGAGTCGATCTGAAGCCAGGAGCCAGGAGCTTCTTCTGTGTCTCCCACATAGGTGCAGGGTCCAAGGACTTGAGCCATCTTCTACTGCTTTCCCAGGCCACAGCAGAGAGCTGGATTGGAAGAAGAGCAGCTGGGTCTCGAACTGGCGCCCATATGGGATGCTGGCACTTCAGGCCAGGGCATTAACCCACTGTGCCACAGCGCCAGCCCTGGAGGGAAATCCTTACAGACCCTTTCAGACTCCCAACCTGCTCTGCATAATTAATACAACGCCCTTTTCCCACTCTTTTCTTGTTATACCTCAGTGTCCTACTCCCCCTCCTGGGAAGAGACACACTCTATTATTCTGGTGTTCAGGCGCCCTTCAGCCATTTGCCCTGTCCTCCAGCCCGCCTTCACCTCTCTTTTTACTACTTCTCTCTCAAGATGACCCAGTCCCAGCCACCCTGCCTACTTCAGGGCCCCTGTCCACTGTCAACCCATGGGCATGGGACATCAGTCACCTTATGGTAGCTGTCTACCATCCTCCCATCCAGATAAAATTACAGGACTTCTCCATATTTCCTTCCCAACCTCAATACCCCTATCCCTTTCCAGTCGTCATGGTCTAAAGTCTATAATTTCCAAAATTTTCCACTTGGGTCTGTTACACAAGAATAAC
Organism: Sylvilagus floridanus; assembly: GCA_949820135.1. Taxonomy (NCBI): domain Eukaryota; kingdom Metazoa; phylum Chordata; class Mammalia; order Lagomorpha; family Leporidae; genus Sylvilagus; species Sylvilagus floridanus. The sequence goes on along the minus strand of OX463236.1, from coordinate 131,199,586 downwards.
TCCCCCAAAACACCCCCCAATATTGGCAATTAAAAAGCCCAATGGGTCCTTACTTCTGGTACAAGACCTCTGCCTTATTAACACAGTGGCAGTACCCATATACCCGGGGTCCCCAATCCATACACCCTCTTTTCCTCTATTCCAGCATTCGCATCTTACTTCTCCATCCTGGATCTGAAGGAAGAAGTTTTTATAATTCCTCTATATCCTAACTCTCAGGACACATTTGCTTTCCCTTAGACTGATCCTAACACCCGAGTCTCCACTCAACTGACCTGGACCACACTCCTCCAGGGATTCTGGGATAGCCCCACCCTGTTTGGTCAGGTCTTGGCTAATGATCTAGGTACTCTGGATCTATTCCCCTCCTTTCTTCACTAGTATGTTGATGATCTCCTCCTTTGCAGCTCCTCAAAAATAGATAGCCAATGGCAGACTGTTATTCTCGTCAACTTCCTAGAAGCCAAATGTTATCAGGTATCTTTCACCAAGGCACAGCTTTGTTTATCTGAGGTGACCTATCTTGGGATACATCTCACTCCTACCCACAATGCTTTCACTGTGGACTGAAAGCACCTAATAGCTTATCTCCCACCACCTTCTATCAAAGAAGAAATTCTTTCCTTTCTAGACCTTGTAGGAATTCTATGTTCATGGATTCCAAACTTCTCTCTTCTAGCATGACCACTATACGAAGCCACAAAGCAATCCTTCCAGGAGCCCCTCAAAGTCCCAGTCACCTTCCAATACCATAAGCTCCAACAGGCTACTCTATAGGCCCCTGCCTTACACTTACCAGATGTCACACAGACCTTCCTCATTTATGTCACTGAAAACCAAGGAATGGCCTTGGGGGTTCTTGGTCATCAAGTTGGCCCCTCCTTTGCTCCTGTAGCCTATATCTCAAAAACATTAGACCCCCACAGTCAAGGGTTGGACACCCTGTTTACAGATGCTAGCCTCAGCAGCAGTTTTCATACAAGAGTCAAAAAAACTCACTTTTGGCTCACTGCTTACCATTCTTTCCTTACATTATCTCTCAGTACTCCTCACTGACAAGGGCCTCCAGTTTCTTCCACCATTTCACATTCTGGCCCTTCAAGTGGTGCCTATTGAGGACCTATCCTCACTTTTAAACCTTGTCCTCCCCTTAATCCCGCTGCTCTCTTTCCCCCTACCCCTCCATCTCTGGATCACACAGCTCCTGTTCACTCCTGCATTGAGACTATCGAACACTTAATACCCCATCCCTCAAAAGGGTACCTAAGAGGGACCCTTCGTTAACCCTACTGTAGTATGGTTCACAGATGGTAGTTATATCTTTCATGAGAGAAAAAAAAGGGCAGGATATGCTGTGGTATGAACCACTGATACAGTTGAGGCAGGACCGCTCCCTTTCAATACTACTAATCAACAGGCTGAGTTCTATGCTCTAACCCATGCCTTTATATTGGCAAAAAATAAAGCCATCACTGTCTATACTGACTCAGAATACACTGTCTATATCTCCTATTCCACTCAGCTATTGGGAAAGAAAGGGGCCTTCTTACCACAAAGGGGACAGCCATCTGCAGTGCTACCCTCATAACTCCTTTCTTAGAGAGGCAGCCCATCTTCCAACACAAATCGGATTTGTCCACTGTATTCATCAGACTGATAACTCTGCCATCACGGCTGGTAATAACAGTGCAGACTAGGTAGCTCACCAGGTGGCACTGTCTTCCTCTTCCTCCAGCTCATCTTTCACTCTATCTGCTGTACTGACAAACTGCCCTCGAGACAGTAGCCCTGCACAATCCCAGTAGCCCTCCACTCAGGTTCTTATTCTATCTCCGCCTTTTGTTTCGTCTCAACACTTTTTCTCTATTGTTGTTTGTCAAACAGTCTCTTTCTTCCTCTCTGCCAGCCTCTGACTGGCAGATTGACTTCACCCATATGCCCAGAGTACTGTGCTTTCAATATCTTTTGGTACTGGTAGATACCTTCTCTGGTGGGTCAAGGTCTTTCCAACTACTAACAAATGGGTGCTAACAGTTTCCAACATCCTACTTTAGGAGATTATCCCCCACTTTGGGGTTCCTGGCTCTCTCCAGTCAGACAATGGTCCCGAATTTACATCCAAGGTAACTCAACTACTTACCAAGGTGCTTAACATCCCCTGGCATTTCTACATCCCTTTTCACCTCCAATACTCAGAAAAAGTAGAAAGGATAAATAATACACTAAAACGTGCTCTGACCAAAGTCTCCCTTGAGCTCCCCTTGGACTGGATTAAACAGCTCCCATTGCCCTTGCTCCAATTGACGGCCCTTCTAAAAAATCCTCTCAATATTTTGCCTTTTTAACTGATGTACTGATTTTTAACTGATGTACTGATGTCCCTTACATCCTCCGACTATACACTCCCAATTTCCACTCTCGCCACTTTAGCTACTCTCACCTCTCCTCAGATATCTCCAAACAGTTATGGAAATATGCAGATACCTATTGCCCAGTTCCAGGTCCAACCACCTCAGACAGCTTTCTTCCCATTACAGAGGGAGACGAGGTCTTCCTGTCCTCTTCACACTCCTCCTTGTCTCCTACTCCTACTAAACAACAAGCTAAATGGACCAGAACTTACTGGGTTACTCTCACTACTCCTACAGAAGCAAAGTTATCCATTGTGTCTACTTCTCCCACCTTAAATGTTCCCCCTCTCTTCACTATACGGTTACTCCCACAGGACCACTCACAGCCAAGTTTACCCAGACTCAAGTTCCATTACTAATGGTGCCTAAAAACTCAGACCCTTCTGTGCTTAATGAATCCGCCTCTAAGAAATGGCGACCACCCAGCCACCTGCCATTTCCAACACCTGACAAGTACTGATCCTCTCTTATACAGCTACCAACTCTTCCTATAACTTCTGTGGGAGGAATATCAAACACACTCCTTGCCCATCTACCCCTCCCAGCTCCTTTTGGATATTGAAGACTTGCACCTCCAGGGAGCCTCCTCAGACTTCACTCCCTTTGAGATCTACAGTTTTCCGTACCTCCTCTTACTGTCTCCCTTCCTCTGCCATAGACCACAATGAACTTCCCAATAATCCCATCTCTTCTCTTTTGTGCCTGTCCTGCATCCACACCAGCCCCTGGAACACGTTACACATGGCAATTTCAGATTTACACCACTTCCACTCCTGCTTAATTACATTGCACTACCTTCTGCCCCATCATGGGCAGCACAGGCCCTATTATGCTGTACTTTGATTTTGCTCAAGCCTGCTCACATAATTGTGTTGACTGGGCTAGATATTGTTTATCTCAATTTAGAGCAAATCCATTTTATCACTGCCTAACTAAGGACAACACATGGTCGTGTAACGATGCTTACTGGAAAGGGTGCTCATCATGGTCCTGTAAGTACTACTATACCAACCAGAGTTATGGCCTCCTGGGAAAACAACTCTCTAAGGTCCTGCCCCAAGGTAAAAACATTCTAGCTTGGAGGCCACAGGTAGACAAAGACCACAGAGTCCAATCCCTTTTAGCCTTCAGTATATCTGACTCCCACCTTCAGGCTTGGCAAGATGGAATTGAGGGATCCATTATTTTATATACAGGTTCTAACATGCAAGATTCCCACAGAACCATCAAAGTTATCAGGGCTTACACCCAGCTTCCAACATAGATATGATGGTTGATATAGTAAAGGAGTGCTCTAAACACCTGTCCCAACTAATTAACCTGGCCAAACCTCCCTTAACGTGGCTATAACTCATTAATCTGTCTCTCACCCTACTTTATCAACCACCCAATTCTACTTTACCCTCTGCCCTTTACCAACAGCAGTGCTTTATATGCACAGCCCTTTGGGATCCTCCCATTGTGGCTATCCCACTTACTAATGTTTCTGCTTCTACAAACTCCTGTACCTGTAATCCTTAGAAAATCATCAGTCAATTTCTTCTACATTTGGGAGGACAAGATGCAACATGTTGAATTACCAACATAACAGAACAACCTAATGAGCTTTTGTCATATAACATTCCCTGTGTCATCAATATAACCATCACTTCCACAGATTGCCTCTCTAGTTCCCCCTGGAAATCCATTTCTTTGTAATTATACCTTCTACACCTATACCTCTTCTATAACAACAATTCTACACCTCGCCCATGTGTATTAGTGATCCTTTCCCCCCATCTTACATTATATGACTATTCAGAGTTCCTTTTACAGACTAATCTCTACCTGCAAGAGACGAGCGATCTTTCTACCGGTCTTGGTCGGAATCAGCTTTGCAGCTTCCTTCTCTTCTGTGGTGGTCTCCAGAACTGCTCTAGGCCACAATGCTATGTCTAAAAATCAGTTCCAAAAACAACTCCAATAACTACAAGAGGAGGTCACCAGATCCATTGAAACTTCAGCAGATGCTATTTGTGGCCTCCAAAATCAAATCACCTCACTGGCTGGTGTAGTGTTACAAAATAGATGAGCTCTGGACCTTATAAGGGCTAACAAAGAGGAAACCTGTGTTTTTTTGGGAGAACAATGTTGCTATTATGTTAATCAATAAGGCCAGGTGAACAAAATGTTAAAAAGCTAAAACAAATGGCCACATCTATTAAACAGTCTGCCCTAGGGTCCAGAGAGTCTCTCCTCTCTTCCTTCCGATGGAGTCCCTTCACCACTTGGTTAATGCCACTTCTAGGACTATTAGCTGCTTTTATACTACCTTGTCTGTTTAAGTGTTTACAGGAGATGATAATGGAATAAACCAAAGGTTTCACCAACTAGGAAGTCAACCAAATGCTACTACAGGGATATACTTGGCTCCCCACCCAGGAGATCTTGACTTGAGATGTTGCTTCACCAACAGAGAGTGACTCATCACCCCATGGCAGCAGGAAGTAGCCCTAGAAGATAGATCATTGTCCCTCCACTCCTCCTGGGCTTTTGGGGCTAATATTTTCTTTCTTTCATTCTTTCTTTCTTTCTTTTTTTTTTTTTTACAGGCAGAGTGGACAGTGAGAGAGAGAGACAGAGAGAAAGGTCTTCCTTTGCCGTTGGTTCACCCTCCAATGGCTGCCACAGCCGGTGCGCTGCGGCTGGCGCATCATGCTGAACCGAAGCCAGGAGCCAGGTGCTTCTCCTGGCCTCCCATGCGAGTGCAGGGCCCAAGCATTTGGGCCATTCTCCACTGCACTCCCGGGCCACAGCAGAGAGCTGGCCTGGAATGGGGGCAACCTGGACAGAATCTGGCACCCTGACCGGGACTAGAACCCTGGGTGCCGGTGCCACAGGCAGAGGATTAGCCTATTGAGCCACGGCGCCGGCCTTGTGGGGCTAATGTAATCCCATACAACACTTGCTCTTTATAAAAGAGGAGAATGTTAGTAAAATGGTGCCATCTTAGCTGAGGCATCATCTCAAGCCCTGGATGCCATCTTGGGCCTGGCCCAGCTGCCATCCTGTACAATAAGTGCAGCCTGTCCAGCACCCTAGCCTGGCTTACTAGGAGTCAGGTAACCAAATGGCCCAACCACAAGCATCAACTCCACCCCCACTATAATGAGATTTGCTACTCCTACTCCCTCATCCCTGCAAGGCTTTAACAAGGCCTGCATCTCCACACAGGCCCTCTTTTCACCCTCTCCTTCCAGCCTCCCCCCACCACCACAGCAATAAGGAAAGTGTTAGCATATGTCAAATTTAAAATGAAATAAAATATAAAATGATATCGTCTGTAGGCTTAAAAATTTCAGTTCTCTACTTAGCATCATGAAATCCAACTTGACATTCACATAGATATGATAGTATAAAATATGTATTTGGAAAAATCATTTCCATAATGCCCAAACATGAGAAACTACTTAGGTGACTTTGGTCAAAGTCTAATGTGTTTTTATGGACTAACATGGAAAACTTCTCTATCAAGTGAACTATATCAAGTAGGAATATCTTTTATTGTGCATGTCTGGTAGTACTATGTTTGAATGCCCATATAGATAAACAGTGTTGTCTCATTATCCATTTTAAATAATGTTTAAGAGTAGAAGTAGATTATAATTTTAGTAGGTCAAAAATGTTATAATTTACTATTTCAACTAGTATGAAAAATGTTATTGTACGTCTTTAAAATAAGATAATATTTAAAGCAAACTGAGATGTAAAAGTCTTTTTGTTTATTTACCTATTATTTTTAGCTTTTTTTCAAAAAAAAGATTTATTTTATTTATTTGAAAGACAGAGTTAGAGAGGTAGAGACAGAGAGAGAAGTCTCCCATCCACTGGTTCACTTCCCAGACATCTGCAATGACTGGAGCTGTGCCATCCGAAGCCAGGAGCCAGGAGCTTCTTTTGGGTCTCCCACGTGGGTGCAGGGGCCCAAGGACTTGGGCCATCTTCTGCTTTCCCAGGTCATAACAGAGAGCTGGATCACAAGAGGAGCAGCCGGGACTAGAACTGGTACCCATATGGGATGCCAGTGTTTCCAGCCAGGGCTTTAACCCACTGCACCACAGTGCTGGCCCCAACTTTTTGGTTTTTAACAAAATCAATATAGTTCATAGATACTATTCTAAGAATATAATGATATTCCCTTTCTCCCTCCCTCCTTTCCCCTCTCTTCCACTCTCCCTCTCCTATTTATTTTTCTTTCTTTCAGTCTTCTGTTTTTGAGATAACATGTTTAATTTACATTACATCAAGTGCTTAATGCTCCACCGAATAAACAGTTTAACAATTACAAAGCAAAAAGACTGAAGTTTAGCAGGATATACAGTCAATTTTTTTTTAAGATTTATTTATTTTACTTGAAAGTCAGTTACACACAGAGAGAAGGAGAGGTAAAGAGAGAGAAGTCTTCCATCTGCTGGATCTGCTGGTTCACTTCCCAAGGACTTGGGCCATCTTCTACTGCTTTCTCAGGCCTTAGCAGAGAGCTGGATCAGAAGTGGAGCTGCTGGGTCTTGAAATGGTGCCCATATAGGATGCCAGCACTGCAGACGATGGCCTTACCTGCTATGCCACAGCGCCAGCCCCAGCCAATTGGTTTTTGACAAGAGTACTCCAACCATGCATTGGAGTAAGTATAATCTATTCAACGATGACGACTATATATATATATATATATATATCCATATGTAGAAGAATGGAAGGAGAGCCCTATCTCTCATCATATACAAAAATCAACTCAGGATGGAACAAACCTAAATTCAAGACCTGAGACTATGAAATTGCTGGAAGAAAATGTAAGGGAAACACTCCATGATATTGGTGTAGAGGATGACTTCTTAGACAAGACCCCCCAAAGAAATAAATGTCTTAAGGTAAAGGATTTTTGCAAATGTGTGTTCTTTTTCAGAGTATTTTATTTTATACCAGTTAAACATGAGTTTCTGTTAGCCAGCCAGGCCCTGGTCAAAAATACATTTCTATCTTTTTTTTGTTTTGTTTTCTCTGATAAGGATTTTTAATTTTGTTTTTACAAAAAGGAGATAATTTTTCCAGACCATACACCACCAGCAAAAGGCAGAGGATAGTTTTAATCTACTTATTTTATTTGTTTACTGTAAGTCTTCAGACTACATCTGTAGCTTCCAATTTTAGCAACACAATACTATCATGTTTATTATATTGACAAATCAGACATAAAATGAGTACCAAACTTCATTTTTAAATGACCTTGACATGTCTAAAACAAATAATTAAAGATCCTGTTTGAGACGAATACATAGAAAACAACAAAATGCCTGGGTTGAAGTCAGAACAACAGAGTTTGGGTATTGCCTATGCCTCTAGAGAGCTCCATGACTCAATAATACCTGCCCAAGATAGCATTATGTGATATTAAATAAGATATGTTTTTTACATGCTTCCTTTCACTCATTGCTCAAGTAATAATATTTCCTGCTGTTCTCTGGTGGAGAACATATCCAGGTGCACACATTCTGGGTGATTCAGCTGCTAATCAGGCTTTCTGAAGTCCAGACTCTGAAGAACAGCTTGAAAGTGAAAGTGCTTTTCTTTTCCAAATGATAGAGAGAGAAGGATTTCATTTGGAATTTCTAAAGTTAGATTTTTGCTTATAAAAAACAAAACCAGCAGAATCTAATGTCAAAACTCAAAGGAGAAAAATGGTACTTAAAAAGCATTTTTTTCTCCTCCCAATGAACAAATGAATAGACTAACAAGGGCTTACTTGTGGGATTCTGGGAGAAACAGATATAGTTGTCTTGGGTCTGTGGATAGCAAGGAAGCTGTAGACCCATGAGTTTACCAGACAGTTAAGATTAACAGTTGCTGGAGAGAGTTTCCCAGACGCAAAAGGAAGAACACTGGATCCACCCAGTGGAAGTGAAAATCTCTCCATGAACATCACACTATTCAGAAGGCTGAGGGCTGCAAGTCTGCTTTCCCATACCCAACCCTCTTCCTGTTTAGATTAGAGGTGGGGACTTGTTCTAACTTGTGGGTGTGGGACCTTGCCCACTTTGTCTCTAGTTTAGAGTTTTCAGCAGGACAGGACAGCAGGGAAATCCCTTCCAATATCCCAGTATGTAAATTTCTTAACGATCATCTAAAAGTAATTATTTTATAGGTTACTTAGTAAGAATAATGACAATTATTTTTCATTGATCCCAAGGTTTAGAAATGACAATCATTATAAGTTTTTCTTATTGGCATTTCAGTAATGATACAGTGAGTTTACAAATAAGAAAAATAACACAGTCAATAATTATTTGTCACAAGAATTTATGTGTATAAAATTTATGCCATATAAAAGACTAATAAAATCTGCTTTATGGAATATTAGACCTAGATATCATGAGTCAGAAATAATTCTCATATAGCTCTATATCTCACTTAAATTTGCTTCTGTGTATTCCCACATAATGAACATTTTATACAATAAAAAATTACCCAGGTTGTTATGATTTCCAGATGGAAATCATACAGCTTTTTCTTTAAGGATACACAGCATGTATTGGCACACAAAAAAATCTGAAGTTTTTTTTGTCTTATAAATACAGTTATTCCCTGTTAGACATCTTTCATGGAGCCTTCTTGGAACAGTGGTTTACATGAATATTAAAAGATAAGCAGTGGAAAAGAAAGATTAATGTAGTGGGATAATACCATACTGTATTAGGAGCTTTGTTTTAAAAGATTCTGATTCCAATTTGGAAATAATTCAGCAAATTCCACTTTACTCTCAAATTTTAAAGTCTCAGGGAAACAAAGAAGCAAATATTATTGAGGACAAGAAAGTGTTGCTGTAGATTTGTCCTGAGAGGAGGAGTGTGGGGCGGTGGAGGCAAGAAGCATGGAGTCACCACACAGACACCAGGAGTCGGGTTAAAGCTGGCCAGAGGCGAGCAACCTGCAGACTCTTTTATTTCAGTTGGTGCAGCAGCTTACATAGCTGAGGAAGCCAATCCATTCAAGGGGCAGTTTATACCCTAATCAATCACAGCCTGTTTCCAGGCAGGCTCCTTTACCAGGTGGTTTCCCAGGGGTTTCCGAAGCCATTCTTGAGTAACTGATGCTCACTTGCCAGTGGCCATCTTGGCATGGCCTTCTCATTCTACCACAAGAAAGCTTTTTTTTTTTCTTTTTATTTGAAAGAGAGAGAGAGAGAGAGAGAGAGAGAGAGAGCTCCTGTCTTTTAGTTCACTTCCCAAATGACCACAAGAGCCAGAGCTGGGCTAGGACAGGAGCAAGAAACCAAAAACACAATCCTCATCTCCCATATGAGTTACAGAAACTCAAATACATGAGCCTTCACTGCTGTCTCCCGGGGTGTTTGAACTTGTGGAAAGATGAAACCAGAAGCCAGAGTGGGGACTGAACCCAGGCACATGAATGTGGTATGTTAACTGCTTGACTAAACACCTACTCCAAGAAAGTTCTTTCTTCTTTCTTTCTTTTTTTTTTTTTTTAAAGATTTATTTATTTGAGAGGCAGAGTTACAGACAGAGAGAGGGAGAGACAGAGAAAGTCTTCTGTCCCCTGGTTCACTCCACAAATGGCTGCAAGGGCTGGAACTGGGCTGATTTGAAACTAAAAGCCAGGATCCAGGAGCTTCTTCTTGGTCTCCCACGCAGGTACAGAGGCCCAAACACCTGGGCCATCTTCCACTGCTTTCCCATATCATTAGCAGGAAGCTGGAAATAGAACAGCCAGGACTCAAACTGGTGCCCATATAGGATGCCAATATTTCAGACAGAGGCTTATCTTACTATGTTACAGTACTGGCTCTGAAAGTTACTTATTAATTGTAAACAAATTATGCTCATAGTTTTTTTTTTTTTAAGATTTATTTATTTATTTGAAAGGCTGAGTTACAAAGAGAGAGGGTTTGACAGAGAGAGAGAGACAGAGGGAGGTCTTCCATTCACTTTTGAAATTGCCACATTGGTTGGGGCTGGGTCAGGCCAAAGCCAGGAGCCAGGAGTTTCTTCCAGGTGTCCCACGTGAGTGCAGGAGCCCAAGGGGTTGGGCTTTTTTCCATTGCTTAACCAGGCACATTAGCAGAGGGCTGGATCAGAAGTGGAACAGCTGGGACTTGAATAAATGTGCTGCTTCCCATAATGTGCACTGGTGGGAGATTGGATCAGAAGTGAAGGAGCCTGGACTAGAACCACCACTCTAACATGGGTGTGGACATCCCAAAAATGATTTGACTCCTGTGTTCAACATCTCTCCCCATTTATCAGTTTAGATTTGCAATTAATGAAATTATATGCCCCATTCATAGAGATCTCAATACTATTTTGCCAGTTTGCTATGAGCTAGAGACACTTCTTTTCCCTTACAAATCCTGTAGTGTTTGTGTGTATAATAAGGGCCAATATCTCCTGGATATTTTGGGCAAAGTCACATACTTTCCATACTGTATTTAATTTCCTTTTTCACTTCCAGTGTAATAGTGTAATACATAAATAAGTAAAACTATTGGTACATTTGTTAATTCTCTAGGAAACCCTGAGAAAAAGTACTTGAATTGCTGACTGTGTATGCTAAAAGGACCAGCACAACATCCCGCTTAGCCCTTCTGCACCCAGCCTTGTTTAAGCTTGCTAATTTCTCATTGTAGAGAATATAGGATGCTTTGGAGCCAAGGTCCCTGGGATGGTGGTATGGCATAAGTGTCTCCAAAATTGAAAGAATCATATGGACTTGACTCATTGCACTCTCAGATGAAATGAATAATTTATTTCTATATTACAGCAATGACTAGAGTTTACAAATATTAACTTTAGAAAAATATCCCTTGCCAGCATAATTTTAATTGATAGGAGTCAAAACTCTTTTCATAGATAATTAGCAAAATAGTCTATTACCTCACTATCTCTCTATTTTTTAAATATCAAGCATCCTGGTACAGAAACTATCTATGATGAAATAGATAAGTAAATATCAACATTAGAGAATGCATATGGGGATTCTGATAATTATAATAATTCAATAACATAATTTATTCTTTTCAAATGAAATTAGAACTGAAAATTTGCCTTTTATCTTTTGCAAAGAAAGCATTCTCACACATTTGTGAAAGTCAAAATATTTAAACTCACATTTTCATTACTCCTATTTTATGTCCCCTCTGGATTTTGATTAAACACAATCTTTTAAAACTCGACAAAATATTTTCATGTTAGATTTACCAGTTCCTAAATAAGAAATGTGAGATTAAATATACCAGAAAAGATATAACATCTTTGAGAAAAATGATATTAATACTAAGAAAAAAATCTGAAAATGTTTAAATATTTTGAAATGTATTTCTTCATATATATATCAGTGTACAACACATAGAAACTGTTAGAATATTTTGTTAATTTAAATGATATTCTGACAATAATCATTAATTTTATTATTATTTTAATATATATCTTAAAACAAATGATTAGTCTTTGTTAATATTATCTTTTCATGTTTCTTAAATAGTGATCTCTTTTCCCTGTGCTCTACATTTAAAATTGTTTTCTAAAAGTATGTTAATAGGAACAAAGATTATATATTTTATATGCCTCTGAATCAAATAATAAAATAAGTTGTTAAAAACACCTTCTTACAACAGTCATTAGCAATAATCTAAGAAGAAGTTAACATATTATATAATATTCTTTTATATCATAATGTAAAAAGAGCTTACAAATACAATACGTGAAATCCCCATATTTAGAAGAAAAGATGCTAACATCAAAATTAGGAAGTAGTCCTTGCGCTGGAAACTCTTCCAGCTCTAAAAAATCTCATGTAATGAGGAAATTAAACACACACACACACATACACATACACACATATATATGCACAACCCTCACACAGATGGTTTGTAGTAGATTAAAATTACTTATTTCTATAAAACATCTAATCTTAAACAAAATCAAATGGAAGTCAGTAAATTAGATTGTCTTTAAGCTTATTTTGTTGTTTGAAGATACCTTAAAATATAATTTATAGAAAGCGATATTTGAGAAAAATTCATGTAAAATTGATTCTTTTGAGCAATGGGAGATACAGAGAAGGTCATTTTGTATTTTCCACAATAAGAGAGCTTATTGCATATAAATTTTTAAAAGATTTATTTATTTGTGTGAAAAGAAGGAAAACAGAGAGGGAGAAACAGAGAGTGAGATCTTCCATCTGTTGGCTCATTCCCCAAAAAGCTGCCATGGTCTGGCCAGGTCAAAACTAGGAGCCAGGAATGCCATCCAAGCCTCCCACAGGGTCCAAGCTTAGACCACCCTCTGCTGTTTTGCAGCACTCACACACTTGGACCATCTTCTGCTGCTTTCCCAGGTGCATTAGCAGGAAGCCAGATGGGAAGTGGAGAAGCTGGGACCCATTGCAGCACAACATTGACACCAGTATAGATGTTAAAAACACAGTTAAAAAAAAAGTCATATATTCTTGGTTGATCAAATACTAATCCTACCATTTACTTGCACTTTAGGAGAGCAGAGGGAATGTGATATTTGAAGCAATAATAATTGACAGATACCTAAAATTAGTCTGAGAAGCTTTCTTTCTTTCTTTTTTTTTTTTTTTTTTGACAGGCAAAGTGGACAGTGAGAGAGAGAGAGACAGAGAGAAAGGTCTTCCTTTGCCCTTGGTTCACCCTCCAATGGCCGCCGCAGTCGGCGCACTGTGGCCAGCGCACCGTGCTCATCCAATGGCAGGTGCCAGGTGCTTTTTCCTGGTCTCCCATGGGGTGCAGGGCCCAAGCACTTGGGCCATCCTCCACTGCACTCCTGGGCCACAGCAGAGAGCTGGCCTGGAAGAGGGGCAACCGGGACAGAATCCGGTGCCCCGACCGGGACTAGAACCCAGTGTGCCGGTGCCACAGGCGGAGGATTAGCCTGTTGAGCCACGGCGCTGGCCGTCTGAGAAGCTTTTTAAACTCACACAAGATAAACACAAAGAAAACATATTTAGATGATTACCTCAAACATACACTTTGAAAGAAGTCAGGGAAAGAGAAAAAGACACATTTTCTTTAAAAGAGTAACAAAAAGACTTTGAGATGATTTCCTAACAAAAATTATGGAAAACATCATAGAAAGGAGTGACATCTTAATAGTGCTGAAGAAAACAATCTGAACATAGAATTTGATAATAGTAAGCACACTTTCCAAGAGTGAAGGAAAGCTAGGGATTTTTGTTGTTGTTTTTAGCTAAAAAAGACCCTGTGCAGAAAGTTTTCAGTTACAGACCAACACTGTATATATAGGTATGTAGAGAGGTAGGTAGATAGAAAGATAAGACAAATATTGAAGTGAATTACTTTTCCTCCTCTGTTAAGTACACCCCTAATTTATCTTTTATAATTTAAACAAACTTCTAATTTGTGAGGCTTTCGTTAAAATTTCTTCATCTACCATAGTATAACATTTATTTCTTGTCTATATTATACTTTTTCAATTGCCAGTTTTTCTTTGAGTGCTTTGTAATAAATATTTTAAAATTTGACTCTTCATTTAGTATTAAACTGTGGTAAACAATATTATAAAACAGTTAATCTAAAAGCTTCAGTAATTTGTGTCTTATTCATTGCTTCAATCTCTAGCAATTAGCACATTTCTGACTCACGATAGGTATTCTCCATGTTTTTGGTAAAGGAAATATTGAATCAGTAAATGAAGCTGTGCATTGGAAATAATAAAAATAGCCTATTTGCTAATATAATTGTGACCTATTTAAAATAACAAGGCTTTTGCACGTTCACCTAGTTAACAATGTGTTAACAATTTGTATTCTAAATGTTGGAAATAAGATGTGTACTATATAGAAGTCCTTTGGAATTCAGAAAAAAATACTGTAAGAAAAAAAAATCTAGTTAGTTGGTATGAAGAAAAGTGTGATTTATTTTATGAATTCTTATTTAGCTTTCTTCTGAGTGACATAGAATGGCTCCCCAAATTTACTCAATAAATGAACTAATGCCATGAGCACTGGTTTTGACCCACAGTGGAAATGAATACTCTCCATTGAATTCTCTCAATTGCTTGAAAAGTTAGATTCTAAACCTGTAAGCTCAAAGAACAAGACAGAAAATGTGAATGGATGCAATGAGAATAGATGCTGCTCATTGGGGGTGGCTTTTCAGGTCTCCCTGGTCTCCCCAGCAGTGGCTGCAGCAATGGGGTCCTTGTAGTCTCTAAGCACTGCATGGCCACAGGAGCCATGTAGTCAGGAAGCCACAGGAGCCATTGGTCATGAAGCTGACCAATCTCCTCAAATCCCTTGGCACATAGCTTGAATCTCCAGCAAGTTCATATGATGGTAAAAATGGGGTCTTTAATAAATAATGTCATCTGAATCTAGTATACAAATTCTGTATCTAATGCTAGCCCTCAGTGTTTACATTAAATAATTAAATAAATTCCATTTGTATATAAAATGTATATGTTTATATAGTTTCTGTGTCTTGAAACCAAAAGAATTCCCACTCCAAAAGACAGTCATCCTCTGCAAGACCTCAACGACACTTCACACTGCTTGAGCTTCCTCCTTGTCATCTTTCCCTCTCATTTGGTATAGCAATAGAAACCATTCACCTTTCCAAGATATACCATATTGTGGTTGTTTTGTATTTTTTTACCTTTCTAGTGAAATTGTATGTTAAGACTCAATACCAAGATCACAGTTATGTTTATATGTAGGTTTTAATTAACTTATATGTGTGTGTGTGTGTGTGTGTGTGTGTGTATAAAATCTCCACCTCCTCACTTACCCTATGCATACTTCGTAATTTTTTTTGACAGGCAGAATGGACAGTGAGAGAGAGAGAGAGAGAGGTCTTCCTTTTTCCTTTGGTTCACCCCTCAGTGGCCTCTGCGGCCAGGCCTGCTGCAGCCGACGCACCACGTTGAACCAAAGCCAGGAGCCAGGTGCTCCTCCTGGTCTCCCATGCGGGTGCAGGGCCCAAGGACTTGGGCCATCCTCCACTGCACTCCTGGACCACAGCAGAGAGCTGGACTGGAAGAGGAGCAACCGGTGCCCCAACCGGGACTAGAACCCAGGGTGCAGGGGTTGCAGGCGAAGGATTAGCTTAGTGAGCTGCGGTGCCGGCCAAAACTTCATCATTTTTGTACCAACATTTGCCTTTAACATGCCAGTTTTACACAAACATTCTATATCAATGTCTGATTATGTGATCTTTAAGGACAGTAATTCTATTCAGCTGGCTTTTTTTCAAAAGTATCTGAAGTGCTGAAAATAAAGTTGGAGGGAAATTGATATTGAATGCATAAAAATATCATAAATAAAGAAAAATAGACCATAGACTGATGCAACACGGTGTTGTGCGTGGCTATTTCAAAAGTGCTTTCTCCACTAGATAACTATGTCTTTAGGGACTATTTTTTATTGTTTTGAGGTTTCCCTCATCAGATTGTATGTAATGAAATCTGAAAACTTAGGCATTTTAAAATGTTCTACTTGAAAAATATTCTTTATTCACTGTTATATTAAAACAGAATAAATATCTTGTCAGATATCTTATATCTTCTGAGCTATGACAGCCTCTCTTGAAATTTACACAAAATATAGAGTGAATGTACGGTGGGGAAAAATACACAAAGCAATATCATGAACAAATAATCAAAACCTGTATTCAAAGCTGAAAACTGTGATGATTTTTAAAACCCAACTGAGTGAAGCAGTTTGTATGACTGCACCAGTATGTTTGTACCAGTAAGGAAGGTACATTATAGAGAGAAACAGATAAAAACATGGAATAAAAAATAAACATTTTTATATTGACATATAATTATTTTTGGTTTTCTCCAGCAGATTGAAATAGACATTACATACTAGACTAATAGATTGGGGATCGTTCTCTTAGAGGATCAGGTATGCTATTGTACACAGGTTACAGTTATCAAAAGTTTGGAAAAATTTTATTTTTTAAAAGACTTATTTATTTATTTATTTGAAAGGCAGACTTATAGAGAGGCAGAGGCAGAGAGAGAGAGAGAGAGAGAGAGGTATTCCATCCACTGGTTCACTCCTCAAATGGTTGCCAATAGCCGGAACTACTCCATCTTAAGCCAGGAGCCAGGAGTATCTTCCGGTCTCCCACGTGGGTACAAGGGACTGGGCCATCTTCTCCTGTTTTCCTAGGCCACAGCAGAGAGCTGGATCAGAAGTGGTGCTTCTTCCGGATCTCCCATATGGGTGCAGGAGCCCAAGGACTTGGACCATCCTCCACTGTTTTCTCAGGCACATTAGTAGGAAGTCAGATTGGAAGTGTAGCAGTTGGGATTTGAACTGGTGCCCATATGAGATGCTGGCACTGAAGACAGTGGCTTAATTCACTGCATCACAGCTCCAGTCCCTAAAGTAGGATTTCTTAATGAAGATGTATTTTAAAGCTAAAGAGAATAAATGAATGAGAGAGAGAATGAGAGAGAGAGAGAGAGAGGGAGAGAGAGAGAGGGAGAGAGAGAGAGGGAGAGAGAGAGAGAGAGAGGAGAGAGAGAGGAAGAGAAATTTCCCATCTGTTCATTTATGCTAGCTTACTCTTCAAAGACCCAATAGCCAGGCTTGGGCCAAGAAGATAAGCCAATGGCTAGGAATTGAATCCAGGTCTCCCACATAGTTGGCAGGGACTCACCCATTTGAGCCGTCCTGTGTTACCTCCCAGGATGTACATTAGAAGAAACTGGAATAAGCAGTAGATCCAGGTCGCAGATCCAAACACTCTGATGTAGGATGCACATATCCTAAGCAGTGTCTTTGCTGCAATGCCAAATGTCCACCCCTGTAGAGGTCTTAATAATATCAATACATGTACAGTGTGTTTTTCCCCCAGTTTTATTTTTTGCCAGTGTACTGTATCAGTCAGACTCTAGATAGGAAAACAAAAACAACTCTAGAATTTTTTTTTTTTGACAGGCAGAGTGGACAGTGAGAGAGAGAGACAGAGAGAAAGGTCTTCCTTTTTTTGTCATTGGTTCACCCTCCAATGGCCGCCGCAGCAGGCACCCTGCGCTAATCCGATGGCAGGAGCCAGGTACTTATCCTGGTCTCCCATGGGGTGCAGGGCCCAAGCACTTGGGCCATCCTCCACTGCCTTCCCGGGCCACAGCAGAGAGCTGGCCTGGAAGAGGGGCAACCGGGACAGAATCCGGCGCCCAGACCGGGACTAGAACCAGGTGTGCTGGTGTCGCAGGTGGAGGATTAGCCTGTTGAGCCACGGCGCTGGCCACAACTCTAGAATTTTAAAAGGAGAGAATTTAACACAGAAAATGTCACTACGTTAAATGAAATAAGCCAAGTATAAAAATACAAATATCACACATGATCTCATTATCTGTGGAGTCTAGTAAGTAGATGATCTCGTAGAAATTAAGAATACAGTGCAAGGTGTCAGCACTGTGGTGTAGTGGGCTAAACTGCTGCCTGTAGTGCAGCATCCCATGCGGGCACTGGTTCTAGTCCTGAGTGCTCCTCTTCTGATCCAGCTCCCTGCTACTGTGCCTGGGAAAGCAGTGAAGGATGGCCCAAATGCCTTTCAAATAAATAAATAAATCTTTAAAAAATAAGTGAACAAAATAAATAAAAATGCAGTGCTTGTTACCAGAAGCTGGGGAAGGAAGTAGGGAGAGAGAAATGGGGGAAGACTGATCAATGGGAACCAGGTTATACCTGCCGTTCTATTGCACAGTAAGGGGACTGTTGATAATGTCCTGCATATTTCTCTATTTTAAAAAGCCTAGAAAAATGAGAAAATGTAGATTAATAGGAAAAAAGTAAAAAAGAGCAATGGTGATAATAACACAGCAATTACTATTATTATACTGAAAAAAATAAAGCAAAAAAAAAAAAAACATATTAATGAAACCCAGAAGTGAGGGACACATTTTAGACATTGGAAAGACACTAGGCCTGTACAAGGAGACTTGAATCCATGCATTAAATGATCATTTGGGGCCTGGCGCCATGGCTCACTTGGTTAATCCTCCGCCTGTGGCGCCGGCACCCCATATGGGTGCTGGGTTCTAGTCCCGGTTGCTCCTCTTCCAGTCCAGCTCTCTTCTGTGGCCCAGGAGGGCAGTGGAGGACGGCCCAAGTGCTTGGACACCTCCATCCCCTGCACCTGCATGGAAGACCAGGAAGAAGCACCTGGCTCCTGGCTTCAGATCGGCGTAGCTCTGTCAGTAGGGGCCATTTGGGGAGTGAACCAACGGAAGGAAGACCTTTCTCTCTCTCTCTCTCTCTCTCTAACTCTGTCAAATAAATCAATTTTAAAAAACGTGATCATTTGTTAGGTAATGGAACAAATAAGAAAACAGCCACTGCTAAGGATGTTAGTCGTGGTTTACGGTTATAGGGCAAGACTGTGTGGTGGAACGCCTTGACTTCTCATTTGTTCCTGAGTTCCAGTCTCATGTAAGTGTTTTCCATTGGTTTGCACTGGCTGGATGCCAGTGGGCAGAGTTCCTGGAAGAGCAGGTTCTTCTGATATAGAACAGAAGGTGAAAATAGAACTGAGGGTAGACAGGCAAATGGCATTCACTGTGATTTCAAGTAGAATGATGTTCGTATTTAATTCTTTATATTGGTATTTTATATTTTAAGACAAAAATTAGTTGTTACATCTTTTTATTATTTCTTTCAAAAGTATTCTCAGAAAATAGAACATAAGAGTAAACTCTTTGGAGCATAAATACATTTTTTAGGATGAAATTGCAGATTCAATATTTGAGAGACAAAAGACAATACCAGCTACCACATGTTTTTAAATGAGAATAATAAATTTTGGTTTGATGCTTAGCATCGTGGACAGTATTTTATATCACAAAATTTAAAAACCAAATGGTTTAATATTTAAACATAGCAAAAATATTTTTAATTAACCCAAGGTATGTATCTCTGAGATTTTAAACATGTACACATTTTGTCTCATTTGTTTTATGTTTGTCATAGAAGAAAATCAAGTTTAAATATAACCGGAAGCCCACTTCCCCAGGAAATCCCCCTATCTTACTTTTTGGATGTACTTGTTCTATCTACTTATATGAAGATGTTTCAAAAAATATTTGCAGTATCATTTTTTTTTTTTTTGACAGGCAGAGTGGACAGTGAGAGAAAGAGAGATGGAGAGAAAGGTCTTCCTTTTTACTGTTGGTTCACCCTCCAATGGCTGCTGCGGCTGGCGCACCGCGCTGATCTGATGGCAGGAGTCAGGTGCTTCTCCTGGTCTCCCATGGAATGCAGGGCCCAAGCACTTGGGCCATCCTCCACTTCACTCCCTGGCCACAGCAGAGAGCTGGCCTGGAAGAGGGGCAACCGGGACAGAATCTGGTGCCCCAACCGGGACTAGAACCAGGTGTGCCGGCGTCGCAGGCGGAGGATTAGCCTATTGAGCCACGGCACTGGCTGCATTATCTTTTAATCCCTTTCTTTCATGAACTTTTAAAAATACCTTCATATTCACAGAATTAGTTGTTCAGATTTCACACTTAGATAAGCCATACCATTTGCCCCTCTTCCAGGCCAGCCCTCTGCTGTGGCCCAGGAGTGCAGTGGAGGATGACCCAGGTGCTTGGGCCCTGCACCCCATGGGAGACCAGGAAAAAGCACCTAGCGCCTGGCTCCTGCCATCGGATCAACGCGGTGCACCGGCCGCAGCGCGCCAGCCGCGGCAGCCATTGGAGGGTGAACCAACGGCCAAAGGAAGACCTTTCTGTCTCTCTCTCTCACTGTCCACTCTGCCTTAAAAAAAAAAAAAAAAAAAAAAAGATACTTGAGAGGAGCCTACTTAGGAAGGAGGAGAGTTTATCAGCTTACACTTTTGGAGGTTCACACTTTGAGACCAGGTAACCCCATTGGATAGACATCTGGTGAGGCTGGAGGGACAATCATATGGGGAGACAAGAAGCACAGTGAGACAGGAAGTGCACTCATCCTCCCTGTCCAGGTGTCCCTCTTTCCATAGCTTAAAGGATTCAAGCATCGGACCCACCCTAGCCACTTCATCCAATCCAATCATTTTCCAAAAGCCTCACCTTCAGATGCCAAAATTGGGTCAAGTCCCACCAACATTTACATTAATTCACTATCCATTCACCTAAGACTTTGGCGCTTAAACATCTGCATAGGTTGGGATGCCAGATTCTGCTCAAACCAAGGCACCAAGTATGAATAAGCCTTTTGGAATTTACTGCTTTTAGTGAACATGTTTAGCTCTATTCAGGTTGATATGTCTAGGACTGGCTCATCCTTTCAATTTAATTATGCATATTCATTACTATATTTATAAAATAGTAATTGTATTCATATTAAATTAAATTATACTATTGTATACTGATTGATTTGTAGAAGTGTATGGGTTCTAATCTTTTGTTGATCATACTGAAAATAACTTCCTTCAGTTTTTGTTATAGTTTTGGCTAAAATGCCAATAAAAGATTTTTTCTTGCAGATTATTTTATTGTAGTTAGGAAGAGAGGAAAAACTAGAAAATTAAGTTAGGTTACTGAAACTGTTTTAGATGCTAAAGGTGATTTTGTATGTAAACACATATACCATCTTCCCACCCCCAGGAAATGCACAATAAAAACCTTGGATAAAAATACTTCAATTTGCATATTTTTTTCCAGGGGAGAGAAAAGGATCTATTTTCCACAGTTGCGTGTTATATAATATAAAACACACAGCATTTAACAGAAAATTGTGAGAAATGTGAAGAAACAATGAAGTCTGGCCCATACATGAGAAAAAAATAGTAGCAACAGTTCTTGAGGAACAGCAAATATTGCACTTACTAAACAAAGACTTTATATTAGCTATATAATCCGTTCAAAGAATAAAAGGAAGACGTGTCTAAAGTACAAAAGGACTGAATTTGCATATGTTACATTTTCTTTTTTACTGGTTGATTAATGACTGCAAAGAATCCTGATGTCCTTTTGTGCAGAGAACATTGGTAAAGGAAAAAGACAAAAAAATTCTGAAAAAGAACTTCAGAATGGGATTCCAAGAGTAAACTGAATTTTATTCAATAAGAAACCGTTGTTTCTTTTCTGTGGTATTTATAGTTGGGAGTTGAATAAATGTATGCTATTAAAAATGCATTCATTTATTTAATCTTTTTATTTTCTTAATTTTTGTAAAATCTGTCACTGAGAATGACAGTCAAGATGAATTCAGTTTTTATTTGAGTGGGTGAAAAGTACAAAGTTTTGTAGCTAAAGGGGAAAAAACAAAGTTTGCAGGTACTTGCTCTGGGAGGTCTGTTGGAATCTCCTCTCTCTGCTGCCTGCTAAATTCTAGAGTCAGCTATACTGTCCCAAGAAGTTTGATGATCCTGCTAAGCACTGGCAAATGTGATCAGATCAAAATGGTGTAGTTTATAATCTGGTGTACTATTACACTAATCATACTGCTTACAAAAAAAATCCAAGAAATCACCTTGTCCAGCCTCTTTTGTACTTGAAATACTTTTATATTCATGTAGCTTTCCTTTGTAACACGCTTAAGTTCATTTCTTTCAACAGTTTAGCACTTAGTGACCTTTTTTATTTGTTAATTCATTCTATCAATCATGTATAGTCACTTCTTGATTATATGTTCCTTAATTAAAATCTGAAATGCATGAGCATAGAAACTGTGTGTTTGTTGAAATCTTATATCTCTAAATCATAGAACAGGGTGTGACATATAATGAATGTTTCCCATTCCATACGATGAATGAATATTTGCTGAATAAGGCCCTAACAGATAAGTGGTTCCTCCAAACTGTGTACATTTCCCCCCCTGTAATTCCCCAGTCTGATAATACAGTGCCCCAGGCTCCCTTTCTCTTTTTTCACGGACTCCTATTCTGTTGGGATATTCGGAATTTTGCCTTTTCCTTCTCAATTCGTAATTCTATTCCTTGGCTTTGCTAGGCAGTTTAATATTCTAGCATATTTGTAGCATATCATTTCTATTTAATATTTTTATTAGAAACATATTCTAATTCCTAGGTAATCTGCCATTGTTCTTTTAGATTTAGCTATATATAAACATACACACCCACACATTGCCAGAGTTATTTCTAATCTTTGATTTCTTTATTTTCCTTATCTTAAATTCTCAGCTCTGGTAAGTCTGTGCCTTATTATAAAGTTTTCCTTAACTATTATTCTCAAATGATGAATGTAGGTGATAAAGTTTCTGAATCCTTGGCTATCAGCGAACATCTTTCTCTCTGCCAGCAGACTGATATCTGGTCTTACCAAACAACTCTCAGGTTATCGTCCTTTTGTCTTAGTAGTCTGAGCATTAATCCATTGCTTTCCAGCAGATAAGAAGTTGACTGTAGTGATTCTTTTTCTTTGTAAGTGACTTTTTACTACTCAGAAGGTTGTAAAATTCTCCCCTGGTTTTTAGAGTTGAAAAGAATTTTTTTTTTTTTTTGCCAGACTATATCTCATTGTAAATCTTTGTTATCAGCATTGGGTGGAATTTAATAAGGCATTTTAATCTGAAAGCTTTAACATTTATTTAGCTTAGAGAAAATTTCTTCTTTTTTTGTTTAATCATTATTTCTTCATATATTCCTTTTGCCTTCTTCTGGGACTGTTATTCATTAAATGTTACATAAGTTGCCTTGATAACAATTATAGCTAAACATGTGAAATTCTGCTTCTTGCTCATGCTGTCCATAATGGTGACCCAAAGATCATGCCCTGTCAAACGCAGAGCACACAAATCTCCATTCCTGTTATGAGTTCTGCAGTGCTCAACTCTGGCAACTGTACTAAATAACAGTGAGAAAACAAGACATAAACATCCACATGAGGGGTCCCACAGTCTGTGTAAAAAACAGAAGCAAAAGATTTAATGTAGCTCTTTATTAAAATAGAATCTCTGGGGGCCAGCGCCTTGGCTCACTTGGCTAATCCTCCACCTGCAGTGCCGGCATCCCATATGGGTGCTGGTTCGAGTCCTGGTTGCTCCTCTTCCAGCCCAGCTCTCTGCTGTGGCCTGGGGAAGGCAGTGGAGGATGGCCCACGTGCTTGGACCCCTGCACCTGCATGGGAGACCAGGAAGAAGTGCCTGGTTCCTGGCTTCAGATATGTGCAGCATGCAGGCCGTAGCAGCCATTTGGGTGATGAAACAACGAAAGGAAGATCTTTCTCTCTTTCTCTCTCTCTCTTTCACTGTCTATAACTCTACCTGTCAAATAAATAAAAAAAAAAAATAGAATCTCTGAGGAAGGACTTTTATGAAGGCAAAGAATTTCTGGAAATTAAGCATATATTTAAACACAATAAAAATCTCTGCAGATAAATTATAGAGAGACCTTGAAACCTTTAAATAGAGGATCAAGTAGAAGAGATAACTCAAAACACTATATAAAAGCACTCAACTTGGAAAATGTGAATGAAGATAGACATAATGGATGGAGAAAGGCAACCAAAGAAGGCTTCCAACAACCTCATGGTGAGCTCTGGAGTTGGGATGGCTCATTCTGAGTGGGCACGTGGTAAGTGTACTTTTTGCTCTTTTGTGTTGACCAGTAATTAGACGGAAGGTCCTCCCAAAGGCGTGGTCTTAATATTTAGCAAATTTCTCCAGCTGAGCCAAGTCTTAAAGAAGACTGACAGTTGAAAGCTGGCTTCTGACAATTCTCTTGACAGCTGGCAGAATGATTTTAAGGTTGCCTGTGTAGTGCACCAGAATTTACCTTACACATCAAGGACCTGGTGCAGGAGGTACGCCAACTACCATGGATGTTTGTTCCAATTATATATTTGGGGAGTGGGAAAATGGCAACTTGGAGGGTCGAGGGACTAAATGCTCCATGAGTAAGATCTGGGCCTAGAGCCAGCTTTCTGTACAACTTATGTGGTTACATAGAACCCTATGTTTAAAAGTGCCTCCTGTTTGATTTAACATCTGCTGTTACCATCTCAAAATGCTTCATAATGTTTAACTAGGAACACAGTATTTTCATTTTCTAATGGGCCTCACAAACTGTATACCTGGTTGCACCAGGCCCCAGGATCTCATTTATAACTTGGTGAATATACCTTCATTAGAACTCACAGTCATGATGAACCATTGAGTCTCTGGATGCAAATGTTAATTTGGAACCTGTGTTCAAATGTCCTGTGAATACGTTTTCTTCTCCTTGGCATGTAGTTACTCTGTTAAATGAGTGCGAGTTGCTTCAGAAAAGGCTGGAGGAATGGGGAAAGAATTATTGCTATGATAGTTGTCAAGGTCCTTTCTTCTAAGGAAAGTCAATGGATTCTAGACTGAAAAGTGGTCAGGCCGGCGCTGTGGCTCAACAGGCTAATCCTCCGCCTTGCGGCGCCGGCACACCGGGTTCTAGTCCCGGTCAGGGCGCCGGATTCTGTCCCGGTTGCCCCTCTTCCAGGCCAGCCCTCTGCTGTGGCCCGGGAGTGCAGTGGAGGATGGCCCAAGTGCTTGGGCCCTGCACCCCATGGGAGACCAGGATAAGCACATAGCACCTGGCTCCTGCCATCGGGTGAGAGCAGCGCGCCGGCCGCAGCGCGCTGTCCGCGGCAGCCATTGGAGGGTGAACCAACGGCAAAAGGAAGACCTTTCTCTCTGTCTCTCTCTCTCACTGTCCACTCTGCCTGTCAAAAAAAAAAAAAAAAAAAAAAAAAAAAGAAAGAAAAGAAAAGAAAAGTGGTCAAACCATGATGATTTTTGATTGTTGCCACTTCTGGTGACCTGTTGATCATTCATCCTTGATTTTGTGTGTCTGAACAGAATAAGCAGCATCCTTTTTATTTTGTTCCTGTGTTATACTATTCTGAAGGCCATCTCTGTTATTATCTTCAGAATCTTGATATGTACCTGACATTGTCAGTTGACATTGCCCTTTGTCCTATGCAAGGGATATCCAAATATAAGTTCATGGAAAAATGGCATTATGAAAATACTGTGAATGCATTTCAAAAAATTTTGCACCAAAATCCACTTATCTTTTAACTTAATTATTCAAGAACTTGAAATACCATTATATTGTTTTGGAGTTTTAACATTCCCTTTGCTATTAGTGATTCTAGTTCTTTAATGGCATTGCCAATTGTGCATCCTAGCTACAAAGAGCCCCTGTTGAAATTCTAATGATGCTGATTTCTTAGCATTTTTCTTGCTTTCATAATGGTATATTCTCAAGGCTTGCTCATAGAGCTGGGATTTCAAACCATACATAGTATTCAATCCACAAAAATATCCTCTTTTGTAAGTTTTAAAATTTTCCCTCCATGCCTATCTCAATAATGATGGCAATTTTAGCTCAAAACATGGGCCATTGCTCTTCCATGATCCAAGAGTCATTTTAGAAGTTTTCACCCCACCTTGAGGGAACCTTTTCAGAATGTTGTTTTATCTTCTGGGACACTTGCATGTTAACAAACTCTTGTATCTAAATTTGTGTTTGGTGTATATAATTTGTCCATTACTGTCAAAATCCAAGCCCAAACACAGCACTCTGTGTCTCTTACAGGACATGTTGTTCTGGCAGTTCCTTCAGTTAATTATCTTTCTTTCCTCTGTTGGCACAGCATATTTTTAACCAGGTCGTGTAAATTTAACATGGTTAATGGCCTCATTACCAGAAAGAGTTGTGGGAGTATGTTCTCCTGGAGGAGATGAGCAGTGTAGATGACTCTGTGTAGTCTACAAGAAATGGAGATACCACAGAAGGCCTAAATGAGAAGATTTGGGCCATTAGTGTAGCCTTTGAGCATTCAGTGGGAAAAGGAGGCATTAAGATTTCTGGTGGATAGACCCAACATTTTCCATCCCATATGCAAGGGTCCCATTCTTTCCTAACAAGTTCCTGGCTATCCTGCAAATTAAATACTGAAACTATTCATTGGTTTTACTTCTTTTGTGCAGCAGAGATTGAGAATGTCTCACTCATACTACCAAAGAGGCTTTCTGGCTTTCATCCTTAACTTCTTCTAATTGCCAATTATTCACTCTCAGCTTTTCTTTGGCACAGTTGTGTTTGGCAATTGCCACCAATTTCCTTTTTGTCAGAGTTAAAATTTCTCTGTTTCTCAGCTGTCTGAAGTATTCACTGGCTAATACATTCTATTTATTTACCATTTTTTACATTTTTTGGAAATAGCTTTTGTGCTCAATGTGCTATCCTGGGCTGTCTGTGATAAAACTGAGTTATTACATTCACATTGCTAACTGAGTAATGCTCCAATTACAAAAATTTAACCCTAATATCTGTTTCTCTTGATACCAATTATTGAAGGTATGAATGGATTTAATATGCAGGATATTTATTAACAGTCTTGGCAAGAATAGGAAAGAAGTGTTTTGGGGTAGAGGAAGAAGTTGGCTTTATGAGGAGATGCAGTACTAGAATGGCCCTAGGATGGTCCTTCACAGCTAACCTGAGTACCTTTTGCTCCCAAACAGCTTAACCATCGTTTGAGTTTGCCTTTGGTAGGACATGGCTTGTTCTCTGCAGTTTTCTTTTTTCTTTCTTTTTTTATCTTGCAGAAGAAGTTTTATTTTTACAGAATTACAACAAATAGCTTCATAAGGGTCATATATAGAATACATTTGAAGTATTAAAAGGTGCAATTGTCTCAATACCAAAATTTAAAGTTATAATATGTTAATACATTTAACCCAAACTAACTTGAATGTTATGATTTACTATTCAGAAAACTAGCATAGAATACATTTCTTGTCAAAAGCAGTTTGTTCTTTTGCCAAACTCTAAGTCAATTAAGATCACTACCTGCTGAATTGGATGCAGAGGTCCCCTCATTTTTAATATTTTTTACTGTCCACATATTAACATGAATGCTATTTTAAAAATACAAACTCTTAAAGGCAAAACAGAAACGTACCAGTTTCTCAACAAAATATTTAAATGTAATCTATACAGACTTTAAACAATTCAAAGGCTCAAATTCTTAAAGTGAAAGCAAATACAGAAAGATTGAATAGTGGTTCATACTTGCCACTTTAAATGATACCTAGGTTTCACAAATAAGGGATAAGTCAAGTTTGTAGCAAGTAAGTCACTGAAAAGACTGTGACATCCATTCATGTACCATGAAATTGGGGAAAATGTGAGAACATGCTCGAGTCACTGACATGGTAAAGAATCAACAGTTAACTAGCTTATTTTATATTCCCAAACCATTACCATGTGAGTTTGACATGCTGGCAAACAATCTAAAGTTCACATCATTTCTGCAGTTTTCTTCACCCAAAAACAGGGCTTGAGAGCTGAACACCACTTTTGGTCATGCTTTCAAAAAATAGTATATGTTGCTCGTTCTGAAGAGGAATCTGAGCAGTGAATCGCAGTAAATTCCACCTTAGTTGTAGGCAGCACTGAATGGGACAGAACAAGAATCTTTGCTGTTATGAGTCATTGTGGCAGCACCAGACAGGTAGTCAGACCCTACCTTGCCAACAACAACTAAAAAATCCACTTTATCTCTTTTAAATTCTCTCAACTTAAGGGCCAAAGAGGACTTGATTTCCTTTTCAGTTTCTCAGAAAATTTCAGGCAAAAAGGTGAGCACAACCAGTTTAGTCTCCAGGGAACTCCAGACTGCAGTAGATCTGGCAGGTACATCCATAAAGCCTTGATACAGTTCTTTGTCTCTAGCTTTCCACCTGCACAACAAGGAAACAGGTCTTAACACTGTTGGCTTTGCTCTTGAACTTGCCTGCTGTCTTCAGGAAAGGTAGATGGGATGTCTCTGCCTATCCAGTATATCCAGAACTCTGCCACTTCTTTCCACCTCACCTCCCGTAATCCGGACCGCTTTCCCAAAGCACTGAAATACCTTCTGATCTATTTCTACTACTTTCACACTCTCCCTTTTAGTCGTAACATTGCAACCAGAGTGATTCTTTTATGACATATTCCATTCAGCTAATGAGTAAAATATCCAAGATTTAAGGTTATCTTATATCTTCTTTATTCAAATTTTTCCCATTTCATTCAGGAGAAGCCAGTCCTTACAAAGGGACAAACACACATCATGATTTTTTCAAAGCATTTCTTCCTCTTCTTTGTAAAGATTTATTTATTTTTATAAGTCAGAGTTACAGAGAAGGAGAGAAAGAGAGAGAGAAAGAGAGAGAGAAAATCTTCCATCCACTGGTTCACTCTCAAAATGGCTGCAACAACCAGAGCTGAACTGATTTGCATACAGGAGCCAGGAGCTTCCTGCAGCTCTCCCATGTGGTGCAGGGACCCAAGCACTTAGGCCACCTTCCACTGCTTTCCCAGCTGCATCAGCAGGGTACTAGATTGGAAGTCGAGCAGCCAAGACTCAAACAGGCTTCCATATGGTATGCTGGCTCCACAGGTGGCAGCTATGCCATGGCACTGGTCCCACACATCATGATTTTTATTAGCCACCTCCCTCTAGTTCCCTAAACACACACACACACACACACACACACACACACACACCCTTCTTTGACTTCATGTCTTACTTTCTCTTTGCTCTTTGGTATTTTTTCATCAGTGACCTCCTTCTTCTTTTGACATAGCAAACATTACCCCTGTTTTAGGACTTGGAACTAGATTTCTACCTGCCTAGGGTGTGTTTCTATCAAATATTCACAATGAAAATTCCTTTATTTAAAAAAATATTTAGGCCGGCACCGTGGCTCAACAGGCTAATCCTCCGCCTTGCGGCGCCGGCACACCGGGTTCTAGTCCCGGTCGGGGCACCGGATTCTGTCCCGGTTGCCCCTCTTCCAGGCCAGCCCTCTGCTGTGGCCCAGGAGTGCAGTGGAGGATGGCCCAAGTGCTTGGGCCCTGCACCCCATGGGAGACCAGGAAAAAGCACCTAGCACCTGGCTCCTGCCATCGGATGAGCGCGGTACGCCGGCCGCAGCGCGCTGACCGCGGCAGCCATTGGAGGGTGAACCAACGGCAACGGAAGACCTTTCTCTCTGTCTCTCTCTCTCACTGTCCACTCTGCCTGTCAAAAAAAAAATTATTTATTTATTTGAAAAAAGAGATACAGAGAGTCAGAGAGAGAGAGGTCTTCCACCTGCTGGTTCACTCCCCAATTGGGCCGCAATGGCTGGAGCTGCACTGATCTGAAGCCAGGGGCCAGGAAATTCTTCCAGGGCTTCCACGCGGGGGCAGGGGTCCAAGAACTTGGGCCGTTTTCTACTGCTTTCCCAGGCCATAGCAAAGAGCTGGATAGGAAGTGGAGCAGTGGGGACACAAACTGGAACCCATATGAGATGCTGGGACTGCAGGTGGTGGCTCTACCTGCTACGCCACAGCTCGTACCATATTCCTTTATTTCCTTTGCAAAATGACATCATCTCAATGAGGCTTACTCTGAACACGGCCTCCAACTGCTTCCCTGACAATTCACATTTATGATCAGCCCGTACACTATACCAACAAACTCCCTCGACCTGCTTTGTCTACCTTCTAAGAAAAGATATAATTTATCTCCAACGCTTATTTTAATTGTGTGTTTCTTTTGATAAAATGAGACAAGATTAGGTCTTGTCTTAACAATATGCTATTCATTGGGCCAGCGCCATGTGCACTAGGTAAATCCTCCGCCTGCGGCGCCGGCACCCCATATGGGCACCATTTCCAGTACTGGCTGCTCCACTTCCCATCTAGCTCTCTGCTGTGGCCTGGGATAGCAGTGGAGGATGGCCCAGGTACTTGGGCCCATGCACCTGCATAGGAGACCAGGAAGAAGCTCCTGACTCCTGGCTTCGGATCAGCGCAGCTCCGGTTGTTGCGGCCATTTGGAGAGCGAACCAATGGAAGGAAGACCTTTCTCTCTCTCTCATTCTCACTCTCACTGTCTATAAACTATGTGTACAAAACAAAAAATATGGTATTCATTTAGAATATCTGACCTCTGATATACAATACAGAAAAATAAAATGTGGTGTGAATAAATCAGTGAGTTAACAAATGAATATATTCAAATTCAGATCTGTCATGCGTCCAAACTTACATATTTTTGTGAATTTATTTGTTTGTTGTTATTTTACCCCATGATCTAAATTCCCTTGTAAATAGAAAATGACTGAGAAATGCTGAACATTGGCAGGATCGTTCCCAGAATGACTGATCTTCCTGTGCCTGGTGTGATCCTGTCTCCTGAAAAAGATTAATCTCCACCATCAGGATGAAGAACAGGGACTTTCGTGTCATCTGTAATGTTTTGAGCTCTTTGATTCCGGGCCGTCCTCCTTGCCTGGAAAACATTCATTATCATGCCATTTATAAATGTGTGTGCTGAGACTGGAGCAAACATGCCATACCCTATCTCCTTCTAGAGTCCTTATCCATTGCTCCCTTTACAGAGTCACTAGAAATCCACGTAGATCAGACTTCTGTTGCTATTGTAAAACTTACAACCAATTATACTGATTTTCCCTATGAAACAGCTCACCAGCAGCCTGGAAGTCCATCAAAATTACAAACTAAAAAATGTCCTAGTACTTATTGCCTGCGACAAGATTGTTCTTTAAAAGAAAATCTTGGTGCTGGTATGTGGCATAGTGGGTAAAACTGCTTCTTGTAAGCCTGGCATCCCATATGGGCACTGGTTCTAATCTTGGCTGCTTCCAGCTCCCTGCTAATGGCCTGGGAAAGTAGTGGAAGATGGCCCAGTGCTTGGGCCACAGCACCCAAATGGGAGACCTGGATGAAATTCCAGGCTCCTGGCTTTGGCCTGCCCCAGCCCTGGCTGTTGTAGCCTTCGGAGAGTGAACCAGTGGATAGAAGATATTTCTCTCTCTCTCTCTCTCTCTCTTTCTCTCTCTCTCTCTGTCTCTCTGTGTGTGTGTCTTTGTGTTACTCTTTCAAAATAAACAAATAAATATTTTTCAAAGAAAATCATGCTTTCATTTCCTAAAGAGAGCTTTTTTCACCATAAATCACATTTTTATATTATATATATCACAAGAGTTACAAAAGATTTTTACTTAGATTTTTAGCTTTAACAAAATCAGCATTGTTTCAACATAGTTGACATATAATACACTGCACACATTTCAAATGTACAAATTTATGTTTATAACGTATGTATAAAACTGTAAATCCATCAATGCAATCAAGATAAAAATGACATGCAGGGCCATCTCTGTGGCTTAGCGGGTAAAGCTACCGCCTGCAGTGCTGGCATCCATACCCGATTTGAGTCCCAGCTACTCCACTTCCTATCCAGATCTTTGGGAAAGTAGAGGAAAATGGCCCAAGTTCTTGGGCCCCTGTACCTGCAGGGGAAACCTGGAGGAACCTCCTGGCTCCTGGCTTCTGGCTTCGTATTGGTGCAGCTACAGCAATTGCAGCCACCTGGGGAGTGAATCAGCAGATGGAAGACCTCTCTTGTCTCTTTCTCCTTCTGCCTTTCAAATAAATAAATAAATCTTTAAAATAGACCCATAAGCATCATCAACAAAAACCTATTTATACATTCTTTTAATCTTTCCTTCTAACTTTTACCTCTTTCCACTCATCTTCAAGTTGCTGTCACTATAGATTAATTTGTATTTAGATAATCTGGTATAAATGAAATCATGCTACATTGGTTGGTTGTTCTTTGATTCAACATATTTGAAAGCTATTTGTGTTGTTACATAGAGCAATAGGTCATTCCATTTAATTGTCAATTAATAGCACTTTTTTTTTTTGAAAAGCAAAGTTAGAAAGAGAGAGAGAGAGAGAGAGAGATCTTCCATCAGTGGTTCACTCCCTAAACGTCTGTAACGGCCAGGGCTGGGCCAGGCAGAAACCAGGTGTGAGGAGCTTTATCTGGATCTCCTGTGGTCATGCAGGGGCCAAAACACTTGAGACATTCTTTGCTGCTTTCCCAGGTGCATTAGCAAGAGCTGGATCAACCAGGACGCGAACTGGTATCCAGGGGGGTGCTGGCATTGCAGGCGTCTACTTAACCTGTTATGACACAATGTTGGCCCTTAGTACATTGTTTAGATGTACCACGATTTGTATATCCAACTATTAGTGGAATTAGAAAAATTTTTTGGTAATTATAAACAAAGCATCTATGAGTATATTTGTGCTGGTCTTTTGAGTCTATGCTTTCTTTTCATGTGGGTAAATATCTTTGGGACAGAATGGCTGAATCATATGGTATATAAATAGTTAACTTCTTAAGAATCTGCCAAACTGTTTTCCAATGTTGTAACATTTTACAACCCCGTCAGCAGCACATGAGGTTCTAGTATTTCCACATTTTTTCAAACACTTGGTATGCTAGATCTTTGTAATTTTAGCTCCTAATTGACTTGTAGTTTTAATTTGAATATTCCCTAATGACCAATGACATTGAACATCATTGCATATGCTTAATTGCATTTTTTAAAAAGATTTATTTATTTATTTATTTGAAAGTCAAAGTTACACAGAGAGAGAAAGAGAGGCAGAGAGATAGGTCTTCCATTTGCTGGTTCACTTCCCAATTGACCGCAAAGGCAGAGCTGTGCTGATCTGAAGCCAGGAGCCAGGAGCTTCTTCCCAGTCTCCCATACAGATGTAGGGGACCAAGAACTTGGACCATCTTCTACTGCTTTCCCAGGCCATAGCAGAGAGCTAGATGGGAAGTGTAGCAGCTGAGCCCAAACTGGCACCCATAAGTGATGCCAGAACTGCAGGCGATGGTTTTACCCACTACACCACAGTGCCAGCCCCTTATTTGCCTTTCATACATCCTTTTGGTGAAGTACCTGTTCAAATGTTTTGCCCCTTTATTTTTATTTGGAGGTTGGTTTTCTTTGTTGTTGAATTTTGGAAGCCTTTTATATATCTATTGGATACAAATCCTCTATCACATAAATGGTTTGCATATATTTCTGCTATTCTGTGGCTTATCTTTTTAATCCCCAAGCAATCT
This sequence comes from Sylvilagus floridanus, assembly GCA_949820135.1. Lineage (NCBI taxonomy): Eukaryota > Metazoa > Chordata > Mammalia > Lagomorpha > Leporidae > Sylvilagus > Sylvilagus floridanus. The sequence goes on along the minus strand of OX463236.1, from coordinate 131,166,213 downwards.
CTTTAGACAAACAGATCAGAATTTTGATTAAATTTATGTTTGCCTTCTTCTAAATTGTGTTTCAATTGTTTATTTAAATGTATTATGTATTTGAAAGTCAGAGTTACACAGGGAGAGGAGAGGCAGAAAGAGAGAGGTCTTCCATCCACTGGTTCACTCCCCAATTGGCTGCAATGGCCGGAGCTGCGCCGATCCAAAGCCAGGAGCCAGGAGCTTCTTCCGGGTCTCCCATGAGGGTGCAGGGGCCTAAGGACTTTGGCCATCTTCTACTGCTTTCCCAGGCCATAGCAGAGAGCTGGATCGGCAGTGGAGCTGCCAGGACTTGAATCGGCTCCCATATAGGATGCCAACACTTCAGGCCAGAGCATTAACCCACTGCGCCACAGTGCTGGCCCCCATTTAAATGTATCAACATTTTATCTGAAAAATAGTCTGTCCAATTCAATGTTTCTTAACTGGGGGTGATTTTGCTAGTCTGAAAATATTTTTTGTTATTTCAGTTAGCATCAGTGGAAGATTGTTACTAGCATATACTGGACCCAGGACAGACAAAATGTTATCCACTTACAATGCACAGGGAAGTCATTCCTCTAGACATGTACACATGACAATGTCAAGGTGACCAAGTTGAGACTCTTTAGTTACAAGATTTTTCTTTCAGAAATTTTAATTTTTAATTTATATTTTGATATTTGGCATTTCATTTTCATCCAATTCAAAATATTTTATAAAATCCTTTCTTGATTTTCTCTTTGACTCATTGGTTTTTATAACTGAAATACTTTATTTTTAGATATGTGGGTTTTTCCACATGTTTCCAGTGGTAAATCTAAATCAATGCTGTTTTCATTACGTGTATATTTGTATGACTTGAAGACTTTAAAATTTATTAGTACTTTCGTCTAGCTTGGTATACATTTTGTATGTACTTGAAAAGACTGTATTCTGCTATTATTGAAGAGAGTGTTCTGAAGATAAAATTAGATTAAATTAACTGATAGATTTTTTTTAAAACTTCTGTAACCATTTTTTATTTTCATCTGATTTTCTAACAATTATAGTGAGAAGGGTGCTTAAATTTCCAACCATAATAATGAATTTGTCTGTTTCTTTTTGGAATTATATCACTTTTTTCTTCAGATGTTTTAAAACTGTTAAGTGAAAAAATATTTAGGTGATATTTGTTATATCATCTTTGTGAATTATGAAATGTTCTTTATCCCTGGCAACATTTTTGCTCTCAATTATCCTATGTTTAACATTAATATAGACATCCTTCTTTGTTTTAATTAGTGATAACATGGCATATTTTTCCTTCCTTTTGTCCCTAATGTATTTGTTTCTTTACACATGAAAGTTTTTTTTTTTTTTCAGAACATAAGCAGTGGATTTCTTTTTAAAATCTAAGTCATATTATCTGCCTTTGATTTGGGTTTTTAGGTCTTTAGCATTATAATTATTAATAAGGTTTAAATCTACCACCTTCCTGTTTATATTCTATTTGTGTCATCTGTTTTTTGTGCCTTTGTACTATTTCATATTTTTCCTTGTTAGTTCTAACTATTGTTTTCTTGGCTATTGATTTAAAACATACAGTATGCACATCTAATTTCTCACTTCTGTCCTCCAACAAGATTATGTTAATTTCTATATAGTATAAGAATCTTAGGACAGTATACTCCACTGCGCTTTGAACTTCATGTTCTTGCTGTATGCCCAATTTTCAAAGATATTACAAACTCCACTATATTACTATCATTTTTGCTTAAAACAGCCAAGTATTTTCAAACATTTTAAGCAACAAGAAAAAAGTCTTCAAAATTTGTTCCATCTCCAGCATTCTTCATTTGATTTCATAGGTCCAGATTCCCACATGGCATCATTTGCTCTGTCTGAAGGACTTGTTTCAACATTGTTCTTCATTGCTGGTGATGAACTTTTTGTCAGTTATGTGTCTGAAAATGTCTTCGCTTTCATTTTGGAAACTTGCTTTGTCGGAGCATACAGTTCTAGACTGACAGGTTTATTCTTTGAGTGCTTTAAAGAAGTTGATATAATTTATTCTGGCCTGTGTTGTTTTAAATGAGAATTCTGCTCTTACAGTTTTTTCTTTCCTCTTGATGTATCTTTTCTCTTCTGCTGCTTTTGAGATTTCTTCTATATCTTTCGATTTAAGTAATTTTATTATAAAATGGTGTGGTGGGATTTGTTTCATGTTTCTTCTGTTGAGAATTTGTTGAGCATCTTGGTTCTATGGCTTTATTTTTTCTTATCAAATTTGAAAAAAAAAACAAAACAGTTTCTCCAAACACTTCTCTGTCCTCTTTCTTACTAGTTTGCTTCAAGGATTCTGATCATGTACATGTACTATATTGGGTAACTTAGAATATCCCATATCTCAGTGCAGCTGTGCTAACTTTTAGAAATCTTTTCTCTGTATGCTTCATTTGAGAAGGTTTACACTGATATTTGTTGAACACAGGAAAATTTATTCTTCTGCAATTCTGTTAATTTGATACAGAGTATTTTTCATCTCAGACATTGATGTTTTAAACCTGAGAGTTCTGATGTCTTTTTAACAAAATGTTTGTTTATTTATTTATTTAATCTACTTGAAAGGAAGAGTGAAGGGATGAGAGAGAGAGAGAGATCGAGAGAGAGAGAGAGAGAGAGAGATCTTTTAACCACTGGTTCACTTCCCAAATACCCGCAACACCCAGGGCTGGACCAGGCCTAAGCCAGGAGCCTGGGTCTCCCATGCAGATGTCAGGGACTCAAGCACATGAGCTGTCATCTACTGCCTCCCAGGATGCATTGGCATGAAGTGGAATAGAAGTGGAGTAGCTGTGATTCCAACCAGCACTCTCATATGAGATGTGCGCATCCCAAACAGTGGTTTATTCTGCTATACCACAACACCCCCACCCTTGACTTACATCTTTCAAATATCATTCCTATCTCTGTTTAATGTATTAGTGTCTTATACACAAGAAATGCAGTTATAATAACCATTTTTAAGTTCTTGTCTGCTAATTCTTTCATTGAGTCACTTCTGGGTTGATTTCTATTGATTGACTTATATGTTTCATTGTATTTTCATGTCTCTTTGCATGCCAGATTGGATGATGGACATTACACATTTTACTTTATTTGGTGCAGGGTGTCTATTTGTTGCTTTAAATATTCTTACATTTTTTTTTCTAGGACTTAATATATTATTTGAGAACCAGTAGGTTATTTAGGTCTTGCTTTTAAGCTTTATTAGCCTTTATCGAAGTGGCATTTACTTTAGGGTTAATTTTTCCCTACCAAGGAGGTACACCAGCCAACTCCCCATGAATTAGGAAGTTTTCCACTCTGGCTGTTGAGAAAAGGAACTATTCCTGGCTTTGTGTAAGCTCCTAGGATTATTCCTTTTAATCCTTTTGGGTGACTCTTTTGTTGGCCTTGGGTAGTTTTCTCACATGCATGTGCTGATCAGTACTCAGCTGAAAACCCAAGTAGGTCAAAGCTCTAGAGTTCTCTTTTTGTAAAGCACATTCCTGTCCCATGCCCGGCCCTGAGAACTCCAGTCTCCATTGCCTGTCTGGACTCTCAACTTAGTCCAAGTCCTTTTTGTGTTTTTTCTGTTATGAAGGTCCAGTGAGTCTTTTGAGGTAATCAGGTAAATTTTGAACTCTATTATTAAATTATTTTAAAAATAGTATATTACTCTGAAAAAAATGCTCAAAATTCATGTTTCTACAATACCTCCTTCCTCTTGGGGGTGCATTGTAATTGGCTTTGATATTTTGGGTTCACATTTTAGAGTTTAATTCACCAACGGCATTGGGCTTTGGAATTTTTATTTCTACTTTGAAGTTTTTGTTAAAGATAAAGAGAAAGAGAGAGAGAAAGAGAGAGAGAGAGAGACCTTTCATGGTGTGATGCTTCTAATTGCAGCCTGTTAAGGGTATCTGCAATTTAAAGAATTTCATCAATCTCAGGTCATATTTACAATTAATGGCATCTTTAAAATAATTTTAATAGAAAACTACTATGCTGTCAGTTTGTGGCCTCAAAAGGTTTCCATTGCCTTGGCAGCTCATGACAAGAGCCTCAGGTGATTACTGACATCATAAATAAGAGTGTCAGTTGTTAAATCAACAACAGCAGTCACTGTGCACTTACTCCCCGTGTACGACCTCTGTCCTTAATGAGTTGTACTATGAGAATTAATGGTAAAACTAGTCTTCAAACAGTACTTTATACTTTGTGTATCTGTGTGAGCACAAACTGCTGAAATCTCTACTTAATATAGAGTTGATTTTCTGTATATAAAGATAATTAAAAATGAATCAAGAATGGGATGGGAGAGGGAGTAGGAGATAGGATGGGAGTGGGGGTAGGAGGGCAGGTATCGGGAGAAGAACCACTATGTTCCAAAAGCTGTATCTATGAAATTTAGATTTATTAAATAAAAGCTCTCTTTAAAAAAGAAAACAACTGTGCTTTTTAAAAATTTATTTGACAGATAGAGTTAGATAGGGAGAGAGACAGAGAAAAAGGTCTTCCTTCCGTTGGTTCACCCCCCCCCCCCCAAATGGCCGCCATGGCTGGAGCTACGCCGATCCGAAGCCAGGAGCCAGGTACTGCTTCCTGGTCTCCCATGCGGGTGCAGGCGCCCAAGCATTTGGGCCATCCTGCACTGCCTTCCCAGGCCACAGCAGAGAGCTGGACTGGAAGAGGAGCAACCAGGACTAGAACCTGGTGCCCATATGGGATGCCAGTGCCGCAGGTGGAGGATTAACCAAGTGAGCCAGGGCTCGAGCCCATACTATGCTTATTTTTGTCATTGTTTCCTTCATTCCAAATATCTCTAATACTTTGTTTGCTTTTTAAAATAACTTCTTTTATAAATAATTAATTGGAAAGCTTGATTCATTAAAATGTTGCATTCAATATGAGCATAGGAAGTAAATTTTTACTTTCTCCCCCTTCTAAAACTTCAGTTGTGTATTTATTTGAGAAGCAGAGACAGAGGGTGGGTAGGAGAGAAAGATCCCATCTGCTGGATCACTCCCCAAATGCCTACACTGACTAGGCTTGACCAGCCTGATGTCAGGAGGCCACAAGTCCATCCAAGTCTCCCAGTTGTGTAGCAGGTGTTTGCATGCTTGAGCCATCACCTGCTGCTTCCCATGTCTTCATTAGTATGAAGCTGGCATCAGAAGCTGGAGGTGGATGTATCAAATCAGGCATTCCAGTGTAAGATATGGGAGCCTCAAATGAGTCAATCAACTAGCCCAAACACTTATCTGTTTTTTTTTTTTTTGAGACACTGAAGCAAGACAGAACCACTCAGAGTCACTTAACCAGAGAGCAGCAGAGCTAGTACACAATCCCAATATCTTGTTACTGTTTCTCAATACTGTATCAGTTGTCCATATTCTTTTATCTTTAATTATTTAAGATTTGAGGTTAAACTTTTACCAGATTCTCAGACCAATATTTATTTTATGTTAGTGCAGAATAAGAGCATAAAAATTTTCAGAATTTTAGTCAAAGATAATTTTATCTAATTTATTCATTTCACACATGAATACATAAAATTCTCACATTGCTCTAAGACAACTAACTAGCTAGGTCCAAAGAGACTTATTATTACACAAATTATTGTAGACATTTTAAATGGAAATGTTATTTTGTCTAATATAGAACAAATTATCATTTGGATAAAGTATCACCATTTCATTTGTTTCTGCCTGCTTAATTTTCTTGAATGGCTTTTTTTGTGAAAATATCTTTTTCTCACTCAATTTCACTTTTCCCACTTTCACTCCATTTAACTGAAATGGTAGATGAATAACCTAAAGAGATTTGTATCATTATCATTGGTTTATCACCTATGAAGAAACTATTTTTCTAGTGCAAGAAAAAAAATTGAATGGATAGTCGATTAACTGAGGTAATGAGTAAATCACAGATAAAACATTAGAATTATTACACTCCAACCTTGCTGCTGAAAACTGTGAGACAAAAATCTGCTGCATAGGTAGTTGGTAGGAGCTTGTTAGAATTACAGACTCTGAGACCTATACCCAAACCCGCTGATTCAGAATTTGTATTCTAACGAAGTACCCAGGTGATTTGTGGGCATAGTCAGTTTTGAGAAGCACTGCTCTTCCTGGCTCTGCAGCTGTGGCCTCCATCTGTTCCTCCCTTCTCCCCAGTAAGGAGCTATCATCTGGCTAATTATCCTTGATCAGCAGTCCTTACAGAAGATAAGAGAGGAAAAGTTGAAACCTAAACTCCAAATTCCTGATTTCATACAGGGAAATATCACTTACTTGCGCTCTAACATCCTCTCAACCTCTACTCAGCTTTCCCAAAATATCTGAAATTAGTTAATTCTCTGAGCAATCAAGAATTTTCTGTACCTAAAAATATTCCGTAGTGATATTCATCTTTGAGATTCCCTACACCTCTTCCCTCTGTTCCTATAGATTGCTTTTTCTTAAAAAAAAGCATGCATTAAAAACACCTATAGAATTCAAACTGAACTGAAAAAATTATTGATATCAAATTATATTACTATTTAGTAATTAATTTCCCAACAATTTTTAAATGAGACATACAATTTAGAATATATTTGGATCAGAGTTAGAAATGTATTAGATATGACTAAAATTAACATGTTGAAATTTATCAAAGACCAAGTAGTGTACTTAAGATAATAAAGGATTAAGCGATAACTGAATAAAATTTGGTTTTCTTTAATCAGATACATTCTAACATTAAAGTATTATTATTATTTTACTGATAGAAAACATGCCTAGGAGAAATGTTTTATTGAGTTTCTCTAAGTAGTTTGGTGTGAGTATGATTTAGGGTCCTAGGTTCTGAAGCGATTTACTTTCTAGAAGGGGGAGGCTACCTCTGACTTGTAAGTATAGGTATTGTCTTGTTTCTCAAGACTAGGACCTTTAAAATGGTACACTGGAATAAGAAACTATGACTGGCACAGTGCCAAGAACACACATTTTACGATCTAAGAAATGATATAACAAATGTTGTCCATGGTATTTGACTATTTACTGTCCTATACCATTTGCAGACAGAACCTTCTGTAATATCTCTGCCCTTCCATTTCTATCCTAAAATTTCAAGCACTAGAGTTACTAAGAAGAGAAAAAGATATAGTCGGTTCTGCATTTGTGGACTCAACCAACCATGGAATGAAAATAAGCAGAAAAAAATTGCATGTACAGATTAAGCACGTACAGATTTTTCACAGCTGATATTCTCTAAACAATGTGGTCTAGAAACAATTTACATAGCATTTCCATTGCCTTTGGTATTATAAGTAATCATAGATGATTTAATGTGTGCTGGAGGATATGCACAGGTTATAGGCAAGTATGCTGGGGGATATGTACAGGTTATAAGGAAATATTCCATTTATATAATGAATTTGAGTATCTTCAGATTTGGGATTTGTGGAAGGAGACTCTGGAACATGTCCTTATGGATACTCAAACACAACAGTGAATAAATACATGTCTCTATCACAAAGAGACTACATTGACAAACATGTATTAAGGAGAAATTCCTTATCCTTTTATTGAAAGGGTTCTAAATTCTTTTCTAAAAAGATTTATTTATTTATTTGAAAGGCAGAGTTACAGAGAGCGGTAGAGTCAGAGAGAGAGAGAGAGAGAGAGAGAGAGAGAGAGAGAGAGGTCTTCCAATTCATTGGTTCACTCATTAAATGGCCACAATGGCCAGGGCTGTGCCAGGCCCAAATTAGGAGCCAGGAGATTCTTCTGGGTCTCCCACATGATTTTCAGTGGCCCTAGGCCTTGGGCCATTCTTTTCTGCTCTTCCCAGGCTATTAGTATAGAACTGGATTGGAAGTGAAGCAGAGGGGCATGAACTGGTGCCCATATGGAATGCTGGCACTGTAGATGGAAGCTTTTCCCACTATGCCACAATGCCAGCCCCTGAAATAGCTCTAAATTCTTACTGTAAATTACAATTATTTAGAGAGACAAAAATGTATCCAAGTCTCACCCCCAGAGTAATTTTTAAAAATATTTTTTTCATTTTAATTGATACATAGTCATTACATTCAGTTAAAAAAAATATGAAAGTCTGTCACTTGCAACAACGTGGACAGAACTGGAAGATTTAATAAGGCAAACACAGAAGGACAGATATCACATGTTCTCACCCCAGAGCAATTCTATCAATATTTATATATGTACACAATGTCGTATGCTTGATTATTTTTTAAGTTCCTTGGGGCCTAAAGGAATGCAAACCAATTCGTTAATTGCAAAGGAGACAACTTGCCACACATATCATAGCCATCAGTCAGTGGGCAGGGATTGATAATTACATGGAAAAATAGAAATCATGGGAAACTGGACGTTTTCCTTGCTCTGAAATCATTTGTATTCCTCATAAATTTTGTGCCTCATTCGATGAAGTATTGCTGTCATACACTATGTGTCAGTAACCTAGTGCTTCAAAATCTGCTTAAATATGCTAGCAACTAAGCTAGTTTTGAGGCCTGTAAAAATCAAGATCACTTTTCCTGATGGTTTTAGTCCAGTTCCTGCTTCTCCAGTTTCACATTTAGCCACTGCTTTGCTTCCTGTGGGTTTATCGCTGTTTTTTATTTCCTAACCTTTCTTTCTACTTCCAGTTCTATTAGCACTGGACCATTGCACTAACAACAAATGAATTGCTTGAGTCTCAAGTAGAAGGGTAGTCCTGTTAGTGCAACTGTGGAACCATCCATGATTCCACCGATGACTCCGGGGCTCAAGCAGGCTTAAGAGAGCATTTCTGTGAAACAATGCTCTGCAATGCTAAGGGACTGTATTCGTCAGGATAGGACAGGTTCTGCTGCAGTGACAAATAACTCCGAGTCTCAGTGACTTACCAACAATGGTTTATTCCTCATGGACACTGTGTGTGCAATCCAGGTTCATTCCAACCCTTCTCTAAGCAGTTTTCACTGCAGGATTGAAGAATACATTGCTGCTTTCAGCAAAAACATTAACAGTCAAAGTGGAAAAAAAGATAAAATGAAACATCACATATTGGCTTTTAAATTTTCTGCTCCTATGTGATATGCATTATTTATCCTCTTATTATAGTCGCTTATCAATTCGTGTGGGCTCACATGGCCTCAGTAGGTTAAGGAAGTTGTGATTTTATTTTGCCACCCAGAAAGGACAGTGAGTGTTTATACACAATAACGGATTGCATCATAGAGACATTATGACAAGTAAAATCGTATTCATCCTATTAAATTCTTATAACATTATACTTTATTTAAAAGTTTATTTTTTAAAATTTATTTTAATCTACATGAAAATTAGAAGAGAGAAAGAGGGAGAGGGAGAAGAAGAGAGAGAGGGAGAGGGAGAGGGGGAGAGTGGGAGGGGGGAGAGGGAGGGAGGGAGGGAGGGAGGGAGGGAGGGAGGGAGAATCTTCTATCCTCTGGTTCCATAAATGCCCATATGAGCCATTGCTGGGCCAGGCCAGCCTGGAACTCAATCTGAATCTCCTACAAGGATGGCAGAGATCACTTGCTGACTCGCATCAGGCACATTAGTGGGAAGCTAGATTGGAAGCAGTATAGCAGAGACTCGAATTGGCACTCTAATCCCAAGCAGCAGCTTAACCTGATGTGACACAATGCCCACTCCTTACTTCTTTATATATATATATATATATATATATATATATATATATATATATACTTCATTATCCATGTTGGGCAACCCATGGTACTGAGAGTCCTTTCTTTTATTATTTTTGGAAAACTGTTACTTAATGAGTACAACTTCAGGAATATAGTGATCCCTCCCACCACACCCACCCTCCCACCCACACTCCCATCCCTCCTCCACCCCCCTTTCCCATTCCCAGTCCCATTCTCCATTTAGATTCATTTTTAATTAACTTTATAGACAGAAGATTATACTATACCAAGTAAAGATTTTAACAATTTGCACACATACACACAAAATATAAAAACTCTTTGAGGACAAGTTTTACAGTTAATTCTTCTAGTACAACTCATTGAGGACAGAGGTCTTTCATGGGAAGTAAGTGCACAGTGACTCTGTTGTTAATTTAACAATTAGCACTCTTATGTGTGACATCAGTGATCACCCGAGGTTTTTGACATGAGCTTCCTAGACCATGGAACCCTTTTGAGTCCACAATCTCCGTCAGTATTTAGACAAGGCCATAAGCAAAGTGGAAGTTCTCTCCTCCCTTCAGAGAAAAGTACATCCTTTTTTGATGGCCCCTTCTTTGCACTGGGGTCTCACTCACAGAGATCCTTCATGTAGGAAACTTTTTTTGCCACAGTGTCGGTTTTCTGTGCCTGAAATGCCTGGAAGTCCTTTAGTCAAGAAACTCGTTTTATTATTCTTTGCTTCCTTAGCACCAAATTGGTGCCTGACATATGACAGGCATTTGACAACTGTTTACTGAATAAATTGAAGGTAACATTATTAAATCACAGTTACGTGGATGTTCCTATAATAAACCTGTAAGATTCTTAGGTACAAGTGCTTCCAGTATGAATGGCTATGCACTCTGATTGTGTCCTGATATTATCTGTCAAACACTTATTGTGTCAGGAATGTGGCAGAATCTGTATCAAAATTGCTACAGAAAATCTCAAGCAGCTTGTCTGGGGAATAATAAAATTTTGACTTCTGACAAAATTATTCTTTACATGATTCCTAAAATCTAAAAAAGTGGATAGAGGGAGTTTATCTGTTTTACTTCTTTTCTTTTCTTTTTTTGTTGACAGGCAGTTAGATAGTGAGAGCGAGAGAGAGAGAGAGACAGAAAGAAAGGTCTTCCTTTTTATTTTCCATTGGTTCACCACCCAATGGCTGCTACGGGCTGCACATTGCAGCCTGCACGCTGTGCTGATCCGAAACCAGGAGCCAGGTGCTTCCTCCTGGTCTCATATGCAGGTGCAGGGCCCAACCACTTGGGCCATCTTCCACTGCCTTCTCAGGCCACAGCAGAGAGCTGGACTGGAAGAGGAGCAACCAGGACAGAATCCGGCGCCCTGACTGGGACTAGAACCCCGGGGTGCCGGCGCTGCAGGCGGAGAATTAGCCTAGTGAGTGGTGGCGCTGGCTGCTTTACTTCTTTCATCAGTAATATAAAGTGTGTCCCGGTCATAGTGGAGTTTTGAAGCATTAAGAAAAGCCACTAAACGATATAGGACACATCATTTGAATTCATCCTCAACATATGAGGCTTCCTTTTGCCTTCTCAAAAGCAGATGTGTATAATTTATCTTCTTGAAGGGTTAGTTACTATAGATTTCTTTATATAGAATATGCTGTGCCATTTAAAAGAAATACACGTTTAAAGGGATATACGCTTTGAAAATGTTCAGATAAATTACATTTTGTGATAATATTATCATATTATTTTAAATCTTCGAGTTCTTACCCCAAGGAGTACAAAAGTGGCTTTCTATGACATTGTATTAATGCATATTAAACCATCATTGTTTTACATTTTAGGTATTATGATTATCTAAAAGATAAATAGTTTTTAAAATAGAAATGAAATATACTGAAATAAAAGAGTTTGAATCAATTATGTAAAATGAAATATGTGGATATCAGAATTGAGATTTAGACATAAGTAAAGCCAGAGCCTCAAAGGGAAAGAGAAAGCGTGCAAATCTCCTTGCTGCTCAGTGATGCCTGAAATTGAGCTCTGGAAATATATTTCATTCCACTTAAAGTTTTAAATTCTGGTAAAAATGTCTTTTTCTACCATAATCAAAATCATCTATTTTAAATTGTAGATGGCTTGAAAGGTAGAGACAGAATAGCGTCATCCCCACACTCAGGTGTCTTAAAGGGAGAATTTAAACATAGATGAGCTGTATTGGCAAGTCCTGATCAGTCAGAAACTAAGCATTCAGGGCTGCTCCATAGAAGCTGTCAACAGCTTCTGGGTCCCAGAGTTCATCAGACTTGCTTGGAGAGGAATCTCTGAAATGCCATCTCTTGAGATTGTTGTTGCTACTGTTTCCCTATAAAAACTGCCTCTGCCGGGAATGTGAGATTATTTCTCATTTTTGCTTAAATAGCAGTTGCAAGACAGACATACTATTGCAAATATTTTCCCTGTTTTTTAAAGATTTATTTGTTTATTTGAAAGAGTTATTAGAGAGAGGGAGAAAGAAAGATACATCTTCCCTTCATTGGCTCACTCCTCAGATGGCTACCTTCAATGGCATCTGACTGGACTAGGCTGACTCCAAGAATCAACAATTTCTTAGGGGACTCTCAGATGAGTGCAGAATATAAAGAAACTATTAAAAATCACCAGGAATTTTTAAAAATGCCCCTTCAATCTTCTTGGCAGCAAGAGTTCAAAGTCTTCTGAAACAACAACAACAATATTGACATGATACTGGAGGAGTCTTTCAGCAAAAAGGAAGTAGTCTCTTTTATGGTGGAGGTTGTTGCAATTACTCCTACAGTTTGAGCTGGGCCTTGGTTAGGTCCTCTGAAGGCAAAGGACGCTAGACACTTCCCAAGAAAACACCGTGATGGCTGGGTTAACGGGAGGTGCTCTGGGAGAGTTGGTCCCGGACAATGCGTGACCCAAATCAGATGCCACTTCCAATGCTAGAGCAGCTCTGACCAGAATAGCAGAGCTCACAGTGTGATGAGACAGTGTTAGGAGCCGGCCTCGGAAACATTGTTGGGTATGAATGCAATAGCCAGCTTGGGAGTAGAAGGATTTACCACCCTGGGAGCACCCTTCAACCTGCTTCACAAACCTGGAGCATCAAGGAAACAGGACAAAGTTGCACAGGTAGTGGTGGGATGAATTTATTTTATGAATTTTATTATTAGTAGGATCACTGACCAGTGATGGTAGTCCAGCTACAGAGTTCTCTCTCCTCAAACGTATGTTATCCCAGTTCTTAAGCCTACTAGGGAAGTTTTAGGAACTTTCTCAATGTACATTACCAAAAAAGGAAATAAGTATAATCATATCATAAAAACTTACAGGAGTCACTCCTATTCACATTGATATAATTTAATTTAAATCATAACCCTGAAGAAAACATTATTAACAAGTATGTCAATTTGATATCATTTATACATGCTTAAATTAACGAAATACTTTATATTTTGTGCATATATAATAAAGATAATATGTGTAATAATAACAAATATAAAATTATGGATAACAGTTAAGCAAGGATGTCACTTACTTCAGTAAAACCGGAGGGTGCACATTAGCAGAAAGCTGCATTAGGAAGCAGGGTAGCCAGGCACTCTAATATGGGATGTGTGCTGACTTAAGCTGCTGTCCTGAATGTCCACCTTTATTTTCTTAAATAAAATGATGTTTTACAGAGATAGAAAAATTTTTCAAATACCTGTATTCTTTTTCAGTCATCATTTGTCTGTCCTTGTAATGATAAGCACATCATCTCAAATATTAGAACTTGACAATATTTTTCCTTCCTGGTTGGAGTATGTCTTAGTCGGTCAGGCTGCTGTAATAAAATATGATGAACTAGATGGCTAGTAGGAAATGAACATGTCTTCCTTACTGTTTTGGAAACTGGGAAGTCCAAGGTTAAGGCAGCAGCAGATTTGGTGTCTGGTGAGGGTGTATCTCGTGAGTCATAACACAATGCCTTCTTTCTGAGTCCTCACAGGGCGGGAGCAGTAAACAAGTCCCCCCAGTCCTCTTTTATAAGGGCACTATTCCCATTCCCAATCACCTGACCCCACCTCTTGATACCATCAACCTAGGGATTAAGCTTTTGCTATATGAATTTGGGATTGGGGGGAGTGCCACAAACAGTGAGAACAGAGCAGGTTAATTCCCCCAATTTTTGTTCTTAAATTTTTTTGTTTTTCTTCATTTTTACTCTTACATATATGTTTTAAATCAGTACATTGAGCTTCAAAAAGTCCCTATTGAGATTTTAGCTAGGAATTCACTTACTTTACAGATAAATTTAGGTTTAAGTTAGTCCTATCTCCAAACATTTTAAGTTTTCTTTAATGACTTACAATTTTCTCCAATACAAGACTTGCATTTTTTGTTTCATATATTCCTAAGTATCTGATATTTTTATTGGTAATATAAATAAATTTTAAAAATTGAACTTCCTTAATGTTTGCTAGTGGTGTATAGAACATAGTTCATTTTTAATAATAATGAACTGTGAGTTCACTTATTCATTTATTTATTCATAAAACAAATATGTAGGGAATACAGTAGTTCCCTCTTATAGGTGATGGTAGTCACCTATAAGAGCCCTAAATGGAATAAGTTCTTCTCTGTATATACATACCTATATTAAAGTTTAATTTATAAATCAGAAAAATTAGAGATTAACAATCATGAATAATAAAATAGAGCAATTATAACAATATGTTTATACTATGACAAAGTTGCCAGCATCATTGCTTTTGCACTTTGGAAACATTGTTAGGTAAATTAGGGTTACCTGTACACAAGCACTGCAAAACCATAACAGTTGATCTGATAACCAAGATGCCTATGAGTGATTAATACACAGGCAGAACACACAGTATGGTTATGCTGGACATAAGAATGTTTCCTGTCCCATGAAGGGTGGAGAGAGATCATGCAAGATTTCCTCACACCACTCAAAACCGTGCCCACCTAAAAACTTATGGATAACTTTTTTTTTTCTTCTGGGAATTTCCATTTAATATTTTTGGTCTGTGGTTGATCAGGGGTGACTGAAACCATGGAAAGCAAAACTATGGATACAGGGGACCAGTGGACTTCCTGTGTGCTAGGCACAGTTTCTAACACTGTGAGTATGGTAGTAAATAAATAAATAAATAAATAATTGGTTGAAGATCGTTGCTTTTATGGAGCTTAATGTTCTGACCTTTATAATAAAGTAAATGAATAAAAACATAAAATGTTATGTCCTGATAGGTGCTAGAGTGAAGCATACCAAAACAGGAAGTAGGATATGATATGAAGTGTATATTGTCTGTGGAGTTCTTCTAATACTTTGTGATTTTTCTTGAGTTTTCTCTGTTAGAAATCTCTGGAAGAGCTGTCCTGAAACTTTTACCCCCTTGACCCTCTGTTCAGTTCCAATGATGCTATTATCGTGGGCATCGCTGTCTTTTCATTGATTTAAAGGGAACATTGCTGCTTTTTTTTTTTTATCTGTCCATTAAATGTGCCATTTGCTGTAGCTTTTTGTGAAGTCTTTTACTGGACTTAAGAAGTACCATTTTATATTCCCCATTTGCAAGGAAATTTCTCACTTGTTTCTTTTAGAAAAGAAACATATTTTCTAAATTTATTAAAAGTTTGTTCTGATTCATTTGGGATTATAATATTTTCTTCTTCAATTTCTAAGGAAATTAAAATATTTTGACTTTTATCTATCTTTCCATTTTGGAGATTAAACAGAACTTGGTCATTTCTTTTTTAAGTGTTTGATTTTATTTTAAAAACTTTAGACTATGTTTCAAAATAAAATTGGCTTTTAATGTTTTCCTAGACTGATTTTGGCCTTAGTGTGAGTGTCACCTCATAAAATGAATTGGAGGACATTTCTTCTTTTTTGTTCTCTGCAACCATTACTTTAAGATTGGGATACGATTTTCCTGGAACACTTGCTATAATTGAATTTTTTTTGTGTGTATTTTGGGCAAAGTCTTAGTTATTTCTGAAATTTCCTTAATAAAGTTCTGCTTAAGTTTTACATTTTTAATTTGTGTATGTATTTGAAAGGCAAAAAGATAGAGAGAGAGCTGCAGAATTTCCATTCACTGGTTCACTCTGCAGATGCCCACAATAGCTAGGGTTAGTCCAGACCAAAGTCCGTCCATGTTTTCTGTATAGGTGGCAGAAATTCAAGTACTCAGGCCATCATCCACAGTCTCCCAGGTGCATTAGCTGGAAGTTGAATCAGAAGTTCAGAATAGGGGCTGGTGCTGTGGCCCAGCAGGTAAAGCCGTGTGCAGTGCCGGCATCCCATATGGGCAATGGTTCAAGTCCCGGCTCGTCCACTTCCAATCCAGCTCTCTGCCATGGCCTGGGAAAACAGTAGAAAATGGCCCAGGTCCTTGGGCCCCTACACCTGCATAGGAGACCCAGAAGAGACTCCTGGCTCCTGGCTCTGGATCAGCGCAACTCCAGCTGTTGCGGCCAATTGTGAAGTGACCCAGCGGATGGAAGACCTCTCTCTCTCTCTCTGCCTCTCCTTCTCTTTCTGTGTAACTCTGAATTTCAAATAACTAAATGAATTTAAAAAAAAAAATAAGTTCAGAATAGCCAGAACTCAAACCATGCACTCCAGTATGGGATATGGATGTCCCAAGCAATGACTTAACCTGCTGTACCACAATGCACTTGTGTGTTTCTTAGTTTCTGTACTTTCTTTCTTCTGTGTTGGCAGTAGTTGAAATAGGGGCACCTGGACCTTGAATTCTTAGTAAGAAACATGAGTCTACACGCACTCCATAGGCAGTGATGGGCTCATGCCAGTTATTTTTACACTTTTCCCTTTCACTATGTCATTACCCATCATCTCTTTTTATCTCTATGGCTCTCCTTTTAATCTGTCTACATTCCTTTAGTACCCTACACATAAAAAGTGCATACTTGTTTTTCTCCACCTAATTTCCTTATAGCACCCTACCCATAATAGAAGAATGCCCATGTCCAAATTCCTTGTACCTGTGAGTAGACTAGGTTACTTAGCGAGGGAGTTAAGGTTGCTGGTCAAAGACTTCCCCCTGTCTGATAACTTCAGGGAGAAAACTCAGAAGTTTTTCTCTTTACATCCAAAAAGCCCTTTGTTCCAAGAGGACAGAGGTGGGGAAGCAAGACCCATCTCCTTAAAAACCCCTGGCCTCAACCAGACTGCGTGCTTAGCCCTCTGCCTCTCTGCTGAGCCGCCCGCCTGGCCTGATCAAGTGTAATCTCTCTACTCAACCATGTAACCTCGATCCTTCTCTCCCCCTCCCAGTCTGAGCGACTGAGCACTCTTTCAGGTCCTGTCTGGAGAGGTGCCCATCTGTCCTTACGCATGTCCCTTCCCTAATAAACCTTGCTATTTTACCTCCCACTTTAAAAAAATAATAATAAAAGTTGTTGGTTGAATTATGTTTGCAAACTATCTGACCTTGAGACTGGGAGATTGTCTTGTATTATTCAGGTGAATTCAATTTAATTACATGGCTCATTATCAATAAGGAGGAATGTAAAAGAGAGAAACAGCAAGAAATATTTAGTCTGATGTTGCTGGCCCTGAAATTGGAGGAATGGGACCACGAGTTGGCATATGGCAACTTGTAGGAGCTGGAAAAGGGAAGGAGGCTGATTCTTCTGAAGGAATGCAGGCTGCTTCATCTTGCTTGTCCATTCAGATCTTTCTCAAGTCTCTGACATCCTGATTTCAGATAGTTAATATGTGCTTTAATTCAGTGTTAGTGGCAATTGTTACAGCAGCCATGAGAAACTAATACTTGTAAGAATTCAGAGAAGAGTACCTATATTTTTATTTCATATACATATTTTTTCTTAGTTTTTTTTTTTAAGATTTATTTATTTATTTGAAAGTCAGAGTTACACAGAGAGAGGAGAGGCAGAGAGAGATGGTTCACTCCCCAACTGGCCACAATGGCTAGAGATGGGCCAATCCAAAGCCAGGAACCAGGAGTTTTTCTGGGTCTCCCACATAGGTATAGGGGCCCAAGGAGTTGGGCCATCTTCTACTGCTTTCCCAGGCCATAGCAGAGAGCTGGATTAGAAGTGGAGCAGCCTGGACTCGAACCAGCACCCACATGGGATGCCGGTGCTTCAGGCCAGGGTGTTAACCCACTGCGCCACAGCCTCGGCCCCTTTTCTTAGTTTTTAAAGGTTTGTTTTTATTTATTTTAAAGTTAGAGAGAGAGAGAGAGAGAGGATATCTTTTACCTGCTGGCTGGAGCTGAGCTGGTCTAAAGCAAGGAGCAAGGAGCTTCCTCCAGGTCTCCCACATGGGTGCAGGGGCCCAAGTACTGCGGCCATCCTCTGCTGCTTTCCCAGGTGCATCAGCAAGTAACTGCACTGGAAGTGGGCAGCTGGTACTCGAACCGGCAGCCATATAGGATGCTGGTGTCACAGGCTTTCCCTGCTACTCCACAATGTCAGCCCTTATCTACACCTTCATTAAGTGAGAAAGCCTGGTAAGTCATTTCAGGTCCCTAAGCTTTTATTTCCTGGTATTTTAATAAATACCTTCTAATAAGCATGTGCTTTGTACATTTATTTATGACCAACAAGTTAGTATATAAACATTTATTTTCATTCATTGTTTCAATACAAATGTACTCAGTGCATGCCAAAAACAGTGAGTTGGCCGTCATGCCAGATACTGAAGGCAACACTTTCTCTCTCAAGAATCTTAATAATCAGGACAGCAAAGTCAGACATACATGCAGATAAAAATTGAGTGAGTATTATATTTAATAAACCATGGAAATGTAAAAGAAGGCAGTTGAGATCAAAAACTTGGAAAGAGAGAAATCCTATGACTAATGAAACCTGGGCACAGGAAACAAAGGAGACATAGACATAGGAAGGGGAGCATATGATTGGCTCTCAGGAGTTATGAACTTTGAATCATTGAACATTATTTTCACTAGAGGACATTTGCTAATCCTCACAGTTTACTATACTTCTAGTCTAACTCATTCACAAGGTGGGTCAGTTAAGAGATTTCCTGTAAATCATTGTCCTTTATTCATTACTTTCTCAAAACACATATTTGAGCTTAAATAAGAATTTTCTTTAATCTCATTTTAGGCATTAGGTAGATATTAGCTAGTCCAGTTGTTAGTTTACTCATTTAACAAATAAGTGATTGTATTTACAATTTGTTGTTGATCACTGAGGGAAATACCAGGGGTACTGGTACTACCAGAAGGACGTTCCCACCTCTAAGATAGTCACATGTGACTGGAGAAGGCAGTCATGTAACCCCACAAGGACCTGGTTCCTGGGGAGGGTACTTGGGTAAGAGAATCATCATTACCACTTTGGAGATGTAGGTA
This sequence comes from Sylvilagus floridanus, assembly GCA_949820135.1. Taxonomy (NCBI): domain Eukaryota; kingdom Metazoa; phylum Chordata; class Mammalia; order Lagomorpha; family Leporidae; genus Sylvilagus; species Sylvilagus floridanus. The sequence continues at coordinate 131,147,101 of OX463236.1, read as the reverse complement.
TGATTTCCTACAGAGGCTGAGTTTTAAAAGATGAGTATGTGATACTCATGATCGGAGTGGGCAGTAGATCACTGAAAGCAGGTGAAACAACATGACTCTAATTCTATCTCATTGCTCCTGAAACATAGTGAAAGATACTATGTGCAGAGAGGAATGATTATGGAGGGAAGGGCAAGACTAAATAACAGAACTTAAATTTCACTATAAGCGATTTGGATTTCTTCTGGTCTATAAAGGGAACCAACTCAGGGTAATATTGATCATATATGCATCTTAGGAAGATAACTTTAATGGTAATATTGGAATAGAAGTCATATGGAATTTCTTTTATGCATCATGTTGGCTGCTGCCACAAGCAGAGGGAACTAAGACTAACATGATCTTACATCACTCACATCTCTCTTCTTGAACTTCCTTTCTCCTTTAAGTATCTCTTTTATTTATCATTCAATCATCAAGTGTTTTACACACTTAATATTTCTAGATCAGAATAGATAAATACAGATAAAATAATATTTCCTATAGTGTCTACTATATTAACATCTTTGCATGGATTATTTTACCTACTTTCTCTCATAAACTAAAGAGGACTAAATTTAGAGGTGATCCATCAGGTGACTGTGTTGAGCACCAATCATGAGAATAGTACTCATAATTAAAGGAAAAATTTGGAAATACGGTCAGCGCTGATTCAAATGTCCATTCCATTTCTATAAACATCCTCATATAGCTACAAAACATAGCATAGACCTGCCACTTTCAAATTGTAGACAGTTCAGTTAATTAGAAATAAAAACAAACAGAAATCATTTTTACTATGCTGAATTGTGTCAATTATTTATTTAACTGATGTACAAATTGCATGTTGCAACTCTTGGCTTTGCCCTCAGTTCTGAACACAACCAGCTGAGAGTGACAGGAATAAGCAATTGCAGGCAACTGACATTCACAAAGCAAACAAACAGTGCATATTGCATTTCACCTTTATAGATAAAAAGAATTTATTTCCATACTAATGTTAGAGTCTATGGGTGAATAAAATTGAAATATAATTCCAATAAACTAATTATGAGTTATTTTAATGCATATAATAAGTCCAAATTTTGGAATTTGAAGTTGAAGTAGTAAACAAAATAAAAGCTAAATAAATATGTAAAGATTGTATATTTACATGTGCATCAAATTGTTAGCCTATCTTGAGTACTCCCAAGAACCTCTTTAAAGACACTATTTCTGGCCGGCACTGTGGCTCACTTGGCTAAACCTCCGCCTGTGGCGCCGGCACCCTGGGTTCTAGTCCCACTTGGGACGCCAGAATCTGTCCTGGTTGCTCCTCTTCCAGTCTAGCTCTCTGCTGTGGCACTGGAAGGCAGTGGAGAATGGCCCAAGTCCTTGGGCCCTGCACCCGCATGAGAGACCAGGAGGAAGCACCTGGCTCCTTGCTCCGGATCAGCACAATGCATCAGCTGTAGCGGCCATTTGAGGGATGAACCAATGGAAGGAAGACCTTTCTCTCTGTCTCTCACTAACTCTGCCTGTCTAAAAAAAATAAATAAATAAAATAAATAAAAGACTCTATTTCCAAATACTCTGAGGTACTGTGGATTAGACTCCAACATATGAGTTTGGAGGGAGGCACAATTTAGCCCATAACATCAGTGAAGATGGTTTTAACCACTATGGAACCTCATGTATTATCTGTGTTATGTGAGCCCTTAAGCAGGCATCAAGCCTTGTACTATTGTATTTCCTTGGGATAGATGTGAGTTTGAAGGATATGGGTAATCCATCAAAGGAAGCATCGAAAAAAATCAGACAAATGACAAACTAATTAATGATTCCTAATTGATTCCTCATGAAAATTAAAGAAATTTCCTTGAAACATGTATCCAAGTATGTGAACAAATTAGAAAGATGTTGGTTATAGAGCAGAACAGCACAGAGTCTAATAATGGTTATCCTAAGAAAAGAGTACTTTATTAGCATGAATTTTCTGTGTTGATATCTAGGAAAGAGAAGAGAATAGACTTACCCTTATTAGTACTAAAAATAAATAAGACCCTGTCACTGTGTCTGAGCAAGAACTGCTGTGTTAGAACCTGAACAGGAGCTCCAAGGAGCAAGATGATTAATGGGAGTGGCCCTCTAAAATGTTACATGTGACTCTGTCTGGGAAGATTCACTACCTGGTCACAATAATGAGTATGGAGGCAAGCAGGTTATAGTAATGCAGTTAAAAACAATTTGATGACAAGTTGCTAAAAAGATTTTGAAATAGAAATAGAATTTTTGAAAAAAAATCAGAATTTATATCTTCAAATGAAGAGATTATATCATTCAGATTCCTGTATGTGAAATTTTACCAGAGAAATGGTTTTCAACCTTTGACAGTTTACAGAGGGACCTGGGGTGCATGTGCACGTGTGTGCACACATACATATACATTATTTACCTTTCTCAGGTGTGATGCACCAAAGCTACACCCAGGAGCTTGAGAATCACAGCATTTGAGAACCTTTTCTGATAAAACACAAGGAGACAGTGTAAGGTGATCCAGTACTCAGCAAATTGTGTGCCAGGTCCTCCTCATTGGAGGTAGTGAAAGAATATGACTAGACGAGACTTCCAGAGAAATATCATTACCCTGGGATCCACAGGGTAGTGTGTAGTGAAGAATGAAAGAATCAGAACCAGGTTGTATCAGAACCAGGTTATATCAGGGAAGCGAATTCTCACACAGCAGGAAGGGTGTGTGCGACAGCAGGAAGCGGAGGTGAGCAAGCATACGAGCGATGCAGTGTGGTGTTCAGTAGATTGAACCGTGAGGTCAGACATGTTGTATCTAAATCTTAGCTTCGCTTCTAATAATTTTGTAAATTGATATAAGCATGTTGTCTATAATCTACTGAGTACTTAACCAATAGCAGACATATGGAAAGTGCTTTCCAAATGTTAACTCATTCACTATCTGCAACATTGTGAGGAGGTGGGCCCAGTATTTAGCCACTAATATCTGTATTTAAAAATTGCTTTGCAGAGAACAAAATCACACATAATAAACACTCATTAAATTAATGCAGTGAGATATAAAGATTTTTATGAAACTTGAAAAAAACTCAGGCAAAGGAGCCTCACTGAATCACTAAGTATCAAGCAATTTGCTTTTCTATGAGGGGGGATAAGCTGAGGTTGAAGTAGAGTAAACCAGCGAATGAAAATGAAGCATTTGTTTTTAGGAGACAATTCTCTATAGCTCTTCTGAATGTCTTACGTTTTTTGTTGTTTTTTGTGGACTATCTTATCAAGGATGATTGTAAACGAAACAGCCCTGAAAGACAGAGATGATAACTCACATCACCAGGGCAGAGAGCAGGGTTATTATCCTATTAACATCTCCTAAGACAAAGTTTGGATAAGTTTCTAGGAAGGCTCTTAAATGACTGGAATTCAGTGTGGGCCTTTGGCCTAGTGGTTGAGACTCCATTTGAGATGTGTATATCCCATATCAGAGTGTCTGGGTTTGATACCCATGTCTCTATCCCGAGTTCAGCTTCCCACTAATGCACACCACAGGAGACATCAGAGATGGCTCAAGTAGTGGTGTTCCTGCCCCTCCATGTGAGATCTGTGTGGAGTTCCTCGCTAATGACCTTGGTGTGATGCGAGTGCATCTCCACATCACCCTGAGAGATTCTGGGAGGTGAAGAGAATGTACGTAGCCTTGAAATTCATGCTGCTGTTCTGTATCATGAATAATAAAGTCCTTCATCTACGACCTTAAAATTTATACGCTTCTGTTAGCAGCTATGAAACAATGGCAAGCTAATGAGTTAGTTTGCAGGTAAGGAAAAAGCAGCTCGACATTCACTGGTTCTGATACTTAGACAATGCACAGCCAAAACATTAGTACTCAATAAATACAACCTGTTCGCATTATGACATTTATCAAAGTGACAACCGGCAGATAATTGTTTTAATTAAGCATTTATTTAATGCATGTCTGTTTGTGCTAGCCATTATGTGAGGCACTAAGGTGAAAAAAGCTGAATAAGAGATTCTCTGATATTACAGTCTGTACTAGAAGACATCTGCACATAGATAATAATTATGTCTTGTCTAACTATAATGGGAGAAATATCAATAGGGATCTAGAGCTGCACAGAGGAGAGAAAACCTATCTCTGCCTAAAATGTGAGCTGAAGAACAAGTATTAGTGAAGTTACTCAGTAATGCTTCAACAGAATTTTTTTTTTTTTTTACAGGCAGAGTGGACAGTGAGAGAGAGAGACAGAGAGAAAGGTCTTCCTTTGCCGTTGGTTCACCCTCCAATGGCCGCCGCGGACGGCGCACCGCGCTCATCCGATGGCAGGAGCCAGGTGCCAGGTGCTTTTTCCTGGTCTCCCATGGGGTGCAGGGCCCAAGCACCTGGGCCATCCTCCACTGCACTCCCGGGCCACAGCAGAGAGCTGGCCTGGAAGAGGGGCAACCGGGACAGAATCCGGCACCCCAACCGGGACTAGAACCCGGTGTGCCGGCGCCGCAAGGCGGAGGATTAGCCTGTTGAGCCATGGCGCCGGCTCAACAGAATTTTTTTAAAGATCTATTTATTTATTTGAAAGTCAGAGCTATAGAGAGGCAGAGGCAGAGAGAGAGAGAGAGAGAGAGAGAGAGAGAGATGTCTTCCATCCGCTGGTTCACTCCCCAGATGGCTGCAACGGCTGGAACTGAGCTGATCCGAGGCCAGGAGACAGGAGTGTCCTCTGGGTCTCCCTTGTGGGTGCAGCGGCCCAAGGATTTGGGCCATCTTCTACTGCTTTCTCAGGCCACAGCAAAGAGCTGGATCAGAAGTGGAGCAGCCAGGTCTCAAACTGGTGCTCATATGGGATGTCAGCACTGCAGGTGGTGGCTTTACCTGCTACGCCACAGCTCCGGACCCCTCAACTAAATTTTAATAACTGACAATGAATGTGAAGATGTTTTTTCTTAAAATGTCAACAATAATTTTATATCGTTCTACTGTTATTTATTAGCCTGCTTTGTTTTAAGTTGAATTGTGAACTGCAGAAACACATGTTGAGTTACTAAGCCCTGATAGCTGTGAATGTGACCTTTTGGATATAGGGTATTTGCAGATGTAGCTAAGATATAAGTTAAGATCAGGTCTTCATGAAGTGGGGTGGGTCCTTAATCCAGTACGACTTGTATCTCTGTAAGAAAGAAGAGACACGGATAGACACCTAGAAGGAGGAGAGCTATGTGATGGTAGAAGGCTAAGGGTGCAATAAAATGCAAATCCAGGAATCCAAGTATTGCTCCTCGTCACCGAAATCTGGCAGAGAGGATGGCCCTGTTGAGAAGATACTTGATTTTGTATTGTAGTCTCTAGAGCTAAGGAAAAATTTCTACTGTTTTAAGTCACCCGGTTTGTGGGACTTTGTTTCAGCAGCTTGTGGGAACAATATACCAATTTTATCATTACTGTTTTCAAACTTATTGTCCTTAGACAAAAATGAAGAAAAAACACTGCAGTGAGAGTGAAAAGAAACATGAGAGAGAGAGTGAGCAATAAACTCAAGAAACCACCAATTGCTGAATTTCACTAGAGGGAGAGATAAACAGAGGCAGATAAGCCTGGAAAGTGATGCTTGGATAGTGATGTAGCGTAATGAGTATAGCATTTGGATGCTGGTAAATCTATGTTCAAATTTTAGCTCCTCCACAGTATTAGATATGGAACCTTGGGATATTTAAACATCTTATCCAAAGGACTAGTCACACTTTAGCATTCTTGATTCCAGTTTAACAGAACTTTGAAAAAAAAAAAAAAAGGTTATTCTCTGCTCTTAGAAAACCGCACACAATACAAGGAACCCCCACCCAAGCCCCAAACCTAAACAAAGAGAAACACAGGAAAACTATGCTTGGAGTGGTAAGTTATTTCTGCAACAAAGAGAAGTAGTATTGTCTTAGAAAAGTATTTAATAAATTTTAGGAACATTCAGAGAAGAATAATGAAAGAAACAAAATTTGAATACCTGGTACATTTTATGAATCAGAACATTTTTTTCTTTTGATGTTTATATTTATCACATATAATCACCCTCACACACAACCACCTTCTCACACATGCACACACACTTTTGTACTTTTATATTAACTATAGAAAACAAAAATTTGAGACTTAGAATGACAAGGTTTATTGTGTGACTGGTTGGAAAAGTCACCACTACGTGTTTCAAAAGCAGCTTAGATGAAAATTTCTGGAATGACAAGTAACAAAGTTAATTTGTAATCACTGAGCAATGAGTGTGAGGCTTACCAAGTGCAGATGAAAGCTTTCTGAGAACACTGGAAACAAATTCCTCTCCTAGAGGAATATTTTCATTCCAAAGGTTATTGGAAAATGTCCCAGGTGAGATAGACACCATTATCATATGATGGATGACACTGGTTTTCCATTGGAATCAGGAATATTAATGGATAATCTTCTTATTTTCATCTTCATGGTACACTTCTTAGGAATACTATTTAACAGAATGTCTAAATTCATGTGTTTTTCCCTTCCAACCATTCCACTTGAGGAAATAGTCTTCTAATGTAGCTTATAAAAATTGTGGACCCACAGAATATTTTTTTGTTGTCATCAGTAGATTTGTCTTTGAAATCAAGGATACATTTTGTTGGATAACTGTAGCGGTGGCAAACTTTGCTTTTTAAAGATAAATTTGATTTATTGTATTCTATTTCTTAAAAAAAGATTTATTTGTTTATTTAGTCATTCATTAATTTGAAAGACTGAGTGACAGAGAGGGAGAAACAGACAAAAAGAGAGAGGGGGAATCTTCCATCCAGTGGTTCACTTCCCCAGTGGCTACAAAGGTTAGGGTTGGTCCAGGCCTAAACTCAACAGGGTCTCCCATGTGGGTGGCAGCCGTCCAAGCACATTAGTAGAGGGTTCAAGCAGAAGTGGAGCGGCTGGGACTAGTACACACTCATAGGATGGCTTAGCTCTCTAGGCCAGAACACTGGCCCCAGATTTGAATTTTTAGATACATCCGCTGTTGAGACTTGTGTATGTTGAATGAGATTAATAATTAAGTAGCAAAATTTTAGAGGATTCTATTATATGGGGGAAAAAACCCTCACAAAACCCCTTTTTGAAATGTTATTCATGTGATTAATTCTAAAGAACAGTTAATATTAAAGAGTCAATTTTAAGTTAATCCATTTTCCACAACCAAATAGAGATTGAATTCCATAAATCACATTAATAAAGAAACATATTTTGAAAAGTTGCGATAAAGTTTGTTTAATTAAAATTTGAGAGCTTTATTATATGTTATACACTATAGCATTCATCTTCTCTTTTAGATAAAGAAAATATTTCACTTCTATCCCTGATTATCACATTCATCTGTACCAGGAATGCCAAATATAAATTCCACAGACCATTGGTTCCTGTACCTTATCACAGTGGTCAGCCTGCTTTGACCCAGCCCATGCAGATCTCCCCAGGGAATCTGATCCTCTGCTGCCAGTCACTGTGGTGGCAATGTCCTGCTGTGTTCCCCATGGCTTCCCTCCAATCTAGTGAGTTTAAAGTTTTTGTAATAATAAGGACTAATTGGAGAGAATTCCTTGAATATTTGCATTTGTGCTCTCTGGGAGGTGAAGACCCTTTTTCATACAACAAGGGCTTTTCTAAGGTAGCTGGGTTCTGTTCTCTGGTCGCTAATAGCAAAAATTATTAACAGAAAAGACTCGGCCTAGTTCAGTTGGCTGATTTTAAATGTCTGTGTTTAAAAATGGTTTATGGGGGCTAGGAAGTAGAAACAAACTCTATAGACTAACCTTGGCTTTGCATGCCTTTTCTGACTACTTCCTGGAGTCAAGTTGAGACGGGCAGAAACTGCAGGTGGACGGCTCTGTGTATTTAACTGTGTTGAGACAGGGCATGGAGATATATTAGGATGAAAGAAATCCATATGGAAAAAGAAAAATGGGCCACATCTAAATTTTCAGGCTTTTGATTGACTAAGGATTTATGCATTTCTCTAAAACAAATAAGCATTTAAATTAATCTTTAGAATTGAAATAATTTACTCAATTGCTTCTTTATTGTATCATAAATCTATTTGATGAAATGTATGATTTATTGTTTTTTAATACTCTATATTTTATACAAAATTACTGATAACATATCAAAATGACTGGAGAGTTGTAAAGGATCTTTTGCAAGGGCATAATTTAAATTCTGTACTCTCAAGCAAAACTTGCATTAAATCTGTCATTCTCAATATTTATTGTCATTGTAATTATTGTTGATATTTGTGACAATGACTTCTCTATATACAATCATGGTGACATACAATTTTGCTATAAGTATGTCATACTAGGAGAATTATTATGGCAAAGATCTTAGGTTCTATAAACAGGCATACTCAAGTTCATATATTTTCTCATGGTGTAAAAAAGCACCATTATTTGACCTTCATAAGTTGCACATTTCTCATCAGCATACACAACATTAACACCTACTTCATTGCTTGTTTTGCGTATTAGATGCTAGCCCAGTGCTTGGCATAGTATCTGAATATGTTTCTTAATAAATAAAAAATTGTTACTGTCTTTCCATGTTATTCTTTGACCAACTAGGTAAAGCTTATTTTTACCCCATTGTACATTTTCCTTACTTATTTTTACTTTTCATGTGTTCTATTTTTAAGTTAATCTTCATCTTATTTTTCTGAAGGGAATATTGATTATATCTATGACTCTATAGTTGTATATGTAATATATGCATATATAATAAATTGTGTGTATACATATAGTCTTCCGTGTTCTTGTTTCAATAGCATAACAACACCAATTGATTTGGGAATTTATCAAAATGTTAATAGGCTGCTAACAGAATGAAGAATGATGTAGGGACCAGACACCAGGGATTACAAATGACAGAACTGGTAAAAGAGCATTTTGATGATATCACTGTTGAATCCTTGTTGTAACTTTTATGTCTGTAGTGTTGGCACAGAAAGGTAACACTATATTTGCCACTATTGCCACTTTCATAAGAATCATATGTTGGTGAAACACCACTTGAATAACATATGCTCAAATTGTATTTGAATCTCTAGCATCTGTTCAACAAGCATCTTGTTGGCTGGGCTGTTACTAAGGCCTGGCAGCTACCTGCTGGTATTTCAGTTTCAGGAGTTGGAGGTGGTCTGCTCAGCATCAAGAAACACAGGATCGGGACATTTAAATATAGCAAAAGGAGTGCTAAATTCTGATCAGTGCCCACTGTAAACAATAATTTTTTAATAAACAATAAATTTTACAATGAGTTGTAAAAACAGTTTCAATTGGCAGTCACCATGCATGGAAGATTATTTTGCTTTGAATAGTAGATCTTTACAAGTTACTCCAGTAGAAGAAATTACTTAAAAATAAAGATTATCTAACTAAGTAGTTGCAAGGAAATGTTGATTATTAATTAAGTATGATAATATATTGAGTAGCATAAGTATTTTTTTAAGATTTATTTATTTATTTGAAAGTCAGAGTTACACAGAGAGAAGGAGAGGCAGAGAGAGAGAAAGGTCTTCCATCTGCTGGTTCACTCCCCAAATGGCAGCAATGGCCAGAGCTGGGCTAATCTGAAACCAGGAACCTGGAGCTTCTTCCAAGTCTCCCATGTAGGTACAGGGGCCCAAGTACTTGGGCCGTCTTCTATTGCTTTCCCAGGCCATAGTAGAGAACTGGATCAGAAGTGGAGCAGCCAGGACTTGAACCAGGATGCCAGCCGTGCAGCTGGCACCTTTACCCGCTATGCCACAGTGCCGGCCCCAACTATAGGTATTAAATTATCATTCAGATAATTATACCAATCCTTTATGATCTTTATCAGAAGATTAAAGCAGAGGTAATATTTAGCTGATTGCATGAGGACAACATTATCCTAATATCAAACCCAGACAGACATTACAAGAAAAGAAAGTTATACATATTAAAATAGACTTCATATCTGATATCATCATTGGTATGCATGTGAAAGCAACATTGGAATATCACCATACCTATTAGAGTACTCAAAATCCAAAGATGACCAGGAAATACTAACAAGGATGTATAGCAACAGAAACTCTCATTCATTACTGGTATGAATGTAAAATTACACATTTACTTTAGAAGAAAGTTTGACATTTTCTTTAAAACTTAAACATACTCTTATCATATGAATTAGATATTGTGCTCCTCGGCATTTATGCAGAGTTTGAAAACTCACGTCCACACAAAAACCTGGATATTACCAGCAGCTGTATTCATAATTGCTAAAACTTGGAAGCACTGAGATGGTCTTCAGAAAGTGAGCTAATAAATAAATTGTGAGATAGCCAGACAATGTAATATTATTCAGTGTTAAAAAATAAATCACCTATCCAACTATGAAAGGACATGTAGGTAACTTAAAGCATATTAATAATTTAAATAAGTCAGTCTGGAAATGCTATGTAATATATGATGCCAAGTATATGGTGTTCTGATAAAAGTAAAACCATAGAAATTGAAAAAGATCAATGGTTTCAGGGGTTAGGAGTGACAGAGGGGGAAAAAGTGAACAGTGGATTTTAAGAGCAATAAAACAGGTCAACCTAATACTTTAATAGTGTATATACATCATACATTTTCCTAAACACAGAGAATGTACAACACCAGGAGCAAACTAATATAATCTATGGTAACTGGATGACAAAGCAATGGAATGTGGGTTCATCAATAAATGTACCACTTTGGTAGGTATTGTTGATAAAGAGACAATAGAGGTTGTGCATGTGTTGGGCCAGGCATATATGAAAATGTTCTGTACCATTTGACTAATTTTGTTGTTACCCTAAATCAATTCTCAAATAACAAAGTCTATTAAAAATTGTTTCGAATGATTAAAACAAAACATTTTTATTAATTTTTTTAGTTTTATTTATTTTATTTGAAAGGGAGAGAGAGAGAGAGAGAGAGAGAGAGAGAGAGAGAGATCCCATTCATCCTCTCCTTTTATCCCCAAATACCTACAACAACCAGGGCTGGGACAGGCTGAAGCTAGGAGCTAGGAAGTTAATCCAGGTCCCCCAAGTGGGTGGCAGGGACCTAACTACTTGAGTCATCACCTGCTGCTTCCCAGGGTGTGCAATTTTCAGGAAGCTGAAGTCAGAACAGAGCTGGTATTCAAATGCTGGCACTCAGATATGGATGCAGCATCCCCAGTGGCATCTTATCCACTGCCAAATGCCCACCTCTGTAAGGAAGTTTTGAAAAACTAGGTTTTGGTGACACATTTGTGCAAATCACTGTAGATGAAAATTTTCTATTCTCTATTTACCATATTTCTTAGGTTTTAATGATATCTATAAACAAAAGGCAATACTATCACTTAGAATTTGTATGATTATTTATGCTAATGAAAATTTTGCATCCATTACTTCTTCAGATCCAATGATCCATTTTGAATCAGAGGGAATGGTTGTCAGTACTTCCATTTCACAGAGAGAAGAAATCCCAGTTTTTCTGTTAGGTTTTTACAGTATATTTTGTGGGATTATTTTTAGCATTGCTTGAGCTCAGACAGGAGTTTAATTAATCTGAAGATTTTTCTTATAATCACTCCACCACAGAGTATTGGAGAAAGTTTGAAATATGAAACTTATGTAAATTGACTTAAGTTTGTTGATGACTCAGTTCAGAAGATGTATGAATGGGAAGAAAAATTAAGTTGTCTTCTGAAATAGGTTTGGATTTTAAACATTTAAGTTGCCCCTAACAATAAGTTAGGTCATTAGCTGTATTAAGAGTTTTCTTTAATTGAAAGGGTTGGTTTGGCTGGAGGGTTCTGTGATCTTAGATCTTGAAGACTTCTGAGTCAAACTTGATGAAAAATGTTGATTTGATGGCCTTCTACTCAATTATCCTTCCTGTGGTTACTCTGATATTCAGTCATGGCTTGTTTTAGCTGAAGGGCAGCTTGGAAAGCTTTGCTTCTAGGTGAATTTGTATAATATATCATGAAAAATATTCAAAACTTAAACAAAGCTAAGAAATCTAAAATAGAAAACCCATGTCCAAAAGAGTAAGTCCCTGAATGAAGACAATGCTCTGAATGTTAAATGACTGATTTTTCTTTGTTTCCTTTTCTCTCAACCTCTCAGGATGAAACCTAGTATAATCAGAGAACTGCAAAGCTTAAATACGAAAGAGCACTTATTCTTCAAACTTAACATGTACATTTTAAAAAGATTCTTTGTTGAACTACTGCCACTTCAGTGTCCAAGCTATATAAGAGAATAGTCAGATAATCCTGTCTGTTTCACTGATGGGTCTCTCTCTCTCTCTCTTTCCACCCCTGTGTGTGTGTGTGTGGGGGGGGGTGGTCGTAGTTGAGTGTGTAGTGTATCTACAAACTCCCTTGTCTATTTTTTCCCCCATCTCTTACCTGAATCATAAAGTGTTGAGCAGTTACAAATCTGTTCTATCTCATTATTTTATGCTATCTCTTAAGAACTGGTATCTGTTTTTCAGAACAATTGTGTTTAGATATTGATGGAACAGCTAGCTAGAACTTTTATCCTGGATTCCTTAAAGATCCTCTTCTTAAAAGATGAATAATTTAAACAATCTTGACGATTCTTTGAGAGCCAACTGTCTTCTTTTGAAAGGAAATTTTCCAATACCATTTTAAAAGCATGACTTTTAAATAAGCAACAACTTCAAAAGCTACTAAAAGATCACATAGATTCAAACTGAAATTAATGAATGAAGTTAAGTATATTCAATATAAGCATAATTGTTGCGACCACAGTAGTGGAGCTTCTGTTTGTAAGATGTCAATTGAATATTTAGATCTGGGGCCGGCATTGTGGCATAGCAAGTTAAGCCTCCGCCTGAGATGCGGGTATCTCAGATTGACACCAATTCATGATCTAGTTATGGGGCCTTTGCTGTGGTGTAGAGAGTAAAGCTGCCATCTGCAGTGCCAGCACCCCATATGAGCGCCGGTTTGAATCCAGCTGCTCCACTTCCAATACAGCTCTCTGCTATGGACCGGGAAAGCAGTAGAATATGGTCCAAGTCCTTGCGCCCATGCATCCGCATAGGAGACCAGTAAGAAGCTCCTGGCTCCTAGCTTTGGATCAGCGCAGCTCCAACCATTGTGGCCATTTGGAGAGTGAACCAGTAGATGGAAGACCTCTCTCTCTGTCTGTACCTCTTTCTGTAATTCTGTTCTTCAAATAAATAAAATAATAATAATAATAATAATAATAATAAAAGACCCAGTTGCTCCACTCTTGATCCAGCTCCCTGCTAATGTGCCTGGTTAAGCAGTGGAAGGTGGTCCAAGTCCTTGGGCCCATGCAACCACATAGGTAACCTGGAAGAAGCTCCTGGCTCCTAGTTTTTGCCTGGCCCAGCCCTGCTCATTGCAGCTGTTTGGGGAGTGAACCAGTGGCTGGAAGGTCTCTCTCTCTCTCTCTCTCTCTCTGTCTGTCTCTCTCTGTAACTCTGCCTTTTAAATGAATAAGTATCTTTAAAAAAAAAATCAATATTTAAATAGATATTTTCCTAAGACAAGAAAATGAAGATCATTTTGAAATAAGAACACGTCTTAATCAACACATAGAAATTAGATAAAGAAAAGTAGGGATTAACAAGAGAAAAAAAGAATTTTTGCTGGGATTAAATCATTAGGCAGGGACTGGCGCCATGGCGCACTAGGTTAACCTGCAGTGCCGGCATCCCATATAGATGCTGGTTCTAGTCCCAGTTGCTCCTTTTCCAGTCCAGCTCTCTGCTGTGGCCCAGGAAGGCAGTGGAGGATGGCCCAAGTGCTTGGGCCCCTGCACCTACATAGGAGACTAGGAAGAAGCACTTGGCTCCTGGCTTCAGATTGGCTCAGCTCCAGCCATTGCGGCCATTTGGAGAGTGAACCAATGGAAGGAAGACATTTTTCTGTTTTTCTCTCTCACTGTCTGTAACTCTACCTCTCAAATAAAAAAATAAAATCTCAAAAAAAAAAAAAAGATTTCTCTCTCTTCCTCTCTGTCCCTCCTTCTCGCTCTCTCTGAAAAAAAGGGGAAAAAAAAAAAGAAATCGTCAGGCAGACACAAATATACTGACAATCGTTGGGTAGAGAATGCTGAATATAAAAGAGTCACAGCAGTCATTTTGAGTTTCAGAATCCAGCAATGAGCAGAATCATCCAACTATGTAAAGTGATGAAATAAACAACTACCCCCATCACAATAACAAAATGGAAAACTAACAGCCTTATTTATGAAATCTAAACTGGAAAAAATGAGGTTAAAAAATTGAGCTGTGCTTATTTGCTCTGTCAAATTAAGTGATTGCAGGAAATCTATCAGGTCCATGAAAGAATAATTACTAAAATTATGTTTATCTTTACTGTATTCTTTCCTTTTTGATATTTTTCATTCTTAGGTTTCCATTACTCATTTGCTATATTTTGATGACAAGGTTGTCTTCAACATTTTTACTAGAAGAAAAATGTAAAAGACAATCTGTTGCTTCATATTCTCAACTATGTGAGCCAAGATGCTTCAGTTCACTACACAGGCTGGAGAGGGAGTGCCATTTAGTATGGATGACAATGTCTCTTAAACCTCAGCTAAAATACTTGAAATTTGGTCTAAAATTTAAAACAATTTTCAACTTTGTTACTTATTCATTATTTTCAAAATCAGATGTCAAAAGTTTTCCTTGAGTACCTCAGTGTGTACAAAGTACTGTCTGGTCACAGTGCTGGCTTAGGACAGCATTCCTGCCACCCTGAATAGGAACCTTAATATGTGATTCTTTCAAATAAATAAGTAATTAAATTATGGTAAATGTGATATTGAAAAATGGATTTTCAGTATATCATGGGAATACTTAACAGCATACCCAACCTATTTCTAGCCGGGGAATGCAGAAAGTGGTTCCCCTTTTGAAGTGTTGCTGTGTCATGAAAGGAGCATAGCACCTACCCAGAAATAGCACTTATAACTAGAATAGAAGAACATTCCATTTGAAAAAGTGAAGGCAAAGGCTTTATGAGGACAAGCAATGTAAGGGTGTGAGGCAACAGAAGAAGCCGAGGAGAAGGGGCAGGGAGAGAATATGCACACGATGTCCTGTTAAAAGACTGAGAACACAAAGCATTGTGTTATGCAGGCCCATGTGGATCATGCTAAGGGTATTGGAAGAGACCAGGTGCAAGAAGATGGACTGTACTGGTGGCAGTAAGGCAGCATCAAAGGCAAGGTACTTGATGTGGATGCAAGCAAGAGTGTAAGGAGTTGGGAAGGGTCCCACTTGGCTCCAAAGAGAGTATAGGATGGTGTTATCACAGACCATAAACCTAGAGAAAAATCCAGCTTGCAAATGAGAATCAAAAGTTAAGTCTTAGATTTATTATTTTATGTATCTCTGTGACATATCAGCTAAATTGTTTATATAGCTATTTGGAGCTTGACCTGGGAAAATAGAATTAAGACTCCTCAACTATAACATATTACTTAAGGTTTACAATGAAAATAATTCCAAACATATTGGCTTATACATGGCAGAAAACTATTTCTTTTCTAGCAATACATAAGGAGGCAAAGGACTGACCAGGCACTTCATTAATTTCAACATAAGCTTCCTCTCTGGACACAGTGGCTACCTCAGTCTGTGCCATCAGGAATGCTATCTAGTTCAAAGAAAATGGAATGAAGGAGGCCACTTTTTTTCCCTTGAGGGATATTGGAAGTTGGAAATGTCACTTACATTCACTTAGCTTAAGAGAGAAAGGCGGTGCCTGTGTTTATTGAAATAGCATCATCAGGGGCCAGTGTTGTGGTGCAGTGGGTTAAGCCACTGCTTGAAATGCTGGCATCCCATTTCAAAGCACTGGTTCCAGTCCCACCAGCTCTGCTTCCAATCCAATTCACGGCTAATATGCGTGAGAAGACAGTAGAAAATGGCCTAAGTACATCCTTGCCACCCACCTGGGAAGCAGATGGAATTCTGGGCTCCTGGCTTCAGACTGCCCACCCCCTGCCATTACAGCCATTTGGGGACTGAAACAATGGATGGAAGGTATCTCTCTCATTCTCTCTCCATGCATTTCTAATAAATTAAAAAAATAAATCTTTAAAAAATATAATATTGCTAACTGAACTCCACTGCAAAAGACTGAAGAGTGTGTATAGCAAATAGCAGTGGAGGCCTTTTTGAGAAAATGTGTCTTGAAGAAACAGAGGGAGGGGCAGGAACTAGAGGGTGAGGAGTGATTCAGGAAGATAGGCTTTTTAAGAGGGGAGCATTTTGACATCGTTAAATTCTTAGAGTATAAATAATAAATGTCTCCAATTTGAAGACATTGAGAAAAAGGGCACAACTCATGGTGGAGTAATTGTCTCCAGCAAAGAATTAAGACAATTCAATCTACAGAATGACAAGACTGGAGAAAGACAGATGTAGAAATATTTGCGGGCTTGGTGGCAGAATTTGATGTCATTGTGTTTTCTGATTTTCATGTAGAATGGACAGGAAGTAAAGTCATCTTTTGAGAGTGACTCAGGAATGACACCAGGAGCCATAGTGTTGAAGAGCCAGAAGGAGAGCAGGGCAGCCATGTGTAAACAGTGCTCTGCTCATCACCAGCTGTTGCTATGTGCTCACCTTAACTTAAGAATGATCCACAGGACTGCAAAGTACATAACCTCAAGGTCTGGGGCAGGGATGTTGACACCATGGAGTGTGCAGGCGAAAAACTGACTAGAGAGGGGAGGGGGAGGAAGAGGGATCAGGACAGGGAAAGGGAGAGGGAGAGAATGGTAATGTGCAATGCTAGGATTGTTATTTTCAGTCTGAATTTATGATGTATCATCTTTCTATCATTCATTAATGATGAACTCATGCTTATATTCCTCACTCTCTTCACTGTGTTTGACTTAATACTTTATCATTTCATGACTTCATTAACTTACATTCTACTTCTCTTTCTTATTCCAAACAATTTAATAAACTTGCTAATTTTTTTAAGGATTTATTTATTTGTTTGAAAGAGGTTCAAAGAAACAGAGCCACACACACACGCACACACGCACACGCACACACACAGGTCTTCCATCCATTGGTTCATTCCACAAGTGGCTGCAACCACCGGGAGCCAGGATCTTCTGGTAATCACTGTCCTACTCTCAACTTCTAAGATCCTACATAAGAACAAGATCACGTGCTACCTGTTTTTCTGTGCCTGGTTTATTTCACTTAACGTAATGACCCCCAAATCTGCCCATGTTATCTCAAATGACAAAATTTCACCCTTTCTATGGCTAAGTAGTATTGCATGTTGCGTATGTATCACATTTCTTTAATTCATTCATCAGTTGATTGGCAGTTAGGTTGTTTCCATTTCTTACCTTCTGTGAATAGTACAGCATGGGAGTACAGATGTCTCTTCAACAAACTGCTTTCATTCTCTGTAGCTATATGCCCAGTGTTAAGATTGCTGGGTCATATGGTAGCTGTATTTTAAAATTTTGAGAAGCTTCCATACTTTTTTCTGTAATAGCACTACTAATTCACATTCTTATCAATATTGTGCAAATATTCTGCTGTCTCCACATTCTCACCAGCACTTGTTCTTTTGTCTTTTTGTTTTTAGTCAACCTAACTGGAGTGAGGTGGAAAACACACAAATGACCAACCATGACCACCACACTGAGAGTTTCGTCCTCTTAAATATAATCCTGGTTTCATTTCTATCCAGATATGCTGGGATGATTTAAACAGAAGTTCTGCAAAGCTTTTGAAGTCCAAGAAGTGTTAATCAGTAGTTTTGATATACTAATTCTATTGTCACTTTATTCTTATCACAGTAGTTGCCCCTCATATGAGGTTAAAAGGCAGTGCCAATACTTACTAACTCAGAAAAAAATTCAGACATATGAGTTTAATATGCCTTATGGACTCCCCCACATGACTGATGTCTGACTGTTTTTATAAAAGGCAATAGCCTTGCAGGAAGTCTGGCCTGATTACTAAAAATGTGTGACATTTATTCCCTCCCTTTCCCAAAGCTCATCAATAAGGGGAAAGTGGAAATTTACAGTTAAGAAAAATACAAGTAGATACAATTTTAAATTTAAATTCAAGTTTTAAGCAACATGTCAAGTGTCCAAATGTAAATAACTAAAATAAAATGAGTCTATCAGGTTCAATATGGTCAGTATTCAACTATCAAAAATGTTTAATGATATCAATGATAACTAGATAGTGGTTCTAAGGGAGTAGTCTTTTTAAGTATTTTCTTTCATCAAGTCATTTCCCAGGCTAAGTAAAATATCAATAGGTTAGATTTCAGTGTAGAGGAATAAATCTTAAGTTTCTTGAGAGACATACAGACATTATATCTATATAGTACTGATACCTGTATTAATACAAAGACAGTATTACATTTGAAGCAGAATCAATATAAGGTTTATTTTCACAATTAAATATCAACTATGATAAAAGCATACCTGAAGGGCCAGGATTGTGGCATAGTGGGTAAAGCCACTGCCTGCAGTCCTGGCAACCCATATGAGCGTTGGTTTGAGTCCGAGCTGCTCCACTTCTTTTTTTTATATCTTTTTTTTTTATTTGACAGGTAGAGTCATAGACAGTGAGAGAGAGAGACAGAGAGAAAGGTCTTCCTTCCATTGGTTCACTCCTTAAATTGCCGCCACGACCGGTGCTGCACCAATCTGAAGCCAGGAGCCAGGTTCTTCCTCCTGGTCTCCCATGCGGAGGTTGCAGGTAATTTATCTATAGGTAGTTCTACATCTGCTCCTTTGGTGACTCCCTGAAAGATCTACATTTAATAATTGGGAGACTCTTCAACTAGATGGGATTAAGGAATTATAGCTAATACAATGTATCCATGAAAAATGCTTAAGGATAATTAAGCTCGTGAAGAGCTGTGTGTGTTTTTATTTTCTCAGGCCCTACAGAGAGACTGTAAACCTGTATAGCTCTGCATGCATTCTTACGGAGTTCCTTGTAAGGGTACAGTTTAAAATATGCTATGGGATCGCAAATCCCCTTGGGCTAGATGGTAATGGTAACATCTTAAGTTTTAAAGTGATCATATAGGCGGGATTAAGTATTAGAGTGATTATGTCAATAGTATTAAGTGTTTACTACTAATAATAAAGTTAAAGAGAAGTAAATGCTCCAACATGGGAAGGAGTCTGTACAGCAGACTCATAGAGTGGCAATGGTTTTAAGTAGCACTCAGTGACTTCAAAATCACCCCTAAAGGCATTCTGGTCTGGCTAGAAAGCACACAAGAGCACTTCAGGCGTGGAAAGCCAGGACACTTGTGCAGAAAGTGTCTCTACGTGGAGAACCTCCCTGGGTGAGACCCCAGTGGAAAAGAGTAGCCATCAAAAAGGATGTACTTTTCTCCGAAGGGAGGAGAGAACTTCCACTTTGCATATGGCCTTGTCTGAATGCTGATGGAGTTTGTGGAACTTACAAGGCTTCCATGACCTAGGCAGCTCATGTCAAGAGCCTCAGGTGTTCACTGACATCACACGTAAGAGTGTTAATTGTTAAATTAACAACAGGAGTCACTGTGTACTAACTTCCCATGTAGGACCTCTGTTCTCAAAAGAGCTACAGTATTAACTTTAATGGCAAAACTTAATCCCAAAGATTTGCTTTGTTCTATTGTATAATATGAGTTCTAGTTATGTGTAAGTGTCAAACTCCATTGCCTGTGTTTTTAGGTATTTATTTAAGGTTTAGTAAGTGCCTCAAATGTTAAATCTTGCATACATGTCTCTCTGTGAAATTACTATCTCATGTTTTAACATAGGGTCAGATATTTAAAGGCAGGCGAGGAGATTTCTGAAAATGGCAAAACTCTGTGGACTTTGGGTTCCAAGATTTGGATTCCAAGCTTTTGTGTGTAGCTTTAAAGATGCCCTGATGCAGACTTTGTACTGAAAAGGGTAACTACAAAAGTTGTTATGGATTCCAGGATTGGGATTCTAAGCCTCATGTTTGCTGAAAAGCCTCTGAAACAGATACTGTGCTGGACAGGGGAGCTACAAAAGTTGTTCCAAGGAATCAGGGAGTTTTTAACAAAAACTCCAACCTTAGAAATTCCTGAGCAAGCCATTTATAAGAAGATCCACTTCAGATCAGCTTCAGCGTAAATGAAAGGGACCTTACTATGTGCTATTGAGCACGATGACCTCTGTAAAATTAGGACTAAACTTCTACCTCTTAAGTCTTCACAGGTGAATACAATAGGCATGCCTGACTGTTCCAATAAGCCAATCAGAAACCTTAAGTACTTCAAAGCAAAAAGGAGAAGTAAAACTTTTGCCTTTGTCTCCTTAAGGCAAACATGCTGTACCTGCCTTTCTTAATTATCTCTGGGAACTGTTATTGATGATAAAGCTACCTGATGATTTCTATTATAATTCTCTATACTCAAACTAAATGGGTTTATAATTGTTTTTGCTCCAGTTTTGTTTATAGTAATTAACAACTTATATTAACAACAACAACTCGACTTCTGGGAGTAACTGACCACACAGAGGACACAGACCTTGGCAATGACCGAGACTGCAGCAGCTCACAAAGCAAATTTGTTAGATAGGATAGACAGAGACTTCCAGACTCTGGATAAGAAGGGCCTGCACTATGCCCCTCATAAGCAGGAAGCAGTTACAGAAGAGATGATTCGACGTCCTTCAACTCTCCTTAGGATTAAGGGATGGAGTCTCTGAGGGGGGAATGTAGTAGGCAAGCATATAGGTTAATATTGATTAAGTTTGTGAGCTGGAAGATCACGCCTTCACCATGCCCCTGTGTGACCTCATGCCCCTACCTGATACCTTCACCATGCCCCTGTGTGACCTCATCTCCCTATCTGGCCACACCTGGATGCCCACCAGCCAATCAGGTTAATTAACCACTCCCCTTTGGAAGTGGGTTAAAAGCCTGGGACACAGTGTGTCCAAACTTCTCTTCTTCGCTGGTCTCCTGCCAGGAGGGGCCTTGCTGCAGCCCTGCACCTCCAGGGCGCATGGTCTTTGGGCCATGTGCTCTAGGCTTCCTGGCCTAGATGCCCCTCCACGTCGCTGGATCTTGGTGCTCGGTATGAACCCTGATTTACCTCTCTCTTAATAAAGCTCTCACTCTCCTATGCATCTTTCTCACTAAATATAAGCTTAAAATATACCATGCTGCCTCGTTTATCTGTGCCAGTATTTAGAATTCTTCTCTAAATATTAGGCAAGAACCCTCTTGGGCTTACTAATATTGGGGATTTATTAGTAAGCATCTGGCAAAATCGTTTGGCACCCCAAATTCCGGTAGCACATGTTGCACCCCAGCTAGCACTGCTGGGGAACTCTAAAGGGCCACATTTTAGTATAAATTTTAAGGGGTCATGTTCGATTTCACGGCCATTGTGGCCAATTGGGGAGTGAACACAGGGGATGGAAGACTGCTTTCTCTCTGCCTCTCCTTCTCTCTCTGTGTAACTCTGATTTTCAAATAAATAAATAAATATTTTTTGAAAAGCATACATGATATTTAGCATAATAGATTTTCCCATAAATTACAGAGAAATAATTCTCATATTGGCTAATAGTCGATTGCTTTTAGTTACCTTACTAAGATAATGGATCGTCACTCAAGAAATAGTTGAAGATAGCAATCTTCAAAAGTCTATAGAGCCCACGATTTACCCTGAGTTTTCAAGTTAACCTTAAGAAGTCTTCTGGGTGGGTGAAGAGGCATCCCTAGCTCCTGCCCTGTCCAAAAAAATAAAAGGAACTTGGTTCTTATGTGTTTCAAGTACTTAGCTCCCAAGTAGAATTCACTTGAAGAACATATTCCTCAATAGAAAAATGAGGTTTGCAAACCACTGCTGTAAAGCTAATAGGAACCATGGTTTTCTTTACATCTTTTAAATTCAATACTTTTATCATATTGGAAAAATGTCTGACATAGAGTGCAGTCCTTTAGCCATAACTCTTTCCAAACCCTCAATCTTGGCTGCAAGGTTGAGTCCTAATTACTACTGACAAATCAGAGTAATCCCTTCCATTTTTCCAGTTACTGATTTTGGGATAGGAATCTAACTTTTTCTGAGAGAGAAAACAAAAAGGGGTTTTGAGGATTTTTCTGGGACGTTGACAGCTCTTTTGGGTGGTGGTGGTTTTGAGAATGCAACTCTAGATACATTCCAAGTGACAGACATCCTAGGGACATGAGGACATGCGTCTATTCTAAGTCAGTATAATGTATGGCTGAACAAATAATGGAAAGACTACTCATGAACTTGATTGCCCTGTTGATCTCTGAAAAAACCACCCTTAAAGTTTGACCTACTTCTGACTTCATTTGTGTTAATCAGTGTATGTCCTATTACGTAAGACCATTTGGACTTTTCTTCTGTTACTTGTACTGAAATCATCCTGACTTACACATATATGGCAGAGAAAGGAGGTAGGTTGTGTAAACACTATGGGCAAACAGGCTTGGAAGTTTCAAGAAACATCAAGGATGCTCCTCAAGAATAAAGCTGAAGTTAGTGGTTCTAAGAACCGACAAGAAGGAAGCTGTGACTAGAAACATAAATGGTTTAAGGTGATGGAAGCCCAGGTTAATGGAGTTAAGGTGTTTAAAGTGTAAAGATTATGGGATAAGTTGGAATGAAGAGCATAGAGAAATTCTGCTGCCTGGGTGGAAATTTTCCTATGACCTCAGAAGTCTGTATAATGACAAAAGTTAATGGCAGAGTTGAAGATCAGAGTAGCAACTGATATTTTCAAATACTTTGTGACACTGCAACATAAGAATAGCTTCACCTATAAAGGACTTCAGCAAAAGAATCATTCCAAAGACATATTTCCACTGAGACCAAGAAATGGAGACAAAGAAAGGATTTTGTGAAAGGTTTGAGTTTATATAGAAGGTTAAGAAACATAGGATGTGATTTCCAAAGAAAAAATTTTGGGGAAAGATAAAGCTTAAGTAAGTCAAAGAAAAAGAAGGGAAACACACACACACACACACACACACACACACACAGAGAGAGAGAGAGAGAGAGAGAGAGAGAGAGAGAGAGAGAGAAGGTTAGACAATCTGCGGAGGATACTAGCAAAGATTAAAGGGATATGAGGCACTGAGAGAGCAGTCACTATCATTTCAATCATTTCAATGTGTGCTAAGGTTTGGCTGGGCTAAGATAATAAAAAAATAGTTTTTCAAAGAGAAAATGAGGATACTTCAAAAAGTCTTAGAAAATGGAATTAAAAGATACAGCACATTTCCCATGAACTTTTTGAGGACCCTTGCATATGAGGAGATTATTATGGAAAATTAAGCTGTGTAGTAAGTTTAATTAGTTTTTAGAAGCCTCCCCCTACCCAGAAGTAGCAGAATCTTCAATCCTTTGGTGAACTCAACTTAGCTAGGTTTCTAAGGGGACAATGATGTAATGAGCACCCTAGTAAATTTGAGGCTTTGATCTCTCTAAGTAGAGCACACAATATTGCTTTTTGTATGTCTCTTTTGAAATGGAAAAGATGATCAAGGAAGAAAATAAGCTTTCCAAAAAGTCAGCAATCCATGCACAAAAGTTTATTTTCCTTTCTTGATTATTTTACCTATTTGTCCAATAGATAGAATTTGTTAGTACATGAAAAAATTCTTCTTTAAAGGAGATTGCAAATATCCTTCACTCTGTAAAAATGTGAATTATATAATTGCTTAAAGTATTCGCTTAATTTCTTAAAAAATAATGAAAAATGTTAGTACTATAAAATAATTAGCTTGTTGATTATTGAGTGAAAAGATTATATTAAACACACTAGCTAATATTATAAACTACTGTAATGGAAAAATCCACATTTTATAAAGTGAATTAAATAAAGATTTTGGGCATATCTACCAGATTTGAGGATATTTAATGCTTGTCATATTTTATAGAATAGTCTTCTAATAAAAGAGGTGGGGACACAATAAAACACTTTATATAATGAAAATATTTTGGGTTTTACTATAGTCTTTTTTAAACTTTATTATGATGTTATAAAGTTTTGATTAACATGTAATAGTTGTACATTTTATGGGATATAGTGCAACACTTCTTTTTATAGTTTTTAAAAAGCATATATTTAAGATTTAACAATTTTTATAATTTTGCCATAATTACTTAATATGTATTATTGTATACACACATGTGTACTATTATTTCTTAAAAATAGGGATACTAATATCAGTTAATGTGGGATTCATGACATTCATCATAAAGTGAGTAAAGAAGGGTATAACATTATATAGAGGTATAATTCAGTGAAGACAATTTTATTTATAACTATCTGTCAAATAATATGACATTCTGATATTTTATGTTTTCTATTTATATATATCGCAGTGCGATATTTCAACACTTATACACAATGTAATCCAATCTAACCGGACAATTAGCCTTCCTGTTTCTTTGTTTTTCTTTTTGTTTGGAGTCTCTCAGCTCCTCTATTCTAGCCCTTTATACAATATGGAATATATTATTTTGAACTATTGTTCAAATTGTGTTATAGGACGCTAGCATTTGCTCCTTCTCTCTTACTGCTTTTCTACACTTTCACAGTTTTAATTATGTTGTTCTTATTGTGTCAGCTATCTTCCTTTTCTCTTGTATGTATCAAGTATGCATTAATTTCTCACAGGTTAAGTTAGTTTAAGTTCATCTGCAAAATCATCCATGATTATTATTTCCTTGGCAGTTTCCCTTCCTCAAAGATCCTGCATCAATCCAGTTAGCATTGAAAAAATGTCTTATTTTGATTAATTTTTAGAACTTAAATGCACCAACCTATTAACTTCTTTTTAACTGTAAAAGTATTGTGTGCAAGAAAACCTATCTTAGTTATGTTATGCCTATAGGAAAATAATAGTAATTTACCTCCAAAGATTCTTATGAGGATTAAATATGATTTTATAGGTAAAGCATTTACCATAGTGATTGTCGCCAAGAAAAACTAATAAATGTTGATAATGTTAATAAAAAAAACCTAATAAAACAAACCTAAACATTTAAAATTGTATTATAATAACCTGAACTTCTTGAGATATTTATATAATGAACATAAAGCATGTAATATTTTACATATTATATATGTATGTGTATAATCTTTTAAAATGTATAACATTCAAGTTGTATATGCACATATTTAATAACTTCAAGCTTACCATTGATTTCTTACTGGGCAGTGCTATTTTACAATTGTACATACAAAAGCTCAAATAAATTTAGCCTACATCCCTTTTGAAGCACTAGGAGAATGACCCAGAATCATTCATTGTTGTTACTTTCCTTTATTTCCTACTGCTGTCCTTGATTTAGGCTTGAAAGTAGGCTTTTTTTTCCCCCTAGCAGTGGCAAATGTCTGATTCCTGGTAAGTGATTCTCTGATCAAATCAGTTTGAGTAGAGTCAATTTAGCTGGGTTTACGGGATTTGGCTTCTCAGGATAAGTAGCTATTTCTGTGCTGATACACTCTTATCTGCTTTCACAGTGGTTAACAAGTACCTAACAGAATGATGGATTCGCAAAGGTCACTCTATAAAAATATTTGCTGTATTTCTTAGGTAAAAAATTCTTTGGCACTTGAAGCTTCTGTCACGTGGCAATTTGACCGTATTAATTATTATGGCATATTCAACAAACTGTTTAGTTTTAAAGACTTGTGGAAAGCTACCTTGAGAATTTTATTTGAATCCAGGATATATGAACAGTAGCACTTGAGAGATTAATATCTTGTAATAAAGTTGGGCACTATCAAATTATTTGTAAAGTAAAATCTCAATGACAGTGTTTAGGGAAATAATTGAAATAGGTTTAAGGCCGGCGCCGTGACTCACTAGGCTAATCCTCCGCCTTGCGGCGCCAGCACACTAGGTTCTAGTCCCTGTTGGGGCGCTGGATTCTGTCCCGGTTGCCCCTCTTCCAGGCCAGCTCTCTGCTGTGGCCAGGGAGTGCAGTGGAGGATGGCCCAAGTGCTTGGGCCCTGCACCCCATGGGAGACCAGGAGAAGCACCTGGCTCCTGCCATTGGATCAGTGAGGTGTGCTGGTCACAGCGTGCTGGCCGCAGCGGCCATTGGAAGGTGAACCAACGGCAAAAAGGAAAATCATGTTTCTGTAAAATGAATTTATTGCATGTCATCTTTCCATCCAGAAGCAGAGGACTCATGCTCTCAGCTCTTAACAAAGTGAAATTTTTAATGGATTATTTTCAATTTTTGAAGATAGAGATTATCCATTTTCATTTTGAGATTTTAGATTAGGTTTCCAAGAAGCAAAGCAACAAATTTCAGGATTTATGAAAAAATAAATGTTTATGAGGAAACATAGCAGGACACTTTATGAACAGAAAATTAATTGCTATAGAAGAAGGAGCATTAAGTAAAAGTGGTGTTTTAAAAGAAAAGGGACATTACCAATTTGTGAAAAAAAAGAAATAGAGGTCAAAAATTAAAACAATAGAAATATTGTTTCTTGAATATATTTTTAAACTAAAGAATTTCAACTGAATACGTTAATAGTGTGAAATTCTTAATTTATTTTATGTATTTGAAAAGCAGAGTGATGACAGAGAGAGAGAACGAGACAGAGAAAGAGAGAGAGAGATCTTTTATATATTGATCCATTCCCCAAATGGCTGTAATAACTGAGGTTGGACCAAGCAGAATCCAGGAGGTTAGAACACCATCCTGATCTCCCAGGTGGGCGGCAGGAGCCCAAATACTTGGACCATCTTCCTCTGCTTTCCCAAGTTCATTACCTGGGTGCTGGATTGGAAGCAGAGCAGTGTGGTACTCTGATATGGAATGCTGGCATTTGTAGACAGTGGCTTAACCTGCTGTGCTACAATGTCAGCCCCCATGTATTATTTTAAGTTATCGTTTTGTATATAATTTATTACTGGATAAATGCAAACAGAAATACTACAGATGTGGATGAGGATAGTGCTCTCATTTTAGCTAATTATTTTTTTTGACTTAGGAAGACTGCATTATTCTTAAGACTGTTGTGGCCAGGTATCATACATGTGGTCACTAGTGTCAACCAGTGAGTCCTATTCTGAAGATACACTAACATCATTTTCACTTATTTAAAATGCAGAGAGAGAGATCTTGATCTTCCATCAACTTCCCAAAAGCCTCAAAGCCAGACTAATCCAAAGCAAAGAGCCAGGAATTCCATTAGGATCTCCCACATGTGTCAAGGTCTCAAGTACTTGACACCTGCTACCTCCCAGATATATTAGAAGGAAGCTAGGGGCTGGTGCTGTGGTGTAGTGAGTAAAGCTACCACCTGCAGTGCTGGCATCCCATATGGGCACCAGTTCAAGACCTGGCTGCTCCACTTCTGATCCAGCTCTCTGCTGTGGCCTGGGAAAGCAGTAGATGGCCCAAGTCCTTGGGTCCCTGCACTCACGTAGGAGACCAAGAAGACGCTCCTGGTTTCTGGCTTCAGATTGGTGCAGCTCCGGCCATTGCAGCCAACTGGAGAGTGAACCAGCGGATGGAAGACTTCTCTCTCTCTCTTTGCCTCTCCTTCTCTCTCTGTGTAACTCTGACTTTCAAATAAATAAATAAATCTTTAAAAAAAAAGAAGGAAGCTGGATTGGAAGCAGAAGAGGGACCTAACACCAAGTAGTCTGAGAGGTGGTGCAGGCGTCCTGAAGGCAGTTTAACTCTGTTCCATGATACCCACTCCACTAACATCTTTTAATATGGATCATGCTATGAAGCAAGAAACATAATACCACTGACATCAAAACTAATGATCTTTCTGGCAACAGTATTGCAGAGCAAACCTCTTGCTGACCCTGAATGTGAAGAAAAGCACAAAGTATGCATTTAGAAGAGAAATCAAGCTGATCAGAACTTCAGCACCTCATAAAGAGTTAATGTTTGGTAGACTGGTTCTTCCACAGGATAAATGGGAGTGCTCTTTGAAAAATCTCTGTAGCACTAACAGCCCTTCTTTATGTCATACAGCTGCTCGGAAATGGAAATATATATAAATATATAAATATAAATGTATAAATATATATATATATATATTTGTTTTTCAGCCTGAGTGCAGATAAGTATACAGAGAGATATTGCAAACTCCCAAAACAAACTTGTGGGGTTGGCAAGCACCAATCCCACAAAGTAACAAAAAGTAGAGAGATTCTCTGTACAACCAAGAAAAGCAGGAATCAGAATAGTTATAATTGGTAGACTAAATCAATTTTTTGAAGAAAGGCTAAAACTACAAAGACAATTTTGCTGAAGTTTGGAAGCACTGAGACCAATTGCAAATCTGAGAATGTTGGCTATTAAGAGACGCAAACATGTTGAACTGGAAAGAGATAAGGGAAAGGCCAATTAATCTACTCCTAAGCTTTGATTTTTTGTTTTATCATGAGGATGATAAAATATTAAGGTTAATATTTTTAAAAAATACCAGTTTCAAAAATGGATAGAACTAGGCAGATTATGAACAAGGAAATATAAAGACTTAGAGACTTCAGAATAACTAGAATTAACTGGTTTCTATAGACTTGCTACCCACGAGCAATGGAATACAATTCTTCTCAAATATACATGGAACTTTCTCCAGGATAGACCATACGTTAGACCATGAACCCACAGCTCACAGCACACTTTATGTTGAAAGAATGAAACATTACCTTAAGTTAGGAAAAACAAAAACAGACATGTTTGTACTTATAATTTCTATTTAATAGTTTAATGAAGTTTCTTTACAAGGAAATTAAACAAGACAAAGAAACAAAATTCATCCAGAATAGAAAGGAAGAATAAAACTCTCTATATTCATATACAAAATAATTTTGTATCTTAAAACATTCCTAAGGCATTCATTAAGATAATATTATAATTACTTAATGAGGTTCAAGAAAGTTGTAGGACACAAAGCCAGTACATAAAAATCAATTGTATTTCTATCTGCTGGCAATGAGTAATCTGAAAATAAGCCTAAGAAAGTAATTTCATTTACTGTATAACCAAAAAGAACAAAATACTTTGGAATACATTTAAAAAAGAAGTGTAAGACTTTTGCACTGAAAACTATAAAAATTACTTCTAAAAATTAAACTTAAATAAATGTTCGTGTTAGAAAGCATACTATTGTTTAAGATGTTAATATTCTTAAATATAGATTCAATGCTTTTCATATCCACTCTGCACTTGATTTCAAGATGGCTTTTTATTCCAGAAATTGACAAGTTGACCATAAAATTAATATGAAAATGCAAAGGACTTGTAATAGACAAACCAATTTTTAGAAAGAACAAATTTGGAGGATTAATACACCTGATTTCAAATTTTACCATAAAGCTACAAGAATCAACAGAGTGTGGCAATCACCTAAGGATAAGCATATAGATCAGTGCAATAGAATTTTGAATCAAAAATAGACCCACATATCTATCACACTTTTATAATCAGTTCATTTGCAGTCAATTTGCATTCAAGGGGATAAAATAGCCTTTTCAACAAATGGTGCTACAACAATTGTATAGCTACATGCATAAGAATTACATTTGATATCTACCTTACACTGTATGGAAAAATGTTCTCAAAATGGATCAAAGACCTAAACGTATAGATGCAAACTCGAAAACTATTAGAATAGATATCTAGGTCTCAATCTTGGTGACCTTGAATAGTCAATACTATCTTAAAGCTTGCTTCAGAAGCACCAACAGCAAAAAAGTAAATAAACTCATCTGCAGAAAATTAGAAATACTTTAAATACTAAGGACACCATTTTAGAAGTGTAAAAATATCTTGTAGACATCAGGAAATTTTAAAAAAGCATATAGAAGATAAAAGACTTGAAAATCAATATCAGGTTAAAGTATACTTATAAATCAATAATAAAAAGACAATCTAATTAGCAAGTGGACAGGATAGACATTTGACTTTTGAATAGGTATTTCTTCTAAGAAGATATATACATAACCAATAAGTACATGACAAAATTTTATATAACATTAATCACTAGAGAAATGCAAGTGAAAAACTCAGTGAGGTGCCACTCCATATTGTCTACAATTGTTAAACAACAGACAATAACACATGCTGATAATAATTTGGGGGAAATTATAACTATCATATATTGCTGATGATTTTTGTAACATAATGCAGAAACTTGAAAAATATCTTGGCAATATTTCCAGTAGTTAAAGAAAGTTAGTAGGTACATGTCCTAGAGAATTGAAAACACATGTCTATTTAGAAGATTCCATGCATATTTTCGTACTAATCAAAGATTGTCAATTACCTCAGTGTCTATCAATTGGTGAGTGAATGGATGAACAAAATGTGGCATATCCATACAGTGGAATGCTAATCTGTAGTAGGAAGCAATGAAATACCAGTATTTGCTACAGCATGGCTGAATCTCTAAAACATTATATAATTCCAAGGAACTAGTAACAGTGTCACATATTGTATGACTATTTTTATATAAAATAGTATGAAATTACCAAATCACAGGGACAGGAAATAGACTGTTGCCTGGGCCTGGGGATTGGGGAATTGACAATTGGAGAATATTAGATTTCGTTTTGAGACGTTTAAATATCTGGACATTTGATAATGGCATTGGTTGCAGAAATCTGGGTGTTCTACACACCACTGAGATATATACCTTAAATTGGTGAATTGTTTTGTATATGACCTCTCAGTAAAGCAGCTACTAAGAAACTGTGTAAGTGGGGCTAATGTTGTGGCACAGTGGGTTAACCACTGCTTGATTGACCAGCATCTGATATTAGAGTGCTGGTTTAAGTAGTGGCTGCTCCATTTTCAATCCAGCTTCCTGATAATGTGCCTGGGAGGGCAGTGGAAGATGATCCAAATGCTTGGTCCCCTGTCACTCACATGGGAGACCAGGATGAAAGCTCTTGGTTTCTGGCTTAAGTCTGGCACAGACCCAGCCATTGTGGCCATTTGGGGAATGTCTCTCTCTGTTACCGTCCTTTCAAATGAATAAGTACAGAAATATTATAAAATTATATAAGAATGATTTAGATAAATTACAAACTCATTCTAAAATTTATATGGAAGTGTAATGGTCAGGGGTTAGCTGTGAGAATGTTTCAGTTAGGATTTAATTAGAGAAATACAGAAACTCTTTACATAATTTTTGTTTATACTTGGTGTATAAACTGTGTATAGACCTACTTATTTGAAATTACTTGTTGTTTTAATTGCCTTCTACATCTGTGCATATTTTCTCAAAGACATGTAACAGTTTTCAAGTGAATGACAGTGGTACTAATTCTTTGTGAGAAATGATGAGTTATAAATGCATTCGTTATCACTTAATGTTATTCTGCAAATTCATAGACTCAGATTTACCACCTTTGTTACCACTATCTTGTCACATATAATTTCAATAAAACTAGTGTACACGTTATGAGGCAACTTGTGTTCCCTCAAAGATATTTTCAAGTCCTAACAATCAGCAGTTCAGAATGTTACTTCACAAACACTTAAGAGAGCAAACCAAATTTAAATAAGGTCATGAAGTGAGCCCTAATCTGATAGTTCTGCTCTCTAAAAAATGGAAATTTAAGCACAGAGCCAGATATAACAGATGGAAAACAACATGAAAGCACAGGGACTCACCTACTGGAGCTATCATCTTCTGTCTCCTGGGAAGAGAGAGAGAGGGAGAGACAGACAGACAGACAGACAGAGAAAGAGATCTTCCATCTGCTGGTTTACTCCCCAAACGACCACAATGACTGGGCTTGGCCAGTCATTGATGTTAAGATTAATTAATATGTTAAGATTGGAATAATGTGTCTACAAGCCAAAGATACAAAAGATTGGAAGCAAAGCCCTCAGAAGCTATAAAGAGGCAATGAAAGACCCCTACAAGCTTCAGAGAAGGCTGGCCCTGTGGAATCTTGATTTCCAACGTCTAGTCTCTAGAAGTGGGAGTCAACAAATTTCTGTTTAAGTCACCCAGTGTGTAACACTTTTAAACACAGCCTTGGGAAACTACAGTAGTACTTTGTAAAATTATTACATAATGTATATGCTGTAAATTTAATTATAAACATTCTATTTTAAGTCTTTATGAGTCTTTATGGAATATCTAATACTTGAAAAACACTGTTAAAGGCCAGTTATTGTTGTTTAAGAAGGCAGCAGGTGAAGAGTTTATAAATTAGTTAGGAAGATACTATAGGCAAACAAAAACAAATCAAAAAGACTGTTTGGAATTAGGGTTTTGCTACTTGCTGGGTAAGCTTGAATAATATAGTATGTAGTAATGATCCATCATATTCTCATTGGTAAATGATACTTGCAATACTCATTTCGCATAAGGATTAGAAACTTTACATGAAATAAACCATGAAATC
Organism: Sylvilagus floridanus; assembly: GCA_949820135.1. Classification (NCBI taxonomy): domain Eukaryota; kingdom Metazoa; phylum Chordata; class Mammalia; order Lagomorpha; family Leporidae; genus Sylvilagus; species Sylvilagus floridanus. The sequence continues at coordinate 131,114,590 of OX463236.1, read as the reverse complement.
AGAACATGCACCAGTTGATACATATGCCAATTGATATTATTTTCAAAATGAAATAAAATGAGGCCGGAGTTGTGGCACAGTGGTTTAAGCTGCCAGCTGCCAGCTGTGATGCCAGCATCCATAGGAGTGCCAGTTCAAGTTCCGGCTGCTTTAATACTGATCCAGCTCCCTACTTAATGTGCCTAGGAAAGCACTAGATGACTCCAATAGTTGGGCCCTTGCCACTCACAAAACCTGGAGGAAGCTCCTGTCTCCTGGCCCAGCCCAGTCATTGTGGTCATTTGGGGAGTGAACCAGTAGATGGAAGATCTCTCTCTCTCTGTCTGTCTGTCTCTCTCTCCCTCTCTCTCCCCAGGAGGCAGAAGATGATAGCTCCAGTAGCTGAGTCCATGCCACTCACACAGGAGTTCCTGTCTCCAGGCATTTGGGGGAGTGAACCAGCAGATGGGAACTCTGTCAGTCTGTCTCTCTGTCCCTCAATGACGAAATTTTTGTGAAAGAAAAACAAATACAAGTTTAGTTTAAGCTTCTGCATCAGTATCAAAGTAAGACTGGTTTTAGATAAAGCTGTTGCCTTTTGTAGATTGTGCTGTGCCATAGGCCCATGAACTTATGTCTGTACTCCAGGAAGAGAAAGCTGCAATGAAAAGAACAAGAAAAGCTCTAGTGGCAGTTGCTGTTAAGTATTACAAAAGACATTAAAAGTTCTACTTTTTAAAATTTTTATTTTATTTTTTTATTTTTGACAGGCAGAGTGGACAGTGAGAGAGAGACAGAGAGAGAAAGGTCTTCCTTTGCCGTTGGTTCACCCTCCAATGGCCGCCGCGGCCTGCACGCTAAGGCCGGCACACTGTGCTGATGGCAGAAGCCAGGTGCTTCTCCTGGTCTCCCATGGGGTGCAGGGCCCAAGCACTTGGGCCATCCTCCACTGCACTCCTGGGCCACAGCAGAGAACTGGCCTGGAAGAGGGGCAACCGGGACAGAATCCGGCGCCCCGACCGGGACTAGAACCCAGGTGCCAGTGCTGCAAGGTGGAAGATTGGCCTATTGAGCCACGGTGCCAGCCAAAAGTTCTACTTTTGTCTTTTAAAAGTGAGGGACCAAATCTGAACAGCACATGCAGTGCACAATGTCTATTCAGACTAGCTTACGTTTGGAAATAACAACAGGTGTTGGGTCTTGGTGCCTTCAGCACCAGTGCTTTCTTTGGTGCGGGTCTTGGTAGTATTGATAGTAGTAGAGTTCCTATAGGAAAAGGGCATTACGGTGAAAAACTACAGACACACTCAGTGATAACCAAGATAAATACTGGATGAGTATTTGAGACTACCCAAATAAAATTATCAGGGAGTAATCTGGAAGACTGTGGATTTCTCACAGAGGGAGAAGAATCAAACTAAAGAAAATAGTTTTTGTTTGGTTTTAAAATGTTATTATGATTTTATTGTCCTCAGATTGGGGTTTTCTGATTAAGCATGATGCTGCTGATATGATGTATTGGCATGTTGAAAATTCAGAAAAACAGAGGAAAGAAGAAGGACGGGGAAAACTGTTGGTTATTCACAGGTAGAATTAATTTTTTTAAAACAGTTTGCTGGAGAAAATAGATCTGGATGAAGGGGGATGTCAGAACCGTGCAGTTGCAATAACTTTGTACAGCGCTTGTCTGCACTATTGAGGAACAGAATAGAGTTAATTCTCTGTATATAAAGTCAAATGAAAATAGATCTTAGTAAAAAACAAGACAGGGAACAGGAGAGGGAAGAGGAAGAGGGGTGGGAAAGTGGGTAGGAGGGTGGGTACAGTGGGGTGAATTACTATTTCCTAATGTCTTTATGAAATGCATGCAAATAAATTAAAAAAGAAAAAAAGCATGCATTTTTTTATGTTGAAAGTAGACCCATTAGAACATGTATAACTAATTGGGAAGTTTGAGGTTGATTAGTTTTTTTTACAAAGTTGAAGAGAAATATAAAAAGTTAGATGTTAAATGAATATACAAGGTCTGTCTCTTCTTCCCTGGCCTCTTGCCAGGAGGGGGCTTGCTGTAGTCCTGCGCCTCCAGGGTGCGTGGCCTTCGGGCCGTGTGCTCTAGGCTTCCTGGCCTAGATGCTCTTTTACATGGCTGGTTCCTGGTGCTCGGCATGAACCCCTATTCACTTCTCTCTCTTAAATAAAGCTCTCACTTTCCTATGCATCTTTCTCACTAAATAAAAGCTTAAAATGTTAAAAAAAAATGAATATACAAGAATAAAGAAGGTTAGAAAATGCAAATTTTTGACACAATGCAGATTCAAATAAGTTAAAACAGTAATTTCATAATCACATTCAAATATTTGAAGATAGGCAGGAAAGAGAGTAACACACCATTCTTTGTTTCCAATATAAAACAAATAAAAATGTGCCAAGAAGTTATCTGACTGAAATTCTGATCGATGTCTCCCTGTTTCTAAGTGTGTTGCTTTTCCCATTTCAGCAGGTTCCTTGGAGTGTTTGAAGTCACTCTGAATTCCCTCACAGCTACTCACACCTTCATTTCAAACACAGATGATTTTCTCCTCTTTAAACAATGTCTGTGTTATTATTCCTTAGAAGTTGAAGCTTTCAAAATGATCAAATTCTATTGCAAATGCACCAGGTGATCTTATTTTTCATAACTCAACCAGTTTTCATATATAACAAATATTATCAGCTTATACGTGCTGTATAATAAAATTTGTACGTTGAGCTTCTGTAAAGTAGGTTGCAACCTAGAATTATGTCTATGTAAAAGACTGATTAAGAAAGATTAGCAACAAGAATTTGAAAGGGAAAATATTCATTTTTTTATTCTCTTACTTTGAAAATACACTGTCTCCCAAATGCCATGTAAGAGAAATTGTATTTAAAACAACCTTTCTGGGAAAAGTATAGAGTAGAAGATATACATAAGTAATAAAAGAGAAAGAAATAAAATGCATAACAATATCCTTTCCAAATACTTATTATTGGTCTCTAGGGATATGCCTAGAGAAACCTCTAATATAACTTATTTTCAAATTTAAAAATATTAGATCTATTATTAAACCTGGTCTACTCTGATACAATTATTTCTATCCTTAGGGATAAATAAATCCTTCCTTAATGGTTTCATAGGGAAATGTTCTGTTCAACCTCAAGCCTTGCATAAACAGATATTTTAAAGTAGAGATATTAATGAGAGCTTTCTTTTTGTATTTTGCTGTACTTAAAAAAACACAATACATATTTCTAAAATAAGTCCTCAGTGCTTTAGATATAGAGTGCTATGTAAATGAAAATCTATTTTAAATATAAGTGTAGCAGAAATCTATCAACTTTAAGGGGTATTAAATGTGAATGCTGCCTATTAAATCTGAATTTTATAAAGGAAAATTGATGTTCTTGCTCAGTCATTTAGATGATTATATTGTTTATGTTAAGGTAAATCATGATAAAATTACAGCATTTAGTTTAATGCTAACATAGCAATAAAATATCATAATCATGCTATATAATAACTACAAATATAGTACAATAACTTTGTTTTTTAAAAAAGATTTATTTATGTATTTGAAAGAGTTACACAGAAAGAGAAGCAAAGAGAGAGAAAAAGAGACCTTCCATCTTCTGGTCCACTCCCCCAATTGGCTGCAACAGCTGGGGCTGCACCGACAGGAGCCGGGAGCTTCTTCCAGGTCTCTTATGTGGGTGCAGGGGTCCAAGGACTTGGCCATCCTCCACTGCTTTCCCAGGCCATAGCAGAGAGCTGGACTAAAAGTGGAATAGCCGGGACTCAAACTGGCACCCATATGGGATGCCAGCACTTCAGGCGATGCCGGCACTGCAAGTGGCAGCTTAACCTGTTATGCCACAGCGCCGGCCCCACAATAACAATTTCTAACACGTATAAATGAATCTATCATTATAAGGAGTATATTACCATTAGTCATAGCATTTCCTTCACAGTTGACATTCTTGGCAATTAGTTTTTGTCTTACTCTCTAAGTTTTAATAAGCAGGAGAATAAGACCAAACAACTGGTCAATGACTCAAAATAGAGTCTCATCCTCATTCAAAATATTTTGTATACCTCAGTGCTAATTGTAGTAGCACTGGAATAATCTTATGGTTCCCAGGGCAATCAGTTTGGAGATAACCTTGCTTTCCTGTGCTTGACTAAAGGTTAGACCACCTTCTTTCTGACTCTAGGTCCTGAACTCCCTTTAAAAGACCGGTCATTTAGGTCATTTAAAGCCTTTCTCTGCCCCTTTGAGTTGCAAAACCTTTTAAATGCTTCTCCCTAGCTTTACCTAGGGCTATCTTTCTGAAAGACCTGGTTGCCACCGGTTTGAAAGGTAAACTTTGCAGGAGATAGAACCCTTATCACCTGGTATCTCTGGGAGATAGGGACCTAACTTCAATGGGTGCCTTGCTCTAAGGTATAAAGCTACTTCTTGTCAAAAGATATGATTAAGTTTACTTTTCTTCTACTTAGGACCAGTTGTCATCACAAATTATCCATGATCACTACCCCAAACTTTGCAAAAACTCTTTTGCCCCTTGCTTCAGTAGAGGAGAATTTATACTCCATTCTGGACTGTATCGTTAAAAAAAATAATAACATTGAATAAAATTCTCTTATGTGTTTTACCTTAGTATTTCTTTAACACAGGAAAAAAATTTTAATTCTTTCTCTTCATACTGATCTACACATCTGCTACCTCTAACATGTTTCATCATCTTGTTAGATGAGCTTAAGAGTTTGTTAAAGACAGCCTTAATATCCTTCAAGAACAACTATGTTCATGGACCAACATGAACATTGATGGAAAAACATCAGAAAGCTATGTGATTGGTTCTACTTTGAAAGCATGCTTTTCACCTTGTGGTGAGTTCTCACTATGTACACACCTTTGTTCAGTGACTTTGTTCAAAATTATTGTATTATCCATAATTTGCCATAAATAGCTAAGTATAGACCATTAATTCAATACTCTCCAAAAACTCTCCCTTAACAGAAACAAATTCATAGTAGTATAACCTACTACATACATCACTTTTAAAAATTGAATTATCACAACACAAATGAAACACAGCTGTAAAATAAAAGCAAAATGAAAGGAAGCTATAACACACAGAATGCATTCTATCTTATAAATGATCACGTGCCACTTGTATTGTAAAACATAACTAGTCAGATTTTTTAAAAACCAATGTTTAATAGTGACTGAAACAGCCACAAATGTATGCTGAACAGGTGTATTGTAATGATGATTCAACTATTCAAGCAACACTGCCTTAGGTGACATTATTTTCTGATTATTATAAGCAATTCTTTTAAAATTATTTATTTGAAAAGCAGAGTGACACAGGGTGAGGAAGAGACAGAGTGAGGAAGAGATCATTTGTCCTGATTCACTCCCGAATGACTCCAATGACTGGGGCTGGACCAGGCTGAAGCCAGGAGTCCAAATTCCATCTGAATCTTCTACCTGAGTATCAGGGGCCCAAGTACTTGGGCCATCTTCTGGTGCCTTCTCAGCCTCATTAGCAGAAAGCTGATTCAGAAATGAAGCAACGGGGACTGGAACTGGTGCTCTGAAATGGGATGCCATGTTGTTCCTGTTGGTTTTATTCACTGTGCCATAGAGCTGGCCACATAAAAAGATAAGAAGAAAATAAAATATTGTCCTCTGATTCATGTGTCACTTGAATTGATGGAAAATTAAAGATTTCATAAAATGGTAATGCTTTATGTGTTTTTGTAAAGCTAAGGTTAAACTTGGGCATGGAAATATAGAAATAAGAAAATCACTTACTAGAATTGTGTGGATTTGTTCACTTCTTTTTTGTAAGATTATCTTCTGTCTTGCAGAATTTCTGGTAATTTTGGCCCTCAGTCACTAAGCAGCTATCATCATGTGTTTAAAAAAATAAAAGTCCCATCTTGCATTCATTTCCCACACAGAAACAGAGTATTTGCTGATATTAACTTAAAACAGCAGCACTTTAGGAAGAGTTTAAATTTTAAGAAACAGAATGAGTTGTTTACAATTCAAGGAAGGTTAATTAGCATTTGAAAGACATTAATCAAAGGCCACTTCAGCCACAGGTAGTGAAAGTCATTCAATTAGTGTTATCTAAATTCACACTAGAGAATTTGTTAATTAACATAAAAAGTGGTAAAAAGTAAATTTTCATTATCTAAATGAGTGTTTCACAAGATAGGTGGTTGGTTGAAAATAATGTGCAGATATCACTAATGGAGCATGAAAATCTGAGCTCACTGAACTTTGTAGAAGCACCTCACTTCCAGGGTCCCATTAGATTTGTCCCCCTCCCAGAACCTGTCAATGTGGCCCAGCCCTGGCCATTGCAGCCATTTGGTGTTTGAATCAACAGACTGAGACTGAAGATCTCTCTTTCTCACTCTCCCCTTCTACTGTATCACTTTGCCTTTCAAGAGAGTAAGTTAATAAATCTAAGGAAAAAAAAAAAAAACTGTTCTCCTTCTTTAGCTAAGGGATTGTCTCTTGAATCAGCTAGAAAGTTAGGTGATTATGCTAGCAAAATATTTGTTAAATTTTACATCAAGATACTAGTTGAGGGGCCAGTGTTTTGACATAATTGGTAAAGATGCTGTCTGCTATAATGGCATCCCATATGGGTACCAGTTCATGTCCTAGCTGCTCTACTTTCTTTCCAGCTCCCTGCTAATGGCCTAAGGAAGTGGCAGAAGATGGCCCAAGTGTTTGAGCCCCTGCTACCCATGTGGGAGACCTGGATGAAGCTCCTGGCTCCTGGCATCATCCTGGCCCAGCCCTGGCCATTGTGGCTACCTGGGGAGTAAACCAGCAGATGGAAGATCTCTCTCTCTCTGTGTAACTCTGACTTTCAGGTGAATAAATCAATCTTTTTTTAAAAATATACATATTGATAGAGTTCCATAAAAGGCTAGATAGCTGAGACTTCCACTAGTTTACATTAACATGACTTCAACAATTTTTCTACTTTCTACTAAACATGGGACCATTCATTCTGAAACTTATTGTCATGCTAACACAGCATACTAACACACTTCTAGGAGAGAGATCCATAATTCACAAGAGCTTCCTATGAACGGTAGCAGCAAAAATAATGTGTGTGATCTGAAACAACAATCATCCCCAATTTGGAGCACCCAGAGATTCACCAAGGAACCTTGGAAATATACTGATGCCTGAGACACACCCCATGAAGTTCTAGTAACTGGTACTGTGTGTGGTCTGGGAGCTGAAATCTTTTAAAAAGTCATAGTTTCAATGGTCATAGATGAGAATTATGGTCTTATGGATTATTTGATAGCACTTATTCCAAAACATTTTCTCTTTCTTCAAGTCCAGGTCTCAAATTTTCAAAGCTTCCATAATGTGCCACTTATTTATTGAAGGGGATAGATGCTCTTCAGTGAGACTTTAGTCTGTTTCCTTTTTGTTTTCAAGTTTCTCCATCTTCCTCCATCCAGAAACCTATCTGTGTAAAGGGGAACAGCTCTTCCTTGCCAGGGTAAATGCACTTGTAGCTATTTACTTGTGCTCACACGCTGCTGCTTCCTTTCCCAGAAGAGTGTCACCAAAAGTTTGCTTCCTAGACCAAAAGTAGCAGTGTCACTGGGAGAGTCTCAGAAATATAGAATGGCACATACCATGCCAGACCTCCTGAATCAGATCTCTGTGTTTAACAAACTACCCAGGTCATTGTATGCACTTAAAGCTTGAAAAGCATTTCTCTGGAGCAGTGTTCCTTGCTGTAGCTACTAATTGCATCTCTTTTCCCTTAGTTGATGCTGTTTGGCTAAAAAACATACATTCTGAAATAATATCCTCTGAACTTTTCTCCCTCATAACAAACTAACAGCAAAAAAAAGTACTCCCTCAGCCTTCAAAAAAATCTCAAACATAGTTCTCAATATTGCTTTCATACATTTATGTAGTCATCTGTTCCTTACAAAAAATTCATTCACTAGTAAGTATTGGTTGTGCCAGGCACTGGTAATACAGTAGAGAGTGGAAAGAGACAAGGAATCTGCCTTAAAGGGTGCTAGAATAAACTAGAGGATACTGAAAATCAAATAAAGGGTTAAACTATGATTATTCCCATAACAGGGGGAACATATGGTACTATGCATACACATGAGTGTCAATCATATTCAAGTTAGCTAGGAGAGACTTCTGAGAGGAAGTGACTTGTCAAATGAGTCACACATGGGGAGTGAATGAACCCAAGTGAAATTGGGAATAAGGAAGATGCTAGAAATAAAAAGTAGAGTAGGATAGAGGGAACACTTAAATGACCAAGGATATGAATGAAAATTAGCATATTTCACACACTTATCCCTTCCTTATTCCTGAGAAGATAATCCATATTTTTAGAATCTTTTGTGTTCTACTTCTTTCTTAACTATTTTCAATCTCTCTTCTGTACCACCATCACACTTAAAACAAATGCAAAAAGTTATTGATGTCCATTTAACTGTGAAATCTGATGATATTTTCCCATATCCTCACCCCTTAATGTGATGTGCATAGCAGAATGCCTGATTATATAAACTTGGTTCAGAGAAAAATAATACAGATCTTCTAGCTCTTTACCTATAGAAGTGGGTCAGAAGCTCCTACTATTCCCAACTATTTGTTATTCAAAGAAGAACTTGAGGACTTCTTCTTAGTTATAATACTTAAGGCCAAAATGTACCTGATGCTTGCATTTTTCCCTCATGTTAAATTCCTTTGCTTGCAAGTGATTACTGAGTTGTAAGGGATAAATTCTCTTTCAAAATTATCCAGGTGAAATGTACAGATGATTAAACTTGATTAAATGGTAATAATGGAAAGCAATGGCTTTCCCTTTTGTCTTTCCTGACCTTAGGATTGTGTTGTAGAAGAACCATTTTTAAATAATTTCAATTTCAGTTGTCTTCATAGTTACTGTTTATAGCTCTAAATGAAATGCGTATGCTTCTTTTTCTACATTTTATGAGCAATATACAATCTAGTAATTTCCCACTAACAGGTTGAGTTTGCACCACTCACAACATTTTTACCTCCTTTTGTCCCTCCCAAATATGATAGCTGTCAGTTTTTTAAAACAGTTAGCTGTATTTGAAAATTTAAGGAATATGCATGCTATGCTTTTGATTCTTTCTCCATAAACTTTTTACATTGCTTCTTATTTTTGAGGTTTTAGAGACCTGCCATTCTGTTTCTATCCTTTTTGTTTTTTCCAAGAGGAGCAATATGCCAGATTTGTAAGATTTAAACTCTATCCTGTTACAGAACAAACTTTTCAACATACTGTATTTAGGTTGTTTCTGAAAGTTGAGAAGTCTGTTACCCACATCAGCATCAGCACATGCATGGGTGTTTACAAAACCCAGTCTTGTGCTAATTATATTTCTTTCTCTGTACTTTCAACAACTGAATAATTCAGGTGTTTCCTTTTTTTTTTTTTTTTTTTTTTTTTGACAGGCAGAGTTAGACAGTGAGAGCCAGAGACACAGAGAGAAAGATCTTCCTTCCATTGGTTCACCACCCAAATGGCCGCTGTGGCAGGTGCTGTGCCGATCCGAAGCCAGGAGCCAGGTGCTTCTCCTGGTCTCCCATGCAGGTGCAGGGCCCAAGCACTTGGGCCATCCTCTACTGCCTTCCTGGGCCACAGCAGAGAGCTGGACTGGAAGAGGAGCAACTGGGACAGAATCTGGCGCCCGGACGGGGACTAGAACCCAGAGTGCCAGTGCTGCAGGTGGAGGATTAGCCAAGTGAGCCATGGCGCCGGCCTCAGGTGGCTTTTAATTTAGACTATTCCTAATATCAAGATCAAAGATAGCTGCCTTTCTGGAATGTTACCCTTTGCTTATAATTATTAAACATTTAGTTTTTGTAATATTTATTATTTATTTTTAAAACATTATTTATTTGAAAGGCAGATCAACAGAGTGGGAGAGGAGAGAGAGGTATCTTTCATCTGCTGGTTAACTCCCCAAATGACTTTAAACAGCCAGGTCTGGACCAGGCTGAGGTCAGGAGCCAGGAACACCAACTTAGCCTCTCACAAAAATGGCAGGGGTCCAAGTACTTGGACCATCATCTGCTGCTTTCCCAAGTACATTATGGGCAGACATAAAGTGAAAGAAATCAGCCATCTCCTGATTCATTCCCCAAATGGCCACAATAGCAGGGCTGGACCAGGCTGAGCCAGAGCTCGGAACTCCTCCTGGATTTCCCATTTGGGCAGCAGGGATCCAGGCACTTTGGGCATCGTCCAGGAGTTAGATCAGAAGCAGAGCAGCTGAGACTTGGACCAATGCTCCAATATGGGAAGCCTGTGTCACAGGCAGCAACTTACCCTGCCGTGCCACAATGCCAGCCCATCTCTTTTTTAAACATGTGCATTCAGTGCTGTAAATTTCACTTTAAGCATTGCTTTGCTGTATCCTAATGTTTTTGATAAGTTTGTATTTTCCTTTTCATTGATTTTAAAATTTTTCTAGGGCATACATTAGCAGATATAATTGAGCTTGCTTTCAAATGTATTCTCTGAAAAGATAAATGTATTTTCTCTTTGCTTTTATTTGGTGATATTGACCTGTATCCTCTCACCTCTTTGTCATCTCACTAATGATGTTTTCAGTCAGTATGTTCTCCTATCTTGTGTTCATGAGGAAAAACAAAAATGAGAGGAATATGGCCAAATGCATTAAGAGAATGTAGGGTTGTGGGCTGTAGGTATTAGGAAGGACCTGGGCAAGAACTATTCATAATGAAGGGGAGAGAAATTCACAGGCTTTCAAAAAAAAAAAAATCCAGGATGAAGGAGGCAGGAGAAAGTAAAGCTATATGCTACATGGTAAAGGTAAACCAAGGTAACATTCATGTGGTAGCATGGCCACAAGGAAATCTACAGAACAGAATTGCCTCTAGAAAGACTTGAAGCTTGCTGCAGGCTTCTAATATAGTGTGTTTCCATTAAAACTAATTGATAAGGTTCAAGGTTTACAAACATTTTCACACAATAGGTGATGAAACAAGGACATAAGACTCAGCCATTTCAGGTTCATTGTAAGAAGTGTGTAGATGGAGAGTTCCACTTTCTGCAATAGTGGACTAAGTAATTTGTACAAACCGTTCACATTTAACTGTCATTTTACCACTTATCCTTGCCTTCTTTCAAGAGACCAGTTCAGTCTCACATTCTATACTGTTCCTGGTCACAACCACTGCATTTTTTTTTCCAGATTCCAAAGCCTGATGCCAAACCAGGAGGGATGGGGGAACTCCTGTCTCTCATTACACCCCTTCACCTCCCCTCTGGAATCCTACTCACCATGATATAAAGGCCTAACCTGCTGGGTTCTAGGCTCTTTGCCTCGTGTTTGGTCTGTGTGCATGCTGGCAGTTGGTCATCCACCTCTGCAAATTTATTTCTTTTCTTTTTTTTTTTTTTTTTTGACAGGTAGAGTTAGACAGTGAGAGAGAGAGAGAGAGAGAGAGAGACAGAGAGAAAGGTCTTCTTTCCATTGGTTCACCCCTTAATGGCCGCTAAGGCTGGCGCTGCGCCGATCCAAAGCCAAGAGCCAGGTGCTTCCTCCTGGTCTCCATGGGGTCCAGGGCCCAAGCACTTGGGCCATCCTCCCCTGCACTCCCAGGCCAGAGCAGAGAGCTGGACTGGAAGAGGAGCAACTGGGACAGAATCTGGTGCCCCAAACGGGACTAGAACCCGGGGTGCTGGTGCCGCAGGTGGAGGATTAGCCAAGTGAGCCGTGGTGCCAGACTATTTATTTTCTTTCTTTCTTTCTTTCTTTCTTTCTTTCTTTCTTTCTTTCTTTCTTTCTTTCTTTCTTTCTTTCTTTCTTTCTTTCTTTCTTAAAAGCTTTTATTTAAAGAATATAAATTTCCAAAGTACAGCTTATGGATTACAATGGCTCCCCCCCCATAACTTCCCTCCCACCCGCAACCCTCCCCTTTCCTGCTCCCTCTCCCCTTCCATTCACATCGATTCATTTTCAATTCTCTTTATATACAGAAGATCAGTTTAGTATATATTATGTAAAGATTTCAACAGTTTGCACCCACATAGAAACACAAAGTGAAAAATACTGTTGGAGTACTAGTTATAATGTTAATTCACAATGTATAGCACATTAAGGACAGAGATCCTACATGATTTATTTTTTAAACATTGATTAATTTTCTATGCAATTTCCAATTTAACACCAAGGTTCTTTTTCATTTTCAATTATCTTTATATACAGAAGATCAATTCTGTATATACTAAGTAAAGATTTCATCAGTTTGCACCCACACAGAAACACAAGGTGTAAAAATACTGTTTCAGTACTAGTTATAGCATTACTTCACATTGGACAACACATTAAGGACAGATCCCACATGAGACATAAGTACACAGTGAATCCTGTTGTTGATTTAACAATTTGACACTCTTGTTTATGGTGTCAGTAATCTGCCTAGGCTCTAGTCGTGAGTTGCTGAGGCTATGGAAGCCTTTAGGGTTTGTTGACTTCGATCTTATTCCAACAGGGTCATAGTCAAAGTGGAAGTTCTCTCCTCCCTTCAGAGAAAGGTACCTCCTTCTTTGATGGCCCCATTCATTCCACTGGGATCTCACTCGCAGAGATCTTTCATGTAGGTCTTTTTTTTTTTTTCCCCAGAGTGTCTTGACTTTCCACGCCTGAAATGTGCTCTTTAGCCAGATCTGAATGCCTTAAGGGCTGATTCTGAGGCCAGAGTGCTATTTAGGACATCTGCCATTCTATGAGTCTGCTGTGTCTCCCACTTCCCATGTTGGATCATTCTCTCCCTTTTTGATTCTATCAGTTAGTATTAGCAGACACTAGTCTTGTTTGTGTGATCCCTTTGACTCACTAGGCTAATCCTCTGCCTTGTGGCACTGGCACTCCCAGTTCTAGTCCCGGTTGGGGTGCCAGATTCTGTCCCAGTTGCTCCTCTTCCAGTCCAGCTCTCTGCTGTGGCCCGGGAGTGCAGTGGAGGATGGCCCAAGTGCTTGGGCCCTGCACCTGCTTGGGAGATCAGGAGAAGCTCCTGGTTTCAGATTGGCGCAGTGTGCTGGCCACAGCTCGCTGGCCGTAGCGGCCATTGAGGGGTGAACCAACGGCAAAAGGAAAACCTTTCCCTCTGTCTCTGTCTCTCTCTCACTGTCCACTTTGCTTGTCAAAAAAAAAAAAAAGAAATAATGGTGATCTTAGATCACATCCTGCTTTCCCATTTCGTTTGTTTATTGATTTAGTTTTGCAACTAGAATACTATAATTTTCCATCTTCTGAGAACACATTAATATTGAGGCAGACTTTAGGGATAGGTTTCCCCAGACCATTTGTAACTGTTCACCTTTATCTTTCTTCATTGTTCTGTCTGGGAATCTAAATTATTTGACCTGCCATTCTCTATGACAGCTAAGGGTGGCCATATGGCATAGTTTTGGCCAAAGACATACAGCTAGCAATCCTAAGCTTTTCTTCCCAAATAAAAGACAGTCATGCAAGGATAATGGCTTTGGCACTTTGCTTCCCTGTTTTTGCCTGCAATATAGATATTATATGTAAAAGAAAAATGTCTGGTGACTTTAATGGTGTGGTAACAACAAACTCAGAAATATAAACAGCTTACTGTAAACAAGAAGAAGGATTCTTTTTCTATGAAATATCCATTCAGGTCCTCATGATTGATAGTAAAAAGGCGCAGTCTTATCTATGGTACAATCTACACCCTGACAGCATCCTAGACTCTAGCCCTCACTGCCTTGGCTGGAAGCCAGGTGACCCCATGGCCTAACCACCAGTGTCAGCTCCACCTCCACCCTGATGGAATTTGGTGCTCCTACTTCCCTGCCCATTTAACAGGTTTAACAGGGCCTGTTCCTGAACACCTGGCTCGCTCTCTCTGTCTCTTGACCTCTCTCTCTCTGTCTCAATCTCTCTCTCTTGAACTATCTCTTATGCTCTCCTCCCTCTTTTCCTTCTTCACCCCTTCCCTCCTGTCTGGTGGGTTTCCCCCAGTAAACCCTTCCCCTTACTCCAGTGTTTGGTGTATTTTGTGGCTGCCTTACAATGACACTCTGTCATCATTAAGGAGTAAATTGAAACCTTGACATCTGACAATTTTGGAAATTGTTATAACCCTAATATCAAGGAATGAGCTATTCTGTCTTTCTATTTCAAAACAAAGTTATTTTTCGCTTTAGAATGATTTTCTTGTAATTTCAACCTTTTCTAATTGTCAGCCTGAGGTTAGTAATTCTTTGTGATTCTACCAAATAGGGCTTAAAATGCCAATTCCACTCCAGATGAGGGTGAAATGGGTGGGTAATGGAAATGTTGATGTCTCACACTGTAATGAGCAAGGAGAGGTCATCAGCTTACTCAAGGGCGGTGAGACTACTGGTTGGCCTTTAATCCGTGACAACATAGGCAAAAAAAAAAATGACAATTTTACTTCTTAGAAATTTAACTAAAATTATAAAATAGTTTGTAATGAGAATGGAAGCCGAGAGCAAATGATGAGTTAGAAAGTCAGTACAATGTAGATTATAACATATCAAAGTTCCTGGAAAGCTGAAATTCTGTTTCAGCAGACTCTGTTAGACTGGGAAAAGTACACAGCAGAGGAAAAGAAACATTGCCATAGGGTGACACAGAAAAGAGCTAGAAAACTTAGTGGAGCCTCATTAACGATTGAACACAGAATGAAAATTTTAGAGTATTTCCATATATTCTGCATTTATGCAGGCTGTTGGTTTTTGTTAGTATATGTTATTTAGCTTCGATTGTTCAGTGTTTTGTGGACTTGCATGTCATATGGGCATGTTAAGATTATTTTGGTTACAAATGACTTGTGAAAAATGTGTATTTATTTTGTTATACTTGGGCCATATCACAGAGTTGGTCTTCAACTGTATTGAAGAGTTGGGCCACCAGGCATGGGAAAAGCAAAGTTACATAAAAATTTCCTTAATACACCATCATTAATGTAACTCAGCTCCCTGGAACTCAATCTCTCTATCATTTGCTTTGGAATTACTAATTCATGGGGGGAAACTATTTAATTAGTTCAGCTTTTTTTTTTTCTTCATCTTTTCTATTGATGCTGCCTAGGGAAGCAGAGTTATACAACAGAGCAATGATTGTAGGAATGACTCCGAGGTGAAAGGCAAATAGTTTATGGAAAAGATGTATTGGGAAGACAACCCAACATATATGAAACATAATGTTTATCCTCAAAACTTGTAATCATTTGAGGTAGTGACACAATTTTGTTCCTTGCAAACAAAATAGTAAAACTATACTAGGCATTAAATTTGAGCTATTCACATGTGGTGGTAAAAATACCTCTGCCTATTTTCCAAAGAATTATGAAACTCAGAGTGTCTCCAGTCTATAGTCTTAACTGCTTAACCCATTGTTCACACATTTTGTATTTGCAGATCCCAAAATTCCAGAGAATATAATTAGTATCTGAAGATCTATCTAGTTCCAAGTAAGGTGACTGGATACTAGGTTAAAATGTCCTGATAACTTAAACATTAGTTAGTTTTGATTAATTACATTTGTTATAAACAATACACAATAACTGTGCAGAAATCATAGCCTTTTCTTGAAATGACAGACTGAGAAAATACTGATTTCCTTATAAACTCTGATCATCTTTTATTTCATAACTTTTAATTCCCTGAACAAATTCTTACAAAATCCCCATTTTAATTAGGTAGTGTCTACCCTGTATTCTTTGCTCTTGAATATTTAATGAAATATCTGCTCAAGCAACATATACCCTAAGAAGTCAGAATCATTTCTGAAGAATAGGGAAAGTATCTTTTGTGATTTTAACATAAAATATAATACATAGTATATTGATTAAAGGAGTTTTCTGTATGTGTTTAGAGAACACAAAATTAAGTAAAGTGCATTTCTTTGTATTAGTGCTGGTAACATTTCATATTTTATCATATTAAAATGTCTCATCAATGCTTCGAACTAGTAACACTTTATTGGGAGGAATATAAGCAGGAAGTATGATTTTATAAACTCTGTATACATACATATATTTGAGAATTCATTATGCTATTAATATGTGTTGCATTTTAGAGTGTGAAGTGTTGATTTTGTTAGTCATGAAGTGCCAGGAAAACTGTCCCAGAGGTAAGAAATCTAAGAAGGATGAATAACAGGGGTATTCCAACAAGGAAATTTAAGATAGAGGTTGGTTTAAACTGGGTAAATACTTTTGAGATATTTTTATTGAAAAGGGACTCAGCTGACTATTGCTAAGGTAATAAAAGAGAATGTCACATGAAAATTGATCCAATAGTGTTTGGATTAAGGATGCACTCTTTAACCTTAATGTAATATAAATAGAGAAAAATAAAGTGCAGTAAATGTTCTGTTAAGAGGAATTTAATCTTTGGAAGATGAATGAAATAGCACAACAATGATTAGAGTGACTAGGGGCAACTGATCAAATAGTTCAAATACAATCTCTTCATTTGTTCTTTTGTTATATTTGGGCCATATCACAGAGTTGGTCTTAAACTGTATTGAAGAGTTGGGCCATTTTGGTAGTTTATATGCACTGAGTAAGCATCTTTTTAGAAACATTATCTACTCTTCTTAATAATATGAGATAATGACAATAATTCACTTTACATATACATATATATTCTAACGTGTATATATGACATAGTATATATATATTTTAACATGTATATATAACATAAATATATGTACCCATATATATTTATGCACATATGTAGAGTGTATATAGAGATTATATTGTGCACATTTTAAACCTGATTTTCAAAAATAGTAATATAGGGGCCAATATTGCAGTAAGTTAAGCTGCTGCTTGCAACCTAGAGGTCCATATCAGAGTGTCCATTGCAGTCCTGGCTACTCTGTTTCCATTCCAGCTTCCTGATAATGCATGTGGGAAGGCAGCAGAAGAAGGCAAGTACTTCAGTTCCTGCCATTTATAGTGAAGATCTGAATGGAGTTCCTGGCTGCTGACTTAAGTCTGGCTTATCCCTGGCTGTTGCCACCGTTTAGGGCAAACCAGAAGATGGAAGAGATAACTCTTCTCTCTGTATGTATCTCTCTGCCTTTCAAATAAGTAAATAAATCTTTAAAAATTATTAATATAATAGTAATATAATAGTAATGCCATGAAATGTTTCTAATCTTGCTAGGCTTCTATAAAATAATTTTAGAAGGATAATTAGTATTGAAATAACAAAATGCATATCATTAAAAATGATATTTACATAAGTCCAATTCTACATTAAAGAATGTTCTAAAAGACACCTTAGTTGTGGTATAGATTTATTTAAGAAAATAAGTATCTGGAAGATTATTTTGAATCGATATTTTTTAGGCTATAGAAATATTTTAATATTAAAATATTTGGCCGGCGCCGTGGCTCAACAGGCTAATCCTCCGCCTTGCGGCGCCGGCACACCGGGTTCTAGTCCCGGTCGGGGCACCGGATTCTGTCCGGGTTGCCCCTCTTCCAGGCCAGCCCTCTGCTGTGGCCCAGGAGTGCAGTGGAGGATGGCCCAGGTGCTTGGGCCCTGCACCCCATGGGGAGACCAGGAAAAGCACCTGGCTCCTGGCTCCTGCCATCGGACGACCGCGGTGCGCCGGCCGCAGCGCGCCGACCGCGGCGGCCATTGGAGGGTGAACCAACGGCAAAGGAAGACCTTTCTCTCTGTCTCTCTCTCTCACTGTCCACTCTGCCTGTAAAAAAAAAAAAAAAAAAAAAAAAAAAAAAAAAAATTAAAATATTTAAGAAAATAAGTATCTGGAAGATTATTTTGAATCGATATTTTTTAGGCTATAGAAATATTTTAATACTAAAATATTTAAAAAATCTTTAAACTAGAGAATTGATAACTCTAATTAGAAATATGTTAAAATTGGAGTCAGTGTGGTGGCTCAGTGGATTAAGCTAATGCATGAGATGCTGGCATCCCCTATTAGAGTTCTTGTTCAAGGTCTGGCTTCTATGTTTTCAGTACAGCTCTCTTCTAATGTGCCTGGGAAAGCAGTGGCAGATGAGCCAAGTGCCTGAGCCCCTGACATGTGGAAGAACCAGTTGGAGTTCTGGGCTGCTGTCTTCCACCTGGACCAGCCCTGGCCATTGTAGCCATCTGGGGAGTGACCCAGTGGATGGAAGATCTCTATCTGTCTCGGTCATTCTGCCCTTTAAATAAATGGATGAATGAATAAATAAGAGGATTCTTTAAAAAAGAAATACATTAAAATAATTTTTCTGCCAATATTTTGTTGGGGCTGTTGCTAAGTGAATACATGGATTAGTAAATGAATGAATGAAGGCAGTCTTCCCTACCTCTTTAAGTTGTATGCTTTCAGGGGATCAGTCTCTGTTTTTACACCTCAGTTTCCTTACAAGTTTACATCAACACTCGCTCCATCATTTATATTAGCTTTGTCACTAATACTGAGTTTCTTTCCCACTAGTGACTGTCTGTCTCACATGTATATGGATTCTGTTATCGTATTGTTTGAACTCTTACTTTGGAACTCACAGCTGATCCTAAAAAATGCCTATGATAAACAATGAATGAGAATGAATTCTTGGACAACAACTGAGAATGAATATAATTGGCAAAGAAATACCTTCTTAAATGTTAAATTTTTACCAATTTTCTCAACATTTTTCACATACCCATAAACTTTATAGAAAACAAAATTTCACATCACAGGCAAATTATTTTATATGCAGCAAGACACATTATTTTAGAAAATGTTAGTAATATACTTTCATTTTTAAAATGTGGCAAGATGATAATTGTGCGCTCAATGTGAAGACTTTCTTTTTGAGATCACAGGAAAGAAATAATTTTACCCATATTTTCCTCTTTTTCCTGTTTTCACAACTGTCAGTGCATTTTGGTGCTTGTGTCTGCACAGAATAGACTTCTCTTTTCCTTCTGCTCCCATTTATTATACCCCATAAAAAAGTGTGAGGTGATTCTAAAAATGAAGACTGATAATTTCTCCCACCTTCTAAAACCAAACCAAATGTAACCAAACAGAAACAGGCAATAACGTTTCAGACGCAGGCTGAATTTAAAGCATTCAGGGATCTGGCCTTCTCCACTTGCTTCTCTAAACTTATTTCTCTCTCTTCTCTGCGAACGCTGCGTTCCAGTCAGTCTGCACACAGTGATGATGTCTTACCACCCTGGGCATGGTCCTGCCTTGCGCCTATCCTAACTTTGTTTGTTTTGCCTTTTTGTGTTTTTTGATTTCTACTTTAATATGCTACCCCATTCATAGAAACTTCCATGAGCAAAACTATCAGTATTCCATTTAATTATTTTCTTGAGTCTCCAAGAAAATTTGGAGCAAATTCTGTTTTTAACAAACAAGATAATGATGATTATACAAAATATTTTCTTGCTGCCTCTACTCAGGGAACTCAGAATTTGTATTTACTTTGTTTTGCTCCCTGCTCCAGCCTTACCTACTCCCCCAATAACTACCATATCATTGTGCACAAGAGTACATTTAGAGTATTTGTCAAACTGAATGGAGCCACTAGAACTATTTAAATAGTTATTCCTTGGAATTAAAACTAACATTTTCTTTTTGCATTATATTATTTTTTATAAAGTTCAAGATATGTTATGAATTTGAAAGTTTTGTAGATGACATGTCTCTTAATAGAGCACAGTGGCCTTGGGTTCACATTGACATTTGGAGTTGACTAAGCCTAAAGATGCCAGACTGTACCTTTCCACCTGCTGTTCCAGCTGAGGTTTGATGTTGGATTTTTAAGCTGAGCCAAACAGTTAGGGGAAATGATTGCTAACCATCTGATGCTGTAGCGATATAGGCCAGATGGAAACTTTCTTTAAAAGTTAAACCATTTTCAGTCACATCAATGTGAATTATCAGGAATGTCTACTTTGGACACACTACATTATTACTATTATTATTATCAAAGACAAATCATAGAAACACTGTACTACATTTTCAAAAATACATGGGAAATGAATACAGGAATGTGATGGTCAAAATATTGATTCTAGAGTTAAAATTTTGGAAGGTAATAATTATAGCTTTCCTTCCATGCAGCTGAAATTCTTAAAACATCAAAGTGGCTATGAAAAATGATATTATCATAGTTCTAAATGGCTATTTTGCTATAAAAGCAATAAAATTTTTTCAATGTAAGTTGAACGATCCAGTAATCACTTCTAAGATATTTCCTTGATTTTTTACTTTTTGAAAGTGTTGAGATTTTCTGTACAATTTAAAGGGAAATGGATATGTGAGAATCCACATAGTTTGATTATTAGAGCCACTTTAAGACAAAAAAGTACAAGAGGAAGGATGATTTGTGGTAGGAAAATACTAGAATGCCCTTGAAAGGTCAGCCAATAAAAGCTATGAGAACCACAGATAGCACATACCCAGCTTTTCAACATAGTCCATTAAAAAGTGATTACTGAGTCACAGTCAAGGACACACTTTGACTAAATAGGAGCTTTATAGTTTTCTAAATGATTGTTTTCAAAATTATTGCAACAACCTACTTGAATGTGAGAAAAGTAATATTTTCCTTATCACAAAAACTCCTGGGGAAACACCTGCTCTGTTTCAGGAATCTGCAGTTTTAATGATACCATAATGCAATACTACCATGCCCCAAAACTACTCTTTCCTTATAGAGTTACACAGATGTTGCAATAAATGATCAAAATTGACAATATTGTGTCTAATGTCCAAGAGTAATGGAAATAAGAACAGTCAATATTCTCTAATGATAAACTATAAGCTAAATGTTCAAGATTTTTCCGATCAACAGCCTAGGCAAACATTCAATTTATGAGTTGCACATTTTGATTCAGAGATTTAAATAAATCCAATACAAGAAGAAAACAAATCTGAATTTTCTCTTTTTCACTTTCTCCTGCATCGTCTTCATTTTTATGTAATTATCTCCTGTTTTGGTTTATTCAGTAATAAATTAACATCAGTAATTTCCATCTTCAATTCTTGTTAATAAAATAGTGTTCTTGTTCAGAGAAAGAGTATGTTTGCTCATTATCTAAGTAGGATATATTTAATAGGCAATCAATTCTCTGTTATTGATAATGATTGCTCAGAGATCTGATTGCTCAAAGATCTGATTACTTTAATGAGCTCAATAAGTAAGAGGGGAGTGTTGCTTTCTCTCAGGAAGTTAAATTCTTTCACTTATCTTCTCATTATTAAACACTTATTTAGGATCTTCTATGCCAGGCATTGTCCAAGATTCCAGAGAAATAAGGAAGATTAATTCTGAATTGCTATCTGCCAGGAGCTTACCTTCTCACAAGATGGCAATATGTCAATAAAAAGTTCAGTAGCAGGGAGAACAATGCTAAGGGAGAAAGTTTAAGAGTTTTCAGAACATTTAGGGGAAACAAATAAAGACAGCCAGCTTTCACTTTTATGCTGCTTTCTTCCCATTTTCTAAAATGTCACATTCATTTCACAACCTCCCGACTTGAGAAAAATCTGCTCCGATTTTATGGCAGCATTTACAAGAAAATGAAGGGGCACCAGGGTGGCACTTCACATATGGGGATACACAAAGAGAAATAGGCTTGGAGAGCTACATCTTCAATTCATCAGATTTCAGTATATTTTTGAAGATCTTACTCAATTTTATTTTATTTTAAGATTTATTTATTTATTTGAAAGGAGGAGTTACAGAGAGGCACAGGCAGAGAAAGAGAGAGGTCTTCCATCCACTGATTCACTCCCCAAATGGCCATAAGGGCTGGAGCTGTGCTGACCGAAGCCAGGAGCCAGGAGCTTCCTCTGGCTCTCCCACGCGGGTGCAGGGGCCCAGGACTCAGGCCATCTACTATTGCTTTCCTAGGCCATAGCAGAGAGCTGGATGGGAAGTGGAGCAGCTGGGAATCGAACCGGTGCTCATATGTGATGCTGGCACTGCAGGCAGCAGCCTTTTTTGCTGTGCCACAGCACCAGATCTTCAATTTTATTTTTGATTCTAGGATAGGGCAACACTTCATTTTGTGAAATAGAAAAGTGTTCTGACATTGAATACTGAGAAAACAGAGTTATTAACATGAGAAAACTCAAACTATATAAATCAATGCACCAATTAATTAACCCTGAGAACATTTTTGTAACCACATAATACTAGATGTGTTTCTGCATGCACAATAGATCAAGTCATTGATCTCCCAATAATAGAGCACTGGGAAGGCCAAACTGGCCATGATGTGAATGAGCATAGTGAATATGGAAATGGCCAAGAGAAGTGACCAGTCATAGGCTATGTTTCATCCAGATCACAAGTAAGTTTCATTTATTGTTTCTGTCTCAGAACAGAAAATTTTCCTTTAATACCGGAAGTCTCATCTCATAAAGATTTATGTTTCTTATGCATATAGGTTTAATATGGGTTAAAAAATGAGATTCTCCAATCTATGGCTCCATTTTGCACATTTAACACTGGATACGTACCTCTTGGATTGTATGCATTCAAAGATGATAGGAGGTATATTAATAGATTAAAGAAATCTATGTGGGAAAGAATGAGGTCAAAGAGTTTTGAAAGAGCTTCATTGAAACAGATAAATAGCACCATTCTTATAAAGTGCCTTATGTTAACATATTTTTTCCTCCCAACACTTTGTAGTATAACTAATTACACAGTCCATCCATTTTTAGAATTGACTGAGTGACAGCATCATTTTTTGTTATAATTAGGTTAAATCTGGTGATAAGTGAAACTGCCTTAGTCATTCTAATGGAAGCGCTCTCTTCACCTATTTTCTCTTTCTCTTTAGGGTGGATCATTTGCATAAGTAGCTCATTATATTTGGTAGCTATTTCTCTTGACTTCACTCTTCAGTTTGTCAAAGTTGTAGGATGCCTGACTTTCTACACATGGAACTTAATGACAGTCATATATTATTCTGACACTACTCTCATTTCATTTAGGCTTACTCTATGTACATGGTGTATATGTCTACCATAGGGGAAGTTGCTTGATTTGGGAATACATCTTGTGTGTTTTCTTGCTATGTTTTTGCATAATTTAAATTGCTGAGTAAATTTAAAATAGGCATTGGAATAAGCACTACTTAAGTGGCATGGAATGTAATAAACTGAGTTGCTTTATAGTATTTACACAATTTTTGTTTATTAGTTTAAAAAGATGTTTATAAAGGCAAAATGAATGCAAGATAGATTCTTACCCCTAAAAAATACCTTAGGATTCTGAGCAAGTCCCTACTATCCTCCAGATTTCAGGATTTTTGTACATAAAAGAACTTAGATTGTCTGTCTTCTATTTTTTTGTTTTTTTTTATTTAGTAAATATACATTTCCAAAGAACAGTTTATGGCTTACAATGGCTTCCTCCCCATAATTTCCCTCCCACTTGCACCCCTCCCATCTCCCGCTTCCTCTCCCATTCCATTCACATCAAGATTCATTTTCAATTCTCTTTATATATAGAAGATCTATTTAGTATATATTGTATGCTTTTTTAAATAGAAAAACGTATTCTAAATTTTATCACAAAGTACATCTTGATGCTTGTGGAACAAATACTTATCCTCATGAACAGAGGTGTGTGGGTCTTTATTCTTGCTGCTGATCAGAATCACCTAAATAACTTTATAAAAATGGGTATTCAAGACCCTGATATGGATATTCTACTTCTCCATGTTTAGGAATAATATTAAAGAATATGTCTAATTGATTATTCTAGTAAGAGAACAAATAAAAAGATTGAAAATATTAAGAATGCAACTCTGTAAGTGAAGAAATTAAGTGAAATTAGGTAAGATTTTTTTCTTAAGCCCTTGATTCCTTTTTTTTTAAATATTTATTTATTTCTCTGAAAGAGTTACACAGAGAGAGAAAGAGAGGCAGAGAGAGAAAGAGAGAGAGAGTCTTCCATCTGCTGCTTCAGTCCCTAATTGGCGGCGACAGCCAGAGCTGCGCCGATCTGAAACCAGGAGCCAGGAACTTCCTCCAGGTCTCCTACGCGGGTGCAGGGGCCCAAGGACTTGGACCATCTTTCACTGCTTTCCCAGGCCATATCATGGAGCTGGATCAGAAGTGGAGCAGCGGGGTCTCGAACCGGCACTCATATTGAATGCCGGCACTGCAGGCAGTGGCTTTACTGGCTATGCCATAGTGCCGGCCCCTAGGTTCCTTTTTATTAAGAACTAAGAAAGTATATATATATTTTTTCATTTTTATACAGAAGAACAGTTTAGTATATATTAAGTAAAGATTTCAACAGTTTGCACCCACATAGAAACACAAAGTGAAAAATACTGTTGGAGTACTAGTTATAGTATTAATTCACAATGTACAGCACATTAAGGACAGAGATCCTACACGATATATTTTTTAAATTGATTAATTATCTATGCAATTTCCAATTTAACACCAAGGTTTTTTTTCATTTTCAATTATCTTTATATACAGAAGATCAATTCAGTATATACTAAGTAAAGATTTCATCAGTTTGCACCCACACAGAAACACAAAGTGTAAAAATACTGTTTCAGTACTAGTTATAGCATTACTTCACATTGGACAACACATTAAGGACAGATCCCACATGAGACGTAAGTACACAGTGACTCCTGAAGTTGATTTAACAATTTGACACTCTTGTTTATGGTGTCAGTAATCTGCCTAGGCTCTAGTCATGAGTTGCTGAGGCTATGGAAGCTTTTAGGGTTCGCCAACTTCAATCTTATTTCGACAGTGTCATAGTCAAAGTGGAGGTTCTCTCCTCCCTTCAGAGAAAGGTACCTCCTTCTTTGATGGCCCCATTCATTCCACTGGGATCTCACTCGCAGAGATCTTTCATGTAGGTCTTTTTTTTTTTTTTTTCCAGACTGTCTTGGCTTTCCATGCCTAAAATACTCTCATGTGCTCTTTAGCCAGATCTGAATGCCTTAAGGGCTGATTCTGAGGCCTGAGTGCTATTTAGGACATCTGCCATTCTATGATTCTGCTGTGTCTCCCACTTCCCATGTTGGATCATTCTCTCCCTTTTTGATTCTATCAGTTAGTATTAGCAGACACTAGTCTTGTTTGTGTGATCCCTTTGACTCTTAGCCCTATCAGTGTGATCAATTGTGAACTGAAATTGATCACTTGGACTAGTGACATCTCACTAGTACATTGGTACATGCCACCTTGATGGGATTGTATTGGAATCCCCTGGCACATTTCTAACTCCATCATTTGGGGCACGACTGATTGAGCATGTCCCAAATTGTACATCTCTTCCCTCTCTTATTCCTACTCTTACATTTCACAGGGATCACTTTTCAGTTAAAATTTAAACACCTAAGAATAATTGTTTGTTAATTACAGAGTTCAACCACTAGTACTAGAATAAAAAAATACCAAAATGGATAAAGTATTACATTGTAGAACAACAGTCAGCACAAGAGCTGATCAAGTTACTTCTTCTCATAGTGTCCAAAAAAGTACTTCTGCTGGAACAGTATCTTGTTTGAAGTTAGTCTTAAAATTGGATAAATCAATTGAGGGGGAAGTGTCTCCTGAACCTTTGAGGGAGACAGACCAATGGGAAGTAATACCCGCTCTGGTCAGAAACTATAGGAGGTACTCTACTTGCACCTTAGTACTAGGGAAGACTGTTAAGGTGAATTACCTCCATGTTTGGTAACCAATTCAATTTCTTGTCTTTTTCCTGTAAAAGTTGCTGGCATTGGGAAACCATATCAGAATAATAATTTCCCACTTTGAATTATATAAGGGTACTCCATTTTTGCTTTGTTGCCAGTACCATTCCTTTCAAATAAACTTTTCCTCGTGTTCCAGGATATGAAAACTTAGCAGAGTTGGGTACCATTGGCTGAACTAAGGACCTCTCCAGCTACCTCACAAGTCATTCAGGGCAATACTATTGTCTTAAAATATCCTAAAGCAGGAAAAGTTTTTAAAATATTTATTCTCTGCAAAGATTATGAAAATCCAAGTGGGTAGGGGGAATGTGTAAAGAAGAACAAAACAAATTAACATCTTGATTAGTACCCGTTGATGAACCTTTTTCCAAGCTTAAACAATCCATCAGTGAAGCGTATTTGCTGTCTGCTGAGTTTGAAATATGTGAAGAGACAATGCATATACAAAAATGTTATTTACAAAAAATCCTAATGAAGATCTCTTAATAACAGGAGATTCTTGGGAATGTATGATGACACTTGAAAAAGTTTGTAGAAAATGAAATTAATGGATGCATTCATTTTGGTATGGGAATACACTGAATTTCGGGGCCAGCACTGTAGCACAGTGGATTAAGCTGCCTCCTGCCATGTTGGCATCCCATATGAGCACCGGTTTGAGTCTTGGTTGCTTCACTTCTGATCCGGCTCCCTGCTAATGTGTCTGGGAAGACAGTGGAAGATGGTCCAATTCCTTGGGCCCCTCCACCCATGTGGGAAATCTGGAAGAAGTTCCTGGCTCCTCATGTTGGAGTCATTTGGGGACTGAATCAGTGGATAGAAGATCTCTCTCTCTCTCTCTCTCTCTCTCTCTCTCTCTATCTCTGCCTTTCAATTAAAATAAATAAATCTTCTTTTTAAAAAAAAGAAATGCATCAAAATTCATAGATAGTCTGTTCACTAGTGTTATTAATTCTACTGTTGCTACCCGTGTTGTCCATTCATTAGCATGTACATAATATTATTACCCTCTTTACAGATCAGAAACTGATGCTCATTTAAAAACAAACAAACAAACAAACAAACAAAAAACTCGTCAAAGTTTATATAGCTTGGAGTGACTCAGCTAGAACTGGGAAGCTGAAGACTTTACCACTCTGTCTTATTGCCAGATCCTCTGGACTTATCTCACAGGCCATTTCTATTGGTTTTCTCCAGGTAAATCTTGTCATAAAGGATTTTACCTTCTAAATTATTTTATTTAAGTAACATTTTCCCAATTTCCTATTAGCCTAGCAAGCAAAGAACCAATCAGGGGTTCTGATAAATATAAATGGAAGAGTACTGAGATGATATCATATGTTACAGTCCAAAAAACTTGATATTTTAATAATTTTGTGCAGCCTGTTTCAGAATGAGTAGTCATTTCCTCAGGGTTTTTAAAATAGTGGAGTTTGAACATTTTCATTACTTTCATAGTTCTCTTTATGTGTGGAAACCTCAGATCCACGATACCCAAAGTAGGACAAAGGCTATCATTGATAATACTTTCTGTGCTATAAATTTGGCACCTAAGAGCAGACACTTCCCACCCAGCTGCTCCAACTTTGTTCAACCTTCAAATTATGCATCCAGTCAGTAAATATTTCTGCACTTACATGTACCAGACTCTGGGTCAAATATTACAAAAGTAGTAATAACCACATCAAATCCCTCTTATGTAGCTACTTAAGCATTAATGTGGGCAGCGGAGTTGAACATAATGGGACAAATATAGGATTATATACCATCATGTACTAAGAAAGAAAGATCTCAAACAATAAACAACAGGGATACCTACCTTAGTCTGTCAGGTCAGGGAACTCTTCCTTAAAGAGAGCGGACCAAGGTAAGTTATCTGAGCATGTTGTACAATCTAGGGGAGGGAATGTTAGGGTCAGGTTCTGAAGCTGGAAGACTGCACGCTGATATCTGAGGTATACATAAAGGGCAGCATAGCTAAAATCTAGAAGGCAAAGGGAAAAGTGGCATAAAATGAAACATGAGAGGTATAAATGGTCTTGAAATTTAGTTTAATAAGATTGATTCAATTATTTATTTGATAGGCAGAGTGACAGAGAAGGAAAAATCTGCAGAAAGAGATCTTACCTCTGCTGGTTCACTCCCCAAATGCCCACAAGTAGGACAGGGCCAGGCCAAAACCAGGAGCCTGGAAACAATCTGAATTTCTCATGAGGGTAGTCAGGACCCAAGTACTTGGGCTGTCACTGTCATCTGCTGCCTCTCAGGGTACACTTCAGCGGGAAGCTCAATTGGAAGAGCTGGGATTTAATCAGGGGCGCTCCAAGACCGGATTCAGGCATCCCAACCAGAGGCTTAATCTATTGTGCCTCAATCGTTGATTACAATGCAAATTAAAAATATGCTATCTCAAGAAAATAAAATTATACATATATATGAATTGATGTAAATAACTGTCAGGAGCCAGCATTGTGGCATGGCAGGTAAAGATACCACATGTGAAGCCAACATCCCATATAGGCAATGGTTCTAGTCCTGCTGCTACACTTCCCATCCAGCTCCTGCTAATGGCCTG
Source organism: Sylvilagus floridanus (assembly GCA_949820135.1). Classification (NCBI taxonomy): domain Eukaryota; kingdom Metazoa; phylum Chordata; class Mammalia; order Lagomorpha; family Leporidae; genus Sylvilagus; species Sylvilagus floridanus. The sequence goes on along the minus strand of OX463236.1, from coordinate 131,086,218 downwards.
GGAAAAGCAGTGGAAGATCATTCAAGTGCTTAGGCCCCTGCTATCTACTTGAGCTGAATGAAGCTCATGGCTCCTGACATTTTTTTTAAAGATTTATTTTAATTTATTTGAAAGAGTTATAGAGAGAGGTAGAGACAGAGAGAGAGAAATCTTCCATCCGCTGGTTCACTCCCCAAATGGCTGGAGCTGAGCTGATCTGAAGTCAGGAGCCAAGAGCTTCTTCTGAGTCTTCCACGTGGGTGCAGAGACTCAAGGACTTGGACCATCTTCTACTGCCTTCCCACGCCACAGCAGAGAGCTGCATCGGAAGCGGAGCAGCCAGGACTCGGACTGGAGCCCATATGGGATGCCAGCACTGCAGGCTGGAGCTTTAACCCAGTACACCACAGTGCTGTCTCTGGTTCCTGACTTTGGCCTGGCTCAGTCCTGGCAATTGTCGCCACTTGAGGAGTAGACTAGTGAATGAAAGATAGTGCTCTCTCTCTCTCCCTCTCCCCTTCTCTCTCTTTGTAATTCTGACTTTCAAATAAATCTTTAAAAATTAAATATTGTCAAAAGAGACTAGTTTAAGATGGTTGGAATTTAGAATAAGAGCAATGCAAAGCCACAGAATGATTTTAGGTAGACGAATAACCTGATCCTATTAGCATTTTCAGAAGACTACCATGTTTTTGTCCTTGAAAATGTGTTTTTCTGCCAAGCAGATTAAGAAAGAATTTTGACCAAAAACACTTGATTCAAACAGAGTCACAATGAGGCAAGAGAGTATTGGATAATAACTACAATGCATCTCTGTCATCACTGGGTTCAAAAATAATTTTAATTTTTAACATTCCAGAAGTATGTGAACAAATCCGCCCTTGAAAATTTGCATAATTACATGTACATTTCAAATATCATGAGAGATTTCTAATTTAAGTACAATGCCTTCTATGTTTGGTACTGCATTTCTGAGTAGGATCCTTTTGCACATTTCTTGTAATGAATTTTAGAGCCTTTGTCAAGATGTACTGTTTTCCAGTCCTGTGATGACATCATTGAAAGTTTTAATTCATCAGGAAAATTCGCTGTATATTTGAAGGAATACAGAGGCAAGTATAGGCATGAATAAATCATGGTGTAATCATTACTTTTTCTCTTTAAGATTGTATTAATATTTTGCATTCTATAAGGATTTTATCATTTTTGATTAACATGTAATAACTTTTAATAATAGACATGTATATATTTATGGAGTATATAGAGTGTGATACTTCAAGACATTTATACAGTGTATACTTATCAAATTGTGATAATTAACATTTCTGTCTCTTTATCCTTCTTTATAATTTAAGCCTTCAATCTCTTCTAGTTATCTACATATTATTTAATAGGTTACTGTGAATTATAATCACCCCAGGATGGGTAACTTTTCTTTCTGTAATGTAACCCTTGTTTAATATTGAAAATATTGAAATGAGAAAAGAATAGCTCTTCCTCTTCCTCCTCATAGTTGCCTCCCTCTTTATTCAGAAGGAAAAGGACAAATACACTTCCCTAGAAAAATGGTAATTTTTTTAAAAAAAAACACTTTGTATCAGCTAAATTTGTGAAAACTCTTAACAGTGGGAGGGAATGCTTAAATGGTAGATTTTGTCAGGCTGATGAATTAATTCACTGTGAAGTCTAAGGATATATTAATCTTCTGTAGAAAAAGGAGGCTTAATTGGTATGTAACCCAAAATAAGAAAGGTTTTAGGGCCAGTCAGCACTTGGCATTTGTGAAGACCTCCTGAAAAACTGTGTGCCTCCAGTGTCAAGAGCCTGCAGGAGGTGACAGTCATAGGTGTCAGTAGTGCTCAGCCCAGATGCACATTGCAGTCATCTAGGGAAGTTTATGACACGCCAAGAGTCATCTTCTCACTGGCTGATGAATTAGCTTCTCTGAGCATCACTATAAAATGTGATGAAATTTGCAGCCAGGGCTGTGAAGTAGTGGCTTAAATGCTGGGCATCCCATATGGGCACTTTCTTGAGTTCTGGCTGCTCCACTTCCAATCCAGCTGCCTATTAATGTGCTGAGGAGAGCAGCACAGGATGGCTCTGGTGCTGGGGCCCCTGCCACCCACAAAGGAGACCTGGATGGAGTTCCTGGCTCCTGGTTTCAGCCTGGCCCACTCCTGGCTTTTACATCCATTTGGGTAATGAACTAGCTGAAGGAAGATTTTTTTTTCTCTTTCTCTCTCTCTTCCTCCCTCCCTCTCCTAACTCTGCCTTTCAAATAAATAAATAAATCTTTGAAAAACCAGTAATTTGAGAGCCATGGATCAAACAGAGGACCTTTATTCTAGTTCAGTTTTCTTCTTTCTTCATCTCTTAACTCTTTCAATTGTTGTACTTTTTGTAATCACAATATTCTCTTCAAAATTAAAACATACAGAATTTTTGGATGAGGAGACCAAGTAGATAAAACTATTCAATGTTTAGCAAATTCTGCTATTTATATTTCTTTTTAAAAGGTTTATTGATATATAATTAACACACCAAATTGTCCATATTAAATGTGACATTTGGGTCCATCCTTCCCTTTTAGATCTGCTGTCAAGAGTCTTGGCTACTATCTTGGGTTACTGAAACCGTTTTTGATCTCCTTATTTCTGACATTATCAGTATTACATATTATGAAACAATTATATTAAAATAGACATTTAATTCTGCCACTGTAATAATGAAGAACCAGTGCTGGTTTCCATTTTGCCTACTGTCATGGTTTCCCTACTTTCAAAACTTGATTATATATTGTTTATTGCTCTATGATTCCCTCAATGTCATTTTCTCAGCTCCTGTGAGCCACTTTTATCATTCTTATTGAGGTTGATTTTTCTTTTGAGTTTTTGAGTTCCTTCTCTATTGCCCAAATGTATCTATCATCTCCATTTTATTTTTTCTTTCTAAAACCCTTCTAAAGTCCCATATCCATCATAAAGCTGTCACTAGCACAACTCACAAAGAATGTTCCCTTTTCTGAATTACTGTTTTTATATACTGCATTCTGAGGATTAGAGCTTTATTATTTTCTAACAGCTTTGTAAACATTATGTCCTTCATAATTTATTCCATATTTGTGACAGTGTAAACCAAGTTGAATACTTTTGTCATGTCCTCGATAGAATATTTGAGATCCAAAATGCATATAAATATTCTCAAACTCCATAAGTACTTAATGCTAATAAATATGCCTTGTCCATTTGTAACTCTTCTTCCTTATTCATGTAACTTCAGGGATAGAGGCATAAAATCTTTAGTGATGCTTCTGTGTTTTTGTTGTTCTCTGCATAATTCTAAAAGTGCTTTTACTACACCAACTTGCAATGATTTATTTGTACTCACTAGATTTTGTGGGTCTTATGTGTGGAAGTTAAATCTTACTTGTTCCCTACAGCTTGAAAGTTGCTCTTCTAGGGGCTGGCACCATGGCTTAGAAGATTAAGCCTCCATCTGCAGAGCCATCATCACTTATGGGCTCCAGCTCAACTCCCAGATCCTCCACTTCTGATCCAGTCCCTGCTAATGCACCTGGAAAAATAGTGGAAGATGGCCAAAGTACTTGGGCCTCTGCACCAATGTGGGAGACCCAGATGAAGCTCCTGGCTCCTTGCTTCTGCCTGGCCCATACCTAGTCATTGTGGCTATTTGGGGGAATGAACCATCTCTCTCTCTCTCTCTCTCTCTCTCTCTCTCTCTCTCTCTCTCTTCTCTGCCCCCCCCGTCATTCTCTTACTGTATCTCTGTGTTTCAAATAAATAAATAAATAGATCTGCTCTTCTTATATCCATATAATGATTCATGTACATCTTGATGCATACACCTTCCACATCGTGTGCACACATCACAACATATTATAAATACCAGTTTAACATCTGTGTCAGCCAACACAGTGTAGCCCAATCATGGATTATTTTGTGCACTGGAGGACATTTGGCAAAGCCTGGAGACATACTCCATTGTTATAAATGAGGTACTAGTAGAATCTATTGGATAGAGACCAGGGAATGCTGCTAAAAACTCTTTAATTCATGGAACAGGGACTCCTCACTACACGGAATTTTCCAGTCCAAAATGTCAGCACTGACAATTTGAGAACTCCTGGTATAATCTCAGAGTACAAACACCATATTCAGGGATGTATGGATGGTGCTCTGCAAAAATTCTGCTATGTAATAGACATTCAAGAATATTGGTGCAAATAAACAGTGAAACCTAAGCAAGTCACTTAATGCTTTTGATAAATAGCAGAACATGCTTATTTCATTCCTCCATCCATCCATTCATTCATTGATTAATAAATATTTGTTGATCCCTTTTTATGTGCATATAAGTCATACATGGGATTAGGCAATGGGTAAACTTTAGAGAGTAGAACATGTCCTGAGTGTAGGAAGCACAAATACATCCTCTACATTCTCCATCTACCTTCATATATGTATCATCTACTCTCTGGGCTCATCAATATAGTAATGAATAGAGATAAATAAACAAGCAATTTCATAACATTATGGTTCCTGATAATGGAGTGTTAAGTTTTAGAAGAGCCAGCATGAAAGGAGGTCAGTATTCCAACCTGAGGGTCAGGAAAGATCAAGTTTTCCTAGTCAAGATTTGCAAAATAAAGAATAGTTATCAGTAAGGGGAGGCAAGAAAAGAACGCACTGAAAGGACAAGAGACTAAAGACAACATTTCATATCCCCAGAATTGTATGCAATTTGATCTAGCTCAGGTACAGAGTATAGAAGTTTGACTCTATTACAATGGCATTGTAAGATTTTAAGTAGTAGCTATAAAATTATAAGATGTTATTATTATTTTTGGTGTTATGAATGTTGTTACTATTCCTTGAAAAATGTTTAAGGAAGGACAATAAATAATAAATAAATAAATAAAATAAAAATCCTTAATTACTGAAAAACAAAAAGTTTAAGAATTCTTAAATAATGCTAGTGTCTTTTTAGTTTAGTTCTATTTCTCTGGTAATTCTGCATTTTATACATCCATCTGTAAGGTAAATAGAAGCTGACAAATCAGACTTGAATATAAAAATTCTCCAGTTACCGTATCCATGAGATGATCTACAATGGGAAAATGGAAGATAAGATCATCTAACTAAATGTGATTTAATTCATCAATGAGGGGAGAAAAAGGTTTTAAAAATAAATGTGAAACAATAAGGTTTCACCTCACCCCTGTAGCAATGGCTCTCATCTAGAAATAACAAACAACAAATGCTGATGAGGATGTGGGGAAAAAGGTACTCTAATCCACTGTTGGTGGAAATGTAAACCGGTAAAGCCACTATGAAAGACAGTATGGAGACACCTCAGAAACCTGAATATATATTTACCATGTGACCCAGCCACCCCACTCCTGGGAATTTAGCCGGGGGAAATAAAATCAACATATGAAAGTTATTCCTACCCCATGTTTATTTCAGCTCAATTCACAATAGCTAAGATATGGAATCAACCCAAATGTCTGTCACCTGAAGACTGGATAAAAAAATTATGGGATATGTACACCATAGGATACTATACAGCAGTAAAAAAAAAAAAAAAATGAAACCCTTTCATTTGCAACAAAATGCAAAATCTGGAAAACATCATTCTTAGTAAAATAAGCCAGTCCCCAAAGGACAAATACCATATATTCTCCCTGACATGTGATAACTAATAGAGCACCTGAAAGGTGATTTATAGATGTGAAATTGACACTTTGAGAAGCAATGACTTCAAACAGCCTTTGTCTTTACTTTTGAGGAACAGTTTTTTTTCCACATTATAAGTTGAACTGTTTACTTAATATAGAGTTAATCATATGCGTATAAAGCTAATTGAAAACAGATCTTAGTAAAAAATGAGAATGAGAATAGGAGAGGGAGAAGGAAGAGGGGTGGGAGTGTGGTGGGAGGTGGGGGGACAGTGGGAAGAATCACCATGTTCTTACAGCTGTAATTATGAAATGTATGAAGTTTGTATTCCTTAAGTATAAGGTTTCTAGGGAAAAAAATCAGAAAAATAAAAGAAATGTGAGGGCAGGCATTGAGATGCAGTAGGGTAAGCTTCTGCTTGGGACACTGGCACCTCATATTTGAATGCTGGCTACTCTGCACTTCCAAACCAGTTTCCTGCTAGTGTACCTGGGAAGCAGTGCATGATAGCTCAAATATTTGGGTTTCTGCCATCCCAGGGAAGACCCAGATAGAGTTCCTGGATCCTGCTTCAGCCTAGCATAGCTCTAGCTGTTGTGGTGCTTTGGGAGTGGGCCAGTGGACAGAAGGTCATGCATGCTTTTTCTCTTTTCTCTCTCTCTGCCCTTCAAATAAAATAACCAAATTTTAAAATAAATGAATAAAAGTGGGTGCTGTAGAATTCAGCAAAAAGTTGACAAAAACCTTCTTGATCATTTCTATGTTGTTCTAGGAATGAAAAACAGTTGGACTTTCTTGCGAAGTCCATTAGTGGAAGCTGGAAATTGGAAAAGTTGTCTGGATGAGCTGTTTGAAGACTTTGATTTCTTCTCATCTCTCGTCTTATGAAAGATGACCTAAAACTATCCCTAGCAGATTATCATTATGTTGATTTTCTATCATATTTTCCTAAGGATGAGATGGGATTACACACTACCTTTTGAATACTACTTCAGGTCTACCAAACGCTTTAATCAACATCTCAAAATGTTGGAGATTTGATTTGATTTCACCAAACTTCATTTACTCACCATGTTATCTTCCTTGGTATAGAATTTCACATGGTGAATAAGATAAAAACAAAAATTTTAGCACAATTCAGAAAATCAGCAACTCATGAAGAATTCTTTATTATTAATTTTAATATTAATTTAAAAAAATTATATTTGATGGGGCTAGTGCTGTGTGTATTGGGTAAAGCCACTGCCTAAAGTGCTGGCTTCCTGTGTGGGTGCTGGTTAGATTCATGGCTGCTCCACTTCCGGTCCAGCTCTTTGCCATGGCCTAGGAAAGCAGCAGCAGATTGCCCACATCATGTGATACTGGAATTGACCCCCTAAAATATGTATCAAAGTGTGGCCCCTTAATGTTCCCCAGAAGTCCCATCTGGGGTGCCACATATGTTAACAGAATTTTGGGTGCCATATGATATCACCATATGTTTATTAATAAATCCCCAATATTAATAAGCCCAGGTGGGTTCTTGCCTAATATTTAGAGAAGAATTCTAAATACCAGCATAAATGAATGAGATAACATGGTACATTTTAAGCTTTTATTTAGTGTGAAAAATGCATAGGAGAGTGAGAGCTTTATATAAGAGAGAGAGAGGGGTAAATCTGGGTTCATACCGAGTACCAGGAACCAGCCATGTGGAAGAGCATACCAGGAAGGTCACACACCCTGGGGGCGCAGGGTTACAGCCAGCCCCCTCCTGGCAAGAGGCTAGGGTGAGGGAGGGAGGAAAAAAAGGCCTGACATACCCTGTTCCAGGCTTTTAATCCACTCTCAAAGGGGAGTGGGTAATTAACCTGATTGGCTGGTGGGCGCCTGGGTGTGGCCAGATAAAGGCATAAGGTTGCACAGGGGCGTGGTGAAGGTGTGGTAAAGGTGTGGTTTTCCAGCTCACAAACCTAATCAATTTTAACCTGTTTGCCTGCCTACTTCACTTGGGCCCAGTGCCCCAACCGTGACTAGAACCCAGAGTGCCAGCGCTGCAGGCGGAGGATTAGCCAAGTGAGCCAAGGCGCCGGCCATCTGTCTCCCTTTGAAATAATAAATAAGTTTAAAAAAAATTATATTTGAGGGGCCAACATGGTGGCACTCTAGGTTAATCCTCCGCCTGCAGCTCTGGCATTCCATATGGGCACCGGGTTCTAGTCCTGGTTGCTCCTCTTCCAGTCCAGCTCTCTGCTGTGGCCTAGGAGAGCAGTGGAGGATGGCCCAAGTGCTTGGGCGCCTGCACTGGCGTGGGAGATCAGGAAAGAAGCTCCTGGCTCCTCTCTCTTGGCTTTGGATCAGCGTAGCTCTGGCCGTAGCGGCCATTTGGGGAGTGAACCAATGGAAGGAAGACCTTTCTGTCTCTCTCTCTCACTGTCTGTAACTCTACCTGTCAAATAAATAAATAATACTCTTTAAATAAATATATTTGATGTATACATATGCATATCAAACACAGAGTAATATTTAACCACAGGCAACTTTTTGTCTTTTTGTCCCATATTTTGGCCTTTATCATGGCCATCATTTTTAACTTAATAACTCAAACAAGTGCATATTTTTTTACCTGCTCAGGAAAAATAGAATTCCTTGTTCATATGTTATCTGTTAAGAAAATATATTGGTAGATGAGACTTGTACTATTGTTTTTTAACAGCAAGCAATACGTTATTTAGTTTTTAGGTAAAATTTTATGCAAGTAATTAAAGTAGGTGAATACATTGTGTGGTGGCATTTTCATGGTGAGTTGGAAATATTTCTCTGATTAATTACTTGAAAACTGTAATAGAGAAGCATATTGTTTTGAAAAATAGTGGCAGGGGTAAAGCAAAACAACTAGGATCTTCATTAAAAGGCAACAGGAACCAGCAGCAGAGGAAAGCTGTAAAGAAATACATTGTGGTTGGGAATAATCTACTTAGGATGCAGAAGTTGCTGATATAGCTCTTCGAAAGTCTGTATATCTAATAGATTTGGAAGATGAGAGAATTTGTAGTAAAAAGAGTAAGCGTTAAGTGTATTCAAATCTCACAAAACTGCCCATATTCTGTGTTTATAATTGCAACATCTTTCCAAAATACATATTTTTGTTCCAAAGTTCTGAGAATAAACTTTTTTACTCTGAGTGTAATTTCTTTTATGTCATTTTCAAATAAACTGTTTTCAAACAGTTTTTGATTTACAGAAAAGTTGTGATGTTAGTACAAAGAGTTTTATATTCTGTACCATCTCTCCACTTGATTTGTTAGTATGTAAAATTTGTTACCATTAACAAATTGTGTTGACACATTCCTTTTTTTGCTTTGTCTTTTCTTTTTTTAACTTTTAATGTTTATGAATATAAAGAGAACAGATTTCATGTATTTCCTAAGTACAATTCTAAGAAGATAACCATTTCTTAAAAGATGTATTTCAGTATTTGAAAGGCAGAATCAGAGAGAGAGAGAGAGAGAGAGAGAGAGAGAGAGAGAGAGAGATGAATCTCCCTTCTGCTGTTTCACTTATCAAACATCAGCAATGCCTGGGACTGTGCCAGGCTGAAGCCAGGAGCCTGGAACTTCATCTGGGTCTCCCGCATGGGTGGCTGGGGTCCAGGCTGTCTTTTAATGCTTTCCCAGTTACTTTAGCAGGGAGCTGGACTGGAAGCAGAGCAGCTGGGATTTGAAACTTGCAGTCATATGAGATGCCAGTATCACAGGCGGTGGCCTAACATACTGTGTCATGATGCTGGCCTCTGTTGATACAGTGTTATTAACTAAAGTCCACACTTTATTCAAATATCCCTAGTTTTTAATCTATTATCATTTTTTTCCAGAATCATTTCTAGGGCACAACATTACATTTTATTGTCACATCTCCTTAGGTGCTGCTTTGGTTGTGACAATCCCTTATATCCAGCTGTCTATCTATATTATCACTGGAGAGTACAATCATATCAGATTTTTATATTCAATATTGTATTAGTTTTTTTTTTAAAGTTTAAATTTATTTTCATTTAATTGAAAGGCAGAGTTAGCAAGCAAATGAGAGAGAGAGAGAGAGAGAGAGAGAGAATGAATCTTCCATCCCGGGTTCATTCCACAAATGCTCGCAACATCGCACACAGGGCCAGGCCAAAACCAGGAACCCAGAACTCCATCTGTGTCTCCAAAATGGGTGGGCAGCGGCCCGATCACTGGAGCCATCATCTGCTGCCTCCAGGGATGCGCTGGCAGGAAGCTGTACCAGAAGTGGGGTAGGCAGGACTCCATCTGGCACCCTGAGATGGGATATCGGTGTTCATTCGGTGGCTTAACCTGCAGCTCTACAATGTCTGCCCCCAATTTTGAATTCTTGATATCGTCTGCTACTGCCACCCTACCTTATTTGCTCAGGCTGGAAGTGCTATTTTCTTCTGTTAGTTGTCCCTCTCCTTGAACTTGTATGTGAAATCTCCTGTACATCCTTTTACTTTATACATTTACTTTCTTACTCTTCACTTCCACTACCCAATCCAAGCCACTGTTATCTCTTTTGGACCATGGCACTATGTTTTCTGGTTTTCTTCCTTCTATTTACACTGTCATTTTCATCTGTAACTTTGCTTTATACATTTCAATGTTTTCTTATTGTTTTTCACATACAATTCAAATCCTTAACAATAGCTCTAAGGTCTTTCCCTTAACGTCTTATGCCATGCCACTTCTCCCTCTTACTTACATGATAGACTCCTTTCTAGATTGTTACTTGGTCTCTGGTTCTTTTTTTCTTTGATGATTTCACACATATAGATCTGTTTATCTCAGATGTCCTTCTTTCCATAGTTTGCTTTGTAAGACTGTAATAATTCTTCAGATCACACAGCTTACTGCAATATTTTGGAAGCAGACTTCTTTGACACACCAATATAAAATATCTTTTTTGTAAGTCCTTCCATACTATTGTGACATTATTTATTTATTTATTTGACAGGTAGAGTTATAGACAGTGAGAGAGAGACAAAGAGAAAGGTCTTCCTTCCATTGGTTCACTCCCCAAATGGTCGCCACGGCTGGCGCTGCACTGATCTGAAGCCAGGAGCCAGGTGCTTCTTCCTGTTCTCTCACATGGGTGAAGAGACCCAAGCAGTCGGGCCATCCTCCACTGCCCTCCAGGGCCACAGCAGAGAGCTGGACTGGAAGAGGAGCAACCAGGACTAGAACCCGGCTCCCATCCGGGATTAACCAAGTGAGTCACGGAGCTGGCCCCAGCATCATATATTTTCTTCTATACATTTCTAAATGTCAACTGTCTTGTCTATGCACAAAATGCAAATAAAAAGCTACCCATTTTTCGTTTAAAGATTCATCCTAAACTTTGAACATGGTGCTCAATCTAGCTACCTGCTTATGTATTTTAACTAAGAATAAGGGCTTCTTATTATTACAGAATGCAATTTTTGTCAAATCTTTGTTAAAATTTGGATCACCAAAGCCAGTAGATCCTTCTGGGAGTAGTATCTAAGGCTGACCTTGTGAAACAAAACTCAAAGTAAAATGTTCAACCAGGAAGCACAGTAAACTTTTGTCAGGTTTTATACATGAAGTTCAATGCTTTAAAAATAAGATATTGCGGCTGGTTTTGTGACTCAGTGGGTTAAACTGCTGCCTGCAGGGCTGCCCATGTGGGCTCTAGTTTGAGTCCTGGATACCCCACTTACAATCCAACTTTCTGTTATTGTGCTTGGGAAAGCAGCAGAAGATGGCCAAGTGCTTGGGCCCCTGCATCCACTTTGCAGACCTGGATGAAGCTCCTGGCTCCTGGCTTCAGCTTGGCCATTTCGAGAGTGCATCGATGAATGGAAAATCTCTCTCTCTCTCTGTAACTCTGCCTTTCAAATTAATAAATAAATTGTCAAAAACCAAAAAAATCAAGATATTGGTACACCACAGAGTTTTATCATGTAAAATAAAGGGAAGTACTTATTATCTTTCTTCAGGCTTCAGATTAAACCAACAGGTTTTAGGAATGTCTAATGAGTCTTATTTTTCTGATACATCTCACTTTTCTGTGACATTTTCATCTTCCCACTTGTTCGCTCTGAGAAGTAAGAATATGTTCATAAAAAGGCAATAGGATCAGTCGTATGTTGAAACTTGAGTGAGTGGAACTCATCACCTCCACAAAATTCATGTCTGTTTACTTAATGATAATTTTACTCTGGCTCACCATTGTTAGCTTTTTTATTATTTTTTTTTATTTTTGGAGTTATGTGTGCAGTTTTTAATGGCATCTTGTGATTCAAATTTGATTTGCTGAACTGCTCACAACTTTAGTTGTGATTCCTCTGATCATATTTTCTGATTTTTTTCTAACTTGAATAACATTACACTAGCTGAATGAAAAGGTGTCATTTCACTGCCAACTCAAATTGGATATTAAAGTGATTTTCAGCCCATCTCTCTTTTGATTGACATACATGTTTGGTCATAAACTCTTGCTGCATTTTACTGTAGCTCCTCCCATCTTCCCCTCCTGTGTCACCCTCAGCACTTGTCCCAGATGTCATTTCTTCTAGACTGACTTCTGTAACTGTCACTTTAAAACATGTTCTTTTTTTTTAAAAAGGATTTATTTATTTATTTGATATGATTTTACATTTTTGGACAATCTCCTAAAGTGAATCTTTCTTCAGTATGAAGTTAGCATTAGATGATGGTACATATGCTGAAACAATCTTGTATTTTGTTCTTCAAAACATTTTAAAAAATAGCATGTACTTTGAGAATATCATTTGGCTTCAAATATTTGTCTTAACTTTGGTGTTTGATTGACTAGAACACAAAATAGAACTTCTGTGTTTTATATATATATATATATATATATATATATATACTTAATTACCTGTTTGGAAAGTGCAATCTGCTAGATTTTATTGACAGAAAATATCACACTTTTAATGGGACACATTTTGCACGAAGCCACACTTCAAAAAAGGAAGAAAGGAAATAATTAAACTAGGTTTACTCCATTTGAACACATTGGACTGGTTCAATGCTTTTGTTCAATTTCATGAAAAAAGAGGAAATCTTACATAGTATTAGTTATTTATATTGTGTTTTTAAATTTAAGTATGAATTTATTTGGCTATAGAAAAGGAACAATGTACCTTGGACTTAAAGCTAAATAAGTTAATCTTTTAGTCATGTGGAAACTGAGTGCATGGATGTGTTTACTGCATTTTCCCTGAGATTATTGAAACTTCAGATACTTGACTGAAGCTATTATATTTGTATCTGTATATTAGTGTTCGTTAGATTCTGAAAGAGACCCTGACCAAAAATCTCAGCTTTGTTTGCCTAATTTATATTGGTTTCTTATTTAAATGATAAATTTTAACAAAGTGATGTGTTATCTAGGTACTGAAAAATAATAACTTGTATTATATATATGTATAATATAGCATATCCATAACGTCACCATATCTGTTTTCTTATTTAAATTTATTTAGAGAAAAATAAAGAAAAGTTGAATAACATCTTAATACATGAGTAAACAAGATATATACATACATAGAAATATCTTGCTGGACACACAAATTTGAGTAAGTTCTCAAATTATGTACAATGGGGTTAATGTTAATCATGAAGCTTATAAGGTGTGAGCTTTAAAAAATACTTAAAATGTGAATAAAATGGAGAAGACCGAGGAAATATTCTTCAAATAATCAAACACTGTTGCCCAGTTAAATAGTTTTTGATATCATAGACCAACAACTGAAGCTCTATTATGCATCTTTGTTGATTCATTTATGAAAACATCAGCTGGTACTCATGTTAAAGTATACCCACAAAGCTGATTGGTAAACAATTAGTAGCACACTGCTGCCTGTTTATGACAGTTGAGTTCAGCAGACCCTGGGCAGCAGAGAAGCTCACCCATTCCACATCTACATCCGTCAATCTCTGTGGTTTATAGGGTGACCTTGGAGGTCTCCACGTCAGTTGCTGACTGACATGTTTTTGCATGGTCACATAAGGAATATTAACCCAAATTCTTCATCATTACTGGAAAAGATTTATAGAGTAATTTATTACTCCACATCACTGTTCTAGAAGTAAATTGTTTCCTTTTAAGCCTTTTGTATATAAAAAATTTTTAATACATGGCCTAATTGATTGCAATATTTATTGTAATATATGCTTGTATATTTAAAGATAATTTACATGTTTAAAGGGCCATCTTTTTCCCAGGTATAATGCCATTATTAAGGGTTATATGTTTTTATTTATATAATTATTGATGTCTTCCTTACTGAACTACTGTGACTGTGTTCCCTACTGAAACAAACATAAAAAAGACAGAAAGTAACAAATGCTGGCAAGAAGAACATTCATACACTGTGGGTGGGAATATAAATTAGTACTGTCACTGTGGAGAACAGTATGCAGATTTCTCTTAAAAGTAGAAATAGGGCTCAATCCAAGATGGTTGAATAGTGAGAAGCTGCAATGACTTCAGCCACAGAAAGATACCAGAAAAATAAAAGAACAACACTTCTGAGAGACTGAAGGATAGAAATTTTCAGTGTAGGGGCTGATGCTGTGTCATGGTGAATTAAGCTACCATCTGTGGTGCTGGCACCACTTATGGGCACCTGGCTACTCCATTTCAGATCCAGATCCCTGCTAATGTGCCTGGGAAGGCAGCAGAGGATAGTCCAAGTGCTTGGGCCCTTGCACCCACATAGAAGACCTGGAAGAAACTCCAGGCTCCTGGCTTTGGTCTGACCCAGCCCTACTTTTGTGGCCACTTGGGGAGTGAACCATAGATGAAAAACCTCTCTCTCTCTCTCTCTCTCTCTCATCTTGGCTCTCTCTCATCTTCTTGTGGCTACAACTAGCAGGAACCCATAAAAATCTGTGCCCAGTCTGTGGATGTTCCCCCTGCACCTCCAAGTTTATGGTGCTGGGAGCCCCAGACACAAACCCGTTTCACCCTTGCATGCCATGTGAGAATTTGGGGCAGTTCCCTCTGTGCCAGTGCTGTTGATGTTGGTCTCAGAATCTTTGGAGTAACTTGTGCTCACTGGCAGTACCTGGAGTGCTCTATCTGCATCATTATGCTTCAGGCTCCATCACCCGGCTCTGGCCCTGGGAGACCTCAGCAATGACCACATTGTATCCTGCAATACCAATCTGTAACAATCACTACTAATTTCCTCAGACCAGCTAGAGTCTACCCAGTGGTACCTAGGGAAGAATCTGCTAGTATTCTACTTCTCTGGATCCTTTCCTGCCAATGCAAAAATTTCCTGTTTACCTTGTAGTAATATCACCCTTTAGGACTGGAGCAGAGTTCAGTTCATATCTGTCAGTCCTGTGACTAGGCATTTTGGTTCTATTAACTCCAATGTCCAATCCACATCACACAGTCTTAGAACCACAGCTATTGGTGCTACTAACACCAGCATCACTCAAGTTTGATAGTAGGAGGAAATAATCCCCCATCAATTCCAAGAACAAGGGCTAGACTATTTTTTTTTATTTTTATTTAGAATATAAATTTCCAAGGTACAACTTGTGGATTGCAATGGCTTCCCCACCCATACCTCCCCTTCCCCCCGCTACCCTCCCCCCTTTCCCACTCCCTCTCCCCTTTCATTCACATCCAGATTCATTTTCAATTCTCTTTGTATACAGGAGCTCAGTTTAGTATGTGTTAAGAAAAGATTTTAAACCATTTAAGGGCTAGACTATTACAATTCCTAGTGCAACTGACATCCGACTCTGGGTACTGAAGATATACACCCTAGGAAACCTACATTTACCACAAATGCACATTTCTTCCTAAGAACTGCTGCAGAATAGATCACTGTGCCATATAAAGACATAGCTGACTTTGATTAAATCAGAAGAAATCACTCAGATGTTACAATTCTGGGCTCAGCTAGAACCAAAGCCAAAGAAACAAGTCAAGTGATACCCAGCATTCCATATAAGCAATAAGCTTTTTTCCAATAAAACTAAATTAATAAAGGAGACATAATTTGGTGACTACAGTTCACAAAAACATAGTGTGTATTTTATGAGTAAGGGGAGGAGGGTAGCTCCTGGGCTTTAATAATAGAGTAATGTAAAGGAATGGCAAATATTGGTTACTCTAAATTGATAAATATACATCATATACTTGAATTGAATTTTCTCACTGTGGTTTATAAATATGTACACTTTTTGTTAGTAAAAAACTTAAAAAAAAGCATAATTCATATTGTTGTTCCTGAGCTACTGCTGACAGAGGAGCACTACACTGATAAAATTTTACAGTGCTTTATTGCTGATGGTTAAAAGTGGGCTCATGCCCTAAAGAACTCTCAGCCCCAAAGCTCAAAGCAATAGGGTTTACAAAGGCAAAAAACACAAGGAGGGGTCTGGGGAATACATTGTTACTAGGGTGAAGCTGACCTAAAGCATATATGAAACTAATACTAATTATAACATTTTTTAAAAAGTTTTTTATTTTTTTAATTTTTAAAAATATTTAATTTAGGTTATATAAACTTTTTACATTTAATAAATACAAATTTAGGAACATAATATAATGATTCTCCCCACCTTACCCTCCCTTCACCCAACACTCCCATCCTTCTTCTTTCTCCCTCTCCTATTCCCATTCTTATTTCTTACTAAGATTTATTTTCAATGAACTTTATACACATAAAATTAGTTCTTTACTAAGTAAAGAGTTCAGCAAATAGTATGAAACAAAAACTGTTCCTCAGATCATCAAAGAAGGAGGTACCTTTCTCTGAAGGGAGGAGAGAACTTCCACTTGACTATGGTCTTGTCTAAATGTGATCAGAGTCTGTGAACTCAAAAGGCTTCCATAGCCTTGGCAACTCATGACAAGAGCCTAGGGTGATTACTGATGCCATAAACAAGAGTGTCAATTTGTTAAGTCAACAGCAGGAGTCACTGTGCACTTACTCCTCATGTAGGATCTCTGTCCTTAATGTGCTGTACATTGTGATTTAATGCTATAACTAGTACTCAAACAGTATTTTTCACTTTGTGTTTCTATGTGGGTGCAAACTGTTGAAATATTTACTTAATGTATACTAAACTGATCTTCTGTATATAAAGAGAATTGAAAATGAATCTTGATGTGAATGGAAGGGGAGAGGGAGCAGGAAAAGGGAGGGTTGTGGGTGGGAGGGAAGTTATGGGGGGGAAGCTATTGTAATCTATAAGCTGTACTTTGGAAATTTATATTCATTAAATAAAAGTTAAAAAAAAGCAACAACAACAACAACAAAACCCAAAAACTGTTCCTCAACATTTGAGACAATGGCTGTTCAAAATCATCACATCTCAAAGTGTCAATTTCACTTCTATAGATTACCTTTTAGGTGCTCTATTGGTATCACAGATCAGGGAGAACATACGGTGTTTGTCTTTTTGGGACTGGCTTATTTCACTAAATATAATGTTTTCCAGCTTCATCCATTTTGTTGCAAGTGAAAGTTTTTCATTTTTCTTTTCTAAACCACAGTGTAGTATTCCATGGCATACATATCCTATAATTTCTTTATCTAGTTTTCAGTTGATGGACATTTGGGTTGATTCCATATCTTAGTTATTGTGAATTGAGTTGCTATAAACATGGAGGTACAGATAATTCTTTCATATGTTGGTTTCACTTCCTTTGAGTAAATTCCAAAAGTGGGATGCCTGGGACATATGTTAGGACTGTATTCAGGTTTCTGAGGTATCTCCATAATATCTTCCGAGTGGCTGTACCAGTTTACATTCCCACCAACAATGGGTTAAGTCACCCTCACCAGCATTTGTTGATTGTTGGTTTCTATATGAGAGCCATTCTAACAGGGATGAGGTGAAACCTCATTGTGGTTTTGATGCATTTCCCTGACAGTTGTGATCCTGAGCATTTTTTCAATGTCTGTCATATGGATTTCCTCTTTTGAAAAATGGTTATTCAATCCTTTGTACGTTTCTAAATTGGATTGTTTGTTTTGTTGTTGTTGAGTTTCTTGAGCTCTTTATATATTCTGGATATTAATACTTTATTAGTTGCATAGTTTGCAAATAATTTCTCCCATTCTGTCAGTTGCCTCTTCATTTTGCTGAGTGTCCCTTTTGCAGTGCAAAAGCTTCTCAATTTTATGTAATCCCATTTGTCAATTTTGGCTTTGATTGCTTGTGCTTCTGGGGTCTTTTCCAAGAAGTCTTTGCCTATGACAAGGTTTTGCAGGGTTTCCCCAAGACAGGATCAATTGCAGTCTTGACATTAGTCCAATTTCTGACCTAAATCATATGTGGGACATAGACTAATTATAGTCAACATTAATCCAAGTGCAGTCTATCTGTTTTAAGCTTGAGAAATCATGCTAGGGGATATCTATGTTTTGACGAGCAGGATCTAATAGACTATCATTGTTTTAGTTTTAATTCATAGTTAGTTTCAGACCATAGTCTCATGGTGGAGGGTGCCTTCTCAAGATGGAGTCTTGAGTGCCCTAAAATGGAGTCTCTCTTGTCAGTCAGGGTATAACTTCAAAATTAAATGTTATTGTTCCCCCCTCTCCACTCCTTTACCATGGTTTAAACAAAATTTGGCTCACTGACATGCAGATGCTTTAACCTCAAAATCATAGACTGATGGATTAAGTGTGGAGACTTGATTTGATTTTTGTGTCTGAAGTTGAGGGCTTTGAGATGTGATTGAATTGGATTAGATTGTTAGGATGTTGCTGCCATGATCAAATCACAGTTGCTTTATAAGAGACCATACAGACATAGTTGAATATACATGCTTATATGCTTCCTGTTTCACCATGTGGTCCTTCCTTTGCATGCATGCTGTAATCTACTGATCTTGTCCCAGACCCAGGGGCTATTTGACCTTGGACTGTGAACTTCCGTAACTGGAAACTAAAACAAGCCTTTATTCATCAGTAGCTTGTCTATTTAGATTATCTATAGTCAGAGCTTGTTTTATTTTTACTTTGTCTTCCACTGGTTTGATGCATTGTTACGGCATTTTAATGTATACATTGTAATTGATATGTGTCAGATGGGAATTTTATCTTATCTTGACTATTACTGTTCTGTTTTTCAAGATTCTTATTCATTCTCCTTTCTGTGATATAAGAATTCATTTTGGGGGCCAGTGCTGTGGTGCAGTGGGTTAAAGCCCCAGCCTGCAGTGCCGGCATCCCATGTGGGTGCCTGTTTGTGTCCCGGTTGTTCCTCTTCTGATCCAGCTCTCTGCTATGGCCTGGGAAAGCAATAGAAGATGGCCCAAGTCCTTGGGCCCCTGCACCCACATGGGAGACCTGGAGGAAGCTCCTGGCTTCAGATCAGCTCATTTCTGGTTTTACTGTCATTTGGGGAGTGAACCATGGCATGGAAGACCTCTCTCTCTGGCTATACCTCTCTCTATAACTCTGTCTTTCAAATAAATAAAAAAATTTTAAAAAAGAATTCATTTTGATCAACCAATGAGGTCTCAAGTTTAATATGGTGATAAATTGAGCTTCTATATATGTTATTTGTGAGAGATAAAAGCATGAAATGTCCCCAGACAACTAAACACATTCACAATATAAGCTAATCTCAAAAAAAAGGAAATGTATTTTTTCAAGGTGTATCAAAAATATATGTATGCTGTAAAAGATGGAGTGGTCAGGATCCATAAGTTGATCACTACTAGCAACAAAAAGATCAGTTCTGAACTGAAGGAGCGTGTTTATATACTTTAGTATAACTTGCATTCATAAAAAATGTAGATGTTCTAGCCATTTTATTTATACCTTCCCTAAGATTAATAGCATTGAAAACTATGATTTTGCTATAAACAAATATATCCTGAGATAAGAGATTTGAATACTATTTTATATGTAATTAGCATTTACAAATCATTAGCAATATTAGAATTAATTCTCCCCCTTTGTGCACAAATTCAAGGAATCAATTATTTTAACTAGCAAATTTGCCATTTATTCCAATTATTTATCTAGTTCAAACAATTTCTAATCTTGAATAAATAATTGTTCATAAAGGAACTTGATGAACTGTAATATAAGAATTTGCTAGTATTGTAGATATTAACTCTGATTTTGTCTAACAAATAAAGGATTTTATTTACATTCTTAAAAGAACTCAAGGACTAGATGAATGATTGAATTTCTCCTTTCACATAAGCAGTTTGCAATGTGGGAAAAAGAAGTATTACAAGAACCAATTATATTCTTTACTTTTAGACATATCATCTAAAAGAACAGACCATATTTGATGAAGAGTCATAATTTAAAGCTTGGAATATATCTAAGATAAAGTTAAATTAAATACATATTTGATGCATTTTACTCAGGTGAGTTGAGCAAATAGGAACTTGGGTAAACCAGAAAACCTGGATCTTGTAGAATAATGTAGGGAGGACAGTCACAGAAGAAAAGGAATGATAGTAGTGTTTTAGTTGTTCAGGGGACAGTGGTTAGTGGAGTCTGTAGGTAAATTTGAATTAGTGGTTTCATTTTACATGGACCTTGATGGAGTTAGCTAAAAAATAATGATTAGTTTAATATTTTATAGTGCTTATTGTGGGCCAGGTATTATTTTATGTGAGCTATATGTATCATATATTTTTCATTTAATGCCCACAACAACTCTGAGTTTGGTCCTATTGATAGTCCCAGAATACAAATGGAAAAATCAAGGTAGCAAGAGATTGGGAACACACAGGTAGTAACGGCTAACCATGCAGACTGTCTCTAGCACTAGGAGCTTTCCTTCTACAACCCATTCTCAGATCAATTGCTCTGCCAAAGTGGTGGGCCTTATAGGCAATTTTTCATAATCATTAAACTTATCTTCCTTCCACATCCTGAGAAAGAGAAGTAAAGAGATGAACTAAGGATAGCAATTAAGGTTTTGTGTATATATTTGACCTGCATCAATGAGACTCTTTTATGTATTTGAATTAAGAAATGGACAGAGATGATAGCTCAGTGAGTGGTAGAGGTTGAAGATCAACTACAGGGATGTAGATATGAATGTGTATATCTATTTCTGTAGTGATACAGAGAATAATATATGTGTGTGTATATATATATATATATATATATATATATATATATATATTTCTACCATGATAGCTATTGGAAGACAATAAAAATAGAGTCAGGAACCTGGTTGCAGACAAAGAGTTTACAGAACACAGTAGATCAATGGGAAGCCACAGAAGTCAAGAGAGTTAGAGAGAGAGCTTATCCCATCCACAGGTGACATGATTCTTTATAATTTAGGATAGTAGTTGAGAGTATTCTGTTTATGTTTAGATTTTACTATGGATCACAGCATTAACAGTCGCTGGGAGTTTTCATACAGAAGGATGAAATTATCTGGCAGATGATAACAGTATAATAGCATAGGCAGTAGAGGTTATAGATTGGAATAAAAGAGACTTTGAATGGAATGATTATTATACAATGCTAATGGCCATAGTTGAGGCAAATGAGTGATGTCACTAAGAATGATTCAGAAAACTATTATGAAGACATATATGATGAGAGAAGTTGAGCAGCTTTTCATTTGATTGTTATTTATAGTCCTTGCTTATTTTCCTGCTGGACTACAGTCTTTTCACTTGTTATTTTTCGAACACTATTAGATGAAAACATTATGCCTTTGACTATGACGTAGACTAAATATAGAAGATCAAAAAAAAGTAAAAAAATAAAAGACATATACAGATATGTATAAGTTTTTTCTGTGCCAATTTATCCATTCACTCATTTGGTTGCTTTTCATATATTTCTCTGTCAACACGCCACTAAATGGTTTCTGGGAACACCAAGGTGAACTGAAGTCTTTACCATTAATGAATACATCATCTCATGAAGATATCAACACAAAATAGATCGGATTATTCATAAAGAGGCAAATTGGGAAACTTTCTAAAGCAGAGGACACTGAATTAGAAGAAGGAGGGAGAAAGAAGTACTTGTTCTTCAGTTTTACTCCTTCTGCGCTAGCAGAGAACAAACATTTTGAAATTTATTGAACGTAAGGATTGATAGGTTCATAATAAAATCATAGAATAGGGAAGAGTTCATCAAGAACTACTTCCCTGGACTCTACATAATACAGGAGAGCTAGGTTGTACTCTGCACTAATAGCCTATCCTTTAAATTGAAAAAATGAAAATTCTACCTACTTGTATTTATCATGGATAACATGATGTTTTTAAATGTTTATAAATTGTAGAATGACTCAGTCAAGTTAATTAATTTGTGTATTACCTCATGTACTTATTTTTCATGGTGAATGCAATTCAAATCTACCTCTTAGCACACTGCTCAAAATATAAGTACAAATGCTCTTACCTTATACCCTTAACTGGTCTCCTATTGTTTAATGACATACCTGAAAAAAATTGTCTATGGATTTGGAATCCTGTTAAATACACGTTGCTATTAGGCTGAGAAACAACATATTCCAGAAGGATGAGATGAAGTAGTTTTTGGCCTCACTAAAGTTAGGCCTAAGTTCAAGCAAGTAAATTATTGTATCAACCTCAAACTCACTGAGATTATCTATTGATGGAAGAAACCAGTTTCGTGATGGAAACCAAGCAAATGAACATGAGGATGAGTTTAAGAAGCCAGATAATTTGTTCAACATTATGTACTTCCCATGACAGTTATTCTCAGTCAAGGGTACCTCCTCGCCGGGGTCACAACCCTGGCTGTCTCATCTCACCATTTGTGTGGAAAACATAGCTCAAAGGGAGTAAAAGAATAGAACAAAGTATGGTGTGCTTTTTTAGCTCATGGAGGCAAGACTGGGACTGTTATTAAATAAACAGGAATGAAAGAGACTGTTAGAGACCAGACCTTATCTTAGCAAAAAGCAACATTGCCCAGCTATTTCATGTTAATTATCTCTCAAATGTACTTCTCTTTTCTGGCATCAAAGAAGGATATAGGTCTCACAAGCAATAATTTCTAAATGATTTTGGAAAATATTACGTGCCTTTTCAAGACCCCTGTGCATACTGACATGGGAAAGCATCAAATATCCCATACTAAAAAAACTATTACTTGTTTTCTTTAAACTTCCTTGATAATACACCCCATTTATACGTAACATGTTAGTGTATTACAGAAAACTTTGGGAAATATTGCCATAAAGGAAGAGGTCATGTCATAGTTTTTCTTTTCTTGTAAAATGTAATATATTATTCAAAAGTATGCATTTCTAAAGATAATGTTTCTTGCAAGTATATATTAGTGCTCAATAAATTTAAGATTAATACAAATCATCTTCTGTGTGATGGATATTTCACAGAGATTCATGATAGATGGAGTGGGTAATCTTGTGTTATGACTAAATATATACTCCATAAGTGACCACTCCTTATAGCTGGAAATAAACTTCTGACTTTGAATCTTGCCCAGCATTGTCAGGGGCAAGATGATCTGTGTGACACGGAAACTTAATTGCTTCACTTTTAACTTTAGTTGGAACAAGAATTATTTGATTATTCACTATATTTTAAGTGTATATTAATTATTTTAAATCTAGGAACTCTCTCTGATTTTTTACTTCTGTAATTGATCCCTTCCTCAATCCCCATTATATCAGGAAATTCTACCCAAATATATTTGAAATCCATTGACTAATTTTCCTCTTGTCAATAGTTCCCAATCCCAGTTATGATTATCTCTCCTAGACTCTGGTATTAGCCTTTATACTGGTCCTGATTTCTATCACAAACTCTTCACAAAATAGCCAGAGTATTACTTAATGAACAAAATTACCTATGTGTGGTGTGGATTTGGTGCAGCAGTTCAGACATGGCTTGGGGTGCACGCATCCCATGTCAGTATGTATGAATTTGAGTCCCAGATCTGCTTCCAATTCTAGCTTCCTGCTAATGCGCATGCTAGGAGGCAGCATGTGGGTCCTTGGCAATCACGTGGGAGACATGGGTTGAGTTTTGAGCCCCTGGCATTGACCTGGCCCAGCTCTGGCTGTTGTATTTGGGAAGTGAAAGAGAAGATGGTAAGCAGTGTCTGAACTGCTATGCCAAATGCCTGTCCCTTGAATAAGATTCTGATGGTCATTCCCCACTGACATCTCCTTTCTTCAGTGTTGGTGTTTTTCCAGTTCCTTCACTTCTTTCTCTGCAGTAGATTTAAAAAAAATTTTTTTTTTAATTTATTTGACAGGTAGAATTATAGACAGTGAGTGAGAGACAGAGAGAAAGGTCTTCCTTACATTGGTTCACCCCCCCACACACACACCAAATGGTTACTACGGCCGGCGCACAGTGCAGATCCGAAGCCAGGAACCAGGTGCTTCTCCTGGTCTCCCATGGGGTGCAGGGCCCAAGCACTTGGGCCATCCTCCACTGCACTCCCGGCCACAGCAGAGAGCTGGACTGGAAGAGGAGCAACTGGGACAGAATCCGGCACCCATATGGGATGCCAGTGTCACAGGTGGAGGATTAGCCAAGTGAGCCATGGCACCAGCCCCTGCAGTAAATTTAATGGTTTAAAATTTTGTTGCCTTCCAGCAGAGAGGTATCAGCTTGCCTACTGGAAAAAAACAGTATAATTTGAGTTGCATCTTTTGACCTCAAACACTGAGCCTTCTCTGATTTTTCCTGTTAGGTCTATTGTTGCTGCTTTGCTTCTACTATCAGAGCTGTCATTGCCATATGTCTGTGTTGTTAATGTACCTGCCACAGCAGCTCTACATTTACATTGCCACTTGTTTCTAGAACTGGGAGATGTGGCTTGACCTTGGCATGAGGAGATTTTAGTCCAGTACACATTTGGGAGCTAAGTATCAAAGACAACTAACACAACACCTTCCAGCTTCATGGAGTTTGATGGAGATAATGGCCTTAGCCCTGCAGTATTCCCTTTCAGAGATGTCTAACTTACCTCCCTTCCTAACACACACATACCTACTGGCACTCATCACTATGTATCTGTAGTTTATTTAAGCATACTCTAAGTACAGACAGGATTAGAGTTAGTTTTGTTTTGAAGTGTAAAGAATGAATAAAATTTTCAGTAATGAATTTAGAGAGTAGATGTTGGAAGTGCTTGGTAGTGGAGTACATTCACTTTGGAGGTTATTTGGGAAACTGTGAAGTAGAGTGACAGTGTATTTACCATAGCTGTGGTTTTAGCCTAGGTTTGCAAAATAAATAGGCTCCCCAGAACCCAGAATAGAACCATATTTGCATGGGCATTGTGAAAAACAAAACAAGGTGTCATGGGTGGTGGTTTTCAGTAAGAAAACAGGCCAAAGTCCTAGAGCTGGCAAAAGAGTTGTTGCTTTTACTTTGTTTACAACACGCAAAAGTATGACAAATAGGAATGGAAAATAGATTTCATTATATCTAGATATTTTAAAAATTGAAAACAAATAATTTTATGGTCATGATTATCTGAAATAAAAATTTTGAAGAAAATGAAAATGTCAGAAGTTTAAGAAAATGTAACATTCTTTGTTTAACAGATTGCATGAGTTTTCCACCTTGATAGAAAAAATTATGTTGGGGGAGGGGTGTGTATTATGGTGCAGTGGGGTAAGCCCTTTCTTGAGACACCCACTTCACATATGAGAGCACCAGTTCAAATCCCAGCTCCTCTGCTTCTAATCTATGTTCTTGCTAATGCATATTCTGGGAGGCAGCCAATGATGGCCCAAGTATTCAAGTCCCTTCCACTTTGTGGGAGACCCAGATGAAATTCTGGGCTCCTGGCTTCATCTTGGTCTGATCCCAGTTGTTGTAGGCATTTGGGATGTGACTCAATAGATGGAAGATCTCTCTCTCTCAGAGAGTTTCTCTCCCACTCTCTCTGTGTTTGTCTCTCCCACTCCACTCTGCTTTTCAAACAAATAAATAAACAAACAAATAAATCTTTAAAAATTCATGTCTAGTATCAATAATTTTGTTTCACAAGTATTAATATGACTAAATTTAATATTTGATTTATATCTCATAAAATTAATGTGGACAGTTTTTTAATTCATCATTTGAATTTTTAAATGTCTAAAATTTTCAGTTTTGATTTAGTATTCCTCCTACATTTTCCTCCAAATCATACCTGTGTAGCCATTGTATTTCCCTTACAGATTCATTCATCATTTGTACATTTATACTCACGACACCAATTTGACTAATGATCATTTCTTTTTTATTTCTACAGTGTAATGGCAGAATAGAAACTTGACAAAGTGCCTAAGGTTGGAATGAGACGTCCTAATTACATCTTTATAATGTCAGTGGCACATTTCTTAGTCATAGAACCTTGTGGTATTTTTAATGTCTAGTATTTTTAAATGCTTAATTCTTCAAATTATTTCAACTATAATGATGATGATCAAAGAGTGATAATTATTGCTGTTATTTTTATTAATTCAGATTCTGACACTGAATCTGTTTGTGCCCACCCTCCTACAGGAAATGTAACCTGAATATTTATTATCAAGGAAGCATGTTCATTATTTGAAAAGCCAAATAATATGTAGTTAGAATATTATTTTTCTCATTGCTAGATTTAATCTTTTCCAGAAAGCAAACTCAATTTGGATAGTTTTCAATAATATTCCTGATTTTAAAATAGTATTGAAAACTTTAAATTTGAATAGCATTTTCAATAGTTCATTAGCTGTCCCACACAGAAACTTTTTGAGGTCAATATAATTATCTGTCATTTTATGGCAAGCCTATAAGAAATTTTTCTTCATCTACCTACCAAAATAGCATTGTTATTCTAATATTCCTTTTGATATTAATAGCAGAGGCTGTGTTCAATATTGTGCCCTAAGGCACACAATACTCAACATGCCATTCCCTGTGGCATTTAAAATTTAATTTCCATAACAATGCAAGTGTAAAACTCTAAAGACAGAGAGACAGGTATATGAGCTTCAAGACCAAGTATGAATACATGCAAGAAACAGGAAATAGAGATTGTGAAGATATGGTCAAAATTATTCCCATGTAGTTAAATCATTGAACTTACTTTGTGTGTCCTGGAAATACGTGGAGACTAATCATTAAAATCTGTATTATGTGAAACAATATAAACTAATAATAATAATATTTATCACATGAAAACTTTTCCTGTGATAACTTTTCAAATGCCTGTTGCTTATCATTCTTACACAGTTGCTAATATGGAAGGATTAATAAGTTTAGCTTCTTTTTTGTGGTATCTTTTTTTGAAATTTTTTTGCTTTTTTAGAAATTTAACAAGCAAAAAAATTGTTCACACTTACAGGTTAATATGGGATATTTTGTTACATGTATATATTGTGTGATATCCAACAAGGGTAAACATATTTATGCTTTCAAGCACTTAAAATTTGTTTATAGTGAAAACATTCAAAATTCTATCTCCTAGATTTTTTAAAATAAGCATTAACATTATCTATAGTCATAGAACTTCTTGCTCTTATCTAACTTCATATTTTTGTTTAAATGTCACTCATTCTGAACAATCTGAATCCCATATATCTCATATATATATATATATATATATATATACACACACACACACATAAGAATTTATCATGGATTTCAGAAGTGTACCCATTTCTACTTCAATAATTTTATAACTTCAGAAAGGAAATATTTTGAACACATTACCTGAATGCTATTTTCTATCATTGCTTTGACTGGATAGACAGATAAGTACGAGGGCAATGCCCTGGATTTTCAAACTGTGGGGAGGAGCATGTTTAGGCTTTGTGTCTTTCATATTGCTGTTTTAGAAAGACCAATTCAGTGCATTAAAATATGCTTAAGGGGTCTGAACAAATGGTGAAATGTGTAAAGAATTATTTTAACAATTTTGGAAGCCAGTAACAGTGCCTATGTATACTAAAATTAATCAAGACAATTGCTTCCAAGTATGTATTGGGAAAAAGACATAGTAAACAAAAATATAGTATATACATTTTATGAAAAATCCTAAATGTGATAAAATTCCCATTGTTAATAAATAGTAGACTTGCAACATCAAAAGTGAATAAAATATACCTTTCTTTTAAAGAAATAAAGTATATTTAAATTGGGGCTCATAGTATGGGAGTAATTTAGAAAAAGTTATATATAATTTTGGAAACAAGAAAACGAATATGTTGTTATAAATATGTTGTTATAAAATAAAATGTTATTATAAGGGCAAACTAGCCATTATATTTTAAGTACCATGTGCTGTTTTTTTCCTATTTCATCCAATCATTGCTACGTCTTTTAAAATGCAGTAAGTTTTGGGGAACCAAGTATCTGTGGTAAGTTAACATAAGGTAAATACTTCATTTTCAAAATTGTAAGATATTATTTTTGCTTTCTTATAAACACATGAACATAGCCATCATAAAATTTCATTTAACGTCACCTTGATAATACTGATACAGTTAATTAATTCACAATTATTTGTTGCTCATTTATTTTTGGGTCATTTTCATCATCAACACTTTTCTAACCCTTTTAGTTCATGCTAAGTAGCTGTATAAAAAACTAGGAGACATAATTCCTTTCCTCAGTATCAGGTTTGGATTTCTTAAGTATATTTGGATTAGGAAAACCAATTCAGGATGATGGCACAAGATATTCTTGATTTGATGCTTAATCTCTGTTGCAGATCCAAAACTGAGGATATATAAATAAATCATAAACACACTCAAAAGATGTGTTTATTCCAGGCACAAAATAAGGTAGTTGACTCTGCGAGTCAGTGATAGAAATGCTGAAGCCACTGAGCTGAAATACCCATGATTTGGGATCGATTGAGGTAAGAAGTGTCCAAAATTTAACAAGAGGGTTGGTGGTGATCAGATTTGGACTCATCACTTACTGCGTACTGTGGTTCACTGCCTGGTCAGTTCTGCTCAGGCACCAGCTGCCTAGAAAGGCAGGGTTAGGATGGAGTGTGAAAGGCAGGATTTATCTTTTACTCCATAAAATGGGCCAAGTGCCACCCTAAAGACTGAATCTGCACTAGCCTCAATATCCCCTTGGGATGGTGACCTAGAGAACATAATCTTTAGCTCTGCTTGTGAACTCAAGGGCCCTGAGGATGAGAGTCCACTGGGGAAGCACCCACCACACAGAAAGAAAGAGTAGGAGTGGGAAGGAAAACAAATTACAAATCCCAAATCTCCCACTGAACTCAGTCTGAAGTTCCTGAAGATATGTATGTTATGCAATAATATGACAGCAAATTTAATATAAGTATTTTCAGAATGCTTTAAAAGTCCAACTGTCTGAGGCCGGTGCTGTGGGGTAGCATGGTAGGCCAATGTCTGTGGCGTGGCATCCCATATGGGTGCTGATTCGAGTTTAGGCTGCTCTTCTGATCCAGATTTTGAATATGAAGCATAGATGGGACTTGATCTTGGGCACTCTGATAAGAATGTGGGTGTCCCAGTGGTGTCTTAACCATCTGCATCAAAATTCCTTCCCCAAGATTTTGTTTCTTCAATGTTTTTCTTAGAAATAGTGATTCCTAATGTTCTTGGAAATAGATTTCATACATTTCAAAACACATAATATTTTTTAAACTGAATTTTATTTGATTAATAGAAACTAAGTGTTTAAAAAAGTTGGAGACTATTATGAACACATACTATTTTTGAAGGTTATGTCAATAATCTGTGGACCTTTTCTGATAAGCTATAAACAAATAAGAAACAACATAATTCCACCTATAAGTGAGCTCTCCTTAGGAATTAATACAGTCTGAACAGCTGCTGCTTATACATATGAATCAGTGGACGATTTACAAAACATAATTCAAACAAAATGATACTTTAAATCATATTAATTATACAATATGATAAATTTTAAGCTTAAAAGATTTCTAAAGTTAGGGCATTTTTCACATTATGACAATACCTGGGAAAGCATAAAAATAACATAAATTCTAATTATTGCTGTGATGTGTATATAATAAATTTTTTCCTACCTTCTCATACTAGCCTGGAGACAAAACTATTTTCTTTTGGCCATAATTTAATTTTGTCATTATGGTCCTGTGACTTGTAAATGATTTAAATCTGAACTGGGAGCTTTCCTCTGACAAAAGAAACAGCTTTAAGGGGGCTGTAGTTGATTTTATTAAACAAGCAACCTCTGTGGTGAACAGTCAGAGATGCTGTTGTATTTGAGGCCCTGTTGGATGACAGGCCAATAGAGGTGGTGGCTGACAGTATCCATGGGGTCCCAGGAGCAGTATAATAGGAAGGGTTTGGGGAAAAATTAAACATCATTTTGTTATTTAAAATAAACACAATTAGTTAAAATGACATAAGTGACAAGGAACCAACGAGAGTCTGTATTTCAAACACACGCACTTGAGGACCACAGAACTGCAGGCAACCCCTAGGGATGGGGAAGGTGATCTGGCCGGTGTGGCATTGAAAAGGCAGCTTCACCTGGTAGGCCACAGCGCTGGTCCCTGATCTAAAATAGTCTGTATATTATTTTAATATTTTAAAAATAGGAGTGGGGATAATTTATGCATTATGTCTTATAGTAAGGAAATTTCACCTGCTAGGAAATTCCCCTGGATCTGTATCTCAGAGGAACATCATGGGAGAAGCTTTGTGGGTGCATTAATAGCATATGATCTATCCCGAGATCACACATGCTGGAACACAGTCAGAATCTATTTGTGGAATTAAAGCAAGATCAATGAGCACAGTGAAAAGCTTATTCTATTATTAGCCATTTTCTTGATAACATGAGGCAGAGATCAGATAGAGTGGTGGCATAATTGTGTCTAAAATGTGCTTGCTTCTCATGAAAGATATCAAGTTGAGTGATTCATACTTATAATCTGTTGAGAAAGAAGCTTAACTATAAGTATTAAGGTGATGTGCAACATATAAAGTGTTCATAATCTGGTTGGTGGGGAAGGTAAGGATTTATTTTCATGAAAATCATCCATATTTTGAGACTATCTTAAAAGTGGATGACATAGTTTTAGGATGACAGGAATTCATCTTTCAGATAAAAAATTACAATGGCATGAGTTTTCTGACTTAGCTTTTTCATTTAAAGGGGATTTGCATTTTAGAGTGGATAGAATTATGGGAACCCAAAGATATAAAATATTCAGATATCTCAGAAATTGTCAATCTTAGTGAAATTTCATTGTAACCGGAGAGTGTCCAAATGGAACATTGGTTCTGCAGACTAAATTAGAACTTGTTTTTGTTTTGTTTTGTTTTGTTTTGTTTTGTTTTGTTTTGACAGGCAGAGTGGACAGTGAGAGAGAGAGACAGAGAGAAAGGTTTTCCTTTGCCATTAGTTCACCCCCCAGTGGTCGCTGAAGCCGGTGTGCTGCGGCCAGCGCACCGCGCTAATCCAAAGCCAGGAGCCAGGTGTTTCTCCTGGTCTCCCTTGCGGGTTCAGGGCCCAAGGACTTGGGCCATTCTCCACTACCTTCCTGGGGCCACAGCGGAGAGCTGGACTGGAAGAGGAGCGACCGGGACAGAATCCGGCGCCCCGACCGGGACTAGAACCAAGGGGGCTGGAACCGCAGGCAGAGACCTAGAATTCATTTTAATTATTTTAACCCATCAATTATTATTATTTTTTTTATTTTTGACAGGCAGAGTGGACAGTGAGAGAGAGAGAGACAGAGAGAAAGGTCTTCCTTTGCCGTTGGTTCACCCTCCAATGGCTGCCGCGGAGGGCGCGCTGCGGCCGGCGCACCGCGCTCATCTGATGGCAGGAGCCAGGTGCTAGGTGCTTCTCCTGGTCTCCCATGGGGTGCAGGGCCCAAAGACTTGGGCCATCCTCCACTGCACTCCCAGGCCACAGCAGAGGGCTGGCCTGGAAGAGGGGCAACCGGGACAGAATCCGGTGCCCCGACCGGGACTAGAACCTGGTGTGCCGGCGCCGCAAGGCAGAGGATTAGCCTGTTGAGCCACGGCGCTGGCCCCATCAATTATTTTTAAATTGCCTTATGCAGCTACATACTTTTTCTTTTTTTCCTTTTCATCCTTTAAGAAGGATGAAGTATTATGGAACTTAAGAAACATGGGTGAGTTTGGAAATTAATTTTGTCATATTGAAATACTCAACTGAGCACTAACCTAGGTAAATTTGAATATTCTGTTCATTTCTCCCAAAATTTTAACTCTTCCAGAATAAAAGAGGAATCAGTACTCAGGTAAAAATAAACCTCTGAGCTAGCTATGTAATAGTCTGTAATGTAACTCTGGCTTGCTTTTTTGAGTCAACTACTGAAAGCTTAAAACTAATACACTTCCAAATAAGTGCTCTGAGATAACGTATCAGTTCACTTCATGGGTCTTACCCTCTTGAGGGAGAGATAGGAGTAATTACGAGCAGTTTGGTTTCCAAGATCTACATGATCGTACAGAAGCACATTGAAGTTAATCTAGGGACTCCATGGGAATCACTATTTTGCTGTCAAAACTACAGTGTGCTTGAGATTTTCAACCAGAGCACCTATACTGTTTAGGCTCAATGTTTTAGCAATAGATTGAAGTTTGCTAAATGTACTAATAACACATTTTCACACACCCCCCCAAGGAGAACTTTTAATCCTCTGCTTAACTGTTCAGCTTGCTCCACTTCTGATGTTAGTCAGAGGTATAACTGAGTCAGATTTCTACAGTGATAGAAGAAAATAACTGAAGAACACGCTTGTCCCCTTTTACAATTGCTCCCAATCTGATAGCTGTTCTTCCATGTCCTGTGACTCCTGCACTAAAGAATTCATCCTCAATATGGGAGGAACACAGGACCTCCTCCCTTCACTTCATCCTTTGCATTGGACTTCATGGGTGAAGTTGAAAAAACAGTAATTAGGGCTATAACTAAATCTCTTTTCATAAGATTTTAGAGGAACACTAACTTCAATTTCTTTCTTCTGCTTCTTTCACCACAAAAGTTATTATAACTTTTTGTCTATCCTGATAAAGCTGCAGTTCATGTTACTTTGAATCAAAACTGTTCCTTAATGAAATAACTGACTAGTGTCATAAGAAAGCACTTCAAATTTATTGCTATATTCTTTGATTTATCTATTTATAGCTGTGACATTGATTGAAGTTTATAAAATCCCTAAGTTTCAACTTTGGTTATTATCTTAGAATGCATAATCAAAGAAGTGTGGGTGAATTATGTAGGAAGAAAAAATTCTTGTCTTTTATGGGAAAAATTGGTGTTAGTAATGGCAATTATAAAGGGAAGGGAACTATTTGAGAAAACAGAATTTCTCATTTGATGCTTTTAAGCCAAAGTTTGCCTTGGTTATTTAATTTCATTTTACTTGCTAGCTTGCCAATTGGTTCCATGGATGCGTTTTAGTATCCATGTTGTTGTTAGCACAGTAGTGGTCAGAATTTGACTGACTCTGATTGTCATTCCTCATGGCAATAGCTGTGAGACTGTAGCTTGGTATTACAGATGTAGTCATTTTGTATTTTTAGAAGGTCTGTGATAAATCATTGAGATGTCAACTAAACATAGATCATTTTACAAATTGATAGCCACCTAGATGATAATCTTAATAGAGTGTTCTTTTAAAGACACACTAGTGATCATATACCTTCTAGATGTTAAGAACACAGCTATCAGATAAACATATTAAGGGAATTCTGACAACTATAAAAATATAGTAACCTTATCCTTGGCCAAATAAATTTAATTCTGCTCTCCATTAGGTCATTTGTTTTCTTGTTCAGTCATTCCAGAATTTGAAGCCAAGTAGCTGAATAATGTTGTAACACAGACATTCAATTATAGTCAGTAATAGCATTTATAAAACAAAAAATTTATTTGTGGTAAATTACAGCAAAGGATAATTATATTACATTTTATAACAAACAGAAAAAAAGTTTAAAGGTTTCTACTTCCCTTCAAATTGGTGTCATAGCAAAAAATTATTGCACCAATTCTCTGAGATGGGGCAAGTCAAAAGTTCTGGCTTGTAGTTGGTATCTCTCTTCCACTTACGCCTGGATCTGAGATCCTCTGATTGCAAACTCTCTCCATTCTAACCTCTCTTTTGAAAATGGTGGAGCAACTCGGAGAACTCCTGTGAAGCACTGGGCAAAACTGAGACTTGGTGCTGCACCTACAGCTGATGTTCCCAGGTTGCCACTAAGATAGAATATTTTGTCTTTCCACGAGGAAAACACTTTGCTCCTTTCCAATAACTATTATTCAATAATTATAGCTTCCAAACCCATCTCCTCTTCCCTTATTTCAATGACTCCTATTAGCTCTAGAAACAAGAAGCAGCTACATCTCAAATTGCCACTTTGGGAACTTTCCTAGATAGGTAAGATCCACACAGTAAATTTCAAACCCCCCAAATCAAGAGCCCCCGGAACTGGAGCTGACCTCAAAGTCCCAAAACCACTCAGATGACTCCTTGTCAAAGAGCTAGTTGTAAACCACAAAGATGAGAATGTCAGACCACCAGCAATAATATGCATTTGTGCTGAGTCAGAAAGAAGGAAAAATATCCTTAAATGAGGAGATAAAAATGCTATTTATAGTCCAGGAACATACAAAATTGCACACAATATAGCAAGTTTTTAAGAGAGTGATAGCAAGGATGGAAGTGTGTTTGAAATTAGGAAATTTGTGGAGACATGGAGAAAAGACAGAACAGTATAGTGTAGATTGAATTTTGCAGGCATTTGTTTAAGGCACTAAAATTCCTATTCTTTGGTTCTTTAGTCTTCTTCAATTCCTGTAAAATATCAATGGTGTATGTTCCTAGATTCCACAGGACATTTCATTTTGCTGACTGCACCAGAGTTCAAATCCTGGCTTGGTCACTTGCCAGTTAGGTATCCCTTGTCAAGTTTTAAATTGTTCTCTATAGACAGTTAAGTAATTTTGTTTCCTTCTCTGTGCAATGGATTGAATGATAATGTGTTCAATTAGAGTAATTGTACATTTAGGTAATTACTCATCAGGTAAAATATTTAGTATAGTGCCTGACTCTCCATAAGTCCTAATAAGTGGAAGCTATCATTAATATTTATGATTGTTATTAATAGTCCTGCATTTGAGAGAAAATGATAAACAATATCATAAAACATTTTCAAACCATGTATTATTTCACAAAAATACTGCTTTTGTTACTCTCTAACAATGAAAGTGGGGACCCTTAAGAACATTTGTTGATTCATTTTCAAAATGCCTATTGAGTATCTACTAAGAAATTTATTGTACAAAATGTGGAGGGACATTCAGACAAGAAAATTATTCCTTGCAACTTAAGAAGAAACCATTACTATTTGAAACAAATACTATTTGTGTAAAGTGTTCCATGAAATGAATACAGG
The DNA here is from genome assembly GCA_949820135.1 of Sylvilagus floridanus. NCBI lineage: Eukaryota > Metazoa > Chordata > Mammalia > Lagomorpha > Leporidae > Sylvilagus > Sylvilagus floridanus. The sequence goes on along the minus strand of OX463236.1, from coordinate 131,051,147 downwards.
AAATCTTGCTTTTTGGATACCATATTACGAAAGTAAGTTCCATGGCTACAAGAGTATATTCTTGAAAATGTACATATTTTCCCAATTTATTTTGTTCTCCAGTATTATTTAATGCTCAAGATTTTTAAAAAATTTTATTTATTTGAAAGGCAGAGTTAGAGAGAAGCAGAGAGAGAGAGAGAGAGAGAGAGAGAGAGAGGTCTTGTATCCACTGGTTCACTCCCCAGATGGCCGCAATGGCCAGAGCTGTGCAGATCTGAAGGCAGGAGCCAGGAGTTTCCTCTGGGACTCCCACATGGGTGCAGGGGCCCAAGGACTTGGGCCATCTTCCACTGCTTTTCCAGGCCACACCAGAGAGCTGGATGGGAAGAGGAGCAGCTGGGACTCGAACTGGCACCTGTATGGGATGCCAGAACTGCAGGCTGTGGCTTTACCTGCTATGCCACAGCACTGGCCCCATGCTCAAGATTTATATTTCATTCATTTCTAGGGTTAAGTTAAAAATGACCCATTAATGATGACTAAAGGCTTGAACATGAGAAATTAGTCCTATGGGAAAAAAAGGATTTGAATTTATTTAGTTTGAGGAACTGAAACTATAACATGGATTAAGAATAAACATTACAGAGATACTATCCAATCATTGTGACTTCCCTGAAGATTCAACAAGTATTTCCGTCCTTCCTTCCATCCTTCCTTCCTTCTTTCCTTCCTCTCTTTCTCTTTCTCTCTTTCTCTTTTTTAAAGATTCTTATTTATTTATTTGAAAGACAGAGTTAGAGAGAGGCAGAGGTAGAGTGAGCCAGATGTCTTCCATTGGCTGGCTCATTCCCCAGATGGCTGCAATGGCCAGAGATGTGACGATCTGAAGCCAGGATCCAAGAGCTTCTTTAGGGTCTCCCATGTGAGTGCAGGGGGCAAGAGCTTGGGCCATCTTCTCTGCTTTCCCAAGCCATAGCAGAGAGCTCGATACGAAGTGGAGCAGCCAGGACTCAACCCGGTGCCGATATGGGATGCCAGCACAGCAGGTGGAGGATTAACTCGCTACACCACCGTGCTGGCCCCAACAAGTTCTTTTTTTAAAAAAAATTTATTTATTTACTTGAAATGCAGAGTTACAGAGAGAGGGGGAGAGACAGAAAAAGAGAGAGAGAGAGAGAGAGAGAGAGAAAGAATGAGAGAGAGAGAGAGAGAGAGAGAGATCTTCATCTGCTGGTTCACTCCCCAAATGACCACAATGGCTGGGGCTGTGCCAGACTGAAGTTAGGAGGCAGGAGCTTCTTCTGGGTCTCCCATGTGGGTGGAGGGGCCCAAGAATTAGGATCATCTTCCTCTGCTTTGCCAGGCTCATTAGCAAGGAGGTGGATTTGAGGCGGAGCAGCCGGGAATCCAACTGGTGCCCATATTGGATTCAGAAGGCTGTGGACAACAACTTAAACCACTACCTCTTTTAAACATAAGGGTAGACTATTGCAGAAGATTGGAATTACTTTCAGTTCACTGTTGATGACTTTTTTCAACAATTAAATGTTTCCTAACAGCAGTAATTAAAAATCTGACGAACTTGTCTAAATAATTCACTGACTCATGTAACTGAAGACATGGGGGGCTGACTGGTGGATCAATGAAACCTTTCATGATCTAATCTCTTTCTCTGTGATTTAAAAGATGCTGGCCTCATTTTAATCGTGTTTCCCTGATGGAGACCAGTAACTACTAATGAGAATTGTTCTATAAAATAAATTTAGAGAAGCTTTGCTTGTTGAACACTATGATTAGTGGTGCATTAAGTAAGCCTGTGATTGTAAAGTAAATTTAAAAAGTTATTGCAAAAATTAAAGAAAAATGAGAAAGGAAGGTGAAGGGATGTAGGGAGGAAGGGAAGGGGAGAGTACGGATATCTTCTTCAAAATACAAGTATAAAATACGTGACATCTGTTATCTTTATATTAGTAAAAATAACAATATATATATAGAGAATCTATATTTCAGATAACATGGTACTAGAAAAGCAACTTTCTTTACTAGAAGGGCATATTCTTGTTGGGTTGGTTTCCAAGGGTTTCAGGATTGTTTTCTTTCAGATACACTCACAATAGAAGATCGAATGAATTTGTCCATGATTCACAGTAAATCCTTCAGCATCATTGCGATTTGATTAAGCCAAGTCACATAATCTCAGCTGAGGACATCTCTGAAAACAGGAAAATAAGTGCTGATTGAACTAGCCCAGGTAAAATGCTTCAAAATGTAGCTAAGTTCCAATTTTCCCAGCACATCCTCCTTCCAAAGAAACCTGGAGCTGTTGAGGGAAAAATTAAAGTACTTGCCAAAAAAACACAGTTGTGCTATCCAGGTTCTCTTATTCAGAAATGTTTAATTTCTTTTTGGAAATTTTAGAAAATTTCTTCTAACTTTAAAAAAGAGAGCTCAGATAAATCCCCACTCTTTCCACAAAAGTATGTTCATCTATTCCACAAGGGTACTCTAGACCTGTGAAAAGTTGAAGAGTGTCTTGGAGGGGCCCATGCTGTGGTGCAGCGGTTAACACCCTGGTCTGAAGTGCTGGCATCTCATATGAGCACCAGTTCAGGACCTAGCTGCTCCACTTCTAATCCAGCTCTCTGCTGTGGCCTGGGAAACCAGTAGAAGATGGCCCAAGAACTTGGGCTCCTTTACCCATGTGGGAGACCTGGAGGAAGCTCCTGGCTCCTGGCTTCAGGTAGGTATAGCTCCAGCCATTGGTGGCCAATGACTGTCTCTCTCTGCCTCTTTTCTATCTGTGTAACTCTGAATTTCAAATAAATAAACAAGTCTTAAAAAAAAAAAGAGTGTACACATGAGAACACGAGAGAAATTGTCAGGAGATCAGGAGTCTATCTCTGTCTTCATTGTTTGATAAGGGTTAACATTTATTTTTTTTCCAAAGATTTATTTATTTATTATTTGAGAAGCAGAGTTACAGATAGAGAGGGGGTGAGACAGAGAGAGAGAGGACTTCCACCTGCTGGTTCACTCCCCCAATAGCTGAACGGCTGGAGCTGTACTGATCTGAAGCCAGGAGCCCGAGCTTCTTCTGATCTTCCACGTGGGTACAGGGGCCCAAGCACTTGAGCCATCTTCACTGCTTTCCCAAGCGCCTTGGCAGGAAACTGGATTGGAAGAGGAGCAGCTGGGACACCACCTGGCACCTCTATGGGATGCAGGTGCCTCAGCCTTAACATACTATGCTACAGTGCCGACTCCTAAGGGTTAAAATTTAACAAGTCATTTAATTTTTGTAATTTTTGGCTTCACTTTTGAAATCTGGTTGTTTGATTTTGCCTTCTATCTGTAGCAAAGGTGTTTATCTAAAGAGGTAATATATAGGAAATACCTTGTAAACTAGATAATACTATGTAAGATAATGAAGTAATATTTTTCTAACTTAGAATTTTGTTGTTATTTGATATAAATGAAGAATTGGATATTTTCAAGAGTTTGCTGCATCAATATTTAGAGGTTGGTAAAGTTTTTCCTGTATATTCTTGGAGACATTCATGTTCATAAATCAATCTCACATATATATTACTAAAGTTATTATGTTGCTGTTAGTCTTACTTAATAAGTTTATAATTACTGAAAACCATAATGTATAGCTATTCTTTACAGGTGATTTTAATGATTATTCTTGCACTTTGATTTTTTTTTGTTCTTTCTGTTACTTTTCAAATATAGCACAATGGGAAAGAATAGAGGTAGAATTCTTATTCAATAAAGGTTTAACATTAGTCAAAGCCCAAGAAATGAATTGGTATTATTGTGCAACTGAAGGTCAATACCAGATAATTAACAAAAAGGTAATGAGCCATTTTAAGCTGCTATTTGAATATAAATAATCTAATGCTATAAAGCTGCGTCATTTGTGTTGAAATCATCTAAGAGATATCTATTATTTCAAAAATTAGTTTTGGAAAAATACTGGTTTTTATCATTCTTAGCATTAAAATGTACAATGTATTAATTGAAAAGATTATTATTAAAACGATTACTGGCAGCTATTAAAAAAGATTTAAGCCTACATGTTTGTTTGTATCTGTTCATATGCTCCTCATTGCTGTAAAACCTTATCCCTACCAATTCAAGTGAAGTTAAAAGAGTAAGTCTCTTAAATTTTCAACAATTATTTTAAAATATTAGAATTATCATGTTACCACCTGACATCCAGTGTTCCACACTAACTCATTTCAAAAAGGCAATTGCTACAACTAATTCATTATGTATTTAACCTCTGTCGTGCAGAAGACACTGTGCTAAATGAATACAAATATGAAATTTCGTAAGAAATCATTCTTGCCTTTCTGGTTTTAAAATAAGCACAGTTATAACAGAATTAATTTCAAGATGTGTGATATAAGTAGTAAGGAATTACAGAGGAAGTGTTCCACAAACAATGGGGACACAGGCGTTATCTTTATTTCACCTTACAAAGAGCTCATGCAGGCAGTGAATATTTAGCTGGCCACAGTCACATGTGGTACTCTGGGTGGAAAGTGTGTGTTCAGCTGTGGATGGGTGATAAGCAAACTGGTAGAGGCAGGGAAATACCATGGGTGTTGCTGTGAACTCACTAACTGGTAACCAGTTTTTGTAATTATCCCTACATCATAATTTAATTATTTCAGAATTGTTGGCAACATTAAAAAGCTAGGAAATTCTGGGTTTCCAGTTTGTTGTGAAAAAACAAAGATTTATCTACATTCCACATTCCAACATTCCAATAGCTCCACACAATAGTTATTTTTCTTGCTGAGCAGCGTTCCTTTGGATAGATATACTATAATTTGTTTATTGATTCACCATTTGATAGACATTTGTATTGATTCTATTTTTTGGATGTTATATATAATGCTGCCATGAATATTTGTGTACATCTCTTCATGTGGATTTATATCTTCATTTCTCTGGGGTAGACACTTGGAAATGAGAAGTCTTTGTCATATGGTACATTATACTTGTCTTTTTAAGAAACTGCCAAACTGTTTTCCAAGTGTTTGCACCACTTCCATTTTCAGGTATGACATGTGAATGGATTGAGAATTTATCACTTCCACACTTACAAGAAAAAAGCAAAATCAATGATTTCTCTTTGATACACCACAGAGCAGAGATATCTTAGAGGAAAATTCCACACTGAAATCTAGAGATGAGTGAATAAGAGAGAGGAAATATCCAAGATTTGCTTACTGGGATAGAGATCCTCAAAACCATACATTGGTAGAATCACTTATTTAACTAGTAATGTTGATGAGTTGCTGGAGGTTGAGTGCAGAGTTACGTAAGGGAAGAAAACTCCAGAAGACTGCAGCCAGATGGAGGTCCTCACACACTCACAGACTTGCCCTCCAAAATGCCCACATGATTCCCCAAGAAACATCCCCCAAAATGATAAAAAATAGATAAAAGATGAAAAACATAAAAAGATCAGTATGCTGGAGAAGGGAAAAAAAAAAAAAAACTTGAAAAGGCCTCATTCTGAAATTCGGGCCCATTGAAAGACCTTTACAAAGAAGAGTATAGAACAGCTGCCTTCGTCACCACACCAAATCCTCCCAGTGTAACAGTGGAAAGAACAGAGGATGGGGACTCCATCTTTGTGAAGAGCAGTGTTAAGGTAAGCTCCAGGGCAGAGAGGAGACAAAACAAAGGATAATTTAGATATTTGAAGCCTCGGATATTACAGCTATAGGAGCGCATTAAACACAACATTTGTCCTAACAAGGTCAATATGATGAATTACCCTAATACCTTATTTATTTCTGTTCCTATCACTCAATACATGTTCAGCTTTCAATGACAACAAAAACAGTTACTATTCTAATCTTTTTAGTATTTTCTTTTTCTACTTAATACCATTGGTTGAACTCTTTAATTAACATAGATTATTCTTAGGTGTTTAAACCCAACTGAAAATTTATCCCTGTTAAAAATAAGAATGGGAGTAAGAGAGGGAGGAGATATGCAGTTCAGCACACACTCCCTCAGACTTACCTCTAAGGGTAAAACTAAAATCTTACCATAGGACTCCAAATCCCATTCAGTTGGCAGGTACCAATGCCACTTTACTAGTTAGAGTGATCAGTTTAAGTTCATAACTGATCACAGAGATAGGATTAAGTGTCAAAGGGATCACATAAATAAGACCAGTGTCTGCTAATAACAACTGCTAGAATTAAAAGGGAGGGAACGATCCAACATGGGAAGCGGGATACACAGCAGACTCATAGAATGGCAAATGCCCTAAACACTTTGCCTAAATGCACTCTGGCCTCAGAATCAGCTTTTAAGGCATTCGAATCAGGCTAAAAAGCCCATGAGAGTATTTCAGGCATGGAAAGCCAAGACACTCTGGCAAAAGATGACCTACATGAAAGGTCTCTGTGAAATCCCAGTGGAAAGAATGGGCCATTAAAGAAGGAGGTACCTTTCTCTGAAGGGAAGAGAGAACTTCCACTTTGATTATGGCCTTGTCTAAATAAGGTCGGAGTTGGTGAACGCAAGAGGCTTCCATAACCTTGGCAGCTCATGACAAGAGCCTTGGGTGATTACTGACATCATAAATGAGAGTGTCAATTCTTAAATCAACAACAGGAGTCACTGTATGCTTGCTCCTTATGTAGGACCTCTATTCTTAATATGTTGTACTATGAGAATTAATGGTAAAACTAGTCTTTAAACAGTACTTTATACTTTGTGTTTTGGTGTGGGTGCAAACTGTTGAAATCTTTACTCAATATAGAGTTGATCTCCTGTATATAAAGATAATTAAAAATGAATCTTAATAATGAATGGGATGGGAGATGGAATAGGAGATGGGATGTTTGCAGGTGGGAGGGTGGTTATGGGGGGAAGAACCGCTAAAATCCAAAAGTTGTACTTTTGAAATTTATATTTATTAAATGAAAGTTTCTATTAAAAAACACATTCCAAGGGCTGATGCTGTGGCTCACTTGGCTAATCCTCCGCAGGGCTGGCACCCCGGTTCTAGTCCCGGTTGGGATGCCAAGTACTAGTCCCAGTTGCTCCTCTTCTATTCCAGCTCTCTGCTGTGGCCCAGGAGGGCTGTGGAGGATGGCCCAGGTGTTTGGGTCCCTGTACCCGCATCAGAGACCGGGAGGAAGCACCCGACTCATGGCTTTGGATTGGTGCAGAGCCGGCCATAGTGCCATTATGGGTGTGAACCATGGAAGGAAGACCTTTCTCTCTGTCTCTCTCTGTCTATAACTCTACCTGTAAAATAAAAAAAAAAAATACATTCCAAAAGTGAGCTTATACAGATTGAAGAGATAAAGTAATCATGAGAACCAGATTCTGCTATTACACACATACGGAATTATAAACAAATTATTTTAAATATCTAGGACTGATATAATTAGAATGCCAACAGAAAAACGTAGGAAACATTGAAGATTAGAGGGATGTCAGCAGAGAGATACATACCATAAAAAAGATAAAAAGAGAGGTCAGAAATTAAAAAAACTTACATTAATGGAAATGAAGAGGATTTAATAGATTCATCAGTAGAATTGACAGAGCCAAGGGAATTGATGAATTTCAACATACATCAATAGAAACGGCTCAAGTTGAAACACAGTGAAAAAATGAATGAAAACAAAACAGTATTTACAGGCCAGCATTGTGGCACAGTGGGATAAGCTGTGGCTTGTGATGATGGCATCCCATATTGGAGTGCCAGTTTGAGTCCCAGCAAGTCTACTTCTGATCCATCTTCCTGTTAATGTGCCTGAGAAGGCAGTGGAAGATGGTCGAGGTATGTGGATGGAGGTTGGCCTGACCCAGACCTGGTTGTTGTGGCTATTTTGGAAGTGGTAAAGAAATGAAAAATCTTGTCTCATTTCTGGTATGGAAAACCAAGACACTGTGGCAAAAAATGACCTACAGGAAGGATCTCTGAAATCCCAGTGGAAAGAACGAGCCATCAAAGAAGGAGGTACCTTTCTCTGAAGGGAGGAGAGAACTTCCACTTTGCTTTTGGCCCTGTGTAAATACTGATAAAGTCTGTGGACTCAAAAGGCTTCCATAACCTTGGCTGCTCATGACAAGAGCCTTGGGTGATCACTGACATCATAAATAAGAGTGTAAATTATTAAATGAATAACCAGAGTCACTGTGCACTTGTTCCCCATACAGGACCTCCGCCCTTATTGAGTTGTACTATGAGAATTAACAGTAAAACCTGTCTTCAAACAGTACTTTATTCCTTGTGTGACTGTGTGGGTACAAATCGTTGAAATTTTTAGTTAGTATAGAGTTGGTCCTCTGTATATAAAGTTAATTAAAAATGAACATTCATGAAGAATGGGATGGGAGAGGGAGTAGGAGATGGGATGGTTTGTGGGTATGGGGGGGAAGAACTATTATAATCCTAAAGCTGTACCTATGAAATTTATATTTATTAAATAAAAGTTTTCTTAAAAAAATCATGCTCTGTGTCTTTCCCTCTTTCTCTGTTGCTTTTTCAAATAAACAAATACATAATTTTTTTTTTAAAAAAGAGTATCCAAAACTCTAGGAAAATTTCAAAAGATGAAACATATGCATACTTGAAATACCAAAAGACATGAATAATAGAATAGAGAGGTATTTAAGAAAATAATGGCTGATGCATTTTCATTATTAATGGCAGAAATCAAATCAGGTCTAGGAAGCTTAGAAAAAAAATCAATGCAGGACATGTACCCTAAACAAAGCAAAACAAAATCTAAAGAGATATTATGTTATATTTGTGAATGTTAAAGGCTAAGTGAAAGTCTTAAGAAGAAAATATGTTTTCTTGGTGAGGAGTGAATGTAAGAATTACAGTAGACTTCTTATTGGAACCCATCACCTCAAAAATCAAAATAATTAAATCTTCATTAAATGTTAAAAGAAAAATAAACCCTGCCAACATAGTTTCACTATATTCAGTGAAATTATTGTTCAAAAGTGAAGAAGGACTCCAGTGTGTCTTACAAGCAGAAATGTAGATAATGCATCATCAGCAGATATTCATTGAAAGAAATATTAAAGGAAACACTTCAGGAAGCTAGAAAGTAATAAAGAAAGTAATAATCTTGGATCTACATTGAGAAAGGAAGAACATCATAAAGGAGATAAGGTAAAATAAAATTGATTTTAAAATTATTTATTGATCTAAAAATAGCTGCCTGAAGCATTAATAATAGCAATGCACTGGTAATTCGGTGTATGTGTAAATGAGAGACAGGACAACAGAGAGAGAGAAACTTGGTAATACTGTCATGGGGTGCTGTACTACATAAGAAGTGGTGTAATTTTATCTGAAAGTGAGCTAAGAATATTTAAAACAAGCATTGTCAACCATAGATTAACTACTAAAATATTTCAAAATGATTCAAAGTTATATATCATGAAAGTATATAAAATAGAATAATATAGAATATTCACTTTTAAAATTAGAGAAAGATGAAAAAGAAAAGAAGAAAAAAAGTGCGACATTTTGCAATCCTATCATTTTGATATGAGAATTCCAGTTGTTATCTTGCCAGCACTAGGATGATCCATATTTTAAAACTGAGATATTTTAATAGATGAGTTACCCATTGTACTTTTATTTTGCATTTCTCTATTGTCTAATGATTTTTATCATTTTTTCATGTGCTTACTTCCCATTGACATATATTCTTTTCCTCATTTTAATTTTTAAACTTATTTTTTTAAAGAGTTTTTATTTTATTTGAAAGACAGAATTATAGAGAGAGGGCCAGAAAGAGAGAGAGGTCCTCCATTCTGCTGTTCATACCCCAAATGACCACAACAGCCAGAGATGAGCTGATTAGAAGCCAGGATCCAGGAGCTTCTTCTGGGTTTCCCATGCGGGCGCAGGGGCCCAAGGACTTGGGCCATCTTCTCCTGCTTTCCCAGGCCATAGCAGAGAGTTAGATCAGAAGTGGAGCAGCTGTGTCTTGAACCAGCGTCCATATAGGATGCTGGCACCACAGGCTGGGGCTTGAATCTGCTGAGCCACAGCGCCAGCCCCGAACATTTCCCCATTGTACAGTTTAGATTGTTGGTTACTTTATAGTCAAATTTGTGGCTTTGTTAGGTTGAGCATAGAAAATATGTTTTCTGAATCTGTGTCTTATATTTATAATGTATTAATAATGTTTTTTGGAAATATATATTTTAAATTTTATTGGATTTATCATTTCCTTTCTTTTCAGCATCAAGTTTTTGGTATTGTATCTAAGTTCCTTGTCAAATATTGGTTCATTCTATCAATCTTTTTTTGGATTTTCAATTGTTCCATTTGTTTGTTGGTGTATCTTGACACAAAAAACCAATATCTTGATTACTATAGCTTTAGAATGCAGCTTCAAGTCAGGTAGTTTAAGTCTTCAAATGTGTTTTTCTTTTTCAAAGTTCTTTGGATCTTTTAGATTTTTCTTTGTTTTATTTCCACTTGAATTTTAGAATCAACTTCTAAATTTATATTTTCAAAAATTTTCTGGGATATTTTTGTGATTAAAATGAACATACAAATCAATTGGAGGAGATTCAACTTGTTAAAAGTATTGCATGAACAGAGTATAACATTACATAGAAATATGAAATTTATATGGAGTTCCACTCTGGCTAACTTGGATTTTATTCATGTATTTTTCTGGTCTTCTGGATTTTTTATATGGGATCCAAGGTCATGAGTTGAGTCTTTGGACTTGTTTTCTGTGAAGACCCATGATAACTTCTAGTAGTTCATCCCAAATACTGAATATCTATGCGCAATGTAAAATATCAGCACTGCTTATTACTATTTGTTTGGGTACTAATCATGTTGACTTAATTTTATATTGTTTGCCATCTCATATGGCCTGGTAAAATCAAACTGAGTGGATACTGTAAACCTAGAATTTTGTATCTTCTTTGTACTAATCTACAGAGGACTAAGCTTTCTAATACAAAAGTATGGTTATAGTAATGTTCCTGTGAAATGTTGAAAGCACTAAATTAGGTAAAACAGAGTGCATCTTCAAATATCTAGCATATGAGAAACACTCCACAGACACATCTCAGTGTATTCCTTTTAACATTGTTCTGTTTTTAAAATCATATTATTTTGTCTGGTAGTGGAAACCACAACTTTAAATACAATGATCATCCTCTTTCCACATCTCACATATTTAATTGCTGCATGGAGAAACCATTCTTTAAAATTTTACAATTATATCCAAATATTAAGCAAAATGTATCCCACAATTAATCCTAGGAAAATTTATTCTAAGATTAATTATATGTACCTCCTCTTCTATGATTATGAACTATAAGATAATTATATTTAATCAGTATTGTTTCATAACTGAATAGGAGCCATGGTCACTCTCAAATATACCTGTATGGTAGCTAGACTTTCTTGGGTTGAAGAGACAACCACCTAACTGGCATGAACAGCCCCAATCCCAGATGACCAGTTGAATATTTTCTTTTCTTGTTATTCTAGAATCCTGTAAGTGTAGCTTTTCTTTAAAAAAGGATTTGATAATGATATTATAAAAAAGCATTTCAGATATAACATGGATGTCGAATTGACTGATATATTCTGCATAATTATGTCTATAAAAAGCATTAAAATTTTGATTAAATTGAAATTTTATTTCAGCTGGCTTTATTTCAATAAAGTCATTATATTTCTTTTTTTTTTCCTTTTTGCTTAGCTACTTTTTTTTTTAAACATGAAAGTACAAATTCCTTAAGAAAGTTTTATAAGGCAGGCGATACTGTTGAAGAATAAATTAAATGAAGATCTTGAAGAGTCACAAGCAATTCTGAAATAAAATATTGCAAGTACTATAATAAAATATTTCCCTGAAATTATTTTGCTAAGGCATGAATAAATTAGGACAAAAAGATATGAAGCGCATGAAATCTTGTATGCTTGGGTAAGAAATACAATCTTTATATTTGTCCCAAGGAATAGAAAAACATTAACTGTTAACTCTATTAACAAATGGATTGACATCAATGATTCAATAATTTAAAGTTCTAGAAATGTTAAACATATTTTCAGTCTCATTTCTAACTATCAAACTAGGAAAAGCTTGCAGAGATTTCTATTCCTAGTTGTTTCCAGTAGTGCCATTTTATAAAATACGTTGTGATAACTTGTTTTCTTGTATAATCAATAGATTAGAAGATGGCAGGGATGACTTTTTGTTTTGTAAATAACTTCATGTTGCTTATTTATCACCAATGAGAGTAGTAGGTTGGAAACACATTTTTAAGTATTTTAAATATGGAAGTTAGGTTTTCCCCCCTTAGGCAACAGTAGTTTGAATTGTAGCAGCATTTTTCATGGCTATTTTACTTTGGCCCTGTTTAAAGAAATAATATTTTTGAGTAGGAAAAGAAAACAGCCATAGATTTGGGTAGGAAAGCTAGCTTGGGATACTAAGATAAACCAGAAAGATCACTATGTTCTAAGGATTAAAAAATCCTCAAAGGATGTAAAACAAAATAAATATAATCCTGCTCATAACTCTTAACTTATCGACATGACAGTTGGACAGTGTATCTTGCATATCTGTAAGCCTTGAGATAACATGTACTCAATGAAAGTGACATCTTAATAGCCACATGTGGAAACATCCAGCTTTTCCTCATAATTAAAACCCAAGACGTCCTAGGCTGACCGGGTGGATCTTCTTGTACAGAGATGAACGAAAGATAGAAACTCTGTTTTTGGGTTTCCTTTCATCTTGGGGTTTCTTATTACCAATGCCATTATCTCCTTTTGCCAGTATAGTGTGTGCTTTAAACAAGCAGGCTTTTCCCTTACTGTCTTAGTGGAAGTTCCAAATTAAGGCATCAGTGAGAGCTGACACATCTGGGGACAAGGAGACGGTTTCTGAACTGCTCCTTTATTCTTCTGAGAATAGACATTAAAGCAGTGAGGTGTACAGAGCACTTGCTTTCAGGGACTACTGATGATCTCCTTGACTTGTCAGGGAGCTACAACTGATTTATTTCAATAAGGGAAACAAATCTTTTTTTTTTTTCCTTTTTGTTAAATGCTTTGATTGCTTTCATTCTCCCAGTCACTTAATATTTGACTTGGAACATATATAATTTTTACCTTACTCTTTTTTTTTCCTACTGTAGATCCAATTCTACAATGTTCATTTCTAAGAGAATTATTAGAGTTTAATTACTTATTCAAATTAAATCCTGGATTTTTTTTTATTTGACAGATAGTGTGAGAGAGAGACAGAGAGAAAGGTCTTCCTTTCGTTGGTTCACTCCCCTAATGGCTTCTAAGGCCAGAGCTACACCGATCTGAAGCCAGGAGCTGGTGCTTCCTCCTGGTCTCCCATGTGTGTGCAGGGGCCCAAGCACTCCTCTGCCCTCCTGGGCCACAGCAGAGAGCTGGACCGGAAGAGGAGTAGCCCGGACTAGAATCTCGCACCCATATGGGATGGCGACGCCTCAGACAGAGGATTAACCAAGTGAGCTGTGGTGCCGGTCCCAGGGCCTGGATTTTGAACAACTCCCTAGGAATACAATTAAATTAGTGAATATTTTCAGTTTGCTTAAATAAAATGGGGGGTCTCTAATATTTCTGAATTTGATTTGTTTTTAAAAGTGTTTTACAAAAGTAGAAACCATTACTCCTACTAACTTGTTATTATCTGTCTGCACAGGAACAGCAATACTGTCTAGCAGGACAGGTGTTCATATTTTCATTTCTTCTTCATATAAAATTATCCAGGTGATTCTTCAACTCCAGTTGTGTGGTAGTATTAGTCTCCTTCAAAATTTATTAATTAAAATGTTCAATATTAAAGTTAGAAGAAATAACAATTGGAGTTCTTGTAAATAGAATATGTATTTTAATTTTGAAGATATTCAATAGAACTGACCCTTTACATTTGATTTGTTCCTTTATTTTATTGTTTAACCTTTGTGTCTCATACCAAAACAATTCTCATTCTCACGATGCCGTTACTTGTCTGTCATATTTTCTGTTTCCTATTTATTTTATTGGTATCAGATCATCCTAAAGTTTAGAGCTTTCTTTTCCCCTCTGCTTTACATCCTACATTAAACTTTTACTTCCAGGACTTCTAATTGCATCTAAGTGCTGATAACTATCAATTTTTATCTTTAGTCTAAATTTTCTGTTGAAACCTAGACCTATATCCAAATGACTATTCAATCTCTCCACCTTGGATGTCCAGCAGACATCTCTAAATTAGCACACCTCAGACTAAATCATTGATTCTCACTCTTCCCAGACTCTTGAATTTGTTCTTGCCATAATGTTCTCATATTTCAATGAACAGTGCTACTATTTGTGTACTAAAGTCAAATCCTCGAATCACTCTTCTTTCTGTATCCATATCATATAGAACAACTTCTGTGGGATGCACCTTCAAAATGTTTCGGAATGAGTCTCATCATACTTCTATCACCAGCCAGTGTGGTTGCATCTCCCTGTTTCCCTGCTTCTAGTCTTGGTGATTCCTAACATTCTTTGATCTGTTGCACAGTAGCCAGAGATCCTTTTACTACATCAATCGTATCACGTCATTCTTCTACTCTAAACCTTCAAATGGTTTTCCTTTACATTTCACCCAAAGGGATCCTACCTACCCCATGCCATATGGGATTTTGCCACTGCCTTTTTCTGTTATTTGTGTTCAAAATCTGGGCCTTTGTTACCTATCCCTTATCAACTCTGGGCTTCTTACCATTCTTTAGTGCATCAGCCCTGCCCTTGTCTCTGTTTCCTTTCTCTGTGCCTGATAATCTCTTTGCCAATATCTGGATAGCTGATTTTTCACTTCATTCAGATCTCTGCTCCAATACCTCTTCTTACAAAGCTGGCTTCCTTTGCTCGATGTAGAATAGTATCACTTATATACCTGACTTTATATATGTTATTGATAGTTTTTTAATTTTTTTCTTTTTTGTTCTTTTTTATTGAATGAACTAATTCTAGTCTGAATTTCTAATCTATCTGTTTACAATTTTTCATCACATATACTTCAACCTGATTAGACTATTATATGATCATTGAACATAATATATATGTTCCCTATTCTATATGTTTTCTGTCCCCCTCCTTTTTCACATTGTTCTCATTGTTTGTCTTGTGCTATTAATAATTAAGATGATTCTTGAAAAAAAAAAACTCTACCTAACAAAGTACCCCTCATCTAGACTTGCTTAAGCATTTCCCTTGTGGCATTTGCTCTATTATTCTTACTTTTGAGCAGTCAGTCTGCCTTCTTATTGAGGCTAGGTACTTGACCTTGTTATGTTATGTACACTCCTGCAAGAACACAGATGATCATTAAATCTTTGCTAAATAAAATTCTAATCTTTTTTGTTATGTGAAAATGGTCTATAAAATTAATTTCCTATAAGTCCTGATGATTTTTTGACCTGTATAGGTACAAATTTCAATTAATTTTTATATAATAATTATGTTTACTATAAAACAATAAATCTCCTAAAATACTGAATGTAGGCTATTTTTATTTTAGTTGTTATATTTCAGGGAACCAAGGTACTTTAAAGCAATCTAACTGACCAGTATAATTGAGTTCTCGAACAACATTTGAGTTATAGAGTTTTATATAACAAAGGCCGTTTTGGGATTCCTCCCTCTGCACTGTTCTCTGATTTCCTTAACAGATACTTCAATTATGCTTTGCAGAAAATTATATGTTTACATTAATGGAGGTTTATGAGTCTATGTCTGAGTAGCTTCACTTACTTCCTTCTAAGGGAAATCTTATATCAGCAAATCTTGTTTTTATTTGGAGACAACTGAGACATTTAAGCACAGTGACAAATTTGACCAATAGGATTGCTAGAAATACCAATCCTGCTTAACACATTTAACTAAATCAAATTCTGCTTAGTCTCTGTAGCAATGTAATAATGAGAAAAGTAATGTTTCCAGTATTCTTAAAGGGAAATGTCTAACTTGAGGGAAAACTATCTAAATAGATAAACACATACATGTTTGTTTTAGGAGAGTAGTCTCAGATTTTCCTATTTTCAAATTTCAGAAAATAACTTCCTCTTGCCAGCCACATTGTTAGAAATTATCTTTTTCTTTCCCTCAACCAGAACATAGGACACTACTAGGATTTAGCAAATACACCTTTAGTTTTCTGGCATTCCATATTATAAATGTTCCAAAGATGTTTTAAACATGTGATATAATACTATACTAAGCCATTTCGATAGACTTTTCAATCTACCATCTTTGGAGATAAACCCACTGTTGAGATTTCCGAATAAGTGCTAATTTCTCTACTTGAAGTTCAATGGTCTCTGATAAATTTTGAAAAAAAGAGTATATGTTCTTCTTTTTCCAAAGAACTCTGAACTTTGTTTAAGTTAATCAATTAATCAAACAAAGAAATGAATAAAATTCTGCTCATGGAAATAGATTATTGGAAAAGTACTGAATAATTATGGGGGAATTTGAATCCCTAAAGTCTTAACATTTCAAATTTGCATCTTTTCTTCCTCAGTAGAACATCTGTGAGGCTCCATCCCACTGTAAGATTTATCTCAATCACACAAAACTGAAAGGACAAGTCAACACACCCTGATGTCCCAAGTGTCATCCAGGAAGTTTCTTAGGATGCTTTCTAGCAGGCCCTGCCACAGCTTATTTAACTGCTTATCACCCACCAACCATGGATGTCTCACTCCGGGAAACATACCTATTCATGTTCCTGATATATGCTCTTTAGAAGTATATTTAACATCATTTTGTTAGTGAATTCTCCTAGCTTTTGTTTGTTTGAAAATGTAGTTATTTTACAGTTGTTCTTGAAAGATATGCGAACTTTTGCTTGGCATTCAGTCATTTCTTCTCAATACTTCAAAGGTATCATCCACTTCTGTTCTCATTGTTACTATTGAGATTCCTGCATGCTATTATTTTTTTCAGTGTGATTGCAACTTTTCTTCCGTTAATTTTTTGCTATTTCTCATTTCTGTTATGTTCTTTAATTTCACTATAGTTCATATATTTTAATGTATATGCGTTTCTTTGAGTCTGTTCTATTTGTTTTGCATAAAACTTCATGAATATGTGGATTTATGGTCTATATCATGTTTGAATAATTACAGCTCTTATTTATTCAAAGGTTGAGTCTATATTTTTCTATTTTTACCTCTAGGACTTCAAGTGAAGATACATTAGATGATCTTTTTTTTTTTTCCTCTCTGTATTTTGAACTTTCATTTTATAAATTCTAACCTTTCTATTCAGTCTCTTGAGTAGTTTTAGGTATAATTTTCACTTTACTATTTTGGGGGGGGGGAAGCCATTGTAATCCATAAGCTGTATTTTGGAAATTTATATTCTTTAAATAAAAGCTTTATTAAAAAAAAAAAAGAAAGATTTACATACATGTTTCAGTTCACTTTAGATCAGAGTAATCAGTTTTTACTCCTTGAGTTTTTTTATTTCAACAATTATGCACACATACATATGTCTAGTATTTGCTGATTCTCATCAGAAAGATTATTTTCTTCTGATTCTCTAGGATAAAAGCTTCATATAGCCGATATGTGCATCAGAGTTAGGGCCCAGATGTTAAGGCACTGGTTGAGACACCTTCATTCCACATCAGAATGACTGGGTTAGAGTCCCAGCCTCCAGTCCCTGATTCCAGCTTCATGCTAATTAACACCCTGCTAAACAACAGGTGATGACTCAAGTAGTTGAGTCCTTGAATCAAGTGGTAGACGTGGATTGAGTTCCTGGCTCTGCACTTTGGCCCTGGTCCAACCCAGGACCTTGTAGGCATTTGGGTAGTATAGCAGCAGTTGGGAGTTGTTTTTCTCCACTGATCTGTGTCTCTTGTTCTCTCCCTGCTTCTTAAATTAACTAATTAAAAAAAAAAAAAACTGGGAGCAGAAAGATTTGGTTTTTGCTTCTTTTAAAGCCAGGGAGTATTATCAAGCTGAGATATCAGTGCAATGGCTCCTGTAGATTCTGTTTTATTCTGGTGTTCCCTGGTTCACTTCCCTCATCTTCCCTTAGGCAATCATGATTTTGAAATTTTACCTACCTTTCTCCTATGCTTACTACCCAAACTCAGATTTCAACTTTCCAGTCATTGATTTTTTTGGCCCTTGGAAGTTTGTTTCATTTCCATGTTCTCTACTCAGTTTTATGACAAAATCCATTTTTTTCCAAGTTCTATACTCTATTTCACATCAATAATTCCTTAACCATACAGGCTACAATGGAAGTATTTTTTTTCTTTAATTTTCTAAGTAATTCTTTTATTTAGTAACATTTTTTATTGAGTAGTATTACACTTTACATAATTCTAACACAAAGCTAATTATGAAACAAAAAGAATTTAATGACTCATATAACTGTTTCCAAACCTCCAAATACACTTAGTAACAGTCAAGAATGGCTCCAGGAATGGTTGTAAAATCCTTCTGCCTGCTGTTTCTGGTTTTGCTCCACAATTTATTGCCTTTCTGAATTGCTAATTTTTTTCTGAAATGCTGATTTTGTCTCTAATGCTGCCAAGGAGGGAGTTTCACTCAGCCAATATTTACAACTATTTCACTTTGCTCCACAAAGGGCAACTTGTTCTTTTGGATTTTCTGTAACCCTCCTGTATCCACTCAATAATGTGGGACAATTTCCCCTGACTGGGTCAAAGCACTCTGAGTGATCATTCAGAAACTTTCTTCAGTCTTAGAGCCACTACATGAAGCACTTGTGTTTTGACAAATCTCCTAGGAATTTAATGAAAAGTCTTATTCTTAGTATCTTGATAGTCTTCTTCACTATTTAACAGGAGATCTCTAAAAAATGTTATGAAAACAAAACTCCTACCATTCTGTTGTAATATCATGCTGTAATAAAAAAATTTTCTATGTTTATATTCTTATAAGTGCCATGAAGGTAAAGATTTCTATGTGAGAGTAACTAAGTCTAATTTTGGGTATGAGACAGGAACAGAGAAAGCTTCTCCCATGAACTTTAATTAAAAGTGAGGACTGATGTCCATTAAGAATAAGCCAGATGGGAAGAAAGAAAGTGGAAAAAAGGAAACAAATAGGCGAAGAGAAAAATATGTGAAAAAGGCTTGACTAGCAATGGAGGAAAGAAAATTATAGAAATAGAAACTATGCAATGATCTTATTACATGTTGGTGTTGGGAGTGGTTAGAACTGTGCCAGCTAATAATAAAAGTTTTAATTAAAAAATCTACCATATAAGAGACAAAAGAAATAACCTTTGTGGAAGTAGGATGCATTTTGTTTTACAAGTTGGGTTTTAAATCTAGGAAAAATATGAAACACTTAAGGTATTTAGTTGCAAAAATAAAAAAGAAATCATCTTTGAAATTAAATAAAATTCCAGCTGTAATGGCATAAAAGGAATTTGATTGGAAGTGGGGTTGAGAGTGGATCTAAAAAGATCAGTTTGGAGCTGTGATGTGGTCTAAGTGAGAAAGAGTGGGTGACTGGAGTGTGGGAGTGAGAGTGGAAATGCAGAGAAGGAGATGGCTTCCATATCAAGGCATGGGGCTTGTAGGATCTGGTGACTAATATAATGATGAAGAGTCTGAAATATTAACATCAGTTTCCAATCAAAATGTGATTTTTCATCTTTGATAGATGAAAAAAACACTGTTTTATTAGCACTTCCTTTTCTACATTTTAAAAAAAGTTATTTATTCATTTGAGAGAAAAACATGCAAGAGAGAAAGAGCAACAGACAGACCAAGATATTCTTTCTGCTCTTCACTCCCCAAATGCCCACAACAGCAAGGACTGGGCCAGATGAGAGCCAGGGACCAGGACTTTAGTCAAGCTCTCCAATGTGGATGGCAGACATCCAATACCTGAGCCATCATTACTATCTCCCAGGGTGTGCATTATCAGAAAATTGGCATTGGAAGTGGAGCCAGGTATTGCACCTAGTCCTAACTTCCAGGTCAAATGCTCATTTCTTTTTTCACCATTTTTATCAGGTCTCCATTTTTCCTTCCTCCCTCTTTTCCTCCCTCTCTCCCTCCCCCCTTTCATCCATCCATCCTTCCTTCCTCCCTCCCTCCCTCCCTCCTTCTCCCTCTTTTTTTCTCTGTGCTTGGTGAAACATAATGCATGATTCCTTTTAATAACTTCCAATGCTCACTCCGTTTCATTTGTTTATGCCATCTGAAAAGTCAAACAGGAGATTTCAATATTAGAGCCTTTTGTATATTTACTTCATATAAATGAAAAAGACTAAATTAGTTTTCTTGTCTACCCATTTTTGTCTTCTTGATATGGTGGGTTAATTTAACTTCAAATACATTTGGAATAATTATTGTAGAAATACACATTAAAATTAAGAAGTAATCTCCAATTCAATTTAACTGTGTAGTCTTGAACTGGCAGGCAAATCTCTTTCCCATTTGCTTGACCTAGGAACCTATGCTGATTGCATCTTCTGATTGTCTAAGAATGACTTGAGACCTAATCTGGTTGTAGAGCTGATTTCATTAGTACTTCCAAAGAGGCATGTCCACTTCTACAACTTAAATTCTGTCTTGCAACATTACTAAAATATATTCATGAAGAAATTGTAATACTAGTTTAAAAATTTATTAAAATATAAGTCTTGCATTACAGTTATTCGCCATAAAAACAGTATATCATTAAGCAATAATCAAAACACATCTTACTGCCTTTTATTTTGTGAAAAACAAGATGCACTGGACAATAAAGTAGAAATTTCATTTAGTTTGTTGCCATAAGGAGAATACTGCAGATATGTAGATGAGCATGTACTGGCAGAGTGCTTTCGCCATAGACTTTATAGGGAGGAGTAAACAATTTCCAGGTGGGGTGATTTAAAGTTGTAATTGCTTTACAATCAGGGGAAGTCTGTCTGTCAGTTTAACAGGAAATGTTTTTCTCTGGGTCTAGCTAGTTTCAGGAGGACAAACAGTTCTAACTTTAGAGAACTTTCTTGAGACAAAGGATAAGAATTTGGAAGGTATGTGCTGGTTTGTCCTAGATATAAAAGATGTCTCATGCAAGACTTATGGAAGTGAGTAACCAATTGCACAGTGAGTCTTGTCTGATCTTATGGGAAAATGTGTGTGCGTGCGTGTGTGTGTGTGTGTGTGTGTGTGTGTTAATGGCAAAATCTTTCCTGGATGCCAAAAGGCTGCGAATACTGCAGGAAAAAATGTGGGCATTGATTTCTTAATCTTAACTGTTTTCTGGGAAAATAAGGCTCAGGTAAAGTCAGTATTTGGTATGTGAGTTCCAAATCCCTGACATCAATCAAATTAATGTTATCAATTAGTGCATTTTCATCATCTTTCTAAAGGTAGTGCTTATTCACAAAATTGAGTCACAATTTGAATTTTGGAAGTTTTTGAGTGAATAGAAAAATGTAAACAGATTAATTTAATAAAAACATCTCGTTTTATCTGCTATTTGCAAAAATGTGAAACCATCTGCTTTATGTTTATGGTAGAGGGAAACACCACTAACTTTGGCGTTTTATGTCCTTTGTTTTGTTTTATTTATGGAGCTAAAATTCAAAGTTTTATTAATTTTCTTTGGATTTCTTCCCACCATCTCCTGTTAAACTAGAGCAGTAACTTTATTAGTGGATGATCTTACAGAGAGATTGTTTAAATCTGATCGGTTTATATTATGTTGCTTAAATATGAGTGAATTACTTCAGAGTATTATTGTTTTTATGCTATTTTTGGAAGCTTGACAAAAATCTCATATATTTGTTCAGCAACATTGCATATAAATTTTACGTTCTGTCACACTATGCATGCTCCCAGCCTGTACTGATGAACATCTTTATATTCCAGGGGAAATTTCAAATAAAAACTGCACTTGAGCTTTTTTTTTTCTTTAGTAACTGCTTGTTCATAACCCTAGGCAGGTTGCCAAGCGATAATGTGATTGCTTTACAGTCAGTGGGAAGTAATTCAGTGGCACTTTTCCATTTGTAACGGTTCTCAATGAGAAATGAGGTTGTTAGGTGACAGATGACACAGGATAGCACCAGGAAAAAGACTTAAGAATTCACATCAAATAGCACTGTTTTCTCCACTGAGTCAACTTCTATAATTCTGTTTTAAGATAATTTTAAATTAAAATAAAAGTTGCAAAAAGAAGTAGTTCTGGTGTAACTTTACCATGAGTTTCCCCTAACTATAACATCTTTTCAAAAATTTTGTTTAAGTTATAAGTTAAGTTACTTAACTTAAGTTTCATGTATTTCATATATACTGATTTAGGAACATAGTGGTAATTCCCTCTCTATTCTCCCTCCAGTCCACACTCTAACCCTTCATCCTGCCTCCTCCCCAACCCCACTATTAATTTTTGCAAATATCTACTTTTGGTTTACTTAATGACCATAAAGTTAACCCTACACTAAATAAAAGTTCAACAAATAGTATGAAGAAAATAAACACTGGTCCTTAACAGAAGAGACAAGGGCTGTAAACAATCAACACATCTCAAAATGTCCATTTCACTTCAATACACTACATTTTAGGTATTCTATTTATTGCCTTGGATCAGGGGAAACATATGGTATCTGTTTTTTTGGGACTGGCTTATTTCACTACATATAATGGTTTCCAGTTGCATCCATTTGTTGCAAAAGACAGAATTTCATTTTTTTTAAAGCTGAGTAGCACTCCATAGTGTATATATACCATAATTTCTTTATCTGGTCAACATTTGATAGGCTTCTGGGTGGATTCCATATCTTAGCCATTGTGAATTGAGCTGGAATGAACATGGGGGCACAGATAATTCTTTCATATGCTGATTTCTTTTGGTTTGGGTAACATCCCAGAAGTGGGATGGCTGGGTCATATGGTAGGTCTATATTCAGATTTCTAAGGTGTCTCCACACTTTCTTCCATAGTTTCTGCATCAGTTTAGATTCCCATCAACAGTGGATTAGGGTACCCCCCCCTTCTGCCCTCCCACCTCATATCCTCAGCAGTATTTGTTGTTCATTGATTTCTGTATGAGAGCCATTCCAACAGGGTTGAGGTGAAACTTCATTGTGGTTTTAATTTGCATTTCACTGATGGCTAGTAATTTTGTAAAATTTTTCAAGTGTCTGTTGACCATTTGAATTTCCTCTCTTGATATATGCCTCCCAATTTTTTTTTAAACTGGATTGTTTGTTCTATTGTTGTTGAATTTCTTGAGCTCTTTATAGAGTCTGGATATTAAACCTTTTTAACCATTTATAAGTTATGTAGTTTGCAAATATTTTCTCCCATTCTGTCTTCATTTTGCAGAGTTTTTTTTTTTTAAGTGTAGAAACCTCTCAGTTTGAAGTAATCCCATTTGTCAATTTTGGTATTAATTGCTTGTGCTTCTGGGGTCTTTTCCAAGAAATCTTTGCCTATGCCAATGTCTTGCAGAGTTTCCCCAATGTTCTGTAGAAATGTAATGTTATTGGTTTGTAGATTTAATTCTTTGATCCATTTTGAGTGGATTTTTGTGTAAGGTGTAAGGTAGGGGTCTATTGTCATACTTCTGCACGTGGAGATCCAGTTTTCCCAGGCTGTCTTTGCTCGAGGGATTGATTTCAGCTCTTTTGTCAAAAGTAAATGGGTTGTCAATGCATGGATTGATTTCATCAACAGGCTTTTGTATGAGCATAAGTGTGAACATGCAGTATTAAATTGTAAGTATATGTTAAATCATATAAGAAATTTTCAAATTCTTTTCCAGAGTGGCTGCATCAATATGTTGGTATATTTCTTCTTTTACTTAGGTCATTTTTGAATTCTCTAATCAGTGCTTCATAGTTTGAAGCATATATGTACGTGCTCCATGTTGGGGATATATGGTAACAATATAAATTTTTAATTTTTAAATTCTAATAATTTCTCACTGCAATGTGGAAATACATTTACTTATGTATCTTACATTCTGTGACTGCTAAATTTACCTATTAGTTCTAGAAGGTTTTTTTTTAATGGTTATTTGGAATTTTCATTTTAAAACTTTTTATACTTTATTTGAAGGAGAGAGAGAGAGAGAGAGAGAGAGAGAGAGAGAGAGAGAGACAGATCTTCCATCTTCTGGTTCCTTTGGTTCATTTCCCCTAAATGCCTGCCACAGCCAGGGCGTGGCTGGACTAAATCAAGGAGCCCAGAACTCAATATGGGTTTCCCACACAGGTGGCAGGGACCCAAGTACTTCGGCCATCATCTGTTGTCTCTCAGGGTACATATTAGCAAGAAGCTGAATCAGAAACAGAACAGATGGACTTGAATCAGGCATTCCAATATGGGATGCAGGAATCCCAAGCAACAATTTTTAAAAAATATGTATTTGAAAGGAAGAGTTGTAGAGAGGCAGAGACAAAGGCAGAAGCAGAGAGAAATATCTTTCATCCACTTGTTCATTCCCTAAATGGCCACAGTGGCCAGAGCTGTGCTTATCTGAAGCCAGGAGCTTGGAGAGTCTTCTGGGTCTCCCACGTGGGTGCAGGGGCCCAAAGACCTGGGCAATCTTCCTCTGCTTCCTCAGGCACAACAACAGGGAGCTGGTTTGGAAGTGGAACATCCGGGGCCCAAATTGATGCACACATGGGATGCCAGCACTGCAGATGGTGGCCTTACTCAATGCCACAGCATCTGCTCCCCAAGCAGCATCTTAACAACTGTGTCAAGAGCCCACCCCATTTAAGCTAACTCTATGTTGGATTTTGTATGCATATATTCATGCAATCTATGAGTTGGTACAGTTAATATTTTCTGTTTCCCAATACTTATGCATCCTATTCCATTTTTCTTCTCTTTTTGTATTGTCTAGAGCTTCTAATGACAAATATTTATCATTTTTTGTGGTGAAATATTCAAAATCCTTTATTCTAGCTTTTTGAAAAAATACGGTATGTTTCCATTATCTGTAGTTAGCTTACTATGCATTAAAAACTCAGAACTTCTTTCTCCTAATTTTATTGTATATTTTCAATAGTTGTTCTTTATGAGGTTGAAGAAGTTCCATTCAGTTAGAAGCCTGTTGAGAAGTTTTACATGAATGAGCATTGCATTTTGACAGAAATGCCTTTTCTTCATCAACTGATAGAATCATGTGTCTGTGTTTTCTTCTTGATACTGTGTAATATGGTGAATTATATTCAAATCCTGGCCAGCTTTGCACTCATTGGATGAATTTTCTTGTTCATAGTGCATTTTTTTTATTTATTTCTTGATTCCTTTTGCTACCATGTTTTTGAGGAATTTTGTATTAATACTCTTGAAAGATACTTATTTGAAATTTTTTTTTGATGTTATCTGGTAATGGGTTCAAGTAGTATTGGCTTCATAAAGTGATTTGGCAAGTATCCCTTCATCTTCTATTTTCTGAATGTGATTGTATAGAATTATATAGAATTTCTTCTTCAAATATTTGATAGAATTCGCCTTTGAAAACATCTAGGCTACAGATTATGCTATAAAATTTGTAATTTAATTTTATTATTCTTCTTTTAAATTTTATTAGTATAAAGAGAACAGATTTCATGTATTTCATAGATACAATTCTGAGAAGAAAACCATATTTCCCTCCCTTAATTTTCCCTCCTTATTTTATTTTTCTTCCCTTTAATTTTTGTAATAACATATTTTCAATTTACTTTCTAGTCAGACTTGATGCTACTTTTTCCTAAAGATTTTAAACAAGAGATGCAACTTTGTTGATGAAGACTACTCAAGTTATCTATTTCATCTTTGATATATTTTGTTAGCTATCCTTTTTGATAAATGACCTTTTTCTTCTCCTTCTTGTTCACGTTGGATAGTTTCAATGGATCTATCTTCCAATTAGCTGTTTCCTTTCCCTGTCATGTTCTGCTATTGAATCAATAATATTAGTTGTTTTTATGGTCACTATGATTGTCAATTCTAAAGGTTTAACTTGTTGCTTGTATCTTCCACTTACATGCCAAGACCTCTTATTTTGTTCATTCTATTCAAGAGATTTCCTAATTTCAGAGTATTTTTATATTTATTTAAAAACCATCATCAGATGATTATAACAATACATGTATCTTGTTACTGGTGTCTGTTGGTTTTCTTTTCTAATATGAGTTGATATTGTCTAGTTCTTGAAATTTATGAGTAGCAGGATATATACTTGGAATAATGATAATAATCTTTTAAAAATAATATATGATTATTTCCTATTCATTTCTTCTGTTTTAGCAAGCAAAGGAAATTAGCATATGAAAGCATTATTTCTACTTACATGCTTCGTGAAGCTCAATTCACAATAGCTAAGATATGGATTCAAAACAGAAGTCCCAGAATGGGTATAGAGAATGTGATATATATATATATATATATATATATATATATATATATATATATACACACACACACACACTGGAATCTACTGAGCCATAAGAAAGAAAAAAACCCAGTCTTTTGCCACAAAATAGATGTAACTGGAGACCATCATGCTTAGTGAAATAAACAAGTTCCTAAAAACAAATATCAAATCCTTTCTCTGTTATGTGATAGTTAATATAAAATACCAAAAATTGTATACGAATGAACTGTCATCTTTTGTTTTATTTTTTTTAGACCTTGTTTATGCTCCTCTGGAACACTGGTCTTTCTGGTTAATAGTGCATTGAGCTTATGATCATAGAGTTAATTAAATCTATGATTTGAAAAAATTAAATTTAAAAAAGGCTGGAAGGAGGAGAGATTGATGGAGGGATAGAGGGAAGTATGGTTACCTTCGTAGAATTACATGTGTGAAATACATGAAATCTGTTCTCTTTATAATAAAATTTTTTAAAAAGCAGTGTGAAAGTTCATAATGTATTTCTTGGCTTGTTTTTGTGGATTGTACTTTAAATGTTAATTGCTATTTCAAAAACTTTACAGTTCTATTCTGGTCTGCTCCTTGTATGTGTTTTTCAGGGATTGACCAGTTCTGAAAACTTCTGATTGGCTTCATGCATGATTCATTCTAAAGTCCTCTGATAAGTTTACACCCAGAATCCCTTTCTGTAATTCCCTCCTGTCCCTATGCATGCCCTCCAATACCTTCTAATTGATTGGAATTTTAATGCTTCATCTTTTGCTGTTATTCAGTTAGTGTAGGATTAGCATAGTCAACAGGAATCCACAGTCTATATAGCCCATGGTAAGAAGTTGTTAGTCAACAGTTGAAAAGATCCACTTACCTTTTTTGCTCCAGTGTCACCATGGTGACATTGTTTGCTGGGGCTGCAGTGGACATGGAGGAGAGGATAGCTTCTATTTGTTTTAGCTTACTGTGAGGATAGCTGACACGGTTGTTTCTCTTTTTTAAAAGTTCTACTTATTTGAAAGACAAAGTTACAGACAGAAGGATAGACAGAGAAAGAAAGAAGACAGAGATGGGAGTGCAGGGAAAGAGAGAGAGAGAGAGAGAGAGAGAGAGAGAGAGAGAGAGGAGAGATCTCTGTCCGCTGATTCATTCCCCCAAATGGCCACAACTGCTGGGGCTGGGCTGGGTGGTAGCCAAGAGCCAAGTTTCATTCTGGTCTCCCATGTGTGTGGCAGGGACCCATGCACTAGGCCAATCTTCTGTTGCTTCTGCAGGTTCATTATCAGGGAACTGGATTGGAAGTGGAGCGACCAGGTCATCCTTCTGTCAGTCCATGTCTAGATGGATCATGTTTCTTGGCTGTAATCCCATTGTTTCCTGGGGTTTTCTAGGACATATCTAGGAATGTATAGGAAGCAAAACAAACACACCACAGAGAATTCATTTCCAGGTCATTTCTCATTGTAAAATTTCCTAACCGGTTTGATTTCTTTTATTTTCTTTCAGAGTTCTTTGATTTCTATTTACATTGTCTGAGAATGTTAGTTGTAATTTGCAGGAGGAATAGGTAGAATACACTAACTCCTTTTATTGAAGGGAAAGAGCAACACATAGCCAATTTTAAGGTCACATTTTCAGTCCTGGTCTCCTTTTCTCCTTTTCAGAATTTGCTAAATATGTTCTGAGTGCTCTGTTAGCTCTCTTGGACAGTTATAAAGGAAGTAGAAGCCTTAGCTCTAGTCTTTAAATCCATTACAATCAAGCTCAGCCAAAATATATTTATTGCAAGCTTTCTGTGTGCCAGACACATTTCTGAATTGGGGATACAATTTCATGGTCTAGTTTGGGAACAGACATTTGAACATATAAGCCAATAAAGGGTAAATATTACTTTATGAAATGGTTTAAAAGATGATTAAAACAATGAATTTTTGCTTATACAAAATATCTATATTTGTAAATGTATAATAAGTGTACATATTTGTATATGTTCACGTGCATTAAGGGGAGGTAAAGTAACCATGTGATAACTGAGCTGGTTTTTTAGCATTAGATAGAGGCTAGTTGAAGAATGAGAAAAAGTAAAAATAAAAATTTTCAGACAAGAAGTACACAGACTCCTACAGCTCTCAGTAAGGCCTATATAGGCGTCATTGTCAGATGTATGGGAAGATGAAAAGGTTAAAGAATAGGAGAAATTAAGGAACTGTGTTGTTACTTGGATTTTTTGAGCAGTATTTTAGCTAATAAGAATAGTAATAGAGAAAGGTGAACTATGTGAATTCAGATCCTAACATGTTCGAGAAAAAGTCCTTATGATTTTTTTATGATGGAGACAGTGAAATTTGAGAATTACAATGAACAAGGAATCCATTACCAACAATTGAAATTTTTTATGAAAGAAATATGGAGGTTCTAAAATGAAATACAAATATTATGCCTATATAGTGACATGTTCACTATTGTACATAAAAAGTTGAATAAGAAAGAGAAATGAAAGTTAAGGAGAGTCATGAAAGTAACTAAAAAATAACGTCTAAGTCACTTGGACAGAATGACTCTGAAGTGACATGGCCAACTTTTTTTTTTTTTTAAGATTTATTTATTTGAAAGGCAGAGTTAGAGAGACAGAGAGAGACAGAGAGAGATAGAGAGAGAGACAGAGACAGAGAATGATCCTCCATCTCCTGGTTCTTTCCCCAGAGGTCAGCAATGACCAGAGCTGGGCCAGACCAAAGCCAAGATGGCTTTACCTGCTATGTCACAACAACATGGCCAATTTAAAAAAGTTTTAAAAAGACCTGATAGAGAAAGAAGAAAAATAACCATAAGTGTTTTTATGAAACATAGTCTTTTTAAAATTAAAAACAAGCAAAGCAGTCTTTATTTAATTCTTAAAGGACTTAGAAACTATTTACTAACAATAAAATAATTTATTTCAAAAATGCAATGTTATTTAGATTCTAAGCATATTTGATATCAGACCAACTACTCTTGGAGGAAGGTCTAGATCAACTTTTAAGATCTATTTTCATCTTTTTAAATTTATATAATAAAATTAATTTCAAATATTTGAATTGATTATAAATAAAACAAGTATTAAAGTTAAAATATATGAAAAATTAAAATTTACAATGTCATGATGAAATCACCTACCATTTCCTCATTATACGTAACAATCAAATAAGTCCCTTTAAGTGATATGTTTGTTCCTTAACACTGCTTTGACTGATGATGCATTATGAACATTCAGTTTTAGAAAGATCAGATCCAAGGAGGAAAAACTGGCTACAGCCATACACAATTGACTTACCTCCACATGCTACCTAAAATGTTAGGAGAAAGACAATACATCTTGGAAAGGGGATGGCTTCTTACAGAATTTTGTCGGAAATTTTGTCAACACTATTTGTATTGTGGGTAAAGATGGAGCAGCACCTGCTGTAGTTTGTCAGTCCAAATTTCATGTTGAAACCTAAACCTACCTGTCATGGTATTAACAAGTAGAACATTTTTGGGGCATTATTAAGTCATAAAGTCTCTCCTGTCATGAAAGGATCAGTTTCTTTCTTTTTTTCTTTTCTTTCCTTTCTTTCTTTTTTTTTTCTTTCTTTCTTTCTTTTTTTTTTTTTTTTGACAGGCAGAGTGGACAGTGAGAGAGAGAGACAGAGAGAAAGGTCTTCCTTTACTGTTGGTTCACCCCTCAATGGCCAGTGTTCGGTGCACTGCGGCCTGCACACTGCGCTGATCAGAAGCCAGGAGCCAGGTGCTTCTCCTGGTCTCCCATGCGGGTGCAGGGCCCAAGGACTTGGGCCATCCTCCACTGCACTCCCAGGCCACAGCAGAGAACTGGCCTGGAAGAGGAGCAACTGGGACAGAATCCGGCGCCCTGACTGAGACTAGAACCTGGGGTGCCGGTGCCGCAAGCGGAGGATTAGCCTATTGAGCTGCAGCGCAGGGCAGGATTAGTTTCTTATACAAGCCTATTGGAGACCGAAATCCCTTTTAACTTTCCATTTGCCGTCATGTGTGGATTCCACTGACAGAAGGCATCATTGTGCCTTTATGTGTCACCAAATGTTTCAAGGCCTTCATGTTGGGTTTCCTGCCTCCAGAGCCATGAAAAATTATTTTGTGTTCCTTGTAAACTACTCAGTTCCTAGGATTTATTTTATAGCAGCACAAATGGACTAAGATAGAGCTCTAGTTCAGTGAACTTAGAAGAGAAATAAATCCTGTTGATATAATGGGACTTCATTTAGCTGTAAAAATAAACAACTCGATTAAGAGGGATGTAAACATATAAGAATTTACTCGCTTGACAGAAAAATAAGTATGAAGGCAAATTGCCCTGATCTGTCACTATTACCCAAAGACAGTGACAGGGCCTGGTCTCCTGCTGTCTTCCTGCTCCACCATGCTTAACATGTTATTGTTCTCTTCATATTTAAAATATTTAAAATGGTATTTTATATTCATATTTAAATAGGTTTTTGGCCGGCGCCATGGCTCAACAGGCTAATCCTCCGCCTTGCGGCGCCGGCACACCGGGTTCTAGTCCCGGTCGGGGCGCCGGATTCTGTCCCGGTTGCCCCTCTTCCAGGCCAGCCCTCTGCTCTGGCCCAGGAGTGCAGTGGAGGATGGCCCAGGTGCTTGGGCCCTGCACCCCATGGGGAGACCAGGAAAAGCACCTGGCTCCTGGCTGCTGCCATCGGATGAGCGCGGTGTGCCGGCCGCAGCGCGCCGACCGCGGCGGCCATTGGAGGGTGAACCAACGGCAAAGGAAGACCTTTCTCTCTGTCTCTCTCTCTCTCACTGTCCACTCTGCCTGTAAAAAAAAAAAATAGGTTTTATATTTAATTGTATATTTAATATTTAAATTATATTTAAATATTTTATATTTATATTTAAAATATTTAAAATGGGTATGGGGCCTTTAATCATTGAATTTTCTGTCCGGGCAGAAAATGATGGAAGAATGAAAAAAAGGAAGGCAATCACATGAGGGACATTCAAACCAAAGTTGTCCCTATGAAAATGCTTTCCCAGAATGCCCCCAAGAAGATCCATTGATATGTTGTCCATAGGAGGGAGGTGTGGCACATGACACCTGATGATGATGAAAGTTAGGATTGTGAGAAGGCCAACACTCACAGAATTTTGGAAGAGAAGAGACTGTATGCTTGTCTTTGGATAGAATCAAAGTAAAGATTATGCCCTGGGGGATGCAGACCTGACACTGTCAGGTGATTGATACAGTATGAACCCCTTAGAAGAACAGTAGAGCTAACCTTGGTGCCCGTGAATATTCAATGTCGAATGCACCAGAAAAATATACAAAAATTTGAACATCTTCTGGAATGTGCTTTGTTTCCCTGAGCCTGTCTTGTCAAACAGTCAGTTAATCTTATCTTTTGACCCTTAGTCTGAAACTTCTATTGATTTATTGCTGAGCCTTATCCTTTCCTCTTATTTTTACTGTCTGATTCTTCTCCTTCAGAAATTTGCTCTCTATCCAAAAGAAATTGATCTCTAGTATCTTTCCTCATCTCCTCTAAGATTTTCTTTAGTGATTTGTCTGTTCTTCGTAACGTATTTGGTGACTTTTATCTCTCTCTGTGGCTTTTCTGATTAAGCTGTAATTGTGATCGTCCGTGATTTTTAGGCTGACAGTCAGCTTCACCACTGTAAAGGAAAGAATTTTATTTGTAATATCTCAGAGCAAGACTCCTTGGAACATTCTTTGGGTACATACCCATCTGAGAAAACATGAATGAAATGCCAAAATCCACCATAAAATGTACATAAACACATTTACATTTTCTCTTAGAAAAGAGTATGGAACTTCTCAGCAGAATGAGTGGAAAGCACTAGTAGGATAAAAAAAGAATGTATATTATTTTGCAATATATGGTTCTGTTAGATTTCTTTCTTTATCCTTAAAATGCTACATAATAACTTTCTTCCTTGATAAGGAGACGGGACTTGAAAATTATTTGCTAAAATTTCAGATTAATTCTCAGTTAACAAGTTAATTAAGTATTTCTAAATTTCAAAGGGAAATCCTAGTCTCTATTAAATCAAATCCTTAGAGGCTAACAATCAAATGTAGACCTACATTTAAAGATGATACTGGGGGGAAAAGATGATAATTAGAACTCAGCTAATCATCACTAGGGTGAACAGAACTTTCAAGCAGGGTGAGTGCAGTCATCCCTCAGCATCTACAGAAGAATCTTCAGATACCACATTCTGTCCTTTTATAAAATGGCATAATATTTGCATAAAATATATGCATATCTTAAGTCATCACTAGATTACTTATAAGCAATCTAATGCCTAATACAATGTGAATGCTCTGTAAATTATTGTTGCATTGAATTTTTTATGTAAAAATCAAAAGTCTGGGGTAGAGGTTTGACCTAGTGGTTAAGTTGGTTGTTGAGATTCCTGTATCCTGTGTTATCAGAATGCCTGGGTCTAATTTGTGGCTATGCTCTCAATTCCAGCTTCCTGCTAATGTGCACTTTGGGAGGCAGGAAGTGATGGATCAAGCAGTGGGTCCCTGCCACCCACATGGGAGACTTGAAGTGAGCTCACAGTTTGGCTTATCTAGTCCTTAGCCATTGTGAGCATTTGGGAAGTAGATAGGCTCTTTCTCTCTCTCTCTTGCTTTCTTGGTTGTTGTCACTATGTGTCTTTCTTCCTTTCAAACAAGTAAATATAGGCCAGCGCAGCGGCTCACTAGTCTAATCCTCCGCCTGCAGCACTGGCACCCCAGATTCTAGTCCCAGTCGGGGCGCTGGATTCTGTCCCAGTTGCTCCTCTTCCAGGCCAGTTCTCTGCTGTGGCCTGGGAGTGCAGTGGAGGATGGCCCAAGTCCTTGGGCCCTGCACCCGCATGGGAGACCAGGAGAAGCACCTGGCTCCTGGCTTCGGATCTTTGCAGTGCACCGGCCGCAGCATGCCACCAGAGCAGCCATTGGGGGGTGAACCAACGGAAAAGGAAGACCTTTCTCTCTTTCTCTCTCTCTCACTGTCCACTCTGCCTGTCAAAAAAATTCATAAATGTATAATATGCTTACTCATTTTCCTCTTTTTCTCCTGAGAATATTGAGATACAGATTCGTATTTATTATCTCCGCTATATAACAAGACCTAAAAAAAAGCACGCTACCCATAGATTCTATGTTTGTGAACCTAAGAACCACATATCAAACATACTAAACATGTACACTTTTTATTACTTTCAAAATTTATATTACCATCCTCCACTGCACTCCCTGGCTACAGCAGAGAGGGGCACTGGAAGAGGGGCAACCGGGACAGAATCTGGCGCCTTGACCTGGACTAGAACCCTGGGGTACCAGTGCCGCAGGTGGAGGATTAGCCTATTGAGCCGCAACGCCGGCCTATGAATTATTTTGTAAAATACTGTT
Source organism: Sylvilagus floridanus (assembly GCA_949820135.1). Lineage (NCBI taxonomy): Eukaryota > Metazoa > Chordata > Mammalia > Lagomorpha > Leporidae > Sylvilagus > Sylvilagus floridanus. Next base: position 131,017,312 of record OX463236.1, on the reverse strand, counting down.
TATCTGATTCCGTTGTATGTGTTAGGATATTATGCATTTGTCACCACTCTACCCATAGTCACATTTAGGGCTGTGACTATGATTTAGCAAAAGGTATTCCCTTTAGATTCGGTTCAATGTCATGTCTCTGAGAAGTGTGTGATACTGCAGTCTGATTGAGCAAGTGAGTTTCGGTGATTTTCATTCTGGGCTAGCAATAAATAATAACAGATGATTTATGGCATAAATGAAAGTTGTTAGCAGATGCAGAGGAATAGTAATACCTTTGTTCTGAAAGTAACAGAACCTTCACATTTCTGTAAAGTAATTACTAACAAGCTGTTCCATCTATATTATATAGTTTAATGCTTAGAGTATATCACTGAGGTATGAACTATTTTCTTTATTTTAAGAAAAAGAATATAATTACTAGAAATATTTACATGACTTGTTCAAGATCCCCAGACTTTAAGTATAGCTTAAAATCTCAGCTCTGAGTCTTTTGATCCTGGTTCACTGTGACTTTTATACAACAGTTGCTCCTTTGAACATAAGAGGAAATATTATTTTCGGCTCTAAGACAAAGATGTAAAGCAACTTGGAGTAAAGGCACAATATGATTATCATAAAATCATAAGATAATTTATTCATTTATTTCAATATTTATCATGAATCAGCCATAAACTTTAACCCTAGAACCCAGAAGAAACGCTGGGTGTAGCAAGAAAGTGAAGTAGATATGTGAGATCAATGGCTGAGCAAATGAATGAATGTTAAGTCCACTAAGATGAGACACTCCTCGTAAGGAGACAAGTTAAAGACTTGCTTTCAATAATAAGAGATACATACAAACATATATCAGTAAGAATTATTTAATGTAGCAAATATTTATAATGACAAAAGGGATCATAAAACATCATGCAGTTTAAATTGTTGACAAATATTACAAATTTCAAATCTTTGATTAGCTTGATTAGCTTCCTTATACAGCTCTACATGCCATAGAAATGTAAACCTATTGGATGGCATGCTTTTATATATGTTCATATGATAATGTTACAGGAGTATGTTCTATAAGAAAATTAAGAAGAGGTTAAAATTTTTTTCTACTACAATTGCTCAAAAATTTGAGGGTTTGGATGCAAAAATTTGTGGTTATACATGCAATTCTATTAATTGCTTATAGTGCTGCTGCAGGTTATGCCTGTATCACACAGATGTAGGAATTCTAATAATTTTATTTAAAGCATTTGTCATCAAAAATGCAAAAATATCACAGGTTTGTAATTACACATGCTACTTTATAAATCATATTTTTAGCCAGAAGTAATAATTGCTTTGACTAGGCATATATGGGAACAAATTATGCTTTTTTTTAACAGATAATTCAGAGGTACACGTTTGATTCAGGGCAAATTCTAGACTAAAGATACAATCATATCAGGTATGTTGTAATAGATGAAACTAAGTCCAGTTTTTTGGTGAATTTTTTAAAGTGTTCTCACTGCCACCTTCAGCTATCGATCATTTCTGATAACTCAAGCAGGTTATCTTCATCTTTCTCAGTTTATAAGTCAATCTCAGCTTTTAATTTGCTTCATGGAAGTCCCCAGTGTCTGTGAAACAGGATTTTAAGAAACAAATTAATTTTTTTAAAACAAAGATTCATGTATTTATTTGAAAAGGTTTAGTGAGAGAGGAGGGGGGTGGAGAGAGATCTTCTATCTGCTGGTTAACTCTCTCCAAATGTCTGCAAAAGCCAGGCCAAAGCCTGGAGCCAGAAACTCCCTTCAGGTCTCTCAGGGTGTGCATTAACAGGAAGCACCCAAAATACTTGGTCCAAAACCTGCTGCTTTATAGGGTGCACCTTAGCAGGAAGATCAATAGGAAGTGGGAATAGCCAGAACTCAAACCAGAGTTTAAGATGTGGGATGTGGGCATCCCATGCAGCAGCTTAACCTGCTGTGCCACAGTGCCCACCCCAAGCAGACTTTGAAAGTTAGAGAAGTTTGAAAGTTTGAGGAGTTTTCCAATATATTAAATCCTGATTCTACACATTTTAAAACATGTTTCTCCTCCATTGTTGTGGTTTTACTGAGAAATGCTGAAGGATGCTTTCAAATACCTGCCACTTTTCTCAGTTTGATAAATTTTGGGCCTTTCCCTACCCACTGTTATGCTAGATGGGTCAGCATGGTGAGCAGTTGGAGTTCTTCTAGAAGCCATTCTTACAGCAAGAATGGTAGCAATTATATCACTTTATAGAAGTGATTGAAAACCACATCATTATTTTCCAATAAATGAAAATAAAAGTATTTTCTTCCTTCCTTCCTTCCTTCCTTCCTTCCTTCCTTCCTTCCTTCCTTCCTTCCTTCCTTTCTTCCTTTCTTCTTTTCTGACAGGAGGAGTGGACAGTGAGAGAGAGAGAGAGAGAGAGAGAGAGAGAGGAATGTCCTCCTTTTCCGTTGGTTCACCCCCCAAATGGCTGCTGTGGCCGGCACACTGCACTGATCTGAAGCCAGGAGCCAGGTGCTTCTCCTGGTCTCCCATGCGGGTGCAGGGCCCAAGGACTTGAGCCATCCTCCACTGCACCCCAGGCCACAGCAGAGAGCTGGACTGGAAGAGGAGCAACTGGGACAGAATCCAGCGCCCCAACTGGGACTAGAATCTGGGGTGCCGGTGCCGCAGGCGGAGGATTAGCCTATTGAGCCACGGCGCTGGCCAAAGACCAAAGTATTTTTAACTCTATTGCCACTCACTGGAATCCAAATATGTCTTGTGATCCCCTAACATGACCATACATGAAAGGAAGAGTAATGGAGGAGCAATCACCGTAGACAGAGCTGTTTGTTTGTTTTTTACTCTAAAGGATCTCTATTTAAACTATATATTTTCCTTTCTTTTTTTAAATTTTATTTAAGTTATACAAGTTTCTGTATTTCATATACACAGATTTAGGAACAGAGTGATATTTCTCACCCTATTCTTCCTCCCTCCCATGCTCCAACTCTTCTTCCTCCTTACAATATTTTGCAATTTTCATCATAGAAATCTTTGACATCCTTGGTTAAATTTATTCCAAGTTATTTAATTCTTTTTGTAGCTATTATGAATGGGATTGAACTTAGAAGTTGTGTCTCAGCTGTGGAATTGTCTGTGTTTACAAAAACTGTTGATTTTTCTGTGTAAATTTTGTATACTGCCACTTTACCAAACTATTTTTATGAGTTTCAATAGTCTCTCAGTGGAGTCTTTTGGGTTTCCTATGTATAGAATCATGTCATCTGCAAATAGGGATAGTTTGATTTCCTCCTTTCCAATGTATATCCCTTTGGTTTCTTTTTCTTGCCTAATGGCTCTGACAAGAACTTTCAGGACTATATCGAATAGAAACATTGAGAGTAGTCATTCTTAACTGATTCCATATCTTACTAGGAATGATTCCAACTTTTTCCCTTTCAATTAGGTGGTCATGGTTTTGTCATAAATCTCCTTGATTTTGCTTGTGGACTTTTGTTTTGTATTGCACCACAATTTTGGAAAAAAGCAGAGACAACCAAAATGAGAACAAACAGGCTGTTTGTTCAAAGCATGTTATACAAGTAGCAAAGGATTCTGACACCATCACTTGGATTTGGTGGAGACTGGAAGCAGACAGGAGCACTGGAACTTTTTTGCAGTGGGAAAAAGGGAAGACTTCAGGCACATCTAATGGTGGTTATTGGCCTGGGGATGCTGAAGTTGCTTAAATAGTAGGAAAGAATTCTGTGTAATTGGTTTGGAGATTATTTCCAACTTTCTCTGATTGATTCTGTGGTGAAAGCCAGGACAAAAATTAGGGAAACTGACAGTGTTGACCAAGTCCTGAGCATTCTGGGCTGATTATGGCAGAAGTTTTGGGTTAGAGTTTTATTGTCATACATAGCCTGGAGTATATTGTTTTCTCATGCTAGTTTAATCTTTACATTGTGATAATTAAGACCATGTTTTCCAAGCATTCAGATAATGAACATAACAATTACAGTATCAACATTAATAAAACACAGACATCACCAAAAAAAGATTAAAAATGTTAGTTTAATGACAGATGCAAGGACACATGCAATGGTATTAGAGAGAAAAATAACAACAAAAGTCTTTCCGAGCAATATACAGGGAAGAATCTGGAGTTTTTCATGGTAGAGAAGGAGATAGGAAAATACTCATAAGAATGAAGCTCACAAGACACACATGAGGCAAGAAAGTTTTTCTAAACCAATCAAAAGTGTTTTTAGCTTTGCTCAAATATCAGTGATAAGTTGAAAATATTGTCTCTGAACAGCCTTGGGCATACACCAACAACAAACATGCATTTTCATACTATTGTTTCCTTGATGGCTGCATGCAACTGTGTAAAGTTAGATTAAGTGACCAGAAATTACAACTGAACAATCTCATGGGAAATGAAAGAAAATATTTCAGTAACCTACTTTGGCCTCCTACAGTATAGATCTGATTCTTTCAGATGCTATCTTATTAAACAAAAAATGTTCCTCTCATCTTGTAGGTACTTTGATTTGAAGAATGAAGTCTCAAAGGGGTTCTTAATTCCTTTAGATATTATCATGAGACTTCAGAAAATGTAAAATAAAAAAATTGTGGGTATCTTCTTCAAATACAAATTAGACTTTGCTCCTGTGTCTGCACATTCAGTGGAAAAATCAAATGCAAAATTTGACAGATTTCATTTATTCTGAAATTTTTTTAAGAAGAAATGAGAAGTTCTTACTTGCACACTGAATGGCATATTATCACTGCTGGGGTGGGGCAGTGATTTGCTTGTCTTCCATGTTCATGCTTTCACAGTAATTCGTAAGGTTTCTGGACACATTTAGTTTCTTCTCTTTTTTTTAAGATTTTATTTATTTATTTATTTGGAAGGCAGTGTTACAGACAGTGAGAGGGAGAGATAGAGAGAAAGGTCTTCCTTCTGTTGGTTCACTCCCCAGATGGCCGCCACGGCCAGAGCTGCACTGATCTGAAGTCAGGAGCCAGGCGCTTCTTCCTGGGTCTCCCACATGGGTGCAGGGGCCCAAGGACTTGGGCCATCTTCTACTGCTATCCCAGTCCACAGCAGAGAGCTGGATTGGAAGAGGAGCAGCCGGAACTAGAACCGACATCCATATGGGATGCTGGCGCTGCAGGTGGAGAATTAACCCACTGTGCCATGGTGCTGGCCCCAGGACACACTGAGTTTCACAAAATATAAATGAGAAAGCTATCAAATATTTACTTTACAGACATGGAAGGCAAGTGTCTCCTTAGCATGTGCCTTTAAGATGGCTACTATTGTTACTGCATATAGAAAAATATTAAAATAATGGCTTCCCGCAAAATCCTAATTTTAAAGTGTGGAACAAAAGGAGAAAAAACCTTTCTTTAATATGGAAACATAGTGAGAATGAACATGGATAAAAGGATGATAGTAAAAGACAAATTTGTGTGCTGTTTCCTCAAAATATTTGTTGATCTTTGAAGAGGATGTAAAAAGAATTAGAAAAGGATGACCTGACTGCACCTGAGTTTTGTGCAGTTAAACACAGTTTGTGACAGAAACTCATACAGAGAAGAGGACTTATTTTAGAAATAAGGATGCTCTAGAAGTTTATCACAAGTTTTCCAATGTCTTCCATAAAATTGGCACGTATTTAGAATCTGGCTTCAATTTAACACATTCAAATAACCTCTGTGCTTTATAATGATTTTTTCCAAGAAAGAGATTACTCTATCATAACATCCAATGTGCTTTGAGATGTTAAAAATCATGTAATTTGAAACATGGCTATATAATAAATTTATAGATGATGAACATCTGTGTGACATACAGTTGGACTACCCAGAGATCTGGAGATGCAAAGGAGAAGGACATTTTAGGAGAATCAAAAATGAATCCTGACAAGTTTAAGAGCTGCTTTTGCTAGTAAGTAAAATCCACAATAATCTATGTTCAAACACTCTTGTTGAGAGGAAAGTAACATTGATGTCATTACATTTGAATGATACCAGGAGTCAGTGAAAAGAGCAAGGTGCTAGCCACAGAAATTTCCCTGCTTGTTTGTGTGTGGTTTTACCATAACACAAAATAGCAGAACTATGTCCTCTATGCTGCAGGCAGTCCAGCATATTTTCAATGGAAAAAGAATATTCAATATTCTACTATCTCACAGGACAGAAAGGAGCATATCCAATTTTTAAAAAAATTAAATATTTTAAATATGTATTTATGTTCTAGTTTTAAGCTGTCTTGCATTGAAGTCTATAAAAGCACAAATATTTAGTCAACACAACTTAAATATCTAATAAATGTTTAATAAATGGCTTAAAATAAATGGCTCTATTAGAGAACAGAAAGAAAATTATAAGCCTGTTGTTACATTTTCTTCAAACATATTTTAATCTTAATTTCCTAATTAAGTTAACTATTTGTTTTTGGTCTTTAATTTAAAAAGTTTTTACATTTTATTGATATGGAATATACCTACCAAGAAATTTGAAATGCACATAAATGTATAGATAAATGTGTTTTCCCCCTCTGATCACACTTAGAACCAGCACACAAGTTAAGAACAAAACATTACTAGCACCCCAAAAGACTTCACTTACCATCTTCTTTTTTCCAAAATGGGGAGTAAGAGTATATTGTCTACTATATGATATGATTCAATGAAGCGATATTCACAGTTATATAGCAAATGATATGATATCCACACAATTTTTGTGATCTCTATATTAACTACCATAAATAAGAGAGGATACATAGTATTTGTCTTTTTGTGTCTGGATTATTTCACTTAGCATACATTCAGTTGCACTCATGGAATTGTCAATGTCAAGATATTATTCATTTTTGGGTAATATTCTATTTCCTTTATCCAATAATTACTTCATGGATATCTAGGTTGACTTCCTATCTTAGCTATTATGGATTGAGCTGCTATAAACATGAGAGTACAGATAACTCTTCCATGTAATGATTTTATTTCTTTTGGATATACTTATAGGAGTGGAATACGTGGGTAATATGGTAGGTCTATTTTAAGTTTTTAAGGAATCTCCAAACTGTCTTTCTTAATTTTACATTTTACATTCTTACCAACAGTATATTGTGGTATTTTTTTTCTACATCCTCACTAGAATTTGCTACTCTTTGATTTTTGGATGATAGGCATTCTAATTGGGGTGAGGTGATACCTCATTGAGGTTTTTACTTGCATTTTCCTGATGGCTAGTAATCCTAAGCATCTTTCATGTGTCTGTTGATCATTTGTATTTCATCCTTTGAAAAAATGCCTGTTCATATCCTGGCCCCATTTCTTAACTGGAGTGTTTGCTTTGTCATTGTTGAGTTTCTTAAATTCCTTACATATTCTGGATATTAATTCTTTACCAGGTATATAGCTTGCAAATATTTTCTCCCATTCTGTCAGTTTCCTCTCTACTTTGTTGAGTGCTTCCTTTGCTGTGCAGAATCTTCTTAGTTTGATGTAATTCCATTTGTGTATTTTTGCTTCTATGCCTGAGCTTCTGGAGTCTTATCCAAGAAGTCTTTGCTTAAACCAGTGTCTTTAAGTCTTTCCTTGATGTTTTCATCTAGTTATTTGATGGCTTTAGGTTTTAGGTTTAGGTCCTTTTTCTATTGTGAGTTAATTTTTGAGCGAGGTGTAAGGTAGGGGTCCTAATTCCAGCTTCTCCCTGTGGAGATCCAATTTTCCCAAACACCATTTGTTGAGAAGAGACTGTACTTTAGCCAAGGAGTAATTTTATATTGGTTTTCAAATATTAGTTTGTAGAAGATATGTGGATTACTTTCTGAGGTTTCTGTTCTGTTCCATTTGTCTGCATGTGTACTTTTTTGCAAATACAACTGTCTTGATTATGATAGCCCTGTAATATGTTTTAAAATCTGGTATTGTGATGCCTCCAGTTTTGCTTTTATTGTCTTAAATTGTTTTGCTAGGTCCTTTGTGATTCCATATGAATTTTAGAATTTTTTTCTACATGTGGGAAGAATGTCCTTAGTATTTTGATTGGAATTACATGAATCTGTAAATTCTTTTGGGCATTATGAGCATTTTGATTATATTAATACTTCCAATCCATAAACATAATTTTTCCTTTTTTGTTGTCTTCTACTTCCTTCATTAATGTTTTATAATTTTCATTGTTGAATCTTTCATAAAGAATCTTGATTAAATTTATCCCAAGTTACTTAATTTTTTTGTAGCTGTTATGAACAAGACTGATATTATTTCTTAGCCAGAGCATTAGTGATGCATAAGAAATGCAATAGACCTTTGTGTGTCGATTTCATATCCTGCAAGTTCATCAAATTCTAAGTTCCAATAGTCTCTTAGTGAAGTCTTTTGGTTCCCCTGTATAAAGGATTATGCCATCTGCAAACAGGAATAATTTCACTTCCTCTTTTTTGATTTGTTTCCTTTAGATTTCTTTTTCTTGCTAATGGCTCTGGATAAAACTTCCAGAACTATATTGGATAATAATGGTGAGAGTGGCATCTTTGCCTGGTTCTGGGTCTTAGTGGAAATGCTTCCATCTTTTTTTCCATTCAGTATGATGCTGGCTGTCAGTTTGTAATACATTGCTTTCTCGTGTTATGTTCCTTCTATACCTGATTTTTTAAAAAAAATTATAATGAAAAGATGTCTTTTATCAAATACTTTCTCTCCATATATTGAGACAATCTTTATTTATTTATTTATTTATTTATTTTTTGACAGGCAGAGTGGACAATGAGAGAGAGAGACAGAGAGAAAGGTCTTCCTTTGCCGTTGGTTCACCCTCCAATGGTCACCTCGGCTGGCGCGCTGTGGCCAGCGCACTGCGCTGATCCGATGGCAGGAGCCAGGTGCTTCTCCTGGTCTCCCATGGGGTGCAGGGCCCAAGGACTTGGGCCATTCTCCACTGCACTCCCGGGCCACAGCAGAGAGCTGGCCTGGAAGAGGGGCAACCAGGACAGAATCTGGGCCCCCACCGGGACTAGAACCCGGTGTGCTGGCGCCACAAGGCAGAGGATTAGCCTATTGAGCCACGGCGCTGGCCGAGACAATATTTTTTTATCCTTCATTTTGTTGATCTAGTAAATCACAGTCATTGATTTGCATATGTTGAACCATCTCCAAGTCCTTGGGACAAATCGCTGTTGGTCTGGATGTATGATCTTTTTGTGTGTTGTTGGATTAAATTTGCTAGTGTTTCATGGAGAATTTTCCGTCTATGTTCAGAAGGGACATTAATCTATCATTCTCTTTTTTGTTGTTGCTGTATCCTTCTCTGGGTTGGGAATTAAGGTAATGCTAATCCCATAAACTGAGCTTGAAAAGGTTTCTTCCCTTTGTTTTGAGTAATTTCAGAAGAATTAGTATTAGTTCCTATGTGAAAGTATGATACAGTAATTATTGAAGCCACCCTGTTGTGAAGTTTTTCATTGTTGGGAGACTGTTATTTATTCAGTCTCAGTGTTGGTTATTAGTATATTCAGATTTTCTATGTTTTTATGCCTTAATTTTGGTAAATTATGTTTCTGGAAATCTATCCATTTTTCCATTTTGTTGATATATTGCTGTTTGTAATTTTTCTGATGATTCATTGTATTTCTGTGGTATCATTTGTATCATCTCCCTTTTCATCTCTAATTTTACTAATTTGGGTCTTCCACCATTTCTTGTTTTTTTTGAACCAATGGTTTATAAACTTTTTTTTCAAAAAATAGCTCTTGATTTCATTGATGTTTTGTATTTTTATGATTTATATTTTTGTTTACTTATTCTCTAATTTTATCTTTTTTACTCTGAGAAATTTTGGGTTTGGTTTGTTCCTACTTTTCTAGTTCCTTAAGATGCATTGTAAGATCACCCATTTGATTGCTTTCCATTTTTTTTTTTTTTGATGTAGGTACTTCTTGGTATAAACTTTCTTCTTAATACTTCTTTTTTGCTGTATTGTACAACTTTTGAAATGTTGTATTTTTACTTTCATTCATTTTTGGGGAATTTTTTTATTTCTTTTGATTTCTTCTGTGACTTGTCCCCCTCACCCAGCTCTCTTCATTCAGACCCTATGGTTCAGTCTTCATGTGTTTGTATATTTTCTAGAGTTTCTTTTGTTGCTAACTTCCAGATTCTTTTCATTATGTTCAGAAAAGATAAATTGTATGACATCATTTGTTAAAACAATTTTTGAGACATGCTATGGCCTAGTATTTGGTTTATCCTAGTGACAGTTCCATGCACTGATGAAAAGAAAGTGTATTCATAGCTGACTGATGAAATATTCTGTAGATATCTATTAGGTCCTTTTGGTGTTCACTGCAGATTAGTTCTGTTGTTACTTAGTTGATTTTTCTATTTGATTGATCTGCCCATTGGTGAAAGGGGAGTGTCAAAGTCTCACATTATTATTGTATTGGAGTTTGTGTCTACTTTTAGATTCATGAATGTTTTATAAAACTGGGTACTCTGGCATTAGATACATATGCATTTAATTTAGTCACATGTTCTTGTTGAATTGATCCCTTAATCATCACATAATGACTTGCTTTCTGTCTTTAACAGTTTTTGTCTTAAATACTATTTTGTTTGATATGAATATTGCTACTTCTGTTCATTTTTGATTTTCATCTGCATTGACTATCTTTTACATCCTTCACTTTCAATCTGTGTGTATCTTTATTGGTGAATTAGTTCTCTTACAGGTAACATATCGTAGACCTTGATATATATATATTTTGCCCATTTAGATAGTCTGGCTAGTCTGTATCTTTTTGATGGATAATTTTTTCCACTTACATTCAAGATTATTATTGATAAGTAATGACTTGGTCCTGGCATTTTTGCATGAATGTTGCTATTGTTTGGTTTGAATTTCCTCTATTCTGTTACTAGGAGGTTTTCTGCCTTCACTTTCTTCCATAATACTGAGTGTCTGTCTCTTTTTCTGTGTGTAGTACATCCTTAAGTATCATTTGTAAGGTTGCCTGGGTGGTGACATTCTTTTAATTTTTGCTTGTCTCAAAAGGTCTTTCTTTCCACCTTCATTTATGAATGAGATCTTCTTTGGATAAACTATTCTGGTTTGGCATTTTTTTTTTTCTCTTAAGACTTGGACTAAACGTCTCCATTCTCACATAGCCTTTAGTGTTTCTGTTGTATATCTGAGGCTAATCTTACACAAAATCCCTTAAAAGTTGATCTGGCATTTCTCTTTGCATATTTTAGTATATTCTTTTTATGTTGCAGTATTGAAAGTTTGACTGTAATGTGTCATGGTGAAGATTTTTTTCTGATTATGTCTATTTGGGTTCTATGGGATTCCTTTATTTAGATGTCCATATATGTCTCCAGATTGGTAAACTTTCCTGTATTATTTCACTGAATAAGTTTTCTAAGCCATTACTTATTCTGTAACTTCAGAAACTTCTAAGACTCAGATATTTAGTTGTTTGATGGTATCTATAGATCCTGAAACCTGTTTTCAGTCTTTGAAATTTTTATTCTATCTCCCTGGGATATTTCTAAAGACCTATCTTCTAGATCTGATATTCTTTATTTTGCTTCACCAAGTCTATTGTTAAGACTTCCTACTGTATTTCTTATTTGACTTACTGGGTACTTAATCTGTAACATTTCTTATTTTTCATAAATATCTATATCTCTTTGAAAAATTTCTCATCCATGTCACATATGGATTTCCTTATTTTATGTGTCTCGTTCTCTGTGTTCTTGGGTGATCTGTTAATGATTTTTTTCTAATTGCTTTTCAGACATTTCATCAGTCTCATTTTCTTCACAGTTCAATATTAGTGTATTATAGTGTTCCTTCTGAGGAATCATATTGCCTTTCGTGTTCATGTTTCTTGTATTTCAACATTGATTTTTATGCAACTGGGTGATCACTTGTTTTTATATCCTCTGGAGAATGGACTTGTTTTTTTACTGAATGCTTTGTTCCTGGAAATATGTTTCTTGGCTCAGTGGAGTGCCTAATGTTTACCCTTGAGTTCCAAGAGTCTGGTGGGTAGGGCCAGGGAACTCTGGTGACCATTTGTGGGGATGGCAGGCAAGAGTCCCAAGAAATGCCCTAAATGGCTGTATTGGAGCACCTTTGGCTACTGTCAGTGGGTAGAAATGTTGGAGCCAACCATTATGTTCATAGTCCCAGCCCTTCTCTGTGACAGGTGAATCTGTTGGTTCACTGTGAGAGTGAGCTCACATTGGCATTGTACCTCACCTACCCACACATCCTCATCACCCAGAGCACTGATGCACTTCACTGTATGTCCTCCAGGCCCTCGACAATGTCTGTCCCCAGCATGTAGGGAGCCAGGGAATCCATCCACAACCCAGTTACAATCTATGGCCCTTTCAGTGCCATGACCTCTGCCACAGTCACAGGTTGCAGGGGATTAGCTCTCTACCTTGCAAGTGTCCCTGTTCCCAGTGATTTTCATCAGCAGTGGGATTGCCTGCTGTTCCCTAAGGCTGAGCTGATTTCTTTGTGACTCCACAACAGAAAATTGAGAGTGGTGCTTTGGTCAGGGAAAGGGAGGGTAGCAATGTGGCCTTCCCTCACAGAGTAAAGCAGTTTCCTAGACCATCACCAGATCCCTAGGCTGTACTCTGAGCCAGTGGGAACTGTGGAACTCTTTCTCAGTTAAGGTTGCCAGTATCGGGGTCTTCAGCAGCTTCTTCCCACCTTGCCCTGGCAAGATAAGGCTTCAGAGCTGGCTCTGCAGGTGCCAGAGTGGCTATTGGCATGCAGCCAGTGACTGGATATCTTCTATCTTTTTTTGCTGCATGGAGTCTTTTTCCTGTTCTGTCCATACTCCACTTAAAATTTCTCTAATTCCGTAGGTAGAATTACTGACAGTGAGAGAGAGAGACAGAGAGAAAGGTCTTCCCTCCGCTGGTTCACTCCCCAAATGGCCGCCACAGCTGGCGCTGCACTGATTTGAAGCCAGGAGCCAGGTGCTTCCTCCTGGTCTCCCATGCGGGTGCAGGGCCCAGGCACCTGGGCCATCCTCCACTGCCCTCCCGGGCCACAGCAGAGAGCTGGACTGGAAGAGGAGCAACCAGGATTAGAACCCGGCACCCACATGGGATACCTGCGCCACAGGTGGAGGATTAACCAAGTGAGCCATGGCGCTGGCGCCCCAATTCCAACTCTTAAGTAGCTGTATTGTTAAGCAAAAAATCTATTTTTTGTTTTGATTCATAAATAATTATTTCAAAGCTTTAAAAATATTTGAAAATCTATGTGAAGAATTTGACAGTGTAATTGAGAAAAATGAGCTGACTATATTTAGAGAATCTCAAATTTCTATGCTTTTGAACACATAGTTTGATTAATCTATCTATAAAAATAGAAATCAGAGTAAATCTGGCCTCATAAAAATTATATGTTACCTCAGTGTATTTGTTTGTATGCATGTATATGTTTATATATTTGTTTTTACATAGAAATTATTTTAAATATTATTTTCCTTACTATTATATTCTAACCTTTGAGCATCCAATTTTTATTTTCATACAGTATCTTTTGATAAAAAACTATTATTTTTTTCACCTCACAGAGTGTTTTATTATCTCAGTGTTTATCTTAAGATGCTAAGGATTTTTCTTTGCAGCAAAGTTCTAAAGGAACTATATTTAACATTCCCTAGTGAGTGACTCTGAATTAAACCATTTAAATTATCTATTTTTATCAATATATTTTCATATTGTAAGAATCAAATGGGTTTTCAGAGCCATAAATTGGCAAATTATAAATAATAAATATTTCAGTGTTACAAAATTTTATGGAAAGTTATAATTGCATAATGAACTAAAAAAAAGCTATAGATTTTTTCAAATGTTAATTCATGACAATTAACTATTAATGGCTTAAAATGAGAAATAGTCACTGAATTTATTCTAAAAAATAAAATACAAGTAATTCCAAGATGAGTTTTGAAGAAGTTTTTTACTGGAACTTCGCTCTTGACTAAAGTGCAATACAGGTCAAATTATTCTTTGTAACTTTCTGTCAGCCATCTCAGAGCTCTCATGCCTTTTAGGACCCATAAGCCTTTAAGTAGAGCACACTAAAAAAACAGAGGCAAAAAGGAATGAAGAAACAGAATGGCACTTGCAATCAGAATCCTGGCTTTCAGACAGATCCATGCCTTTTTGACTGGGTGATTTTAGCTGAGTCACTCATTGAGCATCAGCGATATTTTTTTCCTGTGAAATGGTGACAATGTTGCTTAATCCATACCACTTTTTAGAGGAGCAGTTAACATTACGTTTGTGAAAATGTCTAATGTGAATTCTGACAAGTGGATGTCATTTAAGGAATGCTCAGTTTCCAGTCTTTCATTTCTTCATTCGTTATTCATGACACTCTTCTGTGTTTTTGGTCTCCAGAACTCAGTCTGTCTCAGCTTGGCCCTTTATTCATTTCTCCTTTTCTCCAGCACCACTATAATATCTGTCTTGCATGTTTATTTTTCTTATGATGACTGTTCAATTGTAAGAGACTCACTTTAAATATCCCAGTTTCTCTTTTTTTGAAATACACATACATATTATTAGATATTGAAAAATAATAACATTGAATATTTCTGGACTTTTCTGAGCAGTGAATTTAGCGTAGGCTTTTTTTCTACACTCTCTTCCTATTTCTTTTAATAACAATTTCTTTTCATGTTATCAATCAGTTCAATCCAATCTTATGTGGAGAATTGTTTTTCACTGATGCTAGTGACTTATCGTTCTTCAGTCCTGAATAGGTTCTTCATGACATTTCTGTTGAGACCGATGGGATACTTAGGCCCCAGAATGGGCTTCTCATATTTCTTTCAAGGTACTGTTCTTATTTCCCTTCCCAGTCTTCAATGCCCAACCCTTTCTACCATCTCGCTCATTTTTACAGTTGTGTTTTGGGTGAATTATTACCTTGTAGTTGTAAAATGCTTGTATTCTGTCTTAGCATGATCTCTCAATAAAGAATGAAGACTTTTTCTTCATTTTTCCAATTTTTCCTCCTGGAAGCCTCATGCCTTCCAATACTAGGTGTTCTACCTGCACTTTGGACATGTTTTTCTCTTCTATGCAGTTTTCTATGATCCCGCCTAGTGTTAAAATCAGCGTCAGGATATATTGTCCCATAAAGTTTTGTGTTTTTATATCTAGATATAAAATAGCCTTACTAGTTGCCAGCAGGCTCTGATGACAAACCTGTTTGTCTTTTCTGTTGTCACAATTTTCCCCTGAAATAATCGACTTTTGTATCTTCTTTGTTCTAAAGTTCATGTCCTTCAGGATGTTCATTTCTCTTCAATAAATATTTTGGGCCCCATTTTTAATACAATCATGAGTTAGATGGTTGAGACTTAAGAGGAAAACCAAATTAAACACAAAACCAAAATGACAACAAAACCCAGACTTAATCACAAAGGGTTGTCAACCCAATAGGTAATTTATTAGCAGTTAATTTGTATTCCACGTGAAAATCTGCTGGTAAGCACAGAAGGGTGAATAGCCCAGGCTTTTGGAGATATGTGAATGGACTAGAGTTGGCTTGGCAAGGAAGTAGGCAAAAGCTGTTTCAGAAAATGTGCAAATGCATGGCACTGTAAGATGCACGCTGCTTTCAGGATTTCTAAATTATTCCGTGAGCTGCAGATAAAAATACATTTGAGAAGTGTTAGGGAAAAGAGAATGAGATGTTTCTGGGAGCCAAATGTAGAGAATTGACAGTAATAATGTCTATTGAGGGAATATAACTCAAAGAATGTCTGCAGATATTAGTTCATTTATGTTTACGTTACTCAATTCATCTTCGTCCAACCCTTTTGCATCATTCATCTTTCAGGAACAGTGAGATAATCTAATCTATGCTGCAGTATTATTGACTTGTTATGACTAATGTGTTATCTTTCCAAGTACCAATTACTGCATAACTGTATCTTTACAAAAGCCAATGTTTAACACATTCAATAAATGTATTTGTTTTGTAACCCTTTAGGCAGGTATATACGAGGAATTGTTTTAGATATTAAGTTGTCTCCAGTGTTAGAAATAATTTCAGTTCATTTATTTTTTAAAGGTTTATTTTATTTCATGTATTTTAAAGAGTTACAGGGTTGGGAGAGAGAGAGAGAGAGAGAGAGAGAGAGAGAGAGAGAGAAAGAGAATCTGATTCTACTGGTTCACTTCCCACATGAATGCAATGGTCTGGGCTGTGTCAGGCCAAAGCCAGGAGCCAGGAGATTCTTTCAAGTCTCCAATGTTGGTAGCAGTGGCTCAAACACTTGGACCATATACCAATGCTTTTACCAGGCCATTAGCAGGGAACTGAATTGGAAGTAGAGCAGCTGGGAAACCAACTGGTTCCCACGTGTGATGCTGGCGCTGCAAGCAGTGACTACTCACATATCTCGAGGTGAACCCCTCCTGTCAGTTTCTTGCCTGTGAATAAAACATATACTAGAAATTCGGGTCCAGTTTGTAATAAGGTTAATTCATCTTACACTGGTCAGATATACCATTAACAATCAATTGTGCAGTTTAGAAATTCCATATCACACATGAATTTATACAATGATTGGACTTTTAGTTGAATTTATGTAAATGTAATAGTTTATATCTTCTGAGATTTGGTCCTTTTCATGTAAGTCACCAAATTTTTGGTTATAGAGTTATTTGTAGTATTTCTTTATTATGACTTTCTTTTTAAAAGATTTATTTATTTTCTTGAAAGACAGAGTTAGAGAGAGAGAGAGAGAAAGAGAGAGAGAGGTCTTCCATCTTCTGGTTCACTCCCCAGATGGCCACAGTGGCTGGAGCTGACCGATCTGAAGCCAGGAGTTTCTTCTGGGACTCCCACATGGCTGCAGGGGCCCAAGGACTTCAGTGATTTGAGTAAATCTCCTATGGTCCTAGTACTTTCAAAAGTTCAAGCATTTTTAAAAGCTCTATACTTGTGAATAATCAAACCTGTAAAATGTATTAACATTTGTATTCCTATATCCATCTTCAAATTTTTTATTTCATTTTGTGTATTCACCTTTTTTACTTAAGAGAACTCATTTCCACACTGACCTAGGAGGATCTCCCACTGGTGGTCTGGGGTAGTAGTTTCGTAGTGGCCTCAGTTTCATCTTTACCATGTCCTCTAGTGTAGACTGTAAACTTTTTTTTTCCAAATGCTTGCATGCAAAAAGACACCTTTATTTCCAGTTGCACACATGCTCAAAGAGTTCATTTATGACTTATACACATTTACAATATATGCCATAAATTTAATCTTGTTTTTTGCCTTCATTTTTATTTACCTTTTTAGCATATTGGGACCCTTAAAATACAGTGATGGTGCCGGCCTCTGTGAGGCTGAGATTATCCTTGTTTATCAGCTGAACTTTTTAAATTCCTCAATAATTTTTGTATTTTAATATCTAAATAAGAAAATTTGTATTTTAACAATATCAGAATGTCAGAAAAACGAAGTAAATCTTCATAGACTACTGACTATGGAAAGCTATTTAGGAAATAAAGAAGTCTCTCAGAGGTTACTCAGATCACCAGAAAGCTGCCCCTGAGATGGAGCGTGAAATGTATTACCTCTGTTACTGCTCCAGCTAGGACAGAGTCTTCTCAGAATTACTATTATTTGCAATTAGAATGCTTTATATTTTGTGCTTCTTAAAAACTCAGATAATCCATTGACTATTAATTTGTTGCTTTGTGTAAACTATTTCTTAGTGTAAGCCACTAAAATGTAAGAATGCCCCAATTTTGTATCTTGTGTTTTTATTGGATAAGTAAATATCTAGCTGTTGCTCCAATTTGCTTTTAAGTAATAAATCATCTTATTGAGGAAAGCAGAGTGATTTTTTAGAACTAATAACAAACTTTATTATCGTGTATGCATTATGATTTTAAAATGCTCTTAGTTATAGAAAATCTCAATTTTCTCACAATGTTTTGAATTTTTCAATTAAATGAAGGACGATTAGCCTGTTGTGACACTTTTCAAATTCAAAATGATTTTCAACTATTAAATCTTAACAGCTCCATCATGTAAGTACATGTGTGTGATTAAGCAGGCTCATGAATCACCTAGTTTCTGGGAATTTATCAGAATTTATTTTTACCTAAAAATTAAGTTGTTGTAGGAATGAAAGGGAGACATTGCCCAATATAATATCTAATAGAAATTATCAAAACTCTTGAGATATTCATAAGATGTTTGTTTTTCATTATTTTTGTCATTAATAAAAAACAGAAAGTGTTATAAAATTCATTATTTTATAGATATATTTTTATGCTTATAAATTTTCAAAACATGAATTGTGAAAATAGAATTCTGATTGGGAAACTGGATGAATGAATAGTTTCCCATTTCCTTATCATAGTTGTCTGTAGCATTCTGTTCGGTACATGGAAAAAGACAAAAAATTACCATTATAGAGATTACCTGAAGAACAAGAATTATGGTGGTTGATTGAAAAGATTTGTGCATCACTTCGATAAACTCAAAGAGATGCAAATGTATATATTTTATCTTTTAGCTGGATTTATGAAAATTTAAAAGTCTGTTCAAACTGAAAAAAAACAATTTACAAAACTGCATATTTTAGTCCACTTGGAATACTAGCCAATTTCTCCACTTATAAAATCTACAAAAATAGAGTTTTTTAATTTCTGAAATATGTTGTACTTTTTTGCTTGGAAGAATGTGAGAGCAGGAAGATCCCATTATTTGAATAAAACATTGGGAAAAATACTTGGTAACTTTGCTGAAGAGTGCTTCATTTAAAGTACGTTGCATTTTCATGTTCTTGCTGGATGAGTTTATAAAAGAGAATTGTAACTTGAACTAAGTAGACTAGCATGGAATTTAGTATTTTCAAAAATTCTTGGTAAGATCGATCATACGCTGAGAAAGATGTGATCATTTTAACTGAAGTTTTCTCTTTCACACAGTTTTGCTGTTTGCAGATGAACTTGGGGAGCTCCACTTCCACAATGTCTGTGCATAGGTTTTTCAACAAATTGGTGAAAATTATGAAAGTAAACCAACAATTTAAAATAACTGGAAATTACCGTAAAGGCGTACAGAAACAAACATTTATTCAAGAAAACCTACAGATTCTCCAGAAGAGCAGGCAGTGTTTGTGTCACTCTCTGCTCTGCCTGCCTCTGTGCTCAGAATAATAGAAGCTGTTAATATGGGAGGGTACAACTGAGAAGATGGTGCTAACTGTCCTACAGCTCCCAAATACAGCAGACTTACTGGTTTCGGGGAGGGGGAGGGCTAATAGCAAATTACCACAAACTTGGCAGCTTTGAACAGCAGAAATGCATTGGATCACATGATAATGTGCTGAAATCACATTATCAGCAGAGCCACGCAGTCCTCTGAAGAATCACATGGAGAGTGCTTTCCTACTTCTTCCAGCTTCTGGTGGGCTGAGGTATCCCTTTGCTGTGGCCTCCAGTTGGCTTCTTCTTCATGTGTTTCTCTCCTGTGAGCATCACTTATGAGGACACTTATAGGACTTAGGCTCACCCAGATAATCCAGAATACTCTCCTGTCAAGGTTCTTGACTTAATTATGTCTGCTAAGACACTGTTTTACACATTTAAATACCATTCACAGATTCTGAGGATAAGATATGGATATATATTTTGGAGAACCAACATGCAGCCCAGTGCAACCTTCCTCTGAAACCTAAAAATTTATATCTGCCCCATGCACAAAATATATACCCCAACTCAACATCTCTCAATGTTTCAACCTATTAAAGTTTCAACTTTATGTCTAAAATCTTACTGAAATATTATCAGCTCAAAAGTCTCTGTGACATGATCTTAATCATCTAATTCAGATATGGAGGTGACATTGGGTGTGATTTATCCTGGGGCAATGTGAGTTCCCATATGAGGACCCATCAAACAAAGAGAACAATTGTATTCTTCAAAGCTTCAAAGCTGGGACAGGAAATATGATAAAGTTATAAACATTTCCATTCCAAAAGGTAAAACATAGAAGGATTAAGAGTCCCAGGTCCCAGATATGTTTAAGTCCCAATGGTTTCAAAGCCTGGATGTAATCCCCTGTGGCTTAAAGGTGTGCTTTTAGGACCCGTGCTCTGCTGTCTCTTTCTGTACCTGAGAGAGCCCTATTGGTTTGCTACAGCCCCCAGAAGCAGCTCTGTAAGTCT
Source organism: Sylvilagus floridanus (assembly GCA_949820135.1). Taxonomy (NCBI): domain Eukaryota; kingdom Metazoa; phylum Chordata; class Mammalia; order Lagomorpha; family Leporidae; genus Sylvilagus; species Sylvilagus floridanus. Next base: position 130,997,070 of record OX463236.1, on the reverse strand, counting down.
TAGGCCCTGTACTCTTGGTGGCTCATTAGGCTTCTGTCTCTAAGTTCATGACTCTGTTTGGGGCTGTATCTCTATAGGCTTCAGAATCTGTGTATCTGTAGGTCTTGGTGCCTGTGCACAATTCCGCTGTGTCATTCTTCCTTTTTGCTTGAAGCACGAATGTTTGCAGCCAAGTGATAGCATCAGCTTGGTCCCTTCCTATAGAATTTTAGATGTTTGACAACCTTTTCTCTTTATTTCATCCTGTCTATGTCTCTGTCAGTCTGGCAGGCTGATACAATACATTTGAAATCCTGCAAGTCTCCTTTTTATGTCATGGGAATGAACACAGACAAAGAGGTCTTCCATAGATCTTTCTTGGATTTTCCCATCTCTTTTTCTGGCTTCTGCTGTGATGGTTGAGTTGACCTGTGAATTACACACCAAATCTCTTCAAAATGCTTGCCTTGCCACACTTCTGGCTATCCCTTCAGGGTATGCTTTAAATATCATTTGCAGTTTGAAAAGTCTGAGAGTTTTCTTATCAAAAACTGCTTTTTTTTCTTGCTTTATTTTTCTTTTCTCAACTTATCTTATTCTCTCATTTTGCTATAAGCTGCAAGAAGAAGTCTGCTTGGAAGTTTATGATAAGTAATAATAAGAATTTTGTTGGGAGTTTTTCTCATCCAAAGAATATAAGTTCATCACCTTCAACTTCTACCTTTTATGTAACAATAAAAACACAAGGAAGTCATTTTACCTCTTATAATATAACAAAAATCACATTTACTCCAGTTTTCAGTGACATTTTCTTCATTTGCATGGGAGACATTACAAGAAGCACCTTTAATATTCACATATCTACCAATCTTCAGTTTTTTACTATAGTGACAGCTGTTAATAAGGAAAACTATTCCTTTCTTGTTCTTGTTTTGATTTACTCATTGGATATCTGAGGTCAGACATGATCAAAAGCAGTCTTTAATCTGACTTGCAGATGATGTGTAAATGTTAGAGGCCAATGCTACAAAGCAGTAGAAAATTGGCTGTGATTTCACAGAACTGTTGGCAGAGAAAATCTGTTTGAGACGTGTTGATGTTTACTTAGTGTGCTGAATTAGAACAAATCAATTGTGGTAATTTGTGTACAATAAAATTTGTTTGATTGGCCACTACTTAATTCCCCAGGACCTATTTGAGCATAAGTGCTATTTACTAGCAAATTACATGGGGTTTCTCATGGGTTTCCTGTATCTCTGAGCCATGAAAAAATAGTAGCTACTTTACTTTGAGACAACTAAATGGACTTATAATGTTTATTTCTATTTAGGATTTGCAGGAGTGGTCAAATTATAAATAAGGAAATAATATAACATCTTTTCTAAATGGCAGTATTATTTGTATGAGGTTTAAATCCCATTATTTGTGGCAAATTTTGCTATTTCTGTACACAGAAGCAAAACTTTGTGTGTGTGTGTGTGTGTGTGTGTATTTCTGAAGGTGCTTCAAAAAGCTAATGGAAAAATAAAAATAAACTGTAAAAGCTGGGGCCAATATTGTGGCATAGCTGGTAAAGCTGCCACCTGAAATGCCAGCATCTCATATGGACACCAGTTTGAATCCAACTGCCCTGTTTCTGATTCAGCTCCTTGCTAATGTACTTGGAAAAGCAATAGAAGATGGTCCAAGTTCTTGGGATCCCACATCTACATAGGAGACCCAGAGGAAGCTCCTGGATCCTGGCTTTAACATGGCCCGGCCCCGGTCACTGAGGCCATTTGGGGAGTGAAGCTCTCTCTGTCTGCCTTTTCCTCTCTCTCTCTATGATCTCTTATTTTAAATAAACAAAATGTCTTTTTAAAAAATTTTATCTAAGTTATACAAGTTTCATGTATTTAATATATACAGGTTTAGGAACATAGTGATATTACCCACCCTACCCTCCCTTCTGCCCATGCTCCAACCCTTCTTCCTCTTCTCTCTCCATGCATTCTCTTAATTTTTACAAAGATCTACTTTCAGTTTACTTAATGATCATATAGTTAACTTTATACTCAGTAAAAGAGTTCAACAAATAGTATGAAGAAAAGAATCACTGTTCCTCAATAGAAGAGACAAGGGCTATGAAAAATTATCGAATCTCAAAATTCCCATTTCACTCCAATACATTACATTTCAGGTACTCTATTAGTTATCTTGGATCAACAAAAACATGTGATATCTTCCTTTTTGGAACTGGCTTATTTCACTAAATATAATGGTTTCCAGTTGCATCCATCTTGTTGCAAAATACAAGATTTCTTTTCTTTCTTTCTTTTTTTATTTTTATAGCTGATAGTACTCCATGGTGCACATGTACCATAATTTCTTAATTTCTTTATCTGGTCAACAGTTGATGGACATCCAGGTTAATTCTATATCTTATCTATTGTGAATTATGTTGCAATGAATGTAGGGGTACAGGTGACAATTTCAGATGCTGATTTCTTTTGGTTTGGATAAACTCCCAGGAGTGGAATGGCTGGATCATATGGTAGGTTTATATTCACATTTATGAAGTATTTCCATACTGTCTTCTGCAGTGGCTGCAACAGTTTATATTCCCATCAATACTGGATTAGGCTATCTTTTTGTCTACATCCTCACCAGCATTTATTTTTTATGTTACTGTATGAGAACCATTCTAACTGGAAAAAGATTAAACCTCATTGTGGTTTATATTTGTATTCCCCTGATTGTTAGTGATCCTGAGCATTTTTTCAAGCATCTGTTGGCATTTGAATTTCCTCTCTTGAAAAATGCCTGTTCAAGTCCTTTGCCATTTATTAATTGGATTTGTTGTTGTTGTTTTTGTTGAGTTTCTTGAGCTTTTTATAGATTCTGGATGTTAACCCTTTATCCATTGCATAGATTGCAAATATTTTCTCCCATTCTGTCAGTTGCCTCTTCATTTTGCTGAGTGCTTCTTTTGTGGGGTAGAAGCTTCTCAGCTTGATGTAATTGATCCCAAACCTCAATTTTGGTTTTGATTGCCTATCTCGGGGTCTTTATGCCAATGTCTTGCAGTGTTTTCCCAGTGTTCTCTCATGATTTGATGGTATCAGGTCTTAGATTTAGGTCTTTAATCTATTTTTAGTGGATTTTTGTGTAAGGTGTGAGGTAGGGGGCTAGTTTTGTACTTCTGTATGTGGAAATCCAATTTTCCCAACATCATTTGTTGAAGAGACTGTTCTTGCTCCAGGGATTGATTGATTTTTAGTTCCATTGTCAAAATAAGTTGGTTGTGAGTATGTGGATTGATTTCTGGAGTTTCTATTCTGTTCATTTGGCCTACACGTCTGTTTTTGTGACAGTACCAAGCTATTTTAATTGTAACTGCCCTGCATTATGTCTTGAAATCAGGTATTGTGATGCCTCCAGCTTTGTTTTTGTTGTATAATAATGCTTTAGCCATTTGGGGTATCTTGTGTTTCTATATGAATTTTAACATCATTTTTCTAGATATGCAAAGAATATTATTGTTATTTTGTTTTGAGATTATACTGAATCTGTAAATTGCTTTTGTTAGTATGGACATTTTGATGATGTTGATTCTTCCAATCCATGAACATGGAAGATTTTTCTACTTTTTAATGTCTTCTTCTATTTTTTTCTATAGTGTTTTGGAATTTTCATTATAGAGATCTTTGACATCCTTGGTTAAATTTATTCCTAGGTATTTAATACTTTATGGAGTTATAATGAGTGGGACTTAATTTATAAGTTCTTTCTCAACCATGGCATTGTCTGTGTGTACAAAGACTATTGATTTTTGTGTGTTAATTTTATGTCCTACTACCTTACCAAACTGTTTTATGAGTTCCAATAGTCTCTTGCATAGTCTTTTGGATCCTTTATAGATAGATTCATGTCATCTGCAAATAGGGATGGTATAATTTCCTCCTTTCTTGCTAAAACTTCCAGGATTATATTAAATAGCAATCATGAAAGTAGGCATCCTTGTCTGATTCTGGATCTTAAGGAAAACGCTTCCAGCTTTTTCTCATTCAATAGAATGCTGTCTGTGGGTTTGTGATAAATTGCTTTGATTGTGTTCTATACCCAATTTGCTTAAAGGATATTGTATTTTATCAAATGCTTTCTGTGCATCTATCGAAAACCATATGGTTATTGTTCTTTTGATTGTTAATGTGATATATCACATTTGTTGATTTGGGAATGGTGAACCATCCCTGCAAACCAGGGATAAATCCTATTTGTTCTGGTTGAATGATCTTTCTGATGTGTTGTTGGATTTGATTAGCTAATATTTTGTTGAGGATTTTTGCATCTATGTTCATATATTGGCCTATAGTTCTCTTTTTCTGTTGTATCTTTTTCAGGTTTAGGTATTAAGGTAATGCTGGCTTCAGAGAAGGAGCTTGGGAGGATTCCTTCCCTTTCAGTTGTTTTGAATAGCTTGAGAATAATTAGAATTAGCTATTCTTTAAATATCTGATAGAATTCAGTAGAGAAGCCATATGGTCCTGGGCTTTTGTTTTTTGGAAGGGTCTTTATTACTGATTTAGTTTCTGTCTTGATTATTGGTCTGTTCAAGTTTTCTATATTTTTATGACTCAATTTTGGTAGATTGTATGTTCTGGAAATCAATCCATTTCTTCTAGATTTCCCAATTTGTAAAAATTCTTAAAAGACACAAAGAGAGGTACTATGTAATGATTATGGGATCAATTGAACAGGAAGATGTGACTATATTAAATTTATACAAACCAAATTACAGGGTGACTGGCTATTTAAAAGAAATGTTAATGGATCTATAGGATACACAGACTCCAATACAATAGAAATGGGGGACTTCAACACCTCTCTTTCATCAATGGACAGATCAGCTGCACAGAAAATCAGCAAATAATCAGCAGAGCTAATAGACACTATGGACCAAATGGACCTAAGTGATATCTACAAATCTTTTTACCTCATGGTGGCAGAATACACATTCTTCTCAGCAGTTCATGGAACTTTCTCTAGGATAGACCATATACTAAGAAAGATAGCAAGTCTCAGAAATTCAAAAAAAAAAAAAAAAAAGCGGATTCATTCCGTGCATCTTTGACCACAATGGAGTGAAGCAGGAAAGGAAATCAACTATTCAATAATCTCAAGATCATATACAAACACATGTAGACTGAACAACATGTTCCTGAGTGAACACTGGGTCATAGAAGAAATCAAGAGGGAAACAAAAAGAATTCTGGAAATGAATGAAGATGACAATACTTCATACCAAACCTATGGGATACAACAAAAGCAGTGTTAAGAGGGTTTATAGCAATCAATGTCTACATGAGTAAATTGAAAAGGTTCCAAGTAAATGAGCTACCAATACCTCCTAAGGATCTAGAAAAACAACAACAAACCAAACCCCAAATTAGTAAGAGGAAATAAATAAAATTTGAGAAGAAGTAAAATTGAAACAAGCAATACATATATGCGTTTTCATATGAATTTTTTTCTAGATCTATTCTATTTTTGTTGGGATCACATTGAATGTATCAGTTGCTTTTAGTAGTATGAATATTTTCAAGATATTGATTTTGCCAATCCATGAACATGGAAGATTTTTCTCCTTGATTATGTCTTTTTCTATTTCTTTAATGTTCTCTAATTTACGTCATAGATTTTTGACATCCTTACTTAAGTGTATTCCAAGGTATTTGAATTTTTTTGTAGCTATTATATATGGGATTGATCTTAGAAGTTCTGTCTCAGCTGTGGTATTGTCTGTGTATACAAAGGCTATTGATTTTTATGTCTTGATTTTATATCCTGCTACTTTACTAAACTCTTATGAGTTCCAATAGTCTCTTTGTGGAGTCTTTTGGGTTCTCCATTTATAGAATCATGTCATCAGCAAATAGGGATAGTTTGACTTCTTCCTTCCCTTGTATCCCTTTGATTTCTTTCTTTTCTTTCTTTTTTTTTTTTGCCTGACGGCTCTGGCTAAAACTTTGAGGACTGTATTAAATAGCAATGGTGATACTGTGCATCCTTGTCCAGTGTTGGAACTTAATGGGAATACTTCTAATTTTTCTCCATTCAGTAGGATGCTGGAGTTTCTCTTATATACAATTTTAGAATCTTTTATTTATTCTCTACTGTGGAAAGCTTCATTACATGGTCATATCTATTAGGAATTCTATGTGTTTCCTGTACTTGGACATTCCTTTTTTTCTCCAAGTAGGGAAATTTTCAGTAATTATTTAACTAAGTAGACCTTCTAGTCCTGTCTCTCTGCACAGTCAGTCAGGCACTCCTAAGACCCATATGTTGGGTCTTTTGATAGTATCCCAGATATCTCCAACACTGTTTTTAAGTTTTCTAATTTCTTCTTGTTGTTTTTGGTCTGACTTCAAAATTTCCAGAAATTCATGTTTTTGTTTGGATATTCTTTCTTCTGCCTTACCAACTCTGTTAAGACTTTTAAAATTTGATCTATTTAATTCTTCATTTCTAGTGTTTCATTTTAATTTTCTTTAAGATCATCTCAATTTCATGGGAAAATTTTCATTCATATCATTTTTTTAGTTTGTAGATTTGCTTCTTACTGCTTTCAAATAATCTGATGATTAATATTTTTAATTTGATTTCTGGCATTTCTTCAATCTCTTCATCTTTGTATTCTAATATTGAAATATTGTAGTGTTCCTTGGGGGGCTCATGGTGTCTTTCTTATTCTTGTTTCTTGTATTTCTGTCTTTATTTTTAGGCATTTGTAATTTTTTTTTGTCTGATGGCTTTTATCTTTGATCTATGTCTCTGTGGTTTAGTGGGACATCTATACTTTCAGTGAATAACAAGACATGTGTGGTGGGTATAGCCAGGGAGCTCTGTTCAGTGCTCCAGAATGGGGCGAGTATCCAGAGTAATACCCAGGTTGAGTGTGGTAGCTCTCCACTGGTTAACTGGTTGGAGAGAAATGGTCACCTCTGTTGGTGGGACCACCCCTTCTCCTCCAAGATGACGAATACCCAGGTGTCAGTCTCTAGTGTACTGAACACTCATCTGCACCAGTGTATGAACCACACATATGATCTGTGGGGGCAATCCTGTGAGCATGATTCCCTCTGCTATGAGCAGCTTTAGGCAACCAAGAGCTCCGAAAGTGTGGAGAAGCACTCTGTGGTTGCCCAGAACCAGCCACACTCTGCCTCCTCTCTTACAGTCACAGCAATTTTTCAGGATCAACTCCCAGGGCTTTCAGCATTAAGGAGTGTCAGTGGGGCCTCTCCAACCCACTAGCCCATCCTCTCTGCAAGGAAACTAGGATGGTCCCAGAGCTGCCATCTATGTCTGCCCCAGTCCACTGGATCAAGTATTGTCCCCCCATCCAGATTCAATGTCAGTGAAGAATGCAGGTTTTTCCCTTTTGTTAGATCTAAGTTCTCAGGCGTGCAAAATACCTGCCCGCCACAGCCCTGCTCATTTCACAATTGTGCTGTGTACATATGGGAGCCCCACAGGTGGCACTTTCTTTCCATAGGGATGGTTCCCTCTCCCCTCCAATTATCTGATGGGTGCAACTGGTGCAGTGGTGGAGGTCTCCCTCAGTTTTTCTGGAACTGCTGTAGTTGCCCTCACAGACTGGCTGGAGGGCAATCCCAGTAATTGCTGTGTGTGCACAGGAGTTTGCGTGGCTGCTACCTGCCTGTGTCTAAAAATGGTGCCAGTCCTCCCACCGCTGTTTGCACATCTCTGTTGTGGCAAGGAGAGGGGAAGGAAACAGACAAGACAACTTCTTTTTTCCTTCCTCTGGGAGAGCGGTTGCTTTGCTGTCCTGGTGGATCTGGGTGGGACTTTAAAAGATGCAGTTTTCACTAAGCTGTCCCACTCACTACATCAGCAGCGCTGTGGGCCTCTGGAGTTTACTCTAACCTAGTTTGCTGGGGCGGGTGCCTTCCTCCCTGGATCTAAGCACATGGGTCTTTTGCTGTGTGTCTGCCTTTTTATCATGAGCCATTTCTACTGCTTTTGCCAGCTCTCCCACTGCAGGTCCCCTGCAGCTTTATCCTGAGAGTGTACTTTATCCCCCCTTTTTTAGATATTAATTTTGCCTAGCTTAAATCAGACCGTCCTGTCATTATTCCATCATATTGGAACCTTTTCTAAGTATTTTTAAAAATCTTCTTTCCATGTGAATTTTCACTGACTTTCTATGCAATTTTCACGGCAGGGAGCATACTGTTTTCTAAGAACAGAGCATAATTATTTACCTGTTGGTCAAAGATTCTTATTACTGCTCCTTCTCCTGCTGGTTCTTCTGACCTACCAGTGACTGCACATGAGCGCTAGGAATAATCAGGCTAATGAGAGAGGTAAGGTAGTGCCTCTGAGCCTAGTCAGCCAAGACAGCATGGGTAGAGTTAAAGAGCAAGAGGAGAACGGAAGTGGAATTGGACTTCACTGCATAGACTGATATGAAGAATGGGATATTCAGGTAAAGAAATTGAGCAGTGTAGTGCAAGATCTTGTAACCCCCATTTCTGATTCTTATCCCACTTAATGTTGGGGAGTTTGGCTGCATGAGTGAAGTCTGCTGGTGAGATATGTGGAGCGTTATGGATATCAAGCAAATGAATGCAATCCAAACAGAATGTTACAAAGGAGGACATACGTGTAACTTTCCTCTCTTACTCATAACACTACACGTTGTATTCAAGTCTGGAAAGGGTGATAGAACCAAGCATAGTATATTTAGTCTTCCCTTCAATTTGTTCATTTGCATATTTGGAGATAAAGAGATAATTGCCAAGCTTAGGGCTTTGGCTCTAGTTCCTGCTGGGTTAGAGTAGGCAAACAGAGCTTGTTTGCACATTTAAGAACTTTATTCAGTAGAGAAAGTGCATGTGCTATTAGAATATGATATAAAGACATTAATAATCAAGTTAACTACCAACCAAGTTAAAAGAAGCCTCACTGTGCACAGACAAGGTGCAATGTGTAGATAAAAGCTGCTGGTTAGACGATAGTACGTGCTGCAGCTCTGTCTGTTGTTCAACTATTCCTGCAATAGACACCATAGATCATAGCAAAAGTATTTAAGAAGTCATATGTTTTCTAAATATTAATTCACCTGTCAGATATGTGTGAGTATTTATTTATAAAAGAGGTAATATAACTCATTGTTATTGATCTTTTTGTTTTTGATGGTGCTTTATAGCTGGTAGTGTCTGCAAATTGTATAAAAAAACCTGTTATTGTATGTTCTTAAACAAATTATATCTAAAATGACACAGCGACCCTATAATAGATTTCAGAAAAATCAAATAGGCAGGCACAAATACTTCTATGCGCAATATCTGGTTGTCCATAGACTCCTTTATCTGATTCTGCATCCATGACGAGCATGACTGCCTTAGAAGGTTTGGATTTTCTGATTTGCCAGTCCAGGTACTAGCATCTTTGTACAAAAATTTTATGCATCTCATGATTGATATTTTATTTCACAAAGTAAAGATAAAGCACTGGTCAGAGAATTATTAGCTAAAATGAATCAATTTAACAAGCATTTATATTAATCTAAAATATGTAAACTGTTCATAAAATTGATAATACAGTGTTATTATTTAAAGGGTTGCCAAACTTTGGACTTTAACCCTTTGCTTGCAGTTGTGCAGTAATCCAGCTGATATTCACAAGGCTCATTTGGAGTAAACAGTATAGATGCTCTTACATCTAGTTTCTAAATGAAAACATTTAGTGTTCAAAAACTCATGAGATTTCATCTAGTGATCAGTGATTACATGGGAAAACAGAGATCTTTCTGAATCTTAGAATATAATTGCTTTGTAAATTACTGTTTGCTTTTCCTCCTTTTCATGCTTCTGCTGATCTATGCCATTATAAAATGAAATCCATTATTTCTCAACACAAAAATGCAAATTTATTTTCTAAAAGCCTGATTTAACTGGAAGTACAAGTATATTTAGACCAAACCAAAAGGAAAAAACTGAAATATTTGGAGATTCACTAGTATTTATCAGTTTTCCTTTACTTAAAAAAAAATTGAACAAGTAAAATCTAAAATGGCATTTTGTAACCTTGAAAATATTTTTCTCATTTGTATTTCTGTTGATAGAAGTTTTCAAGTTGATATACTCATTGTGTTTTAAATTAAAAAAAAAAGTTTAAATTTGGGTTAATTTTGGCTGTGTATACCTTTGAAGCCTGGTTTTATACACTTCATTTTTGGTTTGTTTTACAGATTTCTAGCAACAATTGGCCTATATATTAAGAATAAGGTAAGGTGCATTTCTATAAAAACTAAATTTCAATTCAATGAATATATTTGTTTTAGTATTATGTATTTTTTATTTGCGAGATAGAGTTACAGACAGAGAAAGGGAGAGACAGAGAGAAAGTCTTCCATCTGCTGGTTCACTTCCTCAATGGCCAGAGCTGGCCCTAATATAAGCCAGGAGTCGGGAGTTTCTCCCAAGTCTCCCAGACGGAAGCAGGGGCTCAAGTAAGCAGTGGGCCAACTTCCACTGCTTTCCCAGGCCGTAGCAGAGAGCTGGATCTGAAGAGGTGCAGCCAAGACATGAACCGGTGCTCATATGGGATACCACTGCTGTAGGTGGAGACTTAACTTACCATGTCACAGTGAATATACTTCTTTACATTGCATAACTACATTTGAATTGAACAGGGAGCTTCACATAGTTTCATTAATATTATCTAGAAACTTCCTGAATATTTTATATGTGGATCTCTTAAAAATTTATTATGATTTGTAAAGGAATAAGTTTCATGCAACAGTCAAAAATACAAGAAGCAAGTCTGAATTAAAATATGATAATGTAATTATGCAATTTCTAGACAAATTATTTCATGATGACTTTGTACATCATGGAGAATAAGTGAGACCATCTGAGGAGTTAAAATTCTGCTCTCTTCATATATAGGTATCTTAAAATAATAAATTGATTTTAAATGTGTGTGTGTGTGTGTGTGTGGTGCACTTGTTTATATTGCCAACACTATTCATATAAATGGCATTTTTGGTGACCATCATTCCCGGAATTAATTTTAATTTTGTATACATTTCCTTTATCAGAACTCTACCAGATGTCATTCCACATGGTACTGACTGGTGCTTATTCTCAAGTGAAGAGCACACAAAAGGGGATCTCAGTGTATCTTCATTTATCATTATTTGTACTATAAATCTGCTGATGGGAAAAAAAAAACTTTCTTAGTTTTGAATATTTTGAAATGTCTCTAGTTTTATGCTTCAAATATAATTTCCTAGAACATAGAGTTATTAGCTGATGGTTGCTCTGTGTGAAAGACTTCACAATACTGTCCCATAGTTCCACAGGCTTTCTTAATCATTTTCTAATCTTTCCTTATTCATACTCTGTAGTTTGTAACACTACTATTGAGCTATTATCAAATTTTACTTTTGTTATCTACAATTCACTGTTAAGTTCTCTGGTTATTTTTCATGTTTTAAAAATTCTTTTATTTGTTATTTTATGTAGTTATATATATGTATATACACACACACACACACACACACACACACATATATATACACATACATATACTTTCTCTATTTGTTCACCCATGGCAATGTATTCTGTTTTGTTTCTAGAGAATAGTAAAAATTGCCTTAAAAATCTTTATCTAGTATTACAGAATCTGAAACTTTTTTCTCTTAGGTATGGACTACACATATACTTTCTCTATTTGTTCATCCATGGCAATGTATTCTGTTTTGTTTCTAGAGAATAGTAAAAATTGCCTTAAAAATCTTTATCTAGTATTACAGAATCTGAAACTTTTTTCTCTTAGGTATGGACTACACTTCTGTATTTTTTTTTTGTATGTCTTGTAGTTTTACTTGCATGCTGGAATGTGGATATCAGATGCTGGAGATACAATATATTCTATTATTTTCCTTTGAAGAGTATTCATTTATTTACTTATTTACTTGTTTTTATTTTTAAGAAATGATTAACCTGGCTGACTCTAACCTCCAAATTTTATTTTCCTACTGTAGAGGTTATTGAAATCTCTATTCAATGAATTCAGTCACAGGCCACTTGTAGACTATTCTACCTTCACATGGTTTAGCGAGCCAGCAACATGTGCATAGTTTAGACCCATAATTTGGGGACTTTCCTTGCTGTTTTTATGAATTTCTTGCCTTACTTTTTCATTGCTATGAGGCTCTAGACTGTCTTTTGGCTGTGCTATCTAATAATGCTGTATACTCCTTATTTGGGTTTCAGCTGTTCTGTGTATCACTGACTGTAGTTATGTTCAGGTGAAGAGCACACAAAAGGGGATCTCACTCAATAGTGTTCGCTTTTTCCAAATACAAATCCCACTATATTGCTGTATGATTTGGTCACTCTCCAGTGTTTCCAAGTCATTGCTGCAATATTTTGCCTAGTGCTTATAACTCTTACCTTTGGGGAGACTGGTGCAATAATAGTAGCTCTGCTATGATGACTTGAAGTAGAAACTCAATTCAAATAAGCTAACAATCTCTTTGTTATCTGCCAAACATTTATGAACAATGATTTTCATTGATGCGACTCACAGAATTTTAATCTCATTCTCTTAACGGTTGTTATTCACTGATAAGCAAAGGAGATTGAGGAGAAGAATAGAGTGGAATTAGTTATTTTGCATGGATATCAAGAGGAAATGATGTTATACACGGCTACTGTTAAAGATGAAGCAGCTTCCATAGTAGGATAAAACAAGTAAATGGACAAACACATTAGTTATTTAAGCGGAGTGGATATGATGTATACAAAATATTATACTCCAAGAAAATATCTATTTTGGAATAAAAGTACTCAAATTTCATGTGAGTTTTTATTTTCATTAATATAGAATTTTCATACATCAGGGATATAATTTTTAGAGTACAAGGTGAAATATTCAGCATTTTTTCTTAAAAAGTTTCCCTTCCAATAGCTGTGTTGATTTACATTTTACAATCAGATTATATTTTTATAATTGGTCAAAACATTTTGCACAAATACCCTAAGAAAAAATAATTCGCCATGACTTTTTAACCCTATTAGCAAAACTTTCAAGTTCAGGTATCATATTTTATTAAGGGTCAGTTTTATGCAATTGGATGGGAATGTGGCCTTACACTGTTTTTGCCTCAGGAAACTTCATTCAGCTAAACTTGTGAATTTGAGTTTAACAGTGTGAGGGTAGAGGTAATTTATTTGTGATAAAATCTAAGAAAATGAGTTTTGTTCAATAATTAATGTAATGTGCTTGAGAACAACATAGCAAATGTTTTGTATTCTATATACTTTACCATACCCCACAACACTTATAATTGAAAATGAATGGGTATAGCATGGAGATTGAGTGGACTGGGCTTTGGTGCTAATTTATGTGAAGCAATCAATGCGCAAAGTGGAAAAAAGCTAAAAGGGCCTAAAAGTCATTCCCAGGATATGTTCCTAAGGCAGGGTAGCCTGCCCAATTTCTTTGGCAAAAGATGCAAGCACTGTGTATCATATACACTCCTTTAACAAAGACTGTAACATATGCTTTGTTGACATACTAAAAGGTTCTGAGAGTACTGAGTAAAGAAAATATATTTCCTGGCATTTAATCCAAGTTTTCTGAAAGTATTTGACTGCAAATCTCATTTTCACACATGAGAGAGTAATAGAGTAAAAGTCCAGGTGAAGTCTCGTAAGAAAAAAAAAAAAGAGCAAAAGCTGGTTGTTCAATGTGTTAATAAGACCTGACACCTATGATTAGGTATAGCACCTGAGAAAAATCCTATTCTGTAAAGCTGAATAGCTTAAACTTTGAAAAAAAATAGTTTTTTTTTAAAAATTTGAATGTTTCTGAACACTTGATCTATGAAAACTCACTTTAGGCATATAAAAGAAAAGGAAGATTCCAAACTAAACCACCCTAGATTTGATAATATTAGTAAGGAAAACAGTACTCTAAATATGGGTCTTTCTTCTTCTCAGTCTCTGTGGGTGGCTTTTTGTGTCTTCATAAGTGTTTGGCCTACAAAAGAGACATCACTTGTTAGGTGCAAGCTGTGAATTAATTTACAATCAATTCCCACTGGGAATCAGTGGATAGTTATGGATATTGGATGTTAACTGCTTGGATAGGATTCTCAAAAGTTCTTTTAGGGCCTTCTAATGGGCTTACAGTTTATTTTAGGAAACATCACTCAGATACTACCTTTTTTATCCTTGTTGGTTAACTCATTTAACCATTCTGATTTCTACAGATTTAAAGATCCCTTAATTTCAGAGATGAGTCCATTATCTGAGTAGTTCTAAATGCAGTCTAATGGTACTCTTAATATTTGCTTCTTCATCATGATGTTGTTGCAAATGCGAGGGCTGTGGCCCATAATTCTCTTTATTCCCTATTTACTCTGGTAAATGTTCAAAAGAACTCAGCTCTTACTCCATTTCTTCAGTAAATCATTTTTCAACACCTAACCTAATTGAGTAAATCGATCACTCCGTGTTGCTTCCTTAGTATATTCTTTTTTTTAAAGATTTTATTTATTTATTTGAAATGTAAAGTTACAGACAGAGATAGGAAGAGACAGAGAGAAATGTCTTCTATCTGCTGGTTCGCTCTCAAAATGGCCACAACACCTGGAGCTGGGCTGATCGGAAGCCAGGAGCCAGAGCTTCTTCTAGGTCTCCCACACCAATGCAGTGGCCTAAGCACTTGGGTCATCTTTCACTGCTTTCCTAGACCATAAGCAGAGAGCTGGATTGGAAGAGGAGCAGCCTGGACATGAACTGGTGCCTATACGGGATTCCAGCATTGCAAGCAGAGGCTTAGCCTGCTACACCACAGCACCGGCCCCACATACATCCTTTATTTACTGATGTTGTGTTACGGCTGTTCATACATTGTGACATTCTTGTGAATGAGGTTTTGATGTCTCTTTGGTCCATTTTTAGGTACATGTTGACTATGTCCAACACATAGTAGCACTGAAATAAGCACGGGAGTACTTTTATTTGTTTTGTTTTTGGTTTTATTATCTCACTCTAGTCCAGGTACAAGCTGTTAGACTGTATGTTCCCATTCTATTTGTTTTTATTATTTTTCTTAAGAGTTCTTTTATTTGTTTATTTGAGAGCAGAGAGAAACACACACAAGGAGACAGACAAAGAGAGAGTTCCCATCTACTGGTTCACTCCTCAAATGCCTATACCAGTGATGACATGGCCAAACTAAAGTTTAGAGCCAGGAATTCAATCCAGTCTCATTCGTGAGTGGCAGGGGCCCAGCTACCTGGGCCATCTCCTGCTCCCTCCCAGAGTGTATGTTGCCAAGATGGTAGAGACAGGAACACAGCTGAACCTTGAGCCTAGGCATTCCACATATCCCAAGAGGTAACTTAATTTCTACGCCAAATATCTGTCTCCAGATCCCTCCTTAAAGTCGCAGTCCTACAACTGTTCCTTGGGAGAACATTAAAAATCTTGGCTTCTGTTTAAAGAGAAAAGACTACATGAGAAGAAATCATAGAATGATTGCTATGGGAAGGCATTGAACTAATAGGAAAAATTATAAAATTATAAAAGAAATTATAAAATGAGACTTCCTGGGCTGCAAAATTAAGTACCACAGACTGGGTGGCTTAACAGAAATGTATTGTCTTGCAATTCAGGAAGAGGCTCAAGATCAAGGAGCTGGCAAATTCAGTTTTGACTGAGTCCTCTCTGGCTCACAGAAGGCTACCATCTCCACGTGTGCTCGCATGGGCTCCTTGGTATTCTCAGAAGGACATCCATCTTATCAGAGCTCGACCCTCCTTTACATCATCTCTTAGCCTTGGCGACTTCCTCAGAATCCCTGTTCTTAAATATGCCCACACCGGGCATTCAGACTTCAATCTATGAATTTTGTAGGCACACAAACATTCAGTCTTTTTTTTTTTTTTTTTTTGACAGGCAGAGTGGACAGTGAGAGAGAGAGACAGAGAGAAAGGTCTTCCTTTGCCGTTGGTTCACCCTCCAATGGCTGCCGCAGACGGCGCGCTGCGGCCGACGCACTGCGCTCATCAGATGGCAGGAGCAAGGTGCTAGGTGCTTATCCTGGTCTCCCATGCGGGTGCAGGGCCCAAGCACTTGGGCCATCCTCCACTGCACTCCTGGGCCACAGCAGAGGGCTGGCCTGGAAGAGGGGCAACCGGGACAGAATCCGGCGCCCCGACTGGGACTAGAACCCGGTGTGCCGGCGCCGCAAGGCGGAGGATTAGCCTGTTGAGCCATGGCGCCGGCCCAAACATTCAGTCTTTAGCACATCATTTTTTTTGGATGTTTCCAACCTATATATTTTTTTTAATTAAATACAGGCTTGAGAACAAAAGCATGTAATTAATTTAATGAACATTAAAAACTTTATTTCTCTAATTTTTTGATAACTTTTAGGCATGACATTTACAACTTGAGATATTTTTTTCTGGTTATTAGTTATTTGTTATTTAAATTTCCTCTGGAATAGAATGTCATAGTTCCTTAGGAAGATAAATTCGCTGGGTATTAGTCTCCATCAATTCCAGGAGAACTGCTGCCTGGCACAGAGGGATTAGGAACAGCCAGCTGTCACCTTATAAGCAGCCCTGCATACCCACCAAGCTCTCCACCTGTGGAAATTGCCTTTGAGATGGCAAGGAAATTAAAATGGATGAGAAACATCAATACTCATTGCTCATGCCAATGGTCATTTCCCTTTCATTGTCATTTGCAGAAATGTCATAAACAGCCCCTGTATTGCAATTTTGTTCATGAATTGAGGCAACCAAAGGGTTTTGTTGGTGGTGTTGTTACCATAGCCCCCTACAGAGTGGAAAGAGTTCCTAAGGCAGATTCTTGATTCTTTGAGGTAATTTTATCTGTGGTATGTTCAGAAATCCTTTTAAGGAGGAAGAATTGGTGTCAGCAGATTGCTTCAATGTGATAGAAGTGACTGAAGTTTACAAGGTGTTTGGCATTGAGTAGGTAAGCAGCCAGCACTGCTGTCAATCTCTTGCATACTTGGGGGATGTGAAAGTAAACAAAACAATAGTTTATAGAAAGCAAATCCTGATACTGAATCTTTTTAATGCTTACGAAATTCTGTCGAGTTGAGCAAATACCATTATTAAAAGTGTCTAATCTCACTCTCTGGGACCTACTCTTATTTTAGCACCACCCTTATTTATCAAGATTGATACATGTGAGAGTAACTGAATGTCTGGTCTTGGACTTAAAATAATAAAAAAAGAAACTCACAATAAATAATTGACATTAAATTAGATAACCAAGAACATCTTAGTAATATTTTAAATAAATTTTGAAATTTGGTGAAGTCACACTGTCTCTGAATTTGGGTGCATCTGATGGTTTGGAATTTTGTGTTGATTTAATTCTGTGTGACTTAATTAGTGTTTACATATTTATTTGTTTATTTGAAAGTAAGAACTACAGAGAGAGAAGGAGAAACAAAGATCTTACATCGGCCGTTTCACTCCCCAGATGGCTGCAGTGGTCAGCCGAAGCCAGGAGCCAGAAGGTCTCCCAAGCACTTGGTTCATCTTTCTCTGCTTTTCCCAGGCCATTAGCAGGGAGCTGATTGGGAAGTGCAGCAGCTGGGACATGAACTGGCACCATAGGGGATGCCAGCATCACAGGCGGCGGCTTTACCCATTACACCACACGGCAACCCTTGACTGTTACCAAGAACGGTTTTTAATATTTTTTTTAAAATCATGAAATTAGTCAACCAAAGAATAACTATAGTTTAACAGCATTTTAATGATGTCAGACTTATGTACCACTCATTTTTAACTAAGTAATTCATAAATGAGAGAAGCTTCTGAGATTGATTCAAAAGAACAGGGTTAAGCAGATTTTGTGAAAACTATATAAATGTCTGTTGAGGAAAGTTAATACACGTTTTGATGTCTCACTCTGCTCTCTACATCTGAAATTTTAAGGGCAGATTGAACTATAAAGCATACTAGGTTTAGGATAAAAAGATCAGAGTTCTAGGCTCAATTCTTTCAGTGACACATTTCACATTTAAGGTGAGTGTGAAAACGCCTATTCTATGTAGTTGCCACAGGGGACTATTAATGCCACATGAAACTATATGTGCAGAACAGAGAAAATTAAAAAGAACAAATGAACAATGCAACATTGTATTTAGAACACAGGGAGCTGGAGTTCTGAAAACATTCTCTTTATAAAGTTCTACATTTTCCTCAGATGAAGCTTGATTTTAAATTTCTTAAACCTATTTTTGCTTGTTTTATTCAAAATTATTGCATCCCTTGTTCTAAAAATAAGCAATGCCCTCAGAATCAATTTTTAAAACTTACTTGCATTTTAGCATTTTTATTTGTGATACATAATTATGAAGAACATTTTTAATATTTTATTCTATTGCAAGTTATGTATATTTCATTTTGCTTTTTTATTCGACTGTTTTTAAATAACAATTTTATCTGTGAGATTTTTCTTTCTTTTGGGTTATAGTGCATAGTCTTTTCTAAACAGAGAGCATATTCTCATCTCAAAACATACATTAGCACTTTGAATATAATTAAAAATAATTGGTAGCTCTTATGTTGGGCAAACATCCACTAAATAATGCACTCAATCTACTGTGAATTTGGCATTAACAGACTTGAAGGTTCTTATAGAACCTGTGGTAATATAATAAATAGGCTGTGTGTTAGATGATTTAAGATATGTAGAAATGAAGTTCCTAACTTTTAATGGATTATTTATGGTGTCTACTAAATGAACAAAACATTGTAATTTATTTAACCACGAGGCTATGTTTCTCACTAGAAAATTTGTTTTTAACACCTTGTAAATGGGTGGAAATAGATTTCCAGATCCTAATACTAACATTCACAATAGATCACAGCAGGAGCTAGAAAAATTTCTTTTTACATTTTATGGCCAATAACAAGACATTTAACATATATTAAACTTAAAATCTTTAAATCCAAATATATAACAAATAAATGACATATTTAAAAAAAAGATAAATCAATGTATGGACAATTTATAGTTAAAAAGTTTTCCGAATTGGGGACAGTGCTGTGGTATAGAGAGTTAAACTGCAACATGCAGTGCTGCTATCCTGTATGAACACTATTTAGAATCCTTGTAGCTCGACTTCTGATGCAGCTCCCTACTGATGACCTGGAAAGCAGTAGAAGACGGCCCAAGTACTTGGGCCCCTCCACCCATGTGAGAGACCTGGAAGAAGCCCCTGGCTCCTGTCTTCAACTTGGCACAGCACCAACAGTTGCAGCCATTTAAGGAGTGAGCCATAGGATGGAAGAATCATTCTCTCTCTCTCTCTCTCTTTCTCTCTATCTCTCACTTTCTACCTTTCTCTCTCACATCCCCTTCTTTTTTTATCTTTAGCTTTGTGTTTTGCATAAATAAATCTTTTTCAAAAAAAAATTTTCCAAATCAAACACTTCCCATGGCTTGTGGTTTTACAAAAGACAGGCTCCTCTTCCAATTCTTAGACCAGTCCTTCAACATTGGTGTCTGTGTTTTTATCTAATTGTATTCTGCAATTTGCAAAGCATTTGGGGTATAATGTAAGCCTTCTATGCAGAAGAAATGAATTTCCATGTGAATGTCATATTGAATTATTTATTAATAATCCTCATATTTAGTGAGTGATTAGTAATGTCAAATGTGAAATCAGCACATGTTCATCACTGAAGTTAAAGTTTTGAAGAAAGATGGACTTGTTTCACTTTTTTTTTTTTTTTTTGACAAGCAGAGTGGACAGTGAGAGAGAGAGACAGAGAGAAAGGTCTTCCTTTTGCCATTGGTTCACCCTCTAATGGCCGCCGCGGCCGGCCGGCACGCTGCGGCCAGCGCATCATGCTGATCTGAAGCCAGGAACCAGGTGCTTCTCCTGGTCTCCCATGGGGTGCAGGGCCCAAGCACTTGGGCCATCCTCCACTGCACTCCCGGGCCTCAGCAGAGAGCTGGCCTGGAAGAGGGGCAACCAGGACAGAATCTGGCGCTCCGACCGGGACTAGAACCCGGTGTGCCGGCGCCGCAAGGTGGAGGATTAGCCTAGTGAGCTGCGGCGCCGGTCTGACTATTTTCTTAATCTATTTTTGTGCTGCTGTAACAAAATACCACAGACTAAGTAATTTATAAGGAACAGAAATTTATTTCCCACAGTTCTGAAAGTGGGCCTTCTTGCTTCGTCCTCACATGTTGAAAGCAGAAGGGCTTGAGATGAACAGAGTGTCCTTACATGGAAGAATAGGAGAGGAAGAAGCCTCTCCTACAAGCCCTTTTAGAGAAGAATAAATCTGTTCATCAGTGAAAGCTCTCATAGCCTAACCAACCCTACCTCCCACTGAGTTTCAACATGAGTTTTGAGTGGACAGAAATGTTTAAACCATAGCATTCTACTCCATGGACACCCCAAATCCATGTCCTTCTCACGTGGAAAATAGATTTATTCCATCCCAATAGATGCCTATTCATTCCCTCGTCTCAACATTAACTCAAAAATCCCAAATCAATAGTTTTAATTAAATTAGATATTATAAGATATCTAGCTGTGAGGCTGTGAATCAAATAACTTATGTGCTTCCAAAGTACAATGGGCAGAGAGGCATACGTAGGGTAGATACTCCCACTGCAAAAGGGAGAAATGAAAAAGAAGGAAAGAATAGCAGTTCTCGAGTAATTCCAAAACCCAAGCAACATCAGACCTTAAGACTCCAGTCTAATCTTTGTTTTCATGTTCCAGACACCCTGGGATGGATGTGGAGCCTCTAAGGCCTCAGGTAGCCCCTGTGGTTTTGGTCCCTTGGGAGTTGGATCCCAAGCTTCTCTTGTGATTTGAAATTAGGTCTCTGGCTCTTGCAGGCTAGTGTCGCATACTCATGGTTTTGCAAACACGAGGTCTCACAGGAAGCACTGCTCCCACAGCAGGTCGTGGGGTCTCTTTGCTGTAGCTTTGAGAATTCCTGAAATCTGGGGGAAAGAAGCTATGTCTGTCCACATCTTGTACTTTAAATCTGCAGATTCAACACCACATAGATGCCCCCATGGCTCACTGCATGTGTCCTCCAGAGCTGTGGTGTGAGCTGAACCTGGGTCCAATTTAACCATAGCTGGAAGAAGCAAGGAGCACTGCACTGGAATGTGTGAGGCAACTCTGGGAATAGAGCCCCATTGTTCCATGTGTGGACACCCTGGGCCCCTCTCTTGAATCCTTTCCTAAGGCCCAGGCACCATGAGCCTGTGATGATGACTGTGACCTCATAGAAATCTGAAATACCTTCAGTGTCCTTTGCCCACTGTATTGATGAATAGCACCAGGCTACTTTCAGTCCGGATAAATTTCTGTCATGGTTCCATAGCCCCAACCTTAATTTTCTCTCTCAAATACTTTGTTATTCTTTACATAGCCAGATTGAAAATTTTCCAAATATTTACCTTCCTCTTCCCTTTTAATTATACATCTTACCTTTAAATTCTTACTCTCTTCTCAAATTCTGCTATAAGCATTTCAATGAGGTCATGCAACTCCTTTGATATTTTGCTGCTTAGTTAATTCTCCAGCCAAATAGCTTAGTTCATTGCTTTGAAATTTTGCCTTCCACAAAGCCCTCAGTCATAGTCACAATTAAGCCAAGTTCTTGGTGATTTTATGACAAGGATGTCTTTTCCCTTGGTTCCCAATATCTTATTTCCATCTGAGGCCTCTTCAGGGTCTATCCATGTTTCTGCCAACATTTGGTTTATGACCACATTCACTTTCTCAAGTCAGGGTAACCCTTGTATACTTTTCTGTGATCCTTCTGATAATGTTGTATCTACAGAATGCATTATTTTAATTTGCGTAGAACATTTCTTCCTCCTTCTTACAGAGTGGATCCATGATGTAAGTGAGGTCAAACATAGCACCACCCATCTGGTCAAGTTTTTAATATAGGTATAGAGATGAGATTCATGTTAGGACAGACAGAGTACTTCTTTGATATTTCTCTAAGCAGAACTAGTACAAAGAATTTCCTTTTCTTTCCTGGACTTCAAGTACTAAGTACATGTGCCAGAATTTCTCGGACCTAGTCTTTTGCCATGTGACAAAACTCAAGAAACTTATGAGAAGTGGAATGAATCTCAGAGGATCAAATCCTAAGTTCCATTCCCTAGGGCCTCTTAGATGGTTTTTCATTCTTAGAGCTATCCTAATATCCCATAATTATCTTGAACTAATTTGAGTTGAGATTCCTTCACTTGGAACTGAAAAACCCTCCCTGAAGCTGTACTAGCACAAAGGGATTTTCAAAGGATGCTGTAGCATTCCACTGATCTTCATCTGGTTCATCTCTAACAAATCTTAAGTCAAAAGTGAGGACATTTACTGTGTGAGTTTATTATGATCTGTAATGTAGCTGTTGGAGTTCTGAATCCTCCAGGTTTAGCTTCTGCTAGACTATGATGCAATCTGTGTTGTCCCCCTACTGAAAGCGCTGGGAGACAAGTAGCTACAGGTGGATCAGTCTTCCCCTTGCTCTTGAGAGTTGTGAGACATTTTTATGGAGGTTTTTTTTGTCCAATTTACTAATTCATATGGAAATCAGACATTTTCCCTGCTAGATCTCTTAAACTCTGCTCCACTTAATCACAGTGTTTAACTTAAAAAGAAAATTAAGAGCTGCCCATAAGTTTCCAAGTGAAACTTGTTTTTAATATCTTGTAAGAATGTGGTTCTTTTCTAAAAATGGAGACATTCATTCTTGAATCACTTAATGTTGCATCTATATCTTTTTACATTACTTATTTGCAATTTGAAAAGAGGTACATGGGCATCTTAAATGGTCAAGTGCACATCCTGTAACTATATGCTTTTAAACATATACATATATCCACTGTAGCCAGGACCTGAAATTTATCATTTATTTATATTTTTCATGATTTATGTGTTTTCTCTGTAACTATTTATCATATTTTGTCTGCTTTCTTCTAAAGTAAAAGTATGTTTTTCCCTAATTATAGAGCTAATGCAAAATTAGACTGGAAAGTAGCAGAAAATACACATTAATAAGAAATTGAACAGTCATTTGGCATAATAGTTAAGACACTGGGCAGGATGTCCCTTACCAAAGTGCCTGGGATCAATTTCTGCTCAAGCTCTTGACTCCAGTTTCCTGCTAATGCAGACCCTTGGAAGCAAGGAGATGACTTAAGTGATTAGGCTGGCAACATCTACTTGGAAGACCTGGGTTGATTTCCCAGATCTCAGCTTTGACTTCAGCTCATTCCAGCTGTATCTTTTTGATATATTTTTCTTGCCAAATGGTTCTAGCTAACATTTTCAGAACTATAGTAAACAATAATGATAAGAGTGGGCATCCTTATCGGGTCTGGATCTTAGTGGAAATGTTTACAGCTTTCCTCTATTCAATATGATGCTAGCTGTGATTTTGTCATATATTGCCTTGATTATATTGCGGTATGTTCCTTTTATACTCAATTTTTAAAAGTTCTTTTCTTCTTTTTTTAATCTGGAAAGGAGGTTGTATATTATTCAAATTCTTTCTCTGTATCTTTTGAGATAATAATTTTTAACAAAGATTCAATTATTTATTTGGATGTGAGAGTTATAGAGAGAGAGAAAGAGAGAGATCTTCCATTCATTGGTTCACTACCCAGATGGCCACTATAGTCAGGGTTGGGCCAGAGCAGAGCCAAGAGCAAGGGACTTCATCTGGGTTTCCCAAATGGGCAGCAGGGGACCAAACACTTGGGGGTCATCTTCTGCTGCTCTTGCCATGCCATTAGCAGGGAGTTGGGTGGGAAGTGGAGCAGCTTGTGTACAAACTGTCTCCCATATGGGATGCCAGCACTGCAGGCTGTGGATTAACCTGCTATGCCACATTCCAAGCTCCATTTATGTAATTTCAAATCTTCATTTTGTTGATGTAATGTTTCATGTTTACTGAATAGTGTATGATGAACCATACCTGCATCCCTGGGATAAATCCCAATTGGTCTGGGTGGATGATCTTTTTAATGTATTGTTGGATTTGATTTTCTAGTATTTTGTTGAGCCTTTTTGCATCTACATTCTTCAGGGAACTATGTACATCAAATATATTGGTCTGTAGTTCTTTTTTGTTGACATTTTCTCTGCTTTTGGAATTAAGGTAATGCTGGTCTCACAAAATGACTTTGGAAGACGCCCAATAATTTAAGAATAATTTGGATCTGTTCTTCCTTAAAAGTTTGATAGTAGGGCTCAATATTCAGGTGTAGTAAGTGAAGCTGCTGCCTGCAGCACTGGAATCCCATATGGTTGCTGTTTTGAGTCCCAGCTGTTCCACGACTGATCCAGATCCTTGCTAGTACTCCTGGAAAAGCAGTGGAAGATGGACCATGTCCTTCAGCCTCTGTACCCATGTGGGAAATTTGGAAGAAGCTCCTGATTCCTGGATTTGACCTGACCATTATGGCAATTTGGGGAGTGAACCAGAGATGGATGACCTCTCTCTCTCTCTCTCTCTCTCTTTTTCTCTCCTATTCAAATAAATAAAATAAATCTTAAAAAAATTAAGAAATTGATAGAATTCAGCAGTGAAACCAACCAGTCTTGTGCTTTTCTTTGTTGAGAGTCTATCACTGATCCAATCACAGTCTGGGTTATTGGTCTCTTCAAGTTTTCTATGTCTTCATGCCTCAATTGTGATAAATTATGTGCCCATAAAACTATCTATTTCTTCTAGATTTTCTAATTTATTGACATATTGCTGTTTGCAACATTCCTTTTTTTAGTGGGTGGTAAAATAGCAAGGTTTATTAGGGAAGGGACATCCATAAGGATGGATGGGCACCTCTCCAGACAGAGCCTGAGAGACTGGAGGGCGGGAGTGAGGTTACATGGTTGAGTAGAGAGATTACACCTGACCAGGTCAGGTGGGCGGCCCAGCAGAGAGGCAGAGGGCTGAACATGCAGCCCAGTTGAAGCTGGGGGTTTTTAAGGAGATGGGTCTTGCTTCTCCCTGAGTTTTGCAAATATTAAGAAGCTTCCTCCTGTGGAAGTTCTGAAACAAAGGACTTTATGGATGCAAATGTTATCAGGAGGAAGGAAGCAGAGTGTTTGAGATGCAGATACTGGGCTGCACCTGGGAGATTGTGGATTTGTCAGGCAGAAGGGGTAGGGACCTCCACCTGGCAGGTTATCAGGTAGAAGGGGGCGGGGCACGGCAGGGCAGGATGTGAATACTGGGCTGCCCCTGAAACACCATCAGGATGACCTTGAGATGCAGCATATGCTGGACATAAATGTCTTCTCTTTAGGCCTGTTACACACACAAAAGCGCATAACTGACTTCCTACCTAACATTCCCCCTCAAGAGGTAATACCCAAAATTCTTCTTTGGGATTATGGATGGAGTTCCGTTTTCTGTAACTTCTTCAAAGCTGGCATGTGGGCGCTGAGGGGGATTTGAGTATTTCCTATCTGTCTTATGGTGTGTGACAGTGGCCTTGGAAAGACTGTGGGCTGCTCAGGTCATCCAATGGAATGGGCTAGAAGCCTTGTCTGACAACCATTTGGAGTTCGACAGCTTTTAGTCTGTTAGAGACAAAACGAACAAGGGCATTAAAAACACATGGTCCAAAGAGAAGGTCCTTGGGCCAATGAGAGGAAATAGCCAGGATTTCCTTGACCAGATGTTAGGCCAGAAATCCTAGCCTTTGGCCTGGTCCTGGAGGTGTTTGGCTTTGTCCAGGAAAGTACAAATTTGGGTTTGTACCTATCCAGTCTGATTGACCCAGAGACAACATTCTTCCTGGAACATGGCACAGATACCTCTCGGAGCAGCAGTTAGCATGTTCAATATTTTTTCTTTTATAACCATTTGTGACTTCCACACACCCTCTTTAACTTTCTTGAAACATTCCATCATTTCCATTTCAGTCTAGAGTAAACTAGCCATCAGGATTAAGTCATTCTTACAAAGAGACCCAGCAAGGCCAGTGCACCCCAAACGGGCACCTGTTGCTGATATAAGGAGCCAGGGCATTGGGCAAGCAGCTGTTTTGACAGAAACTGCCTTCTGTCAGCTTTGCCAAGAGCAAGGCCACTGGACACGGAACTGCCCTGGGTGTCAAAGGACTCCTGGTTCAGAACTGCAGACCCTGTGGCCCCAAGCTAAAAAGACTTTGGCTCTGCCCAGCTTACAGCCCCAGCCACTGCTATTGAGGGGATGGCCTAGGATCAGTGAAACGCAAGTTGCCTATTTCTATCAGCCTCCTATTCAGCTCTCCTCCTAGTCCAACCATGTAATACAAGTCAACAGGGTGCCTCCCTGAAAGGAGATTTGCATCTCTTGCAATTCTCTTCCAGCACCCCATGGATAGGTCTGGGCCTCACACACCAAGCCAGGCCTTAAAAGTCTATCCAATAGTATTAAGCTTAGAAAGCCCTCCCTGCCAGTTCCTAAAAACAGGGCTTTTAGTAACAGCTAACTCAGATAGTCCTGCACCTATTTGGACAGGTCCTCACTGAGGACTTAAAGGGCCTATCTCTTGAGGGGGGTGCACAATAATCCATAATGTAGATGGTTAAATGTGAATGATTTGTTAGTCTGTCTCCTTCCCCAGCCTGAGACTCTAGTGTTGTACATTGGCTTAACTTCCTAGCAAAACTAGCTACTAGGTATCCAGAGGAAAAGAAACTATTGCTAGTCCATTAGAGTGTTAGTTATTTAACCCTCATCCTCAACCCTGGGGAGAGAAAACCTGCCTCAGAGAGGATATGGGCCATGCAGCAAATTCCTACTTCTGCAAACTTCAGGCAGTCCCAGTTCTCTCTATGAGGTTCCTAGATACAGGGAAGTAGCACAGTTCCTAAACCAGGTTCTTTTTTTTTTTTTCCTTTTTTTAAATTTTTATTTAATGAATGCATTTTTACATAGATATAACTTTAGGAATACAGTGGTTCTTTCCCTCATGCTCCCCACCTCACTCCCATCCCGCCTCCCATTCCCTCTCCCATCCTTCTTCATTATAGATCATTTTTAGTATGAATTTATATACAGAGAACCAACACTTTGCTAATCATAGACTTCAACAATTTGTACCCACACCCACATACAACATATAGAGTACAGTTTGGGGAGAGAATTTGCAGTCAGTTCTCATATTACAATTCAATAAAGACAGAGGTCCTACCTGGGGAACAAGTGCACAGTGACTACTGTTGTTCCGTTAACAAGTAACACTCTTGTTCTGTGATGTCAGTGATCATCCGAGGCTCTTGCCATGGGCTGCCAAGGCTATGAAAGCCTTTTGTGACCATAGACTCCAACGGTATTTGGACACGGCCATAAGCAAAGTGGATGTTCTCTTCTCCCTTCAGAGAAGAGTGTCTCCTTCTTCGATGACCCTTTCTTTCCTCCGAGGTCTCACAGAGATCCTCCGTGTAGGATATTTTTTTTTTTATATATAAAGCTTTTATTTAAAGAATATAAATTTCCAAAGAACAGCTCATGGACCACAATGGCTCCCCCCCACACAACTTCCCTCCCTCCCCCCACCCTCCCCTTTCCCGCTCCCTCTCCCCTTCTGTTCACATCAAGATTCATTTTCAATTCTCTTTATACACAGAAGATCAATTTAGTACATATTACGTAAAGATTTCAACGGTTTGCCCTCGCATAGAGACACAAAATTATAATACTGTTGGAGTACTAGTTATAGTATTAATTCACAATGTACAGCACATTAAGGACAGAGATCCTACATGATTTTTTTTTAAAAAAATTGATTAATTGTCTATGCAATTTCCAGTTTAACACCAAGATTTTTTAATCATTTGCAATTATCTTTATATAAAGAATGGCAGATGTCCTAAATAGCACTCTGGCCTCAGAATCAGCCCTTAAGGCATTCGGATCTGGCTCAAGAGCCCATGAGAATATTTTAGGCATGGAAAGCTAAGACACTCTGGAAAAAAACAGAAGACCTAAATGAAAGATCTCTGTGAGTGAGATCCCAGTGGAAAGAACGGGGCCATCAAAGAAGGAGGTACCTTTCTCTGAAGGGAGGAGAGAACTTCCACTTTGACTATGGCCCTGTGGGAATAAGATCGAAGTTGGCTAACCCTAAAGGCTTCCATAGCCTCGGCAACTCATGACCAGAGCCTAGGGAGATTACTGACGCCATAAACAAGAGTGTCAAATTGTTAAATTAACATCAGGAGTCACTGTGTACTTACGTCTCATGAGGGATCTGTCCTTAATGTGTTATCCAATGTGAAGTGATGCTATTACTAGTACTGAAACAGTATTTTTACACTTTGTGTTTCTGAGTGGGTGCAAACTGATGAAATCCTTACATAGTATATATTAAACCAGGTTCTTGACAGGCAGCCAAAGCAGAGCCCCCTCCTTTGGGGGAAAGAGCAAACCACAGCCTTTGCTCAGCTAAAGGATGCTGTGACTAAAGCCCCTGTGCTAGGACTGCCACACCCAGAGAGACCCTCCCAGCTGTACTTCACTGGGAGGCAGGAAGTCGCCTTAGGAGGGTTAACTCAGGATCTGGGACCGGTTAAGCAACCTGTGGGCTACTTTTCGAAAACCTTAGACATGGTTGCACAAGGATGGCCTCACTGCCTAAGGATGATAGCAGCAGCAGCCTTGCTGACAGAGGAGGTATCTAAAATTTCATTGGGGCAAGATACCACCCTTTATACCTCTCTATTAGCAAAAGGGGCTCTCACTGGCTCACAGATAGTAGGATACTAATGTATCAGGTCCTCCTTCTAGAAAACCCTCAGGTAAAAATAAGGCATTGCTCTACTCTAAACCCAGCTGCTTTAATGCCAGTTCCAGGGGAAAGCGGCCCCCTCCACTCCCGTACTGAGACTGTAGACTTGATCTAAGCCAGTAGAAGGGACCTAAGAGACAGCCTCCTGACTAACGCAGATGAGGTTTGGTTCACAGACAGAAACAGCTTTGTCGGATGGGACCTGTTTTTTTAAGAAAGGTTAAGAAGGAAAGAGTTTTTTTTTAAAAAAAGGAAAGGACATGGTTTGTTTGCAATATTCCTAATGATTTTTTTTTTTTTTTTTTACAGGCAGAGTGGACAGTGAGAGAGAGAGACAGAGAGAAAGGTCTTCCTTTGCCATTGGTTCACCCTCCAATGGCCACCACGGCCAGCGCACTGTGGCTGGCGCCCCGTGCTGATCTGATGGCAGGAGCCAGGTGCTTTTCCTGGTCTCCCATGGGGTGCAGGGCTCAAGCACTTGGGCCATCCTCCACTGCACTCCCTGGCCACAGCAGAGAGCTGGCCTGGAAGAGGGGCAACCGGGACAGAATCTGGCTCCCGGACTGGGACTAGTGTGCTGGTACCACAAGGTGGAGGATTAGCCTATTGAGCCACGGCGCCAGCCGATTCTTTGTTTTTCTGTGTCATCAGTTGTAGTCTCTCCTTTTTCATCTGTGAATTTATTTGGGTAAGCCTGCCCCCTTTTTTGTGAATTGCAGCAATGGTTTATCAATTTTGTTTATTTTATAAAAAAAAAAAAAAACCCAGCTCTTTATTTTTTTCTTTTATATAGTTTTTATTTCTATTTTATTTCTTGTCTAAGTTTTTTATTTATTTCCTCTTACTAATTTTGGATTCTTTTGCTCCTGTATTTTAGGTATTGTTTGCATTGCTGTGATTTCATAAGTACTTAAAAGATGACACTTCTCTCTTGCACATTTTAAGATATTCCCTTTATATTTTACTTTCAAAAGTGGGTCATGGGGAGGATCTTTTCAGATAATGCCTATTTGGATTTCTATGCACTTCCTGTATATGGATGTCCACATCTTTCTCTGAATTGGGGAAATTTTGTGCTATTATTTCACTGAATAGATTTTTTAACCTATTCTTGTGTTGCATACCTGTAGGAACTCTTAGAGAACTTGCATATTTGGTCATTTGATGGTGTCCCATAGATCTTGAACACTGTTTTCAGTCTTTCCATTTTTTCTTATTTTTCTGACTGAGATATTTCAAAAGACATGTCTTCTAGATCAGAAATTTTTTTCTTCTCCTTTATTAAGTCTTTTGTTAAGGCTTTCCACTCCATTTTTTGACATATTGGATACTTTTCTTTCCCAGGACATAACAGAGAGCTGGATAGGAAATGGAGTAGCTGGGATTAGAACCGTCACCCATATGGGATGCCAACATTGCAGGCAGTAGCTTTACCCGTTACACCACAGCAATGGTCCCAAGTAACATATTATTTTAAATTCCTTTACAGGCGTTTCATCTGTGGTGAAAGCCCTGTTTCACAGTCCAACAGTAATGTATTATTGTATTGGTTTTGTGGAGTCATACTGTCATCCTTGTCCATGTTTCTTGTGTTTATATGTTGAGTTTACTGTAACTGGAGGATCATTTGTTGTTAGGTCCTAATCAGTCCCATAGGAATGTGGTCCTTCTTGTTTTCCCGGCATCTGTGATGAAAGTCTGTGCAATTTCTCCCTATTCAGTCATCTTTGATCCTCATCAAAACACTTTTGAAAAAGAAAAAATAATGAAACAGGCACTATACACATTCAAACAAAATCAAAGCAGATTAAACATTCTTATAACACAAATGTTCAAAAAATCCAAAGTTTTTGAAACATTTTGTGTTTTAATGATCGAATCATGGCTATTATATAAGAGGAACATTTCTGATACTGGTTTTTTCAATGACAAAGGTACATTGACTAAATGTAGTAGGAAATCAGTGGGGCAATAACCTTCAACTTATGGACGGACATGATTTTGAATTTAAATTTTTATACACACCTGAACTTTTATTAAAATTTAAGGGCAAAATAATGCAAGTCCACTATTCTAAAACTCAAGGAATTCATCATATAACCTAGAGTAAAAAAATCAGTGAACAATATACTTAATGGAAAAAAAAATATTTTCAATGCCAATTTTTATCTATGCTTTTGAGGTTATTTATCTCTACTTTATTTAGATGTTGGACATACTGTATAACAATGTATTGTTGGACATCTCATCTTAACTCAGTGAAGTATCTGCATAACTTGAAATCAGCCAGTGCTCAGATAGGAACTTGATTACATACCTTGGTTTTTTTTTTTTTTTTTTTTTTGCCTAATCTTGAGAAAGTGATGGTGCTGATGCTGAAAGAAGTTTCATTCTAATGTACATAATTTGTATAAGGATGAGAAATGCTTTGACAGTAGGTCACAAATTATATTTAATAATATATTTGTTGGGAAAGACTAGATGACTAGGACTACAACTCCATCTTTTGAAGAATGCTTAGACTATAACCATAAACTGTCTACAGATATAAGAGTTTGGCAAAACATATATGCAAGCATTGTATAACATTTAATAGGTTAGGCAGAATTTACAATAAACAATGTTGCATATTTTATTATTTGTGTATCACTGAATTTATAAGAATGTATGTACTCATATCAATACCTGTCATATGCCACCCACCTCAAGGGTCAATTGCTATACACTTAGTAGCATGACCTACTGGTTATGAGTAATTTAAATTTCTTTTATAGTTTTATATGTCTGAATTAAATACACTGTTTGCTTTTGTAATAAAAAAGCACAGTCTATGAAACCACAACTGACTACTTGTTCCTTAGCTTTAGCTTAAGTATTAAATTTTTCTAATTGAGGAAGAAATAGCACCAATGTATCACAATGTTAAAATGGTTGCTTTACGAATTTTCCAGTTCTGTAGAAGAAATGCTGTATTAGATAAAATGCACCAGGTCTGAAGTATTTTGTACATAATTCTATTTAATACACACCACAAACCATGAAGGTAGATATTTTTGAAATTTGAAAGATAGGTGACAGTGAGGTCAGAGGTTTGCTGGAAAAGTCCAGATTTCAGGAAAGTGAGTGAAATGATATTTGCCTGATCTATTCCCTGACCTCTACTAGGCAGGCCCAGAAATGACCTTCTGCCAAATACTGAAATTGAATGATTCAGGAATATTTAACCATAAGATAGTGAACTATATAAATCAGGATCTCAGTGTATTAAATTAAAATGAGATATGTCTTTTCAGCAGGCTCAACACTCATGAAAGCCTGTCCAGCCTAAACTCTCCTTGGAGGAAGTCACTTAAGTCATCTGTCACGCGCTGGGAAGTCTGGGATGAGGGTAAGAACAGGGATTTAATGTTGAATATATTTTATGCTCAAGTACCCGAATACAGGTATTCCCACAGCAGAGATAGGTCAGCCCTAGAAGATGCTTCACTGATATGGATGGAGTTGGTAAGGACTCGGGAATGCTTCCTCTGAGACCATGTTGTGAGCGAGCTCTTCTTTCTTTAGATATAGGGATGCTTTCAGTCTTGCTACCTTGGACATCCAGGAGCTATTGTGCTCATTTATAATTTACCTTTCAAAAAGCAGCCTTGTCATACTTCCTTCTTTCTTTTTTAACTTTTATTTAATAAAAATAATTTTCCAAAGTACAGTTTATGGATTACAATGGCTTTTTTCCCCCAATAACTTCCCTCCCACCCGCAACCCTCACATCTCCTGCTCCCTCTCCCATTCCATTCACATTAAGATTCATTTTCAATTATCCTTATATACAGAAGATCAAGTTAGTATCCATTAAGTAAAGATTTCAACAGTTTGCACCCACATAGAACATAAAGTGTAATGGCATATGTCATACTTATTTCAAATTCCTTTATGTGGGAAGTATTCTGCTTTCCCCTATAAACTAAAGATATAAATTCTTTTATTCATCTGTGTCCTCCTTAGAGGCTTAAGAGAGAATAAGCAGGGATAGCCAGAATAGGTGACAAATGTGTGTTTGTGTCTGTGGTGACTATTTGGTAACCAGGGAACATGGAGAGATTTGGCAAGAACTTATATAGGCTGCTTATAAATAAAATACCGAGTCTTGGGTACTGTTGTTATAATTTTTATACTTTTATTCACCTTTCTTCAAAATTTAGATTTTTTATTAGCCTATTCTTGATGAGTAAAGATTATAAATAACTTACTTCATGATAATATGCTCTTAGAGAATTTCTTGAACTTTGAGGTTGTCTTCTAGTATTCCAGATGAAGTTACTATTCTGGTTCTGGAAATATGTAAATTCTCCTGAATTTAGTGAATATGAAACCAGGAGGTGCAGAGGAGAGATAAAAAATGACTTCATAGATTTTATTACATTTTAAACTATCCATATGGCTTCATAGTATGACCTATTATATGTTATATATATGGCTTTATAACATATATATGACATACATACATATAACATGTGTGTACATCACCCCCCCACACAAATACTGATATGAATGGTGATTTAAAACCTAACAGAAGTATATCTTTCTAGAGATTAGTTTTCCTGAAGAAGACTAAGAGGCTATTGTCCAGAGAATTCATCAACATAACTATGGGTATTATTATACTCTATATTTAACTATCTGAGGTCAGTCAGTGTGCAATAGCCTTTTTGCTTGCTGATGTGAAGACAATATAACTTTAGTTAGAACAGTGGTTGTAATAACCTCTTTAGAGCTCATGCCAAGGCTCACTCTTCCCCACCAACATATAAATCATTATTTATATGTCATCAACCTCACGTTGGGTAGTCAGCCTTAATGAAGACAATTGAGGAGATAGTAAGAAGCAATGGATCTGTAACGTCACCCAGAAATTTCATTCAATCTGGATTTTGGCTTCAGTCTTCTGGAATGAGGCCATCTAGGGCCCATGAAAGAGCCTCCACAGGTACTTCTGTCAATAGACTAGAATGGTAGATAAAATTAGAATTGCTAGATGGCAAATTATTCAGTGGAATTCTGAATTATTCTCATCAATCTGCAGCTAGAAATGGCATTGGAGGACACTCCCTAGGAGATTAAAATACTTAGGCATAAAGGTAAATCACAAATAGTATGTGTACTTATCTGCTGAATAAGACTTCCTGCATAGTCCTTCTTTATAGAGGACCAGGTATCTCAGATTTCTGATATGGATTTGAACCAATGAAAACAGTTATATATTTAAAACACAGGTTGGGAAAATTGAATGAAGGGTTTATCAGAATTTTGCATTGTTATTCTTATTTTTTAACTCCTCAAAAATGTTCCATCCTCCCTGTGCCCCACCCAGGCCTTTGAAATTTCCTTTAATATTAACAACATGCTTTTTCCTTGATGTGGAAATCAATGCCAAACCCTTCACTGTCTCTCTGTTGTCTCTATCACTTCTCTCTTATCAGTTTTAGACACTACCTTGTTGAAGAGGGATGAGAAGGAATATCAATGCTATTCCCACTTGATTTTCCACCTTATTAGAAATTCAGACATTTTCCTCGTATCTGCAGCCAAATCTTAGTAGATGCCTTTGGTTAGTTGAATGGACAGCTCATTTTTTATAACCAAAATATTAAAAGCTTATATAAAATATCAAGATATTACAATATAAGACATTGAGAGAATATTTAAATGTAATATCTTTAAAATTTCATGCATGTAATTCTTAGAATTGAATACTATCATTGCCAAGACAATTCAGAAAAAAATTTGAGCTGAGTTTTCTCTGAGCTTTTCTTGTAGCACTGTCAGTGATCAGATTGCAGATCACTGTGGAGTAGAAGGCTTTATCCGTAACTCTCTGCCTGTTTGGCCTGCCAGAATTGCTAATAGATTTAAAAATAGTGTGCAGCCGACTTCCAGGCTGCTTATGTCACTTTAATTTAATCATTTAGTATGCATGTTTTTTAAGTGTTTTATGGTCCTCACATTTTAATTTCAGCTACTAGTCATGCTGTTCACATATATTTTTAAATCACAGCACACTAATGTTATTAAATGTCTTCATGTTCCTCAGGCATCCATTTTTCAAAATTTTAAATAAATTTAATGGTGACAGAGCATACAAAAGGAACAGAGGCACTTTTACCGGGTTATACCCTCATTTTGCTTTTCAGTAAAAGTGGAAAAAAAACACCCAAAGACATAAGATGAATGAAGCTGAATCTTTACATGCTAAATTCTGCCTTTACAGCTTGAAAATAAATCTCATTTTTTTCTATGTGCTACCCTGGTTAAAGATACCATAAAAATTATGTCTTTTTTATATAAATTTTCTTTCTTTTTAATAATTTTAGCTTAAAGTATAGAAACCTAATAAAATAGAATTAATTTTAAAATAACATTTTGTATAGCAGAATTCACTCACCACAAGTAAGTTTAAGTGATTATGATCTCCTAAGAAGGTTGTGCTATAGAAACATTGGTTTAAAAATTTTAATTTTTGATACATGGGAACGTGCAGCCAAATTGTGGGGTGGGTGGGTTTTCCAACAACGTGCTCGGCCCTGGTAGTCCAGAGCAGTAAGCGCCATGTAGTTGGAGGTGCAGCAGGATACCACAGCTAGAGAGTAAACTAACCAGGTAAGACTATCCGTTTTCTTTGAAATAGCTATTTCTAAGCTTAGATCCCAGCACTATGATAATAAATTAGTCACATGTAAAGTGGTTATATATTTCCCTATGCAGGACAATATCATGTGCAAAAACGAGGAGACAGGAGGGAGAATTCTGGCAATTGAAGGGTTGTTGAAAAGGAGTGGACATGCTTAAGACTGTTTCTAATGAACTGAAGGTAATGGCATGATGATTCATTCTTCTGGAGGGGCGAGGGAATGACAAAGGTCTAGAATTCCATGACTATTGCTGTGTACCTGGGGGAGGTAAGCAATGAGCCATCAGAGACCAATTTGAAAGAAGAAGGAATTTGAGGACCAGCAGATGAGAAGAAAGGTCTTTGTGGGATGAGTGACAGTCAACTTGAGAGGTCTGAGGGGCACCCAAGTGGACATATCTTGTGGCCTTTGGATACATGTGTTTTGTGTTCAGTGATAGAGTCAGGAGCTGGAGATTAGAATTCTGAGTGATTTCATCTAGATCTAGAGCCATGCAACTGAAGAGAAGTTTTCCAGGGAAAACATGACAAAAATAAAGACAAGTTTAATGGTTAGGGACGAACGAATGACACCAGCAAACACACCTCCAAGGCATATTTTGAAAGATGATCAAAAGAGCATGAAAAAATATTAAAATTTAGTTTTAGTTATGCTTCTACATATGCCATATGACTTCCAGTTAGTCACTTAATTTCTTCATCTCTTTTTTGTTTTTGCTTTAAAATAACAGACATACTCACATGTTCAATGTTATGCATTGTATAGCACTTTACTTCAAAACAGTGCATGTTACAGATGGAATTCTGTCCTTCACAATTTCATGTTTTGAAATTCAAACACTGGAGCCAGCATTGTGGTGCAGCGGGTTAACGCCCTGACCTGAAGTGCTGGCATCCCATATCAGTGCCGGTTCGAGTCCAGGCTGCTCCTCTTCCAATCCAGCTCTCTTCTATGGCCTGGAGAAGCAGTAGAAGATGGCCCAAGTCCTTGGGCCCCTGCACCCGCGTGGGAGACCTGGAAGAAGCTCCTGGCTATTGGCTTTGGATTGGCTCAGCTCCAGCCGTTTCAGCCATCTGGAGATTGAACCATTGGACAAAAGACCTCTCTCTCTCTCTGCCTCTCCTCTATCTGTGTAACTCTGACTTTCAAATGAATTAATTAATTAATATTTTTTTAAAAAAAGAAATTCAAACACTTGGTTCCTAAAACTGTAACTGTTTTGGAGATACCCATAAGTCTTTATAGAAGGAACTAATTTAAAATGAAGTCTTTAATGTGATCCCTAATACAATATGAGTTATATCCTTACAAAAAGAGGAAGTTTGGGCACCTGTACCTGCTGAATGACTATGCACAGACAGAAAAGCCAGCATTCTAAAAGCTAAGAGCAGAGGCCTCAGAAGGAAATCAACCCTGCTGATACCTTGATCTTGGACCTGTAACTTCAAGAACTGTGAGGAAATGCATTTCTGTTGTTTGATCCACCCAGTCTGTGGGATTTGGTAAATGCATACCAATTTTGGTAACGAATGTAAGAGGTTTCTATAACATATGAAAGCAGTTTGAATATAGGCTCAAAGAGTTTTTGAGGTGAATGTTAGGAAAAACATCTAAATTGCCTTTGAATGACTCTACCAGAGTCTAGATATTGTTTTCTTTTTTTTAAAAATTAATATAAAGAGAACAGAATTTATGTATTTCATTGATACAGTTCTAAGAAGATAACCATAGTTCCCTTACTCTCCCTCTTGTTCCCTCAATCCCCTATATTCATTCTTTTTTTTTCCTCTATTTTTTTGCACAGACGTAATTTCAATCCACTCTGTAATCACAGGTTTATCTCACCACAATCCATGATCTTCAACAATTAAAAAGAAGGAAGATCACAGTTCCACAGGAAACTAAACAAGGGCTAAAAACAACATTCACTAGATGTCCATTTCATTCCTATACCCCCTTTTTTTTGCATTCTATATTAACTGCCACATATTGAAGAAAACATGATATTTGTCTTTTTGGGGGCTGGCTTATTTCACTATGCATAATGGTTTCCAGTTGTATTCATTTAGTTGCAAAACACAGGATCTTGTTTTCACATCATTAAAATATCTCTCTAGTCACTAGAGTATTTATTCTTTAAAGATTAGTTTCTTTTTCCTAAAAGATCACAACATAAGCTCCTTCCTAGGACCTGTACAGACAATTCATCTTCATTTCAAAGTGAACAATGCTATGACTTTGAGTTTAGTGGAAAATGTTTGGGTTGTTTTTTCCACTGCAAATGTGAGTAATGTTAAATTTTTTAAATAAACAAAATACACAGAAAAAACTTAGAGCAGTTTCTGGCACACAATTTTCACAATAACTCAACTTACATTAGCTTAAAGTACTAAAACTGTAGGTTTATTTTAAAAATATAATTTAAAAATATATATTTAAGAAGGTAGTATATTTATATGTTTAAATGTTTAATTATCATGTACATATAAAATATAGTTACTAACATATTAACACTGGATTGTTTCTTTCTACAAAGAAAAAAAATTTAGAAATCACCAATAATTTGGTGTATAGAAAGTATGGCAATAGAATTCACTGTTATCTCAAACCTTGAAGAGAATGACTATTTGACCTTGGAAGATCACACAAAAAGGGGGAAGCCTTCAATTAATTCATACTAAAGGTTTAATAGACTGCTAAACAAATATATAACAATTACAGAATTATGTTAGGTATGATGTAGAAATAAGAATAATATTGAGAAGAAGGTTAAAAAATTTAATCTATGACAACAGAAATCTCAATTTTTCAGCTCTGTCCTGGTTTTGGAAAATTGTTAGAGTTAGTTACCTTAATTTCAGTCATTTTTCTAGGGTTAAGGATATGAACTAGCATTTTTCAAAGGATGAATTAAAAATAGCCAATAGATACATGAAAATATATTCAAGATTACTAGCCACTAGGAAAACGCAAATAAAAAACATCATGTGGTTTCACTTCACCACAGTTGGAATGACTATAACACAAAAAACAAAAAATTAACAAACGCTGTTAAGGATGTGGGGAAAAAGTTACCCTAATACACTGTTGTTGGGAATGTAAACTAGTACTACCATTATGGAAGACAGTATGGAGATCAGAAATCTGAAACTAGATCTACCATATGACCCAATCATTCCACTCCTGGAAATTTACTGAAAGGAAATGAAATAAGCATATGAAACAGTGATTTGTACTTCCATGTTTATTGCAACTGTAATCACAATAGCTAGATTTGGAATCAACCCAAATGTCCACCAACTGATGATTGTATAAAGAAATTGTGGTACATAAACACAATGAAATACAACTCAGCTGTAAAAAATAGAATGAAATTCCGTCTTTAGCAACAAAATGGATGCAACTGGAGACCATTATGTTTAATGAAATAAGCCAGTCCCCCTAAGACAAATATGTCTTACCTGATTTATGGAAACTTATATACAGAGAACAAAAAGAAATGTAATGTATATGGACAAAATTGGCATTTTGAGATTTGATTATTATTTATTGCTGTTGTTTATACTCTTGAGGAACAGTGACTTTTCTACTTACTACTTGTTGACTTTTTTATTTAGTGGAGGTTTAGATGGGTGATTGTAAGTAAACTGAAAGTATGTCATGAAAAAAATTGAAAGAACAAGGATGGTGGGAGGATTGGTGGGAGTGTAGGGTAGGAGTGTTGTTGTGCTCTTAAAACTGTAAATATGAAATGCATGAAATTTGTTCCTTTTATGTACATTTTTAAAAGTAAAAAAAAAAACCTAAAAAAATGAGGCATTTTCTGAAGATTACCAAATAGCAAAAAGCTAGCAATGCTTGCCTTGGGTAAGTTCATGGTATTTCTTATGGCCAGGACACACACACACACACATACATACACTCCAACCTTCACTGAGATAGCTGTACAAATGTCTGATCTCCTTGGCTTTTAAGGCACTTGTAACCAGGGACCATGTATCATGCTGTGATTGACCTGCAGCATTTCATATTCCGCTGATAGCTTAAAAAGTACATTCCTATCTGCATAAAAATAAATGGATGGGAAGCAATGTAAGTATTCCAAATATCACTGCATTGGAGGAGGGATTTTTAATTAAAGAAACAGAATCTGTTGTGTTTTTAGGAGTTGCACTATCTTTTTGAATTACTATAGGATTTGTTGCTTGACTTCAGCCATTATTCTCCAACAGTGTAGATCAAGATAAAAGCAAGTGACTCTGGAGAGAAACTGCAGGGTGCTGTTTAGGAGACCAAGAAAATAATGAAAAATAATATCAGGAAGTGGTATGCTGTTAATTAAATAGTATTGGAGTTAAGAAGAAGTGAACAAAATAAACCTAGCGGAACTTCCAGTGCTGTCTTAACTTTTGAAATCTTGTTCCAGGAAGCTCAAATATGGAATGGCACTTCAATTACAAGCTTACCTATAACCTTTTTTAAAAATGTTACAACTATGTGCAGGCTGATGAGAAAATAGCTTTCACCAGAACTGAGACCTGTGAATTTTAGAACGTTTGGCAATTTGCCCACATACATGAAGATTCATTTTAAATGCACTAATACCCTCCAAAATTGAACTCATGTCAGTGAGAGATATTTGAGTCGTATAATGTTGTTTTCATTGGCTGAACATTAAGACAATTAGACCAAAGTGACACCGATAACTGCCATTTAATATTCACCAGATATTTGCCATCCGACTTTGTCCTCTTCCCTAGAAGAGACGATCATAAAAAAGAAGCTTTACTACTCAATCTTCCTGGAGGATTAGAACATGCCAATGGCCTATTTTTCAGGCAAGTTTTTAAATGTCTGCAGTATAGAAACTTTTACTGAATCCTTATCTAGCAATACAGTATTTTAAAGCCTGTCCTAATCCTTAGCTAGAAATAAATTTTGAAAATATAAAAGTCATTTGCTTGTAGTGAGGGCAAATAGCTATGATATGTTAATGCTTTTTATCCATTTTGTGGGAAATTCCTACAATTTGATCCCCCATGTTTAGTGAGATTGACTGAACTATTTTAATCAAAACAATGAATGTAAGTTTTCTGAAGTTTTAAGGTAGGTCAACTGTACCAAAACTTTATTTTATAGTTCAACAGAGAACAGTTTTGATACTTAATGCTAATGTTCTCACTATTAAATAATTCATAGCAAAAAAAATTTAAGTGTCTCATACATCAGATGATGATATAATTTACCATCAAACAGATACTCTAATTAAGCTATTCAAGAGGATTCAGTATTTAAATGTCTTCTATTGGAAGAGAAACATTTTGAAATAAAAGGTTTTGTAAAATATTTGTACCATTTCTCTGCTTACATCTATAAGTGAGATGGTAGTTTATTTTTTACTGATGTTTTTGCAAGTGATTAAAAAAAGGGGTAAGACTCTTTCATTCATAGGTGAAAGTCAATTATTTTGTCTTCAAGACTTTGAAGTAAGACAAGGCTGTTATACTACTTCCGGTAGATATCTTTCACTAGATTTTGGCTTTGGGAAAAGAAATAGATCGAGGCTGTGAGAACACAAGCTGTTCACACTTGTTTGAAAGAAGTATGGAAGACAAAGTGTTGACGAAATTGTCTATCTGTGGCCGAGATACATGCACCAGGAAGTCTTAGATGACTGTCCCTCCAAAGTGTTATCAGGAGAATGAGAGTTGCTGTGGACACATAGTAGGAGGTTGTGGGCTAGAGCACTAAAAGCATCAAGAGTCACAGCAATGCTTGGATATAGGTGCAAAAGAAAAGCTTTAAGAAACCATGTGCGTTTGGATAAGTGATATTCAACATGAACTCAAGACCAAATATTCAGGATTACCTAAAAATAAGTAGAAGAGGAGATCCTATTAAATATGACTTTAAAAAATGTACCACTAGTTCAATAAGTGGCATCAACTAAATGAAATTTAGAGATGATTTAATGAGTATTAGGAGTGGATTTCATGCCTGATACACAAAGACTATAGATTTTTGTCAAGCATTTTATTTATTTTGATTAATCACATATTAAATTTATGTGTGCCTACTTTACTCAGTCTGAGATTTTCTACCTTAATGGTAAATTAACTTCAATATCTAAGAGGCACATGACTGGGTGATTACATCCTAACCAATTATTTTGTCTGCACTCAGAAGACAATATATGACCTTGGATTAAATTATTCGGCCTTGGAAGACACTATGATACCCTAGGATTTGGAATCTTC
This sequence comes from Sylvilagus floridanus, assembly GCA_949820135.1. Lineage (NCBI taxonomy): Eukaryota > Metazoa > Chordata > Mammalia > Lagomorpha > Leporidae > Sylvilagus > Sylvilagus floridanus. The sequence goes on along the minus strand of OX463236.1, from coordinate 130,955,286 downwards.
ATAGCACAACTAACACACTACAAGCAAAATCACAGCTGTCATAGTTGCCTTTGATGCCAGAGGTTACTTATCTCCGAGTATCAGGGAGCAAATGGAACAGATGGTTCAATAGAGCTGCAACTAAAACTTTTACAAGCAACTGCTACATTTTGCCTAGGTGTATCAGAAATAAGATATCTGAGTTGAAGTTGAAAAAGAGGTTTATTTTATCCTTATCCTTTAAACCTAGACCATCTGTATGCAACCCTCTGGCAACTACGAGGCCCAATTTTTCTTGTAGGAGAATATTATTTTTTTTTAAGATTTATTTATTTTACTTGGAAGTCAGAGTTACACAGAGAGAGAAGGAGAGGCAAAGAGAGAGGTCTTTCATCTGCTCGTTCACTCCCTAATTGGCTGCAGCGGCCAGAGCAGTCAGAGCTGCACTGATCCGAAACCAGGAGCCAGGAGCTTCTGCCACGTCTCCCACACAGGTGCAGGGGCCCAAGGACTTGGGCCATTTTCTACTGCTTTCCCAGGCCATAGCAGAGAGCTGGATTGGAAGTGGAATAGCCAGGACTCCAAGGGACACCCATACGGGATGCTGGCACTCCAGGGGGTGGCTTTACCCACTATGCCACAGTGCCAGCCTCAGGAGAATATTATCATGAAACATATTCTTATTACCAAAAGAGTGAAAAAATGTAATCCATACCCCTCTTTTTTGTTGTTAAAATGCACAGTACCTCCCTGAAATTCCATACTTCTCCACTTTTACAGCTGATATTTTCATGGGATTTTGTAATTGTGAGTTCTGGGGTCTGTCCAGAGCTTATTCCAACTGGAATCTATGGAATATGTCACTATTGTTATTGTGCCATACTGTCCTTATATGTTTAAAATTCTGAATTTTTGGGGAAAAATATTGTGAAAACGGGTATCCTAAATTGTCATAAAAAGAGGAGGAGCTCTTGTAATTAGAATCAGCTTTTATCCATTTGTTTATACAATAGATATTTTTTGAGTCTTTATGATATGCTTGCTGTAGGGTACAGTTTATCCATGTCTGTGTTTGTGTGTGTATTGTGTGTGTTTTGTAACTTTCAATACTGTTTTTTTATGCCAATATAAATTTCAGCATTAATGTTATTAATTATTGGTAATTTATGTTAGAATATTGTTATTATTGCAGAAATAGAGTGCTGAGGAGGATTAGACATGTATATTGATGATTTAAAAGATAAAACATATCATGTACATGTCTTGACATTTTATTTTTTCATGACATTTGCTGTTCCTAATTTCTGCTTTAAGCACATCATCTTAGAATAAGAGATACACACAAAGAATATATTGAAAATAGTAGTTCTGAGAAATATTTTCAATGGGATGCTAAGGCTAAGCGCATACATTTTTATTTTCCAAATGTAATATCAGTTGTGTATTCAAAGTTTTGACTACAAAAGAAAATATAGTTTTTGAAATTTTGATCGTAATAAAAGAGTGGCACTTCCCTGAAGTTATTTCTCCAAAATATTTATAATAGTATATGGAAATAGAAGTTGAAATTGTAGCTGGAAGTCAGAATAATAGAGTGGATTTTATTACTTATCTCAAATAAATAACCTAAAGAAGCCAGCTCTTTTAGCCCAAATAAAATAGAATACACTGATTGTCATCCACAGACCTTATTATGTTCTGATTTTTATAGGAAATAAGGATGTGACTGTCCATAGACTGAGCCCGTTGTTTTCTTGAGTTTCTTCTTTCTCACATATTGGAATATATAAAAAAATCTCAGAATATTAATAGGATATGAAACAATAGAGGCAGTCATTCTGGAATAAAAGAACTTTATTTTGTCTGTGGTGAAGAGTTATTGCGAGGAATCTATTTCTCTTCATCTATTGTTCTATATTTTTAAAGACAGTTTCGTAAAAAGGAATGAAATGTCAACGTCTGAGCACATCAAATGATGCAGGCAAGAATATAGCGAAATAACTTCTTTCTATCAGTAGGTCAAGAACTTAGGAAAGCTTAAAATGAATGAGAAATGTGCAAAAAAGAAGGTAGAATTCTATGGCTATTCCAGGGAATATTTCAAAGCAGTATAAAAATATACATTAGAATGGGTCAGTGGTTCTAGGATCAGAGGGGGTAAGAAAAAGAAATGATGGCCAGGAAGCATAGAGAGAAAAGACATAAATATTTATCATTGACAAAAATGATCACAATACTTTTGAGATACGGGGTATGAGGTGAAAGAGATACTGGATTTGAGGAAAGTGAGTACTGCAATTAAGTGATCGCTCTGATTATGGTTGAAAAAATAATTGCTGATTATACTGTTCTGGCTTCACACTTTCAACTTTTCTACACTTCTGTCTTTGAGTGTGTGTGTGTGCATATGTGTTTATATGTGCATATATATGTGTATATATATATATACACATGTGCATATGTGTATATATATGTGTGTGTGTGTGTGTGTGTGTAGTCATATAGATCTGTCACTTTTAAATTGCTGATCAGATTAAGCATGGGTATAGAATACAAGTAAAAGCAATTATCAGATATAAAAGCAACCTTTAACATTCTGGAGTTACAGTCCTGTCCAACAGCAATACTAGGAACAAAATGAAAAACTGCAGGAGACAGAAAACAGCTGAATGAAAGATATATGAGTACAAATAAACTTAGAATTTGATAATGGAGTCATTAACCTTTAACCCCCTAGAAAGAAGACAATGGTAGGAGCCTTGGTTAGGTAAAAGGTGTAAGAAAAAAGTTACAAAGCACAGAGGGAATTAGAGAGAAATTATATCATTTGGGAGTTCAGGAGCATTGCGACTAGAGACAGTCAGGGAAGTTGCCTTTTATAAAGGAAGCAGTTTCCAGGACTGCAAGTCTCTAATGTCTTTGTCAGGCTGCTGGATTGCTCTGTGCCCCAAGCACTATTCCTCTCTATAAGGCCTGACATCATTCCTTCTAATTCCCTTATTTTTTCTTATATGTTGTAAAGCCATCTATCATACGGGTGACATTTGCCACCTCGGATGAAGTCTAAGAAATCTTAAAAAAAATGTGTATTTTGCAATAGAGGAAAAGGCACAGAAAATGATCCTGCTTATGATGAAGAGAGTGACAATAAAAAAGAGTATTTATTTTAAATAACCAATTGTGAAATAGGGATAATGATTAAATATTTTAAATGTTGAGGAATTTCAATTTTTTTCCTCTGGAAGTAGTATTAGTAATTATAAGAATGTTAAAGAAAATAGAAATATTTTATACAAATGCTACCAAAGTCTTCCAAAAACTGTGCTAAGTCATTTATAAATATCTCCTTAAATCCCAGGAGGGAAATATATTTATATATTTATATTTACAGATTTAAATTTATCATTTATAAATACGTCCTCAAATTCCAAAGGGGAGGAAGGTGCTGTGGCGTAGCTGGTAAAGCTGCCGCTTGCCATTCCAGCATCCCATGTAGGTGCCAGTTCTAGACCTGGTCTCTCCACTTCCAGTCCAGCTCTCTGCTGTGGCCTGGGAAGGCAGGGGAAGGGGGCCCAAGTCTTTGGGCCCCTGACCCTGAGTGGGAGACCTGGAGGAAGCTCTTGGCTCCTGGCTTAGGATCAATGCAGCTCCGGCTGTTGCTGGGGAGTTGAACCAGTGGATGGAAGAACTCTCTCCCTCTCTCTGCCTCTCTGTAATTGCCTTTCAAATAAATAAATAAATCAATTAATCTTTAAAAAATTTCAAAGGGGAAACATTATAATTTGTATTTCTGAGTCATATATTGGTATCATTTTCAGAGGTCATTTTAAAATAAAAATATGTTAAAATTATCATATTCACTTTACAATTATTAATGTTCAGAAACTAAATAAGAAAGCATGAAATATATACATATATATATATATGAATTCTAGTAATACACATAAACTTAGATATTCCATTAGTTGTTTCCTTTTTTAGATTTCAATGTAAGAGGCACATAAGTCATTGGATAAAATAATCTTCAACCTCAACTTTTGTTTAGCAACATGTGATAAATAATCATCAATTGTATGGAGTTATGTATGATAGATAAAGTGAAAACTCCCCATGAAAATAAGTAGAAAATTTGGAAAAATATAACATAAAACATATTTATTTGGAGGTAACATTGAGCTGGTAGAAAGCTAAAGGACCCACAAAGACTGAACAAAATATGAAAACAGAAACCTTAAGGACGTGAGCAAGTTAATTTTATTTTTGTCAAGAATAATAAATTATACAATTTTTTAAAAAATTTATTATAAAATTATTTTTAAAATATATTTATTTTATTTATTTGAAAGAATTACAGAGAGAGGTAGACACACACACAAATACACACACACACACACACAGAGAGAGAGAGAGAGAGAGAGAGAGAGAGGACTTTTATCCACTGGTTTATTCCTCAAATGGCTGCAACGGCCAGAGCTATGCTGATCCAAAGCCAGGAGTCAGGACTTCATGAGGTCTCCCACATTGGTGCAGGGGCCCAAGGACTTGGGCTAGCCTCTGCTGCTTTTCTAGGTGCATCATCAGGGAGCTGGATTGGAAGCTGAGCAGCTTGGACCAAACCAGTAACCATATGGGATGCCAACGCTGCAGGCCAGGGTTTTAACCTGCTGTGCCACAGTCCTGGCCCTGATTTTTAAAAATTAATTTAAAGATATAATTGAACATGTCAAGAAAAAAAAGGTGCTCATTTTACGAATAAGCATAACAAAAAGGTATGAAATGTTAAATATACTTATAAAACTTGGATGAAAAGATATTTAGGAAGTTCTAAATAAATGAAAATATTTATTTTGTGGAGAAAATATATATCAGTGAAACTAATTCTTCTTAATGCAAACGTAGATTCTATACAATTATCAAAATTTAATGGGATCTTTTATATATATATATATGTATATATATATATATACATATATATATATATAAAGCTTTTATTTAAAGAATATAAATTTCCAAAGTACAGCTTATGGATTACAATGGCTCCCCCCCATACAACTTCCCTCCCTCCCGCTACCCTCCCCTTTCCCGCTCCCTCTCCCCTTCCATTCACATCAAGATTCATTTTCAATTCTCTTTATACACAGAAGATCAGTTTAGTACATATTACGTAAAGATTTCAACAGTTTGCCCTCACATAGCAACACAAAGTGAAAATACTGTTGGAGTACTAGTTATAGTATTAATTCACAATGTACAGCACATTAAGGACAGAGATCCTACATGATTTTTTTTAAAGAATTGATTAATTATGCAATTTCCAATTTAACACCAAGATTTTTTAATCATTTGCAATATATACAGAAGATCGATTCAGTATATACTAAGTAAAGATTTCCTCAGTTTGCACCCACAAAGAAACACAAAGTGTAAAAATACTGTTTCAGTACTAGTAATAGCATTATTTCACATTGGATAACACATTAAGGACAGATCCCACATGAGATGTAAGTACACAGTGACTCCTGATGTTGATTTAACAATTTGACACTCTTGTTTATGGTGTCAGTAATCTCCCTAGGCTATAGTCATGAGTTGCCGAGGCTATGGAAGCCTTTAGGGTTCGCCGACTTCGATCTTATTCTGACAGGGTCATAGTCAAAGTGGAAGTTTTCTCCTCCCTTCAGAGAAAGGTACCTCCTTCTTTGATGGCCCTGTTCTTTCCACTGGGATCCCACTCGCAGAGATCATTCATTTAGGTCTTCTTTTTTTTGTTTTTCAGAGTGTCTTAGCTTTCCATGCCTAAAATACTCTCATGGGCTCTTGAGCCAGATCTGAATGCCTTAAGGGCTGATTCTGAGGCCAGAGTGCTATTTAGGACATCTGCCATTCTATGAGTCTGCTGTGTATCCCACTTCCCATGTTGGATCATTCTCTCCCTTTTTGATTCTATCAGTTAGTATTAGCAGACACTAGTCTTGTTTGTGTGATCCCTTTGACTCTTAGACCTATCAGTGTGATCAATTGTGAACTGAAATTGATCGCTTGGACTAGTGAAATGGCCTTGGTACATGCCACCTTGATGGGATTGTATTGGAATCCCTTGGCACAATTCTAACTCCATCATTTGGGGCAGGTCCGACTGAGCATGTCCCAAATTGTACATCTCCTCCCTCTCTTATTCCCACTCTTATATTTCACAGAGATCACTTTTCAGTTAAAATTTAAACACCTAAGAATAATTGTGTGTTAATTACAGAGTTCAACCACTAGTACTAGGATAAAAAAAATACTAAAATGGATAAAGTATTACATTGTACAACAACAGTCAGCACAAGAGCTGATAAAGTCACTGCTTCTCATAGTGTCCATTTCACTTCAACAGGTTTCCCCTTTGGTGCTCAGTTAGTCGTCGCCAATCAAGGAAAACAAATGATATTTGTCTCTTTGGGACTGGCTTAATTCACTCAGCATGATGTTTTCCAGATTCCTCCATTTTGTTGCAAATGACCAGATTTCATTGTTTTTGACTGCTGTATAGTATTCTATAGAGTACATGTCCCATAATTTCCTAATCCAGTCTACTGTTGATGGGCATTTGGGTTGGTTCCAAGTCTTAGCTATTGTGAATTGAGCCGCATTAAATATTAGTGTGCAGACGGCTTTTTTTGTTTGCCATTTTAATTTCCTTTGGGTAAATTCCAAGGAGTGGGATGGCTGGGTTGTATGGTAGGGTTATATTCAGGTTTCTGAGGAATCTCCAGACTGACTTCCATAGTGGCTTCACCAGTTTGCATTCCCACCAACAGTGGATTAGTGTCCCTTTTTTCCCACATCCTCTCCAGCATCTGTTGTTGGTGGATTTCTGAATGTGAGCCATTCTAACCTGGGTGAGGTGAAACCTCATTGTGGTTTTGATTTGTATTTCCCTGATTGCTAGTGATCTTGAACATTTTTTCATGTGTCTGTTGGCCATTTGGATTTCCTCTTTTGAAAAATGTCTATTGAGGTCCTTGGCCCATCCCTTAAGTGGGTTGTTTGTTTTGATGTTGTGGAGTTTCTTGATTTCTTTGTAGATTCTGGTTATCAACCCTTTATCTGTTGCATAGTTTGCAGCTGGGACTTGAACTGGCACCCACGTGGGATGCTGGCACTGCAGGTAACGGCTTTACCCGCTATGCCACAGAGCTGGCCCCAAAACAGCAGGTTTAAACATTTTGTTAGAGCTTTACCCTTCTTAGGCTCAGTAGACTTACTGGCAATGGAAGCAAAGATATTACTTTTTTATTTTTGGTAACCATAGAAAAAAACTAAAATTCAGAAATAGTGTCTCAAAATTATATTGGGAAATTTCAGCAAAGACATAAAAATATGATCCAGCAATGTGTTCCAGAGGAGAAAAACTGTTCTCTGACTGTAATGGCAAAAACATGTCTCTTAATGGAGAATTTTGATTTAAACTACAATGCCCTGTAGATGTCCTTTAGCAATGGTGAATAAGTTATCCAAACACAGTAAAGATGTTTTAATATTTTTGGGGAGAGGTATAATAACTGCCTGGTAATCTCAATTACATCAGCATCTTTATTGTTCATTATTCTGTTTACATGAACTCATAAACAACAGCTTATCTGATCTATCTGATAATTACTTAGACTCAAATTTTATTACCTCAATATTTGAAGATTTTTATTAAAGCTAAAAACACGCTAATGACTATCTGTAAAAATTCTAAATAATTACAGATTTGCAATTACTCAGAAGAATTCAGGGTCATTTTTAACATTTTATTTATTCTGTAGTTAATTTTCCTCAGTTCCATAAAATGAGCTCTTTTTTTTTCCTTTTTTTTAAAGTTCTATTTACTGGGGCCAGTGCTGTGGTACACCAGCTTAAGCCCCCACCTGCAGCGTCGACATTCCATATAGCTGCTGGTTTTGAGTCCCAGCTGCTCCACTTCTGATCCTGCTCCCTGATAACGTGCCTGGGAAGGCAACAGAGAATGATCCAAGTGCTTGTATCCCTGCACACGTATGGGAGACCTGCAGGAAGCTCCTGGCTCCTGGCTTAGGCTTGGTCCAATCCTGGCCATTGGAGCCATTTGAGGAGTGAACCAGTAGGTGAAAGATCTCTCTGTCTGTCTCTGCCCCTCTCTTTGTAACTCTGTTTTTTTAAAATGAATAAATAAATATTTTAAAAAGCTAGATTTATTTATTGATTGATTAGAAAGGCAGAGAGAGAGAGAGAAGGAGAGAGGGGCAATTCCATCTGCTGATTAATTCCCTAAATACCCACAACAGCCAAGGCTGGGCTAGGATTAAGGCAGGGGGCTCCATCCACGTCTCTTGCATGGGCGTCAGGGACCCAAGTACTTGGATCATCATTGTTGCCTTTTCAAGTGCATTAGCAGAATGCTGGATGGAAAGTGGAGTAGCTGACACTGGAACTGGTGCTCCCATATGGGATGCTAGCATTGCAAGTGGTGACTTAATCTGATCCACCAGAGTGTTTTATACTGAAGAAATGCATTTAGTATTTATGAGTGTGAATGAATAATGCTAATTATTTAAACCAAGTATTACAGCAAGATATTGGAAATTAGTCTAACACAGAGTGCTACGGAGTTCCGTATATGCTTCAACGTTCAGTTTCAGATTTTCTTTCTGGTTTACTGTTCAGTAGAGTCTAAAATTTGTGCTAAATCCAGAAATAAAGCTTTAAGTGTGACAAAGGAAAGCAAAATGATTTTAATTTCTCTTCAAAGTAGTATGAAATCTTCAAATTAGTTTAAAGACATCCTTATTATGTATTATATGATTTCCATCAATTTATAGCTATTGTTACTTTTTGTATTTTGTGACACGGAAACAATTGAAAACTAATGATTAGTTTAATCTATTATTTACTAACTGCTACTTATTGTATTTAGGAATGTAACATTCTTCAAATTATATTAAGACTGAGTCACATTAATTTTTTTGAAGATTTGTTATTTATTTGAAAGTCAGAGTTACACACAGAGAGAGGAGAGACAGAGAGAGAGAGAGAGAGGGAAAGAAAGTGAGAGAGAGAGAGGTCTTCCATCTGCTGGTTCACTCCCCAAGTGTCAGAAATAGCCAGAGCTATGCCAATGTGAAGCTAGGAGAAAGGAGCTTCTTCAGGGTCTCCTATGTGGGTGCATCTTCTACTGCTTTCCCAGGCCATAGCAGAGAGCTGGATTGGAAGTAGAGCAGCTGGCACTCAAACCTGTGCCTGTCTATATGAGATGCTGGCACTGCAGGTGGCGGCTTTGCCCATTATACCACAGTGCCAGCCCCATATTAATTTTATTTATTTATTTATTATTTATTTATTTAAAAGTCAGAGTTACAGAGAGAGAGGGAGAAACAGAGACAGAGAGAGATCTTCTATCTGCTAGTTCACTCCCTAAATGGCTGTAACATCCATAGCTGGGCCAGACCGAAACCAGCAATTCTCCCACATGGACCCAGGGGCTCAACCACTGCGGCCATTTTCCACTGCTTTACAAGGCACATTAGCAAAGAACTTGATGGGAGGTGGAGCAGCCGGGACTCAAACCAGCACCCATGTGGGATGGCAGCACTGCAGGTGGCAGCTGAACCTGCAGTACCGCAGAAACAGCTCTTTATTTTACCACTTTTATTCATAACACTTCACCAAAGGTATTTACTTCTTCTTTAAAAAAATGTAAACTAAATCTATTATTCCTAGATGCAGGCATCAATTCTGGTGAGGTCACTCATGAATTTATTGCCATAGGAAAATTGTTGTTTCTAAAGCAGCACATAAATTAGTTCCTACTCTGTCTTTGGAAATAAAACTGACTGGCCTTTCAATAAGTATCTTAATTTTTCACAGGTACTACATCTGATTTCAGTATCAAGACTTAACATTTTATTAACATTATGGAATTTTCTTAATTATTTTCCATTGATACATTTAAAAGTTTTCTTAGATTTCTTAGATTCTAATAAAATCAATGTATATCAGTGCAATTAACTACAAAGGTTCCTCTATGACTTGTTTTAGCTTTCAAAAATGATCATTGGGGGATATAATTTAAACAATTATTTAGCATTAAAATGTCAATAATTATGTTCCAAATTTATTTCCTACTTCAGAATCCTTCTATTTTACCTAGTCTGCAAAGGCCATCACACAGTGAATTCATAAGCTTTGTACTGTGAAGTACTGTTTGAGAGGGACATTAAAATTGTGTGCTGCCTCTGCAAACTCATCATCTTCATTCAGAGCTGTGTGCACATAACTACCTGGAAATTTTGAACATTTCTAGTCAGATCACACTCCTATTCACTCAGTAATTGTTCTAAGCTTCCACCATTTCCCCTAGTTCCTAATTACACACACATTACCACAGAATCAACGAGAGCCAATGGGAAATAACTCCCTTACTGTACTGCCTATCCTGAAATACACTTGGATTGGAAATTGCTCCTCCTCTTATTGCAAAGAAACAATGCATGCCTCCATGCTCTGTGCCAGCACTTCCTCCTGTGCTCTCAGTACCTCTCCTGGACAGCTCTTTTAACTTTTCCTCTCCCAGCTTGTGCCACTCAACTCATGAATTTCAGGTGAACAGTTTTCTGCTAGAAAAAAATTACTTGAGGATTACTTTACAATGATACATACTTTTTCTGTAATTGGGGAAAATCTTTTCATTATTTCCCATAAGTCATTTCCTTATTAACAAAAGAACTTCCTGAGATGTGGTACCTTACAGATGACTTTGCTTATGGCCCAACACATTATGGTTTTGAGCCATCACCTCAACATCATCTGCCATTTAAGAACCTACATCTCACTGCCTGAGATCCATATGCACATTAAGCTTGGTGCTTATTTAGGACAGTAGTCCTTAACATAGTCTCTACTCCTCAAAATCTCTCTAAAGTTAATACTTTCTAGACCACTTAAATCACAATCTTGTTTACTGGTGGGCGCCACATTTATTCTTTCCCTCTCTCCAATATCTGTTTGTTCTTTCTTCTAAAGCTTCTCTAAGGGAATTGTAATGTATAGCCAGAGTAGAGAATAATTAGATTATTGATGGTGAAGATATGTAGATTGCCTGCTGTACTTCACCACATGCACAGGATAGTTAATCTATGTAGTTTCATCCATCTCAGCTGTTAAATTGGAATAATGGTACCAACTTTGAAGAGCTGTATTTTAAGCACAGGGCTTAAAACAGTGTTTCAGAGAATTACTCCCATGGAATAACAACTGATTATTGAAGTGATACCTTGCTTATTTACTCTGTGCGATTGGTTTGTCTAAATAAGAAAATATTTTTCTCAGAAACTCATGGTTTTGTACTAATTTAATTTTGTTCTAAGGCATAACTAAATTGTGATTCTTATTCTTATGGTTTTAAAGACCCATCTTTGCATTTCCTCCATAGATACCGTATGTGACTTTTTCCTTCTTTTTCAGAGAGCATCGTAACACGTTCTCTGCTTTTAACAGAAAAAGGGCTTCTCTTGCTTTTTAAAGATTTACAGCAATTCTTGTTCAGTTTTTTGAGCCTTAGGACTTTATTTCCTTTCCATTTTGGTGAAATCATCTCTCAAAGAGAGATCTGATGTGGAAAAAAAACAGCCAAAGAAATCCAAAACATCTACCCATTTCTTTCAAACATTTAAATCAAACCATCAATAATTGCTAGATGCAGTACAAATCAGTAATGCAAAATACAATGCACTTCCAAAACCCTGGTCATGAAGAAAATCAAGAATTCTGGGCTATGAGTTATAATTAGTCTTCAAAGAGATACAGGAATGTAGTAGACACACACTGTGGTACGATGATGACTAATTGAAAGGAGAATAAAGAAATAAAGCAAAGAGAATAAGGAGAATTCAGTCATAAATACAAGAGTACTGATATTGAAAACAAAAAAAAATCGAGACTGGAAAATGAATTAAGTAGCCATTTCCTGATGTAGAACAGATGAACCATGTAAAACAAATGACAGATAAATCTGTCAAATGGCTTTTTAAAATGTGACAGAAGTTAGTGTGTCCAGAGAGTCAACTACTGGACTAATAGGTATCATAGAAAATGAGAACCAAGGTTACAGAGGGTAGGAAATTATTGAGATAACATGAAATGTAACTCCCCAAAGTATGAAAGGATTATGAGTCTTCACACTAGAAGAGCTACTGGCTGTCTGCTTGCAGTGAAGAAAAAGTCATCCATCTTCCTTGAACACATCATATTGAAACTTTGAGAAACTGATGATACAGAGAAGAATATAAAAGATTCAGTGAGAAGAACATATTATTTTCAAAGAAACAATAAGGAAAATATTTTCAGGAATCTCCTCATTAGGATTGGATGCTAGATAGTGGAACAATAACTTCATGTTTTTGGGAAAAATTGACTTAGAACCTGACATTTTTACCCATCCAAACTCAACAAAGATTGAAAACAGAATACAAATGATTTCTGCTCCAGAGAGATTTAACAAGTAAATCTCCCACATGCCTTTTATATTAATATCTTGATTTATGTAGCCACTGGGATCCAGGAGAAGAAAAGTGCACAGAAGTCAGGAAAGGGCAGGCATCAGTTGTATTCCTTCCAGATCAGACCAGCAGGCAACTGGGTAAAAGTGAATGAACCTATAAATATATACTAGAAGTAGTATGATTGACAATGTAGGGACAGGCCACAGGGGTGGGAGACATCTGGCCCATGGGCCACATAAGGTCTGCAAAATCGTTTTGTCTGACCATGCCAAGGCAACTTCAGGAGGGACTTGAAATTCAATAAATCTATAGCAGACTAATTTTTAAGTTGATAATTTTGTATGATCTGCAAATGATGTTATAAATATCCAAATAGTCCTTGGCAGAAAAAAAAATTCCCTAACTTTTAAGTCAGTTAGAATCTTACAGAACAAAGTTCTTTGTAAGAAAATAGTTCAAATGTGAGACCATAAAATATGGCTTGATTTTAAGCAATTGACTAAGTAAAACAGAGAAGACTGCTCAACCTCAATGGTGGAAGTTTTAGTCAGTTGTAGGTGACTCCAGGTTGGGCATAACATTAGAATCTTTAAAAATATATGTCACCCTAGAAAAAAACTTGAATAAATTGCAGATATCTATATATTAACAAAACAGTGTATTATATATATTACCTAGTGGTTATCAACCAACGACTTAAGTTGATGATAAAGCCCAGATACAATGTGACAGAATATAGACATAATGGGATACTTTAAAAAGGTAGGGCAAAGGACAAGAAAAATAAAGCAGAGATGATTCTACCCTTATATCATAATATGATAAGGTAAACAGAAGATGCTTAACATTAGCAGGTTATGAAGAGAATATAAATTTTTGATAAATGAAAATGTAAAGTAATTATCAATTTTTCATACTATAGGGAGATGTCTAGTGTAAGAGAACTTTATAATCCATGTCTTTACAAATCAACCACATAGGATAATATAAATATTTCTCAGAGTTTCAGAAATAATTAATAATAAATAGAAAATGACAAATGAAAAATTTAGAAAGTGAGAATAGAATTGATGAATTGATGAGGGTTGGAATGTCTTTTTCTATATCCTGAGCTCCTCTGTATGATTTGATTATGTATGAATTATCTATGAATTCACTCTGGTAAAATTTTTAAAAGATATTTATTTTAACATGGATTTCCAACTTCGGTAAAGGACTTCTTTGCAGACTCTTCTATTTACTGGCAGTCATTCTTGCTACAGTTTGTTCTGATTTTTGTTTACTTTCTTAGCATATTAAATACATTAACATTTGGCCCCTTATTGTTTGTTATTTGAAAAAATACCTCTCCCTTTCTTTATTTTATAAATGTTCTTTCCAGTGCAAATGGAATTGTTATAATCCTTCAAGTTTACAGCACAAAATAAAATGAATAATTGTTGAAATGAGTGGTGGCTGTTTTTGAATAGTATTCTTATTAGGCATTATTTGAATTTTAAATGGTGCCAGCTCAAATCATAAGATTTTATTGTGGAATAATTGCATCTTTAATACGCTTTACTTTCACTTTTAAACTACATTTTATAATCCGTGTAAAATAGTGTTTTATGGCAAAATTATTAGTCATACTCAATTATCTAGTCATTTAAGGAAATCATTGAAAGAAAAATGATAATTATACTTGTCATCTCAATGATTATCAGTTTTATTCTTTCGAATTGTTTCCTCTAGATTATGTTATTAGTCTACCATATTTTGATATTGAACATTTTTATGTAAATACTATCTATTAGGCATTATATGTAGAAAGGCCATTTTAGAGAAACTTTAACTGTTTATTTAAGTCTGTAGGTTGAATCATAAAAGTGAAAAGGGGAGAATATTAATTTTCATTGCAAGTATTTGGCACTTGACTCATGAGCTGCATTTCTTTCTTTTCCAGGCAATGTTTCTTCCTTTATGAATGTATAGTCGACACTGATCGCTGCTCTAGCTATGACAGACCTCCATGCTTTTCTTTCTTGAAAGAGTATTTTGATTTCACTCTCTTCTTCCACTCACCCTAACACCCACCATGGACGTCCAGATTAGCAAACCAGCCTGGCCTGGAATTCTTCTGGTGACTAGGGTGAGATGTCCCAGACTCAGGGAATTCACAAAGGATTAATGGTTCACTATTGGAGTCAGTTTTTCTGACTTGCTGTGCATAATCAAGGAAGTATGGTGCACCGACAGAAAGGCATCCTGTGACAGCAGGAAACCAGCCGGAGAGTGAAGCTAACATCAACAGTGGGGACGGTTACAAAGGCTTTGATGCACAAAGAAGATTCACACCAACACTGGGACTAGGAGAAAGTAAGTGAATCCCTTCATGAAGAAAATTACGAAAATAATCACTCCGCCTGCAGATGATCCTAATCCAGGCCTGACCCACAAAATCTGAGTGGCAGTGCTTACTTTATTGCAAGAACAGGACCCAGAAGATGAGTAGTATTGAAGTAAGGATATGCACTGACTGTCTTGCAGTGAAGGATCAAAAATAGCAGATTCTGCTTTAATTTCATGTATTTATTGGAGAGGGGATCCCATCCATTCAGTCACTCTTCAAATACCCACAGTGGCCAGAGCTGAAGTTGGGAGCCAGGAACTCCATACATATCTTTAACAGAGATGGCAAGAACCCGGATACTTGAGCCATCACGTCTGCCTTCCAGGGTCTGTATTAGCAGGGAGGCTGAAGTCAGGAGCCGTAACTGGGAATCATGTACTCCAATGCAGAATGCTGGCATCTTGACCTTTAGGCCAGGCCCCCACTCCATGATTCCCTCTCCTTTAACTGTCTTGCTGATATACTTTCTATCTTGGATCAGGAAGTACCAGATATGTGAATCAAACCCCTCAGTACCAGGATGCCCTAAATAGAGGCTCAGCTGTGTTTTATTATAGTCTATTGATTAACTAATCTTTCCAATTGGACATCCTCTGGGAGTCCCTGAGCATGTTTGTCTGTCCCAAGACTCGGTGCTAATGATCAATTTCACTGTAATAAATGAATGATACTAACAAGCTTGTATACCTGAAACTCTGCAGACTTGTGGTTACAAAATGACACGAGTAGTTTTTGCATTGACCATGTGCCATGAAAGTACAATTTGTATTTTAGTAAAACAACTCAGATCTATTTCATGCTACACCAGGTTCTTCTCTCAGTTGACAATAAAAATTGACAAGAGACCAACATGCAACATAGACAAAGTTTACTGGGGCCTTACGCTTGAGCATAGGAAGACTGTACCCATCGTGTGACTTCCTGACGGGAGATGAATAGGTGCTTCTCTGCAGTGGGAGAGGTGTGGTGGTTCTTTCTCAGCACATGGAACTTGGATCTGCACTTAGCCTGGAATTCTGGCTTGTCCCACTCAGCACATGACACTTTGGTTAGCACCCAATTCAGTAATGTAGGTAGTGTTGGTCCTTTTGTGTATGACATGCTCAAGTTTTGGTGTTGTTCAGATCCCAGGAAGGCCATTCATTGGCCACCTTGGGCCGTTTTGGGCATGTGTGAAGGCTGGTAATGTCCCTAACAGGACAGTAAAAGGTCTTTGTAGTTAGGGTCTGGACACTTCGTGTTCCTGATTGGCTTGGGGCTGGAGATGGATTCATGGCTAGCTTGAGAGATAGAACCATGTCAGGTCAGGAGGGGCTTGATTCAGTCAGTGCTGTTGCTCGTCTTTCTCTGATAAAATATGACTCTAACCAGAGGGAAGCATAATCTAATTCTTTGATGACATTGCCAGCCATCTCTGGAGTAGTCCCTCTGGTTTTCTTGCTAGAACAGAAAATAGACTCCTCACTATTTGAAGTGATTGATTTAGAGTTCCCTTTTATGCATCTGAAAGCATTGCAACATATGAGGACAAAGGGAGAACACTTGCTTTTCTGCACCTGTTTGTTTGGGAGGAAGTGAAGCAACAGGGTATAAAACACTCATTAAGAGAAAAGACTGTATCTAGCAACCACTGATTCAAATTTCGACAAAATACTTTCTTTGGCATCTGAAGTAGATCCTCCAAAACAATTCTATCATATTTAAAATATATTTGATGGTATATTTGATTCCATGGTGTCATCACTTACTATGAGTTAATTTTGTATCTTAATATACTTAACTCTAACTCTGATGATCTTAAACCTTTTACCTCCACTTAGTTTTATTTCTCATTTTCCTATTTTGATAATAGTTAATGGGACTGAAATTAACTTTTATAAATCTCATAATAGCTTAGTTAACTATATTTTTTCTTATGGAAATTGATCATTAAACAACAGTTTAAACAATTATTTGTATTAGGCAGATGTATATACTGTAGCATCTGAATAATTTGGTTCAAACATCCTATATACACATATTTAAAGGGTCCTATGTATATGTGCTGCCAAAGTGAGTGCTATATAGGCTTTTATGAAATCAAACTGTCATTTGATTTTAACCATTATAAATCAGATAAATGAAAAATAAACGTTTCCTATTTTTCTATAAACTGAATCTTTCACACATGTGACAATTTATGATATAAAATATTTCTAACTTTATTGTAAATAAGAATAAGCAGAGTTTCAAAATGGAAACTACCTGCTCAGACTCTGGAAACAAAGATTCAATACAAAGTTACGTAATGGTTGTTCACTATAACTATACTGTTAGTGGAGCAGACCTATGCATCCTGAGAGGAAGAAAGTTTGTTAATGATGCCTACTGTTAGGGAATTTTAAGTTCCCTTTATGATGGTGGTTTGGGCAGAAAAAAAGTTCCCGTAAAAATTCTGTCAGTGTATACAGAATATTAACTATTGCAGTAATATGATGAAAATGTTTGCCAAATCCATGCTGAGTTTAAAAATATGTAAACTTCACTGTCCCATGAACTTGAATTTACACAACTTGTTTGAACATTTTGGCACCAAAATAAATGTCATGAATTAAGATTTATTTGGAACTACTGGCTAGTAAGTTGATCTAGTGATGTTGTTATAAACTGATGAAATATTTCTTTGAAAAACATCAAATACATATAAGGTGAACAGAAATATTTTAAAAATATGGAATGAGTTAATATATAAAAACAAAAGCAGGACAATATATCATTCAATTTTTCAAATCATAAAATTGAAGTCCATTTACAATATAGGTGTATTATTCTGCAAATTCTGTTTCATATTTAAATATTCAAACTAGAATTTGACCATCTTTAATGTTGACATTCATATTTGATATCTATAGAACTCCTAATATATTCTTTACTATAAAAGTGGTAATATATGAAAGCGATTCACTTTTTATGAAGGGAAATAAAAAAGGAAATACTCAAACCATGCAGAAAATTAAAATGGTTAAAATTACTTGGAAAGCATCATGGTGTTATAAAATATGGTATTAAATTAAACCCCAGAAACCTGGCTTTTGGCCTAGCTTTTCCACTGATCATCTGACTTTGGGCAAATTATATTACTTCCCTAGAATTCCAGTTCCTTATGTTTCCAAAGATTGAATTAAACTATATTTCTTTGATCTCCTTCAGCTTTCTATTAAGTCTTAGTTTTATTATTTATGAACGGCTGATGTTTCAAATTTTGCAAAGGTTTTTATGCTCAAACTATGCTCATGAATATAATCACTTTGTAAGTACCAATTTCTCAGTTATCCTTTTAGATACATATCCAGTCTTTTAGAATTTATCCTGACTATCCAAGCCTAACATCTTTATTCACCCTCCAGCTCTCACAACAGAGGCTGTTCCTCCTGTTCCTGCTAATGCTAACTCAACACTGATATGTTCTTTCTGCAATTATCAGATTCTCCCTTAAAGACCTTGTCATATAAGATTAATTTCAAATTTAACTTCCAACTGATGTCTGTGGTTAGGTGTATAGTAATGTTCTTCCTTCCAAGCTCTGAGCACAACGGTGGGAGAAACATCATAGATCCTTAGAAATTGGGTCAGATATTGAGCAGTCAACATTTAATTGATGTCTCCTCCAGATTTCCCTCTATTCTGTTAATGGTTAGATTGCTGTAATCATATTATAAATGCCTAGATTCTTGTTTTTTATCAACTGTGAGAATTAAATCTGAATGTGAATTTGAATGTTGCAGTTATATTGTGTCTTAAGTGCATGCTATAGAATTTCAAATGTCTTACACATGACTCCAAGAAAGTGCAGTAGCTCTCAATGCAAAGAGGAAAGTAGGCACAGAAGAAACTACAAAATGCTATGGGAGCACAAGAGAGGAAGTGATGACATCTGCTTAGCGAAATAGTGAAGTTGTCCTAGAGGCAATGCCATTGAGGTGAGAATCTGTTGAATTTTAGCCATTCAACAATTATTGAAAGGTCAGGTAGGACATTAACAGGCAAAGCAGAGAGCATGTGTTATGGCCATATTATTTGACGTTGCTTAATGGGCTTCAAAACAAAAAGGAAATTAAATGTGTGTGTAAGCTTTAGGAGGGAGACAAGACAGATATGTCTGGGATGTAGAAAGGTTGCAGGATATGATTGGATATTTTATGCCATGCCAAGGAATCTGAACTTCACATTTAAGCTGTGTGTGTGTCATCTAGAAGTCAGAACTTCTAGATGAAAAAATTCTACTACTCAGAGTAGACTATAAACCTTTTGTAGAAGAAATGAAACGCAAATTTTAGATAGCTTACTGACAAAAAGTGAAATAACAATGACAGATATACAGTTTACTTAGTAGTATTTAGTTATTTATCCAGGTATGGTCAGTCCTCTTTATCTGTGGTAATACCATTCTGTAAAGTTGTTGCAAATGTGAAATTAGCAAATACTGAAACACAGGTTTTTGTGAGCCTTCAATTCAAAATATTTTCATCAACTGACTGGTTAATAAGGTTGCTTCATACTTATTTGTGCTTGAAAATATTTTATCATATATATATATATATATATATATATATAGAGAGAGAGAGAGAGAGAGAGAGAGAGTTGAATGAACTCAGAAACTATAGCATATGCCTGAACACAGCACACCCAACAGATGCACATTGTGTCTAAGACACATCTCAGCCTTCCTGTACTTAGGAACTGTAGTCAGCACTTCAGTACTACGCTCAAACATCATTTTAAATAGTGAAATCATGGAGCTAGTGTTGTGGTGCGGTCATAAAGCCCCAGCCTGCAATGCTGGCATCCTCTATGGGTGCCAGTTCCTGTCCTGGCTGCTCCATTTCCAATTCAGCCTCCCTGCTAATGGCCTGGAAAAAGCAACAAAAGATGCTTCATATGTGTGGACCCTTGCCAGCCATTTTGGAGACCTTGATGAAGTTCTTGACCCTTGCCTTTGACCTGTTCCAGTGGATGGATGATCTCTCTTTCTACTTATCTCTGTCTCTCTCCCTCTCAGTCTCTCTCCTTCTCTTTCTCTCTTTTTCCCTCTTTCTGTAACTCTTTCAAAATGAAGAAATCTTTAAAATAAATAAATAGTGAAATAACCCATGAAAAGCTTGAAAATATGAAAAGTGTGGCACTAAATATGCTGCAAAAAGGATATTTATTTACAGTATAAGAGTTTCTCAAAAAGTTTAATATAAAGAGAACAGATTTCATGTATGTCATAGATACAATTCTAAGCAGATAACCATGCTTTCCTCCCTCTTTCCCTCCCTCCCTCCATTCCATTCCTTTTTTTCCATAATTTTTGCAATGACATACTTTCAGTTTACTTTATAATTGCAGAGTTAAGAAAGCAGAGCTTTGCTTTGCATGGTCTTGGCTGGGGATGGGTAATTGCTGCTCCGAACATGTCCTTGGATGGCTGCCAAAGCACCACGAGTATAGATTTTGGGGTTATAAAGCAATATTTAGCAAGCAGCCAAATTCACAAACATGGAATCTGTGAATGGAGATTGTCTATTTATAACCGCTAATGTTAAGTAGATTCTGCTTAAGGAAGATTCCTTTTAATCGATAGGCAGACTATTAAAGAATGTGCATAGAACATTTGCTAAGCAGATCTACTGTGTTAAATCTGCTATCTTCCAAAATTCAATATTCAAAATATTTCATTCGCATAATAAGTCATTGGAAAGCTATCTTTGATTTAAAAACATATTGAAAAGTATAAAGTATGGATTTTCACTCTGAAACATGGGATTCAATCAGTTTTCATGAGAAAACTATATATATTCAGTATTCATATTCATGGTGAATGACTGAATTTTGTCCTAGATAAAATTATTCTGAAATTTTTGTTATCCAACTCTTTAACACAGACAGAAGAAGCATCACCAAACATTCTTTATATTTCTGAAGCTGACCAACACAGAAAGAACAATAAATTAAAAATTTGAATAAAGGATTAAATATGTGACTCATTGATAAATTGATTAGTTAAATTGATTCTAAGAAGAAGGTTAAATTAAAAGTAACCAATAAATCTCATTAATTATCTTCCAATCTCCTTTCTGTTGAAAGGATGGCTTGCTAATCTTTAAAGTAATGGTTTAACTTGAACGTGTTTCTCATCCTGATCAGAATAGCAGTTTTCTTTAGCCATCTACAAAGTCAAAACAGTAGGAGCACTAATGATGCACTATATATGTGCGATATTATCAAGTAAGTAGTGTTTCTAACTACTTTCTAACTATTTTCCTAAAATATTATTACAAACAAACCTCTATTTAGCTGTTGAAATATTTACATTCATTGAACCAGTTCTACAGCTTTTTTTTTTCTTTTTGATATTTGATTTTTTTAAACTTTTATTTAATAAATATAAATTTCCAAAGTACAGCTTTTGGATTACAGTGGCTTTTGCCCCCCATAACCTCTCTCCCACTCACAACACTCCCAACTCCCACAACCTCTCCCATCCCATTCACATCAAGATTCATTTTCAATGATGTTTATATACAGAAGATCAATTTAGTATATATTAAGTAAATATTTCAATAGTTTGTATCCAAACAGAAATGCAAAGTGTAAAGTACTATTTGAGTACTAGTTATACCATTAATTCACATAGTACAACACATTTAGGACAGAGATCCTACATGAGGAGTAAGTGCACAGTGACTCTTGTTATTAACAATTGAAACTCGTGTTTATGGCGTCAGTAATCACCCGAGGCTCCTGTCATGAGTTGCCAAGGCTATGGAAGCCTCTTGATTTCACCAACTATGATCTTATTTAGACAAAGTCATAGTCAAATTGGAAGTTCTCTCCTCCCTTCAGAGAAAGGTATCTCTTTCTTTGATGGCCTGTTCTTTGTGCTGGGATCTCACTCACAGAGATCTTTCACTTAGGGATTTTTTTTTTTTTTTTGCCAGAGTATCTTGGCTTTCCATGCCTGAAATACTCTCATGGGCTTTTTAGCCAGATCCACATGCCTTAAGGGCTGATTCTGAGCCGAGAGTGCTGTTTAGGACATCTGCTATTCTATGAGTCTGCTGTGTATCCCGCTTCCCATGTTGGATCGTTCTCTGCTTTTTAAATCTATCAGTATTAGCAGACACTAGTCTTTGGAACTCATAGAAGAGTTTGGAAAAGTAGCAGGATAGCAATGCACAAAAATCAACAGCATTTGTATACACAGGCAATGCCACGGCTGAGGAAGAACTTCTAAGATCAATCCCATTCACAATAGCTACAAAAACAATCAAATACCTTGGAATAAACTTAACCAAGGACATTAAAGATCTCTACGATGAAAATTACAAAACCTTAAAGAAAGAAATAGAAGAGGATACCAAAAAATGGAAAAAACTTCCATGCTCATGGATTGGAAGAATCAATATCATCAAAATGTCCATTTTCCCAAAAGCAATTTATAGATTAAATGCAATACCAATCAAAATACCAGACATTCTTATCAGATCTGGAAAAAAATGATGCTGAAATTCATATGGTGGCACAGGAGACCTCGAATAGCTAAAGCAATCTTGTACAACAAAAACAAAGCCAGAGGCATCACAATACCAGATTTCAGGACATACTACAGGGCAGTTATAATCTAAACAGCATGCTACTGGCACAGAAACAGATGGATAGACCAATGGAGCAGAATAGAAAACACCAGAAATCAATCCAAACATCTAAAGCCAACTTATATTTGATCAAGGGTCTAAAAGCAATTCCTGGAGCAAGGACGTCTATTCAACAAATGGTGCTGGGAAAACTGGATTTCCACATGCAGAAGCATGAAGCAAGACCCCTACCTTTCACCTTACACAAAAATTAATTCAACATGGATTAAAGACCTAAATCTATGACCTGACACCATCAAATTATTAGAGAACATTGGAGAAACCCTGCAAGATATAGGCACAGGTGAAGACTTCTTGGAAAAGAACCCGGAGGCACAGGCAGTCAAAGCCAAAATTAACAATTGGGATTACATCAAATTGAGTAGTTTCTGTACTGCAAAAGAAACAGTGGGGAAAGTGAAGAGGCAACCAACAGAATGGGAAAAACTATTTGCAAACTATACAACCAATAAAGGCTTAATAAACAGAATCTACAAAGTGATCAAGAAACTCCACAACAACAAAACAAACAACCCACTTAAAAGATGGGTCAGGGACTTCAATAGACATTTTTCAAAAGAGGTAATCCAAATGGCCAACAGACATATGAAAAAAAATTTTCAGGATCACTAGTAATTTATGGAAATGCAAATCAAAACCACAATGAGGTTTCACCTCACCCCGGTTAGAATGGCTCACATACAGAAATTTACCAACAGCAGATGCTGGAGAGGATGTGTGAGTGTTGGTGGGAATGCAAACTGGTTAAGCCACTGTGGAAGTCAGTCTGGAGATTCCTCAGACACCTGAATATAACCCTACCATTCAACCCAGCCATCCCACTCCTTGGAATTTACCCAAAGGAAATTAAAATGGCAAACAAAAAAGCTGTCTGCACCTCAATGCTTATTGCAGTTCAATTCACAATAGCTAGGACCTGGAATCAACCTAAATGCCCATCAACAGTAGTAGACTGGATAAAGAAATTATGAATATGTACTCTATAGAATACTATACAGCAGCAAAAAATGAAATCTGGTCATTTGCAACAAGATGGAGGACTCTGGAAAACATCATACTGAGTGAATCAAGCCTGTCCCAAAGGGACAAATATCATATGTTCTCCCTGATCAGTGACAACTAAGCGAGCACCAAAAAGGAAACCTGTTGAAGTGAAATGGACACTATGAGAAACAATGACTTGATCAGCCCTTGTCCTGACTGTCAAGGAACAACTTAAAACTTTATCCGTTTTAGTATTTTTTTGTTCTACTTAATACTACTGGTTGAACTCTTTAATTAACACACAGTTATTCTTAGGTGTTTAAATTTAACTGAAAAGTGATCCCTGTTAAATATGAGTGGGAATAAGAGAGAGAGAAGGTGTATACTTTGGCAAATGCTCAATTGGACTTGTCCCAAATGGTAGAGTTAGAAATGTGCCAGGGGATTCCAATACAATCCCATCAAGGTGGCATGTACCAATGCCATCTCACTAGTCAAAGGGATCAGTTTCAGTTCATAATTGATCAGAATGATAGGATTAAGAGTCAAAGAGTTCTTCAGGTTTTTAAAATTCACCTTAAATTTTGGAAATATCAGAGTTCATTTATATGAATAGAGAAGCATTAATAATTTCTTATTGACAATTAAGTATACTGCTTTACATGTGAATATATAACTTGTTCTTTTGTGTAATAATGGTGTTAATTATCTTTCCAAAGTAATTGGAAGTGCTGGGAAATCAAGAGCTTTGCAAATATGAACAATGCTATTTTTGTTTTAATAGGGTTATTTTGGGCTATAGACTTAGGTGTAAATTTTAGATCTCAAAATGAAAAATGCAGTGAATTTTTTATTACTATAAAGGAATTATATTTGGTATTTTAAGTGGATATAAATATCTTTCCTGGAGTAAATTCACAAATAATTTATCAATTGTGTTTTCATACAAAAAAGCATTTATTTATTTGAGAAATTACAAAAAGAAAGCCAACATACATATTAATACAATTTTCAAAACACCTGAAGGAAATTGAAAAGAAAATGCCAATATAAAGTTTGCCTTCAACAATTCATCTATGTAATATTTACTTTATTCATCCCTCTTTCCAAATTCAAAGTTCCATTCTCCAACTCCTTGAATTTTCAATCATCAATTTTTCTCATTTATTCTTATTGGAAATTCTACTTGTACACTTCGTTATCTTTTAAAAACATTCATTATTTTTTTTCAAGGCTGACAGAAATGGTGAGATAGAAATCTATTCACTGATTCACTCCCCAAATGCCTACAACAGGTACTGCTAAACCAAAGCCAAGAACCCTATCTGCATCTCCCAAGTTGTGGTAGAACCCAAGTACATAAGCCAACATCTACTGCCTCCTAGGTACATTAGCAGGAAACTACTTTGGAAGCAGAGACAGGCCTGAATTGCAGGAACTTCAGTACAAGATGTAGACATCCCAAGCAGTGGCTTAACTCACTATACCACAACACCAACCTCTTTTTAAAAAGATTTATTTATTTATTTTAAAGACACAGTACCAGAAGCAGGAAAGGGAGAGTTGGATTATGCTAGATCATTCAAAAGCCATGGTTCAGGAACTCTATCTAGGTCTCCAAGCAGGTGCCATAAAGCCAGTACTCGAGCCATCATGTTCTGCCTCCCTGTCAGGTTACCAGGGAGCTGAATCAGAAACAGAGGAGCTGGGAATCAAAAAAGGCACTCTGAAATGGGAGGCAAGTATTACAAACAGCAGCTTGACTTTCTGCACACAATGTATTCCTCTGCTCCCTTACTTTTTTATCCACCTAACAGCACGTTTATTGTTTTCATCTCTGCAGCTACATTCATATTTTAAAAATTTTATAACTTGTGAATATTTTCAGTGCCCCTTTAAGGATAAAGAATATAAACTTAAAAAGTTAAAAAAAATGGAGAAAGGGGCATGGGCACTTAGCCTGGTACTTAAGACACCAGTTAAGAAGCCTGCATTCCATGTTGGACAGTGTGTATTCAATACCCAGCTCCGTCTCCTGTCTCCAGCTTCCTCCTCATGCAGACTCTGGGAGACAACAGCAATAGCTCAAGTATTTGAGCTCCAGGCACTTGTGTGGGAGACCCAGATGAGTTCCCAGCTCCTGGGTTTGGTCCATGATAGCTTTTGTAGTTCTGTTCCCAGCTCTCTTGCTCTCGCTCTCTCTCTCTCTCTCTCTCTCAAATAAATAAAAACATCCAAAAGAAAAAAGAGAGAATACTCAAATCAATAACATTTTAAATGAAAAAGAGGGCATTACAACATTTGAAAGATGAGTTACAGAGAGAAGAGAGAGAGGTATCTTCCATCCGATGACACACTCCCCAAATGGTCACAATGGCCAGGGCTAGGCCATGCTGAAGTCAGGAGCCAGGAGCTTCATGAGGGTCTCCCACTTGAGTTTCAGGGCCCAAGCACTTGGCTATCTTCTGCTGCTTTTCCCAGGCCATGAGCAGGGTGCTAAATCCAAAGGAAGCAGCTGGGACACAGTCTGTGCCCATCTAGGATGCCAGCATTGCAGATGGTAACTTAATCCACTGAGCCACAACATGGGTCCCTGAAATGCATACATTTCTGTAAATATATATAACACACTAAATCATAAAGAAACAGACCATCAGAGCAAACCAATAATGAGATTGAATCTGTGATTTAAAAACCTCCCAACTATGAAAGGTCCATAAGCAGGTGGCTTCACTGGTGAATATTTCCAGTTAAAGAACTACTTCATACTAATATTCCCAAATTCTTCCAAAATACCTGAAGGAGAGAAGACTCTGCCAAACTGATTTTAAAATGCCAGCATTACCCTGATCCCAGAGCCAGACAAGAATTCCACAAATGGGGGCCAGTGCTGTGGCATAGCAGATAAAACTGCTGCCTGCAACCCGGGCGTTCCATCTGGGCCCCAGTTTGATTTCCAGCTGTTAAACTTCTGATCCAGCTCCCTGCTAATGGCTTGGGAAAAGCAACAGAATTATTTGCAACTCTGCCACCATGTGGAGACCCAGAGGAAGCTGCTGGCTCCTGGCTCCTGTCTGGTCTAATCCAGTCCTGTATGTAGCAGCCATTAGGGAGAGTGAACCAGTGGATGAAAATCTTGCCCTGTCTCTTTCTCTCTGTAACACTGACTTTCAAATAAATGAACAATTCTTTTTCATTTTTTTTTTGACAGGTAGAGTGGACAGTGAGAAGAGAGAGAGACAGAGCGAAAGGTCTTCCTTTACCATTGGTTCGCCCTCCAATGGCCGCTGCGTCCAGTGTGCTGCGGTGAACCGCGCTGATCCGAAGCCAGGAGCCAGGTGCTTCTCCTGGTCTCCCATGGGGTGCAGGGCCCAAGCACTTGGGCCATCCTCCACTGCACTCCCCGGCCATAGCAGAGAGCTGGCCTGGAAGAAGAGCAACTGGGACAGAACCCAGCGCCCCGAACGGGACTGGAACCCCGTGTGCCAGTGCTGCAAGAGGAGGATTAGCCTCCGTGGCGCCGACCAACTGAATAATTCTTAAAAAAAAAAAATCCATACAAGAAGGAAATTGTGGTCGACAATCCTTGATTAAGATAAAGTAAAAATCCTCAACAAAATAGGAGGAATTAAAATTTAACAAAACATTAAAGTATCATGCACCATGATCAGGTGGGATTTAACAACTCATGAAAAGAGTCATGTATCTTGATTAAATAATTGACTCATGGGATACAATGGTGCTTCCACATAAGAAAAGCAATCAGTGTGATCAAACACATGAAGACAAAATGAAAGTTAAAAACTTTATAATTATCTCAATAGATGGAGAAAAAAACATTAGGCAAAATTCAGCATCGTTTCATGGTAAAAACTCACAAAGAATTAGATACAAAAGGAATGTACTCCAACATGATAGAGGTCATATAGGAGAAACAACTAATATTTTACTCAATGGTTAAAAGTTGAAAGCTTTTACTTTCATGTCAGTAAGATAACCTCTCTTGCTACTTCTAAGTCAAATTGTACTGAAAATCCTAACCAGAGCAATTCAGCAAAAGAAAGAAATAAAAGGCATTCAAATTGTAAAAGAAAAAAGATAAACGGTGTGCTTGTAGATGGCATGATCTTATTGTAGGTAGAAAACAAGGAAAACCCCCCCCCCCAAAAAAAAAGACAAAAGTAAAATAGAACTTGTCAATGAATTTAGTGGAACAAAGTAGTACCATATTGAACTATAGAGTTCTTGTATAGCATAAGAAAGAATCAATATTTAGTAATATTGAATTAAAATTTGAATTTGAAATATAATTATTTATCATAATTATCATAAACATTTTATAAGAGTATGAAGAAGAGTGGGTATTATGGGTGTCTGTAAAATTCAGAATTTTCCAAATTAATTGCGCTTAAAATATGTAAATGAATGATAGTTGTGGGCAACTTTGATTTCTACAGTTAATTTTAAAGTAATTTTAGAATTGATTATATAGTTTTTAATAACAAGTGTGAAATAAAAAGGGATTTTTTCATTTCTAATCAAGTTACTTAATACTTATTTTAAGAATGTAATCCGGCCGGCACCACAGCTCACTTGGTTAATCCTCCACCTGTGGTGCTGGTACCCTGAGTTCTAGTCCCAGTTGGGGTGCCGGATTCTTTCCCGGTTGCTCCTCTTCCAGTTCAGCTCTCTACTGTGGCCCGGGAGTGCAGTGGAGGATGAGCCAAGTGCTTGGGCCCTGCACCGACCTGGGAGACCAGGAGGAAGCACCTGGCTCCTGGCTTCGGATTGTCACAGTGCCGGCCATGGAGGCCATTTGGAGGGTGAACCAAAGGAAGGAAGACCTTCTCTGTCTCTCTCTCTCTCTCACTGTCTAACTCTGCCTGAAAAAAAAAGAATATAATCCAAAACTAGATAAAATATGATAATATTATTGTAATTTTTTATTCTATTCTTGCAATATATTCATGACACTAAGGTACAGATTATCCTTATTTCTCAAATCTCCAAAGTTTGATCATAATACTAAACATAATTTTGACTTATAATACTATTGCAAAATTATATTTCATATTTGAGATTCTTTTAGACAATTTAATCATACTTTGAGCATTATTGAAACCATGAATTTTAATGGTCAAAAGTGGGGGCTTGGGGTCTGCATAGTGGTGTGGTGGGTTATGCCTCCACCTGTGGCACCAGCATCCCATATGGGTGCCAGCTCATTTCCTGGCATCTTCACTTCCAATCCAGCTCTCAGCTAATGGTCCAAGGAAAGCATGGTAGATGCCCAAGTGTTTGGGTCCCTACTAATAACATGGGAGACCTTCAAGAAGCTACCAGCTCCTATCTTGGCCTTGAGGATCTCTGTGGAGAGCAAACCAGTGAATGGAACATTTTCCTTTCTTTCTGTCTTGCTCTGTCTCTCTGTAACTCTGACTTTCAAATAAATAAATAAATAAATCTTTTTTTAAAAAAAGTAGAGGCTTGGGGCCCTGGTACCTTACATAATGACTTCATGTGGGATGTCAGCATTAGGTATAGTGACTGGATTCTAGTCCTGGCTTTATTCTCCATTCCATCTTCCTGCTAATACATACCGTTGGAGGCCACAGTGAGATCTTAAAGTAATTGAGTTCCTGTTCATCACAAAGGAAACCTGGATTGAATTCTTGATTCCCAGCTTTGGTCTGGCCCAATGCTGATCACTACTGGTATACAGGCATTTGGGAGCAAATCATTCTCACATTCTTTTTCTGCTCTGTCTCTCAAATTAATAAAAATAAATGAATATTTTTAAAAGTAGAGTTTTGTAGATAAAGAACTGGATTTCATGTCTAATTCTATCACTTACTCTTAGCTCTGCAGTCTTTGCTAATTCCTGAATCTTTTCATTTATATAAAAGGATAAATAGTTCCTAGTTTATATACTTTGTTGAAGAATAAATGAAGTAATTAGGTAAAATTCTCAGCTCATGAGTTTCTATAGAGTTAGTGTTAAGAATGGGCTCAAAGTAATTTTGTTATCAATAAAATTGTTGATGTTGATATCATTACTGATTCACTTTCTGAACTCTTCACGTTTTCTATGTCTTCATGACTCTATTTTGGGAGAATATAGGTGACCAGGAATCTATCCATTTCTTTTAGGTTTGCAGATTACTTCATGCAGTTCTTTGTAGTAATTCCCGATGCTTCTTTTTATTTATGTTGCTACATTTCCTTTTTTATCTCTGATTTTATTGATTTGAGTCTTTTCTCCCCTTTTTTTATTGTTAGTTGGGCCAATGGTGTATCAGTTGTGTTCATTTGTGTTTATTTGTGTTCAATTGTGAGAATCCAGGTAACACCAAAATTGGGGGTGTTAGATCTCAAAGCCCGGGTGTTAGCCCTGTGTGTTCTCCGCCACCGTATGAACTGCACGAATGATCTGCAGAATCTTCACTATGAGCACAATTCCCGCTACAATGACCTGCCCTAGGTAACCAAGGCACTCTAAGTGTGTGGAGCTGTACCCAGTGATTTCCCAGAGACCCATCTACACTCTGCACTTTCTCGTGTAACCGCTGAGTCCCCATGGTACACTTGCACCCAAGGCTCCACTGTCGCTGGGTGCAGAGGTTTCTGTTTCCCTGCTGCCCAATCCAGACAACAGAGATGCAGGTATTCCCTGAGGTAACTACCTAGCTGTCTTGATTCTGGGAGGCTTTGAGCCTCTCACCACCCTATGTGGTTGACCAGCCACCTCCCAGCCAGGTTCAAAGTCAGTGTGGGCTGTGGATCGTTCTGAATCTCTGGATCACCCACGTACACAAGAGCCACTGGCCAAATGTTGCTCTCTCCCCACCACTGCTGCTAGCACTGCTAAGAAAATGGTGTCCTGTCTCAGCCAGTTGCTGTGCACACGCACAGAGTCTTCTGTAGCTACTGCTCAAACCCTGTTGTAGGGAAGTTGTGGTTAGATAAATGTGTCCCCTGTACTTCCACTGGGTCCATGGGAAACAGCTAGCAACCACTAGCCCAAAGGGCTCCAGCCTGGACTCACATCACACATTGCCTCCAGCTGTATCACCATGGGTTGCTGCAGGCTGGTCTCACCTCTGTCTCCAAGCTGCCTCATCTCTGGCTCTTGGATGCTGCAGTTGTGCTGTTCATGTTCGTGCTGCACATCCGCACCCTCACATAGGTCCATGGTGTGCCTCTTCCTCTTGCAGGATCTCCAGTGTGGTTTTATGTCCAATTCTCCCCTGAGAGTGCACTTCCTACACTTTTTAAAAAATGGTTTATCCCTAGCCTAGTGCAGTAGGACTTATGTCATTCTCTAATCTGCCATGTTGGAATTGCCCCCATCAAGGCTAATTATTGCTTAAGTCATGTGTTTATTTATGGAAGTTCCAAGACATTTACTACCGTATGCAATTCAATTTTTTACAATTTAAAATTTTAAACTCAATGATCATTTAATAAATGACTGCTTGGAGCTGGCATTGTGGCATACTGTGTTAACCTGCTGCCTATGATGCTGGTATCCTATATGGATACCGGTTCATGTTCTGGATACTCCGTGTCTGATCCAGCTCTCTGCTAATGACTTGGAAAGCTGCAAACAATGGCTTAGGTGCTCAGGCCCTGCACCCATGTGAGAGACTAGGAAGAAACTCCTGAATCCTGGCTTCAGCCTTGCCCAACCCTGCCTATTGTAGCCATTTAGGGGAAGACTCCCCCCCCAACCCCTTTGTACCCCCCTATCTCTCTGTAAATCTGCCTTTCAAATAAATAAGTAAATATTTTTAAAAAATTAAATGACTACTTAGTACCAGGGATTGTGCTCCACTGTGGTAATATAATGATGAACTATAACCATATACATTGGATATGCTATCAATGAGCTTCCAGTTCTATATCAAATTACAATAAACACAATCTCAAAGTTACTCCTTTAGTAAATGAAGAATGGAGATGGACTAAAAAAGAGTATATTCTTTATTATGGAAGTGTAATTCACTTATATTATTTATTTTATACATATTTGATATCTATGATTTAAATATGAATAGCTTTCAGTTTTCAATGTTCACAGGCCTAAGAAAATGTAACTTTTTAGGTACATAAAATGAATACATAAGCAGATCAGTCAGCATATATTGTTTTATCTTATTCCTTAAATGTAGCTTATGCTCAGGATATAACTACCTGCAGAATGTTACTGGAACAATGAGCAGTCACCTGGGTCTATGAGTGTTTTGGGAATTCATCGTCCCAAGCTTCACTGAAAGGGAAGATGACTCACTTCACCTCTGGTTTTAATTTGAAGCAAATTCCTGTGTGTCTGAAAGTTATTTCTCTCGTATACATATGAGACAGAAATTCAGATTCAACAAGCCTTTCATTTCTATTTATAAACTCCAAAATATTCTTGTAAAAAAACCAGATTTTAAATTTTAAAATGAAATATACAAAAGAAAAAAGTGTTTACTGGTTATGTCAAAAGCAGTAAAAGATAAGTCTGGGCCAGCGCTGCAGCTCAACAGGCTAATCCTCTGCCTTGTGGCACTGGCACACCGGGTTCTAGTCCCGGTCGGGGCGCCAGATTCTGTCCCAGTTGCCCCTCTTCCAGGCCAGCTCCCTGCTGTGGCCCGGGAGTGCAGTGGAGGATGGCCCAGGTGCTTGGGCCCTGCACCCCATGGAGACCAGGATAAGCACCTGGCTCCTGCCATCGGATCAGCGCGCTGGCCGCGGCAGCCATTGGAGGGTGAACCAACGGCAAAAGGAAGACCTTTCTCTCTGTCTCTCTCTCTCTCTCTCACTGCCCACTCTGCCTGTCAAAAATAAAAAAATAAAAAAGGTAAGTCTGAAGCACTATTTCGATGGCCTTACTGTGAAGAGATACAAGAGCAGACGGGGAGGACAGGTGGTCAGCTTTATTAGAGAAGGCACTGGTTATGTAAATAGTTATTTTTACTAGTTTCCCTTCCAAAAGCCAAGAGAAGGTAATGTCAAGAGAATCAGCTAAAAAGGTTGGATGTATTTGTAATGGGAACATGAGTCTTTATTGCTAGCTCTACTCTTGTTGACGTGCTTGCTCTAATAGCATCAGCGGCCCATGGAGCCTTAGAGAGGAAAGCGTGGTGAAATCACAAGGCCCACTATGCAACAACTATCTCATGAAAAGGCCTGTGCCTGCAGTATCCACATCTGAGAACCACTGAGGGATGGAGGTTGGAGCGCAGCCACTATTTTCATGGTTTTGGAAAAGAACCTTCCCTTGTCTAGGGAGTACCTTGAGAGTCACCAGATAAATGAATATCACCAGAGTTCAGTTAAGGGTGATAGTTCTCTGTCATTGCTGTTGATACGCTTATCTGCCTACTCTGACAGCAAGCTAAATTAACAGCAATGGTAATACAAAGAAAAGTAACTGAAATCTTGCCGCAGCCATGATAAAAATCGATGTCCATTTTCCTTTCCCTTCCTCCTCCTCTAACATCAGGGACTAGGTACAAGGAAGTAGGAGGCCAGAGAACAGAGCTCCAATCTTTCCTTCTA
Source organism: Sylvilagus floridanus (assembly GCA_949820135.1). Classification (NCBI taxonomy): domain Eukaryota; kingdom Metazoa; phylum Chordata; class Mammalia; order Lagomorpha; family Leporidae; genus Sylvilagus; species Sylvilagus floridanus. Next base: position 130,922,203 of record OX463236.1, on the reverse strand, counting down.
CTTTATAGTCTAAAGTCGATAGTATAGCTTTCATAAATAGAAGAATTAACTTTGAATAAGATTGCACTTTAAAATGAACAAGACTAACTTTTTACTGAATGGATTCCTTTTCTATAGAATGTTATTGTAAAGGTTTGGAATTTAGCAGGATTACTAAAAGAATCAAAATAGCACTCCTCCGGGCCCTCCAACCCCCAATTCTGAGAAAAGTGATTCAACAGAGCATGTTTGGTAACAACTGCTATAAAAATTAAATATTCATTATTTTCTTTTAAAAATTGATTTCATTTGTTATTTATTTGAAAGGTTCAGACAGAGGCGGAAACAGAATAGATAAAGATCTACCCACTGGTTCACTTCTCAAATGCCTGCAAGAGGTAGGGCTGGGCCAGGCCAGAGCCAGTAATCTGGAACTCAGTCCAGGTTGTCCACATGGGTGGCAGAGACCCAACTTCTTGAGTCATAACCTGCTTCCTCCCAAAATATGCATTAGAAGGAAGTTAGAATGGGAAGCAGAGCTGAGACTTGAACTCAGGCCACTCCAATATGTGATGTGTACCACTCAAGGCACACTTAAATTGCTGTGCAAAACACCCCCCTCCTCTTGTTTCTGTTAAAATGAGTCAGGATTCTTAAGTAAAGTGATTGGAGACTACTAAAATGTAAAAGTTCTCCTTTGCTTTGTTTTCTTTTTCCTTTCCAGTGCTTGCAATGGTGTGATATACACTTGGGTTTTGGCACTCAGGTATGGGGGAAGAAAATAGACACTTGTACAGAGTTAATTATGTTCCAGAGGTTTAGTGAGAAAAGGATCCTTTTGGTTTCTGTGTCATCCACTGTTGATGATTCACAGCAGAAACCCAAGGAAAAGAACATTTTTAAGACATTTTGTCTGCCCTTTTCCTAAGGACTTTAAGCAGGTTGCCTTGTAACTGAATGTCATATAGGTAGGAAACCAGTGGGAAGCCAGTTCCTAGTCACAACTAGCACAATGACATCTGTAAGATGGTATTTTGAACACTAATGTCCTAGATTTAAATTTTACCTGCGTGTACTACTTTACTTTCTATAATTAGAATAAAACCACCTTAGAAAAAATTATCAGCAAGGCTATACAATGACCTAAGAGCTATATTTTTTGCTCACGTTAGACTTAAATTCCATCTCTGATACAATGTTAGTCTGTTTCTTCTTTGCCTAGAAAGGTTTATTTGGCTTGTTCCTGAGTTGACCTTCTCTGAACCAAATACCAGAACAACTTCAAAGCAAGTAGAATTGCTGACACAATTACTATGCCACAGCATCAAGCATTTACTTGGAATTAGAAACAGGATGCAATACTGTTTGCTTTCGGTATTTTAGCTGTTGAGTCTAAAGTGATATAAATAGCCTAGGTAATATAAATCTTTCTCATTGATGATAAGGGGCTGTTTGTCCTAACCACACTAACAAGTGAAAGACAAAAATATCACAGAAATCATTATGATCCATTTTTTTATGATTTTAGTTATTTGTGAGAGGAATATGCGTGCTCCTTTTATAAGGGTGGTTCAATCATAGGTGACAGTATGGCTAAGTTGAAGGAATGAGTTGCCTGTACTGCAAAAGAACCAATTTCCATTTGCAAATATGTTGTCAGGAAACTCTGCTGGCCAGCCTGACTGCTGTCATCCTGAGAGCCGGTTGTCAGGCTAAATTAGCAGAACCATTTTTCTTCCCTTATATGATGTTTTTAGCGTATCAATGAGAACAGCATTTAGATGCATCATGTTTTAATGGAAAAAGGAAAGGTTGTGAAGGCAGAAAATTTATATGTATAGGAATTTTCTTTTTCATTTCTAATACTAAGTAAAACAGAAAATGATATGAATAATATGAATAATGCAAATATTATAAAGAATAAGCAAACACTGTAAATACAAAAATATACACATGTAGTAAAATTGAAAAGATCCTATTTATGTTGCTATTTCTTGATTGACAAAACCCTCTTAGAAATAATCAATGTTATCAGTTTCTGGTGTTATTACTTTTTTGGCCAAACTTTTAACATATCTTCAGGTCAATTATTCAATTCAATAACTGCATTGTCAGGGTCGGCGCTGTGGTGCAGCAGGTTAAGCCACAGTCTTCAGCACTGCCATTCCATGTGGGACCGGCATCTCCTAGGAGACCCTGCTGCTCCACTACTGATCCAGCTCCCTGTTCACACGCCTGAGAAAGCAGCCGAAGATAGACCGAGTCCTCGGGCCCCTGCCCCCACACGGGAGATCTGAAGGAAGCGGTTGGTTCCTGGCTTCAGCCTGGCCTAGCCCTAGTCACTGCGGCCATTTGAGGAGTGTACCAGTGAATAGAAAAATCTCTCTTTGTCTCTCCATTTCTCTATCTGTAACTCCGCCTTTCAAATAAATAAATTTAAAAAACAGGTTGAATTCTAGTTTTGTCATTGCCTAGGTATGTGACTGTGTGACTTATTAACTTTTAGAAAACTCAGTTTTCTGGCTTGTAAATATGAAGAAAATGATGCTGATTGGTACTGCAGTGAGAACTAAATGAGATGATGAAAGCAGAGCTTGTCAGCAGGATATTAGCGGGAAAACCACTAATGATCAAAAACACAAGCAAACAAAATCTTGTCGTACATTTATATTTTTGACTTCCTAAAAACAGTAAAAACAAATTTTCAGGAGAATTTAAAGTAACATAATATCAGACTTTAGAGACAAAAAGAAAAATGAACTCAGAATACAATATGAATTGATCATTTTTGACCTTTTTGAAAATTGATTTCTTGGTCTAAATATTTATATACCTGATCTTGGAGTGGCAGATAACTAATATTCATGTATATATGACAGAATTCTCTAATGGTACTAAAGTTTTTTTTCAAAATGTATGAAGAGAGACCAGTGTCGCGGTGTCAGCCTTGCGGCGCCGGCACACCGAGTTCTAGTCCCGGTCAGGGCGCCGGATTCTGTCCCGGTTGCTCCTCTTCCAGTCCAGCTCTCTGCTGTGGCCCAGGAGTGCAGTGGAGGATGGCCCAAGTGCTTGAGCCCTGCACCCCATGGGAGACCAGAAGCACCTGGCTCCTGCCATCGGATCAGCGCGGTGCTCTGGCCACAGAGCGCTGGCCGCGGTGGCCATTGGAGGGTGAACCAAAGGCAAAGGAAGACCTTTCTCTCTGTCTCTCTCTCTCACTGTCCACTCTGCCTGTCACAAAAAAAGTATGAAGAGCCAAATTTGAAGGAAAAATGAAAAGAACTATTTCAAAACTGAAGCTTAAAGTGGAACAAGTCAGAAATATACACCTTGAATTGGTCTCAGCTTACATCCATGAGAGACACATCAGAGAAGGCACACATATAGATCTGAAAATTATTACAAAATGTATTTTATTTTTAAAATAGATTCTTTTGTAGCTAGAAGTCTTATGAAATATATTAGATAGACTGAATATATATATATATTCATTTAGATCATATTTAGAATAATGGTAAGTTATTCCTCAGTGCAATTATATTTTAGGAATGAGCTTCTGTTTGAAATGTTAATGTACAGAAGGCAAATAGTGTTCAGATAGACAACTTCATTGTTTTTTTATAATACAAAGCTCAGAATACTTTTCAATGAGAAATTGGTCTCTAATTATGAAGGGTTAATATAATTGCTGTACTTTTTCACAGGAGAAAATAACAAATTGCATGGAATGTTCACCCATACTTCACTGCTCGGTGACGTTTTGCACACTTTTTGCTTCAGTTGTTCTTCTGCTGAGGACCTCTGCCTTTATTCTTCAATCTTACCAGAATCCTTCATATCCTTTTTCACTTTTCGAAGAATGTTTCTGTCTTCTGTCCTCTTTGTGAGCTGTATTTATTATGATTGGGACCACAAGGTGACTTGGAAATGTGTGCATGTTTGAGACAGAAACTTAAGGCGAAGGAGCAGGTGAATCTGTAGCAAAGACTCCCTACCTACTTATTTTGAGAGTCCATAAATGTCTCCTGCTAGCTCTTAAGAAGCTTCATTTCCTTAGTATTACACCAAGTGTGAGGTAATAATTCATCATCAGAACTTAGACATATGTAGAATGAAAGAGACAGTAAAAAAAAACAGAACTGTCTAAGCAAAGTGTGACATGTGTTCACTGTAACTTTAATCTTAAATTTACTTTCAAAAATTACTAAATTGAAACATATGGAGAAAAATATTAAAACTTGCAGGTAATATTTCAATTATTCATAAAGCAATTTTGTGGAAAAATCAGTTAACTATACTAAAAATTACAGCATTATAATTATGCAGTTTTCTATAAAACAGACCAATAAATTTCACTGTTATAAATAATGCAAAAGATGGTTAATTAAATTTGTTGTCTTCAGGAAATAAAAAAAGAATTCTGAAAAATCGGGGGGAAATTATGATGTATTCTTTGATTTAGATTTAAATAAAATTAGGCTAAATGCGATTTCTTATGATCCATTATATTAAAGTCAAAATCTGTGGCACTACAGTATTTTTTGTGTTAGCTTTTGCAATTACATTAGAAATTCCATATTTGACACCTTACCACATTTTATGTGCTGCATTTATATTGTGACCAGAATATTTTAACAAAGTAAGTCTGAAACATAAAAATGTTTAACAATAAATAGAATGCAAACCTGTATTTGCAACTGAAATATATAGTGAAATGCTTTTTTTAAAATTGATCAAAATTAGATGTGTTTTGTGATTGCCTACTGAATTTATTTGATTTATCTTCCATTTGTTACTTTCTTTAAAGTTTATTTTTTAAAGATTTAATTAATTGTTTTAGTATTAACTGTATAACATTTTAGGACCCCAAAACACCTATGTAAAAGTAAATTTTGCAGAGCCAGCGCTGTGGCACAGTAGGTTAATCCTCCGCCTGTGGCACCGGCATCCCATATGAGCACTGATTTTAGTTCTGGCTGGCCCTCTTCCAATCCAGCTTTCTGCTGTGGCCTGGGAAAACAGTAGAAGATGGCTAAGTGCTTGGGCCTCTGGACCCGCATAGGGGACCAGGAAGAAACACCTGGCTCCTGGCTTCGGATCGGCGCAGCTCGGCTGTTGCAGCCATCTGGGGAGTGAACCAACGGAAGGAGAACTTTCTCTCTGTCTCTCCCTCTCACTGTCTGTAATTCTACCTCTTAAATAAATAAATAAAATCTTTTTTAAAAAAAGTAAATTTTGCTCATTTTTGAAAAGTTCATTGCTAAGACTGAGCCTGTAACCCAGCTGCATTTTTTTTTTTTTTTTTGCTCAGGAACCTGGTTTTATTGTTGTTATTATTATTATTATTATTATTTACTGAAAAGGCAGAGAGGAAGAAAGATCTTCCATCTGCTGGTTTATTCCCCAAATACCCACAACAGGGAGGCTGGGCCAGGACAAAGTCAGGATCCTGGAATCAAAATCTGGGTCTCCCAGGTGAGAGGCTGGGACCCAGGCACTTGAGCCATGGCCTGCCGCTTCCCAGGGTGTGCATCTGCAGGCAGCTAGATGGAAAACTGAGTGAACAGGACCTGAACCAGGCACTCCGATACGGGATGCAGCATCCCAAGTGGCGACTCTACCACTGCACCAAGTGCCTGCCCTAGGAACCGTTTTCTCCCTTTTGAGGAAATGTGACCATACTTGAATTGTTACAGCTGAACAGAATCTCACTTGAGATGTCTATAATACAAAAATTTGAGAAGAATACCTAATTTGAATTCTAACATTGAGCAAAGACAAACATCTTACTTATGGTGAAGCTGAGTGGAAAAGTGGTAAAAACACTGACGATTTATGAAAAGTATGAAGTCTGTGCCCGCAAAGAAAGCTGATCACAAATGGTTAACTCCCTTTAAGCAGGATGAGATGATCTTGAAGCTAAACCCTGCAGTGGCAGTCCACTGACATCACTTTATGAGGAAAAAATTAGTCTTGTTTGTGCTTTACTTGAAAAAGATTTACTAATAGCAGAAACAATAGACAACATTTTAAATTTCTCCATTGGTTCAACTTACACAATTCTATCTGAAAATTTAAAGTGGGGTAAACTTTCTACTCAACGGGCATCAAAACTATTGTTTCCATGTCAGTTGCTGACAACAATTTTCAATGGAAACTTTGAACAAGTGGGATCAATATTCTGAAGCATTCCTTTGTAAAATTTTAGCAAGAGAAGAGATACAGCTATCCCAGTATCATCCTGAAAACAAAGCACACTCAAAGCAACGGCTACCAAGAGGCGGAAGCACTCCAGTCAAAGCAAAGATGGACCAGACAAGAGCAAATTCCTGGGAACACATTTTGTGATATTTCAGACATTACTGGAAGGTCAAGAAATGATAACATCTGCACATTTATGGAGGATTTTGAGAAAACCAAAGCGTTAGCAGAAGAATACCCAGAAAGACTTCCCCCAGAGAGTCCTCCACTGCAATAATGCTCTTGCTCATTTCCCACCATCAAACAAGGGAATTTTTCAAGAGTTTTAATTGGAAATCAGTAGACAATCTACCTTACAGAGTTCATTTGGCACCCTCTGACTTCTGTTTGTTTCCCAATTTAGGAAAATCTTCAAATGGCCCATTTTTCTCTAGTGGGTGATGTAACAAATGACAATATTGACATGGTTACATTTCCAGACCTCTCAATCTTTTAGGAATGAACCAAATGGATGGTACATTGTTTACCAAAATATCTGAAATGCGAAGGAGCTTGGGCCAGCGTTGTGGCAAAGAAGGCGAAGATTCCACCTGCAGTGTCAACATCCCATATGGGCTTTGGTTCAAACCCCCACTGCTCTACTTCAGATCTAGCCCCCTGCTAGTGTGCCAGGGAAAGCAATGCAAGATAGCTCAAGTCCTTGGGCCCCTGCACCAGCGTGGGGGACCTGGATAAAGCTCCTGGTTCCTGGCTTCAGCCTGGCCCATCCCTGGCCGTTGCAGCCATTTGGGGAGTGAACCAACAGATTTCTCTCTCTTTCTCTCTCCTTTCAAATAAATAAATAAATCTTTTCAAAAGTATGATAGAGTTTATGTTGAAAAATGATGTTTATAATTTCAATTTTTACTCAAATTCTACTTTTTACAAACTATTTTGATCTCTTGCTTTACCCTGTAATATTGCTCCCATTCCTAAGTGTTGCTTACATTTACTGGAAATATTTTCTCCCATCTGTATTTTGCCTAATATTTTCTTAATAATATTTTTGAGGAATAGATGATTTTCATTTTGGTGAAATCTAATGTATCTTTATTTTCCTTTTATCATTATTATTTTCAGATATCCAAGTCATTAAAAATAAAAGTCATTAGAGAAGTTTATTTTCTTCTAGTACTGTGGCCTTAGTAGTGATATTTAAATATACGATTCTTAATTTACTTTTTATGGACTGTATGAGATATGGGTAAATGTTCACTTGTAATCTCTTGCTATGGTTTGAATCTTTGTGTCCCTCCATAGTTCATGTTGAAAATTAATCCCCAATGCACCAGTATTAAGAAATAGGACCATTTATTTGTTTCTTTTAAGATTTATTTGAAAGGCAGAGTTATAGAGAGGCAGAGGCAGAGAGTGAGAGAGAGGTCTTCCATTGCTGGTTCACTCTCCATATGGTTACAGCAGCCGGAGCTGCGCTAAGCCTGGAGCCAGGAGCCAAGAACTTCTGGGTCTCCTATGTAGGCACAGGAGCCCAAGGACTTGGACCATCTTCTACTGCTTTCTCAGGCCACAACAGAGAACTGGATCTGAAATGGAGCAGCTGGGACTCAAACTGGCGAACATATGGGATGCCAGCACTGGCACTGCAGGCGGTGGCTTTGCCTGCTATGCCACAGCACTGGCCTCAAGAATTAACTTTTAGAAGGTGTGAGTGAAACCCTCATGAATGGAGGATGTGTTTGATAGCAAGGTTTGAAGGAATTACCTATCTTTTTCCATCTGGCTTTGTCCTTCTGTTTTAACCCATTTAAGAATGTAGCCACAGACTGCAGAGAACAAGCCTGCTGCTCTCTCTGCACTTTATTAATTGGCTCAGTCTCTAGAGATGAAACAAATAAATTTCTGTTCTTTATACATTACTCAGCCTAAGTTATTTTGTTCTAACTGTATTTATAGACTGATATCCAGAGAGTGTCCATTTATGCAAACATTTTAAAACCAGTTTATCAAAAAAAAAAAAATTGGAAATTTGAGGTTGTACTACAGCTAGATCAATTTTTAAATGATTTTTATCCTAAAATTAGTTATCCTACTCAAGCAAGATATACCTCTATTTCTTTTGAATTTGAGTTTTTCCCCGTAATATTGGTGCTCTTTAGTATAGATGTGTTGGCACATCTTTTTTATTAGTTTCACTCCTGCTTTACACTTTTTTGCCACTGTAAATAGATTTTTACATTTTTATTTTTCAGTAATTTGTTGCTTAAGAGATTACTATAAAGTGTATGTATTAGGTGTATATTCAACAGACTTTCAAAAATAATTTATTATTCTATTAATTGTTTTTCAGATTTCCTAGCATGTTTTGAAAAAATAAGCAGTACCTTTACAGAGAAAATCTCAATTGTTTTTGATTTTTATGTTTTTATTTTATTTTCTTTGCTTAGATCAATGGCCAAAATGTTCACTAAAATGCTGAGTAGAATTAATGAAAATAAATGATTCCAATTTCATAAAAATATTTACATGGAAGAAACAAATGATGGGATTTCTTAAATCATATTAAAGGGGTGACAAAATTCATACCAAATCTAGTAATTCTATTAGAAAAAATAAAATTATAGCCCAATATCACTAGTGAATATAGATGGAAAAATATTTAATAATATATTAATAAATAAAACATCATTCTTGACTTTGTCCTTATTTTGGAGAAAGCATTCAATATTTCAACACTGAATATGACATAAGCTACAATTTTGCCTTGATCTGTTAGAAGTCCTTTGTATGAGTGAATAAAGTTCCTTTCTATTACTACATTGTGAGAATGATTATGAAAAATAATTTTATAAATATTTGTCTTATCTATTATGATTTTTCTCTATCAAACTCAGTGATTAAATATTATAATTGACTTTCAATTACTTACAAACTGCATATTTCTAAGATAAAAACTACTTATTAATGATGTATTATCTTTATATTATAGAGTTTCCATCTACTTAGTAAAATATTTTTAAGTATTTTTCTATGAATATTCATTAGAGATGTTGGTGTATAATTTTATTTTTGTGGTGTCATTGTTAGCTTTTGGTGAGATCTTTGGTAGCCTTATATTATGATTTGGAAAGTTTCCTTTTTTCTCTTTAGGGATGTATTTGAGATTGGCATCACTTATTTCACAAACATTTATTATTATTTAACAATGAAATAATTTGCACCTGTAATTTTTTCATTTAAATAATTTTAATAATTGATTTTTTAAAATACATACAGGTCAACTCAAAATATTTGGCTCAACATTATACCAGATTTGATAAATCTATTTTATCTCTTTGTTAGATAATGTATATTTCATCTAAGATTTCAAATTTGCTGTGAAATTATTATAATTACATTCTTTGTCATTCTTTTACTGTCTCTATGATATATAGCAAAAATCTTTTTTCATTCTTGATATTGTTGGTCTTTCCAAAGAACCAAATATGATCTTTGTCACTTATCTTTATCATGTTTCATATTTAATTGATGTCTGATTTGATTTTCTCTTCCCCTTCCTTTTACTTACTTTTTATCCAATTTCTTTTGATCACTGATTTTAGCACTTTGTGCTTTCCCTAGATTTATTCTGAAGCTCTACACTTCCTTGTAAGGGCTGCTTTATCAGTACCCAACGACTTTTGATATATTGTCATGTATTATCACTTGTTACAAATGTTTCCCAAGTTTCCTTAGAAATTTAGACTTTTTTGAAAATAACTTTGATTTTTTTCTTTGGAATCTGAATTATTTGGAAATTAATAGTTTAATTTACAAATATTGAGGATCTACCTTTAATATTTTATTGCTGTTTATGTCTACTTTAATTTTTGGTCTTAGAATATACTCTGTATGATTGCAATTAATTAACTGAGAATTTTTAAAATTTGTGTTATAGGTTGATGGTTGCCCATGCTGGTGAACATATTAAACTCATAGGGTAAGAATGTATTCTTTAACTGTAGTGCTTAATTCTGTATAAATATCTGTTATATGAAAGTGATTGGTAATGTTCTTTATATTCTCTATATTTTTATTTATTTATTGGTGGAGTTATTTTATTAATTGCTGAAAGTATATAATATCATTATTATGGTAAAATTGTCATTTTTCTCCTTATAATTCTCCTCTCTATCTTCTGCACTTTGTTTTTAGGCATGTACATGTATTTACATTTATATATTTTAATTATATATTAACATCATTATTATTATAAAACATTCTTCTTAGGCCCGTGACGTGGCTCACTAGGCTAATTCTCCACCTGCGGCACCAGCACCCCGGGTTCTAGTCCTAGTTGGGGCGCCGGTTCTGTCCCGATTGCTCTTCTTCCAGTTCAGCTCTCTGCTGTGCCCTGGGAAGGCAGTGGAGGAGGCCCAAGTGCTTGGGCTCTGTACCCGCATGGGAGACCAGGAGGAAGCAACTGGCTCCTGGCTTCAGATCGGCGAAGCGCGCCAGCCATAGAGGCCATTTAGGGGGTGAACCAATGGAAGGAAGACCTTTCTGTCTCTCTCTCTCACTGTCTAACTCTGACTGTCCAAAAAAAAAATTCTTCTTACAATTTGTAATACTTTATGTTTACAAGTTGTTGTATCTAATATTAATGTCCCCATTCCATACAGTGGGGGACTACAGGATCTATGTTCTACAGAATATCAAAAGGATCATGTCTTCATATACAGAGCAGGATATTTAATTAATTTTGGCACCTTTAATATATACTGTTGTCTTTACTAAGAAAAGTTATGCTAGTTTTGATCATTTTTCTTGATGATATGTGTTTTATATATATATATATATATATATATATATATATATATATACCATATTACAAGTTATGCATTAAACAGTAGGACTGGGTGATCTCTTGTAGTAGATATCAAAACTGGCTTCACTGCTGAGCTTGAATATACCACCAAGTAAAATTACAGAAATCCTTCATTGTTCTCCCATCATTGGTATGCTGCAGAGGCCAATAGGAACAACATAGGGATAGGATTGGCGCCTATATGCTTGCATTCATTAATACTTTAAGGATGGAACTAATTTCTCCCATATCATCTGGGAAGAGTATGGCTTCATATCAATTATATCAGTTTCTAGGAGAAGTGGTGCAATTTTAGAGACTTTTGCTTTGGCTTTTTGAACCTTAATGGCTTTGATTTCACAAGTCAGACAACCAACATGAAGGAAACTTTTGCCAGATGCTGTGATTTATGAAGTCAGAGACAGGGAAAACCATAGTAAGGAGGTAAATATGAGGACTCACTTGATTTGGGGACAGAACATCATTAATCAAGTGACTTCCAACACCTCCAGTCAGCTGGGACTCCAGGATAACATTTTGGAATTCCCATTATTTGTTTTGGCTTAGATTCTATACCCAACAGCCCTCCAAAAGTGTGGCTATTTTCCCTTCCTCAGTACATAGTAAATGGTCATACATCTCTCTAGAGAAAGAAGTAGAAAGATCTTTGTTTCATGTATTCATAGTGTTATTGCAATGTCCTTCCTCAAGGGGATCCAGCTCTCCTTTCAACTAATGGATATCGAATCTGTGCAGTGATTTATATCTGAAACATGGGTGCAAAACTGTGATTTTCCATTCTGGTGTCTGATATCAGTCCTCTGCTTGCCAGAACACTTTTTTTTTTTTTTTTTTTTTGCTTATTAAGCCTATATTACATAATGTCCTATCAACTGTGCTTGGAACACCATGCTCTCTAAATCATATGTACAGATCCCTGAGGGTCAAAACACCCTGATTGCTACTCTGATCTTGCTGCCCATTACAGTAATTACAACTACCTTACCTCTGACGGTTATGCACTGACACCTGGCCTCTGATGTTCTAAAATTCTATAAAAAGGATTCCACTCCTTTCTAATTATACCAGCATGCATAAGAATTCATTACTGAGCCTGAAAAAGAAGTCTGTATATCTTCCCATCTCTCCCCAAATAACACAAACTTTCTTATTGACTTAAAATAGAGAATTTTATATATACTCCTAAGGAAAAAAAGTAGATGGTAAGGTTATGGGTTCTCTGGTTTTGCATAGTAAATCCATTTTAACATTTCTACTTCTCTAAATCTTATTCCTCATTATTCTACCCTGCAAGTTCTCAAATATTCACCTCATTTACTGTAGACTATCATTATGCACAAACCTCCAAGGGACTATCCCACATGGTATGCTGAAGAAATTTTACCCAAAAAATTCCTCCAAAGTTGATATTTATAACCCTCAATATCTGCCAATCCACACCATTTACTATCTCAGACCGTTTGATAAGATCAGTCTCAGAACAACCTGAACAAAAAGGTGTGGATCTGTATCTGGATGTAAATATCAAACACTCCAATGAAACTGTAGAACGTAGCTAATGAGTACTGACAAAAACTTGAAGGAACGTTCGACCAAAATAGAAAGAATATAAGTAACAAAGAGAAGAATTTACTAACTGGAGGTCACTCATCCTTGATTCAAGGCTCAGTGACCTGGCAGGGACACCTGGAACAATTATCATAGGTAGGAAGCATATTCTAACAGCCTATGAAATCAAGAGTTCATTGAAATATACAGTCCTGAGTTTCCCACAATTATTTACGCAAAGTATCCATCCTGGATTTCGAGATCTTAATCTTTTTTTTCAATAAGGCATTGCCTTAAAAATTAGAAGCCATTAAGGAAAACATTACTATATCCTATGTAGCAACCTCTGCCTAGATTCTAAGGTGATTTTTTGCATAATCCTATTTGTGACTGTAAGATATAGGGTCTCCCCAAACATTTTCATTACTGTACAAACTTTATCTTTTACAATGATAATTAAGGTCATGGTAGCTGGGATGCATATCTCATTTTATCTTTTCAAGATTGTAAAGCATTTATTTTTTTAAATTATCATTCTCTCCATAGTGACTACATGCCAAAAATATTCTATACTGCACTATTTCATATTCCATGGATATCTCTTTTTACCATAACTGAGAATCTTAATAATTTTAATGTCTCTGCATGCCAGGGGTTATTAACCACTCCATTTTACACAAGAAATGAAATCTTCATTGCCTAATGACCTGTGAATTCTCTAGCTCAAAAATATCATCCTAGTATTTGATTTTTGGCATTATTCTAACTAGTGTAGCACTAATTATTGCCTACGTCTCTCTAAAAATAGAACCTAAGACAAATAAGGCTGAAGTACAGAGTAGAGCAATGGGAAAAGAAATATAATTACAAAGATGTAACAGGAGATTGGTGTGCCACCACAGCAGACACCCTGAAGAGGCTTCTGAAATGCCTGTTCAGTGCTTGCCAGGGACTCTGGTTGTCCACTGTGTAGAGATCTTGTATCACTCCCCCAAGCTGCTGTGTCTTCCAGTTCCCAGTTGTGTGTGTTGTCTGTGCTTGTTCCTGCACATCAGCACCTGCCATGCTGTCCCACGACTTTCCTCTTCCTTCTTATAGAATTTCCACTAAAGATTTCTCCCCAACTCTCCCCTGGAATGCACGTTCCCTGCTTTTTTCCCATCATTTAAAGCAGTACATCTTTTCTGTATGTAGCCATCTTGGAATCCTCATCATTTGCTTTTGCATTTATATACATATCAACAAATAAGTATGCAACGTACCTGTTTTCCAGCTTCTGAAGATTCTGGATGACCTGAGGTTCTTGCAGGAAGGAAGAACATACATCAGCAAAGGCTGAGCCACCTGTAGACACTACCGGAAGTACAGCCATGCAACAGAGAATGGCAGCACCAAGGAAAAGCAAAGCATTGTATTTCCTACAACCCTAATATACCCTAAATCGTCTCTTATCACTGAATAAGGTAATCAACCAAAATCTATATTCTAAAACAAAGTTGATGACTTCAACTTTCATGCCAACAATTTAGCTTTAGAGATTTTTTAATATAAATACTTGTTACATTTAAATTGTGTTTATTTAAGTTCATATTGTTATCCATATATACTTCAAGGTTGTCTCTTAAAACAGTAGAAATATATGAAGAGTATTTGTTGACAAACAAGACATTTTAATATATTATTTAAAATGTTTTATTTTAATGAAAAGTAATAAAGTGTAATTAATGTAAGTAATTATAATGAAGTAATTATATTTAAATGTTATTGATATTACTTGGGTTCTGATATATAAGTATGCAACTTAATAGGAAGAATCTTGTGTAAATTTAAAGACTTGACACAATGGCTAGATTTTGATATGTTTTGGTTAGTTTCTTTTGCTTTTAATAAAAAATCAGCCTTTTTTTTTGGCCATTCAGGAAGCATAAAGCTGACTCTGAAACTTTATCAACAGGCCAGTGTTTTTGTTCAAAGGAAGCTGCTGCTTTAAACGTTAATTCCTGGAATTCCTTGCATCAGTCAATGTCAGGGCTTATATTACTTGGATGGAACTTGGTCTGTGCCCCCATGTACTTAGGATTAGTGCAATGACCCATATGACACCACCTTGAGAATTAATTGTTTTACGTGCTCACATTGCCAGCTGAGAAGTAACTCAGGAATAAATTGAGGAAGAGTAGCACCTGAAAAATCTGTGCATTGGTTTGACTCTTCCTAATGTCTAAAAATCAAAATGGTACTAAGACTATGTAAATGGTTATATTCCTTAAGAAGGAGCATTTCCAGATGCTACAAAGTGAGCAAAATCCTCAAAGAGTTATCACACATAAGACGCAGAATGCACTCAAAGCATTCTCTGAGGCTATTTGGTTTTTGTTTGCTTTTTTATTAAAGTTTTGATTATTTATTTGAAAGGCAGAGAGAAAGACACTTACACACACTGAGAGAGAGTGAGAGAGAAAGAGAATTTTCCATATGCTGGTTCATTTCTCATGAGGCTTCAATGGCTAGAGCTGGCCCATGCCGTATTAGGAGCCCAGAATTGCATTCAAGGCTCCCACATGGGTGGCAGTGGCACAAATACTTGGTCCATCTTCCATTGTCTTCCCAGGCACATTAACAGGGAGCTGGATCAGAAGCAAAGCAGTTGGGACTTGAACTGGGATATTGGCATCAAAAGTCATGGCTAAAACTGATGTGCCACAGCACTGGCCTCCTCTGAGGTTATCTAAATCATAGACAGGTGGATTAAGAAACAGAAAGACCCTCTGATCTAGTACCTTGCTCCCAGAGGGGATACGGAAAGCAGTTCCCAGGCCTCGGCTGAAGTCACTCACAGCATTTGGTAAAGTGCAAGAGGACATCAGAGGTGCCATAAGAAAACTAAATCCTTAAAAAAAAAAGAGAGAGAGAGAGAGATGGCCGCTAAAGAATGCAAGAAATATTGGAATCTTCTCTAGGAATCTGTTTTGAGCTTCACAAAGTTCAGTAAGATTTTATTAGAGGGCAATCTCAATGACATTGTGAGAACAAAGTTGCCTAATTAGACAAAGTAAATACTCTTATTCTAAGACAAATGTGTCACAAAATTTGGTGATCCTTCACTCATATTAATAATAGTTTTGTTTTCTCATTTTCTTTCTGGGATACTCTAGTTTGGACAACGTTCTGTAGGCAAAGCCTTTCCAAGCTCATCAAAATTTACCTGTAATATTTGTTAACGTCTACATGTTGCTGTCTTGTATCAAAACAGCACGTATTAATGACAATTAAGAAATTTCAGAGCCACCCAATTTTCTCTTTTAGGTAATTCTATTATCTAGAGAGAAATCAGCTTGCAAATATCCTCAAAATTGTGAGTATATAAAAACATTTATTTTTAGTGATAAATGTTTTTTCAATAATAAAATAATAGTTTCTTACATTCATAGATAGCTAACATCGATTATAAACATTTTCTCATTTTTTAATTGGTTAGCATGAAATGAGAAAAATTGTGTAAGAATGACAATGAAATAGCCTGATGGAGAAAATGGACAATGCAATTCACTAGAGTCACACTATTGACCTTAGGGTCAGTGACTGTAGCTATGACAAAATAATTGGCCTTGTAACTCTATATGCAAATCAAATACTATATGAGCAAATGTGTCACCATACTTTAGAGATTCTCTCCTAATGGCATAAACTTCGTCCCCAGATATTTAAAATGCACTTTATTTTCTTTGGTCAGTGATTGTAAAAGTGTTGGGAAAAAGAGTCAAGATAAATAGCTTAAATTTTTCATAAGGAATTCAATTCTCACTTTTAAATGTTAGCTAAGTCTTCTTACTATCCTTATCTATGTCATTTTACATTTTCTATGGTTTGGTTAAGAATATGCAAAATAGTCTATATGAATTTTTCAAGTATAAAATTATCATATAAGAGCTATCAACATTGCTCAAAAATGAGAAAAAGGAAAGCCATTCCCTCTACTATTTAAAAAATATTTATCTTTAGAAAGCAAAAAATGTGGAGCCCAAAATATGGTAGGCATTAATGTATTATTGCCCTTCATTTTAGTGGTGAGAACCTATGATTCAGTACCTGTATTTCACACTCTTTTCTAAGGGCATTCTAGAGATCTCACATTTCTATGTTAGTGTTATTACATCTGTGAGAAGAGAATTGTTCTTCATTTTATGTTTTGGTCATGTCCAGTTTAGTCTTAAGAGCTATAAAGAATTTTATTTATAAAAAGGGTTATAAAAACCTATTTGTAATACTCTGAAGGACCTTTTTGTTTAGGTCCTTGAGTTTGATCTACTACTCACTATTATCCATAACCTTCTTCTTCAATTATTTTAAGAATTTCAGGACTATTATGTCTTAAGTGACAAATTACACATGGCAAGTTAAATGGTACTTCATAAATAGATCCATTATAAGAAATTTGAATGGGAAGTAACAAGATAGTTTTGATCAAAATAATTACTGCTTTTAATTCTCTTTTTAAAAAATCCAATTTAAATGTCATAATAACCTTCCCCAATAATATAATTCAAACACATGTTACAGATTTTCTTCCAAATGTGAAAAACAAAGCATCCACCCATTTCTCACTGAACAGGATCGATATTGTTTTAAATTGAGAACCATGTTTTATTCAAAATGCTGAGACATTTTAGAGAGCGTCAAAGAGTCAATTTTCTTAGATATAAAGCCTAATAATCTTAGTAACTAAGACCACTGTAAGTTCATCTTGTCTATTTTGATCTAAAAAATTACATTTTCTAAAAGTATGATTATAATGTGTGTCCATTGATTTGGTAAGAATAAAGTTCATTTCCAATCTTGTGACAGAATGCTGGCGATCTTGTCTCCCAGTTAACCAATATTAATAGTGCAATATTAACAGTGCAGATGGACAGACTCACTGGACTTTCCATTATATCACATTTCTGTGTTGTATCTCATAGCTGGTGGCCTCCATGGAAAGCAAACTGCAAGCAAAAATATGAAGAGAAGGCAGGCGCCGTGGCTCAACAGGCTAATCCTCTGCCTTGCAGCACCGGTACACCAGGTTCTAGTCCTGGTTGGGGTGCCGGATTCTGTCCCGGTTGCCACTCTTCCAGGCCAGCTCTCTGCTGTGGCCTGGGCGTGCAGTGGAGGATGGCCCAAGTGCTTGGGTCCTGCACCCCATGGGAGACCAGGAGAAGCACCTGGCTCCTGCCATCGGATCAGCATGGTGCGCCGGCCGCGGCAGCCATTGGAAGGTGAACCAACGGCAAAGGAAGACCTTTCTGTCTGTCTCTCTCTCTCTCACTGTCCACTCTGCCTGTCAAAAAGAAAAAAATATGAAGAGAACGATTATGATGACACTAAAATTCAGTCAAAGCTTCTGCCACTCATACAGAAGTGGCTGAAATGACAAATTACTTTTTCGTGAAAAATATTTCAGACTAGTGGCTTAAATTACTTTTCTCTATAAATTAAATTATTTTCCATTTAAATTTTAGAGTGTAGACTATCCAAAGGGTATAATTACACCATTTAATTCTTTTTTTTTTTTTTTAGAGTTAGACAGTGAGAGAGAGAAACAGAGAGAAAGGTCTTCCTTCCATTGGTTCATCCCCCAAATGGCCGCTACAGCCAACGCTGTACCGATCTGAAAGCCAGGAGCCAGGTGCTTCCTCCTGGTCTCCCATGCAGGTGCATGGCCCAAGCTCTTGGGCCATCCTCCACTGCACTCCTGGGCCACAGCAAAGAGTTGGACTGGAAGAGGAGCAACTGGGACAGAATCCAATGCCCCAGCTGGGACTAGAACCCAGGTTGTCAGCACCACAGTCGGAGGATTAGCCTAGTGAGCCGCAGTGCTGGCCTACACCATTTACCTAGAAATGGCCTCATATTCTTTAAATTATGCTATGCGTTTATTCCAGAATATATTATTACTAATTGTCTGCTATTAGAAATAGGATATTTTTGAAATGTGTGCATTTAAATCAATCAAAACAATCAAAATAAAATAAAGTGTATTTAGTCCAAGGGTCTTTGCTTTTATACTTTACCCCACTTTGGCTGAAAATTGAAGCAAAGTAAAGTAAAACTAAGTAAATGAAAACGAAGTTAAGAACACTGATTATTCAGACAGCTTGTCAATCTTAAAATTGTAGAGGGGAGAATGAATATTTAAAGTGTTGAGCACTCACTTGGACTTACCCTTACGGGAAAGCTAGAAACGTGCCATAGGATGATCCAACATGGGAAGCTGGATACACAGCAGACTCATAGAATGGCAGATGCCCTAAACGCATTCTGGCCTCAGAATCAGCCCTTAAGTTATTCAGATCTGGCTCAAAAGCCCATGAGAGTTTCACAGGCATGAAAAGCCAAGACACTCTGGCAAAAAATGACCTACATGAAAGGTCTCTGTAAAATCCCAGTGGAAAGAATGGGCCATCAAAGAAGGAGGTACCTTTCTCTGAAGGGAAGAGAGAACTTCCACTTTGATTATGGCCTTGTCTAAATAAGGTCAGAGTTGGTGAATGCAAGAGGCTTCCATAGCCTTGGCAGCTCATGACAAGAGCCTCAGGTGATTACTGACATCATAAATAAGAGTGTCAATTGTTTAATCAACAACAGGAGTCACTGTGTTTCAAGGACAAGTCAGAGAGCTGAGAGAGGTGTAGCCATCCTGGCACAGCATGTTGCTTGTTACTTGGATTGAGGCTTTTACCAGCCTTCCTTTGCCTCAGGTTTCAGAATGAACTGGGTAATGGTTCATGTAAATAGTGGTTATGTTCCTGAATCTGCATATAGGAAATACATGAGATATTTATACCTTAAATAAAATTAAACTTGTGGCAGATACTGATGCATAGCACTCATTAATCAGCATGTTTTGTTTCATATTTAATGTATTACAGCTAGCTAATCAGTATAAGTATTCTTATTATACAATAGGTTAGATGGTTAATAAATTGAGAATTTAATTTTTTGTTTGGTGGATTTATTTCATTTAGTGCTGGTATATTAACTACTTCATAATCATACTTACAAGGATGATATATCAAAATTCCACAATTTGTTTCCTATTAACCATATTTTTCTTTCATAGGCATATAGTAAATGTTTTTTTTTTAGGTTTTCTTTTTAAAAAAATTTTTCATCAGTATAAAGAGAACTGATTTTATGTACCTCATAGATATATTTCTAAGAAATTTGTTTTTATTTATTTGAACTCCCTCATTTTATTTTTATGTATTTAAAACAGTAGGACAGTGTGGTGAGATGCGGAGAGAAAGGAGGGAAGGAAGGAAGGAAGGAAGGAAGGAAGGAAGGAAGGAAGGAAGGAAGGAAGGAAGGAAGGAAGGAAGGAAGGAAAGAAGGAAGGAAGGAAAAAAAAGAAAATGGCAACTCTTACATCGGCTAGCTCACTCCACAAATGCCCAGAGTAGTCAGTGAGGGGCCAAGATGAAGCCAAGGAATTCCATCAGGGTCTCCCATGTGGGTGTCAGGGACCTATGAACTTGAGCCATCATCTGTTCTCTCTCAGGGTGCTCATTAGCCTGAAGCTATATTGGTAGTGGAGGAGGCAGGAATAGATTCCAGGCTCTCCAACATAGGTGATTCAGGCAACTGCTTAACTCACTTCAACAAAATGACTGCCCCCTCAATTTCTTAAAAGATTAAATATTGGTTATAAAAATATTTAAGTTGTTCCTCGACAGCCAGACAAGGGCTGATCAAGTCATTGTTTCTCATAGTGTCCATTTCACTTCAACAGGTTTCCTTTTTGGTGCTTAGTTGTCACCCATCAGAGACTTAATACTTTATCCCAGCCAGTGCTGCAGCTCAATAGGCTAATCCTCCACCTGTGGCGCCGGCACAGTGGGTTCTAGTCCAGGTTGGGGCGCCGGATTCTGTCCCGGTTGCCCCTCTTCTGGGCCACCTCTCTGCTGTGGCCAGGGAGTGTAGTGGAGGATGGCCCAAGTGCTTGGTCCCTGCACCTGCATGACAGACCAGGAGAAGCACCTGGCTCCTGCCTTCAGATCAGCACAGTGCGCCAGCTGCAGCGCGCCGGCCACAGCGGCCATTGGAGGGTGAACCAACGGTTCTCTGTCTCTCTCTGTCACTGTCCATTCTGCCTGTCCAAAAAAAAAAAAAAAACCTTTATCCCTTTTAGTATTTTTTTTTTTTTGTTCTACTTAATACTATTGGTTGACCCCTTTAATTAACACACAATTATTCTTAGGTGTTTAAATTTAACTGAAAAGTGATCCCTGTTATATATAAGAGTGGGAATAAGAGAGGGAAGAGATGTATACTTTGGCACATGCTCAATCAGACTTTCCCCAAACAGTAGAGTTAGTTACGTGCCTGGGGACTCCAATTAAATCCCATCAATGTGGCATGTACCAATGCCATCTCACTAGTCAAAGGGATCAGTTTCAGTTCATAATTGATCATAATGATAGGATTAAGAGTCAAAGGGATCACATAAACAAGACTGCTAAAAGGAGAGAATGATCCAACATGGGAAGCAGGATATACAGCAGACTCAGAATGGCAGATGTCCTAAACAGCATTCTGGCTTCAGAATTAGCCCTTAAGGCATTCAGATCTGGCTGAAAAGCCCACGAGAGTATTTCAGGCATGGAAAGCCAAGATACTGTGGCATAAACAAACAAACAAACAAACAAACAAAACACCTAAATGAAAGATCTCTGTGAGTGAGATCCCAGCGGAAAGAAAGGGCCATCAAAGAAGGAGGTACCTTTCTCTGAAGGAAGGAGTGAACTTCCACTTTGATTACGACCTTGTCTAAATAAGATCGGAGTTGGCAAACTCAAAAGGCTTACATAGCCTTGGAAACTCATGACAAGAGCCCAGGGTGATTACTGACGCCTTAAACAAGAGTGTCAATTATTAAGTCAACAATAGGAGTCACTGTGTACTTACTCCCCATGTAGGATCTCTGTCCTTAATGTGTTGTACAATGTGAATTAATGCTATAACTAGTACTAAAACAGTACTTTACACTTTGTGTTTCTGTGTGGGTGCAAACTGTTGAAATCTTTACTTAATGTATACTAAATTGACCTTCTGTATATAAAGAGAATTGAAAATGAATCTTGATGTGAATGGGATGGGAGAGGGAGCGGGAGTTGGGGGGGGCTGTGGGTGGGAGGGAAGTTATGAGGGGAAAAAAGTCACTGTAATCCAAAAGCTGTACTTTGGAAATTTATATTTATTAAATAGAAGTTAAAAAAATTAAAAATTTAAATATTACTTAATAATGTAAATTAAAAACATACATTTATATGACTGCCTCACTTACACACATCACACATATAAAAAAGAACACAATCCAAGGAAATATATTTTATATATTAAAATGCTTGTATGAGAATTTCTAATAGTATTAGTATGATTGGCTTATTTGATGTCATTTGCTCTGTAGATGCTTTATACTTTCTCAGAGCTATAATTATTCTTATTTTGATCAGCCAGTATGCTTATTAAACTGAAACTAAGTAGAGCTTAGTCATCACTGATAGGTTAAGAGGTTTGGATTTGTGACCACGTTTTGGTCAGTTTATTTTAATGAGTTTGTGCTGTGAAATAATTCAAACTTCAGTCATTGAATACCAGGCTAATTCCATTTTTTTCTTGACAGGAATAGTTGCTCTATCTATGGATTTCTAAGTCCACACTTTTTATATAGAATTCTCAATCTCTTCTTTTTTCTTCATCATTCCTCTTTTCACATAAATAAATCTTAAGAAAGAAAAGGGTGAGTTTATAGCAGAGAGAAATTAGTCTAAAATCATGTGAGCCCCACAAATATTGGGTTGCAGGGTTTTTCAAGTCTTCTTGAAAAAGATAAAGACATAGACATATTCGCAAAACATGAAGATCCAGAGCAGAAATTTTCTATAATTATGAATGGAAATCTTTTGGGTTTCTTTGAGAATCATCTATAAGGACTTCAGTTGCTTTTCAAATAGTTTTGCTTTCTGACCTGTATTCCTTAATATGCCTCCTTGTTAATTCAAGCTACATTAATTTTTAAACTTTCAGAGTTTAGAAATAATTGGCATGAAATTGAAACATCTCATTCCTATGTAAATATTTTTGAAGGTAATTTAAAAGTTTTAGTACTAATAAATTCTATTTTTGCTTTTATGATATAAATAGAATTCATAGAATTTAACTACCATATCATTTTTTGCAATGCTATTATTGGTTTGGTATAGATTGAGCAGTAAATATTTAGACATTCTTGCTACTGAAGTAAATCGATTATAATAAAACATTTCAAGAATAAATGCCTTTCAAGTTTATTTTGAGATTTTACGGTGACAGTGTCAACTGGTAACAAAGAAGAGCATAAAATTCAATCCTCTTTAAGCCAACTGACCAAAGAATTTTTTTTTTTAAAGTCTCTATAAAAATGAGATTGAAAAAATAGAGTGAGTTTTAAGTCTGTAGCAAGTAGGCAATGAAATTATTTTGGGAATACATTACATTTAAAAAAAATACTTCTAACAGATGAAAGCGTGAAAAAGACTTTGCTAATTTACGTTGCCTGAGGGAGTCCACTCAAATCCCAATTACTGAAATCCGCTCTATCAACAACTGACTATGACTCCTTTACCTTTCTATATATTTGCATAGGTGTGTGTGATCCTGCACTTATATTTTACATAAACAGTGCCAAACTATGCAGTTGTCTTTGACAGGTTGTTTTACGTTGCTAGGTCTTTCAGGCTCCCCAGGTTAGCTTGTGAGAACAGTTTGGATGCATATGGACAGAGTTGAGTACATTCATTCTTACTGGCATCTGTTCATGTGGTGGCTTTCTCTTTGATTTGTGCCTTTTCTGTACCAATCACAACATGGTCAGAATATAATTACAGAATAATGATTTTTTAAATGAAAAACTTGGTTACTTCTTATTTCTTATTGATTAAAATCATTTGTAATTTGTCCTTCTAGTTAATTAAGGAATATACTTGGAATTTTAAACTGCAAGTTGTATTAGGGATCTAAATTTGCTTTACTTAAAAGTTAGCACAAATGGGGGCCAGTGTTGTGACAAAGCAGCTAAGGCCACAAATACAATGCCGGCAGCCTATATGGGTGCTAGTTTGTGTCCTGGCTGCTCCAATTCCAATCTAGCTCCCTTTTGATGGGCCTGGGAAAGCAGTGGAGGTCGGTCCAAGTGCTTGGGTCCCTGTATCCATGTGGGAGACCCAAATGAGGCTCTGGCTCCTGGCTTCAGCTTGGCCCAGCACTGACCACTGTGGCCATTTGGGGTGGTTAACCAGCAGATGGAAGATCTCTCTGTCTCTGTCTCTGTCTCTCTATTTGTGTGTGTATGTGTGTGTGTGTGTGTAACTCTGCCTTTAAAATAAGTAAATAAATTTTTTTTTAAAAAAAGTTAGCCCACTTGGCCAGTATTATTTTAGTATAGTCCATGACATAAATTTTCATGTATGTTATAAGAAATGTCACTTTTAATATATAACATATTCTTGTATAAACATGCATCTCTTTTAGTATATTCCATCTGGTCAATTTGTTAACTCCTAATTGAACAGTAAATTTACCATCCTTTAAGATTGATTGCTATATCTGGTATCGTAGAGAATAGCTGCTCATTGTTCTTTTTTTTTTTTTTTAGATTCATTTATTTTATTTGAATCTATTACCAGAGACAGAGAGACACAGAGCGATCTTCCATCTGTTGGTTCACTCTCCAAATGGACACAACAGCCAAGTGCTGGGCCAGGTTGAAGCCAGGAGCCGGGAGTTTCTTCCAAGTCTCCCATGGCCTGTATTTGGTGCTGGCATTACAAATAGCAGCTTTAGCCACTATATCATAATTCAAGTCCTTGTTGTTCTATTTTAAAACATTTCATTGTTGGCCGGTGCCACGGCTCAATAGGCTAATACTCCACCTTGCGGCACTGGCACACTGGGTTCTAGTCCCGGTCGGGGCGCCGGATTCTGTCCCGGTTGCCACTCTTCCAGGCCAGCTTTCTGCTGTGGCCCGGGAGTGCAGTGGAGGATGGCCCAAGTGCTTGGGCCCTGCACCCCATGGGAGACCAGGAGAAGCACCTGGCTCCTGCCTTCGGATCAGCGCAGCATGCCGGACACGGCGGCCATTGGAGGGTGAACCAATGGCAAAAGGAAGACCTTTCTGTCTGTCTCTCTCTCTCTCACTGTCCACTCTGCCTGTCAAAAAAAAGAAAAAACACATTTCCTTGTCTATTGTTATTTATTTCTCTATATAAATCATAGACTATGGTTTTCCTTTAAAATAAAATCCTGTTAATAACTTTATTAGAATGTCAAGTTATCTTTGGATTATATAGAAGAGAATTAAGAGTAATGATGCAATTAATTCTATTGCATCATTCTACCCAGGAACAGATTGCATCACACTTACGCAAGTCTCTAATTCTCTCTTTCTCTCTCTCTCTCTGATGAATGACTTTTAGCTTTATTTTGGAAATATTATATAATTAATATGATATGGAAAAGTAATAAATTGTGTTTTCAGCAAGTGATACTATTAATCTTGGATCCCAAATTTGTGAATTTCTGTTTGTTTCATCTTTTTTCTAAGTTTACTTTTTAGTTTTTGTTTATTCGAAAGGCAAAATGACAGAGGAAGACATCTTCCATCTTGGTTCACTACCCAAATGCCTGCAACAGAACTGGGCCAGACCAAGGCCAGGAGTCAGGAACTCCATCTGGGTCTCCCATGTGGATGGCAGGGATCTCTATACTTGAGCCATCATCTGTTGCTTACCCAGCATGCACATTAACAGGAAGTCAGATTGTAAGTGGAGGCTAGATTCAACCCCAGGCACTACAACATGGGATGCAGGCATGAAAAGCGGTGAAAAACCAACTGCACCACAAAAGTGATTATCACCCCTTAATGTTTTTGTTTCCATGTCATTGGCAAAACATTTGAAAAACAGCTGTTTATTCTCTTCCCATGACTTATTATTGCAGTAATTTTAAAATCAATGTATTGCCTTAAACAACTTGGAATAGTGGCTGTCTTAAGAGGTATCCTCAATCTTGTGCTGACTTTATAAAGAATGGATTCTAATTTTGAATTACTCAGACCAAGGTGCACCTCCAACTTTTATAGTTAACATTTGTCAAGTAGAGGACATTGATTTCTTATCACAGTCTGCATTTTGGATGTAAATGTAGAGTAGAACCCTTCCTTGCCTTGTTCAGCTTCCAGTGGTGACCAAAGCCTTTGGTTCTCTCTTGGCTTGAAGCTGCAGTATTTCCTTCTCCTCCATTGCCACACTAGTCTCCCATTCTGTGGCTGTTTCTTCACATGCCCAACCCCCCTCTACATATTTCTGCTTCATAAAAGGCAAGTGAAGAGCACATCCCATACACGAATTGTAAAATTGCTGCAATAAGAAATAATGATAAGAGAACAAACAGCCATTTTTCAAGTTACTGCCAATTACATGGAAACAAAAGCGGTATGGGATGAGTATTGTGGTATAGCAGGTTAAGTTACCACGTTTGATGCTTGCATCCCAATCAAGGGATTGGACCCTAATAGGCATTCCACTGAACTAATTACATCTGCAAAATCTCTGTTTCCTTATAAGGGAATAACAGTAGTTACAGAGGCTTAGAAATTTAGCATATGTTTTGAGATGATACAGTTTAACCCACAGTGCCTCTAATGTATTTTCTTACTGTGTGTGATTATTAACAGTCTTCATTTATGTCCATAAAATTTTGTGATCAAAAGCCATATATTCTGCAAAACAAGTTTTGCTTTGTCTTTTTATTTTTCCTCTTAACTCATGACATTTGTTAGCACTATAGAAACTGTTAATGTTGGCAATGTGTATTCACTCCATCTCTATTTCTACTCTGTTCTTATGTTTGGATGTCTAGAACTATAGAAACACTTGCAAAGTCAACTGAAACAAAGCAGCATTTGTTGACTGCTTATGATGGACAGTACTGTTCACTCTGCTTGTTCAAATCCAGACATTCCCAATTGATCATATAACATTATATTCACTAAAAGGATAATTGCAGTTTGGAGAGAAATGAAGTAGCCTGCCCAAAGTTGTCTCAGTGACAAAATGTTGAAACTTGGCTTTAAATGCTTGCTCTTTTATGCTGTAATGAAGGAGCACATTAGCTCTTTCATGGTTGTATCACTATTGCATGTATCTAAAGTTGGCATAAGAACAAAATAAAATTTTATTCTGAAGAAAAAATTGAAACTTGAGAAGCTACTTAAACTTAGCCTGGCTTGTCCAGTCTCTGGAGAAGCTACACCCACGTGTACCTTGCTTTTCAACATAGGTCGGTTTACCTACTGGTTTCTCTCTCTTCCCCTTTCTGCAAACAAAATGGTTATTCTTATGGAAGGAAAAAAGGAATACTTAAGATGAGCTGTTTTTCTTTTCTTGGGAGCTCTTTGGTAGTTTATTTTTCAGGTTCAGAAGTTAATTTTTCATTTGAATAGAAGCAACAGGACTAGTGGAGTTTCCTCTTTAGTTGTACAAATGTTCAGATTGTAGAAGTAATCAAGAAAATATGATTTATTTGGTGAGTGTGAAAACTTATTTATCTCAAGGATACATAAGAGGGGCCAGCGCTGTGGCACAGTCGTTAAAGCCCTGGCCTAAAGTGCCGGCATCTCATATGGGAGCCCGTTCGAAACCCAGCTGCTCCACTTCTGATCCAGCTCTCTGCTATTGCCTGGTAAAGCAGTAGAAGATGGCCCAAGTCCTTGGGTCCCTGCATCCATGTGGGAGACCCAGAAGTTCCTGGATCCTGGCTTCGGATCAGCGCATCTCCGGCCGTTGCAGCCATCTGGGGAGTGAACCAGTGGATGGAAGACCTCTCTCTCTGTCTACCTCTCTCTGTAACTCTGTCTTTCAAATAAATAAAAATAAATCTTTAAAGAAAAAAGGATACATAAGAAAAACTAAAAAATGTTCCTGAATGCAAATAACAGCTATAAATGCACTTACGGGAATACGAGACCATAATAATGGTTTACTTTTTCTAGTGCTTCACCAGTCTCTCTTTCATGTTAATTGATTAGAGCTGACTTCGTTGAGTATATTTTCAATGTTCAGAGATATTAGACATTTATTTGCCTTTCTCTATGCGAGCATTATTGCTAGTCATACTATTTTAGGGGTATTCTATACATGAACCTTTGTTTATCATTTAGATCTAATTAATTGATGTATTAGTTTTCTAAGACTGACATATCAAGTTACTACAAACGAGATGGCTTAAAACAATAGACATGAGGTCAGTGTTGTCGCATAGTGGGTTGAGCCTCCGCCTTCGGTGCTGGCATCCCACATGGGCGACAGTTCTAGTCCTGGCTGCTCCTCTTCATCCAGCTTCCTGCTAATGCACCTGGGAAAGCAGTAGAAGATGGCCCAAGTGCATGGGCTCCTGCACCCACGTGGGAGACCTGGGAGGAGCTCCTGGCTCCTGACTTCAGATTGACACAGTTCAGGCCATTGTAGCCACTTGGGGAGTGAATCAGTGGATGGAAGACCTCTTTCTCTCTCTTTGCCATTGCCTCTCTGTACCTCTGCCTTTCAAAAAATAAAATAAACCATTAAAAATTAATATTTTTGAAAGGAGAAAGGAACTAAAAGTACTTATGCTGTTACCATGAACATACATGTATGTGTACATGCACACACAAATATGAAGCACTCAGCCCATTGCCTAATACGTGGTATTCACAAAACCCAGAGCCCTTTCCCTAATCCCCCATTGAATCTAAGCAGACGTTCCTAACTCCCATTTGTAGCTTGTCTTGCATTTGAGTGTCCAATGATCATTTGTAAGAAAAAAATATTTACCTATTTATTTGAAAGTCAGAGTTCTAGAGAGGCAGAGAGAGAGAGAGAGAGAGAGAGAGAGAGAGAGAGCGAGCTCAATCTTCCATCTACTGGTTCACTCTCCCAACAGCCAGGGCTTGGCCAGGCTGAAGCCAGGAGCTCCATCCGGGTTTCCCACATGGGTGGCAGGGGCCCAAACACTAGGGCCATCTTCCACTGCTTTTCCCTGGCCATTAGCAGAGAGCTGGATCAGAAGTGGAGCAGCTGAGACCCAAATTGCACCCATATAGAACACCTGCAACGCTGGCCCTGCTGATGATCTTATAAAATAACTTAAAGCGACGTTCTTTTGAGAATTACTCTTGTGTCTGCAAATCACTTAACTTCGTAGAGTCTCAGTTTTTAATTTTAAAGTGTACATGATAGAAGTTATCTCACTAAGGTACTTTGATGATCAAGTAAGATAAAATACTCGATGCATTATGGAAACTACCATAAAATTGTAGTGGGTATATTAATACCCTCATCAATATATAAAATGCAATCTTAGAGGTAAATTTAGTTAATCTCTTTTAATATTTGAAGTATAATCATTGAGTTGTCTTGTTTTTCCTGTTAGAATGATGTCAAATTTTCCACATTTTCCTATGCTTCAGCAAGTCAGTGATGTCACTTTTATTTCAAATTAGACCATCAAAAATGATTCATTTGCATAGGCTGCTAATGAGTAAAACTGAGAAAGAATGTATACTTAATTAATTTACTATTAAAATTAATGTTTGTTTTCGATCCTTCATTCCTTGTTTTTATGGTACCATTATTTTTATATTATCCCCATTTTCCACATAAGCGAGTTGATGAAATTCCTCCCTGGCACCACATGATAATATTGTAGACATGCTGTTCATCAAATTAAATTTCTCAAGGGGCGCTGGAAAAAACTGCTGAAACCATGGCAATGTTTGTGACACTGGGGTGTACACGTATTATAAAAGGAGACACATGAGAGGTTTTACACAACAGTGACTTGAATCACATCACTTGGGAGACCGATACTCATCATTAATTAACTGGGTTAAACCTGCAAGGCTGGTAACAGAATCAGGGGTAACAAGAAGAGAGAAAGTCCTAGTCAGAATCAGGGAGCAGGTAAACTTGAAGGGGAAAAAGTGCAGACCAAGTCAGTTCAGAACTCATGATTTAAAGACAATCAATACTGTGACCCTGTGCCTGCAGAGGATAATTGATATCCCCTCTCTCTCAACCCCCATCTTCACACATATGCATGCACTCTCACACACATATTTATTTCTATATTGATGCAGAATCACTATTTTCAGTTGTTAATACTCATTGCCAATACATACTTTCTCTATGAAACTTCTTCGTTTTAATTGAGATTAAAATGTCAGGGATAATAAAGAATTAGCATGAGGACAGTGAGGCATAAGTGGAGCATATTAAATGCAAGACTACATTTCATTTTACCAACCAGAAGGGCAGTTAAAAGTACTATCTACTCTTTATTTGAATAATGTTTAGGACCATGCATCAGGCTTCTCAATGATAAAAAGAAAAAATAGGATATTCCAAATCAAAAGCCAGGTTTCCTCAGGAATTGGCTCAGATTATCATAGAGACCAGGAGCTCAGAGATCTGCTATCAGCAAGCGGGAGACTCAGAAGTGCCAATGTGTGGTTCCAATCTGAGTCAAAACAGAAGAGCTCATGGCATGCTTGTAGTCCAAAAATCTGCTAGCAGAAAATCCAAGAACAGCCAAATGTTTCAGTCCAAGTCAAGGCAAGAAAAGACCGATGTTCAGTTTGAGGCAGGCTGTCAGGAGGAGCTCCCTCTTACTCTCAGAAGCGTCAGCCTGTTTTCCTTTAGAACTTTAGCACATTAGGAAGCTCACTCTGCTTTACCCAGAATACTGATTCAAAGGTTAGTCTAACCCAGAAACATCCCCACAGACACTCCTGCATTAATGTTTACCAAATGTGTGAATTCCCTGTGGCCCAGTCTGTCAACAGGTAAAATAAACCTTCACAGAGCACTATAGCCTATGTTCACACCTAGCAGATATGCATTTGAGACAGAGAGTAATATACACAGAATATGGCCAACAGTGGTTGTGCTTGAATCTTACCAAGCAGGGCAAATGCGGATCAATGTGCCTGGGAGGACAAAATGAACTCCAGTGGCAGGCAGAATTCCAAGCCAAAGGCTTGATAGTAGTGAACTGATGATCTGAGCAAGAAGCAGAAGCAGATAGTCAAAAACATTCGAGGAAGTTATGGGGTTTATTCAATAGGTTGTGAAGAAAGAAACCATAATTTTTCAAACTATACAAATGAACATAGATTCTCTGTGTAACCTCTGGAGAGGTGGAGAGAAGGGATTATAATCATTATTGCAGTTATTTCCTGCTGTAGACAATTTTTCTTCTCTCCAATTCCCTTCAGTTCAATATTTTTTTTCACTGCTTTGTTTCTGTGGAGGGCAGTGGGATATACTGACTGCCCAGGTTTTGCTTTGGCAGTGAAAGACATTTGCACCATTGTTGGCAATGCTGCCAGCAGCAGACCAGGAGAGTCCTCTTCTGTGATTGCCTTGATTTGCAAAACCTCTTCTGCAAGGTGAAGTTCCCACCTCACAGTAGCCCACATCCAGTTCCTGCTCAACTACTGCTGAAAAGACCTGATCTAATCACTCCAGCTAAGAATAACGAAGATGGCTCTTTCCATCTCTAAGATTCCCCAGAGGGTTGGGTGAAGCCTCTGTTGCAGCTTTTTGTGACTTAATTTTTTGGGGGCTCAATCCTCATTCTTTTTCATCTTTTCTACTGGTGTTGGCCCTCAGTGCACTCTCTACAAAACCTCTAGTGCACTGATTTTATGTTCAAAGTTGGCCTCCAGGGAAACTCAGTCCAAGAGAGCATCCCAGAAACTCCCACAATAGATATGAGATTCACTCCCCACAACTTTCACTCAGCTCCCATCAATTTCTATATCTTTTCTATTTTATTTTTTCTTGGATACCTCCTTGCATTTTATGTAAATCATCTTACCCTTCTTACCTGAATGCTGCTCTCTCTCTCTCTTTGCTTCCTGATCAACCTAAAAAGGAATCAAAAAGAAAGACTCTCCTTTTCCATAATAAACATCTACACATTCACACAGGCACACCTCATCCTTTACAGGTGAGGAAAGAGGAAATATGGAGAATGTCTTATTCTCCATGTTTTAATATTTTGTTTTAATACTTTTAATATTATGTTATAATATTTTGTTCCCATCAAAATATTTTGCCATTGTGGACGATTACTGTGTACCAGGATTAAATCTTTACAAGAACAATTAGAAGGCGTCATTATGCATCTGTTATGAATCAGGGAACATTGGCTTATAATGACTTGTTTGGGATTCTACAGCTACTATGTAGTAGAGGAAAAGTCTTTTTGATGCCAAAGAAGGGAGCATGATGGCTATGCTATATAAGGTGAGCTTGGATGGCTTTAATTTTACTCTGTTCTGTGTCTATCATTTTTAACGTCTGCCAACTATGCAGCTAGCAGGATATTACTTGAAGACTTGTTTACAAGATCACACCCTATCCTCCCTCAAATAGGTCTTTCAAAATAGGAGGTAAAGGAGAAAGCTAAGAGAGAATTTTATGATCTTCTAAGAAGTAGACTTTAAATGACTTTGTGTATATATAATCAATATGTAATGTATCAAAACCATTAAATAGCAAAAATCTCAGCATAATCTTCTTGGTGGGAGAATGAATTCACTTAATTGATAGCTCTGGTAGATGATATTTGAAAATGGAAGATTTGATCAGTTATAAAGCAGAGATGTTCAGTAGTGTGGAAAATATTTTAGGCACCACACAGTAATTCAGTTTGAGTCTTCTATATTGAAGCCAGAATGATCTGTGTCATTACTCTAAACTATAGCTATAGGAGATATTTCACAATGAGGATTTCCCAGACAACATGCATTGGCTTTGTTTGGCAAAGTGCGAACCACATACTATCTTCAATAAATCACCTAGTGTGAAAAGAACATAGTACTCTTATATACAAAGAGAATACAGACATGCATGCACATATAAATTCTATCTTTGAACCTTTATATTTGAGTTAGAAAGTCTCTGAGTTTTTAAAACTTATTGGTGAGTTACTGAGACAATGATAATGAGAATTCTGTACTTTAGGGTATCTAATCTTGTGCAAAGAGAGAACAATGACACAGGAATAATCACGTGTACAGCAAAGAAGAAAAAAACCTTAATGGCAAAAGAAAAACAGAATTAGTGCAAAGACACAAAAATTATGAGAGCCAGTTTTCATTAAGTATGTTTAGAATGGTCTCTTTAATCACTGAGTCTTTTAACATAATAGTACTCAAATCATTTAGAAGTAATCTAAAAGTTGTCAATCTTTTTGATATTTTTTATAAAAACAGGTTATTTAGAAAGTCACCTTATGTTTTGGAGAAGTGATTTTATTGGTTCTTGAATGTTAATAAGCATAACGGGTGGCTACTTTGCAGTCACCATCTTGGTTCCCCATTTTTGGTGTAGTAGGCAGGCTTCTTGGACAGCCATTCACTGTCAGGGACTATTCTGATTGGATGTTAGCCCTGCACGCTCTAGGAAAGGTAACACAACACATTTCTTAGCCCTTCTTATCTCAGGTACTTGGGGGATTAAATTAAAGATATTCATGCAACTTTTACTTGATCCTAACATTGTTCTTCAAACCTTTTTATATGGGACCATTTCAAAAAGACGTAACTCATTTAATATTCCATTAAATGCAGTAGGAGTTTTCTTTTATTGCATTTTCTCCTTATTTTGTAGTAATGATATCCCTCCATGTTTCAAAAACTGGAATTTATATACTACTGAAAAATCATAGGTGTTTTCTCCAGAGGTCTACATGTCTTGAATATTAAAAACAGGTAGTACTGCATGAGCCAAAAATTTGAAAAGTTAGATGTACACACATTTGACAATCTATTATCCTCAATATGTCCATTATAATTAAATATTAAATAGAAATACTAATTATATAAGACTGCATTCAATAATTTAAAAAGAAAATATATATTGTTGAATTTATCGTTTTTCTTTTGCAGCCTGTCTGCAAATGCCATGCACATTTGAAATGTTATCAGGGTTTTGTAACAATGGTGTGAAGTAAGACCATCGTTCTGGTCAATTAAAATAAGAACTCATAAGACTTCTTAAGCCATGTGAGAATATTTTGTACTGTGCCTTAAAGTTGAAAATAGATTAAGAAAATTTGAAATATAGAGTATATATGAAATACAGTATATATGAGGGCTCTTTATAAAGTTCATGAAAAAAATTATACATGATTTTGAAGTTTTATAACCTGAAAATTTATCTTTTAATTCCATTTTCCATAATGTTTTTAAACTTTCTTCGTGTGTTTGTATATGTGTGTTGTGTGTATGTGTTCTTTGAGAGAGAGAGAGCACGAGAGAGCACAACAGAGAAATAGAGAAAGATAATAACATACTTAATCATTTGATCTACCATTAATTTTACCAGATATATGTCTGTTTGTGGCTCAACAAGTGTTTTTCCTGGCAAAACTGTAAATTAGTAACACTAATTATGATTGACCACAAGAAGTTGATTTGTGTATCTTCATGAAGCAGACATATTGCATTGGAGGATAACTGTGCATAGAACCCATGAGTCACATATTCTGGCACCAGTGAGTACATAAACTGCAAAGAAAACACTTTTCTAATCATATTCCTTATATATATTTTTAAAGCTATATTTATTTATTTGAAAGGCAGAGTTATAGAGGGACAGAAAGAGAAAAAGAGATCTTCCATTCACTGGTTCATTCCCCAAATACTTGCAATGGCTGGGCTGGGCCAGGCCAAAGCCAGGAGCCTGGAACTCAGTCTGAGTCTCCCACATAATACAGAGGCCCAAGTACTTGGGCCGTATTCTGTTGTCTTCTTAAGTACATCAGCAGAGAGATGGATCAGAAATGGAATAGCTTGGACTTGAACCAGTGCCCATAAGGAATGCTGGCATCGTTGGCCACAGGTTAACCTGCAACGCCACAGTGTCAGCCCTTCATATCCTTTATAAAGTAGAATTCACAATAAGTATGTGCATTTTAGCTATCATCTAAAGGTGCTTACTTACTGAAAAGTGGTACATCCATAACTCAGGGTACAGAAAGAAGAGAGATTTAAATTTCACTAAGAGAAAACTATTTCATTGATTGGTCTTTGAAAACATTATGATCATTTAAAGATTGTTTTATTTATGTATTTATTTGAAATATAGAGTGACAGAGAGATGGACAGACACACACACACACACACAGAGGAAGAAAGAGGGGCAAGGAGAATGCTTGTTTCTATTGGCTTACGCCCCAAATACCCACAACACCCAGGGCTGGGCCAGGCTGAAGCAAGAATCCAAGAACTCCATTTTGGTCTCCCATGTAGGTGTCAGGGAATAATGCACTTGAGGCATCATCAGCTACCTTCCAAGAGGCAATAGTAGGAACCTGGATTTGACACGAAATCACCAGGACTCAAACCAGCACTCTGTTTTGGAGCACAGGTGTCAAGTGAGGGCGTAACCTGCTGTGCTACAATGCCTACCCCACATTATCATCATCATTTAAGGCAGAGATATTAAACCGGTGTCCAGACGCTGGGTATGGTTTCACTTGTGAAGTTTTTTTTTTTTTTACAGAAGACTATTTTAAATTCTGCAACATTAAAAAAGTCACATATCTTTTGTAATACAATGAATGGTTGTCTCAACATTTGCAGGACCTTCTATTAAGAATTTAAGACTACTTGCTTTATCCTATGGGAAACCATCAAATATGATTCAAGGAGGTGTTTAGAGGTGCTTGTTCATTCTTGCTGCTTTTGGAACCCAGCTGTAATATAAAGAAATTGAGATTAGCTTACTCTTAAGAAATAGAACCCTTTTTTTTTTCCACAGAAAGCAGTTATATTAATGTGTGAGGCTATCTGTGACCAATCAGCCTCCAACTCTACCTGGGGATAATAGCTACCTATGTGAAGCTAGAACATACCAGCAGAAGTACTCAACTGAGCCCAAACCAAAACTGTCAACCCATGAAATCAAACTAACTGCTTATCCCACTGATTTTGCCAGTGATTTGTTACATAGTAACAGATATGAAATCCACTCTTTAAATTAACACTAGCTGTCAACTTTCTATTTCGTATTACATCAGGATATTCACCTATTTATGCTATCTACCTGGCTTCTGAAAGCATTTCAGTTCCGGGCCTGTTCTCTGGGGGCACTTTACATCTACTCTTTAAAGAGAGAAACGTTGCATACCTATTTACATGCTCATATACATAATGGAGCACCAGTAGTAAAAATATAAGATGGGTTTGATAACATGCCTTAAGGAACCACAGTCTAATGATAAAGGTAGTCAGGTAAAATTCATGTGCCACCAGCACTGGATCCTAAAGTACAAGACTGTCACCTCAGATTATCAATGGCAGCTTCTCATCTGTGATTTCAGAAGGCTATTCATCTTTAACTACAGTGCTTTATGTTTATATCCCAAGAAGTCCAATTTGTACAACATGTGTTCATAAATCATTCTTAGATAGTTTGAAATTTTCTGGGTAATAATAGGCAAATCAAATTTATTCTGTGATGATGGACTGTCAACACCAGGGAGAGCATTTTGAGACCATATTATTGCTAGTGCAGTCTGAGGTTAGGATTCCCTAATTCAACTCCTGATCTACAGTTAGCCTCCAAATCCATAAGATTTACATTCATAGAGTTAACCAACTGCTGGTAAAAAAAAGTCTGTGTATTGAACATGTAAAGTACATTATCATTCTCTAAACATTAGAGTATAACAACTATTCACACAGAATTCACATTGCATTAGGCATTGTAAGTAATCTATAGGTGATTTAATGCATATGGGATGATATGTACAGGGTATATGCATTACTACATCATTTCATATAAGTGACGAGCATCCAAAAATTTGGATATTTATGAAGGGTCCTGGAACAAATCCCTGTGGATATCAATGGATGACTATATTCCTACTGGGACCAGTGCAGCAACATCTCTTTCAAACGGAAGAAGGACTGATTATTTCTATGTTATGTTGTGAAGTGGAGGAGAACGCCAGAAGAGGTACACTCAGACTCTCACGGGAGGTGCAAATCAGCTTTCTCTTTCATTACTATGGCTGACAAGTCCCAAAGTCCTGGAAATTCTAAGGAAATAAAGGGCCAATCAGATCACCCACTTCTTATTGAAGTGCAGAGCTGGTAGCTTTGTGGCATCAGCTGCTGATGATGTGAGGGTCATGCCAGGCAAACAGGTGCAAGCTGCAGATGATGTATCCTGACAGATGCCACACTTAGCTCTGTTGAAACACTATAATTTTCACAGACCAAAGCATTGATTCCATATGTCTTCTCATGCTTAACTAATAATTGCCACGGTTTCCATTGCAGAGTCATTAATTTTTTTATGAGTTTGGGAGGTTTTTTTTTTTTGAAGATTTATTTATTAACTTGAGAGACAGAGTAACTGACAAAAAGAGGGAGAGACAGAGAAAAAGGTCTTCCCTCGCTGGTTCACTCCCCAAATGACTGCAACATCCAGAGCTGGGCCAATCTGAATCAGGAGTCAGGAGTCAGGAACTTCTTTCAGGTCTCCTGTGTGGTCGCATGGGCCCAAGCACTTGAGCAATCTTCTACTGCTTTCCCAGTCCATCAGTAGGTAGCTGGATAGAAAGTGGAGTAGCTGGGACTTGAACTGGTATCCATATGGGATGCCAGAGTCAGAGGTGGATGCTTGCCCTACTATGCCACAGCACGGGGCCCCAAGTCATTAATATTTTTAAGATTATGATGATCTCTTCTGTGTAAATGGGTATCTTCTTCTTGCTCTAGTGCTTAATAGTAAAATAATTGTTACAGTTCACGTAAATGTCTCTCTCTCTGTGTATCTCATTCTTGATCTCTTACAAACACATACATACACACACACACACACACACACACACACACTCAAACACACAAACACATGCCTCTCTATATATGTGTAGTTCCCAAGAAATGATTTTTTTCACTGTGGCCATCCACTTTATTTTTTTTTTATTTAAGCTATACAAGTTTCATATGGCTCATATATACAGATTTAGGAACAAAGTGGGGCTTCCCCTCCATCCCACCCACATTCCAACCCTTCTACTCCTCCCTCTCAAATTCCCATTCTTAATGTTTACAATGATGATCTATTATCAGTGTACTTAGTGATCTTATAGTTAGCCCTTCTCTAAGTTCAGGAAATAGTATGAAGAGAAAGAAAACAAAACAAAATAAAGAAAAACTATACAGAAGATTGTTCCTCAATGGGAGACAAGATGTAAAACTATTATCCATTCTCCATATGACTATTTCGCTAGCATACATTACATTTCAGGTATTCTATTAGTTGTATCAAATCAGGGAAAACATATGGTAGTTGCCTTTTTGGGACTGGTTTATTTCACCAAATATAATGGTTTCCAGTTGTGACCATCTTTTTGCGAAAGACAGGATTTCAGGGTTTTTTTTGTTTGTTTTTGTTTTTTTGTTTTACAGCTGACTGGTACTCTATAGTGTGTGTGTGTGTGTGTGTGTGTGTACACTATAATTTCTTTATCCAGTCACTAGTTAATGGACATCTGAGTTGATTCCATGTCTTCTCTATTGTGAATTGAGCTGCAATGAACATGGTGGTACAGATAACTCTTTCCTGTACTGATCTCTTTTGGTTTGGGTAAATTCCCAGGAGTGGGATGGCTGGCTCTTATGGTAGGTCTAAATTTCTGAGGGATCTCCATACTGTCTTCCACAGTGGTTTGACTGGGTTACATTCCCCCAGCAGTGATCATAACACCTTTTCCCCCATATCCTCGCCAGTATTTGTTGTTTATTGAAGTATGCTGTGGTGGAATGAGAAGACCATGCCAAGATGGCTGCTGGTAAGCAAGCGTCAGTTACTCAGGAATGGCTTCGGAACCCATCTGGCAAAGGAGCCTGCCTGGCAACAGGTAGTGATTGGTTAGGGCATAAACCACCTCTTGCCCAGGCTGGCTGCCTTGGCTGTATAAGCTGCTGTACCAACTGAAATAAGCAAGTCTGTGGGCTGCTGGCCTCTGGCCCGCTTTCACCAGTGTCTTTGTGGTGGTTCTGCGCCTCTTGCCCCCACAGCGCTTCTCCTCTCAGAATGAATCCACAGCAACAGTATGCTAGCCATTCTAACTAGAGTGAAGTGAAACCTCATTGTGGTTTTGATTTGCATTTCCCTGATGGCTAGTGAACCTGAGTATTTGTTTAGTTTTTGGCATATTGTTTTAATTGTATATGAGTACGAGTCATTAAAAATAGGTAAAAATGAGTTCACCATCTTCTTTTAAGATTAGAATCAAGATGTGTTTTGTTCTTAGCCCTTCAGTTGGTATATTGATACAGACCCCTTCTAGCTGTGGAGAACACTCATAAATTTCACTGTGCTTTCCTTTAATGTTTCAGCTATGGTAGAGCATGGCTGGAACCTGCTTTGCTCAATCCTATCTGTGCCTTTCACAAGCACATAAAACTAAATGTAAATCTCAGTTAACAGGCAGTTTTGCCTAGCTGTTATAAGATTCGATGATCTGTGAACCCCAAATCTTATTATGTAAATTGCCAATATATTATTTTGACACTAGTTAAAGAAATTATACTCAGAAAGTGTAGGTCCTGGGGCTGACACTGTATTGTATCAGGTTTAGTTGACACTTGCTACGCCAGCATCCATTACTGGAGTGGTGGTTTGAGTATAGCTGCTCCACTTCCAATCCAGCTGCTTGTTACTCTGCTTGGGAAAGCAACTGAACATGGCCCAGGTACTTGGGTTCCCATCAAACACATGGGAAACCGTAATGGAGTTCCTGCTTCCTTTCTTCAGCTGGCTCAGCCTTGGTCATTACAGCCATTTGGGGAATGAACTAGCCAAAGGAAGATCTGCCTTTTTCTCTGTCTCTCTCCTTCCTTGCCACTCTGCCTTTGAAGTAAATAAATACTTAAAAAAAATATAAGTAAGTTTAGGTGATATGGCTTGTTACACACAGTATGATAAACATGTATTTAAGGTGTAGAACATATATGTCTTGGTAACCCCAAACAAATCACCCTCATGAGATGACTTGTAGGAAGCAACTGGTGAAATCTTTCCCTTTTCTGTTGAGACTCTAGCATAAATTTTGGTAGAAGGCAGTGGTAGAAATTATGAGGCAAATATGTTTGAAGCAATATATTAAAGAAATCATCAATGGGAGTGTATACTCTAGAAGTTATAGCTCTTTAGTAAGATAATTTTTTTAAATTTTTTTTTTGACAGGCAGAGTGGACAATGAGAGAGAGAGACAGAGAGAAAGGTCTTCCTTTTGCCATTGGTTCACCCTCCAATGGCCACTGCGGCCAGTGCACCGTGCTGATCTGATGGCAGGAGCCAGTGCTTCTCCTGGTCTCCCATGGGGTGCAGGGCCCAAGCACTTGGGCCATCCTCCACTGCACTCCCAGGCCACAGCAGAGAGCTGGCCTGGAAGAGGGGCAACCGGGACAGAATCTGGCGCCTCGACCGCGACTAGAACCCAGGGTGCCAGCGCCGCAGGCGGAGGATTAGCCTATTGAGCTACGGTGCCAGCCGCTGTAAGATAATTTTATAGTTAGTAACAAGTTTTGTGTTGGGAGTGAAAAAAAGAGAGAAGAGAATTTTGTAGAATTCTGATAAAAGGCTAGTTTTCAAACAGAATTATAACAGTTGCATAATATTCCAACTTAACATTGCCTTATATTTATCTAATTAATCTTCCATTATTAACCTATACACTGGTAAGGCAGCAGATGAAGTAGCCCAGGTGGGAGACAGATTGAGGTTCTGATTCCAGGCTTCAGCCTGGCTCAGCAGTGGCTCTTGCAGGCGTTTGGGGGAATGAACCAGCAGATGAAGATCCTCTCCTACTCCCTCTCCCTCTCCCTTCCCCTTCCCTTTCCTCCACCCCTCCCCCTGCCTTTCAAACAAAAATGGAAATAAATAAATAAAATTATTAATTTGCTATGTTTAATATTTGGAATGCTTCATGTTTGAACTATTATATATATAATTATAGAAAATCTCTTCAACAGCACATCTGATAATTTCCTTGAAGTAAATTCTTGAGAGTGGAAGTGTTGGGTATAAAACCAACTAACTTTCCACACTCTTTTAATATTTCACTATTTTGTTGCTAGATGATTTGAAATGAGATAGCTTATTTCATGTCCTTAATATCAAAAATTAACTTTTGTTGTTTTTGTTGCTAATGATTGTGTCTCTTTCTCTGACAGTAAGGATTACATTCTATTTTATTTTTTGTTTTACTTTTCTAATTTTTTATTTGTTTTTACTTGAATGGGAAAAATATATAGAGAGAAAGATGGATCATTCGTCTGCTGGTTCACTTCCCGTATGCTCACAGTGACTAAGGGCTGGGCCAGGACAAATCCAACAGTGTGGAATTCAACCCACGTCTCAGTACACTGTTGATGCCGTGTATACTGAACTGGTTAGCAAGCAAGTAATTAATAAATTTTTGTTATCATATTTATTTCTAAGACATAAATGATCATCAAGAGTACTGAGTTGTTTTATTGAAAGAAACTGACTATGCCAGAATACAATATGATTTATGAATACAAAGTTATCTGAACACTTGTAGTATAATTTTAGAAAATGCAATCAGTTTACATTGCATACATAATTGCATACACATGTTTAAATGTACTTTTTTTAAAAAAATACTTGACATAGTTAAATGTATTTTTTTCTGAAAAATGTAGTGTTTGCACTTTCTTTTGTCTGTGGCAATCATTCATAATTTTCTTAATCTTGCCCCAATTCAGTGTTTAATCAGTAAAGTATAAATCAATTTCATGCTGTTATTTGGGGTTGTAGCTGAATAATAAGTATAGTGAATAGTTTAAGGCTTTAAATTTCCTTTGTGAAGTAGGTATTTTAATCTGTGAAGGTTGATTGAATATTACTTAACTAAGCCCATTAACATATAAGCATGTGATCTTTAAAACAGTAATAATGAAAAGCAGAAAAATGCTAAAAGGTAATTATTATATTTAATTCTGATTTAATAGCTATTCTACAGAGGAAAATTCCATAGTATGATCCTTAAATTTTGTTGAAGTATTATTTAATTAATATTTTCAAAGAATGAATCACTTACTTTGGTCTTAATCATTTTCTTTACAGAGTACTTTCATGTACAAAGGGTATTCATTAAGGAAATCTTTTTTTAAAAGATGTCATTCCACTACATTTCTTTAGCCTAAGCATAAACTGTAAAATATTGCTGTCAGGTAGCTTAGCTCTCTGTTTCTATGGCTTTGTAGCTCTCTTGAAAGTGAGCTTCTTTTCTTCTTGCTTTGATGGAAAGAGGTGATGAAAGTATGACATTTCATTCTAATGCCTCATCTCCAAACCCAGCAGCAATAATTCAAAGATGTAAAGGTTTAGTCACTTCATGCCCACAAGCTCGGAGATGAACATGGTCAAGCAGCATTACTAAGAAATGAAATTTTGCTCAAAACAATAAGTAAATGAAAATTTATAATTTCATATATATATATATATATATATATATATGAGTCACACATTCATTAATTATTTTAATGTGGATAGTGGTGGAAAGCTATCTTGTAAACATGTCCAAGTTTTCAGTAAGGAAAAACTCAAGAAATATTTGCTGAATTTTTCTTAAACAATAAAGAAATAGAAAAATTAGAGTGTAAATATATGTAAGCAGACATAGTCCACATGTGTACAGAGCAGATGAGCAGGTGAAATAGAGAATGCATAAGAATCATAATGATAATTTTTAAAGACTTACTCACGCATTTGAAAGACAGAACCACAGAAAGAGAGAGACATGAAAAGAGAGGGAGAGAGAGAGAGAGAGAGAGAGAGAGATCATCTATCTGCTGGTTCACTACCTGAACAGCCATAACAACCCAGTCATTTCGGGCCAGGCTGAAACCAGGAGTCAGGAGCTATCTCCAGGTCTCCCAGAACATTAGAAGGGAGCTGGATCATACGTAATGGAGCCTGGACTTGAATTGATACCCATATGGATGGATGCTGGCATGACAGTTGGTGGGTTTAACCCAGCACGCCACAATACCGGCTCCACCAAGATGGTTTTGTGTAACTGTGGATGCCCATACCTTTCCTCCTTATTGTTATTTAATTGATGATCTTGAATTATCCTACAAGCGCACTGAAATCCACTTTTAAAGCATAAGGCAGACTGGAAATGAAGATTTCTGTTGCCTTTATCACTGTTTCAGCCCTCCAAAGCTGTTTGTGAGAGTGTGCTGTTAGCCTAAAATATTTGTTTATTAATCAAGTTACTAAGGAAGAAAAATGGGTCATATGATGCTATGTGAATTTGAATAGAATGTAGTGTATGTCCTTTTTTGCGTGGGAGCTATCACTGTATTGCCCCAATGAATGTCTGAAAGCTATTCTCTCATTGAAGGCAAAATCTGATATTGATCACCATATCAGATAAATTCTTAAATAAATGAATAGCCATAAATCTTGAACTTGAACAACCAACTAGTTTCAGAAGGGAGCAGAGTTTTATTCTTTATTCTGTGATGCTACTTAATTTTCATTCCACATTTTCTTACACAAGATGAACTCTCCTAAATATAACATTAAAAAAAATGTTAACCTTTCACTGCAACTTCTCTAGAATTGAAGTGCATTACTCTGATCTAGAAAGAAATGGCAAGACCCTTCAAAGCATCTATACTTGTTAATGATAAAAGAGAATATTTCTAAATG
This sequence comes from Sylvilagus floridanus, assembly GCA_949820135.1. NCBI lineage: Eukaryota > Metazoa > Chordata > Mammalia > Lagomorpha > Leporidae > Sylvilagus > Sylvilagus floridanus. Next base: position 130,878,778 of record OX463236.1, on the reverse strand, counting down.
AAAAGTAGAGGGTAAAATGAAAGTTATCAGAGGACTTCTGCCCCAATTTTTTTGGTATCTTAAGTCACTATTCTTCTTATGATAACTTGTAATGATTAAAGAACTTCAAAAATGAAAGTATCGACCTTTTAACTTGGAGTCTAGAGATGACTGACAAAAGTACTATGCAAGGAACTACTGGGGGAATTTGAATCATGTTGGTGGGTGGACTACATATCCATTTCCCCTGCCATCCAGTTGGGAATTTTGAAATCTTTGAGACAGAAGGTGGGTGGAATTCAACTCCTGCAAGGAAAAACTCTACCAAAAACCAACAAAAAAAGTGGAAAAGGCCAACAAAAGAAAAAATGGTTCCCACTATCCAGTGGAAATCTCAAAGTCAACAAAGTAGAGTGAGAAGTTGGGCTGCCTCAGCTGAGTGATCCAAGTGTTGTGTTCAGAATAACAGTATCAAGGACACTGTCCCACCATCCATCCATGGTAAGTGATTGGCATCAGAAGAATTTTGTCTTTCACTAAACCTCAAGCACTTTTCTATAAAAGATTGGGCTGATGTTCCCAGGGCATATCAATGCTCAGTCAGGAGTTAGAACACTAAGAAAAGCAGACTTCAGACCTTGGCAACTCCATATATCCACCAAAAGAGTGGAGAAGAAAATGAGGATAGGAAAACTATACTGTTTTTTGCAGTTGCACCAAAAAAATCCAGTTATGCATAAACCTTTGTGAACAGTAATGTTGCATCTAAGAGACATCCAGATTTGGTGCAGGTACCAGACTTGGATGGAAGGGTTACTTCTGTAACTTAGGCTCCTCATATTCCATGAGGTCAGTTAGGTATGTCAACCTTTCTCTGAAAAGCAATTTTCCTATTGCTAGTAGGATGTCCCAAAAATGGAAATGAGGATTAATATTTGAACTGAGAAAATATGCTCTCCATACCTCTGAAATAAACATAAGCAAGTAACTGAGAGTTACCAAGTATTTGGGTCAATCCAGATCATGGAATAGGAGCACAAAAATTAACAAAATTAAAACGTGAGGAAACAAAGTTAGTACTGGATAAAGAGGTTAATTTAATATAATAACTATAGTTATAGAAATAAAAGAAAAAATTTGGAAAATGTATTTTTTATTTTTTATTTTTTAGTATTTTTTTATTTTGTTTTTTTATGTTAATATTATATCAATATAGAGAACAGATTAAATGTAGTTCATAGATAAAATTCTAAGAACATAATGATATTCCTTTCTACTCTTCCCCTCCCTCCCTCTGTTTCCTTCCTTCCTTTCTTTCTCTTCCTTCCTTCCTTCCTTCCTTCCTCCCTCCTTCCCTCCCTTCCTTCCTTCCTTCCCCTCTCTCTCTTTTTCTTTCTTTTTTCTTCCTTTCTTTCTTCTTAGTTTTCAGTAATATATATATTTTTTTATTTGACAGATAGACAGTGAGAGAGAGAAATGTATTCCTTCCGTTGGTTCACCCCTCAAATGGCTGCTATGGCCGGAGCTACGCCAATCCGAAGCCAGGAGCCAGGTGCTTCTTTCTGGTCTCCCAAGTGGGTGCAGGCACCCAAGCACTTGGGCCATCCTCTACTGCTTTCCCAGGCCACAGCAGAGAGCTGGACTGGAAGAGGAGAAACCGGGACTAGAACCTGGTGCCCATATGGGATGCCGGCCCTGCAGGCTGAGGATTAACCATGTGAGCCACAGCGCCGGCACCTCAGTAATACATTTTTAATTTACATTAAAGTCAAGGACTTAATGCCCTACTAAGAGGCCAGGGCACATTGTGGCACAGTATGTTAAGTCACTGCCTGCAACACCAGCATCTGGTATAGGCACTGATTTGTGCCCTGGCTACTCTGCTTCCAACCCAGTTCTCTGCTAATAAACCAGGAAAAGCAGTGAAAGATGGCTTGGGACCCAATCACCCATGTGAGAGACCTTGAAGAAACTCCTCATTCCTGGCTTGCCTGGTCCAGCCCTGGACATTGCAGCCATCTGGGGAGTGGACCAGCAGATGGAAGATTCTCTCTCTCTCTCTCTCTCTCTCTCTCTCTCTCTCTCTCTCCCTATCTCTTACTCTGATTTTCTTTCAAAAATATTTATTCATTCATTTTGAAAGTCAGAATTAGAGACAGAGGTAGAGAAAGAGAAGGAGAGTGCCAGAGACACACAGAGAGATCTTCCCCAGATGGCTGCCAAAGCCAGCACTGGACCAGGCCAAATACAGGAACCAGGAGTTTCATCTAGGAAGCCCATGTGGGTTTGCAGGGATCCAAACCCTTGGGCCATCTGCTGCTGCTTTTTCCAGGACATTAGCAGAGACCTGGGTTGGAAGTGAAGCAGTAGGGACACTAATTGGCACCCATAGGAGATATCAGCATTGCAGGCGGTGGCTTTACCTGCTACTCCACAACACTTGCCGGAAGTCTGCCTTTTATCTTTTTTATTAAAGATTTATTCATTTATTTGAAAGGCATAGTTATAGAGAGAGGAAGAGAGAGAGAGAGAGAGAGAGAGAGAGAGAGAGAGAGAGAGAAAGAGGGAGGGAGACAGAGAGAGGGAGGGGGACAGAGGGAGGGAGAGAGAGAAAGAGGTTTTTCATCCACTGGTTCACTCCCCAAATGGCTGACGTGGTGAGAGCTGGGCTGATCAGAAGCTAGGTGCCAGGAGCTTCCTCCAGGTCTCCCAAATGGGTGCAGGGGCCCAAGGACTTTGGCCATCTTCTACTGCTTTCCCAGGCCATAGCAGAGAGCTGGTTCAGAAGTGGAGCATCCAGGACTTGAACAGGAGCCCATATGGGATGCCAGCACTGCAGGCAGTGGCTTTACCTGCTACACCACAGTGTTGGCCCTAGAACTCTGCCTTTTAAATAAATCTTTTTTTAAAAAAGTCTACTAAATAAAGTTTTGTTATGTATGCATATTGATGTTGAAAACAGAATGGAAAAAATGGAAGATAGTAAGCTACAAGTCTGAGAAAGGAAAATTTCCAGGATATCAGAGGAAACCCTGATAAATATGAAACCCTAAGAATAAATATGAAATATATATATATGTATATGTGTATATATATGTATGTATATATATATATATATATATATATATATATATAAATCCAGAATAGTATCAGTCATCTTCTAGGCATTCCAAATTCTATCAAAAACAACACAGAAAATCAAGTGGTGCAAATAACCAACTAGCCAAGTAAATGGGTCCAAAGTTTAATACAAAAGCAAGGATCCAAAGAAGAGTAAGAAATGCTCTTAAATCCATTTATGTTTAAGAATAGTGACATGGAAGAATCGCTCAGCTAAGACAGCATTGTTAATACTTTCAAAGAGCAAAATTTGCCACATGGAAAGGAAAAAAAATCAAAGAGACATCAAACTTCAGCTTTGGCAAGAAAATATTTAAAGGCAATCAAATGAAGTCTCCAAAAGAGAAGAATGTGAGATTAAGGTTAAAACTTAGTGTCTAATCAAAAAGAGCATTCAACCATGAAAGCAAAATTGTGCAAGAGAGCAATCTCTTATGGATTGGCCCTTTCTGAAATAATATCTTACTATAACAAAGCTACCAAAATATAAATCAAATCTAAGAGAATACAGTGAGATAAAAGAATAAGTTGTTTAGGACAATACCAATTAAAATTATAGGAAATTCTCAATAATTTTTTTGCATAAGATAATAGTAACTAGAATATATTCTTTTGGAAAATAACATCTAGGGAAAGTAACACTAATTAACTAAGTTTAAAAACTGTGCTAACTAAACAAAACTTAGGAAAAAAAGACACATCAAAAAACCTTAAGAATGCAACAAAGAAGTCAAAATGCCCAAAATTCATCAATCATAAGGACTATGGGTAAATTAATAATATATATCATATAAAATAGCACAGCATTTGCATATAACATAAACAGATCCTCCAGTATTATTTAAATCAAATCTAGATTATTGTACTATCTAACATGAAGTAGATGCTATGTTATGCTGTATTGTTTAGGGAATAATGTCAACAAATAGTCTGCACATGTACAAAATATATACAATTTTTGGGAATATTTTAGTTTTCTTTTTTTATTAGAGAGAGAGAGTAAGATTCCATCTGCTGCTGTAGTCCTCAGTAATTCAATCCAAGTTTCCCCTGTAGGTGATGGGGACTCATTCCTTGAGCCATTATCTGCTGTCTCCCAGAGTCTGCATTGGTGGAAAGCCGGGATTGGGAGCTAGAGCTGGGAATCAAATACAGACACTCTGATGTTGGCCACAGGAATCTCAATCACCAGGCCAAACCCCACTGATGCACTTTGTTGAACCCATAGATAGAGACCCCATGGAGAGGGAGGGCTTACTAGAGTTTGTGTGCTAGAGTTTAGGTTTTTTTAAATATGAGTGAAACTGAATTTAACTACATCAGATGGAGCACTCATCTGAGGCTGATTAAGTAGTCGCTTCTCATCATAACCACTCCTTACCTTGCTCAAGAGTGATTATATTAGAGACATATCTCTTCTCTAACACAAATATTAGACTGAAAGCAAGAATAATTTATAAGCCAAAAGCAGCCTCTCTGAGGTGTTCTGCAAATGTTAATATCCACTTTCCTACTTGTAATAAACACATATATTCATGCACACAAACACACATAGACACACACAAATTCCTATGCTTACTCATGAAGATGTAAGAATTTCAGAGTCTGGTGTTGTGGTACAGTGGGTAAAGCCACTGCGCCTGCAATGCTGGCATCCCATGTGGGTGACGGTTTGTGTGCCAGATGTTCCACTTTCAGTCCAGCTCCCTGATAATGGCTTGGAGAAAGCAGCAGAGGAGGGCACCAGTGTTTGGATGCCTATTACTCACGTGGGAGACCCAAAGGAAGCTCCTTGCTCCAGCTGTAGCCTGGCTCAGCACTGGATATTGCAGACATCTGTGGAGCAAATCAGCAGATGCAAGATCTATCTTTCTCTCAAACTGTGTGTGTGTGTGTGTGTGTGTGTGTGTGCAAGTGTGCATATGTGTGCGTGAGACAATGACATTAAAATAAATAAATAAATCTTAAAAAAAAGAATTTTAAATAATAATTGGAAAATGAATGTAGCTTAGATAACACATATTGGCCTTTGGCTGTCAATTTATATTTTCTTTAGAAACCTAGAAAAGAAAGGAAAAGAAACAACAATTCCATAAAAAAATGGAATGTAGAGTGACATCAGTAAGATAGCAGAATAGGAGTAATTTCAACTTTCATTATCCCCCACAAAAAGTTCAACTAGAAATTAGAAACAGATGCAAATAATTGGGTTAACAAAATAACAGATTGAGAATAAACATGAGCCACACATCTGGGCCACAGATTGGAATGAAAATTGCATTGATAGGGGTAAGAGAGACCGTCTCATATTGACCATGGCACCACAGCTTTAGCAGAGAGAAAGAGCACTAAAGTAGACATCTATGTTTTCTAAAAACCCTTGGTATTCCCAGGACGAACATTCTGATCTTGACTAGATCATCTGGTCCAGGTAGAGACACAGCAAGGACGCAGTGACCATAACACAGAACTTGTTTTTAGTTCTGTGCATCTTCCAGCAGGAGCACCTCATCCAGGGTACACCTCAGTGCAGAGCTCACTCACAGATCTGAGATGGTTGCCCTCAGAAACAATGACAAGTTCTCCCCAGGTGACATCCCTAGGTAAGAAGCCTGCAAGGCTAGTCTTTTTTTTTTTTTTCTTATTCTGGGGCTTTCCTCAGAAGGAAAATTATCAACACGATGTACTTGGACAAAGAATAGAGGTGTTCCAGTACAGTTTTCCATTTCCAAACACACATGCACACTAGGTAGAGACAACAGAAGCAGAAAATTTTGGCAAAAAGTAAGGGCATATCTTTAAACAGCATCCAATCCTTACTCAAAGTCCATTCTAAGGCCTTGCCTAGGTAGATAGGCAAACTTCAACTGTGCATTTCTACTGAGCACAGAAATTGGTCCTGTACTTCCCAATCAGTGATTCCACATAACCTCAGAGACCTTCCTGCAGCTCTGTTCAACTGCTGTACTCAAATAGTTGTACCATCTGGCCATAGATTTTGCCTTTGTTCCATCAAAAGCACTTCACGATAGCCAAGATAAGGAATCAACACAAGTGTCAGTCTAGCCCCCTGTTAGGGGACAATTATTCAAATCGTGACCAGTCTTAAGTTGTCATGCTTCTGAATAGCAAAAAACCTAATTTTAGAGATGAAATTTTGCAAGGATGTAGGGAAACTCTCCAGTTGTTCTGGAAGAATGCAAATTGCTACAAGCATTCTAATTGTCTAATAGTCTAATCCAATAGCACTATTGAAGGGAAGTGATTCCGTGTGCTTTGTGATCCAGCAGAAACTTTTTTGGGTATATTTCCCACTCTTATACAAGTCAATACGGAACAATTGATGAAAAATGATTCATTATTGCTCCAGTCTATCTCAAAAGGTAATGACAAATCATCATAAAATGAAAACAATAGAATTACTATTCAACACTCAGAAACAATCAAATAATTTTATATATCACAAACCTGATAGATCTCAAAAATATAATATTGAGAGTAGAATTTAGGAAACTGCATAAAATAATATGCAAGGAATACATATATATGAAAGCTTACTTTTGGCTAAATTATTCAGCACGGGTGCACATACATGTATATATTGTATACACATAATAATTCTTTTTTATACAAATGTAATTAAATTAATCCTCAGGACAACTTTAGAACAGTGTATTATTATATCCATATTACAGAAGAACTGGTGTAGAATAAACATAACAGGCAAAGTCATGTTAGTCAGCTATAAAGCCAGCACTCAAACAACTATCTGCTCCAGAGCTGATTAGCTGGAGTGCTTCATGTGCTTTTTTGCATGTATTGAGTATGCGAGTGTGCACCTCAAAAAGTATGGAAATAGAAGAGGGATGGACAGTAAGAAAAACCATTATCATCCTGGATGTACCAGAGAGAATGCTGTGATGCAATATTTCTGTTAATCTAGAGAAGAAAATGATGATGATGATGATGAGAAGTAGAAAGAGGAGAAGAGAAAAAAATATTCTGAGGAAATGAAGAATCTAGATCAGCAACATGAATATTGTTTGAAAACACTAAAATGCAAGTTTCCTGCCTTTTATTCATGTCATCTATAGGTGAAATGAGTAAATGTACTAATGAGCACTTTAAATTAAAAAATTTGGGAATTAAATGTGTAATCCTTATGAAACTTCATTATCTGCATTTCATGATGCAGTATAGCAGGCAGATTGAAAAAGTTCTCTTTCTGTCTTATTTCTATGTGATTTTGGACAAAATATTTAAATTACTTTCTAGATGTTTCATGATTAAAACGTACTGTGTTGGGGGCCAGCGTTGTGGTATAGTGGATAAGCTGCCACCTGCAACTCCAGCAGCCCATATAAGCACCGGTTCGAGTCCTGGCTGCTCCACTTCCAACCCAGCTGTCAGATAATGTGTGTGGGAAAATATTTGAAGATGGCCCGAGTACTTTGGGTACCTGCCACCCACGTTGGAGGACCCGGATGGAGTTTCCCCTGGTTTTGGCCATGGTGGCTATTTGAGGAATGAGCCAGTGGAAATATCTATGTCTCTCTATCCCTCTGACTCTTTATCTATAATTCTGCCATTCAAATAAATAAACAAATCTTTTTAAAAACTACTATGCTTCAAAAGTTATGTATTTGAATTCCTGAAACAAATTTGGTAAAGGAATTTTTAGTTAATTTTTGGTAGTATTGAATGCTTAATTGAACATTTTAATTCTTTTTAACATCAAAATGTAAAGGGTTGGGAGAAAAGCATTCTATGAAGGAGAAATGAAGGAGAACTAGCACAAAGTGATACAGGCCAATACAAATCAATTGGAAATCAATGAGAGGACAGATTTCCAGATTTCCTCATACTAGCTAAAAGTACACTGTTTAAAGAACTGTGCTTTGTTCTTTTGTAACTGCACTCATGCAATTAAGCAAAAAAAACCTACTTGCTACCCCAATATCTATTCATAGGCTTTAAATAACAGAATTTGTGGTTATGAATTTTGCCACATGAATAGAGCGTAGAAGCTAACTAATCATAGCAAAATGAAAGCTAGTCCTACTTCTGAGAAAAAAAATTAAACAATGCATTCACAAGTAATGAATGGAAGTATATAATAAGTTTAATTTTATTTTTGCCTGTTAAAAACATTTAATGACACAGAACTTGAAATAATGATGCTTATTTTGTTACTGAATGGCTTGATTTTTCACACTTCTCTGTTTAAAATGTAAATGCAAAAATTGCATTAGTTAGAACAGCTTGAACTTTTCTTTCTGTCTGGTGGCTCCATGCCATATTTTTATATTGAAATCACTAAATTATGAGCTTTTGCTTTTAAAAAAATCCAAAATATTACCTCCTTGAAGACCAGTGAGTAGCTATTTGGCAGTATCAAACACCCAAGGGAAATGATTTTCTATCTGAAAGACTAGGTAGAGATTAATGTTTGCCATTTCATAGATCATTATCTTGAAATGGTCCCTTCCAAAAGCATGAAATATCCAGAGGTTCATATGAATGCTTTTGAAATAAGGTGCTATTCCCAGAAAATATTAGTTATGCTGTGCTGTTTTTCTTTGAAGGGCTCCTTGATTTTAAAATAAATTCCCTGCCTTAGGAAAATAAAAGCTAGTTTGTGTTACTGGAAATAATTATCTTCCTATAATATCTTAAAACATTTTTTTCAAGAGCAATCAATCCAACTAATCTCATAATAGCAGCCATAAAGACATATGTAGTGCATGAACAATTTTGCATGAGCTAAAGTTTTTGAAAATAGAAGCTCATATTCCTGAGTATAAAATGGCTTTATTTTCTGGTTCTGATTGAAAACATTCTACCTTATACTGTTTAAATAAAATATGTAGCTTCATTATTTCAAGGGTTAATCAAGTATTTTAAACTCTTGACTTCTAATTTAATTGATCACATGGTACACAACTTTTTCATTTTAATTTCATGATTTTCCTTCCTCTTTCTTCTTTTCATGTGGCTGTTAGTGCTCAGAATTAGAACTAGTTAGTATATCCAGTTCTAGTAAAGTAAGGTTGATTTACTAGTATTGCTATTTAATTATGGAACAAATGGGATTTTATCAAAATAATGATAGTGCCAGCAGGTACTGCTGTTAATAAATTACATGTTGGTTTAATCCATGAAGTTACTGGAAAGCCACTCAGAGGTCCTCTTGCTTTGGTTTCATATTACATCCTTGATATGTGATGTTCTCACATAAGTGGATTTTGGGTACTATTTGTGTGACTAACATTGAGAAGGACGACTTTACTAATGTAAGAGCATAACAAGCTATTCAAATGCCTGAAGACGTCAAGCAATATTGGATATGTAATTTATTGAAATTTTATTCACTATTTTCTCTGCGAACAAAATGCAGCAACAACCAAACATGTACATAGCACTGAGGAACATGAAGCTGCATGGTTACATTCAGGCTGTTCCATCAATGGAAGATACTGATGTAAACCTAATTTAACATAGCATGTGCTAAGTCCTTTGAGAAAGATGCACATGGGTGTGCATGAAAGCTCTGCAGAGAAATAATCTAACTGCCTAGAAGAGTAGGACACACCTCCAAAGACAAAGTAGTATTTCAATTGGCTGTACACTACTACAGAGTAGAAGATGAGGTTTCAAGGAGGGTGGAGTAAAACTTCCAAGCACACAAGCTCTTTCTCACCTGCTTGTTTCAGTGAGTCTCTATGTTCAGCTCTTGAGATGATACTCCATGTTCCCTTGTGTATAAGACTCTTAAGTCTCTTAAGCATAATTAAAACAATGATGTCTTTAAAAAAAGCTACTTTTATTGACAAAAAAGTACTAATTAAATAAAATCTAATTAAATTTAATTAAATAAATTAAATTTAGTTGATTAAATTAATTTTCTTATGTGACTGTTTTGCAATGTTTGTTCCAGAAAAATTCACTTAAAAAGATTTATTTATTTACTTGAAAAGCAGATTTACAGAGAGGCAGAGGCAGAGAAAGAGAGAGAAGTCTTCCATCCACTGGCTCACTCCCCCAAATGGCCACACTGGCTAGAGCTGAGCTGATCTGAAGCCAAGAGCCTTGAGCTTCATCTGGATCTCCCTCACAGGTGTAGGGGCCCAAGAATTTGGTCTATTCTCCACCATCTTCCCAGGCCATAGAGAGAGGTGGATTGGAAGTGGATCAGCAATGACTTGAACCAGCTCCCATATGGGATGCTGGCACTGCAGACAGCCACTTTACCTGTTATGCCACAGCACTGGCCTACAGAAAATCATTTTTGAAAAGCATTACTTATTTATTTGCAATTTATTTGAAAGACAGAGAGGGGGAGACCTTCCATTCACTGATTCACTTCCCAAATGGCCACAGCAATCAGGTCTGGACCAGGCAGAATCCAAGAGCCTGGAACTTGATCTGGGCCTCTCACATAGGTGATTGGGACAAAAGTACTTGAGTCATCTCCTGTAGCTTCTCAGAATGCAATTAGCAGAGTAGCCAGGACTCAAACCACACTTTGGTATAGAATGCAATCATCTCAGCAGTGACTTAAGCTGCTGTTCCAAGTGCCTGACTCCAAGCAAACTGACTTTGTGTTCATAAGACTTACAAGATGTAATTCATTTCATTTAAAAATGCTTTTCTTACAAATATTTTATTTACAAAAAATCATTTATAAATATTTATAATCTACTTATAAACAATTCATTGGTAAGTACTAGAGATTAACTAGTGGAAAGAAAATCATCAGGGCTGGCGTTATGGCATTGCAGGTTAAAGTCTCAGCATGCAGCCCTGGCATCCCATATGGGTGCCACTTTGAATCCCAGCTGTTCCACTTCCAATCCAGCTCCCTTCTATTGCACTTGGGGAAGCAGCAAGGATGGTCCAAGTCCTAGGGCCCCTGCACCAACATAGGATACCTTGAAGAAACTCCTGGCTCCTGGCTTCAGGTCATCCCAGCTGTGGCCATTTTAGCCATTTGGGGAGTGAACTAATGGATGGAAGACCTCTCTCTGTCTCTACTTCTCACTGTAACTCTTTCAAATTAATAAAATAAATTAAAAAAAAAAAAACTCTTGTCTCTGTAGGTTTTACATTCAATCTAATGGAGTGAGAAATAAATGAATCAATCAAAGTGAGCTATTAATGTAATATATTATACTAACAAGTGTTGCAAAGCAAGAGAAGATTAGGAGACAGAAAATTGAAAATGGAGCTGTAATGGGTAGGAAAATCAGAAAAGTCCTTCATAAGGAGGTAATATTTGAGCTTCCCTGCTTCAAATCCAGTCTTCTACTAATGTACCTGTGGTAACAGTGGAGGAGGGCCCAAGTGCTTGGACTCTTGCCACCCATGTGGGAGACCAGAACGGAGTTTCTGGCTTCTGGCATCAGGCACCCTTGGCCAGCCATGGCTTTTGCAGCCATTTGGAACGTGAATCAGTTGATGGAAATAATTCAGCAGGAACATAAACAACAATCAAATGAAAAAAATGCCAAATTTGCCGATAGCAGTCAACTTTAAGGTATAGTCACAGTCAAAACTATAGTAATATATAACTCCCAACAATTCCCCTGACAAAAATTCAAAACAGAGTTTGACAAACCTATATTTGCAGTAAAATGGATACACACAGGGATTTCATTATTTTTGTTTTTGAATACATATGTGCTTTTAATTTTAGTTCCTATAAATAAGGGAGAATATGTGGAATCTATCTCCCTGTGTTCAGCTTATTTCACTTAACTTGATGTCCTCCAGTTGCACCCATTTTGATGCAATGATAGATTTTCTTTTTTATAGTTCAACAATATTTCATAGTTCATAAACCACATTTTATTTATCCATTCATTTGATGATGGTCAACTTGGTTGGTTCCATGTTTTGGCTATTGTGAACAGTGCTACTATAAGTATGGTGGTACAGGTATCTCTTTGATATAACATACTTATGTCTTTTGGATATATATGCAGTAGTGGCATTGCTGGATGAAATGGCAAGTCTATTTTCTTTCTTTTAAATTTTTTTTTTGACAGGCAGAGTTAGACAGTGAGAGAGAGAGAGAGAGAGAGAGAGAGAGAGAGAAAGGTCTTCCTTTTCCATTGGTTCACCCCCCAAGTGGCTGCTACAGTGGGCGTGTTCCAGCCGCCATACTATGCTAATCCGAATCCAGGAGCCAGGTGCTTCCTCCTGGTGCAGGGCCCAAGGACTTAGGCCATCCTGCACTGCCTTCCCAGGCCACAGCAGAGAGCTGGATGGAAGAGGAGCAACTGGGGCAGAATCCGGCACTGCAACCGGGACTAGAACCAGGGGTGCCGGCGCCCCAGGAGGAGTATTAGCCTAGTGAGCTGCAGCGCCGGCCAACAGCAAGTCTATTTGTAGTTTTTAAGAAATCGCCACATTATTTTCCATAGTTGGTTCACTAATTTGCGTTCCCACCAGCAGTATATAAGAGTTCCCCTTTCTCCTCATTCCTGCCAGCTTTTGTTGCTCTTTGTCTTTTGGATAACAGCCACTCTGACATGGGTAAGGTAATATTTCATTGTGGTTTTTATTTGCATTTCCCTGTTGGTTAGTGATGTTGAGCATTTTTTCACCTATTGTTGGCAATTTTTTATTTTGACAGGCAGAGTGGACAGTGAGAGAGAGAGAGAGACAGAGAGAAAGGTCTTTCTTTGCTGTTGGTTCACCCTCCAATGGCCGCTGCAGCTGGCGCGCTGCAGCCGGCACACCGCGCTGATCTGATGGCAGGAGCCAAGTGCTTCCTCCTGGTCTCCCATGGGGTGAAGGGCCCAAGCACTTGGGCCATCCTCCACTGCACTCCCGGGCCACAGCAGAGAGCTGGCCTGGAAGAGGGGCAACCGGGACAGAATCCGGCTCCCCAGCAGGGACTAGAACCCAGTGTACCAGCGCCACAAGGCAGAGGATTAGCCTATTGAGCTGCGGCACCGGCCGAGCAATTTATATAATTTCTATTTTAAAGGACCTACACAATTTCATCTGTGGAATACAAATTGCATTAGAAATGAAAGTAAAAATAGTCAATAGCATTAGCTCAGGCAAATAGTGATTGGACAAATAGTTTCTTCAGAAATCATCAGATACAGAATGTTTCGACTGTGGAGCTGAAATAATTTATTTATCAACAGCATATAGATTATCATAGATTTTATAAAATCAAAGATGACCTCAACTACCATTTGTTTCTTTCATTCTCTCTCTTTTTTTTTTTTTTACAGGCAGAGTGGACAGTGAGAGAGACAGAGAGAAAGGTCTTCCTTTGCCGTTGGTTCACCCTCCAATGGCCGCTGTGGCTGGCACACCGCACTGATCTGAGTCAGGAGCCAAGTGCTTATCCTGGTCTCCCATGGGGTGCAGGGCCCAAGCACTTGGGCCATCCTCCACTGCACTCCCGGGCCACAGCAGAGAGCTGGCCTGGAAGAGGGGCAACCGGGATAGAATCCGGCACCCATACTGGGACTAGAACCCGGTGTGCCGGCGCCACAAGGTGGAGGATTAGCCTAGTCTTTTCCTAACTAACAATTCTTTTCCTCTTCTTTCCTTTAGTCACTTTTTCCTGTCAGAGCCTTATGATACACTTACATTTTCCATCACCTTGCAGCTGAATGGAGAACACCCCAAGAGCAAGCTTACATTTTGCACAAATCTGAAATGAGAGGTAGAAATTGGATCTATCATCAGAAAAAATTTACATCCAATGTCTGCTAAGAGAAAACCTTGTTCTAATCTTCAGCCAGAAATAACCTTCTGCTCACCTTACACGTGTTTAATATTCTGAATAAAGCTGAACAATATCAAAGACTTCTGAAAGTGACATCGCATGGATAACAATGGCATATGTTTAAATGTCAAACTCTAAATTAACCACTTTATTGTGAAATGGAGAATAAGTCTGGCATGCAGGTAATGAGTTAGCTGCTTTACCTGGAGCTGATCAGGGATAGAATGTCCAAAGGGTGTCCATTTGTCCTATTTTTCCAGGGGCATTTTACATTAATTCTGGTATCCCTGTGTAAATATTAATTATGCCCCCTCAATATATCCCAACAAAAATATCCCAACATGAATAACAAATGTCTTCCTAATCTGTACTATGGACACAGATCCAGACATCATATCTCTCCCTCCTGTCTTAAAGTATTTTTCAATAATCCACATCACACAGAGGTATTATCTTCAGAAATATTAAGAATAGGTTCCAACACAAAGATTGGAGGCAGAATTTGAACTTGATGCCCTGCCTATGTGTTCCCAAGCACCAGCACTTTCCTCTAACTTATCAAAAGTGGTTAACGGCCTGTTTACTACCAGAAAATCTGAGCACAGGCCGGCGCTGTGGTCCAGTGGGTTAACGCCCTGGCCTGAAATGCCGGCATCCCATATGGGTACCGGTTCTAGTCTGAGGTGCTCCTTTTCCGACCCAGCTCTCTGTTATGGCCTGGTAAAGCAGTAGAAGATGGCATAAGTCCTTGGACTCCTGCACCCACCTGGGAGACCTGGAAGAAGCCCCTGGCTCCTGGTTTCGGATCGGTGCAGCACCAGCCCTTGTGGCCATCTGGAGAGTGAACCATCAGGTGGAAGATCTCTCTCTCTCTCTCTCTCTTTCTCTCCGCCTCTCCTCTCTCTATGTAACTCTGACTTTCAAATAAATAAATAAATAAATCTTTTTAAAAATCTGAGCCCAACGATGTTTAATAAAAATATGAATGAAAGAAATTGTACTCTTGGTTTAAACATGAGTTGTGTTGCTTCATTGTTATATAGGATAGGAAGCCACTATCTTGCTCACTGGATATTGATCGTCTTCAAATAAATCTTTGACTTATCCTCAGGAACAGATAAGCCAATTGACTTTGAAGTATGTGTGCTATTTGTGTACTCAGTAAGAAATTGTGGAGGTTCTCTTTGAAATAAAGCAGGATCCTAAATATGTATAAATATTTAAATAATCAATCTCCATGAGTTCAAAATAATTCACCTAGATTTTTAAATATCCTTTACCTTAGAATGGGAAAATAAGAACTGCTTAGAAATATTCACCAACTAGTGCAAAGGCAATTAGATTTCCTCCACTTATCTTTAAAAAAATCCAGTTTTACTGCTGTTTGCCATCTAGGAACTACATATCAGAGCAAAGAGTGACAAACAGAATTCCTTTCAGAAGCTAATATTACTATATGATTATAAACAAATTTTGATATAAAATAGTTCTTCAGAACACATTCTGACATAGACCATAGTCTACACCATTATTTACCCAGCTCTCAAGATTTTGAATTCCACCACCAGCTTGAGACTCCAGCTGATGGAGGGCCTATCATGGGACTTTTTATCTTCCATCATCAGGAGAACCAATAGTTAATAAATTAATAAATCTCTTTCTAGAAAGATCCACTGGCTCCATTTCTCTGGAGAACCTTGGCCAATATATGTAGAAAGATTCATGTTTTCTTCATTGACAGTTGTAGTGGAATGAGAAGGCCATGCCAAGATGGCCGCTGGCAACAGAAACTGCCTGGCAACAGGTTGTGATTGAATGGTTTCGGAAACCACATGACAACAGAGCCTGAATGACAACAGGCCATGATTGGATGGCTTCGGAAACCACATGGCAACAGAACCTGACTGGTAACAGGCTATGATTGGATGGCTTTGGAAACTGCCTGGCAACACGCTGTGATTTGTTAGGGCATAGACTGCCCCTTGACCGAATTGTCTGCCTTGGCTATATAAGCTGTTGTACCAATTGAAATAAACGAGTCTGCAGGCTGCTTGCCTCTGGCCTGCTTTCATCCGACTCCTGGGGTCTGTGTGGTGACTCAGCACCTCTTGCCCCCACCACACTCTTCCTCTCAGAATGAATCCACAGCAGCAGACAGATTTATGGCAATTGATCAGAACTTTATTCCTGAAGTTCTTGTGGTCTTTTAAAGACATATGATTCATGGGGCTGGCACTGTGGCATAGTGGGTAAAGCCGCTGCCTGCAGTGCAGCAATCCCATATGGACACCGGTTCGAGACCTAGCTGCTCAACTTCCGATCCAGCTCTCTGCTATGGCCTGGGAAGGCAGTAGAAGATGGCCAAAGTGTTTGGGCTGCTGCACCCGCGTGGGAGACCTGGAGGAAGCTCCTGGCTCCTGGCTTCAGATCAGCACAGCTCCGGCTGTTGCGGCCAACTGGGGAGTGAACCAGCAGATGGAAGACCTCTCTGTCTCCCCCACCCCTGCCTGTTCTTATCTCTCTGTGTAACTCCGCCTTTCAAATAAATAAATCTTTTTAAAAAAGACATATGATTCAGCTTTTTCCTGGTTAGAGAGCTTTTGTCAGTGCGAGAAATTTCTATACCTGAAATCTAGTCATTCTCAGTGCATTATGTAGCCATTTTCCTCAGAGGACATCATTTTCTGTTTTTTTTTTTAAGATTTTATTTATTTATTTGAAAGTCAGAGTTATACAGGGAGAGGAGAGGCAGAGAAAGAGAGAGAAAGAGAGAGAGGTACTCCATCTGCTGGTTCACTCTCCAGATGGCCACAACTGCCCAGAGCTGCGCCAATCTGAAGCCAGGAGCCAGGAGCTTCAGGTCTCCCACGTGGTGCAGGGGCCCAAGGACTTGGGCCATCTTCTACTGCTTTCCCAGGCCATAGCAGATAGCTTTATTTTTCCTCTTTGGAAGTTAATAGAATCTTCTAATTGTTCCGTAGTACCTTAAAATTTCAAATTGATGTTTCTTGATTAAGGTCCTTGCTTGTGGCAGGCACTCAGTAGTTCTTTCACTCTAAAAACTCATGGCTGGCATTCAGTTAGTTGGAGGTTAAAGTTCAGGATCAGGCAGCCCTTTCTTCTGTGGCTGTGGAAACTGGTCACAGTGGGTGCAAAGGAACACATCTTCTCAAAGTGGGGAGACACACAGCCCAACAGTCATTGTATACATCACTGTGGATGTGTAAATTGCCCCTCAAAATCCACCACAATTCCACTGAGTACTGTCTTGCCTAAAGACTACATTGAGTCAACCCCAGCAACTTGCATGCTGGGCGCCAGCACACCAGGTTCTAGTCCTGGGCGGGGTGCTGGATTCTGTCCCAGTTGCCCCTCTTCCAGGCCAGCTCTCTGCTGTGGCCAGGGAGTGCAGTGGAGGATGGCCCAAGTGCTTGGGCCCTTCACCCCATGGGAGACCAGGATAAGCACCTGGCTCCTGCCTTCTGATCAGTGTGGTGTGCCAGCTACAGTGCGCCGCCCTTGGCAGCCATTGAAGGGTAACCAACGGCAAAGGAAGACCTTTCTCTCTGTCTCTCTCTCACACTGTCCACTCTGCCTGTAAAAAAAAAAAGAAAAAATAAGAAAAAATATACAGAATTGAATTTTGATAACAGGCACAATGTATTGGTATGATTATGTTAAATATTGAATAGTACATTCTTATATTAAAACATATTATTACTTACTTTAAATTGAAGTTGAGCTAGATAAACTGCATAGTTCCTTTTAAATAATGAATTCTAAACAGTAAGGACATAGTATCTATTTCATACATAAACAAATTGTTGACTCATAAAGGGAACGATGCATTTCTGAAGTTTTGCAAAATGATAATGCCTCTGAATTTAATTTCTTAGGACATGAATAGCAGGTATGTTTAACCCTTGCTTTGCAGAGTAAGTATATTTTCAGTGAAATTGTTGTTATGTACCTCATATACCAAACAATGTAATATTCTTAATTGAAAATCTAAAATTATATCTATGATAATCTCCATTTACCTATAGGACATATGTTTGAAGATTCCCAGTAATGCCTGAAATCAAAGATAGTATGCATGTGTAACATGTCTTCTCTACATCCATACAGAAATGTAATGTATTTCTATCTACACTAAACACTCATCACACACTGTGGCTACAACTTGTAATTTGAACTGTGACAGTAAAATATCACAACTTCACAGACAGAAGATTCATTCTTTCAAATTCAAAAGATCAGTGAAATAAAGAGCTGGTTTTTTGAAAAAAAATAAACATAATTGATACAGAATTGGCTCAACTAACAAAAAAAAAAAAAAGAGGGAGAAGATCCAAAGCATGAAATCATAGATGAAAAAAAATCAAAGGGATACAAATTGGAAAGGAGGGGAGTCAAACTATTTCTTTTTTCAGACGACATGGTTCTATATATAGGAGATCCAAAAGACACCACTGAGAGACTCTTGGAACTCATAAAACAGTTTGGTAATGTGGCAGGATATAAAATTGACACACAAAATAAATAACCTTTGTATACACAAACAATGCCATGGCTGAAAAAGAACTTCTAAGATAAATGCTGTTCACAACAGCCACAAACAGAATTAAAAACCTTGGAATAAATTTAATCAGTGATGTCAAAGATCTATATGATGATAATCACAAAAAATCAAAAAAACAAATATTCCATGTTCATGGATTGGAAGACTCAGTATCATCAAAATGTCTGTACTACCAAAAACGATTTACAGATTCAATGTGATCCCAATCAAAAAACCAAGGACATTCTTAGATCTAGAATAAATGAGGTTAAAACTCATATGGAAACACAAGAGAACCAGAATAGCTAAAGCAATCTCTTTTTAAAGATTTATTTATTTGAAAGGCAGAGTTGCAGAGAGGTAGAAGCAGAGAGAGAGAAAGAGAGAGGTCTTCCATCCACTGGTTCACTCCCTAGATGGCCACAACAGCTGGAGCTGTGCCAATCTGAAGCCAGGAACCAGGAGCTTTCTCCAGGTCTCCCACAAGGGTGCAGGGGCCATCTTCTATTGCTTACCCAGGTCATAGCAGAGGCAGGATCAGAAGTGGAGCAGCTGGGACTCGAACTTGTGCCTGTATGGGATGCCGGCACTGCAGGAGGCGGTTCTACCTGCTACACCACAACATTGCCCCTAAAACAATTTTATATAACAAAAACAAAGCTGGGGGCACCACAATACCAGATTTCAAATCATATTACAGGACAGTTATAATCAAAGCTGACTGGTACTGGTATAAAAATGGACATGAAGACTGATGGAACAAAATGGAAACTCCGGAAATCAATCCATGCTCCTATAACCAAAGTATTCTTGACAAAGAATCTAAAATCAATCCCAAGAGCAAGGACAGTCTTTTCAACAAATGGTCCTGGGAAAATTGGATCTTTTTGTGCAGAAGTATGAAAGTAGACCCTTCCCTTACACTTTACATAAAAGTCCACTCAAAATTGATCAAATACTGGGCTGGCGCTGCGGCTCAATAGGCTAATCCTCCACCTTGCGGCGCCGGTACACCAAGTTCTAGTCCAGGTCGGGGCTCCAGATTCTGTCCCAGTTGCCCCTCTTCCAGGCCAGCTCTCTGCTGTGGCCCAGGAAGTGCAGTGGAGGATGGCCCAAGTGCTTGGGCCCTGCATCCCATGGGAGACCAGGTGAAGCACCTGGCTCCTGGCTTCGGATCAGCGCAGTGTGCCGGCCGCATCATGTGAGCTGCAGTGGCCATTGGAGGGTGAACCTACGGTAAAGGAAGATCTTTCTCTCTGTCTCTCTCTCTTACTGTCCACTCTGCCTGTCAAAAATAAAAAAGAAGAAAACATAATAAAATATGTTTATTGTACATTAATTATTAGTTGATCATTGAGGAAAACTATCACAAAAATAAAAAATAAAATAAAATAAATTGATCAAATACCTAAATTTGTGACCTGATATCAACAAATTACTAGAAAACATTGGGGAACCTTTGCAAGACATTGGCATAGGCAAACACTTCCTGGAAAGGACCCCCAGAGCACAGGCAATAAAAACCGAAGTTGACAAATGGATTTTATCAAGTTGATAGGATTCTATACTGCAGAAGAAATACAACAAAGTGAAGAGGCAACTTACAGAATGGGAGAAAATATTTGCAAACTATGCAAGTGATAAAAGCTTAACATACAGAATCAATAAATAGCTCAGGAAACTCAACAACACCACCAAAAACACAATTAAGAAATGGCCAAATAATTGAACAGGCATTTTTCAAGAGAAGAAATTCAAATGGTCAATAAGCACTAGAAAAAGTGCTCAGGACCATTAGCCATCAGGGAAATGCAAATCAAAACCACATTGAGGTTTTAACTCACCCCAGTTAGAATGGCTTTCATGCAGAAATCAACAAGCAACAAATGCTGGTGGGGATGTGAGGAAAAAGTTACCTTAATCCACTGTTGATGGAAATGTAAACTGGTATAGCCACTGTGGAATACAGTATGAAGACACCTCAGTCATCACATTCTTGGAAATTTACCCAAACCAAAAGAAATCAGCATATGAAAAAAAAAAGTTCTGTAACCCCATGTTCATAACAGCTCAATTCACAGTAGCTAAGATAGGGAATCAACACAGATGTTCATCAACTGTTGACTGGATAAAGAAAATATGATATAATACACTGTGGAGTAGTACTCAGCTGTTAAAAAAATGAAATCCTGTCATTTACAACAAAATGCATGCAAATGGAAACCATTATACTTACTGAAATAAACCAATCCCCAAAAGACAGATACCCTGATCTGGGGTAACTAGTAGAATACCTAAAATATAATGTAAAAGAGTGAAATGGACATTTTGAGATTTGATGATTGTTTACAGCCCTTGTCTCTTTTATTGAGTAACAATTTTTATTCTTCATACTATTTGATGATTCTTTTACTTAGTGTTAGGTTAATCTTACGATCATTAAGTAAAGTAAAACTAGATCTTTGTAAAAATTAAGAGTGGATATGGGAGAGGGAGAAGGAAGTAGAGATGGAGCCTGGGCAGGCGGGAGGGTATGGCGGGAAGCATCACTATGTTCCTAAATCTGCATATATGAGATACATGAAACTTGCATAAGTTATGTAAAATTTTTCAGAAAGAAAGAAATTGTTTAATATTTATCTGTTAAAGAGGTAGAGAGAGACCAACAGACACAGAGAAAAAGAGATCCCCACTTGATGGTTCTCTCTCCAAAAGTATACAAGAGCTGAGACTGGCTTAGGTAGAAAGCAGGACCCAGGATTTCAGTATAAGTCTTCCATGTGGGTGGCAAGGATCAGCTACTGAGTCATACGCTGTTGCTTCCCAGGATGAGCATTAGCAAGAAGCTGAAATTGACAATGGAACCTGGACTGAAACCCAGGCACTCTGGTGTGGGGTGCGGGTCTCCCAAGCAGCAGCTTTAACCAGTGCATTAACCTTCCTCAGAAGTTTCATTTTTACTGTATATCCTAGCAATCTCCACATATAATATTTTTTTCCCAGTTAAGGTGTGAACTTTCACTTTTTCACCAGTTGGAAGTACTTTATGACTTTTCTTTGGAATATCCAAATTGCCAGCATTACTATTCTTAGGTTTTGGGACCACTGGGAAGTGAAAGAAGCATTATATGGGCACAATCACTGTGATACCATGACAATCAATCTGATAACCCAGATGGCTATTAAGTGACTAAAGGGGAGGCACTGTATACCTCACACATATACCAGACAAAAAATCCATTCATGCCCTAGGCAGGAGAGCTCAGGATGACACCCGATTTCATCACACTTCTCAGATTTGCAATTTAAGCTGTATAAATTGTTAATTTCTGGAATTTTTCATTTACTATTTTCAGAGCATGGTTGACAATAGATAATTGATGCTATAGAAAGTGGAAGTGTAGATGGGCTTTGGAGAGACTAATACTAATTGATTTCAAAATCCCTAAAAATGTTCAGGCCTTAATTTTTAATTATTATTTATCTTATAATAAATATCTGCTTCTGAGAAGATTTTCATTGCTTTTATTTTTTTCCCTAGGAGAATGAGTTCTTCAATGCAAAGGTCTCTGTGTCAGGCTGGCTTGGAAGTCAAAATGCCCAACTTGGTCTAGAGCACACAGAAGCTAAAACTTAGATGAAATCATCCTCAGGGAATTGGAAAAATATAAATTTCATGTTTTGATTCCATTTTTTGACAACTGGCCTCGCTTTTCCTAAACATGCTGACCAAATTTGTATCCATTTTTTTGTACCTACTCTACCTAGAAATGACCAGGAATAATCAGTCTAATACCATCTATTCATTCCCTAAAAGTAACCAGAGCTAACATTTTTTTGAAGGTTTCTTAATCTTATAGTATAATTTCTATTACTTTGCTATCAATTAGAAACATAAAATTTAGGCACTTTTGAAATGATCCACGATAAACATTTCCAGACATGGTATTTCTCCTGGAAATATTTCTGGGGTACATCATAGCACCAAAACACTTCCATATGTTGTAGAAAATACTGTAGCCGGCAAAACTGATCTTGGAACTGTAAAGAAGGATTCTATCCCATTGCTCAACTGCCATCTCAAGAAAATACAAAAATCAACACATTTACAAAGAGAAATGTATTTTGAAAATTTTAGACTGATAGTGAAATGACTATTTCTAAAATTACTTTTAAAAAATAGTGCCACTGTAATGCTAATATAAGCTGAATACATCATAACAATGTTGGGAGAGATTGTCAGGGGTGTTACTAGGACACTTTAACCCTGTTAATGTGAATGCGGTGTTATTTATATGCTTTCTTTGAAATAGAAGGGAAATTGAAGCCCAGCTAGAATCAGCATGAACTGAAAAGCTCTGCTTGCAACTTGCACAGAAACAGTTCACACTGTGTCCCTGTTTAATGTAATCTGCTGTCCCTTTGTAAATTAAAAATAAATCCTTTTAGCCTACTAACGTTTAAAAAGAAGCGGAAGAACACCCTATCTTTCTAAAATGTAATTAGTATTGCCATATGCTTCTTTCAACTTTTTGTCCCTAGAAACAAGGAAATGGAAGGGGAAAGCTGTCATACTCCATTGATCCAATTGGTTACAATTTGAAAGTAAGTTCTCAGCTAATTGAATTGGCCACCAGTACCAACTAAATTTACAATTGTGAAATCCCTCTACTAATT
Source organism: Sylvilagus floridanus (assembly GCA_949820135.1). Taxonomy (NCBI): domain Eukaryota; kingdom Metazoa; phylum Chordata; class Mammalia; order Lagomorpha; family Leporidae; genus Sylvilagus; species Sylvilagus floridanus. Next base: position 130,855,688 of record OX463236.1, on the reverse strand, counting down.
TCAAGTCTTTTAAATTCCATGGCTCTAATGAAGTTTCAAAAAGTTTTAAAAAGGAATGGAAGATTTTGGAGGATCCTTGTTTCACATTGTGATATTTTAAAGGCAAATATTAATTAAGAAGAGGTGCTGAAATAAAATGAGACTAGCTATATACCTCAGAGAGCTTTATAAAACCTCGTTGCAACTCTAAATGGACATTTTCGTAAGATTCTCCCATGAAACAATATCTCTGTGTGACATTGTCATTGGGAAAACTTGCATGCCCAAGTGATTTGGATACTACTGCACACTCTTTGCCTGACAATAAGAGACCTTGCTGAGAATGTCTATGTCTGTGGTTAATACACTTTTCTAGATATGATTCATATCATACCCATATGTGGACAATTAATTAGATAAAAATGATTTATTTTTAAAATTAAAGAGTCTACATTAAAATAAATGATATGTATTCTGTTTCCTGACTAGAACCTGACTGATATAGAATCTTTTTATTTATTATAGTCTATTAAGATGAAAACGTCTGTCCAATTTCCTGCTATTGCTAATAGCTTAGGAAAAAAATCAGTGAAATATAAATTATTTTATCATTTTCTGTTAATGTCAGAATATTTTTGAACATTTTAACTTCATTTACCTGCTCATATTTTATTTCTTTAACTAGCTGTCCTATCATTTTCTTGTTTTATGTAGTCATGAGTCTTTCCTATACCCCCATATTTGCATTTCTTTTTCTGTCAGCAATTCAATATTTCCTTTTATTCTAGCTTTTTTCTCCCTGGGACCTTCTTTTAGTATTTAAGGAATAAATACATGGAGGATAATAGCCTGGCCTCATATTGAAAACTTCTGACTTCACAGCTAGATTTATTTTGCCATGGGAACAGTAACAGGCAAAACCTCCCTTTTTCAAAGCCAAGTAAGGGAAAGTTAAAAAGACTTACTAATTAGTTCCAAATGAATAGACAGTTTGGATAAGGTGAGCTGCATGTTTGATCTGACCTAGAAGGACATAGCTTTTCTCATGGGCGTCGTTTTGGCTCACAGGACTTCCCAACACTTCTATTATTTTGAGATCTTCTTCATTTACTTCCACTTTGGAGAGATGTTTTTATTTGATACTTTACTAATCAGTTTTTCATTCCATTAAGTAAAATATCTGAGAGAAGCTACTTAGGGAGAATGGTATTTTTCACCTTATATTCTGGAGATTCGCAGCCTAAGATCCTGCCACTCCATTAGTCTAACCTCTGATGCCAGAAGTTGCAAGGAGGTAGGATCATGTGTTGAGCCAGAAAGCAAAGAGACACAGAGAGCACAGACTTCCTTCACTTCCACATCTCTGTCTCTGTCTCTTTTAAATATTTATTTATTTATTTGAGAGGTAGAGTTACAAAGAGAGGGAGGGAAGGGGAGAGAGAGGAAGAGAGAGAGAGAGGGAGAGAATGGCTACAATGACTGGAACTGGGCCAATCTGAAGCCAGGAGCCAGGAGCTTCTTCCGGGTCTCCCATGTGAGTTCAGGGGCCCAAGCACTTAGGCCATAATCTACTGCTTTCCCAGGCCAAAGCAGAGAGCTGGATCAGAAGAGGAGCAGCTGAGACAAACCAGTGCTCATATGGGATGCTGGAACCACAGGCAGAGGCTTAGCCCACTACGCCACAGTGCCGTACCCCATGTGTCTTTCTTTATAATGATTTAGTCACAGGAGCTCCAGCCCAACGATCTAATCCATTCTGATCACTTTCCAAGGGCCCTCCTACAAACATATCATTCTATCTAATCTATTAATATAAGACTCAAGGAGTCAAGACAACACATAGGCCTTCACAAGATACCCAAATTACTTTCTAAACCTCTGTGATGTAGGCTGTTATTTTCTTTGACTACTTGAAAATGGACCTTCCAATTAGATGTCACAATGGTTCTCACATTTTTCATTTTTTTAAAGTTTTAGTCAAAATTCTTACTGGTTCAGTAGTCCTCCACTACTATTAAAATTACTTGTTAATCTTAACCACATCTTCTAGTCATTTCTTCAAACAGCTCTGTTCAAAAACAAAAAATTGAATAGAATCAGTATAAATGAGTAACATATAATGATTGCCACTTGACTTTTTTCCTACATTCTAAGTCTCTAAATTACTGTGAAGGAACTAAATCTGTAAGGTCTTCAGTTCAGAAAGCAATAAAGATAATATACTTTATTTTAAAAATATTGGAAACTCACTTTTTTCTTTTTTCTTCTCTTGATGTGGAAAACAATATTTTTTTCTCTTAATAAGTAAAATGAGCTTGTGAAATCTGTATTAATCATAACTTTCCCATCATTAAGTTGGTCCTGATGTCAAGTGCTTATGTACGGAAAATATCAAACAGAAAAGTGGGTCAGGGCTACATTATTGCAAGCAACTTATCAAATCCATTAATGCAATTGATATAAAAGTGAATCAAGAACCCTTAATGATACAAAACAGGAAACTGTCATGTATGTTTTGTGATAATGAACAATGGGGATGTGTTTTTCATGAAGCATATTTTTTTTTATAACGCTTTTATTTAAAGAATATAAATTCCCAAAATACAGCTTATACATTACAATGGCTTCCCTCCCCCATAACTTCCCCCCCACCCGCAACCCTCCCCTTTCCCACTCCCTCTCCCCTTGCTTCACATCAAGATTCATTTTCAATTCTTTTTATATACAGAAGATCATTTCATTTTACTATATATTAAGTAAAGATTTCAACAGTTTGCCCTCACATAGCAACACAAAGTGAAAAATACTGTTGGAGTACTAGTTATAGTATTAATTCACAATGTATAGCACATTAAGGACAGAGATCCTACATGATATTTTTTTAAAAAAATTGATTAATTTTCTAGGCAATTTCCAATTTAACACCAAGACTTTTTTTTTCATTTTTAATTATCTATCTACAGAAGATTGATTCAGTATATACTAAGTAAAGATTTCATCAGTTTGCACCCACACAGAAACACAAAGTGTAAAATACTGTTTCAGTGCTAGTTATAGCATTACTTCACATTGGACAACACATTAAGGACAGATTTTGGATCTTTCCATTTCCAGTTTTGTTGGGAAAATCTATTAAACCTCTTCCACAGGAGAGATGCATACTTTCAGGCTACACAGTTGATGTTTTGGCAGAAGTTTAAAGTAAACGAAAATACAGGTTTAATATTTAGCTTCACAAATCTAACGCTGACCATCCTGGCAGGAAATCTCCCCAGCCACTTAGTAAATGACAATCACAGCCCTCTAAATGGGAAAGTAAAACAAATAAACTAAAAATAACTCAATACTGGAGTTTTATATGACTCTTCTCTTTTTCTTACACTGTGCATCTGATGCATGAACTAATCCTAAAGTTAGATACTTGGATAATTATCAAAAATGTTATGACGTTAATGGATATTGGTGTTGATGACTCTTGTGACACATAAACCAAAATAAGTAAATTGATTTTGAAGCTGAAATCTAAATAATGTGCTTTTCAATTTCAATCTTTTTATTAAAATATAGTATGCATACCAAGAAATGTATGTAAGTATAGTGATAAGTGTGTTTTTGGTCCTCTGATCACACTCAAAACAAACACCCAATTTAAGAACAAAACATTACTAGTAGCCCAAGAGTCCTCATTATTCCACTCTCTCCATTTTTTTCTTTTATTTTTAACAGGATAAGTAAAATTATATTATCATTTACATGGTATGATTCAATGAAGCAATATTTATGACTATACACCAAATGATATGACATCCACATGATTTTCATACACTATATATTAGCTACCACAAAACATGTGATATTTGTCTTTTTGATTCGGCTTATTTCACTTAGTATAATGATCCTAAGTTGCATACATTTTGTTACAAATGTGAGAAAGTCATTATTTTTTATGGCTGTGTAATATTCCATCATGTATATTTTCACATTTTTTTTATCCAGTTATAGGTTGATGGGCATCTAAGTTGATTCCATATCTTTACTATTTTATTTTTAAGATTTATTTCTTTGTTTGAAAGTCAGAGTTACAGAGAGGGAAGAACACACACACACACACACACACACACATGCAGAGAGAGAGAGAGGGAAAGAGAGAGAGAGAGAGAGAGAGATCTTCCATCTGCTGGCTCACGCTCCAAATGGCTACAACTGCTAGGATTGGATCAGGCTGAAGTTGGGTGCAAGGAATTTCATCTAGATTTCCAATGTGCATGCTTCCCCAGACACATCAGCAGGAAGCTGAATCAGAAGTGGAATAGCTGGGACTGAACTGGCACCCCATGGGCTGCTGGTGCTGCAGACGGTGCCTTAACCTGCTAAGCCGTAGCACCAGTTCCTGTATCTTAGCTATTTTGAATTCAGCTGCTTTAAACATGGTGGTACAGGTAACTCTTTCATATGCTGGTTTCATTTCCTTTGGATGTATTCCAGGAGGGCAATAACTGGGTCATATGTAGATAAGTTTTTAGTTTTCTGAGGAATCTCCATACTATCTTCCATATGGTTTATAGTCCCACCAACTTTTTTCTCCAGATCCTTATCAGCATTTGTTATTTTTTTATATCTCGGATAACAGTGATTCTACCCGAGGTAAGGTGATACCACATTATGGTTTTTATTTGATGGTTAGTCATCCTCCTGAGCATTCTTTTCATTTGTCTGTTGGGCATTCATATTTCAGTCCTTTGAAAAATGCCTGTTCATACCCTTTGCCCATTTCTTAACTAGATTATTTGCTTTGCTGCTGTTGAGTTTCTTGAGCTCCTTATATATATTCCTCATATTAATCCTTTATTGTATGTAAAGTTGGTAAATGTTTTCTTCCATTCTGTCATTTGTCTCTTCACTTTGATGAGTGATTCCTTTGCTGTGCCAAACCTTCTTAACTTGATATAATACCATCTGTCTATTTCTGCTTTTATTGCTTGTGCTTTTGGAGTTTTATCCAAGAAGTCTGTCTAGGCCAACACCTTGCAGCATTTCCCTATGTTTTCCTGTAATATTTTGCGGGTTTCAGGCCTTAAATTTAGATCCTTGACTCATTATGTGTTGATTTTGAATACAGTGTAATGTAGGGATCTTGTCTCATATAGAAATCCAATTTTCCCAGCACAATTTGTCAAAGAGACTATCATTTCTCCAGTGAATGATTTTAGCTTGTTTATAAGATTTTTGTTTGTAGATATATGAATTAATTTCTGGGACTTCTATTTTGATGTTTTTATGATTTAATCTGATATCACTTGCATAGTATAATAAAAAATCCTTATATTTTTCAGAGAGGTGAAGTAGTTAATTCATTTTTCTTAAGGCTCCAAAGTCTACCTGTTAAATATCTTACATACTCCAATACATAGTTGCCTATGACTGTTTATGAAAAATGTGCATTTATATGTCATAATACAAAAATGCTATGGTTTTCTGAAAATATTTGCATTTGGTTCTGCTCTTAATTCAGGAAAAAACCACAGGAATCAACTATTTATTTCTCAATAAAACCTGTAGTTTATTTTCCCTCTTGCTTTTCACTTCATTAAAGTCTGGAATTAAATTATTAAAGTAATTGTTACTTAATGAGTTTCATTGTTGTATTTATTGTGCTTAGCAATAACAGAAGCAACAACTCATTTGCACTTATAATGTATTTGTCTAAATCACAAGATTTAAACATTTTATTTTACACAGTTTTAGGTGTCCTTAGCTTCAAATAGGGTAGGTTTTCCAGTAGAATACCTTCTGCTTCAAAGATATTTAATATTCAAGGAAAACATCTCCATTTAAAATCTTAAACCATATTTCCATTCTTAATATGCAATAAAGATAAAAGTTTTATGATATTTCTAATGAACAATATATTTATCAATTTGACACTTAAATGTTTCCTGGAGTTCTGTGAGTCTTTCAGCAAATTAATCAAACCTGAGGAAGGAATTATGAACAATTTTATTTAGAGCTGTTCTGCCAGAAGTACCTGTAACACAAACTATCTTGTGATTAGCATCTGGGGTTATGATACAGTCTTGAGTATTGAGCCCTAAACTGGCCCTATGCCCAGGGAGTGGCAAAATTGAACTGATAGAGGACATTCTGCTGATGCAGAATGATGGCTTACATTTTAAATGGAGACAAAACCCACACATCTATTTTCAAAAGTTTTGTGATCTATGTTGTGATTTTTTTCATGGGAGAAACCATTTGAACTGAAATTATCTTCTATGTCCTCAGCCTTTGTATTAAAAATTCACAGAGAATGTTACATAGGATTAATCTTTTTAAAGGTTTCCGGCTAGAAAAATTCCAATAAAATGTTAAAACTGCAAGGTAAAAGGGAAACCCTAAAATCATTCATGAAGTAACAGAAAATCATATATATTACAATATATATTGTATCACATTCTTTAATGAAGATAAATATAGAGGGATGATTGATAAATATATAGAGCATGACTCAGATAGACATCAGTCATAGCCACATACAAGAACAGATTTCCAAATTCATAATTTTTTACAGATAGATTTTGAACAATGTGGTTATCAGTGTCATATTAGTGCTACTCTAAGTAACTTAATTATATCAGTTTGTATGTTGATCTCCTATCGTGAAAACCTGCTGAATCTACAGTTCTGGTGATTTCTGTGTATGTGCTAGTGTGTTGGGAAGTTATGGGGGAGGTTGTGTGGATGCCATTAGGACTTTCTACATAAAAAATCATGTCACTCTTGAAGAAAGACATAGAAGATATAGTTTTACTGCTTCCTTTCCAATCTGGATGCAATTTCCTTCTTTTTCTTTAGTTAGCTGTACTGGCTAGAAACTCCAGAACATGCTGAATAAATGTACTAGGAGTGAACATCCTCGCTTTGTTCCTGATGTTGGGCAGGAAGCTTTCCGTCTTTCATCATCACATCTGATACTAACTGACATCTTCCGGAGTTGTCCTTCATCAGGCTGCGGAAATTCCCTTTGTAGGGGCTAAGGGAGCTTCTGTTCTGCCCTTAAAAGGCTCAGTAGTTGAGTCTGCTGAAATACCCTGACAATAGAAACATTAGAAGAGTAGGGCTACATTCTAATTTCAGGTATGATGTATCACAGGAAAGTCAGTAATCAGTGAAAATTAAAAGTATATACTTGTATATTCTTCATCATGGGAGAAGGAAGTGGGGGTCATAGGCACTTTTAGAGGGTAGCAGATGACTGCTCGGGGAGATAAATGAGCTCAAACAATAGCCCGGGACTAAGTTTGTCTGGGCTATGGGTGTGGTGCAACTCTGTTCTTTCTTCCTGCAAATTAATCTTCAGAAGAATCTGGACTTTAGGTCCATAGGGAATTTTCAGAGAAAGCCCTTTCCTGTGTTTACAAAGGAAAAGGGAGGGAAAGAGGGGCAACAGACAGTTGGTGTGGGGGAGAAGGCCACTTCTCTAATTCAAAGCACTCAGAATGCTAGTGTAATACTTATTTTCTGAGCCCCAACAACTTCTATATCTCATTTTCCATGAGAGTTTATCACTAATGGATGTTGTATTTCATCAAATATCTTCATGTGCCCTTGGAAATGGTCATGTGATTTTTCCTTTATTTTACCTAGATGGTATATTACATAAACTGGTATTTCCAGATGTTAAAACTGACATTGCATACTTGGAATAAAATGCCACTTGACAATGATATACAAGACTTTTTGCACATTGCCAGATTTGGTTTCTCAATACTTTGTTGAGATTGCATCTATATTAATGAAAGTTAACATTTTATTAATTTATTTTGTGTAACATCCTAACAAGGCCCTTGTATGCTAGGCTTTGTATGCTTTGTAAGGTAATGCTAGCCTGGTAGATTGAGTTAGTAAGTATCCCTTCTCTCTTCCTTTTCTGGAATAATTGATATTATTTCCTCTTAAATTTTTTATAGATTTCACCAAGAAAGCTTTGCTTTGTGAGACAGTTGTAAATTTCTAGCAAAATTTCTTTATGTGAACTCTTTATTCTATGTTTGCAGGATAGTATGGAGCCTTGACAAAATATAAATCAATTCACCAACTCCCTACTTTGAAAAAGTTTTGTCACACACAAAAATATTTTTAAGCTCAGTTGAATTGGATGTTTCTTGCCTTTTTTTAATAAAAAGAAAGATTTGTTGATTTGAAAGTCAGGTTGAAAGGGAGCCAGACACAGAGGCACAGAGAGAGGCAGAGAACAGAGATTTTCCATCCACTACTTCACTCCTTCAATGGCTGCATCAGGCAAGGTTGAGCCAGACTGAAGCCAGGAGCCAGGATCTACATTTGGATCACTCAGGTGGGTGTCAGGGGCCCAAGTACTTCAGTCATCTTCTACTGGTTTCTCAGGCACATTAGCAGGAAGCTGAATTGAAGTGGAACAACTAAGACTCTGAAACTGGATACAGGCATCTATAAGTGAGAGTTTAAACAGCTCTGCCACAATGGTGGCCCCTGGTGCATGTTTCTTTTATTTATTTATTTATTTATTTATTTATTTATTTTTTTGACAGGCAGAGTGGACAGTGAGAGAGAGAGACAGAGAGAAAGGTCTTCCTTTTGCCGTTGGTTCACCCTCCAATGGCCGCCGCTGACGGCGCGCTGCGGCCGGCGGACCGCGCTCGTCCGATGGCAGGAGCCAGGTGCCAGGTGCTTTTCCTGGTCTCCCATGGGGTGCAGGGCCCAAGCACCTGGGCCATCCTCCACTGCACTCCCGGGCCACAGCAGAGAGCTGGCCTGGAAGAGGGGCAACCGGGACAGAATCCGGTGCCCCGACCGGGACTAGAACCCGGTGTGCCGGTGCTGCAAGGCGGAGGATTAGCCTGCTGAGCCACGGCGCCGGCCCTGGTGCATGTTTCTTACCTCAGTCAATATAGTATGTCATATACATATATATATATATATATCAGATACATATATATATCACATATATATCATATATATAGGATATATATCATATATACATATATACACATATACATACATATATACATATATATCATATATATGTGATATATACATATATTTCATATATATACCACATATATCATATATATACCATATATATACCATATATATCATATATATCATATATATGATATATATGGTATATATATGAAATATATGTATATATGATATGATATATATGATATATATATGATATATATGATATATATATCACATATATGATATACATATATATATCATATACATATATATTCTAATTCAAGGTAGGGTAAATGTTTTTTGGAAAACAAATTCATAAATATAATAATTCCATGTAAAAAATTTCAGTCATTGTATACTGGTTCTATTTATTTGCCCTTTTCCAATGAGAAAGAAATACCAAAACACTACTCGTTTTCTCCATGTCTCTGTGGCTTCAGAGAATTAAATGCATTCAAATTTTACAAACCTTTGCTGTCAGGTGGCTTGGTCTAGGTTGTTGTCTCTGACACAAGAAGGAATTAATGGATGAGGTAGAGGTCAGCAGAGAAGAGATTTACTTCCACTTAATACAAAAGTACATAATTAATGATTGCATGCATTCTTTAGAGAGAGTTGCACACAATGAAATTCAGATCCACCCCTGTATTTGATCTGGAGGCACAGGGTGGCTTCTGGAGTGGGAATTAATTGAGTATTCATGAGTGGCTGGAGCTTGTGATGGGCTGGAGTGCTACCTATGTCCTCGCCCTCTTTGCAAAATCTAGGAAATGTCATGGTATCAGGGGCATGACAGGAGTAATGGTGTCAACCATGATAATTTTATTATAATGGCTTTAAAATGGGCTAAAGCGAATCATTGGGATGGAGTTGGTAGCCACATTGGATATTTTTGGTTAGTAACAATTCTGAGCAGCAGTATTGCAAAAGCTGCCATTTTTCCCCTGCACAGAAAAGCAAGGGCTGTGGGTGTTTCCAGCAGGGCTGCAGCACCTGCAGAGCTATAGGGAGTTCCTGCCAACCTGAGCTCCTTATTGCTAGCTTCCTCCCTGCCTACAACACTCTACATTGTCGCTGCACAACATGTGTTGAGCAGAAAAACTATGAAACAGAAATATAATAATATAGTATCCATCAGATATTATTCTCAGTAAATTAAAAGCAATAAAAAGCAAATACAGACATACAAACACATGCACACACTCCTTAACTAGACTTATTCATGTGGCAAAGACACATGAATTTCCAAGCTTGGAACCCAGAAGATTTATATCTTTTCTGTTAAAGAATATAAATTCTTTTGTGATAGGCATCTATTTCCTTTTCTTTTTAAGACTCTGTATCTTTGGATAATTCACCTTTAAAAAGCCAGAATAGACTGTGTTTTTTTTATTTATCTATGGTATGTTTTAGCAGGAAAGTTCATGTTTGTAAAAAAAAGGTACTAAAAGGAAAGTATTTTCAGATGCTGAACAATCAGCAGTTTAAGCAAAATCTGTCAAAACCAGATGTTGTTTTGACAATTCATCCTAAATAGACTTGTTTTGCATTCCTATCTCTGATTTCAAAATAGCAGTACATTGAAACAATGTAGTCTTCTGTAGAAGATAGATTCTGTTGGACTGACTGTAAAAAGTTGAAACCAAAAAAGTTTGGAATGAAATACAACCATTCCACTGAGAATGAATTGAATTAGAGTAAATTTATTTTTCACCAATATGCAACATAATTATCATGATTACTTCAAAAAATAAACAATACTTGTGTTGTAAAATCCCACTATAAAGTGCTTTTTTGAAAGACAAATGCTTTTTTTATGTTTGAAAACTACTGTATATATATTCTTAGTTTTCTATGTTTTAAAAGTCTGAAATCTCTAATTTTTTTCAAGATAGATCCTTGACTACAGTACTTTCAGAAACAATATTTAGCAAAGAATTTTAAACAATATAATTTTTTTTTTAGTAACCAATGAAGAAAAGGAGGAGAAAACAGCTTTGCATGTACAAAGTAGTCACAAAGTTAGTTGTCTCTTAGTGCAATAAAGATTATCTTGGAAGAAGTAAACATCATGGTCATAGCCAGTTTAGTTGACAATTAATTTTGCAGTTGAAAGACTCAGCAGAGTGGACCGGGAAATGTTGCTAAGGAAAGTCTTGTCAGTTGGGAGTTAGGAGCACAGGTATAGAAATCCAGTGTTCATTATTGTGGTTGAGGTGTCTCATTTATCAGGAAAGGAATTTTGTACTTGAAGGTGAGGGGCAGCGTGTGCAATCCTGCCTGGCAGGTTGATAATTAAAGTTGACAACAGTTCACTGATATGATTCCTTCCTTCTGAGTCTGTCGACAGAAAGGTGAGGATGAGGGTGCTTATAGTAAGAAAGATGCTAAAACAAATCAGAGCCTCTAGAACTACAATCAGGAAGAATTGTTAAGAAATGTAAATGGTTGTACAGAATTAAAAAACACGTTTGGTTTAGTAAAAAAGAAAACAAAAAATGATGGTAAAATTAGAAGAAGTTTTAGCCTTTAGAGAATGATTGCTCTAACTGACCCATTTATATTATTAATATTTGCTGTTTAATTTATCCTGCTATGATTTAATGAACATTTTGTTCTTACAAAACAGGTGTTTGGGGCCAGTGCTGTGGCATAAGGGGCTAAGCCTCTACCTGTGGCGCTGGCATCCCATATGGGCACTGGTTCTAGTCCTGGCTGCTCCTCTTGTGATCCAGCTCTCTGCTATGGCCTTCGAAAGCTTTGGAAGATGGCTGAAATTCTTGGGCCCTTGCACCTGCGTAGGAGCCCTGGAGGAGGCTGCTGGCTCCTCCTGACTTCAGATCTGCCCAGCTCCTACCACTATGGCCATGTAGGGAGTGAACCAGTGGATGGAAGACCTTTCTTCCTGGCTCTCCCTCTCTCTCTGTGTCACTCAACCTCTCAAACAAATAAAATAAAAATTTTTAAAAAAAGGTGGTTGGTGCTATCTCCATTTTTTAAATTCAGATTTTTTTGTCTGTCTTCCATTATAGGTTTTATATTTATTTAGACTTGATTTTCTTTGACAATCTTTGTTAGATAAAAATCCAGGTAGTTGAAAAGTTCTGGGATTTACAGTTTGAAATAAACATTCACTTGAATGTATGGACTATGTACTAACTTATAAAAAATGTTTAGTGATATAATTATTGATTGTAACAGCTGTGAGTTTCCATGTATTTGTCAACTCAGAATTTCATATTTTCTTATAGAGATCTTTGATACACCTCTAAGTTTGATACAGAATGATGAATATCTTCAAGTATGCAAATATCAAACTGAAGAATTTACTAATTTCCATTGTGCAAACTCACCCACTATGAACAGTTTCAAGCTATCAATGAGTCATAATTGAACTCTGTGTTCCGAAGAAATGATTACATAGTTACAAATCATTGCATACTTATATAATGATCATAATAAGTCTAAGAGTATAAATATTAGTTTTTAAAATAAAATAACTAGGGGGTGATTATTCTTGAGTATGCATCACAATTTTCACTGTGAATTGATGTAATTTATTTTTAAATGACAGCTGTATTTAGGGGCCAGTGTTGTGGCACACTAAGCAAAGCTGTTACCTGAGATGCCTTCATCCCATATGGAAACCAGTTCATATCCTAGCTGCTCCATCTCCCATCCAACTCTCTGCTAATGGTCTGGGGAAAGAAGTGGAAGATGGCTCAAGTGCTTCGGCCCCTGCCACTTACGTGGGAGACCCACATGAAACTCCTGGCTCCTGGCTTTGACCTGGAGCCCAGGCTGTTGACATTTGCGGCATGAATGAGCAAATGGAAGATTCTTTCTCTCTCTCTACCCGACTCCATGGTAAATAAAAGTTTGAACTTAAAAAATCATTCAGAAAGTTCCTGAAAATTTTACACTCAGTTGTCACAAGTTGGTACCTGTGGATTCTGGCACCTCACTGGCTATCTTCACTAATCTGGAAGCTTCCTTGCCCTTTCCTGACTTTCCTTCTGTATGAACCTTGTAATTAGTTTGGAATTTGCCTTAAATATGTTGTCAAATCATCAGCTGTCCCAACCATGCCCTCTTCATTTGGCTATTTCCAGTATTCATAATAGATTTTAATAATCATTCAGCAATCAGGATGTACTGATATTATATGAGCCAGCACCTTTACACATGTCAACTGATTTGAGTTGCTAGATGATGTAGACAGCAGCTCATTGAGTATTTATTTGTTTAGCCAATGAATACTTTAAAAAGCCAAGTTTTGGACCCACTATTTTGGTAAATATACAAGTCATGTAGGTATAGTAAGGTGACTGACATGATATTGATCAGAAACAAGCAAAAACACTAGTTTGTAGCTAAGAGTCAATCATCAATAAAGAAACAGAATCTATCCTCATGCTACATAGCGTATTTACTTAATCCATTAAATTTTTGGAATTCTGCAGATGCTAAAACATTCACAGCAGTTTGGCTTATAACTCACTGTCTCAGCTAAATAACAGCCTGAGAGTCCTTGAGTTATTGTACAACATTAGGAGTGTAATGATACTTATTCTCCAGAGGATGTTTCAACATCACAATGAAGTAACAAGGCATGTGGTGAAGATTCTTCCTTCCCAGTTGCCAAGGCATTAGCATTCCATCTGCCAGACAATGGGATCAGCATATCCCTGGTGAAATGTTTAATGGCAGCTTTCAAAAGACTAAATCTGTACTTTGTAAAATCTTTAAGAAATCCTATGGAAGATGCATAAACTTCTTTCTTTAGACATATACTATGTTAGCCTTATTTCCTTTTATGCTTATTTATTTATTTTCATATGCTTTAGCTTCTGTTAAATGATAAATGACAGCACTTGAAATCAAGATTTTTTCTACTTGAGTGATTGAAAGCAATTTTATATGATACCTATCCTTCTTAGAAATAGCCATATAATTGGAACTTTCCTAAGTCAAACATTTATAAAATCTTTATCCATCCAAACTGAAGGATTTTGAAAACTATGTGTGCCTTTTCTGGGATTGCATGGTTATTCACTGTGCCTGATACTTTTATCAGCCTCCACAGACTCAGTTCTTTGCAATATGAGATGAACAATGGAATTCTTTTGTTGTTTTTCCCACAAATACCTTAAAGTGCATCCTAACATTTCACACACACATCATTAAGCCAAGAATCTCTAATCTCATTGATCATAAACTTGGTAAAGATTTAGGCAGCTAACATTGTCCATATCTGCTTACACTTTGGGAAACTGTTGCTCTGCCAGGTGCACTCTGGATATATAAACTTGAGAATCCGAAAAGCATTAAGAGTGGTGGATTTATAAAATAACCTCAGGTTATCACTACTATCACTTTTTCAGAGAGTTACGAGGTGATTTGTTGTTTTAATAAAGTCTTAACAAGCATCTGGCAGCTTATATTAGCTCTTTTGTCTTCACTGTTTTGTTTCCCTTCATCTTGCTCCCTTAATAACTCCTCTTCCTTGTCTAAATTTACTTTAGATGTTTTTGATCTTAGAAAGTTATTACTGTCTGTTAAAATAAGCAATTTTTATAAAAACAAGGGAAGTACTTTCCTATATTTATTTCACGATAGAAGTATAATCTATAGTAAGTTGACACATTTTAATTTTTTAGATGGAAGATATGCTTATTTAATTGTGAAATATGTTTTGAAGAAAACAACTATGAATTTTAGAATCTAGTGTAATTTAGTGACACATAAAATGATGAAGTCTTCAACAAGATAGCTGTAATTTTCTTGCTCTCCTAGTGTTTTCATGAGTGAATAGATCTTCTCTAGAACATTACTTGATATTATTAAGGTTAGATATTATTACTAATATGTTACTTACATATTATTACTATGTCATCTCAGAAATGTCTTCCAAGGTCATTTTACACCTCTATCACATCAACTTAGGATGGAAGAACGTAAAAATCTCATATAGAAGACCTGGACATTGTATGCATCTGCTCAAAATCAATTGGCAAAATTCAGTCATATGACTACATCTAAGCAAAAGTAAACTTGGAAAGTAGTTCAATCTTGTTCACAAATTATAAAACAAAATGCATCTGTTTAACAGCCAACAATCTTTACCATGGTATGATGAAGGACCCTGATCCCCTCAAAGTCCTTCAGGTCGCGACCCCAGACTCACAAAAATCCTCAGACCAGACGATGCAAGTGCAAGAGGTGGCTTTCATTTCACGAGCGCTCGCGGACGCTGTCTCCAGACCCGATGCAGCGGGTGACAGGAGAAGCGTGCGTAGCAGTGTCTGGGGGGCACTTATATACACGGGGGATTGCAAAAAAGCGGGAGTACAGAAGCAGAAGAAGCATGGTTAAGGGTTTCGATAAGACAATGGGGTAGGGGCATGCAGGAGATACATTGCCGTCAGGCCTGATCCACAGATAAGGGGCAGTTGGGTGCTTTCCGTGCCTGTTCCCGTTTATCGGACGGCGTTATCTTAAGCCGCAGCTGCCTGTCCATGACTTATGGTTTCAACCCAAATTCCAGGAAAGGTCTTGTTAAGGTTGCCTAAGATAGTGCTGGGGGGGGGGGTAGTTAAGATGGCGTAACCTTTGTCAGAGTTGTTCAATATTATAGAATAATATTAAGCTATGTCATATAAAATGACACATTCTATCATTCTACAAATTTTAAAATATGAATTCCTAAGTAAATAAAAACATGCATACATATACACTGCTTTTCCTTTTGTTAATAAGAATATGATAATAATTCCTTTACACTGATATTCATTCATTCGCTAATCATTCAACATGACATAATATCCAATTAAAAAAATTTGTACACTCTTTTTGTGCTTACTTTATGGATACACGATAATGTACAAATACATGATAATGGATCATGTTTTTTTTTTTTTTATTATTTATCTGACAGATAGAATTAGACAGTGAGAGAGAGAGACAGAGAGAAAGGTCTTCTTTCCATTGGTTTACCCTTCAAATGGCAGCCACGGCCGGAACTACACAGATCAGATGGCAGGAGCCAGGTGCTTCCTCCTGGTTTCCCATTCGAGTGCAGGTACCCAAACACTTGGGCCATTCTCCACTGCCCTCCTGGGCCAGAGCAGAGAGCTGGACTGGAAGCAGAGCAACCGGGATTAGAATCTGGCATCCATGTGGGATTCCAGTGCCTCAGGCAGAGGATTAACCAAGTGAGCCACAGTGCCAGACACAATGGATTGTGTATTAACTCCCTAGAAATCATATAACTTTGTATCTTCAGAGTACTTAGATAGATAGCCAAAGTTAATAACAACTAGGCTGTGAATATTGTCCTTAGTAGACAACTGTTTCTAAGAGTGTTTTATTGATATATAATTTAATGAAATTTTAAATGGCATTTTCCATTCAAAAATTACTTCACTAATACTTTGAGTATAAATTTGATGCTGTTTCAGTTTCAGTATTATCTGTATTTTACAGTTGTATAGAGTTTTCTCTCTGTATGATATACAGTACTTTACAATAATATTAAAGCACATTAAGAGGAATAAATAAGATTGAAAGGCAACAGAAAACTTGATATATCATGCTTTTGAATAAAAAAATTATAAAAGTAACTAAAATGTCAACATTGTCATTAATATAAATAAGTTTGTGTATGTTCTTTACTCTTTGCTGTCAAGAAAGATATACCATATACATTCACATATATGTGTGTATGCAGGGGGCATATCTTCCACGGATGAATCAAATATTAAGAGCAAAAAATAAGAACAGAGATCTTTAAAGGATTCCATTGAACAAATTCCTAATCACTAATTGTGGTAGATTGAATGGTGTCTCCCAAATGCAAACATGTCTAAATTTCTGGAACCTATTGATGTTACTTTATGGAAAAGTTAGATAGATAGATAGATAGATAGATAGATAGATAGATAGAACTTTGAAATGTGCCTAAATTAAGGATTTTGAAATAGGAGCTATCTTGGATTATCTGGACATGGTGTAAATATAATCACAAGTGTTCTTTGAAGAGGGAGGCAAAGTTTTGACTACAGGAAAATAGAAAGCAGAGTGATGACGGAAACAGTGGGAAAAAAGAAGAGTGATTTGAAGGTACCGTGCTACTGACACTGAAGATAGAGGAAAAGGTCCTCAGCCAAGAAATGCAGGCAGCCTAGAACAGGTGAAAAAGTAGATTATTCTCTTGAGTCTCAAAAGGGAAACAGCCCTTGCTGCTGCCATAATGAAAAATGAAACCTGTGTGGGACTGCTGACTTCTGAAAAAAGAGATTAAATTTGAGAGATTTTTTAACCACTTAAATTGTGGTTATTTTTTGCAGATGCAATAGGAGATGAATATACAAGGTTAAGGCCAGACATAGATGTGTTCAGGAGAATCAGGCTCATTTCCTATGCAGTGACTTATTTCCAGGCCACATATACTATTTAGATGGCCAACGGGATGTGAAAGAAGGTGTCGTTAGGAGCTTTAGCTACACTTGAGTATTTAGATAATACATTTGAGGTGAAAGACACTAATGGGGATGGAGAGAAGCACAGGAAAAAAACAAAGCCAAGTGTTTTTTTCTGAATGAGATTTCCTATTTAGATTCTGCTGCCCACAGAATGATTATCTTAATAAAATATGCATCATTTTTACCTAAATCTCTCTCTCCCTTTCTTTCTCTCTGACACACACACACACACACACACACACACACAACACAAACATACCACATTTCTGAGGAATAAGTTCTAATATCAGAAATTTTTTAAAAAGATTTTGTTTATTTATTTGAGAGGTAGAGTTACAGAGAGAGGGAGAGACAGAGAGAAGCTCTTCCTTCTGCTACTCCACTCACTAAATGTCCACAAAGGCTGGAGGTTGGCCAATTCAAAACCAGGAGCCAGGAGCTTCCTCCAGGTGTCCCAGGAGAGTACAGGGGCCCAAGCACTTGGGCCATTTTTGACTGCTTTTCCAGGCCATAAGCAGAGAACTGGATTGAAAGTAGAACAGCCAGGGCTCGAACTGGTGCCCATATGGGATGCAGGCACTGCAGGCAGTGGCTTTATCTGCTACACCACAGCGCCGGCCCCAAGGTATCACTTAATTTTGAGAATCAAAACCAACTATACAACTTACTCTTTAGAGTAATATGAACTAAATATCCCACCTTCCTCATCAATTTCAGAAAACTCTTGCTCAGGGAGATGAAAACAGTGAATTACATTGCTGTTTATTCTAGGAATTTTCAAAAATAATCACTCATTCTTCAATAAAAAATGTCAAACAGCAATTTATTCTACATGAATTGTTGGACTCCCTGTCTTTTTATCCTTACCTTGCTGTGTCTGCTGATACTATATCGTGAATGTTTCCCTACTTAATCAAGGTCTCACATTGGAAGGTCTTCAATGAAAGAAACTTCAAAACCTTACTATATAGAGCTGGTATTTTCCTCCATGAGATGCTAAGATTATGCTCAGGAATTCTTATTTATGGCAATAAGCCATCAGCTGAATTTATCTTTCTAATAAGTTATTTTGTTCGTATTTGGGGAGCTGGCATTCAGCACTTGTTTGTTAAGAAGTTCTGCATATGCTTCGTAAGGAAACTGAGTTGTGTACTACATATATTTTGAGTTTTTCCTCCTATTCAGCATTGAGTATGTGTTATATAAATGAGTCTCAGATCTCCAGTGTTTGTTTAGATAAATTCTCTGATTTTTAAAAATTTTATGTAAGTTAGACAAGTTTCATGTGTTTCATATATACAAATTTAGGAACATAGTTCCCCTCTTACCCTCTCTCCTGCCCATGCTCTATCCCTTCCTCCTTCTCCCTCTCACATTCCCACTCTTAATTTTTATAAAAATATATACACTTTACCTGACAATCATTTAGTTAACCCTCCATTTAGTAAAGGAATTCAACAAATAGTATGAAAAAAGACACTGCTTCAATGGAAGAGACAAGGGAGGTAAACAATCATCAAATATCAAAATTTGTATTACACTCAAATACCTTACATTTCAGGTACTCTATTAGTTACCTTGCTTTCAGGGAAAATTTATGATATCTATATTTTTGGGACCAGCTTATTTCATTAAGTATAATGATTTCCAGTTGCATCAATCTTGCTGCAAAAGACAGGATTTCATTTTTTTTTTTTTTACAGCTGAGTAGTACTCCAGAATGTATATATACACCAAATGGTTGCAACTGTAGGAGCTGGGATGATCTGAAGCCAGGAGCCATGAAATTTTTCCAGGTCTCCCATGTGGATGCAGGGTCCCAAGGACCTCAGCCATATTTTACTGCTCTCTCGGGTTATGGCAGAAAGCTGAATCAGAAATGTGGCAGCTGATACTCAAACCAGGATCACATGAGATAATAACACTGCAGTTGGCTGCTTTACCTACTACTCTACAGCAGCAGCTGTGGAGCAGCTTTGTAAAAATTAAGAGTGGGAATGTGAGAGGGAGAAGGAGGAATGGATAGAGCTTGGGCAGGAGAGAGGGTAGGAGGGGAACTGTTACTATGTTCCATTTTTAATGTCTTCTTCCATTTCTTTCTTTAGAGTTTTATGATTTTCTTCATAGGGATCTTTGACATTCTTAGTTAAATTTATCCCAAGGTATTTAATACTTTGTAGAGCTATTGTGAATGGGACTGATCTTGAAAGTTCTTTCTCAGCCATGACATTGTATATGCAAAAGTTATTGATTTTTCTGTGTTGATTTTATAAATTGCCACTTTACCAAAGTATTTTATGAATTCCAACAGACACTCAGTGGAGTTTTTTGGATTCTCGATATTTAGAATCCTGTCATCTGCAAGCTTTCCACAGTAAAGTATAAAGAAAAGATTCTAGAATGTGATGAGAGAAATATCATATTACTTTCAGAGGATCTCCAATCAGACTCATAGCTGACTTCTCATCAGAAACCCATCAGACTAGAATGGAATGTTGAGATGTAGTCCAAGTCTTAGAAGAAAATATTTGTCAACTTATAATACTGTCCCTGGAAAACTCTCATTTATGAATGAAGGTGAAATAAAGACCTTCCATAACAAACAGAAATTGAAAGGATTTGTTGCCACTCATCCAGCCTTACAAAAGAGGCTTAAGAATGCATTACACACAGAAAGACAGCCATCATTATGAAAGAATGTGAAGGCAGAAAATCCCCCAGTAAAAGTACAAAAGGAATCCAAAGTAAATTATAGAAATATTTATGTGAAAATGGCAGGGCCAGTCGTTACTTATCTATAGTCACCTTGAATGTAAATGGCTTCAACTCTTCAACTCTCTAGTTAAAAGATACAGACTGGCTGAATGGATTAAAAACCAAAACCCATTTATTTGCTGTGTGCAAGAAACACATCTCACCAACAAAGATATTCACAGACTGAAAGTGAAAGCATGGAAAAAGAATATTCCATGCTAGTGAAAGCAAAAAATGTGTAGGGGTTGCCATCCTAATATCAGACAAACTAGTCTTTAAAATAAAAAAAATTGTTAAAAGAAACAAAGGAGGGCACTATGAGTTGATTAAGGGATCAACTCAACATGAAGATATGACTATATTAAATGTATATGCACCCAATTATACGTCACCTGGCTATTTAAAACAAATGTTAATGAATCTAAAGCAAGATATAGACTCCAATAAAATAGTGATAGGGGACTTCAACACTCCACTTTCATCAATGAACAGATTGATTAGATAGAAAATTAGTAAATAAATAAAAGAGCTAATTGACACTATGGGCCAAATGGACCTAAGCGATATCTACAGAATTCTTCACCCCACAATTGTAGAATATACATTCTTCACATCAATGTATGGAACTTCCTCTTTAGTAGACCATATGCTAGGCCAGAGAGCAAGTCTAAGCAATTTCAAAAAAATGGAAATCATACCATACATCTTCTCTGACCATAGGGAAATTAAGCTGGAAATAAATAACTCAGTAACCTTTAGATCATATGCAAACACATGAAGACTGAACATGCTCCTGCATGAACAGTGAGTCATAGAAGAAATCAAAAATTCTTTGGAAACAATTGAAGATAACAATGCATCATATCAAATCTTATGGGATACAGCAAAATCAGTGTTAAGAGGTAGTTTTTTAGCAATCATCGCCTACATGAAGCAATTGTAAAGGTACCAAATAAATGAGTTATCAATGTATCTCAATCACGTAAAAACAACAACAAACCAAACTCCAGATCAGTAGGAGGAAATAAATAATTTAGAGAAGAAATCAACAAAATTCAAACAAAAAAATAATACAAAAGACCAGTGAAATGAAGAGCTGGTTTTTGAAAAAATAAACAAAATTGGTACAACATAGGCCAAAACAACCAAATAAAGGAGAGAAGACCTGAATATATAAAATTAGAGATGAAAAAGGGAATGTAATAACAGACACCACAGAAATAAAAATAATAATCAAAAATTACTACAAGGAATTGTATGCCAACAAATTGGGAAACCCAGAAGAAATGGATAGAGTCTTAGACACATAAAACTTACCTAAATTGAGTCATGAAGACATAGAAAACCTGAACAGACCAATAAACAAGACAGAAATAGAATAAGTAATAAGGACCTTCCCAACAAAAAAAGCTCAGGATCCAATGGCTTCACTGCTGAATTTACCAGATATTTAAAAAAGAATTAATTCCAATTCTTCTCCAGCTATTCAAAATAATTCAAAGGGAAGGAATATTTCTAAACTCCTTCTATGAAGCCTGCATCACCTTAATTTTTAAGCTAGAAAAAGATACTATGGAGAAAGAGAGCTATAGACCAATATCCTTGATGATCATAAAAGTAAAAATGCTCAACAAAATATTAGCTAATCAAATCCAACAACACATCAGAAAGATCTTTCAAGTGGGCCAAATTGGATTTATCTCTGTTATGCAGGGATGGTTCAACATTCACAAATCAATAGATGTGATACATCATATCAATAAACTGAATCACAAAAGCTCTGTGGTTATCTCAACAGATGCAGAGAAAACATTTCATAAAATACAACATACCCTAATGATGAAAAACTTAAGCAAATCAAGTATAGAAGAAATATTTCTCAACACAACAGGGAAATTTATGACAAACCTATGGCCAATCCTATTGAATGGGGAAAATCTGGAAGCAGTCTCCCTAAGATCCAGAACCAGAGAAGGATGCCATTCTCACCATTGCTATTTATTATAGTCCTGGAAGTTTTTGTCAGAGCCATTAGGCAAGAAAAAGAAATCAAAGGATACAAATTAGAAAGGAGGAAATCAAATCATCTCTGATTTTCCAATGTGCTACTGAGATAGGCAGCTTATTTACAATGGCAGGTTTCAAACAAACATATGCAGAAAATATCCAAAAATAACAGATGGCAGACAGTTTTCTAGGAATAGTGATAGAACGCCTGCATTAGTCTCCTGACTTTTTTTGTTTGAAGGATATCTGTTCTGTATGTGTGTATGTGTGTGTGTTTGAGATGCACAAGAACTTCACCATTATTTTTTAACTTATTTGAACAACCATGTGTGCCAAAGAATGGTATGAAGTTGGTACATTAACCATGAAAATTTCAAGGACGTCATCCCCTTAATCTGATCTAAGGTCATTTCTTTAAGAACCCACTAATTTAGGTGTTTTCCTTATATTATCAATTATCAGAATTATCAAAATAGTACACATTAATCCATTAAGCCAGTGGTGTGCAAAAGGAAAAGATAGTGATTTATAAAGATTATGTAAACTAAAATCACAATAACACAAAGCAAATGTATTTTTCTCCTGATATGATAGCAATGAATATTAAATATTAAAAATAAAGAAGGAAAGAAAAAATAAAGACAATGATATTATGTTTTTCATGATAGGTTGTTATATTTATCCATCTATAGCTTGAGCCAGTTGTCCTGGATGAGCAGCTACAACATCATCTGTGGACTAATTCAAAAGACAACTTCTCAGACTCCAACTTCAAACTATTGAATCAGAAATTCAAGAGATGTGTCCTATATACTGTGATTTAATAAGCCTTGCAGATCATTCTGGTATACACTAGTATAAAGTTATGTTGTATAAGCATTGATGAATAACTATTTGGTAACAATTAATTATCAATACTCAATATGTATGTATGTTTCTAACAATAAGACAATGATGTCTTGAAATATAGACATCAATACTGAGTGCCATAGTTTCTTCATTTGAAAGATGTAGAACTGAATAATCTAGTAGTTTCCTTTCATTCTTAAGAATCTCTTATCATGTCACTGAAGAAATAATTAAAATACAACATTATCATAAATAAAATTAAGTAAAACCTGCCTACAGTTTGACATGATATATTAAAATCTTTGGGGGGATGGATTGAATCAGGGTCTGAAGAAAGGACCAAGGATGAATGCACTTATTGAAGAGGGACGACTTGAGCAAGCCCATGACAGAGACTGGTGCTCTGCATGATGGTGTTTTGACAGACGGTCCTGGGACACAGTGGGAGCTACTGCAAGATTCAATCACCAGGCATTCAAGGACGATTAAAGAGTGTGCATGCATTCGGAAGGCCATGGGGGTTCCATGCAGAGAAGTGGAATGGGATACCAAAACATTTCCAACCTGCATCCAAATAAATATCGACTGAAGCACGGGAATGGTGGAAGTTTGTTGACCCAAGGAGGTGATAGATAATAAATTTCAGTTATTTTAATGAGAATTGGTGAGTGAAAAACCAAAAACAGAAATAATCTAAAATGTTTTGATTATGAGATTACCGGAGATGGAAGGCTTGATGGAGGTGTGGGTGAGCCTCTCTGCACATATTGGTGGGGTTTGATTTATTTATTGAAACTTTGAAGTCAAATTTATGTTATTTGAAGCACAGGTTGAAAAATGTAGCATATAAACAAATGAAGCAGTCATTTGAATAATTTTTATACTCTAGTGATTTGAAAAGCATAATATATGCATAAGCATTATCTCATCAAATGTACTTTTATAATCATGATAATAGCTAAATGTTCTGTAGTCAAATTATAAAATTCAACTTCCATCTTGGCCACCTGTGTGATCTTGGGGAAATTACTTCATCATTCTTAGCCTCAATTTCTACCTCTAAATTTTTGAACATGACAATGATGACTATGTCACTGAGGTTATGTGAGGATAGATAAATAAATCAATGTAAAATTTAGCAAAAAGCCTGGCACATAGTCATCATTCAATAAAAGTAAACAGATACGGTTGATTAAAGAGAAAATATATAAAGAGATATTAATAGATTCTTATTAAATAAAAAATCAAATTCCATAAATAAAGCATTATATGAAATACTATTGTATCTATCATTCAGCTAGAATTCTTAAAGGATATCGATTGACTATGTAATGATCTAAACGTATATAAACATTCATGATCTATATTTTGCCAAAGTTATCTTACCTTCACGTAACAAATTTTGACAAAATATTCTAATCTTTTTTAGTTATAATTCATATTTTCTTGACATTTATACTTTTATTTTTTCTAAAAATATGCCTCTGAAGCTTTGATGGAGGTCATTATCTGACGCACCTAAATATTGCATCCTGACATTTTGAATATTTTAGGCTGAAGGAATTTGAGAAAGTGGCCAAAGAAAAAGGTCTCTCTGAGGAAAATGGCCAAAGGAAAAGGTCTCTCTGAGCATCCTCTTGTACCCTGGAGCAGATCATAAAATCTAGCAAGGATTTTCTGATCTTTCCTTGAAGCACACCAGACCCTCATGTGAGAGGGTCTGATACCCAGGGGAAGCAAGCATTCTTATATCCAAAGATACAGAGACGCCAGAAAGAACCTGAACAGAGAGCTCTTGTTAAATTTCCCCAGCTTATTAGCATTAGATCATATTTTATTTTTTGCTTTATTTCTTTATGATTCTCCATTCTTCATCAAATCTAATGTAAAAACCAGTGAGGTTTAACTAGTTTTTGGTGCTTCATTTTCTTATAAAGTCTCTTGCGTCACATGAAGGTTAAATGAATGTGTATGTTTTTCTTTTGTTAATCTGTATTTTTTATGGGGTTCCTAGCCAATGAAGTAAGAAAAATGAATTTATTCCTTTCCATTTCATTAAATGTTTTTGTTGTTTATAGAATTACACCATTTAAATTTTTAGTTTGATCTATCTAAACATTCATAATACCGTTTTATTATTTACAATCAGTAACTTCATTAATATAGATTTTAATTGTTGTATCAAGATCATTTCTGATATTATAATTCATAAGTAATGGCCACAAACTCAGTAAATTGTATCAACCTTACTTCAATTAGTAGACTAATTCTCGATTTTATCTTCCATTTTGACATTTTATAAAGTGAAGTGGGTACAGAGAACATTTGCTCTCTACTTTCTCAATGATGTGATGATGATGTCATTCTATTAACCTAATTTTTATTTATTTAGGAAAGAAATTGTTCTTGTACCTTGTTGATAAATTGTCAGTGGATGATTTTTCTGATATTTTATAATAAATCTATTTTAACATCTCTGTCTTCTAAGCCTTCTGTCTGCATCCTCAGAAATGCTCTGGTTAAGCATTTCTGACATTTCTGCCTCATTTACCTGCAGCTTCCAATCTCAGAGGACAATTCTTGAAGCAAATTTGGCCCATCTTTTAATGCATTATTAAATTCTATGTGATGAGTAAGTGTCCTTATGTCAGCACCCAATTTTCTATCAGTGTTTATTTCATCATCCATTGTCCTGCATCATCAATATGCATTCCCCAGTTTATTTTAGAGATTCTAGTCGGTACCTGTGGGGAGGACCTTTGGTTTATAACTTTCTTTCCATAGCAGAAACTGTACTTTTCCACTTCAGCTGTGATGAGACTTGATCATACATTTACATCTGGAAGCAATGCGCAGAGCTGAAAACACATCAAAGGAGGCAAAGAATCCTTTTATAGCGCGTTACCTCCAGGTGAGGCCTTTTCATGTTCTCCTAGCGGGTGTGAAGTTATGCACTTCCAGCAAGGAGGACCCAATCTTCTCATCCTGCTTAAACTACTCAGTAATCCCTAGGGATTCAGAAGTCTCTAGACTATCCATGCAAATATCCCAGTTTCCGGGTTTTATTCACCCATCAGTTCTCTACTTTAATGTAAGAACCCTGCTGTAAATTAAGCTTCCTCTGTGGCCTGTATAACTTACAATGAAGATTTTTGATTTTCTGCCATATTTCCATTGGCTATACGAGTTAAAGGTTTCCTAAAATGCTGCCAGGGACACTTTATCATACTCTAAGTTGTTTGGTTTGCTAATCCATATCAATTACTTTCTTCCTTCAGGGCTTATGTTTTATGTTAACAATCAGCAAACAACACCATAATCTGTATAATTAGCATCATACATATTTCTTCAGGTACTAGAGCCATTACAACACCAGTGTTAATCCTCCACCTGCTTTCTCTCCAGGCTCAGGACAGTGATTGCACTCTACAAAATGCTGTGGATCGTTACCATCCTAGTGGTTTTCAGCTGGGAGGGCACTGTTGTTGTCTGGGGACAGCACAGAACTGTATTCTTCCCCAACTGTCAAGCTGAGTTCCCTAGCTACACACTAAAAGCTAAAATGACTTGACTACCAGTGAACTATAGGAATGATCAATGAAAGAGTGTGGAACAAAACCGGGAAGAAAGCAAAATTTAAAAAATGTGGTTTCATTAGCCAGGTTACCACTGAAGGCAACTGAGGCTCACTCTTAAGGAAAACCTCCAGTACCCTGGTTGTCTAATCCAAGCTTCATGAAACCTTGGACAGCAGCTCCTCAATTCACTTCTATCACTGATTGAGTGACGATCGTTAAGAGTTCATCTCTTTCATTTCCAGGCTGTAAAGCAAGTGGGTCAGGAGAAAGCTCTCAGGCAGAGAGGACGTATTTCACACAGAAGGGTGCTTCAAAAGGTTCGTAGGAAAGTTTATTTCGGTGAAAAAATGGTTGAGATAGTTTGCTCTTTATTTTATTAATATGTTTACTAATTTTCATTGCTTGGGAAAATAAAGCAATGTAGGCAGTGATGCTCTGTGTAAATGAATCACCATGATCATAAACCTACATCAGTCCATGCTTTAAAGTCTTAAATTCACAATTATTTTGTGCATAATTAACTATTTTAAAATGCTAAGAGTTAAGAAAAAGTCAATACTCTTCAGTTGAATATTACCCTGCTTTTCTCAAATCCAAACAGTTGTAAGTGCATTATATCTGACTAATGTTATATGTAATCTCATGTCATGTTGCTTAAGAATATTTTGAAACACATATAATTTCATTATGTATAAATTGCATTATGGTTAGTGCATGTGGTCATGCATACTTCTTGTTTTCAATATAATTGTATTTTATTTAAAAGTAGATTCTAGCACTTCCTTTGCCACTACTAGAATTTAATATATTTAGGTTGAAAATTACTGCTCTAAGAGGATGCCCATCAGATTTACTGGCAATACTTCTGGTAAATTGAAAGAACCAAATTCTGACTTGTAAGTTCTCAGTTATGGCTGGAGGAATTATGATTAGAAAAACTGATAAGAGCAGCATGAACTACAGTATGATATATAAAATTGTTTCCAATTACTTAGGCAAAAGGAAAATTTAAACATTTTTAAAAATCTTTTTAAATGATTTCTAAAAATAATTTGCATGTAAAAATCAGGATCCCTGTATTTTCTTTTTTAATAAATGTATTTATTTATGGAAAAGGCAAAGATACAGAAAGAGAAGGAGAGAGAATCTTCCATTTGCTGTGTCAATCTAATGGCAGGGGCTGGGCCAAGACAAACGGAGGGGACTGGAGCTTCTTATGGGTCTCCCACTTGCGTCCAGGAGCCCAAGCACTTGGGCCATCTTCTGCTGCTTTCCCAGGCACATTAGTAGGGAGATGGATCTGAAGTGGAGCAGCTAGTGCTTCGACATGTGCCCAAATGGGATACCAGCACTGCAGGCAGAGGCTTCGCCTTCTAGGCCACAGCATGGTCCTGGGATCCTTATATTTTCATTGAGTCACAAATACTGAAATATTACTGAAATATTCACTGAAATAATTACTGCTTCCCAACACTACCATCATCAAATGTTTGCATCATATACATACCACTTTAGGAAAGGAGAGTACTCCATGAGTTATTGAAATTCTCTCACTAAGCAAAATAGTTTAAAGAAATAACTTGGTAACTTTGAAACTATTACTTAATATTTTTATAATCACATTGTTCTCCTAACTAAAGGGAAGAAATCAGTTGAAAATTTAAACTAAACATGAATATTTATTGTGGAATAATAAGGATTGAATTTCTAACATTCATGTGTAGTAATAAAAGAACAACATGAAATGGTTCAAAAGTTCAGTCTGAATAAACATTTAAGATGTTTGATTCTCTGTTGATTCTTAGCCAAACCTCCCAAATCTTTCAAGTCTGCAAAAGTTAACTGGAATTCACATAAAAACAGTTTGTCTTAGAATCTTCTTGGCAGTTTTTTAACCTTGATTCTGTTGGGCTAGCCAAAAATAAAAATAAAAGAAGGAGGAAGGGAGGGAAGGAGGGGGAGAGAGAGAGGACACAGTTTTATTTAAACTTCATAATTTTGACATAATTATCAAGTCAAAATTTTTTTTATTTTTTATAACGCTTTTATTTAAAGAATATAAATTTCCAAAATACAGCTTATAGATTACAATGGCTTCCCCCCTCCATAACTTCCCTCCCACCCGCAACCCTCCCCTTTCCCACTCCCTCTCCCCTTGCTTCACATCAAGATTCTTTTTCAATTCTCTTTATATACAGAAGATCAGTTTACTATATATTAAGTAAAGATTTCAACAAATTTTAAAAAAGATAATTGTGAATTAAAAACACCTACTGCATGCAAAAATCAGGAAACGCTTTAGTTCTGTGTGCATTAACTCACTTTATCGTAAGCTTTTCTTGCTGTGATTTTTCTCCCACGCTCGTCACCCGTGTCTCTCAAACTAGTGCCCTCCTGTCCTCACTACTCACAGGCCCAAAATGGAAGAGAAGCAGGAGGACGTTTTTGGTTTAGTCATTTCCCTGAATATCACTATGCATAGTGTTCTGATCAGACGTGTACCTGTGCCATTGACTCTGTAGTAGGTCCTGCTCATACTCTTTTTTGGCATTTTTACTAAATAAAAACATACTCAATATTATTTTCAATCACCACTATCTAATTACATGTTTACAGATGAAATATTGTACATCAAAAATGAATCTTCAACATGATGATTTTTCAACGTATACTCTTATTATTTTTCACTATTCAAACAATTGCTTCTTTGCTTAGACACTTAGAATATCTTAATTGGGAGATTAAAGGACTTACACTGGGAAATGTAAGGAAGATAAAACATTAATACATGCAACATAATTATAACTCTTGTTTTCAGTTTACCATTACCACATTGCACTGGGTTTATCTGTCTCCCATGTTTATAGTATTTACTGCATCTTTACACTTACTCTATGAACTGTTTGCTGAAATTCATCAATAATAAAACAATTTCAACATGTCTATGTAAAGCAAGAACAAAAAAAGTCTTTAAATTTAATGTGTCATCAGATTTTATGTAACATTTAACAAAATATATTCATACCTTGGCAATTAAAAATTTTACGTACTTATGATAGAAAATATCAATAACTAAGCTCCAGCAGTTAGGTACAAGGCAGCCGAAATCTTAGTTTTGACGATTGCTATTAGTAAAATGTGTGTGTGAGGGCACATGATAGAGAGACCATACTTGTGCTGCTGAGCCCTCTTCTCGGAGCAGCATTCAGCGTCGCCTGCTATTGGCCACCAGCCCCTTTAAGGATTGCCGTAGAGGAAAATATTGGCTGGGCTCAAGTTCATACCCCACCTAGGATGGCTCAGGTAAGAGGATTGATAAGGAGAAGAATCAAGCAAGGAACACTGAGGTCATTATGTCTTCAACAGTCCAGGATCATCACCCAATCTCCTTTAGAGCTCCAGTTCCCCCTCTGGCTTAGCCAGTGTCTTCTGTCTGCTGCAGTTGCTTATTCCAAGTTTTCTTTAATAATACCCTTGTCCTTTAAGCTCTACCCCAGAGTGTTCTATCCCAGAACCCAACCTGTGACAATGTTACAGCTAGCAGTCCCATAGAAAATGATTAGTGTCTAGCATGAAATGAATACCTGTCAACAATTCTTATTTCCAGATAAGAAATAATAAGGAGAAAAATAAGAGGAGAGATAATGATTGTTGAAGTCAAGGTAGCATAAATGTTATTTTTCCATTGCTTAACTAATAAAAAATCAGAATTTCTTCAAAAATCATCAAAGAAAGAATCTAAACAGAATAAAAGAGGAATAAATGTTATATTTCTGATGATTCTATGCCATTAATATAAACTGCACTCTTAAAGGTCTGTGTTTGTTCTCTTCAATGCCCATATTCTCAGTCCATGGATGGCTTGTCTCCATTGACCTAGTACTCTCCACACTTCCAGCAGCTCTCCAGCATTGGCACAACGTGGACTTTTTATTACTCACGGTTATTCCTTTGCTGTTGGTAATCTGAACTCAGGAAGCATCCTGTGTCCACAGCTCCCATCTCTGCAGTGTTCTTAGTTTTTCACAATGCACGTTGTCTTTGACTTGAATAAGCCGTAAGTCTTGTTTCCTTTTCTCTCCGCAGCTCAGTCTGCTTCTCTATTTTTTTTTTTTTGCTCTTACTCTGTTCAGATTCCACTGAAAAATATTTCAATGTTTTCAATCCCCTTTCTCTTTTCTGACACCTGACAATTATCTTGCCTTTGTGTCCTCATACCCAAAGATATGTGTATGCTGAAGAAAAATTGAATAAATGGTACACATTTATATAAATAGAAAATAATGTCCTCTAACTTTAATTTATTCTTCAATGCTCTTTGGAATCCTTTTCTATTTTCTTAAGTCTGATGCTGCTTCTCCTTCAGTGAACCTTTCAAATTTCCTTCATTCTCTTCAAAACCTTTAGCTTTTCTTCAAAATGTTCAGTTTTCTATGACAGAGAAAATGAGGCTCTTTCAGCCTTCTGTTATTACTCCATAAACATCTTTAAAAATCTTTATGACTGGCCGGCCCCATGGCTCACTTGGCTAATCCTCCGCCTGCGGCGCCGGCACACCCGGTTCTAGTCCCTGTTGGGGCACCGGATTCTGTCCCGGTTGCTCCTCTTCCAGTCCAGCTCTCTGCTGTGGCCCGGGAGTGCAGTGGAGGATGGCCCAAGTGCTTGGGCCCTGCACCCCATGGGAGACCAAGATAAGCACCTGGCTCCTGGCTTCGGATCAGCGCAGTGCGCTGGCCGCAGCGGCCTTTGTGGGGTGAACCAACGGAAAAGGAAGACCCTTCTCTCTGTCTCTCTATCTCACTGTCTAACTTTGCCTGTCAAAAAAAAAATCTTTACGACTATCCCTTTTTCCTTCTCCTTCACTAAAATTGAAAATGTGCTGTTTTATAGTAAAGGCTAGTGTATACTTTACTCGTGATCTGTAGTCCATCTTTCCAGGGAACTGAATTACTGAATTTATCCTCTCTTCAGGCTTGCTCTCTCTCTCTATTTCTGTCTCTCTCCCTCCCTCCTTGCACCCCTTCTTCCCTCTCTCTTTCCCTCTCCCTTTTTATCTTTTTCTCACCCCCATTCTTTCTTTCTTCCCAATCTTCCTCCATACACATATACATACACTAATCCTTTAGTTATTTGAGATTATCCTGTCTTTCAATTACTAATTTACTCCCCCAAATCAATGTATTTTAGTCCATGTTGCTCCTCAATCAGACCTACACATCTAAGCATAAGTTGGCAAGACATTTCACATACTTCTCAAATTCCACATGTAGAAAAATGAACTTACATTTCTTACCTCATGAGAAATCAGCTTGTATTACGTATTTGCTTAAATTGCAAGTCAAAAGGGCACCCTTGTGACTTTCTTTTCCTTTATTTGCCCATTCAATGAATGGACTCTAACACATCAGCTCTATCTTTCTGTTGAATGCCACAAATACCTTTCCAGTGTAGTCTTTCATCATCTATCTCCTGACCTATTATGCAAATACTTTGTTTAGTCATCTTCTGATTCATTTAATGAATTTCAACCTCACTGCTTCTTTACTCTACCAAGCCAGCTTCAGAGGTTCCCCTCTTAGGATGCAGCCTGAAATCTCTAACTTGGTCCCCATTCTTGTATAGGGTCTGGCTGCTGTTGTCCATCACACCTGTCAGCCACTGCCTCATACAGCACTCCCGTACCCTCTGCTGTCTACATTTGCCCAAATGCACTCTGCCATTTTTTTTCTCTATTGGCATTTGGAAATTTTTTTCTGCTGCTACTTCTGGCTAACTCCATGTATTCTTTATGTTGCAGTTTGGATGTCCCTCTTTCTTAGAAGTCTTCCTTGCCCATTTCCTTTCTAAGCTATGGCTGAGTGTTCTACTTAGATGCTCTCACAGTACACTACAATAAACTCATCATATAATTCAATGCAATACATAATTATCCTTAATGACTTGAGCATTTTATCTGATAATCTGTAATGTCTGTGGGAGCATGAACCTTGTCTGCTCTAATACAGTCATATCCTCACAGCTAGATACATGTTAAGTGGAATAACTTTTCATTAGATAATTGAATGGAAAGTAAAGATAGGGAAAGAAAGTGAGGCTGGAGAGTATGCAAAATAAAAAAGGCATACAAATATGTAAAAAGTTTACAAAGCAACTCTGTTTTCCCCAGAATAAAAAACTAAAATGATGTGATAATAGAGTAAGTTGAATGAAAAGTATACGGTTGTGAAAAATGTATATTTCTTTAAGATATGGTTTTAAGTTTGTATTTTTCTATAAACTTTTGTTTACTGACAAACATTTGAAGGTTTTTGTGCCATTTTAAGATCAATAAATGTTCACCTACTGTCAAAACTTGGACCAATGGATTTATAAATGTTTCAATTACCAAGGGATAATTCCATCAGTTTCCTTTGTCTCAAACTTAAATTATGGTTCTAGGATAGTCACTAAGCATACCTAGGTTTAAGAGAAACAATTTATATTTCTTTAGGGCAAGAATGTGTGAGATTGTCATCTACTGAGATAAGTTAGATGCTGTCTATCCATCTTCCTTAACACATCTCCGTATTACAAAGTGTGAAAACATAGTTCACTTCAACACATGATTGCTCTATTGATGAAAAATGATAGCACACTACACAGGAGCAAAGGTGGCTTTGGTGTAGTTTCCAATCTTTCCTCTTTCTTTTATTGTCAAACAATCTTCTTTATCCAGTTGGAAAGGATTCAAACTTCAGAAGTTACTGAATCTAAAAGGATAGGGCAGAGGTGGGTGCAGAGCAAACACAACACACACACACACACTAAACAACACAAACACAAAAAATGCATTTCTATTATTTCTCCATTCATTTCTGAGAATACAAGACATATGTAATAATGAGTTCTTTCCTTTCTCCTTTCTTCCCCTTTTTTATCCTTTTGTATATTTAAATCATTTTCTCTCAAGCTATGAATAGCATTTCATGAGAAAGAGGTAGCCATAGAGTAGTATAGTGTTAGAAACAACCAAAAACTGCACACTAATTGTATGGGAAATGAAAATAATAAGTCTCAGAATGATGCTGGTGACCAAAGTGATAGCAACACGGCACCCTGTTTCTCTCAAATTCTCAAGCCTCTCTTTCTTCCCTGTTGGTCTCCCTTCAAATGATATTCATCAACGAGATCCTCTCTGATTGCTCGATGTACATTACCACTCTCCCCAGCTCCCCCACTCTATTGCATGCATACAGTTTTAATTTTCATCATGGGTCTTAGGGTGGTCTGAATAACTTATGACTGTCATCGGCCTCCCTTGGCTCCAATACAAACCATAGGAGGGCACAGGCTTCTTGGTGTCCTCAGGAGTATATTTGGTGACATGAACAATTTCTGGAACAAAATAGATGATTAATAAATGTCATTTTCAGAGAATGAAATGATCTTAAAAAACGTTAAACTCACCAGAAATCTAATGTGTTACCAAAATAAAAAATACCTGTTATACACATTTAGAAATATAAACATTTCAAATAGCTGTAAAAATATATATTAACATATATTCATATTATTCATACATATTTAGGAATGCATATGCAACTATTTGAACTATTTCTATTTCTCTATATATTTATCACCATTTATAGCAACTTCATTTGGTATTATAAAACCAAATATCCATCAATTATGAGAGGGATAATTAAATGTTGGCACAGCTACACATTGGAATAATAATCGGCAACAAAAAAGAATGAATGCTGCTGTATGCAACAGCAGGGATGAGTTTTAGAAACCCAAGCCCCACATAATTACACATTTTCAAGCAGATCTATAGTGACAGGAAGTGGATCACTGGTGTCAGGGTCTAAAGGTGAAATGGGATTGACAAAAAAGGAGCACAGGGAACTTTATTATTATTTTAATTGTACACATTTATGGGTTATACTGAGATATTTCAATCAATGTCTACAATTTATACAGATCAAATAAGGATAATTAGTGTTTCCCTCTCCTTGTCATCACTTTATGTTTGGAGCCTTGGATCGTATCTCTTCTATTGATCCATACGATATATAATAAGTTATTGTAACCTGTAGGCACTCTCTGTGCTGTTGGATATTCAACTATGTTTTAGTATGTGTTATCCAACCCCCTTTGTCTTTCCTCTGCCCACCTTTCCCAGCCTCTAGTAATCACGATTTTACATTCAGGTTGACTTTTTGAAAATGTATGGTAAGATAATTTATTTCTTTTTTCCTTTTTTGGACACAGTTTAAATTTACATTATTAATTTGAACAAAGTCAGGTAGATTTTGAATTCACTTATTCAATAACGTCAAATAATTTTAATTTGATGACTTGCTATAGTGAATAAGAAATAGTGTAAAAAAAAACATTGCCATAGGCCTCAGTTAGGTGTATACATGCATCAGCTTTACTTTAAGTCTAAGCACGCTCAATATTTCCAAGTTTAAGGTTTGTTATTTTATGCATTTCTAAAAACATTTTGCCTGAAAATTTTAAAGATTATTTTCTTGATATGAACTTTATTGAAATGCAATATTCATAAATTTCTGAGTATCAAACTTTGGGGAGCGATTGAATAAAATTTAGAGAAAACACATTCTGGTGTTTTTATCCAAATCATCCAAATCTCAGAAATGATAAACACAAGAAAAATATGTTTGAATTTATCTTTGACTATTACTTAATAAAACTACATAGTAAATCAACATAATAAATTAATTTATAAGTATTATTATTTTAACTAAAAATTATCAACTTTGCAATAAGTCTGGAAAGAACAGAAATGGGAGATGCTCTAGAGTTTTGCATTTTTCTTTGCTCAAGAAGCAGAGATATAAATCTGTGAGGAGAAAGAGAAAGAAGATACTACTGGATACCCAACAGAAAGTCTGCTCAAAAATTCGGAATAAAATAAGTTACTGAAAGTTCTAAGATGAAATTTTGTGTTAATAGAAAATATGGAAGGTCTGTTCAATATGTATATATAAAAGACTGATCATTGAACTATTTGATAGGGTCATGACACAATTTGTAAGCACAACTATTGTTAAATTGTAGAGTGTATATTAAAATATTGACTAAACTGGATCCTTTCATCTTCCAATAACTCTTTTAATGTTGACAATAAAATTCCAAAATAACTTTGTCTGAATATTTATTATAATGAGTTTTGTAAAAAACGGTTTGCAATTATCACCCAAGCGCATTTCAAAATTTTATGTTTTTATTTTGCCAATTTGATAATTGTATACAATGTGGTATTAATGGGCTGGATTTTTTTTATCTTTATTGACATTAGCACTTTTGCCTTGATTTAATTTTGTATATTCATTCAGAGCTTAAATTCTAGGAGTGTTGTGGCACGGTGAGTTGGATCACCACTTAGGACCCCTGGATCCGTATAGGAGAGCCGGTTTGAGTCCTGGCTCCTCTGGCTCTAAGCCAGCTTCCTTCTAATGCATACCAGGAGGCAGCAGATGATGGCTAAAGTGATTGAGCCACACGCAGACTTGGCTGTTGAGGGCATGTGGAGCCTGAACAAGTGGATGTAAGACTCATCTCTCCACCTCTCCCCTCCCCCTTCTGTCCCCTTCTTGGCACTCTGCATTTCAAGTAGACTGGAATAAAGTAAATAAACACTTAAAGAAACTGAATGCTTATTTTCAAATTCAATAGATATTGTCCTTTTCATAATAAGGATAATCTGGAATATATTTTGAAAATGCTTTTAAATTTTTTGTTGCATTTATTTTAACTTATAATAATTTCTTTAAATATGATCTCTATCAAGATGTCAGTTTAATTTTTGGAGAGGGAGAGAGAGAGACAGAAATCTTCTACACACTGGTTCACTCCCAAATGTCTACAATGGTCAGGGCTGGGCTAAGCCAACACCAGGAGACTGGAGCTCCATCTGGGTCTCCCGTGTGGGTAGCAAGACCCAAGCACTTGGGCCATCTTCAGCTGTTTTCCCAGACTCATTACCATGGAGCTGGATCAGAAGTGGAGCGGCTGGATCTTGAACTGGCAGGCAGCAGTTTAACTGGATGTGCCACAGGCTGATGATTTAAGTTTTAAAGGCATAGAGAACACAGGCTGGCAGGGAAAGAAGTAATGCAGAGCAGGTGCAAGACTCAATTTACTGAATAAATATGTGCCTTTCTAAAAGGAGTGTCCCTGAGCCCAGCTCTACCTATAACCTGATCATTTATCCAGGAAAACCAATTAATTATCTCTGTGATGTTTAAATAGTGAATATTAGTAGTAGTAGCATTTCTTTTGAATGGTAAACAAGAAGGAAATGTAAATTGTTATTGCCTTGTCAACCACCAATCTACAACCTCTGGTGCACATCTTTATGATCTTGCTATGAAAGAAATTACGGATCAAAGCTTATCCATGCACCTCTCTTTTCTTCTTTATTCTCAGCATGAAGTTTCATGTCTTACGAATTTCAGAAAATTATTGTGTGCTAGCTACCCAACTCATTTCTTCCCTCTGCTAACTATATGATTAGCTCCATGTTTTCTAGTGCCTTAAAGAGCCTTCTTGTCATTCTCCTTATTGGTAGAATTGTCACTTTTATTTGCTCTTTTGTTCTTTTATGCCTTTAGCATTTACATGTTTCTGAATTAGTGCCCTACTGCAGTTCATAGTAAACTGTGCAGTTCAGAGGATCAAATCCTGCCTTATTATTTTCAATAATTTTGCCCTTAGTGTATAAATATTCTTTAAAGTAAAATAAATCAATAACTTAATTAAATAATATATTAAATGATAAATTAATATAAAATCAATAAAATAAAAAATAAAATAAAATATAAAAATTTAATATAATTTTGGAGAAAATAGTTTCACATGATGCTGTTTTGTCTATTACACACACATACTTCACACTTGCTATAGTTTTTTTATTTCTTTAAAAACTTTTCTAAATAAAAGAGTAACTTATCCTCGTGACTAAACATCACGAGCATTTGGTGCTATAGTTAAGACAGCACTTGGGATGCCCACATACCAAATCAGAACACAAGTGCCCACTCCTCTCTCCATTCCAGCTTCTTGCTAATGTGCACGTTGAGAGGGAGCACTTGCAGATTTAAGCACTTGGTCCCTGTTACCGTTATGGTTACCAGGGTTGAGTTTCCAGCTCCTGGCTTCAGTTTAATCCAGTCCCAGTTGTTGCAAGTTTGGGGGGAGTCAGCTAGCAGATAAAAGCTCTCTCTCTCTCTCTGTCTCTCTCTCCTCCTTTGAATTTCAAATAAATAAATAAAAAATAAAATGATTTTTAAAATAAAACTAAGAACATGCAACACTTAAGAAAGGAAAACAGGTAAAATTGGATAATATTGACAATTAAATTGTGATAATTAAAATTTAAAAATGTTTTGTGAAATATTTCTATTTGAGTAGTTCAGTGGATTTTTTTCTTTTTGAACTGTGAATTTCGATGTATGCATTGATGAGCTTCAGACATTCCACAAATCTCTTATAATCCTTTCATTTGTATTTGTATTGTCTTGAAGAGAAGATCCAAATATTTCATAGATTTGTCAAACAATATTATGATCTAAAAATGATTAATGTCTGATGTTGACCAATTCTAAGATTTGTGACATATTAAAACATTGAGTACAATTGAGAGTTTATTAAACCTCTTTGATACATAACAGTGGAAAATAATCAGATATAAATCATTCATAAAAGATGGCTTATCCTAACATAAGAGGAAAATACTAAATTGTGTGATAAATACAAAGTACAATCACTTCCCTGTCATGTGTGTAATTGGTTATATTCTCTCTTGAGAGAGATGATGTATTAATATCAATAATAATTATACATATTACTGCAATATTGATCTTACCATGTGCCAATCATCATGGCAGCCAAGTTAAATACAATATCGCAATTCACCCTCATAAGTCCAAGTAGTAAGTACAATTTTCATCATTTTCATACTGAAAGTAATCTCAGGAAATAACATAGATGATTATAATTAGTGCCTAAACCATAATTGGAACTCAGACTAATTCTCCACCACCCCCAATCAGGTTAAATGTCTGCCTCTTCTGTTTTCCCCAGCTCCTGCTGCATCTGGGAAATAAAGGATGAGACAAATTAAAATAATAGTATTTTGGTAAATGTTAAAATTATTAAAATCTCAAAATTTTAGCAGCTTACTTTTTTAGAAGATTAATCTAATTCATTATAAAAATTGTAGTGCAGGCCTGGTGCTATGGTGTAGCAGGTAAAGCCGCTGCCTGCAGTGCCGGCATCCCATACGCATGACGGTTCAAGTCCCGGCTGCTCCACTTCCAATCCAGCTCTCTGCTGTGACCTGGGAAAGCAGTAGAAGATGACCCAAATACTTGGGCCCCTGCACTCACATGGGAGAACTGGAGGAAGCTCCTGGTTCCTGGCTTCAGATCAGTGCAACTCCAGCCATTGTGGCCAATTGGTGAGTGAACCAGCAGATGGGAGACTTTCTCTCTCTCTCTCACTCTCTCTCTGCCTTTCTTTCTCTCTGTGTGTAACTCCTACTTTCAAATAAATAAATAAATCTTTAAAAAAATGTAGGGCTACAATATACTTCATACTGCTTTGTACTAAGAGTTGTTTTAGCATCGAACATGCCAAATAACAAAACTGCCATTTTTAAAAATTCAAGGTTAATCACTTATGATTATTCTTTTTAGAAAGATGTGTTTATTTGGGGCTGACACTGTGGTATAGCAGGTAAAGCCACAGCCCGCAGTGCTGGCATCCTATATGGGTACTGCTTCATGTCCCAGTTACTCTACTTCCAATCCAGCTCTCTGCTATGGCCAGGGAAAGCAGTAGAAGATGACCCAAGTCCTTGGGCCCCTGCACCCGCATGTGAGACCCAGAAGAAGCTCCTGGCTCTGGCTTCGGATAGGTGCAGCTTCATCTGGCAGCAGATAGAGAGTTTCCATCAATTGTTTCACTCCCTGGAGTTTCTATCTACTGTTTCACTCCTTAACATGCAGCAATGGCCAGGCCTGGGACAGGCCATAGTAAGGAACTTAGAACTCAATCTGGGTCTACCTATGTGTGTTGCAAATGCTCAAGCATGTAGACCATCTTCTGCTGCTTTTCCAGGTGCATTAGCAGGGTGCTAGACTGGAAATAGAGCAGCCAGGGCTCAAAGTGGCATTCTGACTTGGGGTGCGGGAGTCACAGGGAACGGCTTAAATCTGCACCACAACACCAACACCAATTATGATTATTCTTATTCACTTCCCTTGAGAAGTTTAATGATAGATAGAGCACAAATAAAAAGAACCAAAGTCTATGTTTGATACCGAGAAACATATTTTGAGTCTATGAATAAGGGGATATTTTAAAACATATTGTTGATAAATAAATTTTAAGTCAATTTCCTAAACTCCTCTCAATGTATCAATAGC
This sequence comes from Sylvilagus floridanus, assembly GCA_949820135.1. NCBI lineage: Eukaryota > Metazoa > Chordata > Mammalia > Lagomorpha > Leporidae > Sylvilagus > Sylvilagus floridanus. The sequence goes on along the minus strand of OX463236.1, from coordinate 130,815,602 downwards.
CAGTCATCATGTATTTGATCTGTAACTCATAAGGTAGAGAAAACGCAAGTCACGATGTGAAAGTTGAAAATCATTTCTTGCTCCAAGTTTATAGGATTAGAATAAAAGATGGGGATGAGATATGGAGATCAAATCACAATTTCTCATTCTCTCTTCTTTTGTGCAATATTGGGAGCATCCATACAGTTATGAGAAATCCTAAGAATGATGAAATATGTTGCTTTGCCATAACCTGGGAGAAGCTGCAGGCCTCTAAGAGAAGTCTAAGGGATCTGTATCCCTTAGATTTGTGAAGTGTTGAATATATGGCAGTTATTCTAGGTGAGGATGTATATTAACAGCAACCCTAAAAGGTATAGGTGGTGACATTATACAAATAAACTCGTGAAAATACCATAAAGTGAGTTCTCCAAGATATCATCTGGAGTTGGGAATTGAAGCATGCCAGCTGAAGGATGAAGCCACTCTAACCCTGAAAATCAGCGGTATCTCCAGGTAAAGAGTGATGAAGCCTTTTAGGAAGCTACATGAGCTTATAAAAATGGTGATGCACTGAGGTGACATTTTGAAACTCAAAAAGAAGTAAACCAATTAAGCAACTGAAAGGGTAGGATAGGATGGAGAAATTACTGTACTACCCAATTTTAATGTAATATTTTTATTTCATTATGCTAAGGCTACTGGGACCTCTGTGTCTTTTCAATCACGTTGTACATTCTGCACAATTAAGGTGAAGAATGTGTGTGGAAGGAGCTGATGAAGTTACTGCAGTAAAGTAATCTGCTGAAAGGCATTAAAGTATGGCTTGGCAAGCCTGGAGATTAGAAATAATGGCAGAATGCCAGATATATGACGCATTACAGATAAAATTCAAAGAGCCTTAATGCATTTTTCCCCCAGTCTGGACTACAGATTATAAATTGTAGGGCAGTTCATAGAATATACCCATCACCAAAGATGTGGTTCATGAAAGAAAAAATGTCTAAGTTGGACTTCTTTATCATTAAGCATATCTGTTCCACAAAAGACAATTTCACAAAATGAGAAGACAGTCATAGACTGAATGAATGCTATTTGTAAAGCACATATCTGATAAATGTAGCTAACAAAATACAGAAAGAGCTCTGAAATTCAACAAACGTGAAACAGTCCAAATAAAATTTGTGCCTGGGGGCCAGCATTGTGGCTTAGTGTATTGAACTGCCACTTGCAACTCTGGAATCCCCTATGGACATCAATTTGAGTCCCAGCTGCTCCACTTCCAATCCAGCTCCCTGCTGATGCACCTAGGGAAGCAGTGGAAGATGGCCCAAATCCTTGTGTCCCTGCACCTATGTGGGAGACGGGTTAAACTCCTGCCTTCCTGGCTTCAGCCTGGCCCAGCCCTGGCCATTGCAACCATTTGGAAAGAGAACCAAAAGATGGAAGATCATTCTCTGTGTAACTCTGTCTTTCAAAGAAATGAAATAATCTTTTTTAAAAAAAGAAAAAAAGTGGGCACAATCTTAACAGATATCTCACCAAAGAAAACAGAAACATTGCAAATAAGCATGTGAAATTAAAATTACAACAATCTTAAGACATTTACAGTCTATAAAGTCTAACACCAAATCCTGTGAAGGATGAGGAGCAACAGCAATTCATTATTTTTCAATGGAAGAAGCGGGGGCTTTTTAAAGGGCATGCAGATCTGGTGGAGATGGAGATGGAGATGGGAGTAGAATTACTGACTTGGACTCAGGGAAAGGCAGAGGGGAGGCAAACGAAGGCATCCCTGCCCGCCTCTACCGAGCATCCCCATCCTAGGTTCCTTCCACTGGCCACTTGACTCTGGAAATGCAGAATACCGAGAACTGACGACCAGGACCTTCCGGGGCCACAGCTTGGGGTGAAGCGCTGAGTCTGGCTTGGGACCTGCACAGCAGGAGGCCTGAGGAGCTCCATGAGTCCTCTTGTTCCATCACCATAATAAAGCTGTGAAGCTCCTTCTCTGACCACCAGAACAAAGCAAATGCTTGTCCACTCTGGTGCAGGAAATAGAGTGGGGCTTGAGCCTATAACAGGAGCTGGGAAGAGGCTGAGCTGAAATTCTTGGGGCAGAGGTGAAACCCCAGGGGACTCCACAGTCAGACTTGCTCTTTCTCCACTTCTCCCCAAAGACACTGGTGAGTAACTCAGGGTCTGGGCCAGGTGGGTGCTTTGGACCACTACACAGGGGAAGCACCAACCCATATGTGGGGGGGAGAGGGTGCAGGCAGAGAGATAGGGTCAGAAGCCACAGGAAGTCCGCTCTCACCATGCTGCCTGGTTTTAAAATTTCTTAACAATTGATCCCTTATTAATAGATCCCTTAAAAATTTCATATTTTAAGTCCCTCCGTGGTCACCATATGAAATAGGACAAGACCTCCTAAAATCTATACTGAAATGTGGCCCCTTGAAGTTCCCTAGAAATGCTATCCGGGGTGCCACATGTGCAACCAGAATTTGGGGTGCCATATGATTTCACCATGGGCTTATATACTAAATCCCTGATATTAATAAGCCCAAGAGGGTTCTTGCCTAATGTTTAGAGAAGAATTCTAAATACCGGCACAGATAAACGAGGCAGCATGGTACATTTTAGGCCTTTATTTAGTGAGAAAGATGCATAGGAGAGTGGGAGCTTTATTTAAGAGAGAGAGGTAAATAGGGGTTCATACCAAGCACCAGGAACCAGCCATGTGGATGAGCATCTAGGCCAGGAAGCCTAGAGCACATGGCCCAAAGGCCATGTGCCCTGGAGGCATGGGGCTACAGCAAGCCCCCTCCTGACAAAAGGCCAGGGAAGAAGAGTGAGTCGGGCCACACCATGTCCCAGCTTTTAACCCATTTCCAAAGGGGAGTGGTTCATTAACCTGATTGGCTGGTGGGCACCCAGGTGTGGCCAGGTAGGGAGATGAGGTCACAGAGGGGCGTGGCAGAGGTATTAGGTAAGGCATGAGGTCACACAGGGGCTTGGTGAAGACGTGGTCTTCCAGCTCACAAACTTAATCAATATTAACCTATATGCCTGCCTACTTCAAGAGGACTGTGCAGGGTTTGTCCCAGAGATGTCTGTGAGTTTCAGAGTGAGGGTTCCCTGACTCCAAATTTATCTGTACCCACACCAGCAAAAGTAAAAATAAGAGCAGCCATACTCAGATCAAAGAGCTGGGCAAGGCCAGTCAGGTCTGGGAGGTAGGCAGGACTCTCACCCAAGTGGGACAGAGGGACTGAGTTCTAGTCACTGATTGGCTGGTCAGACTCTGCTTGGAGAGGTAGATGCTGGTTTTACAGGACAGCAAGACAGCAGAGGGCCTCAGGCTCACATGCAAACTTGGATGCATATTGCTCACCAACCTTGGATGCATATTGCATGATGCCTTTCTCATAATAGTATCAGAATGAACCATGGAATCTCCTGAGAGGTCCTTAGACCAGCTGGGGACATGACCTTGGAAAGGATTTGGGACACCCTCTTCAACATGCATGCCCCATCAATGTGAAGCCACTGGCCATAAGGTTCTCACAGAGTCAAGCCAACACTAACTAGCTCCATGCCCTTGAATCTCCAGAACTATGATGTAAATAAAACTTTTACTTTTCAAAATTATCCTTCCCCAGGTGTTTTCTTTTTGTGAAGACAAATTGCCCAAAATAGGAATTGAATGGATAAATTATGGTACAGCCAAATAATGGAATATTTACCAGTGCTCAAGAGAAATGAGCTATCAAAGCCATGGAGGAAACCTACCTGCATATAGGTAAGTACAAGAACCAGTCTGAAAATAGAATATACTGTATGGTTCCAATTATATAACATTATGAAAAAGATAAAATCAGGAAAATGGTAAAAAAAAATCAATGTTTGCAGGATTTAGCAGGGAGGGAAAGCTGAAAACACAGAAGAGAGGACTTTTAGGCATGAACTGCATTAGGTGCTATAATGGTACATACATGTCGTATGTATTTGTCTAAACTCTTAGAATGTCAACTCCAAGAATGAGTCTTAATGTGAACTCTGGACTTTGGGTGATCATGAAGTGTCGGTGTTGGTTCATCATTTCTGAAAAAGGTAGCACTGTGGTGGAGCCTGCCAGTAATAGGTGAAGCTATGCATGGGTTGGGAGAGGGGCGTGCGGGAAAGCTCTGAATGTTTCTTCTCAATTGTGCTATGGAACTATATCTCTCATAAGTAAACAAAGTATTTAAAAAAAAAAGTCCAGACTCCATCATGAACAAACTGACCAGGATGTGTGGGGATGGGTGCTAAGTGTCGGTCTATTTAAAGTCTCCTCTGGTGATTCTAATGTGGAGTTGAAGTTGCCCTACTCCTTCTGAGAAAGCCAGTGCTATTTTCCGCCACAGGATATGAAGTTGAGCATAGCAGTGACGTTGTGTTTTCAAATGTAATATGTCCTCACATGCTCTCCCTCCAGCTCTACCCGTCCTCCCCATCCTCCTCAACCCCACACAGGATAGAGAGTAGGAACAAAAGCCTTGCACGTTTGGCTGGATTCTAAAATCCTGGCATCTGTTTGGACAGAAATTTTGTCATCTATGGGTAATAAAACCTGACTTTGGGAGACATGTGTATTTTATTTAATTCTTGACCACAAATAAAAAATAAATACTTTTTTTGGCAACTTATTTAAATAACCTCCTCAAATAGAACAGCTTGACTGGCCACTGGCCATTCTTATGTGATCTTCTAAAATTATTTCTACAAACAGGAAAAAGACAGCTAGGAATTTCAGTTAATGAAGCCCAAAACAACACAATCCCATTCCAAGATTTTTGGAAAGATGCATTCCTTTTCCTAAAACTTTTACTCTTACACATGGTTTTCATAATATTTGCATTTTTGAACTTTTCCACACTGAATTATAAGTACATAATTCTACCCTGGAAATATTCTTTAGGAAACTCTCTTATTAATAGTTAGAACTTATAAAGTGTGGCACACTCCTGTTAAAACACTGTACCATGCAAGTACAGAAAATTGCATTTATGAAATGGTTAGATATTTTTACTTAAAATTACTATCTATGCCTTCCCTTATATGCCTTTTGTTGTGGTGAACTTAACTTTTTCTATTAAATAGCATGCACTTATGTAGTAACTTTAAAGATAGTGATGCTAGGGGTCGGCACTGTGGCATAGCAGATAAAGCTGCTGCCTGCAGTGCAAGCATCCCATGTGGGCGCCAGTTCGAGTCCTGCCTGCTCCACTTCTGATCCAGCTCTCTGCTACGGCCTGGGAAAGCAGTAGAAGATGATCCAAGTCCTTGGGCCCTTCCAACCACCTGGGAAATCCGGAAGAAGCTCTTGTCTCCTGGCTTCGGATCGGCACAGCTCCGGCCATTATGACCAATTGGAGAGTGACAAGTGGATGGAAGGCATCTCTCTCTGTCTCTCTCTCTCTTTCTCTCTGCCTCTCCTCTCTCTCTGTATAACTCTGACTTTAAAATAAATAAATAAATCTTTTTTTAAAAAGATTATGATGATGTAATGAGTTTAAGGAAAGGATTGTTAAAGTTTTCTTTCAATAAAATAATCATGTTGTAAGGTCAGATTATTAAAACAAAGTGGGGGTATTTGGTGTGGCTTAGTCGATAAAACCGCTACCTGCAACCCTGGCATCCCAGGTAGGTACTGCTTCATGTCCCAGCTGCTCTCCTTCCCGTCCAGCTCCCTGATAATGGACGGAGACAGCAGCGGGAGAAGCTTCAAAGCCTTGGGCCCCTGCATGCACGTGGGAGACGCAGAGGAATCTCCTGGCTCCTGACTGTGCTGGAGATGGAAGACCTCTCTCTCCCTCTCTCTCTCTCTTTCTGTCTCTCCTTCTTTCTGTAACTTCGCCTTTAAAATAAATAAAGAAATCTTTTTTTTTTAAAAAAAAAAAGGAAAAATGACCTGTTTTTCTACCTACATTATGGGTTTCAAGTAATACTCAAGAGTATCATACTTCTGTCTCCCTACTTTGAATCTATAAGTTCTCACATCAGAATCAAATGAGATGTATGTTTAGAAACAATTCAGATATATTAATATAATTGTGACAACTTAAATAAAAGCAAATTTAAACCCCCTTTAAAAATAAGCTCTACTTTCAGTGCAGTACTTTATGATACAAGAAGTTTTTTTTTTTAATTTATGAAAAGATCTAGAGTTCCTTTAATTACTGACTACTACTTATACATCCAAGTCCTTACTTTCAGATTACTAATGGATTAATAGAAATATCTGAGGAAAAGTGTAATTCATATTCAAGATATTAGATATCTCCCACAGAATAATAATACAGAACAGGTTTCATTAATTATAATAAAAAAGCTAATGGGACAAAGAATTGACTTAAAAGTGCGAATTTGTTCACAATGTTGAAAAAAGTTATCTTGTGCAGAATGAGACAACTCTGTGTATTACTGTAAGAGAAAGGTTAGTACTAGCAGGGAGGCTGTTCCCTGCTCCGTGCTGGGTGATACACCGCGGAGATGACAACGTAGATGGAACAGCCTCACTACCGAGATGCTCACTGTTCAGTTAAGGAAGAAAAGTAACAGAATCATGCTGTGAGGTCAGATTACCGAAACAAAGGGGGGGGGGCACTTAAGTGACACTGGAGATATGCACAGTCCATGGCGGAGTGCTAGGCTCAAGTTCCAGTTTGCTCCCGATTCCAAGTTCCGGTTAATGGGCACCCTGGGTGGCAGTGGGTGATGTTCATAATTCTCTCTCCCTGAGTCTCTGTCGCCCATGTAGGAAACCTGCACTGAGTTTCTGGCTCCTGGCTTTGGTCTGGCCCAGCTAAGGCAGTAGTGGGCATTAGGGAACTGAACCAGCAGATGGGATATCTTTGTCTCTATCTTGTTTTTTCTTCTCTGTCTCTGCCTTTGGAATCAATAAATATAATTTTAAAAAATTTTAATATTAAAAGAAAATAACACTTTAAAAAGATACTTGAAGGAATGTAGAAAGTGTTCCTGATTTACTACAAAAACAGCCCCTGTGAGGCGCATTTGATTGCTAATCTAACAGCCATTCTCTGCTCCCCTGCACCTCAGTCCTTGGCCCCATTCCCTTTCTGATACACCCCTGGTTATATAAAAGTATTTGAAAGCCAGAAGAGATTCTGTGTAATCAAATTAAAATGAAGTTATATTTTCTCTTTTACTATTTGCTTTAAGAACAAATATGTGACTTAATTCTGAACAGTGACATCTGTGTCAACGTGTGCTGGGAGATTCTGAAGGATTTCTTTAGTTTTACAAAGTTCAGAATCAAGGGCTCTGCCTTCTTAGCACCTTCTGGTTTGGGGACATTTAATGTGGGAGACTAACATGCTTGGAAACATTACAGCCATTATATGTACTCTCTGACACGAGAGTACTTGAAGATGAACACCAACATACTAAGGATGGCAAAAAAAAAAAAGATGGAAATTAGAGATTTTCTGGATATCGCTAAATTAGCTGACATTGTAATTATGCCATTCCAGATTTCTTTTTATGCAAGACAATAATTATGGTAACATATAATATTATATTAATAATCCCTATTTTACTTAAACACTTTTCAGTTAGAGATTCTGCGCTTAAATATTAGAACCACATGTTCCCCTGGTGGGGCAGTATGGCAATACTCCGTGTCCTTGGTACTGTGAAACCTATGAAGCCACCTCAACATATGCCGTAAAAATGTCTTTCTGAGAATTCCAGGAGGTCAACGTGATGTTATTTTGGTGAACACAAATTTGGCTTACTTGCAAGTTTAGAGTGCTGATTAGCTCTTTGAGATTTTGCTATAACTCCTGCCTTATAAATGGATTTTCTTTATAATTGACTGTGAGTTGTTCTAGGTCACCAAATGCTATGCCCTCTGAATTTTAACCGCTGAGGAATCTGCTTAGATTTGCTGCTGTGGTTTCTATTTTTAGTGGCCCCTCTATTTAATAGGTTGATACTATTAACTCTGCCTGTAGGGCTGTCAGTGACTCATTTCCATTCATTTGCTGTTATAATGCCATTCTACAAACTTATGGTCTCCCCTCTGTACCATTCCCTAGGAGGTCTATATGCTCATGACATATTTTGACTATTTTTATTTTTACCATTTCTATCCTATTATCTGGTTATCTTCCAGAAACAAGCCCTTCCAGTTTTATAGACCCTCAAGGATATGATAGCTCTGACAAAGTAAATGCTAAATTGTTCAAGAGTGATTTTCCTGCAGGCTGGTCTCCTCAAAGAGAATGGCCTTTTGCAAAGCTCCACAGAAACTGCTCAAGTTAAGTGCTGAAAGTGATCAATATTGGTGATCAGAGACAACCTCATGATCATATCACACACCAGCCTCATGAGCATATCAGAAGATGAACTCATGTTCCCCATCCTGGCAGCTCACTGGCAGATAGGGCTGGTACCAAGACTGTGCCATGCCTTGCTGTTACTGGACACTAGTCACAGTTGTCAACATGGGTGTGGCTGGTCTTCACTGATCATGCATTCCATAGCTTAAGAATCAGGCTTCTTCCACAGATGCCTGATGTTCAGCTCCCTTAGTTCCCCGTATGATCACCCAAGATATAGCAGGCAACAGAACCACATACAGAATGTTGTTCCTTCTCTGTGAATTTCCTTCATAAACAGGACTCCTCTGTAGTGTGCTCTCTGTCATTTGCCTTTGATTGCATGACACTCCCGAAACTGCTACCTATTTAGGGAAAGTTTTCTAGGAAGAAAATCAGTCACTCTGAAGGAGATGATGTCCTTCTCAGAAACACCCGAAATGGTTACTCCCACAGTGACCCACCTTGTCCTTTGTTACAATGATACTATAAATTATTTGAACTTGGAGGCATAATTCTATCCCTCTTAGTGTTCATTATGCTTGCAATACAGCAGAAAGCAGCTTGGAGAGAAGGGGTGGTATGGATGAATCTCCTGTCACTCCTTCTGTATCCTCAGGGCTGGTTTATGACTGTCTTTCCCTGACCTGGAAAGTCAGGAATTCCCTTATTTTTTCCTTACTCGACTTATATCCCTTTCTTCCTGCACCATTTTTTAAAAGATTTTATTCGTTTATTTGAGAGATGGAGTAACAGACAGAGAAAAGGAGAGACAGAGAAAAGTCTTCCATCCACTGCTTCACTCCCCAAGTGGCCACAATGGCTGGAGCTGGGCCCATCTGGAGCCAGGAGCTAGGATGTTCTTCTGGGTCTTGTAAATGAGTGCAGGGGTCCACGCCCTTGGGACATCTTCTACTACTTTCCCAGGCCATCAGCAGAGAGCTGGATCAAAAGAGGAACAGTCAGGACACGAACTGGCGCCCATATAGGGTGCCAGCACTGCAGGCAGAGATTCAGCCCACCAGGCCACAGCACCAACCCCTGTGTACCTTTTGTACCCTAGGAGAGTTATAGAAACTCTATGTTCTAATTATACTAATGATATTGGGAATCAGAATACAAATAGCTCTGGTTTCTGTAACCAAGTGTCTGATTGTCATCAGTACAACACAGTGGCTCTTGGGATTGTGACAGTGATTGATCTATCTGAAGCTTCTTTTTATTTAACAAACCTAAATTTGTTGTTAGGTGTTATTTGAAGGACATCCTTCTAAACCATGTCCAAGGGTAAAATTTGCAGTAGGAAAGCTAGTGCCAGCAATTTTTGAAAAAGAAGAATCCAAGAATCCTGCCAGAGCTGAAAATAAGGCAGTGGGTGAGAATGAAAATCAGGCAGTGGATGGGTTTCCAGATTACCCAGGAGTGGCCATGATACTCACAGCCACTGGGGCTCTCAGGAATGTTCTTTAGTTGAAATATTTCAGCATTTGACAAATATAAATTTATGTTTCAAATATGAGGACAATTCAAAATGCTTATGGGAAATAGAATTAAGATATTTATTTTGGTGAAGAAATTTTGAAATCCATGCACATACAGGGTCTTCAAAAATTTCCCGTAACATGCATATTATGGACAAAACTCTGCCTAGAATTCAAGTAATTTTGCACAAAAAATAAATGTATCTTTAAATTCCATGTTTTCATGAACTTTTTGAAGAATTCTCAAATGTAGAGAGCAGGGAGCAGAGTGGCAACTGAAATTAGGAGTATAGGCAGGGTCTGATAAAAGATAAAGCATTTGGACCACAGTCAAATGATCGTGAAAGCCATTAATAAAGTTTTGATTGTTTGTTTTGATTTAATGTCATGTGTTTACCCAACCGGAGATTTTCTTTCCTTAATGAATGATGAACTGGACAAGAAAGATTTGAAATACAAAGTATAGAAGGGACAATTATAGAGAAGTAAAATTCCTGATAATGTGGGAGTAATGGTTTGCAAGTAAAAGTGTTGCAGATGTAGAAGTATTGGCCTTTGAGAAGATAACAGGTATCTCCATGGAGATTGGAAGAAAGAAGCAGTAGGTGAGTGCAGATAAAGGTTTATTTTTTTTCTTTCTTTCCTTTTTTTTTAAAGATTTATCAATTTATTTGAAATGGAGAGTTACAGAGAGGGAGAGATAGTCAGAGAGATCTCCCATCCTCTGGCTTACTTTTCAAATGATCACAATGGCCAGGGCTGAACCAGGCCAAAGCAAGGAGCCACGAGCTTCACCCAGTTCTTCCATTGTTGGTGGCAGGGACCCAAGCACTGGGGCCACCTTCCACTGCTTTCTCAGGTGCATTAGCAGGGAGCTGGATCAGAGGAGGAGCAGCTGGAACACTAACTGCCACCCGTGTGGAGTGCCGGCATCACAGGCAGGGCTTAACCTGCTAGGCCACAGTGCTGGTCCAAGGTTTGTTTTCTAATCAGCTGCAAGACGTTGGGGGATTTCCCACCTGATTATTTTAATTTTTCAACCTACATTTAGAAGAAAGATGACAGAATTGGGTGACATCAATAAATTTGGGGATTACAATTCACAAAAACACCAATCTGCCTAGTTGTGTGTTAATAATACTTTCCTCAGCATGCAGAAACAGTAAATGTGATATATACAAATATGCAAAATTTATCTTTCACAGGCAAGTAATGAGAGAGATGAGCAAACAGATTAAATGGAAAATAGAAATTATAGGCCCTAACATGTAAAGGAAGGAAAATAATTACAGCATAGATCTCCTAATTCATGAAAAATTGGTGAAGTAAATTGACTGGTGATTTTGAAAGTGGTTCCTGTGATAGAGTTTTTTGAGTAGCTAAGTTGAAATGACAGCAAACTATACTTGAAATGTGTGATCAACAAATTGATTTTGAAAGTGGAAAATTGTATAACTAGTGATTAGATTTACTTCTAAGAAATTAAGTGCTTTAACAAGGGAAAATTCACAGCAACTTATTCTAAGAGTTTCGTCGTCTATGTCGTCATCCTCCAATCTGGACATTCTCTAGGGCAGGGTCCTGCCGTATTACCTGCCAGATGCCGTTCTTCAGACTCTCAGGATCTTTGTGGAGTGCAGTCCTCACTCCTCCCCGCAAAGCCTCTTGATTACTTTCACAGAAGGCTGCGGTCTGTTTTACCAGGAAAGTGGCTTGACAAGGAAGGAAGCTTGGCGTAATTCAGTCTTTACTTCTGACTTGAACAGGGGACCATCTATTATTTATTAACATAATATATTGTGTAGGCTGTTTTTAATGGTGTATTATTTCTGACTTAGTACTTCAGGCTATTTCCAAATCACAGTCCCTGAAAATAGTTTTAAAGCAAAAGTGTATACACAGGGGCCGCTGATGTGATGCAGAGTGTAAAGCTGCCGCCTGCAGTGCGGGCATCCCATATGGGGGCCGGTTTGAGCGTCGGCTGCTCCACTTCCAAGTCAGCTCTCTGCTGTGGCCTGGGAAAGATGGCCCAAGTCCTTGGGCCCCTGAACCCATGTGCAAGACCTGGAAGAGGCTTATGGCTCTGGCTGTGGGGCCATCTGGAGAGTAAACCAGCGGATAGAAGACCTCTCTCTCTCTCTCTCTCTCTCTCTCTCTGCCTCTGCCTCTCTGTAACTCTGCCTTTCAAATAATAAATAAATAAGTAAATCTTTAAAAAATAAGAAGAAAAAGAAAAAAGTGTATAAACAAAATTTCATTTTTTGCTTATTTCAACTTTTACACTTCAGGATATTTTACTTGTTACAGCTTCTGCTCCCACAATACAATCATAGCTTACGTTAAAAATTTAAAGTATATACTTAGAGAAAAAATTCATTTATGAATTTCTGAAACTGTATCAAACATCACACACACATAATCTCATTTATCATCTGAAGTCTAAGTGCCGGTTCTAGTCCCGGTTGCTCCTCTTCCAGTACAGTTCTCTGCTGTGGCCCGGGAGGGCAGTGAAGATGGCCAAAGTGCTTGGGCCCCTTGCACCTGCATGGGAGACCAGGAGAAACACCTGGCTCTTGGCTTCAGATAGGCACAGCACCAGCCGTGGTGGCCATTTGGGGAGTGAAGCAATGGAAGGAAAACCTTTCTCTCTGTCTCTCTCTCTCATTGTCTAACTCTACCTGTCAAACCTGTCAAATATATATATATATATATATATATATATATATATATATGGATAACTGAAAGTAGTCTACTATTTTTTTTCCATACACTAGTATCTTTATGGTAATCCACTGAGAAGTTCTTAAACTAGTAAAACTGTAAATTTTTCAAAAATGCCCTGTAAGCTATTTGTTTGTATAGTGGTAGCTAAATATTCCAATTAGCCGATTGATGTCAGAAAACTTGGAATTTGATTGTAAATGCATTTGTAAACAATAAAAATCCAAGCTGGTGGTTATAGTATAGTGCATTTTTTATAGGCAAATTTCCAGGCCTCTTCAGCCATAAAGATGAATAAAGCACACAAAGATCAATTAATTGACATGGATGAATGTAAAAACACAACTTTATTACTGGGCAAACCTGTCTTGACAAGTCCTTATCACAACTCCAGGGGCTAAATACTCCATTCCCATCATAATTGTTTCGAATGAATTGACATTCATGTAATTATACCAGGATAATATTCCATGTGAAAAATCTGTGATATGTGACACAATTACATTTACTCATCAGTAGTTATCTTTATAGACCTGATATGTGTAAATGTTGTATCCTAAGATCCAGGCATAATTCTGTATTAGTTTCCTATTTGTACTGTAGCACATTTCCATAAACATTGTCCTTGAAACCATGAATATTTATTATCTTTCTCTTTGTATTCAGAAATATGAAATGTGTCATATTTAGCTAGAATTTGGATGTTTGCAGGTGTGTATTACTTCCCAAAATTTCAGAGAATTAGTTTTCTTTGTGTTTTTCACTTTAAAATATCAGTGTTCCTGGGATCATGACATTTCTTTATTTTCAACAAGCATCGTCAACCTCAATTCCATAAGACATGCTTCTTTTTTTCTATTTGGATCCTCTTGCCTCCATTATCGAAAACCCTTTGTAGTAACATCGGACATATTGTCTAACCTAGGATCTTCCTGCAACTCAAAATTCTTGATCACATCTGTGAACTCCTCTCTGCTATGTAAAGCAGCATATTCACAGGTTCTGAGAGTCAGGATCTGGATATTTGGGGACCCATTATTCAGTCTACCGCATGAGTATTTTTATCAAAAATGTGATGATATACTTCAGAATTTTGCATTTTCCTAGGGTAATTTTATGATTAATGACTGTCACTAACTGACTGGATTGTAATCAGTAATAAAAATGTCAACTGCACTAATGCATTTTGAACACAGAACACTATTGGGATTTTGCAAGTCAATATACTCAGCATTTATTCAATTAAATGGCACATTTTGTGTTAGGCATTTTGGAGGGACTCTAGATAAAGAAACTAATAAGAAGTGATCTGTCAAGGCCGGCACTGTGGTACACTAGGTTAATCCTACACCTGTGCACCAGCATCCCATATGGACACAGGTTCTAGTCCTGGCTGCTCCTCTTCCCATCCAGCTCTCTACTATAGCCTGGGAAAGCAGTGGAGGATGGCCCAAGTTCTTGGGCCCCTGCAACCACATGGAGACCAGGAGGAGGCTCCTGGCTCCTGGCCTCAGATTGGCACAGGTCCAGCCATTACGGCCATTTGGGGAGTGAACCAACAGAAGGAAGACCTTTCTCTCTGTTTCTCTCTCTCACTGTCTGTAACTCTGTCAAATAAATAAATAAAATCTTTAAAAACAAAAAAAGAAGTGCTCTGTCAAAGATGAACAAGAAGATAATGGGGCAGCTAATATAGATGTAATGTAAGGGCAGTAACAAATATTATTACAATGTAATAAAAATCAAAATAATATGAAGGATTAGAAATGGAAAGCAAGTTTTGGTGTGGAATACCATTAAATAAATTCATAGATAATTTAGAAATTAGTTTTGATTTTAATAATGGAAAGGATTTTGACTAATAGAGATAGGAAAAAGAAGATGTTTTCGAAACTGTGAACCACTGTGAGAGGACTGGAAAGTATGAGGTTGGAAAATTGTTGTCAGCTAGACTAAGTAAAATCTTAATGATGTGGATGATGGAAGGATCACATTATGGGGAAAATTTAGAGCCATACTAAAGAGCTGGAACTCTATCACAAAGTAGTGCCACTAAATTGATGTTTTTTTTTTTTTTTAGAGATGTGATTTGTTTTAAGTATCTGCTATAATGACATCATTCTAGATGCTGGATGGTCACTTAATAGCCCATATACTCTAGTGTTTCAATTTGAATACTCCTTGGTTTTGACCATATAATACCCCCCCCTTGATAGATAGATGATAGAGAGGTAAATAGATTTTTTTTCCACTGGTATAGCCTCATATGTATGTGTATATCCGAGGTAAGATTTTTAAAATACCAACATGGAAAGCGGGATACACAGCAGATGTCCTAGAACATAGAATGGCAGATGTCCTAAACAGCACTCTGGCCTCAGAATCAGCCCTTAAGGCATTCGGATCTGGCTCAAGAGCCCAGGCATGGAAAGCCAAGACACTGTGGCAAAAATAAAAGAAGAGGACCTAAATGAAAGATCTCTGTGAGTGAGATCCCAGTGGAAAGAACAGGTCATCAAAGAAGGAGGCACCTTTCTCTGAAGGGAGGAGAGAACTTCCACTTTGACTATGACCTTGTCTAAATAAGATCGAAGTCGGCAAACTCAAAAGGCTTACATAGCCTTGGCAACTCATGACTAGAGCCTAGGGAGATTACTGATGCCATAAACAAGAGTGTCAATTTGTTAAGTCAACAACAGGAGTCACTGTGTACTTACTCCTCATGTAGGATCTCTGTCCTTAATGTGTTGTTCAATGTGAATTAATGCTATAACTAGTACTCAAACAGTATTTTACACTTTATGTTTCTGTGTGGGTGCAAACTGTTGAAATTTTTACTTAATATATACTAAATTAATCTCCTATATATAAACATAATTGAAAATGAATCTTGATGTGAATGGAATGGGAGAGGAAGCAGGAGATGGGAGGATTGCGGGTGGAGGGAAGTTATGGAGGGGGAGCCATTTTAATCCATAAGCTGTACTTTGGAAATTTATGTTTACTAAATAAAAGTTAAAAAAAAGAAATTTAAATTTCTCAATATACTATTTATTATCCAGAAGGGGGCAGCACAGTCCTTGTATAGAAAGGTCAACTAGATTTTTCTCAGAATGTTTCCAAAAGCAGTTATTTGGAAAATGAAAGTAGATTTTTTATCATACTTCTCTTCGTTAAAAAAAAAAAGTTAGGGTATGTTGTCCCCTTAGAAATTCATAAATCCATTCAGCCAAGGACCATCTAGTCTTATGGTGATTCAAGTTCATTTCCCTATCTAAATGCCTAATGGGAAATTAATTGTATCCCAGGTCTCCCCACTCTGTTATTCCCAGACCTCATGACAACATTTCATTTTTCAGTCCTCCACAAAGATTTCTTAAGATGCTCATATATTCAAAACTTTTCCGCTTTTTTTGCATCAATTCACTTGCATTAAATCAGCAGACAAAGCCATTTTGGACATACATATGTAACAAGAATCAAGAATTTTTCTCCCATGCGACTTTGATGTAAAATCATGTATAATGGCATAACTTCTCCTATCAGTTCTATGAATGCTCTCATCCTTCATAAACATGAAATAAGATTGATTTGGACAGATTCTTGATGCTGCTATTCTAAGTCCTCATCTTTAAGCTTTAAACACATATGTCTTTAAGCTTTGCTTTCAGTATTCCTCCTACCTTCTTTTTGCTCCTTTTTGCACATGTTATTCAAGCCATTCAAATCTCCCCTGTCCAATCTCTTTTTAAAGCTTTCAACAGATGTTTTTGCTTTAACTTTTCCTGTCCCATATGGAACTCAGATTGCATTCTAATTTAACTTACTTATTTTTCTCTAATTATCTAATAAGTTGATTTAAAACCCAATAATTATTTTTCTAAAATTACTTCAGAAGTGTTTCTATAGAACATCACACCAGCAAATAAAATGAGCAGACAGCACAAGGTTATGATTTAATGTGGGAGTTGGAGTATAAAATCTGCTGACTGATGTTTCCTTTATTATGCTTCTGAAAATTAAGCTGTTTTTGGACTTCAGTTTCTTCATAAGTTTACTGATAGGATTTAGGTTTACTCTCAAATTCTCTAGCTTCATGAGAGACCTATACTTTGCATTCTCAGGGAATGCTCACCACTTGGGAATATTTGTCTGCTGGTGTAGTTGCCAAGTGACTAAAAAATCCTATCTACCTTCCAGAATATGTGATTCAATTTCACATTTCAATAAACTGACATATTTTTGTAGTTGGAACTTACAGAGATATCATTGAACAGTAGAAGCTGTGACTATTTGGTATGCAACTATCAGAGGTCAATTGAATAGCCTTTGTTACTACATATTTCATCAAAATTTCATGTTCAATGTCTTGATCAAAACTTGTTTGCTTATTTGTTTAAATGAAATTTATTACACAATGAAAATTATCAAATGTCTTGGCAACATTTTTATCAAATAATCATGATAAAGATAACTTAAGCTAACAACATTTAGAAATGATGTTGATAATTAATATCCTAAGATATAAAAATATATTTCAGTATGTACTTCTATTTCCCAGAAATGTAAGCAATATGACTTCAATTTAGAGTTGGGAAGATATTTTGCTGAAATGTACTAAATTATCTTAGTGAGAAACTCAAAAACATAACTGTGAAATATAAAATTTGTTGTACAATACAGATTGGATATTCATGCACTAATTGGCAAAATTGTTGATTTTGTTATTATACAAGGATGTTTCAGTTTAAAATATGTATGTCTTTTGATCCACTATGAAAGTACATTTACATTATGCATAATTCTCTAATTTTAATGTAATATATGAGCAGCGGATTGAGAAAAATCACAAAACTATTTAATATATTTTATGCAGTCAATTATATAAAATTATGCTTCATTTTATCCACATTAAAGTTCCTAAGAAAATATAAAAATCATAACTGCCCAATCTGTAATGCAAATTAATTACTCTGTAATCACTTCATATCTTCAAATTTCAATAAGTTCATGTACTTTAACAATCAAAAAATGAATTTGCAATGAAAGTAGCTTTATTTTGCTAATAATGATGGTCTACACTGATACATTTTTGATGGTAAAATAAGCCTTGTATTCTTAATCTCTTAATCAGGCTATAATGAATTTGATTTGTAGTATTTTATTAGGGACTTTGTCTTTTATTTTGAGAGGGAGAAGGGGAGAGAAAAAGAAACAGAGAGAAAAAGAAACAGAGAAACAAACAGAGCTATCATCTGTTGATTTAATTCCCAAATGCCTGCAATGTCCTGTACTAGACCACAGTAAATCGAGTAGCTGAGAATGCAAATGAAATTTCATGTTTGTGGCTGGATCCAATTCCTTTGATCAACATCCACTGCCTCTCAGAGTCTGCATTGGGAAGAAGCTGAGATTGGGTGCTGGAGCTGAAAGGTAGACCTGGTACTCTAATAGGGAGCACAAAAATCTTAATCTCTAGGCCAAACACCCTGTATCTATCTTTACACAAGATTATGAACTATAATTTCATATTCTTATTTTCTTTTTTCTCTTCCCTTCCCTTCCCTTCCCTTCCCTTCCCTTCCCTTCCCTTCCCTTCCCTTCCCTTCCCTTCCCTTCCCTTCCCTTCCCTTCCCTTCCCTTCCCTTCCCTTCCCTTCCCTTCTCTTCTCTTCTCTTCTCTTCTCTTCATTTTCCTCCCTTCCTTCCCCTTTCCTTTACGTTCTTTCCTCTTTTCTTCTCTCCTTTTTTCCTTCCTTTCTTGCTCTCTCTCACTCTCTCATCCTTTCTTCTTTCATTTGAAAGATACAGAGACAAAGACTGACAGATCACTCCTCCAAATGCCAGGCTGAAGCCAGTAGTTAGGAACTCCATCTGTGTCTCCCACATGGGTAGCAGGGACCCAAATGCTTGGGCTATCATCTGCTACTTTCCTAGGCACACCAGCAGGAACCTAGATTTGAAGTAGAGCAGCTGGTACTCAAATTGGCACTGCAGTACAGAAAGTGGGTTTCCTAAGCAGTGGTTTAACCCACAGTGCCACAGTATACCAGCCCTTGTAGTTTTATTTTATTTTATTTTCTCTCTCTCTCTCTCTCTCTCTCTCTCTCTGTGTGTGTGTGTGTGTGTGTGTTTATGTGTGAATGGTATTGGTATTGGATAAGGTAGTCTCATATAATGAGTGGGAAATTTTACCTTCTCTTATGCACCAAATACAACTGGTGCATACATGTTTGATAGAATTTTCCAATGAAATCATCTAACTTTTTCTAATTGAAGGAGGAAACTTCAGTTGCCAATTCAGTCTCCTTATTAGTTATCAGAATATTTCATGTTGCATTGGAGCCTGGTAGTATAAGGTAATTCTCAAAGTTATTGCTGTTTGAAGGCTGAGGAGGAAAGGAAACTTAAACTCAGGGAACATTCAGTCACCAGTGAAAAACTCCCAAGAGAATGTGTCTGGCATGGGAAGCGGGACACAGGTGCAAGGAATACTCTTGCCTGAAAAGCCACACGGCTGCTGTTCCTAATGTAAATAATGGGAGCACTGTAAATGGGATTGCTGAGTTCCAAAGGGAAGGGAGGACTCCCAGGCACCACATGAGGACTGAAAGTTTGCGGGAACACAGCCCATACAGCCATCACACTCTTCAAGCCTTTGATGACCCTGGATGTTGCACATAGGAATAGTGAGTTACTGATTTATTTGGGAAGTACTTACTCTGTACTGTAGGACCTCTTATCCTCAAATAGTTGTGTAATGGGAGTTGATGGTAAGTCCCACTCCAATTTACTTTATTGCTGATTTGCCAAATAGAAATTGTCCTCAGCCTCTACCAGTTTTTGGTGATGCCAGGATGTTCAACTTCTTTATTTGGTAGAGGTCTGCTGTTCTCCCTTGGCACTTTTCTTGGGTTAATAGCCCCTAAACTGAAATCTCATACTGTGTTGCTAATGAGTTCCCAGACAAGAAGACTCAACTTGAATGATGTTCCTGTCAAAACCTGAAATACAGTAGATCTTTGGGGCTCAGATATGACCATACCTGGATAGGCTAAACATACTATTGATATGGTTCTCCTAAAGATAAAGCAAGCTTTCTTCAGTGATGCTAATATCCCTTAAAACAAGAATCTAAATGAGTATCTTTGATTAATATATGTTTTGATCGTGTATCCTGGTCCTATATTAGTCCATTTTTAAAGCCTCTATTATTTCAATTTTAAAGCCAAATGAAGAACATAACATGGTTCTGGGCTGGCTTTGAGTTGTAGCGGGTGAAGCAACTACCTGCAAAACTGGCATCCTATGTGAGCACCAGACCGAGTTCTGGATGTTCCACTTCTAAATCAGCTCCCTGCCAATGTGCCTTGGAAAGTAGTGAAAGATGGCCCAAGTCTTTGGACCCCTGCATCCATGTGGGAAACCTGGATGAAGTTCATGGCTCCTGGCTTTGGTCTGGCTTAGAATTAGCCATTGTGGCCATTTAGGGAGTGAACCAGCAGATGGACGATCTCTCTCATGCTCTGTCTCTCCCCCCTCTGTAATTGTGCCTTTCAAATAAATTTTTAAAAGAATTTAAAAATGGTTCAGGACCTCAGAGTTATTTATACAAGGCTGTCATTTGTATACCAAAACCGTAGGGGGGCAATGATACAAGATTTTCCCAATCAAAAATCTGATCTCTAAACAGAAAGTAACCTACCTAGGATGTCTTGACCCAGGGAAACCGTGCCCTCTCACTTTAGCAAAATTAAGCTATATTGGGTGCAGAGCACCACAGACAAAAAATAAATAAATAAAATTAAGGGATATTACAGAAATTGGAAAACTTCTATAGTTGATCAGGTTGATAGTCAAACCCATCTACGAAGTCTTAAAAGAGTCCCAATCTGGATTCACCTCAGTGAACAGGAAAACAACTAGGTGACTCAGAAGTTTAAGGGTTTAAGCCTCTCACCCTGTTTATAGCTGAAATGCAAGGAATTCCTCTGAGTCTATGCGCCACAAAATTGAGTCCACTTCTATGACCACTGACCTACTTTTCTAAACAGCTGGATTGGTGATCACAAGATTGCTGGGGATTTGGAGGCAGGTGCTCGCACCACACTTTTGATAGCAGATTCCACCAAAATCACTTTAGGCCAGCCTCTTAAAGTTTGAACTGTAGTGACAAGAGGTTTTAGAGCTTAATGGAAACTAATGGCTAACAGAGGGAGGTCTTTCTAAATACCAATTTCTCCTTTCGGATTCACCAGAGGTAACTCTCAAAGTATGCCAGTTCCTCGGTGCAGCCACCCTTTACCATCTGAGGATACTGAAAGCTGGCTTACAGTCGCATAGGGACAATAGAGAGGTATATTCTGGTAGATCTTATCTATAAGATGAACTTCTGGAATACTTATATATTAAATGGTTCATTGGTGTCAGTAGTTTCCTCATGGAAGGGATTAGAATCACAGGTTATGCTGTAGTACATATGCAAGTTTTAGAGACCCAGGCATTACCATTAAATACCTTGCCTTAGAAGACTGAACTTACTACCTTGACTAGAGGCTTAAAACCAGGGAAAGATCTGATCATTAATATTTACACAGACTCTAAATATGTTTCCCTTGTGCTCCATGCACACATATTAATTTGCAGAGGAAGAAGCCTATTGACTGTGAAAACTTCCCTCATTAGGCATGGCCAAGAGATCTTGTATCTGCTGCAGGCAGTTTTGGAGCCTCCAGAGGTAGCTGTTATTTATTGCAGATGGACACCAAAAGGGAAACAGACATATCATCAGAGGAAATGCGCTGGAGCTTGGTTAGCAAAGAAAGCTGCCCTTAAGAAGTTTCCAGACAAGGCTTTAAACTCCAGCCTCTACAGAGAGCTGAAAGTCCCTACTACATTACGCCTGAAATAGAAGGACTCGGCAATGAGATGACTCTGAAGATCCCAATGGGTGACTGAATTTGAATCACACAATCATGCCCCAAGCGGCCTTTCAGTAGAAAATTATCAAAGGCATGAATCATTCTACCCATCTGGGAAGAACGGCCCTAATTCAAATGGTCTCTCATGTCTTTGGAGGAAAAAGATTATTATTCTGTCCTCTCTATCTACAAAATAACCCTGGAACACACATCAAACCACCTTCTCTACTCACACCTCTACAAAGGAAAAGAACCTACCCTGGTGAGAATAGGATGATAGAGTTCAATAATAAGACCCCATCAAATGGTCACTAATAATGTTTTAGTCCTCACTGATTCTTTCATTGGATGAACATAAGCTTTTCTGACCTTAGCAGAAGAGGTATGGAAAGTAAGCAAGCCCTACTAAAAGAAACAATCCTGTGTTCTGCGTGCCCAAGGCCCTTCCAGAGTGGCGATGGCAACTGTGCCTCCACATTACTCAGCAGATAACTACTGCTCTGGGGATCTTACCACTTCTAAGCCTCCAGGAAGCCCCCTTCATCAGGCAAGGCTCAATGGATCAACTATTCTCATAAGAGGACTCTGTCCAAACCATGCCAAGAGATCGCAGAATTCTGAGTCAAGCTATCGAGTGCTGATTTGCTTAATATGATGATGTCACACAAAGCTACCTTAAAGCTTAGACCTTTGAGATGTTATATGGGAGATCCTTCTTTACCTCTAACATCCTCTATGATTCACATACTTATGATAAAATAAGGCATATCAACTATTTATAGGCCAGATGCAAAAGGTTCTGAAACCAAATTTAAAGAATCTTGAGTAACAAAATTGCCCAGATTTAGTTTCACTAAAAAAAAAAAGAAGAAAAGAAAAGAAAAAGTTCCTCCTCTGATCAATTTCAGCCTAAATGAGGGGGATCCAACAAAATATTACTCAGCATTCCTACTGCAATTATAGCACAGGGAAATTACAGCTGGATACTAACGTCACAAATGAAACCTCATCACTTGACTCTTCACAGGCACCCAGAAGATAACCCTCCCTACTCTTGTGAGCCAATTGAAGACTTTAAGTATACTGTTGAAAAGCCAAAAGTAAAATTTTTTGGTTCTGACTTAAATTGCTCCCTAAAGAGAGAGACATTAAGGTTATTGAACTTCCGACTGGCATGTTTTCCTTCTTCTAGTATCTTCCACATGAAACTGCCATTTGAAGGAAAACTCCCTAGTGGATATTTCCACCATAATAGCCAAAGGAGAAAATCTTACCAAATTCCGTAAGTTAGCCCAGATCATTGGCCAGGCTCTGAAGCTCTACAAGATACTTTAGTTTCCTTAGCAAATGTGTTCATAGACATGCGGCTACCCCTACATTACCTACTGGCAAAATAAGAAGCAGTATGTGCAGTGTCAAATGAAACTATTTCATTTACATTAACAATAGTTGGCTCACAGAAAAAGGTATCAAAATAATTCATGATAAAGTGAACTGGCTCCTTTGATAAAGGAAATATTTCAGATTCCAACATGTGTGAAATAGAAAAAAAGTATTCTTCCTTCTTTGTCGTGGTTGTTATTCTATCTCCTTTATGGTCCATGTGTACTCAACCTAATTGTCAAGTTTGTCTCTTCCAGAATCCTACATTTCCATGTAATGATGATGATCATGCAGGAATTCCAGCCATTACCAACAAGTGGCAACAAAACTCTTATCTTCTCCAGTGGAACTTCTATTTCGGGGACCTTCACTCCCTAACCAAGTAGGAACAATGTCCTGGCACATCATGAAAAAATTAGAGAAGATAGGGCTTCCTCCCTTGACCTCACATAAGGAGTAAGGAATGAAAATCTCTGAGGGGAGAAAAGATGATCTTGGCAGGTGGCTCACAAGGAGAGAACAGAGGTCACCAGCCCCTCTCTATAATCTCACCTAATCAGCTCAATCCCTCTCTCCAGTTTGTGCTGTGGAAAACTGCTGCTTCTATAAAACTACCACCCAGAACTGGTGCCAGCTGAAAATACCCTACATTATTGCTGAGTGCATCCTGGCAATGGGGTATAGTAAATTATCACTTTATAATAAATTGTCATGACTGTAATTCCTACTCCCTTCAAGCATCTGACACTATGACACCTCCAAGTCTTCCAAAAAATGCAAGAAATTGGGAAATATTCAAACCCTGCTTCAAACACCTCTTCTATGAATATTTTATTAGGCACAGTTCAATTCATATTCCAACTGAAGTGTGTACTTTCACTTTGCAAATACATCTTATTTCACCACTATATCTTAATTCTTGGCTGTACTTTGTTTGTATCTCATCCTTGAATTCCTTATTGCATTGGGGATAAGAAGCAGGATCCCGCCATTCCGGGACCACTTTTCATCTGTTTTTAGCTCACTTGAGTATTCATAATTGGTAGAATGTCCTAACAGCTTCTACCAAGGTGTGCATGTACTTCGAAGGATAACTACAGATATCATTTTTAATACATGAAAGACTTGCCAGAGAACATTTGGCAGGATGGTGAAGACACTGCTTTGAACACCTGCATCACATTCGGAGTCCTGACCCCAGTTTCCCACTTATGCATGCTCTGGAA
Source organism: Sylvilagus floridanus (assembly GCA_949820135.1). Lineage (NCBI taxonomy): Eukaryota > Metazoa > Chordata > Mammalia > Lagomorpha > Leporidae > Sylvilagus > Sylvilagus floridanus. The sequence goes on along the minus strand of OX463236.1, from coordinate 130,791,502 downwards.
GGCAACAGGCTATGACTCAAATATTTAGGTCTCTGCCACCCATGTGAGAAATCCAGAATGATGTCCAGGCTACTGGCTTCTGGCTGGCCTCTTCCTCATAGTTGTGGGCATTTGGAGAGTGAACCAGTAGATGGATGATCTCTGTCTGTCTCTTTGTGTTGCTGCCTTTCAAATGAATAAAATTAATAATTTTTTGAAGGGGCCTAGCACTGTGGTGCAGCGGGTTGATGCCCTGGCCTGAAGTGCTGGCATCCCATATGGGCACTGGTTCAAGTCCCAGCTGTTCCTCTACCTATCCAGCTCTCAGTAGAAGATGGCCCAAGTCCTTGGGCCCCGCACCCACATGGGAGACCCGGAAGAAGCTCCTGGCTCCTGGCTTTGGATCGGCGCAGCTCTGGCTGTTGCGGCCATCTAGGGAGTGAACCAGTGGATGGAAGACCTCTCTCTGTGTCTCTACCTCTCTCTGTAACTCTGTAACAATAAATAAAATATTTTAAAAATATTTTTTTGAAAAGAAAAATTAAGATTTTCAAAGAATTGTGTTGATTGTTGTCTTGAATTTGTTAAGAATATATGCATGTCTCTGCTACGGCTTGGGAAAACAGTGGAAGATGGCCCAAGTCCTTGGGCTCTTGCATCTTCACAGGAGACCCAGAAGAAGCTCTTGGCTCCTAGTTTCAGATTGGCTCTGACCCTCGTAGCCATCTGGGGAGTGAACCAGCGGATAGGAGACCTCTCTCTCTCTCTTTCTCTCTCTCTCTCTCTCTCTCTCTCTCTCTCTCTCTCTTCCTCTGCCTCTCTGTGACTCTGCCTTTCAAATAAATAAATCTTTTAAAAAATATATTCATGGGTCAACTCTGTTAGGAGCAATTCTATGTGCATTCCAAATACTCAGGCAAAACGAATTACAGCATCAAGATATAACATGCTTTCTTGGGGCTGGCACTGTAGTGCAGCAGGTTAACGCCCTGGCCTGAAGCGACAGCATCCCATATGGGTGCCAGTTTGAATCCCAGCTGCTCCACTTCCAATCCAGCTCTCTACTATGGCCTGGCAAAGCAGTAGAAGATTGCCCAAGTCCTTGGGCCTCTGCACCTGTGTGGGAGACCTGGAGGAAGCTCCTGGCTCCTGGCTCCTGGCTTCAGATTGGCGCAGCTCCAGCCGTTGTGGCCAACTGGGGAGTGAACCATCGGATGGAAGACCTCTCTCTCTTTCTCTCTCTCTCTCACTCTCTCTGCCTCTCCTCTCTCTGTGTAGCTCTGACTTTCAAATAAATAAATAAATATTTGAAAAAAAAGATGCTTTCTTTTTATTATTTTAATTGTACATATATATGGAGTATAGTGTGACAAATCAACACATGTATTAAATGTGTGAAGATCAAATGTGTGAAGATCAAATCCATCTTTTTAAGCATTTTTAAAAAAGATTAACAATAACTGTAACATTAATAACTTTATCAAATGTGCCCTGAAAAAATCAGAGTAATTAACATTTTCCCCTCCATGAAGTGTCATTAGGCTCCTCTCTTTTATTTGCTTACAAAGTATTTATTAGGCCATGTGAACTATAGTTAACCCCACTATATGGTAAAACATGAGGAATTTACTGTTTTTATTTAACTGTGGGGTTGTACTAGTTATCCAACTCTGCTCTATCCCCCTTCAATCCCAGCCCTCTCAGGCTCTAGTAATCACTATTGTACAGTCAATTTAACATTTTTTTTCATCGTCCACATATGAGGAAGAACATGTGATATTTGTCTTTCTTTGCTTGGCTTGTTTACTGAATGCAATTTCCTCCAGTTCCTTCCATTGTGCTACCAATGATAAGATTCTTTTCTTTTATATAGTTGGCTAGTATTCTGTTGTGTATATGTACTATGTTTTTGTTATCCATTAACCTGCTGATGGACATCTCATTTGATTCTTGATAACTGTGAGTAGTACCATAATAATATAGCAGTACAAGTGTCTCTTTGACAAAATATTTCAGCTCCCTTTGTATATAGTCAGTAGTGAGATTGTGATTCATGTGGAAGCTTTATTTCTATTTTTAAAAGCAATCTCCATATTCTTTTCTGTGGTGACTGTACTAATTTACCATCCCACCAATAGTATGTAAAAGTTTCTTTTTTTCCATATCCTTTCCAGCATTTGGTAATTTCTGTCTTTTTAATAATGATTGCTCTTTCTTTAGTAGGTTAAACCTCCACCTCTGGCGCCAGCCTCCTGTATGGGTAGCTGTTCCACTTTCAATCCAGCTCCCTGCTAATGCATGTGGGAAAGCAACAGAAGATGTTCTAAGTCCTTGGGCCCCTGCACCCACGTGGGGGCCCTGTAAGAAGGTCTTGGCTCCTGGCTTCGGATGAATCCAGCTTTGCCGTTGCAGTCATTTAGGGGGTGAACCAGCAGATGGAACACCTCTCTCTCTGCCTCTCCCTCTTTCTGTCTGTAACTCTGCCTCTCAACTAAATGAATAAACTTTAAAAAAAGATGGCTTATATCAACAAATGATTTACATTCTTTAAATATAATATTTATTTTTTCAGAACAATTCAATGTATGGGAGCCATTTATTGAAAATATATTTTAATTATTTTCCGGAAAGTATTATACTGTTCAGAACTGATAAAAATTAAAAATTGAAAAAATATATTCTTATTTTGTCATATTTGTTATAGCTAAACATTTCAAAAATAAAACTAAAAAGTTAGATCAAATACGTTACATTAGCAAAATGTACCAAGGAGAAGATGTAATGAGGTGAAGTAACACAAACAATTAACTTTCAAATGTTGAGGCAATATTCAAATGCTATTGACTTTTCAGCATATAATTAAAATGTCAAAGAAAAATGCATTTTAAACCCTTAGATATTAAAATAGTTTAATTAATTTATAAGTTTGCTTCAAAGAGAAAGCATAAATTGTCTTTCCATTGGAAAAACAAAGCAAGTGTCATTATATTTCTTAAAGAGTTTATAAAATTGCACAAAATCAGTTTTTAAGGGATCATTTGAAAACAAATAATGACCTAAATGAGGTAAAAACAAATTATTTTTTTTCCATTGGACTGTAACATTCTCAAAATGTTTCTACCATACATTAAGTTACTTCTCTTCCTTAAAGAGTATCTTCACATAAATTATTACATCAAACAGCTAATAATTCTTTTACATGTGAGAATTTATAAGTAAATTATGTGTAGAAATAATAGATGTTACGTAGAATAGAGAGCAGAGGAGAAATCCAGAGAACAGTTATTAAGGAAGAAAGGTGCTCTTGGCATGATCATTCTGATGGAATCAGTAGAGTTAAAAGGCATATACTATGAAAACAAGTGAATGGAATGATAGGAAGAAAAGTGAACTTAAACATGCCCATTCTACAGCAAACTTTTTGCAGATATTTATGAGAGAAATGTACACACAGAAACTTGAAACAGGTGTATGTATTAGAACATTCACTGTAACATTGTTCATGGGAATGAGAAATTGGATAAAATGGGAGATGCATTACTATCATAAAAATGATAAAATACTTTTTGTGTATATTGTGCATTTAATGTAGCAGTCAGAGTATATGAATTCCTGGAGAAGAGAAGTAGCATGACTAAATTCTAAACATGAACAGAATACTACATAAATTGCATGGCAACATAATTATTTAAATTAAGCACATTCATGCATGAACACACACGCACACTACCTCATCACTAGCCCACACTCTATGTGTTTCATAGACACGTAGATATTCAAAGATGTAAGTCAACTGCTTTAAAGGGGCATATACTGGAGTAGTGGAATGGAAATAGGATATATGATGATGTAATGAAAAAACTATGAATCTATAAAAATTATAAACATAAAAGTTGTGTTCATGTTTAGAGAAAGGAAGGTATAGTCTGTGAATCTTAAAATTTATAGATGAAATAGAAACATGCATATATATGTGTGTGCATTTATGTGTATATAAATGTGAAATATGTATATATGAACATTTACAAGAGGACTTCAAAAATATGTAGAAACAGAATTAAAAAATAAATTTATTTTGAAAATTTTTGAAATTATGCATTTCCTATGAACTATTTGAGGATCCCTTGTGTGCACAGATTTTAAAAAATTTTCATCAAAATAAAATTATCTTTTTGTTCCATCTCTTAGAAGCACCCTCATATGTACACACACATTCGCACACACATGGAGAAACACACAGAGTAAGGGAATGAGAGAAAGAAACAAAAGTTTTGTGAAAGTCAATACCCAATATTCATTTTTCCTTGTTTCCAATTTTTAGAACAGTTATCTGTCTAACTGAAATAAAAAAGTGAAAATTTTAGGCTTTAGGGAGAGCTGGGCATGTAACCCAATTTTGGGTAATGGAATATAAAAAACAGATTTGCAGGAAAGGCTCTCCTAGGAAGTTTATTTACTTTTAAAAGGGAAAAGTTTGATTGGCTTCACTTCTATGCCTTAAACATTGTACTTTCTTCTTCTCCTGCTATCATACAAATGTGTTGCCTATGGCAAATAATGACAGAGAGCAATGGCCAGACCTGGTTTGATCTGAAACCAGGAGCTAGGAACCTCCTCTGGATCTCCCACATGGGAGCAGTGGCTCAAACACTTGAGACATTGCCCACTGCTTTCCCAGGTCATCAGCAGAGAGCTGGATCAGAAGAGGAGCAGCTGGGACTAGAACCGGAACCCTTATGGGATGCTGGTGCCGCAGGCAGAAGATTAAGCCATTGTGCCACAGCGCCAGCCCTCAGTAACAGATTCTTGATGACAGATGTCCTCTAGGAACCATTGTAATGTATCTTATCATTAAATATTTCATTGTGGTAATGCTTTTGACTAGCTTGGGATATTGTAAACACTTCTATCAAGATGGCGGAATAGGAAGGGAGCACACCGATAGTCTGGGGAGAGACAGTTTAATAAAAGTGGAGATACTGCAGGTTCAAGGAAGAGTAGGAGAAGAAACAGCAGAGAAAACCCTTCCGGAACTGGAGATTCACAGTGGACCTGCGTGAAGAGCGTGGGAGCCCGCAGTTTGGGACACCAGCAGCAGATTCAACACACCAGCACTGGAACGCGAGGTGAGCAGAACCTCAATAGCCCGAGATACCAGGAGGGAAGCGGAAAAGGGAGCCTAGAGCGAACAAGGCTTGAAACCCTGCAGGGAAAAGTTCACCAGGCTAACTAGAAGAGAGAGAGAGAGAGGGGAAAAAAAAAAGTGACCCGTACGGACACGAGCTTCTCTCTCTCCGCTCACCTCTCAAAGGTGAGCAAGACAAAGAGCAGGCGCCATTTTGGAATACGTCATAAGCAGGGCGACCTCGGGTCGGCACCAGCCCCGAGCCTAGCAGAAAAACCTGACTCTGGGTGGGAGGGGTGAAATAACAGGAGATTAGAACCTAATGAATGTGTGGTGCTAATGAACTGAGACTGTGAAAAAAGAGACAGTGGGGGAGAGAACTCACGGAAATCACGAATTCATGTGAGTACTCTCCAGAGACACTACAGTTCAGTAGCCTTGGCAGCCCAGTGGGAGACTACAGGAGAATCTCAGCCCACACAAAGGGCCGCAAAGATTCCTTCTCTGATCCTTGGGAAAGAGCTCCTGAACTCTGGCTCCTGTGGGTATATCATTCGCCTGCTAACCACCCCCAATTCCATTCAGCTGTGTGGAATTACTTCCCTTTTGAACCAAAAAAAAAAAAAAAACTAACAGAGAGAGATTTACCACGCCTAACCTGGGAGTGTCTCCTTTGACACACCCTCAACCCTGAGGAACCAAACAGAGCTCTCAGGTCACACCCATCTCAAGCCTCTAAGGCTCCATCAAAAGCAGACAGTCCACTTAATCTAGAGTCATAGTATAACAAGAAAAAAACACCACAGTGAAGAAACCAATATGCCAAACAACAAACGCAAAAACCGAGGTAACAAGAACAAGGAAGACACTATGGCATCCCCAAATGAAAAAGACACCCCAATTCAAGATTACGAAGATGATGAGATAGAAGAGATGCAAGAAGCAGATCTCAAAAAATTGATAAGAACACTAAGAAGTACTCAAAAACAAATTCTTGAACTACAGAAATCCTTAATGGACAAGGTAGAAAATCTCTCCTGTGAAAATGAAATATTAAGGAGAAATCAAGCTGAAATGAAACAACTAGTAGAACATGAAACTGTGATAGTGACGAGAAATCATAATGAAGTGAAGAATTCAATAGATCAAATGAAAAACACATTAGAGAGCCTTACAAACAGAATGGGTGAGGCAGAAGAGAGAATATCGGACTTAGAAGACAGAGCACAGGAAACTATACAGTCAAACCAAAGAAAAGAAGAGGAAATTAGAAATCTAAAAAATATTGTTGGGAATCTACAGGATACTATTAAATAACCCAACATTCGAGTTCTAGGAGTTCCTGAAGGCATGGAGAGGGAGAAAGGATTAGAATGCCTTTTTAGTGAGATAATAGCAGAAAATTTCCCAGTTTTGGAGAAAGACAGAGACATCCTAGTACAGGAAGCTCATAGAACCCCTAGTAAACATGACCAAAAGAGGTCCTCACCACGACATGTTGTAATTAAACTCACCACAGTGAAACAGAAAGAAAAGATCCTAAAATGTGCAAGAGAGAAACGTCAAATTACACTCAGAGGATCTCCAATTAGACTCACGGCAGACTTCTCATCAGAAACCCTACAAGCTAGAAGGGAATGGCGAGACATAGCCCAGGTACTAAGAGAGAAAAACTGCCAGCCCAAAATATTATATACTGCCAAGCTCTCATTTGTGAATGAAGGTGAAATAAAGACCTTTCATAACAAACTAAAATTGAAAGAATTTGTTGCCACTCGCCCAGCCCTGCAAAAGATACTTAAAGATGTGTTACACACAGAAACACAGAAACACGGCCATCAACATGAAAGTAGGTAAACGAAGGGAACCTCACAGCAAAAGATCACAGGGAATTCAAAGCATACATTTGGATAAAGAAATTATGGGACATGTACTCTATAGAATACTATACAGCAGTCAAAAACAATGAAATCCGGTCATTTGCAATAAGATGGAGGAATCTGGAAAACATCATTCTGCATGAATTAAGCCAGTCCCAAAGGGACAAATATCATAGGTTCTCCCTGATCGGTGACAACTAATTGAGCACCAAAGGGGAAACCTATTGAAGTGAAATGGACACTATGAGAAACAGTAACTTGATCAGCTCTTGTGCTGGCTGTTGTTGTTCAATGTAATACTTTATCCATTTTAGTAATTTTTTATTCTAGTACTATTGGTTGAACTCTGTAATTAACAAACAGTTATTATTAGGTGTTTAAATTTTAACTGAAAAGTGATCCCTGTGAAATATAAGAGTGGGAATAAGAGAGGGAGGAGATGTACAATTTGGGACATGCTCAATCGGAACTGCCCCAAATGATGGAGTTAGAAACAGGCCAGGGAATTCCAATACAATCCCATCAAGGTGGCATGTACCAAGGCCATCTCACTAGTCCAAGTGATCAATTTCAGTTCACAATTGATCACACTGATAGGTCTAAGAGTCAAAGGGATCACACAAACAAAACTAGTGTCTGCTAATACTAACTGATAGAATCAAAAAGGGAGAGAATGACCCAACATGGGAAGCGAGATACACAGCCGACTCATAGAATGGCAGATGTCCTAAATAGCACTCTGGCCTCAGAATCAGCCCTTAAGGCATTCAGATCTGGATCAAGAGCCCATGAGTATATTTTAGGCATGGAAAGCCAAGACACTCTGGAAAAAAAAAGAAGACCTAAATGAAAGATCTCTGTGAGATCCCAGTGGAACGAATGGGGCCATCAAAGAAGGAGGTACCTTTCTCTGAAGGGAGGAGAGAACCTCCACTTTGACTATGACCCTGTCGGAATAAGATTGAAGTCAGCGAACCCTAAAGGCTTCCATAGCCATGGCAACTCATGACTAGAGCCTAGGGAGATTACTGAGGCCATAAACAAGAGTGTCAAATTGTTCAATCAACTTCAGGAGTCACTGTGTACTTACGTCTCATGTGGGATCTCTGTCCTTAATGTGTTGTCCAATGTGAAGTAATGCTATAACTAGCACTGAAACAGTATTTTACACTTTGTGTTTCTGTGTGGGTGCAAACTGATGAAATCTTTACTTAGTATATACTGAATCTATCTTCTGTATATAGATAATTAAAAATGAAAAAAAAATCTTGGTGTGAAATTGGAAATTGCCTAGAAAATTAATCAATTTTTTAAAAAAATATATCATATAGGATCTCTGTCCTTAATGTGCTATACATTGTGAATTAATACTATAACTAGTACTCCAACAGTATTTTTCACTTTGTATTGCTATGTGAGGGCAAACTGTTGAGATCTTTACTTAATATATAGTAAACTGATCTTCTGTATATAAAGATAATTGAAAATGAATCTTGATGTGAACGGAAGGGGAGAGGGAGTGGGAAAGTTGAGGGTTGCGGGTGGGGGGGAAGTTATGGGGGGGAAGCCATTGTAATCTATAATCTGTATTTTGGAAATTTATATTCTTTAAATAAAAGCGTTATAAAAAAAAAACCACTTCTATTAATTTGCTGAATTCAGAGGATGGTGCTTAGTTTGCCAAATCCTGCATACTGTCTTTCTCTGGCCTCTAACCAATTTTGATGCTAATATAAGAGATATAAAATACCCTTTAGCAGTTTTATGAGGATAGTGTCTAAAAATGCACAGAAGGAATGAATGAAAGATAATGTGAATTCTCATGTGTTTTCTGAAACCCCCTCCTAGACCAGCTCTTGCCATCTGTATTGGTATAAATTTGTTCACACATCAAAGAACAAGATCTCTGTTGCTTTTTATTTAATTGTTCAATGCCTTGACTTTAATCTTATTCCTATAATAATTTTGCTTCATACTTACATTTATGTCTTGGTTTGCTGTTTTAAGATATATATCTCAGTTTACTGTTTTAGGATTAAAAAAAAAAAAAAACAAACATCGATTTTCAATTGACTGCCCTACCTTGTTTGGCTGAATCCTGGGATCTTTAATTAGATGTGTGGTTGGAATAATTATAGCAGACTGAATTATTGCCCTTATTTCTTCCTTGCCTCTTATATTCCTCCCTGTTGACAGCTGATCTTGCTGGTCCTTCTCTTAAAGGTGACTTGTGCTTCTCAGCTGTTTAACTTGGAACTCTTCTATCTGATTTACTTTAGGAATGTATGTGGGCTTAAAGAGTGGTATGCAGTTTCTGCCCAGACCTTAAGAGGCATCATGCATTTCAACTTGCTCTCTTGTGTTTCTTTCGATGATATAAGAAGAGCTTCCTCTGCAAGCTAACAGCCTGGGCTCAGAGCGAACAAAGGAGAAGCATCCTAGATCCCTAACTACAGGGAGTTGTGGAAACCAACTGAGTCAGACCTTGAAGCAGAACTGAACAACACAGCTTAGTTAAATCCTAAAGAACCCCTAGGTCCTCTGTGTCTCATTCACTGGGTCCTGAAGAATTTCCACTGCATTTTTTTCCCTGAGATTTTTCCTGAAGCTACAGTAACTCTGTTTTTATTAAACTATCTTTTCGCGGACTGCTAGTGCGCGTCCTCACTATTCCGCAAGAGTGGCAAACTGTTAAATCAACAACAGTAGTCACTGTGTACTTACAGCCCATGTATGATCTGTCCTTAATGTGTTGTCCAAGGTGAAGTAATGCAATAACTAGGACTGAAACAGTATTTTTGCATCTTGTGTCTCTACGCGGGTACAAACTAACAAAATCTTTGCTTAGTGTATACTGAATCGATCTTCCGTATAGAAAGACAATTGGAAATGGTTAAAAAAATTGGAAGTTACATAAAAATCAATCAATCAAAAAAATAATAATATCATGAAGGATCTCTGTCCCTAATGTGTTGTACAACTTGATTTAAAGCTACAACTAGTACTCAAAGAGTATATTTCACTCTATGATGCTATGTGAGGGCAAATGGTTTAAAATCTTTTCTTAACACATACTAAACTGAACTCCTGTATACAAAGAGAATTGAAAATGAATCTGAATGTGAATGAAAGGGGAGAGGGAGTGGGTAATGGGGAAGGGTACCGGGGGGAGGGGAGGTATGGGTGGGGAAGCCATTGCAATCCACAAGTTGTACCTTGGAAATTTATATTCTAAATAAAAAAAAAAAAGAACCCACGAATGTGTGAGAAAGAAACAATTATTGCTGCATGACTCTTAGATGTTTTTCTCTGTCTTCTATGCAGTAAAAACCAACTTAACATTTTTGGTTTTGCATTTCTACCAGCTGTTGATGATTCAGACAGGAAGGTTTGACCCTAAGAGTTCTTAGGGAATATCTATGCAGAAGAGCTTGAATCCACCTGGTTGGGGGAAAGGACAGTCAGCAGTTAGTGCAACTGTTATTAATCTTCAAAGATATCTTTGGTATCAATATTATGGTTATAAGCAACAGGAAGATTTTTAATAAATTAAAAAAGCAGACATGTATTGAGCTGTATAAAATAGATGGGAGAATCTACGGAAAATTTGAAAACATGACTCAAAATTGTAAAAAACAAGGTGGCTGGGAATCAAGGAACAGAGTCAAATCATACCAGAAATGTTCCGAGTATGATTCTAGTGTGAACGTCACCAATACAGAACAATGAGTAAATGGTAAAGGCTGATCCTGAAGACAGTTCTTAATTTATTCTTATATTTTTGTAATATTTCTCTGAGATTCAAATTCTTAGACTCTATATGAACTTAGTTCACACTTCAGCATGCTGAACACCAGGAAGTAGAGACAAGTGTGTCTGTGTTGGGTGGATTGTGTGTGAGGATGTGGTGATGGTCTTGGAAAGTGAGGACCAACTTCTATTCAAAATCATACAAGGGTTGAAGGATGTCCAACATATGAAATATATTCAATGTGAGGTATTATGATAAGAAAAATGACTAATCACTGCAATATTCCTTAACTAAAGTGAAAGTTCTGAAGCAAGATATATGGGAATCAAGAAAAGAATTAGTACGTATCACAATTTGGCAGGGTAAGTAAAGCAGAAAGCCAAACAAGTGATGCATCAAGTTAGGACTTTTCTGGATGAAAAAGGAGACAAATGGATTGAATAATATTGCTGCAGCTAACTTTCTGAATTTATGGTTCCTCTGCCTCTGAAGGTCAATAGAAGCGTGGCCCCTATGTTACACATCTGCACTGATATGAAAGTGACCGAGTCACTTCTATTCCTTTGGGTTCCCTGATATAGTGAGAGGTTTATAGAACTCTGATTAGAGTGCCTGAACAATAATTCTCGGCACTTACAAGCTTGCATGGCAGCTCTTCCATTCCTTCATGAGATACTCGCTTTTTAATTTTTCCCTACAAAAATATGGTCAGCATGTCAAATTAAGGTTGATGAAATAAACTTGGCCTTTCTCATATAGGGTATAAATATATGCACAATTACTCTATATTTTAGCTTCTGCAATGCTGTTTTGATATGCTGATAACTTGTAATGAAAATAGCATGTATCTGTTAATATTTTAAAATGCACTCTAAGTTGAATGTTAATATACTAATTTTTAAAAGTTTACTGAACTCATAGAGTTCTTAAAACTAAAAAGAGAAATAAAAACTCCCATAATTTTATAGAAGAGGTTTCTGAGGTCAGTGAAACTTAAATTTTTGACAACTATTACATAATAAATTAGGGCCAGATCTGGAATGAAAACCAAAATCTATTGTTCTTCAGGGCTATTTAGAGTATTGTGTTTCTTTTTCAAACATAGCTCATATATTTTGCATTTTGTTATTATTCAAATTACTTATACCAATAGTCGAAATTCAGATCTAGAGGGGCCTGTCAAGGCATATATATGAATAGAGACAGTGAATATGTATAGATGTAGATTGTGTGAGCAGGGGTGCAAACCAGAAAGTGTAAAAAGACATCTTATGTAAAAACACATCATCTACACATCTCCTACTGGCTTTTACCACTGGGAATGCCGACCTAGAATGACCAATACAGTTTTGCTATTTCAAATATCTCTATTTTTAAGAGTCATCTTTAAAATAAAAACTTGACAAGAGAAGCCAGACAAAATTCATGTAAGAAATGAAAATGTCTGCAGCTGCCAGCTTGGAACTTGAATCTGATACCATTTCATATGCAATCATATGGAATAATAACATCAAATATTGAATTTTAAAATACCAAATACTCACCATCAGAGTCCTCAGTGCCAGAATTTATTGAAAGAAAATTAAATATATTAATAAAATCTTCTACATCAGTGAATTATAAAAAACATTTATTTATCTTTGTAAAATCACATTCCCTTTAATGTCTCCAAACACTATTATATATTTTGTAAAATGTTCACTGTAATATAACATAAACAAAGATAGAGATAATTAATTTCATCATAAATAATCTTCCCATACAAATCTTAGAACAAGTGATCAATACCACCACAGTAGATTTGATAATCCATCCATTAAACATACATGAAATGTAGACAAATGTCTTAAGCTCTTGATAATTAAGTACAATGTCAATCTCTTTGGTAATAATTCAGTGTTGATTAACTGGTAGTTTCTCTAAGAATTAGTCATTGATTTGCATGATGCAATGATGCCACTGAAAGATTCTTCTTAATTGGGTACAATTATCCTATTGTATACACTTGAGTATTTATCTATGGGAAAATAAACATACAGTCATTTTTTATTCTTTATCGAGTTCATTAATCTGACAATAAATTCCACTTTTCTTGGTTTTTAATAATATTTAGAATACATTTTTGGAATTTTTAAAAAAGATTTGTTTATTTGTTTGAAAGTCAGAGTCACAGAGAAATGGGGAGAGAGAGAGAGAGAGAGAAAATCTTCCATCCCCTGGTTTACTCCTCAGATGGCTATAAGGGCTGGGGCTGGATCAGGCTGAAGCCTGGAGATTCATCTGGGTCTCCCATGTTGGTGGCAGGAGCCCAAGTACTTTGGCCATCTTCCACTGCTTTTCCAGGCCAGTAAAAGAAATTGTATTAGAAGTAGAGCAGCTGGACCCTAACCAGCTCACATATGGCAGTGGCTTTACCTGCTGTTCCACGATGCTAACTCCACTTTTAGAATTTTTAAAGATATAGCATCATAAAGTTTATAATAAAACAATGCCTCCCCCAAAAAACATAAAACTTAAATTATACCCATGAGTTCTAATGAAAAGTGGAATTTGTGTTCCAGTGATTCTAGCAGATGTGTTATGTTAAATTTGTCTAATAGAGGTTCACTTTGCAAATTAGCATAGCTAGAGATTCTGGTATTTTTCCAGTAATGAATCCTCTTTTATATTACTTATACAGTTTTTCAATGTTTGCCCTTTGATTTACAGAAAAGCAATTTGGAGAAGCAGGCTAACTCAGAAAGGAAATTATTTGCCTAAGACCTTACAATTGATTTGTCAGATTAAAAATATATGTCAAATTTTCTGATTTCCACAATATTTTGACAGAGACATTTTAAGACAAATTGTGTGAATATTTGTTCTTCAATCTTGATGAATATTAAAAAATATGTTAATCGTGCTAAAGTTCTTTTGTCAGAAGAATGCAAATTTATAATATTCACTGATTTACCTATGTTAATTTGTCAGTTTTCAATAGTGCCAAAGATGAAGTTCCCATAAATTTCATATTCTCAAGAGCAATAAATTATGAATCAATGAAATGAAAGCTGACCTCCAAATTTTTAATCACAATCATATTTGTATCAAAAAATGTTAGTACAGGAAACAGTAAAATTAAAAACTGAAAACATCTGGCCACTCATCCTCCACTTCCTGGGGGAGGCTTTGCAAATTGCCCAAGAAGGCACAGCTAGACTGAAACAGACTCCAAAACTCTGGAAAGAAGTTGCCTTATTTGAGGTCATGGTTGTCTTCTTAGGTCAAGGAAGGACAGGAGACAATTGCAGGCCACAATTTCTTCAGCAGACCATGTCCTTAATCCAAATTATTTTATTTTATTTTTTTTTTGCTGTTTGAATCTGTATAGTTGTCTATTATCACCTTATGGTCAGCATCATCATCAGTCATCCAGTTACAGCTTAATATGGTATTTTCTGACTTGATGTGAGAAGACACTTGGAAATTATGTGACCTGGCTCTCAGATCCTCTCTACAAAAGACAGAAATAGCCATTCATGTTCGCTAACACCCAAACAGCATTCACGTCTCTCATTTCTGGAAACCTGCATTGGGCTTTGATCACAACTTGGCAGGGATCATCACCCACACATGGTTCTATGTTCTCTTGAAAACATCACATAAAAGCAATTTTCGACAGACATAATCACAAAAGTTTAGATATTTTAATGTGCAGGGACACAATGTTTCACAAACTAAACACGCTCAATCGAACAGCACACATGTTTGAGAATACTATCACCTTCAGCTAGAGCTCCCTTGGTCTTCACTGTGATGACTGTTTGGAAGGCTATAACAAAATGCCAAAAACTTATGAACAGAAATTTACTTCTCACTCTTGTGGAGTCTAGAAAATCCTAGAAAAAAATGCGAGAATGCACCAGAGCGTGGTAGAGGTTTTCTTCCTGATTCATTGATGGCACTTTCTCATACAACCACATATGCTGGAAGGAATGAGAAGGCTTCCTTGTATCTTTTCTAAGGGCACTGGGCCTACGCATGAGGCCCTCTTCGTGACCTAATATCCTCCCTGGTAAAACCCTCACATGGACTAGGCTTCCGCATGTGGAGTTTGCAATGGGCATAAACATTCAGATCACAGAGAATGTGCTGTCAAAGATGGTTTTGCTTACTTCTCTCTGTAGAGGAATCTGAGAATGTAATATTTCACTCCTACCTGAGGGAAGAGTGGACTGGCATTGTGATCACTTTTACTTTACTTTAGCCATTCTGATAGGGGCCTGGTGTGTCACATTGTCCTTGCCCATTTTCTACACTTTTTGTCTTTCTCATTGTGATTTTTTTGCATTTTTTGGAGTTCCTTTCATGTTTGATATTTTCTCTTTTAAGTTGTAGTGTGCCCAATATTTCTCCCATTCTATCTGTTGACTTTTCATAATTTTAATGCTGTCTTTTAATTAACAGAAATTTTTAACTTTAAGGCAATTAATTTATGAAAATTCCCTTTGTTTAGCACATTTCTGTCTCATTTAAGAAATTTTGTTTGCTTAATATCATTTATTAAAAAGACCATTCTTTTAAAATCGGCTTGTTTTACTTGATAATGTGAATTTAAGTTTCCTCTATATCTTTTCATGGCTTGGTAGCACATTTTTTAGTGTTCAATAATATTTCATTGCTGGATGTGTTAGAGTTTATTCATTCACCTACTGGGGGTCATCTTAGTTTCTTCTAAGTTTTGATAGTAATTAAGTAGTTGCTAGGAACATCCATGTACAGTTTTTTGTACGGAAATAAGTTTTCAAATCCTCCACATAAACATCAAGAAGTACAACTTATGTATCATCTGGTGAGAGTATGTTTAGTTTTATGAAAAACTGCTGAATTATTTTCCATTTTGCATTGTCATCAGTGATTAATGAATGTTCCTTCAGTTTCACATCCTCAGCAGGCTACACACTTTGTGATTTCAAATACATGACATTTGAGAAAACACAAAACCACAGAGACAATAAAAAGGCCATGGGTGGCAGAGTTTTAGAGAAAGGAGGACTGGACAGATGGAGCACAGAGGATTGTTAGAGAAGTGCCATTACTCTGTAAGATACTGTGGTGGCGTCTACATGTCATTACAAACACATAGAATTGGCTGAACACATGGGATGCAAGCCACCAAGAGTGCAATATAAACTTTGGACTTTGAAGGATAATGATGTGCCCATGGAAATTTATTGATTTCTACAAATGTCCATTGTGATCTAGTTGTTGACAGTGAGGGAGGGTATTCATGTGTGGGGGAAGCAAATTGAAAACATAAGGAAACTCTGTTCTGTGAATTTTGCTGTGAAAAACAAGAGCAGGCATTTGACACAAGTAAAGATACCACTTGGGAGGCATCTTATTAAGATGTCATGACTTTGATCCCTAACTCTGCTCCTGATTCCAGTTTCTTGCAAATGAACATTCCAGGAGATAGCAGATATTGGTTCAGGTGATTGGGTGCCTCCCACACGTGAGAGACTTGAATGATATTCCAGGCTCCTACCTTCAGCCTGGCCAAGTTCCATTAACTGAGAGCATTTTGAGAAGTGAATCATTAGATAAAAAATGCCTCTCTGATTCTGTCATTCTTTCTCTGCCTTTCAACTGGAATGAAAGTGAGTAAAATTGAAAATCTTTGAAAAAAATATTTTCAAAAAGCTCATGGAAATGGAATTAAAAGATCAGCTTATTTGGGTACAAATTTTTTTTGAAATATGTGCACAGTATTTTCATAATTATTTCCGTGAACTTTTTGCATATCCCCTCATGTTTTCTGTTATTTCTTGAGTAGTCAATATCTAATAATTCTCAAATATATATCACTTACGGTAGTAGTCTTGTGTAAGACTTATTTATAATTGTTGTTATAAATAATATAACCAAAATGGCACTAAACAATGATCCCATTGGCTGTTTTATCCAAATAATCTTCAAAAGTAGACTGAATTTTAAATTTTTTTTCTTTTTTTTTCTTTATAATGCTTTTATTTAAAGAATATAAATTTCCAAAATACAGCTTATAGATTACAATGGCTTCCCCCCCATAACTTCCCCCCCACCCGCAACCCTCCCCTTTCCCGCTCCCTCTCCCCTTGCTTTACATCAAGATTCATTTTCAATTCTCTTTATATACAGAAGATCAATTTAGTATATATTAAGTAAAGATTTCAACAGTTTGCCCTCACATAGCAACACAAAGTGAAAAATACTGTTGGAGTACTAGTTATAGTATTAATTCACAATGTATAGCACATTAAGGACAGAGATCCTACATGATATATTTTTTTAAAAAATTGATTAATTTTCTAGGCAATTTCCAATTTCACACCAAGATTTTTTTTTCATTTTTAATTATCTATATACAGAAGATAGATTCAGTATATACTAAGTAAAGATTTCATCAGTTTGCACCCACACAGAAACATAAAGTGTAAAATACTGTTTCAGTGCTAGTTATAGCATTACAAATAGACATAGAATACTAAATATACATGCAATGGCTTACCAAATCTTTTGAGTATCATAGCTTATTTCTAGTAATATGGAGAGAAGTGACATTTAAGGAGTTATTTTAATAGAAAATACAATACCATTTAGAATTGTAATAGAAAAAAAGAAATATATGGTACTGAGATGAAGTGAACAAAATATATATTGTTAAAAATTACTGAGATATTGATTTATTGATTGATTGATTTGGAAGATATGCATCAATTTTTTTAAAACCAGTGATTGCTGGTGAAAATGGGATGGGATAGTGAAAAGACAGAGAATTTTATTTTACTCTCTCTATATCTACATTGGTGAAATTACTTGTTTCCTGATTATTGACAAATAAAAATAGATTGTTTAACTTAAAAAGTTAAGGACAACACATCACACATAGCAATTACTACAAACTTATAGAAAGCAGCAATCATTGTGCCAGGAAGTGAAAAAGTTCTGATATCCTTAAAGTATAGATTTGAAAGTGGAATCCCATTAGGAGGTGGGCACTAGTCTCTTAGTCTAGTCTTACCTAGTCTCTTAGTCTATTTTGTAGGTGATAGATAAGTGCATTCAACCTGATAAAGGGGTGGGATATAACACACATTTACAGTTTCAAGCTAGGTAATCCAAATAATTACTCCAAGCTGTTAGAGATCATGAACCTAAGAGTAGAGGAGAAAAGGGAGTTACAAAAAAGAGGCAAGAAGGCTATTGAAATTGTCCAGGTAAAAAATGATTAGGATCTTGAAAAACAATTCAGTGTTGCTTGTGTTGAATTTTTAATGACCAAGGATAATCAATCTCAATCTGTTGAATAGGTTGTCGGATGGACACAAGGCAATGTTCAGAACTAGAAATTTTTTTTCTAGTTAATCTTAAATCTTAAGCATGTTTCAGCCTATACCTAATAATTGAAGTCCTTTCTATAGTAAAAGCAGCCTACCTGGGAGAGCATTGAAGAGAGAAGAAAAGTAAAATCAGACAAGAACCATTGGAAGTACAAATTAATTGTGTTGGTCTGAGGAAATGATGGCCCAATTAATAGAACTGTGAGAGATCAAAGAGGAAGAAAACTAGGGAATGGGAGTGTTACACATGTAAGAGTGAGTCAACAGAGTGCACAGCAACATTCCAGAAATAATTAATAATGACAAAGAATGCAAGAATATAATTTATATATTTATATTTATATTTTGAGTTGAAAGACAGATAGAGACAGACAGATAGAGATCTTCTATCCACAAATTCATTACTCAGATGACCCTCAAAAACAGCTGGGCCAGGCCGAAGTCAGGAGACAGGAAACCAATAAGAACACCACATGCTGCTTTTGACTTTCCTGGAGTCAGAAGCAGAAGTACCGAGACTTGAACCAGAAACTACCATATGGGATGCAGGCATCCGAAGACACGACTTAAGCTGCTATGCCAAATGCTCACATCAGGGTGTAAAAACTTTTGTTAAACAGAATATTAGTTACATGTCATGATTTTTTAATTTTTGTGCCTATGATCTAAATTGAATCATTTAATTACTGACTAAAATCTTGGCAATTTCCTCAGTAAATTTCCATGAGAAATCTACATGTTTAACAAAACCAATGGCTAGAGGGAACATCAGTTGCCAAATGACTGTACATCCTCCATTTGCTTTCCTACCTGTCCTGTGATTTCTCTCTAAATATATTCAGGTATGCGTTCACAGGGATTTTCTACCTAGTTTAACCAAAAGGTAAAATCTCCTGGAGGAGGGTGTTTAGAATTAACAAGACCAACAAATTAAATTTAATTAGGTCGACCAGCAAGAGATAATTAGCATAATTAATTTCGATTTTCAAGTGTCCCGAAGGAAGGCAGTATTCCTATATTTCTGAAAAGGATTTTAGTGAGGGAAAGAAGAAAAGAATTAAAAGGAATAGAACTTGCTTTAGTAAAGTGATAAAAAGTTGTTTGACATGATACTTTTTTGTATGAGATTATTTTTTAATGTGTAAATGACTATGACATTTGCGGGAATGAATTCAGAGAAATTTTTCTCCCCTGTTGTCTTCCTTCTTAGTATGATTGTGGCATTCATTTTCTATTTAAGAAATACATGAGAATTTTAATTTTGATTTAAATATGTAATCTCTTTAGATTATAGAAAATAAAACTTGGAATATATTTAATCGAATAAAGATCTTTAGTTCACAGTATTTGAGTTAATTTTCAAAAGCATTCAGCTTATTTTGACCCAGAAGCTGGAATGAGGACGGTGACACTCAGTACTATGTAGCTGTATCAACTGCCACTTTTCCCCACATATTGTCATTATTAATCCACGTTATAAATATAATCAGTATGATTTCTCTGGTAGAAAATATTGGTGCTTCAGAAAATCAAGTGTCTTAGACCAGATAAAAGTAGCAGTTTATGCTCTACTCTGAGTTAATATTGAAAGGATGTAAGCTAACTATAATATTTTTATAAACACATTTATTTTTTAAAAAGACACAAAAATACAATAAAATACAAATCATTAAATAATTTAAAGTATACCCCCAAACATTGTTGATCCAAGTCAGGAAATAGATCATTGCTAGCCTAAGAACATTTTCATGAGCCTATGCTGTTTATTCTGGACATAATACTTACCTTAATTTCTATGGCACTGTCTTTTATTGATCACCATATGTGTTCTCTAGAAAATATAGCTCAGATTTTCCTCTTTTTAAACTTTAAGTAAAAATTCCAACTAAATGTGTTGTTTATACTTGCTTCATATTATTCTTATACTTGCTGCTTCTTTTTGTTCTTAGGGCAATATTAGGTTTGTGAGATTAAAACACATCTTTGAGAGTACAGTACAAATAAGGTTTTGAGAATAGTTGTCAGCGTAATTCATTTTTCCACAAATGCAATATCCAGGTGCCAGCTGTGCTCATGCTGTGAAAGCATCACTGTAGACGGAGGTAGGAAACAAGTATATGCTTACACGCGCACACACACATATTTACAGCAGTGTCCAAACAGCTCTTCTTGACTCCAAGCTCTTCTCTTGCCACCATATCTGAATCAGGACCCCAGCTCTGACTCCAGGGCCTCCCTCAGGCTGTATCATCCATTGGCAGTGGCTGTCGCACACTGGAGAATATATTAAGTCTTCATGTTATTCAGGCAGTACAATCTGCAGAAAAATTAAAATTGATTGAGTCTAATAGTGTCATGTTGGTATTAGAATGAAAAGTGAAGCCCATGCTATGATCTGCAGTGCTCAGCTTAATTAGGACCCAATTTAATCATCCTTCCTACCTCCTCTCTGTTACTGTCTGCTCTCTGTTCCAGTCACTGGACACTGAAACTGCCCCTATCTCAGTATCTTTGCGCTTGTCTTCTCTCCTTGGAATCTACTTCCTCTGCCACCCTCCGTAGCTTCATTCATATGTCTGCTAAACGTCAATCTATTTTGTGGTTCTTTCTTGATTAAGCTACACAAAATAGACACTGCCCTGCACCAATTTCATTTTTTTCTAGGCCTACCCCTATGTCTTCTTTGTTTGAATAAATAAGCATATTATATATATATATATGTATATATATACATATATATATGATGCCATCAATTTTGTCTATTTAATGTATCATACCAAAAATTTATTTGTCAGGAAGAAGAAATAAGGAGGAATAAAATTTCACTTTCCATGAATGCAATAGTACATGTTAGTAAGTAATAGCAAAGGCAATGACAGAATATTTTGAGAGGAAATAATAGAGAATCTGCTGTCAGGCTGATTTGGCAGAAAAGGCCTTTCAAAAGAAATTTAAAATGAATGTTAAAATATGAGAAATATCCAATTACGTGAAGAGGAGTCATAAAGATTTCCAGGCAGAAGGATAGGATGTACAAAATCCCTGAGATGAGGAAACGCATGGCATGTGTCAGGACCTGAGAGACTTTAAAGTATGTAATCATTAGGGGGATGGCCTGGCCTGAGAAGACTTTGGAAAGCCAGGGAGGTACTGGAATATCGAGTGTTTGCCTAGTGGGTCATGGACAGGGCATGGATGTTACTTTTAAGTGGGAAAAGAAGTCATTGAATGGCTTTATAAAAAAAGTCACGAAGCACTCATCTTGATTGTCCTGTGGAAGATGAGAGGGAAAGGGGAATTAGAGAGGAGACCAGTTAGGAGACTCTTATGGTCCTCCATATGGAAAGTGATGGTATTGTGCATTGGAAATGAAGAGTAGAGATGGGTAATACACATTTTGTGATGTTGAATGAAAATTACTTGGATTGGGTTGATCAGATATAGGGTAAGGGTGGTGGGGGGGCGTGTAGGAAAACTGTCTCAGGACTGGCATGTATGGGTGGTAGATATTGAGGTATTTCATATTTACAAAACTTTGTGGAAAAAAAGGTATTGTGAAGCTGTATGAGGGGAAAGGGAAAAAATAAAAGTTCAGCTTAGTTGTATCAGGCATGAAATATCTAAGAGACAGCCTAGTGAAATTTGGAAAAAGCAGTTCATGTGCAAATATAGAGCTTGGAAAAGAGGTTTCTTCTGTTGTCTGCCTTGTCTAAACAATTTATTTTCTAAATATGATATAATATAATATAGCATAACATAAATATCTATATTTTTCTAGCCCGTTCTAAAAATTTGCCATGTGTTGATTATAGTGTTGAAGAATAAGACATTGAATGTAGACTATTTACAAAACACTGTGATAGATGCCTTATATTTTTCTTCTCAACAATGATATACATTTAATTAATTACATTTCACCCACAGGAAAACTGGAATTTAAAGAGGCAAATTAAATTGCCTCAACAGCAATCAGCTTAAAAGGTACAGAATCAAGGTTCAAGCTCAGGTTCTTGTAATTAAACCTATATTCTTCCTATGCCTACTAAAATGTAAACACACATTTTCTTTTCTTTCTAAATGAGAGCTAATAAATAAGAGCAAATTATTTCCAGAATAGAGGTGAATGCAGTGATGTTGCTATAAAAGCATGCCTACTCACAGTAGCCTCTGCTCTCCGTAGAAGCTCTGTCTACTCCCGTGCTAAGCCTACAGATATTTTATCAAAGATGCTGGCACAATGGCAGTATGAACTAAGCATTTTTTATTGACTTCAAAATTTGAGTTTGTCTAATTTCAAAAAGTCTGTAAGAGGGGAGCTTGGTAATGGAGATGAAGAAGAGCTATATGTTGATAGCTATGAGTTATTTCCAAAAATGAACTTGGTATTGGGGGGCAGTAATTTATTCCTTAAAGTGAGAATTAAGCACCTGATTAAAATTCCGGTTCTGTGTATCCTTAGAACACCTGGAGAGCTGGTATTTGCTGTTCTTGCTATTTTTAACAAGGGGCAGAGGCCATGAAAAACATTATTTCTTAAGAGGATTTTTCCAAAATGTGATCATACACTCTTTTTAATAGCCTGATAAGTTCTAGTCTACAAGCTTACATAATTCCATCTCATTTGGAGTGAAGTGATTTTCATTCTATCTTTCTCAGAATTTTGGAGAAAACAGAATTGTTTTTAAAAAGCAGTATCGTTTCATGTTCCTGCTGCCACATGAAAACCGTTCTATTATCATCCTGAAAATATTACAACAAAATATAAACATTCTCTGCTGTATTTTATACTTTGTATAACATAAACAGTTCATTCTATTACATTTGTGGGTGTAACTCTGCACTTTCATATTTCAGTCAGAATCTAGAGTAGGAACAGCAATAATATTAAAAACATCTCAAGTACTGAAATTATTGATTTGAATATTTGGAAATAAAATGAAATTCTTTTATTATTTCAAAATGCTGCATTAGAAGTTTTTTTTTTTTTCTAGGAGCAGAGAGATAGAGAAAAGGGAGATAGGTAAGGAAAGGTATCTTCCATCTGCTGATTGATTGACTCCCTAAATGCCCTTAACATCCAGGGATCCATGCAACTGAAGCCAGGAGCCTCAGTCTTAACCTGGGGATCCCATGTGTATGGCAGAGACCCATGACTACAGCCATCACCTATGCCTCTGAGGGTGCACATAGGGAGGAAGCTAGAATCAGAGGCAACGATGGGACGTCAGCCTAAGTATGCTGAGATGGGATGCAGACATCCCAAGCTGCATCTGAACCTCTGAATCAACACCAAAAGATAATTTAAAAATATTAAAATTTTAGAATTAAAAATCACATTGTATTAAATGGCTTCATTTTACTCTGAAAGGAGACAAATAAGATGGAGGAAGATGAAGAGAAAGGATAGCATTTATTGAGAGATTAATGTAAGTCTGTTACGGGGCAGGTCAAGCTACCACCTGATACACCCACATCCCATACTGAACCTCTTATTTGAGTCCCAGCACCTCCACGTTTGATCCAGCTTCCTGCTAATGCAATTGGGAAGCAGCAAATAATGGCTCAAGCGCTTAGGCCCCTGTCACCCACATAGGGCACCCAGATGGACTCCTGGCTTCAGTCTGGTTCAGTCCTGGCTGTTACCAGGACTTGGGGAATGAACTAACAGATAAAACACCTCTCTCTCTCCCTCCGTGTGTGTGTGTGTGTGTGTGTGTGTGTGTGTGTGTGTGTCCCTCTTTGTGCTTTTCAAGTAGTCTCGATAAATAAATAAGCCTTAAAAGGTATCATTTAAGAGATAACATGCATGGTTCTCAACACTCTGCAATTTAGAAATCATGGGATTGTTTAAAGCTTATTAATTAGCTCAAGCTGACACAATTTGCAAAGAAAAAGGTTGTACAAGTTTCACAATATAATTTTGAAAGAAACTATTTTAATCAGACTCATGAATCATTGAGAATGACTTGATACTACAAGTTGTTTTCAGTATATTCAGAAAGCTGTGGAAATTTCTAAATTTGTAAATGGTTTTGAAGAAAATAAAGATGATAAAAAATTAGCACCAATGTCATTTGCCAAATAAACGTGAAGTCAGCTATTCCTACCCTGATTCATTATACACAGGCATTTCAAATTGACTAAAATGTTATTTCCCAATGAATGCTATATGGCTACATCACCATTTGTTTATCCACTGATGTCTATAGGCTGTATTATTATTACGAAGGCATCATTTTGGGTTGTATTTGTATAGCATTCATTTTTTTATAGTTTTATTTATGACTTCTCTGTATTCATTTGTTTGAAACATTTCCTTACAATAAAAGGTTTTGCCATTTCTTTTTGTAGTTTGGTCTGACAGACCCATCTATGAAGTGGTTGGTGTCTTGGGCCAGGTTCTTCTTTACGTGAATGTCTGGGGCACGCGATTTTTTATTGAAAGAATGCTCTGGGAAGAAAAGTCAAAAGAGGTGAGAAAAACAGGTTGGAGCTCAGGCAACGAAATATCCAAGGATGTATTTCATGTCTACTTTTAGATTGACCAAATGAGAAGCCCTGGATGACAGAGTTGTCCAAACTCCAGACAAAAACAGTTTCTTGTACTTCATACCAGCAATTCATAATTTATAGGCCACTTCTGGGTGAAGGGTATATGGTTCCATGCCTTTTTTGATGAAGAGTTTCCATTGGACAAGAACAGTTCTCCAGAGAACAGTGGAGGTGTGAGCTATGGCATGCTCATATGCATAGCAAGAGGGTTACAGGCGCACTGACAATGAGGAGTTACAATAGAGAACCAACAACAACCATTATAGTCTACTGGTTACACTGCTCAAACAACTTTCTGTCTCATATTAGTTCATTTTTTCTATGTACTGTTTCCCTAGGATTCTCCATGTACAATGTCTGGGGGATATTGATCTGCAGTGATAGTGAGGCTATTTATCTTTTTTTAAGATTTATTTTATTTATTTGAAAGACAGAGTTATAGAGAGAGGTAGAGACAGAGAGAGAGGTCTTCCCTCTGCTGGTTCACTCCTTGGATGGCCGCAACTGCAGGAGCTGTGCCAATCCGAAGCCAGTAACCAGGAGCTTCTTCCGGGTCCCCAACATGGGTGCAGGGGCCCAAGGCCTTGGGTCATCTTCCACTGCTATCCCAGGCCTTGCAGAGAGCTGGATAAGAAGAGGGGCAGAAGAGACTAGAACTGGTCCCCATATGGGATGCTGGTGCTTCAGGCCAGGCCTTTAACCCACTGCGCCATAGCACCAGCCCCAAAGCTATTTATCTTCTACCTACTTTATTCACCTAATCTTATCAACCACCCACCAGGGAATTTTTTGGTGTTCTTATGGCATGGTACCCTAAAGAGTATTCAAAGTTGATTGTCATTTCTGTTTCTTCCAATGTCATTTCAAATAATTTATTATTCATCTTCTACCAACTTTCTACCTACTTTTCTAGATTCCCATCCCTTCAAGCTTGTCTGGTAGGTGTATTACACCTTAATTTCAGGGTTGATTGAATTTCCAAGTACCATGTCTGTTCAATCCATTGCTCTTTTCCTTCTTTATTTAAAGATAAAACTGTTAAGCAAAGTAATTCCACACATTACCATTTAAACATTCTGTTTTTATTCCTGCCCCTTTATGTAATAAATTATCTTTCATGATAGGTCAATGTATCTTGTCAGTATGGTAGCTATTTTCTTTGCCTGCTAGCGAACTGTCACAAGGAGCCCAAGGTGAAGAGAAGGCTTTAAATTTATTTTGGCTATTGCCAAGCCCACTGGTGCAAGCAGTACCTCTCTGATAACAAAATCATTTAGAAACACAGAGGAATTAAAAGTTTTCTAAGTCCTTTACTAGAATTTCCTTTTCTGAATATAAATAATGTGCATGATAGGAAATAGATCTATATAATCAGGAGATTTTTCTGGGTCTCTCTTGTGAGTGTGGGGGCCCAAGGGCTTGGGCCACCCTCTGTTGCTTTCCCAGATGCATTACCAGGGAGCTGACTTGGAAATGGAGCAGCCGGGACTCAAATCGGTGCCCACATGGGATGCTGGCACTGCAGGACAGGGCTTTAACCTAGTGCTTCACAGTGCCGGCTCCTTATTAATCTTTTCTATAAGTCAATATTTTTCCTTTTTAAGTAAAAAAAATTCTTTTTTATTTTCTTTTCTTTTATATTACTTAAGCTTCAATCTTCCCATGAACAGCAAGCTTCTTATGACTAAGTGCAATTTTTAAAAATTCAAGCCCCTTCTCTGACAAATACCATTATTACAATAAATTTTACTTTATGAAAGACACACTTTTTACTGAATTGATTGGTTTACATTAACTTTGATATATTTTTCTTTATTATTATTATTTAGGAGATCTTAAAGAAATTCCTTTAATAATAGAGACTGTGCATATGGGTCTAATTGAAAATGTCACATAGTAAAGCCATTTAGAGTACAGACTCCTGAGCCTGAGCAATGGCACGAGTCCTAATCTTGCCTGCACATTTTGACAAGTTGCTTGATCATTTTCAACATGATTTTCCTTTATGTGGAATGACAAAGAATTATTTTAACTACTTCCCAGAGTTGTTCTAAGGATGAGAGGAACTAATATATTTAAGGTTCTCAGAATATTACTTACAGCATAGTAAGCAGTATACATCTTTTATTAAAAATACAGTTGATCAAATCAATTAATTGGCTTTTACAGATTCAAAACATATTTTTAAAATGTAATCCACATATAATACATTTTACCTGTTTAAATTTAATCACAAGCAGCTGACTCACCAGGAATGTTCCGGTTGGACATACTACTTATTTTTCAATGCAGATTTTTATTTTCTGGATTCAGATGAAGATAGCATTGCTGCATATGTACCAGTAGGTGTCTAGTAGTTTGATATTCTTTTTCCTTAATTTATTATAGCTGTGAAAAATTTCATAAAACTTTGAGAAACACTATTCCTTCTCGTTTTATGTGTTATGCTCCTGTAATGGGATCAAAACAAACAGTCCATTCCAAGAAATAAATAAATAAATGGTGCAATTCAATATTCACACAGCTGTGTAACCATCACCACCATGATGATTACAAAACTTTCATCATGCAAAATAAGAGTCTCCCACCTAGCAGTAGTCACTCTGTATTTCACCTTCCCCAGTCCTGTTTAACCACTTACCTGCTGTATTTCTCTATAGACCTGACCATGAAATTTTCATGTAAATGGAATAACAAAATATGTAGTTGAGTATGACTACTTTATTTCACTTAATAGAGTATTTCAAGAATCATCCATATTTTAGAATTTAATACTACTTTGTTCTTTTTATGGCTGAATTATTTTCTATTATAAGGATATGTTTAAATTAGTTTATATATTAATCAGTTAATGAACATTTATATTTTCTATTTCATAACTAATGTGAATGGTGCTGCTATGACCATCAATGTAAAAGTTTTTGTTTGAACACTTATTCTGTTGCATATATATATATATATAGACATGGAATTTCAACATGAGTTTATGATCAATGGTCAGTTTCTGTAAAATGCAAATGCAGGGGCCGGCATTGTTCTGCAGCAGGTTAGGCTGCCATTTGCAACGCTGGTATCCAATATGGGCACCAGTTCGAGTCCTGGTTGCTCCACTTCTGATCCACTTCCTTGCTAATGAGCCTGAGAAAGCAGCAGAAGATGGCTCAAGTCCATGGGCTCCCCCAATCCATTTGGGAGACCTGGTTGGAATTTCCAGCTCCTGACTCCAAATTGGCCCAGCTCCAGCTGTTGTGGCCATCTGTGGAGTGAACCAGTGGATTGTAGATCTCTCTTCCTCTCTCTCTCTCTCGCTCTGTAACTCTGCCTTTTAAATAAATAACTAAATAAATCTTTTAAAAATGTAATCCTGTCTTTTGCTATGAATTCTCTTAAACACAGATAAACTTGAAAATTAATAACACCTCAACGCTATTCCATAATTAATAATATTAAGAATAGGATAAATCCACACATAGACATTGACATTTTAAGTAATGTATGGGGCTGGCGCTGTGGCATAGGGGTAAAGTTGCCAGCTGCAGTACCAGCATCCCACATAGGTGCCGGTTTGAGTCCCAACTGCATCACTTCCAATCCAGCTCTCTGCTGTGGTCTAGGAAAGCAACAGAAGATGGCCCAAGTCCTTGGGCCCCTGCACCCAAGTGGGAGACCCAAAAGAAGCTCCTGGCTTTGGATAGGCACAGCTCCGGCCATTTCGGCCCATTGGCAAGTGAACCAGCGGATGGAAGGCCTCTCTTCCCGCCTCCCCTTCTCTTGCTGTGTAACTTTGACTTTCACATAAACAAATAAATCATTTTTTAAAAAAGAAATATATATATATATATATATTTACTTGTTGGAAATGTGGGGGAGGAGAAGAAAGAAGGACAGACCCACAGACACAGAGATGGAGAAAGAGAAAGAGGGAGAGATTTTCCACCTGATGATTCACTCCCCAAATGCCCACAATAACTCACTGTAGCCAGTCCAAAGCCTAGAGTCAGGTATTCAATCTAAGTCTCCTACACGGAGACCCAGTTCATACAGGAACTATCCACCTGCTGCCTCACAAGTTGTGCATCAACAGGAAGCTAGAATTGGAAAGCAGAGGTGGAAATTGGACCCACACACTCTGATACGAGACAGAGGAGCCCCAAGTGGTGTCTTAAGCACAGCACTAAATGTATACCCCTCAACCGCTCTTTCACATGGATGCTGAGAATACACAAAGGTGAAAAATACTCAAAAATTCAAGTAGTCAGAACTGGATATACATTTACAGAAATATGGAATTCTATCTTATGTCATACCACATGCAAAAATCACCTAAAAATGTAATAAAGGCTAAATTAAGATCTTCTAACCAGATTAGAAGAAAACAGTGGAAAACACCCTGACATGGGTTTATGTAATGGTTCTTTCATTAAGGCATTAAAAGCACAAGTAAATAAAGAAAAAAATAGATGAGAAAGATTGTATCAAACTAAAAATCTATGCAGCACAGGAAACAGTGATTGCAGTGAAAAGGCAATGTATGGACCAGGAGAAAATATTTGCAGATTTTATATCTCATACAAAGTTAATATCATGTAGGATCTCTGTCCTTAATGTGCTGTACATTGTGAATTAATACTATAACTAGCACTCCAACAGTATTATCATTTTGTGTCTCTATGCGAGGGCAAACCGTTGAAATCTTTACGTAATATGTACTAAATTGATCTTCTGTGTATAAAGAGAATTGAAAATGAATCTTGATGTGGGCGGAGGGGGGGAGGGAGCGGGAGAGGGGAGGGGAGGGGGAGGGAGGGAGGTTGTGGGAGGGGGAGCCATTGTGATCCATAAGCTGTTCTTTGGAAATTTATATTCTTTAAATAAAAGCTTTATATAAAAAAAATAAATAAAAATAAAAAAACAAAAAAAAACAAAGTTAATATCGAACATATATATATATAGTGAATTCATACAACTCAGTAGCAAAAAAAAAAAAAAAACTTCGAATAACTCAATTTAAAATGTGCAAAAACCTGAAGACATTTCTTTGGAGAAAATATACAAGTTGCCAAAATGCACAAGAAAAGATACTCAATGTCAATAATTATCAGGAAAATGCAAATCAAAACTGGAATTAGATATTACCTCATTACTGTTAAAATGGCTGTTATCAAAAATACAAGAGATAACAAATGTTGATGAGTATCATTGTACACTGTTGATAGAAATATAAATTGGTATACCCATTATGGAAAACAGAAGTTCTTCAAAAACTTAAAAATAGAATGCCATATGATATTGCAATCCTACTTTTGGGTACGTATGCCATGGAAATAAATCTGAATCTCGAAGAAATATATGCATTCTCACCTTCATTGTGGTGTTATTTACAATGATCAAATGTAAATTACCTGAATATTTGTCAATTGACGGAATACCATCTTAAAAGGAAAGAAACCCTTCCAGTGGCAAAATCATAGAGAAAACTGTAGCACATATGTTAAGTAAGTCAGTTAGAAGAAAAATACTGCTGATCTCACTTGTAGGTGGAATCTAAAGAGGTTACACCTGTAGTACAGAGTCAAATAATGGAATCCACCAGCAGAGAGAAGGAGAAAATAGGGAGATGTAGGAGAAAGAGTACAAAGTTTCCATTATGTGTAATGAATGAGTGCTGGGGATGTCGTGTACAGCATGGTAATCACAGGTGATAGTGAACTGTATACGTGAAATTTGTTGGGTGTAGAGTCACAACTGTTTTCACTGTAAGAGGAAGGAAGGAAGGGAGGAAGGGAGGAAGGGAGGGAGGGAGGGAGGAAGGAAGGAAAAGGGAGGGAGGGAGGGAGGGAAGGAAGGAAGGAAGGAAGGAAGGAAGGAAGGAAGGAAGGAAGGAAGGAAGGAAGGAAGGAAGGAAGAGGGAAGAGAGAGGGAGGAAGGGAAGAAGGAAGGAAGGAAGGAAGGAAGAGGGAGGGAGGGAGGGAGGGAAGGAAGGAAGGAAGAGAGAGAGGGAGGGAGGAAGGGAGGAAGGAAGGGAGGAAATTGTCACTACAGGAGCTTCATGGTGATTATTTTACAATGTATACATATATTAAAACATCAAATTGTACCCCACAAATATATATGCAGATCCAGTTTGTCATTTACAATTCAGTGAAACTGAAAAAATTAAAACCAGTTAAGTCTTCTAATTCATACACTGACTTCATAGTTTTCATGTCTTCTTTAATTTTTTGACCATATTCTAGCATTTAGCATATAAATAATGTACTTTTAAATTTTTTCTGGTGAGTTTATTTTATGTTATTTTTTACAGATTTATTTCATCTTAATAGTATTGCTAGTGCAACTAAAATCTACTGTTGTACTCATCTCTTGAATATTTCATTGTTGTTAATGTATTTGCAATTTCTAGTTGGTTCTGTTTTAGAATAACATCTCTCTGTTGATATTTTCTATTCATGAGACATTGTCATCTTAACTTCTTTAATCTCTTTAGACATGGTGTCTTTTAGTTCTTTGAATCTATATTTAATGGTTGCTTTGAACTCTTTGTGAACTGCAGCATCTACAGCACTTCAAAAGCAGTGTCTACTGTCTGCTTTTCATCTGCGTTTGGTCATAATCTGTTTCTCTGCATGTCATTTTTTTTGAAAGTAGGACAGTTTAGATGATACAGCCATTTGTGATGCTGATTCCCCTCGCCCCCCAAGCTATATTGTAGGTTTTTTTTTTTTTTTAATGGCTCAGTGATGGCTAAACTACCCTGGTGAAGCCCTTTTCCCACAAACTGTGACCATTTGACCTTTGTTGTCCTTACTCAGATGTTTTTCTTCTTATTTTTTAACCTGGCAACCTAGGAGTTGCCCCTGTATCCACATAAGTCATTTATTACTCAGAGGTTGGGATCATGCCTCCTTAGCCAGTAGGATTTTAAATCTTTGTGACTTGGAGGCTGTTTTCATAGTTAAAGGAGTTTGTTTTTGTCACATGTTTGCCAAGTGTGCATAGCTTAGAATTCTCCCTCTCCATCCACTCACGAGAGGGCACAGCCTTGCCCATCAACACATCTTCCAGGGTGCAAGAGATGCATGTGATTTTATTTTTTAAGTGTGATTTATTGAATTGCCCCATGTCAGAGTAGTTGGTTAGAGGTGTGCTTAATTCCCTAGTGACATAGACACTTCTTCCCTTCTTTGCTTGATCCCTACATGGCTAAGGACTGTTATCAAGTATTCTCTACATTCTGGCCTGATTGATCCAGAGTACATGCAGTTTAGAGCTTACAAAATTGCCTCCTCAAACCTCAGAGCTGGCAATAAATACCGAAGGACACTTCTTGGCTCACTCATTCCCGGATTCTCTGTTAAAAATCTGTTGCACAGCAGTTTCGTTTATTACTACTTGCATCACGGGGTTATGAGCATGTCTTCTTAATTGCTCTCCACCAAGGCTCCCATTGTTTTTTAGAATGGAATTCTCTGTTCTCCAATTCCAAGTAAAGTCATTTCTCTCAGGCAAAGCTGTGGTGATTCTCATCCTTTAGAACTGCTATTCAGCTTGCCTCTTGTGGGAATTCAGCTCCACTTCACAAGAGTTGGGCACAGGGGACATGGCCTTCTTCTCCTGGGTGACACTTGTGCTTTGAGTGGGTGATGGGGGGGGAGGGGAATCCCTGTTTTCTCTCCTATCTCTCCTTGCATGGAACTTGTATTGTATAAGCAATTTGGAGAAATGGTATAAGTTATTTTTGGCCTTTCCCATCTGGAATAAACTTCAGCCCTATGAGGTAAGGCAAGTGGAATTAAATTTACATAGCTGAGAGTGGGAAGAGAAATTCTTGGATCGTGATTTTTTTTTCTCCAGACCAATTTTGGAATCAAAGCCCAACCTGGAATCTCAGAGGGACAGTAAGTCCCCGCCTTCTTGGTTTCACTGTCCTATATTATAACTCTCTTAGAATATTTTTCATAAGATTCAGCCTGTAATGGGCAGGTGGGAGAGGTGGGTGGAGAATGATGGTGGGATGTGGCTCAAATACCAGAATTACTATTCTTATCAAATTTAGAAGATTTTATTGAATGGAAGTTTGTTACTTTGCTGTATGCACTTAAGAAAATTTCCAATGATTTTAAATGAAGTTTTCATAATTTTTCTAGAGAAATGGGTATTTGCTAGGGAGAGTGTCTGTGGCATTCCTCTACTCTGGAAGCTGCCTCTATTCATCAGTTTTAAAAAACTCGAAGGAAGCTCAGCAATTTAGATTATTTTCATTTGTAAATGAAAGAATTGATCCCAAAGTAACTTGGCCAGGGCTCCAGAATTAACTGAAGTCATAGGCAGAACTAAGTAACTCAATTTGAGAATGGCTTGTCCAAAATACTCCCCACATTCCGGTTCAATGCAAATAATGGAATCTTACTTGATTCTCAAAAAATTCTCTCATTTGGCCAGTGGTTGTTTGTTCAGTCTCTTGTATCTTTTTGATATGTTTCCATTAGTCTTAAACTGTCTCTTTAATTTCCAGCACAAATAAAAGGTATTTGCTTTCCATGCCTCATTGGTAGAATGGGGCATTTTTCATAGGTGTCCTGATTCATCTCTGACAAAGTTTTAAGGTGAAGAAATAAAATCTCCAAATGGTGAGACTGCTAATGGATTTTTTCCCACTCATTCTTATAAAAATATTTTTATAAAATAATTTCCTATCACCTCTGTAAATTTGCCTGAGTCAATATGGACTCAGATAGTTTTCTGAGTCTGAATACAGATTATTTTCCCATTTCTCTTAGACTTGCTATTATATCTCTAAACCAATTTCTTGCTATAATAACCCATTTGCTTTTACCTCTTCTCTAATATCAGCTTAAAACATGTAACAATGTGAACTACCTTCTTCAAGGACTACGATATAAAATTGAGGAAATGAAAGTTTGAAGCTAAATTTATTTTAAAGATTTTATTTGTTTATTTGATAGGTGGAGTTACAGACCTTGAGAGGGAGAGACAAAGAGAGAGGTCTTCCATTCACTTATTCACTCCCCAAATGGCTACAACAGCCAGAGCTCAACCAATCTGAAACCAGGAGCCAGGAGCTTCTGTTGAGTCTCCCATGTGGGTGCAGGCGCCCAAGCGCTTGGGCCATTTTCTATTGCTTTCCCAGGCCACAGCAGAGAGCTGGATCAGAAGAGGAGCAGCTGGGACTTGAACGGGCACCAATAGGGATCCTGGCACTGCAGTGGTGGCTTTAACTCCTATGCCACAGCACCAGCCCCCTCATTTATTGTGCTATTTACTATTACTAAAGTTATAGTCATTGAGGATTTCTTTTACAAATACAAAATCTAACAAAAATACTTTTTTAAAAAATCTTTTAATTTCTTAGGATACATAAATATCAGAGGACTTCAGGAAGTTAAGGGGATAATGTAATTAAAAGATTATTGTGTTATAAAAGAAATTTTGAAACACACTTATAGTTTTTTGACAGTATACATTTTCCATGAGTTTCTAAACTCTCCTATAGGCATTATTAAACAAATATTTTTGAAAGTGGAGAGTGGGAAAGAAAGAGACCATCATACAGTTTATTCACCAAATACCAGAAATGACTGATCCAGGTCCCTGCTAATATGCCTGGGAAGGCAGTAGAGGTTGGCTCAAGTGCTTGGGCTTCTGAATCCATGTGAGAGACACTGGAATAAGATCCTGGATCCTGGCCCAGCCCTGGGTCATTGTGGTCATTTGGAGAGTGAACCAGCGGATGGAAAACCTGTGTCTCTCTGTGCCTCTCTCTCTGTGTAACTCTGATATTCAAATAAATTACTAAGTCTTAAAACTAAGTAATTAAGTAACTAATTCTAGATCTGTGACCCTGGGAGATCACTTAGTATGTTAGATCCTTTCCTAACTAAAAAATAGGATAATAATGATGTCTGTTTTCAAGAGTTATAAAGATTATGTTACAATATAATCTGTTTGAAGTACATGCCCCACATTTGCTCATAAAATTATATATTTACTTATTTATTTTAAAGTTTATTTATTTTCAAAACCAACTACAGAGAAAGAGGGATAAACAGAGAGAGAGAGAGAGAGAGAGAGAGATCTTCCATCTGCTGATTCAGTCCTCGGGTGGATTCAACAACCAGTCCTCCAACAGACTGAAGCCCGGAGCCGGGAGTATCATCTGGGTCTCCATTTGGGTGTTGGGGACCCAAGCACTTGGGACATTTTCCTCTGCTTTCCTAGGTGCATTAGCAGCAACTGGATAGGAAATGGAGCAGCTGGGACATGAACTGGCTCCTATATGGGATGCCAGGGTCACAGCACACAGGCAGCAGCATTATAAGCTATGCCACATCAGCCCCCATTTATGTAATTATTAATAAGTCCTAATTATACACTGAGAAATGTTTCTTAATATAGCCATTCATTTTTCTTCTAACATTTATTTATAAAACCAAACTTACCTGGAATAATAATAAAAGTGGTTCTTCATCTTGTTTCAGCTCTACTTTCTTTTTCTTTTTTTGTAAAGATTTATTTACTTATTTGAGTGTCAGAGTTACACACAGAGAGAAGGAATGGCAGAGAGAGGTCTTCTATCTCCTAGTTCACGCTTCAGTTGGCCACAACAGCAGGAGCTGCGCTGATCTGAAGCCAGGAGCCAGGGGCTTCTTCTGGGTCTCCCACGCCGGTGCAGGGGTCCAAAGACATGGGCCATCTTCTACTGCTTTCCCAGGCCATAGCAGAGTCAGCTATACTTTCAAACATTGAGGTAACACAAGTTTAAAGTAAAACTCACCTAATTTTGAAGAAATGAAAAGTCACATTACAGAAACATGTAACTTTAATTGTATTTTTAAAGCTGAGCATTTTCAATTACTTCTTACTTTTGTGTATCTTTTGCAAGGCTCTTTGAGTTATATGTGCTTTCTAAAACAGTGCTCCCTTAGCTGTCAAAACTAAACTATGCAAAGTAAAGGTCAGCCTTCAACAGATAATTCCTGTTTCCATGGAAACTGACTTGGTTTAGCAAAATGCTTTAAGTGCTTATAAATAATCACCGACTCAAAAGCTTCATTGCCTTTCTTTGACAGGCATAGAGATCTAAATCTTACCAGAGTAAAGCCAATTCATAGCAATCTTAACTGAGAATTTCAAAGGTTGTAACTATATTATCTCTCGTTAAGAGGCATCTATACTTTCCAATTGGTGTGACACTTCCAAATAAAAAGTTACCATTATTTTGAATGAGAGGGCAAGTGCTGTGGTGCAGTGGGTTATCACATTTCAGAGTTCCTGCGAGCCAGTCTTTCCTTCACTTTCTACCCAGCTTCATTCTAATGCACCTGGGAGGCAGTAGGTGAAGTCTCAAACTGAGTCCCTGATGGAATTCCTGGCTCCTAGCTTCAGCCTGACCAGAATCCAGTTATGTAGGCATTTAGTGAGCGAACTTGTGGATGTAAGCATGCTCTCTCTCTTGCTCTCTCTCTCTCTGCCCCCCATCATTCTTTCAAGTAAAAAAAGAATAATTTAGAACATATCAGATATTGTCATTGAGATAATTACTTGCTTATTACAAAAGCTTTTGCACCAGTGTGTGTGAATTTTCACTTCTTCTGCTTCATGAAAGAATGAACTGAATGGTTGAACTTTACATGCTTTGAATATTTATTTTATGTACATTGTTGAGAGAATCTGTATTAGGTGTGGTAGTCCTCTATGTATTTTAGGCAATAAAATAAGAAAGTCGCATTGGCAGTGATGTCTTGTAGAACCGAGAGAACCTTTAGAAAGGGATCATTCATAATCTAGGAAATATTTGTAGGTGTGGAATTTTAGAGATCTGTGCATTTGATAAAAGAGCAATTAGCAAACAAGGTAGAACTGGATCGGGGTAACTTGCACATGAAATGTGTAATGTAAGGAACAAATTAGTTATGTCTGGATTTTCTTATTTCCATAGTGATTCTTTGGTTATTAAGCCCATATTGATAGTAAGTATCTTGGTAAAATTTATGAGTAGAAATGTCACATATCCTATTACCATTTTTCCTTTCATTTTCCTTCTCAAATCTTTTTCTACATTTCTTTTAGGGGCAGACATTGTGAAACAGTGGGTTTAGCTGCCGCTTTGATGCCAGCAACCCTATCAGTTTAAGTCATGGCCACTTTGCTTCCAATCCAGCTTCCTGCTAGTGTGTCTGGGAAGGTAGAGGATGTGCAGGTACTTGGGCATCTGCCACCCAAGTGAGAGACCAGGATGGAGTTGTCCAGACCTGACAGTCCAGTCCATTTGGGGTGGGAATTGGTGGATGGAAAATCTTACACTCACTCTCTCTCTCTTAATTCTTCTCTTTCTGTGTTTCCATCTTTCAAATAAATAAACACATAAATAAACCTTGAAAAAAAAGAACTCTGCATTAATAAATACAATTGATTAGAGAAGTTTGTGTGGATACCACAGACCATTATCTGAAAATTTTAAGTACATACCACTTGGCTTTAATATGGCATCTTAAGTAATTTTGTTTGATTTTTCCTTTTCCAAATCTTCATTCAAATACCTTTGAGTGAAACAAAATTAAAATCATTTTGAAAATATAAAATTGTATCAATGATTTTAAGAGTCTAGGAGGAATGTTTACCAGATGTAGTTAGATTGAAGCTCAAATTAGAATCATAATTATTTGCCTAAAACAGGAAATAGCTTAGAAGAAATTATGCAATGTGAGTTGATTGATGGTCTCACAAGAGATGTGATGTGTGATAGTAAGTACCCTCTAATACATGCAAGTGTAAACCCTTGAAGCAGGACAGATCGTAGATTGGAGATGAACAAAACCAGATTATGAGTTAGTATTACTAAGAGTGTAGCAGTATTTGGGAAGATAAATGGCAAGCATTTGAATTAAGGAAAGAGGACATTAAAAACAAACACAAGAACTGTTAAAGCAGATTTCTGCAACTCAATTCTTCTCTTTCCATGACCAAACCATACCTCATCCTATAAGATAAAGCTCAAAGTGAAAATTCTTGATAAATTTGAAAGAAGGATCGCTTTTTTTCATGCTTTCAAAATACTTTGTTCAAATTGCCAAAATATAATTTAGTAGACTTCTCAGAATGCAGAATGTAGAGTTGCACCCTACCACATCCAACTAGATACCCTTAGTATTTGCTATTGTACCTGTTATAAAACTCATCACAATATGTATTGGCCAAATTGAATTGTATCTCTTGATATCTGCCTCCCTTTAATCTAGTATTTCTGGTTTGCAAACAGAAATCTATAAGGATTAAAGGAATTGAATTTAATCGCACTCTAACTTTACTACGGTCCTTCAGATATAGAGTGTCTATTGCCACAGAAGTCTGTAATTTCTTTTGTGACCAAAGTCACTATAAAATAGGTTTATTTTATAAGTAGTAGCTTCAGACATTGGCAATGTGACTTTGAAAAAGTCTACTTAATCACGTTTTGAGAAGCTTTCATTAAAAACATGGTTAATTCTCATGTTCAGACACTATAATCTTCACTCAATCCTACATGCCATATTAAATGTATGCAATAAATGCAGATGTATGCAATAAATGTATGCAATAACAATGTAAATTTTGTCCTTTATAAAATAATTGTAAATGTTCTTACAGGCTTCATGCTTATTGTATTAGTATTCTTCAAATAGCTACTCATATTGAACTCAGTTTTTATCCCTCATTGTTTTACCATTTTAAGTTTTACAAGGAGGATTTATTGTATGTAATATCAACTTGGTATAAGTGATATTCATGCCATTTAGCATATTAAATTGTATAGAATACCTACAGTTTTCACTTTGGATTGTACAGCAACCTTCACTGAGCAAGAAAATGTAGGAAAGGGGATTTGTAATCTAACATTGTGTCTAAAATGATGATATCCACTTCAACTAGATGGACTTGATGCTTTTGATATCAACTACAATATAATTTGAAAAGTATAACACATCAATGTTTCTTTTGTGGAAAAAATAATCACACAAATGTGAAGTTTGGTACTGAAATTTGTAAAATATCTTGTAAATAGCCTGTATTAATCAGTCTTGTTGTCTGCAAGAAGTGTTATAGGTATACTCAGATTTACTCAAAAATAAAATGTAGATTTACTAGTTAATTTTAGAATTCATGGAAACTATTTATTATAATATTATAAATATAAAATCAGTGTTTTCTTTGCTATTTCAGCATAAATTATAAAATTAAATTAAATCTAATTGTGATATCTAAACTTCCTCTAGAAATTCTAGAATCAGTACAATATTGGACGTATTCCATTTCTGTTTGTGTCGAGAAAGTGTATAATCCAGTTAGAGCCATCCATCAAACTTTTATCACTGCAATATTGTTCAAGGTGATTATTCATGGTAGCAGTAATTTCTATTTTCTGTCTCTGCTGACAAGAAATCATCTGGAAGCCATAAAAGGAGAGAATCAACTCAGGCAATGTCAGAAACTCTTCAGTTGGTATGGCGAATAACATACAAGTGTTCCAAACTGAAATTGTTAGTTTCCAGGGAGAAAATGACAGTGAGAAAGGAAAAAAAAGACAACTGAGGCTTATTAGCATGGAAAGGAAATAAGAAGTTGTCCGTTAAAATGTCTAATGATGCTAGTAGTTGTTGAGTCATCAGATACACTAAAATCTATGAATGAAGAAGAAAGTGTTGGAGACAGGAACTAATAAATTATAACTGAACTTTAATGTCATCTAATAAACATAGGGTAATTACTGCAAATGAAATCAATAATGGATGCTAAAGCTAATCAGGGAAAATAATATAAAACAGAAAAAGTCTCAAAATATCACCCCACACATTATTTATTCACTACAAAGGGAAAAACAGTGCCTTACATTGGAAAATCCTAACAGACAGCATCATGGACAATTGATCAAAGTTAACATCATCAGTATTTAGACACATCAACATCAAATGCCTGTATGATGCAGTGTGAAGGATTCAACACAAATTTCATGACACTCCTTCAAAAGCTGCCAGACTTAACTCTAATCAAAGGACATATGCCCAAGTAAATATCTACAAAATACTTGGTTTCTAATCTTCAAGAATTGCAAGTCAAATTGGATAGGAAAAATGTAAGAAACTACTACAGATTAAAGATGACTATACAAGTATGGTAAATAAATGCATTATGTAGTCCTCGACTGATTAGTTCTTACTCAGGACAAAAAAAGTAAATGTAAACGTTGTCATTGAGATGCTTGATAACATTTGAATATAAAATGTGGTTAATACTGTAGGACTTGTATTGAGGTTAAACTTTTTTTTTTTATTTTAATTTTACTGTGGTAATGTGATTGGATATTCTATCGTCGTCCACAAAAAACGTACACTGTTTGGGCCCATGTTGTGGTACAGTGGTTTAAGCTACCACCTGAGACACCAGCATCCCATAGAAGTGCCAGTTTGACTCATGGCTGTTCTGCTTCTGAACCAGCTCCCTGATAATGTGCCTGGGAAGGCAACAGAAGATGGCCCAAATGCTGAGGGCCCCTGCCACCCATGGCAAGGCCTGGATAAGTTTCTTGCTCCTGACTTTGGACCAGCCCAGCCCTAGATGTTACAGTTGTTAGGGAGTGAACCAGCAGATGGAAGATCTCTTTTTCTGTGTCTCTTCAACTCTGTCTCTGCAACTATGTCTTTCAAGCAAATAAGTATATATACTATACATATTATATAATATGTAATATTTAATAACAAAGAGGCACAATATCCCCAACTTTTTCTCAAATCTTCAAGAAAAAATAGTCTGTGTCTTTATATAAATTATATGTAGATATTAATAGACCAAAATGATAAACTGTACCTAAATTTACTATGTGATACTTACTTAGTTTATATTAATATTGTTTTTTAGTTATAAGAAAATCACACTCTTGTAAGAAAAAAAATATATATATATATATAGTTTGAATAGACTTGTCAGGTACCAATTCATTTTAAACTGGTAATAATGTCTATATATTGCTTAGAGACATCATTAGGAAAATAAATTGTTGCCTTAAGCTAACTCATAATGAACTTTACTTAAGGACATTAGCAAAGATAACTTTCTTCATCTTAAAGTTTTCTGCAGAAAAAAACACTAGAAGCATTGGTGACTGTAGGGCCAATTACAAAATTGCAGAAGATTCTCTCATTACTCACCAAGGGAAAAACACTGAATCTTTTCCCAAGGACAAATTCAGTTATTATCCTGAATAAATCTAGATGTGTCAGGATTACTCAAGCCACAGGGCTCACATAGGTAGCCACAGATCTGGTAATATACACTGCCCCTGCAGCAACTTTCACAAACACCCTGGCAAGAACATTCCAAACCCCCAGAAGGATGCTTTGCAAATGAGTAGCTTTGCCTCTTCTCTTCTTCCTTATCATGGTTAGTGGCTATGGAGAAAACTTTCTATCTTCCTGGATCCTCCACTCCCCCTTATCATGATCAGTAGTGACTCATGAAGTTTTTCTGCACATCTGCCTACCCTCCATCATGACTCACTACCTCCACCCCCACCTTCCAACCCTCACCCAAGCCAATAACCTGAAACGACTTTGTTTTACTTCAAACCCTTTCATCCTCCCACTGAATGGAAGAACTAAAATCTTACTTTATTATGCTGTCTTTTCTTTCTGTTCTTTTTGTTTGCTTGCTTGTTCGTTTAAAGATTTATTTATTTATTTGAAAGGCAGACATAGAGATAAGGAGCGACAGAGAGAGGGAGAGTGAGAGAAAATTTTCCTTTGGGTTCACCCCCACCCCAAATGGCTGCAGCATCCAGGGCTGGACCAAGATGAAGACAGCAGCTTTATCCAGGTCACCCATGTGGGTACAGGGGACGATGCATTAGCAGGAAGCTGAAGGGTTACTGGAACAACTGGGACTCCAACCGGTGCTCAGACGGGATGACCACATTGCAGTTGGTGGCTTTACCCATTACACCACACCACAGACCCCGACTACGGTGTCCTTTGTAGAAATAAGCATATTTCCTGCCATGACTGGCTGACTCTGTGTTTTATTTGGACCAGTGTTGTAAATCTAACATTTGGTGCCAAAACCCAGGAAAGCAACTTAGAAGCAGCTGGTCCGTGGGAACTCTGCCTCTCCATTGCTCCTCCGACACACCACACTAGTCTGAATCTTGAGAAACAGGATTTCTCTTGGGACCTACTAAAAGCCCTTGCCACATTTCTGCTTTGTCTGCCTAAAAATCCCAGCACTAAGTTCCTACCTGCCTTTCCAACTCTGCTCTCTGGGTGGGATATATTGACTAAGCTAGAATGCTCCATTACCCTACAACCCTCAGACTCTCACCTACCCACTCTCCTATTACTAGCCCCCTCTCTTGAGACTCCAAACCTCTCATAACTGCTAACTATGTTTTCCAGATAGATTCAACCCCTCATCTGGGACACTCAACATCCTTTGGTTACCCTTCAGCACACGCCCTTAAAGACATCACCCAAGGACCCTTCATCATTCCTCAATCAATCTTAGCATCCCCTCAACCCACAAGCTTTACAAGGGCTTCAATGTATAATCACTTGACTGTTATCAACAGGATTACTTAAGCCAACTAACTCCTCTTAAATACCCCCATTCTTTCCTGTCAAAAATTATTTGTTCCAATATTCACATATCATAAATGAAGCTACACATCCCATAGTTATAGTTGTCCCTAAC
Organism: Sylvilagus floridanus; assembly: GCA_949820135.1. Classification (NCBI taxonomy): domain Eukaryota; kingdom Metazoa; phylum Chordata; class Mammalia; order Lagomorpha; family Leporidae; genus Sylvilagus; species Sylvilagus floridanus. Next base: position 130,749,118 of record OX463236.1, on the reverse strand, counting down.
CTACACACCCTCCCCCACACATTACTCACTTCACTGTACTTCAAAGATGATTTCTTTACCATCCTTCTAGATCCTTCCTCATATGACCTTTTCTCATTTACTTAAGCAGATCCCTCTACCAAAATTTCTCAACAGTTAATCTGTACAGTCCTGTCCCAGGGCTCCAGGGATAGCCCCCACCTCTTCGAAAAAGCCTTATCAAATAACCTTTGTTTGTAGTCTTTACAACCCAGCATGCTCCTCTGGTATGTTGACAATCTCATTCTGTGTATCTATTCCTTAAAATAATATATTTCACAGACTTTCTGACTCCTTAACTTCCTAGCACCCTGGGGATATCGAATCTCCCACAAATACTTTCATTTATATGTAGGCAGGGGTTCTACACTTGAACCCCTGTCCAAGTTTTCTGTCCCCAGTATCAAACCAGTAGTTTATTTCTCCAAACAGCTGGATAAAACTGATGGATTGGCGAACCCTTTTCTATGATCTTGCTGCATTCTCACAGTTACTACTAGAAAGCTCAAAATTGGTTCTTTCTCAGAATCTCACTACACACATTTCACATTCTATTCAGTCACCTTTTACTCACCAGAACATATTTATGACCTTGATTACTTATTTACAAGCCCTTCATGCCACCATTATTAATCATAATCATAATCAAAATCATAATAATACAATGTTGCAATCCAGAGCTGCTCTTCTCTTAATAGTCACTCTCCTTCCAACTCCAACCTCACCAACTCCAAAGATCTTCAACACAACAGTGATAAAATCCTTAATCTAATCCTAAACACCCTTCCCCAAATCTCTGATTCTCCCTTACCTAAATCTACCCCTCATTGGTTTATACATGTGGGCTTAACTAAAACTAAGGGCTCCTCATTAGCAAACACTCTCAATGTGTAGAAAAACAAATTAGTAACAAAATCAGGCACTTAGGCATTTAAGAATTTTTTTCTTCCATCCATCTAACAATGTACTTACATGAACAGGGCATCTTTTTCCTTTGCAGAACCCACTCTTTCCTCTGCCAACCCAGTAATCAGGCTAAAATTTGTATTCTTGCCCAGTGTAAATGTCGCTCCAATTAACCAATAGATTGCAGTCCTAATCACAAGCATTCACTTAACAAAAAAAGCTGTCACCCCAATACCCCTCCTAGCCAGATTAGAAATTGCCTCCAGAGTGGGCACAAAGTTAGGAGCACTTACTATACATACCATTCTCCTACTACCAGGTCCTTTCTAAACGTAGACAAGACAAAGGAGTCTGCTTATTCCTACAGGAAGAATGCTGCTTTTATGTCCATCAAACTGGGCTCATTCACGATGCCACTCAAGGACAGGACATCCAAAGTTCAGAAACAGAGGTCTGACCCTTAGAGCGGCTGGTGTTGAAAGTCCTCTTGGCTACCATGACTTGCGCCCCTTTTCACATTCCTCCTAACAATTTTTCTTCTTCTCTCTCTAGGGCCATGCCTACTTCAGTTACTAAAGTGCTTTTTATCACTCAGTGGTCAGAACCTTGCTCAAATCCATGCCAACAACATTCTCCAACTGAGGGATATCCAGTAACAGCCACTGACCAATGACCTCAGTCCTAGTACCGGGATAAAAGGGCAACTGCTGCCCTAAGGACTCCCGTTCTCAGCAGGAAGCAGCCATTCAGACTATCTTCACCCCGACCCCACCTCCCTCTTAGACCCATTTTACATAGCACCAAAAGTTTAAGATGTATGTATTAAGATGCTGTATTTGTCAGGACACAGGGCATAATCAACCACAAACCTGAGAGATACACTCTTTCAGCAGTATCTTTTACAAGCACTCACCCAGTAACATCCAAGCCCCCAGAACAGTCCATTGTAAATGAGTACCTTTTCTGCTTTGCCTCGTCATCCTCATGCCTTCTTTGGCCTGATATCATAAACCTAACAAGAAATTAAAATAAGAAAATTATCAGTCAAGCTTTCAATAAATTTTTGCATAGATTTTGTTTGGCTTTATTTAAAATGTTCATACTATTTTATTCAACTAATGATGCACTAAAGTTTGGATATTTTTTAATAACCTAGACTTAGAGTAAGGAAACATTTTAAGTCTAATAAGCCTTAATGAGAAAATAAGTCATTTTTTGTGACATCAATGGATGTGTAGTCTGAGTACGTCCAGTACTTATGCCTGATAATTAGTGTCTTTTGAAAAGTTATCTCATAGATTTCCCGGTTTTTGCTCCAGTTTGTCCATGGAGGTCTGCCACCCAACTACAAAGTCTTCTGAAGATATCATGTTAATCCTTTACTATCTGGCTACCACTGTGAATTCATGCACAAATAGTTAAGGATGCATCACGTTTGCTACCACACTGATAAGTACCATATCATTGCCAGAGTGAATAAAAGAACCTCCTAAAGTTGTTTTATGGCATTACCCACGCATACATCTCTAACTATAGTTATCTCAAATTCATGTTTGTCCTCTTGTTTATTACCAATGATTCACTCTACAAGGTCACAGATACATTTTCTCTCTAGTTCATTGATAGTTCAGTAAGTTGTGATACAAGGATAGGATTAACATTAGTATAATCCAACATTTTTCCGTTTCCACAAAGGTAAGATGCAAATTCCTTGACATCAAATAAGGCTTTTCATAAGTTACCATGACCCACTCTCTTTGCCTTTCTCAGGTCACAACCCTTCTTTCAGTAAAACAAACCAAACACATTTTCAGAGTACCCTGTGCTTCCGAACACTCAAACCTTAGACCAAGGTTAGTTCTACTGGGAATGTTTTTCCTATTACCATTTCAGTCCATGCAGCTTTCAAAGTTCAGAGGAAAAAGTTCAGAGCAAATGCCTACTTTTTTTAGAATCCCTTAGTGCCTCCAATAGGATTTATCACTCTTCATTCTGTGATTTCCCAATATGTCTTGATTATTTTCCTTGTGTGCAGTTAGCACCTGTACTATACTTGTGCATAGTTTTGCTCTCTTAATTATAATGTGAACTCTGTGAGACAGAGACTCCATACTCTTGCCTATATCCAGACCTAATGCAGTACCCACCATAAGACATTAAATTTTTTGAATGAAAACTTAATTTCAGGAAGCAATTCTTCCCCCTACAGTAGACACTGATTATTGATGTCATGAAATTTCTCCAAAGTTCATAGAACATCATAAAAGGGAATATTCTGTGTCCTTTAATTCGGTTTAACACCAACAACTTTTATAGTGGATTGTGGTATTTGTCAGCAGCAGGCTTATAAAGGTGACAGTGACCAGAGACAGTGATCTTTTATTTATCACATACCACCTGGGATATTTTGCATATCAAACGTTCTATCTCTAGAACACAGTGCTTGCATGGTGGGTAAAGGTTATAATCACTTGAGAAATCATCTATGCAACTGCATAACAGAGTTGAACTGAAAGCAGGCAGACTATCTAAAATCCTTTTATTATCTTGTTGATGATTAACAAAGTTAAATATTGGTATTTCAGTTTCTTTGTGCATTTAACTATAGTGAAGACATAACAATATGCAGCAATTAAAGAAAGAACAAGGCAAATGATTTGTGGAGTACATGGGGAACATTAGGAACTTCTTGTGAATTAAATTAGTAGCGCTATTTTCACGAATATTTTTACTTATTTAAAATATCCTCTAAATGTCCTGAATAGAATGCTTAGATAAAGAAAGTATTTATCAGGAAGCCTATGTTGACCATTTTATCTTAGTCCTGAACAATTTCTCTGACAGTATACTAGTTGAGAACCTATTTCTGGACTACAGGACTCCATCTTCAGAGAAAATAGTATTAAAATCTCCTTTTGCTTCAAAAATACCAGATTTACTCCAATCTATCATTTGTATTGATATAGTATATTCTTGGTGGAAAATTAATTTATAAAAACTTAACTTTGGAGGCTGACAGTGTGGAACAGTAGGATAAACCACTGCTTGCAATGATGGGATCCCATATCCGAGTGCCAGTTTGAGTCCCGGCTGCTCTGCTAACTTGCTGGGGGAGGAAGAAGACGTTTCAAGTACTTGGGCCCCTGATGCCCACTTGGGATACTGAATGGAGTTCTGAACACCTGGTTTTGGATTGGTCCAATCCTGTTGTGATCATTTGGGAAGTGAACCAGCAGAGGGAAGATATCTCCCTCTCTGTTGATTCCTCTCTCTCTCTCTGATGGTCTCACTTTCAAATAAATCAATCTCATTTTTTCAAAAAAGCTTAGCTTTATTTCTAGAAAATATTTATGTACCCTCATTGAAGGAAAAGTATTCTTTTTATCTGTTAACTAACATGATATTTCATGATCTAGTTGTCTAGTATGAGTTAACTTTGTCCCAATGTCTTTATAAGAAGAGAGATACTTAGCACCAACGAGAAACATTAAGGGTAATGCTGCTGGGGCCAGACACTGGAGTGATGTCTACAACTCAGGAGTTGTAAATATTGCTGACAACTCCCAGACACCATGAAAAAGCAGGATAATTCTCGTGTTTAAAGCCATCCATTTTGTGATCATTTACTACAGTGGCCTTAGAAAACTGATGGAATACTCATGATTCAAAATAAATACTATTAATTTATTGGTCTGCCTTGTTAATTAAAAAACTATACATATAATTTTAATACACACACATTGTCTCTGCCTGTTTATAACTTTACCTTTCAAATAAATAAAATCTTTAAAAAAAAAAAAGATACTATCGGCTGGCGCTGCGGCTCTCTAGGCTAATCCCCCACCTGTGGCGCCGGCGCCCTGGGTTCTAGTCCCAGTTGGGGCGCCAGATTCTGTCCCAGTTGCTCCTCTTCCAGTGTAGCTCTCTGTTGTGGCCCGGGAGTACAGTGGAGGATGGCCCACGTGCTTGGACCCTGCACCCACATGGGATACCAGGAGAAAGCACCTGGCTCCTGGCTTCGGATTGGTGCAGCACACCTGCTGTAGCAGCCATTTGGGGGGTGAACCAATGGAAGGAAGACCTTTCTCTCTGTCTCTCTCTCTCTCACTGTCTAACTCTGTCTGTCAAAAAAAAAAAAAAAACAGAAAAAAACAAAAAAAAGATACAATCCTCCTTCTTTGTTTCCTTCCGTCTCTCCTCCTTCATTTTTTTCCTTTCTTTCCTTGATTTTTGTGATAACATAATTTCAATGTACATTATAATCAGAGGCTCAATCCTCCTCAAACAGATAGTTCTGTAAGTACCCATTCAGCAGGGGTATGGACAAGGTTATAGACAACAATCAAATCATTAGATATCAGTTTAGCTGTACATACATTAAGTTTTTTCTTTGTCCTCTAAATATTAGCTACAACCAATCAGAGAAAACATCTGATATTTGTCTTTTTGCCTCTGGCTTATTACACTAAGCATAATGGTCTCCATTTGCTTCCATTTTGCTATAAAATGCAAGATTTTTTGTTGTTGATTTACAGCTGAGTAGCATACCATAGTGTATATATACCACATTGTTTTTATCCAGTCATCAACCGATGCACATTGGGGTGGATTACTTATATTGTCTATTGTGAATTGAACTGATTTCATTTCCTTAGGTTGTGTTCCCAGGAGTAAGATGGCCAGATCAAATGGTAGATTTATTTTCAGATTTCTAAAGTGTCTCCAAATGGTCTTCCACAATGTTTGTTCTAGTTTACATTCCCACGAACAGTGTATTAGGGTACCTTTTGCTCCACATTCTCACTAGCAGTTGTTATTTTTTGATTTTTGGATGATATCCATTCTAACTGGGATAAGGTGAAAACTCATGGTGGTTTTAATTTGCATTTCCTTGATGGCTAGTGATCTTGTGCATTTTTTCATTTATCTATTGACCACCAGTATTTCAACCTTTGAAAAAATTCCTGCTCATGACCTTTGCCATTTCTTAACTAGATTGTTTGCTTTATTATTATTGTTGAGTTTCTTGGGCTCTTTATATATCTTGGATGCATAGATATCAGATGCACAGTTTGCAGATATTTTCCCCCATTCTGTCTGCTGCCTTTTCACTTTGTTGTTTCCTTTGCTGTGCAGAAGATTCTTAGCTTGATGTTATCACATTTGTGTATTTTTGCTTTAATTGCCTGTGCTTCTCAAGTAGTCTACAATATTTGTGAAGTCCACAGTAGCAGACAGTAATGTCTTAGTACTTCACATTCACTCACCACTCACTCTGCCACTCATCCAGAGCAGCTCCCAAATCTGTAAGCTCCGCTCGTGGTAAGTGCCCTGCACAGATGAGCTGTTTTATCAATTCCATATTTTATACTATACATTCTCTATCTCCTATTATATAGTTGTGGGGAAACAAAGCTACTCAGTAATAAGAGGCTCCAGAAAAGAAGATGGAAGAAGTTAATTGAGTGTTTTTAGAAGTCATCCTTAGAGCAACCAACTTTCAAGTGTTTTCTTTTCTTGTATTACAGAGCTCAAGACTGGCAAGGTTGGTGGGCAAGGCTGATGATCCTCTCTGCATTCATATGTCAGTCCTCATCGTTTTCATAGATAACACCTCTGTGATAATTTGTAAGAAAACTGATTACCAGAGTATTGCTGAAGGAGAGGAAGGGAATGCTGCCGAGGTACAGACAACCAACACTTGACTGAGCAGGCCAAGAGCCCTCACCTTTCTGCAGGTGGCCAGGCTCCTACATCATCCTGGCTTCTGAATCAGCCCTGTTGTCTTCAAACATTGGAAAAGATGAAAGCAAAGTTCTTTTCCTTCATGTAAAACTTGAACTTTCTAATCTTTTGGTATCTGAGTAAAATTTTTTGGCTCATTGAACTTCTATCAGCTTTTTATTAGCAAGAATATTCAAGAAACATAAATTGATTGGTTTACAGATGAATAAATGTATACATAATATAATAGACAAATAGATGTAGATTGATTGCATAACTGGCAGATAATGTGATTTAATTATGTTTGTATTTTTATGTGTTTTATAAATCTCAATAAGAGTTTTTAAATGTTTATATTCTATAATAATAAATTCCCTAAATTACTTTATATGTGTATTCATATATGTGTAACACACAAATGTTAATAGGTATAATAAAAAAGTTTTTATAATCAAAGTATTCATGATATGTTGAATATTCAAGTACCTTGTTGGAGGTCTACAATTTATATCAACATATTAAAGTTTTCCATATTCCTAATGTCAAGCTTTGCAAGTCAGATGGAATTGAATAAAATTCTACTTTACATGTTTTCTGTTTATTTTTTTTACTGTGTGTGAGTTTAGTTTAGTTATGCCATCTTTTAGACTTCAATTTTCTCAAAGACTAATAAGTACTAACAACACCTTTAGCTTAAATGGTAAACAGCACAAATTTAATCATATGGACATGGGTTCAGATTTTCGTTCTTGGAATTCATCTTTGTATGATTTTTTTTTTGACAGGCAGAGTGGAAAGTGAGAGAGAGACACTGAGAGAAAGGGCTTCCTTTTCCGTTGGTTCACCCCCCAGATGGCTGCTGCGGCCGGCGTACCGCACTGATCCGAAGCCAGGAGCCAGGTGCTTCTCCTGGTCTCCCATGGGGTGCAGGGCCCCAGGACTTGGGCCATCCTCCACTGCACTCCCAGGCCACAGCAGAGAGCTGGACTGGAAGAGAAGCAACCAGGACAGAACCGGCACCCCAACCGGGACTAGAACCTGGTGTGCCAGAGCCGCAGGCAGAGGATTAGCCTATTGAGCCATGGCACCGGCCCATCTCTGTATGATTACCCTTACTAGAGTTTAATTTTCCTCTTTAATATAATAGAGATGGTGCTACAATAGTACATTTTAATATATTGACGAGATTAAGTTTAAGAATCATGTACAGATCTTAACACTGCCTGGTTTATGATTCCTTATTATCTGGTGATAATTATCAAAGTCATTACTCTTAGGCTTTGGGGGCTGCTAAATGAATAATATATGGGAATCTAAACAGCAGGATGAATACCATAGCAAATGCTCACTAGGGTCTACTGATGATGTGCTGGTCGTAGAAGAGAGGAAGAAGAGGTAATAATGGAAATGTATCATTTATTAAAGTACTTCCAGATCAAATTTTTGCAGTCTTTCTGTATTGCACAGAACTTTGGGAGACATTATAATTTTTTCATAGATTTTCTGGAAAAGACCTTAAGCCTTTACTATTTGAAGAGCATCTTGGAAGAAATTATCTTGGTCCACCTCTATGTGACTAAGCTGTGGCCTTCTGGTCAGGCACCTGTCCTTGTCGGGCTCTGCATATTTCATGGGGGATGCTGATCACACCTTCTGTTCCACTGATCATTGTAGCATATGGCCCAGCACAAACTGGCAGCACAGCATAGCTGCACTCCAAGTACCTGTAAGGAAATGTGACCTTGCAGTGGTGATGGATAAAGTTGAGTTAAAAAAAAGTTCAATTATTTTTTTAGTGACATAGATAAGTCTATAGATAAATCAAAGAAGCTGATTTTTTAAAAAGGTTTTTATCATTAGATTTTTTTCATCATCTCTGCCTTCCATATAACTTTTTTGTTTTACATTAATTCATCTATTAAGGTTTTTGAAATTCATCCCTATGTTTTTGTCTAAAATTATAATGAAAGAGAATGATTTATGATCAGGACCTTATAAAGTTTTGTTTTAGGATGAATAAAACTTTTCTCTGTGGTCTCTGTGGTCTCTGTGCCCTGAATACTTGTACTACTCAGAGTCACAATTTGTCTGCAACTCATGAGCATTGTATATTTTTATGATTGAGCATGCTTATATTTTAATTTTATGTGTTAACATTATTTTTCACATTATGCTATCTTTAATAATCTTTTAAATTATTTATTTTTCTTTTTTCTTTTAAAATATCTAAGTGACAAATGACTGAATATATTCAAATCAGACAATGTGAAGATTCAATATATGTATACACTGTGCAATAATCACAGTTGAATTAATGCATCCACTACCACCTGTGTTATACATTAGTTCTCTAGAACTTGTTCATTTTGTATTGGAAAATTTGACCCTTTGAGCAGCATCTGCCCTTTTCTCCACCGACAACTAAATTCTCTACTTTTATAAGTTGAATATTTTTAGATTATTCATAGAGGTGAGATCATGGCAACTTAATATTTTAAGATAAGCCTTTTATCAATGTATGATATATGTACAGAAGCATAATTCATAAGTGTATAGTTGAATACATTAACATAATGGTGGCATTTTCTGAGGAATCACCACTCTGAATGAGGACTAGAACAGTGCCAGCAAAGCAGATGTCCCATTGTCTCCCTCTTAATACTTGTAATTCTAATTTTCAAAGTCAAACAACATCTGGAGTTAACTATACCTATTTTTGAAAAGTAAATGAATGGCACTATAGATCCTTTAACTCTTAATTCTGCTTCCAGGATTCATCCATACTATTGTAGAAATTAGAGGATTTATTTATTTAAAAAAAAGATTTATTTTTTATTGGAAAGGCACAGTGACAGAGAGAAAGGGAGGGAGAGAGCGAGAGCGAGCAAGAGAGTGAGAAAGAAGTCTATCTTGGTGTCCCTCATGAGGGCATGAATCCAAGTCCTTGGAACATTATCTGCTACAGCCCAGCACATTAGTAGGAAGTTGGATTGGAAGCATGGAATAGCTGGGACTTGAACCATCTCTTAGATATGGGATGTGGGTATCCCATAAACCTGCTTTTCCGCAACACCTGCTCCTTACTTTTATTACTATAAAATATGTTTAAGAACTCTCGAACTCTGCATCTGCTCTTCTTCTACTGAAAGAATATGAAATTTTATACCTTCCTATTGAACAGTCCCTTATATCATTATATTTTGTGAATTATCTCTAGTAATGTGTTTTATTTTAAATCTGCTCATTTGGAAAGCTTTCCTTTTATTAATATTTGCATAATGCATCTTCTCTAAATTTTATTTACAGCTTATCTGTGTTTTTCTTAATATCAGCATATATTTAAGTGAGTTTCCTTTTTCTTATAACTTTAGTGTTTAGCCCATTTATATTCAATTTAGTTACTGATAGTGTATACATATTAATAATTGGGTCTACCTAGATTATCTTACAATGTGTTTTCTGTTTTTCCCATCTATCTTTCCTTTACTCTTCTTTTGCCACTAATGTATAATTTTTATGTATTTTAGTTTCTGTCTTCTTAAACTATTATCTATAACAACATGAAATCTTGATTCATCAAGTAAAATTTATATGAGTATGTTGTCCACATCATAGATGATGCAAGAGATATTAAAATTCTCCATGGGGTGAACATTGTGGTGTAGCAGGTAAAGTTACCACCTGTGACACCGGCATTCAATATGGGCTCTGGTTTGTGTCCCAGCTGCTCTACGTCTGATCCAGCTCCCTGCTAGTGTCCTTGGAAAAGCAATGGAAGATGACCAAGTATTTGGGCCCCTGCTGCTTATATGGGAGACCCGGATAAAACCCCTGGCTCCTGGCTTGGAGCTGACCCAGCCCTGCCTGTTGTGGCCACCTGGGGAATGAACCAGCAGATGGAAAATCTCTTTTCCTCTACATCCCTCCCTGTAACTTTGCCCTTCAAATAAATACATGAATCTTTACACCAAAATTAAAGGAATTTTTTTTCTTCACTGCAGGTAATACAGCTCCATACCAATAAATGTGAAAACATGTAACAAAGGCTAGACTTTAGCTTTTTTCCTAAGCAGCTTAAAGTAAAATTGGAATCTGAAATGAAAAAAAAGTTCTTCAACTACATTTAATATTTTTCAATTTTTTACCATTAATTTATGTTAACACTGTATATTTTTACTGTATAATACATGATGTTATTGTATTTAATCATATGTTTTTAAAATCTGATCTTTATCTCTTTCTGATTACTGATGTTTTCATCTGAAAATTTTGTTTGTTCAACAACACTTTAGTATTCACTTTTGTATGTGTTCACTAGTGATAAATTTTCTCAACTTTTTGTCCTAAATACTTTGGATTTAGCTGTAATTGAAAACGCTAGCTTTTGCTGTATCTCATCATCTATATTGGGAATTATTTCTGCAGTTGAAGCTATCATTCCGTTTTGGCTTCTATTGTTACTTTTGAGAAATCAACTGTCAGTATTCATGTTCCTCCGTTGAAGCTTTTCTATCTCATGGGTTTTCACCCTTTCGATTCTTTAAAGTCTGTCTTACATGTTGAGCCACTTTACTGTGAAAGTGTCTAGGTGTTTTTGTGTAGGTAGATTTAGACTTGCTTGTGTTCATATTCTGTCTTATTACCTATCATCAGTTTTAGAAACTCTTTGAGCACGATGCATTTGACAAGTACTCTGTTCCTTTCTACATTTCTATAGGTTTCAAGTAATATAGATTTAGTCCTGTAGATATATTTCTTATATGTGTCTTAATCTCTTTCTTGCATATTTTCATACTTTAATTCCAGGCATTTTGTTTTAGTTCTAAATTTCCATTTATGTCTTTGTTTTAAATCCTATTTCTTTCCTAAAATTCTCCATCCTGCCATTTGATTTCATACATAAATAAAGTTCAGTAAATTTAAGTGTGAAGTCTAATAACTATAGTATTTGCTTCAGACCTTTTTCTTTGTTACCCTTTATTCTTGGCTTTTATCCAAGGTTGGCCTTTTTTGCATATACTTATTTTTACTTAATGACGAATACAAGGTATAAAAATTAGAGATAACTTGGATTCTCATTTGATATTGTTTTCTCCAAGGGATTTGCCCCTTGATTCTGGCATTTATCCATTTAAAAGCTGAGATGATTGAAAGTTTGAATTTTGGGTTTCAACTCTCTGGACTCTTCCCTACTGTATAGGATCTTGATCCTCACTTCTCTAATGCCTCTTTCAAACAGATATGTGTGTATGTTACACTTTGTCCATCTTTTCTAGTTCCACACAGCAGGAAGATCTTTCATATTTACAAATCCATCATTCCTAGAAGATGTCTACTAACTAGGTTACTTTCACATGATTAAATTTTATTGAGTAGTTTTCATAAGCTTCCTTAAATCCCTTTAGGATATTATTAAATTTTGAGCTAACTTGGTAATCAGTACACCTGAAGCAATCTATTTAGAACATCTCCTTCTTTAATGAGAATTGAACAGAGGAATAATAATTGTTTCTTGATCTTCTGCCTCTGAGATTAACTATCTACTGGACAAGAGCTACAGGTTTTCCTCTTGTTTTGCCTCTGAATTTTTCTTTTGGTTATCTTTTGTTTATCATCATTTTTCTTCTGTGATGATCACCTCACTTCTAAATTTGATCTTTTACTGTATACTTGAAAACTGTGTGAGTAGATATCAAATATTCTCATCACAAAAAGTAAATCTGTGAAGCTATGTGCTTACCAGCTTGATTTAATCAATGGTAGTGTGCACATATATTAAATACCATGTTGTACACCATTCCTATACACATTTTCTTTCATTTGTCATCAAAATAATAATGAAAGAAAAAAATTGAACATTCCATAAACGTTTGTTTCGTGGTTTGTATTGATGTTCATCTTTCCCCTCCTTTGAGTTAATATATGTTTATTGAAATCAGACTTACCAATCAGCTAAGTGCCAGGCACTATTCTATGTCTTAATAAAGTTAAATTTTAGTGATTATATGGTCATAAAAATTTTGATTATCCCAATCAACAAACATTCATTGGAACTGACCCATGTTTGAGAGTCATTGGGAAGTCCAGGAAAAAATAAATTTCCTAACATTAAGCAATTCATAATATGATATCAGAGACAGTTTTTCTTTTTTTTAATTCTGAGATTTGTATTGACCAATGTATATAGAAACTTTAGGGATTATTAAAGTCATGATTTATAACATATATTATATAATATATATAAAAATTATATATTATATATATATTATTGACTGAGTCTCAGAAGACAAGGACATCTGTGGCTGTCACTGTAGCATAATAGGTTAAGCCTCTGCCAGTGGTGCTGGTATCCCATATGGTCACAGATTCAAATCCCGTGTATTCCACTTTGGATCCACCTCCCTGTTAATGGCCTGGGGAAGCATTGAAGGATGGCTCAATTGTTTGGGACTCTGCACCTGCTTGGGAGACCTGGAAGAAGCTCCTGGCTCCTGGCTTTCTATCAGCACAACTCCAGCCACACAGCCATTTGGGAAGTGAACCAGTGAATGGAAAACCTCTCTCTCTCTCTCTGACTCTTCCTTTCTCTGTCTATAACTTTGCCTCTTAACAAATAAATAATTTTTTTTAAAAAAAAGAAGAAGACATTGAAATGTGTGAGGGCAAAAATACTATCTTAAAGGAAAAGTAGGATTTGCCAGACAGATAAGTTGGAGTAAAGACATTCTAGAAAGAGGAAATTTTCAGAGGCACAGAGCATTTGTTTCCAAACTTACAAAATCAAAAACCTGGTAGACATACTTATGAATTATATATACTTGTGTGGCTAATGGTAGTAAAATATTTATTTTGAAAAGCTATGCATGGGGGCCAGTGCTGTGGCATAGTAGGTTAAGCCTGCACCTGTGGTGCCGGCATCCCATATGGATGCTAGTTTGTGACCTGGCTGCTCCTCTTCCTATCCAGCTCTTTGCTAATGGGCTGGGAAGTCAGTGGGGGAGGCCCAAGTGCTTGGGCCCCTGAACCCACATGGGAGACCCATGGCTTCAGATTGAGCCCAGCTCTGCCTCTAAAATAAATAAATCTTTAAAAAAAAAAAAAAGAAAAGAGAAGCTATGCATGAATTTAAAATATTTTTGAACCAAAAAATGCTTAATTTTAAATTCTGTCTTCCACTATTTTTGAACTCCCCCCACGACTCATATGTGTGTTCCTAGAGTTTGAACGAGAATTGGAGGTAATTAAAGATTCGTGAAATAATATGCCAGACCATCTATTCCAGTAACTACCTGAAGGGTCTGGCCAAAAACATCAAACTTTATTTCATTTGTGATGGGGAGCCATGCTAATTTAAGGCAAAATAGCCTAACAGGGTGTTTTTAGAAACATAAATTTTCTATGATGGAATATGTTTGGAAAATTACTCTTAAAATCTTGCAATGTTCCTGCCTAAAGTTTATTGTGCAGGCTTGACAATGATGAATATTTTCTTTCACAGCACTCTCAGACAGTTTAATAGTATGATTAGTATCTTTAAATGTTTCCATCACTTCGGTTCACCTATCAGAACTTGCTTTTGGTGAAAATTGCTCAGAGGAGCAGTTCTCTTAACTTTTGCTCACTCTCTACAGATAAAATTGTCAGCAAAGAAGCACTAGCATTTATCAGATTATTCTATTTTAAGTTAAATGAGAATTGTAACATTTATCTAGATTAAAGTTCTTACAGTGGGCAAGCACTAGTGTAAGGTGCTTTTCAAGCATGCTACCAATGACACTTTCATGAGTTTGAGAATCACAGACAACAAAATAATTTACAGTAACTGATGGTTATCCTTCTGGCCATATCAGTCTTACCCATGTTCAGATATAGCTGCGGAATGTGAGAGAAAGCTAACAAGTTAGGAATGACACAGAAGCCACAGCCAATTTATCCAGGCCAGAGCCAGATCCTAGAATGATATGCCATTACAAGCTGAAGTGAACACCAATTACTAATTTTCTCAATATACCAAAAGTATTCTGCTCAGTCTAAGTCTGAAAAGGTTTTATTATTTCCTCACTCCTTACATATTTATCAGTTCTTTGTTGTAAAGAAGAGCATTCACTCCTTCAAAAATAGTCATTAAAAGATTTTAAAAATACTTCATGTTCTACAGTCGTTAATACAATTATACAGTTTTATTTTATTTTTTTAAACTGCAAATAAAAAGTTTAATTTCAGAAACTGAGTTCACCATTTATAATTACACTAAACCATAGACAAATACAAATTTAGATTAAGCATAGGTATAGTATTTTAAACAAAACAACTTTTACAAAAGGTCATAGGCAAATGGGTGATTTAGCTCACCCAGGATATTTAACTGATCTGAAATGAGAAAACAAACTTTTTTTAAGATATTAAAGCAAAAGCTCCAGAGACGCTGTTAAAGAACCTGACAACTGATACTCCATTCTGATGTCCTCAGGATTCTAGGAGACCGCAGTGATGGCTAAATCTTCCCTATCACGAAACAAAAACAAAAACCTGAGCACCTAAGGCTAAGGCTACTCCTACCACTGGAACCTGACAAGCTGCCTCCCTGTTGATATGCCATCTCTTCTAGAACCTTCCATGTAATCTGATCAGATTGGGGGCCGTGCACTTCGGCAGAGGCGTGGGGGTTTCACCAGCAGACCCTCCGCAGCAGGCGCGTCACGCTGGGCACTGGCCAGCAGTCAGCATGAAGTGACACACTGAGGTCCCGTGTCAAGGGACCTCGTGAGAACAGTGGGACATCTCTGAGGTACTGACGGGAGGAAACCTGAATGCAAGAACCTGAAATGGGGGCCACCTGGTGACTGGCCCAGTCTCCACGCCACGCCCGAGTGCAGCCGAACTCTCCAATGCCAAGGCTGGGTCGCCGTGAACAGTCTCCTTCACCCAGAGGGCTCCCTTCCTCCTCAGCTTGCTTAGAGCCTGCAGTGAAAAACCGCTGGGTCAGCACGGCCTGACCTCCGCCTCCCACTCCCAGACCTCACCTGACAGCCACAGAGCCCTTGTTGCAATCAGAGCAGTTTTAGCTAAAATACAGTCCCTGCTTTGTGTTTTTACAGGATTCAATAAAAAGCCGACAGAACAAAATCGTTTACATCTTCTCGCCGCGCTAAGTAAAACAAATCACTAACCCCCGACTTGTAAAAAACTTTACAGCTATGAATGAAAACCTAATCGTATTTCATAATCGACAAGACTGGCTATGTCTAGCGGACTTAAAACACCGCGATCCCTGGCCTGGAGGAGCAGTAAGGCACGCGGAGACATTACGGTGAGCGCGGGAGAGTGGCCCCGAGTGCCTGGCCCATGTCCTGCAGGCCCCAGCGGGAGCCAGCCAGAGCCCAGGCAGAGGCACCCGGGAGGGCGGCAGCGCCTCTGGCCCGGCGGCTCTGTCGCCTGTCAATACTGGAAGTATATTAAGGGGAGGTTCACTCTCAGGAAGATCAGTTTCTCAAAATGCTCCATCATGAGCCTGGATGGCTGCACCTGCGGCTCTCGGTGGGCGAGCTGAACAGCTTCTCCGAAGGGACGATGAATTCAAAGCAGTCACCAATTGGCTAGTAGGAGGCTATGCAAGCTCTTGTGTTCTTTAACCTACAACCATCATACTTGGGACACAGAAATAGGAAAGGGATGTGATGTTTCCGCTGTACCAGTTCTGAATCAGCAATGCTTAGGTCCAGTTGGTTTAGAAATCAAATCTGGGTTCTGAGCAACAAATAAATTCTTTATTACTGGAGTGTGGCTGATTCTAGAGTTGCTAAGAGGACCAAGCCAATAAAAACATGTTTATTTGTGTGTGTCTGTGTGTATGCATATCTATGTGCATGCATGTTTGCATATGCACATTTGTGTGTACATGAACATGCATGCATGCCATTTTTAATCCTCTTATTTTTCCACATGTGCAACTTCCTTCTCCGGAGTAAGAATCATGGCTCCTATTATACATGATATCATAATTGTTATATTCAATCCTAGCATGCTGGTAGTCTCAGAATACCCTACTCATGACATTGCTTAACAGCAGGTTCTCAGTATCATTTATTTCAACATGCCCCTACTAGCATCTCCAGTTCTTGAGCTCTTCCAAATACATTGCAATTTGTTTGATACCATTCTACCATACTACTCATCTATGTCTCCAAATCTTCCTATTGCCAAGAGAAAATTATTTTACCAGATATTTCTAATATGACTTCCTATTCTAACTTTATTTCACATTTTAACCTAAGTATCTCTCTATATGGAATATATGTCAACATATAATTCTATATTGATTGCATGTCTTTTAGCTATACTTTGGTTCTTATCCCAAAGGTTAGCTCTAGAAATTATTTCCTACCAGACCCAGTTGACTATGATTTCTTCTGTTAACTGAAGTAATTGTCTCTAATTACACTTCTTAGCTACTCTAGTACCATTAGCATTTTGTGTCCAGGAGTCTATGGTAGCACATGTCTATGATGTTAGATGTTCAGTATAATAGTCCATAAATGGTTTAAATGTTTATACGTATTTTCATGTGAAGTCTCTTGCTTTTTACCGGAATTTAAAACTCAAGATCGCCTGAAGTAATTAAATTTATTACCTGAATTAAAATAACATACTAATTTTAACTCAATTTAAATATTTTTAACCTTCATTCTAAATATACTAGTTTTGCAGTTTTTAACTTGAGGACAATTTATTTTAAAATAGCATAGTAGCAGACTTAAACACAAATAAAGTTATTTGTAATTATTAAGTGGGAGAAAATACAGTATTTTCTTCTAATACGTTATGGCCATAATTTGTAAATGCCTGTTTTTTTTTCTTATTTTACAGAATTACCTTTATGTGATTGCTTCTTTCTATTGTTCGTTCAAACTTGGCAGCCTTTAATTTGCCTCTGCCATTCTTCACATTAACTCATTTTTTCTCTGCCTTTTAATCACCTAAAGTAAAATCAATGTAATCACTTGAAAAACAAAATCAAGGACAGGAGCTTATTAAGAGGAGAGACGGAGCCTTGTCATCTGCTGCTGAGCCACCCACTCCCAGCTCAGAAAACTCAAAAGCTGAAAGGGAAACATTTCAGCTCCTTAATCCTATTTATCATCTCCAGTGTTTATTAGTTCAGAAGTGACTAGAATACATCTGTCTTAACCATAGAAATTCTAAAATAAAAAAGGAAAGAACTTTTGAAAGCTAAAGTTTTAAAGCATTACTAACATATGTTAATTACTTTATTATTGAAAATATGTCAATTTAAAGTTATTGCTAATCAGACTTAAATGGATTCAAATCTTTTTTTTTTTTTTTGACAGGCAGAGTTGACAGTGAGAGAGACAGAGAGAAAGGTCTTCCTTTGCCGTTGGTTCACCCTCCAATGGCCGCCGCGGCCGAAGCGCTGCGGCCGGCGCACCGCGCTCATCCGATGGCAGGAGCCAGGTGCTAGGTGCTTTTTCCTGGTCTCCCATGGGGTGCAGGGCCCAAGCACTTGGGCCATCCTCCACTGCACTCCCGGGCCACAGCAGAGGGCTGGCCTGGAAGAGGGGCAACCGGGACAGAATCCGGAGCCCCAACCGGGACTAGAACCCGGTGTGCTGGCGCCGCAAGGCGGAGGATTAGCCTGTTGAGCCACGGCGCCGGCCTAAATGGATTCAAATCTATCACTTATCTCCAGCTGTACTAATTTTGTTATTAATATGAGATTTTGAAAAATAAAAATTTCAGATCATAGTAAATAAGAAACTATTATTCCATTACTGACTACTAAATATTAAAGGAAATTATTTCCCTCAGCTTTAACATTTTGATAAGTGGTTAATATTTTACAGATTTTTTTTAATTTTCTAAACTGTTACTTTTAATCTTGTGGCTTTGTAATATTGAATATTAGAATATATTCTTCTAGTATTATATATAGTAGCTAACAAACAGTTCATAGCATAAATTTGCTTTTCATATAATTAGCGTGTCTTGCATTTAAATGTATATACCATATTCTGACAAATGCCAGCTAGAATCAGAGTCATAAGATTCTGTTAAGGAGAAATCTCTGTGCATAAAATGGTAGGTATCTTGTGATATTTCAAACTCTTATGACATATATTATACTTTAGTTAAAACTCTCTAACCTAAAAATATTTCCCATTATAGCAGGATGAAATTATTATTCCAGTCATCATTTCAAAGCCTTCTAAAAGTAAAATTTATCAAGTAGACTCAATTCTTTTAGAAACATAAATTTATATATGACTCTCAAAATTCACTTTAAAAAATTTGTATACTGACATCTATGTAGTAAATTTGTACTTAAATGGAAAATATGCTGACTAAGCAACATGCAATTCTTCTGGAATTAATTCAGTGAAAAGTTCATAGACTGTGCCTTGTATTCGAAGGAGAGATTCTCAGGGTATCTGTTATTGGACTGACCATTACTGGGATGGAGTCTCAGTCTCCATTCATAAAGCATAAATTCGTTTGAAAATAAAGTTTGATGACAAACACATTTGAAAATGCTGCATGTTTTTTTAAAGATTTATTTATTTATTTGAAAGGAAGAGTTACAGAGAGGCAGAGGCAAAGGCAGAGAGAGAAGGAGGTTTTCCATCCGTCGGTTTACTCCTTAAATGGCTGCAACGGCTGGAGCTGAGCTGATCCAAAGTCAGGAGCCGGGAGTTTCCTCCAGGTCTCCCACATGGGTGCAGGGGCCCAAGCATCTGGGCCATCTTGTACTGCTTTCCCAGTCCACTGCAGAGACCTGCATCGGAAGTGAAGCAGCCGGGTCTTGAACCGGAGCCCATATGGGAAGCTGAGACTGCACGTGGGGGCTTTACCCGCTATGCCACAGCGCCGGCCACAAATGCTCCCTTTCGACAACAATGTGTATTAATCATTGTTTCTTTAGATATTCCTCATGGAATAACTCGCAGGAGACACGGTTGAAATTGCAGTTTCTCTGGTTTATTATATTACCAATTGGCTCTTTGTTTATTACTTTGTACAACTTACAAGACTAGCCAGATTGAATGAAATATTTATCAACTTGTTCTTATATTTTATTGTTGAAATTACTCTCAACTTAGAGCCTAAGAAATATATACTAGTAAAGACTTTTTTTATTTATTGTATACTCACCACCAAAATAAAATATTATTTTATTAATTTCTATGAATCAGGAATCAATGCATACACTTTCTGCATGACAGGCATCAGTTTTCTTAAAGAATAGCTCAGTTTCTGTAAGTAGGTAATGGGTGGGGTGACATGCATTTATATGGTCAAACAAAACTATATGCCTTACTAACACTGAAGGAAAAACTAGCCTCCATGAATTCTGATATACATCAAAATACAGCGAACAACAAAGGGACGAGAGAACATTAGTAACTGTGAATATGAAGGAGACAAGAAAGGAATAGCATGACGTTGGGTAGAAAGATATTGATAAGGTACAGTGCAGTTTGATGAATACAATTTTATAATAAATAGTTGATACTATAGTCAAGTTTTTTACTGCACACATTTTTCCTGCATTGGCTGTATCACAAAATGTATAGCCATGCTTCTTCTTCTATTCCACGTGTGAATAGTCATTGCTCGTCTGTTTAGTTAGATGCCTCTCTGTAGAACTCTCTGAAATGATGGAGTGTTTTTTTTTTTTTTTTTGGCATTCAATAGTGCAAAACTTCTCAAAATGTGTTTTTGAACATTAGATGCATAACATGTTTGAAAGTGAAATAAATTTTGAAAATATGGCAAATTATGCCTTCCTGTCAGGAACTCACAATGTATATTAGTGGATTAAATTTGGACTCAAAAAATTAACTTTGATTAGATATTATTAAGTGATATTAATCTTACTAAAAGAATAATTTAGGAAAAACTTAAACAAATAACTTTTAATGTGTATGATGGCTCTAGAATTCCAGAATTCTACATAAAAACTGTTACTTGCATCTGAGTACAAATATACTCAGTTTTAAGACACTTTTTGGAAAAATAAATTCAACAATATCACATAAAATTAGTGCTTACAACCCTCCTTTAGCATTAGATGTGAAACAAATACTACATCAAAAATAATTGCATTAAGGTGAGTTTTCTTAAATTTACATGAAAACATTTTGTTTTATCTTAATTGGAAATTACTTACATATTTTTGAAAAGCTTTTTTTTTTCCTTTTCTGCAAATTTGTTTCTGGGATTTTTATTATGACTGTGCTTAATCTGTATCAGAAGAGTCCTTCAAATCTACCCTGCACTTTTTCCTTCTAATTTATTCTACTGGTTCCCTTCACTTCTCTGTTGGACCTTTAGTTACTCCCAAAAAATGTCCACATCCTAATCTCTGAAAGCTATGAATATACTGTGTTCTATGGACCATGACAATTGAGGCTATTGATCAGATGATTAGTTAGAGGAAAATTATCCTGGATTATCTGGGCAGCCCCAATACATCACAAACATCCTTATAATGAAAGTGAGGTTGCAATGAGTCATCAGAGAAAGAACAGTGAAAACAGAAACAGGATTGAAGAGAATGCTATGTTGTGGACTTGGAAGATGGAGGACAAGGCCCACAAGCCAAGGAAAGTAGCGGTCTCTCGAAGTCAGAAGTGAGGACACAGATTCTTCATGGAGCCTCCGAAAAGGGAGACAGGTTGGTCAATCCCCTGAACTTACCTCAGTAACACTGGTGTTGGACTCCTCACTGGTAGATAACACATTTATGTTGTTTTAAGCCTGTGCATTTTTTGGTAACTTGTTACAGAAGCAATAGGAAAAAATTGTGCATAATACTAGAGATTTGTGTAAAAATACAATATTTCAAATTCAAAAGTTTATCAGCAATGTGACATTTTGAATTATTAAATTTTACAAAATAGATAATTTTAAAATTATGGTTCACAGTGATTGTTAGATTGCCTTCACATTTCAAATATTCCTGCACTGATGTGGGAAGTTCCTGGCTGTTGGTTTCAGATTGGCTCAGCTCCAGCCCCTGTGGCCATTTAGAGTGAACCAGCAGATGGAAGACCTCTCTCTCTCTCTCTCTCCTTCTGTGTATGTGTGTGTGTGTGTGTGTGTGTGTCTACTTCTCTCTGTAACTTTTTCAAATAAATAAATGAAAATAAATAAATAATAAAATAAACACTTTGATTAATCAACTTATACACACTGACATTAATCAAATAAGTATTTTATGATAATTTATCCAATAGAAAACTCAAATGCTTCTCATTAAAAATGATATTTTAAAAATTACAAATGGGGACCTAGTGTTGTGGCCCCACAGGTGAAGCCAATGCTTATGACATGGGCATCCCATATTGGAGTGCTAGTTCCAGTCCTGGCTACTGCTCCTGGAGCCCAGCTCTCTGCTAATGCAGCTGGGATGTAGGAGACCAGGTTGAGGTTCCTGGGTCCTGCCTTCAGCTTTGCCCACACCTGGCTGTTTCAGCTCTTTGGAGAGTGAAGCAACTGATGGAGATTCTCCATTTCTATCTCTTCTCTGTGTCACTCTGACTTTCAAATTAATTCAAAACTAAACTTTTTAAAATTACAAATGATAATTTTGTTTTTTAATTGTAAGTAATAGTATGATGGAAAAATGATGGTTTTTCTCTTTTTTCAGTCTTTTCTATCTAATTTCTAATGTTCCCTTACTGCTATATTGAAGTTCTGCTTTCCTTGAGTGAGGAAAACATTCCAAATATCTAGAACTTTGAGAGTACTGTATCACTTTTTACTCTAACTTTATTTCATAAATCAATGCACTATAAATAAATAATTAAGTAAAATGGAATTTTAATACTCACTTCATTGTCATTTGTGGAAAACTGAAGGCAAATTGATATTTCAGGACCAGGTAGTACTTTAGGTGCCTACACTTTCAAATCAATAATAGAAATGAAAGCCCACCTTTTTATTCTAGAGGGTGTGACTTAGAATTATGAACCATTCTCTCCCAATGAAAACTTTTGGAAAAGAAGACGAAAATGCATTAATGTCAGAAAATGCTTCAAGATACCTATACCACTACCATATAACATCAGTTTATACAGTGTGGAACTTCATTTCAGCAGAACGTGTTTGGATTTCTGATGGTAGATTTGATTTTAAATATTTACTTTATTTGAAAAGCATATATATATATATATATTTAAAATAAAGAGAGAGGGGGAGAGAGAGAGAGACAGAGAGAGAGAGAGAGAGAGAGAGAGAGAGAGAGAGGTCTTCCCTCCCCTTCAGTGGTTCACTAACCAAATGACCACAATGGCCAAGGCTGGGACAGACCAAAGCCAGAAACCAGGAGCCCCATCAGGATCTCCCACATAGGTTCAGGGACATGAGCATTTGGACGGTCTTCTATTGCTTTCTCTGGCACATTAGCAGGAAGGTAGATCAGAAGTGAAGCAACCAGGACTTGAACTGGCACCCATATGGGATGCTGGCATTTCAGGCAGGGGCTTTACTAACTACCACAACACCAGCTCCTGATAATATATTTAATATAATTCATTTTAAATTTATATTTTGCTTTCTAATACATTGTAAAAAATGTTCAGTAGCAATATTGTCATTGTATTTTCTGCATTTTAGTGCAAATTAAAATGACACATTTTAGTAGCTATTAATGTCACTTTTTTTTGTCATTGAGTCCAGTGAAACATTGTGAAGTGAGTAGACCTGAATTTAATTAATTAATTAATTAATTAATTCACAAAATAGGATATAAGGCAATTGAATTCAATATCTGTAAGTATAAGCTAACTGATGGATTAATATGTTTCATCCCCCTTTTTTCTGACTTATTTTCTAGGGAATCAAAAGATAAGATATTGAATAATTTACTAATTATTGAAGATTTATTGAATAGTATTTGTTGAATAATATTTATTGAATATTATTCAATTGAAATTTGAATTTATTGAAAATTATTTATTGAATAAGATTTATTGAATATTATTCAATTGAGTCCAGTGAAACATTGTGAAGTGAGTAGACCTGAATTTAATTAATTAATTAATTAATTCACAAAATAGGATATAAGGCAATTGAATTCAAGATCTGTAAGTATAAGCTAACTGATGGATTAATTTGTTTCACCCCCCTTTTTTCTGACTTATTTTCTAGGGACTCAAAAGATAAGATATTGAATCCTGAACATCATAACATCACACTATCACTTCCACATAAAACGAAATCATAACTAAATGAAATGAGTACCAGTAGACATTTTATCGAATAAGTCTGGAATATGATTTATTTTTTCTTAGTAGCTAGGATTCGTTTTTTTTTTTTATGATAACCCATAATAGAAAAAATCAGTTTACGAAATGTGTTTCTTTTGTTCATACAGAATTGAGAGTTATATAAAACCCGTTGAATTGATGACAGTGCAATAGTATATTAGGTTGTCTGAGACAGAACACCACAATATCATTACAAAACAATATGATTGATTCAGTATTCACACTCACAAGATGCAAAGAGAGTTACGCATTTTATAAAACTGCAAATATTAGTAAATTATTAGAAGGTAATTATGTCTTAATTCCATTCCTCAGTCTGCACCTATCCCAGTAAATGCTGAAAACTCTAACCCATTCTCATGTTAGGCTGGGATTCAGAAAGGGCAGAGAGCACAAAATAACACTATTATGACAAATTTAGATCATCACGAAGTGTATTAATGAAGGGCTGATGTGGAATTCATGGTGTTTAATGAAGCACATGCATAACTAATGAAGTATATGCTTAAATACCTTCAAAATATACTTTGTTTTCATAAATTTCAAATATGTGAGTAAAAAAACTTAGTCTCTCATATAACTATAAACTCTGTTTTACACCAACAGGAAGAAATTAAATGAAGACTTGAATATTGTTCTCTAGCAACTCTAAATTCTTTGCCTGTGTAATCAATCAGTGGTTTCAAGACTTCAACTAGAGATAATTCCCAGCTCATAAATCACTGCAAAATTTCCAATGGAAAGCAGCAGAGAAAATTAAATTACTGAGGGAAATAACTATATGAGCACAGCACAAGGAATGATTGTCATTTGAGTTCTGACCTGGTGCTTGGTCCTTCTTTCATTGCATTAAAGGCAATAGAATATCCACTAAACTGATAGCTTCTTTTTAGTTTTTGCACCCTGGATTACTTCAGTTGTGTATAATGTGCCTCAATTATTTTGCAATGTCTTAATCTAAATGCCATTATTTGTCATTATTATGCCATAAAGATAATTTCATGTAGGAACCTTGAAGAATGTCTTTTAAGAAATAGACACTTTCTATATAAATTCATATTAAGAGAAATGATGATCTGTACTTACTTTGTTGGTGAATTATAATGTAGGATAGATTCAAAGAGTTATTACAAATAATTATTAACATTGAATTATTTTATTTAATAATTAGTTGATTAATGACTTTTTAAACATTTTAAATAATAGCTTTATTAATAATCAGAATCTTTTTAAGTGATCAGTTTATTAATGACTTTTTAAACTTTCTGTCATGAATATATAGCAAACATTTTATTCCACAAAGTTGAAAGAAATGACCTAGATGATTTTCTATATTTGCTGTCTTTTCCTTGTAGGTGAGAACTTTATCCCAAGAGGAACCCACATTTCCACACTCCAGGATGCAGCAATTCTATGCTCTACATATGTAATATCTCCTCAAACACTACAATTCTCTGTTTAAAAAAATCAGAACACAAGTATATTTTCACAGAAACTGAAAAGGCAAAATGTAACTAAAAGCTTAACCTGATTAATTAAAGAAGGGATGTTCCACAGAATTAACTGAATACATTTGATAAATCCTACTCATTTAAAAAATATAATCCAATTATTCCTGTTTCATTTTTAAGTAAATTATGTAAAACCCTCATAGCATCTTAGAGTGTTTTATCCACATAGAGCTGTGTTTCGTAATTTAAATAAGAAATTGGTCAATAAGTTCAATATTAAATATATTTTCTTTATAGCAGCAGTGGATGCTAATATCTTTACTTTGGTAGTTAAGATTATAAGACAAAAACCAGAATAAAAAGAATCTAAATTCGATTCCTGGGGCCAGCGCTGTGGCACAGCAGGTTTAAAGCCCTGGCCTGAAGCGCCAGCATCCCATATGGGCGCCGGTTCTAGTCCTGGCTGCTCCACTTCCAATCCAGCTCTCTGCTATGGCATGGGAAAGCAGTAGAAAATGGCCCCAAATCCTTGGGCCCCTGCACTTGTGTGGCTCCTGGCTCTTTGCTTCGGATCAGCGCAGCTGCTGCCATCGTGGCCATCTAGGGAGTGAACCAGAGAATGGAAGACCTCTCTCTCTGTCTCTACCTCTCTCTGTAGCTCTTTCAAATAAATAAACTTAATCTTAAAAAAATAAAGTCAAGTGCTGTCATTCGTTAGTAGATGACAATTTGAGTATTTTCCTATTAGCTCCAATTTTTATGTGGATATTGCCTCTTTGGTTGAATAATCTGTAATTAATTTTTCCTATGGCATTATTTAGGTTTCTTGGAAAATTTTAATCAAAATTTGTTATTTATTTTAAAATACATCAAATATTTTGTCACTATTCTACTCTGTTTTCCCTTAATTGTATTTTGAAAGCTACACATTAGCAATAAGTGTAAGCATGTCTATTTCCAAGTGCATTCTAATTTCTAATTAGTATATACACTTTGATTCAAAGTAAAAGCAATCAGTATTCTATGGAAATGAAATAAAAAAGTCTGACTTCATGATTACCTAACTCTTATATAGGGATAATCACTACAGCCTTTTCACCATATTGCCCTGTTTCTTCATTTCCTTCATAAAGACACTCTGGATATGTGATGCATGATTGGCAGCTTTCTTTACAAAAGATTTATTTCATGTCATTGTTTCTCATAGTGATTTGATCAGCTCTTGCCCGGACTGTCGAGGAACAACTTACTATTTTATTCCTTTAGAATTTTTTTTGTTGTTCTACTTAAGGTCATTGGATTAACTCTTTAATTAACACAATTATTCTTAGGTGTTTAAATTTAACTAAAAAGTGATCCCTGTTAAATATAAGAGTGGAAATAAGAGAGGGAGGAGGTGTACACATTGGCACACGCTCAATTGGACTTACCCCTAATGGTAGAGTTAGAAACATGCCAGGGAATTCCAATTCAATCCCATCAAGGTGGCATGTACCAATGCCATCTCACTAGTCAAAGTGATCAGTTTCAGTTCATAATTAATCATAACGATAGGATTAAGTGTCAAAGGGATAACATAAACAAGACTAGTGTCTGCTAATACTAACTGATAGATTTAAAAAGGAGAGAACAATCCAACATGGGAAGTGGGAAACACAGCAGACTCATAGAATGACAGATGTCTTAAACAGCACTCTGGCTTCAGAATCAGCCCTTAAGGCACTCTGGTATGGCTAAAAAGCCCATGAGAGTTTCTCAGGCATGGAAAGCCAAGACACTGGCAAAAAAAAAAAAAAAGAAAAAAGAAAATGACCTAAATGAAAGATCTCTGTGAGTGAGATCCCAGCGGAAAGAATAGGCCATCAAAGAAGGAGGTACCTTTCTCTGAAGGGAGGAGAGAACTTCCACATTGACTACGGCCTTGTATAAATAAGATCGGAGTTGGTGAACTCAAGAGGCTTCCATAACTTTGACAGCTCATGGCAAGAGCCTCGGGTGATTACTGATGTCATAAATAAGATTGTCAATTGTTAAATCAACAACAGGAGTCACTGTGCATTTACTCCCCATGTAGGATCTCTGTCCTTAATGTGTTGTACTATGTGAATTAATGGTAAAACTACTACTCAAACAGTACTTTATACTTTGTGTTTCTGTGTGGGTGCAAACTGTTGAAATCTTTACTTAGTAAATACTAAGTAGATCGTCGGTATATAAAGATAATTGTAAATGAATCTTGATGAAGAAAGGGATGGGAGAAGGAGTGGGAGATGGGATGTTTGCAGGTGGGAGGGAGGTTATGGGGGGTAAAAAGCTGCTATAATCCAAACGTGGTACTTTGGAAATTTATATTTACTAAATAAAGGTTAAAGAATTGATAAAATAAAAAAAGATTTATTTTTTTTTTTTTTGGAAGTCAAAGTTATAGGGAGATAGAGGCAGAGAGAGAGAGAGAGAGAGAGAGAGAGAGAGATCTTCCATCCGCTGGCTCACTCCCCAGATGACCACAATGGCTGAAGCTGCGCCAATCCAAAGCTAGGACTCAGGAGCTTCTTCTTGGTTTTCCGTGCAGGTGCAGGAGCCCAAGGATTTGGGTCATCTTCCACTGCTTTCCCAGGCCATAGCAGGGATCTGGATCAGAAATAGAGCAGCCAGAGCTAGAACAAACACCCATATGGAATGACGAGCCACAGGCAGAGGATTTACTTGCTAAGACACAGCCCTCATGATTGGCAACATTTTTCTTTACCCTTAAAATGTTCTGCCACTCTCTTTTGGCATTCATGATGAAACTACTTCAATGAGAAATAGGCTGCCATTTGCATTGAAATTCTTCTAGAATGAAAGTGTCATTTCGCTGGCTATCAAAAATGAAAACTGATCTTTCCATGAGGTCTGTGATGCCCTGCCCTTGGTTAGAGAGCAGGATTTTGGTTTTGTTTTCCTACATTAGAGGAACAAAAAGAAAACTTAGGTGGCTCACTACAATGCTCTGCCTCAAATCCTGGGATCTGTACATAATCTACTCTTTTATAACTTTCCAAAGGCCTTTTAGCATTGCTTTTGGAATTATTTCAAGTGTATTTAATTGTATTTACAGAGGATTAGTGGGGAAAATGAGTCTATAACATATTGTTCTAAAACAGTAACAAGTATGTATTCTTTTTTTTTAAAGATTTATTTTTTTTTTTATTTGAAAGTCAGAGTCACACAGAGAGAAGAGAGGCAAAGAGAGAGAGAGAGAAAGAGAAATCTTCCATCTGCTGGTTCACTCCCTAGATGGCGGCAACGGACTGAGCTGCACTGATCCAAAGCTAGGAGCCAGGAGCTTCTTCCAGGTCTCCACACAGGTGCAGAGTCCCAAGGACTTGGGCCATCTTCTACTGCTGGATTGGAAGTAGAGCAGCTGGGCCTTGAACTGGGGCCCATGTGGCATGCCGGTGCTTCAGGCCAGGGTGTTAACCTGCTGCGCCACAGCGCGGTCCCCATAGTATGTATTCTTACGCATACAAATACAAGTGTATTTGTTAATATAAATTTTTAGTGTTTTTAAACATACATTCTTCTCTTCTGTTATTTGAGTGCTGAAAAAAGAAATACTTTGTGTTAAGTATTCTAATTATCAGCTGTGCAAAGTATTATAATGAAACATGTTGGATATTGACTTCTTTGTGTAGATTTTTCAATGATGTAAAAGGAATGTCAATTCATTGTGGCAATTCTGCTTTAAAATACAGGTGACACTTTCATCTCTGTCATAGCTTGTTCTCTCTCACTCCTTCATGTAAAAGCTGCCTCAATGTCTTGTAGACTCTTTATGAATTTGTTTTGAAATCTTTATAATGAACTTACTCAAATAATTTATTCTGATTTATCATAAAATAATATCAAATCTCCTATACTCTGTTTCAACTCTCATTATTTTATATCTCATTTACTTCCTTACCACATATTGCTTGGGCTCTTGACAATGCCTCTGAAAAGACAATTCCACTGTCTTCCTTTTCCTATGCACTTTGAAAGGCGCATGACATTTCCACGTTAAATGACTTCCCTTCAAATAAATATAAAGAATGGAACTCAGGGCACATGTTGTGGTGTAGTGGGTTAAGTTGCTACGCACAACAATGATAGCCTTTGTCAGAGCACTGGTTTGAGTCTTGTCTGCTTCACTTCTGATCAGTTCCCTCCAAATGCAGCAGATGATGGGCAAACAACTTGGGTCCTTGCCACTCCTGTGGGAGACTCAGATGGAACTCCAGGCTCCTGACTTTACCCTACCCAGCCCTGGATGTTGAGGAATAAACCAGTGAATGGAAGATTCTCTCTCTCTCTCTTTCTCTCACACTCTCTCTCTCTCTTTCTCTCTCGCTTTATCTCTCTCTCCCTCTCTACCACTATCCCTCTTTCACTTTCTCCCTCTCTCCTTCTAAATTACTTTGCCTTTCAAATAAACATTTTTTTAAAAAGCAAAGAATTTGGCCGGCGCCGTGGCTCAACAGGCTAATCCTCCGCCTTGTGGCACCGGCACACCGGGTTCTAGTCCCGGTTGGGGCTCCGGATTCTGTCCCGGTTGCCCCTCTTCCAGGCCAGCCCTCTGCTGTGGCCCGGGAGTGCAGTGGAGGATGGCCCAAGTGCTTGGGCCCTGCACCCCATGGGAGACCAGGAAAAGCACCTGGCACCTGGCTCCTGCCATTGGATGAGCGCAGTACGCCGGCCGCAGCGCGCCATCCGCGGCAGCCATTGGAGGGTGAACCAACGGCAAAGGAAGACCTTTCTCTCTGTCTCTCTCTCTCACTGTCCACTCTGCCTGTCACAAAAAAAAAAAAAAAAAAAGCAAAGAATTTAACTCTATCATTCATTTTTTGTAATTACCTTTAAAAGTAGTTTTGCATGTTTTGCTCTTTCTTTGTAATATATAACTCAGCTTTTGCCTCCCAAATATATTTTATTCCTATCGTATCCTTACATTATTTTCCCTGTAGTATCATATTTCTTTTACTATAATTTTTATAGTATCTTCAAACTGATATTCACTACTAAGCTTAAATGAACTTTTTCATTTCTTTGTAAAGCTCTGTATTTTAATGAATTTTTACTGTAAAATTCTTGACTGTACTTAAACTTATTTTATTATTCACCAATGAAATCACTGGCTAAAGGTATTAATGTGCAAATTACCACCCCCATCCCTTCATTATCCAGAATATTATTTCCATCAGAAAATATCTGAGAAATGTAATTTAATTGCTAGGAACTATTATAATATACATATTTAATGACTTTTTTGTTTTACAAATTTCCAAGAGAATTACTTTTCATTTTAGAAATATTCTCGAATATTTTATTATGTCTTAAATTAGCTAATTTATTATCATTCTAAATAATATGAAATTAAATGGAAGTTCTTTAGAAAAACATATATCAATATTTACTTTAGATTCACATATATAGCTACAGAGACATGTGTACACACGTATAAGCATTTACATGCACACATATACACATAGAAATATCTACCCATCAAATCTGTACACACACAGGTACACAATATATGATGTGTACACATATGTGTATGTGTATATGTATATATACAAATAAATTGTAAGTGATTTTTTTCTAATGAAAAACAAATTGAAAACTTTTTTCTGTGCCACTTGCATAAACTTTGGGGGATATTATGCTCCTGTCCCTTGTGCCTTTGCACAGCTCAAAACAGCATTTGAATAGATATTTGGTACCAGAAAGCCTGCCAATTCTTTCTCATGATTAAAAAGAGAATTGCTGAGAATTTGTCAAATGTAAATACAAGAAAAATGAAAAAATAGTCTAACACTTTAGATGATCACTTGTTTACACTTGGTTTGTTTAATACATTAATGGGATTTGTGAATATCTACTACTACTTCATATTTTCCAAATGCTTCTGACCAGAGTCATATTAACCTTTTTTCTTTCCATGACCCCTACCAAGATGTCATCCACTGAGTATTCCCGGAAACCAGCTGCAGAAAGCTGCCCTAAATGAATAGCTTCCTTAAATGAGTGAAATTTATTTGTTTTTTGATGCAATATGGAGAACATAAACCCTGCAGTAATACACACACACACACACACACACTCACAATCTCCTTTCTATTCTCCTAAGCTCGTCACTTCATCTCCTTTTCATACTTTATGTCTTAATGTTATCAGTTTAATTCTTTTCTGGTACAAAGAAGAAAATCTCCCTTTCATATAGTTTTAGTCTCTCGCATGTCAGTTCATTTTTTTATAAATGCAATATATTGTAAAATTTGTAGATGGGAAAGCCGTTAGTTACACACAACACTGATACCAGCATTGAAAAAGTATGCTAGATCTAGAAAGAGAAAAACTAATTCAAGGTTCTTGCTTTGCCTTTCTCTATAACCTTGGTCAAATACAAATATTTAAGCCACAAAAATCTTATCTATTTTTTTTATTTTTTATTTATTTACTTTTTGACAGGTAGAGTGGACAGTGAGAGAGAGAGAGAGACAGAGAAAAATTTCTTCTTTTCCGTTGGTTCACCCCCTAATGGCCGCTGCGGCAGAATCCGGCGCCCTGACCGAGACTAGAACACAGGGTGCTGGCGCTGCAGGCGGAGGATTAGCCTATTGAGCCATGGCAAGGCATCATAATCATAAGATTCCTATAAGGATTAAGAGAGATAATTCATATAAACCTTTTTTATATAACACAGTGCAGAACACAGAGTAACTATTTGATAAATGACAGCTATTAACAGAGGTCTGACAACATGTAATCTTGCTCTTCTCTAAAGTAGTGCACTAGGATTGTCCATATATCACGCAGAAGCAAAGCCTTCGCTCACAGCCCCAGAAAACTTTCTCACTAATCTGTGACTACAGAGTATTTTGTGAAAGTGTATCATGTTCAGCAAATGGTAGTGCAACTTTCCTATTTTCTCCCTGTTGTGCTGTGACAATCTGTATGAATCTTCAGCATCTATCACTACCCTTCACTTATAAAATGTGCTTAAACCTGCAGGAATAAATGAATGATTACAGATATAAATGCACAAAAGGATGGGATTCTGGTGAAGAAAAATATTATTCTAAACATTTGCAAGTCTAGCATTTTATCCCTGTCTAATATTATTTTTTCTCAAGTATATAAGAAATAGAATTATTTGAAATGTAAATGTATCTTGGAGTTTGGTTAAATAGAAAGTCATTAAATAATACATAAAGATGTTCTTTTCCGCCAGAAGAAATTTTGTTTACAGTTAACACATTCCTTTTGCTTACACACCAAAATTGTATTCTTGACATCTAACTTGCTATTTATATTATGGGTTATTTTGTATTTAAATTAAGAATGCTTGGATTTTCTGATACACAGATGGTTTGCCTTAACATGTCATAGTGCTTTTTGTTATAATTCCAAGAGATCTACCTTTCCTAATAGATGCTTTTTGGGATCTCGTAATAAAGTGTTTAAAATTCAAAGTACTTTTGTGCCCTCACAATATACTCTCTATAATACAAAATTTAACAAAGAAGAAATATAAGACAGAAAACATACTGTTTAACAGGTAAAAAGAGAATTTAGCATTTTGTAAGCATTTGATTTCACAGGTTACAGAGTCTAGCTAATCAAAACCAAGGGAATAATTTATAATCCAAAAGGTTTGCTTTATTAACTTGTTGCAGAAAGGAAGACCTCTCTTTAGGAGAACCACAGGCTGCTGGATAAGATGTTACAGGAAAGCATTTTCAGGAAGGCAGACTGGTCAATCACGGCTTCTGGAAGGCCTATGGATATACAGTTCAGGTCTGGATGTGTTGCTGTCTAGAGGCAAGGACCACTTAGTACTGGGTGTTTCAGGAATCTTGATTTAGAAATACCACAGCAGACTTTGGAACATCATTGGCAAGAAAGCAGTAAGAACTCTAGTAAACTGGATAATTGTGGCACTTTAATGTTACAACATAAGCTTGAGAGATCCACTACTTCTTGCTAACTTTGAAACAGGCTTGGGCGGGCACTGTGACTCACTCGGTTATTCCTCCACCTGCGGTGCTGGCATCCCATGTGGGTGCCGGGTTCTAATCCTGATTGCTCCTCTTCCCATCTAGCTCTCTGTGGTGGCTCGAGAGTGCAGTGGAGGATGGCCCAGGTGCTTGGGCTCCTGCACCCGCATGGGAGACCAGGAAGAAGCACCTGGGTCCTGGCTTCGGATCGGCGCAGTGCCATCCTTGGCGGCCATTTGATGAGTGAACCAACGAAAGGAAGACGTTTTTATCTGTCTTTCCCTCTCACTGTCTATAACTCTACCTGTCAAAAAAAAAAGAAACAGGCTTGAACCATGTCTACTTTCACAGCCTAATTAAAGAAAAGGCTGTATTTTCATGTAAGTTTTATCACCACAATATTATTTACAGTATTGTTTTGTTGGCCCAAAGTCCTCAACTCCTTATTCATCTTCATATTCTCAGAACTTTGAGATATACCAGAAGCTCAGCAAATACGTTTATGAGTATAGAAAGAAATGAAATGAGCAAATACTATAGGAATGCACATTTACCATTAAATCATCACAATTAAAAATGATTGCTAATGGAATTACATAGCTAAAGAAAATGAGCTTAATCCATAAATTCCATTTTTTTGTGAAATTTTGTAGACATTTTGGGTCTAGAATTATGTGAAAATTAAGCCACACAAAACCAGTTTAAATGTTTAGATGATAAGCTATTATTATTCCTTCCTTTCCTCCTCCATATCCACTCTTCCTTGAATGATGAAATTGGTCTTTTAAAGCTATCTTATTTTGTTGTGTAACGACCCAGTCTTCACTTGTCTTTAACTTTATAGGATCATGTACAAGAGATGTACTGGAATATAGTTGATTTATAGTGGTGACTCTGACAGTGCCATTAAACAAAATTAGCATTGGATTTACTTCCTCAAGTTTGCTCTGAAAAAGTGCATGAGAGATCTTTGTAAATTAAGAGACAAAGTAATATATTCTTTGTAAACTCTGGAGATTTCAAGCTTTACAGGTTTGTTTTGATTATTTACTCCCACTAATTAAAACACCTATTTCCTGTCCATGAACAGGTATGAAAAACAAAAGAAGAAAAAAAGTGAGAACTTGAAACTTAGCGGAAATGAAATCCCAGCACCATCTCTTCAAGTAAGCAATAAATTATTGTATTTATATATATATTCAAAAATGCATGCCAGAAGTCTATTAAAATTGCTGTCTTTTTATATTTACTAATAACAATGTTTTATTAGGTATATAATTATATAGAGTTTTTTTAAAGAGTATATATATTTAAGATTTTGGAAA
Source organism: Sylvilagus floridanus (assembly GCA_949820135.1). Taxonomy (NCBI): domain Eukaryota; kingdom Metazoa; phylum Chordata; class Mammalia; order Lagomorpha; family Leporidae; genus Sylvilagus; species Sylvilagus floridanus. The sequence goes on along the minus strand of OX463236.1, from coordinate 130,714,388 downwards.
ATGACTAAGGCAATTGTTAAATTAAAAAGAGTATTGTTGGGGCCAGCGATGTGATATAGAAAGGCCCCTGCCTGTGGTGCCAGCATTCCATATGGATACTGGTTTGAGTTCTGGCTGCTCCACTTCTGATCCAGCTCCCTGCTAGTGGCCTGGGAAAGCAATGGAAGATGTTCCAAGTGTTTGGGCTCCTGCACCTGCGTGAGAGACCCGGAAGAAGTTCCTGACTCCTGGCTTCAGATGGCCCAGCTCTGGACATTGTAGCCATTTGGGGAGTGAACCAGCAAATGGAAGACCTCCCTCTGTTTTTTCCTCTCTCTGTCTGTAACTCTGTCTGTCAAATAAAATAAATAAATCTTAAAAAAAGAACACATCTTTTAAAAAAAGACTATTGCTATAAGATTTGTATCATCAGAAATATTTTAGTATGTTCATTATATTTTTAATGTATTTTAAAGTAAAATTTTATTCTAAATTTTATGTCAATGACTATAAAAATTCAATTAGCTATGTTTAATGTTAGACACAAAAATTGTTTTTTTCAGCGTCATTTGCTAAACAAATCAAAAGAGAAAGCATATAAACCCTTTAAATTTAGACTTAGAATATACTATATGTCACTGAAAGAAAAATTATTCAGTGGTAGTATTTTCAGATGAATGCTATCCTTTCATATTGTCTTGCTTCATTCTTAGAAAAATTAGGGAATGAATGCCTATATATAATATTTGATTGAACCTTGACCAGTAAATAATTCTTCACTTCAGGAAAACACATCCCAATAAGTCAATATCAACTTAAAACAGATGCTTTTTGAGAACGAATTTGTTTAGGTAGAAACAAATGAACAAACAATACTACTGATGAAAGAATCAAACTTCTAGTTTGGTTCAGTCCAAATAAATTATCTAGTTTACATTTTTAAAAAGCTGAAATTAATATTGAGTACTTGGGCAATCAGCCTTAATGCTGGCCAGGTGCCTACAACTTACTATCTACACTCAGCCTGCCATAACCATGGTTCTGTATCCATAGGTTCAATCAGCTGTTGATCAAAATCATTCAAGGAGAAAATCCAGACAGTTCCAAAAAGGAGAACTTGAATTTGTCCTGAGCAGAGCACTACACTGAATCCATGTAAATGAAGTTATGTGCAGGCATACCATGCTGTGGCCTTCTGCCATTTCACAGATAATCAGTCTCTTTCTGGCACCCACAGACATTCCCTGAGGAGAAATGTTTATTGAAGTTCAAAGTCAGCAGAGACAAAAACAATGACACACAGAAGTTTGAAGCTCTGGCATTTGTAGTTAGAAGAAACATCAAACTGAGCTCAATTGCTAGTAAAATTAACATAAATCCTCACATTTAAGGCCTACTTACTTCAACCCTTAGTACCTGATAGAATATATCTGGCTTCTCTCTCTCTCTCTCTCTCTCTCTCTCTCTCTCTCTCTCTCTCTCTCTCTCACACACACACACATAAATTTTAAAGCATAATAAAGGCAAGAGTAAATAGATTGCAAAGACAAAGCAAGCATCAAAATCAGACATAGAAATGAAATTATCCCACAGAGAACTTAAAATATCTATGATTACTACAGCAGAGATTCTAATTGGAAAAGGGACAATGTACTATAAGCAGAGAGGGACAAACACTAGATACAACAGCTTGTTGTCTACAGGAAACCCACTTTAAATATAAAAATACTGATTGGTTAAGAGCAAAGAAATAGGCCGGCGCTGTGGCTCAACAGGCTAAACCTCCGCCTTGCGGCGCCGGCACACTGGGTTCTAGTCCTGGTTGGGGCGCTGGATTCTGTCCCGGTTGCCCCTCTTCCAGGCCAGCCCTCTGCTGTGGCCCAGGAGTGCAGTGGAGGATGGCCCAAGTGCTTGGGCCCTGCACCCCATGGGGAGACCAGGAAAAGCACCTGGCACCTGGCTCCTGCCATTGGATGAGCGCAGTACGCCGGCCGCAGCGCGCCATCCGCGCCAGCCAGTGGAGGGTGAACCAATGGCAAAGGAAGACCTTTCTCTCTGTCTCTCTCTCTCGCTGTCCACTCTGCCTGTCAAAAAAAAAAAAAAAAAAAGAGTAAAGAAATAAAATAAGACAGACTTATAAGATAATGAAAAGAAAGTGGAGTGGCTTTATTAGAGACAAAAATAAGTTTAATAACAAAGAAGTAGATCTTGGGTAAAGATGAACATTATGTAATGATAGAGGGATAAATTATCTATGGAAACAATAATTCTAAACAATTATAAGCATCAAAATATATGATGTGAAACTTAAAAGAGAAATGTACAAATCAACTATGACAGTTGAATACATTTCTGTCCCTCTGTCAGTAACTGATATAACGGAGTAACAGAAAATTGGTAAAGATGTTGATGACCTGAACAGTGGCATCAATCTACTTGATCTAATTATCATTAGAGAATTGCTAGCCTTATTAAACAGACCAGAGTGTGCTGTGTTTCAGTTTTCGAAAACCTGTTTCATTTCTTCCTTTAATGCTTGGCTAGTTCACTAGTAAAACCATATAGGCTTAGTGATGCCTTTTCTGAAAAGTTTCATTAGTTCAGTTTCTAATTATGTTTATGAAGATTATTTCTCCTTTTTGGAATTTTGGCAGCTTTAACAAACTGGGGCATAGGTTTGCTCATAATTTCATTTATTATCCTTTGAATTTCCATGGGATCAATCATAATAACATTTATTTCATTTTTTATGTTAGTAATTCATGATTTTTCTTGGTTAGCCTAGTTCAAGGTTTATTATCTTCACTGATGGAAGTAGCAGGGTCTTTTTCCTATCATTTTTCTGTTTTCAGTGCTATCAATTTCTGCTCCTTTATTACTTCTTTTCTTCTCCATTTCTAGGATTAGATTTCTCTCTTTCTCTAGATTGAGTTATTCATTTTAGATATTTGTTCATTTCTAATATATACATTCAGTTCCACAAATCTCCATGTAAGCACTGTTTTCCCTGTACATCATGAATTTTGATAATTTAGCTTAAATATTTGAACTGGTTTTAAGATTTCTTCTTTGACTTATGGGTTATTTAGATTTATATTTTTAAAATTTCAATATTTGGATATTGTGGAGCTATCCAGAGAGTAGTCAATTTAGCAAATGTTTATTATTAGTTTGAAAATAATGTATATTATTCTGCTGGTGCTTGTTGTATTATTTCATAATATAAACAACCAAATTGGCTTCTTATTTCAGGTTAATTGATTCAGAAATCAATTGGATCTAATTGACATTCATAGATCACATTATGTACCTTAACAAACTTGAAGCAATATAAAAATAAATGAAATCTGTAAAAAGAAGAATAGAAAAGGTACAACAATATACTCTCAGTGGTTTTCACTCTGTTGTAGTGAAATTGGACAAGACCCCCTAAAATTTACTCTGAAATGTGGCCCCTTAAAGTTCCCTAGAAATGCTATCCAGGGTGCCACATGTGCTACTGGAATTTAGGGTGCCTTACGATTTCACTACAAGCTTATTACTAAATCCCAGATATTAATAAGCCTGAGAGGGTTCTTGCCTAATATTTAGAGAAGAATTCTAAATAGTGGCCCAGATAAATGAGGCAGCATGGTACGTTTTAAGCTATTATTCAGTGAGAAAGATGCATAGGAAAGTGAGAGCTTTATTTAGGAGAGAGAAGTGAATGGGGGTTTGTACAGAGCACCAGGAACCAGCCACGTAGATGAGCATCTAGACCAGGAAGCCTAGAGCACATGGTCCAAAGGCCATGCACCCTGGAGGCGCAGGGCTACAGCAAGCCCTGTCCTGGCAAGAGGCCAGGGAAGAAGAGCAGGGCCCAGGCACACTATGCCCTAGGCGTTTAACCCACTCCAAAGGGGAGTGGTTAATTAACCTGATTGGCTGGTGGGCACCCTGGTGTGGCCAGGTAGGGGAATGAGGCCACACAGGGGTGTGGCAAAGGCATCAGGTAGGGGCATGAGGTCACACAGGGGCGTGGTCTTCCAGTTCACAAATCTGATCAATTTTAATCTGTATGCCTGCCTACTTCAGTAGCAGGTTAAGCTGCTGCTTGGGACATGGGCATCTCATATCAGAATGCCAGTTTGAATGCTAGGTTACTCTGTTTTTGATCCAGCTTCCTGCTAAGGCTCCTTGGAAAGCAGCAGAAGATGACCCAAATACATGGACCCTTGCCACCCATGGATCACCAGGCATTCCTGTCTCTTGGCTTCAGCCTTGCCTAACCCTGACTATTGTGGCCATTGAGGGAGTGAACCAACTAATGGAAGGTTTTCTCCCTCTCTCTCTCTCTCTCTTTCCTTCTCACTCTCCCATTCAAATACATAAATGAAATATATATATTCTAAGACCATACAGAGGCGACCTAGAAGTCAATAACACAAAACAGCTGGGAAATGTTGGTATTGTAAATAGCTAACCTTACATTGCCTATTTTTTGTTTTGGTGAATTCACAGTTCATCTTTTTTTCTGCCCAAATTCCATAATCCTGGTTGATTTTATCTATTAAAAAGTGGCAAGTCTATTTATATTGTAGTTGTTGGCATTCCTCCAATATAATTTTTGGAAATCCAAGTCTGATTTTAAGACTTGCTGATTTATTTTTGTTTTTGCAACAATTTGATACTATTTTTTCTACCCTGAATTAAAAGACTTCAGAAATGACTTACAGAGTTTACTCCCCACTTTTCTTCACTTTTCAAGACAATTTTAAAAGTTTTAAAGAGTTGAAGTAGTTAAATCAATGTTCTCTTTTCTCCCCTACTGCTTTTAACCATTTTTCTTAATCAGACAATTTAAAAATTAAATAAAGTAGTTGTTGAAGATCTGCATGTCAAGGAAAATGAGTATAAGCATTGCAAGATTCCCTTGCAAATTCCTGTTATTCTACCTGCAATTTAGAAAAAAAAATGCATGGTTATAGTTACAAACTGTTCTCTAACTCAATTTAAGAATTCAAATAATGTAGCTATGCTTTCTGATCTGTTTGGAATCTAAATTGTTATTTTCCTGAAAAACTCAGAATAAAGGGTCATGGGAGAGAAATATTATAAGTAGGTTGTGCAGACAAACCTGAGTAGACAAAGAGAGCATTCCTGAGATTTTACAGTTTTGAGACAGCATCTTGGCATTAGAAATCTGTTTTAAGTCCTCACCCTGCAAGTTATAAAGGCTGACTGTGAGTACTTGTTTTCTTTCTGTAGGTCTTGGAACTTATCTTAAATACGTCAACGTATTAAATTTTGTCCTAGGAAAGATCTCCTAAAATGTACATTGTTATTCAATGTAGAAGACTTCACCAATAACATTGACTTTATATAGGAAGTGGGAATTCTTTCAAGACAAGACTGAATATTTGACTGAGAAAAACTCAAGAAACAATAAAGAGAGACCGCCACTTATTTATTCTATAAGAAAGTGAACTTTGTTTTTCACAATTGATGAGGCAGTGTTTGTCCTCAGGAGGTGTTAGAGAGGACCAGATGCAAACTTTCACTAATCACAAATTGGTTGACAGTTTCATGAACCTCTAGTTGTTAATCCAAAAGGTCTTGATTGCATTGAATTCAGAACTTTCTGAGTGGATGATAATATATTTGTGAAAAGATGGTGTTGGTGGCCGGCGCCGCGGCTCACTAGGCTAATCCTCCGCCTTGCGGCTCCGGCACACTGGGTTCTAGTCTGAGTCGGGGCGCTGGATTCTGTCCCGGTTGCCCCTCTTCCAGGCCAGCTCTCTGTTATAGCCCGGGAGTGCAGTGGAGGATGGCCCAAGTGCTTGGGCCCTGCACCCCATGGGAGACCAGGAGAAGCACCTGGCTCCTGCCTTTGGATCAGCGCGGTGCGCAGGCCGCAGCGGCCATTGGGGGGTGAACCAACAGCAAAAGGAGGACCTTTCTCTCTCTGTCTCTCTCTCTCACTGTCCACTCTGCCTGCCAAAAAATAAAAAGATGGTGTTGGTTACAAGTGAGAGTAGCACATGTTTGCCAAAGTTTATTAATGATAAATTCTTAAAAGAATTATTTATTAATTTATCTGAAAGTCAGATCTATAGGGAGTCAAAGATGACAGAAAGAGATTGGAAGAGAAAGAGAGAAATGGTCTACACACTGGTTCACTCCTCAAATGTCTACAGCTGGGGCTGGATCAGGTTGAAGCCAAGAGATAGGAATTCCATCCTGGTCTCCCATATGGTGGTGTGACCTGAGCTCTTGGGTCATCATCTGCTACTTTCCCAAGCACATTAGCAGAGAGCTGGGTCAGAAGCAGAGTAACCAGATCTCAAGTCAGCACTTTGGTACAAGATGCAGGTGTTGTCAGCAATGGTTGGCTTAAATCACTGTGCAACAAAGTCCTCCCCTGCTTCAAATGCTTTTGACATCAGAACACTTCATTATTTTTAAGTTATAATTTAATAAAAGATGACCTGTAATGCCAAAAATTGAATGCAGTCAATGAGTTACTATCACATCTATTCTTAATCTAGAGAAAAAGAACAGTATAATTATACTTATACCCTGAGAAGAAAACATTATTCTTTTCTGTTTTAAATACAAGAGAAAATGGGGCCGGCGCTGTGGTGTGGTGGGTTAAGCTACCGCCTGTCGTGCCGGTATCCCATATGGACGCCAGTTCTAATCCCAGCTGCTCCACTTCCAATCCAGCTCTCTGCTTTGGCCTGGGAAAGCAGTAGAAGTTGGCCCAAGTCCTCGGGCACCCACGTGGGAGACCTAGAAAAAGTTCCTGGGTCCTGGCTTCAGATCAGTACCGCTCCAGCCATTGTGGCCAATTGGGGAGTGAACCAGCTGATGGAATACCTCTCTCTCTCTCCGGCTCTCCTTCTCTCTCTGTGTAATTCTGACTTTCAAATAAATTAACAAATATTTAAAAATAAATAAATAAATAAATACAAGAGAAAAGCAAAGTTATATCTGTGATGAAATTTTTCAGTTGCAACTTTGAATAAAATTCTTGAATTTATGTGTTATTGTGGAAGAGGGGGAAACACAATTGGAGGCTAGATAATGCCTCATTGTATGAAATAATCATTGACATAAGAGCATTCACAACATTTATTTACATTACAAGACATATTTTACTGACTCTGTTAGAGAACATCCCCTAGAAGTTTTTCAAATCAATTTATACTTGTAGAAACAGAGAGGTACGAATATTGAACTCATCACTTTTGACAAACCCCTGTATGAGGTTGTGGCTTTAATCAAGCATCAATGTTTGTGCCTCCTTTTGTGGGATATGTGTATCTGAGATATTTCTAAAGCCTGTGGTCCCTTTTGTGTGTGAGCAGTCAGCATGCACTTTCTTTTCACTTCATTTGAAAGGAAAATTCCTTATTTCCTCTTCTGAAGGAAGCTTTCACAGCTGGCTGCTTTGAGCATTTCCCAGATAGGATTTTCCAAATGAGACTTAATATTTTCTACTAGAACATTTTCTGCAGGAGTGCCTCAGTTTTCTTTCAGAATGAGTTGTTTTAAATTCAACTTAAATCCACTTATTAGACTTCCTACACATATACAAATCAGTGCACGACATGTTGCTATCAAAATAACTGCCACATCACCACCAGACATATCTTCCTCAAACAAGGTTGCTTGCAAGTTCTAAGCATAAGATCTCAAAGTAAACAATGTCCTTTACTTATGAAATATGTGAAATATAGACTGTACTTCAAATTACATTAATACAGGGGAGATTATGTGCATAATTATATACCAGTTAACAAAAATATTTAATTTCATAATGTGTTATTAGAACTAACACAATGTGTTCATAATTTTCAAGCAACACCTTCAGGTCAATCTTTATTGAAGTATTTTATTATATATCAAAAAGTAATATAATAAACTTTATTTCGACATTAACTACTATAGTTAGAATTTCAATTGCTAATGTGTAATCTGTTATTTTTTCTCTAAAAGTATTACAGAAATATTTCTTCAATTTTGGGGCAGTGGATGCTCCTTGGGCAGAATTTATAGACATCTTTTAGTTACAGGGTTTCCGGAAAGAAAAAGTCCAGAAAATCTGATTCTGAAAGTCCTATGGAAATGTACACTAGTATTTACAGTTTCAAAAAGTGATGGTGTTGGTTGTATAAATACATGTGTCCTCCTTGACCACTGCTTTGAAAAAATCTTACATAGAAAAATTGTCAAGAAAACTTCTAGTTATTTCAGTTTCTTCCATGTCTGGTACGTTCTGGATTTCAGCTTTCAAAGGCTGATCACTGAGGGGAGGTAGAGGGAATAATTCAACTATTCCCTGTTAGATGCATGATATATTCATTGTACCTACCTAAGATGATTGAAACAAATGGATTGTTTTACAGATCTTTACTTTTAAGTATTTGTCACTATGTCAGATAATCATCAGACTAATAAAAGACTTATTCCAATTTCACTCATGCTTTGAACTATAATTTTGCAGATGGTAAAGCCTTTATTAACTATTGATACATTCATCTTTTACTGGAAATTTTGCTTGTATCCCTTACTTTGTGTCTTTATTAATACTACGTCCATTTGTGCTAAATGATTTTTCTTCCCTAATGTTATTCAGAATCAGAAATTTCATTCAGGTAAATAAGAGACTTCAAAAGGAATATGTTTATATGGCCTAATGTCTGGTTTTGCCGATGTGTAAACTAAGGAAAAATAGGGTTTGGATTACTTCACATTCATTAAATTGAAGTTACGGGTGATGTTGATGGGATTAGGACCCAAATTCAATATCTTATAGCCCATCCCTCACGTTCTTTTATATTTACTTAACACTCTTGAATAGTTCATGCATTGATCTTAATAATAAGTACTTAATAATAAGTAATAACAATAAGTACTCAGACACACCTTCTTAAATTTAGCTTTCTTTAAAGTGAAATTACATGTTTTCTCTTTCCTTGAATGCTAATATCAGAAGTCTATCATACATACTCTTTTTTTTTTATTTTTTAGATTTATTGTTATTTGAAAGGCAGAGTTACAGAGAGGGAGAGGCAAAGGTAGAGAGAAGTCTTCCATCCGCTGGTTCACTCCCCAAATGGCTGTAATAACCAAGATTAGGCCAGAGCAAGCAAGGAGCCAGGGGTTTCATCCAGATGTCCCACATGGTGGGTGCATGGGCCCAGGGACTTGGGCATCTTCTACTGCTGTCCCAGGCACATTAGCAAGGAGCTGGATCACAAGTGGAGTAGCGGGGACTCCAACCAGCACCCATATGAGATGCCAGCCCTGCAGACCATGGCTTAACCCATGATGCTGCAGCATCCACCCCCATGCATACACTTTACTGATGGAGTCCCTCATTCTTGTATTTCTTTTATAAAACAGATTCACTTAAACAAGAGCTATCTCATGTTCCTACCGTGTTTTACAATTTTTCCTTATTTTCCCTGTGTCCCTTTTTGTTACCATGGAAAAAATTTGCTTGTGTCAAATACCAACTCACCCCCTTTAACTTCCGTTTTCACTAAGCTACCTCATCATTTCACACAACCATTATCTACCACATTTCTTCTTAATTTGTATTTCATTTTTATTAAAGGGATCTTTCTTAGTAGCATATGCACGTACTTTAAAGAAGGAAGAAAAAAATTAGATAAAAAGCAGCACAAAACCTTGATTTTTGCCTTAAAGTATTTGTTAGTCAGCACAGGCTTAAGAGTGAAAAACAGGGATGGGTAAACTACTGGAATTTGCATTGTGAAAAGACCACTTCTATCAATGGAGAGTTTCATACAAACTAGTTAAGGACACAGGAGAAAAAAGTTGTTTGATTTTTCTGTTTTTTAATTGGTGGAGATGATTAGAAAGAACTTGAGGGAGTAAGATGGGAATTCTGAAGTACTGATAATAGAAATAGAAGTGTAGGGGTATCAGGAATGTTGCCTATGAGTAACTTGTTCAACATGTTCTATTGAGACTACTTCCTGAGTTGGGGAAAATGGGGTGTGTGATGAAACAAAATAAGAATACGAAAGATCAGTGGATGAAGAGCTTTTCAAAAAAAAAAATCAAAATTGATAAACCATTGGCCCAAATAACAACAACAAAGATGGGGGAGAAGACCCAAATTAACAAAATCACAGATGAAAAAGATGTTGCAAGTGATACCACAGAAACATAAAGAATCATTAGGCATTATTACAAACACCTATCCACCAACAAATTGGACTCTAGAGGAAATGGATAGATTTGTGAAAACATATAATTTACCATTATTGAGGCACAAAGACATAGTAAACCTAATAGGCCAATAACCAAGACTGAGACTCAATCAGTAATAAAGAACTTCCCAACAAAACTCAGAATCAGATGGCTTCACCGCTGAATTCTACCAAACTTTTAAGCAATAACTAATCCCAGTTCTTCTTATATTACTTAGAACAGCTGAAAGTTTCATGTGCTGACTACAGTGCCAACTTCTATCAAAATACCTGCAAGCAATAGAGGTTGGGTGTAGGTCCTCCAGCTCATGTGTCTTCTGTCTCTGACAGGTAGGGCCTTCTCCACACCTTCTCCATATGCTTTGTGATGCATGTAAGATTTTCTTCCTAGAATGTAACCTATCATCTCTGAGGGCTGCAAGGCCTTTGCTTTGCAATGCCAACAGTCTCTTTTATTTGATATAATCTCTTGCCTCAAGTATTGTATATGTATATTCTGTATATTCTGTAATGTATATATTCTCCCCAGGCAGCTTTGAAACATGCTGAAGAAAAACAATACACATTTCAAATCTGATCTCCCCTGACCTATGGCCCAATGTGTTCAATGTAGCCAACATTGAACCAGATCATTTCTCTGTCAAGTTTCACAAGTTTTGTGTTCCTAGTCTAATCTTACAAATTAATCTCCTACAGATTTGCTGGAGTGTCATCCTCATGAAATAGCCATTTTATTGCAAACATAAGTAAAATATCACAAGTTAACTACAGAAGTAGTTTTCTGGATTCCCTCGCTGGTTTATGACTTGCTCCATTCTGTAGCCTCAGAGTACACACAGCTCAGTTTCATGCCTCTGCAAGATCCCAGTTACTTCTTCCATTGATACTGATGATACAGTGTTAACCAGAAATTTTAAAAATCTACAGATAAGTATGCGGCTGTTTGGCCTAGCAGTTAAGAAGCTGGTTAGGATACCCATAACTCACATGGGAATGCCTACCTTCCATTCCTGGCTCTTGCTCAAGCTACGAATTCTGGTTTTTGCTAGTGTGGACCCTGATTGGCAGTGGTAATAACTCAAGTAGCAGGTTCCTGCCACAAATGTGGCAGACCTGGATTGAGTTCCCAGCTCCCAGCTTTGGCCCTAGGTGTTTGAGAGCATTTGAAAGGTGAACCACAAATGGGGACTCTCTCTCTCTCGCTCTCTCTCTCTCTCTCTCTCTCTATCTCCTCTCTTGTTCTAGCTCTCTCTGTCTCTTCCTCCTTCTCTTCCTCCCTCTCAAATAAATAATTTTTGAAAAGTTACAAATATTAAATAAAATAGTGCTAATAGAGTCTATTGTACTCAGCAAGGGAACCAAGATTGAACTTAATCCCCTACAACACAAGAAATAGCATTTCCATAACTGGCTTATAAATATACATGGATGGACAGATTAATAGATGCAAGCATGTATACATAAACACCTACAGAAGTGGATAGCTACATAATCCTTAGGTAACACCACTCTTAGTACCAAAAAATTTCTAAATGTATATGTAAAGTTCTGTATTTATGGGAGTTACAATGGTATATCATTATTTATTTCCAACAATACTGGAGGGAGAAGTTCTTTAAAATAATTTTCTCTAGAGTGTTTAAGAATAGAGGCTGACTGGCAGAGGCTGAGCCGCGCCGCCGCCGGGAGCGCAGCCTCCGGGGAGGTAGGGACTCACACTGATGCTGCAGGCGGGCACCGCAAAAAGGATGTGGGGAAAGGGAGTTACAGGATCAGCTAATGTTGAGAGGGACCCTGTGAAATCCGTGTATTTTCCCCGGGAACAGTTGGGCTCTTTCTGCTCTGCCCTATGGGGTTGAATTTGAGCTGCATTTATCTCTGCGATGGCAGCAGAATCAAAGCAGAAAAGCCAAGATGGAAAAAGAAGGGAAGAGTGAAAACCAGTAGGGCGGACGCGGACAGCAGCCGGACCTCGTGGCTCCTGCGCTCAGGCCAGACCCGCTGGAGCGGGAGCCAGGCCGGTTACACCCCAGACTCCAGGCGCGATAGGCCCGGCCCGCAGATCTGAATTCTCGCTGTCAGGTGGCACAGGGCAGTCTGAGCCTGGGACGCTGAAACCCAGGCAGTGACACTAAGATCTGGGAGGAACAGGAGCGAGGCTGTGAGCACCGGAGGGCCTTCTAGGGTTCAACTCCAGCCTCTGCATTCTGCCACCGCTCTCCCCACGCCTAGACAGTCTCTCCTCCTTCCCCTTAAAGGGGCAAATGGGGGAAAAAAAAAAAAAGAATAGAGGCTGAGTATGTATTTTTCGGATAGTCCTTTATATCAACACAAAACTCCATGACTCTGGGGAGTGAACTGATCATTTTTAAAAAATTAAATGTGATTCCTCCATTAAAATTAACCTATTCTAAAGTTGTTTGGTAGAGGGACGGGTGGATCATGGTTAGTTTAGAAAACTTCCCACTAAAGGTAATTCCCAGGGATTCTCAGATTCTCTATTTTCTCTTGTAGCTATTTTCATTGTCTGTCTAGACTTCTAAAGTAGGCTTCTAGGTGTGACTAATAGGCCACGCTGCATATTTTGCATCCCATTACACGTTCAGATGTTCTCATACACCCTGCTTTAAATTTGACTATACTCGTTTTCACTTGGACAAGCTTTCCCAAGGTGGCTATTCAATTCCATTTGAAGTTAATGGGTCTAATTCTGCTGCCTTTACCCAGATCAAATTGCTTTGTGATTCAGTGTCAGCACCTTTTTAAAAGAATCTCTTTGAATGTTCTGTTAAAGTCAAATCTGAAATTAAGATAGTTTCCAAACAATGGAATTTCATTTCCAAATGTCAAATGCCTAAATTTATCTGTTAGTCAAGAAAAAGGAATAAATTAGAGAAAGGAACAAGCGATCACATTCTCATTTCTGGTTTTTAAAAAGCCAGTGATCTTGGAGCTAAAAGGCGTGTTCATGAAATTAAAGAGAATTCCTTTTAAAGTCTCCTTGTAATAATGTCATTAGACAAAAATTATTTACTGCAAAGATTAAAATGATTTTTCAAGACATATATTGCATATATTATAATGCTGTATCTGTTTTATTCCTAATAGTGATGTGAGCACTTTTAAAATATAGGAGATTATAAAATCTATTTTATATATACTTAAGTGGTGTTTATTTGCCTATCAAGCATTCAGTTTGAATTTCAGCATATGTTATTTATTTGCTGAAAACACAGAATGAATATTTCAATTGCATCCAATGTATATAAACAAAATAAAATACTAGGCAAAATGCCTCTGGCATCCTCCATAAATAAATATACACCAATATAAAACAGGCCAACTGTTCTATCTACAGCATTTTCTAAAGTGTTGCTTAGTAGATTTTTCAGAATTGTCACATTATGCACTGCAAGTTTTCATGAAGTGGACAGGGGTTAAACACAGGAATCCTATTTAATTGCATCCATTAACAAGTAGAAGTGTTTTTTGCTTCTGTTTATGGACAAAGAGAGAACTTGTCAAAAAAATGAAAGACTTACAATTTTGTGAGAGCGATTGCCATGAACAGCGCTAGGGAGGCACGCAGGACCAAGGGGAATAGCTCCAGTGACGCATGCGCCCACCTCTTCAGGCTTCATCAGCAATGTGTTCAGAAAGCAATAAAGGGGACCCCACTGTGGTGTAGTGGGATAAGCCTCCATCAGCCATTCCAGCATCCCAATAGGCGCGGGTTCTTATCCCGGATGCTCCACTTCCATCCAGCTCTCTGCTAAGGCCTGGGAAAGCAGTAGAAGATGGCCCAACATGGGAGACCTGGAGGAAGCTCCTGGCTCCTGGCTTCAGATCAGCCCAGCTCCAGGCTTTGAGGCCACTGGGGAGTGAATCAGTGGATGGAAGACTTTTCTGTCTCTCCCTCTCTGTCTATAACTCTACCTCTCAAATAAAAAAATAAAATCTATGAGTCTGCTGTGTATCTCGCTTCCCATGTTGGATCATTCTCTCCCTTTGTGATTCTATCAGTTAGTATTAGCAGACACTAGTCTTGTTTGTGTGATCCCTTTGACTCTTAGACCTATCAGTGTGATCAATTGTGAACTGAAATTGATCACTTGGACTAGTGAGATGGCCTTGGTACATGCCACCTTGATGGGATTGTATTGGAATTCCCTGGCACAATTCTAACTCCATCATTTGGGGCAGTTCCGACTGAGCATGTCCCAAATTGCATATCTCCTCCCTCTCTTATTCCCACTCTTATATTTCACAGGGATCACTTTTCAGTTAAAATTTAAACACCTAAGAATAATTGTTTGTTAATTACAGAGTTCAACCAATAGTACTAGAATAAAAAAATTACTAAAATGGATAAAGTATTACATTGTACAACAACAGTCAACACAAGAGCTGATCAAGTTACTGTTTCTCATAGTGTCCATTTCACTTCAATAGGTTTCACCTTTGGTGCTCAATTAGTTGTCACCGATCAGGGAGAACATATGATATTTGTCCCTTTGGGACTGGCTTAATTCACTCAGCATGATGTTTTCCAGATTCCTCCATCTTATTGCAAATGACCGGATTTCCTTGTTTTTGACTGCTGTATAGTATTCTATAGAGTACATGTCCCATAATTTCTTTATCCAAATGTATGCTTTGAATTCCCTGTGATCTTTTGCTGTGAGGTTCCCTTCGTTTACCTACTTTCATGTTGATGGCCGTGTTTCTGTGTTTCTGTGTGTAACACATCTTTAAGTATCTTTTGCAGGGCTGGACGAGTGGCAACAAATTCTTTCAATTTTTGTTTGTTATGAAAGGTCTTTATTTCACCTTCATTCATAAATGAGAGCTTTGCGGGATATAATATTCTGGGCTGGCAGTTTTTCTCTCTTATTACCTGGGCTATGTCTCGCCATTCCCTTCTAGCTTGTAGGGTTTCTGATGAGAAGTCTGCTGTGAGTCTAATTGGAGATCCTCTGAGAGTAATCTGACGTTTCTCTCTTGCACATTTTAGGATCTTTTCTTTCTGTTTCTTTTCTTTCTGTTTCACTGTGGTGAGTTTAATTAGAATGGCAGATGTCCTAAATAGCACTCCGGCCTCAGAACCAGCCCTTAAGGCATTCAGATCTGGCTCAAGAGCCCATGAGAATATTCTAGGCATGGAAAGCCAAGACACTCTGGAAAAAAAAGAAGACCTAAATGAAAGATCTCTGTGAGTGAGATCCCAGTGGAACGAATGGGGCCATCAAAGAAGGAGGTACCTTTCTCTGAAGGGAGGAGAGAACCTCCACTTTGACTATGACCCTGTCAGAATAAGATTGAAGTCAGCGAACCCTAAAGGCTTCCATAGCCTTGGCAACTCATGACTAGAGCCTAGGGAGAGTACTGATGCCATAAACAAGAGTGTCAAATTGTTAAATCAACTTCAGGAGTCACTGTGTACTTAACGTCTCATGTGGGATCTGTCCTTAATGTGTTGTCCAATGTGAAGTAATGCTATAACTAGCACTGAAACAGTATTTTACACTTTGTGTTTCTGTGTGGGTGCAAACTGATGAAATCTTTACTTAGTATATACTGAATCAATCTTCTGTATATAGATAATTAAAAATGAAAAAAAAATCTTGGTGTTAAATTGTAAATTGCCTAGAAAATTAATCAATTTTTTAAAAAATATATCATGTAGGATCTCTGTCCTTAATGTGCTATACATTGTGGATTAATACTATAACTAGTACTCCAACAGTATTTTTCACTTTGTGTTGCTATGTGAGGGCAAACTGTTGAAATCTTTACTTAATATATAGTAAACTGATCTTCTGTATATAAAGAGAATTGAAAATGAACCTTGATGTGAAGCAAGGGGAGAGCGAGTGGGAAAGGGGAGGGTTGCGGGTGGGGGGGAAGTTATGGGGGGGGAAGCCATTGTAATCTATAAGCTGTATTTTGGAAATTTATATTCTTTAAATAAAAGTGTTATAAAAAAAATAAAATCTTTTTTTTTAAAGGCAAGCAATAAAGAAAGAGGGGAATACTGTGGAAGGACTAGAGTTCCTGGGCCATGGCAAAGAAAAGCCTGAACAGGCTTCCTGACCTTGACAGACACCTGGCAGTTGTATTCCTCTAATAGGAAATCCAGGACCTTGGATGTGTCAACTGAGATTGTGAAATTAGCAATTGGATTTGATGCAGAGTTTAGGAAGTTCTGTTTCTTCCGGCTTGATGTCTTCCTCACTTGTAAAAGACAAAGAACCACAGCTGTGCCTTGAGAGGGTCTCTCTCTTGCTCAAGCATCTTGCAGGAACTCATTGTGCTAAAATGAACAATTTCTTAGGACTATGATGGATGCAATACTTGGTGTGGGATCAGCTTTAAATATACCTTGTAGGTAAATAATGATAAACTAGCCAGGATGATCAGGGTTGCCTGACCTCTTGATTTTGGCTGTGAAGGATCTGTATGACCCCAACTGTAGTAGGGTCATTCTTCATCAAAGTGATTGACTAGGATCTCTTTTTCTCTCAGGGAGCTAAGGGCTCTGACAAGGTATCTGGGCACAATGGTTTGAATCAATGCTTTGTGAGCACAGAACAATTAGTTCCTGGTCTTAGAAAAGGTGAAACTTTTTAAGAGGAGAAACCTTCAAGAATGCTGCAATGATCAGCCAGCGCCACAGCTCACTAGGCTAATCCTCCGCCTGCAGCACCAGCGCGTCGGATTCTGTCCCAGTTGCCCCTCTTCCAGTCCAGCTCTCTGCTGTGGCCTGGGAGGGCAGTGGAGGATGGCCCAAGTGCTTGGGCCCTGCACCCGCATGGGAGACCAAGAGGAAGCACCTGGCTCCTGGCTTTGGATCTGCGCAGCACGCCAGCCGTAGTGGCCACTTGGGAGGTGAACCAACGGAAAAAGGAAGACCTTTGTCTCTTTCTCTCTCTCTCTCTCACTGTCTAATTCTTCCTGTTTAAAAAAAAAAAGAATGCTGCAGTGATCACCATTTCAGAGCTCACAGTGTATCTCAGAAATTAAGATACTTGGATCAGTCAAGGAAAAGGAACCTAAATGGCAGATTTGCTCTTGTCAGCTCTCAACCCGAGTCAGTTAATTAAGCCCATTGCAGATCCTAAAAATCTAACATGCTCATTCTGTGTGTGTGTGCGTGTGTGTGTGTGTGTGTATAAAGATAGTTCCTTTATAGTCCCTGTTTACCTGCCCAGATTTGCCCTTGTAATGTCTGTAATCATGATTATGTTATAAATTATAACATTTTATGTCAAAAAGCCCTTATGATTTAGGAGAATATGATTTTGGTCTTTCCTTTTTTCCCCCGCAATGTGAACACATAATGGATTTAATTGTAGATGACATTATGGCTAGCATCTCCTGGTCATTCTGTGAAACAATATATTGAATGTCTCTTGCAATGTAACTCATAGCCCCCTCACAACCACCCTCTGAGATGGGAATATTATTTCCCACATTTCACTCCTGTAGAAACCAAGGCTCAGGACAGATAAGACATTGGCTGCTAAATACCTAGGATTTGAAATCAACCCAGTCTGGGTGTACATGTTCTTTGCATTTTATAGCCACTAAAGCTTTAATTGAACCAAATAACAAATGCAGTTTATAGTAATTTATAAAGATTCTGCCTCAGCATCACTCAGGGTACATGAAGGTCAGCTCCTTGCATTCAATTGTCGAGAATCTAAGATAGAGACACTATCTACTGCTATGGTTGAGATTTTCACACAGCACACGAAACACAAGATGGTCTGGATTGTGCCTCAGTCTCAAGCAGAGTTTAGGAGAGGGACCTGTGGCAAATGAAACTGTCCGTGCTTTGTCCAGCAGGGATGAATGTTGGATTTATTTATTACTAGATTGCATAATTAATAATTCTATGCTAAAATGACCTAGTGTTGCAATTTTTGAAATGACATAAAGGTTTTTAAAAGATTTATCAATTTTTTTTAAAAAAAATCAATGGAGGAGATTTAGTTAGAGAGCTCACAGTTTGAAACCTATAAGCAAATTTCAACTCATTACATTCTCTCTGCTCTGATTTCAGTTAATAGCATTACCAGCTGTACCTCACTTATAACTAACACCAATAAATGGAATTATTTTTGCTGCTCTCTAGGCAATAGCTTGTGAGGCTCTGCTGACCTCATTTCAGTTTGTTCTGAGTCTGCTGAAGTTGCAGCTACACCATGACCTACAACAAAATGTCTGCAGGTGAGTGCTTTATAAAAAGGGGATTTATTTAGACCAGTCTGGACATTCAAGAGTATGGCACGCATGTCCTGGCAAGGGCACTTCTGGCTATGTCACAGTAAGGTGGAAAAGCAAGAAAGGAAAATTGCAGCATGCAGAACTGCCACACATGTGAAGTACCCTCCTTTATCACAACACACACTTAGAAAAATGAACTCTGTGAGATCAATATGAATCCATTTTTAGAGCAATGCCTCTCTGACCTAATCACATATGCACCCCCTTCAAAAGTTTTCACTAACAAATAAGCAAATAAAATCCTTTGCTAATGAATAAATTCATGTAAGTCTATTAAATAATAATATTCTGAAAATTATATTAGAGATAATCTTTCTTAATGCAAATTAAAGTTATTAACTATCTGAAGAAATAACATATGGATTTTATTTATAATAAAAACTAACAAAATTTATAATTCTATTTACTTCCATAGCAAGACACAGGTATATTTTCTTTTTCTTTTTTTTAAGATTTTTTTTTTATTTAAAAGGCAAAGTTACAGGGAGGCAGAGGCAGAGAAAGCTGGAGAGGTCTTCCATCCTCTGGTTCACTCCCCAAGTGGCCACAATAGCCAGATCTGGTTCAATTCTAAGGCAGGAGCCAGGAGCCTCTTCCGGATCTCCCATGTGTGTGCAGGGGTCCAAGGACTTGGGCCGTCTTCTGCTGCTTTCCCAGGCCTTAGCAGAGAGCTGGATCAGTAGTGGAGCACCCAGGACTAGAACTGGTGCCTGCATGGGATGCCGGCACTGCAGGAAGTGGCTTTACCTGCTATACCACTGTGCCTCCCCTCCTTTTTCTTTTAAAGAGTTATTTATTTATTTGAAAGTCGGAGTTACAGAGAGGAAGAGGCACAGAAAGAGAAAGATCTTCTATCATCTCTCTTTTGGATCCTGTCGTTTCCTCTTTTTCTCTTCCACAATGCATATAAAACAAAATGTGATTATTCAATATAATATTTAATGATATATAATAAAATATAGATGATTTAATTTTATATTTAATAATCTATAAGATATAATATAGGGTATTTTTAGTTATGGGTAAAGGGTAGAGGGGCCGACATTGTGGCATAGCAGGTAAAACCTCTGCCTGCAGTGCTGGCTTCTCATATGAGCAACTGGTTCGAGTGCTCACTGCTGTACTTCTGATGCAGCTCCTTGCTTATATCCCTGGGCAAAAAGCTGAAGCTGCTCCCATGTTGGAGTCCCAGAAGAAACTGCTGTCACTTGACTTCAGTCTGGCCCAGCATTGGCCATTGTGGCCATCTGGAAAGTGAACCAGCAGATGGAAGATCTCTCTGTCTCTCCCTCTCTCACTATAACTCTGGCTTTCAAATCAATAAATCTTTTTTTAAAAAATCAGCACATCAGCTTCTCTGTAGCGTTTACTAAATGAAAGGACCGAATTTTAACATTATCTCAGTTACTTATCAACTATAGAAAGAATAATGGTGATTAAGAAACTTACCCATGGACATACAGATAACTGAAATACTTGAAGAGAGCTTAAGAAAAAATTAACACCTGAAATTGCCATAATTTCAAGTCTTAATCTATAGGATTTAAACTTCATGACAAATCTCTTATAACTCTCTGGATTGTCTGACACAAAGGTACCCAAATGTTTTTAATTAAATACAAGAAAGTTGAATTTCTGGGGCTGCTTCTTTTGACAAGACCCTCATCAAATCACGATTTGAATTAAACTAAGCAAAATCAGAGATGGCAAAGCTTTTTTGGAAAAGGATGAGATAGTAAATATTTTTAGCTTTGTGATCCATCTGATATCTATCTCAAGTGCTAGGCTCTGTTATTGTGTCTTAAAAACAATAGTCATATATAAACAATTGAGTGTGGCTGTGTTTCAACAAAACATTTTTACAAATGGAGCATTTGGTCAGATTGGATTCATGGCCATCATATGTCAACTCATGTTCTAAATTATCTTCCTCTGTTCTTCTTGGTTGCATAATTTCTCTCAGTTTTGTTTTTAAGAACTACGTACAAAGTGCAGGGGAACCCCACACTGAATTCATTAGCTATGCCTGGGGTCACTTTATGTTTTCAAGGGAAACATGGTGATATTTGTCCGAGACTACCTGAGCTATTACTGTTCTGCCATTGAACCTATCTACAGAATAAGTAGAACCATTTTTTGTCCTACGGGGTCATAAAAGTTACCGAAATGTGGAAGGGGACCTTGAACTGAAATAGTTTGTGAATGTCTTCTCTAATCTTTTCTGCTGTGATCTGTTCTAAATTTTTTTCCTGATGGATACATTTTCCTAAAATACTATTTTAGTATGATTCCTTTTTGCTCCAGATCCCTCAATAACTCCCTCCTGATTGTAACAAAATGAAAAAAAAATCAAAGTAAAACCAAAACTGTCTATTTTATAGACCCTGTATTAATATAATACCATAATTCAAGGGCTGACTCGAAAATCAGTTTAAGACATCTGGAAATACAGTTCCTTTTTAGAGAGACATTCAAGGAAGTGATAATACAAAATAAATGCACAAATTATAACTTAGAGAACAATGCATAAGTAGTCCAAAGAATAACTGAGAGAATAGTGCATAAATCAATATAATTTATTAGATTATGATGAATAGATGAGGGAATAAAGTTGAGCACCACATGCAAAGAAAAGAATCAAGTAAAACTGTGCAACTTATGTACAGGAAAATCTTGTTAGATTGTTGACTAAAGTGCCAATCCTTTCCAGACGATGCTGGGTTAGAAAGCTTGAGCTAAACCATGAAGGACATTGTGTCTCATCAGTGGGCTTTAGAATACTAGAGCACAAGTAATGAATGCCAATTGAAAATGTTTGAGGAGATGGGGTTTTGATTTTGGATTGATAATTAGAGTAGCACTGTGGAAGGATTGAAGTTGGAGATGTAATCAGGAAAAGGAATGCAAAGTAGAAATCAAAGTTGATGAAGACCACTCAACTTTCAGGCAATGTTCCTGAGCACATTACCTGCGTTCACATTTACTCTTCAGGGTGAACCCGTGAAATAGGTAGTCTAATGATTTTCTTATTTTATAGTCCAGGGACCTAACTACAGAGACATGGGGATTACAAAGTAGCACAACTGTAAATAGAACCCAACATCTAGTTTCAACCCTCACATTCCTAAGAATTATATCCACTGGCTCTCAATAATCTAAAAAGTGATATCAGTCCCAACTATGACAGAAGCAATGACATTGGGAAGACTTGGAGATCCAGATACCATCTACTCACAGGATTTAGTGATTAATTCCAAACTAAAAGGCAGGACACTTCTACGATGTTCCTAATTAGAATATGGTCATTGTGTGATTAGTGAGAAAACAAGAAGAAGAGTTTGACATACAAAATAGGTGAAGATAACATGTATTGAATTGGCTGTGGAAATAACTAGACATCAATATTCAGTAAATAATTTTACCTATAGTTCAACAATTCTGTTAAAGTCTATCTGATGATACATATTCGCAGAAGGACTATCATTGCCAGAGATGGTTTTATAAGCTATGAAATTGCTTCTGACTATCCAGATAGAATGGATACATTGAGAAGACCAACAAGAGTACTCCAGGGCATGTTAGAATTAAGGAGAAAGTGAAGAAAGAAGACTAAAAAAGTAGAGTATCAAATAAGTCTTATAAACATTTACTAGTTATATCACCTCTTCTCCACCTTCCAATTCATTTCTAACATGACAAAATGCCTGTTATACCCATGGTCCTTTATCAAGTGGCTTCATTCTGACAGAACAAGGTGGTGTATTCTGTTTGGTTTTAATTTATATACATAGGCCATTAAAATTCTTTGACTCCATTGGTCAATTTTATTTTCATGTTAGTGTGAGTTGCTTAAGAAATATAAAGAAGCTTCCATAGAAGGAAAGTGAAGGATATGAGCTCACTAATCATACAAATAGGTCATCAAAGCTCTCTGAGTCTAAGCTGAACATGAATGAACAGTATACCACTTATCTGTAAGGCCTAGAATGTTGAGACTGGTTCTTATCTTCCTTGACATCTGGTTTCACTTTAACACAACTTCCCATTAAATAAGGTAATCTGATCACATATGTTTCTGATATATTTAAGTTGACTAACACACTCAAACATGATAATCCACAGTATATCTGTGCTCTTTTGGGGGTATGCTTGCCAAAACAATAATGTAAACCATCTACGCTTCAAAAGTAATCATTATATGAATATTAAAATCTCTTAAAAATCAGAAAGGAATGCTGCTAGTCATCAGGAAGAAGATCGTCTTTAGAAATTAGTGTTTTGTTTTGTTTTTTAATTTATGCAAGAAATAAATGGTAGTAAATACAACTTCAAAAGACTTTGAATTTAAAATATTAAGGACTAGAAAGAGATAGTTGCAATCACTTAAAAATTCCAAGAGACAGAATATTTAGCTTATTTATAGTCATTTCACTGACCCTGGATTAATCAGTGACTAGGTGATTAGATAATATGTAATACAGCCATCTGGGAAACCACCAGAAGAAAATGTTTAGCTGACAGTCTCCAATATTTGCATTCCATACACACATCTAATGTGTGCCTGTCTCCAACTGGTACTGCTTCCATAGCAAATTGCTTTCTTCCTAGATTGTATCCTGGTTTGAGCCAAAGCATTGTCTTTAGCCTTTACAAAAGCAATGTGGTTATGGTTTTTAAAGAAATGTAAGGCTGAATTTTACAAATGAGATTGAATGAAATACAGAAATATAATACAATGACCTATGAGAAGGAAAATAGAAGAGATTCATCCAAATAGGAAAGCAGCACACGATGAATAAAGAAAAATCCTTTTAAACAAATCAGAGAGGAGTGGGTGTTTGGCCTGGCAGTTAAGATGTCAGTTAAGACCCCTGTATCCCATGTTGAAGTACCTAAATTTAAATCCTGAATCTGCTCCCAGTTTCACCATTCTGCCAGTAGAGACCCTGGGAGGTAGTAAGTGATGGTCAAGCACTTAGAACCGTTGTACACAAGTAGGATCGAGTCCCTGGCTCCTGGTTTTGGCTTTGGAGATTCGGGTAGTAAACTAAATGATTAGATTCCCTTTCTCTCTCTCTCTCTCTCTCTCTCTCTCTCTCTCTGTGTGTGTGTGTGTGTGTGTGTCTTTCCAGCTCTTTGAATTTAAAATGTATTTTAAAATAAAAATAATATAATTTGGAAAGTTTTCAATACGTTTTTAAACAGGGTCATTTTTTTTAAAGAATCTATTTATTGGCCAGCACTGTGGCTCAAATGGCTAATCCTCCACCTGCAGCACTGGCACCCCGGGGTTCTAGTTCCGGTTGGGACACCGGGTAGTAGTCTCGGTTGCCCCTCTTCCAGTCAAGCTCTCTGCTGTGGCCCGGAAAGGCAGTGGAGGATGGCCCAAGTGCTTGAGTCCCTGCACCTGCATTGGAGACTGGGAGGAAGCACCCCCGGCTCCTGGCTTCGGATCGGCTCAGCACTGGCTGTAGTGGCCATTAGGGGAGTGAACCAACGGAAGGAAGACCTTTCTCTCTGTCTCTCTCTCACTGTCTATAACTCTACCTGTCAAATAAAAAAAAATCCATTTATTCAGTTATTTCAAATTCAGAGTGACAAAGTGAAAGGAAGATGGAAGGAGAAAGAGAGAGAGAAAACAGATAGTGAGAGGAGAGAGAGGGGGAGAGAGGGAGTGAAAGAGAGTGAGAGAATATCTTCTATTCACTGGTTCACTCCCCAGAGAGCCACAGCAGCCATGTTGGGCAGGCCAAATCCAGGAGCCAAAAACTCTCATGCTCTCCCACATTGTGGCAGGGGCCCAAGTGCTTGGGTTCCCTTCAGCTGCTGCACCAGGTGCATTTTCATGAGGCTGGATTGGAAGTGGAGTAGCTGGGACACAAATGGGGAACTAAGTCCAGCATGGGATGCTGGGATTACAATCAGTGCCTTAACTCAAGTGACACAGTACTGGCCCTAATAAAATTGTGATAGTTGTTAAAATCACTCATTTGTTGTATACTTTTTTTCTTAGTAGTTCATAGTGATTAAACAATTGATGGAATCACATTTCATAGTACAATAGTTCAATTATTATTTATGTGCAAAATATGTCTTATTTGTTAATTGAATGAATATGAGTTTCACTGTTGTTTCAAGGGTGATAAATTCTTCTAGTTTGATAAAATGTAAACTTTCCAGTAGTGAAATAAAATTCATAATTACATTTATTCTTGAATTACAAGTGGGCTCACCTCCTGATAAAACCATTGTAAGCTGAACATTCTGTAGCTTGAAAATGCGTTTTATACGTCTAACCTCAACATTATTGTTTAGCTCAGTCTACTTAAACGTGCTCAGAGTACTTACATTCGTCTACAGTTGGGCTTAGTCACCTAAACACAAAAGTTATTTTATAATAAAGTGCTGAATATGTCATGTCATTTACTGAATATATCATTGAAAGAGAAAAAATAATAGTTGAATGGGTATAAAAACACAGGTGGGAATTTTATAGACATGATGGGTTTTGCAAAAACAGTGCATGATACACAGAAACCAGTGGCAATGCAGTACACTGTGGTGTATCCTTCATCACCTTTGTGACTGAGTGGCTGACTGGGGACTTAGCCTTGCTGCCACTGCCTAACATGAAGAGAGCATTGTACTGCATAGAGTTGGCCCAAAAAAGATCAAAATCAAAATTCAAAGCACAGTTTCTACTGAATGTAACAATTTTACATCATGATGAAGTGAAAAATAACAAGCCAAACAATTGTAATTTGGGTATTACCTGTACATTGTACTTCCAGCATGATTTAGTTATTGCTTTTATTTTTCACTTTTTTGAGCCCTTTCTCTGAGAAATAAAATATATAACTAATCATCATTTATTTCTTTTTCCTTCAATTATTGGAACTATTTCTGTATCTAATGCATAGGAATAACAAGACAAAATATTTTAAGTTTTTGTTTGAAATTCAATTCTAGGTTTAAAAAAGTATTAGTGTGGCTATGCATGGTGAAATTAGTTAATTTTAGCAGAACCACATTGGTTGATTACAAGAATAAAATTACTTTCCACTTCATGGTTGATAATGTAAGTCAATTGCTACACTCTCAGCAATGATCCATATGGACTGATTCTTCAATATTTTATTTGGCTTAGCTGTGCTGGAATTTGGCTATTATGAAAACAGAACATAATAAAGAGAAGCAAAACATCACAAGTAGAAGTGAAAATAAGCCAATGGAAAATTTCTTTATCTCAAAATTCTAGCAAACCATACATAAAGAATATCATTGGTTTTAGTCTTGCAAAACAACGCAAAGGTAGCCACTGGAAAGGAAAATGAAGAAAGAGGAGGAGAGTAGATTAATTTGCTGGACAGGCTAAGGCTTTCATATATGGAAGTACTATTTTTAATTATGGAGATCAGGAAACTGGATAAGAGAGAATAAGGAATATACTTAAATAACAAAGTAGAAAATGGAGTAAAGAAAATAAAGGTTATAGTCTACATTTTAACAATTTTTTGT
The DNA here is from genome assembly GCA_949820135.1 of Sylvilagus floridanus. Taxonomy (NCBI): domain Eukaryota; kingdom Metazoa; phylum Chordata; class Mammalia; order Lagomorpha; family Leporidae; genus Sylvilagus; species Sylvilagus floridanus. The sequence continues at coordinate 130,688,376 of OX463236.1, read as the reverse complement.
AATTTTTGAAATAATACATCCAGATCATCTGGATTGTGTCTTCTGAAACTTGCACTGATTTTGTGGTAAGATTAAAATGTATAACTTCATATTAGTGAAAGCACACATGAAAAGTATAATTTTCTAAAGCTTTCAAGAATGTGTGATATTCATTAAGTTTTCTTAGTAAGCAAACTTTCTGTATTACAATGGAATACTATAAATATAATTTCACATATATTTTTATTTTAGAAATTATTTTAGCCATCGTCATTACTGAAAGAAGTTCTATTTTGCATTTTACTTTCTAAAACAAAAAATCAAATCACCAAATTTTTGCTCTTGGCTCTACTAATGTGTAGTAAATTTATAATTGCAATCAGCTTCATTTTCTTTCTGGATGTGAAAGTGGTATAAAAAATGCAAGCAGGGGAATATTGTGACAATGATGCTCAGAAACATCGAAGATGAGACAGCTGCTTGATGCCACTTGGATACATCAGTCTTTCTTATTGTAATTTGTAGTAACTTCTTTGCAAAGAATTAGTATTTGCTATAGACTCTTAAAACTTTTATAATGCTGAACATTGCTCTAAGTCAGTATTTGTTTTTATTCCACATATATCAATTTTTACTTGCACAGATCAATGGCTAACATTACTAGCAAGTCTCATTCTAAAGTTATGTGATAAATCCTCCATGTAAATTTTTATTTCAAAATCATTTGCTACATGCATTAGAATTTATTTACATGACATGTTGCTATTGAAATCCCTATAGTATTCTAGAATCTTCCGTTAGCAATAACAGCGTGATGAGCCACTTGCCCTTTAATTGGGTATCAAATGATATAACTGAAATGTTTTAACTCTAAAAAATACTCCTTTTATTGCAGAAAAGGAAAACTTTAAAATATCTTTAAAATACCTCAATTTGACTGCTTCATTTTATAAATTGCACTGGAGAAAATAGGTTTACTCAATGATGGAACATTTTGTAGTAACCCAATACCATCTTTGTCAGTCCCACCTACAAGAGAACAACAGAATAGATTTTGGTGAAGAGAAGGTGAATACTTAACTATGAAACTTTTGGGCTAAAATCTCAATTGGTGACTTCTAATCCAATCTAATTAATTAAAATTTTGAATTTATCAGATGATAAGATAAATTATGATGTATTACTGAGCTATATTCATTTTTTGCTTTCTTTTTAACTTTCTTTTTAATCTAAGTAGCAGAAAGGACAATGTTTATGTAAAAATAATCTGTCAGAGGGAAAGGCTTTTTGACATTAGTGCTTTCAAAGATTTTTGGATCACAGGCAACTAAAGGAAAAATAAACAAGTGAGATTGCATCAAACTAATAAACTTTTTGGGCAGTGAAGGAAGCAAGAATGAAGAGATAATCTATGGAATAGGAAAAATATTTTCAAACTGTAGTCTGATAAGGGGATACTATCCAAAATATATAAGGGATTCAGATACCAATAGTGAGAAAACATCTTTCTTCCAATAGTTTACTCCCCAAATGCCTGCAATAGCAGACACTAGGCCAAGCCAAAGCCAAGATCCAGCAACTCCATCTGGTCTCCCACGTAGGTTGCAGAACCTCAAGCACTTGGACCATCATCTACAGCCTGGAAGCTGCATTAGCAATAATATGCTATGGATCAGCAGTGGAAGGAAGCAGGACTCAATCCCAGGCAATTCAATATGGAATGCAGCTTAATTTGCCACACCACAATGCCTATCCATAGAATTATTTTAGTCTAAAAGATGAGTGACAACAAGTGTTGGTGAGGACATACCAGAAAAGAAAACCTTTGCACAATGTTGGTGAGAATGGAACTAATATAGTCATAACAGGAAAAAGTATGGCGGCTTCTCAAAAATGCAAGCTAGAATTCCAATATGATCTAGGGAATCCACTTCAGAGAAAATATCCCAAAGAAGTGAAATCAAGAAGACATGCAAAATCCCATATTAATTGCAGTATGATTCACATTATCCATGATATGGAATCAACCGAAGAGTAATCAGGAAGCAAATACAGAATATATGGTATATATACACAAGGAAACTATATTCAGCCTTAAAAAAAGAAGAAAATCTTACCATTTGTGACAATATGGATGAAATGGGAGGGTTTTACATTAAGTGAATTACCCAAGTACCAAAAAATAATATTTCATGAACTCACGTATATATGGAATCTAAAACAAGTTAGGCTCACAGAAGAGAAGAGCAATATTGTTTACCAGGGACTGAGGCAAGGGAGTTGTAGGAAAATGAAGAGTTACTAGCCAGAGTGCAGAGTTCAGTCATGCAAGGGAGAAATTCTGGAGATATATGGTATGGCACTGGGAAGCTATTTAATAATAATGTGCATGAAATACAGTTTATAATAATGTGCTATACATGTGAAAATTGCTGACAGAGTAGTGTTCAAATGTTCTCACCACAAGAAAAGTATGAGGCAACAGAAGTATCAATTTCCTTGATTTAATCATTTCATGACATACACAAAATATCATTTTGGACCCAATCTATATTTAGTTTTATTAATTTAAAAGAAATAATTCCATATGCACAATCTTAAACCTCCACTAACTAAAGAATTCAACAAGTAGTAAATTGAAAGCATGTCATGTAAAAATTAAAAGAAAAATAAGAAAGAAAGGAAGAGGAAGGGTGTAAATGAGGGCAGGAAGGAAGGTAGGGTGGGAAGTAGCATCATGTTCTTAAAGCTGTAAATATGAAGTACATGAAATTTGTTCCCTTTATATAAATAAATAAATAAACAGAAAAAATGTAATGAAAGAAAATAATATGGGCTATAGCAAAATGTCTCGGTGCTTAGTGTTTCCCATTCTCTTTTGTATCAAAAGCTCCCTACCACAAGCACTTATGTTTGTGACACAGTAATGTGTCACAATATTTTTACCTCTCCTGGTCAAAAAGGATACTGACCACCTACTTGTCTAGCTGAATCCACTGTCCAATTATGAGGTTCAACTGCTATCACAAGTCTTCCTGATAAGGTCAGAAAGATTAGCAGGACCCCAGAGGGGTTAACTCCTAAAGCATAAATGAAGACTATTGCAAAACCAGCTCCTACCCCATCTCCCAGTCCTCTGTCCTCCTGTTGGGGAGGATTTGTTGTAGTTTCTGTCTGGATCCCCTGTTGGGAGGGATATCTTGCAGCAGTTTCTATCTGGATTGTGCATCTATTAAGGTCTGGAATCCCATATGTAAGTTAACTGAATAAAAAATATCTATTCTTAAAGGAAAGATAGAAATATTTTTAAAAAATAAAAAAAAATCTGCTTCAAACTGTCCCTTATCTCAAATCTATTTTTTTATCACATAAAAATGAAGCTTGGGGCTGGCGCTGTGGCACAGTGGGTTAATGCCCTGGCCTGCAGTGTCAGCATTCCCATATGGGCGCCAGTTCTAGTCCTGGATTCTCCTCTTCCCATCCAGCTCTCTGATATGGTCTGGGTAGGCAGGAGAAGATGGCCCAAGTCCTTGGGTCCCTGCACCCACGTGAGAGACCTGGAGGAGGCTCCTGACTCCTGGCTTCGGATAGGCACAGCTCTGGCTGTTGCAGCCATCTGGGGAGTAAATAGGTGGGTGGAGGACCTCTCTCTCTGTCTCTAACTCTCTCTGTAATTCTTTCAAATAAATAAAATAAATCTTTAAAAAAATGAAGCTTGTACTATGTTGCTCACTAGGATTTTCTAGGGATAAAATGAAAGTAGGAATGTGAATGTACTTTTAAAGTTCAAAACACTGATTGGGTATTTAGCACCGAAGTTTAGCTGCCACTTGGTATACTTGCATCCCTCACTGGATTGCCTAGGTGAGTCCTGGCTCCATTTCTGTTTCTAGCTCTCTGCTAATCTGCATCCTGGGAGATAGCTTGTGATGCCACCTTGTGGGACCCGTACTGTGTTCCCAGAGCCCCAGTTGAGGTCCCAGTACCCTGAGTTCCCAGTTCTTGACTGCAGCCATTGGAGAAATTTGGAGAGTGAATCAATGGATTGAAAATCTCTCTCTTTTTCTCCCCTCCCCACACCTTTTCTTGATTTTCAATAAAGATAAATGAAAAAAAGTTAAAAACCTGAAATATGTACATAATTTATGTAACTGGAATAATTTATTATGCTTATGAAATATTTATATAGGTTTATAATTCATTTTCCTTTAAAATCCCTCTTAACACTCCAGTAACACTATTAAATTTACAGGGCAAGTATTTTCTCCGTTTCCAAATGTGAATGATGTGCAGTCTATGATGCTTTGCCTGAGGTTCTACAGTTACCCTGTTTATGACCCAAGGCTAGAATATGGATCACCTAAGTCCCTACACCTGCAAGCAAGGTGTTTCCTCAGGCTTGCTGTAATCTCTGTAGAAGTGGCATCAAACAAAATTGAGATGTTTCAAGGACAAGTTTTCTATTTCAGGAAAACAATAATAAGATAGACTAACAGAGATAAGATGGAATATTATTATGATGCTCTTAAATAAACACTATTAATAAAAACGATATTAAATAATCACTGAATGCATGTGACAATTTTTTTTCTGTAATACTTAAACTGAAGTCACTGGAACATAGCAGCAGTCTTTCAGTCAACAAATATTTATTGACTGCTCATGGGGTTATGGGTATTGAGTTCAACAATGAATAAAACAGACGCATACTCAAGTTACTTTAGAATCAGCATTTTAGCTCAGAATGACTAACTTTACTTTTTTTAAGATTCATTTATGTACTTATTTGAAAGAGTTACACAGGGAGAGGAAGAGACAGAGCAGTTGACCTCGAGATGGCAGACGATGTCAAGAGACTGAATGAAATCAGCAGATGAGAAAACACAGAAAAGGACCAACAACTGAGGCCTCGATGCCTCCAATGCCGAATTCTGGAAAAAGAGGAAACCTCAGCAAAACACGCACACGCACAATGCCACAGTGAAACAGAAAATGAAGTAATGAAGTATGGTTTCTTAGAAGTCAAGAAAAGAAACTATTGTATGATAGAACATGCAGTAAACTAAATGAATACTGTGAATCACATATAATCAATGCGTTTGGTTGAAGAGAGGAATTAAGAGACTGCAAGTACAGAGAATTCTGAGTTTTGTGGCAAAGAGAGGCAATTAAAAACAAAAAAGTGTCTTTTTTTAAGCATGGAAAAGCAATCATCTCTTATTTATATGTTGGTGAGAATGATCTACTAGAGAAGAGGCAATTTGTGATTGAGAAATTGAAAATTACAGGACAAAAATATTTGAATAAGGAAGACAGGATGGGACCTATGACTAACTGAAGGGATTTGCTTTGGATACAATCAATGTGAATGATGTGTTTTACAGTTCTATAATTAATTACACACCCGGAGCTCTTAAATTGGCTTTTATATATTCAAATATATTTCTAAATTAATTCAAATGAATATATATGAAATATTTTACTTACATCCCCTCTAGTAACTATTTATTTAATGAAACTGAATTCAGTTTACCCGTGATACGTTAAAATGACTCTTTCAACAAATAGTTCCTGAGAATTTGATATATACTTTAATTCTTTCCTGAATTAGCATTACGTCTTGTTAAGAATATAGAGTACAATAAGGCTAATGAGAGGTCATTCGATTTTAGGTCTGTGCGTAATTGCTTTAAGTTTTTGATTGATAGGGCAAGGAAATGAGTCAATCCATTGCATTAAGAATAAAAGGAATTTACGAAAAGGTATTTTTAAATGAAAAGATTAAAGAGCATGAATGGTTGTTTCAAATGCATTTACTTTAGAGGAAATCATTATATGATTTGTCAAGGCCTTAATGAATCAGAATTTTCTTCAAGTTAATTTTTGTTTCTTGGAAAGACCTCTGTACTTCATTTTTACATTATAAATGCTATTTGATTCCTGAAATAGACATTTCCCCATGCTGTAACAGTCAAAATGGTTGTTTTCATAAATTAAAACAATATGTAAATGTGAGACAAATATTACACAAAATTTAAGCTATATTTTAAAGAAAAATTTTCATAAGATTAATATTGTATTGTATTTTTAAAGACTTATTTATGTTATTTGAAAGTCAGAATTACAGAGAGAGAGAGAGAGAGAGAGAGAGGGAGACAGAAAGAGAAAGGTCTTCTGTACTCTGTTCACTCCCCAAATGGCCACAATGGCTAGGACTCCAGAAGCGGTGACTCTAGGCCACAGCCAGGGGCCAGGAGCTTCTTCCAGGTCTCTGATGTGGATGCAGGGGCCCAGTGACTTGGGCCATCCTCTGCTGCTTTTTCAGGCACATCAGTAGATATCTGGATGGAAAGTAGAACAGCTGGGACTTGAGCAGAGGCTTTACCCACTACGCCACAGTGCTGGCGCCTGTATTTTGGTTTGTTTGTTTGTTTTTTGACAGGCAGAGTGGACAGTGAGAGAGAGAGAGACAGAGAGAAAGGTCTTCCTTTGCGGTTGGTTCACCCTCCAATGGCTGCTGCGGCTGGATCCGAAGGCAGGAGCTAGGTGCTTCTCCTGATCTCCCATGGGGTGCAAGGCCCAAGGACTTGGGTCATCCTCCACTGCACTCCCAGGCCTTAGCAGAGAGCTGGCCAGGACAGAATCCGGTGCCCCGAGTGGGACTAGAACCCTGTGTGCCAGCACCGCAGGTGGAGGATTAGCATATTGAGCCATGGCGCTGGCCTCCTATATTATGTTTTAAAGTAATCTAACATTTCTCATGGTGCAACACATTAAATACTAATGTGTTGTACTATTAGAATTAACGGTAAAACTAGTCTTCAAACAGTATTTATAATTTGTGTGTCTGTGTGGGTGCAATCTGTTGAAATCTTTACTTAGTATAGAGCTGATATTCTGTATATGAAGATAATTAAAAATGAATCTTAATGAAGAATAGGATGGGAGAAGGAGTAGGAGAGGGGATGGTTTGCGAGTGGGAGGAAGGTTATGACGGGAAGAACCTCTATAATCCAAAAGCTGTACTTTCAAAATTCATATTTATTAAATAAAAGTTTTCTATTAAAAATAAAAATATAAAAAAGTAATCTAACATTTAAGTTGGCCTATTATTATGCATTTTTCTGAAAATATATCTTTTATATTCATTGGTTTACATTTAAAAAATATGCCCTAATGTGAATATCTCCTGTTCCACAAAAATGTTATTAAACTAATTTGAGATATTTGAGTGCCCTTCAGTTATTTTGCACTTGATTATCTTTTCTGATTGTGTTGTATCTTCAATACTTTATTGTTTTCATATGCTATGTTGTTATCTAATTTATATACTTCTATTTACATTTCTATTTCTCTGTAATTCAAGGCATTTGTACCTTCCCAAAACTTCATTTTTATGTTGTCACATTGAGAAGCTACTTGCATGAAGAACCTTATTTTATTACAATCTATTTTTAAATTCATATTTATTTATATTGTATTTGTTAAGTAACTGCATATCATACAAGAAGGCAATTACTGTGAAAGAATCTAATGTGGGCATTTAGTTGGCTCTCAATAAGTGTTAGTTGGATGAATGAATATTTACAGTCACATGCATAAGGCTATGTTCTGCAGTAATGATAACACAAGGTCAGCTGCTATAGCAGAGAATAAGTGAACTGAGACAGAGTGGTTATCAAAAAATATGTCAAAACTTCAGCCCACTTTTAATTTACTCCTTGACAATTTTTAGGGGTTTACTCAAAGCTACTTGCTCTCCAAGAGTTCCAACAAAAGCTATGTTCCATCCACTGAAAAGAGTGAGGGCACATTCTTTTCATTCACTGCTTTGCTTAGCATTAGTGAGTTAGTCACGTGTACTCAACCTGATGCAAGGTAGCCCAGGATTCTAGTGCTCAACTATAAAATATAAAATCTGCTTACAAAAGCAAGAAGGGGAGGTTGTAGAAACTTCTTTCTTTTTATTATAATCAGTTTCAATCTTTTTTAAAATTTTATTTAATGTATACAAATTTCATGTATTTCATATATATAGACAGGAGCATACCCTCCCTCCTGCCCATGCTCCCACATTTCTTCCTTCTCCCTCTCCTATATCCACTCAATTTTTACAAGGATCTATTTTCTATTTGCTTTATACTCGTATGATTACCCCTACACTAAGTAAAGAGTTCAACAAACAATATGAAGAAAAAAACACTGTTCCTCAATAGTAGAAACAAGGACTGTAAACAATCATCAAATCTCAAAAAAATCGATTTTACTCCTATACATTATATTTTGACTTTTAGCCTTGTTTTTGAAAACAAATAAAAACTAGTAGTAGTTACGAGAAAATTGACATTCTTGGAAAAGAAAGGTCTGAAGCTCTGGCATAGCTAACTAACACTCTGCCTGCGAAGCCAGCATTCCATAGGGGTGGTGTTTCGAGTCCCAGCTGCTCCTATTCTGAGCTGGCTCTCTGCTATGGCCTGGAAAAATAGTGGAGGATGCCCCAAGTGCTTGGGCCCCTGCACTCGCATGGGAGACCTGGGGGAGGGGTGGCAGGGGGCTGACTCCTGGCTTCGGATGGGCACAGTGCACTGGCCACAATGTGCCGGCCGTGGAGGCCATTTGGAGGGTGAACCAAGGGAAAAGGAGGACCTTTCTCTCTGTCTCTCTCTCTCTGTCTAACTCTGCCTGTCGAAATAATAATAATAAGAAGAAAAGAAAAGAAAATGTGACACAATTAACTGACTTTATCAATGTGAAAATGTAAGGGTTAAATTGTTAATGACCACATTGGAAAAAAGATTTTTTTTCCTTGTATTTTTCCTACTAATTTTGATTGGTATTTATCAGGTTATAAAAATACGTGTATTTACCATTTAAGGGTTGGGGTTAGGGCTGGAGCTAGGGCTTAATTATACACCTACATTGCAACATCCATATGCATGTATGTACATACATATACATCAAGCGAACACTGAACATATGTATTACTTCTCTTAAAAAAGACATTTGCACCTTCTCAAAACTCCAATTGCCTAGCATTACAATTTGCAATGTTTTTGACAGCTGTCTACAGGAAGTGCTCTTATTGTCATTCTGGGTTTCCTTTTAATAGGATGCTTCAAATTTCTCACATCTACTGCAAAAGAAAAGCCACTCACCTATTCACATATTTATCTGAAGGAGAAAATAGGAAATTACACATGGGTGAGAGATGATCTTTTATGTAATAGTTTTGACGGGATACAGATGAAGTAATTTAAGATTTTGTATTTAAGCCATTATAAATGTATTAATATACACTTATTATGCAATACACAGAAAGAGTAGTAAAATTATTATGACTGTATCTCAGCTGCATTTTAGGAGAGACAGTGGCCCGCAATAAGCCAATTTCATGCACAGATCAACCAGAAGCTGTAAGTCATCACCAGGAGTCTTTATTCTTCTTAAAAAAAATCAATCTTAAACAAATAAGAGTTGGTACAGGCAGCCTGCAGCCGAATCAGGTATGACATGCTGGCACTCTGTTGATGAGTACTTACGAAGGCCAAATACCTCAAATATCCCTCAGGGGCCTTTTCTGACCTTTCACGAACCGGTGGAGCTTACTATTCTTCCCACAGGAGCTCCGTTTACTATCAGGCACTTTTTCATGTTGTATAGCCACAAATCTTCTAGGAAGTTAATAAAATAGTTCTTAGCTGCTGTTGGCTCAGCCTTATTGCAAGGATTAAACTGCCCTGTTCTTAATTGCAAAGTACAGATTGCTGCTGCAGCTTTTTCACTTGTAATAAAATGAAGCAGTCTCTGAAGAAGAATGATAGGATTAGGCAGGACTCACTCACCCCTTGTCTTCGAGGGAGATGGCTTTTGTTTCCATGGAGACACATATTATATGATATGATTAAAGGTCTAGGAAGGAAGGAGAGATGCTAAGCGATGGAAGGTTTCATTTGGCGAGGTTAATATGACATGAGGACTCATTTGGTTTCAGTGGAATCATTATTAGTGCAATTGTATAAATAGCATTCCCTCCCAACACTCAATTAAACATTAGCAGCTTTGCCAGTAGCGTGAAACTGATGCTGAACATACACACATGATTTTTCTTCAATTTAAAGTTACAAGTGAAATGTTTGCCTGTAAATTTGGTAATCAGACTAATTCTGATCTACCTGGGAAGAGAGTCATTATGTATGTTCACATGAAAACAAAAAAGAAGTCAGGATCTGGATAGAAACTGTTGATGTGCTTTAATAAATATATAAAAGTTCCTACACAAAGAAATATTTTCTCCCTTCTAAGAGTAAACAGTGTAAAATAAGGTATAATGTGCTCTATTCAGTATTAGGCAGTGAGAAATATAACATTATCATCATTATCAACAACACTAGCAATCTATTTAAAATAATCCCTTATGGGGTGATTTCTATATGCAGTGCTTTAAAAAAAAAAGATAGGGTAATTCTGAAAGTTCATGGCAAATGGAAACAGAGAAATTTATTCTGGTACTAAAATTTTTTAAATGCATGCATCGTTTTTCATAAAATTGATTTTCCATGAACTTTCTGATGACCTTGTGTGCCTGCATTTTAAAATATCTTACAACAAAATGAATTTACCTTTTAATTCTAATTTTCTGTGAAATTTTCACAATATTCTTGTATTAGTTCATTTGATACAATCAATAATGCTACAAAGTGAATATTATTATCTTCTTCATGTTTTACTGTTATTATAAAATGAAATATGACTTCAAAGTCAGAATTAAATTTTAAAAATTGGTTTACTGTATGAGTATATAAAAAGTTACCATTTAATTAATTAGCAATATATTAATCTTTGTGTCTCATGTACTTATTTGCCATGAATAAATCTACTTTTCATTACATACATTCCTAGCAGGAAGTTTAGACCAAGAGGAAAATGGAAATAAGTTTGGTTAGGATCTTAAAATATTCTGGGTGTTGGGAATATAACAAGAGACACCACAGAAATAAAAAAAGAGTCATCAGAAATTACTCCAAAGTGTTATATGCCAGCAAACAGGGAAATCTATCAGAAATGGATAGATTCCTGGACACATACAACCAACCTAAATTGCACCATGAAGACTTAGAAAACCTAAACAGACCCATAACCAAGTCAGAAATTGAACTAGTACTCCAACAGTATTTTCACTGTGTGTCACTATGTGAGGGCAAACTGTTAAAATCTTTACGTAATATGTGCTAAACTGATCTTCTGTGTATAAAGAGAGTTGAAAATGAATCTTGATGCGAATGCAAGGGGAGAGGGAGCGGGAAAGGGGAGGGTTGCTGGTGGGAGGGAAGTTATGGGGGGGGGGGAGCCATTGTAATCCATAAGCTGTACTTTGGAAATTTATATTCTTTAAATAAAAGCTTTATATATATATATATATATATATATATATATATATATATATATATATATAAAGAAAGAAATTGAATCAGCAATAAAGACCCTCCCAACAAAAAGCCCAGAACTGGATGGATTCACTGCTGGATTCTACCAGACATTTAAGAAGAACTAACTTCTTGTGAAATCAAGAGGTTTCCAGGGCCGGCCGTGGCTTATTTGGCGAATCCTCAGCCTACAGCGCCAGCACTCGTTTGTTCCTCTTCCAGTCCAGCTCTCTGCTGAGACCCGGGAGTGCAGTGGAGGATGGCCTAAGTGCTTGTGTCCCTGCACCCGCATGGGAGACCAGGAGGAAGTGCCTGGTTCCTGGCTTTGGATCGGCATAGCGCCGGCCGTGGTGGCCATAAGGGGAGTGAACCAACGACAGGAAGACCTTTCTCTCTGTCTCTTTCTCACTGTCTATAACTCTGTCTCTCTCTCTCACTGTCTAACTCTGCCCGACAAAAAAAAGAAAGAAAAGGTTTCCATAGCCTTGACAGCTCATGATAAGAGTGATTATTGATGTCATAAATATAAGTGTCAATTGTTAAATCAACAACAGGAGTCACTGTACACCTACTCCTCATGTAGGATCTCTGTCCTTAATGTGTTGTACTATAAGAATTAACGGTAAAACTACTACTCAAACAATATTTTATACTTTGTGTATCTGTGTTGGGTATAAACTGTTTAAATCTTTACTTAGTATATACTAAGTTGATCTTCTGCATTTAAAGATGATTGAAAATGAATCTTGATGAAGAATGGGATGGGAGAGGGAGTGGGAGATGGGATGGTTGTAAGTGGGAGGGAGGTTATGGTGGGAAAAGCCCCACTATAATCCAAAAGTTGTATTTTGGAAATTTATATTTATTAAATAAATGTTGAAAAAAAGGAATTAACTCCAATTCTTCTCAAGCTATTCAGAACTATTGAAAGAGAGAGAATCCTCCCAAATTCTTTTTATGAAGCCAGCATCACCTTAATTCCTAAACCTGAAAAAGAGATACTACTTACAAGCTCCCTACCAACCTTGGAGACAAGTTTTCGCAGATGAGAAAGTGTGAATGTGCCAAGAATAACATTCAATATATTCAAGGGTAAACAGTACCAGTACCTGGAACCAATTTTACCAAACACTGTGAACCCTACTTACTTTCCCACAACACCTTTCCAATTACCCAGCTTTATGTGAATTCCTTTTTCTATTTCTTGGTTATGTAGCTAATTGGTGGGAAAATTGTGCATGATTTTCTGTAATTCATTCTAGTGTAAGTATTCTCTGGTTCACACAATTGAAATATTAGGCACCATTGCTATCATTGTATTTTCAGTTGTTTTGATGTTGTATGAAAGCATTTTAAGATAAAGTTTTTGTTTTGTTCATCAGAAAAAAATACATAGCAATACATATGCCATTAGACATTTCAAAACCAATGCCTAAAAATATCCAGAAATATTTTTAAAAAGTTTTTAAGGTTCTTCCCCTAGATCACAGCAAACTGAAGTACTTTACCAAAGTAACATAATCTTATTATTAGGAAATTAAATATGGGGTTTATTCTCAATTTGCTGATTCAATGTGATATGAGGCAAAGCTGAAGGGAAAGATGGGATAGATGACTATTCACTTTCAAATATTGGCTCAGAAAAGTCAAAGAGAGACACACTCAACTGCACCACTCAGCTAGAATGTAGTTGATTATGCTGCAGAGTGAATTGCCAGCACATTTATAATAATCTATGAGACAATTTTTATAATGACTCACAAGAATGGGAGACTCTAAGTCCCCACCTCATTCATCTCACCGTGCTTATGAAGCTCCTGAAGCAGGGAAGTTGAAGGGCACCCCAGGGATCAGAAGCAGCTGTTTCTGGTCTTATGCTAACCGATGAAACAGATTCATAACTCTCACTCCTCCCCCAAATTATGGAGATTTGGTAGAATGTTGACAGGCAAACTGTATATATATTATTCTTCCATGCCAAGCTACATACCTTGTGCATTGGGAGCTCCACAGGAAAAATAAGAGTATTAAAATTTATGTTTCTTAGGTACCAGTTTACATTAAGCTCAAGAAGTCATGAGCACGCAATATTCTTCTGTAAAAAATCTAACATATATTTTTAAAATAAACATGAAATGGGCAGATATGTTAGAATTATTTCCTTTTAGTAAATTATATATTTAACTTGATTTTTTTAAAAGACGTTTTATTTATTTGAAAGAGCTAGAGAGAGGGACATACAGAGAATGAGAGAGGTCTTCCATCTGCTGGTTCACTCCCCAAATGGCCATAATGGCCAGCATAGAGCCAGGCCAAAACCACGAGCTGCATCCAGGTCTCCCATGTGGGTGACAGGGGCCAAGCATTTGGTCCATCCTCTGTTGCTTTGATTCAAATGGACCTAACTGGTATCTACAGAACATTTCATTACACAGTTGCAGGAAATAGATTCTTTCCATCACTGCATGGTACTTTCTCTAGGATAGACCAAATGCTCAGCCATATAGCAAACCTCAGAAAATTTAAAAAAAGATGAAATCACAGCATGCATCTCTTTGGACCACAATTAAATGAAGCTGGAAATTAACAACTCAAGAATTCCTAAAAAAAAATACCAATACATGGAGACTGAATGACATACTCCTGAATGAACAGTGGATCATAGAAGAAATCAACAGGGAAATCAAAAAAATTTTAGAAACAAAGGAAGATGACAATACAGCATATCAAAACTTACGAGATACAGAAAAAGCAGTGTTAAAAAGGAAGTTTATGGCAATCGGTGCCTACATCAAGAAATTGGAAAGGTACCAAATAAATGATCTATTAATGCATCTCAAGGACTTTGAGAAACAATAACAAACCAATCCTCAAACTAGTAGGATAAAAGCAATAACTAAAATTTAAAAAGAAATAAATAAAATTGAAACAAAAAATACAAAAGATCAATGAAATGAACAGCTAGTTTATTTTTATTTTTATTTATTTATTTATTTATTTTGACAGGCAGAGTGAACAGTGAGAGAGAGTGACAGAGAGAAAGGTCTTCCTTTGCCGTTGGTTCACCCTGCAATGGCCGCCGCGGCCAGCACATCACACTGATCTGAAAGCAGGAGCCAGGTGCTTCTCTTGGTCTCCCATGTGGGTGCAGGGCCCAAGCACTTGGGCCATCCTCCACTGCATTCCCGGGCCACAGCAGAGAGCTGGCCTGGAAGAGGGGCAACCGGGACGGAATGCGGTGCCCCGACCGGGACTAGAACCCTGTGTGCCAGCGCCGCAGGGTGGAGTATTAACCTATTGAGCCACAGTGCCAGCCTTGAACAGCTAGTTTTTTGAAAAAATAAATAAAATTTATATACCAATGCCCCAGCTAAACATAAATAATAATAATACAAAAGAGGGAGAAGACCCAAATAAATAGAACCAGTTGAAAATGGAAATGTAACAATAGATACCACAGAAATTTTTTAAAAAATCATCAGGAATTATTACAAAGAGTTGTATACCAACAAATTAAAAAATTTAGAAGAAATGGATACATTTATGGACACATACAATCTACCAAAACTGAGTCATAAAGAAATAAAAAACCTAAACAGACCAATAACCAAGATGGAGATTTAATCAGAAATAAAGACCCTCCAAACAAAGAAAAGCCCAGGACTGGATGGCTTCATTGCTGAATTTTACTAGACATTTAAAGTAAAACTAATTCCAATTCTTTTCAAGGAATTAAAAAAAATTGAAAGTGAGAGAATCTTTCCAAGCTCCTTCTATGACTATAGCATTACCTTAATTCCTAAACCAGAAAAAATACAACAGAGTAAGAAAACTATAGATCGATATCCATGATGAACATATTTTTTAAATTCCTCAGTATAATGCTAGCTAATCAAATCCAACAACACATCAGAAAGATCATTCACCTGGACCAAATGGGATTTATCCCTGCCATGCAGGAATGGTTCAACATAGGCAAATCAACAAATGTGATGCATCTCATTAACAAACTGAAGTGTAAAATCCATGTGAGGATCTCAATAGATGAGGACAAAGCATCTGACAAAATATAACATCCTTTCATGTTGAAAACCTTAAGCAAATTGGTATAGAAGGAATATTCCTCAACACAATCAAGCCAATTTATGACAAACCAAAAGCCAGCATCTTATTGAATGGGGAAAAGTTGGAAGCATTTCCACTAAGATCTAGAACCAGACAAGAATTCCCACTTTCACCATGCTGTTCAATATAGTCCTGGAAGTTTCTGCCAGAGCCATTAGGCAAGAAAAAGAAATCAAAGAGATACAGATTGGAAAGGAGGAAGTCAAATTATCCCTGTTTGCAGAGGACATGGTTCTATATGTAAAGAATCCAAAAGACTCCACTGAGAGACTACTGGAACTCATCAAAGAGTTTGCAGGATACATAATTAACATTCAAAAATCAATAGCCTTTGTATACAGAGACAGTGCCATGACTTCTAAGGTCAATCCCATTCATAACTGCTACAGGAATAAATTTAACAAAGCAGATGAAAGATCCCTATGATGAAAATAAGAGAGGGAGGAGATGTACAATTTGGGACATGCTCAATCGGAACTGCCCCAAATGATGGAGTTAGAATTGTGCCAGGGGATTCCAATACAATCCTATCAAGGTGGCATGTACCAAGGCCATCTCACTAGTCCAAGTGATCAATTTCAGCTCACAATTGATCACACTGATAGGTCTAAGAGACAAGGGGATCACACAAACAAGACTAGTGTCTGCTAATACTAACTGATAGAATCAAAAAGGGAGAGAATGATCCAACATGGGAAGTGGGATACACAGCAGACTCATAGAATGGCAGATGTCCTAAATAGCACTCTGGCCTCAGAATCAGCCCTTAAGGCATTTGGATCTGGCTCAAGAGCCCATGAGAATATTTTAGGCATGGAAAGCTAAGACACTCTGAAAAACAAAAAAAAAAGAAGACCTAAATGAAAGATCTCTGCGAGTGAGATCCCAGTGGAAAGAACGGGGCCATCAAAGAAGGAGGTACCTTTCTCTGAAGGGAGGAGAGAACTTCCACTTTGTCTATTACTCTGTCGGAATAAGATCGAAGTCGGCGAACCCTAAAGACTTCCATAGCCTCGGCAACTCATGACTAGAGCCTAGGGAGATTACTGACGCCATAAACAAGAGTGTCAAATTATTAAATCAACTTCAGGAGTCACTGTGTACTTACGTCCCATGAGGGATCTGTCCTTAATGTGTTATCCAATGTGAAATAATGCTATTACTAGTACTGAAACAGTATTTTTACACTTTGTGTTTCTATGTGGGTGCAAACTGATGAAATCTTTACATAGTATATATTGAATTGATCTTCTGTATATAAAGATAATTGCAAATGATTAAAAAATCTTGGTGTTAAATTGGAAATTGCATAGAAAATTAATCAATTTAAAAATATATATATCATGTAGGATCTCTGTCCTTAACGTGCTATACATTGTGAATTAATACTATAACTGGTACTCCAACAGTATTTTTCACTTTGTGTTGCTATGTGAGGGCAAATTGCTGAAATCTTTACTTAATATGTACTAAACTGACCTTCTGTATATAAAGAAAATTGAAAATGAATCTTGATGTGAACGGAAGGGGAGAAGGAGTTGGAAAGGGGAGGGTTGCGGGTGGGAGGGAAGTTATGGGGGGGAAGCTATTGTAATCTATAAGCTGTATTTTGGAAATTTATATTCTTTAAATAAAAGCGTTATTTAAAAAAAAACTTGTTATCCAATGGGAAAAAAAATTACAAAACATTAAAAGGCACAAAAAATGGAAAAATCTTCCGTTTGTGGATTGGAAGAATTAATATCACCAAAATACCCATACTACCAAAAGCAATTAACAGGTTCAATGTAATCTCAATCAAAATGCCAAGGATATTCTCAGATCTAAGAAATGATGCTAAAATTCATATGGAAACACAAGAGACCCCAAATAGCTAAAGTAATCTCAAACAATAAAAACAAAGCCAGGGACATTACAATACTGGATTGAAGACATACTACAGGGCAGTTATAATCAAAGCAGCCTGGTATTGGCCCAAAAATGGACATGTAAATCAATAGATCAGAATAGAAACTCCAGAAATCAATCCATGCATCCACAACCAACTAATGTTTGACAAAGGAGCTAAAGTCAATCCCTGTGAGGGAAAAATACTCTAATCCACAAATGGTTTGAATGAAAACTATAACTGACATTATGGAAGATGGTAAGAGGTACCTCAGATAGCTGAAAATAGATCTACCATATGCCCCAGCAATCCCACTCCTGGAAATTAACCCAAAGAAAATGAAATCAGCACATGAACAAGTTATCTGTACTTTTCATTCAGCCATAAAAGAGAATGAAATTCTGTCTTTCACAACAAAATGGAGAGAAAGGGAAGCCATTATACTTAGTAAAACAAGTCAGTCACAAAAATACAAATATCATGTTTTCCCTGATGTATGGTATTCTAGTAGAATACCAAAGATGTAATGTATAGGAGTGAAATTGACATTTTGATATTTGATGATCGTTTATAGCCCTTGTTTTTACTGTTGCAGAATAATGCGTTTTTAATCATACTATTTGTTGAATTCTTTACTTAGTGTAGAGTTAATCTTTTGAGTTTAAAGTAAACTAAAAATAGATCATTATAAAAAAATAAGAGAAGGAATAAGAGAGAAAAGAAGTGTAATAGAGTGGGTTGGAGGGATGGTAGGGTGAGAAATATTACTATGTTCTTAAATCTGTATATATAAATTACATTAAATTTATTTACCATAAATAAAAATAATTTAAAAATTGATGAAAATCTTAAGAAAATACACTATTGTTAACCTGAACTCCTTAACTTATTCTTCTTTTTGTAAGTGAAATTCTGTATTCTTTAATTTCTCAAACCCTTCCCACGCTCTTGGTCCCCGTTGATCACAATTCTGCTATGATTCGATGGATTTAATTTTTTTAGATTTTGAGACCTGGTAGTATTTGTCTTTCCCTGCTTGGCTTATTTCACTTAATATAATATTTTATTAGTTCATCTATGTAGTCTCAAAAAGCAAGGTGACTACTATTCCATCATGTAGATGTACCATATTTTGTTTATGCACCCAGATAGCCCCTTATGTTGATTCCATACCTTGACTATTTCACTATTACAGCAATGAACATAGTAGTGCAGTTATATCCTCAACATACTGTTTTCATTTCTCTTTAGTACATACAAGGCAATGGAGTTGCCAAATTATATGATAGTTCTAGTCTTAGTTTTTTGAGGAATCTCCTACTATTTTCCATGATGGTTGTACAAATTTACATTCCACAAACACTGTGAAAGGGTTTCTTTTTCTCCACAGGCTGAACCACATTTATCAGGTTGTCTTTTTTGATAAATAACATTCTAACAAGTGTGATGTGTTTTGATTTGCATTTCTCTGATGATTGGTGGTACAGCATTTCTCTAAATACCTACAGTCATTTGAAGGCTGTCTTCCGAGAAGTCTATTTAAGACTTTTGTTCATTTTAAAAATGTTTTCATTCATTTTGTTGTCCCTTACTTGTTTGAATATCTCACACATTTTGGATATTAATCCCTTACCAGATATATACCTCACAAATGTTTTCTACTGTGTCAATGATATCCTATAATTTAAACTAATAATGAGGAGACTTTAGATATTCCCATCTCAAAAACAAAAGTATGTGAGGTAATTGATTTTGATTACCTGATGTAGTCATTCCACAATTTATACATGCCATGCCTCATAAATATATAAGAGTGTGTGAGATCATTATTTGCTAGTTTAAAAAGAAAAGCTTTCCAGTTCTGCATGCCAAGAGTACTTGAAGTCCCTAGCGCTAACCCTTTGAAAGGACTACAAAGATTATATCCTATCTCTAGGTTTCTGTGAGAGTTTAGCCAAGGTGCTTATAACCTCTTTCTGCTTGTAAAGACACAAAACTGTAATTTTGTTAGAATGAAGCAATTAATGTGTATTTAATGCATTGTATCCTTCTGGCTATATAAATTGTGAAATTTCCTTCCATAAAATCTATGTAAGAGACTTCCTGTGCTGCACTTTGCAGTCTGGCTTAATGCTTATTCAACCATAAAACTATTTTCTTTATCTTTTAGATTTGTGTAGAGAATTTCTAGGATGCATACAATTTTATATTTGATGACTTCTCCAAAAAAGGCAATTAAAAACTCTGTGTGCTCTATTATGGATGCTGCATTACATCGTTATGAAAATCTATATCAATTTTCAAGAATGGTAACATGAATAGATAAATGTTATCAAATAATTTAGAGAGTAATACAATTAATTGATTCTCCAGAAAAGGTTAAACACAAAGAAATACTTAAGAGGCATAGTACAGTCTATACAGAAAGAGTAGATTGTAAATGGCTTTGGAAACATAAATGTCTAGGATAGTTGTTAAAATCTTGAAGAATTGACAGAATATAACTCAGTAAATACTGTGGATGCTGTGAAGTTGATTACAGTTTGTGACAAAGTACTTGATATTAGCTTTTGCAATAAACATTGAACAATAATAATTAGCATTTACCTAGTGACTACTATGTCCTAGGAATTGTTGCACGTGTTAAAATTGACCTTCACCATAATCCCATGAAGTAGATTCTGTTTATCATTTAACAAATGGAGACATGGAAAAAAAGTTATGAATAATTCACTGACAATTACAAATACAAATGAAGCACAATAGTAAATAGTTATTGCAATAAAGATCAAATTTATTCCTTACTTCCATTTAATTTAACATAGATCAATGCAGAAAGAACTATATAGGACCACATATAAACTTGAAAAGTTGACAGGCATAAAGCTCATCTTAAAAAGTATGCTATCAGAAGCACTAATCCAAAAATATTTTTTCACACATAATACTTCCTGGAAGACTGGCCTATTTAAATTTTTTTTCTAAGGCTGACTAAAAATAGTACCAGATTATGAGCTACAGATGCGTCTATGAGAACATATGCAAAGGAAGGACAAACTATCAAAGCAAATCCCTAAGATACAATTCCTTTGTGAAGGAACTCACAGAATCCCTGAGGAATATTTTCCACCTCGTACTTCCTAGGTGAACAATAGTAAGCCTTCACTAGCATCTGGGTGACTTTGAACTATATAGTGGCAACATGGCTTTATGTATTGATATATGTAGCTATACAACATTGTGTGTGCCCAAAATATTAACACACATTGACGTATACACATACACATTCATATGTGTGTTCATATGTTATATGATTATAAATGTCAATATAACATACATAGAGGAATACACATATGAAAATAAAAATTTCATGTTATAGACCTCTCTGAATATTTCCTCCTTGAAATAACAGACCAAAACCTATTGGTTTAAATTTTCAATCCCATCAGTCAATCTGAAATGAACTAATTAATCCATTTTGTATCATCTCAATGCCTAAGGGTATTTTGAAATTTAATATCATAGTATAACTGCTTAAAGAAACGTTTCATACAAATCAATACAGCACAGTATTCCTTACATAAGCAAAGGAGATACACTACAAAAGAACACTTTTTTTTCTTTTTAGAAATCCTTAACCATAAGAGTGAATACATGTGAAGGGCATAGCAATATACTGCCTTTGCTAAATCCTATAAGATTTGCTTTGTTCTGTCTCCATTTTCCTTTTTTTTTTTAATAAATATAAATTTACAAAGTACAACTTTTGCATTGTTGTGGCTTTTTCCCCCATAACCTCCCTCCCACCCTCAACCATCCTATCTCCCACTCCCTTTCCCATCCCACTCTTCATCAAGATTCATTTGAATTATCTTTATATACAGATGATCAACTTAGTATACACTAAGTAAAGATTTCAGCAGACTGCACCAACACAACCGCACAAGATATATAGCATACTGTTTGACTAGTAGTTTTATCGTTAACTCTCATAGTACAAAACATTAAGGACAGAGATCCTACGTGGGGAGCAGGTGCACAGTGACTCCCATTGTTGATTTAACAATTGACACTCTTATTTATAACGTCAGTAATCACCTGAGGCTCTTGCCATGAGCTGCCAAGGTTATGGATGCCTCCTGAGTTCACCAACTCTGATCTTATTTAGTCAAGGCCATATCACAGGGGAGGTTTCTTCCTCCCTTCAGAGAAAGGTGCCTCCTTCCTTGATGGCCTGTTCTTTCTGCTGGGATTTCATTCACCAAGATCTTTCATTCAGGTCATTTTTACCACAATGTCTTGGCTTTCCATGCCTGTGAGACTCTCATGGGCCTTTTAGCTAGATCCAAATGCCCCAAGGGCTGATTCTGAGGCCGGAGTTCTGCTTAAGGCATTTGCCATTCTATGAGTCTGCTGTGTATCCTGCTTTCTCCTCAGGATCATTCTCTCCCTTTTAATTCTATCCTTTATTATTTGCAGACACTGGTCTTATTTGTGAAATCTCTTTGACATTTAACCTATTTTTTGATCAATTATGTACTTAAACTGATCACTTTAACAAGTGAGATGGCATTGGTACATGCCACCTTGATGAAATTGAACTGGAATCCCCATGCACATTTCTAGCTCTACCATTGGAGGTAAGTCCAAGAGAGCATGTGCTGAACTGTATATCTCCTCCCTCTCTTATTCCCACTCTTACATTTAACAAAGATCACTTTTCAGTTTTCCATTATCTCAAGATTTTTTTTTATTTTTGTTTTGACTTTGTAGATGTTCAGGATGTTCAGAGGTGTCTTGTATAATTTCCGTATATTTATGAATTTTCCTCCCGTCATCAATCTCTAGTTTCATACCATTGTGGTTTGAAAAGATACTGACACAATTTCCGTCTTCTCTAATTTGTTAAGATTTGATTTGAAACAGCCTAGTGAAAGTTTGAAAGTTTCAAGAGTACTTGAAAACTGTTTGTTCTGTTGCTATGGGAAGGAATATTCTGTACATGTCTGCCAACTCCTTTTTGTCTATGTTGTTCAAGTTTACTGTTTTCTAAATGATTTTTTATCTGGATAACATATCTACTGTAGAAAATGGGATTCTACATAGAGTTTTTAAATAGTCATTTCTAAGTTTTTTCTATGCCTAGTTAAACAATATTTTAAAGTCATTTTAAGAGAATAAAAGAAAAATTTTGAACAATTTCTATATTATATAATCAGTAACTTGTATTCAAGAGATTTAATGAGTCAACTCACCCTTTTAAAAAAAAGGAATATGCTACAGCATGTACAGAAAGGATGAATCTTTCTCCTTGAGGTTTGTATTCCAGGTGCTGCTAAGGACAAACTGCTTTTATAACATTCAGCAACTGCAAATATGGAATACTGAAAACAATTGTCAAATGAGAAGTCCAAATTGATGTTTCAAATATTATATAATATGTTGTTGTCTGCCAGCCTTTCTTTGGTGTGCCAATATTTAACAATGCAGGGTTTTATTTGAATGTTAGTCTCCGATATTCTAGACTTCAATTTAAATCACTCAAAGCACAACAGAAGCATTTAGACTAAGACAAGGTGTGATCTTATATAGGTGAGTTTCTACAAAGAGGAATATCAAAGCTTTCTGTAATATCAGTATGCTCTGATGATAACACAAATATTAAAGTTTTGTAAATATCACTATAAACATATAAGCTGTGAAAATCACAGTTTTTCACTATGCATTCTTTGATTTTCCTCTTGCCATTAACTATTTTGACTTTATTGTCAGACTTTCAGTGAATTTAATTTGCAAATCTTAATATCAATGTGAAATTCTAGGAAAACAATGATGTATCATCCTTTTACTTACTGTGGTTTAACAGGGTGAAGTTCCTCTGCTTTTATAAGGAATAAGGATTCCTTGATTTTTTTTTTAAAAATTAAATGTATTCTTAGCCTTTACTCATTATACAATAAAAACAATTCAATTATGCAATTTGATACACTCTTTTGGCTGGTTTTTACCTCTGCAATTGAGAAACTTCTTTGTGAAAATTGTAATGCACTTTCCATACTTGTGAATTCAAAAGACTGAACTATCACTATGAGGTCTAATTTTAATTTACAGAGTTATTCACCCAAATGTTTACCTGTAATAATCCAAACTGAAAGCAGTTCATGCTTCCAAAAATAGAAAAATGGCTTGGACCAGTGTAGAGGTGCAATAGGTTAAGTCACTGACAGTGACACCCGCTGTTCAAGGGACAACAGGAAGACCCCAGTGACACACTCATTCAAATCCCACCTGCTCTGCTTCCAATCCAGCTCCCGGTTGATAGTCGTGGAGAAAAGAAAAAAAAAAAAAAAAAAACAGAAGATGCCCAGATACTTGAGTCCCTGCCCCCATGTGGGAGACCTAAATGGAGTCCCATGCTTCTGATTTCAGCCAGGCCCTGCCCTGGCCTTTGGGGCCATTTGGGCAGTGAAGCAATGCAATGGATGGAAGATCTCTTTCTCCCTTTCCATCCCCCCTCCTTCTCCCTCTCTGTCTCTCTCCTTCTCTCTCTCTCCCTATCTCTATCACTCTGCCTTTCCAATAAACAGAATAAATCTTTGAAAGAATAGATGAGAGAATAAGCAAATCATATTATAAAATGGAATATTATTTAGCAATTCAAAGGAATGGGCTGTTAACAACAAAAAATAATATAGATTAATTTCAAATAACAGCACTGAATGAAAAATGCCAGACCCCCCTCACCTCTCCCAAAATGTAATACTCAGTGATTTTCTCTACACAAACAGAATCATTTAAATTAATCTATCATGACAGAAAGCAGAGCAGTGGCTGCCTGGGGATGATGGAAGAGTGGAAGCAACAGTGGGGAGGAGTAGGAGGTAGCAATTACAGAGCGGCAGGAGAAAACTTTGGGGGTGGTGGATATGTTCATTATCTTGGTTATGGTAATGGCTCGAGCGTACATATGTGTCAAAATTCATCAAGCTGTATACTTCAAATGTGCTTAGCTTATTGTATGTCAATTATGCCTCAGTAAAATTATACTCAGATTCTAAGCCAAATTATCATGCTGTCTTCTTTGTTCTTGTTTCATGAATCATCGCATTTATTATTTGGCATTTGTGGAGATATTCCTTGGTTTATTCTTTGTTTTATTTTTCCCTGTGGCAGCATTTATCTTTGCACTATGCCTATGTGGATTAGTGGGGTGTCTGCTTTTTCAGTGAATACCTAGAGGTATGTGGTGGATATGGCCAGAGAGATCTACTCAATGCTCCAGGATGAAAGGAGTGTCCAAGGTGATATTCAGGTTAGGCACTGTAAATCTCCTCTTTTTTTTTTTTTTTTAAATTAGAGAGGAGGTTTGTTCTGTTCTGTTGGTATAGTCTCAGCTCAATTTGTCTCCTCGAAGGAAACCAGTGCCTGCACTCTAGCCCCAGTGGGTATAATGTTCATCTGTGCTGCTACAAGAAGCACACAATGGATTTGTGCAGTCTTCTGTGTAAGCACAGATTCTGCAGCAATGACCCTCACCAGGGAATCAGGGAGCCCGGAGAATATGGAGCATCCCACAGTGGCTGCCCAATGTCCCAGCCACACCCTGAGCCCTCCCACACAGCCTCAGTGTTTTCACAGTCCCAGCACACAAGCCTTCCAGTCACCGTCACCCAGCCCCCTGTCAGTTCTCCCCGGCAGACACAGGCATCTCTGTTCCGCTGGTTGCTTGTGGACAACAGCTGGCGCATCTGTTAAGTATGTCTGAAATGGTGCCTGCCTTCTATCATCTTGTGACAGGATGCCATTGCAGGGTGATTGGGAAGAGAGAAACATGCCCCATTTTTTTTCTTTTTTTAGTTTGGCAGATACACTATTTGTCACATGGCTCCAAGCCAGATTCCCTCCAGGTTCTTCCGGCAGCTTATTGCCAGTGGCTTGGGCTGCTGCAGACTGGTCTCACCTCATTCTGGACGTGCTGCTGAAGTTCTCCGCTTCTGGGTCTTGAGTTGAGCATGGCCACACCCTCCACATAAGACCACAGTGTCCCTCTAATTTGTGTGGGGTTTCTTCTGCCATTTTTTCCCTAACTCTTCCCTGAGACTGTACTCTATTGACTTGAAAAACTATCTTCTTCTAGACTAGAGCAATATACTCCCTTCCTATTCTGCCATCTTTGAGACGGTTTTAAAGATGTTATCTTAGTATATTCTTATTTCAATCCACATATTTGAGAGGGATAGCTAAATTATTTAATATTTTAGGTTCACTTATAAAGAAAAAAATTTAGGAAATTAAACGGTGGTACATTCTTTACTTGAGAATATCATTGATTTTAATGACCAAAATTATTGTATAGATATGGCTTAAAATTTTGCTTCTTTTTCTTTGAAGGATATATTATAAAGTTAAGCTGATGATCTTTTATGCAACAAATAGAAAATACAGTGAATATATGAACAAAAGTGTCTGTAATTTTTGTCTTTTGTTTTATGAGACAAAATTTAACTAAGATGTTTACATAGAAATTATTTTTAGGGTCAGCACCTGGATTCGAGTCCCCACTCTGTTCTTTATTCAACTTTGCTGTCAACACACACCCTGGGAGGCAGCAAGTGATGGCTCAGGTAAGTGGGTCTTTGACACACAGAGGACCACCTGCCTTTGAATTGGCTGCACTGGGTTCCTTATGAATGGTAGGAGGAGTGAACCAGTGCAAGGTAGTGCTTGCTCTCTCTCTCTTCTTCTCCCCCTCTCAAATTAATAAAAGTAAATTAAAAATTATTTTGAAAAATATTATTGAAGTCAACAGAGTAACATGCTTTTTTATTTTTTTTACTAAGTGGAATATTATATCTGATTGTTATTACCTCTTAAAGCTGAATAATGACACCCACTGTATTATCTACTATTGAGTATTTTTATGGTATTAAGGTGTAAGTATAATAAAACATGCATATCCCTTGTGTTTACTATGATTTCAGGCATATGTATGTAATCTTCTAATCCATACATCTTTCAAGATTAGCTCTTGTAATTCTCCAGAAATTTCCCTCAGACTCCTCCATTCTTGGTCCCTTTTTCTACCTACACAACATGTGCTCCATAGGGCTTTTTCATTTTACCAAAATAATGATTTTGATAATTTTCTGTGTTGTCATATGTCATAGAATTATGTAACATTTTTTGCTATCAAATCATATCTAATTATATGAACACTTCCCAATTTGTCCAGTCTCTACTTGATGGGCATTTGGGATGTTTACAGATTTGGGATACAATAGTAAAACTGTGCTAAAATTTTTTGAATAAATTCTTTTGTGTATAAATTTTTTCTTTCTCTTGGTTAAATATATAGCAGAGAAACATCATGTTCACAAGATAAATATGAGTATAAGTTTAACTTTATAAGAAACAGATAATCTGCATGCATTAGTGGTTATAGCATTTCATGCACACATTGGCTATTTCTAGGTCTTTCTTTGTGAATTGTATGTTCAATTCTTTTGTCCATTTTATTAGTTGGTTTGTCTTTGTATTTTTGAGTTCAGTAGTTCATTGCATATTCTATATACAAATCCTTTCACACACACGATATCCATGCCTTCATTTTCTAAAGGTTGTCTGCCAAAGGGCAAAAGTTTTATTTTCATGGAGTCCAACATCAATTTTTAATATGCTCAGAGATTTTTCTTCCTCTTGAAGATAATTTTGTCTACCCTGGGTCACAAAAGTGGTCTTTATTTATCTCCATAAATTTAAATTCACCTTTCATCATTTAGGTATACACTGCATCCCAAAATAATGCTTCAATATGATGTGAGGTTAACTTTTCAAGTTTTTTCCTCATATCTACTTAATCCGAAAGTGTTTATTATTGAATTGTTCTATATGGTGCCTTTGTCTAATATGAATTGACCATATATGGTCACCATATATGGTGATTTTATTTCTGGACTGTCTACTGTACCCCATTGTTGTGTTTATCCTCATTTCAATACCATATGACCTGTATTACTGTATATTTATAGTAAGTACCAAAATGATATAATATCATTTTTCAACCTGTCTTCTTTATCATGGTGGTTTCAGCTCTTGAATCATTTCCATATAAATTTAGATTCATCCTACCCATTTCTAGAGTACAGTTTGATGTGCTTTTGGTTGACACTGTACTGATTCTATTGAACAAATTTGTGGTGGAAGAACAGATTAATAATATTGAATTTTCCAGTCATGAATATAATGTACATCTCTTTTATTTAGATCTTTTTTCATATAATTTTTTTATTTGACAAGTAGAGTTATAGACAATGAGAGAGAGAGACAAAGAGAAAGGTCTTCCTTCCGTTGGTTTACTCCCCAAATGGCCACTATGGCCGGCGCTGCGCCCATCTGAAGCCAGGAACCAGGTGCTTCCTCCTGGTCTCCAATGTGGGTGCAGGGGCCCAAGGACTTGGGCCATCCTCCACTATCCTCCTGGGTCACAGCAGAGAGCTGGACTGAAAGAGGAGCAACCAGGACTAGAACCCGTCGCCCATATGGGATGCCAGCGCCGCAAGCAGAGGATTAAACAAGTGAGCCACAGTGCCAGCCGCTATTTAGATCTTTTAAAAGTTATTTCAAGGCCGGCGCCATGGCTCAACAGGCTAATCCTCTGCCTTGCGGCGCCGGCACACTGGGTTCTAGTCCCGGTCGGGGCGCAGGATTCTGTCCCGGTTACCCCTCTTCCAGGCCAGCTCTCTGCTGTGGCCCGGAGTGCAGTGGAGGATGGCCCAAGTGCTTGGGCCCTGCACCCCATGGGAGACCAGGAAAAAGCACCTAGTACCTGGCTCCTGCCATCAGATGAGCGCAGTGCGCCGGCCGCAGCGCTCCATCAGCGGCAGGCATTGGAGGGTGAACCAACGGCAAAGGAAGGCCTTTCTCTCTGTCTCTCTCTCTCACTGTCCACTCTGCCTGTCAAAAATAAAAAAAAGTTATTTCAAAAATGTTTTCTAGTTTCACTGTGGAAATACGTTACATCTGTCCTTTATTGCTATTATAGATATGATGTTCAATTTGTTTTGAATTATTTCTTCTGTATGAATTGCAGTTGAGATTAAATTTTTGTACTGAGACCTTGCTTATTGCAATTATTCATTTTAGTTATTTATGTTTTTAGATTTCATTGATTTTCCATATACAATCATACTGTCTGGGCATAAATATGATAAAACTCTCCACTTTCTCCCTCCTATGCTTAATGCCATTTATTTAATTTTTGTCTTATACTGATCAAAATGCCTGTAAAATAGAAAGAAATTTAATAACAGTGAATATCCTTCAACTAAATCAGATAATTATTCCTGAAAGGTGTAATAAGCATTTATAATATCTTTCCTCATTTTTCATACTGTTAATTCTTTATTTTCTATCCCTTCTTTCCTCATTACGTTTTCAAGAACCCCAGTTAGCCTTTTTGTAATTTCTTTAAAACCACAGCATAGCTCACATATTGCTGAGCTGACTTCAGTTAATAGTAATGGAGTTCTTTATTCATTCACCTATTTAGAAATAAGGCTTACTCTAAGATTTTAACAACACTTGCAATGCAAAACCAAAGATTGTATAAGGGATGCCATGACATTGATTTGTGAAATCGACTGTATTTTGGATGGTTAGTAGTACAATTTGCAAATATTCATGAAACTGACTGTATTGTAGATGGTTTCTAATACAATTTGCAAGTGTTCATGGTAACACCTTGGATATCATCCATGCTCTAGAGGCCTCTACTAAAGACCTGCTTCTGATAGACGAACTGACCTTGCCTGCTAACAGAAATAGTAATTAAAACTGAAGTATTCACTTGAAAAATATGTTTAGAAAATTTGACTTTTTTTTGATATCTTGATCCATGAATTCTTTCTTGCACTTCTAAAGTTAGAACAATTCAAAAAGCCTATAATTCTTGGAAAAAAGAACATAGTAATCCTCCATACTAGTTATGTTGCTCGTAGCATTTATGAAGTTCAATACAGTAATTAAAGCTTACTTGATGTTCCTGAAACTGTAGCAGGCATGATGATTACATCATAAGCTCGGGTGAATGACTACTGTCATGTTACTTTTACATCCCTTAAAGATGGAGATTCAATTCCAATTTTGAGGGCTTTTCAAAAAGTTTGTTGAAAAATGAGATTAAAAGATAATTTTATTTTTGTGCAAAAATTTCATTTTTAAATCTATTTGGTTGTTCGATATTACGCATTTCCATGAATATCTATATAATTTTTCCATATTGCACATTTCCATGAATATTTGAAAACGCCTTGTATGGTCTTCAGCACCCATAGCCACAATGGTTTAAAGGTCTTTGTAGTTTTCATCACAATAGAAACATCAGAAAGGTCCTCAGTCTGATCATTATCACCTGAAGCTTCTAAAATGCCCTTTGTCCAAGGCTTCATCACCTTTGAGGAGTAGGTGTCCAGTTGTTTCTGCTTCCTATTTGGACAGCGGAATCTTCACTAAGGCCCAAACTTAGGGGATTTGTGTTAAACGACTCCAAGTACACCAGGTATCACTCTTCTTTTGCTGAATAACAGAGTAAAATTGTGTTACATTAAAAAGCTTCAATTGTGTACAAATTTCTCTTATTCAAATTATTTCACAAACTAAGAGACAAAATCTATGAAATTCCATGTATAATTCTAACACTAGCATTTTTATTTCAATTTTTATAATTAATTAATCTTCAAGTTAATTTTTTCCTTATTTGAGAGTGAGAGAGAGAGACAGGGAGAGGAAGCCACATTCTGCCAACTGGTTCACTACCCAAATGCCTGTAATAGTTGGGGCTGGGCCAGGCCAAAGCCAGGAGCTTGGAACTTTATGCAAGCCTCTCCTGTGGGTGGCAGGAAACTAAAATGCATCAGGCATCATCTGATGACTCCCAGGATTCATTTTAGCAGAAAGCTGGGTCAGAAGTGGAGGTGGGACTTATTCCAAGCACTCCAGGTGTCCCAATTGGTGACTTAACCCACTGTTCCACAATGCCCATCCCTAGCATATTTTCAATACAAGTAAAACTATTTGGTACTTAAATATTAGCCATAGGTTTAGAAACATGACAAAAATATAGAACATGTGTCTATCAACAAATTAATATAAATTAAATTTTAAATACCTATATTTAACATGAATATTGCATAAAACTAAAAGCACACGGGTCAAATATGATAAATTATAAAAAAACTACTGCTACTAAAAATACATAATTATTTTTAATTCTTTTACATGTGCAGTAATGAGAGTTGTCATGGTTTTAACATCTTCACATTATATTGACAGTCATGACTTAGGCTTCCAGCAGGTGAGCTATGAATAAATATAGATGACTACCAACATCTTTTGTCATTGACAACAATTTTGACTTTGGGAAATATGTAAAGGATATACTGTAAAAATATAGAAAGTTCATAATTTAAAAGCTAATATGCAGATGATATACCCTATATTCTGAACAAATTTGTGATTCAACATTCTATGTTTTCAGTCTTATCAATGCTAGGAAAAAGAGGCGCAGAACAGAGAGTAAACAGACTATGAACTCACAGCCACATCGAATTTATTCAGAGAAAATAAACTCACAGAAGTTGACCAACTGCCATCATCCTCACAGACCAAACACCTGGCAGAGGCCTAGACCCCAGCAGGCTGGGCCCTTTCTTATCTTGGGTGGGCTAGGGGTGGAGGCGGGGCTGGCAGTAGGTGGAGATAAGTTTCCTCATAGTGGTTCTTCTGGTTTGGCCCACTGGCTTCCAAACCTGGCAAACAATGCAGGGAGTGGGGTTGGGAACAACACAAGGTGTGAGATGGAACTGATCTGTGGAAAGGTCTCTTTAGCAATTATCTCCAATACTCATGAAATGGCCCCAGTGTGTGTGTGTGTGTGTGTGTGTGTGTGTGTGGTTCACCTGGCTTCCAACTCCCTTCATCACCCATCCCCAGGCCTTAGCTCTTTTCTTCCAAAAATAGTTTATAGTATGTCAGCCAGATATATTATTTAAGAGTGATAAATTGTAGGAGCTGCTTGAAGTGTGAAATGCTCTGTTCTGAGATCCACTTTGTGTACAGAACAAAAACAGTATTCTTCCACGGCTGTGTTATTTAAAATGCTGCAAAGTTAAAATAATTCTCCTGGAAAACTTTGCATGTTTTCAGCCCCTTTTTTAATGAAATACTCTGCTCATATATTTCTTGCTGTGGTATCATCAGAGATGGATGAGATCACAGTATGATTTCAAGTTCCTTGGGCTAAAAGGGTCACTTCTTTTTTCTTTAGACTCCATCCATTTGTTGTTCTGTATTATGCATTTATGTGCCTAGATCCATATATTAGGATATACAAGAGAAATTCAAAAATTCAAAATATGAAAAAGCATATGAAATATTGTTATATATTTAGTTATATAGTATATAGCTATATATGAAATAACTGCATGGATTTCAAGTTGTTGCACCAAAATAAACTTACCATTGAATTATATTTTACACAAACTTTTTGAAGCACCCTTTTACATATACAGTGCTGATTTCCTGATGGGAACAATTTGATTTATACAAGGCATGTCATCATTCAAAATTTTAAATCCAAAAGCATTCCAGCAAAATACATCTCTAACATTCCTCTAACTATAAACTCAGTGTATAATCCCCTTATGATTTACATCAGATTTTATGTAGGGTAGAAATAGACAGGAGGACTCAGGATTTTAAATATTTTCATGAGTGAGGAAGTGCAACATTCTAATTTTGTCTGATTCATTAGTCTAGGATGGCAAACTGCTTGCTCAGAGGCTGAATAAAGATTTGGCAGCGTAGCACCATGTTGAGGAAATAAATGGAATCAATTAACAATGATAGAAGGATTCTAAATTTACATAAAAATTCACATTTCCAGATTCTCTTGGTAAATATGATCTAGCAACAGAAGCCCCTACTATTGCTTTTGAGTGAATGCCCATAAGATTTTTTTCTACTTTTCCATCATCATTCTCATTTGTATCAGTCATGTATAGGCTGACTATGTAGCCCTGCTGGTCTGGGATAGTCCTGTTTCTCACTTCTCATCACCACACTTTATTTATACTCAATGGCAACATTTTCATTAACAGTATCCCTGTTCAGATAATGAAGCACATGCATGTGCCACTCATTTCCTTCCTGATTCCCAAAAGAACTTAGTTCAACCACCACATCAAATAATAGGAGACGTTGCTCAGTGACTCTCTAAATGCCCATTACAACAGTCGGAAGACCTCAAGGAACAGGTGATTAAGCATAAAGACTCTAGCTAGAATGCAGGAGTTCAACTTGGGAACTTTTTAATGCTGCAGATGGCGCTAAATGTTTATTATCTGTCCCGGAGTTTACAGGATGTTAATGCAAAATCGTTTGTGAAAATCCTCTGATGAGGGAACCAATGGGTACAGAGAGACAAAGACAAGAGGTCAGGGGAGTCCTAATAGTGAATAAAAACTTACTCGCATTGCTACTCTTATTCATGTTTCCCTAATTATGAATAGACTATCGTTCATTTTTATTGAATGACAGCATTTAATTTCTTTTGTAAAAAATTATTTATTTGGAAGTTAGAGTTACAGAGAGATGGGAGAGAGAGACAGAGAGAGAATTTTTTTTTTCTCCCCATGGGGTGCAGGGCCCAAGCACCTGGGCCATCCTCCACTGCACTCCCGGGCCACAGCAGAGGGCTGGCCTGGAAGAAGGGCAACCGGGACAGAATCCGGCGCCCCGACCAGGACTAGAACCCGGTGTGCCGATGCCGCAAGGCGGAGGATTAGCCTGTTGAGCCACGGCGTCAGCCTGAGAGAGAGAATCTTCTAGCCACTGGATAACCCCCCAGATGGCTCCAACGGACAGGGCTGAACCAGGCTGAGGCCAGGAGCGTTTTTCAGGACTCTCACATGGGTGGCAGGGGCACACACAGTTGGGCCATCTCCCACTGCTTTGCTCAGGCCATTAGCAGAGAGATGGATAGGAAACAGAGCAGCAACGATACTCACTGGAACCTATACTGGACCCCTGAGTTGCAGGTGGTGGCTTTACCCTCTATGCCACTATACCGGTCCCAACAGAATTCAGTTTCTGGAAGTTACAAATAAACTGGATCATTTACGCTTATTCCAATAACATGCTCATTTTGACTTGAGATAGATAAATACAATAAAAATGGAGGAGAGATGTGATTTTTTTCTAGTGGAAGAATTGAATACTTTTCCTGTTTCATATTTTGTATTAAATCTTAAGAACAGTGATCTGTTCATTCATTTAACATTTTCTGTCACATCCTCCACAAGAGAGAGGCAGAGAGAGAGAAAGAAATTAAGAGACAGAGGGAGAGAGAGACATAGATAGACATATAGATACTGTGTAAGAATTTCAATCAAAAAATATGACAGAAACCTAAGAAATAAATCTTTCCAGCTTTATCATTTTTAGAAGGCATGAATTCATTGATATAATTGTACATATTAAATAACAAGAGTATTGAATAAAATTTTATATGTATTAAAATATCCTCTACTTTCATTTTGCCTTAACCTTAATGTAAAGGGACTTGGTGGGATTGTTTAATATTATAAATGGATAGATTTTTCAAAAGAGATAAACTCTTCCCCTTATGGTTCTATAATAATAATAGCTAATAATTACTGATCAACAGTTTGAAAATTTGATGTTTTTTAACTTAATTCCTGCTACAAATTTATGATATAGATACTGATATAATCAATATTTTATATATTTGGTAATGTTTCTAAGGGAATTAAAACAAATATATTGTTTATTGTATTTTCCTTGTACATATTTTTATAAGCCGCCAAGACTAGCCTTCAGGTACCTTTCTCCGAAAGGAGGAAAGGACCTCCACTTTGACTGTGACCCTGTCGGAATAGGATCAAAGTCGGCGAACCCTAAAGGCTTCCATAGCCTCAGCAACTCATGACTAGAGCCTAGGGAGATTCCTGACGCCATAAATAAGAGTGTCAAATTGTTAAATCAACACCAGGAGTCACTGTGTACTTATATCCCATATGGGATCTGTCCTTAATATGTTATCTAATGTGAAGTAACGCTGTAACTAGTCCTGAAATAGTATTTTTACACTCTGTGTTTCTGTGTAGATGCAAACTGATAAAATTTTTACTTAATACATACTGAAACGATCTTCTCTATATAAAGATAATCGAAAAAAAAAAAAACCTCAGTGTTACGTTGGAAATTGCATCAAAAAAATTAATCAGTTCCAAAAATATATATATATTTCATGTAGGATCTCTGTCCTTAATGTGCTGTACAATGTGATTCAATGCTATAACGAGTACTCAAATAGTATATTTCACTTTGTGTTACTATATGAGGGCAAATGGACGAATTCTTTACTTAACTCATGCTAAATTGATCTCCTGTATACAAAGAGAATTGAAAATGAATCTGGATGTGAACGAAAGGGTGGAGGGAGCAGGCAAGAGGGGAGGGTTGCGGGGGAGAGGGAAAGTATGGGGGGAAAGCCATTGTAATCCATAAGTCGTACCTTGGAAATATATATTCTAAATAAAAGTTAAAAAAAAAAAAAGACTAGCCTTCAAAATCAGGAGAAATTAAGTACATAAAGTATGGAGTCCACAAGTCACACGAAATTACACAATCTAATAAGAAGGACCAGGGCACAGATTCAGATGGCTGAATGGCAAATCTAGAGCTCTTTCATAGGGAAGCATGATATGATATAAAGCAGCAATATCGTAATATTAGTAGTCACAAACTTCTGCAAGAAGTGATGCTTGAATGGAGTGTGTAAGATTATTGAACATATTAGTGACAGCTGAAAACTCTCCTGCAAGAGATCCAGGTCATATTGATTTTTACTCCTGGGTTTGAGGTTTGGAAGAAGCTTGTTAAGATTTCTGTACTGAGAGGAAGTAGTCAGTACACCCAATATCACACTACTCCGGCTTATCAAAAAGCACTCTCTTGAATGATTTTTGACCTTTATCTCTTGTTGTCAAACGAAGAAGTATGTGGGAGATTAGGCATTAGATAATTACAAGTATATTTTAATTCTGTAATAAAGAGTAGAATTCTTCTCTACAAAACAAGAACCAAGAAATAATTGTTCATATTTATAACATAGTTGCTCATTGATGTTTCAGTTGATCCCATGTTCTTTGTAAATTAATTTTGCAAAAAATATTCAATTAGCATTGGATGCAAATGATTAGCAAAATTTTTGATATAAGTAAAATACCAAATATCATTTTTGTAAGTGGTTTTGCCCATTCAGGATATCTTCTTAAAGGAGTTTACTAGGGAGTGAACTTTTAGGATAACAAAGAACTGGCCACTGGGATTTTTCCATCAGACTTCAGAGTCTCATTATTTAGTTTTTTTTTTTTAATTTTTTAATTTATATTTTAAAGTCAAAATAAGAGGATGGATTTAATGAGAACAAATATCAAAATTTTTTATAACGCTTTTATTTAAAGAATATAAATTTCCAAAATACAGCTTATAGATTACAATGGCTTCCCCCCATTACTTCCCCCCCACCCGCAACCCTCCCCTTTCCCACTCCCTCTCCCCTTGCTTCACATCAAGATTCATTTTCAATTCTCTTTATATACAGAAGATCAGTTTACTATATATTAAGTAAAGATTTCAACAGTTTGCCCTCACATAGCAACACAAAGTGAAAAATACTGTTGGAGTACTAGTTATAGTATTAATTCACAATGTATAGCACATTAAGGACAGAGATCCTACATGATATATTTTTTTAAAAAATTGATTAATTTTCTAGGCAATTTCCAATTTAACACCAAGATTTTTTTTCATTTTTAATTATCTATATACAGAAGATAGATTCAGTATATACTAAGTAAAGATTTCATCAGTTTGCACCCACACAGAAACACAAAGTGTAAAATACTGTTTCAGTGCTAGTTATAGCATTACTTCACATTGGACAACACATTAAGGACAGATCCCACATGAGACGTAAGTACACAGTGACTCCTGAAGTTGATTTAACAATTTTACACTCTTGTTTATGGCATCAGTAATCTCCCTAGGCTCTAGTCATGAGTTGCCAAGGCTATGGAAGCCTTTAGGGTTTGCCGACTTCAATCTTATTCCGACAGGGTCATAGTCAAAGTGGAGGTTCTCTCCTCCCTTCAGAGAAAGGTACCTCCTTCTTTGATGGCCCCATTCGTTCCACTGGGATCTCACTCACAGAGATCTTTCATTTAGGTCTTCTTTTTTTTCCAGAGTGTCTTGGCTTTCCATGCCTAGAATATTCTCATGGGCTCTTGAGCCAGATCTGAATGCCTTAAGGGCTGATTCTGAGGCCAGAGTGCTATTTAGGACATCTGCCATTCTATGAGTCTGCTGTGTATCTCGCTTCCCATGTTGGATCATTCTCTCCCTTTTTGATTCTATCAGTTAGTATTAGCAGACACTAGTCTTGTTTGTGTGATCCCTTTGACTCTTAGACCTATCAGTGTGATCAATTGTGAACTGAAATTGATCGCTTGGACTAGTGAGATGGCCTTGGTATATGCCACCTTGATGGGATTGTACTGGAATCCCCTGGCACAATTCTAACTCCATCATTTGGGGCAGTTCCGATTGAGCATGTCCCAAATTGTACATCTCCTCCCTCTCTTATTCCCACTCTTATATAGTTTAAGACAAGTGGGGCTATACCAGATAATTAAACATTCAAATCTCTCCCAACTGTACATGCCTTTTATACCGGATCTTTCTTGTTCTCGAGATAAGAAAACATTCCTAATGTCATGTAAGTCTGGTTTATGGTATGTTGCAAATGAGATTTTTTTGGGAAATAGATCCCGAGGCATCAGTTTCTCAGGGACTAACACCTGTAAAACAGACAGGAAGGAAGCTGGATTGACCAAAGGAAGAAGCTGAGCTGCAATGCAGTCCTCTCAGGCTCACTGAACCCCTGGAAGAGAGATCTGAAGCTGAAGTGGCCTGCCAGCATTGCTTGGTGTCGCGATTGATCAATCATTGGATCTTAGCCACGTAAAAAGGGTTTGACCAGGGGTCAAGCATCACTCTACATAATTTATTACAACTTCCATGCTTTATCACTGATTTGAAATGCCACTTTCAATATTTATGAGGTTATTTATTTGTGTGTTGTCTGTTATGAATTCCCAGTAAAGTTTAATCATTTTCTTCATAAAGTCTTGTCCTTTTAAATTTAAATAATATAAATTTTATAACAAATGTCCAAAAATTTTGTGTTTGCAGGAAGTATTTTGATTTGCACATGTTGATCTTTTATAAAGCTGATTTTGTTTATCTTAAAGGTTATGGTAGGTAGTCATTTAATTGCTTATTTAATTATCATTTGGTTATGGTAGGTAGTCATTTAATTGCTTATTTAATTATCATTCGGTTATGCTAGGTAGTCATTTAATTGCTTATTTAATTATAATTTAAGATAAGTCTTGAATTAACTAGATTCACAAAAACATCCAACACATAAACTATTTAAGAGCTGAAAACTTATATTTTCCCATGAAATAGTATATCTTGAATGTGTACAAATATGGAAAATATTTTTAAAATACTAAAATTCTATTTGTAATATTCATATTCTTGTCTTTGAATCTATTGGCATTCGGTGATGTAACAGTATATTTTGACTCTCTAATGTTGTTACAGCTGCAAATTCACCTGAATCTTGTAGGAAAAATTATGATACTCATTCCATAGAAAAAGAGCATTGCCTTGTTAAAGGCCAAAGAAACATGACTGGCAATGACCGATGTCCACTGGCTACTTACTATGACTGTCAGGAAAATGTGATATGGAAAAGGATGCAGTCCACTCTTGATTAGTTATGTTAATTGGGGTCAAAAATAGCATAATCTATTTGAACCCAAAAAATAAGTTTCTCATATATCATTATGCAAATAACTCTCTTTCCCAATGAAACCTTTTAATCGAGATTCTAGAAGTTTTACTTTTTAATGGGTGACAATTTGAAATGCACTTCATCTTTCTGCCCTTGTCAACATCTTGTTGGAAGTCTAAAATAATTTATCTGAACACAGGAAATCAGGCAAGCAAGAAAAAGTTAATGGAGATGAACAAAGGAGAGATGAAGAAGTAGCAACTCCTCCAGATGAATTTGTAGCTGGATGCAATTTAGCTGATCTAATATTTTCTGTTTCTCAGAGGAGATACTGTATGGCATTTAAGCCTATCAAGAAGACTCCACAGTGCTATGTTACATCTGTGTAATTTCTCCATCTAGAAGATGGAGATGTCAGCAACGATGATAATGAGAAGTAGAAAGAAGGTGTGTATGTGTGAATAAAATACTGCAGGGGAGAAAGACATCCACAAAAGGTCTGTTTTCGTAATTTCTCGTCCCTCATTGTCCCAGCAAGTTTATTAAATAACTTCTTCACCTAGAAAATTATTCTCCTACAATACAATGTTTACACAGAACTAAAGATTTTCCCATGGATAAGCCTCAAAAAATATTTAAAAATATTGTGTATACTATGTTTATTCCTCCTTTGGGTCTTGGTATCCATCATCTCTTCTGAAATGAGTCCATTATCTTGTTCATTTTCTTGGTTGCTTTTTGGTAATGATATTACTGAAACAAAAATTTCTACCAGAAAGGCACAGTCATGGCAAATTCATCTTTCAACACCACATTGATCTTTTGCTCAATATCCCATAATCTTACTAAAGACAGAGGTAAATGTCTTAACAGAAGTCAATATGATGTGATATTATCTCATCCAGGTGTTTTATTGTTCATCATCTATCTCCATGCACTCAACAGTCAGGGATTGTCTGCTGTGAAATACTTGCTCCTTAGAAGAATGTCTTACACTGAGTTCATGTCACTAAATGTTCACCGAATAAACAAAATGGCCATGGAAGTGGGAACTTGCAGAGGTCAAGGGGTCACTGTCACACTGCCTGGAAAGTAGCTACAGCCTATGTGCTGTGACCACACATTGTACAATCCTGGCAGAAAACTCAGAAATATCCATAAAGAATTGGGTGAGGAGTTGGCATTGTGGCATGCAGATTAAGCTATCACTTGTTACACTGGCATCCCATATGCTGGTTTGTGTCCCAGCCTCTCCACTTCCAATCCAGCTCCCTGATAATGCACCTGGGAAAAGCAGCAGAAGGTGGCCCAAGTGTTTGGGCCTTTGCCACCCATGTGGGAAACCCAGAAGTCCCTGGCTCCAGCTTTGCTCCAATGCCAGCTATTGTGGCCATTTAGGGAGTGAACCAGTGGATGGAAGATCTCTTAAACATTCTTTTTTTTTTTTTTTACTTGACAGGTAGAGTTAGACAGTGAGAGAGAGAGAGAGAGAGAGACAAAGAGAAAGGTCTTTCCTCCTTTGGTTCACTCCCCAAATGGCTGCCACAGCCGGCGCTGCACCAATCTTAAGCCAGGAGCCAGGTGCTTCCTCCTGGTCTCCCATGTGGGTGCAGGGGCCCAAGCACTTGGGCCATCCTCCACTGCACTCCCAGGCCACCGCAGAGAGCTGGACTGGAAGAGGAGCAACCGGGACTAGAGCCCAGCGCCCATATGGGATGCTGGCACCGCAGGAGGAGGATTAGCCAAGTGAGCCATGGTGCTGGCCCCAGTGGATGGACCCTTTGTCTCTGTCTCTCCCTCTCTCTGTAACACTGCCTTTCAAATAAATAAATATTTAAAAAATAATTAGGTGAAAATCAATATAGAATTTTGGCCTAATATTGAGAGAAAATATTTGCAAACTATAAAACTGATAAAAGATTAATATCCAGAAGCTATGAAGAACTCAGGAAACTCAACAACAAAACAACCAATCCAGTTAAGAAATGGGCAAAGCACGTGAACGAGCATTTTTCAAGAGAGGAAATTCAAATAGCCAACACACATGAAAAAATGCTCAGGATCACTAGCTAAATCCAGAATCTATGAAGAACTCAAGAAACTCAACAACAATACAATCAATCCAGTTAAGAAATGGGCAAAGGACTTGAGCAGGCATTTTTCAAGGGAGGAAATTCAAATGGTCAACACACATGAAAAAATGCTTAGGATCACTAGCTATCAGGGAAAGGCAAATCAAAACCACAATGAGGTTTCACCTCACCCCAGTTAGAATGGTTCTCATACACAAAGAAAAAACAAATGCTGGTAAGGATGTGGGGAAAAGAAACCTTAATCTGCTATTGGTGGGAATGCAAACTGGTACAGCCATTGTTGAAGACACTATGGAGATACCTAAGAAATCCAAATATAGACCTACCATGTGACCCAGCCCATCCCACTCCTGGGAATTTATCCTAAGGACATGAAATCAGCATATGAAAGAGTTATCTGTACTCCCATGTTTATTGCAACCCAATTCACTACAACTAAGACATGGAATAAACCCAGACATCCATCAGCTGATGACTGGATAAAGTAATTATGGTGTATATATACACCATGGAATACTACTCAGCAGTTAAAAAAAAAAAATGAAATCTTATCTTTTTCAATAAAATGGATATAACTGGAAACCATAATATTTAGTGAAATAAGCCAGTCTCAAAAAGATAAATAGCGTATGCTTTCCTGAATCGTGGTAACTAATAGAGCACCTAAAAGGTAATGTACAGGAGTGAAACCGACATTTTGAGATTTGATGATTGTTTACAGCCTTTGTCTGGACTGTTGAGGAACAGTGTTTTTTCCTTCATACTGTTGTTGAACTCTTTACTTAGGGTAGGGCTAACATTATGAGTATAGAGTAAACTAAAAGTAGATCATTGTAAAAATGTGGAGTGTGAATAGGAGGGGGAGAAGGAAGAAGGATGGGAGTTGAGTGGAGGGAGGGTGGGGTGGGAAGTATCACTATGTTCTTGAATATGTATATATAAAATTTATAAACTTTAAACTAAAAAAGAAAAAAAATTTTTGTCTACAGATACAGAATATCTTATGAAACCTGACATTAATTAGCCATTTTTAAAGTTTTTTTAAGAATATATAATGGAATTTCAGCAATATTTATATTTTCGTTGATTGTGAATATCATTTTACACTGTATTTATTTTTATAAAAAGGACTAATTTATAAACTAAAATTTAAAACTAAATGTTGCATAAACTGAGCGATACAAATATAACATTTTTTGGGTGGCTAGAAACCAAAGAAATTGATCGTATTTTGAAATATATTTCAAGATTGTTGGGGCAGGAGTTGGAAGGAACAGATTAAGCCACTTGGGATGCCCACATCCCATACTGTAGTGCCAAATGGGGTCCCAACTACTCTGTTTCCAATCCATCTCCCTGATAAAGCATGCTTGGACTTGCATTTTCCCACTGGGAATTGGTATTCAAAATCAGCTGGCTAGGCAAATATTTAATTCTGCCCAAATGGAAGGATGTATTCTGGAGAAGCTAACCAACTTGGCACCTCCAGAAATGCTTGAGCATAACCCACTCATAAAGGATCAAGCCATGCAAATGCTGAAAACTATAGAGAGCAGAAGACCAATTATAAGGGGGAACAGAACTGAGGGGCAAAGACAGTAATTAGGGAAAAGAAGATAGAAAGTAGATAACACGACTCCGCCTTGCGGCGCTGGCACACCGGGTTCTAGTCCCGGTCGGGGCACCGGATTCTGTCCCGGTTGCCCCTCTTCCAGGCTAGCCCTCTGCTGTGGCCCAGGAGTGCAGTGGAGGATGGCCCAAGTGCTTGGGCCCTGCACCCTATGGGAGACCAGGAAAAGCACCTGTCACCTGGCTCCTGCCATCGGATGAGCGCGGTACGCCGGCCGCAGCGCGCTGGCCGCAGCGGCCATTGGAGGGTGAACCAACGGCAAAGGAAGACCTTTCTCTCTGTCTCTCTCTCTCATTGTCCGCTCTTCCTGTCAAAAATAAAAATTAGATAACATGGAATATTTAAAAACTCTGAGTTGAAGCTCAGTTTTCCAAATTTCCAGGGTATCAAAATTTTCAGCAACCTTGTGGGCTGAATATGCCAGTCAGATTGTTCCCCAGTCAGCCTAACAATCCCATGAACCCCTAAAGTAGAGCCCCACCACCTAAAGTAACCCAAGCTATATCTTTGTTAAATACGGAGAATTAACATAAGCAGACCTAAAAAACTGTGCATGTTTCAGGTATATTCGTAGTGAGTTACATTCATTCGCATTTTAGAACCTGTGATGAACAAGTAAACATATGTGTATGATCTCAGTAATGATTATATAAAACCCTTGCCTTGCAAGAAACACAAATTTTTTTAAAGATTTTTTTTATTTATTTGAGAGATAGAGTTACAGACAGTGAGAGGTAGAGACAGAGAGAAAGCTCTTCCTTCCGTTGTTTCACTCCCCAATGGCCACAACGGCCAGAGCTGTGCTGATCCTAAGCCAGGAGGCAGGTGCTTCCTCCAGGTCTCCCATTCGGGTGCAGGGGCCAAGGACTTGGGCCATCTTTCACTGCTTTCCCAGGCCACAGCAGAGTAGCAGAGAGCTGAATTGGAAGAGGGGAAGCCAGGACTAGAACTGGTACCCATATAGGATGCTGGCACTGCAGGTGGAGGATTAACCTACTGCGCCACAGCCCCAGCCCCAGAAATACAATTTCAATGCAGTGGAACTCAGATCCTCTCTTTGTCACATTGTCAGTGCATTTCAGATATTTTTTCTTCCTTCAAGAAAAATGCATTTCTTTAACCAGATATTAATTTTTTTTCTTTACCTCTGATTGCAAATATCCAGAATAAATTATTTCCTGAGCAATATTATTTGCCATACAATTCTTATAGAAACAAAGTCATTTCCTCTTTATTAACATTGTTCTATCTTTATACTGATAAATATGATTTATTCTCATAAGATAATTTTTTTTCTAAACAAGCACACTCTAGAAAGCAAATTTTGAAGTCAGATTTTTTTGTAGAACTTAAGTGGAAAATCTAGAGTACTTTATTAATAATTTACACATAATAATTATTTTAATCTAAGAAGACCTCATTCTTGGATATTTTCCTTATGGTAGTTGAACATATAATTTTTCACTGATTCTGTTTTTATTTTTATTTTATTTTTATTTTTATTTTTTGACACGTAGAGTTAGAGAGAGAGACAGAGAGAAAGCTCTTCATTCTGTTGGTTCACCCTCCAAATGGCCGCCACTGCCGGCTTGCTGCACCAATCTGAAGCCAGGAGCCAGGTGCTTCCTCCTGGTTTCCCATGTTGGTGCAGGGCCCAAGGACCTGGGCCATCCTCCACTGCCTTCCCAGGCCACAGCAGAGAGCTGGACTGGAAGAGGAGCAACCGGGATAGAATCCGGTGCCCCAACCGGGTCTAGAACCCGTGGTGCTGGCCCCGCAGGTGGAAGATTAGCCTAGTGAGCCGTGGCGCCAGCCCACTGATTCTTTATTTATGAAAAAAATTATACTCTTTATTTTGTCACATGGTGGTAGTTTTACACAGAATTAAGAAATATTTTT
Source organism: Sylvilagus floridanus (assembly GCA_949820135.1). NCBI lineage: Eukaryota > Metazoa > Chordata > Mammalia > Lagomorpha > Leporidae > Sylvilagus > Sylvilagus floridanus. Next base: position 130,644,395 of record OX463236.1, on the reverse strand, counting down.
AAATATAAAGAGTGACAACACACAAAAACTTTGTATATGTTATTGAATACTGTGTGTTTTTTTTTTTTTTTAAGATTTTATTTATTTATTTGAAAAGCATAGCCACAGAGATAGGGAGAGACAGAGCAAAAGATCTTCCAACTATTGGTTCACTCCCCAAATGGCTGCAACAATGGGAGATGGGCCGATCTGAAGCCAAGAACCAGGCGCTTTTCTGGGTCTCCCTCATGGATACATGGGCCTAAGAATCTGTGCCATCTTCCACTGTTTTCCCAGGCTGTAGTAAAGAGCTAGATTGGAAGTAGAGCCACCAAGACTCAAACGGGCACCCATATGGGATGCTGGTACTGCAGGCGGCACCTTTACTCAGTACACCACACCACCAGCTGCACCGTGTGATATTGCAATACGTGTCTGCATTGGAACATTGAGATGTCCCACCAGGGTAAATATATCTGTCTTCTCAAACAATAAACTGTTCTTTATGGTAACAACATTCACAGTCCTATCTTCTAGTGTTTTACATATTACTGGGTTTAAATCTAAGGGAAGTGAAAATAGTCTATTAAAGTGACATTTTTTAAAACACAATTTAAGTAGTACTGAAAATATCAAGACTTACATTAGCACTTTCAAACCAATGTAAAGTGACAATCATATGTCATTTATTATTGCTAGACTTCACAACACTGTGGTAGTCTCTTAATGTTCCTGATTTGTCAAATTATTAGTGCCTTGAATTCCAAGTAAACACATTCTCAATTCCAAATTTATTACAAATTCTCTCAGTATATTATTTTACTGTCACCACCATCGTAATAAATATCACCCATGGTTAGCTATTGAAAAGATATAAAGGAAAAGAATTGCTTCTCCCAATGTAACACATAATATAATTGAAATTAATCTGTTTACCCTTTATCTAAATTTATATGATGTTTTTAATTATTTAACTTTGTTTATTAATTGCTCCTACCTATGTTTCATTGATTATATCCTTTCCTGTTTGGAAATTCATATCTTCCAAATCTTGTTTGTGCTTCCTTTAAATAGCCAGTGCCTCAATATGATTTCTTACAGTACACAGATACACAGACTTATCTTATTCTGAAATTCTCAATCTGTGCATTTTATGTCTATTTTTATTTGTTCTTAATTGCATAAAAACTTCTTATCAGAAAACTATTTTCTTTTTATTTATTTATTGTTTATTTATTTGAAAAGCAGAGTTACAAACAGAGGGCAAGAAAGGGGAAAAGACAGAGAGGGATAGAGGAATCTTCCAGTTGCTGGTTCATGCCCCATAGGGTTGCATGGGCCAAGACTGGGCCAGAAAGAAGCCAGGAGCCAGAAGGTGCAAGGGCCCAAACACTTGGACCATCTTCTGTTATTTTCCCAGGAGCATTAGCAGGGAACTTCATGGAGAGTGGAGCAGCAGGGACTCAGATGGGCACCCACTTGGAATGATAGCCTGCAGGTAGGGTTTAACCGACTGCACCAGAGCACTTTCTCTTTTATCCAGTTTAGGACCAGACATCAATATGCTCTCTTATTAAGCAGACAATTCGTAAATGAATATGGAGTTAATTCTGATAAAACCAAAAACAACTAGCTAATCTCCAGATAATATTTTCTGGGAAACTGTGTGTATACCACAAATTATTGTACCAATAGGTATTGGGAAACGTGTTTTCATAGATACTGCTTTTCAAAGATGGCATAGGCGTTTTTCACATTTACCCCTCGCAGTACTGGAAAGGAAGGTGTAAATCATGGATTTGAACTGAAATCTTTCAGTGTTGAGTTCTGGAAGAACTACCAGCCATACAGAATATTTTATTTTGGCAAAATAAAGTACTTTATTTGCAATTCACACAGCAATAAATGAGGCAGCTAACTTCATCGCATAGAACATTTAAATGTGTAGAGTTTGGCATGCAATTCAATCCAAGATTGTGTTCAGAACTGTATGAAATGGAATCACATTTATTCTACTAGAGATGTTATTTCATTTCTCTTAGTTGATTCTTCCAGTATATAATTTCAACCTCTTACATCATAACATATCTGGTATTAAGATTGCTTTTGCAAAGGAGACACTCTTCTCAGAAGGGAGGGGAGAACGTCCTCTTTGCTTATGGCTGTGTCCCAATAACGACGGGGTCTATGGTCACCAAAGGCCTCCATAACCCTGGCAGCTCACAACAAGAGCCTCGGTTGATCACTGATGTCATAAAAAAAGAGTGTTAATTGTTAAAGCAACAACAGTAGTCAATGTGCACTTGCTCCCCAGGTAGGACTTCTGTCCCTATTGAATTGCAATATAAGAATGGACTGCAAATTCTCTCCCCAAACTATATAGATCATGTGTGGGCGTGGGGGCAAATTGTCGAATTCTATGATTAGCATAGGGATGGTCCTCTGTATATAAAGACATACTAAACACGATCCATAATGAAGAAGGAGATGGGAGAGGGAATGGGAGGTGGGAAGGGAGCGGGATGGGGAGCACGGGGGAAAGAACCACTGTATCCCTAAAGTTGTATCTATGTAAAAATGCATTCATTAAATTAAAAAAATATATTTTTAAAAAACTATTAAAAAAATAAAAAAGATTGCTTTTGCTCAGATTTGTATTGTTCCAGGCCTATAAGCCAAATAGAGTATGAGATAATAATTGTTATTGTTATATATTTCTATCACACATTGAAATATCACTTATAGGGCTGGTGCTGTGGCGCAGCTGGTAAAGCCGCCACCTGCAGTGCTGGCATCCCATAAGGGCACTGGTTCGAGTCCTAGATGCTCCACTTCCAATCCAGCTCTTTGCTATGGCCTGGGAAAGTGGTGGAGGATGGCCCCAGTGAGTGGGCCCCTGCACCCATGTGGGAGACCCGGAAGAAATTCCTGGCTCCTGGCTTCAGATCAGCACAGCTCTGGCTGATGCGGCCAATTGTATAGTGAACCAGTAGATGGAAGTCCTCTCTCTGCCTCTCCTTCTCTTTCTGTGTAACTCTGACTTTCATATAAATAAATAAATCTTTAAAAAAAAAAGAAATATCACTAAGAATTTATCTCTCAAATATTCTATCTGGAATAATCAGAGTAGGGTAGTTTATCTTCATGTGTTCTTATTTCAAGGCTATTGACAATTGCCTATAGTTTTTCACTAATTTTTTTCTTTCAGAAGTTCCTTGAATTCCTCCAAAGAATTCTAGTCTAATGCCTAAAGATACTATTGACATATAGTAAAGTCTAGAAAGCTCAATATGTCTTCTTTACAGTATAATTTTCTTTTAAAAATTGTTCCTCCCTTGAAGTTTTTTTAAAGTAAATGTAATATTTCACTGTTATTGTTTTATTATCATTAAAATTTGGGGACTCATTTTTATTTTGAGTAATTTTAAAAATTATATTAACTCTTAATCCAAAAAATAAATGGAAACCAACAACCATTTTTACTGAGGACAACCAATGTCAGGTATAACTTGATTTACAATTTGGCTCTTGTATCTTTCACTGCTGTTATTTATAAAGCATACTACACAAAAACAAATATTCTAATTTAGTACTTAACAGTATTTTCTTTCTTTCTTTCTTTTTTCTTCCTCCTTCCTTCCTTCCTTCCTTCCCTCCCTCCCTCTTTCTTTCTCTTTCTTTCTTTCTTTCTTCCTTCCTTTCTCTCTCTCTCTCTCTCTCTCTCTCTCTCTCTCTCTCTCTCTCTCTCTTTCTTTTTCTTAAAGGTAGACAAACAGAGGCAGACAGAGAGAGATTTTCCATCCACCTCACTCGCCAAATGTCCGCAACAACTATAGTGGACCCTGGAGAAAGCCAGGAGCCTAGAACTGAATCCATGTTCCACGTGAGTGGTAGGGATTCAAGTGCTTGAGCCATCACCTGCCACACCGGAAGTTGCACATTTGCAGGAAGCTGGAATTGGAAGTGGAGTTGGAATTTGAACTCAGGCACCATGATGTGAAACGCAGCAACACAAATGACAGCTTAACTGCTGTGCTGAATATTTGCCTCCATTTCTATTTCTGTATCTTCAAGTATTAGCATCTGATTGATAAAAAACTATTGTACTCATAAACAGTTACAGGAAGAAAAACTGAAGTGGTTAGTGAAGAGGAAAATGAGTTTAATTTGAATGTTGAAAGAAAAAAATGTCTCCCTAAAGAAAACCTGTGATAGATCTTTTAAAGAGTCAAACATATCTTAATTTGTAAGTTAATAATTTGCAAATCAGTTTCATAAGATAATGTAGAGTGCATTTATAGACATCACTGGCATCATTTTATGAATTTAACTTATGGCACTTCTAATAGGCAACCAAAATTCTGTTTGTTTTCTTGAAAAATATTGTAAGGAACACAATTATAAGTAGTATGATGCTCTATTATCAAACTTCTATTTTATAAGATATCAGAAAAAAATAGTTTTTAATGTAAGAAACATTATAAGAAATATTCACTAGTACAGCTGTCCTTTCACATCTGTTATGTTGAAGTCTTTGCTTATGGAAATATGATAAGTATTATAAACATTTTGCCTCAATGTTGATTTTTATGACTCATTGCCTTTTATTTTTTATTCACTGACTCAGAAATTTCTACCTTAACATTAGGAAAGTGATATTTTTGTCAATAGCCAAATATATATCATGCTAAAATTTAAGATTAAAAACAACCATTTTTGGCTGGCGCCATGGCTCACTAGGCTAATCCTCCACCTGCGGCGCCAGCACCCCAGGTTCTAGTCCCGGTTGGGGCACCAGATTATGTCCTGGTTGCTCTTCTTCCAGTCCAGCTCTTTGCTGTGGCCCGGGAGTGCAGTGGAGGATGGCCCAAGTGCTTGGGTCCCTGCACCCGCATGGGAGACCAGGAGAAAGCACCTGGCTCCTGGCTTCGGATCGGTGCAGCGCGCCGGCCATAGCGGCCATTTGGGGGGTGAACCAACATAAAGAAGACCTTTCTCTCTGTCTCTCTCTCTCACTGTCTAACTCTGCCTGTCAAAAAAAAAATAAATAAACATTTTTGGGAGTGGATATTTGGTCTAGTGGTTAAGATGTTAGGATGCTCATGTTGCATATCAGAGTGGCTAGGTTTGATACTTCCCTCTGGCTCTTGACTCCAGCTTCTGGCCCTTGCAGATTCTGGGAAGCAGTGATACAGTTCAAGTAGTTGGGTTTCTACCATTCAAGCGGAAGACCAGGATTGAATTTCTCCAGCCTGGTCAGAGCCTTTGTGGCCATTTGGGGAGTGAACTAATGAGTGGGGGATTCTTCCCCCACCACTCTCTGTCTCCATGTATTCTGTTTCTTGAAAATAAATATGTATTTAAAAATATTATTTTTGTTCCAGAAACTAATCTCCAGTAGAAATTACAAATGAAGTATTCCATTCGTTTCAAATAGTTTATTGTAGTTCTGGCTAGTGTAAAGCATAATTCTAATATGTCATTGAATTATTATGTAAAGTCTATGAATTTCCCAATAAAAATGATTGATTTTCCTTGCCTACTTTCCTACTGGACTATCATATTTTTACTTTTTATTTGTTAGATCTTTTATTTAAGGCAACCACTAAGTTTTGGACTATCATGTATACTTTACATATGTTATCTGAAAAAAAATTAAAAATAAAGGAAATATATTTTCACTTAGTTCATGGAAGAAGTGCAGATGCTAACATATTTAGTAAGTTGTCAAAGACACAGTAATTTCCAAAAAAATCAATTTTGGGCAAGGTATATGAACATAAAATTTTAAATATACCAAAGGAAATTTGTAACATGCAAAATTCCAAATCAGAAATTAGAGAAAAGTTCTCTGTGGAATTCTCCCAAATCATCAAAAATAATTATATAAAGTGATGTTTTAGTATAAATGAATATACTCTTAGGAAGAACATAATTTTAATCTGTTGGATTCAAGACTTTGTTTTTAAGACCTGTGGGAGACATGAAGCACAGCCAGTCACTCTACAACAGATTTGAGAGCATTTTTAGGTAAACTCTCCTTGGTCACTATTCTGAAGCCTTTGATGCAGAAACACTCAGAGCTACAGTTTAATAATTCAGTTTACAAGCATAAAGTTTAATCAGACAAAAATTGCTCTAAGCTTTCATGACTGTTGAAAAAGCTAATGGCAAATTTAGCATCTAAAATACTGTTTACTGTCAAATATTCATAGGTTTGTAAATCACCAGTTCTCTTTGTAATGGAAATTACACGAGTTGGCAGATACTACAATGTTCTAAATAAATATGATGATTTTTTGGATAATATATTCTGTAATCTGCAATTCTCAAATATTTCTGTGGGCTAGAAATGACTGGAGAAACTTGTTTGAGATATAGATTTTCTGTACAGTTGCAGCCTTTTTTTAAAGATTTTATTTATTTATTTGACAGGTAGAGTTACAGACAGTGAGAGAGAGAGAGACAGACAGACAGGAAGATCTTCCTTCTGTTGAAGGAAACTGGTACTGCGCTGATCCAAAGCCAAGAGCCAGGTGCTTTCTCCCGTTCTCCCGTGTGGGTACAGGGGCCCAAGCAGTTGGGCCATCTTCTACTGCTATCCTAGGTCACAGAAGTGAGCTGAACTGGAAGAGGAGCAACCGGGACTAGAACCTGCGTCCATATGGGATTCCGGCGCCGCAGGCAGAGGCTTAACCTAGTGTGCCACAGCACCAGCCCCATAGCCTTCTTATAACTCAGATACAATGGGTCTATGGTGAGATATGGGAGAAATTACATTTTTTCATAAGCAGGTTCCTTAATTATGGTATTCATGGCAGATCACACATAAAGAAAGACTTCTCTAATCCTATCATTCAATAATATAACCTGTCTTGATGGTAGGAAACAAGAAGCTGGCGTATGTGAATAAAGACAGATAGGTACTTTTTTAGGTAGTAAATTCATCCAAAATTGGAGTTCTTGACACAACATATCTCTGCATCAAAATAATATACCAACTGAATCTCTACAGAACAAAGTTCTATACTCTTAGGGATAGAAACCCACTTTGAAAATCATAGGTGATGTGGATTCAAGCTGAGGATTACTGCAGTAACAAATACCCTGCAGTGTTTCACAGACTTAAAACAACAAAAATTTATTTCTTACACATGTTCTATGTCTGTCATGGGGCCTTTGCTTATTGCAGTCACTCAGAGACTGAGGATGATGAAGTGACCACTGTTGCACATCCTGCTGGCTTCCTGTCAGAGGAAAGCAGAAGTCTCTAAGTTCCTGTTCTAGCTAGAAAGTGCTAAGTTCTGACTTCAGCAATTAAATGTTTGACTCATTCATCAAAACTAGGCACTAAGTCACTTCCAAGCACAATGATAAGAGTGCAATTCTACTATGGGTCTGGAAGATGAATCGGTTGGAGTTGAGTATTGGGAATATTACGCAAACAACTGTTGTGTTAACCACAAGCAAGCAAATTCTCTTCTGGGAACTGTTCCTGAAGCCCAATGTCTGACCATCGTCAATGAACCATTATGACGTTGGCTAAAGACATTTTATGACTCAGGAAAATCTACATGTGAAAAATGTTGTGCATTTGCTTGTTAGACATCAGCACTACGTTTGTTCTAAACAGATGGCAGAAAATGTAAAATCTGCTAAAATTATTGAATGATGTTCCGCATGATATCGACAGAGAAATTGTACTTTCAACTAACTTTTTTACTAGATGATGATTTATTTGCTGACCCGTGCAGCTTCACTAGTTTTTCTGTAAACAAAATTCATCATCCCAAACTGCCTTCTGATTAGTTTGATTAGAGTTTCTCCTTCACTGCCACTAAGCAATAGAAACTTAAGGAACAGGAAGAGGTCAGTGATTTGCCTTCACTCAGTTATTCAGTAGTGAGGAATGTTAAACTTGTTCAGATATTGGAGGACAACTACTGCTGAGAGCATGGATCTTCCCAAATATATATTCCCACCCCATACTTTTAGTGGGTTAGTTATTGAAAGTTTTGCAATAAGTCTTATTGTAAGAAGTATTGGAGAAATATTTCTTCTTCTTTATCATGTTTTATTGTTTACATAATGTTATTTTTCTTATCTTATAATACACTGCTTTTGCACTATATAAAATGGACATCGTATAGCAGTTGTTTGAATTTTTATTATCTCACTGATATATGTTCCTGAATCTATTAGTTCTTAGAAAGAAACCAATGTCAGTATGTAGATATTTATCAAGTTGATAAGGCTTACATATTAAAACATTGAAAGGTACCTACAATTATGCTTGCAAAGTAAAATTGAAAATTTTTTATCTAATTTGGAGAGTTGTTTCAAGTTCTGTATTTTAAGAATTTGTATGTCTAAACTATTATGTATATAAAATCATTTCTAAAAGCCATTTATTCCAATAATCTTTATTTTTCTTGATTGCATGACATTATTTGGCTTTGATAATTTGGGGGAAATTTGAAGAATGAAAATTGAGTACAAGATATTACAATGATATTAAGGCATTTTAATGAGCAGATTATTAATGAACTGGTAATTATAACAGGGATAACAGGTGATCTGGGATTATATTTTCTTCATCCTGACTAAAGTTCATTACTTTTAGTGATATTTTAGCAAAACTGACACAATATGAAATAGAAAACCTGAATAATTTTTATTTTAAATACATTTGTCCTGCCTCACTTCTACTTGGTTGACCTTTTAATAATCATTACTATAACAACTGTCTGTGCCCATGTGTATGGTAATAACAGTTTGACACAACTACTTTGCTAACTCTTGCATTGTAACTTTGTATTTCCCTTAAAAAACTGTTTGGAACACATGAAACCAGCTTAGATCTCAAGTGTATATAATTAAGAACTGCAAGTATGAGATACAAACACTTCATGAGGACCTCTATGACCAATGGTACAAAGGAGCTGGTGAATTAACCTTTCTTGTTTCCAGGTTTAAGTCAGGCAATTGTCACATGTATTGTTCATATCTATTAATCAGGGTCCAGAGAATCAAGTACTAGATTTTGCAAATTTTTGTAGCTTTCTTCCTTCTACCTCTCTCTAGTTCCAACGTCCATCACTCCTTTATCATGGAATACTAGTCAAATTACCTTCACTCAACTCTTGGTCTCAGGCTTTGCTATCTTTTGGAATCCAAGAGAAGACAATTCACTATGTTTTCAAGAAATTCTCTTTTTGAGGTGGGTATTTGATGCTGGTTAAGATAATGCTTGGGATGCCCATATATCCTGTATTGGCATCTTTTGTTTCAACTGTCGGCTCTACTCTCAATTCCAGCTTCCTGCTAATGTGAACCCTGGGAGGTAACAGATGATATTTGAATAGTTGAGTGCCAGTCACTCACTTGACAGGCCCAGATTTTGTTACAGGCTCCTGGGTTTGTCTGGCCCAAACCCCTCTAAGCAGGCATTTTGGAAGTGAACCAGTAGATGGTAGATTTGTCTCTCTCTCTCTCAAGCACGTCAAGGTCAAAATAGTCAAGGAAGAAACTAAAGAATTAATCAAAATTGAGAAAAAAGAAAGATGATGATAATAATTAAAACCAATTTGTGATGCCGACCTGGAGCTTTTGCTAAAAAAGTGATTAGAGACATTTGGTAAAAACAAAGGGTGGGTTTTACATGATATGTCAACATTAATTTCCAATTGTTATGAAATATTTATGAAAGTGTTATTTGCAAGAAAATATTCTAAGCTAAGAATCCTTCATCTCTGCAATTCTTTAAAGATTTTTTGAAAGACAGAGTCACAGAAAGGGAGAGGGAGAGACAGGAAGAGAGGTCTTTCATCCAGTGGTTGACTCCCCAAATGGCTGCAGTGGCCTGACCTAGGCTGGTCTGAAGCCAGGAGCCATGAGCTTCATCGGGTCTCTCATGTGGACGCAAGGGTCCAAGCACCTGGGCCATCCTCTACTGCTTTTCTAGGTGCATTAGCAGGGAGCTGGATCAGAAGTGGAGCAGCTGGGACTGAAACTGGCGCCCATATGGGATGCTGATATGGTAGGAAGCAGGTTAATCTGCTAAGCCCAATGCAGGCCCCTCATCTCTGCAATTTCATATCAAATTGGAAATATTCCTTTGTATTACATGTGCAACTTGTCTGTAAGCTTCAGAATTCTTAAAAAATCTTAGAATTTATAGGGAAAATTTTTATTATGAAGATGATTTTACCTTCTTAGTTACTGAAGTAACAATTTAAAATTTGTTTTTTTAAAGGAATCAGAATTTATATAAATGATTATTTCCAGTGTCGTAGCTGTGTCAAATTGGGCAGTATTTCCGAATCAGCATTTTCAGGTGGAAGAGAAAGAACAGGTGTTTAGTTTTTAATTGTATGCCTTACTTCCATCAAAGCGAGATTTTTTTAAACGAATCTCTTTTAGTCTTTTGTTTAATGGTTTAAAAAATTACCTTAAGTAAATATGTCCATAAATATGTATTCATAGACTATATAACTATATATTATGCAATATAAAAATGTAAACAACATCTTGAACTGATGCTGTTTGTTTTTAATAAACACTGCTTCAGGGTGTGTTGTGGCTCAGTGGGTTAATACTCAGGATGCCTCCATCCTATATCACAGCACCTGGGGTCAAGTTCTGCCTCTGCATCTGACCCAGCCTTCTGTTAATGTGCACTGTGGGAGGCAGTAGATGAGGGCTCAAGCGTTTGGTCCTTGACATCAACAGAGGAGATACAGATGGAATTCCTGCATCCAGTCTCCTAGCTTGGCTGCTGTGGCCATTTGAGAAGTGAACTAGTAGATGGGAAATCTCTCTGTCACTCTGCCTTTCAAATACATAAAAATAATGAAATAAACTTTTAAAAATGATAAAACATATGCTGTTTCTGCCGAGGTTTGTTTAATTTTTGTAACTGATTTAAGGAGGTGCACTTGATCTATTAACTCATGCTTTCATCTAGGGTGGATTTAATTTTACTTTTTTTGTTAAAATTGAGGAAACATTAGGTATTACTAAAATACTTGGGGGCTATTTTTTGGTCTGATAGAAGAAAAAAATTGTGATATTTATCAGATTTCTCCAGACCATTAAATTTTCACAAATCAATCTCCAGAGAATATTTCACTAAATGCTATTATAAACATGTATTTATTATTAAAAATAATAAATTTACTTAATCACAAAAATTGTGAATAGACTATAGGAAAGGGCAATTATCTATTCACCAGTATAATAAGGATATTAAAATTAAGAAACTCAGACAACTGAACCAGTAAGATCAGTACTGTCATGGTTATAATTACTTCCACAAAATATCATTTCTCCTTTTAATATTCTTTACCTGAATAACATGACATGATTATCATGAAATTGTTTTGGTTATTGGGACAAGCATTATGTAAACTGTCCATTTAAATGAGGGACGAATTGCCATTGATTCATTAAGTTTGATTTTCTGGCCATGGTGATGTGAATTGTCTAGGGTGATATAAAACATGGAGAAATATTAGTGACTTCTTATTTTTCTAAATAAAATATCTCTCTTGCTTCAAGAGAGCAGAAGCTATTTTTAATAACTTAAAATAATTAAAGATTATATATAGTCTTCTACTCCTGTATCATAATTAAAGATGGAGCATATATAACACTAACCTCATAAAGTATAATAAAATAGGGGAAATGCGTAACATTAACACAATTTCCTTTAGAGTAGAGCAAGCCAATTGGTACAATTTCAGAGAAGAGTAGGATCATAAAAGTAGGTAGCCTTGAAAAAGTTTCTGGACCAGGTGACTAGGGTGACTTATTTGGGTTTTGCATTGATAAATTTGTGGGAGGAGAACTGAGGCCACTTTCTTTTCAGTTTACTCCATGAACTTCCACGCAGTGTTTATAACCAAGTAATTATTTTTGAAACCACCTCTTCATGGAAAGTGAATTTATTTAAGCAGTATTCCTTTTCATAATAACTGAAAAGTTCCTTTTGAAATAAATGTTTTAACAGAAAATCAATTTAATTTAAAGGGGAGCTTTTTTTTTAGATTCATTTATTTATTTGAAAGGTAGAGTTACAAAGCAAGAGAAGGTGAGATAGAGAGGGAGAGAGAGAGAGAGAGAGAGAGAGAGAGAGAGAGAGATCTTCCATCTGCTGGTTCACTCCCCTACTGGCCTCTACAGTCAGGACTGTGCCAGGATGAAGCTAGCAGCCAGGAATTCTTCCTGGTCTCCCATGTCAGTGCAGGAGGCCAGACATTTGGGCCATCTTCCACTGCCTTCCCCGGTGCATTAGTAGTGGAGCAGCCAGAACTTAAACCGACACCCATATGGGAAGCCAGAACTGCAGGTGGCAATTTAACTTGCTACACCACAGCACTGGCCCCAAAGAGGGAGAGCTTAAGTATAAAACAAAAGATATTAAAACATACTGGAAAACAATCCATGAAATTGTTAGACAAAAGTGCATGGCCATGTCAAGCACTAAGATGATGACACTAGAATGAATACAATTTGAGTATCAGAAGAATTAAACTGATAAAGATCAACATTTGATGGCAGAGTAGCCAATGAAGGAAGAGCATGCAATTTTCAAGGATAGCCCACAGTCAAAGACCTGCTGTCAAGTATAAGAATGGCATATGCTTGATTAGAACAAAGGTCCATGTGACTGATGTGAACATATGAAGAACGGTGAGATATGGAAATAGAAATAAAGCGGGACTAGATGGATGGCACCATGTGGCCTCGTGGAGAATTTTGCACATCTATAACAAGAGTAATGGGAAATTGTAAGCAGTGTAAGTGGGTATGTGGCATGTGTAGATTTTCATTTTGAAAAGCTTTTTGCCTGCCCTAAATCAAATAATTCTGGAAGAAACAGAATGAATATATTTAAAGGCACATAGTGCTACCAAATTTTTATACGTATAAGAGATATGCAGGCAGGAACTTTAATTCATCAATTAACTAATCAATGTCCTTTCACTGTTTTCATTTTAAAACAATATTTTTTTCTGGTTAAATGTTCCCTCTTGGTTGTTCTTCCCCCTTTTCTCATGCCCTCGGCAAGATTTCAGCATCCATCTGTTCACATTGCCTTTTCAGGCTTTACTTGTCTCTGCGGCACAGTGTTTTTTCTCGGGAGCTCCTGGCCTGGCATCTGCTGAGGTGTGGTTGCAGGCACTGTGCTGTAACCCACTCCCTGGACTCTGGCTAGAAAGCACCAAACACTGCGGCACTTTATTCCAATTCCAGTGTTCGCAGGTCCATAGATATATTAGCCCCGTTGTGATCAGAAAGTCCCCTGAACTCCACTCCTGCTACCTGAGAAGTGAGAAAACATCTAGATCATGTACAGAACTCGTGCAGCCCCCGGGAAGCCGTTTACGCCACCCCAGATTCATCTGTGTTGCCGCAGCCTCCCACTATGTGTGTTTTTTAAGGAATATGAAGCAAGGACAAAGACTGCCATTTGGTCACTCATTTCTGTGTTCTCATGTCCCTTTTACCCTTCTAGAAGTTTCTAGGACATCCCAGAAATACCACCATACCCTTTCAAAACCAAAAATACATGCAGATCTCCTTGAGTTTCCCCCTGCACAGCCCAGAAGTAAGGACACCAACACTGGAACCCCACTGTCATAGTGTTTTCCATGAGTTAGAAGACACAGCCACAGTACACACTTTAGTTGAAGGACATGTGAAGAAGGATTTCCAATTCAATGTCCAATTCAATATTTATTGATTGATTGATTTGGGAGACAGAAAGAGGAACACACAGAGACAGACAGACAGAAACAGAGATCTCCTGTCTGCTGGTTCACTCCTCAGTGTCTGCCATAGCCAGGGCTGGGTTAGAACCAAAGCAGGGAACGGAGAACTCAGTCCAGGATTCTCTCCCACCCGGCGTAGAGGGAAGGTAATTACTTGAGCCATCACTGCTGCCTCCAAGGGAGGAGGAACCTGGAAACAGGAGCAGAGCAGGGACTCAAACACAGACCCTCCCATGTGGGACGCGGGCATCTGATCCAAACACCTGTCCCCAGAGACAGTCATCCCGAATCTCATTGCTATTTCTGTATCGCCTTCTTTTAACGTTAACAATTCTTGTTCTAAGTGACACAAATGTATTCATTTGCTTTAGCCTATGTTACAGACATACTGCAGTCTCAGAATAATACAAGCAGTAGTGCCATATAATCACATTATAATCAGCATTATGATTACTGAAACATAGAGTTTTCATTATACTTAGATGTTTCTTTAAGTTAACTTTATTTCTAACATAAGTACTTAATATATTTTATTAACTAGTTTTCTAAATCATTTATTGAGTTATTTGGTAGATTTCCAAAATTCTAGAAATTATTATGTTTTAAATTTGAGGTAAGTAAAATAAATAGGGAAACACATAACTAGTTGATGAAATGATTTAGAAAGAACCATAGTACTTTATTGTCTGAGTTTCAGAGAAAATCTTCGATCCATTTCTAGCATGTATTTCAAATTTTTTTTCCTGTACCTGTCTCTTCAATCCAATCTTGACTGAAAACATTTCTTTAGATCACAACTGACCCATAAAACAATGAGGAAAACAAATAACTATACCATATTTATCAACACTGTTCCTTCAATAGGAAAACACCTATAATTTTTTCCCAACTGTACTTGAAGTGCTTTGTTCAAAGCTACCTTAGGAAAATAAAAACCAACACATATATAATAATAATGTTTATAAAGATACATATATATGTATTTTAAATAGAACTTTTTGTTGTTATCTCTATGGATTTCATTGTTTAAGTCACATTAAAATGCACTTTGTTTCTTTTGATACTTCTCCTAATCATTCACGTGTAAGTAATATATTATACCTTGCGTGGTTAGATATTTTGAAGGTTACCACATGCATTACTTACATGATGAGCAATTTATCTTTCTTTAAATATGAATTTGGAAATATAATGAAAGCTAATGTTTTCTTAAATACGGATTTACATAAATCATAATTAAACATATCATGTATCATGAGCAAAATTTCCTCTTGAGAGTTTTGAAAATGTGTTCTTACTGATTGTAACATTAAATCCATAGTCAGCTGCAAGCTATTCACAACCATATGGCTAAGGATAAGTGATTGGGCTATGAGTCAACTTCTCATGCATATAGAAAAATGCCTTGTTTCACAATTATATTTCAAAAGCTATTTAATTACAGCTTTTTTCAAAATCAAGGGAAAGATGTTCTGAATTTTCTGGATTATTTTCAATACCTGCCTCTCAATTTCATGTTGGTACAGTTGATGAATACTGTTCATTATTTAAAAAATTTGACTTTTACAAATTACAAATTTGTATGGTTATATTTGTATAACTTATTATTTATAGAAATTATTTCACCTAACCACTTATATTCAAAATTACCCATTTAACCTGCTGCATTTTGCTTTCTGTCTGTTGAACTCTTTATTTAGTAAAGCATTAAGTAAGCCTTTGACTATTATGTAGATTTAAAATGTTACATAAAATTTTTTTTAAAATCACTGACAATATACTTCTGATTTTAGTGACCACTTAGACTACTTCTCTAGAAATAATTCTGAAATTTTATTCATCACAAAAAATCTTCCATACAGGAAAATTAAATGCCAGACAAGATAACAGATAGAAATTGATGGTAGAGGATATAAATGTCCATTGTAGAGAGCTATATAACTAATTTTATTTATTACATTAAATAAAAATTATGCTAATGAAGCAGTTTTGATGAGAAAAACATTGAGTTTAGGCAAGTAAAATGTGTATAGTGAATTTACAACCAATATCTGTAATTTGTATTTTCCCCTTTCAGCATAATTACTTTGAATTTTTGCATTTCATTATCCAATGCTCTTGAACTTAATCTACCTATTGTAGATGTGTAATTCCATTTGAAACATCCTGTTGATACTATGAATTGGTTTTCATTTCTTAATTGTGTTTCATTTTTAGTCCAGAAGTGGAATTTTCCAAAATGATATAAAATCGAATTGCTTTAAAGTAATCCACATACACTCACATGATAGATAAGACTAAAAATCAATTTATCATCTCTTCCAAACCCTTATTCAATACCTCTCATTCACAACAAAACATTTATCCAAACAGCATCAGGTTATTACGATACCCAAAGGCAACTGTGAAGGAGAAACCACAGAACCACAGAAGTAGAAGAAATGCTCTGTTCTTTCATATACGTAACGGTGGAATCTATGTGACCTTCAAGCTTTTTTCAATAGCTGAGCATCAAGTAATTCATCTTCCTCCTGTAAAAATGAACACTTTCACTTTGATTTGGCAGCTCCAGAATTTACTATCAGATGAATTAAACTGCTGATAAATTATTCAATTTGTCAGTAACTTGGCTTCATTGGTCACAGCATAAGAAGATACTTCAAAAAATCTGTGGGAAATTGAATTAAAAGATAAATTATTTTTGTGAAAAGATTTTGAAGTTCAATCATAATTTTTGTTAATACACATTTATCAAAATTCCTTATATTTTATATAGTAATCCACATCAAGAGTAATGTCAAATTACAATCAATCATGTCTAATAACAATTATAACATAAAAGTCAGAGGGGAAAAAGGAAGAAGAGAAAAGAAGAGAAAGTTGTTTCTCACCCAAACACCTTGTTGGAGTATGTAGGAAGATGAGAGATATGTAATGCCACTCAGGATTCTGCTTGTACACAAAGCGTGAGTGGCTCTTCTTGGTTTGCTAGTTTTATCTGGAAGGATGTAGTCAGGCTCTGGAGGAATAAAATAGACATTCAAACCCTAGATTTCAGATTCTGAATTGCAAAGAGAAAGCCTTTATCTTTTTTAGGGGATTGTTGGTCTTGTTTGTTCAATAGACTCCTGATAAGGCAATGATTGTGCTAACCCTTATATGAAGGTTGTTTCCAGACAGATGTGTACAATCTTTAGAAAAAGTGGTCATTCGTGTAAAAAGAGGTCAGATAATTTTAGAATATTTCACCTAAATAAAAAAGTATAAGGTGTTTGTGTCGGGTATCTGGCCGTTTTCATTTTAGGTAAGTAATGCACAGGTAATAGAAGATGATCATAAGAACAATATAAAACCAGTATTCTGTAATCTTGTTCTATTCAAATCAACTCATTTGAGATAAAAGAGAGTAGGGTATGTAAAAGACTAGTAGGGACTACCAGGGAACATTGAATTGAAAAAGGCTTAAATTTTTCTTCCCCCTTCTCTCTCTATGCTTCTTAGAACCAACCTGTGATGACAAAAAGCAGCTAAGAGCCCACTTACCTCAGTGTAAGAGCACCACTTAGAAACAACAGCACAAAGAGGTGTAGATCAATCATATTCAGAGAGAGAGAGCTTGTGGGAAATATGACCTCCTGTGACATGGGATTTTCCAAGTCTTCTTGATTACTCTGATTAATGACAAAGCACAAGGGAGCTCATAAACCTATACCTTGAAGAGAAGTGAGACCAAGTTAGTAATAAATCATTAATCAAGCTTTCCTTTTAGGAATGTTCCAGCTGCAACTTCTACTGGAAGCCCAATCCTGCTAGGATCACAATTAGGATAAAGTCAAAGTGTTCAAGTAAAATTTTTGCAGGCCCAGCAGAGCTCTACCCACACCAAATAGAATTCACCTTATCCAAGAATACAGAAGAAGAAAAACACAGAAATAATGGTGTAGCAGAGAAGACACCACAAAGATATGAACAAAGAACAAAAACATAAACACCAAAAATCTGAACATCAAGCACAATAAGGAATTTAAATTTCAGAACAGAAATCAAAGTAAAATATATCTTCAAGAGAATTCAAGTCAGCGTCTTTAAAAAATGGGAAATTAAAATGTAGCGAACTATGAAAATGTTAAATAAATGGAGGTTTCCATATAATGAAATATAAGAAAGTCTTTAAAACTGATTATGGGAGAAATGAACACAATTGATACTTAAAAATCAGTTTAATAATACAGTATATATAAAATGTATTACAAGCATATCTATTGAAAGATAAGATGATAATAGAGGTCTTCCTGTGTAGAGTACTTTGGAGCTACTTTCTGTTTACTTTTTACAGTGATTTCATATCTTTTAAAACTTCCCTTATAATAAATAATAAGCTATTCTGATTTCAGAAATAAGTTTTCAAAGGAGATTTTAATGAAAACAGTGGATCAGGGGAAAAAAAGGCATAAAAGGTTGAGAATGATGGCTTATAATTAAAGGATAACAAAGAAGAAAGCTCCTTAACTCATTTCTGAAAATAGAAAAAAAGAAAATGAGCATTACATTATCAGAACACTGGAAGAACAGAGACACTGGGAACAATCATGAAACTATTAAACAGCCGTAGTACTTTGAATTATAAGTGCCCCAGGCAATTCACTCCTTGAGACCAGTTCCTCTCTGTCTAGGTGAAAATTCAGGCAGGCCTCACAGCTGTTTGCTGGAAGTTAACAACACTCCCCTGCTCACATGAGCGCTGAAACAGGCCCTCTACAACGAATGTACCCAAACAGTTGTAATAGTCAGAACTGTCAAATTCATTCAAGGTTAAATTCATTCTGTATTCCAGCTAGACTAGTTTCCCCTCGTACAATGTCTAACAACACTAGGATTATGCAAATGTGAGGGAGACATAAATGAAAATGAATTCTTTTTTAATTTTTAATTTTTTTAATTTATTTATTTGAAAGAATTACAGAGAGATAGAGAGAAAGAGAGCTCTTGTATTCACTAGTTCACTCCCCAAATATCTGCAATGTTCAGGCTGGGCCAGGCCAAAGCCAGAAGGTTCTTCCGGGTCTCCCATGTGGGGCCCCAGCACTTGGGCATCTTGCATTGCTTTCCCAGGAGCATTAACAGGGAGCTGGATTTGAAGTGGAGCAGCTGGCACTCCAACCAGTGCCCATATGGGATGTTCACACCGCAAACACAGCTCAACATCACCTGCACCACAACATCAACCCCAAAAATGAATTTTTAAATGAAGACCTCTTAGCTGCAGGTCCAGTGCAAAGGTGCCGCAATGTCTACCTGGATATTTGTGACTCCCTCCTCAATTTCTGGCCCAAATAGATTCTCCCTTCAAATTGTTCTTTCTCATTCTCTCTTCCACTCCTGCTATCACCCTATGGAAAATGTAGACTTCAGAAGAGTCATTTGGAATTTTACAAACCACCACAATACACTACTTGGCTGCCATAGACTGCCTTTTCTTTTTCTCCAAGGAAATACTTGTTCATCTGCTCTCTGGCTTTCCAAACTTCAACAACATATATCAAATTCCCGAAGGTATTTTTAAAATCTTCATCACTGTCCATGAGGTAAGGCTAAAGTATGATCCCACACAGCAAATTTATAAGTTAGCTTGTGAGTGTTTATATCCTTAAGTGGTCAAAAAGCCAAAGGCTGCTGCATGAGTTTTTGAAACTTCCTAGGCAAGTCCTGAGAGGTGGAAAAGCACCCATTTATGTTACTACTACTGAGCTGAGCAACGATTACAGTATGGGATGGTCTGGAAGCTCTGAATCTGGGAGCACTCTCTACCCTTACCTCCCACATCAAATACAAATCTGCATGTGAACCTCATTTATGCCTTCTGCAGTCGGCTCCAGAACCATTAACATTTTAGGCTTATCCTAAAATGATTACTCTGTTTCCCAGGAAGCAGCATCTCATTACAGATCTCACAGTCCTGACCATCTCACCATCCCAGTCTTAAAGCCACTTTCACAACTCAGTTGTCTTAGCCTATGCTAGGAGTGAGTAAATGAACTCCATAGTTCTCCATTAAAAGAAGCATTGAGGCAAACATAGAAATCGTGGTGACAAACAGACCATATAAAGGAAGCTTTTGTCTTTCTTCAGATGATGCCAAGAGCTAGTCTATGTAACTCAGAAGTTTGGATGATTTAACACCATTTAGGCTGGACTTTCACTAATGAGAAACAGAAAATAAGATTGGTTCAACGACCACTGTTTCCAGATTGGCTCTCAGAAGCTGTCCTGCATGACTGAACCAACATTTGAGTTTTCTTGGGGATCAGGAATGCACTATCCTATATTTGCGTTTCTTCCTTCTCTGCCTCATTTCCTTCCCCTGCCATGTTTTCTTTATTTGAATGATATTCATCAATAAAATATTAACATGAAAATTTGCCTCAGTCTCTGCTTTATAGGAAGCCTAGGCAAACGCAGCTTGGAAAAATGTGATTTATAGAAGAGAACTTGGGAACTTATTGTGAAAATGAATTGCACAAAATTATTGTGTAAAATAGATTATGGATGGTCAAAAAATTGTAAGTACCAATGACTCTATGAAATAGCTATTAATATATTATAGAACTATCATTCTGAGGAACACACTTCACTTAATGTTGAAACCATTGTCTATTTCAAGTCTAAAGTTTTATGATTCCTTGCTTTATAAGTAGACCTATTAAACTCTGAGATACTATAAATCTACTCATTGAACCTATGAAAATTCCAAAGGTTATGATCCTGACTTTGAAAGGAAGATATTAAGCAGCAATAAAATTAACAACTTTTTCCACAAAGATATGGGTCCTGCAAGAATCATCCACAATGACTCTCATTTATTTTGACCTCATATCACCAGAGCACTGAGCCAGTAGCAGCTCAATGTCAGAAAGATGAGCTGACCCAGAGGAAGCAAAGCACTAACACTGGCATCCAAGTTGTGTGCGTTGAAACATCATCTCAGCTTGCACCTGGCACATTGGCTCTATTTGCCGACACTAAAACTAGAAACTGCCACATGGCATTATCTGTCAAAATCTTGAAGGATAAAGTTTCAATATAGAACATGATGCAACCAGGGTCAGGCTGAATTTATGAGGGCAATTCTCATAACTGAATTTGCATCGACACAGGAATGACAATCACAATATTTACACAAAAATCATGCTCTAAGAACTTTACATAGTAACAAATTTCTCTGTGTTTGAAACAGAGTTTCAGTGATCTAACTAATAATCATGCCTCACTGGGCATAAGAAAGATCGTAATTACAAATACAGCATAAACACAATGAAAGATCTAGACTGTGTGACATAGTCATAATATGTATCTTATGTGTGTATACTGCCTCCATTTTCCCAAGAACTGCTCTAACTAGTTTATCTATTTAATTTACGGTATCTCCATGTGGTAGCCAGTCTTTAAGATGGTTATCAATGATCCTCATCTCCTGTTTGTTGTGGTTGACCAGTAGCTTAAAGAAAGTGAAACTACATCACTTCCGTGATTAGGTTTTTTAAGGACTGAGGATTCCATTTTGCTCTCTCTCTGCCTCTCTCTCTCTCTCTCTCTCTCTCTCTCTCTCTCTCTCGTTCTCCCTGCTACATCTATCTATCTTCTATCAATCTGCCATCTATCCATCACTTTATCTATCATGTATTTAAATATTTGCTTTTCTTCCTCTTTCTCATCACTAAAAAAGGGATAAGCAAGCTGCAATGTATGAGCAGACCTACCGTAAGGCATACTAGGGAAGGAACTGAAGCCTCCAGTCTACAGCCGAAGAGACTGAGACCTCTCAAAAATTATGTGCATTTTATGTGGCTTCTCCAGCCCTGCTTGAACCAGGAGAGGATTGTACACTGTGCTGACAACTTCACTATAACTTTGTGAGAAATCCTGAGCCAAGAGTTTCCAGCTAAGCAAGTCCTATATGTATGCATCTTAGGAATTGAGAATTTTTTAATAAATTGTGACACAACAATGATAAGTATTACATCCACAACAATGCTGAAGGGTAGTTTGAAGCAGTTTTCTTTCTCCAAACAACTGTCCTTGAACTTTTGCTTTTTTGGATAGCTAATGTACATGTATGTCTATATCTTGAGACTCCGTTCTGTTGATCTCTCTTTGCCAGTACCAGTCAGTTTCTATTACTGGAATTCTAGAAAATCTCAAGTGCAGTAGAGTAAGTTCTCCAACTTTGCTCTTTTTCAATGTTCTTTTGTCTTTTCGCATTCATTAGCATTTCCATAATATTTTATAATTAGCTTGTCAATTTCTACACAAAACACATTTTTATTGAGGTTACATTGAATCCATAGATTAATTTGAGGGAGAATGGTATTTTAATAGCATTGAGGCTTGTAATCACTATATTTACTTAGGTCTTTCTAATTTTTTAATTTTTGCTTTGTAGATTTTAATGTAGGAAATTTGCACACATTTCATTAGATTTATCCTTGGGTAAGCTTTGGATATTTTAAGGTTTACTTATTTATTTATTTGAAAGGCAGAGTTACCAACAGAGAGGTCTTCCATCTGCTGAATCACTTCCCAAATGGCCACAAGGGCCAAGGCTAGACCAGACCAAAGCCACGACCTTCATCCAGGTCTCCTCTATGGGTGGCAGAGACCTAACCACTTGGGCCATCTTTTGCTGCTTTCCTAGACTATTACAGGGAGCTGGATTGGAAATGAAGCAACCAGAAAACAAGCTAGGGCTCATATGGGATGTCAACATAATTGGCAGAGGCTTAAGCTGTATACCACGATGCCAGCACACTTAGATAACTTTTATAACATATCCTTCCCTAGGGTGCTCAAAATTCCTTAGTGCCATAAGTTTCTATGCCTTGCACTGTCTTTCTGTAGGTCATATTATTCAATATTATCTAAAATTGACATTTTGAGAGAAATTTATAGTTCACTAATGAACTATAAATCTCTTCTTATTTTAATGAGTGGACTACCATGCCTGCATCACATATTTAATTCTTTAAAATCACTTGTCAAAATTGTATCTACTCTTTTTTAAGTTGTTTTAAGTATATTGCATAATTTGTAATACATCTAATATATCATGTATTCATTATTACATCTTTATTTTCTTTAAAATATTGAGATTAATATATAAGAACTTTTATTCATTTTATATATATATTTTAAAATAAGATTATTTGCTGATCTTGGAATTGGTGTCAACTCATGAACTTGAAATCACATGACTCATCAATGTGTAGTAAGATGTTAAGGAATCTTTCCTTCTTCTAGGTGAGTGGCAAAGGACACAAAAGGAATTAGTGTCAAGTCTAGAATTAGGGAGTGGCCAAATGGGCAATGGTTCTAAATTAATAATCATCACACTGATAGATGGTTGTTAATTGACAGTAATGCATAAGAATGCTACAAAGCCAGAGGGATTGCTGTGCCAGCAACAGCATATAAGGAAATGAAATGATCTCAAATATAAAGGCTCAGTGGCCAAAACCAGTATTTTCCTTTGGCATGTCGAAGTGCCAACAATGTGCCATGTCAAAGACAAGAAACATGTTCATTTTACTGACCCCTTCACCTTTATGTTTTCCTTTGCTGTGTATACACTCACAAAACCTCCCAAGAACTTCTCTCAAAACACTTATGGAGAGACTCAACAGAGTATGTGGATTCAAAGTACATGTGTATTTTACAAAGACCCCAAATTATAAACACTAAAGAATATTACATTTGTTATATCATTTTATATAACTCACATGTATCTTGAGTGTTAGGTGCCATGAATCTCACTTTCCAAAAGAGGGAAAATGAAACTCCCGAACTAATTAATGATGAAACTCGTTTAATTATTGTATGCTTATTGAGCTTTTATGCTCTGCTCTGCTCTGCTCTGCTCTGCACTTGAGTCACTAGTGGTGTACCTAAAGTCACTAAATTTCTTTCTTGGAAGATGAGTCCTTGCAACATGAGTGGCAGAATTCCCACAGGAAGTAGTTGACAACACATGGCCAGGGAAACCTGCATAGCAAGAAGATTGCCACATGGAAGACAGCCTGTTCATGGCTATGCTCACACCACTTCCGCTTCCAATTCTGCCCTCTGGCACCATGGCTTTTTGACTCCGAAGATTCTGGACACACACAAGTGGATTTCTACTCCTGTCCATTTTGCATTCACGGTTTTGTGGTGATTTTAAGGAGTTTACTCTCCTTTAAAATGAAGAAAGCCATGGGTTTTTTTTTTACTTTATGTAGTAAAATCTTTGGCTTTGGATGTTTATCCCAGGAACAGATACAAAATTATCACAGTTGTACCCTCATATTTTGGGGTAGATTCTGAGATATGTTGTCAAAAGTATGTAAGATATATTTTTGTTAATAAATGGAGTTTAATTGGTTTTACTCCATGACTTAAAAAGAAGTCCATTATTGCCCATCTTAGCTACTCAGCTTAACTTTTAATTTCACACTTTATTGCCTTTATTTTTGCTGTTCTCCACACAGTTATCTTGGCTATGCTTGGTTAATAGCTTTTTAATTTGGCAAAGCAATATTTACTTCAAGCAACTATTCTTCCTGATTTAGTCAATATATTCTACTTCATTTAATCCAATAAGTGTAACACAGAGAAGAAAGAAAAGAATCCATATAGGCATTCTAAGGACTTAGTCCTTAGAATTAGTGATTATGATCTTGAACACATGAGAACAATGTAGGCATTATCACTTTTAATATCAAAATATACTCTTTGATAGATAGTATGAAAAATATTAGATGTATATTATTAAAGCATAAGCAATAAATACCTAAATTAAAATCAGAAGAAGAAAAACTTATAGTTAAGGTTTTTGCTCTTGACTAAATTCCCTGTGTAATATTCCCACCAGCACTTCACAGAGCTTTGCCAGGATTCCAAAATCACAAATATTAACATACAGAAAGTTTTGTTATGCCTCAGCAAGTTTAGTAAAATGTGGCATTGTACTATTAACACCATAGACATACATTACTCATTACTGTGTTTTCAACTGAACTTCCAAAACAATAATTTAATTATTCAAAGATAAAAAAAAAACTTATTCCTTCAAAAATACAAAAATATATTTTTTCTGGTGCATAAACTCAGAGTGTAAATTAGGGCTTTTGTTGGTCATTTTGTAGATACTATACAAAGAATGACTTGGCTACAATTCCCTCATTAGTTTGCATAGCACTTCAAGGAAAAAGTTAATTAAATAGAAGTATTAAATAACATCCTCTCAGAGTTTATTTTTAAGAATATTAGAAAGCTCTAGAAGTTGAGGAGATTATAAAGAAAAGAGTGTAATGGAAGGAATCTCTGCAGGGATAGAAATTTTCCATTTTATATTTGTAAAGAATGAGGACAACAGCAATAAACATCATTGACTGCTCATCAAGTGCCAAAGTGCTTACTGGGGATTGTGTAAGATGCTGAGCAATCAATTATGAGAAAAAGCAGGCATTCTCTAGACTCAATGATACTAAATCTTTATAAATCCCTAAAGTACTCTTATCAGATAACCTCAGAAATAAACATTCCCAGAGCAACTAAGTAATTTCCAAATTTATCTACATAGTTTTAAGAATGTATTTAGTCCCCCAGAATAATTGTTCACAAAATTTCTGGTAAAATTTTAAAAACCAAGAATGTTTCCATTCTAATTTAAGGATAAAAGCCAATACACGAGCAAATATTTTTAAACTTTTTGAATATATTTAGAAAACAAAAATAAATAAAAGCCCTAAGTTAGGAATGTCTAACAAGAAAAATGTAAAATAATAATCATTTGGTCTGGTCTTGAGATCTACTCCTGACTCCCATTCCTATAAATATCATATTGCATTGTCTTACTATTCCCACACCAGTCAGTATCTCTTACTCCTGTGACGTTATCTCTGCATTTACACAATTCAAAACCAAAGGATAATTCACCTACTCTGAAAAGTTGCTTCAGGAAAGCTATCAGTATCTTACTGATAGAATTATTATTCTTAGATTAAATACCATACATGTTGTACGAAAATATACTGCTGAAAAATTTCGGCTTCTAACTATTCCTCCTCTAAATACTCAGAAATTTCAGTTCTACATTCTGTAAAATATTAACTCTTGTAATACAGCTACTTTTTTTCCTTCCTATTTTTGAGATATAGATATAGTAAGACATAAATATAGAAAAGTTTCTTTTAGGCAGATCATTAGAAAAATGAATTGAGTGTCAACCTAGTTGTGTAAATAACTGTAGTGTTATGTAATCTCTTTTGTAACCTTGGAGGTGTCTATACTATTAAAGAATTTTATTTTGAGTCATAAGTTGGAGGAAATATTTGATGAAAATGTACTGACTAAATAAAAAGTAAATCTTTAACACAGCATCATAACGTAGTCCTCTCAGCTTATACCTGCAGTTTCCAGAGAACAGTTTAATCTCTTCTTTTTCATTGTAATGCATACAGGCTACATTGATCCTCTCAGAGGAGTTACAAGATTTTCTTTGTTTTCTTTTTAGAACATTTACTATCTGAGAAGGCTTAACACTGACATTATATCCATAAAGAGGAGAATTCTTCAAAGACTTCTTGACAAACAGATGTGATACTCATCCAAAATCTAAGCTCTACCTAGTATGCGGGCCATTAGAGCAAGTGGAAATACAAAATTCTAAGTAATAAATACAAGAAACTGTATCTTGAATAATTTTTGTGTAGTATTTATTAAGACTCACAAAATAAAGCCTTATATAAGAAATTTAAAACAAAATACTCTTTAAGATGGTAAATATATATTCTTTTCTACTAGAATGTATTTGGAACATATTCATATAACATTGGTATTGATTTTAACTCACATATTGATATAGGAAAATGCGGTATTTCCTTAAGGGATTCAGATTTTCTACCACTATTATGTTAGAAAATGCACTAACATGTATAGTCTGAAAATCTGATCCATTAATTTATTATAAAAATCCAAATGAATTATATGCTCACTAGGTCTATGGCTCAAGTTTATAAACATCATAGACAAAGAACATAAATAAAATAAACAAGTATAAGTTTCAGCTGATTTTTGGACATATTTAAAAATAAAGTATTGGGGCTGGTGTTTCATACCAGGTAAAGCCACCATCTGAAATGCTGGCATCCCATACAGGCGTCAGTTTATGTCCCAGCTGCTCCACTCTTGGTCTAGCTTACTGCTGATGGTCTGCGAAAGCAGCAGAAGATGGGCACGTGCTTGGGTCCTGCCACCCATGTGGAAGACCCAGATGAAACTCTTGACTCCTAGCTTTGGCCTGGCCCAGACCCGCACCTTAGCAGCCGTATGAGAAGTGAACCAGTGGATAGAAGATCTCTATCTCTATCTTTCCTATTCTCTCTGAAACTCTGTCTTTCAATTTCTATATTTGAAAATAAAAAAAAATTGCTGATTCTCTGTGATTTGGTACTTGATTTCACTTTATGTGCCTCATCCCTACAAAGCCATTTCTAAAACACCATTTTCCAAAAGTACAAGCTAACGTCTAAAGCCCCAGGAATTATTTGAGGCCACGCAACAAAGAGATGTTCTTTTCACCCTTCAGAGTTATTTGCCAAACATTTCTGCATTGGGTCTATTCCATCAGCCATACTTGCCGTTGGAGGGGATACCACTGCAGTATGCCTACCAGTCACTTCCCTGCATTCATGGGTCATTAATGGCCAGTACACATGATGTAGAGGGGTAATCAGGCTATTGTACATGGGGGAAAATATTTACTCAACATACTCTGCAGACAGAGTTATTGCATAAGTTCATATTGTGAAAGTCAAAAAAGGGTGAAACTAATAATATCTCTCCAAAAGTCAGTACTGTTAGCTGTGAAATGAAATTCCCCTTTGTGACTGGAATTCCCTAAGTAATCTCTTGCACCATGTACAGGAAGTTAACCCATAAGTGGTTAGGGAATGCCACATGAGCTGGATGCCCGTGGTGGATTGGCTGAAGCATGCCTTCTTTAGTCAAGGGCATCTGGGTCTTTCTTTTGGAGCCTTGCAGTGATTTAGAGTTTGACCACAGCAATTACCTAACTCACATATCACACAATTTCGTGACAAATTCTTTCACTGTTCAATAGCAGCAACCAGATATGACATAAGAGTTCTCTATGCTTACTTAGAGAATTTTTTTCTTTTATTCTAAATGTTTACAATAAATTATGTTGTGTGTTGTGATTAATGAACACATTTGGTGGTGTCTTAACTTAAACACGTGGATACCTGAAGGAAGCAAGGTGTCAGAGAGTGGGCACTGTTTCAGTGAACTGTGTGATATCACAGAAGAATCCTTCCCTTAGTATAAGATGGATTTTACTTTTTGACTAGAACTTAGAGTTTCAGTTTTGTAACTTTTTGACTTAAGACAAAAAAATGGGAGTCGAGACTGTGGCATGGGAGGTAAAGCCACCACCTGCATTGCCAGCATTTGGACAACGGTCCCAGTCCCAGCTGTTCTACATCTGATCCAATTCCCTGCCAATGTGCCTGGGAAAGCAGCAGAGGATGGCCCAAGTGTTTGAGCCCCTGCCACCCATGGGGGAGACCCTTATGAAGCTCCTGGCTCCTGGCTTCAGCCTGGCCCAGCCCTGGCCATTTCAGCCATTTGAGGAAGGAACCAGGGTATGGAAGATCTCTTTCTCATTTCTCTCTGTCTCTCCCTCTCTCATTGTACCTCTCTTGCTGTATCTCTGTCAAATGAATAAATAGATCTTTAATAAAAGTGTTATGTTTCACTCATTCAAGATGCATTTAAAATTGTGTTTATTTATTTATGTTCGCTTTGTTTGAAAGTCAGAGAGAAAGAGGAGGGAGGAAATAGGAAGAGAGAAGAGTGAACATCCTGGCCCATCTGTGAGAGACAGATACCCAAAACCTTGGGCCACCCTCCCCTGCCTTTCCAGGTGCACCAGTAGGAAGCCTGATCAGAGGCAGAACAGCCAAGAATCAAAAAAGAACACCCACATGCAGTGTCGATGTCTCAAGCAGCATTTTATCCCACCGTGCTACAACGTCCACCCAGGATATTGATTATCTTCACAGATTTTTGTTGCTTTGATCAAAAAGTCAAAGGAATAAGAGTTAGCCTAGACTCTAAAGGAAATAAGGCCAATTTCAAAATTGAGATTATTATTTTCAGAGTGCACATAAACAAAAGTTGTGTTGCTATGTTTTAGACAAGTCATCTTGCTATCTCTTATTTGCAACACAGTTTCATATCTACCATTTTACCCAATTAACTGTGATAGAGCATTTAAGATTTCAAAACTAAAAGATCCATATTGCTTTTCATCTTAAGGATATTTTAAAGTAAATAACCTGTTTTGTTTCTAATGTTTTGTTCTAACCTGGAATTCAAGAAATTGTACATTTTGTAACTATAGTCCTCATGGAGCATCTTTTTCCCTTTCCAGCTGATGAGTAGCAGCTTCCTGATTCTTAGTTTCTATCCTGCATCTTGGGCTTGTGGGAGCATCAGTTGTAATAGTTGATCTTGCACCTAGATTGTTGGTAGGATTCTGCAATTAATGACCAGAGTCCCCAGATTTGTTATCGTCACAGATGGGACTCTGTGTAAGTTGATTTTTTTCTAGTGTTTTGTTGAAAGTGATTGTTAGGGGCCCGGTTTAACAAGGTATCTCTTCACCTTTTCCATCATTTTGCAAGCATCCATTCCCTACATTAGTTCGTGTGTGAGAGTATGTGTGTGTGTGTGTGTGTGTGTGTGTGCTTGTGTGTGTGGGACCATTGTTTTAACTGAAATCACACTAACAACTAACTCACTGGGCTAAGATTCATGAACATTAAGAGATTAAGAGAACCAAGTTCTAGGATATCAGTAAATTTTGGAAAACTTAGTAAAGAAATCTTTAATGAATATACTTTGTGCATGTTTGTAGCTGGAATACAATCAATTATACTCTATATGATTGAGTTAAAAAATTTTCTGATAACAATAATTTATTTTTACTTTCATTTGTTCACTTTTGTATCTCTTCACTTATACTTTCTCTTTTCACAAAAGCCAAATGCAACACAGAAAATTTCATTAAAATAATGACAAATCAGTCTATCAGGTTATTGCTGGTGGCGTCAGGAAATAAACTGAAGAGTGGCTCATCCTTTCAAATAATCGATGTTGCTCCATTCTAATTAATTAATTTCAGTGTATATCCATACTAACATCAAATATAATATAAATATAAATATAGCTTTCATAAAATGCAGTTCTGAAAAATAAAACAATAATAATAGAAATAATATTCAATAGCAGCTTAATGTGGTCCACAATTTCTAAAATAATTATTGGATGGTCTTTTACAGAAGTTTGCTAAAACCTGCTTATGTCACAAAATTAGGTTGGTGTATGCAAAAATACATCTATGTTTTCATGTTTGTATGCAGCAATAGACAAGATATTTGTCAAAGCTTGAAACTTGCTTGTCAAACCAATCATAGTGGTTCTCTGTTAGATCTTAATTCAGAGGGAAGTCTGCACATGTTGATAACACATTTATTCAATCTCCAACTGCATCAATTAATACCTACCTGTATCATTTACAATGAAACTAGTAAAATCATATATGGATACAAAAGTATTCTCTAAATTATAAGATACTATTTGTAGTACAAACAAAAGGATTGACTTTGAGAGTTGTGATGATCAGTTTTTAAAACAATGCATTCCATAGGAAAGATAGTTTTTAAAATTATTTAGCATTGACCTTAAAGAAAATAAATTTGTCAAGGAAAATACAAGCTGCATTTCAAAACACATTTTAATGCTATATATGTTCTCCTTTGATTCTCTACTTTATAATGTATAGTCAAGAATTAACTAGAATAGTAATTGCTTGTATCAGCTACAGGGACATACATATTGAATTATATCGATTTTTCTTAATTTATTCTAGTCAATAATAGGTAAGTATGCACATTTTCCACAACATCATTTTGTCCTTACATGAACAGATGGATGGATGCATAGCTAGCTAGCTAGGTAGGTAGACTTCATTATTGTTTGGTCATCATAATTCTTCTATATTTAACGCATTTAATTAAATTATTATTTATTAGTTGATTGGATTTTCAGCTATATTCTTTATATTTATGCTACCTCAATTTGTTACACTAAAGAAATTAAATAAGGGGTTAGGATATGGCTCAACATTCCTATAATGCTGGCATCCCATATGAACGCCCATTTGAATTCTGGCTGCCCCACTTCCAATCCAGCTCCCTACTAATGCACCTAGAAAAGCATCAGAAAATGTACCAAGAACCTGACACTCACTTCGGACACCCAGATAAAGTTCTCAGCTCCTGGCTTCAGGCTTGTCCAGCCTCAGCCATTGCTACCATTTGGGGAGTAAACTAGTAGATGGGAGATCTTTCTCACTCTCTCTTCCCCTCTCTCTCTTTTTTTTTTAATTTGATAGGTAGAGTTATAGACAGAGAGAGAGACAGAGAGAAAGGTCTTCTTTCCATTGGTTCACTCCCCAAATGGCCGCCACACTGGCGCTGCGCCGATCCAAAGCCAGGAGCCAGGTGCACCTTCCCGGTCTCCTATGTAGGTGCAGGGGCCCAAGCACTCCGGTCATCCTCTACTGCCCTCCCGGGTCACAGCAGAGAGCTGGACTGGAAGAGGAGCAGCAGGGACCAGAACCTGGAGTCCATATGGGATGCCAGACCTGCAGGCAGAAGATTAACCAAGTGAGCCACAACGCCGGCCCCTCTTCCTCTCTCTTTATAACACTGACTTTCAGATAGGTAAATAAATCTTTATAAAATAAATTGACATTAATCTAAAGAAATATTAACTATCTCTACTATTCTGAAATATTTTATTATATATTGTTATTCATTGCATGTTTGGATATATGCATATTATTACATTCACATATTGTTTTATATATATATACCCATATAGCATGCTATAATATAGGTGTGTCATTACATATTAATATGTATTTTATATGATGCATATTATAGTTTTCTTTTTTAGTGAAGATAAGAAAACTGCAGATAGCAGACACTCTATAATAACAACAGTTCAGAAAGGCGTGTCTATTATAGCAACTCATTATCATAAAAATCAGGAAGTATGTGTGTATAACAACATATCATGATCTGAAGTTCCTATCATTCTCCTTACCATTCTTAGCTGATATCTTTATTTACATAATATAAAATGGCATTGCAGCTTGTAGAATGAAAAATATGCCTACATGTAGATTTAAGAGAATCAGGGCCAGTGTTGTGGTGTAACAGGTTAAGCCACACCTTCAGTGCTGGCACCCCATAGGAGTTCAAGTCCTGGCTTATGATACAGCTCCCTGCTAACACACCTGGGAAAGCAGTGGAAGATGACCCAAATACTTAGGCCCCTGGACCCATGTGGAAGACCCAGAAGAGCTCTTGGCTCCTGGCTTCAGCTTGGCCCAGCCCAGCCATTGTGACCCTTTAGGGAGAAAACCAGCAGATAGATTTTTCTCTATAGAGAGAGATGATAGATAGATAGATACATAGATAGATACATAGATACACAGATCTCCTTCTCTGTATGTGTAATTCTCTGCCTTTCAAATAAAATAAATCTTTTTAAAAAAAAAGCATTGAGTAGCACAAAAACATCATAGATCATAAAATTTCTGATTTATTGTGCATAAGTACATCATTTCATATATGTTTTATAACCATGACTTACAGAATGTTATTTTTGTCAATCTATATTTCAGAAGACTCTTGTTAAAAATCACTCTTAAAGACCAACAATGAATGTGATCGATAGACAATGCGGCACACAAATAGGAAAATATCTCCTATGTCCATACACCTGCATAGTGGACACAGAAGACCAAATTCACAAGCTAATTATTTATTAAGTAATCAAGAAAGTACCCTGCATCAAAGCATTTGTATGAGAGGGTATTGAATCCTGGTTATGTTATTTTGAAGCATTTGTTGATCCTCTTCACTTTAATTCTATATTACTTTTTTCATGTCAATTTATAGGCATCTAGAAAACTGACTTGCTTATGTTCCTAGGGAAATCTCAGGATGTTTTTGTCTTGTACATTCTAAATAAGTGCACACATCCAAAGTTGTGTTCTAATTGTCCCAATTTCTGTAGTCCTTGGAAAATTCTGTGCAACCCCAGCATGAATTTGTATTCTGAGATACCTGCAGCCTGTATTGCAAGCTTACAAAATATATGAAGCTGATGGTACCCAACGCACAGAAAATGGGAAGATTCATTTTTATTATATAAATTCAATTAGGTTAAAAAATTAGCTATACAGGAAGCAGCCTCTTCAGTCTTTCTCCTTCTTTCTCTCAGCTGCTTCCCTCTCTTTCTCTCCTTTCCTTTTTCTATCACTAAAAATAAAAGTTCCTTGAGAACCGATCAACAGCGGTCGTGTCGTGCATGACTCCGTGGGTTGGACCTTTGCTGGCAAGACTTTTGTTGGCGAGGGTTCCCGACAAGTGGTGCCGTGACTCGGATCTTCAGGCCAATGATCGCTGGAAGCAGGGAGCCTCTCAACCTATCTGGACACCGGAGAGAAGAGTTCGGCTGTTTGCACAGAGTCCTGACGAGCGGAGTCCAGCAGAGTCCACAGTGGACTTGCCCACAACAGGAAGCGAATGAGACATCTCTAAGTAATGAAAAGACTGTTATTTTGCCTTTTGATAGTTTTTCTACCAGCCAGTGTTGGAGAAATTTTGTTAGCTGTAATTGCCATTTACCATAATGTATATTCTGTGTATAGTATTTTGTAACTATAATGTATCTTCTGTGTAAAGTATTTTGTATTGTTATAAAAAAAATTAGCTATACACAATTACAAGATAGATTTGTATTGTGTAATGAATTCTGCACAATTAAAATGTAATCCCTTGCAGATAGGACCACATATGTAACATGAACAATTAGTGGTGTAATACTTCGTTTAAAATATTTTAAAATTTTCAGCAGACATGCAAATAGAGTATAATTCCATATACACCTTACAACCTTTATTGTATATACCTTATTGTATATACCTTATTCCATATACCCCTTACAACCTTTCCTAAAATTGACTTTTATCAAAAGTATTCACTACAATAACCTCACTAGCCTTCATCACTTAGTACTGCCCTATCTGACAGGTGTCTCACCTGGGTAATTAAGCTGCACCTGCTTGTGATAGAGTTAGCAGAGAAATTGTGAACATATTAAAACCACCAAAATGAGTAATATCAATTTTTAAGTGGTATTATGAGAAAGAACACTTTCTTTTTGTTTCTTTTGTCTTTTTATTTTAAATATTTTTACTTAGATAAGGTGACCAAATTCCATGTCTTTCATATATACAGATTTAAGAGCATAATGATGCTTCCTCCCATATTCACCCCTCCCAACCATGCTCCCACCCTCCTTCTTCCTTTCTTTCTATTTTTTTCTTTTAGTTTTTACAATGACATACTTTTAGTTTATAATAACAAGCTTAACCCTCCACCAAATAAAGAATTCAATAAGTAGTTTATAGAAAAACTGCAGTTCCTCAGGAATATAGACAATGGCTATAAACAATAATCAAAACTCAAAATTTCAATTTTGCTCATATATATAACATTTTGTGCTCTGTAAATTAATTACATTTGTCTTTGGGAATTGACATTTGTCTTTTTGGGAATGGCTACTTTCTCTAAGCATAATTTATCCAGTTGAATCCATTTTGTTGCAAAGGACAGAATTTCATTCTTTTTTACAACTGACTGGTATGCCATGGTATACATATACCACATTTTCTTTATCCAGTCATGTGTTGGGGAACACTTGGATTGATTTCATATCTTAGCTATTGTGAGTTGAACTGCAATAAACATGGGAGTATAGATAATTCTTTCCTATGCTGATTTATTTTGGTTTGGGTAAATTCCCAGGAATGGGATGGCCGGGTCATAAGATAGATCTCTTTTCAGGTTTCTGAGGAATCTCCATATAATCTTATACAATGGCTGAACTAGTCAACGTTGCCATCAATGGTGGATTAGGGTATCCTTTCCCTCATTTCATCACCAGCATTTATTGTTTTTTGATTTTTGGATGAGAGCCATTCTAACTGCAGTGAGGTGAAACTTCATTGTGGTTTTTATTTGCATTTCTCTGATGTTTAGTGATCCTGAACAATTTTCATGTATATGTTGGCAATTTCAATTTCATTCTATGAAAAATGCCTGTTCATATTTATCCATATCTTGCATAGATTATTTGTTTGTGTTATTGAGTTTCTTGAGCTCTTCATAGATTCTGGGCGTTAATCCTTTATCAGTTACATAGCTTGCAAATATTTTCTCCCATTCTTTTGGTTATCTCTTCACTTCTGCAGTGCAGAAACTTCTTAGCTTAATGTAATCCCATTCATCTATTTTTGATTTGACTACCTGTGATTCTTGCATCTTTTCCAAGAATTATTTACCTACACCAATGTCTTACAGAGTTTCCCAAATGTTCTCCTCTAGTAATCTGATGATATCAGATCATAGATTTAGATTATTGATTCATCTAGAGGTGATTTTTGTATAAGATATAAGGTATAGTTGTTTTTTCATAGTTATGCATATGAAGATCCAATTTCCCAGCACCATTTATTGAAGAAACTGTTTTTCTCCGGAAAGTGATTTTAGCCCATTTGTCAAGGATTAATTGGTTGTAAATGTGTGGATTAATTTCTGGGATTTCTATTCTGTTTTGTCTATGTGTCTATTTTTGTGCCATTACCAGGCTGTTTTGATTGCAACTGCCCTATAGTGTATCTTGAAATCTGGCGTTGTGGTGCCTCAGGATTTGCTTTTGTTAAGATTGCTTTAGCTATTCAGTTTTTCCATATGAATTTTAGCAACATTTTTCTAGATATGAGAAAAATGTCATTGATCTTTTGATTGGGATCACATTTATTTATAAATTTCTTTGGATAGTATGGACATTTTGATGATACTAATTTTTCCAATCCACAAACATGGAAGATTTTTCCATTTTGGGGAGGATCTTCTTTTCTTTCTTTAAAGTTTTGTAATTTTTATTGTAGACATCTTTCATATCCTTGGTTAAATTCATTCCAAGGTATTAAATTTCTTGTAGCTATTGTGAATGGCACTGATCTTACAAAGTACTTTCTCAGTCATGGTATTTTCTGTGCAACAAAGGCTATTAACTTTTGTGTGCTATATATCCTGCAACTTTACCAAACTCTTATGAGTTCCAATAGTCTCTTAGTGGAACTTTTTGGGTTCCCTATATTCTGCAAACAGGGATAATTTGACTTCTTCCTTTCTAATTTGTATCCCTTAGATTTTTTTTTCTTGTCTAATGGCTCTGGCTAAAATTTCTAGAATTATATAGCGATTGTAAGAGTGGGCTTCTTGTTGGCAGCAAATAAATGGGTCTTGTTTTTTAATCCATTTGGGAGTCTGTATCTTTTAATTGGAGAATTTAGGTTGTTTGCTTCAAAGGTTGCTATTGGTAAGTAATGACTTGGTCCTGCCGCTTTTCCATAAATAATGATATTATTTGCTTTGCATTTTCCTTGTACTATTACTAGGATATTTTCTGCCTTCACAATCTTTCATAATGATGACTATCTTCTTTTAGTTCTGTGTGTAGCACATACTTAAACATCATTTATAAGTCTGGACAAGGGGTGACATATTCTTTCAATTTCTGTTTGATTTGGAATGTCTTTATTTTATTTTCATTTATAAATGAAGGCTTAGAAGGGTACAGGATTCTGAATTGAGTTTTTTTCTTTTAGGACTTGGAATATGTTCCTCCATTCTCTCCTAGCCTGTAGAGTTTCTGTTAAGAAATCAATTGGCAGTCTAATTGAAGATCCCTTGAAACAATCTGGTGTTTTTCTCTTGTGCACATTTAGAATAGTTTCTTTATGTTTTACTTTTCAAAACTTAACAATAATATGATGTGGCAAAGATCTTTTCTGGTCATATCTGTTAGGAGTTCTATGTGCTTCCTGTACTTGGATGTCCTTTTCTTCCTCCAAATTAGGGAAGATTTTTGCTATTATTTCACTGAATAACTATTATAGTCCATTCTCTGTTTCCACAACTTCAGGAACTCCTACTATCCATTTGTTAAATCATTTGATAATATTCCATAAATCTCAAACACTGTTTTCAGTTTTTCTAATTTTTCTTATTTTTTTGTCTGAGATATTGCCAAAGATTTGTCTTCTAGTTTGGATATTCTTTCTTCTGCCTCACCAAGTCAGTTGTTAAGGTCTTCTACTGTATTTTTTGTTTGACATATTGAATTCTTCATTTCTAGTACTTCATATTGAATTCTCTTCAATATCTCTATCTCTCAATAAAATTCTTCATCCATATCTCGCATAGATTCTTTAATTCATGAATTTACTTCTCATTATTTTTGAGTAATCCTATGATCACTCTTTTTAATTCCTTTTCAGGCAATTTATCAATCTCTGTCTTAACTCTCTAATATTGAAGTGTTGTTGTATTCCTCTGGGAGAGCCATAATGTCTTCTTTGTCCATATTTCTCATATTTCTACATTTATTCTTAGGCATTTGTGGAACCACTTCACCTCCAATGGATTTTATCCATTGAAATATGCATCTTTGGCTGGCGCCACGGCTTAATAGGCTAATTCTCCACCTTGCGGCACCGGCACACCAGGTTCTAGTCCCGGTCTGGGCACCAGATTCTGTCCCGGTTGCCCCTCTTCCAGGCCAGCTCTCTGCTGAGGCCAGGGAGTGCAGTGGAAAATGGCCCAAGTGCTTGGGCCCTGCACCCCATGGGAGACCAGGAGAAGCACCTGGCTCCTGCCATCGGGTGAGCGTGGTGCACCGGCCGCAATGCGCTGGCCGTGGCGGCCATTGGAGAGTGAACCAACAGCAAAGGAAGACCTTTCTCTCTGTCTCTCTGTCTCACTGTCCACTCTGACTGTCAAAAATAAATAAATAAATAAATAAATAAATGAAATATGCATCTTTGGCTTAATGGAGTGTCTGCTGCTTCAGTGGATATTCAGAGACTGCTGCTGGGTGGGACCCAGGAACTCCAGTCACATTTTGGGAGTGTGCAAAACTCCAGGGTGACACCCAAGTTGAGCATGGTAGATCTCCCCCATTGTTAGGAGTGGTGAGCTGACAAGGATCACAACCAGCTTGTGTGATCACAGCCTCATCTCCTCTCTGTGAAGACCCCTCCCATGCAGGCACATGAGCTGCACGAAGGATCTATGGTCCTCAGAGTGAGCACAGAACCCTACGCAATTACTCACCCCAAGTTCTCAGGGAACTCTGAGCCTCTGAAGCCAGACACGGTGATTGTCCAGAGACCAAGTCATACCCCATCCCTATCATGTACTCACAGGATTCCCAAAATCATAGCGTACAGGGCTCCCAAACCAACAGGGAGCAGGGTATCCACTCCCAGCCCCATGAACCTGCTCCATTCTTGAAGAGACCCAAGACATTCCCAGAGCCTGCTGCCTGCCAGCATTCTGCCTTGGCAGTTTGAGTACGGCTCAAAGTCAGTAGGGACCATGGATTTATCCCTCAGATGAAATCCCCTACTCACACACATACAAGTCACAACTCTTTGCACTCACCTTATCAAGGTGGCACTTCCTCCCTGCTTGTCGCTGGGAGCCTTTGTGAGAGTGGGATGGGAAGCAAGAAATGTGCTCTCTCTTCACAAAGTTAGGTGGGCACCCTGCTGCCTGCTAGGGCTCCAGGCCAGACTCAAATTATGTGTTGTCTGCAAGGTTCTCCCTGAGGTCATATCAGCAGTGCTGTAAGACCCCTTTTACTTCTCTCTAAGAAGATAGAATTTCCTCCTGACTGCCAGACTTTTGCTGCCAAGCATGGTGTTCTGCAGGAGTAGGGGAGAGAAAGGCAACAAGGTCGGCTCCCTGCACCATGCCTGGAAGATGCTCTGACCCAAGTCAGCTCTCCAGGCTGAAGTGAAAGTCAGTGGGTGACTACGGAATTTCCTCTCAGCTAAAACTCTTGGCAATGGGGCACAGAGAAATTTCTTCCTACCTTGACACGGTGAGACGGCGGATTGCAGCCAACATCTAGCTGCATCGAGGAGCTGGTCGCAGCAGTGTGTCTGGCTTCTTTCCTCTTGTCCCAAGGAGTTTCCATTAAATCCTGAAAATCTCCCCCAAGATGTGTTCAGATATACCTCATCCAAGGGAATGGTTAAAAATTATCAACTGCAGGCCGGCGCCGTGGCTCAACAGGCTAATCCTCCGCCTTGCGGTGCCAGCACACCGGGTTCTAGTCCCGGTCGGGGCACCGGATTCTGTCCCGGTTGCCCCTCTTCCAGGCCAGCCCTCTGCTGTGGCCCAGGAGTGCAGTGGAGGATGGCCCAGGTGCTTGGGCCCTGCACCCCATGGGGAGACCAGGAAAAGCACCTGGCTCCTGGCTCCTGCCATCGGACGAGCGCGGTGCGCTGGCCGCAGCGCGCCGACCGCGGCGGCCATTGGAGGGTGAACCAACGGCAAAAGGAAGACCTTTCTCTCTGTCTCTCTCTCTCACTGTCCACTCTGCCTGTAAAAAAAAAAAAAAATTATCAACTGCATGCTATTTCAGGTTTAGAACTTTATCCCTATGATACTCACACATTATAGTAGCATTCTTAATGCTTACAAATCAGTGTGATATTTTACAGTGTTAAAGTAGATAGTGTCTAATCATAGTCTCACTACTTCAAACAGCTTTTATGAATGATCTCTGTTACTATTATTTTATGAATAAACAACAGTCATTATGAATAATCTTTGGTGTGCTACTGAACATTATTATCCAGTGGAGCAAATGCTGAGCTGCTTTTGGAAGCTAACAACCTAGCTGAGCAGGTGGATCTTCAATCAGCACCAACCTGATTGGTGAATGTTTAAGAAAAAAAAGGTAAATAATAAGTGATATTTGAAGGTATTGTAACATAGGAGATTCAAAACCAGCATAGCAGTCCTTGAAAGAATACTTAAGGTGAAAATGGTTTAGACAGATTAATGAGGTGGTGGCTCTGTTCAATGCATAGGAAGACATGTATAGGAACAGTACTAGTTGCAGCACTTTGCAAAATAAGCTGACCAGTTGTAAGGGGCCTTCAAAAAATGGGGGAAAAGTGTGTTTTGAAAAACTGTGCATGAATTTTGAGTTTTTGCACCCAAATAAACTTTTTTTATTATATTTTCCCACAAACTTTTTGATGTTCTGTTGAATATGCAGTTTTGTCTGGTAGTTATGATATCTTTTACTTATATGATAAGTGTGAGAAGCTTATTTCATTTTTCCCAAAGAAAAAATTTCAAGCAAACAATTTTTAATAAACATATCAGATTGTAGTGTATGTGTGTAGGATAAATTTACTGCAATTTTATACTGAACTTTGAGGTTTAAGCATTTTACTGTACGATGTAAAATATGCATAAATGATTTAAAATGCTTTCTGAGGGGCTGGCGCTGTGGAGCAGTGAATTAAAACCCCAGCCTGTAGTATAGGCATCCCTTATGGGTGCTGGTTTGAGTCCCGGCTGCTCTTCTTATGATCCAGCTCTCTGCTATGGCCTGCGAAAGCAGCAGAAGATGGCCCAAGTCCTTGGGCCCCTGTACCCACGTGGGAGATCCAGAAGAAGCTCCTGGCTCCTGGCTTTGGACTGGCTCAGCTCTGGCCATTGTGGTCATCTGGCTCTACCTCTCTCTCTAACTCTGCCTTTCAAATAAATAAAATACATCTTAAATAAATAAATAAATAAAATGCTTTCTGAGTAAGATAAAAATTCAGAAAGAAATTAATAGAAAGAAATTTAAGCCACAAAATAGTTTTCTAATTTTTCATATCCTTTGTAGCTGTGACCTGAACCTTAAGGCCAAGTACTTAAAATGTGGACTTGCTTCTTTTAGTAAAGAGCTTATTTAGAAAATATCTTATATCAATATCTTTGTGAATAAAACAATCATATTTGATAAAGCAACAGTGACATCCAGTGACTACTTTGGTTAATTCAAGCAAAGAAAAATGTGTTACTAAATAAGAAACTGCACATTTTTTCTGTTTGTTTTAAATGCACAGGATATATATATATATATATATATATCAGAGAACATAACTGTCTGAAAATAAAACTTTCCCATCATTAAGAGAACAAAAACATAACCAAAGATTGGGAGGGAATATTTGCAAAATATATATCTAAAACTAGATCTATCCCCAAAATTTACAAAAAACTCTTTAAAACTTTGTTATGCATCATAAATCAACAATGAAAAATGGAACACTTGTTAAAATGGCTAAAATCCAAAAACCTAATAATACCAAGTATTGGTAATGATACAAAGCAACAGAAAATCTTCTTCATTTTTGGTGGTAATATCAAATGTTATAGTCATTTTGGAAAATAGCAATCTCTTTCAAAGCTAAACAAGGACATAACATATGATTTAGCAACCACGCTTCTAAGTATTCACTCAAATAAGGTAAAAACTTATATTCACACAAAAAGCTTGTAAGCAAATGCACATATCAGTTTTACCCATAATCATCCCAAACACGAAGCAACCAAAATTTCCTTCAATATGTGAGTTAGGTAAACAAATCATGATACATTCATGCAATGGAATATTATCCAGCTATTAAAAAATGAGCCCTCAAGCCACAAAAATGTATGGAGGAGATTTAAATGTATATTTCTAAGCAAGGGAAGTAAGTTTGAGAAAGAAACAGAATGAACTGTATGATACTAATTATATGGTACTCTGGAAAAAGCAGAACTTTAGAGATGTTGAAATGATCAGTGGTTACCAAGGGCTGTGGGCATGGAGACAAGGAGTTCTGAAGGCAGTAAGTGAAGAGACCTTAATGTCAGATGCATGACTATACATTTGCCAAAACCTATAGTGAAGTAAAAGGTCTTTGTGAGTTTTACTATAAATTACAGGCTTTCGTCAGTAATAATGTATGAACTGGGACAAAGGCAACAAATTATCCTCACTAATGCAATCTGTTAATAACAGTAGAAGCTGCATGGTGAAGGGAACATAAAATGACAATTTAAGAATTCCATATTCATATTTTTTCTAAATAGACTGCTTCTAAAAAGCAGTCTATTAATTTTCAAAAATAGTCCATCAAACAAAATCAGCATTTACAAGATCAGTCTCTGTCACTGAATTACTGGTGGATCACCACCAAGATAGTTTGTAACAATAGTCATAATTTTTATTGATTATATGGAAAATGTACAATGAGAAACTGATGAATATGTAGCTATGTGTGATTTTTAATTTGTAAAATTGAAGGAAATTTAATGAGTGTTCATAAGTTTCTAGAGCGGGGAGGATTCCATACTCATGCCACTTTGTTTTGTCTTTATTGTTAAATTATTCAATGTTTTCATTAATATTAACAAATATTGAAAAATGACCTTTTAACTCATCATTCGTAAAATGAATACCTAAAAATGAATACCTAAAAATATCCAATGAATACCTAAAGCCATAACATTTAGCTCAAGCATGACAGACCTAAAAACAAAACAAACAAACCAAAAAAAAAAAAAAAAAAAAGATTGACCCACCATGAAAGTAACAGAAAGAAATATAAAATGCTACCATCACATAGATATATTGTAAAGGAGACACAATTTTATAATAGTTCAACCTGGAAAGGAAGTGCTTGAAATAACCCATTTACTATGTTATCCAATAAAAACCACCATTCATAATAGAGACTTTATTTAGTCTGCAGTAATAGAAATACTGTGTCAAAACAAAGGGAAGAACCAGCCAGCTGTGAACTCCAGCCGGATGGGATGCATCTGGTGCCCTGATTGTTCTTACTGCCCAAATTTAAGAGGGCCATTGACAGGTTAAGGCATCTCCATAGAGGTAAGATTAAAGGTGGTACAATATGTAATATAAAGGTTAAGGAAATTTGAGAATATTTAAGCCATGAAAGAAAAGCATCAAAATTGGTAATAGCTACCTTAATCTTCCTCTTGAGAGATAAAGTTTTCTTTAGTCTTACAGAAATGCTATGAGCAGTTAGTGAAAATTACAGGCAAGCATATTTGATTTCCATCATTTTCAGTCAAGATAATATAAATTGTTCATTTAGAATTTAATACTATTAATAAAACCTTAAGACACTTTACTTACAGATATAATGGATTTTAAATATAATCACTATTTTTATGTACCATATACTAGTGCAAATGATGGAAATACAGAAAGAGGAAGACAAGTTTGTTGCAGATAATTGCCAATTATGGAAATAGTAAACAAATTATTCCAATGTTTCTCTACATGATAGACTCAGAAATACATAAAATTCTTTCTCTTCCTTATAACATTTAAAAATTGGTTAGTTTTCTTGTCTCATCACAAATTAGTATGTGTATATTGTCTCAAGTGAAAATGCACAAATATGTTAAAAAAAACTTTAAGAATCTTCACACATAATATCTTATTTCTCACCATTTTGAATTAATCAGCTACAAAGTCTTTTGAATAATTTTATGCTTTCTCCATATTCATATGGATATATTAAATACATAAACATGAAGAATTAATTCTTATCTCTCGACAAAAATGTGAATTATAATAAGTAATACACTAGCTTTTTAAATCTCTTGAAAATCACATGAACCATTCCCCATGTCAGATGATTTTCCAGCCTTACTGTTACTGATGGATCTCCACAGTATTCCTGGTTTTTAGCTTTAAATTGCAACCATGCTGCCTGAAATGAACAATAAGAGTTTATGTTTCCATATATTTAATTATTATTGCTTTTATTTTTATAGATATTCTTCAAAAACATTTTTAAAACAGGGAATGATGAGCTAGAGTTTATATGTATTTCGTTTGTTTAATAGATGTTACAGGTAACTTTCACAAAAGATTCTAACAGGCCGGCGCCGGCGCTCAATAGGCTAATCCTCCGCCTTGCGGCGCCAGCACACCGGGTTCTAGTCCCGGTCGGGGCGCCGGATTCTGTCCCGGTTGCCCCTCTTCCAGGCCAGCCCTCTGCTGTGGCCCCGGAGTGCAGTGGAGGATGGCCCAAGTGCTTGAGCCCTGCACCCCATGGAAGACCAGGAGAAGCACCTGGCTCCTGCCTTTGGATCAGCATGGCGTGCTGGCCGCGGCGGCCATTGGAGGGTGAACCAACAGCAAAAGGAAGACTTTTCTCTCTGTCTCTCTCTCTCACTGTCCACTCTGCATGTCAAAAAATTAAAAAAAAAAAAAAAAAGATTCTAACAAATTATGGAAGAGAATGAAAGGTAATTTTATTTTCCCTACTGGGTTATCACAGTGAATACCATCAAAGTGTTAACATTTTTAAAATTTTGAATACAAAATATTATTTAATTACTACTTTAATTTATATGCCCTTGAATGAGACTGAAAACCTTCCTGATGATGTTACTTTAGTTCAGCTTCTGTAAGTTGCTGTTGTATTAAGA
Source organism: Sylvilagus floridanus (assembly GCA_949820135.1). Taxonomy (NCBI): domain Eukaryota; kingdom Metazoa; phylum Chordata; class Mammalia; order Lagomorpha; family Leporidae; genus Sylvilagus; species Sylvilagus floridanus. The sequence continues at coordinate 130,600,069 of OX463236.1, read as the reverse complement.
TAATTAAGGGTATGTTGTAGTGATAACATTTATCTGGAGATTTTTTTTTTTTTTAAGATTTGTTTTGTTTATTAGAAAGGAAGAGTTACGGAGAGCCAGAGGCAGAGACAGAGATGAGAGAGGTCTTCCGTCTGTTGGTTCACTCCCTGAATGGCCACAACTGCAGAAGCTGGGCTGATCCAAAGCCAGGAGCTCCTTCTGGGTCTCCCACACAGGTGTAGGGACCCAAGGACTCGCCATCCTTCACTGCTTTCCCAGGCCATAACAGAGATCTGGACTGGAGCAGAGTAGCCGAGACTCAAACTAGTGCCCATACGTAATGCCTGCACTGTAGGCAGTAGCTTAACCTGCTATGTGCCACAGTGCAGAGCCTTTATCCAGAGATTTTGATAGAAACACAAAAGACTTTTATTTCTCAATCATGCTCCATACCCACAGTGGGTTGGCAGCAGGCTCTGAACTACTCCAAGGCTCAAAATTGCCATGCTCTCCGCTACTGTTTCAGACCCAGAGGGAATCCTTGTTCCAAGGGAATACTATCTATCACTTCTGCCTATAACAATTAGTTTCATAGTTCTAATTTAAGTACAAATAATTATAGAGGAGACATAATAATCTTAGTTCAAAAATAGTATCTATCACTCTGCTTATAACAATTAGTTTCATAGTTCTAATTTAAGTACAAATAATGGAAATTTTTTTTGACAGGCAAAGTTAGTGAGAGAGAGAGAGAGACAGAGAGAAAGGTCTTCCTTTGCCATTGGTTCACCCCTCAAATGGCCACTACGGCCAGCGCACTGCGCTGATCCAAAGCCGGGAGCCAGGTGCTTCCTCCTGGTCTCCCATGCCAGTGCAGGGCCCAAGGACCTGGGCCATCCTCCACTGCACTCCCGGGCCACAGCAGAAAGCTTGGCTGGAGGAAAAGCAACCAGGACAGAGTCCAGTGCCCCAATTGGAACTAGAACCCGGGGTGCTGGTGCTGCAGGTGGAGGATTAGCCAAGTGAGCCGCGGCACCAGCCTGGAGAGAAATATTTAATAAAATTTTTGGTGAAAATTTGAGGGCAATTAGCTTGGTCTGTAACAGTGGCCATTTCTGGAACCTAATATTTGTCTTTCCTTAAAACAAGAAATTAAGTTTTTATACTTTATATTAATATAGATATATTTATTTGTGTTTAGCTATTTTGTGGTATCCATTGTCATACAATGCAAATATGCAGACATATATTCACCTTTTACCTTGTAGATTCCAAATTATCTGCTTTGTTTAGGAAGACCTATAGCACCTCAAACTGCTACTATTATTCCTGTAGTATAGTTACTAATTTCCTGTACCTTTAAATATTTGCAGCAGCAAGTCTATCCTTACTGAATGTAGATGGGCGTCACCCAATCTGAAATGAGCCATTCATCTTTCTGGACTGTCAGGCCTTCATAATCCAGTACGTATGGCAGTCGGGCCTTTAGCTCCAGACTGGGTGCCCCAGAGCCAGCTCTTCTGGTTCTTAGGCCTTCAAAGTCAGGTGAAATTATACTACTAGCTTTCCTGGCTTTCCAACTTTCCAACAGCATTGTGTGGGACTTCTCATCCTCCATAATTCTGGGATCAATTTCCATTTTCAACACACACACACACACACACACACACACACACACACCACTGATTCTGTTCCTCTACATAACTCTGGTTAACACAGATTTCAAATTATATATCAATATTTTGATTTATATTGTTGATGTGTATATTACTTGATGTGTAGATTTATATTACAATTTCTTTATGTGTTATTTTACCATTATTTAATATCTATAAACATCTTTATTATTAGCATGCTATTAAGAACATATGGGAGAAACCAAGATGGCAGAATAGGAAGGGAGCTTATGTTCTAGGAAAGACAGTTAAAAAAAAAAAATAAAGGGAACGCAATCTCAGGGAAGAGTTAGGGAGAAAATGGCAGGGGAAACTCCACACAAATTAGAGAGATACTGTGGATCCACATGGAGGGTGTGGATGCATACAAGTCAGGACCCCCAGCAGCTGAGATTGCCTGCACCAGCTTTGGAGAGTGAGGTGACACCAGATTGCAGTAGCCCAGGCCACTGGCAATAAAGCTACAGGAAGAGCCTGGCATGGTTCCAGCTTGGGGCCCCGTGGAGGACAGTACCTGCCAACCTAGAGAGAAAGAAAAGGGTGCACATTTCTCTCTCCCCGACCACCTGGCCCTGGTGTCCTGTAACTAGCCAAGAGAAGATGGGACCATTCTGGACATGTGTAACAGCTGCACCAACTCCTCTGCACACCCAGCAGCCAGCCATGGGGAGACAACTGAGTCTTGCTGGAGAATTGACAGGAGGCTGGCTGCTTGTGACTGTGGAAGCCCTGTGTACTCTACACTGTGAATTCACTGTGGCTGCGTTTGAGGACACAAAGTATGACCGGGTCTTTGAGCAGTCACTGTGGACAGCTCCACATACTTGGGGATCCTTGATCCCCTGGAGAGGGTCATTGCTGTGGGATTCATGCTCACACTGAGGACTGCATGGATACTTTGTGTGGTTCTTGTGGCATGGTTCTTGTGGCAGTGTAAACAAATATTATACCCACAGGGGCTAGAGACCAGGTCGTGGTATCCTTGGAGGAGAGAGCATGACCATGCCAACAGAGCAGATTAAACCTCCCTCTGATTAAAAAAAAAAAAAAAAAAGACTTACACACCCAATTTGGGTGTCAACTTATTCACCCTGGAACACTGAACAGAGCTCCCTAGCCACACCCAGCACACACCTCTGGCTGTTCACTGAAAGAACAGGTACTCCTCTAATCTACAAAGGCATAGTCCAAAGATAAAAATCATCACAGGGGAAAAAAAAGTGTCTCCACAAATATCTGAAAACAAATACAGCAATTGAAGAAACAAGAATAAAGAGGACAACAAGATGCCTCCAAAAGGACAGAACAGTATTTCAATACTAGAATGTGAAAATTAAGAGATTGAAGAAACACCAGAAATGGAATTCAAAAAATTGATCATAGGATTACTTAGAAGTAATATGAAGCAAATCCACAAATTAAAGAAATGCATACATGACATGAATGAAAATTTCTCCCATGAAATTGAGATTTTAAAGGGAAATCAAAATGAAATATTGGAAATGAAGGATTCAATGGATGAAATAAAAAAGGTGGGGGCCCAGCGCTGTGGTGTAGCAGGTAAAGCCTCTGCCTACAGTGCTGGCATCCTATTTGGGTGTTGGTTCATATCCCAGCTGCTCTGCTTCCAGTCCAGTTCTCTGCTATGGACTGGGAAAGCAGTAGAAGATGGTCCAAGTCCATGAGCCCCTGCACCCACATGGGAGACCCAGAAGAAGCTCCTGGCTTCAGATCAGTGCAGCTGCAGCCATTGCGGTCATCTGGTGAGTGAATCATCAGATGGAAGACACCTCTCTCTCTCTGCCTCTCCTTCTCTCTTTGTGTAACTCTGACTTTCAAATAAATCTTTAAATAAATAAATAAGGTGGTAGAAAGCTTTAACTACAGGCTCGGTGAGGCAGAAGAAAGAATATCTGAGTTAGAAGACAAATCTCTTGAAATTTTACAGTCCAACCAAAAAACAAAGAAGAAATTAGAAAACTGAAAAAATAGTGTTGGAGATTTTTGGGATACTATCAAAAGACCCAACATATAGGTCTTAAGAGTTCCTGAAGACATGGAAAATGAGAATGGATTAGAAGGCCTTTTTAGTGAAATAATTACAGAAAATTGCCCTAATTTGGAGAAAGAAAGTAATGTTCAAGTACAGGAAGCACATAGAACTCCTAAAAGACATGACCAGAAAAGTTCCTCACCATGACACATTGTAGTCAAACTCTCCACAGTAAAGCATAAAGAAACTATTCTAAAATGTGCATGAGAGAAACTCCAGATAGCTTTCATAGGATCTCCAATTAGACTCACAATGGACTTCTCATCAGTAACTCTACAGGCTAGGAAATAATGGTGAGATATAGTAAGAGAAAAAAAACTGTCAACCCAGAATACTGTACCCTGCAAAGCTCTCATTTATGAATGAAGGTGATATAAAGACTTTGCATAACAAACAGAAATTGAAAGAATTTGGCACCACTTGTCCTGCCTTTCAAAAGATGCTTAAGGATGTTCTACTCACAGAAATGCAAAAGCATGGTCATCACTACAAAAGAAAGCGCTGGCAGAAAATCTCCCAGTAAAAGTACAAAGAAAATCTGAAGTAAGTAATAGAAATATTTATGAAAAAATGGTAGGGCCAAATCATTACTTATCAATAGTCACATTGAATGTAAATGGCCTCAACTCTCCAGTTAAAAGATACAGACTGGCTGAATGGATTAAAAAACAAAACCCATTTATTTGTTGCCTACAAGAAACACATCTCACCAACAAAGATACATACATTCAGACTGAAAGTGAAAAGGTGAAAAAAGATAATCCATGTTAACAGAAGCAAAAAAAGCTGGTATAGCCATCCTAATCAGACAAAATACGCTTTAACATAAAAAGTATTAAAAGAGACAAAGAAGAGCACTATGTAATGATTAAGGGATAAATTAAACAGGAGGATGTAACTATAATAAATGTATATGCACCTAATTGCAGGGCACCTGGCTATTTAAAAGAAATGTTAAGGGTTCTAAAGGTAGACATAGACCCCATACAATAGTAATAGGGGACTTCAATACTCCACTTTCAGCAATGGACAGATCAACCAGACAGAAAATCAGCAAGGAAACAAGTTAGTTCACACTGTAGACCAAATGAACCTAATGGATATCTAAAGAACTTTTCACCCTACAGTTGCAGAATATACACTCTTCTCACCAGTGCATGGAACTTTCTCTAGGATAGACCACAGGCCAGGCCATAAAGCAATTCTCAGCAAATTCAAAATGATTAAAATCATACCATGCATCTTCTCTGACCACAGTGGAATGAAACTGGAAATCAACATCTCAAGAATCTCTAGCACATATGCAAATACATGGAGACTGAACACCATGCTCCTGAAGGAACAGTGGGTCATAGAGGAAATCAAGAGAAATCAAAAAACTGTAAAGGAATAGTTTTTTGTTTGTTTGTTTCATACTATTTGTTGAACTCTTAACTTAGTATAATCTTCTTATATAAAGTTAATTGAAAATAGATTTTAGTAAAAAATAAGGATGGGAATAAGAGAGGGAGGTGGAAAAAGAGTGGAGAGTGAGTGGGAGGGTGGGTATGGTGGGAAGAATCACTATATTCCTCAAGTTGTATTTATGAAATGCATGAAGTTTGCATACCTTAAATAAAAGGTTTCTGAGGGAACAAAAAGAACATATGGAGTCAGGTTTCTCGGAAAAAATATCCTCCCTTCTTGGAAGGAAGTTCACCTGATTCACTGATTAGGAAACAAGAAATAAAAAAGGACATTTAGTAATAACATGAAAAAGAGATTGTGCAAGTCACAAGTGGAAAAAGCCTTGCTATGTCTAAGGCAGCTGGATAAATATTAGAGCAAATAAAAGCAAAACTTCATTTTTCATAGGAAAAGGATGTTTCACAGGAAATTCACAAATAAGAAAATTACTAAAGTATATAATCAGAATGATTGCATGTAAGAACAGCAAAGCAATCATTTCATTAAACTAAATACATATTCTATGTAAATGCATGAGATGTAAAAAATATAAAAAGAAAGTTAATTGAAATTTTCATGAAGAAAATTAAATACAATCTAAAATACTAGAAAATTAGATAGGTGAGGGAAAATTGAATTGATCTGGAATTTTTCTATATTATAAGAGCCTGAGAGAGATTAGATAATAGTTTATAGTACATGAAAGCTTGATTAAAAAACAATGGTGGGCCTGCGCCGTGGCTCAATAGGCTAATCCTCCACCTAGCAGTGCCAGCACACCGGGTTCTAGTCCTGGTCAGGGCACCGGATTCTGTCCCGGTTACCCCTCTTCCAGGTCAGCCCTCTACTATGGCCCAGGAGTACAATGGAGGATGGCCCAAGTGCTTGGGCCCTGCACCCCATGGGAGACCAGGAGAAGCACCTGGCTCCTGCCATCCAATCAGCGCAGTTCGCCGGCCGCAGTGCGCCAGCCATGGCTGCCATTGGAGGGTGAATCAATGGCAAAGGAAGACCTTTCTCTCTGTCTCTCTCTCTCTCACTCTGCCTGTCAAACAAACAAACAAAAAAAAAAATGGTGGGGGCCAGCACTGTGGCACAGCGGGTTAATGCTCTGGCCTGAGGCACCGGCATCCCATATGGGCACTGGTTCAAGTCGCAGCTACTCCACTTCCAATCCAGCTCTCTGCTATGGCCTGGAATAGTGGTGGAGGATGGCCAAAGTCCTTGGGCCCCTGCACCTGTGTGGGAGACCCAGAGGAAGCTCCTGGCTCCTGGCTTCAGATCGTCTGGTTCTGGCTGTTGCGGCCAACTGGGGATGTGAACCATTGGATGAAAGACCTTTCTCCCTCTCTCTGCCTCTCCTCTCTCTCTGTGTAACTCTAACTTTCAAGTAAAATAAATAAATCTTAAAAAAATGATGATTGATTTGTTTCTAAAGAGAATAGTAAAAAAGGCAAAATGAATTTTGTCCTATTTAATGACCGCCTGCATGAGAAGAACTGATAAACATTAGAACTTGAAGTGAAAGAAAATTCAGAACTGACTTGCTCATGAATAGATGTCTACATACACAAAGTAGACTAATACATTTAGCCTGAGGTTAGACAGAATAGAATGAATTACATAGCCACAGTCTGGTTGGATGCTATGGAGCAGGTAGATAACTAATATACAAATAAAAATCTTGGTCTGAATGTAACTCTTAAGTGGCACAAAAGTAATGCTGAATTTTTTCACTTGGAGATAATTGAGGCCTAGAAATGTGGCAAGACTGTAGAATGCATTTGACTTGGGTTTAGGAGTTGTACAGAAATTACTGGATCATGATTGAACTCCTAAAAGGAAGAGGCGTCTATATGAGATTTGATTTCTTTTGGAACAGAAAAAATACTCAGAGTACCTAAAATTTATGGTCCAGTTGGAAATTGTGAGATCATATCTCTAAACAGGCAAATTTTTGTATAGTTGTCCCTTGATATCTGTGGGTGATTTATTCCAGGACCCTCAATAAGGATGCTGAAGCCCCTTATGGTTTAATATTTTCACACAACTTAAGTAAATCCATATATATATATATATGTATAATTTATATCATCTTTAGATTTCTTATAATATCCAACACAATGTAAATGCTAAGTAAATAGTTGCTATATAGTATTATTTGAGGAATAATGAAAAATTTTTGTACATGTCCAGTACAGACACTTTTTTTTTTCAAATATTTTTGACCCACAGTTGATTGAATCCTCAGATCTGGAATCAATGGATATGGTGAACTGACTGCAAACTTAAAGTAACAAGGGGAATTTGTGTTTTTATTCTGATGAAAACTGGGTTGATATCTCAACAAGGAAAGGACAGTACAAGGAGTGTTCAGGTAAAGGCAATAGTCCAGTACATTTTCTCTAGAGAAGTTAATAACAATAATAAAATTAATTCAGCTGAACGTTTTTAAAAATTATGCACAGCAATTCTAAATAGTCATGATAAAATACTTTTGTAAGAAGAAATATTTTGTTGGTGTAAATCTCAACAGTTTCTACAGAAATTGTTAAATTTTAATAAAACGCATTTCAATGAGGAAGATTGCATTTCCCAAAACAGCTGCAATATTTCTAGTTCCAGACGCTCTTACAGAATTGTGTCACTGCAACATTAAAAGAATGTATCTTTTGGCCGGCGCCGTGGCTCAACAGGCTAATCCTCCGCCTTGCGGCGCCGGCACACCGGGTTCTAGTCCCGGTCGGGGCACCGGATTCTGTCCCGGTTGCCCCTCTTCCAGGCCAGCCCTCTGCTGTGGCCCAGAAGTGCAGTGGAGGATGGCCCAGGTGCTTGGGCCCTGCACCCCATGGGAGACCAGGAGAAGCACCTGGCTCCTGGCTCCTGCCATCGGAGGAGCGCGGTGCGCCGGCCGCAGCGCGCCGGCCGTGGCGGCCATTGTGGGGTGAACCAACGGCAAAAGGAAGACCTTTCTCTCTGTCTCTCTCTCTCACTGTCCACTCTGCCTGTAAAAAAAAAAAAAAAAAAAAAAAAAAAAAAAAAAAAGAATGTATCTTTTTCCCCTAATTTTGCCCTTGGATGGATGTTTCTTATTGCCTCAAGAAAAGGAATGTAACTGAGGTTATGCTGTATTTTATGTTCATGATAAAGTCATTAGTAACACTTTCTGTAATTTTTTTCTTTTGGAACTCAGCCATCCTTATTGGGAGGCACGTGAACGGTGGAGAAGTCAAGCAGATTTGCAGAGGTCACGTGTCAATGCTCCTGACCACATTTGACCAAGACAGCCTCAACATTCCCTTCAGCTTTATTAAACTCTAGAAAATGTTCTGGAAACCCTATCTTTGAATTACAGTCATCATTAAAGAACCCATATTCTGCAGTGTCTAGATGAGAGGATAGAAGCTTAACTTTGGCAATTATCAATTCTCAGACAGAAATTACCTACTCTCATTAACAAACTTTCCTTTAACTATCTTCAATAAGTTTCAGTTTCCTCATACTAGTACTTGAAAACATTTTTGAGTTTATTTTCAGTGGAGTTGAGTTCTCTCTCTCTCTCTGCCTATTTTAAAGATCTTGGCCACTATTAAAATAGTCTTGAGTAAAATTTTTCTTGCCTGTTTAACTCCACCCAGTGCCTGTTTTCTTTGATTTATTCTCAGCTAAAATTCCAGATAAGAGCAAGAATTAGCTAGCAGACCACAGAGAGAGTGAAACTTTAGGTTCAGACATTTAATGGCCTTTCTAGATGGTGCCATTTGAAAGGGACACCAACGGGGGCTTGTGTTGTAATGCAGTACATTTAGTCGCTACCAGGGACACTGGCATCCCATGTGAATGAATTCTGGTTCGAATACCGGGTGCCCCACTTCCCACCCAGCTTCCTGCTAATGTGCCTTGGAAAGCAGCAGAAGATGGCCCAAGTGTTGGGTCCCTGCACCCACCCATATGAAACTCTTGGCTCCTGGATTTGGCCTGGCTCAACCCTGACCACTGCAGTCATGTGGGGAGTGAACCAGCAGATGGAAAAATCTCTCTCTCTCTCTCTCTCTCTCTCTCTCTCTCTCTCTATCTCTATCTCTTTCTCTTTCTGTCTCTTTAACTCTGCCTTTCAAATAAATAAATCTTTAAAAAGAGAGAAATAAACCAGCGCCATGGCTCAATAGGTTAATCCTCCGCCTTGCAGCGCCGGCACACTGGGTTCTAGTCCCGGTCGGGGCGCCGGATTCTGTCCCGGTTGCTCCTCTTCCAGGCCAGCCCTCTGCTGTGGCCCCGGAGTGCAGTGGAGGATGGCCCAAGTGCTTGGGCCCTGAACCCCATGGGAGACCAGGAGAAGCACCTGGCTCCTGCCATCGGATCAGCGGCCATTGGAGGGTGAACCAACGGCAAAGGAAGACCTTTCTCTCTGTCTCTCTCTCTCTCTCTGTCCACTCTGCCTGTCCAAAAAAAAGAGAGAGAGAGAAATAGTCATCAACTGTTTTCACTGAGAAATATTGTAGATTTGCAAGATAAATAAAAGATCATCATTATTTAACAGCTAATATCAATTTGTTATGCATCAACAGATAACTAGAATGATGATCCAAATTACCCAAAATGAATCGGGTAATTATTACTCCTTAATAAACCGTTTTTTCCTTTGTTTTAATGATTTATTTGTTTGAAAGAGTTACAGAGAGACAGGGAGAGACAGAGATACATCTTCCATCCACTGGTTCACTCTCCAAATGGCCATAACAGCCAGGAGTGGATGAGGCTGAAGCAGGAGTCAGGCGTTTCCTCTGGGTCTCCCATATGGTGGTAGGGGCCCAGATACTTTGGCCATCTTCTGCTGCTCCTCCCAGGCACTGAATTGGAAGGCATCAGGGAGCTGGATTGGAGGTGGAGCAGCCAGGACTTGGACTGGCTCCCATGTGGAATGCCATCATTGCAGACAGTGGCTACACCCTCTACACCACAATGCCAGACTCAATAAATGCAGTTTTAAAATGAATATTAATTCTGAGTACTCCTAGTAATATATAAATCCACAATCTTTCAGAATCATTGCACTTTACGTTCTGTGCCATTTGATTCTCTGGTCCCTGGAGAACCACACATCCCTGCATTTTGAATGTAGATCTAAAATTTTAAAGTATTACCATGTACAAAAACCAACTCAAAATGGATTAAGACTTAAAATGTTGCAACTACAAAAATAAACAGAGAAATTCCTTTAGGACATTGGGTTAGGTGAAGATTTTTTGCATCAGACCCACAAAGTACAAGAAACAAAACAAAACTGGATCAACAGAATTTTATCAAACTAAAGAGCTTCTGCACAGCAACAGAAATGCAACTCAGTATTAATTTTTTTCAAATAAAAGGGAAAAGCAATTTCAGACAAAATAGCCAAAACAATTTTGAGTTGTTTAAAAGAGAAGATAAAAATGAAGGTATCAAAAATAAAGACTAATTTTTGTAAGAAAATATGGAATAATATATTCTCTATTAAAACTTCCCAGTAATGGTAGTCAGCTGCGTTGCTATAATAAACTTAAAGCATTGCAACAATTTTATGAAATAAAACGGCTGTAGAAATGGTAACATAAAATGTTGGAAGATAGAATTATCCAATCCAGCTCCCTGCTAATGCACTGGGAAAGCAGCAGAAGAAGCCTGAGTACTGGAGCTCCTACATTTATGTGGGAACCCTGAAGGAAACTCCTGGCTCCTGGATTCAGATAGCTCAGCTCCATCCATTGTGGCCATTTGGGGGAGTTAACTAGCAAATGGAAGATCTCTCTCTGACTCTCCCTCTCTCTCTCTCTTGCTCTCTGTAATTATGTCTTTCAAACAAATAAATCTAAGAAAAAGAAAAGAAAAGAAAAAAAGAAAGAGAGAGAGAGAGAGAAAGAATCCTCATGTAATGCTGTGGTAGGACACTTGGCAGAGCAACTTAGCAACATTTACTGCAGTTGAGATACTGCATTAGCAATTCCACTTCTACGTATTTATTCAAAAGTGCAAGTGAAAGAAAGAAGGAAGAAATAAAAAGAAAGAAGAAAGTCAGAAGGAAGGAAGGAAGGAAGGAAGGAAAGAAGGAAGGAAGGAAGGAAGGAAGGAGAAAGAGGTAGGGAGGGAAGGAAGGAAGGAAACAAAGAAAAAGCAAGTTGTAAATATATATTTTCTTGAAAATAAAGTTGCAAAAAAATTTTATGTATTTTTTGAAACAAGACATACTTGTGTGATTTATTTGGTTAAATAAATAGCACGAAGCAGGCATCTGGTGCACCAGGTACCATGCCACCTGGGACCACTTGCTCTTCATATATGTCTGAGTCCCAGCTCTTCAGCTTCTGCTCCATCTTCCTTCTTAGAGAGCAACTGGAAGGCAAATAGTGCTTCCAGTGCTCATGTCCCTGCCACCTACGTGAGAGACTAATTTTAGATGGAAGGAGCCCATCACTGATTTTTTGCAGTTTTGAGGAATGAACCAGAGGATATAAGATCTGTCTGCCTCTCAGCCTTTCAAGTAAAATCAAATCAAAGAATTCTTTAAATATTCATTTATTTATTTATAGACAAAGTACAACATCACACATCAGAAAAATTCACTCCAAACTATTCTTCCATCTTATAAAGATGGAGGGAGACTGTGGAGTAACTGTAGTTTGTTTTATACAGAATAAAATTAATTTGTGTTCATGTGACTGTGAATGAGATATTCTAGCAACAAGGTGCAAACAAAACACATACCAGGAAAAACACGTGAAGAGGGAAAACAGTTCCCTGTGCCCATGTGCTATTAAGGAATAATAATATTTACATTTGAAGGTTGTTCATGCTTATAGGCATATGGGTAATTGAGTCTGACACATCATTCTAAGGTTAATGCATTATTCAGCAGTCAGTCTTATCTGTGAATCCCTAACTTTAAGACAAACACTAAAAATATGGGATTAATTCAATTATTTTAGCATATCAATGCTCAATTTTTATTAGAGAATTAAAACTAAATATTGTCTTAATGCTTCCATTATTTGATTTTTGGCTTTGATGAATGTCCCCTGGATTCTGATCGACCTCTACATCTAAAGAAAGGAAAATTATTACCGCCAAAGTAACAGAAATGATATTCTTCCCAGGTTTTAGCAGGTACTACACTTTCTAGGCTGCCTACTGTGTCACTAACACATGCTTAAAACACAGCACTGAGTGAACTCAGAAAAAAAACATCACACCATGAAAATGTTCTTTGCTGGATTGGTTTTCCTGTAAATGGGAGTGAATTCGCCATGCAGTACTGCTCATCAACCTTGCTCTTCTGACCCTGCAAAAAGCAAAACAGCTGTTTCTGACTACATTTCCATGAAGACATAGAGGATTAAGTCTTTGATTGCTTAATACATGTTATGGTATCAATCAAATATATCTTACCTTCCTTTGCTAATATATCATTAACTTCAAAAAAATCCAACTCAATTCAAATTTGTTTTTCTTATTTTTTCCCACTATTAATTCTGCTGAATAAATATTATGGACACTATTGACTACAGAGACATCTTCATACTATTCTGCTTTAAATTGTTCCCTAAACATTTTCTCCAAGGCCAGATGTTTCCTCCAGTTCTGGTAGATCCATCTGTAGTTATGACTACATCCTACCAAAAGTACATGGTAACTCAAAAGTTGTCACAGAAAGAGTTTGTGTTTGACACTGAGTGATTCAAAGCTGTTGTACACTAGAATTTATCTTCTGTCTCTTTTGATGAAAAAAGAAACTAAAACAAGTTCCAAGAAAGTAAGAGTATTCGGTTGGTTTACTGCTGCAGTCTCAGTAGTGACATGAAGAGGATGGTAAACAAGTAAGTAGTAAATGGGTGATTCAGTAAGTGCTCTGGTTGTATTTTGGTGACCAAGAGTTGACTATTAAATATTAAAGGTTATTGATAAAATTGATGGGTTAAAGCCCCAGCCTGCAATGCCAGCATCCCATAAGGGCACCAGTTGGAGTCCTGGTTGCTCCATTCCTGATCCAGCTCCCTGCTAATATGCCTGGGAAAGCAGCATAGTGCTTGGGCCTAGTGCTTGGGCCCCTGCACCCATGTGGGAGACCTGAAGCTCCTGACTCTTGGCTTCCACTGGGTCCAATTCGGGCCATGGTGGCCACCTGGGAGTGAACCAGCTGATGGAGGACCTCTCTCTCTCTGCCTCTACCTCTCTCTGTAACTCCTTCAACTAAACAAAATAAACCTTAAAAAAAATAAAATAGAACTAGCAGATATGTATTTTATACCCCTCCTAGACTAATATACTTCATAAAGACAAAATTGAAGGATATGCTATAAAGCTAAATTTTTATATGACTGACAGTTGACAAGGAATCAAGACAGCTCAATTGAATTTTTGGTGGATATTTAGATATTCAGGTCAGTGATGAAAAATAATATAAATACATAATTCATAAATACTTACATATTTATTTTATACAATTTATCCTTCACTTCATCATATTAATAATTGTTAGAGTTAAGATTTTCATATTTTGTTCTACTTTTTTTAAGCATATGTAATTTGAAATTTTTTAAAGATTTATTTTATTTATTTGAAAGAGATACAGCGAGAGGGAGAGCCAGAAAGAGAGAAAAGTCTTCCATCCATTGGATCACTCCCCAAATGACTACAATGGCCAGAGCTGAGCTGATTCGAAGTCAGGAGCCAGAACTTCTAGGCCTACCACATGGGTGAAGGGGCCCAGGAACTTGGGCCATTTTCTACTGTTTTCCCAGGCCATAGTAGAGAGCTGGATTGGAAGTGGAGCAGCCGGGACTTGAACTGTTGCCCATTAGGAATGCCAGCTCTGCAGGCTCAGGCTTTAACCCATTGCACCACAGCTCTGATCCATGATTTGAAATATTTTATCAAAAATATAAATTAAATTAAATCTAAACAATTTAAAGATTCATGTATCTTCACAAAGTTTTTTCTAATAGTATTCTATAGTATTCAGAATTATTTATTAAAATCCCAAAAGTGTATATTTTATGAAAATTAAAGTTTAAAATAGCAAACTACACAAAACCAAATTTTAGGCTAAAATTTAAAAACCTAAGTCTTATGAACTTAGTGTTCCTATATTTGCCAGTGAAAGGGATTATTTTTACATTTCATATGACTTATATTTTAATAAAAGTCAAAAATTCAAAATTACATGAATTGTGTAATAGAGCAAAATGGTACTTATTCTCCATTTGCAATTATTAAAAATACTTCATTAAGTTTGTGAGTTCCTCTTGAAAGAGGAATAAGAACAAAATAGGATGAGGGCAGGCATTGTAGTGTTCCGACTGCTCCATTTCTGTTCCAGCTCCCTGCTAGTGGCCTGGGAGAAGCTGCAGAAGATGGACAAGTCCTTGGCCCCTGCTACCGACTTGGGAGACCTGAATAAAGCCTAGCTCCTGGCTCCTGGCTTTGGCTTGGCCCTGTGCCGGCCATTGCATCCATCTGAAGACTGAACCAGTGGGTGGAAGACTCTCTCTCTCTCTCTCTCTCTCTCTCTCTCTCTCTCTCTTTCCTCTCTCTCTAAATAAATAAATACCTTTTGGCCGGCACCGTGGCTCAACAGGCTAATCCTCCGCCTTGCGGCGCCGGCACACCGGGTTCTAGTCCCGGTCGGGGCACCGGATTCTGTCCCGGTTGCCCCTCTTCCAGGCCAGCCCTCTGCTATGGCCCAGGAGTGCAGTGGAGAATGGCCCAGGTGCTTGGGCCCTGCACCCCATGGGGAGACCAGGAAAAGCACCTGGCTCCTGGCTCCTGGCTCCTGCCATCGGATGAGCGCGGTGCACCGGCCGCAGTGCGCCGACCGCGGCGGCCATTGGAGGGTGAACCAACGGCAAAGGAAGACCTTTCTCTCTGTCTCTCTCTCTCACTATCCACTCTGCCTGTAAAAAAAATAAATAAATAAAAAAAATAAAAAATAAATAAATACCTTTTAAAAAAAAAAAGATAAAATTAGGACATTTATCTCTCTGGGGAATGTAATACATACCATTCTTAGATCTGTTACTTTTTCTTTATTTGGGAGACAGGATTTGACAAGGTACTTATTCTAGATGTTGTTAATCTTAGTTGATCACTTCTGCTAATTAAAGTCTTCTATTCACAGAAGCAGAAAAATTATGTGGTTTTTAATGAGAAAGCCTGCAGGCAACACCTTAATCAAATAATCAAAGTGCACATCCAGGGGCTGGCAGTGGGTTAGGCTGTCACTTGTAATGTCAGCACTCCATAGCAGAGTGTCATGGAGTCCTGGCTGCTCCACTTCTGCTCTGGCTCCCTGCTGAAGTGTCTGGGAAGGCAGCTGACAGTGGCGCTAGTAGTTGAGCCCCTGTTACCCAAGTGAAAGACCCAGTTGGAATTTTAAGCTCTTCAACCTAACCCAAACCTTGGTTCTTTGAAGCCATTTGGGGAGTGAGCCAGCAGATAGAAGATCTTTTTCCCTCTCCACCTGTGTCATTCTGCCTTTCAAATGAATTAAATAAACTCTATTTTAAAGAAATGACTATTCATCATTAGAACTAAGCCAAAATTAAGCACCTGCTCCCGGCAGTGGAATAAGTAAGAACAAATAACTTCACTTCTAAAACAGTCTTTGAAGATATGTACAACTTGAATGTAATTATGTTTAAATATCAGGCAAATACAAATTCTAATTTTCTATAACCCTACAAAGTGTAATAATAAGGTAGCAACATTTGAAAATAAGCTGCATCTCATTGTGGTTATTTGTAATAAACTTTAAAATGTATTAAGATGTGTTATACATTTTTAAAACACTTGGAAGGCTGGCGCTGCGGCTCAATAGGTTAATCCTCCGCCTGCGGCACCGGCACCCCAGGTTCTAGTCCCGGTCGGGGTGCCGGATTCGCTCCCAGTTGCCCCTCTTCCTGTCCAGCTCTTTGCTGTGGCCCTGGAGTGCAGTGGAGGATGGCCCAAGTGCTTGGGCTCTGCACCCGCATGGGAGACCAGGAGAAGCACCTGGCACCTGGCTTCAGATCAGCGTGATGCGCTGGCTGTAGCGCGGCAATTGGGGGGTGAACCAAAGGAAAACAAAGACCTTTCTGTATCTCTCTCTCACTGTCCACTCTGCCTGTCAAAAAAAAAAAAAACCTTGGAAAACAGTATTTTAATTTTAAAAAAGCATGTAAATGTAAATTAAGGGAATGGAGGGGGAAGGAGGATAGTATCCTTTTATCTATAAGTTACATGAAATTTGTTCTGAAATTAATTTAAAATAAAATGATTAAAAAACAAAAGAAAATATCTAAAAAACAAACAGCTCATAGTTTCTACCTTCGAGATCAGGTGGATAGAGAAAATATATTTATTTTCTATTTTCCTACTTTTATTTAAACATCTTGAAAGGAATGATTTTATTTTTATATTTTGTGTTTTATTTTTAAAAAATTAAATATAGTTAGTCTGTAATTCCATTTAGTGTTGTAAATTTTGTTTTCCTTTTGAGTCTCAGAAAATGGAAAAAATATTGTTAGGCCAAAAAAAAAAAAGACCACTTTTAATTTAGTCAATACTGGCTGATTGTGGCTCATAATAGCCAAAGTGCTGCCCTGCCCCTGTCATTAGCCAACTGTGCATGTGTGGGTAAGGCACCTCATTGCTTTCAGATTTATTTAGTTATTTTTACAGTCGAGATTTCTTGCAGTTCAACCTTGAATATGCTGAAAGCATACGTTAAGGTTAATATAACATGTTGCCAACAGAGGGCAGTAATGAACCACAAACTGCCCCTTGCTCTCAACAAGTGAAATCCGCATAGACACCGCAGCATAGCATTCAAAGTTCCAACATTTTGTGTTCAGTTCCTAAAAATGATAATGACATTCAAAACTTTCCCCATGCAAAGACTTTGAGCAACCAAACACCTCTTTTTCTCAAAATACTTCAGCCTTTTGGGTTAAAAAAGGAAAACATAAAAGAAGGAAGAATACAAAAATTATTTCAATGTGACAAGCTATCTTGTTGATGGACATCAGAATGTCTTTATTTTCTGCCCTTGAATCTTTTGCATGGAGGATGCTAATACAGCAGTGCCCACTGGAGAGATCTCAGACCAGGGACCACCACAAATTTGCATTTAAAATATGCTTGGCAGGCCAGCAGTGTGGCTTAGTGGGCTAAGCCTCTGACACAGGTATCTCATATGGGCGTGGTTCCTGTCCCAGCTGCTCCTCTTCCAATCCAGCTCTCTGCTATGGCCTAGAAAAGCAGTAGAAGATGGCCCAAGTCCTTGGGGCCCTGCACCCGCGTGGAAGACCCAGAAGAAGCTCCTGACTCCTGGTCCGATCAGCACAGCTCCAGCAGTTGCAGCCATTGGGGAGTGAACCAGTGGAAGACTTTTCTCTCTCTCTCTCCCTCTCTCTTTCTGTAACTCTGCCTCTAAAAAAAAATGCTTGGCTACTCACTGCTTATCACTGCTAAACCTCTGGCTACTTTAATTAAGCTTTCCAATTTCCCCATCTCTTTTTTTTAAAATACAGTCACAATAACTATTTTAAAGTATTATTTTTGGATTAAAATCGCTATTGGCAAATGCTGGAATGGCATATAATAGGTGTTTAATAATGTTTTATTATTATTACATTCATGTTATCATTATACTATAGATTTCTTTGAGTCTAACAATAAAAGGAATTTTTATGTTTTATTCTTATATCTGTGTACATATGTAATATGTACATATTAATTTAATAAAAAATACTGATTTTGTTTTCTTAAAACAAATATTAAGACCTTGATACAGGTTTTAAATAATTAAAAACAAAGAGCAACTGAGCATCCATCTTATTTTCAGGCATTAAAAAAAAGATGGGGTACTGAGAACTCACAAATGAATAAAAAATTCACACCCTGTTAAGTGGGAAAATGGACAAAGAACATAAATAACAATTCATTACATAAAAAATAAAAATACTTAATTAGAAAATGAACACTAAACTTCACTGTTACTCATCAGATTGTAAATAAAAAATTGCCCATGTTTTGCATGCAAAATAGAGAAAAAAAATTCTAGAGTGTCATTGAGTGAGTTGGTATCTCAGTACCACTATAAATGGAGAAGAATTTATAGAAAATATAATTTTCAGGCCACGGGGCTGTACTTCACACATTGCAAGAAATCTGTAAAGATATAATACACATAAAAATTAATCTTGACTTTTTTGATGTTGAACAATCATGAAAATCTCCACCAGACCAAAACACAATTTTCCACTAACCAAAAGGAATACAGAATTTCACATACTGCATTAGGATACCTTCTTTCTAAGCAGCTTAAAAGAGCTTACATTAAAAGATGAGATGATTTGCTTTCAGATCGATGTAATCTTCATTCACTAAGTAGGAACTGTGATCATTAGTAGGAATTTGATGCAAAAAAAGTTTTTTAAAACCTTGTGTAGTTTTTTCACAGTCTGCATTTTTCATGAACTTTTGAAAGCCTTCATATGATATGTTATTATGTATATTTTCATGAATTTTTACAAGAAATTTATAAGTAATATATGTAATAACTATTGTAAAATTATAGGAAATAGTTCTCTATTTTAAAAGATTTATTTGAAAAGCAGAGTTAGAGACAGAGATAGACACCAACCGAGAGAGAAAGATCTTCCATCACCTAGTTCACTCCCCAAATGGTCACAACAGCTGGAACTGGGCTGATCCGAAGCCAGGAGCCAGGAGCTTCTTCCAGGTCTCCATGTGGGTGTAGGGGCCCAAGCACTTGGGCCATCTTCTACTGCTTTCCCAGGCCACAGCAGAGAGCTGGATCAAAAGAGGAGAAGCCAGGACAAGAACTGGTGCCCATATGGGATGCTGGCGCTGCAGGCTGGAGCTTTAACCCACTGTGCCACAGCGCCAGCTCTGAAATAAATAAAAAGAACTATTTATTAATTAGCAGTGTTTTGTGGTTATTATGGGGAAAAAATCAGTTGAATTCTATCTGCCAACGATTCTGCTTTAATAAACTGTTTGTTGTATTATGACACAGAGGAAGATGATCAGATACCCCCATACTTCAAGGGCCACCTTTCTTCAGTTCCAAATGACAGCAGCCAATGTGACCTTTTCTGGCTATCTTAGGAAAGATTAGTGCACACACAAACATACACATCTTTGTATCTTAATAAAAAGAGGGAAAATATTTTTAATGAAAAGTTTTGGGGCCATTATTGTGGCATAAGGATACTGCAATGCCAGCATCCCCTGTGGGTGCTGGGTCATGTCCCTGCTGCTCTGTTTCTGATCCAGCTTCCTGCTAATGCACCTGGGAAAAGCAGCAGAAGATGGCCCAGGTACTTGTGCTCCTGCACACATGTGGGAGACCTGGAAGAAGCTCCTAAGTTCAACTTGGCCTGGCCCTACCCATTGTGGCCATTTGGGGAGTGAACCAGCAGTTGGAAGATCTCTCTCACCTTCTATCTCTCTGTATTTCTGCCTTTCAAATAAATAAATAAATCTTTTTAAAAATAGAGTGAAGATTTAAAAATAAAGTAAAATGTAGATGGTTCTCAATTTAGAGTGGTTTAATAAAACAATTTTTGGGAATTTGCCATGGTGTGAAACTTACCCATACAACCATATTATTTTTCACTTTCACTAAATTCAGAAGAAGCACAAATTTGAGGAATTCTATGCTGAAGTCAAGAGAATAAAGCTCACTGACGCTTCCCACAAAACTCGTTGATGGCAGAGCCAGGACTATCATCTAATAACTACTGCTTTCAAATTCTTCCCACGTGGCCATGCTGCCCTCTCTTTACTGTAACCAGTGTGTCAGTTTTAACTCATTGTATACTCAAAACCACTCCAACAAAGTGCAATTTTTTGTACATGTTAAATCATCAGAGAGACTGGAAAGGTTTTTTGGATTTTTTGTTTTGTTTTTTGTTTTTGACATACAGAGTTAGAAAGTGAGAGAGAAAGAGACAAAGGTTTTCCTTCTGTTGGCTCACCCCCCAAATGGCTGCTACAGCCGGAGCTAAACCGATCCGAAGCCAGGAGCCAGGTGCTTCCTCCTGGTCTCCCATGTGGGTGCAGAGGCCCAAGCACTTGGGCCATCCTCCACTGCCTTTCCGGGCCATAGCAGAGAGCTGGACTGGGAGAGGAGCAGCTGGGACTAGAACCTGACACCCATATGGAATGCCAGCACTACAGGAGGAGGATTAACCAAGTGAGCCACGACTCTGGCCCTGGAAAGGGTTTTAAGGATGCAAACAACTATGGGTCATGTTAGCTGTGAGTCTCCCAGAATCCTGAGTGTTTGTTACACCATGGAATGGGATCATCAAATTGATCACTGTTACCAGGTCTCTCTTTACATTATATCTGCTTTTTATAGATGAATATATGGTAAGTATTTTATGGTGTTTACAATTTTTTAAGATTGAATACAAATAAAAATTCTTGTTTAGGATATTTTTGAAAATTCATTTATCTATTTATTTTATTTGAAAGGCAAAGAGACAAACAGAGATAGAGATCACTCCAAATGCCTGGAATAGCTTGGATCGGGCTAGGCCAAGACCAAGAGTCTAGATCTTAATCCAAGCTTCCTATGTGAGTGGCAGGGACCCGACTACTTGAGCCATCCTCTTCTGCCTTCCAGGGTAACATGAGCAGAAGCTGAAATGGGAAGTGATGCCAAATGCCCAGCCCCTGCTACTTTATTTCATTGTAAATGAATGTCAGTTGAGAGAATGACGGCATTCTGTACCTGGATGAACTTTGCTGGGAAACCAACTTAGAATCCCAAAACTCGCACAAGAGAATTGCAGGAAAATTGATTCTGTAGAAACATGGGAACATACACTTGTCTGTCCTGGATCAGGCATCCAGGGAGAACCCCCAGTGGCAAGTAGGTGTGCTGGAGTCGCACCCACAGCAAATCCAGCATTCTCAGTTGGGGAAGATTTTGTCCTCCAGGGAGTACGAGGCAGTATCTGGACTGTGTTCTAGTTGTCACCATTGAGGGCTAGCTGTGCCAGGTATCTGGTGTGTGGAGACTAGTGAGGTTGCAGAACAGATGCAATCTCCATGAGAGTCCACCGCAGCAAAAAGCATGTCTACCGAAATGTCAGTAGTGCCCAGGGTGATACATCTGAGACAAATATGAAATTTAACTGCTCAGAAGGTCAGGAAATTGGAGAAAGTTGAAATGAGAATGTCAGTTATGCTCTTACCTGCTTTGTAGAAACTGGAACCTCCCTAAGTACATTCTGCTCTCAGCTAAGGCAATGAACAAGGAATCTACAAACTGGTTCTAACTCAATTCAGTTGATGCTTTCACAAAGCACTGAGCTATCATCAAGAAAGAATGAAGATGGTTGGCTAGTCTTGTGAGCTCTGAAATTCCTGGCAGGATCATGTTATCTAATCAGCCAGGCTCTCTGAGTTGGGTTCACCAAGGCATTAGTTCCTTGCCTGAGGTCTTAAACAACAGCAAGGAAGTCACAAGAACAATTCTCTGTGAAGATAAATTTCCCTTAGCATTCCTAATCCATGGAATTATTCCTAAACATAATCCATAAAGAGCGATATCAGTAAAAGCATATGCTGGTAATACTGCAAGCAAACCTAGCCTATCCTCACATGTAATTTTTCTGGAAGATTAAGAATGAAAGAGGTTTGGTGTGAAAGGCTAGACTTTTCATCCAGTTACCCAGTGTCTGTCTGGCAAGAAAGGTAAGCTTTTGTCTATTGGCCCACCAGATTACTCAGTGGGGATTATGTTAAGAATCATAAAGTAGCATTCAGCCAAAGGAAAAAGATCCTAGTCTTTTGGGACAGAATGCTTGTTGCTACATCAGGAAATAAAGATGCAAATTTCCTGGTATATTGTACAATGTCATTTTCATAAACATGGGCTTCTTACATTATATATACACTAATACAGTGCTGATATAAACTGAGAGTTAAATAACACTGAAAGTAATAAAAGCAATTAAAACACTACAAATAATATAAACAGTTTTTAATTGAATAAATGATTAAAAATGAGTGTTGTAGTTGTGGGTGTCTGGCAAAGAAGCTAGATACTGCTTAGGACATCCCTGGGTCACGTCAGAACATCTGGACTCATGTCCTGGCTCTGCGCCTGATTCCAGCTTCCTGCTAATGCACATTATGGGAACAAGTGAGTGAGTGTTTGTATGCTTGGGTCCCTGCCATCCATATGAGAAACTCAGACTGAGTTCTTGGCTCCTGGCTTCAGCCTGGCCCAACACCTTTTGTTAAGGACATTTAGGGAATGTACTAGCAGATGGGAGATTTCTCTCTCTCTCTCTCTCATTTTCTCTCCACCTCCCCGTAAGTAAAATAAAAATAAAAAAAAGGATCTTTACAAAATAATTAAGAGGTCCAGGAAAATGAAAAGCCTAAAGCAAGTTTATAGGAAAATAAATAGAAGCAAAACAATTTACACTGTGATAATTAAACAATTGGGCACAAATTTGTTAATGTATGAACTGAAAGACTTAACATTCCAACGCAGAAGCAAGAAGGAGATATAGAAAACACAAAAGCAAAGTTTGCTGTTTCCATTGTTCTCTGAGACCAGACTGACTTCCTTTCAAGAGGACCTCCCTACAGATATCCTAAATAAAGAGAGTAGATACTGATACTCTGGTGAGCTCAACCATGGTCAATCTGCAGGGACAGGACTGCGGATTCATTCTCATCATTTTTACTTCTCATTTTCATGGGATTTTCTTTCTTTGTTCGTGTTCACCCTCCCAAGGTTATATGTATGCATACTGAACCCCTCCAAAGAGATCTTTTCATAATAAACATCTTAGTCCTAAAACATCTGGTGCGATAACATGGCTCAGATTCAAGAGTTGGACTTAATAACTGTAAAATATTTAAACATCTGTGTGCTGTCTTAAATAATAGTTAAGGAAATCAAATGAGTTTATTTAGTCAAATATGGTAAGTTTTTGGTACATAATGCATGGTAATTCCGTGTGATATAAAACTTGAAATTTAAGATGACTGGGAAGAGAGAGTGAGTAATTGACTGAGCACCTTTTCCACAGTCTATCAAGTTCTCTCTGGAAGATTCTTTTTCCATCTGCACTACTTCTTTAGAAAAGTTCTTAGAAAAGTTCCCAGAAAAGATGACAAAGCAAGCCGAGCAAGAAAGAATGTGTGTCCTGTTTTGGTTTTTTGGGTTTTTTTTTTTTTTTTTTTTTTGAATCTTCCCCTCAGCGTTAGGAAGAGACAGGAAGAAACAAGATATTTGTCTGTTAGACTCCTCTAACCCACACACATCAATTCTCCACAAAGGAGGGAAAAGCACACACAAAAGGGAAATACTAAATTGCTCTTGTGTGCTTCGTCTTGTACCACAAAATATCTGTTCCAAGAATGATACCTAATGTCGCAAGACATAAAAGTGAAATCAAGATTACATACTGCAGGAGTCATCCTGCTTCCCACTTACTCAGCTATACAATTTACATTCATCAGACTTGACGTTTCTGTCTAAAACATCAGCTCCATCCCAAATGATGTTTATTTGCTTTCTTCAAGAGAAAAAAGAAAATAGAGGCAAAAAACAGCTTCCTCTGAGAATGGAATTCTGAAGGCATTTGTTGTCATGCACCCCTAGCAAGGCAAGCAGAGAGCTGCTGTATGTTAAAATTCACGCATCTTGCCAAAAGGTCAGCCTCTTTGTGGGAAAGGCTATTAAAAAGAAGAATCAGTACATTTAGAAAAGGAGTCTTAGGCTTCCACACAGCCGTTATATTAGCAATTTATTTGTTATTACTTCTGGTGCAGTTAACAAGAAGAGATCTTTTTTTTTTTTTTTACTTTTCATGCACGTTGACTTTGGAAACTATATCTTAAAGACAGCAGGATCATTGTATTAAAGTAAACGAATATCTGCTTCTTTTTATTGTCCTAATAAAAATGATCAAATCAAATAACATGTCAAGGATTTCTCTTTTAAAACATATTTTCTTGATATTACATTTCTTTCATTTAGACAGATATTAGAATGTTAAAATTTTTTTTTAAAAAAGCATTTTTGAAAAGAATGAACAATGAAAATGTTCTCTTGCTTTTAGGTTATATAATCTAAGTATCTTTATTTTAATATTTGTAATCAAGAAAAAGTACAAAGACTGATCCAAGGATATTTCAAAAGTTAGTGAGAAAATAGAATTAAAAGGTAAGTCAAGGGTGTTTGGCTTAAAGGTTAAGATGCTGGTTAAGATACCCACTTTTCATATTGGAGTGCCTGTGTTCAATCCCTGGCTCCAACTCCTGCTCCAACTTTTTGCTGAAGAAGCCCCTGAGAAGGAGTACGTATGTATTGGTGACTTTGCCACCTTTGTGGGAAATTCAGATTGAGTTCCCAGTCCCTGGCTTCTGCCTACCCCAGTCTCAGCCTTTGAGGACACTTGAGAAGTGAACTATCAGATGGCAGCTGTTTCTGTATTTTGTCTCTCTCGAACTCTGCCTCTCAAACAATTAAATAAATAAAATTGTTAAAAGGTAAGTTTTATTATGGTGTAAAATATTTTGAAACCATGCATAGCTTTTTCATAACATACATTTTTCATGAACATTGTATAGTACCCTCATATACCAAAAGTTGATAATGATCATACACAATGAATAAATATATCTTTTCATTAAGCACACTACATTTATTTTTACTTTTTAAAATTTTATTTAAGGTATACAAATTTCATATAATTCATATATACAGATTCAGGAACATAATGATACTTCCCTTGCTACCCTAGCTCCCACCCACATTCCAACCATTCCTCCTCCTTCCTCTCCTATTCCCTCTCTTAAATTTTGCAATGATCTACTTTCAGTTTACTTTATACACAAGATTAACCTTACACTAAGACTTCAACAAATAACAAGAAGAGAAAAGCACAGTTCCTCAACAGTTGAGACAAGGGCTGTGAACAATCATCAAATCTCAAAAAAACAATGTCACTCCTATACATTACATTTTAGGTACTCTATTAGTTACCATAGATCAGGTAAAACATATAGTATGTGTCTTTTTGGAACTGCCTGATTTTACTAAGCATAATGGTTTCCAGTTGCATTCATTTTGTTGCAAAATACAGAAATCCATTTGTTTTAATGGATGAGTAGTGTTCCATAGTTTCTTTATCCAGTCATCAGTTAATGAACATCCTGGTTGATTCCATCTCTTAGCTATTGTGAATTGAGCTGCAATAAACAGGGGCTTTTTCAACTACTGATTTCACTTCCTTTGGGTAAATTCCCAGGAGTAGGATTGCTGGGTCATATTCTCAACTTTCTGAAGTACATCATATTGCTATCCACAATGGCTGCACCAGTTTACATTCCAGCCAACAGTGGATTAGAGTACCTTTTCACCACCTACTTACCAGCATTTATTGTTTGTCCATTTCTCTATGAGAGCCATTCTAACTGGGGTGAGGTGAAAGCTCATTGTAGTTTTGATTTGCATTTCCCTGATGGCCAGTAATGCCGAGCCTTTTTTCATGTGTCTGTTGCCATACTTTATATAAAATTATTTAATTGTATTAAATATTATTTATATAAAATGGAGCTTTATTTAATGTCTTATCTAAAACTACAAATATTACATATATATCTGATGAGTATGCTATGTTATAGTCCTTCCTAGTTGCATTCCTTGCCTATCTAAACTAACATAAATGTTTGTGCTTTTATTACATATATATCTAGCGTCAATGTACAGTATTGCTTTACATGATTTCTAAAATCACGTATTTTATACTGTTCTGATTTATTTAGTTAGTTAGTTAGTTAGTTGACAGGTAGAGTTACAGACAGTGAGAGAGAGAGACAGAGAGAAAGGTCTTCCTTCCATTGGTTCACTCCCCAAATGGCTGCTACAGCCAGAGCCATGCCCAACCGAAGCCAGGAGCTTATTCCTGGTCTCCCACGTGAGTGCAGAAGTCTTAAGCAGTGGGCCATCCTCCACTGCCCTCCTGGGCCACAGCAGAGAGCTGGACTGGAAAAGGAGCTACTGGGACTAGAACCCAGCACCCACATGGGATGCCGGCACCGCAGGCAGAGGATTAGCCAAGTGAGCCACGGTGCCAGCCCCATTCCCATTTTTTTACCTTAGTTATTTAGACATTGTTCTTACACACTCATAAATATCTACTATATTCATTTCTTCAAATAGTAGTTGATCAAGTGATTATAATGTCACATATTTATGTCCTCTACAATGATTCATTTTTAATTCTTTATAATGTAATATTTTTACAAAAAATTGAACTTACAAATATCTAGTGGTGAACAAATATAGAGGAATAATTTTTTTGAAAATTGCAGATGGAATTATCAGTCTATAAATTACACATAATTTCAAAATTTCGACTCTATGTTCAGAATCTAAACTATTTGAACTCAAATCCCACTCTAGTGCTTACTAATCATTTGAATATACCCAAGTCACCTAACCATTTATCTTCATTTCTAAATGGGAAACGAATTACAAGGTAGGTTTGGTGTGAAGGTTGAATGTTTGCTTAAAAATTAGCATTAGCTTGCGGTGCCGGCACACTGGGTTCTAGTCCCAGTCAGGGCGCCGGATTCTGTCCCGGTTGCCCCTCTTCCAGGCCAGCTCTCTGCTGTGGTCCGGGAGTGCAGTGGAGGATGGCCCAAGTGCTTGGGCCCTGCACCCTATGGGAGACCAGGAAAAGCACCTGGCACCTGGCTCCTGCCATCGGATGAGCGCGGTGCGGCGGCCATTGGAGGGTGAACCAATGGCAAAGGAAGACCTTTCTCTTTGTCTCTCTCTCACTGTCCACTCTGCCTGTCAAAAAAAAAAAAAAATTGGCATTAGAATGTTGTCTGGCACTCAGTAAGACCTTAATAAAGACTATTTATTTTTGTCATGTTTGTTATTTGTATTATTGTTTTTTTATGTGTCTACATTATTTTTACCATCGATCAGGGATGAGAGGGCTCTGGGAGATTTGAATGATTTCTCTGTTGCTTCTAGTCGAGTTCTCTCCACCAGTGTCAGGTCACCTTCTGAACAGAGTCCAGATGACTCTCTCCCAATCCCATCTAGGAATCAGCACCCTCCAATTACTCCCAGCAGTCTAAGCAACTTTGCAAACTGCAGTGAGTGTGAATGTTATCCTGATTCTAAGCTAAAATCTGAGTCTCCAATATTTTCAGCCATTCAATTTTTTATCAGGAACAAAATGGATAGCTTCTATTCTCTTTTCCACACAACAGAGTTCTAAACATTATAATGTGTCAAATTTACATTCTACTCATCTCTCAAGCTTCTTCTTCCTTAAGTTAAATATCCCAGCTCACTTCACATTTTTTGACGTATGCATATTATAAGGTGTCAAATAAGTATGCTTTAAATCACAGTTTTGTCTCACTCCTCTGAACACACTGCTTTGACAATTGCTCTCCTATGTCAAGTCTTCAAAAAGTTCACAAAAAGTGTATTACAGTAAACTATGTATTACAGTAAGCTTCTGCATAAAAAACTTCTATTTCTAAATTCTACTTCCCATGAACTTTTTGAAGTCCTCTCATATTTTGTCCAAAGATAGGAGCAATTTTTCCTCTGCACAAGACAAAACACTTCTAAAAACTATAAACATCAACATTGTATTGTGAAATGCAGTGGCTAGACACAGATCAGATAAGCATTTGCCTTCTCTATTTTGCTAGTTAATATTTTGTCTGATGAAGGACAGCTTGCACAAGGTTCTTACCTTTTAAATCTATGAGTTATGATTAAAACTTCTGGGAAAATCCTTTATGACCATGAACAAAACCTGGTGGTTCCACAAGTTGTAACCACTTCTCAATAAACATTCTAATTTTAAAATGAGGAAGGCATATCTTGTTAACAAGAAGTATGAACTATAAAACAGAGACAGGGGCTGGCATTGTGGTGTGGAAGTTTAAGCTGCTGTCTGCAATGCTGGCTGCTCTACTTCCAATCCAGCTCCCTGCTGATGCATCTGAGAAAGCACTGGAAGATGGCCTAAGTGCTTGGGCCCCTGCACCCATGTGGGAGACTCAAGAAGCTCCTGGCTGTTAGCTTCAGAGCATTCCAGCCCCAGCTGTTGCAGCCATTTGGGAAGTGAACCAGCAGATGCAAGATTTCTCTCTCTCCCTCCCTCGCTCCCTCTATCAAAAACAACAATGATACTGGTATTGAAGGTTGAATATTATTTTGATTCTCATATGAAAATCCATCTAATTTGAAAAGATGGAATTTTCCTACAGATGGTGTCAGCTCCTGTAAATCCTTTTGTTATTACTACATTGCTTAAAACAATTTACTTGGATCTACAATATATCTATAATATATTTCAGATTGGTTGCTGTTTAATTAAGTCTGTTGCTTTCTGTAAGTACATTTCCAAATGACTGCATATCCTGCAATGAAGTATTTAGGAGAAAGAGAGACGATGGGAGATGGGAGACATGGGACAGCAGATCAAATTAGTCCAATTTTCAAGAGTTTCATGACATCAATATATGGGCACAGTCAGGATAAAGTAACTCCATGGGAAGAAAACACGTGTGAAAGAAGTAAGACGGCTATTGTTCATTTCTCTCTATATTATGCTTGACATCAAATAACCCCAGAGTCTACAAAGATTTAAGCAGCAAAGCATTCATTTTTGATCACCTTCATAGTTCATCTGTGTTTCTGTTCCATTTCCTC
This sequence comes from Sylvilagus floridanus, assembly GCA_949820135.1. NCBI lineage: Eukaryota > Metazoa > Chordata > Mammalia > Lagomorpha > Leporidae > Sylvilagus > Sylvilagus floridanus. The sequence continues at coordinate 130,571,148 of OX463236.1, read as the reverse complement.
TTAACTGTTACTTGGTTTCAAAGAATTGCCCTGATCCCAGGCATGACAATCATCTGGCAGCAAAAATGGACAATAATATAGAATGTAAAAAAGTAAACTTCCTGTAAGGCTCATTAAATCCCGCTCAGCTGTCACTTGGGTGTCTTTCTGTTCCCACTCCTTCTGTTTGCCAAAGCTCATAAAGCAGCAAAGCCTGATGTTAGAGGCAAGGGAACTGGGCTCCTCTTGCTTGTTACCAGAGAGACCAAGAGGAAAGAATAGCCGATGTATTTGAACAAACCATGTCATTACCTCAGTAAGGAAGAGGAAAGATTACAAGTTAGGCCCTTCTCCCTATGAGATGGATTTTTTTTTTTTTTGGTAAATTTTCATTTAGAGATTAAGAAAACTGAGAGACTTAGTAGATTAAATTAACAATGTAGGTATTTTGTCTTCAAAATCATGCTTCAATGATAGGCATCTTAAGTACTGTTAACAGCCACATATTACCTTGGTTAAAAGTGAACTGGTTGGATTGTAACTAGGAAGCCTTGGAGCTGCCTTTACCTGATATGTTTCCCTTTCTTTTCCACCTTGCCCTTTACCCTAGGCAGCTAAATCCAAGAGCAGAGAGCGCAGCCTCTGTGTGGCTTGTTGAACGGATGCGTCCACCACAACAGACAAGATGTTCTTGAAAGCTCAGGCTTCACATTGCAAGAACAGTGATCTGAAGTGAGGATGGGTTTTGGCTTCCAAATCTTGGTCAAACTGCAGCAGAAACAACTGGGCTGAGTGATTTTTCCCCCAGCAGAGGACAGACAGAAGGTAGTAAATGGGTTAGAGGTCTTCTCCAAACACTCACAAAGGTTCAGATGACCTGGAGAAAAGAAAAGGATAAAGAGCAGGAGGCACAAGGACTGCTCAGATTTAACCAGATGTGACCAAATTGTAACTGATATTTTGAATAACAATAAATTACTTAAAATGCAAGAGCTTGCATTTTCCTATCAGCAACAATTAGGAGATTGAGAGCTAAGAAATTTCATCAGAAAAGTGAACCACAAATAATGTACAGTTAGTTAGGATATGGATATAAGGATAAAGACTGAGACAGAGACTGAAGTTCAAAGATTCACTCCTCACCTAATTCAGTGAAATGCCTTTTGAGTCACTCCATGTGTGAGAAGTAATTGGTTGATGGGGCCAGCATTGTGGCTTTGGGGGTTAAGCTGTTGCCTGCAATACTAACATCCTGTATGGGGACCAGTTCGTGTCCTGGTTGCTCTACTTCTGATCCAACTTCCTACTAATGACCTGGGAAAAGCTTCAAAAGATAGCCCAAATACTTGGACCCCTGCCACACATGTGAGAGACCCACAAGAAGCTCCTGGTTCCTGGGTTTGGCTTGGCCCATCCCCAGCTGATGCAGTCATTTGGGGAGTGAGTTAGCAGATGGAAAATCTGTGTGTGAGTGTCTCCCTCTCCCCATAACTCTATCTTTCAAATAAGTAAATAAATCTTTAAAAGAAAGTAGTTGGTTAAAATATGAAATAATGAAATATTTAATCTTCGCACCATTTGAAGTACTCAGAAATGCCTGAAATGAAGGTTTGATAAGATAAATTTTTAAATAATTTTATTTTCGATATCTTCCACAACTGCTGTGTCATTGGGAATGTTAACATCCTTTGTAATTTCAGTGTCTAGACCATGAACTCTTCTCAAATGCTGAAAAAGAGCTAACGTCTTCCAAATTATGTCTCAATTTTGAAGTTTCCCGAACTTGTTGAAATATAAGATATATGTAAGAGGGGCCAGCGCTGTTCCACAGTGAGTTAAAGCCCTGGGCGCCGGTTCTAGTCCCGGCTTTTCCTCTTCTGATCTGGCTCCCTGCTATGGCCTGGGATAGCAGTAGAAGATGGCCCAAGCCCTTGGGCCCCTGCTCCCACGTGAGAGACCCTGAAGAAGCCCTTGGCCCCTGGCTTCGGATCGGCACAGCTCCAGCCGTTGCGGCCATCTGAGGAGCGAACCAGCGGATGGAAGACTTCTCTCTCTGTCTCTACCTCTCATTGAAACTCTGTCTTTCAAATAAATAAATCTTTAAAAAAAGATATATGTAAGAGATAAGCTTCTTAAATTATGGATAAAAATAGGAACTGTCTCCTTATATACAGGGCAAGTAAGGAAATATTATTTTTATACCTTTTTTAAGCGATTTATCTATTTGAAAGGCAAAGTTGGGAAGAGGTGATACAAAGAAAGAGATCTTCTATCTGCTGGTTTGCTCCTCAAATGAACATAAGACTGAGGCTGATGCAGGTCAATGCCAAGAGCCAGGAACCTGATCCTGGTCTCTCACATGGGTGGGAGGGGCCAAAACACTTGGACTGCCAGCTGCTGACCTCACAGGGAGCTGGCTTAGAAGCAGAGCAGCCAGGACTTGAACCAGTGCATTGATGTTGGCATCGCACGCTGTGCCACAATACTGACCCCTATTTTTATATCTTGGTCTTATTAATAGCTTAGAATGTGATTTGAATCGCATGATTCAGAAAGAAAAGAAAATAACAACATGGTGAGAAATGAAAAAGATTGCGCTTATTACTAGGTGAGCATTTGGAACATTAAGCTACTGACCAGATACAGAGTGATCTAAGATACAATGGTGTCTGTTAAAATTATTGCTGTAAAAATTTATTTTTTTCCAGCTAACTTAGAATCTTACAAACTGAAATGGTAAATAAGCAATAAAAACCCCCAAAAGGATTGCATACACACCTCAGAGAGAGGAGCAATGGATCTGCAAGTTCTGTGAGTTACAGGATCAGACATTGACTTCAAGTTCCTACATTCTCTTGAGCATGAAAATACCCAAATTTGTCTGATTTACATGGAAACAAAGTGTTGAAAAGTTTTCATTAATGTCAAGTGCCATGCAAATATGAAATTGACAATCTGCAAAACACAATGTCAGTACAGCTGTGGCTTTTCAGGTAGATTTCTTAAAACAACAGGAAAAAGATATTCCCTCAACAACTGTAGGACAAAAATGGGTTTATGGCAAGGATATAAATTCTTGAGTCCTTAGGACAAGTTGAACTAGGCCTGAGGAGGAACCATAATTGTGGCGTCACACTCTTATCACTTGCTTTTCACTCTTACTCTTGCTTTCATTCTTTCCCTAGTTCTAGCTCAGAGGTTACAAATTCTCTTTCACTTTTCCTTTTCAACATTCCCTGTCAACCACCTTTCTCCACATAACCTTGCACACAATCATTATGGCCTCCAGCCTTTATTGGCTTGACCTTTCAGTTCAGGCTCTGGCATGTCCTGTCCACTTTTTTCTATATTAGTTCACATTCCCAAGGAAGGAACTTGGTTGGCTGAGCTTATCTACCTAACAGAGCCCATAGATTGGCCAAAACATTAGTCAGTGTCCATTGTAGTATCACTAACAGATCATTCCTCCACAATCAGCAGTATCAATGGTGGTTGAGCAATAAGTGAGGCAATAACGGGTTAAATTGATAACATGGCTTGAAATTCAGACCACGGGTGAGAAAAAGCATGGAGGAGGAACTAAGTTGCTGTGCTCTGAAGTCAGACTGCATGATCTGAATCGCAGCTGTGCAGATGGTACTCAACCTTTCTGGAGCTGTGGAATGATCACACAGAGGACCTACTGCATCAGCTGGGTCTGAGAGATTAGTCTTTGTGTCACCTACTAATTATTTGACAAATATTATAAACACATAAGAGGAAGGATTATCCCTTCCACAGACAGATGTCAAAGGGAAGAGTGTGAACAGTTGAAGGCACAAAGAGAAACTGAGACAGAGAAAACAAGAACTGGTGGATTTTCTAACCAAATGACTTCAGTTTTCAGTAAATGGTACCATCTTGTTAAATTCCTAGTGATTTTAGTCCGATAGGATCATAATTCCACTAAGTGAACCTTCATGATAGGGACCTACATCAGAGCAAGGCTAAAGTGACATCTTTAAATATTTATATTTTCTGTAAAATACAGCAACACAGTAGTAATATAAACAAGCAGTAACGAGAGTCAGCATTTATGTAGGTTTGCCACATGCTGGAGAATGCCTTACATCTATATATATACATACATATATATATACATATATATATATATATATCCATTTAATACTTATTTCAAGCCAAGAATATCTGATTATCACCATTTTACAGAAAAAGAAACCAAGGCAGAGAGAATTTAAATAACTTGGCCAAAGTTGCAAAGCTGGCAAACAGCCAAGGTGGGGTTCACAGACTGAAATTCTGCAACTTACAGCACAATGCATTGTGATGAGATTTTCCTCAGGTAGCCCTCAGATCTTTTCACCTAAATATACTAAGCATGTGGACAAAATCATCTGAAGAATAAAAAAGTTCAGTGATTAACAATATTACAATAAATATGTAATTAAAAAAAAACTCAGGAAGGAACGTGTTTTCAAGAAACTAAATACAGAAAGAACTCTGAAAGTAAAAGAAATAGATATTAGAAATAATGATGTCTGAAATCTTAATGTGAGCTATTTCCTTTATCTCTTTTCTCCACTTGAAAAAAAAAGGCTTTGAGAAAGTTTGGCGAAATTAGACAAAGTGGAGTCTGAGTTGGAGTGATCTCACAGGAAGCCCAGCTACTCCCAGCTGCCTGGAGCTCTGACAGGAACTCGGACGCTCCCTCTTGGCCCAAATGACAGGACACATTCTGGGCTGGTTCATAGGCAAATTCTTACCTTTCCCCCTCACTGTTAACAGGATCAGATTGCATCTCTTTCAGTCTCCTCCACTCCCACCTCTGTGACTCTTTAAAAGAAGAAGTAGAGAAGATAAATCCACTCTCATCACCTGGAAGGGAAGACAAAACAGCCTCAACTCCGTTTTGAAAAAATCTTTCCAAGACCTTTCTTCAGAGATTTTACTCGTGAGTATTTGCAAACATACGGGCTGGTGCACGGGAAATAACTTTTACTCCTCTTTCTTTAGAGAAAAGCAGGCAAAGTCGAGTGGAGGAGGATCATTGTGTTATTTTCCTAAAATGAAAATCAGCCCTTCCCTGTGAACAAAGTAAACTCGCTTTGCGATGCAAAATTGTTTTCAGCATTTTGTACTTAACTTCTGAAATGCATGTGTATGCAGTACATGTTTATGCATTTAAGATCAAGAACATTTTTGTCAATAATTGGGGAGATGCAGCCTTTTTACAATTTTAACATTGTAGTAGAATTCTTTACTAATTGTTTCCTGTTAATTGAAATTTCTTGAAGTTTGGTTTACCTTAAACTTTTATTTAGTAACATACAAGGAGACTGTCAGCTTCTGTGTAAAGAAACTTCTTTGCTTTAGCTGAATGTTTTTGAAACGAAATATAAATAGGAGAACTATTTTAATCTTAGTATTTCATGCCAGCATTTACTAAATCTCTCTAAGCAAATATATTACAAGTCTCTAAAGACTAAAGCAAATATTGTAAGATACTTAAATAAGAATATTTGTGATCAAGTCTGTATATTCTTCAGTTACATAAATTAAAACAATAGATTACATACCCCTATGATACACTGTCATATTCTTGCTGGCTCTGAAATGATTAAACTTTGCTTCTCTAGTTAAGAAGAGTACATAATATAGCAATTGTCAACCACAAAACTATGAGACAATTATTTATTTATGGAAAAATCTCATTTTTGTGAAAGAACTATGAAAAAATGAGAGCTAAGACCAGTACCATGAGGGAGAAAAGAACAGATAAGCCACAGCCACACTGTGACTCAGAGCTCTGGAAATTAGTCACAAAATGACTTTGTATAATAGGAGATAACATAAACGTAGAGGCAGAACCCAAGCAGGAAGCACACAGCTAAGAAGATCGCATTTTCTGTGTAAAGGAATAACATTTGTATCAGAGGGTCAAAGTTAAAAAAAATTTGAGATATTTCAAAAGTTTTGAACCTAAGGTAATCTTTTATAAAACACTATAAGGAGTCCTTTAAATTCATCATTCTACTGCATGACTATTTCAGGGTGTATCTTCATATGTCAACCTCCCATTAAACTAATGGATAAAGTCCTCTGAAAACTTATTTGAGTAGAAAATAGTTCAATAAAATGTTGTGAAATTTTAACAGGGGTCAGCAGAATCTGAAAATATTAATGGAAATAGAAATAACTAACATAACAAAGTAAAACCTTAAAGCCAAAGTAAAATTTTAAAATACTTACAATTATCAATGCAACTAGTTTCTAATGAAACCAAATTTGTCTTATTCAGGTGTCCATAGAATCTTGTTGACATCTTTACTGATGTATATATATTTCTATTTGGTTTGTCTCTCCATTATGTATGCTGTTGGACAATTTTTTGTTTCATTTTGCTTTATTTTCCTTTAAGGTATATTCTGACATCTTTACACATGTGTGTTATTTCCAATGACTACTTCTAAACTCTTCTTGGAAATGTGGCTCTCATTCAAATAGATTAGGTCATCAACTTGCACTAGATGATCTGAATGTCCATGAATCTTTGCGTCATTTTGATTGTGCAACTATTTTGACTAGAATTTTATATTATAAACATTAGTGTTAGATTTTAAAATGATAATATGTGGAATGGAAAAACATTTTGTAATAAACTACTGTTTTCATAACTTGTTCCTTAAGAATTAATGTCCTGATTTTGGTTGTCTACATTATTCAAATGCAGAAGTCTATGAGACAGAATGACAAACTAGTAAATGTACCAGGACAGGCTCAAAGAGCTCAATTTATTTCCAGAACATCCAGCAATCTAATCAATTGGTAAATGTATTATAGCTTCTTTAGGAAAGGCTGATTCGTCAACTTCAGTGTCACAAGTTTTTTTTTTATTCATATTTTCTTTTTTTAAAATTTTATCTAGTCAATATAAATTTCCAAAGTACAGTTTATGGATTACAATGGCTTCCCTCCCATACCCTCCCACTCACAACCCTCCCATCTCCCTCTTCCTCTCCCATTCCATTCACATCAAGATTCATTTTCAATTATCTTTATAAACAGAGGATCAATTTAGTATATATTAAGTAAGGATTTCATCAGTTTGCACCCACACAGAACATAAAGTGTAAAATACTGTTTCAGTACTAGTTATAGTATTAATTCACACTGAACAACACATTAAGGACAGAGATCCTACATGAAGAGTAAGTACACAGTGACTCCTGTTGTTGACTTAACATTGACACTCTTGTTTATGGCGTCAGTAATCTCCCTAGGCTATAGTCATGAGTTGCTAAGATAAATTTCAACTGATATTTTTACCTGATAGCAGAAAAAATACAAAATGCACGTACATGTCCAAATAAATAAATAAATAAAAAAGGCAGAGACAAAAGGTGAAGAGAACTCAGAATGGAACTTTCTCCCAAAATCTCATCTATTAGGATAGATTACATAAGTTGATTGATAATAAAGATTAAAATAAGTTCATCTTCCTACCAAATTACTCAGTTACATAGATGTGATCTATTAATTTTACCACAATTTCATTCATCCATTACCAGGAAAGCGTTTCTCTAACCAACCACTTTTTTTCTGTTCATCATCTATAGCATTTAACTCATTTGGGAAATTCAACTTGGGGCATTGGCTCTTCAAAACACAAAATATATTTTTAAATGCAGAAGTATCACAGGTAGATTCTGCCATCTTTTATAGCAATTTAAAAACACCACATAATTCTTTCTAATGGTTGCCATGCACATTGGGAGAAATCTGATTTCAACAGATTGAATGCCTATGGAAGTCCTTGCTTCTGAATATCAAGTGTCACTGAAATAAGGAAAAGATGAACATTTTTCTAATGATTTCTTTTCATCCTAGCCATCTATCTTGTCTTTCTGGGATCAGCAGTGACTGCTTTCTTATTAGTGTGTATCAACTCCAGGGGTATGAGTTCTACTGTCCTACACTCCTTGTCTACACTTTTCCAGCTGCTACATAGCACCAGAGCCTGATTCAGCTACCTAATGACTGAGGGCGATTAATCATCTTTACCTTCTTTGAAAAATCAATAATTAACAGGGAACACTGGGTTCATATCAAAGCCAGTGTTCTCAGCTCTGTTCAGGCTTCCCTTTGGGATCCTATGTTCTCTCTTGCTTGTAAAACATTTCAAAAACAAACAATAGAGTATCATGAACAATAATAGAAGTCCCAGTGCTGCAACACTTATCCAAGTTATTCCATCTAGTAGACAACACATCTCTGGAGAGACAGATTGTTGCAAGAAATTCTTCAATTATACAGTGACTGAATAAATTTTATATGTTATCTAGTTGCAGCATAAGTTATTTCAACACCAGGAAAGTAAAAATAGCCATCAATAGGAAACTGATAAAAAAGCAAATAGTGTATTTATTACTAAGCATATTGTGCCACCATTTCTATCCAATCCCTAAATATTATGCTAATTAATCTGTAAGACTCATCTCACTCCTCACTCAAGAATTAAACACAGAGTAAAGCTCAGAAAATGGATGAGTCTCCAGAATAATAGCAATGCTTTTGGTAAATGATGAATACTTGCTTAATACAGAGTTTCTTTTTGGGATGGTAAAAATTTTTGGAAATAGATTATTGTGATAGATGCATAGCATTATGAATGTAACTATGGCCATGAAGTTGTACATTTTAAAATAACTAAAATGATAAACTTCATGGTATATCTATTTTAATTTAATTACATTAAAGCCACAGTACATATTTTAATGGTTTGAATGATATCTAATTTATTGAATTATGCTTTATGGCCCTGAATATACTCTAAACTGGTGAATGCCCTGCCTTGAAGAGTCTGTGGGTTATACTACTGTAAAAATATAATATTTTGTAAAGGTCAACTAGACCAAGCTCATCCAGATCATCTTAGTATCTTCATGAAGTGTTTCTGCATAGTTTTTCTATATAATAGTGGGGGTTGGTTATTAAAATCTGTGTTTGACTATTTCACTTTCCAATCTTGCAGTGTTTATAGTAACCCTTTTTCTGATATTTGATATGTTCAGGTTTTAGTCACCACCTTGCTATCCTTGTTATATTGGTTCTGATGTTTCATATTTTACCTTTCTCAGATTTTCGTTTGGACTGAGCATTACTGCAATATCATTGCATCTCCTGTAATGGTCTATTTGCTGGAATTCTGAGTTTATTTTAGTGGTTGCTTTTGGGTTTAGAATATGCATCTGTGATTTAGCCTAGTCTACTTTCAAGTGGTATTTCTCTTATAGTTGATGAAGTTTGAAACAACATACTACAATTTTTTCTTCCTGGAGTGTGATGAATTTTGTTTTATATACATTTGTCTTTATTTTAAAATATTTATTCATTTATTTGGAAAGTTAGAGTTACAGAAAGAGTGGGAGAGACGAAGGGAAAGATATCTTCCATCCACCGGTTTACCCCTCAGATGGCTGCAACAGAGCGCATTGAGCAAGGCTAAAGCCAGGAGCCAAGAGTTTCAGCCAGGTCTCCCACATGAGGGGCAGGAATGGAAACATTTACGTCCTCTTCTGCTGCTTTTCCTGGGCCATTATCTGGGAGTTGAATTGGAAGTGGAGCAGCCAGGACATGAACTGGTGTTCATGTGGGATGCCAACATTACACATGGCAGCTTTACCCACTATACCAAAGCACTGACTCTTGTTCTTACATATATTATAGTCAATATAGTATGGTGTTAGTGTATTGGATATAAATAGTTGGAAATCCTTTTAAATAAAAATTTTATTTAGAATGCATTTAAATTTAAAGATATTTCTGAAGATAATTGAGAATAGCTCAAAAATTTCAAAAAAATTAAAAGATATTTACTTGTTTTGGTACAAAAATTTGAAGTCCATGCATAGATTGTTTTCATAATGTACATTTTTCATGATCTTTTAAAAGCATCTCATAGAAAGTTCCCATAGATCTCAGAGCCTGATAACCATTTTATTAATGTCACATATTACTAATGTGGTACATTTATTATAGTAGATGAACTAATTATCTTTTTAACAGAAATAACTTTTTAAAAAGTCTTTTCTATTCATCATGTAGTTTGCCATCTGGCATCTTCATTTTTTATAGAGATTCACATTTCCATCTGGTATCATTTTCATCTTCATGGTATTTTCTCTTTTCTCCAGGAGCCTATTTGCATGTCCACTGATTAGGATGCTGAAAGTTACTCCACAGCTGACAAATGCCCCTTTTGTGGTTTTCTGTACCTTGTTTTCCATTTTTCTATGTTTAAATTTGCATAGTTTCCGCCATTATGTCTTCAAGTTTAGTCATCTTGTCTTCTGCAATCCCTTAATCTATTTTTAATCCCATATAATATGTTTTTAATTCCAATATTGATATTGTGATTGCTAGAAACTTAGTCTTGTCATACTTGATATTGTGGATTTTACTTTCCTAGAACCTGGATGTATGATATTTCTATAAATATTATCAAGCTGTATTCTGAAATATAGTTAAATTGTTTGGAAACCATTTGATATTTTGTTGTTTTCCTGTTACACTTTATTAGGCAGGATCAAAATAATGTTTATTCTATGGTTAAATTGTCCCCACTACTGAGGCAAGCAATTTTCTGAATGCCCTATTGAAACTGTATGAATTGAGAGTTTTAAATTGGGGACAGGAAATATTCCTAGTTTTATGTGTACTCCAAATGTTCCCCCTAAACCCTTTTAGGTGGTAGCACACCAAGAGGTGGGTACTTTTCTCTCAGTATTCACTGAAAAATTTGAGGTCTCCCTGAAGATTCCTGGATCTCATTTTCTGTATAGCTTTCTCACCTCTGAAACGCTTCTCTGCCTAGGCCAGCTCTCTCAGCCTCCCCAGGTTCCTTGCTTTTTCTCCTAAAGTCAGGGAGACCACAGTTCCTCCTCCCTGCCTGTTAGTGGAAATTCTCTTCTGTCAATATACTAGAGCAGACATGGGAGTGTAGGACTGAACTTTTGTTTCCCATCTTTGTGAAATCATTGTCCTATACTGACCAGTAATATTTGAATGAATAAATACAGTCCCTGTCAACTCATTGTGGCTGCAAGTGAAAAGACTATTTTTTAAAATTACATTTTAATGCTATATTAAAATATAAAACATGAGCACAAATAAGAAGAGAAATTCTAGGGCCCTGGAATATACAATTTATAGGTTCCCCTAGATAAGATAAGCCAGGAACTATATTAGATGAGTATATCCAGGTACATGTTTATACAATGGGGCAGTTAAACTTATTGTTTGTACAAACTAATTATTTCATCTCAGATAAGCAGTTTAATTGTTCATTATGGTATATCTGATAACAATATTTGTTTCAAAAACTAATATCTTGTTCTCAAAGAGTTTGTGTGTGTGTGTGCAAATTGTTGAAATCTTTACCTAGTATAGGATTGGTTTTCTGTGTATAAAGTTAATTGAAAATGAATCTTAATGGAGAATGGGACTGGGAACGGAAGAGGGAGGAGGTGGAAAGGTGGAAGTGTAGGTGGGTAGGTGAGTATGGTGGGAAGAAATACTATTTTCCTAGAGTTATACTTATGAAACTTTTATTCAATAAATAAAAGATTTCTTTGGGAAAAAAATTAGTGAAGAGTCAAATAAATGAAAATATATCCTGTGTTAAAAAAAAAAAAAACTAGTATCTCAGTAAATTATATCTTGGATGACAAATGAGCTCCACATGATTAAAAATAATCAAGTAGTCACCTGTTCAGTAGTCATTTCCAAAACAGTGAGTATTCAGTCTCAGTCATCAGGCACCTAGAGATTTATTAGGAACAACAGATTGCTTTCCCTGATAGTTTCCTATCACCATTGTTCATAATTTTCTTTTTTTTTTTTTTATAACGCTTTTATTTAAAGAATATAAATTTCCAAAATACAGCTTATAGATTACAATGGCTTTACACTTTTTCTTCTTGGCTGTTTCCTTACATAGAAACCTAGGAAAGTAAATACATAATAAAACCTGTTTTGTGAAAGGTGGCGGCTGGTCATTTTTTTTAACAAATTGAGACCAACAGATCATTTCAAATGACAAATATTTTACACATAATTTATTTTAGCATTGGAATTTAATTTTACAATTATATGCAATGTGCATATTATTCACATTTCTCTATATTGCACTTGAGTTTTATGGTCTTAATCTCATTTGGCAAAAACCAGTCAGTCAATGAGAAAAGAAAACAAGGATATAACAAAGGAAGGCTTCCACATGCTGGTGCTAATATGGATTATCCAAAGTTTTGAGATTAACAATCCATCCTAGAAAGATCCAGGCCTTCCTTTCAGTACCCATAATTTTATTGGAGTTCCAGACTTCCCAGAATTAATGTCTTTTTGGTGTATTTTCCCCTTAAGGAATTATTGAAGACTATGCCAACTGAGGAAAGATGTTTAATCAGGAGGAATTTAGATTAGCTTCAATTCACATAGCAAAAGAAATCTTTTTTCCCCCATATATAGTGAGCTCTGAAACTCTTTTCAAGCTTTTTTAAGTTGGCAATCATCAGGAGAAGCCCTTAAAAGAGGAAAAAAAGTTCCTGAGGCACTAATGTTTGTCATAGCCCTGCTGGGTCCCAACCATTTCATAGGTTTGCATAGAAAGCAATTTGAGGCACATTAGAGTGAGAATAAGAGGGTTTATTTAAACAAGGTGAAGACGGCTATCCAGAAATGCATATTCTGAAACCCAGAATAGGTGCTTTAAAGTGGCATCAAAGTAGTTTGAATACATACACCAGCAGCAGGGTGGGTGTAGGGAGTGTGCAGTAAAGGATGCCACAAATTGGTTGTTAATGGTACATTTGTTAAATAAGAATACCACATGTGTTTTACTGAGTATGGCTTACTTCATGATGTGAATTCTGGGAGAAATAGCAATAGGCAGGAACATGGGTTTTCCTTGAATTATTAAAGGAAAAATATGCTTTCCTTGCATTATTTTCATCCCAATATCGTCAGCTAGTCAACAAAGAGGAACAATATTTACAGCCTTTCTTGACCAAGGCCCCATATCTCATTTTCCCCTGGGCTACTGACTTTTCCTGAGTCTCAGTCTTATCTGGTTCTAAATTCCTTTCTCAGATATTATCACTTCCTTCTTCAGAAACCAGAGAGCAATAAGTAGCTGCTGTAGGCACTGTAAGCCTCATAGGTAAAAGGGTAAAAGTTATGAGTGGCTGCTTGTCTGTGGATGGTCCTCAAGAATGTATGTGAGAAACAGATCTGTACTTATGGATTAGCAATTCAGATCTTCAGATCTCCCCAGAAACTTGCATAGCAGCATAAAAGATGTATCTGGGGTATGCTTAAGTATCAAAGGGAAAAAGTACAATAATTGTGTCACAAGGAGTATCAAGCAATTTTCTTCTTGAAGAAAACAAGACAAATATTCCAAAGGCAGACCAATTGAATGGGATGGCAGTGGAGGATAAGATATTCTATGAGAAGAAACCATCATTTTGTAAACCAATATACTTTTCAGTTCTATCAAGAAATTTAAATAAAAAGATTTAAATTTTAACATATTAATATATCAGCAGTAACTAAACAGTTTTTTGTACATTAGATCTTTTGTAGGACAAAAAAGTCTACAATGTGATAAATTTAAAACATTTGTAAGTCAATCTAACTATTAAGATGTGTAGTAGCTTATAAAAAAATCAAATCTCTGGTCTACATTCCCACAACCAATAATGAAAGGACATGAATGTTGAACAAGAAAACATTATCTGATCTCTGATTACGTGGTTATGTGTCAGAGAGAATTTGGTTGGGGGAAAAAAAAAAGAATGACAACGTAGACTAACTGGTCTGTATAAAAGTGCAGAATGGTGAACACTCAGTGGGAGGAGAAAAGGGGAAAAGAGAACTGCTTTTGGGTGCTGTGGATAAAAAGAAGTGGCACTGATTACGGGATCCCGGGTTCTCATTCTTTCGTGGTTTGACGTCTCACTGCTTCTTGGAAGAGGCTCACAACCCACTTATTAATGGCTCCAGGAGGAATAGGACTCAAGGGCCTCATGTTCCCTGCTGCTTCACAGCAGTGATTCAGAGAAACTGAACCCCAGGTGTCATCCGAACAGATGGACGGAGTCACCAACAGCTGTGGTTCCAGCCTTGAACCGAGTCTGATCCCAGGGACTTGTTTTCCTTTCCTTCACTTGCACTAATAGGAGCTCAGGTCTACACAGTTAAAAGCATTTGATGTCTTTATTCTTGAAGGAAACTCCTCTGTTTTATGAAACCATACATCACAGAAAAAAAAAAAAAAAACAGTTTTTTTTTTTTTTTTCAAGCAGTGAAATTGTCCCAATGTGAAATACAGATAAGCCTTGGGTTTGACTCATTAGCTGACATTAGGAAATGTCATGTTAAGTAATTCTCCAGAAAATTATAACTTCCTGTAACAGGAGCCAATTTGAAAAGAAGTTTCCCACTAGATTAGCAAATGCTTTAGTAAACAAGATTATAGGCAGCATAGTGCAATCAAAGAGGGAGAGGGAGTTTATATCTTAAATTTTTAAATCACTATTTTTATACTAATCTTCTTAAGTACAAAATATTTTGCTTCATGTCTTCCATATTTCCTTTCAACTTTCATCTATGTTTTCTTTTAATTTTTTAAAAAATATTTATGTATTTATTTTAAAGTCAGAGTTCCACGGAGAGTGGGATCTTCCATCCGCTGATTCATCCCCAGATGGCCGCACAGGGCCAGGCTGAAGCCAGGGGCAAGAAGCTTCTTCCAGACCTCCCACATGGGTGGCTGGGGACCAGACACTTTTTTTGGGCCTTACTTAGGCCATTGACAGGGAGCTGGATGGGAAATGGAGCAGCCAAGACAGGAACCAGCACCCATAAGGGATGCCAGCATCGCAGATAGAGGCTTATTTGCTACGCCACAATGCCTGCCCCACATCTATGTATTTTGAAAATACAATGTGAGATTTCATTATTTTATAGTAAGGAAATTTATTAGGCATTGTTTTAATTTCAAAAGAGATTTAAGGATAGGAAAGATTCTGGCCTGTGCTTTGGAATACTAATTTTAATAGTCTTATCTTTCAATCACCCTTCAATCTAAAAATGTTTTAAAATAATTAATAGCTTATTTGTAGAAGAAAAACTACATCTAGCTATAACTCAGTTTACATTTGGCTGTGGGTAGAGGGAGGAAAGCAGCATAAGTAGCTTAACTAATGAGATCACATGGGGCCGGCAGTGTGGTATAGCTGGTACAGCTGCCACCTGCAACATTGCCATTCCATGTAGGTGCCTGTTCAAGTCCTGGCTGCTCTACTACCGATCCAGCTCCCTGCTAATGCACCTAGGAAAGTAGCAGAAGATGGCCCAAGTGCTTGGGCTCCTGCACCCATGTGGGACATCTAGAGGAAGCTCCTGGCTCCTGGCTCCTGGCTTGAGTCTATCCCAGCCCTAGCAGTTGCAGCCATTTGGAGAGTGAACCAATGGATGAATATCTCTCTGTATCTCTTTGTCTCCCTCTCTCTGTTACTCTGCCTTTCAAATAAATAAAATTAAATTAAAATAATTAAGTTACTTATTAGATCACATCATATAAGTGCAAAGTAGGATGCCTCAAGACTGGTAATTGGAGGCTCTGGGTTCCTTCAATTTTCTTGTTGCCATCATTTACAGTACATTCATTTTACTTCAAGGTAGTCCTCAGGGTTACCAGATGGCTGCTACAGCCCCAGGCATCACATGCAGATGACACAAGTAAAAGGGATTCTCGTGATTCTTCCTTGTTACTGTGTTTAGAGCAAAGATCATTTTCAAAATAAAAGTGTCTCAACCTTGGAAGATAACACACTTCCCTTCTTGTCTTGCTGGGCAAGGTTTATCATGCAGAAATATCTGAAACAACTATTGTAAGGGAAGTTGCATCATGCGGTTTCATGTAGACTAATAAAGATTTATTACTGAGATTTGGATTTATGAATGAGTTAAGGAGTCAGCAAACTATGCTCAACGTCAGAAAATGGTTGTTTCATAAACAAACAAGCAAGATGACCAAAACAACATTGTAAAAAGTTGAAGAAAATGACAAAATGCATCTGACCTAATGTACAAGTGTTTGCTATCTTCTCCATGAACACTTGTTTTGTGTAGATTTAAAATGCACATATATTTTTGTTTTCAGTTTTTAAAGTCTACATTGCTCTGATTATTCCTCAAGTAATCTTCCAGACACCACTAGTACCAGTTTAACTTTATGTAACATAACATCTGAAATATGGATGTGTCATCATGCCAAATAATTGTTACAATGCTGGAGACCCACATTGGTTAAACATTTTTGTTATTTTATCTCTGAAAAGAAACATAAATGTATATCTAGATATTTTCACATTTTTTTAATTCTCAAATATTGTATTACTAATATATCTTTTTTTTAGATTTATTTATTTATTTGAAAGGCAGAGGCAGAGAGAGCTGTGTCTTCCACCCGCTGGCTCACTCCCCAAAGGGAGAGCCAAGAGCTTCCTCCATGTCTTCCATGCGGGCACAGGGGCCCAAGGACTTGGGTCATCTTCCAGTGCTTTCCCAGGCCATAGCTGAGAGCTGGATGGGAAGTGGAGCAGCCGGGGCTTCTCATATGGGATGACTGCCCATGTGCCCATATGGGATGCCAGCGCTGCAGGCGGTGGCTTTACCTGCTGCGCCACACAGCCCTGGCCCCTCTACATTTTTTTACATGGCTATTTTTAAAACTTTGGGGTGATCCCCTAGGAATAACAAAACAATTGGAAGAGGTACCCCCCTCACCCCCAGAAGTGAGGGTTTTTAAAGAGAGAGACAGGCTACCTGAAGAAAGGAAAGCACAAAAGGGCAGACTGCGGACTCTGGACAATTGGCTGCTGGGCCTTGGGAGGGGCACACATTGTTATCTTCAGTAGCCATCGCTGTGCTGAACCCCATGTCCTCCCATTTCATGGCTCCACTGGAAATTTCACAAATGTTTTCAAATACTCAACGTTCCTCACCTGAATTTATGACCTTTCTAAGACCTCTCTCCTAGGTTCCTCACCTCAGTGTTTAGGACAGTACATTGATCCCTTGGCCTAAGTCAGAAGCTGTACCTGTCTTTGATCCCTTTTTCCCTAACCTATCATCATTTAACCAAAATTCTCTTCAATGTACTGTTTAATTGACTCACAAATCAAGCCACTCTACAGAGGTAGGAATCACCTAGAACTTGTAGATTTATTACAGTTCTAGAAATCGTTTCAAAAGAGGAATAAGCTACAGAGATTTTTGAATGAAAATTATTTATAAGCAAATGCTTACAAAATACATGGAGAAAATAAAGGTGAATACAGGTATTCTGTTACTGGCAGTTTGAAACAAAGAAACTGAGCATTATGAGGTACTTGTAAAGCATAGCACATCTCCATTATTTGTGGTAGGGCACAAGTCAATCAGATGCAGTAAACCTCTCCCATACGGAATCCCTTGGTAGACTGTCGAGTATCTGAGAGGTCCTCCAGTCATGAATGGGGCCAGACACTAAAATGTAAAGCACTGAGATCATTGCCAAATAGCCACTCTTGTGAACACTCATTACTTGGCCTTCTGTGGGAGTCTGCACCACACTGCTCTCTAGAGACCAGCAGTTGACCTAAATCTGCACAGTGAACCTTGCTTTGATGGTAGATGCTGGTATGACTCCATTACTATCCATTCAACAGCACTTGAGGGAACAGATTTCAAGCACAGAACATGAGCCAGTTTTCTGAGAAGTGGGGGGTTGGAGGGGAAGAAAGCAATGATCAAATAATTACTAACTTCTCTAATACAATATTAAGATAACCTAAGCCCACTATACATTCATACAGTTTCAAATCATTTTAGTTTGTGTTGTTTTAAATTTCTCTAGTATCTTTATTTTTTTTTAATATTAATTTAAAAGGTAGAGTTACAGAGAAAGAGGATGGGACAGAGAAAGAGATAATCTCTCCACTAGTCACCCCCCAAATGGCCAGGATCCTGGAATTCCATCTGGGTCTCCCACTTGGGTAACAGGGGCCCAAGTGCTTGGGCCATCCTCCACTGGTTTTCCAGTGCATTAGCAGGGAGCCGGATTGGAAGCAGAGCAGCTGAGGATACACCACCACACTGATATGATCTGGGATGTCAGCATCAGCATTCCAAGTGGTGGCTTAATGTGCTTTGCCACACCTCCAGCTCTTTTTTTGTTTGTTTGTTTGTTTGTTTTACTTTCTGAAAACAAAAACCTGAACTTTTTAAAACCAGTCTTTTAATTTGTCCATTTGTTTTATAGACATTAATTGACGGCCTATTAGCTACCAGAGAGAACAGACATAATTCCTGAATTTAAAGAGCTGCCTTTATAGAGAAAAGAAATAATATGCAATGGAACAAGTGCAGTGATTTAAAACTGTGAAACTATTGGAGAGGATAGAATATAACCATGGGAATATGTTTTCCTTAGGTCCTCAAGAAAGACTTTCTACGAAAATATGATTTTTTTAGAGATTCATTTTTATTTATTTGAAAAACAGAGTTACAGAAAGAGATAGAGAAATAGAGAGAGAAAGAGAATCTCTCTTCCATGCACTGGTTCACTACCCAAATGGCCACAACAGCTGGAGGTGAGCCAATCCAAAGTCGGGAACCAGGAGCTTTTTCCCGGTCTCCCACATGGGTACAGAGGCCCAAAGACTTGGGCCATCCTCTGCTGCTTCCCCAGGCACATTAGCAAGGAGCTGGGTTGGAAATGAATCAGCAGGGAATTGAACCCGCGCCCATATGAGATGCCAGTGCTGCAGGCAGGTCATGACTTTATCTCACCGAGCCACAGCGCCAGCCCCCCAAACATCATTTTTTTAAAAAATAAGATTTATTTATTTGTTTGAAAGATATTGTGACACAGAGACAGTGACAGAGAGATCTTCCATCTACTAGTCCACTCCTCAAATGGCCGCAGTAGCCAGGGCTGGGCTGGGCTGAAACCAGGAGCCTGGAACTCCATGTGGGTTTCCTTTATGGATGACAGAGGATAAATACTTGAATCCTTCTCCACTGCTTTCCCAGGCACGTTAGCAGGGAACAGGATTGGAAGCAGAGCAGCCAGTTCTCAAACTTGTGCTCCGATATGGGATTCCCAGGCCTTGCAAGTGGTGGCTTAAGCTGCTGCCCCACAACCCTAGCTCATGGCATCATTTGAGAAGTGATTTGATGTAGATACTGTATTTCTATTGCATTCATATGGTAAAGTCAGGGCATGATTACAGATATGAGGGGGAAAGGAAGACCCGATGAGTAGGGTTTTATCACAGAACTTCTTCTCTGCCATAATTCAGAATGTCTACCTATTTCCTTAATAGTAATAATGGAGGCTCATTTTAAAGCTTGTGAAAATATTACATGCTCAGGTTTTAGGCCCTTAGAATACTTATCATTAAGATTACTTACACAAAATTATGAGAAAAAATCAATTTCAAAATAAAACATCTGAGTAATTTCAGTTAGGTTACATAACTAAATGGCTGAGGAAAAAAAAATCCTCCTCTAGTTCCAGATTATAAGAATTGACTTCCAGGGCAGTGCCTTCTGCTCGCTAACATGTAGCGTGCAATTACAATGGAGAAATGAGGTTAGAGCTGAGATTTGGCAATGAGGAGCTATTTTCCCTGCCAAGTCATTCCTTTCTTATGTTGAACTAAAACAGACATTTTTATTAGAAGATTCATGAAGAATACTTTTTTCCCCACGGCAGTTGCGCCTTCTTGAGAAACAAACAAGAAAAATAAATAAACAGAAGCATAACTTGGGCAAAGTGTACCTCCTATATTAGTGATTCTACATTCCCTGTAGAAACACGATAGGCCATGGCCAATTCTGTCTCAAGCTTAATTTATATGCAGCAAGGAACAGAGTAAGCAAGTCTTTAGCTGTGCGGAAGGGGAGAATTGGCATACACATTAAAGAGGAGATTCTCTGCTGATAAATTTGCTTCAGCCTTCTGATAAAGGGCAGTGACCCTCATTTCGGAAACAAATTACTAATTTTAAAAGCCTTTCCTTGAAAGATGAGGAAGACCTGCTCTGTATTGAACTGTGTCCCCTAAAAATTCCTATGTCAAAACTCTAACCACCAAAGTGACTGTATCTGTAGATAACATTTTAAGAAGGTAATTAAGATTAAATGATATCATAAATGCTTAGCCCTAATACAAGGGAACTGGTGGCCTCACTACAAGAGGAGGGGAAGGAGGTGGGGAGGGAAAGGGGAGGGGAGGGAGAAGGAGGGGGAGGGAGAAGGAGGGGGAGGGAGAAGGAAGGGGAGGGAGAAGGAGGGAGAGGGAGAAGGAGGGGGAGGGAGAAGGAAGGGGAGGGAGAAGGAGGGAGAGGGAGAAGGAGGGGGAGGGAGAAGGAAGGGGAGGGAGAAGGAGGGGGAGGGAGAAGGAGGGAGAGGGAGAGGAAGGGGAGGGAGAAGGAGGGGGAGGGAGAAGGAGGGGGAGGGAGAAGTCCTCTTCTCTTTCTGAGTGTGTACCCAGGGAAGAAAGGCCAGGCAAGGCTACTGTGAGTAGGCAGGCACCATCTGCAAGGAACCAAACAGAGGCATACCTTGGCCTTGGATTTCCTAGCTTCTAGACTTGTTAGAAATGAATGCATATCAAACCACTCAGTCTGCAATGTTTTCATACAGCAGCCCTATTAGACTAAGCTCCTAGAAGTTTTATCCACAATGTCTCTTTTGTCTCTCCTGGTAATGATACATTTCAAGCCTTATTTGCTGGTTTAGAACTGATAGCTCGCGCTCTCTGTCTCCCCCCCCCCCTTTCTATATCTTTGCCTTTAAAATTAATTAATTAATTAACTTTAAAAAATGGGGCCAGCACTGTGGTGTGGCGGGTAAAGCTGCTGCTTACAGCCCCAGCATCCCATATGGGCGCCAGTTTGAGCGCCAGCTGCTCCACTTCAAATCCATTCCTTGCTAATGAGCCGGGGAAAGCCCCAGTGCTTAGGCCCCAGGCACACATGTGGGAGACCTACTGGAAGCCTGGTGGAAGCTTGTGGTTCCTGACTTCAGATCGCCCCAACTCCGGCCATTGCAGCCATTTGGGGAGTGAATCAGTGGCTGGAAGACCTCTCTCTCCCTCTCTCTCTCTCTCTTTCGGTAACTTTGCCTTTCAAATAAACAAAACAATCTCCAAAAAGAAAAAGAAATAAATGATAGCAAAAGAAGCCACCTTGAACTGCATCTGATTTAGCATTCTTGCCAGAGCCGAACATGGACTAGCTCATTGAAGATTTTCTGTCTCAAGCATTGAGGAGTTTTTTGTTTTTCATTTTTTATCAGCTCATCTATCAATGTAAACTTCATTTATGATATTTTATGTTCAGAATTACAAAAAACTGACCCTATTAACATGGCTCCAAATATGATTCCATTGTAAGATGGTGGCTACCTTTTTTTTTTTTTTAATCAGACTTTCTCTAATTAGCTTAGCTAAAGATTCTGGGGACCTTTCAAGCTTTTCTGATGTGTCCTCGTTGGTGTTTTTTTTCTTTTTCTTTTTCTTTTTTTTTTTTTTAACAGATAGAGTTAGTGAGAGAGAGAGAGACAGAGAGAAAAGTCTTCCTTCCATTGGTTCACCCCCCAAAAGGCTGCTACGGCCGGAGCTGTGCCAATCTGAAGCCAGGAGCGGGGTGCTTCCTCCTGGTCTCCCATGCGGGTGCAGGCGCCCAAGCACTTGGGCCATCCTCCACTGCCTTCCGGGGCCACAGCAGAGAGCTGAGCTGGAAGAGGAGCAACCGGGACTAGAACCTAGCGCCCATATGGGATGCCGGCACCACAGGCAGAGGATTAACCAAGTGAGCCACAGCGCCAGCTCCTACCTTTTTCAAATTCTCACTTATGTATCTCACTTATAAAACAAACCATACCAACGAATCTGCACACCAATATATAAACATAATGTTTCAATCAGTATTTAAATTTTATTTCACTAATATTATTTATAAAAATACAACAGTATAGAGCATTGATTAAAGGCATTTGCTTCAGAATCCTGTTTACCTACGGTATCATTTAAAAGCTTTTTTTGGGGGGGGCAATTTATTTTTACCACTTTGAGTATTGATTTATTCCTCTTTAAGATTAGGCTTAAAGTAACATTTCTAAAAGTGAGTGTGAAATATAGATGATGAAAACAAAAAATAAATAATGGTTCAGTAAAGGAAGCTTCCATTTGTACTATGATTGTTATAATTAAATTGGCAAATTGTAATTGAACCACCGAATGATAACAAAGTGACATGTAGGGAAGGATCTATAATAAGAAATCAACCTCAGATAGTTCAACGGGTGATTAAAATATAATTGCCTCATTTTAACACTTTCCTTTAGCCAAGATTTTAAGTGTGTGTATGTGGTTTCTATTCCCTCTAAAGTTTGGGGGAAAAAAGAAAGCATACTTTGCAGATTGTCAAGTCCATCTTAAAGCTATTTCATTGCTGAGGCTTGTTGGATCTCTTCATTTACGCTTTGACTCATTAGTCTGTGAACTCTTCCAGGGTTGAGAGGTAAATCTCCAGGTTTTCTAAGGTTTATAACCCATGCCTTTCTCAAATGCAGTTAGTTCAGGTCTGGACTGAAACCCAGTTTCTACACTCAAGTAGAGAGTGATGTAGGAGTATTCGCACAGCAACAGAGGCAATCACTAATGAAGTACAGTGTTTTTAAACTAGAAACAGGAAACGCTTAGGCAACTCAATCAAAAATAATAAAAATAATCACAGTAAAAACTTACACTGGTTAAGGAATTCTAATTGTTAGCAAATCAGAGAAAAAATTGTTATCTTGCAGCTCCTTTATTGACATTGCATTACCATTCTCTTCAAGTCACAATTAAAGAAATATTTCAAGAGAAATTGAGGGGGAGCATTTGATCCACTGGTTAAGATATTCACATCTGATTTCAGAGTAAATGTGTTTGAATGTGGGCTCCACTCCTGTTTCCAGATTCCTGCTAAGGCACACCGTGGGAAGCAGCAGATGATGGCTCAGCTACTTAGATCCCTGTACCAGCCACAGGGGAGACCTGGGCTGGGTTCCTGTCTCCTGGTTGTGGCCTGGAGCAGTCTAGTCTTTTGCAACTATTTGGGGATTGCCTATGAGTGCAAGCTTTGCCTGCTTGTCTGTCTCTCTGCCTCTCAAATAAATAAATAAATAAATACAAGTAAATAAAACATTTCAAGAGAAATAAATATGGAGAGACATCAGTAATTAATATAACTTTAAGTTATATTTCCTTAGTTTGAGTTTGCTCTAATATATGGATGTTGCTTTTGTTAAGCTTGCTTTGAGATAAAGTAGCCTGGGATTTGGTTTTCCTTCTGTTACTGACTTACCATCTAAGTCCCTGATGTTGGGAAATGAATCATGTTTTCTAACATAAATGCAATATGAATGCTGAGTTGGTTGCTCAGTATTATTGTCAAGATCTCGTAAGAGATAAGAAACCACTCTATGAAATAGTAAATCATCACATCACCACAAAAACATCTTATATCTTTGCACTTCTAACATCATTTCTTACGTTCAATGTGGAACAAATGCCCTGCAGCTAGGAAGTCATGATATTTCAGCTTTTGATTTTCAATTGTAGATAAATAATCTTGATGCCAAAATAATGCTTATGATGATGACTCAATATCTCAAGAATGTGGGATGCTGTGGTGGAGGGAGTTAGTAAAGAGATAAATAAGGCTCTGTGTTGACTTGTTAGAATCTGGTATGCGGTAACTATGCAGTTATCCAGCCTGTAAGAGCTCCTCTGGGAAACTGCTCAAATATTTGCATCCCCACAATGTATTTATTAAGAAAATATTCTTTTCCTGAGAAAAATCTCTCAGACCTCTCGGTGAGATTATGCAAATTCTCCATTGTAGGGCAAGAGTTGGAAATCTAGCAAGAAATATTTTTAGCAAAACCCACTTTTAAGTCCTACTCATTGTGAATATTTTTAAATTTTCAGTGGAGAACAGTACTTACAAAAAGAGAGCTTCAAACCCTGAAAAGAAATGACAACTACTGCATTCTGTGAGAGTGTCTCCTTCCTCGATCATAATCATATTCTGATGTTTGCTTTCTTTCTTGATTCATTTTTCCTCTATATTAGTTTCCTCACTCAAAATGAAAACCAGAAGAAAAAGAAATACATGGGTTAAAAATAAATAGACTGCTAGATTTTAGTGGGCAGCAGGGTACACCCCCTGGGGATCAGCCACACAGAGTGCATAGAGGCAATAAACACCAGGGCTGTAACAATATTAGCTACTGCTGGGCAGAAAATTGAATGATTTTGAAGGGTTTTTTTTTTTTTCCAAATTACTTCTTTTTCTTTCTTCTCCATTTGTCAGATTTTGTCTCTCATGTCTTTCATTGGTACACTATAATGAAATAGCCAAAAGGAAGTGTCCTGTTTTTTTAAACATGGCAAAGCATTCACAGTGCTTAACTATTAATCATAAAACTTTAATAAGGAAAACCTTCACTAATTTGTGATAAAGAAAATCTGAATTAGGAAATTTAAGTTATATGAGCACCAGACTTTTAAGACAGATATAAACATGGTATGGGATTTTTCTAGATTTATTTAAAGATGATAAAATAATATGTGTATTCCAAAACTCATGATAGAATAAGTCAGTGACTGCCCACTAGTTGTATCATGCCTCTCCCAAAATTTAATGTTATGATATCAACCTACCCTTAGTTTCTCCCATGCTACATGTGCTTTCTGGCTCTTTGGAGCATACCACAGATTCTTTTCCACATCAGTATCCACTGCGAATCCCTATTGATTTATTGTCTAATCACTAATGCCAAACTGCCAAAATATTTTAGCTCCAACGGATTTGACTCCTTAGAAGAACATTTTGTTTTCACTGGGATCTGTACTGCCTCACATTATACAGTGTACTCTAGTCACTCTCAGTCCCCACACCTGACCAAATTAGAACAAAAATGTCTCTCTGCTTGGCACTAAACTCTTTTCAATTCAGTGCTATTTTTCTATTATATTTTTAGACTATAAAGCAGTGTGAGATGATGTTCTCCACACTGAATGAGCTATATGAGCTTTGGTTTTTACAAAATCAACATGATGTCAAGTATCTGTACTATATGCAAAATAATGTCAAGCATTACTTATGAAATTTATAGTAACATTTTTTTTTTACCTAGTCACCATTCTAATACCTTTTTACAATGCTCACACAACACTATGGGACAGGTTCTAGTAAAATATCCATTTCATAGATGAGGAAATGGAGACAGAGTAAACATACTGTCAAACTCACATAATGAGTACGTTACAGAACTGATATCTAAAGCATTACTGTAATAGTTTGCATAAATTGCTTGGGGCTGTCATAACAAAGTAGCACAGATGGTTTGGCTTAAACAACAGAAAAGTATTAAGTTCTAGAAGCTAGAAGCTTGAAATCAAGTGTTCAATAGGGTTGACTCCTTTTGAGATCTTGTTATAGAGGGGTAGTCTTTCCTCTTCTCTTTTAAAAGTATCCCAGTCATAAAATCCAAGCCTAAAGAACTCATTTATCATAAGGTAATCTCTGTAAAGGCATTACCTCCAAATACTGTCAAATTTAGAGTTACTGGAATTAGGACTTCAATATATGGGTGGGGGGGTACAATTCAGCCTTTACTCCAAACCTCTCTTCTTAACCACCACTAAGCAAACATGAGATAGAGAAACATGAGAAACATGGGAAAGCAAACATGTGAAGGACAGTGGGAAGCAAAAGTGTAAGAGAGCAGAAGGAAGACAGAGAGGGAGTGGGAGAAAGAGAAAAGGAGGGAGAGGAGTAGGAGAGGGGCAGAGACAGAAGGAAAAGGAAGAAAGGAAGAAGGGAGAAAAAAAGACTCGGGCTCATGGCATGGGGCACTACTTACACTGGCTTATTGGTTCTTGATTTCCATATGAGAATGGCCCTCTCCACTATAGTTATTCAATAGCCAAGCAAAGCAATCATCCTGTGGCCAATTGGAGGAAGATGGTTTCCAAACACTGGAGTTAGAGGAAAGGTTTATTGTCGAGTGGGAGAAGCCTGGCAAGCCAGAGGGAGAGGGCCAGAGAGTAAGAGAGCATAAGAGTGAGAGATCAAGAGAGGGACCACATGTTCAGGAACAGGTCCTGTGAAGCCTTTGCTGGGGGGTGGGCCAGGAAGTAGGAGAGCAAATCCAATTAGGGTTGGGGTGGAGCTGCCAATGGTGGTTGGACCATGGGGCCTAGGACTGAAGCCTACAGTGCAACGTAGAGATAGGGTGGCAGAGTCTAAGATGGTGGATGAGGCATAGATGGCGCCATAGATAAGACTACACCATTTTACTAACATTTTCTAGTTAGTGCTAGAGAAAAATTGATTTCTTGGGAAGGCAGTTTTGTATGGTCAGATGACCATAAGTTCTGGAGCCACAAATATGAAAGCAAATACTATTCTGTCTCATTCTATTTGAGGGAATTATAGTCCCTTTCTGAGCCTCTGTTTTTTTAAGATGTGCGTCATACTTCTTATAGGATAGGATTGTTAAGGGGATTATGGTTGGCATGAAATCTATAAAAGTCATAAAAGACCTTATTTCAAAAAAAGTTCTTCCCTTTTTCTTTTCTTTTTGTTCCTCAATCATTATTTATTTTATTTATTATTTGGAAGCCAGAGAGATATAGAAGGAGAAGAAGAGAAAGACAGACACATAGAGATCTGCTGGTTCACTCACCAAATACCTGCAAAAGCCAGGGCTGACCGTACTGAAGGCAGTGCCCAGGACTCTGTCCAGTTCTCTCATGTGGGTGGCAGGAACCCAAGCATTTGAGCCATCGCTCTCTGCCTCCTATGGTGCACATTAGAAGGAAGCTGGAATTGGAAGTGGATCAGGGAGTGGAACTCAGGCACTCTGATATGTGAGATGTGTGTGTCCCAAGCAGTATTTTAATCACTGAGTAAAATGTTCACAACATCTCTTCTTAGTTTCAATACAAACTATTTTTCCTTCTTTCTCATATTCTCTTGCTAAGAATACTAATATCACAAATGCATAATGAAACCACAAATAACACGTCTTTTAGCCTAATTACCTCTTTTCCAAGCATACTTTTCTTTTCTCATCTCTCCCACACACTTACATAGCTCATCTGTTCAGATTTCAGCAATCATCTTGTTTTCCTCATTTTTCTTGAAAAATGACTGTCATGTAAGCAGAACTTTGTAAATATTAAATACATTCTAATTGTGTTCCATTTGCTTTTAAAATTGTACATAAACTTCTTAATTTAAATATTTATGCCTTCAGAAAAGTGAAATAAGCAATGGAAAAGACACAATTTGAAAAAACATTGAAGTTATCATTGCAATACTTTTTTCTGAGATTTCTTTATGTTTTGGTGGAATTGATTAAAATTAAAAAAGCTATGCATATCAAAACAGAAAACATTTTAGTGAAGGTGAAGGCAAACAAGGTAAGCACTTAAATGCTTGTAAGTCTATTCAAAAAATAAAGAGTAGGAGTGTGAAATAATGCAACCACTTTGGAAGATAGTCTGGCAATAAAAAGTCAGAGCTGCCATATGAGCCCACAGTTCCATTCCTAGGTATATACCCAAAAGAAATGCAACCATATGTGTACACAAAAATTTGTGCACAATGTTCCTGGCAGTATCATTCATAATGTCCAAAAAGTGGAAATACTACAAATGTCTATTGTCTGAAGAATGGATGAGTATATTGTGGTATATCTGTACAATAAAATATTTTCAGCAATTAAAAAAATGAACTATCTATATATGTTATAACATGGGTAAACCTGGAAAACATTATGATAATAGAAAGAAGCCAGACACAAAAGGTTACACATCGCATTAGTCTATTTATCTATTTTTTTTTTTATTTTTGACAGGCAGAGTGGACAGTGAGAGAGAGAGAGAGAGACAGAGAAAAAGGTCTTCCTTTTGCAGTTGGTTCACCCTCCAATGGCCACCACGGCCGGCACGCTGATCTGATGGCAGGAGCCAGGTGCTTATCCTGGTCTCCCATGCGGGTGCAGGGCCCAAGGATTTGGGCCATTCTCCACTGCACTCCTGGGCCATAGTAGAGGGCTGACCTGGAAGAGGGGCAACCGGGACAGAATCCGGTGCCCCGACTGGGATTAGAATCCGGTGTGCCGGTGCCGCAAGGTGGAGGATTAGCCTATTGAGCCGCGGCGCCAGCCGGCATTAGTCTATTTATATGAAATCCCAGAAAAGGCAATGCAATCAATGCAATCATGCTTTCCTACACATGTGGGATTGGGAATTTGAGGTGGAAGGACTAATGGATAAAGGATGGGGGAGTTTCCTTCTAGGGTAATGAAGTTGTTCTAAAACTGTTTTGATAGTTATATAAATCTATCAATACAATAATATCTATTGAATTATTAAAATATCAAATGTATCAAAATTAAAAGTTTGTGTTTACCAATAGATATTTGCATTGAAATGAAAAATAAATTAATATAAAATATTTACAATACTCAGGTGACAGTTCTTCAAAAAGTTGCAGGGTACTTGGTTGACGTACCGGGCAGACACCCTTTCTCTTAGTGAAATGGTGATGATGACACAGTTCCCGTCTTCTGTGTCTAACTGCCTTTATGCAGGCCCTTTTTGAAAAGACACAAGCATACAGTCTGTACAGAAACGATTTCAAGCCTAACTTAACTTTGTTTTCCCAGTTATATGAATAACATCATTAATTCTGGATATCCTTGAATTCTCCGTTCTTCATATTATTTTTATACTCAATCACTCAAATTTATCAATGCTTAACTCCAAACCTCTCACATCTGTCCTATTCTTTATGGTTTCACTGACAGCTCTGTGTTGGTACACAACCTCTGCAGGGTTCTAGCTGATAATTTCACTTACAGGTTTGTCTTCCCAATAGCCCTCTCGGTATTCTACTTTGTTTTATCAAGTCACAGATCACGTGCTTTTAAATATTTTTCTGGTTCAGAAAATCAGGGTCTATTGAGTATAAAGTTCCTAAGATTCCAGACTTTGCCTGTATTTTTAATTCCCTCTTAGTGTCTAGCATTAGATCACACAACTAGTCACTAATACATTTATACATGAGAAGACTTTTAAAAGTTCATGGAAAAGTAGGACTAAAAGATATGTCTGCTTTGTTGCAAAAAATTTTGAAATTCATGCCTAGTTTTTCATGATACACATTTTCCTTGAACTTTTTGAAGACTTCTAGTTATATGTCCTTGTTTAAACAGCTTCCAAAGCAAAACTATAATTATTTCATTAATATTTTTAAAATTTATATAAGGTGAACAAATTTTGTGTTTCATAGATACAGATTTAGGATCATAGTGATACTCTCCTCCCTATCCTCCCTCCTTCCCACAACTCCACCCTCCTTCCTCCTTCCTTCCTTATTTTTTCTTTTAATTTTTACAGTGACGTGTATTCAGTTTATTTCATAATCATAAGCTCAACCCTCCACTAAGTAAAGAATTCAACCAATAGTAAAAAGAAAAAAACACTGTCCCTCAACTGTAAGAGACAGGGGTTATAAATAATAGTCATACCTCAAAATGTCAATTTTGCTCTTGAAACCATTGTGCTTAGTGAAATAAGCCAATCCCCAAAAGACAAATATCATATATTTTCCCTGATCAATGGTAACTAATAGAGCACAAATTAGAATTTAAAGATTTACCAAGACTCTGAAGCTAATACACCAAAAAGGGATATCCAAACTAAAAGTCAATATGCCATTAATTACAATGGCACAGTATCTGTGCTGGATTTTTAAACAATATAATGGAAAAATACATTTAATTTTACTTTAATTTTCAAATACATATAAGTCAACTTCAATCTCTTAGCGTTTCCTTCTTCAGGTGATAAATAGAAATAAATGGCTAAAGTATTTTTTTACTGATCTGTCACAGTATATTTTGATGGATCATACATAGCAAATGGTGTTTTAGGAAAATGTTTGAAAGTAAACAAGTAGAAGAGTGTGTCTAAAAGAGGTCTAACTATTTTATAACCCTAATATTACAATTTAACCAGCTACTGATTGATCAGCAGGAAAGTTTATAAGAAAATTATAAAGTTTGGATTATTGAAAATTAACGAGGAATGCAGAATGAAAAACTTTGCCTTTAAAGTGATACTACAGAGGCAGTGTTGTGCAGTAGAGGGCCAACACTACCACTTGGAACATCTCATTCCATGTCTGAGTGCCTGGGATCAAGCTCCACCTCCGTTTCCAATACAGCTTTCCACTAATGCTTTTGGGAGCAGATACATTGTGCAGTACCCGAGTGCGTCCAACATGAGACCTGTCATCTTCCACAACAGGATTGGGTGGCACCAATGTGGATGTTTTATTCCGCTTGTAATATTCATAGTTTGTCTCCTGTTTTTCTACTTTTAAAAATTATATATTTGGATTTTTATTTCTTAAATCTCTTATGTTAATGGGTTCACCTATTTTTTAAATTTATCATAACACACAAAGTTCTGGATCAGTGATCAGCTGTATGGCCTGCTGTGGTAGTCAGATACCTGTTAACAGCCTCCTCTTATTCTCAAAGCAAATATTGCCCTTTCTGGGAGTATGCTTGTCTACTCCATCCCTAAAACCATATGATTCCCTTACAATTTGTAATGTTATTATATTTTCATATTCTGAACCCCTGACGGATTTAGGACCCACAAATCCATGTGAGTCACCACTTCCCAACTCACAGATACCGGATCAAAGGGTACCACTTTTTTTTTTTTTCAAATTAACATTATCAGTGCCATTTTCAAGTTGTTTGAACCCAGCCCATTATTTTGGTGGACGTGTCCTTAGCGTTTAAAATGCAGGACAGGTCAGTGACCATGCTTCCTGCCCGGAAAGGTGGGCAGCCCTGACAGAAAATAAACTTGCTTGAGGGGTGTGACAGCAATGCAAGACCTTGGGTGAGGGTCAGCTCTGGGGCTCTAGTTGTTTCCTACATTCAACACAAACCTGCCCTTCTGCTCCCTAGATTGGCCCCTTTTCTAGATCAAATGAGCTGATGGCCTTTGGATGTGAATTTATCTGATTCTTGCAACCAAGGAAAGTGTAAACCAGCAAGTGTGGGCAAGACTCCAGACTGCCATATTTTAAAGAAGGTAACTTGGTAGCTTACAGTCCTAATTCTAAGTTCTTCCATGGCTAATGCATCTCAGCCTGCCCCTAATCCATGAGACAAAAAATCATGCTGTATTTTACACTCAAAGTATAGCAGATTTGTATACTTGAAATAATCAAGTGGATATAGAAGAGATCTTTTTAAAATATGTGTTCAAATTATGCTAAAGACTAGATGATTAGTTGAAAGATTTTTCAGAATCGCGTACATATATGTGTGTGTGTGTGTGTGTTTGTGGGTGTGTGTGTGTGCATACATATATAGTTGTAGATTCAAATAGTTGATGGTATGCTTTATACACAGTATGATATAACACTGCTACTGAAGGAAAATAAAATACATGTTAACACTTCTGAAGGGTTGCTAGAAAATAGATTATGCATTCACTATTGATTTTAATGGAGCTTAAAGCAAAATGGCATTTATTATTTCATTATTCTTGAGTATTGTAAGGCTACCCATTCTATAGGGGTACATATTGCAATAATGTAATGGTTTCTGATTGTCCATGACTACAGGCAAAACCTAGGCATTCTCTCAATTGTTTTTGATGGAATATTTTCACCTGCATCTGTGAATGCTTCCTGATAATGATCTCTCTTTCCTTCCTGCCGCTCATGTCACTTAGTGGTTGAAACATCCTGAGTTGCCTTCCTTTCCTCTTTGCATCCTGAACAAACATTAAGTGCTTCCTTCCACCTTTGGATCCAAACTGGTTTTTCAGAGTTGCTCATGCTTTTCCTTTTTTTTTTTTTTTTTTTTTTGCTTTAAATCATTTTGAAACAGGAAATCTCATGCTCCTGCTGAAATATTTACCTTAGAGCATAAAGATGTTGGCTTATCATGCAAAGTTATTTTATTGTGAAACCTCTTTGAAACAGATCGCTCAGTAAGTTGGGGCTGTATAAACGGCCTGACTGGATGTCATATTTCATCCGCAGGTCTGTTTTTCTGCTGAACGTAGAAATCTGACCAGGAAATTATTTATAGATTAAATATATCTTTAAGGAAACAAGGATGAAAATGCTGCATCATGTTTCTTTTTTAAAAGAAGAAATAGAGCCAAAAGAAACAGAAATAAGTAATTACAAGTTGCATTAAAGGCATTGTAGAAAAATGCAAAAAAATCAGTTCTGACTGAGAAAGAGTAGCTATGAGTGAGACATGGGAAGTAGAATTGTGCATGAAATGTATCTGCTGCACGCTTGGCAGCGGTGATTAGCGTTTACCCAGGTCTCTCAATTGTTGTCCTTTATATGTGCATTTTCTTTTTAAAATTCTTATTAATATAGAGAATAGATTTCATGTATTTCATACATTTCATTCTAAGAAGATAATCATACTTCCCTTCCTCTCTTAATAATCTGCTTCCTTCTTTTTTTTCTTTAATTTTTGCAAAAATGTAATTTCAATCCACTCTATAATCACAGGCTTAATGAAGCAAGTTGAAATATGGCATGTGTAATGGAATAGTATTAAATATATGTAGTAAGAGTGTGTTTACCTACAGTTTTGTATACCACATATGTGTTTAAAATGGCTCATGAAACAGAGATAGATGTAAATAAATACAAATCAAATGTCATATATATTTGCATTTGGAAGGAAGCATAGGATTTTTACGAGTCTAAGATGAGTCCACATTAACATCTTTTTGGGGTCTGTGTTTCAGAGTTGATTTACACAATGAAGAAAGAACACATTTTTTGGACGTCTGTATGCCTCCTGCTTGGTCTTGTCTCTGCCCCTGTTAACTCAGCAGCTGAGGAAGATGAAGACGTTACAAACATTACAGGTAAAATGTTAGAAGCAGTTATGTTTTGGAGCTAGTCAAAATTCTTAGTTTTAGTCCAAAAAATTAATATATTTGTCCATTGTGTAGGAAAATGAATACTTAGGCAACTGACATTTATTTCTTACGATACTTCTTACATACAATTTGGTGGTGATGTTTTTTTAAGTCCCAAAACAAGTTACTTCCGCAGAAAGAATTATTTTTAAGTCAAAATATTTTATTATATGGTAAAGTGATTCTGGACTATTGTAAGGAGCTACGTGCTATAGAGAAAACTCTGAAACTTGATGCCAACATTTGCCCAGGAAAATATGAGCAGGACAGGGAAGCACTGGTACTTGAGGTTGCATCCACTCTCTCTCTCTTGCCCACGTTTCTGAAACAAAAGCTTCCCGTGGAGCCCAGTGCCAGAATCTAGTCCTGAGGCACATGAAAGCATCTAGTAAGAGAAGTTGGTTTCACTCTAAGTCCAAAATCATTAACAATATTAATCAAATTTTACTGTAGATTCATCATAATTCTACGCATAAGCCTCTCTTAAGAATAACATTTTGTGGCAAAGCAGTAAATTATTGATAAAAATCTCAACCTATTGGTTATAGAGAATATTAACAATGTATAGTTTCTTTAGCAGTTCATGATGTGCAAAAGGATTTCCATCAACACATTCTTATTTTATTTCATAGCTATGAAAAATTCCTATGTTCAATGTATTTCTGTTTAATAAAGGTTAAATAAATATATATTTTATGCCTGAAATTGTGGTTGGTCTTAGGGAAACATTGATGGTTGAGACTGGGTTTGTAAGAATCTCATAGCTTCGAAGGGGAGATTGGAAATAGAAAGGTTATTCAGTTTAATGTGGCGAATGCACTGATGGAAACACCTGTGCAGCTGTTGGTGCAAAGAGGAAGGTAATCCATCTAAGCCCATCATCTGTGAGCCTGGTGCAGGAAGGCCATGCTACAAAAATTTCCTGGAGTTGCAATGTTTGTTATTCAATAAAGTAAAAACCATAACGTGTCTCTTGGAAATACAAATATGGTTATTATGAGATGGGCTTTTGCCCTTTATTCAACTTTTTCCTCAAAGGAAATTGGGCTGAAGTTCTGTTTCTGTGGGTCATGGAAACAAGGGAGGGAGAGGAGGAGGACACAGCAAGGAGAAGGCAGGTGCTCTTGTCTTGGGAAGTAGAAAGAGAATGAGTCCAGGTGCTCCCAATATTCTACTGGCCAATCTCCCTTGGCTGGGCTGAGAAAATGCACACCAGGTTACCAGGAGACCTGTGATTGTCGATGATGGAGAAACCACAGTGAACTCATCAATGATAAGTCAGAATTTCCAAGCACTACCAGGTAGTTTATAAACCTAGAGGGATAAGAACTTTGATCTTAACGAGGACTTCAAGTCCTCTTGGCTGATTAGCTGCACAGTCATACTCAGGTTTTATATTGTTTTTCATGAATATTTCAGCAGCATGAACCTCAATCTGAGTCATTTTGGAAGTGCAATTCATCACATGGTTCCAAATCTGCACCATACTTTATATCAATACACCACTCATGGAAATAGTGACTGTTATTCATATGAAACCATACCAAATTTTATGGCTTCCCTTACAGGACAATAGTGAAGTTTATTAAAAAATAATGTCAGCCCAATAACAGCAAGGGTAATCTAGAAAACAAACGTATTTTAAGACAAAATTATAATTAAAACTAGTCATGAAAAGCTTTTTAAATCCTTTCTGTTGGAACAGAAGCAATTAGTAGGAAGCACTTAGAGAAAGGTAGATAATTTTCATAAGATATAGAGCCAGAGAGATCTGATTTTGCAGTTTTAATTTACCACACATTACCTTTGTGACATAACTGAATTATTTATACTGAAAATGATCATTATATTAAAATGTGAAATAAATTCTATTTATCTGACTGCATTTGGTTACACTCCTGTAACATTGCCAGGTATGTGTTTTCTAGTTTCAGGGCCATAGGCATGTGCTCTTTATGTCTGTCAGCATTTTCCACAAGCCTCAATTTCAGGTCTCAGAGAAGTTACCCCAGACCCCCTCAGGCTGCTTTGTGTAACCTGTCGTACTCTTGCACAGCACCCTGCATTTTCCGAATATTTCTGTAGGTCTTCAGTGTGTGTATGTTCCATGAGAGAAGGGCTGCTGATACCCAATATGCTGTCGTATCTGCAGTGACTGCAGTGTCTCATACAAGTTCAACACAGTTACTAGTTTTGGAAAAGGTATATCCAAACTAAGAAGGAAAAATTGAGACAGACCTCTGTCTTATTTGAGTGGAGTGACATAGCATTGAGTACAAGGAAGCACACCTGGCCACTCACCAGGTTCAAGGATGCTTTCAAATTCAGGTGAGAGCACCAAACTCAATGCCTAAAAGAATATTTTAAAACAGATTGAACAAATACACTAAAAAGTGAATGGTAAACATGCATACTCATTTAATAATAAAATGCAGTTAATAAAAATTAATGCTTAGTATTTTCCTCTAGGAAACATAAAACTATCACCCACTTTGATGGCTGAAACTATTTCAAATAAATTAAAGTAAATTTTAGAAAAAAAGTAACTGAGTGGAAATTGTATGACTAAACTGGTGTGCTTTATACAAATACGAGTTTAGAAATCTCAATTTTGCAGATGTGTGACTATATCACGCAGTTAGTGAGACAGCTGCTGTAACACTGCCTGGGGATCAAGGTTGAGCCTATCACTGATGGTGTGAATTTGAGTAATTTAATTTCCACAATGTTATTTTATTATCTGTAAAATGGGTACAATATTGCCTAACTGAGAAGTTGTGATCATTACATGATGTAACTACAAAATGTCCAGCTAAGGACAATAAAATCAGCTGTTGTCTTTACTACAACGCTGTTTGCAGTACTTTGCTTTGTGGTGCACTGTCGCCACCTGGTGGCGCGATTATTAAATAGGCCCAGTTAGGGTGAATATATCCAGAGCGCGAAAAATAGAAAAGATTTACTTGATGACAGAGACTGCCAAGTATATGTAGTAGAGGAATCATCACTGAGAAAGGATCTGACACTAACTCCTGATATATAAGACATGGCGTCCCGAATACATATGACAAGATGGTATTAGGTGGTTTCCAATGTTCTGGATCCTTACTGAGGTGTCTAACTAAAGCTCTAAAGTAACATTAACTCAGGAGGGAGGACCACTACATTGTTAAGAGTAGTGCTGCAGGGATTTCTGAGCATGATTGTATTACTCAAACGCCAAAGTGCCCGAATATTCCTGTTCCTGCTCATTTTTGAAATTATGTGTTTTGAGATCATATCTTTATAGAATTGATAGATCAGATTTTTGTCAATGCCCCCCCCAAAAAAAAAATGTCTACAGCATAGTAATTCGTAGTGCTAGTTTTTTTTTTTTTTTTTTTTTTGACAGGCAGAGTGGACAGTGAGAGAGAGAGACAGAGAGAAAGGTCTTCCTTTGCCGTTGGTTCACCCTCCAATGGCCGCTTCGGCTGGCGCGCTGTGACCGGTGCACCGCGCTCATCCGATGGCAGGAGCCAGGTGCTTCTTCTGGTCTCCCATGGGGTGCAGGGCCCAAGCACCTGGGCCATCCTCCATTGTACTCCCGGGCCACAGCAGAGAGCTGGCCTGGAAGAGGGGCAACTGGGACAGAATCCGGCGCCCCAACCAGGACTAGAACCGGGACTAGAATCCGGTGTGCCTGTTGAGCCACGGCGCCAGCCCGTAGTGCTAGTTCTATAGTTCGTACTGCGGGTCAGCTACAAGGCAGACAGCACCACCTCATCTCAGCCTTTCAGCAAGACTCCAGGTTCTCACAGCTTCACAGCTCAAAACCAGCACTGGCATTTGAGTGTCTTAAGACAGAAAATATAGATAACTTTTGCTGTAACTTATAAATGTATTATTCAGTAAAGGCATCCAGTGAATGATGAACCCAAGCTGACAATCATGTCAGTGATTAAGGAAGAAAATTTTTTTTCAGAATTAATTTTTGTTTACATGCAGATATTTACCTAAGGAAAATATTTTCAGCAATCTTCTAAAATGTAATTATATTTATGTTATAAATTTATATAGAAAAAATACTAGCTATTTCACAGAAATATAATTTCAAGGAAGTGTAGAGAAACACTTAAGGAAAATGATATTCTGAACTTCACTCTGAAGTATTCATTTTGGTAGGTAATAAACACTTGATATGCCTGAAAGCCCTTTTAAAGCCAATTCTCAAATTTCAGATAAGTCCATCAGCACATAAATTATATGAAGACTTGTAGGGGAAAATGAGGCGCAGGCCTTGTGGCTCAGCGATTGGGCTGCCTATTGGGTTGCCTGTATCCCATACTGGACTGCCTACTTCCAGTCCTGGCTACTCTGCCTCCAGTCCAGCTTCTCATTAGTGTGAACCCCAGGAGGCAGCAAATGATAGCTCAAGACTTAGGCCCATGCCACACACTTGGGAGACACAGACTGAGTTCTTGGCTATTGGCTTTAGCCTGGTCAAGTCCCAGGTGCTGCAGGCATTGGAGGAATGAACCAGAAGATGGAAGATCAATTTATCTTTCTCTCTCTCTCTACCACTCCACTTTCAAATACATAGATACAAATAAAAAAGAATTATAAAAAATGAGATATTAAATTTATACATATTAATCAATAATCCTTATCACAGTGATAAAGATATTTATACATGTACTCTAGATACTGATAGGATTTATTGGCATTCTTATTAATAACAATTGCTTAAAAACTGTATTTGAAATACAAAATTATATTTTGTCAAACATAACTTAAATTGAAAATGCAAATGCACAAATCTATAAAATTCTATTTTAATTAAAGTTTTGACTATTATAACCTGCTAATTAGCCATTTTATAACAACTATATTTTGGTGCTGAAATTTGCCCTGTATCACAATAGTTCTCTGTTACATTTTAGTTCTACCTTACCAAATTTTAGGCCTATGAAACTTACTATTCTATCATTCTCATCAGCTCAGTTTACTTCAATGAAAAAAAAATACTAAAATCTGTTATCAAATAGATCAAAAGACAGGTTATACTTTATAAGTTAAGTGCAAACTATTTAAAATTGAAAGCTGTGTTAGTAGCTGAGATATAAATCAGAATCTGAAATAATTAGTGCTACATATATCAATAGCATCAAAATGTCAACATACATATGGAAAGCTAAATTTTAAACCTTCCAAGATTGCAAGAACGACTTCTAAAATTTTTGAAATTATATTTGAAGGGCAGTAGAAGAGAGTGAGAGTGTGAGAGAGAGAGAGAGAGAGAGAGAGAGAGAGAGAGAAAGGTTGTCCATCCATCCCATTTGAGAGATCAAACCATCTGGTTTACTTCCCAAATGGCCACAATGAAGACAGGAGCCAAAAACTCCATCTGAGTCTCTTGTGTTTGTGGAAGGGTCCTAAGTATTTGGGCTCTCATCCGCTGCTTTCTTAGGCACTTTAGCAGGGGTGTGGATTGGAAGTGGAGCTGCTAGGATTTGAACCAGTGCTTATTAGGGGATGCGGATATTCCAAGTCATGGCTTAATCTGCTTCACTACAGTGGTGCACCATGCAAGAGCTACTTAACTGCCATAGTATGATCAATAAAAAAATAAACAATAATAATACAATTACTCTGTTATAAAGTGTTCTAACATTACTGAAAAATGGCCAGCACTTGATCTTAAATCATACAGATCATTATAATATAAAATATCAATGGTCAGGAGCTGGCGCTGTGGCGTAGTAAGTAAAGCCACCTCCATTTCTGATCCAGCTCTCTGCTGTGGCCTCGGAGAGAGTGGAGGATGGCCCAAGTCCTTGGGCCCCTGCACCCACGTGAGAGACCAAGAAGAGGCTCCTGGATCCTGGCTTCAAGCGGGCACAGCTCTGGCCACTGTGGCCGATAAGGGAGTGAACCAGTGAATGGAAGACCTCTCTCTATTTCTCTCTGCCTCTCCTTCTTTCTCTGTGTAACTCTGACTTTCAAATAAATAAATAAACCTTTTTAAAAAATCAGTGATTGAAGAGATTTTTTAAAATTCTTTAATCCAAATTTTGCAATGTGCATACTTTCGCTTTCAAAAAATCACATAAGGTTTAAAAGTTCAGAAATTTTTTAAAGATTTATTTATTTATTTGAAAGTCAGAGTTACACAGAGAGAAGGAGAGGCAGAGAATGAGAGAGAGAAACCTTCAATCTGCTGGTTGGCTCCCCAGTTGACCACAACGGAGCTGTGCCGATCTGAAGCCAGGAGCTAGGAGCTTCTTCCAGGTCTCCCACGCAGGTGCAGGGGCCCAAGTATGTGGGCCATCTTCTGCTGCTTTCCCAGGCCATAGCAGAGAGCTGGATCGAAAGTGGAGCAACCATATGAAATGCTGGCACTGCAGGAGGTGGCTTTACCCTCTATGACACAGCGTCAGGTCCGAGAAATTTAAAATGGATTTCCTTCCAGGTTCCTGGCTTTGGCCTAACCCAACCCCAGCCTTTCAAATAGCTAAATAAATCTTTAAACATAAAATAAAATAAATTTCCTTACAAATGATCTCACAGATCCAAAAACTTAACTTTTATTCCATATTTTTAAAATATTTTGTGTAAAGATAAAGTGAAATCAATTCATGTTTCCTCAAAGTAAATTATTTTATAATGCATTAACACATTTTTTTGAAGATGCAAGTTTAAGATACAAGACACTGGTTTCCATTTAATAGAATATTGCTGCCCTCTAGAGGCCAAATTGGTTTAGATTCTTGGAAAGTAATATCCCCCAAAAGGAAGCTATAATCAATTCCCAATGATATAGGAGATGCATAGCCTCAATAAATGGAAAATTCTTGAGGAATACTATACAGAATTCTTTTGTCTTTATCATTTTGGTTGCATCAATTACAATTTTCTTTTTTTTTGTTTTTCATTAATACATAAGACTGCATTTGCTGTTACAACATGATGTTCTGAAGTATGTGCCAACAGTGGAATGACTAAATCTAGCTAAGTAATGTGTACATTACCTCACATAATGATGATTTTTGTGGTGAGAATACTTTATGTTGACTCACTCAACATTTTTAATAATAAAATATAATATTAACTGTTGTCACATTCCTTAACTTATTCCTCCTAATTGAAATTTTGTATCCCTTTACCATCAACTCTCCCCTTGCCAACAAACCACAAGTTTCAATACATCTTACCAGTAGATTCTGTAAACAAATGCAAGTTATTTAAAACTAGGCCTCTATTAATTTTATAGGATTTGATAAGAACTAAGTTGTGTTTTCTCTGTGTGCATATCCCCAAAGGGGAAAAACTCCCGCAACTAAAATATGAAATTGAATATTTAGAGAAAAATTTATTACTCCATGTAAAAAGAATTGCCTCATTCTGTTTAAAACATTTTCTCCACATTTATACAAAATAGTCATGGTAAACATAAGAATGCACCATGCAGTGTATTCTTTTGCTAATATAAGACACCTACGTTTTATAGAGAAGTACATTTATGTACAATAAATAAGTACATAATAATAAGTACATTAATGTACAATATCTATTTTACATGTGAATTTAAATATATTGTTGCTTTAAAGAGGATTCGGTATGAAAAGTGA
Source organism: Sylvilagus floridanus (assembly GCA_949820135.1). NCBI lineage: Eukaryota > Metazoa > Chordata > Mammalia > Lagomorpha > Leporidae > Sylvilagus > Sylvilagus floridanus. The sequence continues at coordinate 130,530,396 of OX463236.1, read as the reverse complement.
AGAATTCCAAAAATTTGCATTAGTCTATATCTAAAATCTGCTGAATTAAATGAAAAGGACTCTCTTAATTTGTAATATGGGCCTTTCCAATTGAGTGAGTTTGCCTCACCACTACTATTTCATCCCTTATCAATCAACTGGTACAGACTGAAACAATAACTGTTAACAAGAGTCTAGTAAATTATTCTACATACTTGCTTTAATAGTTACTTATGACTAAATTGTAATACTTGGTAAAGTGTGCCTCCTTTGCTGATGTTAGCTTTTTATGTTTTCTGATAAACTTGGTTTATTGTGCTTTCAATAAAATCAGGACGTATTAAAAAGTGAGTGAAAACGGAGGGAATAACAGTATTATCGTGTTGATAGAAAGTTACACACGATGTTTTTATTTTTACTTTGTAGATATTAAACCGCCACTACAGAAGCCGACACATTCATTTTGTGCAATGAAGGCAGATGATGGGCCGTGCAGAGCATTCATCAAGAGATTTTTTTTCAACATTCTCACCCACCAGTGTGAAGAATTTATATATGGAGGATGTGAAGGGAACGAGAATCGATTCGAGAGTCTGGAAGAATGCAAAGAAAAATGTGCACGAGGTAGATTTCTGTAAATCTTTATTATCCAAGAGACTAGAGTTATTGGGTCTAATCCTTGATTTGACAATTTTAGAAAAAAGTAATGTAATACTATTTTAATATTCTCAAGGAATCTTCTTTGTGCCGTATTTTGAGCTTTCAAGCTCAAGTATTGTTTTACATTTTTCTTATCAGTTATTAGGAAATTAAGTCTCACCTGTTGCATACAGTCTTTTCCAGTTCACAGAACAAGTTTGCACTGGCAATGAGATGAATCTAACTCAGCCTTCCCGGGTATCCATGAGTATCAGGCAGAGCTGTCCGTCACATGGACTTAGTGCTGAATTGGGAATTATTTTATGGAAGGAAAAATCAGAGTCACCTTTATGTCCCGTTTCTAGCCCCATATCCCCCACACTGTGTTTTTAGAGCTGTCTGAATTGAACAGTATTGCTATAGAGATGATGTCTCTTGTTAATAACTAATAGTCAATGTCATGTTTTTTCAAAGTAAGAAGCTCTGCATTCTCACTTCCCCAAACAGCCTTACTAAACAGCCTTGGCATCATGATGCTCTCAGCCCATGAGGAAAAAATACAACTTCTGTCCCCTGTGACTCTGTGGGATGCTTTGCTGTGTGCTCCCAAGCTGGAGGAGAAATGGCATGAACACAGTTCCTGAGCTCTGAGAACTTCCTTCTCATTCCTCTCCATAGGTGTCCTAAAACTGATGCTAATATGGATTAGGCAGTTACATGGCTCTCAGTGGTGCCTGTGGGTTTTGTGATTACTTGGTAATTTTCCGTTCATTGCAGATTTCTATACCCCATTTTCTTCCATACGTGTTCAATCAAGTATCCGCCTGTGTTGACTTGAAAATCACTCTTAAGTCTTTAGTACATTGGCTAGAGGCCTGATTGGCTCATTCTTTGTAATCTTCACCTTTCCATTTAGCAACCTATTTATTTTCATCAATTGGTCTCTTCTATGAAAAACATACCTGTTTCTTTTTTATATGTAATTCACAGACCTTGTAATTCACCATTTGCAAAAGTTACCTAATTTTTAGATGTTCTCAAATGCAATCATTCTGTTTATACGTGATGTTTTAAAGCATCACTATTGGCTGGCATATACTCTAGGTCTTCTGGCTCTCTCTTTTCATCATTTCTTCAAATCCCTCCTGACATTATTGTATGAATGTCTGAGTGTTGTATATAGGAGATTACTGCTAATACATGGCTGGCATATAAAAATTACTGCTTAGACTTTTAAAAAATCACCTAAGGGGAGAACTTCCTCTTTAACCAGAGTGGAGTAACTAGAATAGGACTTTGTCTCCCAACATAAAGAGCTGGAAAACTGTACAAGACATACAAAGCCACTCTTTGTCAACATTGACCCCAAAATAGTGCAGGACCATTACAAGTAGTGCAGGACCGTTACCTCTGAGAGAAGGGAAATGCATGGAAGTGCCCTCCAATTTCTCCACTGTCTGCACGAAGGCATCCTGTACCATGTACCTTGTCTATTTTTGTAAGAGTGATATCTACATAATATGGTGCTAACTTTGTGTAAGGATAAGAAAGAACTGGAGAGATATAAATAGCACTAAAATCTAGAATGACAAATTATTATCGTGGCTGTGAGTTATCTGTTGATAATAGCTTTGTGATTACGAACATAGAAATTCTTGATTTCAATATTCAAAAAATATTAAAAGTGACATCCAATTTTGAATTCAGCTGATAAAAAGTGAACTAGCTTTTTAAAAGATTTTATTTATTTATTTGAGAAGTGGAGTTACAGACAGTGAGAAGGAGACACAGAGAGAAAGGTCTTCCATCCATTGGTTCACTCCCCAAATGGCTGCAATGGCCAGAGCTGAGCTGATCCGAAGTCAGGAGCCAGGAGCTTCTTCCTGGTCTCCCATCTGCATGCAGGGGCCCAAGCGCCTGGACATCTTCTACTGGTTTCCAGAACCATTAGCAGGAAGCTGTAACAGAAGAGGAGCAGCCAGGACAAGAGCTGGTGCCCATATGGTATGCTGGCACTGCAGGGGGAGGCTTAGCCTACTGCGCTACAGTGCTGGTCCCCGAAGTGAACGAATGTAATTACGTGCTTTAATACAGTGAAATTTTATATGTACTTATATTATCAATGATTATCTTTGAGGATTCTGAAAATAACTATGTACACCTTATAAAGCTGATTTTATAACAATAACAATCTCAAAATAATAGTTATTGCAAACTATTAAAATTTCTTAGATGTAGACAGAATATACAATTTATTAATGATTCTTAAGGAGTAATGAGAGTATGTTAGACTAATTTCTATTTAGTAATTCCTTGAGTTCCAATTTATATTAATGTTTTAATATTTTATTGTAAATATTAAAATATAACCAATATTAATTTTAAAAATAATGTAGCTTATATATAACTATCTAAGATTGGTTACTAAAATTTAATAAATGCTTATTATCATGCATAATTTTTTTTAAAAATTTACTTATTTATTTGAAAGGCAGTTAGAGAAAGAAAGACAAGGGAGAGAACCTCCACTTAATGGTTCACACCCTAAATGGCCACAAGGGCTGGAGCTGAGCCAATCATAAACCAGGAACCAGGAGCTTCTTCCAGGTTTCCAGCATGGGTGCAGAAGCCCAAGTATCTGGGCCATCTTCCACTGCTTTCCCAGGTGTATTAGTGGGGAGCTAATAGCCTATGGCACCAGCATCCCTTATAGGCCTCAGTTTGAGTCCTGACTATTCAACAATAAGTGGCTTTACCTGGTAAGCCACAGGCCAGCCCACTCAATACATAATTTTGATAGACAGGGATAAAATGTTTAGAAGATTTTTTGGAAGACAGAATATTTTATGCTTTACGTATCAAATTTTATATTTTAATGGGAAACTATAATGAAAATCCAATAGGTAGATATTAATACGGGGTTGACTAGTTATAATGAAAAGATAACATGCACGATGTGTTTATATTTAAAACATAAAATTACTATATAAAACATATAAATGTGTGTATAAACATGTATATATGTATGTGTGCATATATGGAAAGATATATATATATATATATTTAAAGAAGTAGTTCATTTTATTTTATTCTATTCAACAGAATAAGCATACTACAATTCAAAAAGGAGATTGACCCAATTAGATTTCCTTTCATAGACATTTTGCTTTTTATAGGAAGATAACCTGATGGTTTTAAGGAGAAGCAGTGAGCCAGTGGCCAATAGGGGCATATTACCTTAGTCATATTACTCTCTTTACTCTCTGCCTCTCCCTTTCTGTTTCTCTGGTTGGTCATACAACTAATTGTACCTGCTTTGACTAAAGCTTTTTTTGTAGAACAAATGATTATATGACAAAGCAAATATTCCACTCAACTTTGCTAATGTCTATATGAACAAACTAAAGCTTCACATACTTACTACATCAATTTTAACTTTACTATCATTTAAATTAGAACTCAGAATCCAACCTGAAATACAGTATGTCAAAGTTAACTAACATTCTAGCTTCTTTATGGGAAAATTTCATTAATTCTTAACCTTCTACACCACAGAACCCCGGTCCCTAATTCCACTAATTCTCTAAGTGTAAGTGAAATAATGTGTCCAGGTGCTTTTTGCTCCACTTCTTCTCTGCATCTGGTAATAATGTTAAATGTGTAATTGCACTGAGACGGTGAGGCAGGGGGAGAAATAGGCAAGAAGGTATCCTGGTTCCTTCCACCCTGATTTCCAAGCCTGCATGGAAATTATCTGCTTTTGTATCTAAAGTAGGCTGCTCGGATTACTTTTATAGTTCACATTATTTTAAATAACCACTTTACTACAGATATTCTGAACAGCAAACTTAATGAGTATGAATTCTCACTTAAGTTAATTGTGTCAGAAAATTTTAACATCATTTTAAGACATTATTATATTAATATGAAGTGGCATTGTGGTTACAATTAGAAAAAAATAATATTTCCAGAAAGTAAAATTAAATAACTTAGACATTTTATATAAGGAAAATTTTATGGTAATGAATACATTATCTTAGTTTGCTTGTTAAATTCAAATTCATAATATTACTTTATAAATTATTGTGATTTGCATAAGTGTATTATTTTTATTGCAGATTATTCAAAGATGACTACAAAGCTGACATTTCAAAAAGGTGAGCATTAATTATGTGTAAATTGGTAGCATTTATGTAAGGCAGTTAGATATTCAAATCTTAGCTTTCTCTAGCACAGGATTATAACTTAATACGATCTTCTAGAAGATTTTGTTCAGTCAACATAGTCAAACATTAGAAACAATATGTATGATATTTGATGAGGAGGTTGCAAACATATTTGTTCTCATCCTAAAGCAGCACAATATTTAGTTTTATATCGCGCAGATTCCAGTGTCATACATGACATTTTAAGAGCTTCCAGATAGTAATTTAGATGTTGCTAGTCTTATTTTAGTTCTCTGGTCCCTAATCCCTTATTAATCTCAGTATTACATGGCATTTGCAAATTTCAGACAAAATCCCCCTGAATGGCCATATGTCTTAGACTTGTCAACAGTTCTAAATACCAAAGAAAGTGGTGATATTTAATGATAAACAATTGCCTATGACCATTTTATTTAGTATTTTCATACAAATGTTTAATTCCGTGACAGATTGTTTCACTTATTTTAACTATGATAAATAATTTTTGGTGAACGTATTTTATCAGCACAAGAAAGATAATGTTACCAACAGATCAAGAAAACCAACATCCTTTTAAAAGAGGCCTGCCTAGCAATCTAGTAGCCATGATAACATTTAAACTTGAAAAAATATTAAACAAAAAGACCAAGTTATTTGCCTTAGGACATGAAAGCACAAAATTCAAAGTGTATTTTAATTTACCATGTTGATTTAGTTGTCTAGGAAATAGTGGAAAATTTGTAATCAATGATGACCTTAAAATTTATTCCCTGGCCAATGAATTAAAATAAACTTAATAACAAATTTTGTACTACAACATAAGCGGAATTTGTACATGCATTGATTTACAATTGTAAAAGTTAGCTCCCTGTAAACATTGAATTAACAAAAATATTCAGGACTACAATTAAAAGAAGCCCCAAATGAATACTGCATAATTTTAAAGAGGTTTTTGTGCATTACCTAAAAGGAGATACTTTCATGAATAGAATACTAACTTAATAAAAACTAAACATGAAATTAGGAAAAAATGTATATGCAAGTAAAATTTTGTTGTAAAATAATGCTATCCCACATTCGATAACTCAGAAATCAATGATCTGTTAATTCAAATTTAATTCAGTACCCATTTACAGCAGAGGTTATAGATGAAAACTGACAAGAATGCTACTTAAAAAAAAAGATTTATTTATTTATTTGAAAGGTGGAGTCATAGAGAGGTGCAGAGAGAGAGAGAGAGAGAGAGAGAGAGGTCTTCCACCTGTTGGTTCACTCCCCAGATGGCCACAATGGCTGGAGCTGCACCAATCCAAAACCAGGAGCCAGGAGCTTCTTCTAGGTCTCCCACATGGGTGTAGGGACCCAAGGACTTGGGCCATCTTCCAACTGCTTTCCCAGGCCATAGCAGAGAGCTGGATCTAAAGTGGAGCAGCCAGGACTCGAACTGGCGCCGACATGCGGTACTGGCACTGTAGGCGATGGCCAGCCCCAAGAATGCTACTTTGTCTGAAAAATATGGGAAATTTATTTTTTTTATTTGTAGCCATATTTTAAAGTATAAGCCTAAGAAGAATTACCCAATAGGTGTGCGTTTTTGACTTTGTCCCAAAAGTAAATTCAGTCCTACAGTCTCTCATAAATAACTCCCAGCAGTTACAGAATCTCTTAATTACATAATATGTTATTTCCTACTCTTTATGTACAATATTTTTACTCATCCACATTTTAAAGCATAAAATTCTTACACCATGGTTTAAAATTTCACAAAAAGTGCATGATAAAACTAAAACAAATCAGAATGATATTGAATGTATTTCTTTCATTCCCTTATAAATACTATGTTTTCATTCTTCAATATATATTCACCACAAATCATAGTAACATTCGCTTTGAAAAAGAGGTAAATGATACAAAGAAACCTCAACATTATGAATCATCAAGGAAATTCAAATCAAAACCATAGCAAGAGATCATCTCATGATACTAAAATTTGCTATTACCAAGATACAACACATGTTGGCAAGGATGCAGAGAAAAGGGAGCCCTGGAGCAATCCGGTGTGATTGTAATTAGAACAGCAATCATGGAAAACAGTGTGGAGGTTCCTCAAAAATTAAAAATAGAACTGCACATGGCCAGCAATCCCACAGCTGGGTGTGAACACAAAGGACAAGAAATCAGTTTATGAAAAATGTGTCCGCACTCCTCGTTTATTGAATCACCATCCCCAATAATCAAGGTATGGAATCAACCTGAAAGTTCATCAGTGGATGAATGGAAAGAGAAAATGTGATATGCATGCACAACCAGATACTATTCAGCCATAAAATAGTAGAAAATCCCATACTTCACACCAACACAATTAACTCTGCAGGATATGTCAAGTAAAGTGACCAGTCACAGAAAGACAAATACTGCATGTTCTCATATTTGGACTTTTTAAGGTTAATTTCATAAAAATAAAATTGAGTAGAATGTCGATTGTCAGAGACTCAGATGGCAGAGGAGGGTGGCCAGATTCACAATCAAACAGGGAGAATTAGTTCACGAGATTTATTGTACAGTATGGTGTCTATAATTAATGTCATATACTGTATTCTTGAGAAATGCTAGGAGACTGGATCTTGGGCTCTCTCATCACAAAAGTGATACTATATGAGGAGACAATGTATAAGGCCATTCAAAAAGTTTGTGGAAAAATTAAGCTGAAAAATAAGTGTATTTTGGTGCAAAAAATTTAAAATCCATTCATAGCTTTTTAATACAATGCATGTTCCACAAACATGTTAAAATGTCTTATATGCATGGATTTCAAAAAATTTTGCACGAAAGTAAGCTAATATTTTATTTATTTATTTATTTATTTATTTGAAAGGCAGAGTCACAGAGAGAGTCCATCTACTGGTTCATTCCCCAGATGGCCATAATAGCCGGAGCTATGCCAGTCTGAAGTCAGGAGCCAGGAGATTCCTCAGGGTCTCCCATGCGGGTGCAGGGGCCCAAGGATTTGGGCCATTTTCTACTGCTTTCCCAGGCCATAGCAGGGAGCTTATCGGAAGTGGAACAGCCAGGGCATGAACCTATGCCCATATGGGATGTCAGCACTGTAGGCAGCGGCCTTACCCACTATGCCACAGTGCCAGCCTCAGTAAGCTTATCTTTTATTTTCATCTTCCACCAATATTTTAATTCCCTTCAAGACATCATATTATAATAGATATTATATTCTACATGGTAAATATTATATTCTACATGGTAAATATGTACAATCCCATCTGCCAATTAAAAATTAAGTAAATAAATTTGAAAAAAATAGTTAAAATGAGACTAATAATAGCTTTCATATTGGGAATCACATAACATTCATTTCAGAAAACAAGCCTCAATAAACATTAAACAAAGTTAACTTTCAAATTGGCACTTGGAGAATTTTCACAAAATACATTTTTAAAATTATATTAAGAGGGGAATTTTATTAACAACTTTTTATAGGACATTGTTTCTTCTCCAGATCTGCATTTGTTGTAGAAATCACATTATTAAATACATTTTCTTTTTGTTTATTTATTTGAGAGGTAGAGAGAGAGCTCCCCTCTGTTGGCTCACTGCCCTGGGAATTCAGTGTGGCTCCCCCATGTAAAAGGACAAACCCAAGTTATTTGAACCATCAGCACTTCCTACCATGGTCTGTATTAGCAGGAAAGTGCAGTCAAAGACCAGAGGCAACTCTCAGAACTCAAGAGCACTCATATGGCATGTCGGTGTCTTAGCTGGCAGTGCAGTGCCTGCCCCTCTGTGTTCTTTCTCTAGTAAAACATTTGTTGGCGCTGCTTCCCTGAGATAGAAGAGCAACACTGCTTTAAGATGTAAGAAGATATCATAGTTCATTTGTGCCACTCTGGTAATGTGGCTACACGGGAGGAAATGGAGAAATCAGAAGCTTTGTTTTTACAATATCAAACCAAATTTGTGTTGTGATCATAATAATTTTGAAAATCAGCTCAATTCTGTTCACATAGCATTCAGGTAAACAGACTTGTAACGTGGACCACAGTGGCACAACTTTTGGGACAGCTGTCTTTAGCCTGCCTTGGCGCATCATCAAAGAAGGATATTGGACATTTGCAAAAGCCTCTTCAATTCCTGAACATGTATTTCCTTTCTGCCTCTGCACTGTTGGAGCCACTCCAATGACTAGAACAAGAAAAAAAAAAATGAGACACAGCAGTGAAGGATGTCAGACCTCATACAGATATTAATTTCAGGAACTTCTAAGAATAGCCATGAAGGCTTCCAAACCTTAAAATGTTCATTTCCAATTTTAAAAGTTTAAATTATTCCTCTGTCCCTATGACATTCCACATCTCAATTACACAAAATATTCATAAGCCTTTCCTAAATGTTGATGCACATAACCTTAATAGAAATAATTAAAGCAAACTTTTACCAAATATTTTTGTACCTCCAAAGCAAAGGTAGTACATGATAAAATAACCCAACAATTTTTATTTTTTTCATTATTACAAAATTAATGTTTATAGCCTATTTATTTATTATGAGAAATTTAGAACTTTTAAGACTATTTGACAATAGTTGTGTCTTCAATATTCTAAGTACCACTAGAGATGCAGTATGTAATGTCAGTATTTTATAGGGATCTATGAAGTCAGATTTTTACTTACCTTTCATTTTTTATGTTTACCTTTTAAATAAGAAGTTATGTGAAATTTTAATTAAAATAACATTTATTAAAGAAGACCACTGTTTTCGGATATTTTTATACTTTCTAGGAAAGCCCGATTTCTGCTTTTTGGAAGAAGATCCTGGTATTTGTCGAGGTTATATTACCAGATATTTTTATAACAATCAATCAAAACAATGTGAACGTTTCAAGTATGGTGGGTGCCTTGGCAATCTAAACAACTTTGAGTCATTGGAAGAATGCAAGAACACCTGTGAGGATCCAAGTAAGTTTATTTCCAACTCCTTGAAATCCACTTCTAGGCATCTTTAAAAAATGAAAGTATGTCAGATTTCAGGCATACTCAGGTTTTGTTTTATCATGCAAATGAAGATGTAACCTTTATAATTCACTGTTTGCTGATTTACCATAGCAGTATGAATAAAATTGGTAAATGTTCATTTTCCTTAATACAACTGTTGTTCATTGCTTCTTAAGTGTAAATATGAAATTGCAACAATGTTGTCATATTTTAATTGGCTGTATGTTTTCCAGCAAGTGATTTCCAGGTAGATGACCATAGAACCCAGCTCAATACTGTGAATAACACTTTGATTAACCAGCCGACCAAGGCTCCCAGACGTTGGGGTAAGAATCATTGTCTTTATTGCTTCCCAAAAAATATTATCATGGTAAAAATAGAAGTGTAATATTTGAAATATTCCTTTAAAATACTATAAACCCATTGTGTTATTTTGTTAATAGCTGTGTTGAAATACTGAGATTCAAAGTCTCTGACACATAATCCCATAAAAATGATCAATTTCCTAATCTCTTTTAAAGTATGCTTTGAAGTAGGCTTTTGATTATGCATCATATGAAAACCTTTCCTTTGATATTTAACTCTAAGCCAAATTAACTTACAAAATAGTATCAGGAATTATCAGCCTCAGTGTATGATGATAAATCATTTCACTGGCAGTGGCATGTGAAAGGCAGTCTAAAGTGCTTTAACTGAGCATGGCCTGGGCAAGTGCTCTGGTATTAGTCACAGGGCAGAACAGAAAATGCTTAGAAGATCATACCTAAGGGTTATATCACTCTGGATGGAGTTTTCTTATGGGCTCCTACAGGATTCCTCTCTGGGTTGCACCCTGTTAACATATTTATCACATCTAAATGAACAATAAGGAAGATTCCCACAAAAATGCATATCTGAGAAATTAATGATAATAGTGGAATACATAACCAGAAACCACAAATATCTGAACAGCTAGAAACAATCCAAAAAGTTGAAATTTAACAGTATATGTATGAAAGGTCCTACCTAAATGGTAATAAAACAACTGTGTTCTTTCAAAAATTGGAGACTTATATAGATGTAGTCCCTGCGAGTCTTTCCAGTGCAAACTCGGCTTGAATTTAAGGAGTTCCATGGCTATAAAAATTGTAATGTTAGGATAATACAATAATGCTGCTTGGTAGAGTAGTTCTTCACCCTGGCCATGTATCTGAATCAGATGGGATTAGAAACCAGGATATTCTTTAATATCTCCTGTTTATAATAAGCAAATTATCAAGCAAGTAAACAAAACTCCTGCCCAGATTGTTTTAAAATGCTGGCAATGTTCACTGTGCCTTACCTGGAACGAGGGCTGTGAAAGCTCCGCTTAGTTCCCACCTACTTGTGAGACAAGCCCCAACCCTGAGTGCCACCAGGTAGAAGTCAGAAAGAGAATTTGAAACCTAGTTATAGAAGGACTGCGCAGTGTAAGGACACATGAGATATAACAAGGAGCATTATGTGAGTTCTGAGTACTTGAAATGCCGTCATGTGAAAGCAAGATGACCTTTACACATACCTCACGTTTCAGTTCTGCCTCGTCCAGACTTTGCCCATCCCATTCTACCCAGTCTAAGCATCAAGGATTAAGGAGTGAACACTAAAATATGAATATCTTTCTGCTAAATTTTTATGAGATCTTCAAAAATGAATGTTTAAGGAATTAGTAAATTTCCTAATTTGTAGGCATTTAATCAGTGTTAAGATGCCATAGAGAGAATGCAAACTTCTTTTGATGCTAGATGAACTGAAGTCTAATTTTTAAATGCTATGTTGTTTGTATAACAGCTCTTTTATGCATAAAACTCAATGTTTTCATTGCATTTTTTTCTTTATGTCTTCCCAGCTTACATCTTTCAAACATATTTTATCTACTTAAATGTCACATGTTCAAACCCATGCTAAATCTTGTTGCTACAAACATATCACTTAGAATGACAAATGTTAACAGGTGTAAAGATATGTGCTACAATATAGCTACATAAAATTATGGAATCAGTTTTTAAATATTTAAATATTTCTTTTTTAATTAATTCAAAGGGAGAGAGCTTTAGTCATTTGATATTAAAATGAGTAGAGTAGGTGAGGGGATGGTTCTGTCTTTAAATTTTTGAAGCATAAATTTCATGAATGTAGGCTGAATACTACCAAGATAGAAAGAGGGAAATGAAAAAAGTAGTATTAATGAGTTTTAAATATTTTCTGATGTATAATATGTATTCTCTAGATTTTAGGTAGATGAATATTGAAAAATATAATAATATTGATTACATGAATAAATTATTAAATGAGGAGGAAAAATTGACAACATGAATTTAAAAGGAAATAATAACAAGAATCTTTAATAATAGACATTGAAGAAATTGTGTTTTATAGGAACTACACTTAAAATTCAGCACATCTCCTTTTCTATAAAACCATTTTAATTTTTGACTTTATATATCTGCCCCTGAATCTATATCCCTATAGCAAATTTTCTTCTTTGTCTATCTGATGTGTTCATATATTTTTTCTTTTTTATAAACTTCTCAATCTAAAACATGAAACAATGCTGCAATATTATTCAGGGAATGTTGACTTTAAAAATGGCTTAACATGTAGGGTTAGAAATGAAGCTATGCCTCCATTCCTCCTAAGACTCACATGATTGTTGATCTACCCTTTTCAAGATGTAGAAAGTAGGACTGCAGATGTCCATCAACATTGTCTAAAACCTAGATAACCCCTTACCCATTCCATCTAAGTGATTTGCTGAGATCCATAAAGACCTCTTGCTTTCCCAGCTAAGAAATAATTACATCTATATTTGCTAGCAATTTTATTTATTTATTTATTTATTTTTTTTGACAGGCAGAGTGGACAGGGAGAGAGAGAGACAGAGAGAAAGGTCTTCCTTTGCCGTTGGTTCACCCTCCAATGGCTGCCGCGGACAGCACGCTGCGGCCGGCGCACCGCGCTCATCCGATGGCAGGAGCCAGGTGCTAGGTGCTTTTTCCTGGTCTCCCATGGGGTGCAGGGCCCAAGCACTTGGGCCATCCTCCACTGCACTCCTGGGCCACAGCAGAGGGCTGGCCTGGAAGAGGGGCAACCGGGACAGAATCCGGTGCCCCGACCGGGTCTAGAACCTGGTGTGCCGGCGCCGCAAGGCGGAGGATTAACCTGTTGAGCCACGGCGCCGGCCATTTGCTAGCAATTTTATTAATATATCCTAATTTCAGAAAATGCAGTTCTATGTAAAACCTTGTTATTCAAGAGTTACATCCACTGTTAAGTCTCTACAGTTATCAGCTTCTTCTAAAAAGATGTAAATTCTTAAAGTTTCAGTTCAGCATACAGGAGTGATAGTCTATCCCACAAAACAATTTCTTTTACAATTCTTTTCATTAAATAACAACACCTAAGTAGAGTATTTGAATATATTATTTTTATTTTCATATTTCAAGGTTAGGAAGTTACCCACAGGGCCTCAAAGATTGAGCTTTATTTTTCCTTAATGAGACTTTTTTTAAGAAAGCTTTTAATTAAAAAAAAAGAAAGCTTTTAATTAATAATACAAATTTCATAGCTACAACTTTATAAATATAGTGGTCCTTCCCCTCATACCCACCATCCCACCCCCAATCCCATCCCACCTCCTACTCCCTCTCCTATCCCATTCTTCATTAAGATTCGTTCTTAATTAACTTTATATACCAACTCTATACTAAGTAAGGATTTCAACAATTTGCACCTGCCCACATACACAAAGTATGTTTGAGAGCAAGTTTTACAGTTAATTCTCATAGTAGAACTCATAAAGGAGAGAGATTCTATATGCAGAGTAAGTTCACAGTGACTCCTGTTGTTGATTTAAAAATTGACACTCTTATTTTTGAAGTCAGTGATTACCTGAGACTCTTGACATGAGCTGCCAAGACCTATTTGGAAGTCTTTTGAGTCCACAAACTGTCAGTATTTAGACAAGGCCATAAGCAAAGTGGAAGTTCTCTGCTCCCTTCAGAGAAAAGTACCTCTTTCTTTGATGGCCCCTTCTTTCCACTGGGATCTCACTCACAGAGATCCTTCATGTAGATCGTTTTTTGCAACAGAGTCTTGGCTTTCCATGCCTTAAGATCTGAATCCCTTAAGGGCTGATTCTGAGGTCCAAGTGCTTTTTAGGGCATTTGTTATTCTATGAGTCTGCTGTGTGGACTGCTTCCCGTATTGGAACTTTCTCTCCTTTTTAATTCTATCTAATGTTATTACGAGACACTTGGTCTTATTTATGTTACCCCTCTGACACTTAATCCTTTCTATATGATCAATTACATACTTAATATGATCACTTTAACGTGTAAGATGTTAAATTTTTAACCATAGCCCTGAGCTCAAGAGAGAGCTTTATTTTTATAGAGTAGCTGAGTTAATAGAATATCTATGAAGTTAGAAAATGTTTGCCTCACAAATGTGAGAGAAATAATTGTAAAGCATTTTCTCTAAATATGCATAGCTTTGTGTATAATATTTAGAGTGAAAACACATTGCACTTGGTTCTCGATTTTCTGTAATTGGCAGAATGGTGTAGTAGATAAACATCCCTAAGCCTGAAGTCATGAGTTCAAATCCCAACTCTTTTGCTTAATAGTCGTGTGAGCCTAAGGCGTTTCTTAATTTCTTTGAGTATTACCTTCCCACTGTGAAATGAAGTTGGAAATGCTATATTGTTAACCTGATCGGCTTTGTTATGAGGTTGAATCAGTCAATGTACAAAAATCTGCCTTTCACTTCCACATGAAGCCTTCTTCCTCTTTCTTCCCCTACTTCCCATTATGATTCATTTCATACTTGAATTTTTTGTGTTGATTCTGTCTTGCTGACTGGATTACAAGTTTTTTGAAGGAAGAAATAATGTATTCCTATTTTATTGACTGGCCCCTCCCCCAGCATTTAGCCCAGTGTAGGGGCATTACAGATGACTCACATTTTTTATTTATCAATTTTGTGATCCACAGTTACAGAGGAAACAACAAATGATGGTTGGAAGAATGCTGTTCATACTTACCAAGTCTTTCTGATCGTCTTCTTCATTCATGCATCCATGTTATCTTTAGGATTGGATAGCATTTTATGAACTTGTTAATATTTATATTTGAGGTATTTCCTTAATATATGATGTCTCTGGAGCATAGTATTAATAAACTGTAGCATTTACATGTATAGTTAATACACTCCTTGCCTTACATCTCACTGTAAATGTTTAAGTACTAAAGAAAACTTATGTTCTCAAGTGTTCATGTTGATTTGGGGTCTTCTCAGTGAAGCTGACCAGTCATGAAAATAAGTGAATTACTATTGTGGTTGTCAGAAAACCATTTGCTTCCATATAACTTTTAACAGGTGTCTTGGGACTACATCAATGTTATGACATTTTGGGAAACAAATCTTTGGTAAACTTCAAAAACCTACTTCCAACCCAATCTGATAGTTGCTCTCTGACTGAAAAAAGGAAAAACTATATACCTTGCTGAGTCCCACGTTGCTCCCTACCAGCCTCCAAATCCAGGGAAAATGATGGGATGTCTTCATGAAAACCATTTGATTACTTCACACTCTCTCTCTCTTATCTATATACAATGTATGACCTAATGTCCAGATTCCATACATTAATGGAAAAAAGTGGAAAGAAATAAAACTGTATACTTTAAAAAAAGATTTTTGGTTATCATTGGCCCTCTGGAAAAGGTGCTACCCAGGTAAAGAACATAATAAACAGCTAAACACCATCACCAATAATATCAACTTACAGATGTACAGGAGAATGTTGTTATCTATTTGACCTCTTGTTGAAAATGTGATTACATGGTAGATGAATGTTGCAGCCATAGAAACTTTCCCTCACCAAAGAGTTGTACATACAGTTGCATACCTCAGTAAATCACAAGTGCTAAGGACAACTCGGAAAAAATCCATTTCATCTGCAAACCACTTCCATAGTTCTAAAGAAGTATCTGCTTTTCCAGAATGTGTTCTCAGACCAAGAAGCATAAAAACATTCTTTATAATCTAAATATGCTTGCGTAGTGTATGAAGCCTCATATGCAGATTTTGACATTTTGACTTTTCAAAAATAAACAGCTTTTGGAGAACGCCCATCAGGCCTTCTAGTTCCTGGCAGTTGGGCTGATGAGAAAGAAAAATGTGGCGCTTCAGCTTAGCCAAAATTGCTGCCATCCAAATGCAGTCACCCTGAGTGACCACTGCTACTTGTCTAATCTCTTTCTTCCTGGATAATCTGGAGCTTTATCAAAGATTTTTTTTTTGCCTCAGTTGTAAGAGTTTTCAGATAAGTGAATTTCAAACTTGCATGGTATACAGATGTCTTTAAAGTGGAAAAAATATGGGCATTCGTTTGTAAACAAAATTATTTTAAGTGACATTAATTTTCAGTAACTAGTAAAATAGTAAGAATAAACATCTGAAGTATATGACCACCAATAAGCTATAAATTAAAACTTATTTACAGAGTAATAAAATTCAAATTATAAACTAACAAATTAATAATGATAATAATAAAACATTTTTCTCTAAGGATAGAAACACCCCCTTCAGAGTATGAATTTGTTATTGACTGCTGTGGGGCAGGTTAGGATCAAGATAGGCAAAGTTTAGAAAGTCTTGTGCTAGTCTGTTTAGGTAGTTCTGTTACTGCCCCTTTTTCCATTTGAATTCTGGGTAATCTGCAGAAATAAATATAAGAAGCATAGATATAGCAAGCATTGATTAAGAAAATTTTAACTCTAACTTTCAAAGGAACATAGCCAAAAGGTTTATAGTTTTTTGTTTATCTCAAATAATGGTATTAAATTGATCTGACAAGAGCTAATGTGGTACCAGAGTGCAGAGATTTGGAACTTTGCTTTGTTATTTTTGGTCTGTTATTTTTAGATTGAAAACGCCAACCTGACAATTCTTGCCTGAAAAGTCTGAGCTGTCTGAACACTGTTGGGCTCGGCCTTATTGTCCCCATAACTTGTTTCCAACCTTCTTGTTAGTTTATCTATGGTCCTTAGATATATTTCTCCTATTCAAACTTGATAAACTCAACTCCATGCAAGTAAATTTGAATAAGACACATCTAGCTGATTATGAATCTGATTTATAGAGACAAAGGAATTTGGAAATTATTAAAATATCTTTGTTCAATTGTGTTTTTTTGTAATTTCTAGTTGGTTTGCAGAATGATCAGTGATAGTGGTTAAGAACATTGGTTTTATGAACAGAGTGGGGTTTAAATTGTAGTTATGCTATTTCCTAACTTACTCTGTAGCTTTGAAAAAAAAAGGAAAATCACATAACTTCTCTTGGTTCTAGACCCTCACTTGTTATATTTGGAGAGTAAAATCTTATAATATTTTATAAATATTGTGATGAAACAGAATTCTTAAGTATTTAACACAATATAAGCTCTAAAGTATTACTTTTTTTTTAAATGATGATGATTGTGATGACCCAGTTTCAGCTTGGTTTATAACAGAAAAACATTAAGAGGTATTATTTGTATACTTTTTATTATTTATAATTTTAATAAAACTAAAATCTGTAAACATTAAACTAAAGTTATAAGTTTAATTTATATTATGATTATCTGAAAAGCTATATGCCACTGTAAAAGCTATTATAAAACAGAGATACACTTTTCACATCTTTGGATATTATTTTTGGTCAGACAACTTGTTAACCCATATCTTCAATTCTATCTTTTGACCTTAGAGAGACATGTAAGTCTGTGTACTTCTTAATTTCAGTACAATTCAACCAATACTGGGATCCTCTTACATGAAGGGAGCTATCAAAGGTACCAAAAGTATCAGAATAATAAATATGATTGTGGTTATATCCTTCACAGACATGCCTGTCAAATAGGGGATGGATTTAGACACATTGATGACTTCAGTATTATCTTAGATGTTAAGATAGAGCCTTGCACAACAGCATTTTGGAAGGACAAAGTGATAAAAATATTATACATCCATTGAACAAAGTCAGAATTCTCTGTTCTCCCAACTGAGGTTCCAATCTTCCATCTTCCATCTTGGATTTATTTACATAGGTACTGGCTAATCTGTGGGCATTGTTTACAATGCCAACTTCATATAGAGACTTTTTTATGTAAGGCCACAATAAAACAAAAACCACAATTGAATTATAAATTATGAAACTATCTTGGTTATAATTAATTCTATAATATTTCATAATACAGAAAAATATTCCACTTCCTAAGCTAATCATTCTAGAAACACTAGACTTATTCTGCTTCTAACTCTTTCTTCCCACAGTCATCCTAATTTTAACCATTCTCCTGCATATAGCTTAAGTTGCTTTTGTATAATCTCTATTTTAGGTTATTGGATTCAACTCACACACATGTATGGTTAAGTTAGCCTCATCAAGGAAGATCAGAATTGTCTGTTTCATCTTTCAATGCTTCCAGAGGTTCACCAATGTTTACATCATAAAATCCAAGTTTATTATTGTTCAGGAAGCTTCTTAATTTTGCTTAAATCTACCTTTCCAATTCATATATTCTGCTCTTAAAATTATTTGGAATTGGCAAAGTACCTGAACAAACCAGAAATATTCCAACTTTTGTTTTCTTTTTAATTAATTAATTAGAAAGGCAGAGATGCAGAGAGAGATTTTCCATCTTCTGGTTCACTCCAAATTGGCTGGAGCTGGTCCAATCGGAAGCCAGGAGCCAGGAGCTTCTTCCAGGTCTCCCACAAGGGTGCAGGAGCCCATGTGCTTGGGCCATCTTCTGCTGCTTTCCCAGGAATGATCCAGCAGGGAGCTGGATCAGAAGTGGAGCAGCAGGAACTCGAACCATTGCTCATATGGGATGTCAGTGCCACAGGAAGCGGATTTATCTGCTATACCACAGCTCCGGCCCCTTGTATTCTTTATTTCCAACATTCACACATACATCTGTCTCCTCGATTTATTAAGACCACGATTTTGATGCAACAGTGAAGATACCTCTTGGAATTGCTGCATTCCATATGGGAGTTCCTGAGTTTGAATCCCAGCTCCATTTCTGATTCTTGCTTTTTGATAATGAGCACCCTGGAAGGCAGCAGATGATGACTCAAGTACTTGGGCTCTGGTCACCCACCTGGAAGACTCAATCCTGGCTTCGAACTATGCCCTGGTCCAGTACTGGCTGTTTTGATCATCTGGTGAGTGAACAAGCAGAAGGAAGATTTTATCTCCCTGCCTTACAAGTAAGTGTAAATACATAAAGATTTAAAATAAAATTCCATTTTTTCTTTGAAAGCTGATTGACAAAGTAAACACTGATTTTCACCTTTACTAAAATCATAGTTTTTTTTTTTTAATTTTTGTGCCTATGAAACACAAAGGTTTTCTGGTGTATTAGAAGATATAACTATTTTAAAGATTTATACTCATAGAAGTTTCATGATTAGTAATTTTATTGTGACTTTGTGATCTGTTTAGGAAAAAAATCTCTGAATTAAGATGACTTTGTGAACTCTACCCATGGCTTAAGCAATATCTAGGCAAAGAAATCAACCCTACAAATATGTTTCTCCTTTTCTTATTTAATCTATACAGGCTTTCCTGTCTGAGAAAGAATTCTTACAGCCCACTTCCCATGACTTCTCCCAAGCCCTTGGCAATCCACCTTTTACATTACACCCTTAACTAAGTGGCCCCACTACATACAGAATTTAAAAAATGACTTTTGTGACTACTTTCTCTGTCCCTACCTTCTTTGCTCTTCTATTGGAAATGGAAGTTTTTGCTCATTTAACAACATTTCCCCGTATGAATAACTAGAGATACACATTTCCTATAGCACAGAGAAGGTGACAGGTCTGCTGCCCATTCCCAAACAGAAAACTTAATTGCCATTATTTTATTTATAAACCCATGCTACTGAACTCACTCTTAAATATTTTAGTATGTAAAATTGAGAATTATAATTGTCACAATTTAAAAAAATAGAACACTAAAAAGAGAAGAAAAATCACCCATATTTCTGTGGTGATTATTTCAATATAATATTTCTATTACATTGCAAAAGACCATAATCATTAATATTGTGGAATATTTCAATATATTAAATCTTTGTTTATCAACACATCTTGAAGTAATAAAATGCTATAAGCAGCTGCTGGAGGAGGCCCACGCGTATGGAATAAACTCAGTGTAAAATAATCTATTTTGTGGAATTTTAACCTTATAAACGTCTAAGCTTATTACCTTATAACATTATCTAGAGTAATTATCTTTTGCACTGATGTTACAGTCTGTCAGCTTTTTGTTCACTAGATAGTATACATTATTTTCATTCTTATTTGTGTGTAGTTGTATATGTGCATGTGAATTAGGTGTGTTAGCAAAAACAATTCTATTGATTTCAAGGTGCATTTTGCTTTCATAATTAACATTGCTTTGATGAAGCTTATAACTGATATTTTATAAAAATATAATTACTGTTTTTTCTTTACAAGTAAAACATAGTCTATCTTAAAATCAATGGGATCTTACATTCTATGTAAATAACCTTTTACAAAACATTTGAGGAAATATAAGCAATTCCTTATCCCACATAATATTCTCTACATTTGGTGGTAAGCAAGGGGGAAAATAGTGAGCTAGAAAATAATTTTTGGCACTGACGTCCATGCTTTGTGTTTAGGCACAAAAACTGAAATAGTCTGTAAATCCATGAGTAATAGATTGGCAAAATATACTGAAGTCAATTCATAAAATGAAATATTGTGCCAAAAATAAAGAGAAAGAAGTATTCCTGTGTAAAAATTTACACAAATATTATCAAGTGTATGATAAACAGCAGTACACTTACATATATTTACATATACAAACAACTTTGGGAAAAATATTTACAAGCCATTGATACTGCTTAAAGGGCAGGGGTTAAACGATGGAGAATTTTATATTTGTTAATTTTCATCTTGTGTCAAAGTTTTACAAAAATAATTTGTAATAAAATACTTAAAGTCATATATATATATTTGATATAAAATTATAGCAGAAGAAAATAAAAGTCATGATTTGTTATTCAATTCCTTTAAAAATTCTCCAAAGGCAAAATAAAATTTACTCCATGAGTTATGAAGTGGTTCACTAAACTTGAATTGTTTGATAAAATAAAAGCCTAAGTAACTATGTAAAATGGAATAATAAAGGTGACACAGTAAAGACTCAGAATGATTATAAGGCTCAGTTTATCATATAAATTTCAAAAAAATTGTATAAAACAGTTTGCATGAAAAATTGACTCTGGTGCATCACGTCACACTTCCGCAGTCTCACTAGATCATGGTAGTTACTGACAGAAAAATAAAGAAAAATGGGGATAGTAGGAATCCTTAACTCTGACACCCAAATCCTGTAGAAGGAAGCCACTCAACTTGTTTCTCATGGTAGGATCAGGATGGAATGCATTAGGTCATTAAATTCCCTTTAGAAAATGAGCAAAACTCTGATTACTGTCCGTTTAATATACTTTAAATACTGCAATTATAATCTATATCCAGAAAAGACATATCATGTAATTGTTTCAAAATATTTGCATGTTTAAAGTTTTTATTTATTTGAGAGTCAGAGAGACAAACAGACAGACAGAGAGCTTTCATTTGCTGGTTCACACCCCATATGCCCACAATGACATGAGCTTGATCAGGAGCTGGAAACTCAATCCAGGTTTCCCACATTGAGGGCAAAGACTCAGCTACCTGAGCCATCGCCTGCTGCCTCCCAGGGTGCACATTAGCAGGAAGCCGGCTTCAGGAGCAGAGATGGGACTCAAACCGAGCACTCCAGTGAATTTCCTTTCATTGTAGGTATCACAGTCTGGATTTTGAATAGGTAAGTGCCTATTGGTATTTAAAGTAAATCTGTTAATTAGAAATAATCAAGATTATCTCCTTAATAAGTGCAAAAATTTCAATTTCTTTTCTCTTCATGATTTAACTTGATGATAGATGATAATAACTCCAAAAAAACCACTTGTAGCTAAAATATACTTCATTACTTTTAATTCTAGTGTGATTTATGCTGTGGCAATTCAATGATAGCTTCATTGCTTAGAGTTAAATGATCTTAAGAGACATGGAATAGTTTACATACCTGAACAATTTGTGTTTTGAAAAGCAATTGCCTTCTAAGGACTCTTCAATAATTTTTTAAAATTCCTAAAAGTTACCCATTTATGTATAAGAAAGAATCCTCAGTGATTAACTTCAAATTTTAACCCATTACCAAAATATTCTCATTTCTAACGTTAGGAGCTTCACTATTGACCTGAGTTAAAGCTGTGTTGTTTCAATGATTTATTAGGCCTTGACTGAAATCTAGGAAAACAAAATGAGTCCCACAGCTTCCATGGACTCAGTTGCTAACAGGCACTCTCTGACTAGGAACAGATATCTGATAACAGATCTTGGGTAGTCAGAAGCAGCATGCCTGACAACTGCTTGTTCAGAAGCCACGTATTATTATTAGGCAGAGGCATTCTGATGTCTTGGATAATTTGAGTGGTGCTTAACCTGTTCTCAAATGGCATCAGGGTTCTCAACCATTTGCTCTCAAACCCAGCCCCTGCCTTCCTCCTGCCAAGCGCGGGATTGTGGGGAAGCCCTTGGGTCTCTGAGTAGATTTGGTCCGTAGCAGACATTGTTGAGTAACTAGATAGTCAAAGGAAGAGTGAGGCTGAGTACATCTCCCCACCACCCTGGGGTACATCATCCATGTTTCTGCGCCCTTAGAGAGCGCTGATGCTGTTCTGATTTTCTTGTTGCTCCAGGATCTTGGTCCCTGATGATGGGCTACTTCCTTGTATATCCACTCTAGGGACTGAAGCCCAAGATACACTAGGCTTGGCCTCCCAATGAAATAGCCTTCATCACATCATATACAAGGTTAATTATAGCTTGTGTACTATAAAATAGGAGGAGTTTACTCCCTGTCATTAAAAAAAATTCTCTTTCTCATGGAATAAGGGACTTTAGAAAGGGTGTGTCTATTAAGATATAATAACTAATATGGGTAAAGAAGGGTACAAATTACAAGTACATTCACATAATTATCTGTAACTTATTGCAGACAGATACAACTGGTATACAAAATGCTAATGTGAAATTAATATATAAATCATATATTATTTTATCCCATTAGAATGAAAAACCACATCACACACACTGGAAAAGATTGCACAATACTGAGGCTCAATTATAATTTACCTGCTCTAGACTGCTGGAACATCCCTATTACACAAACCATTCTTAGTGACAGGAAACATCCACATTTTCTAGAAAGTTTAGCACATATTCTCACTAAATGCATTTTAACTGATTTATGATAGCACAAAATCATATCAAATGACACAAAGCAGTGAACGTGTAGGATGAACAAATCTAGAGTTCTAATGTACAACATAAGAACTAGTTTATAAACTAGCATTAAATTAGGGAATTTTGTTATGTAAGCAGATTTCAGCAGCGCTAGTCACATGGAAGTAAGTGTGAAATGTTAGATGTGTTAACTTGCTATACTAGAGTAAAAATCTTATTATTTATTTATGTCATAGCATCATGTTGTTAACTTGTATGCACATTCCGTTTATAAAATCATGCACTATAATTCCTATAGGATGAAGTAACACATACAGGTCTACATGATTTTGAACAATGTTTAGTTTTATATACTTTATGAGTTTCTTTTTAAAACCAGTGTTTGTACACGAAGTCAAAGACCTAATAAAACTTAATATTCTTTATGTGATTATAGTTTTGGAAATTTGACTGAAAATGCTTTAATAAAATTTTTTCTTACATATTCTTCCCAATAGTATCCATTCTGTTGCATAGTTTCTGGAATTTTTTTTCTTTATTATATGACCAACCAAGACAACTGTAATCTTTAAATATCTAGAAGACAGAGGTGGTAAGAATGTTTCTATCATTTTAAGAGGTTTTTTTTTCATTTTATCCTGATTTTAATTCATTTCATTTCCTTTATTGTCTATTCATCTGGGTTTCATTCATGTAAGGACGTCTTGCTTTTTGCAAAACCAATTTACCTTCTTGGCTTCTGATTCCTTGAAATTCTATTTTCTGCCAATGTTGAACACTTGGCAAATCTTCATCTGCATGTGTTGTATCATATCTCATCATTTGACAAAGCAACTAAACTTTTCCTCTATCGATTCTTTGCCATCCAACAACTTACCTGCAGCATCGATTCATTGACCTCAAGCAGCTGTGTGTTCCTGAAGTGTACCGACATCCCCACACTGACAGAAATTCCCAAAAGGATCTGAAAACTACCATTATGCTGAAACTAATTCTGTCATTCACCTTAAGGATTAGTGTTTCTTTTATTACCCCGGATGCAATTTCTGGGCTAGATTTGAAAATCATTCATCCCATTGGCAGATCAGCCTGAGTGTCTGGTCCAAGGCAGTATTTTGTTTTTTCAGCTATATCAATATTGCTTCCTTTGCAAAAACATTAATATAGAATGGATGCTTTAACTAATGAGAAAAAAGGCTATTACTGAGTCAGACATCACTTCTGAACTCCTTTCCTGAAACTTCAAGTTAAAATGTGCTGCACCTGAATTCCTGCACTTTCAATTGTCATTGTATTATTGATCGGAATGTTTATTGCAAGGGAAAAAACTTCTTCCGATTCAGTGTCTGTGCCCCACAATGAATACAGATTGTGCTCACCATGATGGTTTCTCCCTCAAGTTGAACATTTATGAGCAAATGATTTGTAAATGTTAGGACTGTGCATATACACACAAAAATATATGGTAACAAATTTTCAGAAGCTAAATTGCTGTGTAGTGGTTGTTTTATGTTACTATGTACAATTAGTTTGTTCACATAAATAGTAATAATAACAGTTCCCTTTGGAAATTATTTTTATTATTCTTTAGAAAAATATACCGGCATGGTGGACGCCTGAATTGTTTAAACACTTTTGTGAAACAGAAACACATGAGTTTTATTAAGTACTACTCTTATTTATTCATATTACTGCTTTATATACATATGCCACAGAATAATTCATAAATAGTATAACATGAAAGCTTAAAGTTCACTTTCATCTATAGCTTACCATGTTTCCTCAAATTTTTTTTTTTTAGTATTTCGTGGCCCCTCATGGTGTCTGCCCCCAGCAGACAGAGGATTGTGTCGAGCCAATGAGATCAGATTCTTCTACAATGCAATCATCGGGAAATGCCGCCCATTTAAGTACAGTGGATGTGGGGGAAATGAAAATAATTTCACTTCCAAAAAAGCATGTATCACAGCTTGTAAAAAAGGTATAAAGTTGTCTTCCCATTAATTCGCTAGCACTGCAGATAACTTATTGAAATTGTGAATGAATTTTAATCTGTAAAATACCATGAAATTAGTTGTCTTCACAAAAAAAAAAAAATCAATCTAAAACATATTAAACAGGTTACTCTTTTAAATACTAGGCTTTTAAAGAATTCTACCAAAGTCCCTTTAAGATTCCCTTTATGACATGGAATTCTAACATATTCATTAATTTCTTCTAACTATAAAAGTGCTACCTGTCTCTAATAGAAAAACGTATGAAAAATTGGTAATCATCTGTAATTTTGTCAGACATGGTTAGCAATATTTCCACATTTTAAAATAAAATGAGCACAGATTTTTTTTTTTTTAAGATTTATTTATTTGAAAGTCATAGTTACAAAGAGAGACAGAGACAGACACAGACACAAACACAGAGAGAGATCCTCCACCCACTGGTTCCACTCCCCCAAATGGCTACAGTGGCTGGAGCTGAGCCAATACAAAACCATGAGCCAGGAGCTTCTTCTGGGTCTCCTGTGTAGGTGCAGGGGCCCAAGGACCCTGGCCATCCTCCGCTGCTTTCTCAGGTGAATTAGCAGGGACTGGATCAGAAGCACAGCACTGGATTTGAACCAGTGCTCATATGGAATGCCAGCACTGCAGATGTCAGCTTAACCCGCTGTGTCACCGTGCACAGCCCACAGATTTCTGACAGAAGCTGAAGTAATACTGGAACTAAAAGACATGCTGATCTTACATATGCAAGTTGACTTCCCTACAAAAAGGCTGTTCTACAGAAAGGCATACACAAATTAAAAGTCATATATTTGGGGATTCATAATTTGAGAAAATTCCAAAGAAAATGTTGTATTGTGTTACTTTATCATGTATAAATGTTCTGGTCTTTCCCTTGTAGGTTCCATGCGAAGACTGTCAAAAGGAGGACTAATTAAAACCAAAAGGAAGAAAAAGAAGCAGCCAGTGAAAATAACTTATGTTGAAACTTTTGTTAAAAAGCCATAAGTTTGATGTAATAGAAAATTAATTCTACTAATCATTTTCTTTGAGTATTTCACTCTGATTTATCTTGTTTTCATCTGCTATAATACTTTTACTTAGTATGTTTCTTAAATAATTTTCTAGACTTAGTGTACCTGGTATTGATATATTTATATCAGAGTTCCTTTTCTAATCTGGCCAAATGTCCTATTCTAGGGCTTAATTAACTGGCTACTGTGAATTTACTTTTTCTTTTGACCCCTTTGTATTTGCCATTTAACTACAAATTATCATGCTACTGGCCACATCAAGTCTAGCCTTTTATTTCCATCTGGAGCCCATCTATTTGACCATCTGTACTCACTTATTTGTTATGTCCATGTATGTGATGGTCTCCTTTATAGCCTACCACCGGCTCAAGAAATATAGCTCAAAAGAACAAACACTTTGGGGTTTTCACTTTGAAAATGATAACAAAGACCTGTTTCTGATAAAAATTACTCCTAAATTGTGTTTTTCGAAACAACTGGTAACAATACAATTCTATCACATCCTTCCCTCTTTCCATTCAATATGGAGCCAAATTGTCTTTGAAAAAAGACAAGTCAGTTCTGCAATATATGCCAGCCTGATTTTTACTGGTTACATTTTTTTCTTCGTTTAATTCTAGTTCAATCGCTATGTATTAAATACAGTCATGAAAAGAAGAAACTTTATGGCAAACCAAGTTTTTGAATAGAAATCAAAAGGAAACACTTCAATTATATTATTCAACAAAATTTTCTCCTAACAAAATAATATTTACAAATATATTTTTCTTTAAGCTTTACACACAATGTAGCCAGTAATTTGCACTCAAAAAGTTACATTATTTCTGAGGAAAAGAACATTAACAGCAAGGATGATTCTACTCTACAATGTGTTCGCTGTTCACTCACAGCTTTAACAAACATTTCTCTGGAGTTCCTCCTCTGTGTCCAGAGCTGTGCTGTTCCTTTGTGGCTGAGCCAGGCGCAGTCGGGCATCTCAACAGCCTCCAGGACATCTCGGTTTCTGTGATGTTCACATCGTTTCACATTTAAACCCGAACTTGTCATCCAGAAACAACAAACCACCTCATCGCTTTGGTTCAGCTGCAAGCCTTCTCTCCAGAAATATGACTACAATTATTTCTGTTCCTTAGTCCTGAAAGTTTGAAGTCAAATTTCATTTCTTATTTCTCCCCCAAATCCTATCTAATCATTGTTCATAAGGATCATCCAGCCCCACCCCCCACACCTACTGTATCCTCAGAAATTTGATGGTTTTCTCCAACACTCAAAATACTCCCAGAACTCACTAGTTGGTACTTAACTTCAAACTCACATTATCACAATTCAATTTTTATCTACAGTTTTGAACTTACCTACTGTACTTTTAAATGACTACTTCCATTTAGTAATAGTATTTACTGTTCACTGAATATGTCTTTAACCTCTATGATTTCCTCATGCTGCTTTCCAATTTGAGAATCTGATTCCCCATGCTGTTTATCTGAAGTCAACGTTCAACCAATGTCCACTTAAAAATCATTATATTTTAAGTTGGAATATGAAAAGTCCTAGCATGAAATTACAAAACATTTCCATCCTGTGGCCTAGAAATTACATAATTAAAAAGCAGTATCAATTTGTTCAGTTTAAGAAAAGTTTTATAAGTTGATTGCAAAAATTCAGTGCATAAATCCTTGCCTTAAACTGGGTTTTTGCTGTGGAATCAAAAGCCTTAGTAGAATACGTTCAGTTGTTGTGTGTTCATTCATGGACAGCAATAGATTTAAATAGGAGGAATTTTTCCTTAAGGGTAATTTGCCACCAAGGACATATAAACATTACAATGGTGAGTTCATCTTGTTTTCCAGCAGTATTCATTCAAACCACGAGATGGTCTGCAATGTTTGATTGCATGTGGTTGTCATTTTCACTGTTTTTCTAAGAAGTCCTCTGGTAGTATTCTGTTCCTTTATTTTGCAAAAATCAAATGTATCTAACTGTGAATTTTATATTGAATTTCATTAGGTACCATATATGTGAATTTATATCCTTTGTTGATTCATTGTCTGTATTCAAAATTAAGTTTTCAGGCTGAAAATTACTTAAATAATTTTATTTTTTACGTTGTAAGAAATAAAATATATTATCCTGAATAATCAAGTCTCATTCATTCTTGTATTAAATACTTAAGGATTAGGGCTTTTATAGTTATCACAAAAACAAAATGTACAAAGACCAAAAAAAAAAATTCTTCCCTCAGTTCCACTCTGCATTCACTCCCTTAGCTGGAATTTGCTAATAATCTCCATTTAAGGGCATAGTCACTGTTCTTTTTATTTGTCAAACAAATTAGTATAGTATGTCTTATCAGTTCATATATTCTGTTTACTCCACTGCACATTACACACACATTCACATCAATGTCTTTATATATAATTGTATACATATGAGCAGATGTATATTTAAATATAACCATCATTATATAAAGAATTCCAATCCTGGCCGGCGCCGTGGCTCAACAGGCTAATCCTCCGCCTTGCGGCGCCGGCACACCGGGTTCTAGTCCCGGTCGGGGCACCGGATTCTGTCCCAGTTGCCCCTCTTCCAGGCCAGCCCTCTGCTGTGGCCCGGGAGTGCAGTGGAGGATGGCCCAGGTGCTTGGGCCCTGCACCCCATGGGGAGACCAGGAAGGGCACCTGGCTCCTGGCTCCTGCCATCGGACGATCGCGGTGCGCCGGCCGCAGCGCGCTGTCCGCGGCGGCCATTGGAGGGTGAACCAATGGCAAAAGGAAGACCTTTCTCTCTGTCTCTCTCTCTCACTGTCCACTCTGCCTGTCAAAAAAAAAAAAAAAAAAAAAAAAAAAAAGAATTCCAATCCTTACTATTGTAGTCAGCCTGGCCTTCTACATTCCAAAGTAGGAAGAATATAACACAAAACTAGCCTGCTATTCAGCGGGTTTATTAACACTTTTTTATTTGACAGGTAGAATTATAGACAGTGAGAGACAGAGAGAAAGGTCTTCCTTCCATTGGTCCACTCCCTCAGTGGCCACCATGGCTGGTGCTGCGCTGAAGCCAGGAGCCAGGTGCCTCCTCCTGGTCTCCCATGCAGGTGCACTTGGGCCATCCTCCGCTGCCCTCCCGGGCCACAGCAAAGAGCTGGACTGGAAGAGGAGCAACTGGGACCAGTACCCGGTACCCCAACTGGAACTAGAACCTGGGGTGCTGGCGCTGCAGGCAGAGGATTAGCCAAGTAAGCCACGGCGCCAGCCATTTATTAACACTTTTATCAGCTCCACTTGTCCGTGTATAGATTTTATGAAATCCACAGTTATATCTAGTATCCCTGCTCTTCCTCAGGGACTTTATCTGAGACACACCTTAAGTGCTTTTCCTGTATTCTGTTATGTAGAACAGGATTCCTTGCCCTTGTCAGTCCCACAGGATCAATCTCTGAACTACAACCACAAGGCTGGTGTTTTGACTAGGATCACTCAGAGTGTTTTTACTTATTTTCAACGAATTAGTATTTATTTATTTTCATTTTATTTGGAAGGCAGTGAGACAGAGCTCTTCCATCTACTAGTTCATTCCCCAGATGCCTGTACTACCCTGTGCTGGATCAGGCCAAAGCCAGGAAACAAAAATTCAACCTAAGTTTCCCATATGAGTGGCAAGAATTCAAGTACATGAGTCATCACCACTGCCTCCCAGGCTGAACATCCAGATTAGAAGTTTATGTAACTAGCACTTGAATCTAGGCCCTCTGATACGGGATTCGGGAGTATCAATGGCAACTTAAACACTATACCTAATGGCTACCTAACTCAGCACTTTTAAAGAGAGGATTTAGATATTTGCGGTATATGGTAATTGATTTTGAAGGGGATGGAAATGTTTTGATAATATAATACAGTAAAAACACAACATTAGAACAATGAATATGATTTTCCCAATAGATTGCTCACACATGATAAAATTCCTAGCCCAATCAGTTGGAACCTAAACAAGGATATATTTGAATCACAAATGAAAACTACCCGAAGTATCTGACTTTAGATGGAAGGAATCAGTGCAATACATTTAGCCATCAAAACTCAGTGTAGGGGCAAGCATGGTGGCCTCGTGGGTAAAGCCACTGCCTGCAGTGCCAGCATCCCATACGGGTGCCGGTTCGAGTCCTGGCTGCTCCACTTTCCATCTGGCTCTATGCTATGGCTTGGGGAAGCAGTAGAAGATGATCCAAGTCTTTGGGCCCCTGCAGCTGCGTGGGAGACCAGGAAGAAGCTCCAGGCTCCTGGCTTGGGATAGGCCCAGATCCAGACATTGTGGCCATTTGGGGAGTGAACCAGTGGATGGAAGAACTGTATCTCTCTCTCTCTCTGCCTCTGCTTCTCTGTAACTCTGCCTTTCAAAGAAATAAGTAAATCTTAAAAAAAAAAAAATTCAAAAAAAAGACTGTTCTTTCCTGTTCTGTAACTCTGACTTTCAAATAAATAAACATTTTTTAAAAAAAGACTGCACATAAATATCTATATACCAAAGAATATAGCATCCACACTTTTTTTTTTTTTTTTTTGACAGGCAGAGTTAGTGAGAGAGAGAGAGAGAGAGAGAGACAGAGAGAAAGGTCTTCCTTCCGTTGGTTCACCCCTCAATGGCCGCTACGGCCGGCATGCTGCGCCGATCCGTAGCCAGGAGCCAGGTGTTTCCTCCTGGTCTCCTATGCGGGTGCAGGGCCCAAGTACTTTGGCCATCCTCCACTGCACTCCTGGGCCACAGCAGAGAGCTGGGCTGGAAGAGGAGCAACCAGGACAGAATCCGGCGTCCCTACCGGGACTAGAACCCAGGGCACCGGCGCCGCAGGCAGAAGGTTAGCCTAGCGCGCCGCGGCGCCAGCCAGTATCCACACTTTTTAAAAAAGATTTATTTATTTGAAAGGCAGAGCATCAGAGAGATATGAAGATATACCATCTACTGGTTCACACCACAAATGGCCCCAGTGGCCAGGGATGTGCTATGCCAATGACTGGAGCCAAGAACTCCATTTGGCTCTTGCATATGGGTGTCAGGGGTCTGAGTACTTGGGCCACATTCTGCTGCTATCGCAGGTGCAATAGCAGGGCGCTAGATCAGAAGTAGGGTGGCCGAGACTTGAACAGGCTTGGGATACGGCATCATGAGTGGTGGGACATCAGCCCTCTTTCACACATTTTTCTCATCCTCTTTATTAGCTCCACATATGAGAGAAAACACGTGTATTTGTCTTTCTACATGGTGATAAGAGTTTAAAAATAATCTCATTAGAGTCAGGAACAGGACCAAGATGCTCTCTACTATCTCTTCTACTCAAATATCCAAGCATTCTTAATTTTACAGTCAACACAAAAAGATCATAGAAATTAGATATAGATATTGCTATTGTTATTATAAAATGTGCTTGTCATAACTGAAAATTCAATAGAATCTAAAACATAAACAACTAGATATCATACTAGCATTCAACAAAATTGCAAGTTAACATATGAAAACAATGGCATTTCTAAATACTGGCTTGAATAATAATTTTTCAAAATATATGAATAATAATAATAATTTGTAATGTTCCTAATAGTAAATATGGTAAAAATGATTTTGAAACTTTCAGGGAAAAATCTTATACATAAAATTCAAATACATTATGAGGAACATTAAAAAGAAACACAAACTTAAGGGGCTGGCATTGTGGTACAGCTTAAGTTGCCACTGGTGATGCTGGCATCCCATATGGCAGCAGCAGTTCTACTCTTGGCTCCCTTGCTTCCCATTCATCTTCCTACTAATGTGCCTGGGAAGACAGCAGAAAATGGTTCACATGATTGGGGCCTTACCGCCCACAGGGAAAAACTAGATAGAGTTTTTGGGTCCTGACTTTGGCCTATCCCAGACTTCCCCTCTCTTTGTTGCTCTGCCTCTTAAAAATAAATAAATAAATTATATTTAGAAGGTAAATGTTTTTACAT
The DNA here is from genome assembly GCA_949820135.1 of Sylvilagus floridanus. Lineage (NCBI taxonomy): Eukaryota > Metazoa > Chordata > Mammalia > Lagomorpha > Leporidae > Sylvilagus > Sylvilagus floridanus. The sequence continues at coordinate 130,498,179 of OX463236.1, read as the reverse complement.
TTATTTTAACATTTATTATTAGTATTTAAAGAGAAATAATCTAAGAAAGGCTTATGAAGAAAAAAGTGTTATAATTTTTTTAAACTTTTATTTAGTAAATATAAATTTCCAAAGTACAGTTTATGGATTACAATGGCTCCCCCCCCCCGTAACTTCCCTCCCACCCGCAACCCTCCCATCTCCTGCTCCCTCTCCCATTCCATTCACATCAAGATTCATTTTCAATTATCTTTATATACAGAAGATCGATGTAGTATACATTAAGTAAAGATTTCATCAGTTTGCCCCCACACAGAACATAAAGTGTAAAGTGCTGTCTGAGTCCTAGATGCCCTGGGTATTGTTGCCTGCACTCTGCTTTTCCTTTCTTGATCTAACACACTCCTCCTACCCAAGTTCTGCTTAGATGACCACGGATATGGTGAGTGGGAATCTATGCGTATTTGCAGTTTGTGTGTTTGTTTTCTTCATTATGCAACACTTTATAGGCTGGGCCTGACCACAGGCTTTTAAATAGGATTGCATTTCCCATTTTTTTCTGAGCTGTTTCTATTTTGTTGCACCACTGAGTCTGTGTTAAAGAAATAGGTAGTATTTGTTTAACCTGGGGAAGCCGCCACCCTTCCACAATTTCTGTAAAGGTTGAGCTGTTTTCTTAGTACACATTCTGGACCTGCCCTTGGTCCTGACAGGTCACCTTTTGAGAAACTTAAGTCTTATCAGCCCTGCCATTTTCCCTAAAAGCCCTATGGCCTTTTGGATGTTTTGAGTCTCAGGAATCCTTGACGTCAAGTGAGGATACTTTCGTATGTATCCAGTTATGTTTGCTTTTCCCTCCAAATGGACTCGGTTCTGAGCCATAGTACATTTTCATATACATCCACCAGAGGGAAAGAAAATGATAAGAAAAGAAATAATAAATGGCTGCTCATTGTGTTCCTCCCAGCTTTGCCTTCCATCCCTGTTTGCCAAAGAAGGATGTATCCATGAGTAATTACATTGGTTGTGAGTGAAGTAAAAAAAAAGGTGTTATAATTAAAATATAATCAACTTTTTAAAAAAAATTCAAGTAATAGAAAAAATCTTATGCTATAGAAAGAAAAAGTCATAGAGAAGCAAAATGGTATGTAAAAGATAAGGAAATTAGGCAATCAATGCAGCAGCCTCACCTTGAATTGATAAAACATTCTAGACAATAGAAGATAAAATAAGTGAGGGAAATGTTACAGCACCAAAGACAGATTCCATTTCTTGAAATGGTGAATTGAACCAAACAAAGGAAAACCTACTCAGCACATCCTGCCCATTAAACTCACATGAAATTTCACATATTAGAATGAGAAGAAAATTTATAAAGGGACAGGATAGAATGTAGGGGAGTAAATCTCATGCTTAGAAGTAATGAATTGTACCCCCATGTTCATTGCAGCTCAATTCACAATAGCTAAGATACGGGATCAGCCCAGATGCCCATCAACTGAAGATTGGATAAATAAGTTTTACACACACACACACACACACACACACATACACACACCATGGAGTACTACTCAGCTGTTAGAAAAAAAAAAAGAAACCCTGTCATTTGCAACAAAATGGATGCAACTGGAAACCATTATTCTTAGTGAAATGAACCAGTCCCAAAAAGACAAATACCATATGTTTTCCCTGATCTGAGGTATCTAATAGAGCTCCTAAAAGGTAATGTATAAGAGTGAAATTGACATTTTGAGATTCAGTGATTGTTTACAGCTCTTGTCTCATCTGTTGAGGAACACTTTTATTCTTTTTACTATTGTTGAACTCTTAGTGCAGGGTTAATCTTATGAGTATAGAGTTATCTGAAAATAGACCTTTGAAAAATTTAAGAATGGGAATAGGAGAGGGAGGAAGAGTAGGGTAGGAGTGTGGGCAGGAGGGAGGGTAGAATGGGAAGTATCACTATGTTCCTGAATCCACATTTAGGAAATACATTAAATTTGTAAACTTTTTTAAAGATTTTATTTATTTCATTTGCAAGGTGGAATTATAGACAGTGAGAGAAAGAAACAAATGGCTGCAATGGCCAGAACTGTGCTTATCCAAAGCCAGGAGCCAGGAGTTTCTTCCTTGTCTCCCACTCAGGTACAGGGCCCAAGGTCTTAGGCCATCTCCTACTGCTTTCTCAGGACATAATAGAGAGCTGGATTGGAACTGCAGCAGCCAGGACTGGAACGGGATGCCAGCACTGCAGGCAGAGGATTAACCTACTGTGCCATGGTGCCGGCCCCCAAATTTGTAAACCTTAAATAAAATTCTTCAAAAAGAAAAAAAAAAAAGAAGTAGATATGGGAAGGAATTGTAGGTGCAGACATTGTGGCACAACATGTTGAGCTGCTTGCTGTTTGGGATGTCTGCAACCCTTACCACAGTGTCTAGGATAGAGACTGGCCACCGACTTCAACCCAACTCTCTACCCAGCACTGATGGAACAAAGACAGCTTCAGCCATTCTCAGCCCATTGCCCAAAAGAAAGATAAACATTGGAATTTATTCCTTGTGCTTGAATCTCATGTGGGTCTCTCACCCTATTATTGCCTTCATACTCCATCCACCACAGCCATCTGAAAGACCAGTTGCTCCAACACCTGAAAGACCAGTTCCAGGAATTCAGCTCAGCCTGGAGCCCCCTACCCCACGCCCATCCCTAGTCCTCCTAAAATATAGAAAGGCCCCACCCCTTGCAGTCGGGGCCTTCTGCCATGTGTTCCATCAATGTGCACATGGGCAGTTGGTCACCCAAATTTAGGAATTTATTTTCTCTGAATAAATCCATTCTGGCTGTAAATTCATACACTGGCTCCTCTCTATTCTCTGCCTATTATTTATTCATTTATTTATTTGAAAGGCAGAGTTAAAGAGACACAGAGGCAGTGAGAGAGAAGTCTGCCATCCGCTGGTTTACTCCCTAGATGGCCACAATGGCCAGAGCTGAGTCAATCTGAAGCCAGGTGCATGGAGCTTCTTCTGGATCCTCTTCATTTCATCAATCTTTTGTGTAGCTGCTTTTTTTTTTTTTTTTTTACAGGGTGAGTGGACAGTGAGAGAGAGAGACAGAGAGAAAGGTCTTCCTTTTGCTGTTGGTTCACCCTCCAATGGCCATACTGCGCTGATCTGAAGCCAGAAGCCAGGTGCTTATTCTGGTCTCCCATGCAGGTGCAGGGCCCAAGCACTTGGGCCATCCTCCACTGCCTTCCTGGGCCACAGCAGAGAGCTGGACTGGAAGAAGAGTGACTGGGACAGAATCCAGCGCCCTGACCGGGACTAGAACCCAAGGTGCTGGCACCACAGGCGGAGGATGAGCCTACTGAACCGTGGCACCTGCCTTGTGTAGCTTCTTAATATCATTATGTTTCTTTTCTTTTATTTCTTTCCTTCTATGAATTTGCAGTTTGGGTTGTTCTCGTTTTTCTAGATACCTAAGATGCAGTGCTAGATCATTTACTTGAAACATTTCTGATTTTTTGATGTAGGCACTTAATGCTATAAACTTTCATCTTAGTCCAGCTTTTGCAGTGTTTATTATATTGAAGATTATGTCTCCCTCTAGAACCATTAACATTTGTTTTGGTGTCTGAGCATTGGGTACATATACCTTAAAATCATTCTTTTGAATTCTTTTTTGAGCATTTCATCAATCTTCCCTTCTTCACAGTCTACTATTAATTATTATTGTGTTCCTTTTAGAGTCAATTTGCCTTCCTTGTCAAAGCTTCTTGTTTCTGTTTACTTTTGCACATTTGGAGGAATCTCTTGTTACTGACTCCTCTGGAGAATGGTTTCCTTTTTTTAACCTTTTCTTTTTTTCGTTTGGTTTGAAGGCTTTATTCTTGGAGATGTGCCTCTGGGGCTCACAGGATTGCCTATGGGTTATGCTTGAATTCCAGGGTGTGTGTTGGGTGGAGCCAAGGAGCTTGGGCCACTTGGGGTTGGGACAAGAATCCAGAGTGACACCTCAGATGGGCATAGAACACCTCCTGCTACAGTCAGAGGAAGGAGGGGATGTTGGAACTGGATATTGACACCAACCCATTCACAGCCTCGAGTTAGCTCATAGTGTCAGCATACCCCACCCATCCAGGCACACACACCACCCCAGAGCACCAACCCACTATGCAGTGTGTTCTCTGACCCCCTCTCGAGATTTATCATCAGCATGCTGGGTGCTAAGTCTGAGCTAAGTCAGAGTCAGTAATGAATCTGAAAGTATTCAGGGTCCTAATAGATATATTTAGTCTGTATTTTCACAGAAAGTGTATTTCTAATTTGCCCAACTCCCTAAGCTGTAAGTGCTCTCAACCTCGAAGCCAGAAGAAACTGCCACTTTCATCTCCTTCGTCAGGTTTTGCAATCAGAAAGAACCTTGACTTTCCAATAGTCATCCATTTTTAAAAAGAAACTCCCTGCTTTCAATAGAGTGTTCCACAGAATTTATAAATCACTCTAGGGAAATTTCTAGGGAGTTTCAAAATGTGAACAATTGCGGGCTACCTACATGATTCATCTTGCCAAGAAATCGCTATTCTAGAAAAGTGGAAATAAATATTAGCCATTTTAATTTGAAATACTTGTTGCTGTACAATGAGAAACCCTTTAAAATATAAATCTCTGTTTGGAAACTTTCAATTTAGTGTTTTATTTATTCCATATTTTTACTCCTTCCCAAACAGCACACACATGTTTAATTATGGAGAACATCTTTTAAATGCAGCATATTTCACAACTTCCCTCATTTTTTATTGGCTGACAATAAACTCCTAGAAATAAATGAATATTTTATGTATTTTGAAAAATATGATAAGTAACATAGGATTTGGATTCAAATCAACATGGATTTGAACTCATCTGCTTTCATAGCTCTAATCCTCTATTGCTTTGCCATGAAATGATTGGGAGGATAAATGAGAACATACATGTAAAACAATCAGCACAGTGTTGGCTACAGCATAAGCAGTCAATGAAATGGTAGCAGTTGGTCTTGCAACTTACTGAATAATGTGTGAACGTTCTAAAATATAGTCTCTTAAAGCCACAGCAATTACCCAAGTTGGCAATTTAGAATAGAAAGTTGGGCAAATTTTGTCTGCTGAAATAACATAAAATGAGAAATGTGCATTAATATGAAGTGATTTTAACAAGATTAAGAAATGTAGAAATAATATACATTTGAGATTTTAAAGACTTTTTAAATTAGTTTTTAGATAATTGCCCAAGAGTTTTAATGATATTTTTATCATGAAAGCTTCTATAACATTTATAAAAATGTATAAAAACTCTGAATTTCTCCTTTTATTTCTTTTTTAAAAATCTATGTTAAATTTATCTTTTTTATTTTATCTTATTTATTTATCTAAGAGGCAGAATTACAGAGAAAGATAGAGGGAGAGGCAGAGAGAAAGGTCTTCCACCCACTGGTTCACTCCCCAACGGGCCATGTTGGTGGGATATGAGCTGATTCAAAGCCAGGAACTGGGATCTTCTTCTGGGCCTCCCACGTGGATGCAGGGTCCTAAGCACTTGGGCCATCTTCCACTGCTTTCCTAGGCTATCAACAGAGAGCTCGACTGGAAGAGGAGTAACTGGGACACGAACTGGCACCCATATGGGATGCTGGCACTTCAGGCGGAGTTTCAGCCTATTATGTTACAGTTCCGGCCCCTAAATTCATCTTAAAATATATATGCACTTTGTTTATAAAAATTTTTTAAAAATTTAAAAATGACTAGCATTATTCTTTCTAAATATGTCATTCTGCAATATAATTAGAAACTTACATAATATATCATCCATATGTGACTACTAATATTATTATTGATGATTACTATAGCATCAATAATGTAGTTATTCAAATATCATGTATTATTAATATAATAACTGTTATTAATAGCTATTTTTGTAAAGTGATTTGTAAATTCTGTGGAAAAGTAACCAGAATACGGGATAGAATATAGCTCAGTGGGTGATGTTTTAATGTAAATTTGCTCAACATTTTGCTATTTTTGTTTACTAATCCTTTCTATTTTTTTCTCAATGTGGAATTATCCAACTGAAGCCTCAATAATCATTATCAGTTGACATAGTGCATACAATTTTCTTCCAAAAATAACTCAAAGAGTTTGCCAGATTAAATGTTTTGTAAATAATGGAAATTGGTGGTAGGCAGCTTAGTAACTAATTCAAGTCCCTGTTCTACCAATTTGCAGTTGTATAAATCTACAAAGATTCTCTTCCATCAGCTGAAAAGCAGAGACGCAAATTTCACAGAATTGGATAAATATCTAGAGTATATGGCACATTTATGAAAAAAATATTTTCTTTGTGGCTCATCTTCATCTGAAACAAAACTGAGACTTCACAGGACTGTAAGATAATGTTAGGTACTTAAAACACACTAATTACTGTAGCACAAACTGACTTTGTTTTTGTGTTTTCTTACACTTAATCAAAAAGGAGAAAATCCAGACCAAAACAGTTTTATTTTATGAGTATCTACAAATACCAAGAAAAAATGAGTTTTAAGGGTTTCAAATATAAGAAACTATGGTTAACACTGCATAATTTCAGACATACAGTCATTACCTTCAACTAATAGTTTGTGGGAGGACATAAAAAACTTCCCTGGATAAATTTTGTATTTACCTCCTTAACCCCATTCCAGCACCACCAGAGCAAAAGCATTTTCTTAAAAACATGCTTTAGTTAAACAGAATTTTTTATACAATCTACATATATTTCATTCTATGTCCTCACATGCTTTAGTTAAACAGAATTTTTTTTTTTTTGACAGGCAGAGTGGACAGTGAGAGAGAGAGACAGAGAGAAAGGTCTTCCTTTTGCCGTTGGTTCACCCTCCAATGGCTGCCCCGGCCGGCGCACCGCGCTCATCCGATGGCAGGAGCCAGGTGCTTCCCCTGGTCTCCCATGGGGTGCAGGGCCCAAGCACTTGGGCCATCCTCCACTGCCACAGCAGAGAGCTGGCCTGGAAGAGGGACAACAGGGACTAGAATCCGGTGTGCAGGTGCCGCTAGGCAGAGGATTAGCCTAGTGAGCCGCAGCGCTGGCCTAAACAGAATTTTTAATACAATCTACATGTATTTCATTCTATGTCCTCACATAATTTAATAAGATTCTCTCACTGCTCAGTGATATCCAAGCTCCAAAAAGAATCCAGTTGCAACTGAAAAAAGTGTTTTCTTATAGTCCCACATTTTAATATCCCCCGTGCTTCTGCTTAGAAATCAATAGCTGATGGTCCAAATATAATACAAATCTCTGAAGTACTGAGTATTATCTTTTTAAAAACAAGATTTGGTTTACTTGAAGGGCAGAGTGATGGAGAGAGGGAGAGAAGGAGGGAGAGAGAAGAGAGGAAGGGAGAGGGACTGAGGGAGCAAGAGGGAGAAAGAGAGGTCGATCTTCTAAACACTGGTGAATAGTCTCCTCATATATGTACTTGTTTTAGATATATACACACATATGTAATATATATTCATGTTCATATATTCATATGTCTTTATAAATGATCCAGGTGCAGCCTGGAGCAACAGTCTTGGTGGTAGACTGTTTTGGTTCCCCTCCCACATGCCCTTTATTGAGCCTTGTGTATTCATCCCCTAGTGGCTAGAATTGGCTGCTCATTCCTCCCAGCTGCATCCTTCTCCAAACAATGGCCCTCAGCTGATGGTAGTCACCTCCCTAAAAAAAAAAAAAAAGTGCTCTCCACACCTGGAGAGGCTCATAAAAAGAAAAACTCACAAACTCACAAATTACTAAAGACAGACCCCTCTGCATCAGGGGAGTATAATTCTAATTTGCACATCTGGTTCACACCTGTGGATTAGGTCAAATACAGGTTTTTATTTTTTAGTTTTTTAAAAAGATTTATTTTACTTATTTGAAAGAGAGTTACAGAGAGAGGTAGAGACAGAGAGAGAGGTCTTCCATCCACTGGTTCACTCCCCAGACGGTCACAACAGCCAGAGTTGTGCTGATCCGAAGACAGGAGCCAGGAACTTCTTCCCGGTCTCCCACATGGTGCAGGTTTCCAAGAACCTGGAGCATCTTCTGCTTTCCCAGGCCGTAGCAGAGAGCTGGATCAGAAGAGGAGCAGCCGGGACTAGAACCGGCGACCATTTGGGCTGTCGGCGCTTACAGGGCAAGGCTTTAACCCGCTGTGCCACAGCCCGGCCCCCAGATACAGATTTTGAACTGAGACCTCATGCTTGCTCACCTTATTCTCCTCCCCAAATGCACTTCAATTACCTTCTGTGTTTTCCTAAAGCCTGTACAGCACTCTCAATTAAACACCCTCACCCAAATGCTTCTCTTTGACTCTGCATCTGGGAATCCCTAAGCAAACAATCATTGCTAATCTTCATGTTTTGCTTTTTGGGTTCCTTTAGAAAAAATGCTTTTCTATAAGACATACATTTTCCATCCATCATACCTTCTTATCTTCTCAGTTCTGCTGTATTTCAGACATCAAACAGATTGCAATCTGAGTAGAGGCCATTATGATGGAAAATAAGCATTTTTTTTCTACCTGTCTAATGTGAATTCATTGAGAGCAGGAACTATAAACCTATTACCAAATTTTGTATTCTTGGCATCTACCCAAAAATTTGACACATGGTAAATGGTCATTTAATACATGCTTGATGGATAACTATGTTTAAGAAACCTTACTTTCTCATAATACCAATATTGATAGAGGTAGATCTTGGAGGTAATTAATATGTCCCAAAGATTTTAATTCTCAAATGCCAGCTGTATTAAACCAGAACAGGATTACATACAATTTGTGATGGACTATTTTCCTAACAGATAGTGGTACAATAAATATTTTTTTATGCTTGGACCTGTGGGGGACTTTATTATTATTTTTTGTTTATCAAATGTGAGTAACATTTAACATTCTGTTTTCAGTGTTTGAAGATCTGATCTGTATTCCTGATCAGATATGTAGGAGTTTATCCACTTTGACCTAACCATAGTTCACATACACATCTAGCTTTGGATTATGAATATATAAATTGGAAAAATATATGAAAGATAGCATGTTAGTTGGAGCAAGATTAGTGGCTGACTGTGAAACTCCAGCAACCACCTTTCCACTGAGAAGTAGTCTGAACATCTATTCACACTCCAAGTCATCTTACACAAAGATAAGGCATCTTAGAAAAAGGTGATCTCATAGAAATTAAAAGTATAATGGTGGGAGGGTTATGAAGAGGTTGATTGACGGGTACTAAGTTATAGCTAGATGGAAGGATGGAGCTCTGGTGTTCTATTGCACATTCTCGATTTCTCCATCAAAAAAGACGCCAAGAAAATAGGACTTTAGATATGTTTATCATGAATAAATGTTAAATGTTTGAAGTAATAATTTTATGAAAAGATATTTACCCTGATTAGACACTTACAAAGTATACATATATTAAAATATTACATAGTACTTCTAAAGAATGTACAATTTTTATGTTGGTTGAAAAATTTATCTTAAAATTTTAAAAGGTATATGTAATTTTAATTTATTAAGATGACACATTTTAACATTTATTTAACTCTTGTTTGCCTTGAACCTTAATATTTTATGGTTATAATCTTTTAACTATATATAAGTTGATGCTTGAATTATACAGTCTACAGTAATTACTTGTACATCACAACACCAGTTTTCAAGTGCATCAGATTTTTTCTTTTTAATGAAATCTTCCCTTGTTGTTAGGATGTTTTACTATAGTTAGGGAGCAACTTTTTGTAATTTGATACTGCCCAACACTAGGTGGCAGGATGAGACTATGGATACCCAACTACTAAGTAAGTACTAAGTTTTAAAAGGACCTGAGTCTTTCTCCAAGTTAAGATTTCTGTGCAGATATATTGTATTTTTCTTATATACACATTACATATTTTTGAATACTTGCTTATATTTAAAAGCTTTAAATAATAAAATATGTTACCTAATACAAATAAGTTTTTAATAGGCTAGACAAAATACAAACTCTTAATAATTTTACAAGTAAATAGCATGGATAGCCAAATAAAAAACTTAATATTGGAAAAACATTGATGTTCCTCAGCATCATTAGAATATAATGGGTTAACTATTTAAACAAAGTATGGGATTTGGTTATTTAACTACATATTATTTAGGTCAAGATCCTAAATACAAATTTAAACAAACCTTTTCATAATCAAGATTGATATTCTGCAATTAAGCATTTCACAATAAATTCACACGAAGTACATAAACAAAAAATGAAAAAGGCATCTTTTATCCTCAGAGTAGGAAGAACCATTTTAAACTCTTCTGGAAAAGGAGATTAGAGTTCCCCAAATGAATCACTCTCTCACTAACCTTTTAGTGTTTAACTACCAGTTCTCAGTGTGATATGGATGACAATGGCTAGCTAGAGTGACCATGTATACTTTTTCATGCAAACTTGAATACATTTAAACATAGAAGTAAAAACCAATATGCCCAAGAAAACTATGACATATGAACACCCACAAAAAGATGCCTTCAGGAAGTTCATTTTGTCCTGTTATTTAAAGTAAGCATTTATAGTTTGTGGCATTTAAAAATCCATCTTTAGGTAGCCCATGCCATATCTCAATTGCCAGTGCTAGCTCTTTATTCTAGCAGTAGTTACCACCTAAAAATATCAATTGGATATCTGTAAGATATTATTGAGGTCCATGAAAAAGTCAGAATTTAATAACTAAATAAAAAATGACAAATATTGATAAAATTATTTTGATGTTATTTGACTCTCTTTAGGAAACACATTATAAAATACAGAAAGAAATACTATAATAATCTAGTTAGTATTTTACTTATTTATAAACCAACCTGATATATTGATGGCTGATTTCAAATTTACATTCTTTTTTGCACTTTTCAAAAACATTTTAATTTCCATTAAACTGATAAATATTGTGGAGTTAAAGTGAAAATCAGTTATTCGGTTTTATTAATAGATAATAGCATAGCCATTTTCTCTTTTTTTAAGATTTATTTAATTATTTGAAAGAGTGACACAAAGAGAGAAGGAGATACGGAGAGAGAGGTCTTGCATCCGCTGGTTCACTCCCCAGTTGCTCACAACAGCCGGAGCTGCGGCGATCCGCAGCCAGGAGCCAGGAGCTTCTTCCAGGTCTCTCATGCAGGTGCAGGGGCCCAAGGACTTGGGCTGTCTTCTGCTGCTTTCCCAAGCCATAGCAGAGAGCTGGATCGGAAGAGGAGCAGCCGGGACTTGAACCGGGGCCCATACGGGATGCTGGAACTGTAGGCGGCAGCTTTACCCACAGCGGCAACCTCTAGTCATTTTCAATAGTTTATACATTGAATCAAAATTCTTTTACTAAATGTAATTCATTTTGCTTTATTTTGAGAAATAACTTGAAAATGCTAAGAGCAACTGATAGGTAAAATAATAAAAGGTGAGATCAATTCATTTCCTTGGGAGAAGTTTTTGATGTCAATTGCAATCCCTTCTCAGCATTTTGGCTAAGATCAATTGTAAAGAATATTGCAACTATTTGTTTCTCCTCAAATTGCTGGTACACTTTTAATAAGGTGTGGTATACATAACTTTATTGGCCCTACAAATTCTCCTCAAGTATATGTAATGACTTTCAGAAAATTATGAACACAGTGGAATTAATTAACTCAATATACAGTAATTGAAAAACTTCATGAAACCATATTCAAAGTGCTTTCTTTGACTTCTGTTCTTTGCATATTTATCAGGGATGGTTTATCCATAATATGCTTCATGTAAGTGTTTTAATTTATTTTGTTTGTTTTTGTGGCAGAACTGTGCTCCAAAACAATATCCACATGAATTCCAAATAAGGGATCAGTTCTGTCAGAAGGAAACTAAATTTCTAAAACCACATATTTTTGTCTGTTTTGACTAACTCAATCAACATAAAAAGTAATCTAGAGATTTTGAGTAACCCTCTGCCTTACTGTGATGCAAAGTGTGTTTCCCACGGTAACCTAGTGCAAGACCATGAAGCTTGTAAGTCCTAACATGGGACCACAAACATGGCACAAATCCTCAGGGTAGGCTTCTGAAATGCCCCGGTGTGACTGTTTATCATACATGTCATTCTTCATTTATACACCATCCCTAAACTCTACAGAAAACTGAATTGACTGATGGTGCTCTGCATGGTTTGTCCAGACACTGCTGGCAGCATTAGTTGCTAACTGCTGAGAATTTGGCACTTGGTTCCTCATGTGCTAGTCAATCTGTGCTGTAAATGACTAGGTAGCAAGTGTGTCCTCTTTATTCTTAACTAAAACAAACTTCATAACATCTAGCTCAAAATAGAAGCTTAGTCATTGCCTATTCTTTTTAAAGTATTATTTATTTGAAATTAAGAGTTACAGAGAGAGGGAAGAGAGAGAGAGAGAGAGAGAGAGAGAGAGAGAGAGAGAGAGAGAGAGAATCTTTCACCACTGGCTCAGTCACCAGATGGCAACAATGGTCAGGGCTTGGCCACAGCTGTGTCAGGCCAAAGTCAGGGACTCAAACACGTGGGCCATTCTCTGCTTGCTCTTTCCAGGTCATTAGCAGGGAGCTGGAGCAGAAGTGGAGCAGCTGGGACATAAACTGGTGGCACCCATATGGGATGCCAGCATCACAGGTAGTTTCACCCACTAAATCACAAGGATGGACTCACGATTTATTGAATATATCAAATGGGCTCCATGTGTTCTGGAGAAAGGTTATAACATACATATAATATATACATTTGTCATATAAGGCTTAATTAGCATATTAATGCCACAGAGGTAAAGAACTATTTCACTGATTATTGAAAGGCTTTTCATTTAGTTCTGATGCAGATTTCCAAATATTTGTTCTCATGTTTATTTGTGTATTTGAGAAGTTTCCATGATGTATCTTTTCAATTATCTTTATATAATTTGTTACACCCAGAACACCTTCCTGGAAGTCCCCACACTGGGATATGGTGTTCCAATTATTTTTAGATATGGCTTATAGATGATATTGACCAAAATTATCCAAGAATCTTCATGGATTGCAAGCATGGGGTTATATGTCTAATCAATAATTTAAACATAAATACTATCACTTCTATTAGACTTCTCATTTAGTGTTGCACTTACTTTACACTAGAGCAAGAAGTACACTGAAGTCTGTGGCATAAACTCAAAGCATGGATTTTTCCACATACTAGACTTTACTACTCCTAGACAAATGAAAGCAGTAAGTCACTGGGACAACAAACTAGTAACGCTTTCATAAACTTAATAGAACAAATTTAGCTCTTTATGTTTTAAAATTCAAACACTATACACTAATCTCTTTGTAAGTGACACATATTATGGTTTGCATGTGCAATGATAAACAAGGACTGTGCTCATTTGATTATTAATCTGGTATTTGATTTTGCTCTGAATTTCAAGATGCGAATGCCAAGTTTGTCAAGATTATATTAGAATCAGTTCCAAAATTTCATATCCCATGGTCCAACCCTAGTTTTGTTGGTCCAACCCCAGAATCCCAATCCTGTTTCTCAATGGATCCCTGAGCAGTGAACTACTTTCACATAAGAATTTGAGAAAGCTTTCATTTAGGAGCATCCGTGTCAGGTTTCTGGTTAGAGTCTCTGTTGAGCCAGCAAAAATTTGCAACACTGACTTTTCATGGGTTGAAAGAAACAGCTCAAAAGAAACCAAAACTCAGTATCCATCCAAAAAGAAGAAAAAAACAAGACCTCATTCTGAGATATAATATTCTATAATATGCTATAACTCCTCTGGTTACAATGATCACAATGGTGTAACTCATTATTTTGTTTACAAATTTATAACAATGATTAGTAAGCCTCTCTTTTGTATGTATTTTTTATTGATCTTGATCTTTCCACAGATAAAGAAGCACATTTATTCAGAAACACGATATTCCTTAATTTATGATGCCTTTTCCTCCATGGTTAGTCTACAAGAGCTGTAGACACCTTATTTTGTTCCTGGACTGTGGTCATTTAACTATTTCTCTATGCTTCTGATCTCAAATTAAATAAATTCATTGATTCAAAGTCTTAGAGAGATAAAGGATTTTAGAAACTTCTTGTTCTTTCTCTTCCAGTTTATAGAAAACCAATGACCAGAACAGATTAAATCACTTTCAGTATCATTTAGGTTTCAGGAGTTACAATTATTATTTTGCATCATATGCTTACAAAATGATAAAAAAATGATAACTGCATTTTAATTTAACAGTTTTCTCCCTGATCATATATCCCATGACTTATTAAACATATTCAAGAAAAAGTTATGTTTCAAGGTAAATTTTTTCAAATGAATTAAAGTATGTTACATATTTTGTAATATTTCATGATATATTTGTAAAATATGAACATTTTCTTAAAGATTTTAAGGTATAAATGTCAGCATAATTTTTTAGATTATAGATGTGAACTAAATACTTCAAGTATTTTGAAGTGTGTGCAATTATTGAAAAATTATGAATTCCTTTGAAAATATTATTTTCTCTAACACATATACTTTCATATATATTATGAAAAAGCAATATACACAAACACACTCTGGTTTTGCAACACATACATACACATGTCATGAGCAAAGTAAAACAACTTTAGGAAACCATAGCATAATGTTTCTTGATCTAATTGTGGAAACCTAATTGAGGAATAGCATTTGATTATCAGAGCTCAAAATCAATGAGTCAGATGGCAGAATTAATTATGATGAATGCAGTTGCTTTTTTTTCCATGCTTACTTATGAAGAAAAATGTGTTAGATAACATTTTCCTAGATGCTTTGTAAACTACAATTCAGCATACATGCACACACGCACACACACACACTCTCCCAGGCACCCACACACACACACATACACACACACCCATATCCCTAATTCCTTTGATCCTTTGAGCAGAACATTATATTCAGATTTTCTTCCAATCACCGGCAGCTCTGTTTGGCAAGTTCTAACAACTCAGTCAAGGTGAAAGCCAGCCAGCTTTTGCTAGTAACAATGTATTCATACAGCATATGATCTCTGTCTGTTCAGGCTGCTTCTTGCTCTTGTCTCAGAATAAGAAAGGAGTGCTGCTTTCCTGGGGTATGCTATTTGAGAAAGAAAGTAACCTAACACTAACTGCAGGCGGGGTCAGAGTGATGTAACAGGAAGCTCTGATGTTTCCCTCCTGCTGCTGATCACTTACAATCTGACAACACTTCCAATCTACTCAGAACAACCCTTCTCTCTCCAGCAGTGTCAACTCCTGCCTCTTAGGACCATCAAGCTCTGCTAACTGGATCTCACCCTGCCTGCAGGATCACAGTCGAAGGCTTTCTCTCTTTCCCACCTTGCCTGGGGGGTAAATCTCTTCTGTGGAAACTCAGAAAGTCAAACTCCATCCTAAGAACATTTCACCAAGAATTTCCTTAGGAGCTGTGCTGGGTAAGTACATTATTCAAAATAATTTATTTATTCAGAATAGTAATCTCATACAGTCTTAACGGTATTTTTACTATGGACTTTAGCAAATGGCATTGAAATAATGTTTGAAACTGTCTCATTTATTTCACGTTACAGGAACTATAGCATGTTTCCTGCCCCCAGCACAAAAAATGCATGCAAAAATCCAATACTACTGGAAGATATTGTTTACAGTGGTGTTCTGGAAAATAAAATTAACGATAAATAAAAACTTAAAGGCATATTAAAACTTGGAAGTAATATTTCTGAACAAGTACCTTAATCAGAGAACAATGCCTTTTAAAATTAGCTCTACTGGAGCTAAGCTTTAATCTTGACAGCTGGAAAACATTTTTCCCCCAGGAAGGGTTTTTAACTTTCCATATAATCAGTATTCTAAGAAAGGGATGAAAAAATAACTCCTTACCGGTCTTCGGAGTCTCATTCACCCTGTTGTAGAACACAATACAAAAGGAAAGCAATCATTTTGGGTTTATTATATTTGTATTTATTATATTCGCTTCTATTTGCCTTTCATATCTATTTACATATGTATCTCTAACTACTGAACTAGTGGACTTTTCATTGTTTCAGTATCTGTAGCTGCCAGATGTATTTAAATCTTTTGTAGCTCTGAACTGTTTCTACTGTATTTGGATCCTAGGTTGGACCACAAAGGAAAAAAAAAACTTCTAGAGTTAATAAAATGTGGAAATTTTTATATTATTTCTTATTTCCAAAACTCTTTGGCTGAGAGAATGTGTTTCTTCAACTGATCAGTATCCCTTGCAAGCTTTTGGGGGAGGGTGTGATATGGAAACATCTGTGAATAAAGAAATGCCACAGAACTTTCCCAAATGAATATTAGACCCTTAAACAGAGGACTTAAAGTATGTATTTAAAAGAATTTTCAGGATAAAACTCACTGAAATGTTGAGATGAAACATCTGTTAATGCTCTTTCCAACAGTACAGACTGTTCTGGACAATTAAAAAAATCTAGTGTCTACTTACTAAGTTCTTGGTATAGCGATATCATAACTTTGTTGGTAAAGAAAGCTGGATGTCAGATTCAAGTCAAAATAACCTGAATTATAAGTGACATGACTTTTTACAAATGTATTTTCTTACCTAAATGAAATTATATTCTAAAATGTCCTTTAATGGCAGAGCCCTGTACTTAGTCAATCATCAGCAGTAGGCTACAAACTCATCTTGAGTAATTTTTGACTCAATTTTCTCACAAATTTCTGGACATCAAGAAGTTGGTGAATCTTTAAAATACTTTGGATTATTTCTATTTCTTTCGATCTTTAATTGTGGTGCGCAGTTCCTAGACACATGTGCAGACATGGGGAAAGTGTGTTTAGAATGTGAATCTGTGAATAGCCTTTAGATGATTTGGGAAGGAAATGGAAACAACATATTAAATAATCTAATGCTATGTTAGTGTCTAAATTTAAAAAAACTCCAATTCTTTTCTTTGGAATATTATAAAAATATAATATTTTATGAGTAATTTTCAAACTTTCCTAATTTTTATTTAATTGCTAACTTCAAACCCTTAATTTTATTGCATAATTCGGTTAAATATCCATGTCCATGCTGATAGCATGGTTCATAAACTTTATTTTCCAAAAATACTGTTTGAAACACTAAGCAATGAATAATGAAGGCCATTAGCAAAGACATTATTTGAATAACTAGCTGGAAATTTGAAATAACAATTCATATTATCCTTTGCTTTCTTTAATAATAAGATAAAATCTGATAATTAATGTGTGCATTTAATCATAAAGATATTAATTTATTTTCTAGATGATATTTCTCTGTAGCATTGTAAAGCCAATGCATAGCCTAAGGTCAATTCTAAAGATGTGAAATGAAACATAGAAGTGATATTATATGAATAATTTGAGCTTAAATATGTTTTACGTCAAATATTCTATCTCTTAAGGGGATAGAGTTTTAGTTAGGTTAGATCTTTTTTTCTAATACACCTTACCAAGTGCCAAAGCATTATTGTATAAGTTAAATATGTAGATATATGTAGATTTTCACCATGTATATAAAACAATTCATTCATCCTGAAAGAAACTGAATTAAAGAAAGTGAAATCATTACCATTGGGTCTTATAATTTTATAAATGGTCCTAAATGAATAGCCAAGTGTTGTGCTTACTCACTGGTGATTCCTAGTATATCATGCATTTTAAATTAAGAGTCCAGTATATTTATGAGAATATTTACCTTCCCTTGCATATATTCTACCATTATATCCATGAATAAATAATTCCAGTCAAAAATTCAAGATAATGTTATTACGCAAAAATACCTTTTTAGTTTACATTAATTGAAAAATTACTTGATGAACACATTAAAAACAAACTGAATTTTAATTAATGGCAGTATTATATACTTCTAACTTAGATCATATTAGGAATCATTATAGCAGTGTTTTTATAAACTTTCTCTACTTAGTTAAATTTTTTCTTAATTTTAATGATTGCTTTACATCTTTATAGAAAAATTAACAAAATAACTTTAAAGTTAAAATATTTGTTCAAAATATTGGTTCACTAACCATGCTTATTACATATTTTATATATGACTTCAAATATAGCTTAAAATTATTCTGATGTTAGCCCTATAATGATTATTGTTTTCAGACATTTGATATGCTCAGACTTATTCCTTAAGCTATCTTTGTTTATAGATTTGAGAGAGGATTTCTTCCCTTCAATATAAGCTGTATCATTGCAATGGAGTCAATGAATGACATTGAAAAGTCAAGTATGTAGAACATGTTAGCTCTTGATTTGATCAGAATTTCAGAGAACTTTTTGGGCAAACGATATACAACTATTTAAACATTTCTCTGTGTCTGGTTTTGTAGTCCATAGGTAAACTCTAATCCTGCATAATTTCTCAGGGGAAGTCTCTTATTACTGCTAAAGTACTTGTATTATGATGCATTATTAAATTATTTTGAGAAGTCTAATTTAATATTTGAAAAATCTTCTCATGCAATTAGGTGGGAACAAAAATTTACAAGTAATGCAAGACAAGGTCTGCATACTAACTAGAAACATCAGTCTTTTCCCACTTACTCACATGGACAACCATTCCTTCCCAAATTCTTTCATCAATGACAATTATGTAACAATGTATCTGGACAGTTTTTGTCTAAATTTTGGTTTACCTACCTAGCATTTGGTATACCATTTCAGATGGCACTAATTAGTGTAAAACTGAAGGAAAAAACAGTACAATTCATAGTAAAATTTAGACTAAAAATTTAGGCTAGCACGATTTCAGAAAAAACAACGTGTGTTTTATATATGTGATCATTAAATCATCAAAACCAACATAACAAACAGGAAATATATTTTGTATCCCATTTCAATTTTAGTTTAAACAGAAAAGTTCTCAAAATATCCTAGTTATTTTTCATGTCTACTTAGGACATGATATTTTTACATTAAATTGCATTATGTCAAATAATCTCTGAATGTCCATGTATTTGGGAACGTTAAGAATGATCCATAAATTTAATTTTTAAGATTCTACGTTTTCATTGGCTATCTCTGTTTTTGTCAAAATGCCTATTTACAGGCAATTCTTACTACTGCATAGTGGTAAATACTTTTTATGTACTGTATTTCAAAAATATAAAGAAAGAGTACCTACACAATAGGATGGAAAAATACATTTGTATTTTGGTTTAAGATGACTTATTCTAAGAGTTTGCTTGTAATATTTAATGAATTCTTATGCACACAGGATCTAATGAAGACTATACACATAAGGGCTCATAATTTATACATAATTGCATAAGTTTCATTGTGTGTCTCTTTGACAGACCTCTTAAGAGTTCATAGACTCTTAGTTTAGGAACCTGTGTTCCATTAAATTCACAGGAACATTACATGTTTAGAATGAGTTGTTATACATGAATATTTTAAAGCCACTTCAGATACTTATGTAAATCAGATAGTAAGAGGCAGCACTAAAAACTCAGACACGGACATCAGAAATAAATGGTCTATACAATCATTTCCATAAAATAGGGGGATGATTCTAAGTGAAAGCCATATAATAGGTAAATCTGCAATGGGCAATTTTCCATGTCCCTTTCTGTATCCCTTTCCTTCCACTAAGTTCTCTCACCTGTGCTTATCTAAACCTAACCTTCCTCCAAATCATATGCCCAGTGTCTACATTCTGTTCTCAGGTAGTGAAGAATATGTGTTTTAATCATCTACATTAGGCATTTCAGAATTGTAACCAGACCAATGTAGCGTATTTGATTTGAGAATTCATTCTGATCTCAGTTCATGTCATAATTTAATCTTGTCAGGGACTATTTTTTTTAACACATATAACCACCTACTTATTTCTATCAGGTGATGCTAGGATTAAATAGCACAATTCTCAGTTTAATAAGCACTTATCATTGCCAGGCCATGTGTTAGGTGTTGAAAGCAAGCAAATCAGAGCCCCTGCTCTAGACAATATCAACTCTACCTCATTGTCATGACTGTATCCAGGTATAAACTCTTAATTCACATAGTTGGCTAACACACTGTTTTTCATCTTGTTGCAAATTAGGAGTCAATGTCTTAATTATGGCATTTACTAAAATGGTGAAACGTGATAAATCAAATATTTTTGTGTATATTTATTACTCTGGGTAACTTGGGGTTGTAGATTTCACTCCAAAAAAGAAATAATGAAATTAAGTGCAATCTTATTCATGTCTACTTTGCTTAACACTTTATATCCCTTGATTAAGATATTCTGAAATATTTTTATTGCTTCTGACTTTGATCCTTCATATACTAACAAGAGATTTCCCTGAATCCACTGCCATAACTGTATACCAGCAATTGTTAATTTTTAAAGCAAAGTGTATGTGATTAAAGACAACAGTATTCTTAGGAATAAAACTTTGAAGAATGTTTGGCTTTATTAATTTGAACAAGAATGCCTTAACATGACAATAGGAGCAAATATTATGATCTAGAACCACCTGACCGGAGTGAATTCATAATATGAAAATTCCTTAATTTTTAAAATTTTTAAATTATTTCCACACATTAGTTAATATCTTTCTTAGGTACTTTATAAAATAATTTCCTATAGTTTGTTCCATGTTATCTATATGGAAATTATTAGTTTAAGTGGTTTTCATCATAAAATTAATATATGTCCATAGTTAATGAACCTGATTCCATCTATCTTTCTTCCTCCAAAATAAATATATCAAAAATTAACAGAATTTGTATTTGAGTTTTTATATAACTTAAGCGCCCTTTAAAAAATTCAGTAAATGGGTAATTTTTCAGTTTAACCCTGAAATCTAAGTTTATTCACCAGCTTCTCAAATGTCAACTCTAACACTATAAAAGACTGCATGTTCAAACTCTTTAATGTTATATATAGTTTCCAAACCTAAGGGATTGACAAATTTAAATAAATCTAGGTAATGGATCATAAGTTAGAAATAGTTGACTGCAGTTCAATGTGTCCTCAGAGGGTTACATTAATTCTAGCTATGATGTAGGTCTCAGAGTAAAAGATGTTAGATCTTTACACTTAGACGACATTCTGCTCCTAATTACTCTAAACAATTTAGACTTCAAGGACTGTCCTACATTCTGACCTACATTTTCATTCCAGATATAATTACATAATGCTATAATCATGGGAGGGAAGCAGTCTTTAAAAATAATGTATAAGTTTTTCTATATGAACATCATTACATGCATCAACTCAAATTTTAACCACTATTTGAAGTGACATTAAAATTGTAATAATAAAGATTACTGTACAACAGATTATTGATATAAGATTTAATATAAAGCAGTGGGAGAGTACTTATTTGAATGAAGCAGATGAGTAAATTTCTAAGTTTATCATGATTTCTTTTCTCTACTGCTCATCGTATGAGCATCATTACAGAACATGAACATGAAGAAACTTTCTAAACTAATTTGTACCAATAATTCCTGGCTTGTGGATTTATTGTCTCTTCCTTTTGTTGAGTCCACTCCTCTAGACAAGTTTTCTTCTTGTTAATACTTCTAACATGAATTAGCATGATTGTAAAGGAATAGAAGCATTTTATCTAAAAGAATCATAAATTAATGAATAAGGGGTATAGTTGGGTAAGAGGAATAACTTCTAATGTTCTATAGCACAGTCAAGTAACTATGGTTGGCAACATTCCACTGTATGTTTTAAAATAGCTAGTAGGGAGGATGTTGAATATTTCCAATAGAAAGAAGTGATAAATGTTTGAAGTGATAGGTATATCAACTTCCCTGATGCATAGAATGCATACATTGAAATACAATACTGCATCCTATAAATTGTACAATAATTTTGTCAGTTAAGATTAAGTATTCTTAAAAATCTATATCTGAGTTTCACTCAAGTGTACGTCTCCCTGATATCTATATACCTCAGTTCCTCACCTATCAAAATCTTCCCCACGTATAAACTTTTCTATGGGGCCTACCCAGAACAGTGTATAAAATCAACCCATAACTACACCATCACAATTCTTTTATTCTCCTAATTTTAGTTTTTCCTAAATTTTTCTAAAACACTAATTACCTTGCAACAAATATTTCCTGTAATTTGCATATTTGCTTTGTTACTGCTTACATTCTTTCAGTTTTGCTAACACGTAAACACCACAGTACAAGAACATCTGCCTCCTTTTCCCCCACTAGCACATCCTAAGCACCTAGAAAAGTGCCTGCACATTGTAGGTGCTTAAAGGAATGAATGGATGTTTATTGACATCGGTTTCTACTTCACAGAAAACTGGACATTGACTTGATGTGATTTCATATGCAGTATATTATTGATGCTGCATTCTGTAGGTGTTAACAATCAAAGAGAAAATATTCAGAAACTAATGACCATTTCATTATGCTTATATATGGGAAAATAAATTAATAAATAAATTAATAAAGATGCTTTGTGTAATGAACTTAGTGTTCATTATGCTGAATTCCAAGTAGCGACTGAGTGTTGCTCAGTATATTACTACAAAATGTTGAAATTTTTCCCCAAATGGCCCAACAATGTCTAACGCTGGCAGAATTTCTTGTTGAAACTGGCAGATTTGCCAACTGTTGCTTCCCAACAAAAGCCTTAGCCCATTACTTGCTGCCTTTCTGAGCAATACCACGAAGGAGATTACAGAAGGGAAAAGACTTTTCAGATAAATGGAAAGAAAATAAATCAATATTTTACAGAAGCACATATAGTAAAATACAAATCGTGTTTCATTACCAAAACCTTAAATGCCTGTTTGGAAAATGAGTTATATTTTACTAATCTGTAAGTTAGCAAGCCTGTAAGTATTAATCTTTAAATGTTTAAAGATAATTTAAAGAATATCAACTGTCAGTGCCTTTCATCATTGTATAGTGTTGCAAATTTTCTAAAATAAATACCAAAGGACTATGTGAAAACTTTAAAAACTTCATGGAAAATGTGTATTATGAACAAACCATGACTTTAAAACATTTTGGCACCAAAATAAACTTATATTTTAATTCCATTTTCTCAAGAACTTTTCGTAGTGCCCACATGTGTGCAAAAAAATTAAATCCATGTCTATGAGGGAGCCTTTCAAAAACTGAAGAAACATATATATTAAGAAATAACTGGGGCTGGCGCTGTGGTGTAACAGGTAAAGCCGCCACCTGCAGTGCCAGCATTCCATATGGGCACTGGTTCAAGTCCCAGCTGCTCCACTTCCAATCCAGCTCCCTGCTATGGCCTGGGAAAGCAGTAGAAGATGGACCAAGTGCTTAGGCTTCTGCATCTGCGTGGGACACCTGGAGGAGGCTCCTGGCTCCTCACTTTGGTCATTGTGGACATCTGGGGAGTGAACCATTGGATGGAGGAACCCGCCCCCTCCCCCGCCCCCCCCCCCCACGCCTCCACGTCTCTGTAACTCTTCCTTTGAAATAAATAAATAAATTTTTGAAAAACAAAGAAATAACTATGTATGGATTTCCAAAAACTTTTTGCACCAAAATAAACTTATCTTTTGATCCCATTTGGCACAAACACGTTGAAGAATCCTTATCTTTGCAATTAAATCAAATCATGATTTGCTTGAAGCCTCATGATGCATTTTCCCAAAACAGATTTTCTGAATTGATATAACTGAGATTTTATAAAATGCAGTATTTCTATTTTAGATTCCTATTTATTTAGGACTAGTAGAACTAATTTTGTGGGTTTTCTTCTTTTAAACAGAATGCCAATCACTCATTCACCCAAAGACATCACAATTGAGCTTTCTTCATCTAAGTCCAGAGATATGTATCATTCAATGAAACAATAATTTTTCTTTGACAAAAATATTTAAGATATGTCCATAGAATTCAGGAAAATTATATGTATGTACACAGAATTTGTAATTTTTCTTTTAGCATACTCTCTAGTAACATAATTGAGTGGGTGTTAATTCCAAAGCAACAAACTACCCTTGAGTAAACTACCCTGTCTGAAACAAAGTATTGCCCAAAAGAAAAAAGCAAATCATGTGATGCCGCCTTCTTTTCCTCATCCTTTCCTGTTCTTTGCCTCTTCTTCAATTTTCAGAATTACTTTGAAGTGCTCATGGCCAGTAGTGAACTTATGACAAGGTTATTATAAAATATGAAAATAAGGACAGCGCCCCAGCTTACTAGGCTAATCCTCCGTCTGCGGCGCTGGTACCCTGGGATTCTAGTCCTGGTCGGGGCACTGGATTCTGTGCCGGTTGCTCCTCTTCCAGTCCAGCTCTCTGCTGTGGCCCGGGAAGGCAGTGAAGGATGGCCCAGGTACTTGGACCCTGCACCCACATGGGAGACCAGCAGAAAGCACCTGGCTCCTGGCTTCGGATTGGCATAGTTCCAGCTGTGGCAGCCATTTGGGGGGTGAACCAATGGAAGGAAGACCTTTGTCTCTCTCTCTTTCTCTCACTGTCTAACTCTGCCTGTCAAAAAAAGAAATGAAAATAATAGCACTTCAACAAAAGCTATCCTTTTTTAAAAATTTATCTTCATTCATTTCTTTCTGGTATGTTTATGTAGAGCAAGACAACCCAGGCTTATACAACACATTTTCTTTGTTCTATTTTTCTCAAAACAGAAAATCATCACAAAATAAAAATAGAACCAGTAATAAATTATAGAAAACAAAGGAATGACAATTTAAGTCTGCAAGACTTGATGATATATTGGAAAGGATCTTAAAAATTTCATACACATAGAAAGCTTGATATAATTTTTAATTGAACAATTTTGTGCTTAAAATTGAAATATGAGTAATTTCTCACAGCAAGCAAAACACTTCACACTTCTAGCACTAATCCCTACAATGACAAATAGGTACTCCCAGTATTGCTGTTCAGAAAAAGTCAGTATTTACTACAGTTAAACAGTGAGTTTTCACACTCTTCTAGATTCAATGAAGCAGCAAATATTCTTGAGAGCCTTTTCTAACAGAATACTACTTATGGGTTGAAGAAATCTAATTTGAAATATGAGTAATTGTCTGAAAGTAAATTAAGTATAATATTTGCTGTAAAATTCAAATGTTTGTTTCAATTATTGCAGTTTGCTCTCTATTGCACAATGGATTTTATGGAATGGCATAAAATTTCTAAATGTCTTTATAGCCCTTCAGCTCTTAACATATATGTTGGATAACCTTGACTGTAAAAAAAGTCTCTATCCTAGATTGATAGTAACACTAGAGGAATGATAAGCTAGTTCACAACATGGAGCCAAAATCACAAAAGTGATTTGTGATGTTTCCCACCCACCAATGTTTTTAATGATTCTGTGATACATTCTGTTTTAACTCATTTCTATTGTTAACTAGTTTCTTACTGCAGATATTTCTAAAGCAGTGGTGTGCTTTCCATATTTATAAATACCATATTTTTCTAATTTTACATTTTCAAACAAATATTTTGAAGTTTTTATACATCCTACACTTTGGTCCCTGTAAGTGCATCCAAAACACTACATATTATCACAAGTGTATGCTGGAGTTTTTGACACATGGCAAGGTAAAGAATTTGAAAATTCTTACAGGTGTTGAAATTAGAAATGGAATGATCAAGATTAAGAAGTGAAGTGCCAAGCAGGAGAACAGAGAAGACTTTTAAAAATTCTTACCTAGAGATTGAAATGACTTTAGTAAGAATAAAATTAGTAGTAATTATTACTTACTGAGTGAGAAAATGTATATAAAACCAAAATCAGCAAAATCAGGGATTCAATTTGAAAGTTAAAGAAACAAGAAAAGAAAAGGGAGTAAAAAGACTGAAGAGGCAAAAATGATAGAGAAAGGGAGAAAAAATAATATTTTATTTGTCAGAAAGGTAGTAAGTAAATAAAAATTTATTGCTGAAGCACATCAGTTAAGATGTGCAGAGGCTATGGAGACATGGCCATGGACCATGGGTACTCCAAAGGATACCCTTTATATGCAAATGTATTCTAGCTGCTTGGTGTAAGATTTTGGATGGGAAAACACCATCTGCTTTAATGTTCAGGAATGGAGCTGCGTGGTAAGCCTTGGGATTACTCCTTCTGATAAGCGCTGAGAAGTGTTTATTAAGAAGCTGTGAGGAGAACCATCATCTCTTGGATGATAACTACTGCCTTCATGGTCTGAGAATGGAATCAACTTGGTCAAATGATGACTACACTTTTAAGCAGAGGGGTCATGAGTCCAACTTACTGGCAAGCCTCAGTCTCCCAAGATAGTTTCTCAAACAACATCAGCAAGCCAGAAATTGGGCTAAATTAGTCATATCACACTTAAAAGAGCAGGGCCATTTGGTAAAATGGAAAAGCCTGTATTCCAAACCTATTGAATCAGTCCAGTGGCTCAGCACATGGAAGGAGGTGATGCTCAAATGATCCCTGCAAGCCCTACAACACTCTTTTCTGTCATTGAACACAGGATATTCTAAGAATAAGCCATTCCATAGGTTATAGTCAAATTTACAATAACAAAATAGTGCACAATGCTCATGTTTTAAACAAGTGATTGTCTTTTAAAATACCTAAACTCTTTTTTTTTTTTTTTTTTTTAAAAAAAAAAAAAAAATACCTAAACTCTAAGTATAAATTCAGGTTGAACAGCTCACCAATACCAAAATGTATGTAATATTATCTCTTCTAATTCTAGCCTGAGAATTATTTGTTTTGTGATTTGGGGGCACATTTTCTGTATATAAACATAGTTGAAGTCTTAGGAACTTAGTAATAAAAGAAATTCAATTTTACAGGCCTTTTCCATTTTCATTAGACTGGGGTAAATACACACACAGACACACACAGACACACACATTGATTCAAGAGCTTGTCACTGAGATTCTACATAGCTACAAAAGTAAACTCAAATCAAATATAATTTTCCTTTATAAATTATATTTTGTAGAATTCTAAGTGTTCAAATTGTTCATATGACTATAATATAATTGTAAAATCTTATAGGTCAATCCTAATATATTAAAAAAAGGAAATATATTTTCAAATTGATCAGTACTCCATGAGGAAGCTCCATTTCCCACACTAACCTTCTAATCTGTGCAAATACAAATTGCATTTTCATGCTTTGACTCAGAGATTTAAAACTAATACATGACTCCAGGGAGGAATCATATTCTGCTTAGTGTTTCATAAAAAGAAATCTTTAAAATTCTTAGAGAGCATTATATAAAACATACATTTACTATTTAAATTAACACCTGTGTACCTAGAACTCAGCTTGAACATCATGTTATTCCATGATTGACCCACACATGCATCCCCTGAAGTCAACTGTTACCCTAGATTTGTACTGTTCATTCTCTTGATCTACTTTGTGACTTTACCACATGTGTATATGTTTCTGAGTGCTACGATATTTAGTTTTGTTATTTTTAGTTTTACTTTTATGAACGTGGAATCATCCTGAATACATTACTTGGAGATGCACTTCTTTACTTCAGCATTATGTTTTTGAGATGAATCATTGTTGTTAACAAGTGTAGCTGTGGTTTTTTCGTTTCACAGTGTTCTAACATATGAATGTACTACAATGAATATAATCTTTCTTTCTGCTGAAAGAAACTGTGGAGTGAAGGCACAAGCTATTTTATTTTACATATCTTCTTGTACATAGGTGTCTGAATTTCTTTAGGGAATATCTGTATCAGAAGGAATTCAAGATTCTAGCAGTTCAGGGTCTTTGTACCAGTTCATATTCCTAATAATGCAAAAGGTTTTCATTGCTCCATATCTTTTCTAAGACTGTGTATTGTTGTCAAACCTTTTAATTTTTGCCAGTCTGATGGGTGTAACATAGTATCTCATTGTGTTTTTAATTTGCATTTCCCTGATTATGAATCACGGTGATTTTGCATGTAAAATGGATTAGGATTTTCCTCTGAAACATTTGTTTCTAATTGTTAAGCAGTGACTGGATTTTGTAGAATTATGGGTAATCTACTTGTAGCTATTATTAACTATTTCTTTTTGGTTAGTTGAATCAGGGAAAGGAGAGTATGTATCATTGTTTTTTAAAACTGGAAATGTGTGAATTGGATTTCTTGTCATGAACAAGAACACAGACTGAAAATGTTTAGAATCATACTCCTAACATTCTATCTCCCTTTATTCAAAACACCCATCGATTATCTGTCAAAATCTCCTTTGAAAATAAAGGGAGTTAAAAACAAATAATCTCATTGTGTATATGTGCCCCTTTAAAAATCTTTTCAGTATTTAACAAAGTTGATGGAGCTTACAATTCTCGTGAATGTGGCTGTGTCTCTTACTACTTTAAAAAAATCAGTTCTGTGCATCAAAATATCATAAAACCCTTGGAGTTTTCTATTGGTATTTTTATCATTTTTCATAGAACTTTATAATGATTTCTTTGTATCCTCTCTTATTTGATACTAATTTATTTTAGTACATAATTTGTATTCCAGGTATTGATGTTTTTTAGAAGGAAGTGTAGCAAGTATATGCTGACATATACACAGTAATTTCATTAAAATATACAACACATGAACTGACCAAACTTCACTCATCAATAAATTTTCTGTTATCCACAAGTGTCATTTACATGTCCAAATAATCAAAAGAGGAGAAAGAGTCTTCATAGTATTTTCAGTTAGGATGAAAAATGAAATTTCTTGAGCTATGCAGAAAAAAACAATGATGCTCTTCAGTCATTTCTATTTCTAGTGGCATTTTCCAGCAAGCTGTTAAAATACCCAAAATAGACTTCAACTTTGAACTTGCTGAATTCCATGTGTATGCCAATTTCACTCATGGACCGTGCTGACCCTTTTTTCTGTCTTTGGACCAGCCAAATCATTTTCACTTCAGGACCACTGACCAAAATCATCTCTTTAAGAAGCAATCTTTGTCCTGCATGTTTCATGGTGGTCTCCCTCATTTCTGGTCCCTGCTCATAAGCTCTTTTTTAAGACTTATTTTATTCATTTGGCAGGCAGAGTTATAGAGAGAGGGAGAGACAGAGATAGAGGTCTTCCTTCTGCTCCCTAAATGTCCTCAGTAGTTGATGCTGGAACTGGAGCTTTTTCGGGTCTCCCACGTGGGTGAAGGAGCCTAAGCAGTTGAGACAGCCTCTCCTGCTTTCCAAGGCACATTAGAAAGGAGCTGGATCAGAAGTAGAGCAGCCGGGACTCAAATTAGTGCTGATATGGGATGACAGTATCTCAGACAATGCCTTAACTAACTCACTATGCTACAGCGCCAGCCCCACAAGCCACCTCTTTAGCCAGACTTTCTATGAACATTCTGTAGCGCCATCATACCCTCTTACCTGCCTTAATTTTCTTCATAGCACATATCACTACTGAACCTCCAAATATTTACTTGTTCTTTATTGGTTTTCTCCTTATAAAACAAGCTCCATGATGGCTGGGGCTGCTATATCCTCAGAACCTATACCTGAGCCATGAATCCATAGATTCTACTTTTCCTATTGTTAAAAGACCTTGAACAAAAGTGGTCATCTGCCTACATGTTTGTACCCCCATAGAATCCTGCTTCTTAGGACATAAGAGTCTAAGGACAATATTCATTACTATTTCCAAATTAGCATGATGGTAACCTACTAAATGTGCCTGGTAGATCTCCTCCCAACTTCCCATTCAAATGCTCCATTTAAAATAGTGTATTTGTAGTTTTAAGAGAAAGAGGGAGAGAGAGAAAGAGGGAGAGAGATGGAGAGAGAGAGAGACAGAGAGAGAGGTATAACTTAGAGTTAAATTCTGTAACATTTCACTATCCACTGGTAATATTACCAAATTCACAGGAATGTTCTTTTGTCATCCAGGGTGCTACGATGATACATCAACCACTTATGCTGCCACCTGTCAAAACTTTGGATGACTCTACTTTCAGGTATTGCATATGCTACAAAAGAACATTCATGACCTAATGAAAGTAACATGTTGGATTTTCAATAAAGTCAAGGAAAACGAACACATTAACAATAAATAGAAAGGCCTTATGTAATGGTATATAGTTAAATTTCAAAGAAAGGAAATCTATGAAAGGAAATTCAACAAAATACTGATAACAAGGGAATTATACACATCTCTCAGACTTACAAAATCATTTCCTTGGAACCTTGGTGAACAGAATTACGCCCGTTTTTTTCACCAAAATAAACATATTTTCTTGTAGATCCCATATTCTTTTCATTTTCTCCAGAGGACTAGAAACAATATGTTTAGTAATATTAGCCACAGATATCATACATATGTATATTTTATATGTAATTTGATATAACTATATAGATATAGAAAATATACTATGTTGAATGTTTTAAAATAATACAGATAAGTTGCTCATTTGAAATGAGCCCCTTTCTTCTGTGAATTTTCTTGTTTTCTGCAATATTGCAGTGCTGTTATAATCCTATGAATATGTAAACTGTCCCATAATTAGAATAAGCAAATACCTTATAGATAAATGAACAAGAAAATGATGGATAAATTGTGTTAATATTTTAAGCTATTTTAGATACTATTATTAGATTTCTCTGATAAAGCAACTTCAGTTTCAATTCTGGGTATTAACTACATCTTTCAAGGACACCAGTGCTTCCAAACATACTACTGTTGCACATGACTGTATCGTCTTGTTTATATTTAGCATTATAATTCCATGACAAAATATTAATTATGCAACTATCCTTACACTTCATTATTCCCTTTTCTACAAAATTAGTTTTTTTTTTTAAGATTTATTTTACTTATTTGAAAGACAGAGTTACAGAAAGAAGTAGAGACACAGAGAGAGGTCTTCCATCTGCTGGTTCACTCCCCAGATGGCCGCAATGTGCAGAGCTATGCCAATCCGAAGCCAGGTGCCAGGAGCTTCTTCAGGTCTCCCATGTGGGTGCAGGGGCCCAAGGACTTGGGCCATCTTCTACTTCTTTCCCAGGCCATTGCAGAGAGCTGGATCAGATGAGGAGCAGCTGGGACTAGAATCAGTGCCTAAATGCGATTCTGGTATATCAGGCCAGGGCTTTAACCCACTGCACCACAGCGCCAGACCCCAAAATTAGATTTCTATCCCTAATTTATTTTTGGATGGCAAAGTACTTAATAATTCAATCACGTATCATCCTAATAAAGTATAATATTAATGAACAATAAAGGCTGCTGAAGTATTTTGTCTTGAATGTAAAGCTCCATGACACAATTCCTTCTTCTGTACTGAAGTATGATATTTAAATCCCAAGTCATATTGCTGGTACCAAAATAGATCCTCAATAATTGTTCTTTGTCCCAGTGTTTGTCTTCGGGAACTCATCATTGTTGTTCTGTCCTTTTATGTGTCAGCTTCCTTTGCACATTATATTTCACATGACTCACCATTCCTCTGAGCAAGGTTAGAATGCTCAAATTGCCTACTTGTATCTGACAGCTGGATTTTTCTTTCTGAACTTTTTTATGTGATGTGGTTCCAGATCAACTTTCATATAAATCCT
Source organism: Sylvilagus floridanus (assembly GCA_949820135.1). Classification (NCBI taxonomy): domain Eukaryota; kingdom Metazoa; phylum Chordata; class Mammalia; order Lagomorpha; family Leporidae; genus Sylvilagus; species Sylvilagus floridanus. The sequence continues at coordinate 130,466,597 of OX463236.1, read as the reverse complement.
CCATTTTTCTTAATGAAGACATAAAGGAAAGAACAGAGAATGGAAGAAGACTCACTTACTAGGAAAGAATTTGTTTTGGCCTCCCACTGTGTATATCACACCTATCTTCATGAGGAAAGTGAGAGGATTACACATCATCTTTTCTAAGCATTTTTCCAATTTACACTGTAATATATACTTGCTAGTTTGAAGAGGGATTGGAAGTAGCTTGACGATGAAAAACCCAAATTTACACTCCTTTCGCGGCATTACTTTGATCTCACAAGACATGCTGAGTATCACTGAGCTTTTCTGTGAGGGGTTAATTGAGTCCTTCATAATTATTTTTATTTCTCACATATACTTTAAGGTATAAAATATTTTAAATTTAAATTTGGGAGAAGATTGAAAAATTACCCCTAAGGATATTAAAAATATGAAAACTAGAATTCCAATTTGGTCTCATGTTAGTTTGAATCGTAAGTTAATAAGTTTTACCTAAGAGGAACCCTAAATGAAAAGTTAGAAGAGGTGACTTTTAGTCTTATCCACCATAGCTATGGAACTGTAAAGCAAACCACTAAGCCAGCCTGAGCTCCTAATTTCTCAATTAATAAACTGAACAGATTTTTCTGTAGGATTTATGGAGCTCATGCCAGTTTGTAAGATTCTAGACTACTTTGCTCAGATACAAAGATAACAGGTAGAAATAAAATATAATTTGAAATTCTTTATAACAAATCATGTGTCTTATCACGGTTCAGTTCATCTAACTTGAAGTATTTTTGCATTGCTTTCTTTACACAATCATTTAGCAGACTCTGAAGGTAGACAGATAAGAGGTAAGAAAGAAACAAAATCACATAAAATGCCTCTGACTGGATTCTGGCAATAGGAGGATATATGTAATTCTAATTATCAGTGATCTTGCTGAAAGTTCTGACTCCAAGAAAATATTAGTTTATAAAAATTTCACAGTTAAATAGGCCTATGTTCAAATTTAAATCTTAACCTGATATTAATCATGTTTTTCCTAATATTTATGGATGGTTGAATACTTTTCATTAAATATTTGATCATTTCATTATTGACTTGAAAATCAAACATTATATTTAATAAATTATTAACAAAATTATGTTGTATTCTTGGCTCCATCTATTTTGTGGTTTTTTATTTGTTTAACTGAACTGTAGAATAATTTGTTCTTTTTTTAAAGATTTATTTATTTATTTGAAAGTCAGAGTTATACAGAGAGAAGAGAGGCAGAGAGAGAGACAGAGACATAGAGAGGTCTTCCATCCACTGCTTCACTCCCCAACTGGCCACAACAGCCGGAGCTGCACCGATAGAAAGCCAGGAGCCAGGAGCTTCCTCCAGGTCTCCCACGCAGATGCAGGGGCTCATCTTCTACTGCTTTTCCAGGCCATACCAGAAACTGGATCGGAAGTGGAGCAGCTGGGTCTCAAACCGGCGCCCATGTAGGATGCTGGCGCTTCAGGCCAGAGCATTAACCTGCTGCGCTACAATGCTGGCCCCGAATCATCTGTTCTTTTGATTATATTTTGAGGTTATTTTAAATGATTAGAATTTTTATAAACTTTAGTTTTGCATCTAGTAATTGATGTCTGTTTATTAAAATAATTTTGTTTCTATACAAATTATATATTTTCATCAAAAAAAGCTCCATGTGGTGAAAGAGACTGTTCATCTCTGAAGGGTGAGTTAACACTTACAGCAGGGCAGGATGAAAATTTTCCTAGCTAATTATATACATAGTTCAGAAAATTAGGAGGGTTCTAACAGTGTGAAACAAATTAAGGTTAATATGAAGAAAAGAAAGATTTTCCATTGAACTAATAAAGTTTTTGAGCTCCAAGACTTTCATTTGAATAAAATTCTCCCAAGACATGGTACTTATTTTTGTACTTATGATTTTGTTCTTTTTTTTTCCTTCAAGAGGGTCCCAGTTAGTGTGTTAGTTTTGTCCAATCCAAGACCACAACATACAACTCTTCAAGTTGTCAGTGATCGTGAAATTATATCTCATCAGGTATAAGGGTTAGGGACAACAAGGAACTAGGGCACTCAATTGCACAGCTTAAGAGACCAGCCACTGAATACTGGCCTGGTTTGTTTCATATATTTCCTTCTAGCTAAGCTATTGTCCTCTCATATATATATATATATATATATATATATATATATATACACACACACACACACACACACACATACACACACTCACACACACACACACACATATATATATATATATATATATATATATTAGATAGATAGACTGGCATATCACATATATATATATTAGATAGATAGACTGGCATATCACATATATAGATTGGAGTTTGGTTACCAGATCTGTAAAATAGGAGATTGACCTAAATTTGAAAAAGATAATAAAGGTTTTTCCTAAGCAAGTTCTTCCAGATAACTTTGGCTCATAGCTTTGTCTCTATCATTTAATGATATAATTCACATTCTTTGTTCTGTCCTTTAATCTTTTAGACATGTTTTTTGTCCTGTTCCTAAATTTAGAAGTTTCTATGAAGAACTTTTTAAGTCTCTAAATACTATAAGTCAAATTGCCTGCTGCATCATATAAACTCAATTTTATTAAAACATTCCAGAAAAATATGCCTTTGGTATTTTAAAACACGTTTAACAGAACAAGCTCATGAACAATTGTCTTATTATCTCTTAAAATTTTTATAGCACACTATGACTTAACTCAAACCTCCAAATAGAAATACTACCATGTGTGTAAGAGACAGAGTGGATGTCCTATTGACAATAATTATTGAAAGAGTCCAAAGTATTAGGGTCCCCTGGCACATTTCTAACTCGGTCATTTGGGGCAAGTCCGATTGAGTTTGCCCAAATTGTACATATCCTCCCTTTCTTTTTCCCTCTCTCATAAATTAGCAGGGATTACTTTTCAGTTGAAATTTAAACACCTAGGAATAATAGTGTGTTAATTGCAGAGTTCAACCAATAGTACTAGAGCAATAACAAACAACGTCAAGAAATACTAAAATGGGAAAAGATTTACATTGTATATCAACTGTCCAGACAAGAATTGATCCAGTCATAGTTTCTCATAGAGTTCATTTCACTTCAACAGGTTTCCCCTTTGGTGCTCAGTTAGTCGTCGCCAATCAGGGAAAACAAATGATATTTGTCTTTTTGGGACTGGCTTAATTCACTTAGCATGATGTTTTCCAGATTCCTCCATTTTGTTGCAAATGACCGGATTTCATTGTTTTTAACTGCTGTATAGTATTCTGTAGAGTACATGTCCCATAATTTCTTTATCCAGTCTACTGTTGATGGGCATTTGGGTTGGTTCCAGGTCTTAGCTATGGTGAATTGAGCTGCAATAAACATTAGTGTGCAGACGATTTTTTGTTTGTCAATTTGACTTCCTTTGGGTAAATTCCAAGGAGTGGGATGGCTGGGTTGTATGGTAGTGTTATATTCATGTTTCTGAGGAATCTCCAGACTGACTTCCATAGTGGTTTAACCAGCTTGCATTCCCACCAACAGTGGGTTAGTGTCCCTTTTTCCCCACATCCTCTCCAGCATCTATTGTTGGTAGATTTCTGGATGTGAGCCATTCTCACCAGGTTGAGGTGAAACCTCATTGTGGTTTTGATTTGCATTTCCCTGATTGCTAGTGATCTTGAACATTTTTTCATGTGTCTGTTGGCCATTTGGATTTCCTCTTTGGAAAAGTGTCTATTGAGGTCCTTGGCCCAAACTCTTAATACAACCCCAGCAAGGTGGCATGTACCAAGCCATCTCACTGGCCCAAGTGATCAATTCCAGTTCACAATTGATCACACTGATAGGTCTAGGAGTCAAAGGGCTCACACAAGCAAGACTAGTGACTGCTAATACTAACAGATAGAACTAAAAAAGGGAGAGACTGATCCAACATGGGAAGTAGGACACAGCAGACTCATAGAATGGCAGATATCCTAATAAATCCCTCTGGCCTCAGAATCAGCCCTTAAGGCATTAGTATCTGGCTCAAGAACCCATGAGAGTATTTTAGGCATGGAAAGCCAAGACACTCTGGGAAAAAAAAAGAAGAAGAAGAAGAAGGAGAAGGAGAAGGAGAAGGAGAAGGAGAAGGAGAAGGAGAAGGAGAAGGAGAAGGAGAAGGAGAAGGAGAAGAAGAAGAAGAAGAAGAAGAAGAAGAAGAAGAAGAAGAAGAAGAAGAAGACGACGACATAAATGAAAGATCTCTGCAAGTAAGATCCCAACAGAAGGAACAGGGTTACCAGAGTAGGAGGTACCTTTCTCCGAAGGGAGGAGAGAACCTCCACTTTGACTATGACCCTGTCAGAACAAGATCCAAGTCAGTGAACCCTAAAGGCTTCCATAGCCTCAGCAACTCATGACTATAGCCTAGGGAGATTACTGACGCCATAAACAAGAGTGGCAAATTGTTAAATTAACAACAGTAGTCACTGTGTACTTACGGCCCATGTATGATCTGTCCTTAATGTGTTGTCCAATGTGAAGTAATGCAATAATTAATACTGAAACAGTATTTTTACACCTTGTGTCTCTGTGCAGGTGAAAACTGACAAAATCTTTGCTTAGTATATACTGAATTGATCTTCTGTATATAAAGATAATTGGAAATGATTAAAAAAATTGGAAGTTACATAAAAATCAATTAAAAAAATCATGTAGGATCTCTGCCCTTAATGTGCTGTACAAGGTGATTTAATTCTATAACTAGTACTCAAAGAGTATATTTCACTCTGTAATGCTATGGGAGGGCAAATGGTTTAAAATCTTTTCTTAACACATACTAAACTGAGCTCCTGTATACAAAGAGAATTGAAAATGAAACTGGATGTGAATGAAAGGGGAGAGGGAGTGGGTAAGGGGGAGGGTAGCGGGGGGGAGGGGAGGTATGGGTGGGGAAGCCATTGCAATCCACAAGTTGTACCTTGGAAATTTATATTCTAAATAAAAATAAAAAAAAAATAAAAAGAAAGAGTCCAAAGTAGAATGCCCACAAATTAATACATATTCTCATTTTGTTGTATCATGAGCAAGGTCTACAATAAAAGTGATGGATTCAGTAAAACAAGGTTAGCACAATGGATAAGGAAAATTATATATATATATATATATATATTTGTCATTGATATATATATTTATATATATATATATATATATATATATATATTTGTCATTGATGTTAACTCAACATGTACTATAGAAAAATAAAGTATGGACCTAAATATAGCACCCTGCTCAATAGCTAAATATTGGTATGGTACTTGACCTCGTGTTTTGTGGGGCCTCATCTTCAATGCCATGAATCTACCAGTAATCTTTCTAACTACTAAATGTTTGCTATATTATTATTCTTCCTGTAAAATGTACTATCTCTTATCAATAAGCTTCCTTGGAACTTCCTTGCCCACTTGGTTTAACAGCCTCTCCTCTGGTGCATAAAATTGTTCTGCTTTGCATTGAATGCTGAGGCAGTCTTTTCTTTGACTTCCGTAAAACAATTCCAACTCACACAGATTGCTTGAGTGCAGTAGTTTTCACTGAGTATTTTCATGATAGAATATTTGAGAGAGGGTCACATACGAGCAATAAAACAAGCTAAATACTACTCCTCACTATTATTAAAATATCACGTTCCCAATAATCTGCTTCAGCCTCTCTCCATCCTTTTTGTTCCCTTTCTGCTCCATTCAGCTTCCCCTCCATTCATTCTTTGTGAAAATTGTTTCCTGCTTCCCTTCCAGGACTAAAAATAATGCATTTTTCTAATCTTGGAGATTTAACTTTTGATATTTGGGCACATGCTAACATTTACAACCAAGAGTCTGTTCTATCCCAGATGGATTTTAATGTATTTTATCAGAAAATAAACCAGTTCTTTCCATAAGAAGGGTTATGATGTAACTGTTAGAACAATTTTAACATGTAAGTAAAAATAAATCACATGGAAATTTATTAGAAAGCATGTTAGATGCGGAGTAGCTAGTGAAGTTTCCTAAAATTATATGCTCATATATTCCTTTTCAGATTTGCTTTACAATAAATTAGAGCTTATGTATTACTTACAATTTTTATTACATTACTAAGCATAATTGTTATCAAATGCAAGTCATTTTCACTTGGTGAGAAGATTATTTAGAACGGAATGTTATAGCTTAATGTGTCTTAGACTTTACATCAATGATCTACAAAGTAAGGGGATACTTACACTAGGCATAGGCAGGGGCAGCTAGTTTTACAGAAACCAAATTCTAGATCCTCTACCCCAGTTTGAATAATAAACTTATCATGAACTGTACTGTAGAATGTAGAGCCAAGCTAACTGGTCCAACTCTAAAACTGATCACCTTTTAGTCACTTGTGAAGTTAATACACTGACGATGCTTTTGTTTCCTCATGAGTTAAACTGGGCTAATCATAGTTTTACCTGATATGCTCTTTTATAATGTGATCATAAAATCAGGAAAGTTAAATGCTACTTTTTCATGTATTATACAGTAATATCAGGGAATCACTTATTATGTAGTGTTTGTGTTTCCAGATTTGGTGGGCACTCTGCATATGAATAGATACAAGTAGAAGTATAAGTAGTTACTACTTAGACTAGTTTATGGAATTTAGTAAGCCTTCCAAAATATTTTGCTACTGCTATTATCAACATCACCATTATTATCATAATTACTTTTAATAAGAAATAAGGTGTAATGATATTGCAACCTGCAATGAAAATAACTATTTATAACCATTTGGACAGGACATTTTTCAAAATAAAATTTTAAGCTATGTATATTTTTATTTCATAAACGTTCTTGATCTGGGTGACAATTTCTGGAAGAGAGTTTTTAGAGTAGCAATGCCCACAGCTTCAAATGAAAAAGTAGAATTTCAAACATCACAAAATTCAAAATGTCCCCAGAATTCTATTTCCACCTCTCTGCATCCTTCAATCTTTATCCTCTCTTTTAATCATTTATTTTTCTGTATCATGAGCTTACATTACTCTGTCAAGGGTTCACTTAAAATGATTTGGAAAATATCTCAATAGGATAAAATTCTATGTGGGGGGAAGGTGCATAGTGCTGTTGAATATGGTTTCAAGTAAGGAAAGAAACGAAGTACAATTTTCAACTGTTAAGAAGAGCACATTCATTTATTTTTAATATGAATGTGGTAGATATTAAGTTGTTCTTGTATTTATATTTCTTTGAGAACATTTAAAAGAATGATATAATAGTTACACTTTAAGAGTGAACATTTTAAATGTGCCAAAAAATACATGCTTTGCAATTGAGCTGTCAATTGAAATGAATAAAGTTCTTTCAAATTATTATACAGAAGGTGTCAAGAAAAAATTTAGAGAATACTGCTGTAGACTAGAGTGCTTAATTCATCTCTGTAATTCCTCCCCCATAAAGAACACACTTAAGTTTATCAAGAAGCATGCATATAAGTTTTCTTTTCATAAAAAATGTTATTTCACATGTTTCATTGTACAATGCACTTGTGATCTGAACAACTAACCACATCTTCCAAACTTGACTTAATTATAGGAGGAAAGATTGAGTTTGAGATAATATAACTTGATAATACATATATCTAGGAGAGTATGCTATTGGTGCAAATACAAATAAGACTTGCAACTAACGGGTTGAATATACTAAAAGGAATTCTCCTTTGTTACTAAAAATAATAAATTATAAGGAATTTAAGAAAAGTCTTTTGCAACTAGAGCTGCATAGTTCCCTGTGGTATGCATATTAGCAAGTAGTTTATTTTTATTTCAGATAATAAAGAGCATTATACACTTGCAAAAGCATAAGAAGTTATCAACACTTATGCTGACACAAATGTGAGAAACCCCAATCTTTTTCTAAGATGGATATAATAAGCAGTCAGTTGAACAGAAAGTATCTAAGAAAGAGGTGTTTATCAGATTCCAAAAGTCTGTTTGGTGGGACCTACCATTAAGATTCTGACCACTCAGATAAAATTGCAGCTGGAGTCCATTAGACCCCAAAAGAATTCCAATAGTAAATTTAGTGGGACTTTCCCCTATGTAAGAAACCTTACATTAAAAAACAAAATAAAACAAAAGCCCCTGTTTAATGGACTTAAATATTTTATTATAGTTTCATTTGTTTTCCATTGTGTCTCCCAGGCCTTACCTAAGCTTTCTTTCAAAGGAAATTAATTATCTTTTATGGGCTACATGTAATTTTTTACAAAGCACTTCCTCTTCCGAAAGTATGTTATCCTAATATGAATATGATAAAGCGAAAATTTCAACCAGTCTATGCCACAATTTATTTATTTATTTATTTATTTATTTATTTATTTATTTTGACAGGCAGAGTGGACAGTGAGAGAGAGAGAGACAGAGAGAGAGAGAGAAAGGTCTTCCTTTACCGTTGGTTCACCCTCCAATGGCCACTGCGGCCAGCACGCTGTGGCCTGCGCACCACGCTGATCTGAAGCCAGGAGCCAGGTGCTTCTCCTGGTCTCCCATGGGGTGCAGGGCCCAAGCACTTGGGCCATCCTCCACTGCACTCCCGGGCCACAGCAGAGAGCTGGCCTGGAAGAGGGGCAACCGGGACAGAATCCGGTGCCCTGACCGGGACTAGAACCCGGTGTGCTGGCGCTGCAGGTGGAGGAATAGCCTATTGAGCCGCGGCGCTGGCTGCCACAATTTATTTATACCTATCAGGTTTACAGACCTGCCAGTTCTTAACTTCTAGTAACTTCTTCTTAAGTTGTTAATCTTTGTACTTTTCCAAGGGAATCCAGTTTTCTATTTGTAATTTCTCCATACATAGGATACCTATGAATATGAATGGCTGGATGCCTTTGGCTTGCTGCATTAATATATGGGGTTCTACAATACACTTAGCAATATTTTATTTATATTTTTATTAGTTATTAGAAACAAATGGAAATGCATTTGTATTTATCAATTAGTGTTCCACTGAGCATATTTTTAACTAACTATTCAAGAAATATCTAGAGCTTATGAAGAAACAGGGGTGTGACATACAAGGAAAACACAGTCATTTACTCTATTTTTGCAGGAAGTTCTTGCTGCAGCTAAATGTTCTTGCTTTTTCAGATTGCAGTAGGTATCCCACAAAGGAAAACCCAACACAAATATTTGCAGCTTTTAAGATGCTAAGTCTAAAGCACACATGCCAATGAAAAACAGACCCTGAATTAAGGAAAAGAAAAGCTATGATTCAATAAACCCAGTAAATGGGCCTTCCAAACTGTATATTCTCATTTACATTTTGTCATGGCTGTTAGGAAATATCTATTTCTTTGTAGTCAGAACAATTTTTCTAATACATTACGTTGTTATTATCCAATCTTCCGTCTTTAAAGGTAAAATTAGTCTGAAAAATTTTAGTACTGAAAGAGGAAAGAATTACTTGTTTCTCTTCCAGTCCTATGTGAATGTATTCTATATTCTGTGTGACAACTGTGGTATTTTGGTGCCACTTCTTGATATAGCACTTTCAAAAGCCTATTTGCAAACATTCTAATTTATTAGGTTTATAACTTCTTAAGATTAGAAGGATTCTTATAGGTTTTTGAAAACTCATCCTGCAAATGTAATTATTCACCCTGTACTACTGAACATTATACATCGAACTTGGATTCAACAGTTACTGTAGAATTCTAACCATTGTTAGAAAAAATCAGAGAAATATTTTCTTTTGCAATGTTGCAAAGCAAATTGTCACTTAGTGTTAAATCTGGATTTCAGGAAACCACACCATTTTGAATTCCTATTCAATCCATTGTCCATTGAATATTGCAAGTTATTTTCATACTTGGAGTACATAATATGCTGGTGAATGTTAAATTGCAGGTTAATTGTTGCTACAAAATCTCTCATGAAGCTATTATGGAACACCTATTCAAATAATCTGCACAATTGATATTTCCATTTTAAAATAACTTTCTGATATTGCTCACCATATCCTAACATAATAAGATTGTCACTCAACACATGTTTCTTTAGAAATTTTGTAACCACTATATATATACCAGATCTCTCAATTCTCTTTTTACTGTGTTTCTCACTCCTATGGCAAGTTGTACCTATTCAACACCAAACCCTAATAAACTGAGTGGACAGTACTTTTATATTGGAAAAGGATTGAGAAAAGTATATTTGATTGCACAAGATAAAGCAAGACTGGTTAATAGGGGCTGTACGCTGCCTTCATATTGGTGAATCAGGCAAAAAAAAAAAGTCTATTCACTAGATTAACTCTTTAATTCAATAATTATTTTTATTTGTCTTAACCCATATATTGTCAGTTCATGTGTTCTAAAAACACTAACTTTCATTTGAAATTTCAGTAAAAAAGAACACTAGATGTAATGATACAATTGGCTGGCTCTCCTTTATCATGTTCCCTATTCTTTGTTTTTACTCTTTTGGTAGTAGATTTTTGAATGTCACCATAATAAATTCCTGAAAGTGTTTTCCTTTTTATTAGTAAAGTGGAACCAGGATGGAATGTTTGTTCCAAACACTTTTCCTTTCACCTACTTCCTGCTACTCTTCTACTACCATCTATACTTGCAAGATTAGAATAATATGCAAAAGAGCTTTGAATTTTCTGAACAAGGGAAGAAGAAATTGGACTTAGCTGATTTGTGTTGCTTTGTTACATGGGACCTGATCTATGATAATGAAAACAGGAAGGTTCAAAGGGTGGGCTGACATGGCCCTGACCTTCACTGGACACTCACAGCTGACTTGGAGCTAGGGTGCTAAAGATGGAAATAATTTCATGAGCAGAATATTAACTCTTGACAGGAATTTTGCTGCATTTAGGCCCAGGTGGCAACATAGTAGAGGGGACATTGGAAAGTTATTTTTCACAAATTCAACATAGAATGCAGCAAAGCTCCAGCATCCCAAGAGTTGATGCTTTTGACATCCTCAGAAGACAGTGTTAGGAAAAAGTGGCACATAGTAGCAAGATGAGGGTCATTTCAATTGACTCAAAGGGCAGAAGACATTGACAAAGTAAGTTGAAGCACTAAAGCAAGAATAGTGTGCTGTGGCTCTGTGAAAGACACTGGCTTCTGAACTAGTCCTTTAGGAATGCTGAGAAAAACTTGAAACTTTGCAGGTTTCTGAGGGTTCCAAGATACAGATAAAATCAGCACTTTGTGAGTTATTAATAATATGATTCAATACCCAAAGACTTCTGAGGCCTAATAAGGTTTCAGTGAAAAGAGTGTGCAATTATTTGAGAGTTTATTTAGATAAAATTAAGATTAACATTTACATAGTATGGAATCAAGAGACGGTTTCAAAGTGTTTGAGTTTGTGAAAACAGTAAGTGAACTGCAGCATTATGTAGCTAATTTAAAGTGTCTTATGTTTTCATAGGAGTCACCTGGCAATCAGAACGTATGTGATACATCCTAAAAAAGTAATTTTCAGGTGGGAAAAAATGAATATAGATACTCCCACATGGGAGGCCTTGTTTCTGATCTGCATTACCTATGGATTAAATCTATTCCTGGCATAGACTGTTTCAGTTAAGAGAGGCAACATGTAAATTCTTGCAAGTCAACCACAGTATAATAAACTGGCACTCACAGGTACGCATAAGTGTGTTGAGAGAAATGTCTACCTAAATCCTTTCTCTAAACCCATTAAACATTCATATGTGTTGTCCATTTATTTTAAAGATTTATTTATTTATTTGAAAGGCAGAGTTACAGAAAGAGGAGAGACAGAGAGTGTGAGAGAGATCTTCCCCAAAAGCGCTGGAACAGGACTATGCTGAAACCAGGTGCCTGGAACTATAAAACATCTCTATGTGAGCAGTAGGGGCCCAAGCATTTGGGCCATCTCCTGCTTTGCCAGGCACATTATAGGGAATTGCATTGGAAGTGGAGCATCTGGGACTCAGATTGGTGCTCACATAGGATGCTGGCATTGCAGGAAGAAGCTTACCTCACTGCTCCACAACACTGGCCCCATGTTAAGTACTTAAAAGCAAAATCCTGTGCATGTATTATTACTTATATATGTATAAATAATTGAAGGGTAAGTTTTAGAAATCTAGTGTCCTCCACCTTCTGTTCTGAACACCAACTTCCTCCATATCTCCACACTTTTACATACCTTATATATATATTAATAAGTTATTTTTTCTTTTTACTCCATCTGTATGAGTGTACTCATGAAAAGTAAATTGAGATGATCTCCCATTGATTTTTAGACTCTCAATCATTTTTAATGTAATTATTCTCACAGAAATATTAGCCTCTGTCCAATTTTAAAGATTTCTGAGAAGTTTCTGTTAGGAATTTGTAACTTAGTGTGACAGGAGCAACAAAGGTTTGAATGATTAGTAGGGCAAACAAAGTTTAAGTCAGTATATCAGCTAACTTCTGCTCCCAGAAAGATTAGCATGTGCTTCCAGAACTAACAGTTATTAATCATAACTCTCTAAAGCTGCTCTATAGAATGTCTTACTATTATGCTTCTGAACCTCCATATGTTTTTCAGGCCTCTATCACAGACCTTTAGAGATAGATTTACGCCTCTGTTGAAACAATCTTAGGAAGAACTTTTCAACACATTTTAATTTAACTTCATATCCAGTATCCATTTTCTCTAACATGGAGTTTTCCTTTGCAAATTAAAATGTGTCTTTGTTCTTATATTTGAATAAATGAAATGGCATACTTGTAAGTATAGAGTATTTAAAATGAGATACTTTATTACCATTTTTAAAATCTTGGAATATTTTTACCAGCGACCACTTTTAAGTGAAGCTGTGAAAGCAGACAGCAAATGGCGGTAGTTTGCTCGGGCTGTCACATAAACACCACAGATTAGAAGGTCCAAACAACAGGAATGTATTTTTTCATCATGCTGGAACAAGGAAGTGTGAAAACAAGGTGTTGGCAGAACTGTTTTCTCTTCCTACTTCTCTGTTTGGCTTCCAGGTGGCCACTTTCTGGCTGCATTCACACATGGACTCTCCCCTGTGTTCACACATCCTGTCTCAGTTGAGGGCATCAGTTGTACTGGATTAGGGCTCCAGGTTTATGACTTCATTTAACTTTACTTCTCTAAAGACTCTATCTCCAATTACAGTAACATCTGGGACTATAACCTAAACACGGGAATGTAGGAAGGACATTATTGAGTATGTAAGTGCAACAGTTTCTAACAGATGAGTTTAAAGAAGAGGCAATTTTCTATAATACAAGAAAAACTGAATAGAGTTGCAAAAAGGCCATCTCTGAACCTCAATCTTATCTAACACTGAGAAACTGTACAACTGCAACTCAGCTTTGCACAGGTTGATGGAATTCTGAGTATTTTGACACTAGATCAATTAAATAATAATTTAACCAACTTTCCAAATACCTGCTATGCATTGTTTTAAGTGTTAGAGAAGGTAAGGATGAATGAACTTTGGTGTATATCCTTCAAAATTTCTAAACTAGCAATGAAAACAGACTTCTAGGACAAAGGGTTGCCTACTATCATGAAGAACTTACAGGAGAGTGCAGAAAAAAAGAGTCAAAATCAACATGACATGCTGGTGCCGCGGCTCAATAAGTTAATCCTCCACCTGCGGTGCCGGCATCCCGGGTTCTAGTCCAGGTCGGGGCACCGGATTCTGTCCTTGACGTTCCTCTTCCTGTCCAGCTCCCTGCTGTGGCCTGGGAAAGCAGTAGATGGCCCAAGTGCTTGGGCCCTGCACCCGCATGGGAGACCAGGAGAAGCACCTGGCTTCTGGCTTCAGATTAGCATGGTGCACCGGCCACAGCGCGCCAGCTGCAGCAGCCATTGGGGGTGAACCAACGGCAAAGGAAGACCTTTCTCTCTGTCTCTCTCTCTCACTGTCCACTCTACCTGTCCAAAAAAAAAAAAAAATTAACATGACACAATCAATGTCATTGGGCAGATGGTATAGGAATATACATAGAAAATAAAGATTTCATGTTGATTTATAGATTCAGAAAACCAGGGTTGGAGGTAGGGGATGTGGCACAGTTAAGCAGTTACTTGGGATACCTGCAACCCATATCAAGTGCCTAGGTTTGAGTCCCACCTTTAATTCTGATCCAGCTGACTGCTAATGTATATCCTGGGAGAAAACAGATGATGGCTCAAGTTCTTGGTTTTCTATTACCCATATGAAAAAACCTGATTTAGTTGTCGATCCTGGCATTAGCCTGGCCCAGCCCCAGCTATTGTGGACATTTGGGGAACGAGTTACCAGATGAAAGACCTCTCTCTAAATCTGTAACTCTGCCTTTCAAATATTGGGGCCAGCCCTGTAGCACTGCAGGTTAAGCTGCTGTCTGCAGTGCCAGCATCCCATAGAGACACCGGTTCAATTCCCGGCTGCTCCACTTCTGATCCAGCTCCCCGTTAATGTGCCTAGAAAAACAATTAAGGATGACCCAAGTGCTTGGGCCCCTGCACTCACACGGGAGCTCTGGATGGAGTTCTTGGTGCCTAGAAACACCTTGGACCAGACCTGCCTGTTGTAACCATTTGGGGAGTGACCCAGTAGAAGGAAGGTCTCTCTTTCTCTCTGTCTCTCCCTCGCTCTATGTGAAGCTGCATTTCACATAAAATAAATAAATCTTTTAAACATATATTAAAAAATTTTGGTGGGCCGGCACTGTGGCACAGCAGGTTGATGCTCTGGCCTGAATCGCTGGCATCCCATATGGGCGCTGGTTCTAGTTCCGGCTGTTCCTCTTCTGATCTAGCTCTCTGCTATGGCCTGGGAAGGCAGTGGAAGATTGGAAGATGGCCCAGGTCCTTGGGCTCCTACACCCACCACCCACAAGGGATACGTGGAGGAAGCTCCTGGCTTTGGATTGGCACAACTCTGGCAGTTGCGGCCAACTGGGGAATGAACCAGAGGTTGGAAGACCTCTTTCTCTCTCTCTGCCAATCCTCTCTCTGTGTGACTCTGACTTTCAAATAAATCTTTTTTTTTTTTTTTTTTTTTTTTTTTTTGGCAGGCAGAGTTAGCCAGTGAGAGAGAAAGAGACAGAGAGAAAAGTCTTCCTTCCGTTGGTTCACCCCCCAAATGGCCAATAAGGCCGGCAAGCTGCACTCATCTGAAGCCAGGAGCCAGGTGCTTCCTCCTGGTCTCCCATGGGGTGCAGGGCCCAAGGACTTGGGCCATCCTCCACTGCCCTCCCGGGCCACAGCAGAGAGCTAGACTGGAAGAGGAGCAACTGGGGCAGAATCCAGCGTCCCAGCATGGCCTAGAACCCGGGTGCCAGCGTCGCAGGCGGAGGATTAGCCTAGTGAGCCGCAGTGCCGGCCTAAATAAATCTTTTAAAAAAAAATTTTAAACAAGAAAATCAGGGTTAGATTTTGCATGATTTTAAATTAATCCTTTTGGAATTTTCTAACTGTAAAAAATTATGTGCCAAGTTTAATTCTTTTTTTTTTTTTTAAACGTCCACTGCCTAAATACTGGTGTGGAAAAAAACTTTGAAATTGATGCTGAGTCTGATAATTAGGAATTTTTTTAATGAAAAAATTCACAGACTTGCAGAAATACTTTAAATTTTAATGAAATGCTTTTGGTTATAGTTCTTATAATTTAAAAAATCAACATTGTATCATAAACTTGATTTCACTGCTCAATCTTTTTAAATAATCATTTTATTTTATTTTAAAAGCTTTATTTATTTTTAATTTTATTTAAAAGGCAGAGAGACACAGAGAGTGAAAGGCAGGGTCAGTCAGAGATTCTCCATCGTTTTGGTCCATTCCCCAAACTCCTGCAACAGCTGATGCTGGCTCAGGCTAAAGCTAGGAGCCCCAAATTCATCTGCATCTTCTTTGGGAGTGGCAAGGTCCCAACCATCAAGCCATCACCTGGCACATCCCAGAGTTATCACCAATAGGAATCAAGAATCATGTGTGGAGCCAAGGAACAAACCTAGGCCACTATGATATAGATGCAGACATCCCAAGCAACATCTCAAGTGCTTACCAAGTGCCCACTCAAGTACTCAGTCTTTAACCATAGTTTAGATTCTGCAGTTGTTCATGATGGATACAGACATGGGGGAGAGGAGACAGATGGAGGTTGGATAAAGAGTACCAAAACACAGCTAGATAGAAGGAATAAGTTCTAGTGTTATACAACATAGTTGGGTGACATAGTTCAAAATAACCTATTATATATTTTATAAACATAAAGAAGAGAGAGGCTTGAAGATTCCAAATATAAAGGACAGGGAGATGGAAATGTTAATTTCTATGGACAAGTACCCATTGTATACATATTTTTTGAAATGTGCAAACAGTAAGTATTAATTTATACTTTTTAAATATTAAGGGAGAAAAATATGTTTATATAAGACAAAATAGTTTTTCACAATGTGTTTACACTCTTACATGGAAAAATTGGAGAAAAAGTAATATTTTCAGGTTCTATGGCTATCTTTGGGGAAGAGGAATTCCAGTTTCTATGGCTTACCTTGGGGGGAATGAAGGATGAAATTAGGACAGCAAAAGAGGTCAGAGAGAAACTTTGCTCCTAAGGCTTTCATTCTGGGGTATAATTTTCTGAGGACCCTTAACAAAATGTGATGGGAAAAAAATTGCTCTGATAAAAAAAATTTTGCACATTAATTAAATTTTTGCTAAGCTTCTGTCCAAATTTAGAAATAATGCTTTTCATTCCTCTTGTTGGATAACAGTGGTGACACTCCATATTAAATCTGCATCATAGTAACAACCAATGTTTGCTGAGTCATTATTTTGTGCCAGAAAATGATCATAGCTCTCTTCTAATTTTTCATGTAATAGTGATATCAACTCTATATAGGGTGCAATATCACAATCCTCATTTTATTTATATAGATATGGAAGTTAGAAGAGTAATTTGCCTAAGTTACCTAGATACATTGAGAGAATCAATGTCTACCAGAGCTGAAATAATGGAGTCCCAATCAATGGCTAACTATATCATTAGATACCAGTTTCCATTCTTTGAAATGCAGATAACTCTCAATTGTCCCAAGATGTAAAAGTGAGGGAAGCAATTTTGGATTGCCTTATTTACTGAAACACAATTCACAGTTTTTGTGTGTGTCAGCCCTTGAGCTGTCGACACATATGTTGCAGAATATAAATGATTATTCAAGATCAGGCCAGTAACAATTACTTTGTGCCATTTTTTGAAATAAACATCCAGTGTGGACTGCAAATGACTTTTTCCTGATGTGGTTTAAAGACAGAGATGCTGGAGAGTCAACTTGAAAGAGCACATGCTCAAATGTTCTCACTCAAATGGATCCCTGTCTGCCTTCCACTCGACCTGACTGAAGGATTTGCATATGTGTTTCCCAAATCTCTAGTCCTCTCCCCTATCCTCCCACCTTCCTCAGCCCTGTCTTTTCCTAATGAATAACAATCCAAAACTCAAGATCAAGTAAAATATCATTTCCTCTGGGAAATCATCTCTGATCCTGGAGATTAGATCATCTCCTTCCTCCTTCATAGGAGTTATCTTCCTCTGTGGTTTTTAAATTTGTGTGAATATTTCCAATTAAAATTTTATGAAGACCTTCATTAAGTTATCTTTCATTAACTATTATTTTATCAATATCTAATCAAGTTTAAGGTACATACTACTGGCCCAATAAACATTTTTTGAGTGTGTAAATAAGTTAATAATTTGTAGAGTACGGAATGTCATTCAGTAATTTGACTATAGATATGTTTTAGACACTTGCTGTCTTCAATGGATTATGCAATCCCTGTATTCAATTTACATTACTATAAAGTCAAATTGTGTTTTAGAAAGGAAATATCAAAAGCTGTTTACTTTGTCACATGCTTGGATCACAGTGACATCTCCTTTATTGGTCCAGAGAGAAATCCTCACACTCTACAAAGGTTATTCCCTGAATCAAAACAAATAACATTTTAAAAGCTGGCCCTGTGGTGAGGTGGGGGGTTGCTGGCTGCTGGGGTGGGGTGGGGTAGAGAAAAGACTTGATGTTGTAAACAGTTTCCCAGGGAGATCAAGGCTATTATTTATCATCAGCTAAAGAGAGTCAACTAACGGCATTCACATGTAAAACATTCCCTTACAAAATGCTCTCAGGGACTGCTACAGTCTTGGGAGAAAGAAAGGGAAGGCGGAAAAGGGGCAAGACTTCAGACCTCTAACTAAGAGGTTGTGAACATTTTATGTGCTCTGAATTTATTTACCTGTGCTCCCTTGAAAATGTGATGGTTACTTGTTTTTAGGAAAAAGCAAATTCTATACTTCGATGAAACATTGTTTAAATACTAACTCTATAGAGCTTTCAAGAAAAAGAATAAATCTGATAAAAACTATTTATAAATCTTATTTTCTTTGTTCTAGCTGTTCTTTAACAATTGCCGGCATAGTGCTAACTCATTTCTCTTCAGGTTGATGAAGTTACTTAGTTTATTTTACTACTATTTTCTTGGTATCTTTTCTGAGATGTGAGAATCTGCACATGCAAAACAATAAGACCTAGAACCATCCTGGCTTATCCTACGAGCAAAAGCAAAATCAGCTGTAAATCAGTCTTGTCTTTTTGTCTTTTAAACTGTACAGAGCAGGTTATACCCTTTCATCCCATAAAAGGTTGTACTGGATTCATTTACTGATTTCTGCAATGGGCATCTAACTTCTTAAAAATAGAGTACATAATATAATCTTGTGAATATTGTATTAAATAGCTTTAGTTTTTTTTTTCTATGTTTTCTACTACTCAGTGATATAAATGAACTTCAAATATATGTTCATACTTTTTCGAGTGTTGCTTTACTCATTGATAGGGCATTGGGTGGAGAAAGAAAAATTCATATTAGCTAAAATAAAGAATCCAAAAATAGTTTTCTAAATATATAAAATCATGAAAATAGAATTATGTGGCAATCTGCTATATTTTGTTGCAATTACAATCTGAAGTAAATGAATAGGAAAAGTTCTTTTTAACTTTGGCTTTGAAAATGTAAAGTATTTGCATTAATATATGTGCCTTGGATATAAGAATGGTAGTTTTCCCCTAAGAGCAATAGAATTGAAGAACACATTTACAATCTAGTGGAACAACTTTATTTTACAAATTAATAGAAAACAAAACAATGGAGGCTACGGAAAGATAAATGGTTTTGCTCCAACTATTATTGGGCTTGCTTAGTAACAGAAGCCAAGACAACACATGGAGGTGGGGACACTAGCAGACATTAATGTACCCTGCGTGAGAAGCCTTTGAATTGCACCTGTTGTTGCCAGAACAGCCTCCATTCTGTCTCTGCAGTAATCCTCAGATTTGGTTAAAATTAGAAACTAGGTTTACTCCCATTCAATTTAATGCTATTTGAAATTTTAAATGCAATGTGCTATCTAAGTATATGTTCTTCGCTAAAGAAAACTTCGTATATGTCACTGTAAGTCAGTCTTTAGATACACTAAAAATAGAAGGAGGTTTATAGTATTTCTTGGGACTGAAAGAATCAACGTCTTGAAAAGACAGTAATTAGATCCTTCTCAAGTCATTATTAGCATTTTTGAACAAAATAGTTCTATTTTCTCTAAAATTTTGCTCTTCATACGTCTGACTAAAATATTTTTCAGTTAAATAGTCAATTTGTGTATGTAATGATGCTGTTCCTATCACTTTCTCTAATAGGAAATAAATCAGAAAAGACTGTCCTCCTGCAGTTATAACACTCTCTCAGCATCTTTTGCTGTATGTGTGTGTGTGTGTATTTGTCTTACATACAAATAAACACTACAAAAATTGATCAAATTTTTTTTTTATATTTAGTAGTCTTTTATTGAGTACTAACCAGATTTACAATCAATGGTTGGTTTAAAAGGCTGTAGGTAAAAATAAATACAATGGAAAAAAGAAAAATGCAAATGAAAGAAACAAAGAAAGAGAATAAACAGAGGGAGACGGGTGAGAAAAGCATGTTTGGTGCCTGGTATTTCATATTTTTGCTTCTCCCTTTTTCTCACCAACTAGTACCACCAATCTTGCAGAGGCATAATCCTCTTAAGAGTAATGAGATGCTTTTTAGCAGAATATTTTAGGTTTGACATGTGAACTGAAAACTCTTTACATCTTCAATGGTTAAATAATTTAGTTCCAACTTTTAACAGTACATTTTCTTATAGTTTTCATAAAATAGTGATCAAAATACATGCAATATTACAGGACAAATTATTTGAGTTGTTCTTGAGCTTAAAATAATCCTTTGAGGTGATGAATTGCTGTTATTCACACACCGCAGTAGCAGCAACATTTGCTGGTTTTGTTGTTGCTTCTTTTTTTTTTTTTTTTGCTTTTGGTTTTTGGCTGAGGATGGTTGGTGGTGTGGTCTGCTGCGGAGTTTTGACAAGTCGTTTTATAAATGAGTTGGTAAAGCTCAGCAGCCTGAAAGCCTGCTATGGGTACTTTTTCATTTGAACACATAGATTAGATTGTGTGTTCAAAAAGTCGAAACGTATAAACACAGAAATGCATACAACACACACACACACATATGCTTCTATATACAGGTATATACACACACAGGTCTTAAATAGTCCAAGTAGGATATGTACTTTAGAAAGAATAAAATTTCTATTTTTTTTTCTTCAATTTTTAAAATCTATTTATTTGACAGGCAAGGAGACAGAAAAAGACGACAGACTGACAGCCATGCAGAGATCCCTTCTGCTGCTTCACTCCCCAGATGCCTCCAACAATTAGAGTTAGGCCAGGCCAAAGCTGGGAGAAAAGAATTCAATCCTGGTCTCCCATATGAATGGCAAGGACCCAGATAGTTGAAGATCACCTGCTGCCTTAAGGGTGCACATTAAGAGGAAGCTGGAATCTGGAATGGAGCCAGGCTGAAAGCCAGACACTGACATGGGCTGCAGGCATCCAAATGGGCATCTCAACTGCTGCGCCAAGTGCTCTCCCCAGAACAGACTTTCTTATTTCCTTAGTTCTTGCATGAACACAACAGCCATTCCTCCAAGCTACAGAACTTTCTCTTAAGCTTACCCAATGCAGGCTTTTCTTTCTTTTCGAATCAATTGCATTTTATCTCCTTGCACCAATTTATCTCCCTAATAACCCCTGCTATTTCCACATAATATATCTCACACCTTCAGTTTCACTGATTTCTTCTAGATCTGGAAATTTATTAAGCCAATGAAAACCAGTTGTTGACAATGCAAGTGTAGAAATCTTCTCAGTCTGTGTATTTGACAAAGCATAAAAGGCTCCAACTTAACAATATTGTCCTTAGGGTGGTGGGAAAAGATCAGAGAGACATCAGCCATCACTGGGATTTATACCATTCTTAGAGAGGAGGATGCCTAACAGAGCAAAAGGGTCAGCAGCCTCATGCATACACTGCGAGGTAGTTTTGCTAAGAAGGCAAATGATTTTGGGGACAGTGTCCGTCCTCATTCACTTGTAAATATGAAAATCCCACTGCCTTCAGTGACCCAGTGCCCTTTTTACAAAAAGCTGGAAATGCTGACACTGTTAAATGGATACATACAGTGTTACTCAAAGTTACAAATCTTCTAATGGGGGACAGCTAAAGCAAATCAAGCCATTCCCTTTCTGAGCAGTTATCCCTTGTCAGATACTGGGATGGTGAGTTACTACATTTAATCCCCACTGTACACTTATGTTTATGTATTGTCCCCATCACAGAGCTACAGAGACAGAGAAGAAGGTTGCTGACATTCCCAGTCAGTAAACCTCTCGACAGGTTTCCAAACCCAGAACCAGCTTTCCCTGCAAAACTGGTGCTGCCTTGCGCCTCTATGATTTTCTTGTTGTTTTCCCCAATACATGTCTCCTACTGTTACTTTTTAAATTGTTATCTGCAGCCAAAAGTAGCACACTATTCAGATAGCCAGACTGACTTCTGCTCCAGAAAGCCCCCCCGACGGTTTCCAGCTCCAGCCACCATCAAAGTAGCCAGCAGACAGTGTTTATCTTACACTAACTTTCATCTTCTCCTTTTTTTGAGATTGCCACTGTTTTTGTAGTTCAGAAAGCCTTTGGCGAGGAACATTCACCGGGACGACAGACCCTTGTAGTACTTAAAAGCCATGCTGCATTTTGAGCCCTCGCAGTGAGATAGGCTTCATTCTGAAACGAGCAAGACAGGACTTAGGATGTTGTAGCTCTTTGCTTTGTCCATAATCAAACACATAGGAAACC
The DNA here is from genome assembly GCA_949820135.1 of Sylvilagus floridanus. NCBI lineage: Eukaryota > Metazoa > Chordata > Mammalia > Lagomorpha > Leporidae > Sylvilagus > Sylvilagus floridanus. The sequence continues at coordinate 130,444,319 of OX463236.1, read as the reverse complement.
ATTCTGTGTGATTACTTTTTTTTTCTTTCAGATTAACTTTCATGTAAAAGTTATTTTCTTTGTGGTCTTTTTGTTGTTTTCAGGAAAAATATTCTGCTTTGATGAAGATTTTTTCATTCGATGTCTTGATTTAACAGGATAGCTGTTTTGAGAAGGTGTTGTATTGTCAGGGTATTTTGCATGTTCATGAAAATACAGTTCATGATGGAGGGAGCAGTCAGATTAGAAAAATGTTTTATGTTGTCCTTAAGGCCTATTAAACCCTGTCAACCATGACAGAGCATTTTTTCTTAACACATCCTGGTCCAGTTAAGACAGAGACTCAGAAAAAGTGCTTGGCACAACAATTTAGCAGGAAAGAAAGCTATTTTAAAAGTCTTTTGGGAACATGTTTGCGAAACAGGAAAAAACATACAATTGAGTTGATAATAGCACTCCGTAAAGGTTAGACTCACTGAAATGGGTTTGCCATCCTTTTTCACAGGGAACGTGTTGTTCTCCAGCGCCGGTTCTCACTTCAGCGTGGCTTAATTCAGCAAGGAGCACCTTCCTGTGCTACTGCTTTTAAACTGGAAAATCTATTTTTAAATTACAACCCAGACTTAGTCACATAAGTAAATAATTAAAAATAAGCTGTGTTTGGTGTGTGCAAAATTACAGAAGTTCAGAGTGCATCATGGGACAATGTCACATATCCGGGTTTTCACTCATTAATTCCCCTAAGAATCTCAAGTTCCTCACAGGCGATACCCTTGTCTTTGCTCACATGGCCTTGCTCCTTTCTGTACTCCTGCCTTTGATTCCTCATTCTTCATTCCTAGAAAGCTCTGCCCTCTGCTTACTGCTAATACACATTCGTGCTTATTTTGAAGTCCTTGAAGACCAGAGTTCTGAAATGTGCTCTAACTAAATTCATATATACATTGCTTAGAAAACATGGCCTCTCCTCTTCCCATTGTACTCTTTCTTTCTTTAACAATTTTTTAAATTTGTGCAAGTTTCATGTGTTTCATATATACAGGTATAAGAACTTGGTGACACTTCTCACCCCCACCCCCCACCTCCCGCCCACGTCCTAACCCTTCCTCCTCTGCCCTCTCACATTTTACTTTGTTTTTACACAGGCTTATTAAGATATAAATCACATAAAATATAGTTCACTCATCTAAGATGTACAATTCAATGGTTTTACTGTAAATATTTACAGGATTGTGCAACTATCAAATTTCATTTAGAGCATTTTCATAACCCTAAAAAGAATTCCTGTGCTTGCTAGAAATCACTCCCCATCACCAACCTCCCCAAGTCCTGGGCAACCAGTGACATATTTTCACCCCTACAGATTTGTCTATTCTGGACACTTCACATAAGTGAAGTCATCTAACAAGTGTCTGTTTTGACCAGGTTCTTTACTTACCATAATGTCTACAAGGTTCATCCTCATCGTTGTCCATATTAGTATGACTTTCTTTTGAGTGCCCAATAATCTTCTATTGTATGGATCTAACATATTTTGTTTATCCATGGACTAACTGATGGATATTTGAGATATTTCTATTTTTTAACTATTAAGAATAATGATGCTAATTTCATTCATGTATATGTGTTTAGTCATATATGTGTTTTCATTTTTCTTGAATTGCTGTATCATATGATAACTTTCTACTTAACATTTAGAAGAACTGCTAAAATATTTCCCAAAGCTATTGTACAATTATCATTCCTACCAGCAATGTATGAGGGTTACAATTCATCTACATCATTTCTTATTATTGTCTGTTCCTTACTAGTATAGGTGTCCCAGCAGGTATGAAGTAATATCTTTGAAACTTGTTTTCCTAATAATTTGTAATATTCAGCATTTAATGACTAATAATATTCAACATTCTTTCCATGTGCTTATTGGTTATCTGTCAGATTCTCTACCTGTTTTTTATCGAATTGTCTTCTTTATTTTTGAGTAGTAAGAGTTTATTGTATGTTCTAGAAAAGCCCCTTATCAAAAGGTGAGTTACAAATATTTTCTCCTTTTCTGTGAGTTGCCTTTTCATTTTTTAATGGTATCACTTGTACACAAGGATTTTTTTCCCTTCCCATCACTTGTGCTTTTGATAGCCTACCTAAAAACAACTGCCTAACTGAAAGTGACAAAAATGTGTTTCTGTTTGAGTTGTATTTGCTTTTTGATCTAGGCACACTTTAATTGTGGATCATCCAAGAGCACTAGTATTGCTAAGTCTATTTCAGATTTAGAGAAGAAAATCACTTCATAAATGTATTTGGACAAGTAAAGTTAGTTATAACTCCATTCGGCTGGTATGGAAAATGTTTTGGCTATGGTTAATGATGTCCTGATTTGGTGAAGAAAATAATCTGTATTTAGATTAATGATGGACAGGATCTTGGAGTCATCTCATTTTACATGTCAAGAAACTGAGGCCTACCAAAGTGACTAATCTACTCCACTTAAGCAAAGTCACATTACAACATGGAACTTTCTTATTCCACGCTTATGATCTTTCCATTACAACAGCATTTCGCAAAGTGCTACTGAGAAATATTTTGATTAAAAAAAATCTCCAAATCAAACCATTTTAGAGAAAAAGGTATAATTTAATAGTTAAATTGATGAGGTATTCTAGAATTGAAGCTGATTTCATATATGGTTTGATACAGAATTTCAAAAAAAAAGTCATAGGATTCTTTACTAATCTTCAGATCTTGCATATATGTGGCTCCATCTTTTAATAAGATTTCTTCATATGATATGAAGGATGCCTGAGGATAACCCCATAGTCATACCCTAGTTGCTGTTCAACCTCAGAAGAAAGAGGAAAGTTTCCCTTTTAACACTGGTAAAATGTCCTTGGGAGAATTCTGAGAGTGTTGCTTGTATCACATGTCCATGACTAAGCTAACCTAAATCAGAGGATTGTGCTAGCTTGACCATATTTCAATCAGTTCCTATCTCATTTACCAAGACTGTCATCTCATTTGAACCAGAGGAAATAAATTTTCTGTGGAAAAAGGCTCATTCTACCAGAAGATAAGATGTGCTAGACAGAATCACTGAACACTTGTGTTCCTACATGGTGAAATCTATTAGGTGCTGTACAAATTTGTTTTTATCTAGAAAGACTGGAGAGCTCCGTAAAACATTCATACTGTATCTTTGAATGTGGACAACTAAGCAATTCAAATTAAAATTCTATTTTCATTTTTATGTTATTGCTGATTTTACTGTTGGTGAAAGAAAACATGTTTTCACATAGAGTTTGACTCTTGACTTTATGAAAGGGAAATAGGTATAAAACTCAATCCAGAGAGATGAAAAGGTGTGTTTTGTTTCTGTGCTGTTTGAACAATTAATTCTTTCCATATTAGATCTCCTGGAGGGAGAGTGTTCCATCAAGTAAAAAGCTTTTTTTTTTCAGGCTCCCTCCCATCTTTTACTAATTGAGCTGTGATTTGGCCACTTGCCTCTTTCAAATAAAGAGAGTGACCAAAATCACCGGAAAATGGCTAATTATGCCCACAAAGGGAAAATTATTCCCGTGAGTAAGTACAATAGAGCGTAAAATGAAATTCCAAACATAATCACAAAATTATCTCTCTTTAATAGTTTTTCAGCTATTCAACCTGGAATGTTCATTAGATAAGCAAATAAGCATAAAGTCAATTTCCCCCCATAGAGTGTTAGTAAAGGCTATTAGATCAATTTGAAATTGAAATCAGAGTGCAGATTTTATATATGATGTTTAATTGGATTAGCATATTACACTTCTGACTATGATTATATTCTATTTCATTACAATGTGTCCAAAAATTTGCTAGAACTACAGTTTATGTAGACTCAATATTACGAAAAGTTCAGTTATCAACATCATGTCTGCAAATATACTAATGATTTGCATTATTTGATATTTCCATAACTACTTTATTGACAAAATAAAAACAATCATATCATTTCTGCAGAAAATAAGAAAAAAACTCAAGATACATACATCTACTGCTTTGAACTACTGTGTTAACTTTCTACTTATTTTATTTTGCATTCATCAGTGGATGGGTTTTTCAGAATTTCAGCTATTGTGAATAGTGTGGCAATAAACATGGAATTGTGACTGTCTCTTGAAAGACATTTCATTTCCCTGCATATGTACCTGTGGTGGGACTGCTGGATAGCAGTTCTATTTAGGTTTTTGAGGAAACTTCATGTTGTTTTCCACAATGGCTGGACTAATTCACATTCCACCCAACAATCACAGCGGTTTCCTTCTTTCCACATCCTTGCCAGCACTTGCTACTAGATGATAGGATTTTGGATGTTTTCACTATGAAGAAATTTTAAATGTTTGAGGAAATAGATAGATTTCTCCTGATTGTATACAAGTATACAATATATGCTTGTTTCAAAATATCATGTGGTGGTACCCCAAAAGTATACAGAATTCTCACATCTGTTAAAAATCTACTTTTTTCTATTTATAATGCTATTGAGATTCAGATAAATAGGTCAAAACATTTATAAGCTGACTTCTAAAAATTTTTACAAAATATAATAATTAACATCCACCTGCTTTCAATAAGTTTATGTTATTTCATTTTCCATTTTCTGGTTTAGGAACCATTTTGCAGATGTGAAAACTATTATAGAAGTTGTTTAAGTTGCTAGTGTGTAGGTAAATTGGATTTTAAAATTAGGAAGTCTAACTCATGTTTGTAATCAGTACAACTACTGCCTTTATTTACAATAGTATCACATTATTCTTCCATTATGATAATTATTAAATGTCCATTAAATGCTGCTTTATTTTAATATCTGAAAGAAGGAAAACTGTGTTATTAATCAATTAAAAAAACTTAAAAAATACATGTTTTTTTAGGAAGTGGGCCATAAAAGGTTATAATTAAATTTGTATGTCTCTTCCAAAATAATGTGGTTTCTGGATTTGTTTGTGAGAGTTTTCATTTACTTTTTAAAACTGTCTTTTAGATGTGCATTTATATATTAAATCATCCATAGAATTTTGAAGAATTAATTGTAATATTTCATTTTTTGAAGATTCATTTATTTGAAAGCCAGAGTTACGGAGAGAGAGGGAGAGACAGAGAGATCTTCCAGCTGGTTCACTACCCAAATGGCCACAAGGGCTGGGGCTAGGCTAGGCTGAAGCCAAGAACCAGTAGCTTCATCTAGGTCCCTCCATGGTTGCAGGGTCCCAAGCATTTTGGCCATCTTCTGCTGCTTTCCTAGGCAATTAGCAGGGAGCTGGTCAGAAGTCGAACAGTGGGGACTTGAGCAGATGCACATATGGGATTCCAGTGTCACAGGTGGCGGATTTACCTGATAAGCCACACTACCAGCCCTGATTTTGCTGTTGAGTTTTGCACAGTTCAATCATTTTTTAACATGTTCTTTTTTATTACCCTATAATTTTTATTACCCTGTAATGCAAGAATTTTAGCTAAGTAATTTCCTGTTAAATGAAAATCAGATTAAAAACTCAATGTATCCAAAATTCAGAAATTGTTGATTTCAAGAACCAGGAAAATTAGAGCTATTCCAGTTGTGATGGTAATAAGCTTATATTGGGCTAGATGGACTTATCAGATTCCTGTTCTCAGACATGTAGCAAGGAAAAGCGTGTTTGCTTTTTCTAATCTGAACTTTCTGCAATAGAGAGGGAGACCTAGACTTTGCCTAAAAGGCAAAAAACAGCCCCACATAGAAGCAGTGTAAGACGATGTAAAAACATGACAAGTGGTTTTATTTTTATTCCTGATACCTTTCTCCTGAATTTCCATTTAGTGAACAAACAATCATCTAGATACATGGTGCACTTTTTACTGTCTTAAATTCAAATTCAAACTCGCTTAATTTATTATTGAGGAGACTTACTCCCTATTGAGGAGACTGGAAGTACATCTTCCTGAGCCAGGGGGGACATGCTTTCAAAGCTATTTTGGATTTAAGTCGCTTTAAACAAAAACTGTTCCTATATAAAAACCTCATTTTTCCATTTATAAAAATTTGGAACTCCTAACAAAGGACTGGGAAAAGCAGTGGAAGATGGCCTGAGTACATGGACCCCTGCCACCCATGCAGGAGACTAGGATGAAGCCCCTGGCTCCTAGCTTCAGCTTGGTCTACCTGAGGAGTGAACCAGCATAGAGAAGTTTCCCTCTCTTTCTGACTCTCTCTGTCTCCCTCTCTTTCAAATAAATTGATCAATCTTTTCCAAAATAAATAGATAAATAAATAAAATAAATAAAACAATGAACTAAGACTTTAAAAATCAGCTCAGCAGGTTGTTGCACTTTAACTGGATAACTTTTTTTTTGAAGGCAACAATATAATATTTTACTTCTATCTCTCTGCAATACAAGGTGGAAGTGGATGCTCATTAAGTAGGGTAGGATGAGTAATGGAATTTCTGCAAGTATTTGTCACTTAAAGTGTATTTTAAAGTGCTCAAAAGCGAGGCAAGACACATGGTTTTATTTTTGTATCTTACCAAAATGTCAAATCTGAGTTTTCAAGCCTATTGCAAATGCAAGTTAAAAGAAAAATACCAAATATGACAATACTACCAAAAGAAGAAATTATGTAAGAAAAAGTATAATAAGTGTGTTTGATGAACAAAAGTGAAATGAAATGAGAAAACTGTATGGTTAGGCAAAATAACTCAATAAACAAAATAGAAATAGAACTGTACTTTTAAAACTTTAATTAATCAAGGAAATAACTCCATTCTCTGAGTCAGCGTAATATAGGGCAAAGGGTCCTGAATGAAGTGTGAGTATCTGGAGTTCTGAGTTTGGAGTCAGCCCTGGTCATCTCCATGTCCTTGGCCAAGTCACTTAAATCTGTGCATTGGACTTGCCTAGTTCACTGGGTTGAGACATCGCCATCATGACTACCAGCAATGCAGATAATACAGATTAAAGTGACAGTAGGTTTCCTATGAGACAAGGATTTTTGTTTGCTTGTTTGTGTTGAGAGGCAAATAGACAGAGAGGCAGGATGGCAGAGAAAACACCCATCCACTGTTCTGTTCTCCAGATGTGTGCAACAGCGAAAACTGGACAAGGCCAAAACCATGAGCCAGGAATTCAACCCAGGTCCCCGAGATGGGTGACAGGAACCCAATTTCTTGAGCTATTTTCTACCACTTCCCCAAATCTGCATTAGACTGGAACCAGGAGCCAGAGCCAGAACTCAAATCCATGTCCTCTGATATAGGGTGCAGGAAAGCGAATGGCCACCCTAATTATTACTTAATTTAACAAGATGAGTTGTGACAAAAATCAAAGTCAACATTAAGCTAGGCATTAATAGGCATTTTCTTATTTACAAGTCACATCATATCTACCTCCAAAAATAGGCACTACTTACACATCCATTTCCAAGTCAGAAAATCAGCTTAGAGACAGTCAATATTAAGATCAGGAGTTTATTTATTTTTTAAAAGATTTATTTATTTATTTGAAAGTCAGAGTTACACAGAGAGAGTAGAGGAAAAAAGAGAGAGAGATACAGAGAGAGAGAGAGGTCTTCCATCTGCTGGTTCACTCCCCAGATGACCACAATGGCCGGAGCTGCGCCGATCTGAAGCCAGGAGCCAGGAGCTTCTTCCGGGTCTCCCATGTGGGTGCAGGGGCCCAAGGACTTGGGCCATCTTCTACTGCTTTCCCAGGCCATAGCAGAGAGCTGGATCGGAAGAGGAGCAGCTGGGACTAGAACCGGCGCCCATTTGGGCTATTGGCGCTTCTGGCCAGGGTGTTAACTCACTGCACCACAGCGCTGGCCCCAGGGAACTAGATTGAAGCTCCACTTTGATACTCAATATTTTTTTGTAGAGAAAACCAAGCAAGAAAGAGTTGGACTGACTTTCTCAAATTCACATGGTAACTTAGGAGCAGCACTGTATACATATGTGTATCATGAGCATATTCTGAGGTTAAAAGGAATAACTAGCTAGTTGGGAAGCAGACAGTTCCCATTTAGGTTTGATAGGAAACTCTGACTTTTGACCAGGTGAGGATTTATATTAGTTTTTTTTTTAATCTGAGCCATAAAAATTATCATAATTATAGTTTAAAACAACATGCGTTTGCTATCTCACAGATATGAAGTTCTTTGGGCTTGGCTGGTTTCCTTCGTTTAAAGGGTTATAGGCCAAAATCAAAGTGCTGGTAGAGCTGCATTCTCTCTTGGAGTTTCCAGGGGAGAATATGCTTGCAGACTTACCCAGGTTGTGGGACTCAAGTCCCTGTTTCCTTGCTGGATATCCGGTTGGGGCTGCTCTGAGCTTTTTCCCCTAATTGCATGTTGGCTCCTACATGCAACAGTAGATCAATGTTTCCATATCTCTTCTACTCATGCATTTCCGTATCTCTTCAACTTCCTCTTCCTCTGCCACAACTTTCTGACTGGCAATTCACTCTTAAGGGCTCATGTGATTAATTCAGATTTCTCTAGATTATCTAGGGTAATCTTCCTATTTTAAGATCTGTCATCATAGATTCAAGGCAATAGGGCATATAAATATTTATGTGCACATTGGCTACCACAGGATTAAAAAATAAACATTTCAGAATAGTTTCTGAATTTACAAAACAAAAATTGTGAAGTATTACTAAGAGATCCCATATATCCCACAGTCAGCCTCCCCCATTATTAACATGTTCTATTAGCATAATATACATGTCACAATTAATAAACCACACCCAGCTTCCTCTACTATTAACATTTACTATTAGTATGAGAATTATCCTACTCTAATATTGGCTATCAGCTCTAGCTATTTATTTGAATCATCTGGGAAACTTAAAAAGAAAATACTTATTCCTGAGCCCTAATCAAGAACTGAATCAGAATTTCTTGGCGTGGAATCAAGGCTATTTTTTTCTTTTGTTTAATGAGATAGAAAATTGTAACACTCTTGGAAAGGTAAAGAATATACTGGCTTTCTTCAACTAGATTAAATTTGTTCATCTGCTCAAAAATGCTTTCCACATTCCAGCTTTATGCAGTCCTTCTGCTAGGGTTAGCAGCCAGGGAGATGATTTGATGATGCCTGACCTATTCACACTGTGTTCATAATCTAATGGTACACAGAGACACATAAAGAAAGTTATAAGATTACATGCTATGTTTTAAAATACATATTTTAATAACTTGCTGTGGGGGTTCTGAAACATTGATTTCTCCTGGAAACATTGGAGAATGTTTTGCTTGACTTACACTTCTTTTGAAAAATGGCCTGGCCTCTACCTAGAGATAGAAAGAAATTAACATATTCAAGTCTTAGTATGGTTTAGGGAGTATGGTGTATTGATATTGTGCATCCTCAAATTTACCAAGAAAATAATTTCTTTGGGTGATTACTAAAGCAGATTCTCAAGTTTTTTCCCAAAAATTCTGATTCAGAGTTTCTTTGGTGGGGCCTGGAGGCATTTTCCACAGGTTCTAGTGGTATTTATGATGCAGATGACCCACAGGTTCACTCCAGGAACATTAGTCTACATACCTCAGTCAGTATCAATTTACACAAAAGCCTAAAACATAATGCAAGCCTCAAACATCACAATAAGGATATATGGTTTGCATTTCTTAGTAATAGAACTTTAGGAACAAGAAGTCTCTTTATATTTTCATTTTCTTCTTGCTTCATGTATCAAAGCTGTGAGGAATATTCCAGTCCTGATTGGAATGGGGAATTAAAACCTTGTAGTAGGGCTTGGTGAAAAGCTTAAGTTGTCTGCAATCCATAAAGGAGTTTTTGGTTTCAAGTCCTGGCTCTGTTCCCAATTCCAGCAGGTGATAGTTCAAGTAGCTGGGTCTCTGCCAACCACATGGAAGACACAGATTTATTTCCAAACTCCCAGCTTTGGTCTAACCCACCTCCTTCTGTTGTGGATATTTGGGGGTGTGAACCAGCAGATGATCTCTCTTGCTCACTCTCTCTCTCTCTCTATGAAAAAAATAAAAAATAAAATCTTACTCTTGCTTTTTTTCCTCAAAGACTCCTTTGGAAATACAGACTGTAATTTGCAACAAGAATTCTAGCACACATACTTAGGTTTTGATAAAAAGAAAAAAAAGCAGTGAAATGAAAACAAAAGGTAACCAGGTTACTGTACTCCGATAGTTTTGTCAATGACACAAACGACTCGGTGTTGTATAGAATGACAAAAGTTTCCTTTTGCCATACATACATGTATAAAATGCTGAGAAATGAAGAAGAGTACTCATTTTTTGTTGTTTAATGATTTATTTATTTGTAAGGCAGAGTTATGGGGTAGGGAATGGAGAGAGGAGAGAGAGGGATCTTCCATCTGCTAGTTCATACCCAAGTGGCCATCAAGGGCTGAGACTAGGCCAGGCCAAAGCCAGGAGCCAGAAGCTTTATCCCGGTCTCCCATGTGGGTATAGGGGCCCAAGCATTTGGGCCATCTTTTGCTGCCTTCTCAGGCACATTACAAGGAATCTGGTTCGGAAGCTGGATGGGAAGTGGAGTAGCTGGGACTTGTAGGTGGCAGCCTAATTTGATGCACAACACTGACCTTTTTTCTTTTGATTTGGGAGAAATACGGTTTAATATTACTAAAAATGGGAAGACATGCATTAAATAGCTGACAGCTCAGTTTTGCTCCATTTATGATACTCAGGGAAAATTAGATATGTGTGGGAAATACTTCTGTTAGCCAAGTTTATAGTGACTAAGTAAATAAATGGAAAAAGAGAATATAGTGTAGGTCTTGCAAAATCCAAGATGTTTTAGAAGTGGAGTAGAAGTTTAAAGGCTTTCTTCCTTAATCTTGGAGTGAACACACTTTTAATATTAGGGTTAGGTGACTCACCTAAAAGTAAGAATATAAAAAATAATAAATTCATGAAAATATAGAAATGAATAATAATGTTTGAGAAAATCAGAAGCAGGTTTGCAGGGCATTGGTATGCATATTTTTGTGTTCTATTAGTATTGATTTAATCACACTGGTTTATAAATTTTAGGTAGTAGAAGAAAAATATCCTTTTATATTATGGTAAGCCAAGAGTATTGTCCTTTTTTTTTTTTTTTTTTTTTTTGACAGGCAGAGTGGATAGTGAGAGAGAGAGAGAGAGAGATACAGAGAGAAAGGTCTTCCTTTTACCATTGGTCACCCTCCAATGGCCGCTGCAGCCAGCACACTGTGGCTGGCGCACTGCGCTGATCTGAAGCCAGGACCAGGTGCTTCTCCTGGTCTCCCATATGGGTGCAGGGCCCAAGCACTTGGGCCATCCTCCACTGCACTCCCTGGCCACAGCAGAGAGCTGGCCTAGCAGAGGGGCAACCGGGACAGAATCCGGTGCCCTGACCGGGACGAGAACCCGGTGTGCCGGCGCCACAGGCAGAGGATTAGCCTAGTAAGCCATGGCGCCGGCAAGAATATTGTCCTTTTAAAATTTATGAACTTCGTTGCTGGCACTGTGACATAGTGGGCTGTCTCTGCCTGCAGTGCCAGCATCCCATATAGGTACTGGTACATGTCCAGGCTGCTCCTCTTCTCATCCAGCTCTCTGCTAATGGCCTGAGAAAGCAGGAGAAGATGACCCAATGCATGGGCCCCTGCACCAGCGCGGGAGACCCAGAAGAAGCCCTGCCTCCTGGCTTGGGATTGGCCCAGCTGTGGCCATTGCAGCCATCTGGGGAATGAACCAGTGGATGGAATACCTTTCTCTCTGTCTCTCCCTCTCTCTGTAACTCTGCCTCTCAGATAAATAAAATCTTAAAAAAAATTTATGAACTTTAAAATATAGATCCAGAGAGCTGGTGCTGTGGATAGCCGGTTAAGCTGCCATCTGCTTCTACAGTGCTGGTCTTCCATTGTATGCCGGTTCAAGACTTGGCTGCTCCACTTTGCTTCCAGCTCTCTGCTAATGTGCCTGTTTTAGCAGTGGAACATGGCCCAGGTGCTTTTGCCCCTGCACCTAGATGGGAAACTCAGATGAAGCTCCTGTCTTCCAGCTTCAGCCTGGCCCAGATCTGGCTATTGCAGCTATTTGGGGAGTGAACCAGCAGATGGAAGACCTCTCTCTCTGTCTCTCTGTCTCTTCTTCTCTGTAACTCTTTCAAATAAGTAAAATAAATTAAAGAATAGAAAAATAAATAATAAAAAATAGAAATGTAGAGTTATGAAAAATTTGACATAGAGGGGTGTACCTATAACATTTTCAAGAAATAAAACTAGAATGGTAAATTATCTAAAGTCTTGAGTGAATTGGCAGTTACATTTCAAAATACATTTGAGATTTTATGACATTATTTCTAAATATTCTTTCTATGGTGTAATAAAATTTTTATTATAAATGATTAAATAAATTTAATGTGAAGACCTCTTGGGCAAGAAACATAAAGAATATCTAGAAATGAGCACGTATTTCCTTTTATTTGTAAATAAATATCCTATTTTTAATAGCAGAAGCAAACATTCCACTTCAATTTAGGTAAAATAGTATTCATTGGATCCTTGACATTGGCAGCTTTAAGGAGAAAATGTCAATAATTACTGCCTGTACCACTGTGATTACAAATTAATAAGAGTATAAATTTCTCAAATCTGCCATAGTCTTTTAGACAAACATTAGCATCTGGAAAAGCTCACTGGCAGACATAGTGAATTTGACCTTCTTTTATTATTTACTTACTCTTTCTCCCAAACTGGATGAGAACTACTATATTTCTTAACATACAGTTGAGCTACAAAGGTGACATTATTTCCATTGATAAATATCTTGTGAGTTGAATAAAGTCCTCCATGACTGCTACTGCCAGGATGATTTAGTTACCATTAATAGATATTTCACTAAGATAGCTTTTGCATTCTGATTTTGAAGTCTATAAGATAAGCAACAAAAACAATATTAGAGTTTGGTGAAATGTTTTTCAGATATGTTGCACTGGGGAAAATGCTGAACTTGTTTTTTGAAGCACTTTCCCCTTCAATTTTTGAGCTCCTGTACATATGAAAGGTAATTCAATCATGACTCATATGTAAAGCCTCAAAGCACTGTTCTGTGAAGCCTATCTAAATTACAAATAGAATACTATTTATTTACATGTTTAAATACATATACTTTTATACAGAACTATCAATGTTTTAAATATGAACTACCAATCTTTTAAATTTGGGTTAACTTTTATGCATTAAATTCAGTACAGAAAACAACTGCTTATTCAACATCCAAAAAAACCACAGCCTTGAAAACTGAAGAGTTTTCAGAATTTTAAAGAAAGTAGAACTGTTGATACAAGAACTTTTTTCCATCAATTTTCATTGCAGTAAATATTCAAATGCAATCTAAAGCCCTCCTAAGTAAAAAAATGACAATTAACGATCATGATCAGTGTTCTTATTTGTGACTTTAGGAACTGTATTAGTCCATGTTTTCATTATGCATTATAGAGTAAAGGTTTATTAACTGCCAATGACAAAGGCTGTAAATATAAATCAGATATAGTTTCTGACTTTGAGAAACTGTTTCAGCAAGAGAAATAGATACATAACTAATAATAACAATATGTTCCAATAAATAATTAAAGAAAGGCATTTTGAGGAAGATTAAACTTTAGTTTAATTCAAAATACCTTTTTTCTTCATTGTTCTTTGAAATCTAGTTAAATAAAATATTAAGTTAGTTTACTCAGTGTCATGACCATCCAAGATAAGTGAAAGTGGTTGTAAGTTTTTCCATCTAACAGAAAATAACAAATAACTGTAACAAAATATAACCAAATATTAAATATAACTGAAAAATATCTTGCTATATTAAAGTAGTTTGGAAATTCTGTAAATTTTCTAATATAGATTACCCTTTAAATTCTAAATAGAAAAGTGTGATAGTATAGAAATGTTGGACTTGCTAAACTGGTGTCTATCTACTTAGAACAAAATGCCAATTCTTCTACATAATTTGATATCATCTGGCTCTATTCCTATTAAAAGACAAACTACTAATTTTTTAAAATAGTGATATATTTATAAAGAGTAGCCAGTAATAAATCAATTAGCCATTAGAAAAAAAATGAAACTTGAACCCATTTTGATGAATATTATTTTAGTTTTTTAACCTCTAATTTCTAATTTCTGCAGAAAAAATTCATGAACATTCACTTTGTTTTAAGTTCTAAGCAATGCAAAGTGTTCATCAAAAGCAATTTTCTTTAACCTAGTAAACAGGAAAACAACCTTTCCATTTTTAAGGATGGATTAAATGATGTAGTTTTACAAAAGGAATAAAGAATATAATACTTTTTAAATGATCAAATTAAAACAAAAAATCTATGCAGAAAAGTTTAAGTGATTTGTATACAGAATGTATAAAAATTATGTTAACCTAACAAACATAAATAGATTAGTATTTCATTTGTACATTCATGAGAAATAATCTTGGCTATTAATAGACTATATCAGTCACTCTCCAGGGTCTATGACACAGTAGAAACCATTTAATGATCATAACACATCTCGAAGGTGTCCAATATCAGTCTCTAGTTCAGGTGAAAACATTAATTCAAGGTTGGAATATAATGAATAATTTTAAATTGCTTTAACTTTTATTTTTTAACCAAAAGTCTTAATGCTATCATTGATATGGCAAGCGAAGTTTTAGGGATTTTATTGTGTCTGTAACTGTTTTCAACTCTCTTCAATGAAAGCACAAACAAAACAAAAACAAAAAGATCTCTTTTCTTTTGCTTTTCTATGACCACTGGATAATGATTAAAGCTCCACTGAAAAACTGGAAAACAAAATTTAATTTCCAAAGGTAGTGTAATCCCGAATGATTGTATAATTATACACATACAGATATAATAAATATAGTATATTTGCCTAAGTTACAAAGCCTGAGGAAACATTTTAGCCATTCATGAAAAAAAGGAAAATTAAAATTTAACAATTCTTATGTGAAAACAACATAAATCATTCTTTAAAATTTATTTATAGAAAATATTTACATATAGACCAACTGTGTTCTCCTTAAATAGCTACAAAATTCATATTGAAACATTACATGCTAATTTGTAGCAATTCAAAATATTATAAGCAAATGAGCCCGGCGCCACAGCTCACTAGGCTAATTCTCCACCTTGCGGCGCCGGCACACCAGGTTCTAGTCCTGGTCGGGGCACCGGATTCTGTCCTGGCTGCCTCTCTTCCAGTCCAGCACTCTGCTGTGGCCCGGGAGTGCAGTGGAGGATGGCCCAAATGCTTGAGCCCTGCACCCCATGGGAGACCAGGAGAAGCACCTGGCTCCTGCCATCGGATCAGCGTGGTGCACCAGCCGTGGCAGCCATTGGAGGGTGAACCAATGGCAAAGGAAGACCTTTCTTGCTGTCTTTCTCTCTCACTGTCCGCTCTGCCTGTCAAAAAAAAAAAGCAAATGAGATTTTTAAAAATTGAAGCAGCTCAATAAAAATATAATTTTAACCGCATTATTTGAAATTTTTAATTTATCATGGAAATAATTTTGGTTCATTAACTATGTTAAATTATTATAACATCAATCAATATTTCAGGTCATGACCTTGGATTTAAGAAACTCTTCAAGACTATGTTGAATATGATCCAAGAAAATGTGATTTGAGTCTGGAGACAATTGTGCATGTAAGTATTGGGAAATTAGATTTTCTCATAGTAAAATATAATAAAAACCAAAATACAACTGATTAATTACTGAATTGCTGAAATCTGATTCATTGTTTCCTATCTATTTCAATACTACGTTTTCATATTAATATAAATACATAAGATTAATACATTTCCTGCTTTTTGGTTATATTTTTTTAAGATCATCTAATAATAAAGAGCCAGGATAGAGGATTGAAGAGAAAACAATATTAGGAACACTACTACAATTAAATAGAACAGCTGCTTTCAGGTGAGTCATTGGTGAGGGTGAATAATATAGATTCTATTTGTTAATTAATGGTGATAATGCATGTGACAATGGGAATAATAAAATATGTGACCATGTGGTAAACACTTTAAATTCTTATACTGATTTTGGCCCCATAATAAAATCAAGGTGCATTTTCTAACATTATTAAATCTACATTCATAGATCTATAGCAAATAGCTATAGCTTGGAATTTTCTTGCCTACTTTTGAAAAAAAATTTTACTTAGTTAAATTAATTTTCTATTCTATGGCTATCCTATGGCAATTCATATCTGATTTAAAATAGTACATAATAAAAATTAATTTTAAAAATTGCATATAAGAGTAGATTGTTGCTGGTCTTTGTAGGGAGTAAATATTATGAACACAATCCAGCAATATTTGTCTCTTAGAATTAAGAAGACAGTGAATTTAAAAGCTATTTTTGGCAGGCGCTGTGGCTCAATTGGCTAATCCTCTGTCTTCGGCACTGACACACCTGGTTCTAGTCCCAGTCGGGGCGCCGGATTCTGTCCCGGTTGCCCCTCTTCTAGGCTAGCTCTCTGCTATGGCCCAGGAGTGCAGTGGAGGATGGCCCAAGTGCTTGGGCCCTGCACCCCATGGGAGACCAACAGAAGCACCTGGCTCCTGGCTTCGGATCAGCACGATGCACCGGCCACAGTGTGGTAGCTGCAGTGGCCATTGGAGGGTGAACCAACGGAAAAGGAATACCTTTCTCTGTCTGTCTCTCTCTCACTCTCGACTCTGCCCGTCAAAAAAAAAAATTAAAATAAAAAAGCTATTTTTATTAACTCAGGATTTTATCTGTAACCTCATTTCAATAATGTAGATGATTTAAGGAGTCTTTAATTTCCTTCATTCAAAAGCATCAACTATATTTAATGATTAATAATGTATATTTAATTATAGGAACATTTTTATGGTGTGTAGATGATTCTCAAGAAATTTTCTGAGAACGATTTATTCCTTAAATTGCTGAAAAATCAGAATATAAAAATGAGATTAACACATAAAATAATCTGTATAACAAATATGATATCAAATTTATGTGACTATGTCCACATTAAGCTCTTTAAATTTCTATCATTATATCTCAATTTCGGCAAAGGCAAAGAAAATACTTTTTTTCTAATTACTTACAAGTACATTTATAAAAAAATTTCTTGCTTTTAAGTTTAGCTATATTAAATTTGAATGTTTATTAGGTTGTTTAGTACTTTAAACCATTATCTTCATAAACATTTTAACACATAATACATTTAATTAAATCCTTAAAAATATTACAGAGTTTAAAAAAATTTCTGTTGAGACCCATTTGTATTTATTTTATAAATACTGTTGAATTTTACTTCTTTCATTTTCTTTTGCAGCTTTATTTATACCAGATCCACATTTCATTTTGGCTTTAATGATGGAGAAAAAGAATATACTGCATTTTCTGTTTCTCTTGCCTTTTTTAATGGTAAGGATAATTTCTTATGATTTATCTCCTTACATATGATTGCTTCTGTTTTCACTTCTAATATACTTATAATTAATAATTATTAATAATAATAAAATAAAGTATTTATTAGATATGTAAGTCAGTTACATTTTCCATCAAACAACATAACAATTTCTTCCCTTTCAGTGTATGCTTTTAATTTAGGCATAGTATGATGGAGTAGTAGTGTGGAGTCTGAATAAGGAAGATCAATGGATACAAATGTCCAAGACACTAGAGAAAATAATTATCAGAGTTCGAAACAACAACAACAAAAGGAATGGCTCTATAGTACAGTCATATATAGTAGCTGAATGTCTTCAGCCTGACTTGTTGATTCTAATTCACTCACATCTTGCCAGCCAATTCATATCAATTGTTCCAGAGACAATCCATAACAAATGCCATGTGTTTTAAACTAATTTCCTCATCTATTGTTTCAAATAAGTAGGCATGGATGATAAACTGGAGGCCTGTGTGTGTGTGTGTGTGTGTGTGTGTGTGTCAGCGCTTGTGCACACACACGTATGTCTGCATTCATGTGCCTCTGCGTGTATGTACTGGGGATGTAGGGCTGGAGGCAGAAAGGAGATAAAAGATGACTAAAAATCAATTGCTTTGCTGGAGGGTTAATATGCCTCATACATTTAATTTCATTTTTATTTATATAAATGTTTTATTCATATATTTCCTCTCTCAAATTGAAACAGTAACTGTGTGTTTATCTCATGTCATGTATAGATACCAAGAGACATAATCTGATCAAATCTGTGCCAGCAAACAATTATCCTGTGGTGTTTCTATGTAAATGCCACAAAGATTTTTTTCAGGAAAAAATACAGAAAACTTCGACAAGAAAAATGACTACATTTCTGTCAGAATTTGTATTTGAAAACATTCTCAAGTCTAGGAGTGGTTCAAATTCTGCACTTTTTTAGATTCTGTCTTGATTAAAATGAGGAGCCTACCTTTTCTTCAGCTCACACCCTCCATTGAGCATGCCAGGGAGCTGCCCAGGTCAACACTGGTTTCCTGCAGGGCATCTATGTACAGATTACCAATCTCATCATTGCCTATTAAGGAATTGTGACCTTTGCTTTTGAATTCTTTCACAAACAGTATGTAAATCTGGGTATTTCAAGTAGGAATAAAAGTGATTCATGCAATTCTTCAAACTTCCTGAGAAGAGTGGGAGTTAACTTATTTAAAAGTTCATTTCCTAGAGGTTCGAATTTTTCATTCATCACTTGTGCTGCAGAACCCTATTTATGGCAATTAAAACCAAGCAAAGGATGAAAGAGTTTGTTTTAAATGGTGACCAAGTGATGGTGCAATTTAGTGGTGTCCCTGAGTTAGGAAATATTATTTTGACTTCACTAGGTTCAACTGCCTTCTATAAAGCAGAAAATTAAGAATGCGGGGACAAAATAGGGGTAGAAAGATAACCCTTACAGGAAGACAGCTAACAGCAATAACACAAAAATTGAGAAATGGGTTGAAGACTGGTTTATATGGACTTCATATTGTGAAGAACTTATAAATTCATAAGTTGTCCAAAACCTTTACTGATGTGCATACAATAAAAATTCTGTATTTGCCAACTTCATTAGTGGATGTGTCATTATATTGCTTCTCTAAATATCCTAAAAATAGCAACAAATTTTGAGTGTTTCCCAGGTTCCAGGTACATGCCTTCTATTACCTTTTTGCTTTTGCATACTGTTTTAAACAAGAAAGCAAAGGTTCGTGTCAGGGTGCGGTTGGTAAGAATCTTGCCTGCATTCACAGAGCAGGTAAAAAAGTGGAGCCTGTAGCTCAGTCTGTATTTAGAGTGTATGTTTAGGAATGCCTTGAATCAAGCTTCTCAACTCCATCTTTGCTGATGTCTGGTTGGTTGTTTGAAATTGGACACAGTGGAGATATTTATAACCTGGAAACTGTCAACAACGACCAATCAGATTTTTCTCCCAAAAGACGCTATCAACAAGCATTTCACCACAGTTGTTGCTTACCAGTGTGACAGACTGCCTCTGACAAAGACATGTTAAAAAAGCTGAAGTTACTATTGTTGTTTGTTTTTTAATTTTCTAGATTCTTGTCACTGCAGAATTAGAAGAAAGCCCTGATGGCTTAATTCATCTGGGAGTTACTAGAAATAAAATAATGACGGCTCAATATGAATGTTACCAAAAGATTATGCAAGATCCCATTCAACAACCAGAAGGTAACCATGACTATTGAATTTTAAATGCACCTGACAATTTTTTAAAAGGTTATTTCATTATGTCATTACGAGTTTCTTAGGTCCATTTAAAAAAATAGTTTTTAGTTTTCTGTTATATATGCGGTTTTAACTATTTGTTTATGAGGAGCATTTTATGATAAATACCTTATATTTTTATTGCTTCTGCAAT
Source organism: Sylvilagus floridanus (assembly GCA_949820135.1). Lineage (NCBI taxonomy): Eukaryota > Metazoa > Chordata > Mammalia > Lagomorpha > Leporidae > Sylvilagus > Sylvilagus floridanus. The sequence continues at coordinate 130,424,471 of OX463236.1, read as the reverse complement.
AAATATTTATAAATTCATATTTATATAATTTATATATTTTTATTTTTTATTTTTTTGACAGGCAGAGTGGACAGTGAGAGAGAGAGAGACAGAGAGAAAGGTCTTCCTTTTGCCATTGGTTCACCCTCCAATGGCCGCTGCAGCCGGCGCACTGTGGCTGGCGCATTGCGCTGATCCGAAGGCTGAAGCCAGGTGCTTCTCCTGGTCTCCCATGGGGTGCAGGGCCCAAGCACTTGGGCCATCCTCCACTGCACTCCTGGGCCATAGCAGAGAGCTAGCCTAGAAGAGGGGCAACCGGGACAGAATGTGGTGCCCCAACTGGGACTAGAACCTGGTGTGCCGGCGCCGTAATACGGAGGATTAGCCTAGTGAGCCACGGTGCCGGCCTTATATATTTTATATTTATATTGTTCCTTTAATATGGTGTTTTCATATATATATATAGAGAGAGAGAGAGATAGAGAGAGAGACAGAGAGATGACTAAATATAGGTAATTAATATATGTATCACCTCCCACAGTTATCACTTTGTGGTTGGAACATTTAAAATCCACTCTGAGCATTTAAAGAAATAGATGATTAATTATTTTTAATAGAAAAATTTTATTTAATAAATATAAATTTCAAAAGTACAACTTTGGATTACAGCAGTTCCTCCCCCAATAACCACCATCCCACCCCCAAACCATCCCATTTCCTACTCAATCTCCCATTCCATTCTTCATTAAGATTCATTTTAAGTATCTATATACAGAAGATCAACTCTATACTGAGTAAAGATTTCAACAGTTTGCACCCACACAGACACACAAAGTATAAAGTACTCTTTTGAATGCTAGTTTTACCGTTAATTAGCATAGCACAACACATGAAGGACAGAGGTCCTACATGTGGAGCAAGTGCACAGTGATTCCTGTTGTTGATTTAACAATTGACATTATTTATAATGTCAGTAATCACCCAAGGATCTTTTCACGAGCTGCCAAGGCTATGGAAGCCTCTTGAGTTCACAAACTCTGAACTTATTTAGACAAAGCCATAATCAAAGTGGAAGTTCTCTCCTCCCTTCAGAGAAAGGTACCTCCTTCTTTGATGGCCCCTTCTTTCCACCAAGATCTCACTCACAGAGATCTTTCATTTAGGTCATTTTTTGCAACAGTGTCTTGGGTTTCCATGCCTGAGATACTCTCATGGGCTTTTTAGCCAGATCTGAATGCCTTAAGGGCTGATTCTGAGGCAGAGTGCTGTTTAGGGCATTTGTCATTCTATGATTCTGCTGTGTATCCTGCTTCCCATGTTGGATTGTTCTCTCCTTTTTAATTCTATCAATTAGTATTAGCAGACACTGATCTTATTTATGTGATCCCTTTGATACTTAATCCTAACATGATAATTATAATCAACACATTGTACAATAGATCTCTTGAATTTATTCCTCCTGTATAAATGAGATTTTGTATCCTTTGACCAACATCTTTGCAAGTCCCCCATTTTGGTCCTATTGCCTGGTCCCTGGTAACTACCATTCTACTCTATACTTCTATGAGATCAACTCTTTTAGTTTTAATATTCAAGCGAGATTATAGGGTTCTGTGTCTAATTTGTTTCAGTTAATATAATATTCTCCATGTTGTCATAAATGAAAGGATTTCATTCTTTTTTATGGTTGAATAATGGGTTATGAGCATCCTAACCAGTATTTTAACCACTAGGCCAAATGCCTCTTCTTCTAAAACTCTTTTGCACCAAGATTATTTATTTTAAATTCCATTTTCCACAAACTATCTGAATTACCTTCATATTTGTAATTGGCAAAATGAACTTAATTGTGAAAAGGGGATGAAAAGCATGTTCTTTTCCACATTGGACAACTTTTTAACTCTTAATCTAATGAAATAAGAAAATATAATCTCTTGGAGACACATTTATATCTTATCTGACCAAATGTTTTTATATTTATCCAGTTAAAATGTTTTAAAATATACCAGAAAAATGACAATTTATTTCATTTTGGTAATAGGGGTTGAATTAGTAATTAAACTATATATATATATATATATATATATATATATAGTCTTTGTTAATTGATCCAGCTTCTCACTTTATCATTAACATCTTGATGATTTTAGAACTACTGAAGCAACCCCATCCAGATCACCTAAATATATGTAAAAGTAAAAAAAAAAAAGTAGCTTTTAAATGTAATTGTCGAACAGGGATACTTTTATAAGAGTTTATATAATTCTGTAGTGAGGTAAGTATGAGATAATGAAATTAATTCAAATGGTCTTGAAAATCTTGCAGTAAAGAACTGTCGTTATTTTAAATTTATATTTCCAAAATCCATTTGACTACAAAAACTGTATTAATGGAATAACTACTCAAACCTCATTGAAATACCATGAATCACAATTTGAAAACCGCTAGGTCTTTCACTCTATCATGCTGCTTGTGTTGTAGTTAGTTAGATAAACCCTTTGGGGCCTATATAAAATGGGTATGTTTGAGAAGATTTCTGAAACTATACCAAGAAGACTTTCTCTGAAAACTGTATTTAAACTAGTAACATATGGATGCAAAGAATTTAAATAACTGGAAATCACAAGAGAGAAAATAGATTATGTGAGGTATTTCTGTAGTTCTTATAACATTAGAATTATTTAGACTTTCAGATTATCAGAACTTTTCTAAATTCATGAGAACTAGATAATTTCAAGATTGCTGTGCAAGTCTGTTAAGAAAAATAAACATCTCATGCTGCTTTCATGGTTCTATCTATACTTGACAAGGTAGAAAATTACCTGCAATAACACTGGAACATTGACCAGTTAATTTTTCTATGCCTTTAAAATTTTTACGTATTGTAACCTAACAGGTTCTTTCTCTTCTCATTCGAAAAAAATGTGAGATTTTGAAAAGAAATGGAAGGAATACTAGAATTTGGTGGAAGAGCCTAAATAAATATCTTCCAGGGTTAAATGATAGGAAATACAGTGTGTTTGTTGAGAAACACACTTTGTCCTAAAAATCAGGTTTTTAAAATAAACATTTCAGAATCCCATATATTTTGAATTTCAAGTATGAAAGCACTATTTAATCACTATCTTATGGTTAAGGACCAGTAAACACCACTAGACTTACTGAGCTAATAACCACACTAGAAAATTTGAATTAGATCTAGACTTTTTTATACATTTAGCTATTCTTTAATTTTTTATTTTTTTTATTTTTGACAGGCAGAGTTAGACAGCGAGAGAGAGGCAGAGAGAAAGGTCTTCCTTCTGTTGGTTCACCCCCTAAATGGCTGGTATGGCCCACACGCTGCACCGATCTGAAGCCAGGAGCCAGGTGCTTCCTCCTGGTCTCCCATGAAGGTGCAGGGCCTAAGCACTTGGGCCATCCTCCACTGCCCTCCCGGGCCACAGCAGAGAGCTGGACTGGAAGAGGAGCAACCTGGACAGAATCCGGTGCCCCAACCGGTAGTAGAACCCGGGGTGCCGGCCACAGGTGGAGGATTAGCCTAGTGAGCCACGGTGCCGGCCCATTTATCTATTCTTAAATTTGATTCAGAAATTAGTTATTCTAATAATTACTTGCTACAAAACCTATGTAATTACAATGGATTTTATATGACATCTTCATTTTCAGTAGACAGGCTTTATTTCATGTCAGTGTGGAACCACCCTTAAGACATCCCACCTGCCAGCCTGACCAGAGAGAATTTCCTTATCCCTAGTGTTCACTCCATTTGCAGGTGTCTACTGCAACCGCACCTGGGACGGGTGGCTGTGCTGGAATGATGTTGCCGCAGGAACAGAGTCAATGCAGCACTGCCCTGATTACTTTCAGGACTTTGACCCTTCAGGTAAAAGCAGAAATTTCTGCACTAATCCAATTGACATCTGTTTAATGCATCCTAGGCTAATTAAGTGATTGATTTCCTCTTTAATCTTAAAGAGAAAGTTACAAAGATCTGTGACCAAGATGGAAACTGGTTTAGACATCCAGCAAGCAACAGAACATGGACCAATTATACCCAGTGTAATGTGAACACACATGAGAAAGTGAAGGTACTTTTATGATCATGAATTTAGATGTAACATACATGATTTAAGTAGTTTCTCAATACACTATTGCAGAAAACTCTGTGCGCCATTTCATTATAAAATCTTTTCATAATATAATTTGAGAAGAGCCATGAAGAAAACTACATGTGGAAAGAATTCTTGATTCTGTCATTACACTGATGAAGCAATCCTGTTAGGTAACAGCCTATTTACAAATCAAAGTCTTAGTATTGGTGTTTCAAATTTCCCAAGGAAAACATACCTTAAAAGTGTAAGAAAGGGGAAACTTGTTATTTGTGGTGGAATTTCTACAATAACCTCAGAAACTGTGCTTAAGTAAACAGGATAAACTCAGCAGGGTTTGAACAGCCCCATCTTGACTGCAGCAAAAGACTACTGTTAGATTACTTTCACTCAAGTTTCCACTTTAAAGTTATTTTTGATATTTATTTAATTTGAAACTCAGATACACACAAACACACAGAAAAAGAAAGAGAGCAAGAGTGAGAGAGAGCACTCCAATTTACCAGTTAATTCCCAAATACCTGTAACAGCTAGGACTGCTCTTGGCTAGGCCAAAGCCAGGAGCTGGGCACTCCATTCAGGTCTCACAACATGGGTGGCAGGAGCTCAAATATTCAAAGCACCACCACGGCCTCCCAGGGTGTCCACTGGCAGGAAGTTGTAGTCAGGAGCCAGAGCCAGATACCAAACTTCGGTTCTCCAGTGTGGGACAAGGACATCTTAAACAGCCGTTTAACCACTAGGCTAATGCCCATTTCACATTCTCACTTTTAATATCATACATTAAAGGCAAGCTTAATCATAGTTTATAACAATAAGGAAGCTTTGATTATAAAAATGCCTGCATGTATTTGCACATGTGTGTAGATGGAGTCAGTGTGTGACGATGATATCCAACTTCTTGCTTCTGCTCCAAATCAGGTGTGTGAAATCAGGGACAGCTTTTCACTTCTCTCTGCATCAGTCCCCGCAGGTATAAAATGTTGATAACAACAAATTTAATACAAGGAAAGTGCTTAGGAGATTGGCACAGAGTAAGCACTTGATAACTGTCAGCTCTTATTATATTTATAAATCATAAATTCCCTGATTATTCAGAGAAAGATTTGAAAGAAAATTAAAAAAAAAACACCAGATTGATAGGTTACAATGAAACAGAATACAGAAAAAAATGAAATAGAAAAGTCAAAATGAGGAGAAATAATACAATTGTGTACATGAATGAATCTCATGAATTATCATATTGGGATTTGACTTTGAGCCTCACATTTGTCAAAGGAAACACAGAGACGCCTTAGAGAAAGAAAACTTTAGTTTGCTGTTAAGTCTGACTAAAACAAATCATGAGGAGCATTTGATTTAAGGTGCACTAAACATAATATATTGGTTTCCTATATTATACAAATAAAAAATCAGAAAAAGTATGATTTCATAGATTTTATATGTGGCTTTTCATTTATGAAATAAAAGAGCATATAATTTTTAACTTTTTCTACGTCATCTGATAATTTGCATATTTGGTAAATGAATTTGAGCTTCTATACATGTAGGATGGTAGATATTCATAGTATTAACATGAGCCTAATTTTTTTATTCATACAAATTATAGACTGCACTGAATTTGTTTTACCTGACTATAATTGGACATGGATTATCTATTGCGTCGCTGCTTATCTCACTTGGTATATTCTTCTATTTCAAGTAAGTAAAAGATATTTTAAAAGTTACCAGGTGTCTATGGTGCATGCAGTGTCACAGGCATATTTAACTCAAATGTTGACAAAATACATAAGATATTGACCATTAATAAAACTTAAAATAATTGGAATATTTTAAAAGTTGAAATAATTGACTTTGCTTTGTAAAATATGTAGAGAAAAGTTGATGAAATGTCACCAATTTCACAAATTAACAGAATATAAGAATCAAGTCATATTAAGAAGGGGATCAAGCTAATACATAAATCTAAATGTATTTTCTTTGGTAATTAACAAATACTATAGATCACCTTAACTGTTTGAATTGTTAATCACTTTTAATTATATGTACATGTGCATTATAGGTACTAGAATTTTGTATGAGTATCAGCAATGGTATCTAATATATTGTTGAAAATGTAGTATTAACATATTAGGGCTAGGTTATTTTTCTTGGCTTTGAGGGCATTCATTAAAAAGGTTAAATTACATTTTCAATTTTACTTGTAATTAACTCCTTTTGTGTGGGTGAGAGATGTCTGCACCAATTTCTTGAATCAAACAATCAAGAAACTTTTGAATTTATAGCAGAGTAAATTTTAGAACACATATGTATTATTTTATGCCCTAACATAGTTTTTATAATTTTGATCATTACCAGCAATTATAGAATGCAGTTAGACAAGAGTAAATATCTATATTTCATTGTATTTTCATCAGTCATTATTGTCTTCTCTCTACTCTCTTCTTCCCCTCCTTTCCATCTCCCACTCTAGCTTCCCTCCTCCTCCTTTTGGAACATTAGCAACTACACCACTATCTAGAATTGCAACTCAGTGTAATAATCTAAGTCCAGGGATTATTAGATAGTAAGATTTTTGGTACATATTAACTTGAGACCCAGCTTTTAGCCTACACTCAAAGGATTAAAGTTACTTCAATGGACTCAAAATCGTGTGATCTAGAGATTACACTGGAATTGCTACCTTTGGAAATTTAAACCTTTTTAAAGATCCTTACCAACAATTATTTTATAGAGCCTGCAAGAATACCTTTCAATAGCACTTTTGTTTTTCAACATTATCTAGGCATCATTTTAAACTGACAGCAAACACCAAAAAAACCAACCTATGTGAATAAATCTAATTCAACATTTCTGTACAAGTTTAAATGTGAAACTTTCTTTAATAAACTGTAAAATTGTATCAATATTAATTGTAAAGAGTTTTTGTTCTAAAATTGGAAAAAAATGCAAACAATTAAATTCATCATTCTATATTTTACAAGTTGCAAAAGTTTGTTGCTCAAAATAAACTTCCAGTTTCCAGTCACTGTCTTTATTATTAATAATATCATATCAGTTGCTTCTGGACAGCCTATTATACTTTCATTTCTTTACTCTTAAATACATTGTTAGCTAAGATAAGGTTTTCTCTTTAGATGAAGGCTATCTTTAGCATAGGAAAAATCATTATAATTGTGTAATAGATTAAAACATCAGTTACAAAGAATAGAAAATGAACTATTTTCCATAGTGACATATTATTTATGCTAATTGACAACCTGAAACAATGTTGCTGGTGCTAACACACTTATTGTGTGTTATAAAGACATACAGCAATAAAACTAGATTAACATTTAATTTAGTGAATATAGAAGATACAAAATGAAATAAAAAATTCAAATTCTCATTTAGCATAATAGACTAACCTAATAATTTGAGATATAATTCATGTTTTTCTTTATCCCTGATAACAAAATCTTTGCAATTTAACAGTAGAAGGAATCCAAATGTAAAAATATGACTCTTTGCTTTTGGAACTGATGCATCAAAATATGTAACAAACTACCCTAATATCTATGCAGTACTGTAGAACTCAGATTTTTAATTTATGACAGTTACCTATCAGACATACAAATAAATACACAGAATTAACTTTGATGTAACTAATATTAAGTATGTTTTTAGCATGAAGAACTTTAAGTCTATGAATGGATTTAAAGTCAATCAGCCACAACACTAATGGCATAAAATATAAATCATAAGGGTTTGAAAACTGTCTAGCAGTTTTCTTGGGCAAAGTACCTACAAGTTTTAAAGGTTTTTTTCAAAGCTAGAGAAAAAGAATGCAACTATTAATTAAAAGAAACTGACAAGTTACAGTTTTAAGACTGGCATTTAAATTTGCAGTATTTTTGAAAGAGTAGAAAAAATATAAGCATATTATTAATTTTTAAGGAAAGTATACAATACTGTTATAATTCTTACCTCCTATCCAGAAATTTCTTGTATTTTTCCAGTTTTATTTCATACTTATTTATTTTGTTTTATTTGTAGTGTGTAAGCTATTTTAACAATTTTTACAACTTAATGTTTTATAGTTAGCGCTTTATATGTCACTTAATTTTTTTAAAAAAAAGCCATTTAAATTGGAAATAATATTCTATTTCATGGGTTCACAAAGTTTTACTGAGTCAGTCCTCTATTTTGGAACATTAACATTGCTTCCATGTTTTTCTATTAATAAAAAACACTGCAATGGACATTTTCAGCTATAACTTTTCCCATATTTTGCAATATTTTCTTAGGCTACAGTCCCAGAGTCTTGGGATATCTTGGTCAACAGCTATATATCTTTTTATGGCTCTTGAAACACGTCATCTCAAAAGTGTCTTAAGATCAACATGTTCAAAACAAATTCATTAAATCCACCTCCTTCTAACCTGAAGTTGGTTTTCTTCCAAAGTGATCCATTTTCATGAATGACACCATCAGAAACCCAGTGGAAATAGCCAGAAATTTAGGAAAAAAATCTGATACCTTTCTCTTCCATTTCTTACTTATTATTTCCCCTGATAACCTGCAATTTTTTTATTATTTTTTTAATTTTTGCCAGGCATAAAGAGAGACAGAGATTTATAGACAGTGAGAGAGAGACAGAGAGAAAGGTCTTCCTTCCGTTGGTTCACTCCCCCACGTCAGCGCTCTGCCAATCCAAAGCCAGGAGCTGGGTACCTCCTCCTGGTCTCCCATGTGGGTACAGGAGCCCAAGCACCTGGGCCATCTTCCTCTGCCCTCCAGGGCCACAGCAGAAAGCTGGACTGGAAGAGGAGCAACCAGGACTAGTACCCGGTCCCCCAACCAGGACTAGAACCCAGGATGCCAGCACTGCAGGCAGAGGATTAACCAAGTGAGCCCCGGAGCAGGCCAAAAATCTAATTTCTTAAAATTCCCCGGCTCAGGTACAGATATGAACCAAGTGTAGAAATTATCCACTTCAACATGCTTTGTAGTCTACCATTTCATTTTCCTTGTTTTTTTTTTTTTTTTAAGTAATTAACTTTTCCAAGGTTCCTCCCAATCTGTGTTCTATTTGGCTTAATCGTTTTATTTGACTTTCATCATCTTTAAAAAATAAAGTTGTACAGAAAGAATCAAAGCTACAAATTATATTTCTTTGGTATTCATTGTCAGAACTTAGATAAAATGTGAGAAACCTTTTTCAAGAAAGATAGAATATTTAAATATTTTTATATGTATAAATATAATTATAGGAGAGAGTATAAACCAACATTAAACATACCATTATCAGTGAGAAACCATGTTAGGCATTGTCTGGCTCAAGAAATATATCTATTCCTGGTTATGCTTTCAGTTTTCATTGTTAGCCCAGTAAAAAGTCTCAGTGTGGATATTTAGCCCTGGTAGGAATATTATGCCGGAAGGATCTTTAAAGATGAAATTAAGCTGGCGCCGAGGCTCAATAGGCTAATCCTCTGGCTTGCAGCGTCGGCACACCGGGTTCTAGTCCTGGTCGGGGCGCCGGATTCTGTCCCGGTTGCCCCTCTTCCAGGCCAGCCCTTTGCTGTGGCCCAGAGTGCAGTGGAGGATGGCCCAAGTGCTTGGGCCCTGCACCCCATGGGAGACCAGGATAAGCACCTGGCTTCTGCCTTCAGATCAGCGCAATGCGCCAGCCACAGTGCGCCATCCGCGGCAGCCATTGGAGGATGAACCAAAAGTAAAGGAAGACCTTTCTGTCTCTCTCTCTCACTGTCCACTCTGCCTGTCAAAAATAAAAAAAAAAAAAGGATGAAATTAAAGAATACAATTCTAGTTTTAAATGGACCACATTTATAAGTATTTTTAAAATAATTTTCATGTAGCACAATAAGTAAACATAAAATGCATATTTTACAAATCAAATTGTTATAATTATGCTAGAGAAACATCATTAAGTAAATCAGTCAAGAGTAATGAGACTTTATTTATAAGAGAGCAGCTGACAAGGGGGAGGAAAGAGAGAGAGAGAAATATTCCATCCACTGTTACACTCCCCAAATGATCTCAACAGTCACATCTGGGCCAATCTGAAGCCACAAGCCAGGAACTCCATCTTGGTTTCCCACATGAGCGGCTGGGTCCCAAGTTATTGGATCATTCTCCACTGCCATCCCAGGAGCTTTAGCAGAAACTTAGTTCAGAAGCAGAGCCACTGGGACTCTGACATGATGTGCTGGCATCACGAGTGATGGCTTAATTCATTACGGCACAACACTGGCCCTGAGACTACTTTTATAACCAGAGAATACCATGTAGCTTATTCTATATATTCTATATATTATTCTATATATTATCCTGAATATTAAAGAATTTGTAGTTTTGAATTTAGACACTTCCAATATACACCCTTCAAAAAAACAAGAAAAGCCTCTATGAGTAATGGAAAGGATGTCTCTCAGCTTTGTTAGAGCAGGAGACATCTCTGTTTTGTTTCCTTAAAAATCCCTGGGTGCTCAGCATAGAACCCTGTGCACAGTATGCACTGAATAAATTTTTGAGGAGTAAAGACATAATATGGTTTTGAAGCTTCCTTCTAGGACTGACTTACTCATCTCGTATATGTGACCTACAATACTTCCCTTGATTTTGTCTGGCCTTTGTTGTATCCTTTAACAAAGAAAGGCATTATTGTACTAAGACTCCTTAAAATTCTAATCAGTAGAAGCATCTGTGTAAAACAAGATGGGATGCTCTGCAGCTAGATCAAAGGAAGATCAGGGTCACATCAGAAAAGGCTGAAACTGAATGGTTCATGAAGCATGCTCATGTACATTCAGGGCCAATAGAAATAATTAGCTTTATTCCAAGTAACAACCTGGAAATAATTCCTAGAGGAGCTGATGTTTCAGATAAAATCATTGCGTATAAAAGAAAATCTACCAACATATCCTTTCTGCTTTTGTAAACTAGTTCCTGTCTCTGTAGTTACCCTCACTTAGTCTTTGATAGAGGAAACTCTCCTTGCTCCCCACCAGCCCCGCCTTTGCTAAATCAAAGTCACTGATCCGTGCTAATAAAAAAACAAGAACTATATAAAATGTTGATTTAGGGTACTGTTTGCTATTTCTTATTTATAAAGAGAAAATTCTACTACTCATCCACTTTAAATTAGAAACAGAGAACATGAAACATCATTCAATAGATGTACTTGTTTTGTTCTAGAGCCAACTTAAAAAAGGAGAGCAGAAGATAAAAGGTGGAGGGAGTCAGAGACAGACAGACAGACACGTAACAACTTTGGGGTTTGCCAAGCCCTGAGAGGCAATGATTTCCTTATAATGATCCTTGGAAAAACAAAGCAGAACCCTTTAGATAAAAAATAAACTGTTCTGGAATTAGTTATAAATTATATTTTAATTACTGTTTAAAATTTGAGAGCATAGCAAACCTCTCTTTCATCCCAAAGGGCTCCATTCTCTGCATCTAAGAGTGAATGATAATACCTGACTTGCTTGAAGAAAAAAGTGGTTCTTTTCTTTCTTTTTGAAAGATTATCTTTGCTGACATCCCAGACATTGATTCCAGGCAATTTTAAAGTCAAGTTGAATATTTGCAATCATATAGACAGTGCTGTTTTCTCTAGGCAGTTGCCATAGTTTGCAAGTAAAGTTCAGCAAAATAAATAAATAAATAAATAAATACTTTTCAGCTGGCAGGCCAAAGCGCTCTCAAATTATCTCATTAAACTAATCATTTACTACTTGTATATCTGATTTTCAAGACAATTACTTAAGGGTTCACCATTTTTCTAGACCATATATGAATAAATTTATCAATATTGTGAACTTCTATGTCATTTCTAGTTTCTCCTATTTCTCTTGAACTTGAGCAAGTGTAATTTTTAATTTTAGCTATAATTTTTCTCTTGAAATTGCGCAATATTTGATCTTTAAATTAATTTTAAACAGCAGTAATTAGTTAAAGAAATCCTACACTGAACCTCAGACAGCAGAGAATCTCATTCTACAGATCACTTCAATGTAACTTTACGGGAAATCAGCACTATCACTTAACTAATTTATTTAAAACTTGGCAAATTTGCACAGGTAGAAGTTTGATGAGGTCTGAAGTCAAAAATAACCATCTAGTTTTATCTCAGTAGCATACTTCTCAGTGCCTATCTAGCATCATTCTTGCTTTCTTAACTTTGAGGCACATGCATTTGTTGTGAATTTGTTATTCACTGTTGTCCTAAGATCTGTTCTATTCAATTACATGCATCCAGGCTTTCTCCAGCTTAACATCAGATATTATTTATTGAACTATAGTTTTTCTTACAATGTTTTATTAAATCATACTCAGCCTATTTCCAAATTAATCAATTTTAATCAATGCACTTATAAAACCATCTCCCACACACATGAATGTAGTGAGAGCTGAAAACATTACTACTCAGTAATGTGAATCTTGGTTGGAAAACTTTGAATACATGTGCGCTGTAATTATATTATACAGTAATTGCATTTCCACATTAGAGCATCAGGTCTAAGGACAGAGTAGTGCAAGAAGAAATAAATTTGCTTTAACAAAAACCAGTTCCATTGTAAGGTAATTGGTATTACTGGCATACGGAGGAGAATTCTAGGTACAAAAATGAAAAGCAAATAACTGCATTTGAGAAGTTGGATTTATTTATAACAACAAATGCATCATTTAATCATAAATGCCTTTTACAGATAATTTATTTCCATTTCTGCCCTGACTTTTGATAAATATGCACTTTTTTACAAATCTGTTTCTTTAATATTGCTTGAGAAAATTAAAACATGCTGTGCTATTTAAGCATACTTAATTTTTTTTGTGGAAATAGAATGGTAATCATTATGACAAAACTTATTATTCCTTGCTTAGCATATTACAGTTATTTGAATAGATTAAAGCTTCATAATTTCAAAGAGAATATAAGTAAATAACATTTTTCTCTCAAAAGTCATGTTTTACAATATTATTTTCCATTCTTGCAGACACACATTATTTTCGTAGCCAATATTCAATACAGATATGAATATGTATGAGGGGAAATTCAAAGTAAACTCTCAAAATTGTAGCATCTTTTTTAGAATTTAGGAAAAACAAAAACCAGGAATGAGTGAATACTATGTGCTAATAGTTGTCAAAGAGACATTAATATGTGAAAAAGTGAGGTTTTCAATTGAAAGATGAGGATAAGATAATAAAAATAATAGACAATTTCTCATTAATAGGCAGAAAAAAGATACAGTATGAAAGGGGATGAGCTTCAGAATCAGGAAGTCATTCAGTAAATTATGTTCCTAAATTTTTCATCTATGAAGTGGAAAAAAATGTGGACTTTTGCTTTGTCACATTGCATGTTATTCTTTTATCTGAAAAACATTAAGCTCAGAGCTTTGACTCAGGATACCTTTCCTGCTTGGAACTCTTCTCTTCTCTTTTACTGTTTCAGTTGTATGTAGAGTATCCTCCTCTCTCTGACCACAACCTCTTTCTATCCCTTAATCTTGTTTTAATATCTCAAATAACACATTTCACTATCTGGAATTATATAAATTAATTTATGCAACTATGTACCTCCCACTGTAATGTGAGGAACATGAAATTAGTCTTGCTCTGTATTACTCACAACTGTTCCTTCAGTTTTTTGAAATAGTGCCCAGTATATTACTCCACATAAATAAAAAGCAAGTAACCAAGTGAATAATAAAGTAGAACAAAGACAAATTGCTTCCTTAAAAATTTCAGTGTCCAAATTCAAAAGATCATCTAGTACAAGTATGACCTTGCCCAATTTCTCTCAATTGTATTGAAGGAGTTGCTTTAAGGAGTTGTTAAATAAGATAATGAATTTAATGTGCTTATCTTTGTGCCTGGGGTACTCAAAGGACTGAATGAGGGGTAGCTTCCATTATTCTAAATTCTACTTATAAAACATTTTTTGGGGGAGGGCAATAATCACAAGATTCAAAAAGACAGATTGGATTGTTTCCTGCCTATTAGGAGACCAATAAGAGTACTTGTACCAGGGTAATTCATAAATGGGAGAAAACTAGTTGGCCATACAAAAAGAATATGGCTGTTCCTCTGCAGCCATGATTCATATTTTAAATTGAATTAGCAGCTCTGAAAGGCAATGATAGGCAAGAAATGTCCCCATGGAGGAAGACTATTTCTACCACAGAGGAATTTTCACTGGGCATTACACTCTTTGTAATCTGACCAAATGAATCACCAATAACCATCAAAAGAGAGCTATTGATGGAAGTTAGATCTACTCCTTGTCATACATAAGCAGCTAATTCTATCAACTCCGGGTTTTGTCCAATAGATAAAAAATAATCATATTGCATTTTCTTGTTAGTATACTTGCTGTTTTCTGCCTGTTGTTTTTGGCAGTGTCCAGATTGACAAAAACGTCTCTCAGATTTATGTTAATGTTTACTTACTGGAAAAAAAAATCTGAGTATTTGGGAATTAAATTAGATAAACTAGAATAAGAAAGCACTAAAATGCAGACTGGTTTATATTTGTATTGCTTGTATTTCTTCCTCCTGTTATTTGATTTGCTCACGATTAGCATTGAGAAGAGTGGTTTGGAAATTCCTAGCTCATGTAAACATCAAATGGAAAAGGAAAGGCAAGTTTTTTGCTTGTACTAGTACAGAATTGTGAACATGGAACAGCATGGTATGTCACCATGATAGTGAACATAGTAATTTGGAGACAACCATGGGAAGGATGAAAATTTTGGGGAAAGTAATTTAAGTTGCTTGATCAGTTTTTATTGATCTTGGGAAAATTTTTTCCTAATATTAAATTCTTATTTTGTAATAAAAAGATGACAGTTTGTTTACTGTTTCATTGATGTATTTAAAACATATTTGTTTTAATATATTTGCAATTTTATATTACTGAGATAAAAATCAATGCTACTTTATTACTTGTGACAGGAAACTAGGAATAATTTATCAAAATTCACCAGGAGATAATAGGTTAAAAATCACAGCAAACTAAGAATGAGTGTACATTATAGGTTAAATACTACATTACAGTAAACACATGATATGATTTATTTCATTTAACCTTCAAGCCAATCCTATGAAGTATTAACATTGTACCCATATTACAGATGAGAAAACCAAGGATTAGCAATGTTAAATAACTTACTCAAACTCATAGTATAAGTAGGTGGCAGATTCACTCTCAGTAGTACATGGCTCTAAACTATATGCACTGAATTGAAGAACAGAAAACATATGATCATAATTCATATGAAGTATAATGATTTCATTGACACACCTGCCCCAAATTGCTTTATAACCCTGCCTGCCAAAATTGCATATTGAAATGGCATTCTAAAATGATTACATGTCGAGTTTTGAAGTGGAGACAGTCCAGACCCACAAACCACATTTTCTATTCTGTGGTTATGCTGGATTGGAAAGGGATATCATAAAATTTAAAGAAAGCCAAGAGAGTTTTTTTGTAAAGCATTCTCTAAGCCTATAAATAATTGATTCTAGTATTTTTAATGAAATATGGACATTTCAGAATTTGCAGTAGATAAAATTATTTATAGGTTAACATTTGAAAAAGACATCTCATAATTTTAGGGCCTCAATTAAAAAAATGCTTTGTTTACCAATCACGTGTTTCTGGTTTTCAATTACTAGTTTATTTTATTTGTACCAATACATTTACATGTGTTAATGAATATATTTAGAAGAAAACAATATGCATCACCAGAAGAATCTGAGCCATTTTTACCACCATTGATGGAAACCATATGTGAGATATCATCTCTCTGCATTTGTTTAAGCTGCACAGTGCCTGCAGGCAGAAATGGAAGAAACTATAGTAACAGGTTAATGTTTAGACAGTAGGACATATTTATACATCAGAAAGTGAAAGGCTTTGGCAATGGTCCAGTTTATTAATTTGGACAGCAAAATTGGATATCATGGTTTCTAAAGCAGAAGACTTTGGTTTGAATTATACAAAGTGGATTATCTAGGGTAACATACTATGTGGATAATATTATAAAATATTCAAAATCAGATTTTATGTCTCTGTAATGACATGACTTTATGCATCCTCTAATTTCATTCTGTTATATTTTTAAATTTTACCCATAAAGACATTGTTTAGATACAAAAAAGGGAAACTCAGTAAATCTCTTTATCTTCTATTCAAAGAGTAAGAAGGCTTTTCTGGTGGCTGTACTCACAATAGTCATGTCTTTACAAGAGAATATACACCAGCAGTTCGTCCCTGAGTCATTGTGTTTTGAGAGAGATTGAAGGGGAAAAAGAGTCCTGAGAAAATAGGAGGTTCTGAGAGGAAAGGAAATACAGACAAGACATTTAAGTGTTAATAAAGCAAACTAAAATAATTTTTCATTTGACTACAATTAGCATGTTAATTAATTCTAACCTTATCATATGTATTATATTTTCA
The DNA here is from genome assembly GCA_949820135.1 of Sylvilagus floridanus. Taxonomy (NCBI): domain Eukaryota; kingdom Metazoa; phylum Chordata; class Mammalia; order Lagomorpha; family Leporidae; genus Sylvilagus; species Sylvilagus floridanus. The sequence goes on along the minus strand of OX463236.1, from coordinate 130,407,909 downwards.
TCTCCTATCCTTTTAGCTCATGATGATTCTGTATTCAAGCATTGCTTTTTTTTTTTTAAAGTTTTCTTTAGTGCTTGTTTTCTTTTTCTTTTTCTTTTTTTAATTTATTTGACAGGTAGAGTTATAGACATGAGAGAGAGAGACAGAGAGAAAGGTCTTCCTTCCATTGGTTCATTCCCCAAATGGCCGCCACGGCCAGTGCTGAGCCAATCTGAAGCCAAGAGCCAGGTGCTTCCTCCTGGTCTCCCATGCAGGTGCAGGGCCCAAGGACTTGGGCAATCCTCCACTGCCCTCCAGGGCCACAGCAGAGAGCTGGACTGGAAGAGGAGCAACAGGGAGAAAATCTGGCGCCCATATGGGATGCCGGTGGCACAGGAGGAGGATTAACCAAGTGAGCCACGGTGCCGGCCCGAGTGCTTGTTTTCTTTCTTTTCCAAGTTACTCCTTACAAATATTTCAGGTTTGCTGTCTTAGCAGATCTTCCCAACCTTTTGGCCATAATTTTAAAACTCCAAAATTATATATATCATGCAATGTTCCTAGATATAAGGGTGTTCAACAGAAAATGGAAAAATGGCTCAGTTAAGGAAAACATTTTACTTTCTTCCCATGATGGTAACCGAGTTACTTAAATTCTGTTACAAAGAAGTTGCATGTTTACATTATGGGTAAGCAGTTCCTTTCTAAACAATACTTGGCACTCCATAGAAACAGGATAAGCTTAAGGCAGTGATTTTAAAAAAAGACCATGTAGCCACTGTGTATGTTCAAATCTTATAATACAAGAGTGATAAGTTACAGAAATAAATCATATATAATATAAATGTTTTGGAAAGAATATTCTTTACTAGGCCTCTTCTGCTATACATCAATTCAATTCATAGTCATTAAACAGAAAGCAGTGCTATGGTATTTTATTGAAAATTGAGCCGTCTTTTCCTTGGTGTTGAATTTCCTTAAACAATAACAAGAATCATGCTCCTCGCTTATTCAAAACTTCCAAAGTTCCTTCATTTCTGTAGAGAATTATCAACACCCTGTTCTCAAGCTTTATCCCAGCCAGCCTCTTAACCACTGTGTGCATTATGAAGTCGAGTATGTGACGCTCTAATATGAAACAAGCTGTTCTCAGTTGTTTTGATTTTGAGGGACTCCAGCTGGATTTCACACACATGCTGGTATTTGACCGTCTTCTCATACTCAGTGATCTTTCCAAGAGCCATCCTGTCCATGATGTCTTTCAAAGAAGTCTCCACTAACAGCACCCACGTTTCTTAGTGGAATGCACATTTTGACAATCTGTAAATATTTTCTAGGTTGAATACATTTCTAGGTTCTTTCAAATATTAGAGCTGTATATAAAATCACACATATATAGCTGGAAGAAGTTTCAGAAGCAACATAGCTTAATTGTTGCATTTTAAAATATAAAAAACCTTGGTATCCTTTCCTAAGTCTAATATCCTGAACACACAGATATTTAGGATAATGGAATGTAGTCATAAAATTAGATGAAAATCTCCTTAAGAGTTTCTTTTAAAAAATAATTTACTTATTTGAAAGGCAAAGTGACAGAGAGAGAGAGAGAGAGAGAGAGAGAGAGAGAGAGAGAATCTGCCATCTGCTGGTTCACTCCCCCAGAGGCTTCAATGGCTGGCGTTAGAGGAGGCTGAAGTCAGGAGCTGCCATGTGAATGTCAGCAGTGCTAGTAGTTGTTCTGGCCTCTGCTGCTTTCCCAGGTGCATTAGCAGGGCATCGGATTGGAAATAGAGCAGCTGGGACTCAACTGATCCTCTGATAGGAGATGCTGACACAGCAATCAGCAATTTAACCCACTGTGCCCCAATGCAGTTGCCTCCTTGAAGTTTACAATGTAGAAGTCTTTGGTTTAAATTACATAGGGTGTATTATCTAGTATGATGCTAATAACTGTATAACTTAGTTAAACACACAAACTGAGATGTTTCTGTAAGGAAATGATTCTTTGTGTTTTCCTATATGTGTTTAGACTTGATATGTTTTCAGCTTCAAGGGGATTATATTCTATTATTTTTAAATGTTACCCAAAATAAGCTTTTAGGTAAATGTTTCATGAATAAGGTAGTGTTTTTTTCACTTGAGTTGTGTAAGGCAGTCTATATATAGATAATTTCTGAGTGAATGTAGATTCATTCTGAAGAGTGGTGCTCCACTTATTATTAACAATTCCTCTACATTATCTACTTTTACACAAACTCCACATGATCAGTGCACCTCCATTGGTTTATACTAGAGGAAATACTTTAGTAAGTGATACTATGTATGTTTGTATGTATGTATTTTGCATGATTGGGCCTATCATAAAAATATGGTAAACCATATTTATATATGTATATATATATATATAAAGCCGAATAATGGAGCTGAATAATGGGTTAAGTCTATATTTTTTATCAGTTCTTCTAAATACAATATTCTCTTTCTCATGATGTGTCTGCAGAACAACCACCACCATCACAAAAACAAAACAAAAAAAGATGGTATACATAGAAGAGCCTATGTATTGTAATGAAAAGCACATCATCTGTGTGGGAATTTGATAGACAAATCTAAGGTGTTCAAATTAATTAGCTGCATAATTGTTTTTATTGATTACCTAACATCAGTAAATCTGTTTTACGTTTGAAGAATAAAATTTTTAAATAATATGTTCTGAATTTTTTTTTTAAAAAAAGATTTATTTGAAAGGCAGAATTACACAGAGGGAGAAACAAGTTAGGAGATGGAGGGAGAGAGAGAGGGAGAAAGAGAATGAATCTTCCTTCTGCTGGTTTATTCTCCAAATGGCAGCAAATGCTGAAGCTGGGAAGGTCCAAAGCCGGGAGCCAGGAGATTCTTCCTGGTCTCCAGTGTGGGTGGCAGGGACTCAAGGACCCTGGCAGTCTTCTACTGCTTTCCCAGGCACATAAGCAGGGAGCTGGATCAGAAGTGGAGCAGACGGGACTCGAACCAGCATGCGTATGTGATGGTAGCATTGCAGGTGGTGGCTTTACTTGCTACGCAGCAATGCCAGCCCCTCATGTTCTGGAATTAACAGAGGAAATTCATGTAGGAGCTTTTATAGGGCAAATTTCCTATTCCACATGTAATCTACCTCTGCTAAAGCAACTCATTTGTCTCTGGATGAAGAATTACAGGTTTTCCTTATTTAAGATTTTATCATGAGTGACTCTTGGATAGAAAAATATTCTTTCAAAATTAGAAAGGTGGATGTGAATTGGGGCTGTGTTTTATTTGAGGGAAAATTAACAAAAATGTGGAAACATTTTATAATATCTAAACTTTTTGTTTCTCTTGCCTTTTAGGAGCCTAAGTTGCCAGAGGATTACCTTGCACAAAAATCTGTTTTTCTCTTTTGTTTGTAATTCTGTTATCACAATCATTCACCTCACTGCAGTAGCCAATAATCAGGCTTTAGTGGCCACAAATCCCGTAAGTAAAATAAAGTGCCTTTAGATTCAAGGGTTACTTAAGGAAGAGAGAGCAGAGACAATACTGGGGGTGGAGTAATCCTAATACATGTATTATGTGTGTAATAATGACACATTTATAGATCCTACGTACTGAAAATATATGTGGCTATCCTATAATATAGAGATAAATACTCCTCAATATTCCATAAGATATGAGTGAATATTAAAAGGAGGATAATTGATTTAATTTTTATCCATGGTATACATATCTTCAGCTCATTTTCTGGGTGTAGAATCCTGCTGCTGTTGGAACATTGAGTTTAAAACAACATAACATTTACTTAATCCATCTGAAAAATCAATTGAAGCAACTATGGGCCAGCACTGTGGCCTAGCATGCAGAGCCACCATTTGTGACCATCATCCTGTACCAGAGCACTGGTTCAAATGCCCAATGCCCTACTTCCCATACAGCTCCCAGTAATGCACCTGGGAAGGCAGCACAAAATGGCTCACATATTTGGGTCTCTGCCACCCACATGGGTAAACAGGGTGGAGCTCCTGGCTCTGAGCTTCAGCCTGCCCAGAACTGGCTGTTGTGGCCATCTGGGGAGTGATCTAGGGCATGGAGGATCTGTTCCTCACTCTGTCTCTACTTCCGTCTCTCTCTCTCTCTCTCTGTCATTCTGCCTTTCAACTCAATTGATCAATCTTCATTAAAAATGCTATATAGTTAGAAAAAAACATTAAAAGAAGAAATATAAATTATAAAATAAAAATAATGAATTACACACTCTAGATATTATACTTTATTAACATAAAAAAGTAAAAGATCTACCAAGTACTCATTGCCTCAGTAAACTTTTATAAACTATTTCCTTGTAAGCCATATTCTTAAGACATGCTAAAATTTATTTATATGAATGCATATATTTTATGTAAGTCATATGCACATGCCAGCTATATTTGAAAGTAAATGTCCGCATTTATGGAAAAAAGATACCAAATTTTTAAGATGATCTTGTTTCACAATGTTTATAGTAGATACACTAGTTTTGGATATAAACTTGTGTATGTGAGTTCAATGAGTGATTTTTTTTAAAGATTAAGTTATCTAGTTACTGAAATCAGAGAAAGGAAGGAATTGTTACCAATAGGTCAATAAACAACACTCTCATGTGTGTTTTATGTGTGTTTTTAGGGTAGTTTCCAAAGTTCTAAAATTCCCTGCATTGTTTGCACATGTGCATCCGGATAGTTTAATCTTGTATATGTTCCACTCTACGGTCACCGGGTTAGGAAACACACTGGGGTATAATTAGTAATATAAAAAACTGGCCAGTGTCCCACCATTTTAAAGTGAATTTCTCTAGGCAGAGAGATGCAGTGTTTTGTCGCAAAACTGCAGAGCAAGACAGTCCAAATCTTGCATTTATAAACAAGGATATTGTATTTAAAACACAAAATATAAATTGTAATGTACTTTTAATACCATCTTGCAAAAATTATTGTCTTCATTTGACATAAAAACATTTTTCTGAAGCATCTCTAAATTCTTTTTATCACAATGGTTTGTATATTAGATTTTAAATTGAAATAAAAATCAGAAGTCCATTTAGATATAAATAGCTAAAAACTAAACAGATAAAAATTTGAAATTGAGGTTTATCACTTATATATATATATATATATATACACATATATAGTTGAATAATTGAGTTTTATCTTTGAGAGGACTTTTAATACAATGTTGTGCTTCATATAAAGGTGTATATTTTAAACTCCAGTGTCCTACATTCTTCACATATAGTAATGAAGGAGCAGGTTTTATAAATACCCCTCAATCAGGATAGTGATTGTAGTAAAAATAAACTTGGAGTTATAGGAATTGTATTTAGGGTATAGCTTTGATGATGAGTGACTATTAGCAAGTCTTTTAACTTTTGTAGTATTCAGTTTTCTGTCAATAAAATATGTGACAATGATAATACATACCTCATAGACATAAGGATTAAATAAAATATGTGGAAATATTTTAAAAATTATTATTTTATTTGAAAGGCAGAGAGGGATCAAGATTCTAGTCCCTTCGGGTGGGTGCAAGTATCCAACTAATTGAGCCATCCCCTGCTGCCTCTTAATGTGTGTATTAGCAGGAAGCTGGAATCAGAAGTGGAGCTGGGGGTCAAGCGTGAACACTCCAATACTTGATGTGGGGATCCCAAGTGACAGTATTTTAGTCACTAGGCCAAATACCTGCCATGATATGTTTTTAAGAAAATTCCTATGAAATGTTATTATTAATCTGTGATAACTCAATATTTATTTTCCAGTGCCTTTCATTTCTACTTTTCTTTAGTGGAAAATATTTATTCCAAAAATAACAGTAATTTCCACTAAATATTTATTGGTTTTTAGGCATGAAATTAAAACTGATGAGAGTAACTGGCCATGTATTTCTGGGAGAGTTTTTTTTTTATATATATATAAAGCTTTTATTTAAAGAATATAAATTTCCAAAGTACAGCTTATGGATTACAATGGCTCCCCCACACAACTTCCCTCCCACCCGCTACCCTCCCCTTTCCCGCTCCCTCTCCCCTTGCATTCACGTCAAGATTCATTTTCAATTTTCTTTATACACAGAAGATCAGTTTAGTACATATTACGTAAAGATTTCAACAGTTTGCCCTCACATAGAGACACAAAGTGAAGGTACTGTTGGAGTATTAGTTATAGTATTAATTCACAATGTACAGCACATTAAGGACAGAGATCCTACATGATTTTTTTTAAAGAATTGATTAATTATCTATGCAATTTCCAATTTAACACCAAGATTTTTTAATCATTTGCAATTATCTTTATATACAGAAGATCGATTCAGTATATACTATGTAAAGATTTCATCAGTTTGCACCCACACAGAAACACAAAGTGTAAAAATACTGTTTCAGTACTAGTAGTAGCATTACTTCACGTTGGATAACACATTAAGGACAGATCCCTCATGAGACATAAGTACACAGTGACTCCTGATGTTGATTTAACAATTTGACACTCTTGTTTATGGCGTCAGTAATCTCCCTAGGCTCTGGTCATGAGTTGCCGAGGCTATGGAAGCCTTTAGGGTTCGCTGACTTCGATCTTATTCCTACAGGGTCATAGTCAAAGTGGAAGTTCTCTCCTCCCTTCAGAGAAAGGTACCTCCTTCTTTGATGGCCCCGTTCTTTCCACTGGGATCTCACTCACAGAGATCTTTCATTTAGGTCAAAGGGATCACACAAACAAGACTAGTGTCTGCTAATACTAACTGATAGAATGAAAAAGGGAGAGAATGATTCAACATGGGAAGCGGGATACACAGCAGACTCATAGAATGGCAGATGTCCTAAATAGCACTCTGGCCTCAGAATCAGCCCTTAAGGCATTCGGATCTGGCTCAAGAGCCCATGAGAATATTTTAGGCATGGAAAGCTAAGACACTCTGAAAAACAAAAAAAAAAGAAGACCTGGGAGAGTTTTAAATTCATTTCTCTTGGTAAGAGAGTAAACCATATCTCTTATTTCTCTATGCTTACTTATACTTTAACCTCCTTCCTGCCTCTTGAGGAGATCTTGGGAAAAGTAGAAGGAAAACTATATTTTTTTTCCTTCCTTTTACCTACATGAAACTCTCCAATTCCATATTTGTTTTGATATATGGACTCATTACATTATTATTTAATAAGTATTTGCACAGGTGGCCTGCAGTATATAAGCGTTTCCAAGTATTGGGGCACTCTTATCGAATTGTTTTTACAGTTATTCTTTTCCCTCAACAGGATGCAACAGTCTATAAGTTCATGATGGTTATTAACCTATATATAAGTAAAGTGATTCATATGAGAAACTTTTGTACTTATAATTACATAATAATGACCAAAACACAGTAGCAAAACACACATTCACTAAATTAAGTAAATTTGGATATATACTATTAATTGTTTGAAGGCTATGGCTAAAAACTTAAAGGCAGAGTTAGGTGAGTTTAAGACTGGCATTTTATAATTCTGAATTGTTCGTGTGCAAGATTGTATGAAGACTTGGGCCCTGCACCCGAATGGGAGACCAGGAGGAAGCACCTGGCTCCTGGCTTTGGATCGGCACAGCACCTGCCATAGCGGCCATTCGAGGGGGTGAACCAACGGAAGGAAGACCTTTCTCTCTCTCTCTTTCTCTCTCTCTCTCTCTCTAACTCTGCCTGTCAAAAAAAAAAAAAGAAAAGAAAAAAAAAAGAAAGACTGTATGAAGAAAGCAAATTCTATGTTTAGTGAGCTAGACTATTCTTTATATACAGATTCATAAACATCTAAATATTAATTGTTTTGCTTTTTCTCACAGGTCAGCTGTAAAGTGTCCCAGTTCATTCATCTTTACCTGATGGGCTGTAACTACTTTTGGATGCTCTGTGAAGGCATCTATCTGCACACACTCATAGTGGTGGCCGTGTTTGCGGAGAAGCAACACTTAATGTGGTATTATTTTCTTGGCTGGGGTAAGTGCCATGATATAAATAAGTTGATTCAACTGATTAAGAAAGCATTTTTCCCTATAATACAAAACTAGAATTATCAAAAGCCATTTTGAAAGACTTAAGTTATTTACTTTTGATTATTGCTTTAAATTGAAATATCTAAAGCAGAGTATCGCTGACTTGTTGTCAACAGTCACAGTTTGATTAATAATGTCTTTTTGATATTAAACATTTCAGTTAATAATGTATCATGTCTGAATATTTAATGACTGAAACAATAGAATTAGAATCATGAAGTAGGGATGTAGTCCTGGGATAGTTCTGAATCTCCTTTTTGGTCATGTGTCAAGTGAGTACATTGCATCAAATCATCTTTGAAATTCCATTTTAAAAACATGGTGTTTCTTGAAAAAAATTGTCATTTTACAGTAAGAGAGGTCAGTAATAAAGGCATGCAAAAGGTTGTTTTTTCCTATATATTATTCACAAAGCAAGCACAGGCACATTCCATCATAAAAAAAGATAACTAGAATAACACAAATTATCAAATACCAGAAATGAATTAAATAGGACCAGAATCTGGAAACAACTGAAATTTTACTTAATTGTCATCTGTATAGGTTTAGGTAGATATATAGAAGTAAGTACAAAGGCTCTTTAGAAAGCTCATGGAAATTATGTATTCTAAAGAAACTATACATGGATTTGAAAACTCATTTTTTGTGATAAAACTCATCTTTGCATTTCATTTTCCAACTTATTGAGGTTCCCTCATATACAGATACACCAATCTTTAGCACATCCTGGACTCTTTTTATTTTTTTTATTTTTTGACAGGCAGAGTGGACAGTGAGAGAGAGAGAGACAGAGAGAAAGGTCTTCCTTTGCCGTTGGTTCACCCTCCAATGGCTGCCGCGGATGGTGTGCTGCGGCCGGCGCACCGTGCTCATCCGATGGCAGGAGCCAGGTGCTAGGTGCTTTTACCTGGTCTCCCATGGGGTGCAGGGCCCAAGCACCTGGGCCATCCTCCACTGCACTCCCGGGCCACAGCAGAGGGCTGGCCTGGAAGAGGGGCAACTGGGACAGAATCCGGCGCCCCGACCGGGACTAGAACCCGGTGTGCCGGCGCCGCAAGGCGGAGGATTAGCCTGTTGAGCCACGGCGCCGGCCACATCCTGGACTCTTTTATAATGTATTTTTTCATTTCATGCTTGAAAACTCTGTTAGAATGTTGAAAATGCAAAATTCTTAGTACATAAACCATCATTTTCTCTTCTTCAAATAAGGGTTTATGATTAATCTGCCTCTCATTAATCTGTCCTGAAAATTCTTACCAATCTCAACTTTTCCTCACATCTGACCATCAACCTAATATTGGCCAATTCCATCTCAGAGAAAGTATATGAATGCTTAATTTCTCTTAAGCCTGATAGCCTAGGAGGCATATTTATGGGACTAAGCTCTGGTGTCCACCAGCTCAAAATGACTTAAAATAAAGACACACACACACACATACAACATAAATAGCTAATAGTTTAACATATTTGTTACTTAACCATACAGATATTTATTCAAATACTTGGCATCCAGTTAGTTTTACATCTATAGAATCTTTGGGTTTCATATTTCATGACATAATTTAGGAATCTGATCTATAAAAATTTGCCTATTTATTTTTTTCTTTGACATTTTCAGGATTTCCACTGATTCCTGCATGTATACATGCCATTGCCAGAAGCTTATATTACAATGACAAGTAAGATAATCTCTTTATACTTTTTTTTAAGATTTATTTATTTTGAAAGTCAGAGTTACAGTGAGGGAATAAGAGACAGAGAGATCTTTTATTTGCTGGTTCACTACCCAGATGGCTGCCATGGCCAAGGCTGAGCCACACCAAAGCCAGGAGCTTCCTTGTGTCTTCCATATGAATGGCAGGGGCCGAAGGAACTGGGCCATTTTCCACTGCTCTTCCCAGGCACTTAGCAGGGAGCTTGATCAGAGGTGGAGCAGCCACGCCTGGAACTGGCACCCAGATGGGATGCTGTCATCACAGGCAGTTGCTTTACCTACTGTGCCTCAACACCAGCCCCTTTTAGGATTTCTATTGGAACTAAATACAGCAAAAACCTTCAGGATGATTTCTTTATTTTTTCCCCTAGTTGCTGGATCAGTTCTGATACTCATCTCCTCTACATTATCCATGGTCCAATTTGTGCTGCTTTACTGGTATGTAATTACAATTCTCCTTTTCTCATTATTGCTGATATTTCAACTTTATTCTTCCTGAATCATCTGGCTTATGATAGCCTTCAGAATCAGTACTTAATAGAAGAGGATTTAATGAAGGTGTTACATATGAGGCATGGTTAGGAAAGGCAAAGGAACTCATTTGTAGTGTGTGATGAGGCACCAGTGACCAACAGTGTGAGAAGATGGTATCACAGCTGAATCTGAAAAGAATACCAAATGGTGTTACCGAAATTAGGCAAGCATTGGGAGCAATGACCCAAGAACTCTTGCCTTGGATATAGGGAAACAGCCACAGCTAAAACCAGACACGGCAGGGAAGAACAGAAACAAATACTCAGATTTCTCATACACTGATCTCATGGTTCCTCCCTGTAGCCAAATGCAGCCAATGTCAGAGAGCAAGAAAGTGAGCCTGAGTTCCCATGCTGAATATAGATGTCACTTTCTGGATCACAGAGCAGAACAGGGATGGATTCAGTTAAGTAAGGAATACAGCAAGGAAAGCAAACACACCTATGTAAGATTAACATTCCAATAAAGATGAGACTTGACATTAGAAAAAGAGAGCCTTTCTTAAAATGTTTGTAATAATCATCACTTTATTGAGTACACCAATTGGATATCTTTAACTGTGATTGTAGGGATACAGAAATCACATTCCAAACTTTTATTACGCTATTTGAAATGGGAGAACAAATGAATACAAATCAGTACTTGTATATTTAGGTATAATACAGTCCTTCACCAAAATTGAAAGTTTCCTGGCTGTGTTTTTCAACAATTTGTTTCTATACAAATATTCTGCAACTTTACTATAATTACTGTTTGCAGTTTAGTGTATGTTTATATTAGAAAATTGTTAAAGCTATTTTCAAAATGTATCATTGTTAAGTCATTCTGCTGATTGTTGCATGAGTTCAAATAGCACTTGCACCTCTTTCATGCTGGTGACTTTAAGCAATTACAATAATCATTCATTGCCTCAAGTCCCTCATTTGGAAAATAAAGAATGTAGAGAATTTAATAACAGTGACTTTTATAGTTCTTTCAAACAAATATAAGGATTAAATGTGTTAAAACGTTAAAGCATAAAAAGTGCTTAGCCTTCATGCAGAAAACACACAAGTGTCACATTTCTGGTTTGTGCCTGGCCACACAAGACGAAAGGTTCACAAATCAACACTTGGTTTCCTTTATGTCTTCTATGAACATTTTATTGTATCTTACTGAACATTGTAAAGTGAAATTTCAAAGGCAGAAGTGCCTCCTTCCCTTTCTGCCTCCACAGTGAGACACTGTGTTTAAGCTGTATCCTGAGACTTCCTGCTTTGTGGTCTTTGTCCTCAGAGAGCCAACACTGAATCTTGGCTCTACCACTGTTGACTGTATTGCAAGACAAGTTCTGTTTTATTTTGTTATGTGGCTTTTGGGAACTAATTTTTTTTTCTTTGTAATGATGAATAATAAAAATGCATATTTCATAGGGTATTATACTGATTAAATATTTCCTTTAAAGTGATTAGCATGATGTTTTAAACACAATAAACTCTTGAAAATGCTTTAAAAGTTTTTGCACTTGTAATTTATGTATGATACCATGGTTCTGTTCTGAGCAGAGCTCAAATAAATTAAAGCATTATTTGGGCCACCCAGGAGCTTCCAGAACAAATACAAGACAACATTTTATTACAAAAGACCTGATTGCAAAGAGTGATATGCAGTTCACATTCTTAAATCACAGAGTTTCAACAGTAAAAGCTCCCAGCAAATACAGAGTATAACAGCTCTTAAAGCTCTTTTAACCACAATCAGTTTCTTTTCACTCAGACTTCCTCTATGAATTTCCCCTTGGGCAGGATGGTATTGGAGTGACCACAACATTATTGAGGTACTGCTACACAGAAGTGAAGAGTGGTTATATTTAATTTAGGTTTAATCAGCTATTTAGGTCACTCCAGGGCTTAATTAAGGAATTGCTGGCCATTGCTGTATGTGACTGGCTCCAGGAATCCTTCTACTGTAAATGTACTGTCACCTACTTCCTGTTGTGATACCAGGTTGATATTGTGATATGTAAATAGTTTGTGTCTATAGCAATGTGAAGTTTATATGAGTTGTAGTAAAAAGAGGCTTTTGGTTTTCTTCTTAACAATTTTTTTAAATATATATAAAGCTTTTATTAAAGAATATAAATTTCCAAAGTACAGCTTATGGATTACAATGGCTCCCCCCCACATAACTTCCCTCCCACCCGCTACCCTCTCCTTTCCCGCTCCCTCTCCCCTTGCATTCACGTCAAGATTCATTTTCAATTTTCTTTATACACAGAAGATCAGTTTAGTACATATTATGTAAAGATTTCAACAGTTTGCCCTCACATAGAGACACAAAGTGAAAATACTGTTGGAGTATTAGTTATAGTATTAATTCACAATGTACAGCACATTAAGGACAGAGATCCTACATGATTTTTTTTAAAGAATTGATTAATTATCTATGCAATTTCCAGTTTAACACCAAGATTTTTTTAATCATTTGCAATTATCTTTATATACAGAAGATCGATTCAGTATATACTATGTAAAGATTTCATCAGTTTGCACCCACACAGAAACACAAAGTGTAAAAATACTGTTTCAGTACTTGTTATAGCATTACTTCACGTTGGATAACACATTAAGGACAGATCCCTCATGAGACATAAGTCTTCTTAACAATTTTTGCTCTCTAAATTGGATGAAATTCAGATGTACTTCATGTGAAATTTAAAATTCTTATTCTATTTTTTGCTTAAAATGAATAAAAATAGTTATAGAAAATATGGTAGGATAAGAGAGTCATAATTCTTAAAAGCATGTTCTGTGAGAAATAGCATGGAAAATTGGGTCATTTCACTTTAACACAACTGTTTATACAACAGTATGAACAGGTAATGTGAGGATTAACCCCACTGTCAATTCTAGTTTCTAGTTTCACATTTTAAATAGATTTGCTATTTTGGAAAAGTAGTCTTCATTTAAAAAATTTTCATATAATGGAATCTAAATTACAACATTTCTACTGTATTTTCTTAATATATGATTTAGAGTTGTTTATTAGATTACAATATATTCTATATTATAAATTCATAATAAAATAAAAGGACTGTATTGCCTTTACTTCTGTGAACTGGTAGTGATTTTATTGATTTAAGGAATTTATTAATACAATAGGGCCACAGCAAAAAATAATTACAGCATAATTCTAATGTTTATGTAGTAATAATATAGAGAACAGAGTTAATGTAGTTCATAGATACAATTCTAAGAATAAAATGATACCTCTCTGCCCCTCTCCTCTCCTCCTTTCCATTTTCCTTTCCCTTCTTTCTTTGCTTTTTTTTCCTCTCCCTCCCTCCTTCTTTACCCTTCCCTCTTTCCTTCCTCTTTCTTGTTAATTTTCAAGATAATATATTTTAATTTACATTACAGTCAAAGGCTTAATGTGCCACTACATAAAGATTTCAACAATCAAAAAGCAAAATGACCATAGTCAGCAGGAACTTAAGAAAGGGTTATAAACAATAATGAATGTAAAAATGTCCATATCACTCACATACAGTAAATTTTACATTTAGTCCTAACTTTTAAAGCAGCAATGAATGCTCAGAAAAGGATGACAACAGGTTGTGAGAAATAAAGCTGACATGTTGATTTGACATGTTTTATTCTATTACCTGTTGAGAGAGCTTATTTTGCTTTGTATTTATCATATCCCTGTGTCTATAACATGTTCCTTTTTATAGATGCATTGCCATCAGTATTATACTGAGCTGTATGTTTATGAAGCATATGTCCCAATGAATTCTCTAAGAATAGTAGTGGAATGATTTTATGCTCAGTTGTTTTCATAACACATGCCTTAAATGCTCTGTTATTTGCAAATTGTTTTCTATATTAAATTATTCATCTCCCTTATTTTTCAAATTTAATAAAGTATGTGGATATACAGTATATATTGATTTGTAGTTGGATTTGTACAATTATCAAATAACGGGAAGATGCCAGAAGTCAAGGTGAGAAGAAAAGAAAGAGAAGAGCAATTTGCCTTCTTGGGACTTTTCTGGAGTTAATGTATAAAATTCTATGGAAGTCATAAGTACTGGGTGTAAAGTAAATAGACCAAAAAAAAAAAGCTGACATGAATAAATATTAGAAAGAGAGAAAATATTATTGAGAGACAGAGAGAGAGAGAGAGAGAGAGAGAGAAAGAAAGAAAGAAAGAAAGAAAGAAAGAAAGAAAGAAAGAAAGAAAGAAACACACAGAGAGATTATGAATACAATCCAGCAGGACTGTGTTTCCTGATTCATACTATATTTAAGTTTTATGTTTCCCTTTCAAAGAAATGGGAAACATAAATGCTGTGTCTTGAGGAAGGTTGTAAAGCCACAGTAAATACATAGGGTCCTATGGGATGCCAAATGATTTTAGCTGTGGGAAATACCAGGTTGAATATTAACTGGTTCAATTGTATGACTTAGTCTTCTATAAGGATAATGAGTATCAGACTGCTATTTTGGAGAGTTGTTGTAAGGATTATTGTTACATAAAGAAACATAGAAAGAGCCGGCGCCAAGGCTCACTAGGCTAATCCTCCACCTTGTGGCGCCGGCACACCTTGTTCTAGTCCCGGTCGGGGTGCCAGATTCTGTCCTGGTTGCCCCTCTTCCAAGCCAGCTCTCTGCTGTGGCCCGGCAGTGCAGTGGAGGATGGCCCAAGTGCTTGGGCCCTGCACCCCATGGGAGATCAGGAGAAGCACCTGGCTTCTGCCATTGGATCAGCGCGGGGCGCCGGCCGTAGCACGCTGCCCGCGGTGGCCATTGGAGGGTGAACCAACGGCAAAAAGGAAGACCTTTCTCTCTGTCTCTCTCTCTCTCTCACTGTCCACTCTGCCTGTCAAATAAATAAATAAAATAAAATTAAAAATTAAAGAAAACATAGAAAGAATAAACAAAAAGAAGAAAATGGCTATCATGGTAAAATATACATGTGGAAATAATGTAGTGTGGACATTTATAATGAAGTGATGTTTTAAAATGTAGCTGCTTGTTGCAAACAATTGTTCCATTTACACTAAAAATATAAAACATTTAAAAATTGCATTTGAAAAATGAGCTGAGAAAAATACTCAAGTATTTTCACTACTGTAATTTTTCTAAAGCTTAAATACATTAAAGCTTTTAAAAATAAATCACAAATAAACAAATTCATATCTCAGAGAAAACTTCAAAAAGTTCCATGAAAAAATAGAATTAAAAATTAATTTTGGTGCAAAATTTTTCAAAATTCATGCATTTTTATAAGATGCATTTCTCAAGAACTTTTTTGAAGATCACATATACATTTTAAAAAGTTTTGTACACTGAACATCAACAGTCAGGACAAGGGCTGATCAAGTCACTGTTTCTCATAGTGTCCCTTTCACTTCAACAGGTTTCCTTTTTTGTAGTTGTCCTGACTGTTGATGTACAATTTAATACTTTATCCCGTTTAGTATTTTTTTTTTTTGTGCTCTAGTTAATGCTATTGGTTGAACTCTGTAATCAACACATATTTATTCTTAGGTGTTGAAATTTAACTGAAAAGTGATCCCTGTGAAATATAAGAGTGGGAATAAGAGAGGGAGGAGATGTACAATTTGGGACATGCTCAATCGGACTTGCCCTAAATGGTGGGGTTAGAAACGTGCCAGGGGATTCCATTTTACAATCCCATCAAGATTGCATGTACCAATGCAATCTCACTAGTCCAAGTGATCAATTTCAATTCACAATTGATCACACTGATAGATCTAAGAGTCAAAGGGATCACACAAACAAGACTAGTGTCTACTAATACTAACTGATAGAATCAAAAAGGGAGAGAACGATCCAACATGGGAAGCAGGATACACAGCAGACTCGTAGAATGGCAGATGTCCTAAACAGCACTCTGACCTCAGAATCAGCCCTTACGGTATTCAGATCTGGCTGAAGAGCCCATGAGAATATTTTAGGCATGGAAAGCCAAGACACTCTGGCAAAAAACAAAAAACAAAACAAACCAAACCAAAACAAACAAACAAACAAAAACCTAAATGAAAGATCTCTGCGAGTGAGATCCCAGTGGAAAGAACAGGGCCATCAAAGAAGGAGGTACCTTTCTCTGAAGGGAGGAGAGAACTTCCACTTTGACTATGACCTCGTCTAAACAAGATCAAAGTCAGTGAACTCAAGAGGCTTCCATAGCCTCGGCAACTCATGACTAGAGCCTAGGGAGATTACTGATGCCATAAACAAGAGTGTCAAATTGTTAAATCAACAACAGGAGTCACTGTGTGCTTACTCCTTATGTGGGATCTCTGTCCTTAATGTGTTGTTCTATGTGAATTAATGCTATAACTAGTACTCAAACAGTATTTTACACTTTATGTGCTGTGTGGGTGCAAATTGATGAAATTTTTACTTAATATATACTAAATCGATCTTCTGTATATATAGATAATTGAAAATGAATCTTGATGTGAATGGAAGGGGAGAGGGAGTGGGAAAGGGGAGGGTTGTGGGTGGGAGGGAAGTTATGGGGGGGAGCCATTGTAACCCATAAACTGTACTTTGGAAATTTATATTTACTAAATAAAAGTTTAAAAAAAAACTCCCCCCATAAATGTCTTGTACATTGAAAATATTTTAATATTTATAAAATTTGGAGATTTTTCAGTAACACATATTAAATTTTTATATGCCATTTTATTTTTTATTTAGGTGAATCTTTTTTTTCTATTAAATATTGTACGTGTTCTCATCACCAAGTTAAAAGTGACACACCAAGCTGAATCTAATCTCTACATGAAAGCTGTGAGAGCTACTCTTATTCTGGTGCCACTGCTTGGCATTGAATTTGTGCTGATTCCATGGCGACCTGAAGGGAGGATTGCAGAGGAGGTATATGACTACATCATGCACATCCTTATGCACTATCAGGTATGGTGTTCATGACATCAAGTGGGCAGCCTGCTTAAGAAATTTGTTAGTAAACTGGCATAAACACGTTTGGTGTTATTCTTGATTTCTTATATAGCAATTGGTTATAAATAAACACAACTTTTCCTTTTGTATTCAGAGAATTTTTTTCTTTTACAGGGTCTTTTGGTCTCTACAATTTTCTGTTTTTTTAATGGAGAGGTATGTTGATTGATTTTATTCCTTGCATCATTTTGATATTTACAATATATTTTTCTTTTGGAAAATTATATAGAATTATAAGTTCCCCAGAAACAAATATTTCAAGTACCATTTCCATAAGAAAAGTAAAAATTAGGTAATATTAAAGTTTGAGGCTACTGAAATTTCAGCCTCAGTTTAAAATATTCTAGTAGTGGCTTCTATTTTTTGAATCCTTTGACCTACCTTTGAATCCTACTAAGTCTATACCTTGTCCCAAGTACGGTGCTAAGCAATCCTAACTTCATAGAACACACAAAATAACAGGAAATATAAATGACTCATTTCTCTTTTTTCTCTCTCATTTTTTTTTGTCTCCTCTATGGTGTGGCCTATAGAAACATTTTTACAGTGGACACAAAATCATTAAAAAAAAGAATTGTCAATAATACAAGGAGGAAGTGCAATAGGTTAGGAAATTTAGAATAGAATGCTATAAACTGTAACATGGAAATGGGATTTTAGATATTTCTTGACTTTTATTAAAGCTTTCCTACTTAAGAATTTTCAGGCATTTTGAAAATTGATGCCACATTTCTTTTGCATATAGCTAGTATTATAGCTCAAGGGTTTGAACTCTATTGACTTCACTATTTATGTGTTTTTAATCTACTTGACAAATTTTAATCTGTAGAAGGATTTAGCAAAACTGAAGAAAGTTTGGCAACCCACAGCACCACTGAGTAAGGGACAGACACTCAATAACTGAGAGGTTTATTACAAAACCTCTGATGGGGACCATGTGGAACCAATTACCATAACTTTATGAGAACAATTCCTTTTTACTTGGCATATAATAAAACTCAATTTTCAATTAATTGGAATACATTTTAATTTCAATGTACAGATATTTTAATCGATTTATATAGGCTGTAGAACTGTCAAACATGGTCAACTATATTTCAGACCTATAGGTAATGCTTCGTAATTTTTCTGCTTTTCAGAAAATAAGAGTATCTTCTTTCCTGAAGTCAATTAAAAGTAGAGACAGAGGATGCATAAAGAAGCACAGATATTTGTTTTGTTCTAAAAAAATTCAAATAGAACTTATTAGCTTATTTTTGTATCCATTGATTAGGTAATTTTTTAATGCTATGTAGGTTGTAAAAATTAAATATAGATAAGAGTGATATGCACACAAGTCAAAAAACATGCCTGACACCTCAAAGATGCATTTCTGAATCTACAGAAATAGATCTTGTTTTCTAAAGTATAATTTTAAGTATCGAAAACCCAATCATTATTAAAATAATTTGCGGTAGGCACCAGTGTATAATAAATGGATGAAGCCATTTGAACTCCAAAGATATTACTTTCTTCTTGGTTGTCTTATTTTTGGAAATGCTTAATTTCTAGGAGTATGTGTCTGTCTTTGTCGGGGGGGCGGAATAAAAACAAGTTCCTTACACAAGTCTCACAAGATTTCATGTCAGCTGGGGAATGTAAAGTTTTTAGCCTCTGCTTCACTCTCAATAGTTACTCAATTTTTTACAGACTCATTATTAAAGCTGTCAACTAACTCATTTTTTGAAACACATGTGCAAATGTGTGCATCTCAAACTGATCCTTTTATAAAGCAGGTGTGCCCAAGGAATATCTAAACTAATGCCTGATACTCTTGTTGCATTCTATCTGTGTAAGCAAAAGGGACAGAGAACACTGATCTTCAGCCATGTCCTAAGATTAAAAAAATTGGCAATAGATAATTAAAATACAAAATCATTGAGCTTGGTTATTGCCAAATCCTTCAGTTCTTCACACATCTCTAATATCTGTCCCCCTTTCTTAATCTCTAGAGATACAATCCTTGTATAAATATGATTCATTTCTAGTCTTAAGAAATACTATAATCCTTCTCTTTTTGTCTCGTTGCCTCTTAGGTTTTCCCATTCTAATAACATGAAGGAATAGCTGCCAAAGTCATTTTCTGTGGTTCCAACTATGTCATGCACTTCTTAAAATCATTTGCCCAGGCTTAGTTTCCTTTTTGCTTTCCACATTAGGGCAAATGACTTGTCTTTTGCTGAACACATGTATTTTTTTCTACTCTCACCTCTGTTTACTATTATAGCTAATACTTTCCTTCTGTTATTTCTCAAAAGTTAAATCACTGTTGCCTGGCAAGTACTCAGGCAACTTTTGCCTCATCCCCTATTCTACAAAGACAAAATGTACTCTGTTAACATAACTATCTAGAAACTCTGATCATCAAAGAGTATATTTCACATTTGAGGGTAGATATTTTTATAAAATGAACAAGAAGATTTGTTGAGAACAACTGATTTCACATAAGAATTTTTATATGAATCTAGTAAATATTTTTAACTGAAGTTAGATTAAGAAGGATAGACGTGGTTGCTTATCAAGTGTTTATGAGCATATGAAATTATAATGTTAAATTCTAAACATCTGACTCGACAACACTGTATACAACATTCATGCAAAAAAGTGAAAAATATATTCATATAGTTAATAACAGCAGGATATCTTCCTTTCAGTTTTCCTCATTTAAGTGGCCACTTTAATATTCTGTTGAACAGGTGCAATATTGAATTAGAGGACAAAGATGAAAATTGTAGCATCCTTACAGAAAACAATATAAGCAATATAAGCAAACAGATGTCTACAAGGCCTTTGTCGTTTTGATTAGGTTTACTTATTTTGAAATTTTATTTGAAAAGTAGAGACAAACAGAAAGAGATCTTCTATGCACTGGTTCACTCCCCAAATGCCTGCAACAACTGGAGGTGGGGCCAGCCGAAGTCAGGTCCCAGAATGCAGTCTTGGTCTCCTATGAAGGTAGCAAAGACTCAGGTATTGAAATATCACTTGCTACCTTTTAGGGTAAGCATTAGCAGGAAGCTGCATTGGAAGTGGACCAAAGTCAAAACCTGGGCACTATGATTTGGCATGTAGGCCTCCCAAGGAGTGTCCTGAAAGACCTGGCCACAATTAGATTTATTTTTGAACTTTAGGAAATAATAACCAAATGTTTATGAAGTTGATTTTCCCTGGTTTTCCTGATGATTTTGTTGAAAGGAAGAAAAAGTGTAATAATCTTAATCAAAAAAAAAATTTCAAAGGCAAAGAGCCAGATATTCCACAGCTATTTTGGCGTTTAGACTTGCATTTAAGCTTTAATTTTTAGGACTTTATTAGTCATAGCTATGACAATTCTTACTTTCAGCTTCTTCTCAGCATTTATGTACAATGTTTAATAAAAGGCTACATTTCATTTGCATTTAACAAGGAGCTATATAATTTAGGTACCTAAAAAGTCCAAAATTAGTAACAAACTTGGAAAAATTTATTAAGCATAAAATGGCAGTATCAAAAATAATTTCCATAAGAAATACCTAGATAATTAATCAATATCCTTTTTAAAAATCTCTGCATATTTATTTAAAATTTATCATTCCAAGCCATCCATTTATCATTTGTCTTAAGGTTACATGTGAAAATATTATTTTAAGTTGCCTTAATTTAAATATTTTACTTGGAAAATTTAGAGTTAGTAAACTAAGCAGGAAATGGATTATAAGCTTTTTGCACAATAAATACACTCTTTATGCTATAAATGCTTTTATTTTTAAGGAACATTAATATTAATAGAAATTATTTAGTTCAGATCTGGTTGCCATATACATAGAAATAAGCACAAAGTTACTGAACATTATAGCAATATAACTTTACAAACCACATTATTGCATTTTAAGTATATGAGTATTCAATTACTGAGAAGAGGGTCACTAACCAGAAACTCTAAATCGTTCTTGGTTTTAGCTTTGGCAGTTGTTGCCTTTGTATTTTATCTTTCCTTTTTTCTAAATTGTAAAATATGAAATGAGACAGTAAATCCTTGTGCTCATTTCAGGTGATAGTGCATAGGAGATTTCAAAAGAAATTTATGATAGCCCATGGAACTGCAAATCTCTTCAGAATACCTATTTGCTACAAAATATTTGTTATTTTTGAGAATTGTTTTCTTGATCTATTAGAGAAATGTGTAAGCCCATCTTAAAATATGTAATATTGATAGGTATATATGAATATAACGAATAGAAAGTTGAGGAATTGTATAGAAGTAGTAGAAAGTTAAACAATTATTAGTAGTAGTATGTTTATGTTATTTTGATTATTGGAAAATTGCTTTTATAAGCTTAGATTCCCTTTGGGAAGTAACGTAAGATGCAAGAGTAGTGGAGAACTTCAGGAAGATCATTCAGAGCAATGTACTCTTTGTCCAGAAACAGATCAGGCCACAGGGATTTGCCTAATATATTTGGACTCAGAGGCATACTGCTCCAAGCCAGTCTGTTAACTCATCAGATTGGGTAATGTCCAAAACGTCAAGTTGGTGATGTGTCTGACTATTCTCATATGTGCCCACTGGCTTGATATGAAGGAAATTACCTTGCTGCCTTAAGTTCAGTTGAAACCAAAGTCACTATACAGAACATATCTAGCCTTGATCTGTAGCTCCAAATAAAGATGGAAGACTCATTTAATTTTTGAAATTTTTACTACTACTAATCATTAGTTGTGCATTAACATGTTCAAGACAATGCACGTAATGAAAAATATTAATATGGGGTGGGCGTATGTTCTAGCAATGAAGATGCTGGGTAAGATGTCCACATCCAATATCAGAACATTTGAGTTTAGAACCTGGCTGTTGCTCCAGATTCCAGGCAGCAGCTCAGGTATTTTGGTTCCTGACAATCGCATGGCAAAGCTTGATTGAGTTCCTGCCTTTTGTTTGGACATTTTAGGGGTGAATCAATAGATAGAAGTCCTCTCTCTTTCTGTTTCTCTCTGTCTCTCAAATAAATTAATTATTTAAAAATTAATGGAATCTAAAATAGAGTATTACAATATATTTACTAATGTAAAGATGACAATTTTTAAAACAAGGAAATAAAAATATATTAACTACATCAATTTTTAAGAAAATTTTTTCTACAAAACATTTTATTGTGCTTCAAATAAAATATCTTCATACCAATTTTGAATGTTTTTGTTCTGTTTCTTTTTGATTAACAGGTTCAAGCAATTTTGAGAAGAAACTGGAATCAATACAAAATCCAATTTGGAAACAGCTTTTCCCACTCAGAAGCTCTCCGTAGTGCATCTTACACAGTATCAACAATCAGTGATGTTCCAGGATATAGTCATGACTGTCCTAGTGAACACTTAAATGGAAAAAGCATCCATGATATTGAAAATGTTGTGTTAAAACAGGAAAAGTTGTATGATTTAGCTATATAAAAATAGAGGAATCATTGCCTGTTTGGTGCCATTCCTAAATCAAGGACTTGCATCTACAACTATATAGCTAGAAGACATCGATGTTAATTCAAATTCTAGAATGCCATAAAAAAATCCCTGACAGTAAATCAGAAATGTGTTAACAAATGTTTAAAAACCATCTCTGTATGGGGAAACCATCCTGATTTTAATGTTGGCCAGTAAATATTGTCACTATGACTGACATTCAGCTACCAACATTAAATCAGTGAATATGGACTTGGAAAAAACAATAAGCACAATCAATTCTTATGAGCTTTAATGAATTCACTTAAGAATGACCCTATTGTTATTGTTTATATAACCCAGCTAGATCCTATGGACATGGAGGGAAAATGAGCTTTTTCTTGGTTTGTCTTTAAAATCTTCAACTTATTGTTATGGATGTAGTTTTTTTTTCCCCCTCCTCAATTACCATCTGAAATGGACTAGACAGAGTTAGTGATTTCTATTGGCTTACTCTCTTAAGAGAAGGAACTGAGCACAACTGTTATAAGCTATTCATTTTGCTGACTCATCACATCTTTTTTTCCTATGGCATATTCATTTTCAAGACTTGGTGAACAGGATGTGTAACATACAACCTTATTTCTGTCTCATTAGGGAGACATTTTGGTTGATACCACAAAAACCTTCTCAGCTACTTCCCGTCTTACTACACAAGCGGGAATGGGGATCACTTTCTCTGTATCTGTCAACAGAAACTGGACCCCTTCCATTTCTACTGTATAGACAACTTAGGAATCATTTTATATGAAGGAAATCAATGAAGGATTTCTTATTTTCTTAGAAGTTTGTAAACAAAGTTTGTTGTGAAAATGAGCTTGTGAATATTCCATTACTTTATTTTGTGGTCTCAAATCAAATATATACAAGCTAGGTGATTTTTAAAAGCAAATAAGTAATGCAATAGTGTATGCATGTTAATACCTGATACTGTATCTGGGCTGATTTTATAATAAAATAGAGTCTGGAATTCTATTTTGGTAAATATTTTAAAGACAACCAGATGCCAGCATCAGAAGTTTGTTTGAGGTCTAAGAAAACAGAAACATCCATGATAAGATATAAAATATTTATTTTAAAAATGCAATGCCCATTATTTTATTGGTACATTAGCTTGGTGACTTAAACCTCAATAATAGGTGTGCTTGACATAGTTCTTTTTGCATTTTGATGGTGAGCTAGTATTTCAATTCAGAAGTTTTAAACAACTACTGTAATAGATGCTGACCTGCTACTCTATGGGTTTTACCCTATTAAAATATTTCTTTACTAACTTTTACTTTATGAAGATATAGTCAAATACATATTGGAAATATTCTAGCTTTTTAAAGAAAAAAGAACTTGAGGAATATAATATCATATACGGTGTTTTAACATTTTAATAGAGCTACTGTATATTACAATATAAACTTGTGAAAGCTTACATATATTATTCAGAAATAACTGTTTCAGTCATTTATAATTAAGATGGAAGAAACCCTTGCTAATGAATTAAAATGACATTTAAATGGGATGCAGTTTCTCTAATGTTATTTGCACTGAAATCTCTAGAGAACAAGAATTATTTTGACTAGCAAAAGTCAGTTTTAGGAGATATTATGTGTATGTGTTTTTGAAGTATGTCAATCTGCTTAAAATGAATTAAACTAATAACTTAGTCCTAAATTGTCTCCTAAGCTGTCAAAAGACAATGAGTCAGAAGTCATACAAAACTGCATAGGAAAATTATATAAATTAGTAAGAATTAACATATTAAACGATGTGGTCATTGCATTTATAATTTATCTATATAATGAAGGTATTATTAAGTTAGATTCAAATTTATGGATTTCACAATGAGCTGTCATAAAAAGGAACGCAGGCTGTTCTGGACAGTTAGCTGTTTAAATTATACAAACAATTCCTTTTAATAAACTCAATTTTTAGCTATTTATTATTATTAAAAGATAGATTAAAATTCTGACAGTGTTCATGTATTTCAGCATTCTTCTAGGTGAACTGTCAAGTCTCAACCACCAATGACATTAGAACATGCTGAATTATCAGAGAGCATTACATTTAAGTGACATTGTAATTTCCAGTATTTTTTATTGTGCTTTTATTATATTCAGTTTAAGTCAGATTTCTTTTTTTCACAAAGGCTCCTCTTTTGTACATTCTTTATGAGTACCAGCCACTCTGTGATTAATCAGTGTTATTTTTTACCCATATATTGTTAGCAGTAATATTTTTAAATGTTAGATTTCTCTGAAACTTAAGTGCTAATTAAGATCTTCTCTGTATTCTCCTCATAAAAACAAGTAAATATGATACTTTTTAAGGCAAGTTCTTTGGTATCTAAAAATTAACTTGGATCATTCTAGCTTTCAATATGTGTATCTGCCATTGTCCTGCAATTATTGCAATTGTTGGGAAATGTACATTCTTCTTTTCTTTTTTTTTTTTTCTTTTTTTTTTCTTTTTGACAGGCAGAGTGGACAGTGAGAGAGAGAGACAGAGAGAAAGGTCTTCCTTTGCCGTTGGTTCACCCTCCAATGGCCGCCGCGGATGGCGTGCTGCGGCCGGCGCACCGCGCTCATCCGATGGCAGGAGCCAGGTGCCAGGTGCTTTTCCTGGTCTCCCATGGGGTGCAGGGCCCAATCACTTGGGCCATCCTCCACTGCACCCCCGGGCCACAGCAGAGGGCTGGCCTGGAAGAGGGGCAACTTATTTTCTAAAAATTCAGATCTGTCACTCTTTTCTAAAGTTATTTTCCAGTGTACTTAGTCTTCAAATATCCATTTTGTAATTTAGTGTTTGTTTAAATATAACTCAATGTATATAGAATTAGAGGTAGGTGTAGTGCTGTATTTATTGCTTATAATTTTAAATATGAATTTATTTTAATTTTCTTTTGGTTTTAATCTGCTAATAGAAACCCATTTTATTTGTACAACATATTCAAGATATTGATCAATTAAAATAACTCATATTATACCTACGTAATGTATATCTCTATTTCTTGACTTTATACAAATATTAAAATTTTGAGTTCTCACTCATATTACTGAATGTTGAATAATCTATTTTATAAAGTTAATACTTATACCAGTCTAGGTGATATACTTCTTAAAAATTAATAAATATATTTCACCTTGTTTGAAGTCTTCAATTAACCAGTAAATGAATTTAGTAAACCAATAAAGAAAAAGTTATTAATGGGCTATTCAAGGTAGAAAAATGCAAATGGGAGGCAGTGACTCAAGTACTTTAAACATCATTTGCTGATTTCCTGGGTGCACATTAGCAGGAGGCTGGATCAGAAGAAAATTCCTTCTTATGCAGAAAGGAGACTATACCCAAGAACAGTATAATGTTCAGGGATTCATGGTTTTTTTTTTCCATGAGTGTATTTCAAAAAATTATGAAAAATGAAATAAAAGTTTAAACTTACTTCAGTGAAAAATAATTTGGAAATCCTGTTATTGCTTTTTCATAATATGCAATTTCCTTGAGCTCTTTGAAGGATTCTTTTTTTTTTTTCAACAGGCAGAGTTAGACAGTGAGAGAGAGAGACAGAGAGAAAGGTCTTCCTTTTCTGTTGGTTCACCCCCCAGATGGCCACTATGGCCGGTGCACTGCGGCTGGCACGCTGTGCTGATCCAAAGCCAGTAGCCAGGTGCTTCCTCCTGGTCTCCCATGCGGGTGTAGGGCCCAAGCACTTGGGCCATCCTCCATTGTCTTCCCTGGCCACACCAGAGAGCTGGACTGGAAGAGGAGCAACCGGGACAGAATGCCCCAACCGGGACTAGAACCTGGGGTGTCGCTGCCTCAGGGGGAGGATTAGCCAAGTGAGCCGTGGCTCCAGCCTGAAGGATTCTCATATGTATGGATGTCTCTATTTCTGTATCAATATCCATTTCAAAGACTTTAGCAATCTTTGTTACAATGCTCTCTCACTGTGATCATAATAAACAAAAAATATTGTTTAAAAATACAACTATCATAAAGTTTGATTTTTTAAAAATCATTTTTAAAAAATTTTATTTGAAAGGCAGAGAGACAGAGACAGAGACACAAACAGATAATTCCATCAACAGGTTCACTCCCCAAATGCCTGCAAGAAGCTAGGGCTGGGTTTCCAAACTGAGAGGCATGATCCAAGTACCTGAACCGTCACCCTCTGCTTTCCAGAGTGTACATTAAAAGGAGGCTAGATCAAAAGCAGAGGACCTGGAACTCAAAGCAGGTGTTCCAAGTGGCATGGCATCTCAACCTCTACACCTAATACCCTCTTCTACTTGATTATTTATATACATGTGCCAAGCACTAAGTTATGATATAGAACTCCTCAAGTTTGGTTCCAAAATTATTAGAACTATAATTTTTAACAGCTTCATTGAGATAGATTTCACATACCATATACTTTACTTATTTAATATAGTTTCTATTATGTTAGTCTAACATATTTTTGTATATCCATAGATACATGCAACCAACACCTGCCAATTTTATTAGACTTTTATGACTTTATAAAGAAACAGTATATTCTCTTTTATAAAGATTTATTTATTTATTTATTTGACAGGTAGAGTTATAGACAGTGAGAGAGAGAGAGAGAGACAGAGAGAAAGGTCTTCCTTCCATTGGTTCATTCCCCAAATGACTGCCATGGCCCGTGCTGCGCCGTTCCAAAGCCAGGAGCCAGGTGCTTCCTCCTGGTTTCCCATGCTGGTGCAGGGGCCCAAGCACTTGGGCCATCCTCCACTGCCCTCCTGGGCCACAGAAGAGAGCTGGACTGGAAGAGGAGCAACCGCGACTAGAACCTGGTGCCCTGGCACTGCAGGTGGAGGATTAACCGAGTGAGCCACGGCGCCGGCCTTAAAACAATATATTCTTTAGCTCCATCATCCTCTTCTCAACCCTGTTCTCACTCTTAACTAATCTACTTTCTAAATAAATACATGTCTTCATTCTGACTTGTAAGAGTGGAATCATATAAATGCTCATTTATGACTAACGTCTTTCACTTAAAATGCTCTCAGATTCCATCCACATTTAAACATGTATCGACATTTCATTCCTTTTGTTGCTTATGTAGTATTCTATTATAAGGATATACTCAATAATATTTATCTATTTGTCTGTTGTTGGACATTGGAGTTGTTTCTACCTTTCAGTAATTGTGAATAGTGCTTGTATGAGCCTCTGTGTACAAGTTTTATTTGCAGGTATGTTTCATTTGGACTATAAGTATATACCACAGAGTAGAAAAGTTGGATCATATGGTAATTATGCTTTTATTTTAATAACTGCCAGAGTATTGTTCAAACAACCCAGATCATTTTACATTCCACTAGCAGAGTATGAAGGCTCTAATTTCTCTGCATCCTTGTTAACACTTGTTATTACCCATCTTTACTTTAGCCATCTTATTTGGCATGAAATGTTATCTTGTAGTTTTAATTTGCATCCCTATTCTGTCTAATAATGTCAGCATATTTTCCTGTCTTTATTGATTACTTCTTTATCTTCTCTGAAAAAATATCTATTCATATACTTTCCTCATTTATGATTTGGTTACATATATTTTCATCATGAAATTCTAATTTTATACTCTTATATTTGAGTTACAGTTCCCTTATCAGATAAACTATTTGCAAGTATTTTCTCATTCTGTGATTTTCTTGTCACTTTCTTGATTGTGTTGTTGAAGCAATAAAATTAATAATTTTACAGGCAAATATGTCTTGAACTTTTATGGAGGCCAGCGTTGGAGCACAGTAGGTAAAGCCACACCTGTAACCCCAGCATCCTATTTGAGTGTTGGTTTGAGTCCTTGTTGCTCCACTTCTGATCCAGCTCCTTGCTAATGTGCCCGGGGAACAGCTGAAGGCAGCCAAAGTACTTGGGCCCTTGCCACTCACTGGATAGCTATCTGGATAGAGTTCCTGGCTCCTGGCTTTAGCCTAGCCCACCCCTGGCTGTTGCCTCCATTTGGCAAAGTGAACTAATGGATGGAAGATGGATCTCTCTCTCTCTGTAACTATTTCTTAAAAAAGTAAATAAACCTCTGTTTTTTTTTAAAGAAATTTTATAATTTTTGTATAATTAAACAGATTTTGGAAAGGCAAAAATTATACAAAATAGTAAATCAAAGGAAATAGAACAGTTAATAAAAATGATTATGAGAGCTCAAGAAACAGTATTTGCCTTCCTATTCAATCAAAGGAACAACACATACTTAAACAAAAAATACCTGGTTAACACATCTTAAAAGTGTTTATTTCTGAGTGAAGAATCTTTGTGGTCTTTATATTTGCTTGTTATTGCTTTCTGCTGCAAGGATATAAGAAAAACGAATTCTCAGAAAACTAATTGAAAATACTTGAAACCTTTCCTGGCTGATTACACTGAAATTAAAGAGTATTTTCAGGTAAGCAAAGGATCCAGTCCTGGGACCAAGCACAACTGAAAGGTCTGCTATAGTCTTAATATATTTCATAGCTTCTTTGCAGTCTTGGATATCATAAACTAAAGAAATAAAATTCGCTTTACAAACTTTGTTTTTCATTGTGTTATTTTGTATTCTGTATAAACTAAATCTTTGTAATAGATCTCAGGGCATCCATTATGTAAGAACAAATGCCATAGTTTACTAGAATGTTGTTGATATTAATATGTAATACATTGGTAGGTTCAAATGCTTCAATATTTTTTTGCAATATTTTGCAAATATTTTTGCAAAGTTCTTACCTTTAATTACACAGTAAATATCAGCATTTATAATCCACAAAGAGAAACTCTTTGAGATCCTTAGCAAGTCTCAGAGGTATAAACGAACACAGAAACTAAACAAGTAAACCAATAGCAAAAGCCTGAGTTGCTACAGCTCAAATATTCTTCCTATATACAACTTTGACCAAAGTAACTAATTTCTGTGCACATGCTTGATTTTAGCCAAAAGGCCGAGAAGCGATCTAACCTCTGCTTTAGAAGGAGAATGGGGCTGGTGCTGTGACACAGAGTGAACCAGCAGATGGAAGACCTGCGCTTGCTCACTCGCACGCTCTCTCTCTTTCTCTCTGCCTCTCAGTGACTGTCTTTCAAGTAAATAAATAAATCTTTAAAAAAAAGGATGAAAAACGAGAATTGTCTTTCATGTCCAAACAATATATCAGGTAAGCAAAGCTCATGAACACAAGTAAAATAGTTCTCTATAGATACATGGATCCCTTTTATGCTTTCACAAAATGGCAAAGCTAAGTGTGACTCAAAGATAAAGTGTCTCTATTGTTTGTAAAAACAATAAACAAGTAAATAAACTTAGAATTATGCTTAGTGATAAATTGTTGAGAGAAAGGTTTTCTATCCACTGGCTCATTCCCCAAATGGCCACAATGGCCAGAGCTGTGTAGATCTGAAGCCAGGAACCAGGAGCTTCCACTGGGTTTCCCTTGCAGGTGCAGGGGCCCAAGCACTTGGGCCATCCTCTACTGCTTTCCTAGGCCATAGTAGAGAGCTGAATCAGAAGAGGAGTAACTGGGACTAGAACTGGCACCCATATGAGATGCCAGCGCTGCCAGTGGAGGATTAAGCTACTGCGCCACAGTGCCAGCTCTGGAGGAACTCCATTTTATACTATAATGACGCTAGTAATGTGTTTTTGAAACAATAGATGCCAATATGCTTTGTTAATTTAAACTTTTTAATAATATGATTTCCTTTTTTAATATAATACAATTAGCTCATATTTGAGTTTATAAGCATTTGTTAACTTATACTTTAGGAGTTTCAACCAAAGAACACATCTTCAGGGCTTTGGTCTGAAAACTCCATGGGTAGCATCTGTTCTGACAGGTTGGTGGCTATGTAATACTACTGAATATTTTTACTTTCACCTTTGAATAGCTTGGAAAACTGTATTCAGCTTAGTTGTTTTCATTTTTCTTTCGTTTTTTTAAACTAACTGTAAGTACTTTGCTTTTGTTATTCTTATGCTGCTTTTATCACAAAGCAACATTAGTATAACCAATTATTTAGAATCTATGGACGCTACAATACAAAACTATAACATTTCTCATAGAAGCAATGTAGCTATTAAAAAGAACTTAATTAAATGTGTTATCCTTGCTCCCTGATACAAAATGGAAACGTTTATGTTCCAAGTGGAGGCAATAATTAAAAAATCTCAGAATGCCTCTACAGGATCCTATGCTATTTTCAAAAAGTGCAGTAACTATCTTGAAACATCTACCTTGGCTTACATCATTCAAGGAAAAAAGACAAAAACAGAACAAATGGGATGACAGAAAGTCACTTCTTGCCCATGCTGCTGTCCCTATTGGAACATGAGCTCCACTTGTATGTGTGTGGCTAGAACACACCAAGCACTCACAGTGGAGCCTCTATCTGCTGACCTCAGAGAGTTTCACAAAGTCCACATTTCTGGCTGCATATCCATACTATACAAAAGCAAGATACACACAGAAAACAAGCAACTTATTTCAACTCAAACACAAGGGAATTTTCTTTTATTCTTTTTTTAAAGTGTGATTTGCCTCAACCCTAGTTTATATCAGAATGATCATCATCTCAGGGGATCTGAAAATATCACTTATTACCAAAAAGAAAGAAAGAGACAGAGACAGAAAGAAAGAGAAAGAGAGAGAGAGAGAAAGAGAGAGAGAGAGAGAGAGAGAGAGAGAGAGAGAGAGAAGAAGAAAGAAGAGGAAAGGCAAGGCAAGGCAAGAAAAGAAAGAAAAAAACTGTTTGATACAGGTCTACACAGCCAGGATGTCTCAAGACTGCAGTTCACACTCCAGCATGTGCTCCATAAATTCAGATTATTCATGCATCCCAGTTTACTCAACAACCTAGATTTGTTGCCTGCTGTCCTTGCATCAATTCCAGCATAGCATCTGCAGTATTAGCCTCAGATCCATGAAAAAGAAGCCTCTGTTTTGTCTGTGAATTTTGGACACACCAGTTCTCCTCACTCTTACTTGACCCCTCACCCTGTGATGAGGAGCTATTTGAGCCAAGTAAACATGTTCACACAGAGCTTCAACTTACAATTTATTACAGTGTCCTGTGCACCTGAGACCTCAGAGCCCCAATCCAAACAGTTTATATTCATGTCCAAGACCTGCATACAGTTTTTGGTCAGACTTCATTTCCTGCTAATGGACGATGAATCTGTAGGGCCACCTCTAGTTTTATGGAGCAGCCATGAGATGGCTGTTTGTAACTAGAAGTGGCCTGAACTCTAATGTGCAGGCTGAAGTATGTACGACATACAACCAGGGTACCAATGCACCCACGTTCCTTCACAAAATTCAAAGGATTCTTGGTTCATTCTAAATTTGAAGTTAGGCTTCCTGAACATTATGAATGATTATTTGTAAAGATAGAACGTTTTTAAATAGTTTCGTAGCTTCCTAAATCTACTTGAAATATGTCAAATGTACATGTTTCCATTTGTGCTCTTGTCTGAGATCACAAAGATACATAAGCATTTGTGCCAGGTAAAACTATCCTGGTTTTGGCATTGGCATTGAGGCATAGTGGGTAAAATCACTGGCAGTGATGTTGGCATCCCATATAGGTGCCAATTTATCTCTGGACTGCTTTACTTACAATTCAGCTAATAGCCTCAGAAAAGCAAGTGACCCAAGTGTTTGGACCTTCCACCCACATCGGAGACCTGGAAGAAGCTCCTGGATCCGGCCTGGCCTCACCCTGGCTGTAACAGCCATTAGGCGAGTGAACCAGCAGATGGAGGATCTCTCTCTGTCTCTCCCTCTAACTCTGCCTTTCAAATAAATAAAATAATCTTTAAAAAGTATCCTGGTTTGAATAATGAACTGCATATACCTATATTCACTTCTCATCTTTCCTTGTCCACAGTTCAAAAGCACATGTTAAGTAGTCAACTCTTCACTTTTTTTGCCATAGATATGTTCCATGCTTTTATAATACAAACCAATGCTTACATTTACCAATTATTTCCAACGTCACAACTTAATAATTATTAGTGATAATCATGAATTACTAGCAATAATTACTAACAATAACAATGAAGACAATATTATCCTAATAACTCTATAGTTCAATTAAACCTGCATGGTACTGGGCAGTATTGGCCACTCCTGAAAATAACTAACAATTATTGACTTGCTGAGAGAAATTACAGAAACTGTGGAAATCCTATCTTAACTACTTTGGTCCAACTCTCCAAATGTAGATATTATGTATGATATATTAATATAGTAACTAACAGAAAAATGCAGCAGCCCCTCCCCATTCTCATCAGTTCAGTTCCACATTAGGCAGATTTTCCCTGTCTTCCATTTTACCCTAATTTTCCATTTGCAGCTAAACATTTATGCATCCCTGGCAAAAGCTAAAGGAGAAAAGTCAGAGCACTTTACATAACCAAAACACTTGGGTTGGTTCCTGCTAGCACTGATTTTTTGCAGACACACTTCACTAAGATGCTGTGGGTTCTCTGTATACAGTAGTCTCATTGTTCTGCGCACCTCACGGTGGGCGTCTGGCTCCCTGATTGCTCTGGCATCTGCAGAGGTTCATGCTCCTTTCCTCTGTCCCCATGGGCCCAATCAGTTGTGTTGCTGTTTTTCCATGCTCGTTGCATGTACTATGGTATGAGATCATGGGATATGGTAGACACTCAATGTGTTCCTCCTCCCTCATCTACTAAACAATTTCAAATCAATGGGGCAAATACAACCCTGAATTGATAACTGATGAAATTGGGTCTTCATAAATTTATGTTGTCACATGGTTACCAAATTATAAACATGAAATCAGTGTCCATTTCAGTTTAACAGACTGTTTATGTTAGCAAAAGTAAACATAGAAGAAAATATAATAAAGCCCTCCAAAGAACTTTCTACTGTCACTTGATATTTAGGTTATAGGAAAAAATCTAGAAATAATAGGAGATGAAAGATAAGTAATGCAATTTTAAATAATGGATTCGGAAAGAAGCAATAGGCAAAAATTCATGTTATACAAAATCCCATCTAGAAAATATGAATGTGTTCCTCAAATGCCCACAACAGCTGAGGCTGGACCACTCCAAAGTCAGAAATCCAGAACTCCATGCAGGTTTCCCAATGGGTGGCAAGAATCCAAATATCTGTACTGGCATACAGGCACATGACAGGAAGCTGGCTAAAAAAGTAGAGGTGGATCTGGCTCCTGCACTATTTGATAAAGGATGTTGGTATTCTGAGAGTTGGCTTAACCTGGTATGTCACAAAATGAGACCCTCCCATCCATATTTAAAGTGATTGCTTGAAGCTACATAAAAGGAAAACTGAGTGTTTCTATCAGGAAGGGAAACGATCTTCATCTGGGTGAAAGTACCTTGAACTGCTAGAAATATAAAATCTTAATAAACCTAATAAAGCCGCTGTTTGACAGCATACAATCTCTTGGTGAAATTGGAAGCTAAGACTTGCCAAGAAACTGATCTTGGGAACACACACATAATAAAAAAATTTCAGGAAATCAACTGCTTTTCTGGAAGCCTGGTTACAATTTATGGGAAATACAACATACTAGAAAAGAAAATAAATCAGAAGGTGAAGGGAGGGGTGAGAGTGAGCATAAGTTTTACAGATGAAGCAGGCTAGGTCACACAGGGTTTAGTCATACAGGATTCTAAGGTAAAAAAGTCAGCAGGCAAACTGTAGTTTTGCTATTTTCTGCTTTATTCAAGTTGTTTAAATTACTGAGTCCTCATTGTTTTAGTTCTTTAGATTGAAGGAAAAATTAGCAATTATTAGGACTTTCATATTAATTGCCTTGGTTAGAATATGCATAACGCCCCAGAGAGAATGAAACTCAGGCATTTCAATGAGCCCAGTTTTAGGATTTGGTTTGTTAAACAATCACTGTATATTGTGTTAGGTATTTTACATTACATTAATAATCAAATTTATCATAAATTCATGTGTGAAACATTCTCATAGCAATTTCTTATATATCAGCTTATGTGCTCTTAAGTCATAATTCTGCAAGACACATTTTGTGACTCCCAGTTTTCTTACGTAGAATTGAAAAGAGACAGGCCGATACTGTGGCTTAGCAGGTAAAGCCTCTGCCTGCAGCACTGGCATCCCACATTGGCACCAGTTTGAGTCCCAGTTGCTCCACTTCCAATCCAGCTCCCTGCTATGGCCTGGGAAAGCAGTAGAAGATGTCTGAAGTGCTTGGGACCCTGCACTCACCTGGGAGACCTGGAAGAAGCTCTTGGCTCTTGGCTTTGGATCAGCTCAGTTCTTGCCATTGTGGTCATTTGGGAGTGAGCCAGTGAATGGAAGACCTCTCTCTCCCTCTCTGTCTTTCTGCTTCTGCCTCTCTGTAACTCTGCCTTCCAAATAAATAAATCTTTTTTTTTTTTAACAGGTAGAACTACAGATAGTGAGAGGGGGAGACAGAGAGAAAGGTCTTCCTTCCATTGGTTCACTTCCCAAATGACCGCCACGGCTGGCGCCGCACCGATCCAAAGCCAGGAGACAGGTGCAGGGGCCCAAGCACTTGGGCAATCCTCCACTGCCCTCCTGGGCCACAGCAGAGAGCTAGACTGGAAGAGGAGCAACTGGGACTAGAACCTGGTGCCCATATGGGATGCTGGCACTGCAGGCAGAGAATTAACCAAGTGAGCCACGGTGCTGGCCCCATAAATAAATCTTTTTAAAAAATGAATTGAAGGGCCCGGCGCCATGGCTCACTTGGTTAATCCTCCGCCTATATGGGCACCGGAGTTCTAGTCCCGGTTGCTCCTCCTCCAGTCCAGCTCTCTGCTGTGGCCCCGGAAGGCAGTGGAGGATGACCCAAGTACTTGGGCCCCTACACTCATGTGGAGACCAGGAAGAAGCTCCTGGCTCATAGCTTCAGATCGATGTAGCTCCAGCTGTAGCAGCCATTTTGGGGGTGAACCAACGGAAGGAAGACCTTTCTGTCTCTCTCTCTCTCACTGGCTAACTCTATCTGTCAAATAAAAAAAAAAAAAGGAATTGAAAAGAGTGCAGTCATTTGTCTTGAACTATATATTATAAGAGAAAATGTAATATTATACTGGGGCAATGTTTTTATATTGATTACAATTGAATGTGTCATTTGTCTTTAAAGATTACCAGTTAAAATAACCAGAGAACATTTCTTTCTCATTGATAATTTAAAAAATTTACTTATACAACTCATTATTCCTAGTAATTATAGATAATCATGTATGATTGTTGAAAATGGATATGTTTACGGGGAGGAGTGGTGACAATCTGGAGAATTTTCCTGCTCTTAAGTATTCAATAATCATGTTGACAGAGTTTCCCATTTGGTTCATGGTCTTTGATCCATTAAATAGGGGATATTGGACAGGAAGTGATAAATACCAAAATACAAAATGCATCTTTCATTGAAACATATTTTTATATGATGATTGCAAAGTAAAGCCTGAATGTAACCAAGATGATCAGCCTGTTAGGGACTACTTTGCTGGCAATACTAACTGATAGAACAGACAGGCTTATTTTACTACAATGTACATGATGACACATATTGTTGACATTTGGGTCCCAGCCTAAGCACAAAGGAAATCTTTCATAAATACATACAGAATACGTAAATGAATGGATTAATTAAAATCATAAAGCTAAAGTACTCAATATTCTCTTTTCAGTCTCTCAAAAATTTACAAAGTTTGATGATTTGACTTAATGATTCTCTTTAATTTCTAAGACATGATTGATTTTTCCATGCTTTCACTAACTTCTGTGGCCGTTTTTTCTTCTATAACATTTCCTTATGGCCTCTGCCTCTGCCACTGCCTTTCGCATGCTGGGTGTTTGCTGGGTGCCCTCGATCATCTCTCTTAATCACATTCATTCTCTGGGTGATCCCAGTCAGTGTCTGGCCTCAATTATCACATTATCTGAAGAAACAGAGAGTGGCAAGGCAAAAAAAAAAAAAAAAAAAAAAAAAAAGGAAGATAGGAAATGAGGGAGGGAGAGAGGGAGAGAATTTTATATTGGAAAAATCCCAATATCATCTGATATGAATAGAACAACTTACCTGCCTATCTTATCTTGTCCTGCATCTAAATTTAGTAAGTTTGCTTCTGTCTTTTCTTAAATTTCTGGAAACCTCTTACATATCTGTTTCTGACTATGTTCTAACTTCCATAATCTCTTAATTTGTTCTTACTGATGTCTCAGATTTTTCTGTCTTCTTGTCCCACTGACTTAGTTTAGTTTCTTAAAATCTTCCATTTTAGAGCATTATTTCTTCTACCTATCCTACCCCTTTGGCTTATCTTGATTGCTCTCTAGGTATTTTTGTGCATGATGCCACCTGTATCTAACATTCTTAACCTAGATGAAATTAAATTATTTCACTTTTCTACCCAAGACATCTTCCTCACCATTGCCTGCAATATTAAGTTCAAAATCATTAGCCATACAATGTGAGGATTTTGTAACCTAGCTACAAATTACTTCTTTACCCACCTTTTCCTTTCCTATGCACAGTTTTGC
Organism: Sylvilagus floridanus; assembly: GCA_949820135.1. Classification (NCBI taxonomy): domain Eukaryota; kingdom Metazoa; phylum Chordata; class Mammalia; order Lagomorpha; family Leporidae; genus Sylvilagus; species Sylvilagus floridanus. The sequence goes on along the minus strand of OX463236.1, from coordinate 130,370,591 downwards.
ACCAAGTACACTAAACTCCCTGTTCCCTGAACACCTACATACTTTCAGAATACAGTCCTGAAACACCCACCTCTATTTCCTCCTCTTGACAAACTGTCACTCATCAGCAGCAGTAGCTCAAACATTTCTCATACATGGCTTTTCCTCATTGCTTAGGGGAACTGGTTGTTCTGTTTTCTTCTCCCAAAGAACTCATATTCATATAGTAATTACAGAGTTGCTATATTCCACAGTACTGATTTATGGAAATCTGTCTTCTAGTCTATACTGTTTTATGTATCTGTGTCTCTATCCCTAACACAATAAATTTATAATAATTTGAATTTCTAAATGTATACATGAATATTATTTGCCACTTTTTTTTCAAATATCCATTTATCTTAGATCTTGTTTGTGTTTAACATCATAGTGGTCAATGCAATAATGATTCACAAAGTTCACATTTTGGTAAATCCCAATGTAACTTTAATTATCTAAAATAAAGTATTTACACATCTTTTTAAAGGTGATGATTACTCATATACTCTGCATAATACCTTAGATAGGCTTTCGTTCATTGGTGTGAATTCCACATGGTTCTTACTCTAGATTTGCTTGGAGCTAGTGCAGTGGGCCTTCATGGAAGGCTGTTACCTGTGGTTTCTCTTTCTATTGCTGTGTGTACAAAAGAAAGCCTGTCCATTGGGCTGATGTTGTGGTTTAGTAGATTAAATCACGTTCTGCAACACTGTCATTCCATATGGGCACTGCTTCAAGTCCTGGCTGCTCCACTTCCAATCCAGCTCCCTGCTAATGTGCTTGGGAAAGCAGTGGAGAATGAACCCAAGTGCTTGATCCCCTGCCACCCATGCAGGAAACCTGGAAGAAGCTCCTGGCTTAGGTCTAGCACAGCCCCAGCTGTTTTGGGAATGAACCAGCAGATGGAAGCACTCAATTAACTTTCTCTCTCTCTCTCTCCCTAATTTTGCCTTTCAAATAAGTAAGTAGCTTAAAAAAGAAAAGAAAAAGAAAGCCTATCCATGTATACTTCTTTTAAGATGTATTTATTTATTTGAGAGAGAGAGTTATGGAGAGAAAGAGACAGAGAGAAAGGTCATCCATTTGCTGATTCACTCACCAAATAGCCACAATGGCTGCAGCTGGGCTGAACTGAAGCCAGGAGCTTCTTCTGGATCTCCCACATGAATGCAGGCACCCTAGCACTTGGGCCATTTCCTACTGCTTTCTCAGGCCATAGTAGAGAGCTGGATCAGAAAAAAAGAGTAGCCAGGACATGAACCAGTGCTTATATGGGACACTGGTGTTGAAGGTGGAGGATTAGCATACTAAGCCACAGTGCTGGCCCCACATGTATACTTTTAAGATATGATTTGTCTTGAAGATTGTAAGTATGTTATAATTATGTTATTAAAATTTATCATACCTTGAGGAAGAATTTATTGGCCTTAAAAAATAGAAGCTATGGCATTAGTGATGGAGTTTTGTAATGGAATTGTGGCTATTTCAAATATCTATCCTACCTTCCTGCTAGGATGGAGCATCATATCCAAGAATATTTATGTGTACTAGAAACTACTATTGCAATATACTATCTTGTTTTGTAATAATATTCTATTTTTTAAAACATTTATGTATGTATGTATTTGAAAGGCAGAGTTAGAGGCAGACACAAAGAGACATTATTTTCCATCTACGGGTTCACTCTCCAATAGCCACAACCAGCTGAACTCAGGACTGTGGAACTCAAACTGAGTCTCCCTTGTGGGTGTCAGGAGCCTAATACTTGGACCATATTCTATGTCTTTCTCAGGTGCATTAGCAAGGGGCTGGACCAGAAGTGGAACAGTTGGGACTCGAACTGGCGCTCACATGAGATGCCAGCATTACAGGAGGTGACTTAATCCATGGTATGACAACACCAGCCCTAGTTATATTCTTTTCAATGAACTGTTTCATTCAATTAATATTTTTTCAGCATCTTTGTTGTGATAAGCACTGTAGAAGAGAGACAATATAAAGACAGAGTATGCACCAAAACTCATGGTGTTTAGTCTTTAATATTAAATCTCTACTGGTCAAGAGATTTAAAAGGTGTTATATTACCAAAAACACACCATAAATTTTGTTAAAAAAAGATAAGATCTTAAATGAAAAGAGAAATTAGTGTGCCAAGTTTTAAGAATAAGAAATAAAGTAGTGATTTCAGTAGGTAAAATATACAACAAGTGTGATAGAGTGTTTTAAAGGGTATATTGGAGGACATTTGGAACATATGATTTATGCAATTATACCATCAAATTATCTATCTTGAAAAAAGTGTATATTTCATCAATTCAGTAATCTCTTATTTGAAATGTATGTGGAAAAGGAAGGGGAATTTTCCTTATTTTTCACCCCAAAATAGTAACTGTTCTGTGACAGTGTGATTATATATTCAAGTCACTGCCTAGAACTGTAATATAGAAGTTCTTAACCAAAAGCATGGTTAACAAGTTAATTCCAGTGGACATAATCATCACCTCCTCAACACTTGATTTATATGATTGACTTATTTTATACTTTATATTTTATTTAGGTATTTATATTAAAAAAGCAAATCAAGATAGAAAAGCAAATGTTCTTTTTGTGGACACAATGAGTGGACTTTAGGACATGAAATGATTTGCCATAATCACCCCCAAAGTTTATGAATCTAATTAATAAGGAGGGCAGAGACAGAGAAAGAGGGAGAGGGTGAAGGAAAGGGTGAGGGAGATGAGGGAGTGGGAGAGAGAAAGAGAGGGGGTTGGGAGAAAACATGAAGGAGGTCCAAATGAGCTAATTCCAAGGCAAAAATTAAGAGTACTTTTAAAGGCTAAGTTGATAAACTTCTAAAACAAAATAGTATATTAAAAATTGATTAGCTCTCAAAAATGTCATGTGTGTTTTGTTTTGTTTAGTATTTGATATACAGATAAAGGGTTAGTTGAAAGAGAGAACTTTGTCATTTAGATATACTATCATTGCTACACTTGATCTTAGGCAAAAGGCCAAGAAGCAATTGATATACGATCATTGCAATAAACAACTTTTTTGGAAAGTATTTTTAAATTTATATGTATCAAAATGAACTAAATCAAGACTGACCTGTTTGTTCACATAAACTTTATGTTGAATTTTATTCTTTATATATCTAATATTATAATTTATGTTCAATATGATCACTGGATTTAACATTGAGAATATGTTTTTTAAGTATACATGGGGGCCAGCACTGTGGCATAGCGGGTTGGGCCACCGCCTGCATATCTGGCATCCCATATGGGTGCTGATTTGAAACTTGACTGCTCTACTTCCAATCAAGCTCCCTTTTAATGGCCTGGGAAAGCAGTGGAAGATGGCCCAACTGCTTGAACCCCTGCACCCACGTGGGAGACCTGGAGGAAGTTCTGGGCTCCAGGCTTTGGCCTGGCCCAGCCCTGACAGTTGCAGCCATTTGGAGATTGAGTCAGCAGATGGAAGATCTCTCTGTGTGTTTCTCCATTTCTTGCTGTAACTTAGTCTTTCAAATAAATTAAAAAAAAAAATTTTAAAGGCATCATGCATAGGGGCCGGCGCTATGGCGCAGCTGGTTAAAGCCCTGGCCTGAAGTGCCGGCATCCCATATGGGCACTGGTTCTAGTCCCGGTTGCTCCTCTTCTGATCCAGCTCTCTGCTATGGCCTGGGAAAGCAGTAGAAGATGGCCAAGTCCTTGGGCCCCTGCACCCATGTCAGGGACCTGCAGGAAGCTCCTGGCTCCTGGCTTCAGATTGACGCAGCTCTGACCATTGCAGCCATCTGGGGAGTGAACCAGCAGATGGAAGACCTCTCTCTCTGTCTCTCTCTCTTTCTGTAACTCTGTCTTTCAGAGAAATAAAAATAAATCTTAAAAAAAGGCATCATATATGATATGCATATATATGAATATATATATATATATATATATATCCCCTTTGATCACAGATAATGTACATAGAACAATGACATAATATACAAACAAAAGTAAATAAATTTAGAAACCAAATTCATCCATATCATCACAACCTTAATTTCCCAAATGATTAGAGAAAGTGGTCAGGACTGGTGTTGTGGCACAGTAGGCTGGGCTGCTGTCTGTGATGCTGGCATCCCATATGGGCATAAGTTCAAGTCCCAGCTGCTCTGATTCTACTCTAGTTCCTGTTAATGTGCCTGGAAGGGCAGTGGAAGATGGTTCATGTGCTTAGCCCACTGCCACCCTTGTGGGAGACTCAGATGAAGTTTCCTGCTCCTGGCTTTGATCTGAACTCGCCCTGTGCTTTGTGGCCATCTGGGGAATGAACCAACAAATAGAAGACCTCTCACTCTCTATCTCTCTCTCTCTTTCAAATAAATAATATTTTAAAAATTATTTTTAAAATAATCTTTTAAAATCTAAAGAAAAATGGCACTAAAATTAAATGCAACTAATGCTTGCAAATAAATATTTTGAAAGAGTAGTTTGAAAACTTCTTAGTGTTTTGAGAGTTTGCTTAACAAATGAATTGCAGCTCCTCTTTACTGAAGTCACTTCCTGATAAATAGCCAACATGAAGAAATAAATAAATATAAGGCAGTTTGTGAATTCCAGGCTTCTTGGCTGGTCACAATTGGTGTGTTGTTTTCTTGGATTGGAGACAATAGTCATAAATACTTTCCTCTAAACAGTTGAATTCAATCCAACTAAGAATGTCATAAGTTTATGGATCTGTTATAGTACAACTCAGGATTAGCAGAGTAGACAAATGCCAAGTGGAATAATATTTTTTAAACCTTTACTTCCCCCACCCCCTTTTCTTGTTTCATCAAACTGGAATCATTCCCAACTTTAAAGAAATCACAGAGTGAATTGTACTTTCCCAGCCACTGTTTGTCCAGTGAATTAAACAAACACATATGTAGCTAGAAAACATCTTTCTTTTTGGATATGTGGCATTTATATGTATTAAAATGATGTGATTTTCTTTGCTTAAATGCTATGTTATCCATCATTATAAATATATCTATGTAAATTTATACAAAATAAGTTTCTAAGACAGTTAAATAATGTTATAATTATTATGCCTCCTGAATAAGAATTTGAATAGATTTTGACAAACAAAATACTGTTAATCTCTATTTTGTTGAATTTTTAAATATTATTATTGATTCAATAATACAAATTAAGATCACATTTTTATATCCTTTTACTACCCTAAGTAGTCAGTAATCTAACAAATCTTTAATAAAAGTAAGTTAAAGAAAAAGGGGGTTTGTACTGAAAGACAAAGAGAAAAGTTACGTAAATAAAGAGAAATCTATGGACCTTGACTTCCTCAGCAATGGATTTCAGACTTCAAGTCTCACAGAACATGCAGGTTAGGTGGAGAATATTTTATTAAGAGTTATGATGTGGGAAAGACCTACACAGTGTGACTAATGCTTTCACCAGGGATTTGTCCAATAGGATAGATAAGAAGGGACAAATTAAGTCAATTTTCTCTCAAAGGAATACCGAGAAATATTTTTCAAGATTTTGATTATGAAAAGAGCAAGAGGAGGAGGAGATGGGGAAGACTGAAATTTCATGCCCAAGGGCTTGGAAAGATGATAGTTGAAATCATACATGAGAAGGGATAACAAGAGAACATTTAAAGGAAAACAGATGCTCTAAGGTCAAACATTGATAACAGCCATAGTAGAGACATTATCAATGCTCATTATAACATTGTGACATGTGTATACTGTAGCTTGTGTCACTATTGTTTTCATGTGAATGTGGCCTCATTTTTCTTTACAAGGAAGAGGCATCACCATATATGAACAAGAAAAAAAAAAAAACAAAGCCAAAAAAACAATAAATACTGTTAGGAAAAATTAATGAACATGACATTTATTTAGTGCTACTCTATGTTCTGGACATTTTGCAAATGGGAAAATAGGTTTGTAAAGTTTTTGTAACTTGTCCAAGATTGCATACCAGAAATCAGCATTTACCAGCATTTATCTCAGACATGACTGACTAGAAACACTTAATAAATTAAAAATAAATAAAAACTGATATACCTGTAAGAAACAGTGACAAAACTCAAATTTCTTGGCCATTCTTTCCCCATTCAGATTATGTTCTTTTATTTACAAATAAGTGAATCAATAATAATCCATAAATTCTATCTACTAAAAATATAAAATTAGATAAATATATTTTATGTTTTATAAATCAAGATCTCTCTAAATGATTTATGATTTAATCTTCATGACTTCTGTGCTAATATAATTTCATTCTTATACTTGTCCTTTTATTATTCAGGATCTCAACACAGGTAAGATAGAAATCTCTACATATTTCTGTACCTTCAGATGGGGGGTTATGACAATAATAGCAGCTAACATTTTGTTTAATGTCTCTATATACCAGAGTTTTGCTAAACATTTCACATACATGAACTCACTTAAGTTGATCCCTTACAATGTTATGAAATGAGTATATGATTATGATCCCCATTTTGTCAATAAGTAAAAGAAGGTACAGAGCAAGTAAAGCAGTTTCCAGATATAAGAGCAACAGAGTCAGAATTTGAGTGTTGGTGCCCTTTGCTTGCACTCTTGGACAATGCATTGTATAGACTTTGAGCAAGTAAACAAGTTAAGTAGTGCACCCACCATGGTTTTAAAAACCTGCCAAAGTCTGGGCTAAAGCAGCTGAACACCATTTAAAGAAACAGAAAATTAAGAGAGAACAAGAGGCCACATTTCCAGTTGTACCTTACCACATGCCAGTAGAACAAAACACAGAAAATTTGCTTTTGCCTATAGTAACATTTTATGCATTTTAAGTATATAGAGAAAAAAGATATTTTTGCAAATATCAAAACAGAGCAGTTAAAACCACAGATAAGATGACCTTTGTTGATTTTTCATATCAAGCATTGAATGCCAAAAGATTGTGAAAATATTTTATTTTCAACATTCAAAGGGTGAACATACCTAGATATTCGAGGGGAAAAAGACGTTTATTTATTTGAAAGGCAGCTTACAGAGAGGTAGAGAGAGAGAGAGAGAGAGAGAGAGAGAGAGTGGTCTTCCACCCACCAGCTCACTCCCCAAATGGCCACAATGGCAGAGCTGTGCTGATCCAAAGCTAGGAGCCAGGAGCTTCTTCCAGGTTTCCCACATAAGTGCAGGGGCCCAAGGACTTGAGCCATCTTCTACTGCTTTCCAGGCCATAGCAGAGAGCTGGATTGGAACTGGAGTAGCTAGGAGTCGAGCTGGCACTCAGATAGGACGATGGCACTACAGGCTTTACCCACTATGACCCAGTGCCGGCCCTGGGTAGATGTCTTTGGTTTCCTGATTCAGTCTGCAAAACTGTGGTCCATAAAACCACAGATTCTATATTAATACTGTTTATAAACAGCCATATAAAATATTTCCAGATTTTTTTAGTCCAAAGGCAGAGATGTTTTTACGCTTAGCTGTACACTTCTCTATCAATTGCTATTCCTTGTTTTGTAATAATGATGTAAAAATTTTGAATCACAATTTTATGTAGGCATAACTAACAGCATTAAAATTGATACAATTCTTATGAAAGCTGTTTCTTCTGAATAAAGACTGAAAGAACTAAAACATACCAGATAATATTCTTTATTTTATTCATGATTCATCTTTAGAGTCCAAATAAATATGAGACAAAGCAGCATCATGCACATCACCATTTAGTTCTTTCTTGTGTTAGGCACTCTGAGGAGTTCCTTTCACATTATTAATTCACATCATTGATTTTTTTTAAAGATTTATTTATTTATTTGAAAGGCAATTACACAGAGGGAGAAGGAGAGGCAGAGAGAGAGAGAGAGGTCTTCCATCTGCTTTTTCACTCCCCAGTTGGCTTCAACAGCCGGAGCTGTGCTGATCCGAAGCCAGGAGTCAGGAGCTTCCTCTGGGTCTGCCATGTGGGTGCAGGGGCTTAAGGATTTTGGTCCATATTTCACTGCTATCCCAGGCCATCGCAGAGAACTGGATTAGAAGTGGGGCAGTTGGGACTTGAACCAACGCCCATGTGGGATGCCGGCACTGAAGGTGGCAGCTTTACTCGCTAAGCCACAGTGCCGGCCCCTGCATCATGATTTTATTCTCTGTCATATAATTATCCCACTTTTAGTAGCTAGTAAACTGAACTAAAGTATCCTTCCATCTCCTACCATTCATGCATGGACACAAAATGAAGGAAATTCCACAAATGATAAGATTCTTATTCTCAGCCATCTATTCTTAAGGAAAACTCTTTCACTATAAATGATCTTAGGTTTCAGGGAAACACATAAACCAGTGAGTCAGTCAGTCAGTCAGTCAAGAAGCTGATAATGGTACCTGTGATGTCTGTGAAGGGAAATCCACCTCCTCCTCTCATCTCTTTTCCGAAAATCTATCATGGTTTTGCAGATGGGACATTTTGTCAGTACTGGATTTTGAAACTAATGCTAATAATATCTCATATTCTAAGGGCCAGCACTGTGGCACAGTGAATTAAAGCCCCAGTCTACAGTTCCGGCATGCCATACGCAGTATGGGCACCGGTTTGTGTCCTGGCTGCTCCACTTCTGATCCAGTTTTCTGCTATAGCCCGGGAAAACAGAAGATGGCCCAAGTCCTTGGCCCCGGTACCCACATGGGAAACCCGGAAGAAGCTCCTGGTTCCTGGCTTTGGATCAGCAAAGGTCTGGCCATTATGGCCATTTGGAGAGTGAACCAGTGGATAGATCTTTCTCTCTGTCTACCTCTCTCTGTAACTCTTTCAAATAAATAAAATAAATCTTTAAAAAAAATTTAAAAACAAATATGTCATATTCTCTGCTATAATCCTAAACAACAGAAATGATTTTTTCATCCATTATAATTTTTAAGATAATATGTGCATTTAAATTTATTTTTTAAACATTTATTAATTATTTGATAGGCAGAGTTATGATAGGCAGAGTTACAGTGAGAGAGAAGGAGAAACAGAGAGAGAGAGAGAGAGAGAGAGAGCGAGCGAGCGCTTCCATCTGCTGATTCACTCCTAAATGGCTATGCTGATCTGAAGCCAGGAGCTAGGAGCTTCTTCGGGTCTCCCACGTAGGTGCAGGGGCCCAAGGACTCAGGCCTTCTTCTACTGCTTTCCCAGGCCATAGCAGAGAGCTGGATCCGATGTGGAGCAGCTGGACACAAAGTGGTGCCTGTATGGGATGCCAGCACTGCAAGCGGTGGCTGTACCCACTATGTCAGAGTGCCAGCCCTGTGCTTTACAATTTATAATGTGACTATTTGACAAACCATAATTTATGGGCTAATCAAGTACATTCTCCTCGTGTGTTTTAAGTGGTGATAGCATGTTTCTAATATACATAATTAGTTGACTGACTCCTTGTGAATTAGGGCAACCATCACTCCATCAGAGCGGTCTTTATAAACACTGTGATGTTTCCACCCATCCCTTAGCCTCTTATCTGGATCACCTTAGTACAGAACAAAGAGAAACAAGATCAATAATTTGTATAAATGAGATATCTTTCCCTTATTTTAAAATGATTTTGGAAACATCAGAGCTTCTTTTTAAGGTGCACATAATTCTCTTAGTATAGGAGAGGACATTTTTCCTCTTGAGAATACTTATCTTCTTCACCCTTTTTTTTCCTCTTGAGAATACTTATCTTCTTCACCCTTTATAATACATATAAATAGAGACTTTGTGATTTTTGTTTTCCTTTTGGCTTAGAGAACTAAGGCACCTTGCAAAGATTTGCAGCTGGCAAATCTCTTCCTAGCTTAATGAATATTCATCACCATGTGCAAAGATAGGATGACAAGGAAAACCTTCAGTTCTTCTAATATATAACAGTTTGTCCCTCTCCTAATGGTTGCTTCCTGTTTTTTAATGCTATGCTGGTTGGGAATCAGTGAAAGAAAACTCTCATGCAAAGAAGAGGAAGAAAAAAATTGAGAGTAGAGGTACAAACAGGTGGAATTATGAAGTCATTAAATATTTAATATAAAATATAGTTTCAAATATCTGTTCTGAATTGCACTTTCATTCACAAATTCAAACTGTTTGCTAATATCTGTATGTACTCATCATAAGATCATATGGATGAATTCTGAAGTGGAGTAAAAGTATGCACTTTGGACTTCATTGGAAGAAATGACAGTATAAAGTTAATTATTGAAATTAAAATATACTTCATTCCCAACATCCTTAGTTCTTAAGGACATTTATGTTGTTGTTTGCTTTGCTGAGTAGTATCCAGATAAATAATGATTACTACTATGTGTATAGCAGCTTTTTTAAAAACTCCCAATATATACGTATTGTATCTCACATCATTGAGGCTTTTGGTTAGTAATTTTGTCGAATTAAAAAAAAATACAAAAGCTAAAAAAAAGAAACCAGAAAACAAATAAACAAAACTCTGTAGCTATAATGTGAACTGTAATTTCATTTAAAGCAAAACCAAAAAGCAAAACAAAGATATGAAACAGATATTTACACACATAAATAATTTCTCATTCTACTACTTTGAACTTTGGATAAAATGTCTTTTCAGTTTTTACGAACCAAAAATGTATAAAATGTAGCATATAGTAAAAGAAGTAAGTTATAAGATTTTTAAATGTGCTTAAAATATGAACACATCCTTATTACTATTAAAAGGACTTACCACAATGAAGAAAAATGTGTTTAGTTGTTAATAGAAAAGATATTTAAATTAAATAGCCATTTTATCTAGGAACCCATATATTCTTTTATGATTTTAATATCTAAGCCATTAAATAATTCAATATAATAAATTGCATCTTGACTCTTTATAAGTATATGAACATGCAAAATTTTAACACACACAAACACACACACACACACACACACAAGGTCTTTAGACTTTCCTGAATAGTATAACAACAAACTATTTTTGTTCAGACACTTTACACTGGAGAAAGCTATTTTTAGAGTGAATCACATCCTGGTCTTCAAAAACAATGGGATAAAACTGGGCACTAAATACAAGGGCAATATTTCCACTGTGAACAGGAAATGTGTGTGTATGTGTATGTGTGTGTGTGTGTGTGTGAGAGTGAGAGAGAGCATGCACAATAACTCTCCAAAAAGCTTTAAATGATGTATTGAATCTTCCATGTATTTTGTAATCCATTTTATTATGGGAATAATGTCCTTTCAAAAGATCTAAATTATTCATTTATATTTGTTTTTGCTGAAGTCTTCTATATATAATATCATGCATTAGTGATAACATTTTTCCAAAGTATAATTCTTAGAACTGCAAATTAAGGATTGTTATATGTTTCCTATTTCATACCCATTTCTCCCTCTGAAAACCACTAAAATTTCTCCTACAACCTTAGAAAAGTGTTCCCTTTTGCAAAAGAAAATGGAATTTCTATGAATCAAAAGGTTTAGGACAGCTTGCAAACAGATGGGAGAGTCCTGCTGCTTTTGGACTTTTGCCTTACAAAATTAGTATTAACACAGAAATGCACTCTTCCATGGTCACTTGTTTGTCTTCCCTCTAAATGGAGGTGGTGATGTCCAGATGCATAATCTAAATGCTTTTTGCTTTTTACAAAAATACAAAGCAATTTTGCAAAATTATACCTCTAAAAAATAATTCAGGTTTTATAAATGACTAACTTGCTTCCAACATAAACATAACATGTGTAATACTCACCCATATTTTCCTATCAGAAAAAGTTAAAACTAATATGACATTATTCTATAACATTAAAAAAAATCATGTAGAAAACAAAATTTTTAATGTGATATGCTATAAAATATAGGAATCAATCTTTTTTGACATGCAGAGTGGACAGTGAAGGAGAGAGACAGAGAGAAAGGACTTCCTTTTTCCGTTGGTTCACCCCCCAATGGCTGCTATGGCCAGTGCGTTGCGGCCAGCGCACTGCGCTGATCTGAAAGCCAGGAGCCAGGTGCTTCTCCTGGTCTCCCATGCGGGTACAGAGCCCAAGAACTTGGGCCATCCTCCACTGCCTTCCCAGGCCACAGCAGAGAGCTGGACTGGATGAGGAGCAACCGGGACAGAATCTGGTGCCCTGACCAGGACTAGAACTTTGGGTGCCAGTGCTGCAGGTGGAGGATTAGCCTACTGAGCCACGGCGCCAGCCAGGAATCAATTCTAAAATATTTCAGTCCACTTTTGATATTTAAACACTAGAAAATATGTTTCCTACTGGAATGATATTCTAGACTTGGTTCCTATGTTTTTTGTAGCATATTCTATTTAAAAAATCCTATTTTTACACACACACACACACACACATAACAACACACATATACATACTAAGGAACTTCCAAAAGTTCATGAAAATAGAGTGAAAAGCCATTTATTTTGGTGAAAAAATGTGAAATCTACTTACAAATGGCTTTCAAAAAGTTAATGGAAAATGCATATTATGAAAAATATGCATGGATTTCAAACATTTATGCAACAGTAAATATACATCCTTAAATCATCAAGTTAATAGGAGGAACATTATACCTGGACACTTCATGCTTTAAAATGCACTAAGAAATATACTTTTACTAAATCTAAATTTTTTAGATACAATATATAAATTTTGGTTTTTCCATTTGAAAAATCTTAATTACACAGAATTTTAGAAAAAAATTGGGTTACATGGTACATTTTTAAAAATGATTTCAGAACTTTGTTATAGCAACTAAAACCAAAACTAAACAATATTTCTGGAAGGAAACTTACAAATCCATATAGCAGTACAGTATGATATAGGGTAGGTGGGCAGCTAGGTTGGATCTGCTGAGTTGCAGGTACCTGCTAACTACAAGCCCCCATGCTGTCTGTACTTGTATTAATACATCAATCCAGATGCCCCCTTACCTGGCATACTTCTGTTTCTTTTTTTTTTTTTTTTTTTTTTTTTTTTTTTTTTTTTACAGGCAGAGTGGACAGTGAGAGAGAGAGAGACAGAGAGAAAGGTCTTCCGTTGCCGTTGGTTCACCCTCCAATGGCCGCCGAGGCTGGTGCGCTGCGGCCGGCGCACCGCGCTCCTCCGATGGCAGGAGCCAGGAGCCAGGTGCTTTTCCTGGTCTCCCCATGGGGTGCAGGGCCCAAGCACCTGGGCCATCCTCCACTGCACTCCCGGGCCACAGCAGAGGGCTGGCCTGGAAGAGGGGCAACCGGGACAGAATCGGTGCCCCGACCGGGACTAGAACCCGGTGTGCCGGCGCCGCAAGGCGGAGGATTAGCCTGTTGAGCCACGGCGCCGGCCTACTTCTGTTTCATCAGGGATCTGGGCTGGGGTCAGGGGGTGGGGAAGGAGGGAAAACCAAGCAAACATGTATGACAAGCTTCCCATGACATTTTATGGAGGTAGAATAAAACTCCCAGGTGGCTTTATGCTTATAGAAGCATCCTTCATTCCAACTTAAAAAATTGGAAGAGAATTCTCCCTTCTGCCACAGGCCATGACTGGAGGAGATGCTGAGGTGCCCTCTCTGTTTTCCATACCCCTTTTCCTTATAGGTCCATTTCCCACTCATGATGGGTATTTCTCTGAGTAGGGAAACCCATGCTCACATTTGGGTGAGTATATGTGTGTGTATGTGTGTGCTCACTTTCTTATCTTTTGAATAAAATTTATTTTACATATGTCAGCATTAAGAATTCCTCTCTTTGTATATAACAAGAGCCTGGAATAAAAATATAAAATATACCTCACTCCCCAACAGCAAATATGCTTTTAAAACAAATATAGGAAATTAGAAAATGCTTTATAAGGTTCATCTTGAAACTTAAATTTTAAAGTAATATTTCTCAAACAAGCTTTTCAACCATGATATGGGTGTATGGATTCTGCTACTAGATCATTTAAAATAAACAATGGATTGCAGAAAAACCTGTCTTTAGTAATTAATTCTCCTAACTGAACAATATTAATTTTCTATCTTTGTACCAATAAGTTGTAGGCATGTTGTTTCACATGGAACAATTCAAACATTAAAATTTAAGGCAGAAAAGTATGATCAAATATAATAATAATTAGCACAAAGTGTGACAAATAATAAAGAAAGTAAGTATTTAAGTTGTATATTTTCTAAGTGGGGGGTATGTTTATAAGTAAAAAGGGAGTGAAGGGAAGTTCACTTGACAGGGGAACTTTTTCTTTTTTCTATAGGGTTTTAAGAATAGTATGAAAGGTAGGAGAATTCTCATAATACATATTTTTGTCTTGGTTTCTGCTGGTATCCCTATGTAAAAGTAAATACAATGGCAGAAAATTTCTAATTCAACACTTCCATCATTCTTTTTTCTTTTTAATATTGAAGCAAAATTTAATGAAAAGAAATAATGGACAGAGTAGATCAGACAGATCAAACAGGCATCTTGGTAAGGAACTGAGAGCCCAGTCTGCAATCAGACTTCAGTTCTTATGGATCTGGGTATGGTCTCTCTCCCTAATCTTTGTTGGGGATGTTTTGCTGGGTGGAAAGCTTTCTGGGTGTAGATTTGCTAAAATTCTTCCCAGAATTTCATAATAGCACCCTCTGTGCAGGGCAGATGAGATTGTTTTTCTCCTCAGCTGCTCCTGGAGAGAGGGTTGCAACCCATCCAACCCATATTGGACAATAATACACTTTTGATATGTAAATGAATAGCTGTTTTCTGATTGGCACTGGGGTACCTGGAGACTTCTAGCGCCTACCTAATCTAAGAAAGAATTGTGTTAATTTGGGCTGTAATCATGTTTGTTACTAGTAGACAGTGAACTACAATTCAATTGCAAAATTTAATTTCTATGACGGTGCTAAAATACATTTGATCTATATTGGGTAAGTACTAATAGCACATTCAACAAAAATTGCTTGAGGAAAAAAGATGCTTACAAGCCTATCATAGTATCTTATACCTACCTTTTCATACCTACTCTTGATCAATTCATACTTTGTAGGGAATAGAGAGAAAAGAAACAAATTATATATCAACCAAAATGTATATAATATTGTAAATTATATAAGAGAAATATATATATACACATACACATACATGTATAATTTTGTAAATGCGTCAAATAGGAAGTAGGCATTTTGACTAGAGATAGAAAAGATGTCAAAATATTTTATTTTCACAGAGACAAATCTATGTTAGCCATGTAAGTTCTCACACTGATACTAGTTATGATAAGTCATTTATTAGGAGAAATGTTATCAAACATTACAGAATCAATCTCTCAATCTCCATAATTCCTTCCGAAAGGTATCATGTACCCAGAGTGTGGATCCATCCCCTAATTCTTAACTCCTGCACTTTTCCTTTTGCTCTGGTACTTAGACTTTGTTCTTTGCCTTTGTTTTCTAGGCTGAAACTTCAATGGCTCCACCTCTTTTCAAACTCATTTCCTCCTGTTTGTCTTGGCTGGTTATATAAGAAAGCATTGGAACTGTTTTTATAGTAGTTCCTTCTTTGGTTGTTATATCCCTTAGGCCATATCTAGTTAACAGATTAAAACATGATAGTAAGAGTAAAAACAGTATCACTTTTATTTTTTTTTATATTAATATCTTTGGTACAAAGATAGTGGATTGGTATCTCTATTCTTCTACATTTCTCCATTGCTAACTAATGTAGCCTCATCCAGGGTTCTTTCAATTAACTTTCTTGTGTTCTCTCAGACCATTTTGTTAGGTCCTGATTTTTGGCTTGCGCTGCACTTTGCTGCCCTCTTCTGACCCACAGTATTTATTTTTTTGATCTGGCAGAAACTAATCACTTTTTAGGATTTCTCAGAATTAATCTTTTCCAGATTCTACTATTGCTAACTTTTATATCCCCAAAGAATACTGCTATTCTTTGATATTTAAGCAGTCTAAATATACGTAATTATTGGATGGACACTGTAGTTGTGACATTTACATTAATGATAGCAATGAAAGTTATCCTATTTCTATGATAATCACAACTATCAAATTATTAGAAATGATATATAATTAAGTTTTCAAGATAAAGCATAAAATGAATATATTAATTACAATAAATATATTTTCTTATTTTAGTGTTTGCAAAAAATTTCACTGTATGACAGATATATAGCTAAAGATATCTATTAATCTACTGAACAGATATTTGTTATATACCCTCTTATTCTCTTGAATAATTAATTTTTTTAGTTTATCCTCTCAAAAAATTTATACTAATCTATGCTTCATACAAACTTCAAGTAGGGAAAACATTGGCTCAAAGAATTTAGTGGAACAAATACATCTATCCTCAAATAACTGCATTTCAAATGGTCAGTGCTGAATATTTAAAAAAAATATTTAGAGCTGGGTTAAATAATTGTGCCTATGAAGTTAGAAGAAAACTCTTCTTCGGTAGCCATAGTGTATTTTTTAGTAAAAAGCAGAAGATATAAATCAGAAAGAGGAGAGAAAAACATCACTGGTAGAGACCATGAGAAATTCAAAGACATGAAGACATTACACTGAAAAATACTTTCTCCTTTTGACTATTACCTAGGAACTAAATTTAGAGAAGGATGAGAAATAATTCTGGAAAGAAATGCATGCATTACTAAGGAATAGGATACAGGTAAAATTAAAATAGTTCATATATAGTTTATAATCATAACACATAGGACTATTTTTTCCTACTTCACCTCTTCTATAACTATTTAATCACTTCAATTCTTAGCAAAAAAGAAAATATTGGATTTAAACCTGTAAGTCACTAAACAATAGATAGCTATTAAATGACTTTTAGTAGAGGACTGATGTGGTCAAAATTAAATTTTGGAATTGATTGTCTACTGCTTGGCTGACAGACAAAATTACAGAGTAATTTAACAATGATGACTGCTACTCAAGTACAAAAGGCAAAATAATTGAGATGTATTTAGAAAGTACATTGAGTCTTACATAAAAACAGAGAATGTCAAAACAAAGTGAAAGACCAGAAGCAAATACTATATGTTGTCTAGCATGTAAAAAACTAGAAGTTAATAATGAAATAATGGACAGCTCAGTTCTCTTAGAAACTTTCCACATCCAGACCTAGCCACAC
Source organism: Sylvilagus floridanus (assembly GCA_949820135.1). NCBI lineage: Eukaryota > Metazoa > Chordata > Mammalia > Lagomorpha > Leporidae > Sylvilagus > Sylvilagus floridanus. Next base: position 130,353,488 of record OX463236.1, on the reverse strand, counting down.
AGTTTTTTAAATTTCCAATCTACCTAGAAAATTACAAATGTTTTCACATGAAATCTTCCTAAAGCTTATGTAATATGACACTGTAAAGGTTCTTTATGTGTTTTTAACATACTGGAATTCAGATTTTTGGTCTTTGGGATACCCTAATATATATTCTCATTTTACTCTCGTACTATTAGTCACATATCCTTTGCCGGTCTTGGTGGCTTGTTGGGCAGACACAGCACATTTGAGGGTCAAAAGATCTCTCTTTCTCCAAGATTCTGGCTTCTTGAAATAAACTTTTTCCTCTTACTAACTCTTGTCTCTGGTGAACTGGCTATCCAAGCATTAAGCAGCAAGGGGTTGATTATTTAACTGGTACAAACATCTGTGTCAACCAAAGGAGATTTCATATATCCCATTCACAGCACCATGTATTTTCCTACTTACCCTCTTCTATAACGATTTAATTACATTTCTGTTCATATTATGAACTATTTTAATTTTACCTCTATTCTTATTCCTTTAGTTATAATTGCATATGCTCTGTTCCTTCTCATTGTTGTCAGCCTACCTTTATTATTTTCTGGTAAAGACCCTTAATATCTTTAAGCTCTACATTCAGTTCTATTTTCAGAACCTATTATCCTCAGTCTAAAATATAATTAGAAAATGGTTTATATGACTTATTTTTTTCAAGCATTTGAATTTCCTACCACAGGTCTTTACTAAAAATAGTTTTAAAAAGACAGTAAAATGTTAAAGGAAAAAGAAGAGATTGAAGGAGACAAAATTACTATCTATTTTTTTTAAAAAAACTGTGAGTAATAGTTTAATATATGGGATTAACTGAAGGAATAAATGTCTTTGTTGACAGAAAAGTTTTATTGTTTTGATTGATAATATTTCATATTTTTATTTGGAAGCCTTGTGGTTAGTTGGCTGGTCATGCTCCAGGATGGAGAAGATAGTAAAAAATAATAGTAAAGAAAAGGGTCTAGGAGAAGATAGTACAAAGAAAGTGGAAAGAGTGCAGTCTTAGCAAAGAGTTAGGGGGAAAGCAGCAGAGGAAACTCTATGCAAACTGGAGGGGACAGTGGAACTACATAGAGGTCGAGGACATGCAACTCAGGACCCCAGCAGCTGAGAGCCTCCACAGCAGCATGGGTGAGTGAGGTGAGATCAGACCACAGCAGCCCAAGCCACTGGTGAAAAATCTTCAGGATGAGCCTAGAGGGAATCTGGCTTGCAGCCACTTGGGGGATAGTGTACCTGGAAAGCAGAGGAGGAAAAAAAAGGTAGGGGCATGATTTCTCTTTTCATGATCACCCTGCAACAGTATACTGTTACAAGCTGATAGGGAGTAGCTACTGTTTTGGACATACATAACAGTTGCACCAGCTTATGTCTGCACCCAGCAACCAGCCAGGCAGAGACTCTTGAGTCTGGTGGGGAGAACAGACAGGAGGTTGAGTGCTTGTGACTGTAGGAGGCTTGTGTGCTGGGACTGTGAAAACACCAAGGATAAGTGGGAGGACTTAGGGTGTGGCTGGGACTTTGGGCAGTCACTGTGGGAGGCTACACATTATCAGGGCTCTCTGGTTACCTGGAGAGGAACATTGCTAAAGAATCTGAGCTTACACCGAGGACTGCACAGATCCATTGTGTGGTCCTTGTGGCAGAGCAAACAAATAATATATGTAATGGGATTCGCACTCAGGCACTGGTCTCATTTGTGGAGAGGAGTTCAGCTGAGTCTACAACAGACAAGTATAAAACTCTGCTCTGGAGAGAGAGAGAGAGAGAGAGAGAGAGAGAGAGAGAGAGAGAGAGAGATTGATTTATGACAGCAAACTTGAGTGTGTCACTCCCTTCACCCTGGAGAATTGAACAGAGCTCCTTGGCTACACCACCACATGACTCTAGGTTTTCCCTGAAAGCAGACACTCCACTAATCCACTCAGACATAGTCCAAAGATAAAAGCCACCACAGTGAAAAAACAAAGAAGAAACCAGGGAATATCTCCACAAGTCCCCAATAACAAATGCACCAATTCAAGAAATAAGACTAAAGAAGACAACATGATGCCCCAAAAGAACACAACACTTCAATATTAGATTGTGAAGATGATGATCTTGAAGAAATGCTAGAAATTAAATTCAAATAAATGATTATAGCATTACTTAGAAGTAATCAGAAGCAAATGCACAAACTAATGAAATCAATACATGACATGAAAGAAAATTTCTCCTAAGAAATTGAGATCTTAAAGATAAATCAAAATGAAATCTTGAAAATGAAGAATTCAATAGCACAAATAAAAAATGCAGTGGAAAGCCTCAACAACAGAGTAGGTGAAGCAAAAGAAAGAATATCCAGCTTAGAAGACAAAGCACAGGAAATTACACAGTCAGACCAACCACAGAAGAAGAAATTAGAAAACTGAAAAACACTGTTGGTAATCTATAGGATACTATTAAATGACTCAGCATATGGGTTTTAGGAGTTCCCAGTAAAAGCACAAAGGAAATCCAAAGTAAACAATAGATGGGGCCGACGCTGTGGTGCAGTGGGTTAAAACCCTGGCCTGAAGCACCAGCATCCCATATAGGTGGCAGTTGTAGTCCTGGCTGCTCCTCTTCTGATCCAGCTCTCTGCTGTGGCCTGGGAGAGCAGTGGAGGATGGCCCAAGTGCTGGGGCCCCTGCACCTCTGTGGGAGACCCAGAGGAGGCTCCTGGCTCCTGGCTTCAGATCAGCTCAGCTCTGGCCATTGAGGCCATCTGGGCAGTGGGCCAGTGGATGGAAGAACTCTCTCTCTCTCTCTCTCTAGCTCTACCTCTCTCTGTAACTCTGTCTTTCAAATAAATAAAATAAATCTTTTAAAAAACAAACAATAGAAATATTTATGGAAAAATGGCAGGACAATGTCGTTACTTATCAATAGTCACCTTGAATGTAAATGGCCTCAACTCACCATTTAAAAGACACAGAGTGGTTGAATGGATTAAAAAACAAAGCACATCTATTTCCTGCCTATAAGAAATATATCTCACCAACAAAGATGAATGCAGACTGAAAATAAAAGGATGAAAAAGATATTCCATGCTAATAGAGACCAAGAAAAGAGCTGGTGTAGCCATCCTAATATCAGAAAAAATAGATTTTAGGACAAAAACTCTTAAAATAGACAAAGAGGGCCAGCGTGTGTCTCACTTGGCTAATCCTCCGCCTGTGGCTGGCACCCTGGATTTTAGTCCTGGTTGGGGAACCGGATTCTTCCCCGGTTGCTCCTCTTCCAGTCCAGCACTCTGCTCTGGCCCGGGAAGGCAGTGGAGGATGGCCCAGGAGCGTGGGCCCTGTACCTGCATGGGAGACCAGGAGGAAGTCTTGGCTCATGGCTTTAGATCGGTCAGTGCCGGCTGTAGCAGCCACTTGGGGGGTGAACCAACTGAAAAAGGAAGAACTTTCTCTCTCTCTCTCTCTCTCTCTCTCTCTCTCTCTCTCTCTCACTGTCTAACTCTGCCTGTCAAAAAATATAGACAAATAAGGGCACTATGTAATGAATAAGGGATCAATTCAAAGGGAAGAGGTAACTATTTTAATTGTATATGCACCTAATTACAGGACACCTGGTTATTTAAAAGAAACGCTAAGGGACCACAAGGGAGACACAGACTCAAATACAACAGTAATGGGGGATTTCAATACCCAACTTTCAGCAATGGACAGATCAACCAGACAGGAAATGAGCAGGAAAACAGCAGAGTTAATGGACACTATAGACCAAATGGACTTAACAGATATCCACAGAACATTCTATCACACAGTTACTGAATACACATTCTTTTTACCAGCGCACAGAACTTTCTTGAGGATTGACGACATGTTAGGCCATAAAGCAAGGCTCAGCTAATTCAAAAACATCAAAGTCATACCAACATCTTCTCAGACCACAGTGCAATGAAGCTGGAAATCAGCAACTCAGGTATCTATAGAACATATGCAAGCACATGGAGAATAAACAACATACTCCTCAATGAATAGTGGATCATAGAAGAAATCAAAACAGAAATTAAAAACTCCCTGGAAACAAATGAAGATGTCAATAAAACATATCAAAATTTATGGGATACAGCAAAAGCAATTAGTGTTAAGAGGAAAGTTTATAGCAATTAGTACCTAAATGAAGAAACTGGAGAGGCACCAAATAAAAGAGCTATCAATCCATCTCAAAGATCTAGAAAAACAACAGCAAACCAAACCCAAAACTATTAAGAGAAAAGAAATAATTAAAATTAGAGAATAAATCAACAAAATCAAAACCAAAAACAATAGAAAAGATCAGAAAAACAAAGAGCTGTATTTTTGAAAAAATAAACAAAATTGACACACCATTGGCCCACTAACCAAAAAACAGAGAGAAAAGATTGAAATCTACAACATTAGAGATGAAAAAGGAAATGTAAAAACAATCACAGAAATAAAAGAAGCTTTAGAAATTACTATAAAGAGTTGTATGCCAACAAACTGGTAAAGCTAGAGGAAAAGGACAGATTTCTGGACACATACAACTTCTATAAATTGAGCCAGGAAGAAATAGAAAAACTAAACAGACCCATTACCAAGATGGAAAAATGAATCAGTAATAAAGAACTTCCCATGAAAGAAGAGCCCAGAACCAGATGGTTTCACTGCTGAATTCTACCAGAAATTTAAAGAAGAACTAACTCCAATTCTTCTCAAATTATTCAAAACAATTGAAAGTGTGGGAAACCTCTCAAATTCTTTCTATGAAGCCAGAATCACCATAATTTCTAAATCTGGAAAAGATGCAACAGATAAAGAGAACTACACATCTATTTCCCTGAGAAATATGGAAGCAAAAATCCTCAACAAAATTCTAGCCAATCAAATCCAACAACACATCAGAAAGATCATTACCCACCAAAAAATTTATCACTGGTATGCAGGGATGGTCCAAAATTCATAATTCAATCAATGTGAACATCAAACAAACAAACTGAAGAATAAAAACCATATGATTGGCTGGCGCTGTGGCTCAATAGGCTAATCCTCCGCCTGCGGTGCCAGCACACTAGTTTCTAGTCCCAATCAGGGTGCCGGATTCTGTACCGGTTGCCCCTCTTCCAGGCCATCTCTCTTCTATGGCCCAGGAGTGCAGTGGAGGATGGTCCAAGTCCTTGGGCCCTGCACCCCATGGGAGACCAGGAGAAGCACCTGGCTCCTGCTTTCAGATCAGCGCAATTTGCCGGCCACAGCGGCCATTGGAGGGTGAACCAACGGCAAAGGAAGACCTTTCTCTCTGTCTTTCTCTCTCTCTGTCCACTCTGCCTGTCAAAAAAATATGATTATCTCAATAGATGCACAGTTAGTTTGATTAAATACAACACCCTTTCACAATGAAAACTCTAAGCAAATTGCATTCAGATGGAACATTCCTCAACACAATCAAGGTAACTTTTGACAACCCCATGGCCAGCTTTCTATCGAGTGAGGAAAAGTTGGAAGCATTCCCCCTGAGCTGTGGAATCAGAAAAGGATGCCCCCTCTTGCTATTGCTATTCCATATAGACCCAGAAGTTTTATCCAGGACCATTAGTCAAGGAAAAGAAATCAAAGGGATAAAAATTGGGAAAAAGGAAGTCAAACTATCCCTATTTGCAGATGACATGATTCTATATTTAGGGAATCAAAAGACTACACCAAGAGACTATTGGAACTCATAGATGAGTTTGGTAAAGTAGCAGGATATAAAGTCAATACACAAAAATCAATAGCCTTTGTATACACAGACAATGCCACACCTGAGAAAGAACTTCTAAGATCAATCCCATTCAAAATAGCTACACAAAAATATCTAATACCTTGGAATAACTTTATCCAAGGAAGTCAAAATCACTCTGAAGAGAATTTCAAAATATTACAGAAAGAAATAGAAGGATAGAATATCCCATGTTCATGGATTGGAAGAATCAATATAATCAAAATATCCATTCTTCCAAGGCCATTTACAGATTTTATGTGATACCAATTAAAATACAAAAGACATTCTTCTCAGATACAGAAAAAATGATGCTGAAATTCACATGGAAACACAGGAGACCTTAAATAGCTAAAGCAATCTTACACAACAAAAATAAAGCCTGAGGCATCACCATTACTAGATTTCAATCATACCACAAGGCAGTTTATAATCAAAACATCCTGGTACTGGTAGAAAAACAGATGGATAGACAAATGGAACAGAATAGAAATGCCAGCAATCAACCCAAGCATCTACAATCAACTTATATTTGACCAAGGATCTAAAACCAATCTTTGGAGCAAGGACAGTCTCTTTAACAAATGCTGCTGGGAAAACTGGAATTCCGCATGCAGAAGTATGAAGCAGGACCCCTACGTTATATCTTACACAAAATTCCATTCAAAATAGATTAAAGACCTAAATCTATGACCTGATATCGTCAAGTTATTAAAATGAGAACATTGGGGAAACCCTGCAAAATATTGGCACAGACCAGAGTTCTTGGAAAAGACACAGAGGCACTGGCCATCAAAGCCAAAATTGACAAATAGGATTATATCAAATTGAGAGGCTTCTGTACTGTAAAAGAAACACTCAGGAAAGTGAAGAGACAACTGACAGAATGAGAAAAATTATTGAAAACTATGCAACTGATAAAGGATTAATAACCTGGATATATAAAGAGATCAATAAACTCCACAACAAAAACACAAACAACCCAATTAAGAAATGGTCAAAGAAATTAAACAGACATTTTTCAAAAGAGGAAATCTAAATGGCTAATAGACACATGAAAAAGTGTTCAGGATCACTAGCTGTCAGGGAAATGCAAATCCAAAGCATAATGAGGTTTCACCTCACACCATTTAGAATGGCTTACATACAGAAATTAAAAAAAAATTAATGGCAAGAATGTGGGGAAAAAGGTACCATAATCCACTGTTGGCAGGAATTTAAACTTAAAGCTACTATGGAAAACAGTTTGTAGATACCTCAGAAATATGAACATAGACCTACCATATGATCCAGCCATCCCACTCATGGGAATTTACTTATGGGAAATGAAATCATCAAATAAAATGTCACCTGCACCTGCATGCTTATTCTGGCTCAATTCACAATAGCTAAGACATGGAATCAACATAAATGGCCATCAACTGAAGACTGGATAAAGAAATTATGGGATATGTACTATACAGAATACTACACAGCAGTTAAAAAATGAAATCTGGTCATTTGCAAAAATATAGGTGAATCTGGAAAACATCATACTTAGTGTAAAAATGCAGTCCCAAAGTGACAAATACCAGATATTCTCCCTGATCTGTGATAACTGATGGAGCACCTAAAAGTAAATCTAGAAATTAAAATAACACTTTGAGAATCAATGAATTTTACAGCCCTTGTTTTGAGTGTCAAGGAACAGTTCTTTATTTCTTCTTCTTCATACTATTTGTTGAAACTTACATAACATAGAGCTAATCATATGTGTGTAAAGTCAATTGAAAATAGATTCAGTAAAAATAAGAGTGTGAACAAGAGATAGAGGAGGAAGTTTGTAACTGTAAAGCTGCACAGTTCTGCCTACCTTTCTATGGACTTACTTTTAAGAGTACAGTTTAAAAATTTGCCATGGGATTCCAAATCCCATTAAGCTAGGTGGTAACAAATACCATCCTAAGTGCTAAAGTCACCATATTAAATTTTAAATAATCATATAGATAGAATTAAGTGCTAAAGGGACCATAAAAATATGATCAAGTGTTTGGTAATAATAATAGATAGAATTAAAAAGGAGAGAATTTTCCAAAATGGGAAGCAGTCTAACCAGAAAAAACTGTAGAATTACAATTGCATTAAATAGCACTCTGACCTCAGAATCAGCCCTTAAGGCATTCTGGTCTGCCTGAAAAGTCCATGAGAGCATTTTGGGCATGGAATGCCATGATACTATGGCAAAAAAAAAATTTCCTACATGAAGGATCTTTGTGAGAGAGAACCCAGTGGGAAAAAAGCAGCCATCATAGAAGGATGTACTTTTATCTGAAGGGAGGAGAGAACTCCCACTTTGGTTATGGCCTTCTCTGAATACTCTAAATACTGACGGAGATTGTGGATTCAAAAGGCTTCCACAGCCTTGGCAGATCATGTTAAGAGCCCTGGGTAATCACTGACATCATACATAAGAATGCTAATTGTTAAATTATTACCAGGAGTCACTGTGCACCTACTTACCATGTAGGACTACTGTCCTCAATGAGCTTAATTGTGAAAATTAACTGTAAAACTTGTTCTCAAGTAGTTTGTGTGTGTGTGTGTGCAAATTGTTGAACTCTTTACTTAGTATTGAGTTGGTCTTCTGTGTATAAAGTTAATTGAAAATGAATCAATGGATAATTGGACTGGAAATGGGAGAGGGAGGAGGAAGTGGGGTGGAAGTAGAGTTGGGAGGGTGTGTATGGTGGGAAGAATCTCTACATTCCTAAAGTTATACTTATGAAATTTGCACTCATTACATAAAGTATTTCTTTGGAAAAAATATATTTTATTACGTAACTATTTTCTGGCATGCAAAATACACATATTAGGTCATGATGACTGAGTAGAGCAAATGGAATTCCAGGTGAGTTATATAATATCACTTTAAAAGCAAAACATCAATTCCTATGTGTCTTATGAAGAGATCATTTAAACAGATTCTATGAGAGTTCAGTTGGAAGAGGTGATGTTCTTTTATGATGAAATGCTATAGAAATCACTTTTAATCAATGAACACAGAAGCACTTTCTCACACAACAAGAAAAAAGCCCTAGGGGTCCAACAAGTCAAACTGATGCACCATTCAGGTACTGTTTTTCTTATTCCCATGATATTTATCTACTGCATTCCTGAATAGCACTAGTAACAGAAGCTCATTTTGCTAAGACTTGTTTCTAGGCAGTCTAGCTGAGCCATTTCTTCTAGTTCTGTTTCATTCTCATTCTCATTCTCATTCTCATTCAGTCTCTCTCTCTCTCTCTCTCTCTCTCTCTCTCTCTCTCTCTCTCTCTTTAAAAGTGCTACAATAATGTATTACTCTATTTTTCTCTAGATGGCAACATTCAATTTTTCAGCAGAGCTTCTTGCACATCTCTAAAACGAAATTTGTCTTTGAACTTGATGAGCACTGTCTGTATTAGTCTGAGAGATATTTACAAAAAATGCTGGAGAGTTTTAAGACACTAAAATGCTATGCTTTACTCTTGTGTTACGTGTTTAAGTACTTCATAACTGTGGGACATATGTTAATATCTTCTCAGAAATCATTTAAGGCTATTTATTTATCTACTACATTAAGTCAAATATGTTGAATTTTTCTTCAATGGAAGATATGATTCCATAATTTTTTAAAGATATAATTTAAATATTTCATACTTTAAAAAATTTACATCTTCTTTGTCAGAGAGAGCGGCAAGATGGCGGAATAGGAAGGAAGCACACCGATAGTCTGGGGAGAGACAATTTAATAAAAGTGGAGATACTGCAGGTTCACGGAAGAGTAGGGGAAGATACAGCAGAGAAAACCCTTCCAGAACTGGAGATTCACAGTGGACCTGCGTGGAGAGCGTGGGAGCCCGCAGTTTGGGACACCAGCAGCAGATTCAACACACCAGCGCTGGAACGTGAGGTGAGCAGAACATCAATAGCCCGAGATACCAGAAGCGAAGCGGAAAGAGGAGACTAGAGTGAACAAGGCTTGAAACCCTGCGGGGAAAAGTTCACCAGGCTAACTAGAAGAGAGAGAGAGAGAGGGGAAAAAAAAAAAAAAGCAACCCATACGGACACGAGTTTCTCTCTCTCTGCTCACCTCTCAAAGGTGAGCAAGACAAAGAGCAGGCGCCATTTTGGAATACGTCATAAGCAGGGCGACCTCGGGTCGGCACCAGCCCCAAGCCTAGCAGAAAAACCTGACTCTGGGTGGGAGGGGTGAAATAACAGGAGATTAGAACCTAATGAATGTGTGGTGCTAATGAACTGAGACTGTGAAAAAAGAGACAGTGGGGGAGAGAACTCACGGAAATCACGAATTCATGTCAGTACTCTCCAGAGACGCTACAGTTCAGTAGCCTTGGCAGCCCAGTGGGAGACTACAGGAGAATCTCAGCCCACACAAAGGGCCGCAAAGATTCCCTCTCTGGTCCTTGGGAAAGAGCTTCCGATCTCTGGCTCCTGTGGGTATATCATTCGCCTGCTAACCACCCCCAATTCCATTCAGCTGTGTGGAATTACATCCCTTTTGAACCAAAAAAAAAAAAAGTAACAGAGAGAGATTTACCACACCTAACCTGGGAGTGTCTCCTTTGACACACCCTCAACCCTGAGGAACCAAACAGAGCTCTCAGGCCACACCCATCTCAAGCCTCTAAGGCTCCATCAAAAGCAGACAGTCCACTTAATCTAGAGTCATAGTATAACAAGAAAAAAACACCACAGTGAAGAAACCAATATGCCAAACAACAAACGCAAAAACCGAGGTAATAAGAACAAGGAAGACACTATGGCATCCCCAAATGAAAAAGACACCCCAATTCAAGATTACAAAGATGATGAGATAGAAGAGATGCAAGAAGCAGATCTCAAAAAATTGATAAGAACACTAAGAAGTACTCAAAAACAAATTCTTGAACTACAGAAATCCTTAATGGACAAGGTAGAAAATCTCTCTCGTGAAAATAAATATTAAGGAGAAATCAAGCTGAAATGAAACAACTAGTAGAACATGAAACTGTGATAGTGACAAGAAATCATAATGAAGTGAAGAATTCAATAGATCAAATGAAAAACACATTAGAGAGCCTTACAAACAGAATGGGTGAGGCAGAAGAGAGAATATCAGACTTAGAAGACAGAGCACAGGAAACTATACAGTCAAACCAAAGAAAAGAAGAGGAAATTAGAAATCTAAAAAATATTGTTGGGAATCTACAGGATACTATTAAAAAACCCAACATTCGAGTTCTAGGAGTTCCTGAAGGCATGGAGAGGGAGAAAGGATTAGAAGGCCTTTTTAGTGAGATAATAGCAGAAAATTTCCCAGGTTTGGAGAAGGACAGAGACATCCTAGTACAGGAAGCTCATAGAACCCCTAGTAAACATGACCAAAAGAGGTCCTCACCACGACACGTTGTAATTAAACTCACCACAGTGAAACAGAAAGAAAAGATCCTAAAATGCACAAGAGAGAAACGTCAAATTACACTCAGAGGATCTCCAATTAGACTCACGGCAGACTTCTCAACAGAAACCCTACAAGCTAGAAGGGAATGGCGAGACATAGCCCAGGTACTTAGACAGAAAAACTGCCAGCCCAGAATATTATATCCTGCCAAGCTCTCATTTGTGAATGAAGGTGAAATAAAGACCTTTCATAACAAACAAAAATTGAAAGAATTTGTTGCCACTCGTCCATCCCTGCAAAAGATACTTAAAGATGTGTTACACACAGAAACACAGAAACACGGCCATCAACATGAAAGAAGGTAAACGAAGGGAACCTCACAGCAAAAGATCACAGGGAATTCAAAGCATACATTTGGATAAAGAAATTATGGGACATGTACTCTATAGAATACTATACAGCAGTCAAAAACAATGAAATCCAGTCATTTGCAATAAGATGGAGGAATCTGGAAAACATCATGCTGAGTGAATTAAGCCAGTCCCAAAGGGACAAATATCATATGTTCTCCTGATCGGTGACAACTAATTGAGCACCAAAGGTGAAACCTATTGAAGTGAAATGGACACTATGAGAAACAGTAACTTGATCAGCTCTTGTGCTGACTGTTGTTGTACAATGTAATACTTTATCCATTTTAGTAATTTTTTTATTCTAGTACTATTGGTTGAACTCTGTAATTAACACACAATTATTCTTAGGTGTAGGTGTTTACATTTTAACTGAAAAGTGATCCCTGTGAAAAATAAGAGTGGGAATAAGAGAGGGAGGAGATGTACAATTTGGGACATGCTCAATTGGAACTGCCCCAAATGATGGAGTTAGAATTGTGCCAGGGAATTCCAATACAATCCCATCAAGGTGGCATGTACCAAGGCCATCTCATTAGTCCAAGTGATCAATTTCAGTTCACAATTGATCACACTGATAGGTCTAAGAGTCAAAGGGATCACACAAACAAGACTAGTGTCTGCTAATACTAACTGATAGAATCAAAAAGGGAGAGAATGATCCAACATGGGAAGCGAGATACACAGCAGACTCATAGAATGGCAGATGTCCTAAATAGCACTCTGGCCTCAGAATCAGCCCTTAAGGCATTCAGATCTGGCTCAAGAGCCCATGAGAATATTCTAGGCATGGAAAGCCAAGACACTCTGGGAAAAAAAGAAGACCTAAATGAAAGATCTCTGTGAGTGAGATCCCAGTGGACGAATGGGGCCATCAAAGAAGGAGGTACCTTTCTCTGAAGGGAGGAGAGAACCTCCACTTTGACTATGACCCTGTCGGAATAAGATTGAAGTCAGCGAACGCTAAAGGCTTCCATAGCCTTGGCAACTCATGCCTAGAGCCTAGGGAGATTACTGATGCCATAAACAAGAGTGTCAAATTGTTAAATCAACTTCAGGAGTCACTGTGTACTTACGTCTCACGTGGGATCTGTCCTTAATGTGTTGTCCAATGTGAAGTAATGCTATAACTAGCACTGAAGCAGTATTTTACACTTTGTGTTTCTGTGTGGGTGCAAACTGATGAAATCTTTACTTAGTATATACTGAATCTATCTTCTGTATATAGATAATTAAAAATGAAAAAAAAAACTTGGTGTTAAATTGGAAATTGCCTAGAAAATTAATCAATTTTTTAAAAAAAATATATCATGTAGGATCTCTGTCCTTAATGTGCTATACATTGTGAATTAATACTATAACTAGTACTCCAACAGTATTTTTCACTTTGTGTTGCTATGTGAGGGCAAACTGTTGAAATCTTTACTTAATATATAGTAAACTGATCTTCTGTATATAAAGAGAATTGAAAATTAATCTTGATGTGAAGCAAGGGGAGAGGGAGTGGGAAAGGGGAGGGTTGCGGGTGGGGGGGAAGTTATGGGGGGAAAGCCATTGTAATCTATAAGCTGTATTTTGGAAATTTATATTCTTTAAATAAAAGCGTTATAAAAAAATTAAAAAAAAATTTACATCTTCATTAATCAAACATTGACAGTAGCATGGGATTTCAAATTTGGTACATAAAATAATATGTATTAATTACAGTTTAATAATTGCATAATATTTTGAAACAGTCATGGGAATGATAAAAGCCAGACTTATCATTTCTGTGGACAAAGGGGAATAAATATGGGACTTTGTACTGCAGCTTTCATGTTTTTTGTTTTTTTTTTGACAGGCAGAGTGGACAGTGAGAGAGACAGGGAGAAAGATCTTCCTTTACCATTGGTTCACCCTCCAATGGCTGCTGCAGCATGCTGCGGCCGACGCACCACGTTGATCTGAAGCCAGGAGCCAGGTGCTTATCCTGGTCTCCCTTGCGGGTGTAGGGCCCAAGAACTTGGGCCATCCTCCTCTGCGCTCCCGGACCATAGCAGAGAGCTAGACTGAAAGAGGGGCAACCAGGACAGAATCCAGCACCCCAACCGGGACTAGAACGCAGTGTGCCGGCACCACAGGCAGAGGATTAGCCTATTGAGCTGCGGTGCCAGCCTGCTTTCATGTTTTAGATCTTAAAAAAATAAAAGAAATTTCTAAAGTAAATGTGATCAAATATAAAGATTTGACAAAACTGAAAATCATATAGAAAAATAACTCCTACTTATTGTAGTAATGCTAACATCATTCAAACTTTTACATCTATCATCTTAACAACTCAGAAGAAATACCATATGTTTTCTATTTTATAGATTCAAGATTGTGGCAAAAAAGATAGCTACCCAAAACCGCATAGCAAGTAAAGGTCAAACAGGGTTAGGACTCATGCATTTTGGCCCCTGAGGTCATGTTCATAATCACCATATTTCACAATATGTTTTATTTTTTTCTGTGTGAAGTAGTTATTTTTTCAAAAATACAAAAGCCATGGGAAAATAAGAATATAAATATCTGTGAAGCTAAAAAGTTAATTTTAAAATGTTTACATAGAAGCTTGGAAGTTCATGATTTGTAATTATATATAAGTAGAAGATCAGTAATGGCCATTTGTATGATTCTCATTATTTAAATTAGACATTATTTAATAGAAGAATATGTTTTTAAGACATGGAAGTAGGAATTTAGATATTTTCATAAGAAATGTTTGAATTCTATTTATTTAGTGTATTGATACAGCCATCCTTTGGATTCAGAACAATTAGGGAACTTGTTCATTCCATATATTTCTTTTTAGAATAATAGTTTGAGATTTTCCTCAAAGATCTGAATAAAAATGAGGAGTATGATATTTAGATGTCTCAAATATAGAAGATCATATATTTTTGAAATATTTTAACAATTCCTAAATAGAAAATTGTACAGAATTTTTCTGATAGTACATGATTGACTTAAGTGTTTGAAGCTAGTTACAGAGCCAACAGAATGAGTTCCTATTTTCAGTACTCCTGTTGTTTCTCTGCAAAGTCTCCTTTTTCTGGATCTCATCAAGTCTAGCTACTTAAGTACCTTTACATTACTTTTTTTTTAATAACGCTTTCATTTAAAGTATATAAATTTCCAAAATACAGCTTATAGATTACAATGGCTTCCCCCCCCATAATTTCCATCCCACCCGCAACCCTCCCCTTTCCCGCTCCCTCTCCCCTTCCATTCACATCAAGATTCATTTTCAATTCTCTTTATATACAGAAGATCAGTTTAGTATATATTACGTAAAGATTTCAAAAGTTTGCCCTCACATGGCAACACAAAGTGAAAAATACTGTTGGAGTACTAGTTATAGTATTAATTCACAATGTATAGCACATTAAGGACAGAGATCCTACATGATTTTTTTAAAAAAATTGATTGTCTATGCAATTTCCAGTTTAACACCAAGATTTTTTAATCATTTGCAATTATCTTTATATAAAGAAGATCGATTCAATATATACTATGTAAAGATTTCATCAGTTTGCACCCACTCAGAAACACAAAGTGTAAAAATACTGTTTCAGTACTAGTTATAGCATTACTTCACATTGGACAACACATTAAGGACAGATCCCACATGAGACGTAAGTACACAGTGACTCTTGTTGTTGATTTAACAATTTGACACTCTTATTTATGGCGTCAGTAATCTCCCTCGGCTCTAGTCATGAGTTGCCGAGGCTATGGAAGCCTTTAGGGTTCGCTGACTTCGATCTTATTCCGACAGGGTCATAGTCAAAGTGGAGGTTCTCTCCTCCCTTCAGAGAAATGTACCTCCTTCTTTGATGGCCTCATTCTTTCCACTGGGATCTCACTCACAGAGATCTTTCATTTAGGTCTTCTTTTTTTCCAGAACCTTTACATTTCTTTTTTTTTTCTTTTTTTTTTTTTTTTTAAATTTTTTTGACAGGCAGAGTGGACAGTGAGAGAGAGAGACAGAGAGAAAGGTCTTCCTTTGCCGTTGGTTCACCCTCCAATGGCTGCCGCGGTCGGCGCACCGGGCGCACTGCGCTGATCCAATGGCAGGAGCCAGGTGCTAGGTGCTTTTCCTGGTCTCCCATGGGGTGCAGGGCCCAAGCACTTGGGCCTCCACTGCACTCCACTGCACTCCTGGGCCACAGCAGAGGGCTGGCCTGGAAGAGGGGCAACCGGGACAGAATCCGGCACCCCGACCGGGACTAGAATCCGGTGTGCCGGCGCCGCAAGGCGGAGGATTAGCCTGTTGAGCCACGGCGCCGGCCTAGAACCTTTACATTTCTAATCTCTATTTCCTCTACTCTGCATGACTGCCATGCTCTCCCTATTTGTGCTGACATCCAGAAAATGGCACAAGGCAGAAAACTGACAATGTAAGGGTTTACTTTATACATTTTCTTTATGTGAGATATCATAATTTTGTAATTTTTGTTTAAAATTTGAAGACAGTTATGTTATACATTTTCTCCGGTGTTTTAATTGATGATGGTGGTATACCAATTTGACCAGTAATCACATTATTTTGGGAAGCAGAAGTGGCTCTTTTAGAATTGAAATGATCAGAAAATATTCATCTTTGTTATGCATCCAAAGTGCATGTATACATTATGTAGCATCATTCAAATTGAAATTTATATAATGACTATTAATTTACAAAGTTATCTCTCAACTAATTTTAACCTTGGGCATATACTATTTCTATGTATTTTACTTTGTCTTATCTTTTATGTATTAAGATGCTTAGCCTAAAGTAGTTAACTCTGATATACTCACTTGCCCATGACCACACAGACAGGTTTGGAATCTAAGTATTTTTATGTTAATTTCTGTGTTCTTCCAAAATGGCAAAATGCTTCTTTTGATAAAGGATGTAAAACATTGTCATAGAATTAAGGAACATCTTCACATCCACGTAATGCTTTGGCAGGCTTGGACCTCAACACACACACACTCATATTCTACCACTGTGCTTTCCTTCTCATAGGCTAGGCTACAGAAGCCATCTGCAAAAAAGAAAACTCCCCACCCAAAGCTTTGCACTGACTTTTATACGACCCATGAATCCTGTTAACAAACAACAGATGTCTTAATTCCACACAGCATTTAACTCTTTTGCCTTAGCTTTTTAGTGAAAAGGGGTTTGAATTTATAATCAACATTCTGATATTATAAAAGAAAATAATTAGTTGAATTTGCTTTATTTTCATTTCTTCAGTGTCTCTTGTATTATTTTACTTGAAAAAGGCTAGAAATATCAGTAAAAATAATAGTAAGTTAATAATGATAAATACTAAAGGCTAGGAAACAGGAATTTCAGATATATTATTAATGCACACAGTAGTTATAAATAATAGAAGTCATGTACCAGAATTATTGAATAACTGGCACTTTGTTTTCTCTTAGAGTTTTATTTACTTGATTAGAAGAATAAATTTTTGTCTCCTTGGTGCATATTTATAATGTTTTTCAAACTGTTTTTAATAGTTTCTTTGCCTGTACAATCAGTGGATTGAATCTTTAAAATTTTCCTGATACTTTATAATTCTAATTTGATAGAGAGATATATTTCCATAGAAGGCAGAGTGTAGACATTTGGGCACTGCTTACCTGTGGTTTCTCTCTCCTCAGTGAAAACACACAAAGCTAGGGTTCATTCAAGAAAACAGGACTAAAGTCTCTCCTTTTTTGCCTTGGGAAAACTACTAAACACATATGGGGGAACTATCAAAGAGTTTGTGTTTACATACATATCCCTTATTTGGAAAGTGAAAAGAAAATACCTACTTCAAAACAATAAGAAATAAATATCCAATAAAAAGTTTTGCAGACTTTGAAGTATTATACACATGAAAAGTCACTCTAATAGTAATGAAACTGAGAAAAACAGAGAGAAATAGAATAGCTTCAGCTAAAATGCCCAGAGACAAGTCTTAGCAAATTGAACTTTTGTTACTGTTGTTAATGCTGTTCAAGAATGCAGAAGCTAGAATCTTGAGAATAAGAAAAACCACACCCCAAGAAAACTGTTGATTTGGTCTAGTAAAGACTCCGTATTTAGAACATACCTGCAACTTCATTAACTTTGTCATAATTAAGCACCAGTTTTCAACACTTTGTATAGGTCAAATAATTGAGTAAAACTGAAATGCAACTGTCATCATATATGAGTCTTTCAAATTTTTGATGATGTGCTAATTTCAAAAATTCTATACATTAAATGTGTTGCTTGGCTGATTTTTCAGTTGAGGTGGTCATTTCAAAACTTTTTTATGCCATCTTTTTTTCTTTAATAGATCTCATTCTACAAATTAGAAAGCTGCATGAGTGTTGTATCAGTTGCTAAATATGCATCTTCTAACCCTTCATTACAGAAAGGGAAAACAACAGATTGCACCCACAGAACCCCTAGGTGCACTTTGAGATGGATTTAGCAGCAGTTAACATTTGTTACCGCAAGTTTTCATCAAGCACATACCTCTCTGTTCACTGGGCCATAATCATAGTTCAGATCCTCCATAATTAGGCCAATTTAGGTCTTTATGTCTCCATTTTCTAGTACACATTAATTCTGAAAAAAAAGTCATTAGTTTCCTTAGGAAAAGCACAGAAAAAAATTAACATTACATACTTGTGGTCATATATCTGGTATTTCCCAAGGTGACTTTCCTCTTTTTTATTTTTGAGACTTTCATTCTATATACTGGCAAATGAATGTAAACTGGATAAGTTCTTGAATGACAGTGACAAATTATGACTATATTTATTCAAGTCATGTTAGCTCTAGAGGGTTTGTTTTTAAAAATAGAAAGCAATAATATTTCAGTGTGCCATCTGTATATTTCAGTCCTAGAAACTGATCAATTAGCTAGTGCTACAGTAAAAATCATTCAGATTGCCACCAAAGTCCTTCTGCCCTTAATGGCAACCATGCCCATCTTGTCTCTGTCAGCTAAGCATTACCACCTTGGTCTTTGTCATTTCTACTGTCTCCACTGACATCAAGGAATATTCTTTTGACTGGATCTTGAATCATCCTAATTTTAGAGAACAAGCAATGGAAAGACTTTCAAGACATTCAATGTGCTATTGAAAGGATTGCCCTCTGGGACATGATGGTGATAGGAAGGAAAGTAACAAATTACTTTTACTTTAATATTGCTATCACTAGGTATCTTTGGATACTCTCCTTTGAGTTATTCTAAAGAGGTCAAAATACACGGAATATTCTAGAATCTAAGCCACCTTAAATAAGGGAAATTTTCAAGTAAAAGTTTCTGTTAATTCACAAAGCAATATATTAGGTATACTCCTAACTGCTGCTTAAAATACATATTAAACCAAAAATCCTTGCTAAGTGCATTAACATTGATAAATTTGATGCAAATGTTATTTTTTTTTTTTTTTTTTTTTTTTTTTTTTAGAGGCTGAATGAACTTTAATGCCAACCAATTGAACAGCCTGTGCAAAAGTAGCAGATGAATTAGTGAAGACAAAATGAAGTTGGGACAGGCCAACTACTGAAATGCCTGTTCAGCACAGTATTTACAAATGAAGGACAAGAAAGGCTTTATGACCCATTTATTTGATTTCCCACTTTTGAGCTGAAGGAACTGAAGTACCTCTCCTCCCAACCTGCAGGAAATGGAGATTTGAGGTTCTGCTAAGAGTAGTGTTCATGTTGGATCTCACTCCAGAGATGGCAACCTTTTGTTTTGTTTTTTGTTTTTTTTTTTTTTTTTTTTTTTTTTTTATAAAGCTTTTATTTAAAGAATATAAATTTCCAAAGAACAGCTCATGGACCACAATGGCTCCCCCCCCACACAACTTCCCTCCCTCCCCCCACCCTCCCCTTTTCCCGCTCCCTCTCCCCTTCCATTCACATCAAGATTCATTTTCAATTCTCTTTATACACAGGAGATCAATTTAGTACATATTACGTAAAGATTTCAACGGTTTGCCCTCGCATAGAGACACAAAATGATAATACTGTTGGAGTACTAGTTATAGTATTAATTCACAATGTACAGCACATTAAGGACAGAGATCCTACATGATTTTTTTTTTAAAAAATTGATTAATTGTCTATGCAATTTCCAGTTTAACACCAATATTTTTTAATCATTTGCAATTATCTTTATATAAAGAAGATCGATTCAATATATACTATGTAAGGATTTCGTCAGTTTGCACCCACACAGAAACACAAAGTGTAAAAATACTGTTTCAGTACTAGTAATAGCATCACTTCACATTGGATAACACATTAAGGACAGATCCCTCATGAGACGTAAGTACACAGTGACTCCTGATGTTGATTTAACAATTTGACACTCTTGTTTATGGCGTCAGTAATCTCCCTAGGCTCTGGTCATGAGTTGCCGAGGCTATGGAAGCCTTTAGGGTTAGCCGACTTCGATCTTATTCCCACAGGGCCATAGTCAAAGTGGAAGTTCTCTCCTCCCTTCAGAGAAAGGTACCTCCTTCTTTGATGGCCCCGTTCTTTCCACTGGGATCTCACTCGCAGAGATCTTTCATTTAGGTCTTCTGTTTTTTCCAGAGTGTCTTAGCTTTCCATGCCTAAAATATTCTCATGGGCTCTTGAGCCAGATCCGAATGCCTTAAGGGCTGATTCTGAGGCCAGAGTGCTATTTAGGACATCTGCCATTCTATGAGTCTGCTGTGTATCCTGCTTCCCATGTTGGATCATTCTCTCCCTTTTTCATTCTATCAGTTAGTATTAGCAGACACTAGTCTTGTTTGTGTGATCCCTTTGGCTCTTAGACCTATCAGTGTGATCAATTGTGAGCTGAAATTGATCACTTGCACTAGTGAGATGGCCTTGGTACATGCCACCTTGATGGGGTTGTATTGGAAACCCCTGGCACAATTCTAACTCCATCATTTGGGGCCGTTCCGATTGAGCATGTCCCAAGTTTTACATCTCCTCCCTCTCTTATTCCCACTCTTATATTTCACAGAGATCACTTTTCAGTTAAAATTTAAACACCTAAGAATAATTGTGTGTTAATTACAGAGTTCAACCTCTAGTACTAGGATAAAGAAAAAAAAAATACTACCATGGATAAAGTATTACATTGTACAACAACAGTCAGCACAAGATCTGATCGAGTCACTGTTTCTCATAGTGTCCATTTCACTTCAACAGGTTTCCCCTTTGGTGCTCAGTTAGTCATCGCCAATCAAGGGAAACAAATGATATTTGTCTCTTTGGGACTGACTTAATTCACTCAGCATGATGTTTTCCAGATTCCTCCATTTTGTTGCAAGTGACCGGATTTCATTGTTTTTGACTGCTGTATAGTATTCTGTAGAGTACATGTCCCATAATTTCCTAATCCAGTCTACTGTTGATGGGCATTTGGGTTGGTTCCAAGTCTTAGCTATTGTGAATTGAGCCGCAATAAACATTGCTGTGCAGACGGCTTTTTTGTTTGCCAATTTAATTTCCTTTGGGTAAATTCCAAGGAGTGGGATGGCTGGGTTGAATGGTAGGGTTATATTCATGTTTCTGAGGAATCTCCAGACTGACTTCCATAGTGGCTTCACCAGTTTGCATTCCCACCAACAGTGGATTAGTGTCCCTTTTTCCCCACATCCTCTCCAGCATCTATTGTTGGTGGATTTCTGAATGTGAGCCATTCTCACCGGGGTGAGGTGAAACCTCATTGTGGTTTTGATTTGCATTTCCCTGATTGCTAGGGATCTTGAACATTTTTTCATGTGTCTGTTGGCCATTTGGATTTCCTCTTTGGAGAAATGTCTATTGAGGTCCTTGGCCCATCTCTTAAGTGGGTTGTTTGTTTTGATGTTGTGGAGTTTCTTAATTTCTGTGTAGATTCTGGTTATCAACCCTTTATCTGTTGCATAGTTTGCAAATATATTTTCCCATTCTGTCGGTTTCCTATTCACTTTCCTGACTGTTTCTTTTGCAGTACAGAAACTTTTCAATTTGATGCAATCCCAGTAGTTAATTTTGGTTTTCAGTGCCTGTGCTTCTGGGGTCTTTTCCAAGAAGTCTTTGCCAGTACCTATGTCTTGCAGGGTTTCTCCTATGCTCTCTAGTAATTTGATGGTGTCGGGTCGTAGGTTTAAATTTTTAATCCATGTTGAATGGATTTTTGTGTAAGGTGAAAGGTAGGGGTCTTGCTTCATGGTTCTGCACATGGAAATCCAGTTTTCCCAGCACCATTTATTAAACAGACTGACCTTACTCCAGGGACTGGTTTTGGATCGTTGATCAAATATAAGTTGGCTGTAGGTGTTTGGATTGATTTCTGGAGTTTCTATTCTGTTCCATTGGTCTATCCATCTGTTTCTGTACCAGTACCATGCTGTTTTGATAACAACTGCCCTGTAGTATGTCCTGAAATCTGGTATTGTGATGCCTCCGGCTTTGTTTTTGTTGTACAAGATTGCTTTAGCTATTCGAGGTCTCCTGTGTCTCCATATGAATTTCAGCATCATTTTTTCCAGATCTGAGAAGAATGTCCTCGGTATCTTGATTGGTATTGCGTTGAATCTGTAAATTGCTTTTGGCAGAATGGACATTTTGATGATATTGATTCTTCCAATCCATGAGCATGGAAGATTTCTCCATTTTTTGGTATCCTCTTCTATTTCTTTCTTTAAGGTTTTGTAATTTTCATTGTAGAGATCTTTAATGTCCTTAGTTAAATTTATTCCAAGGTATTTGATTGTTTTTGTAGCTATTGTGAATGGGATTGATCTTAGCAGTTCTTCCTCAGCCGTGGCATTGTCTGTGTATACAAAGGCTGTTGATTTTTGTGCATTGATTTTATATCCTGCTACTTTGCCAAACTCTTCTATGAGTTCCAATAATCTCTTAGTAGAGTTCTTTGGGTCCCCTAAATAAAGAATCATGTCGTCTGCAAAGAGGGATAGTTTGAGTTCTTCCTTCCCAACTTGTATCCCTTTAATTTCTTTTTCTTGCCTAATAGCTCTGGCTAAGACTTCCAGCACTATATTGAATAGCAGTGGTGAGAGTGGGCATCCCTGTCTGGTACCAGATCTCAGTGGAAATGCTTCCAACTTTTCCCCGTTCAATAGGATATTGGCCGTGGGTTTTTCATAAATTGCTTTGATTGTATTGAGGAATGTGCCTTCTATACCCAGTTTGCTTAGGGTTTTCATCATGAAAGGGTGTTGAATTTTATCGAATGCTTTCTCTGCGTCTAGTGAGATAATCATATGGTTTTTCTTCTGCAGTCTGTTAATGTGGTGTATCACGTTGATTGTTTTGCGAATATTGAACCATCCCTGCATACCAGGGATGAATCCCACTTGGTCTGGGTGGATGATCTTTCTGATGTGTTGTTGCAGTCTATTGGCCAGAATTTTATTGAGGATTTTTGCATCTATGTTCATGAGGGATATTGGTCTGTAATTCTCTTTCAATGCTGCATCTTTTTCTGGTTTAGGAATTAAGGTGATGCTGGCTTCATAGAAGGAATTTGGGAGAATTCCCTCTTTTTCGATTGTTCTGAATAGTTTGAGAAGAATTGGGGTTAGTTCTTCTTTAAATGTCTGGTAGAATTCAGCAGTGAATCCATCTGGTCCTGGGCTTTTCTTTGTTGGGAGGGCCTTTATTACTGATTCAATTTCTGACTCACTTATGGGTCTGTTTAGGTTTTCTATGTCTTCCTGGTTCAATTTAGGTAGGTTGCATGTGTCCAGGAATCTATCCATTTCTGATAGGTTTCCCTGTTTGCTGGCATACAAGTCCATGTAGTAATTTCTGATGATTCTTTTGATTTCTGTGGTGTCTGTTGTTATATTTCCTTTTTCATCTCTGATTTTACTGATTTGGGTCTTTTCTCTTCTTTTTTTAGTTAGTTGGGCCAATGGGGTGTCAATCTTGTTTATTTTTTCAAAAAACCAGCTCCTCGTTTGGCTGATTTTTTGTAATGTTTTTTTGGATTCAATCCTGTTGATTTCTTCTCTGATTTTGATTATTTCTCTTTTTCTACTAGATTTGGGTCTAGTTTGCTGCAAATTTTCTAGATCCTTGAGATGCATTGAAAGCTCATCTATTTGGTGCCTTTCCAGTTTCTTGATGTAGGCACCTATTGATATAAACTTTCCTCTTAACACTGCTTTTGCTGTATCCCATAAGTTTTGGTATGTTGTGCTGTTATCCTCATTTACTTCCAGAAAATTTTTGATTTCTCTTTTGATTTCTTCAGTGACCCATTGTTCATTCAGGAGCATGTTGTTCAATCTCCATGTGTTTGCATATGCTCTAGGGATTCCTGAGTTGCTAATTTCCAACTTCACTCCCTCATGGTCTGAGAAGTTGCATGGTATGATTTTAATTCTTTTGAATTTGCTGAGACTTGCTTTATGGCCTAATATGTGATCAATCCTAGAGTAGGTTCCATGTGCTGCTGAGAAGAATGTGAATGCTTTCTGTGTAGGATGAAAAGTTCTGTAGATATCTGTTAGATCCATTTGGGCTATAGTGTTGTTTAAATCTACTGTCTCCTTGTTGATCTTCTGTCCTGTCGATCTGTCAATATCTGTGAGTGAAGTATTGAAGTCCCCCAGTACTATTGTGTTGGGGTCTAAGTCTCCCTTTAAGTTTCTTAACAAATTTTTTAAATAAACCTGTGGCCTGTAATTAGGTGCATATACATTGAGAATTGTTATATCTTCCTGTAGTATTGATCCCTTAATCATTATATAGTGCCCCTCTTTGTCTCTCTTAACAGTTTTTGTGTTAAAGTTTATGTAGTCCGATATTAAGATGGTTACACCTGCTCTTTTTTCATTTCTGTTGGCGTGGTATATCTTGTTCCATCCTTTTATTTTCAGTCTGTATGGATCTTCGTTGGAAAGATGTGTTTCTTGTAGGCAGCAAATAGATGGTTTTTGTTCCTTAACCCAATCAGCCAATCTCTGTCTTTTAACAGGACAGTTTAGACCTTTAACGTTCAATGTGACTATTGATAAGTGGGAAGTTTGCCCTGCCATTTGCCAGATATTTTCTAATGTATGATTTGAATTCCCTGTGATCTTTTGCCGTGAGGTTCCCTTCGTTTACCTTCTTTCATGTTGATGGTCGTGTTTCTGTGTTTCTGTGTGTAACACGTCTTTAAGTATCTTTTGCAGGGCTGGACGAGTGGCAACAAATTCTTTCAATTTTTGTTTGTTATGAAAGGTCTTTATTTCACCTTCATTCACAAATGAGAGCTTTGCAGGGTATAATATTCTGGGCTGGCAGTTTTTCTCTCTAAGTACCTGGGCTATGTCTCGCCATTCCCTTCTAGCTTGTAGGGTTTCAGTTGAGAAGTCAGCTGTAAGTCTAATTGGAGATCCTCTGAGAGTAATCTGCCGTTTCTCTCTTGCACATTTTAGGATCTTTTCTTTTTGCTTCACTGTGGTGAGTTTAATTACAATATGTCGTGCAGAGGATCTCTTTTGGTCATGTTTATTAGGGGTTCTATGAGCTTCCTGGATTAGGATTTCTCTGTCTTTCTCCAAGCCTGGAAAGTTTTCTGCTAGTATCTCCCTAAAAAGGCCTTCTAATCCTTTCTCCCTCTCTATACCTTCAGGAACACCTAGAACCCGAATGTTGGGTTTTTTAATAGTATCCTGTAAATTCCCGACGATATCTTTTAGTTTTCTAATTTCCTCTTCTTGTCTTTGGTTTGACTGTTTCCTCTCCTGTTCTCTGTCTTCTAGGTCCGATATTCTCTCTTCTGCTTCACCCATTCTGGTTTTAAGGCCCTCAAGATTGCTTGTCACTTGATCTATTGAATTCTTCAATTCATTAAGATTTTTTGTCACTCTCGTAGCTTCTTGTTCTACTAGTTGTTTCATTTCATTTTGATTTCTGCGTAGTGCTTCATTCTCGCGAGAGAGATTTTCTATCTTATCCATTAAGGATTTCTGTAGTTCAAGAATTTGTTTTTGAGAACTTCTTAATGTTCTTATCAATTCTTTGAGATCTGTTTCTTGCATTTCTTCTATCTCATTATCTTCATAATCCTGACTTGGGGTGTCTTTTCCGTTTGGGGTCCTCATAGCGTCTTCCTTGATCTTGCTCCCTCGGAATCTGTTTTTATTTGGCATTTTTTTTTTCCCCCTCACTCTTTCTCTGGGTTGTCAAGGTAACGGAGTTTGTGTGCGCGGTGTGTTCCCAGTTTTTGGATCCCCTTCAGGTTTCTACAGCCTCGGGTTTTTGGTTCCGTCTGCCTCAGTGATGGGCGGGCGGGCGGGCGGGCGGGTGCGCCTTGTCCCACTGCGTTTAATCTAGCTCGAATTAGCAGGGTGGGTGATGAGAGAGGCTAGTGTCCGTGCAGGCTCGCCTCAATTGTGCTGTTTTCCCCCATGGGGGGTCTGCTTCCCCCCGCCAGTGTCTCGGGATCCCTGTATCGGCCCCCGTTCAAGCGCTCAGTTCCAATGGCGACTGTGTTCCGCCCGGCTTCCGGTTCAGCCGGCGGGCGCACGCCGTCCCACTGTGTTCAGTCTAGCTCGAGTGAGCAGGGTGGGCAACGAAAGAGGCTAGTGTCCGTGTGGGCTCGCCTCAACTGTGCTGTTTCCCCCTTGGCGTCCGCTTCCCCCCGCCAGTGTCTCGGGATCCCTGTATCGGCTCCCGTTCAAGCGCTCGATTCTAATGGCGATTGTGTTCCGTCTGGTTCCCGTCCCTCCCGGCAGCTCCCGTGCCACTAAGGCACGATTTGCCGTTCGCAAACTTACTTTCCCATAGGTCCTCTGCGTCTCATTCACTGGGTCCGGAAGAATTTCCACTGCATTTTTTTCCGTGAGATTTTTCCTGAGGCTACAGTAACTCTGTTTTTATTAAACTATCTTTTTGCGGACTGCTAGTGCGCGTCCTCACTATTCCGCCATCTTGGCTCCGCCTCGATGCAAATGTTATGTTTTATCCTCTTTGGCCCAGTATCTTCAAAAAAACTCCCATATATAGTCCTCAAATATCTGCCAATAAAAACTGAGAATGTTTTGAATTGTAGAAATCAGTACCATTGTATTGTGAATAAGTGACATCCTCTCAAACTTTCATATAAAAATGACAATTCTATGAATTCTTCTTTGTAATTTTTCATTCACAGTATCAAGTTTTGTGTCTGGAATTTATTTATGGCAGCCTTAGAGCTATAAAGAAGCTTTGAGTCAGTAAATAGCTTTAGAGCAATAAAAGAAGTTCTCAGGGCCAGAGTTGTGGTACAAGGTTTAAACCACTATTGTGATGCCAGCAACCCATAGCTGCTCCGCTTCCAACCCAGCACCCTGTTAATGTTCCTGGGAAACAGGAGAAAATGGCCCAAGTGTTTAGGTCCCTCCCACCCATGTAGAAGACCTGGATGGAGTTCCAAGCTCCTGTCTTTGGCCTGACCCAGTCTTGGCCATTGTGGCCATTTGGGGAGTGAACTAGCTAGAGGAAGCTATCTCCCTCTTTCTCCCCGCCTCCCTAAATCTCCTACCCTTTCCCTTTAATTCTGCCTTTCAGACACACAGAGAAAGAGATATTCCATCTGTTGTTTCACTCCCCAAATAGCTGCAATGGCCAGGGCTGGGCCAGGCTAAAGCCAGAATGGGCCCAGGCACTTCACCATCCTCTCTTGCTTTCCCAGGTGCATTAGCTGAATCAGAAGTGAAGCAGAACTGGCGCTCATACAGATGCTGGCATTGTAGGCAGTGACTTAACCTCTTATGCCATAATGCCAGCCCCAAGAAAAAAAATTTAAATAAAGTTATTTAGTTTTTTGAGACTGATTTGAACTATTTAAAATATCCAGCTTGACAGTTTTTCCATCATTATCTCTCCAGTTAATTCAAAATTACCTCTACCAACACATCATTTTCTCACTATGATCATGGTCAGCAGAATCCTGGTTTTCCCAAAATTTGTCTTGAATAGATACTTCATAATTGTAATCACAGAAAACAACTTGGATGATTAATTTCTTATTACTTAATTTTGACTTCCAGCCTCCAGTTTTCTAGTAGCATCACTGCATTTAAGTCTAATTAGATCAAATCACAGATCCTAGATGGCCATGTCTGTGAATGTTTTTGGACCCTCTTCCTTACACCAAGATCTCTATCAGTCATTGTACAATCAGGGTGAAAATAAACAATTCTGGAAATACAGTAGGTAAAGATTACTTATTTCTCAAAGTTGGCTACAAAGCTTTTGGTATTACTAAAACACCAAACATGTAAATAATATTGGAAAAGAAAAAAGGGAAGAAAGTGCTGACTAAAGGGCTGCTTTTATCATGCTCCTCCATCTCTGGACAGACAGCAAGAGGGCATGGCTCTATCTCTTGGAACTCAGTGCTAGGTTTTTAAATCCCAGTTCTGGCCAGATCCTAATGGTGTGCTTCATAACACAAATGCCAGAGTCTCTTTCCCAGGATTAGCCAGGGACCTACACCCTTGTGATACAGACAAATTTGGGTGTGTATCACCTCTAGATTCTTGGAGTTCTGGTAGGCACCCCCATGATTGCACAGGGTCTGGTGACTGTGAAATCCAGGGATGACCCACCTGGGGCCTAGCCTGAGTATCTGAATGACTGCCTCTATCATCCCTCCCACAATCTTGGAAACATGAGGAATCACAGGACAGTTTTGGGACTCTGCCAAACAGATAAAACCCAGCACTGAGCAGATACTAACAGTTCCTGTCTCCAGACCAATGATTAAAAAAATAGCCTCTGAATCTGCCTCAGTGGCCAGCAGAATTCTGTGGTACCATTTGAGTAATCTGATAGCCAAGCCAATAGTAGCTGATAGGTGTGGCGGTAGGCAGTGAGCCTAGCTCAGCAGCAAACAAATCATAGAAGGGAAAGCTTTGGTGCTACTCTCAGGCTGCACTGGTCTTGGTGTGCTCAGCATTCCCACATGACCTAGTACTGTGGCATTTGTGGATATAGGACAAAGAGTCTGAGCCTACTTCAGGCCCAGAAAGAGGCTTATAGGGACAGACTACCCCTTTTCAGGCACTGCCCAGTTCATAATGAACAACATATACATTGCTCATTTGAGACAAACGTGAGTTTTCAAAGAATTCTAAGACCAAGTCAGTGAAAACATATCAATAGTTGACCTGTGGCAAACTGTGACTTAGTGTGCTATTTACAGCTAAAATCACAGAAGTATCCACATACTCAGAAAATAATCAAACTGCTTAGAATTTCTATGATAGCTACAAATGAAGCCAATTTACTATAACTGATCCTTCAATGCAAAGAAAATGTACAACAACAAGCATGAAGAACTTTCTGGGTACCAAGACCTTACCTAAAGACAAAACTGACCAGCTAGAAATTGAAATTACCAAATGCTTGGGTGAAGATTTTTAAACAGCTGTTTTAAGGAGACTCAATGAAATTTCAAGAACAAGAAAAAAATTTAATAATCTAACAGAAAAAAATGACAGAGAAAGAAATAATTAAGCAAAATCACACAGAAATCCTTCAACTGAAAAGTACACTAAGTGAAATTAAAATGCAATGAAGGCATCAATAGCAGAACATATCAAACAGAAGAAAGATGATGGGGTGGCATTGAAGGCAGATTTTTTGAAAACACACTGTTAGAAGAGGGGAAAAAAGGAAAAAGAATGAAGAAATATGAGGAAAGATGATGGAAAATTTTGGAGCACATGAAAAGGGCAAATACTGAGTTACTGGGATTCCAGAGGAGCTCAAAAATGCCAAACCATTATAAAGTATACTCAAAGAGATAAAGAAGGAAAACTTCCCAAACCTAGGGAAAGATACAACCATCAAAGCATAGGAAAGTCAAAAGTCACAAGTCAGAGTCAAACAATCAAATATAACTCAAAACATCCTACTTGCAAGTTCTCCAATGTTAAAATAAGAGGATTCTTAAAACCACGAGAAAAAAGAAGCAACTAATGTAAAGGGGTCCCAGTTTGCCTGAACAGAAAACTTAAGTAGGAAGGAAGGAATGGAATGACAGTACTAAAAGGAAAAAAAAAATGTGCAAGAATACTGTGTCCAACAAAGGTATCCTTTACAAGAGAAAGAGATAAAGACATTCCTAAACACATGCTGAGGGAATTAATCACCACCAAATCTATGTTAAAAGGAATGTTAAAAGGGAGTTCCTCAAGCTGAAAGAGATGCCAATATGTAAGAAGAAAATATGAGAAGATAGAAAGTCACTGCTATGCAATGTTATGCAATTCAAAATGCTCTAGTGTTGTAAACATCAAGACTAAGAAAAGTAATAATATTTACACTAAAATGTTAAAGAGATGTGAAATACTAAAAAACATCAAATGTAATATCAAAGATTTGAAATGTGGGGCACATATGTAGGGTTCTTTATTAGGATTTCTTATCTCTTTTTTTTTTTCCTTTTCCCTTGTCTTCATAACTAACTGTAAGCTGTTATCATTTCAAAATAGCTTGTTATAAACAAAAGAAAAAATTTTTTAAGTCTCAGTGGTACCATAAAAGAAGAACTTATAACAAAGTTACCAAAAATAATGAGCAGAGAATCAAAGTACAAAACTAGAGAAAATGATTTAAAAACAATGAAGGTTGTAATTTAGGGACAAAAAGGGACTACAATAAAAATATAAATTAAGTATCAAAATGGCAGTAGCAATATCTCACCTATCAATATTTACCCTAATTATCATTGGATGAAATTCTCAAATAAAAAGACTGAAATGACCAAATGGATTTAAATACAAGATCCAACTAAATTCTGCTTCTATGAAACTAACTTCACCTTTCAGGACATTCATAGACTGAAAATGAAAGGATAGAACAGGTTATTCCATGTAAATTGTAACCCTAAAAAAATAAGAGGTAGTCATACATCTATTGGATAAATAGATTTTAATTAAAAGCACTAAAAAAGACCAGGAAGGTCATTATATGTTAAAGGACTTAATCCTGCATGAGGAAATAACATATATAAATGCATATGCAATATATTGGAGCACCCAAATACATAAAGCCAACATTCATGTATGTAAAGGGGAGAATAGACTCCAATATATTCATAGTAGGGAACTTTTGCACTCCACTTTCATAAATGGAGAGATCACCTAGATTAAAAATCAATAAAGAACAACAGAGTTAAATTGCACTCTAGATCAACTGGACCTAAAAGACATCTATAAAACTATCGATCCAACAGCTGTAGAATACATATTCTCCTCAACAGCATACAGAAATTTCCCAGAATAAATCATACAGAAGTTCATAAATATAGCTCAACCAATTTAAAAGAACAGAAGTTATATTAAGTATCTTTTCTGATAACATTGCAATAAATTAGAAACTTGGAAATTACACAAATGCAAGGAAATTAAACAAGTTACTATCGAACAATCAATGAATCGAGTAAGAAATCAAGCAGGAAATAAAATTTCTTTAAATTAATGAAAAAAGAAATATACCAAAACTTATGGAATATAGCAAAAGCACTATTGTATTCAATACCTGTATCAAAAAATCCAGAAAAATATCAAATAAACAATCTATCATTGTACCTCAAGGAATTAGAAAACTAGAAACAAATCATATTTAAAATTTGTAAAAGGAAAGCAATAAAAAACTCAGAATACAAATATATGACAGTGAGCCTAAACAATAATATATGAAATACACAGCTGTTTCTTTGTAAAGATAAATAGAATTGATAAACCCTTATTGGACTGAGAAAAAAGTGAGAGGATTCAATTACACAGAATCAAAGATGAAAATGGAGATATTACCACTGATAACACAGAAATACAAAGAAATGTTAGAGATTACTAGGAACAATTATATGGCAACAAATTTCATAACTCAGGAGAAATGGACCAATATTTGGAAAATATACCTTACAAAGATTTAATCATGAGAGGGCCAGCATTATGGTACAGCAGGTAAAGCTACTGTCTGAGATGCTGGCATTCCCCATGGGTACCGGTTCATGACCAGGCTGTTCACCAATTTCAATCTAGCTCACTGCTAGTGACCTGGGAAAAGCAGCAAAAGATGGCCCAAGTGCTTGGGCCCCCATACCTATATAGGAGACCCAGATGAAGCTCCTGGCTTCAAACTGGCCCACCCCCGGCCTTTGCAGCCATCTGAGGAGTAGGCAGCAGGTGGAAGA
Organism: Sylvilagus floridanus; assembly: GCA_949820135.1. Lineage (NCBI taxonomy): Eukaryota > Metazoa > Chordata > Mammalia > Lagomorpha > Leporidae > Sylvilagus > Sylvilagus floridanus. The sequence continues at coordinate 130,321,692 of OX463236.1, read as the reverse complement.
TCTTGATCTCTCTCCTGATCTCTATCTCTCTCCCTCTTTCTCTACAACTCTGATTTTCTAATAAATACAATCTTAAAGGATTGAATCATGAGAAATAGAATACCTAAATAGATCAATAAGAAACGACACTGAATCAGTTATAAAGTCTCCCATCAAAGAAAATTCTACCATCAAAGAAAAGAATTCACTGCTGAATTCTACCAAATAATCAAAGCAGAATTAACATCAATCCTTATTAAATGATTTCAAAAAAAATAGAAGAGGGAAAATTCTTTGGGGCTGGCGCTGTGGTATAGTGGGCTAAGCCCCCAGCTGTGGCACCAGTATCCTTTATGGGCACCAGTTAGTGTTCCGGCTGCTCTTCCTCTGATCCATCTCTGTGCTGATGGCCTGGGAAAGCAGTGGAAGATGGCCCAAGTGTTTGGGCTCCTGCACCTGGATGGGAGACCCAGAAGAAACTCCTAGCTCCTGGCTTTGGATTGGCTCAGCTCTAGCCATTGCAGCCATCTGGAGAGTGAACCAGGGGATGGAAAACCTTGTTCTTTGTCTCTTTCTCTATTTGTCTGTGACTCTACTATTCAAATAAATAAATAAATAAAATTAAAATGTGAGTGAAGTAGCACTATACACCAGTCAGTAAATGCAGGGAACACTAAGATAAATGTTAAAAAAAAAAAAAAAAGAATTCTTCAAAACTCATTCTATGAGGACACTATTACCTTGATACCAAAACCAGACAAGGACACAACAAAAGAAGCTATATGCTAATAATTTTGATGAACATAGATAGAATAATAATCAACAAAATATTAGCAACCCTAATCAAAATCTTAAAAAGATCAAGTAGGATTTATCATAGGGATTATAAGTTTTATTCAACAATTGTAAATAAAAAAATCACATGAACATTGAGGAACATAAATCTATGATCACCTCAATAGACACAGAAAGGCATTCAATATATTCAACATCTTTTTATAATAAAAACTCTGACCAAATTAGTTGTAAAAGGAACATAACTCAAAATAATAAAGGCCATATATAACAAACTAATGGTTGACATATAGAATGGGGAAAAGCTGAAGGCTTTCTAAGATCCGGATCAAGATAAGGATCCTGGGGTGAGCATTGAGATGTAGCATATAAAGCCGCTGCCTGCAATGCCAGCATCCCATATCAGTGCTGGATCAATAACCCAGCTGCACCACTTCCAATTCCGCTCTCCGCTAATGTGCCTGGAAAAGCAGAGGAGGATAGCCTAAGTGTTTGGGCCCCTCCATCCATGTGGAGATCTGGAAGAAACTCCAATCTCCTAGTCTTGGCCTGTCTCAGCCATGGCTGTTACGGTTATTTGGGGAGTGAACCAGCAGGTGGAAGATCTCTCTGTCTTGTCCTTTGTGTAACTCTGACTTTAAAAAATAAAGAAAAGGATAGACAAGGATGTCCAATTTCACCACTAGATTCAACAGAGCACTGGAATTCCTAGCTCTGGAATGCAAATACTTGGATTCCTGAAGTCCATGTGGGGACCTGGATGGAGTTTCTGGCTCCTGGCTCGAGACTGCCCTAACTCTGGCTGTTTGGTTCACTTGTAGAGTAAATCAGCAAATGGAATGTCTCACTTTCTCTCTCTTGCTCTCTCTCTCTCCTTTTCCAATAAATATATGTAAATAATATTTTAAAAAGGTGTTCATGCTATACAGTTATTTATATATTTACTGCAATCCTTACCAAAATCCCAATAACATTTTTCATAGGGTTAGAAAAAATACTACTGAAATTTAAATGGAATCACAAAAGATCCCAAATAGCATAGCAATCTTGAGCAAAGAACAAAGCATTAACTATCTGGATTTAAAACTATGTTATTATTAACTAGTAGTAAGTTGTTTTGGGGCTCTATTGCAAAGTAGGGTGACCATAGATAACATTAATATTCACTAAAAGAAACCCAATAAATAGGATTTTAAATTCTTTCACTATGAAGAAATGTTAAATGCTTGAAAGGATAAATATGCCAACTCTAGGCTGGCACCGAGGCTCACTTGGCTAATCCTCCGCCTGCGGCATCGGCACCCCGAGTTCTAGTCCCGGTTGGGGAGCTGGATTCTGTTCTGGTTGCTCCTCTTCCAGTCCAGCTCTCTGCTGTGGCCCAGGAAGGCAGTGGAGGATGGCCCAGGTCCTTGGGCCCTGCACCCCATGGGAGACCAGGAGGAAGCATCTGGCTCATGGCTTCGGATCAGCTCAATGCGCTGGTCATAGCAGCCATTTGGGGGGTAAACCAATGGAAAAAGGAAGACCTTTCTTTCTGCCTCTCTCTCTCTCTCACTGTCTAACTCTGCCTGTCAAAAAAAATATGCCAACTCTGACTGGATGTTATACTGAGTTTACATGTAATAAAACCTCCCATAAACCTGTACAAGTTGTATATGTCTGTTAAACTTTTTAATTAGTTAAAAATTAAACTGTTACCATTTTCAACATCACTAATTATCAAGAAATTGCAAATTAAAATCATGATGAAATAATACATCACTCTACTTAGTGACTTTAATCAATAAAACAAAAGATAACAAACATTGCTTAGGATGTGGAGAAAAAAAGAGTCCTTTCACACTCAAAAAACTAAAAATGGAACCATCATATGATCCAGCAATCCCACCCATGGGTATACAGTCAAGGGAGTAAAATCCATCTTCTGTAGAGACATCTGCACTCTCATGTTTATTTCACCACTATTCACCATCTCCAAGAAACAGAATCAACCTAAGTGTCCATGAATTAATAAATAAAATGTGGTATATATACACAACAGCGTACTACATGAAATCCCGTCATTTGCGACAACATGGATAGAACTGGAAGTCATGATAGTAAGTCAAACAAGTTATGCACAAAAAGTCAGGTATCACAGTATTTCACTCACATATAGTATCTAAAAATGAGGAGATCTCATGGAAGTTAAACAGATAGTGGTAATAAGAGGCTGGGGAATGATAGGGGAAGAGAGGGATGAGGAAAGAGTATATGATAGATATTAGACTATAGCTAGGTAGGAGCAAGAAATTCTGGGGTTCTGTTTCATGGTAGAAAGTTAACATACTCTGCATTTCTTTATAAAAAGAAAAAACATTAGGAAATAGGATTTTGGATGTTTTCACTATGAATAAATGCTAAATGTTTGAAGAGATAAATGTATTTACTCTGATTAGACATACTACATCATCACATGGTACCCCATTAAGAACACACAATTTTTATGTCTATTACATTTTTAAATGAAAAATAAATAAAATTTTTAAGAATCATAGGAAAAAAGAAGCTATTACCAAGTATGAAGCTGAGAAGTAAGAGAGCAAGCAGTTTTCCCTGTCTGGAGGAATCTCCATCATGTAAACCAATGTCTTCCTGTGAAAAGTATCAGAGGCCTGTTCTGCTGATGCAATGTGCTGGGGCCCAAAGATATACAAAGTTGCTCTCAGTTATCTGCTCATGCTTCCAACTACACCAGATATGTAGGAGAAGCTGAATGGAAATGGTTCTTTTTTTCTTCTTTCAATCTCCCATCAATGCCACCTCTTAGAATAACATAAAAGGGCCAGTGCCGTGGTGGCTCACTTGGCTAATCCTCCACCTGCGGCGCCGGAATCCCATATGGGCCCCAGCTGCAGCGGCCATTGGAGGGTGAACCAACAGCAAAAAGGAAAACCTCTCTCTCTCTCTCTCTCTCTCTCTCACTGTCCACTCTGCCTGTCAAAAAACAAACAAACAAACAAACAAAAAAATACCCAACAAACCTCCATTTCTACCATATCAGTAAAAATAATCAGAGACCAAGGAATATTTTATTCTGATTCCTTCTTTTTTTTGTCAGTCATAGACCACAGACAAATCACAGGGTCATATCCCACTAGAATGAATGCTATAGAGAGATCATGTGGGACCAAAAAAAAAAAAAAAAGATAAAAGTTTCTTGTTTTCTAAGTTTTGTGATAATACTTAGTCCATGTCAATTGTTTAAAAGCCATAACTAGTACACTCGAGTTACACTGGAATAAGTGTCCCTTCAAAGAGGCAATTATCTTATTTTAGAAGTTCCAGCTCTCTCAACTTCATGTCATTTCCTTAGGGATAGGATTGTACCAAACATGGGGACTAAAAGAAATGCCAATAAGGAGAAACATCATCTCCTCCCCAAACCTTTTGTTCTCAGAGTTAGAATTGCTGGACCCGTGATTAATTTTCACTGTTGCCTTTTTCTTTTTTTCCAACAGATCTTTTTTCCCCTTCAGTTACCCTTCCAAGGTTTCATTTCCTAATGAAAAAAATACTATTCCCTCAATCACATCAGAAACCAGAAGGAAAAAAAAAATCTAAAGCAAATCAGTGTTGATGCATTCATGATCGTATATCTCATCAATTCACATCACTAAAAATATGTTGATGCAAACCTCAAGGACAGATTCCTGCCAGAGATTATTCCTTTGTCTGTGGATAGCAACCATTGTTGATAATAACATCTCTCTATCAAATATAAGTATATTTTAAGGAGAGCCTTAATTCTCTAGCAAGATCATTACTTCTCCACAAAGGACTCCAAAGACCTGAAGAAATGGAGCTTCTATTATAATCACTGTTCTGAGACAACTAGACTGTGTCAATTTTACCACAAGTACTTGCTGCAACCATATATTATAATACAGGTTGTAATTCAGAGTTGCTAAAAACATTAAAAGTTTTAAAATTTCTTCTATTTCTTTGAAAGAAAGAGATATAGACACACACAGAGAGATAGAGATTCCTTATCTATGGGTTCACCTAATCTCAAATACCCATGACTTCTACTGTTAGATCAGGAAAAGCCAAGAACCAGAAACTCAAAGCAGGCCTCCCAAATGGGTGGCAGGGACCCAAGTACTTAAGCTATCACCTGCTGCCTTCCAGGGTGGATACCCATGTCCCAGATCTTGTTTTAACAGCCAAAACAAGTGCCTGACCCTACTAAACACTTTTGAAATTTAAACAAATTCAGGTAGTACCAGTATGCATATAGCAGTCTCTAAATATTATGTTAGTAAGATTATTTGGATATATTAGAAATAATGATGAGATTTTGATGGAATTCAGGTATGAAGTATCTTTAACTGTATGCTGAACAGGGTGTTGTCTCATTATCTACTTATACTCTTTCATTTGGGGCTAGAAGAGTGGAAACTAACATTCCTTATTATGTTATTTTTTTAAAAAAAGATTTTTTATTTATTTATTTGACAGGTAGAGTTACAGACAATGAGAGGGAGAGACAGAGAGAAAGGTCTTCTTTCCGTTGGTTCACCCCCCAAAATGGCCACTACGGCCAGCGCACTGCGCCGATCCAAAGCCAGGAGCCAGGTGCTTCTCCTGGTCTCCCATGGGGTACAGGGCCCAAGCACTTGGGCCATCCTCCACTGCACTCCCGGGCCACAGCAGAGAGCTGGCCTGGAAGAGGAGCAACTGGGATAGAATCTGGCACCCCGACGGGGACTAGAACCCAGTGTGCCAGTGCCGCAAGGCGGAGAATTAGCTTAGTGAGCCGTGGCGCTGGCCAGAAATGGAGTTTTGATAATACAATCCTATATTATCTCTGGTGTTTTCTAAATTTATCAAAGGTGCCTACATTTTTGAACTCAGTCATTCTTGACATTTCAGCTAAATGAAAGACATAAGAAACAGGACTGAAAGAATCAAATTCAAATGTGCTGAAATGGGTGCCTCTGCTGCAGTTAAAGTGGTTTGTGCAAAGCTGTAGAAGGAATTCAAACTATCCAGACAGCTAAGTGAAATTCTTACTGAGATGAACAAAATAAGACAACAAAGAAAAGAGAACTTTGGTATTTTACTTTATCCAGAGAAGAAAAGTTTCATTTTGAGGGCTTTACACTCTGTCTGTGATATTTCGGATTTATTTATATTTACTAAATTTGGAGGAATAAGAATAGCTGTTAAAGGGCTTTTGAGTTGGGATGTACAGATGTAATGATGTATTTCTTAAAGGGCTTAGACACAGGGGTCACTGGCGCTAGCTTAGTGAAGACCAAAGTGATAATTTTGTTACTATTGATTATTATTCCTCAGACTTTGCATGCTTAGAAATGATGTCAAGGGGCTAGCCTTGTAGTATAGTAGGTTAAGCACTTGTGTGTGACACTGGCATCCCATATAAGCACTGGTTCAAGTCCTAGCTGCTCCATTTCTTATCCAGCTCCCTACTAATGTGCCTGGAAAAAGCAGTGGAAGGTGGCCCAAGAACTTGGGCCCAGGCCAATCACATGGGAGACCTGGATGGAGTCCCTGGTTCCTGGCTTTGGCTTGGCCCAGTCCTGGCCATTACAGCCATTTGGGGAGAGAAACAGTGGATGGAAGATCAATTGATATCTCTGTCTCTGTCTCTCGATCTCTCTAACTCTCCCTTTCAAATAAAGAAACAAATCTTTATGAAAACCATGTCGAGGAAACGAATTAAAGTGGTATTCAGGACCATCAGGGATTTAGTCCATTCTATCATATGTCATCAATGAGCATGCTACAAAGAGTTACTAACAGTTCATGTTACTAAGAGTTACATGTAACTAAGAGTTCAAAGCAATGAACATAAATGAGTATCAGTAGGGACAGGATAATAAAAACCAAATTTAAAGAGACTTGAAAAGGAATCTTGATGTGAATGGAAGGGGAGAGGGAGCGAGAAAGGGTGGGAGGGAAGTTATGGAGGGGGGGAGCCATTGTAATCCATAAGCTGTACTTTGGAAATTTATATTCTTTAAATAAAAGCTTTATTTAAAAAAACAAATTTAAGTAGTGTTAAGTTTTAAGGAAGTACAATAAATGAATATAGACTATAAGTTCATTAAAAATTGAATTTTACATAGAATATTTTTAAAATTCTAGAAAAAAGTCTTTATTTTTTTAGGATGAGAACCCACAAAATGATTTTTAATTTAGAAGAGTAATGTAGAATGAGAAATTGAAGAATAGACAAAATGTAATTGTTCTAATGAATTCTGAAGACTGACAGAATGTAGGAATTAATCAAAAGATTAATCAAAATCAAAAGTTTAACAAATTTTCTTTAAGTCAGATGAAGGGAAGGAAAAAGTACACAAAGTACAAAAAAAATGTGTAGGGAGAACATATGCAGCACCCATATTGAAGATTTAAAAGCTTAGTGCCTAAGAAAGTTTCAACTTACTGATGTGACGACACATACAAAAGTGCTTCAAAAATAGGAAATAGAATTTAAAGATAAGTTTACTTCCAAAAATTTGTGAAATCCACACATTGTATTCTTATAATACACATTTCATGAATCTTCTGAAGTACCCTAGTATTCTGTCCTTACTTGGGCAAATGTTGGAATTGAAAAGGTTTGGGTCATTTTCATTGCTCTAATAAGTTTTGAAAAGTTAAGAATTAACTCATAATAATTTCCCTTTGACACTGTACCTACAAAAAATAATAAAAGGAAAGAAAATTCTGAACCAAAGTTTTCATGTTATTCTTCAGATTAATTAAACCCATGTTTCATTTGCTCTAACAAATTGAATAGAGATGATAATTAAGTAAAATTGACCTTCCCTTATTATAAACACATGACATTATGCAGAAGTCATGTATTCAAATTACTTTTGCTTTGAAGGAGTTTTGGGCAACAGTTATTTTTCCTCACATCAAATAATAAGCAAATGGATTTTGTTTACAGTTTACAAAATGCATTTATAACAACTCAGTCTTTTGGAATAAGAATATATCTTATAGTATTAATTCCAAAGAATTCTCACAATTCTAATTGACTTGATTAAACACAAGGTAGGCACCATTACCATCAGTTGTAGATAAGGGAATTGGAACTACGAGGTTAAAAGTTACATGTGCCCTTCAGCCAGATCCGAATGCCTTAAGGGCTGATTCTGAGGCCAGAGAGCCCATGAGAATAGTTTAGGCATGGAAAGCTAAGGCACTCTGAAAAACAACAACAACAACAACAAAAAAAAAAAAAAAAAAAAAGAAGACCTAAATGAAAGATCTCTGCGAATGAGATCCCAGTGGAAAGAACGGGGCCATCAAAGAAGGAGGTACCTTTCTCTGAAGGGAGGAGAGAACCTCCACTTTGACTATGACCCTGTCGGAATAAGATCGAAGTCCATGAACCCTAAAGGCTTCCATAGCCTCGGCAACTCATGACCAGAGCCTAGGGAGATTACTGACGCCATAAACAAGAGTGTCAAATTGTTAAATCAACATCAGGAGTCACTGTGTACTTACGTCTCATGAGGGATCTGTCATTAATGTGTTATCCAATGTGAAATAATGCTATTACTAGTACTGAAACAGTATTTTTACACTTTGTGTTTCTTTGTGGGTGCAAACTGATGAAATCTTTACATAGTATATACTGAATTGATCTTCTGTATATAAAGATAATTGCAAATGATTAAAAAATCTTGGTGTTAAACTGGAAATTGCATAGACAATTAATCAATTTTTTTTTTAAAAAAAATCAAGTAGGATCTCTGTCCTTAATGTGCTGTACATTGTGAATTAATACTATAACTAGTACTCCAACAGTATTATCATTTTATGTCTCTATGCGAGGGCAAACCGTTGAAATCTTTACGTAATATGTACTAAATTGATCTTCTGTGTATAAAGAGAATTGAAAATGAATCTTGATGTGAACAGAAGGGGAGAGGGAGCGGGAAAGGGGAGGGTAGGGGGAGGGAGAGAAGTTGTGGGGGGGGGAGCCATTGTAATCCATAAGCTGTTCTTTGGAAATTTATATTCTTTAAATAAAAGCTTTATATATATAAAAAAAAAAAGTTACATGTGCCAGCATCTCCTAATTTAAGTGTTGGGACTAGATCTTGATTGTGTTATTCTAAACTCAGTATTAATTCAACCACCAGATGTTCATAGCTATTTGACAAATACTAATGATTACCCTTTTAGTTTTATACTGTGATACAATTTCCATGGTAATAATTAAATAAAATAGGATACCTTTTACAATAGAGAGCATTCAAAAATGGGTTTACACTTTCAGAAATGTTTCAAGACACTTGAGAAACAGATTGAATTAGTGTCCTAGTTTCATTAAAATCTACATGACAATGTTACATTGCATGTAATTTTGAATTTTTGTTATTATTATGTTTGCTTGTCAAGTCACAAGTTAAAATGCTTCCTATTTAAATCACTAATAGTGAAAGTTAACATACTGTTTCTGGGAGATATAAACTTTTCTAGTAAGTTTGATATGCATTTGTCAGAGTTTTCATGAAAAAAGAAATACACTATACTCTGTACTAATACTTTGGTAGATTTGTTGCCTGTTTTGGAGCAGAATTAATAAGTAACTATTATCTTATTACTGGCAGGTGAAACAATGATAGCATTTACTGATAAAATGTTAGGAAATGCCACCAATATGGAGATTTCAAGTTTTGCCAGTGACTCACTGAGAAAGTTAATTTATTTTTCTGGCCTTTCCCATACCCCATTTCTCAGGAACAACTGACATCACTTACCCCAGCAAAATTGTCAACATAACTGGAGACTGATAATGGGGTTATTTTTTAAGAAATAATTTGAAATAGTTATAAAGGTGCATAATTGGAGCCAATGTGGTGGCATAGTTGTTAAAGCCATTGCCTGCAATGCCAGTACTCCGTATGGACACTGGTTTGAGTACTGGCTGCTCTGGCCTGGGAAAAGCTTGGGTCCACGTCATCCATAGGAGAGACAAGAAGCTCCTGGCTCCTGGCTTCAGTTGATCCCAGCCCTGGCCATTGCTGCTATCTTGGGACTAAACCAGCAAATGGAAGAGCTCACACTCTCTCTCTCTTTCTCTGACTTTCAAATAAATAAATCTTTTAAAAGTGTGAAAAATAACAATACCATTACTAAGCATATTGCAAATGTAAAGTCACTGATACCTTTTGTATGACAGATCGTATTCTTTGGGTTACAGCTATACCCAATGAAGACCTTAAATGTTTAAAACAATGATATAGCCCACATTGGACTACATTTCATTTTACACTTTTCTCTAAAATATCCTGCTTCTAGTATAAATTTTTCCAATTGCTTCTTCAAGTTTATGTGGCAATATTGTACTTTATTTTAAAAAAAAAAAAGAGTAATATCCCTGCAAGGTGACAGTTCTATTAAGTCAGGCACCATCTGGTGGACATCCTTCTCTTTATAATAAAGGAAAAACAGTAGCTAAGGAAAATGGAAATTCTTGCTAAACTTATTTCCCTTTCATTAAAAAATGTCCTTCATCTTTTATCACTCATATTAGACTCCTATCTTTAAACTGTGTATTCTTTCCGTTGAGTAATAGAAATTATGAATGACTCTGAAATATTCTGGAGTATTAAGTTTTTACAGACTCTGTTTCTTTATGTGGACTCCCTTGTGCCTTGTTTAATAACTTGAACTTTTAAGTTGGTGCATTATATTAACTATGAAAACTCTAAAAACAGTTTCTGGCTAGAGTTTCTTTCTTTAAATCACCTTTTGTTGTATAACAAAACTTGATCTTCTCACTGTTATATAAATGTATACTTTTAGTAACCATAATGCTATATTAGAGCAAAAAGAGGGGCTGGCATTGTGGTGCTGAGAGTTAAGAAGCTACCCACAATGCTGGCATCCCATGTGACCACTGGCTCATGTCCCAGTGAGCTCACTTTCAATCCAGCTCCCTGATAATGCACCTGGCAAAGCAGCAGAAGATGGCCCCGTACTTGGTCCTCTTTCACCCACATGGGAGACAGAAGCAGCTCCCAGCTCCTGGCTTAGGCTTGGCCCAGCCCCAGCTGTTGTGGCCATTTGGAAAATAAACCAGCAGATGCAAAATTTCTATCTGTTTCTCCGTCTCACTCTCTATGTAACTCTGCCTTTGGAATAAACAAATCTTTTTTAAAAAAGAAAAATATGAAAAATTTATCTTCTACAATACTAAAAGTTATTGTTTCAAATCTGTTCTTCCTTTTCTCTGCAACAGAGACAAAGCTTAGAAATAAAACTAGGATTTGAAACAGATGGACTTCTGCAATGAGTCATCACCATTTCTATACAAACTTGAATATTTAGTGGTTTGCTTCTTGCATAAACAAAATATATTAATGTTTTGCATGAGCCATTCTTCCATTTTAATTGACTATTATGTGGGAAAATGAAATAAATTCTCAAGCACACTTTTTTAACATTTTAGACTAATACCCAGTATAACAAGTATATTTTAAATTATGATGCAGTATATATATATATATATATATATATATATATATATATATCTTCATGTATATCTACGTACGTAATAAAACATTACAATACAAATTCTGACTTCTCCAGATGCAGGCTGGTGGTTTCTATTCTTTTTAAAAAAATTTTAAAGGGCATGTGAATGCTAAATTGATTTCAGAATCCACTAATCACTAACAGTCTTAAGACCTAATATTCTTTCTTGGCCTTACATCACAATGATCAACAACTGTGTACTTAAAATTCCAAATATCATGCTCATTTGTAGTTTATTTTTTTAATGTTTATTTGTTTTCATCTACTTGAAAGGCTTAGGGAGAGGGAGAGAGGAAAAGAGGGAGAGAGAGAATCTTCTGGGGTCAGTGCTGTGATGTAGCCTATAAAGCCACTACAGTGCCAGCACCTCATATGGGTACCAGCTTGAGTCCCAGGTACTCCACTTCCAACCCATCTCACTGCTATGGTCTGGGAAAGCAGCAGCAGATGTCCCAAGTTCTTAGGCCCCTGCACCCACTTGGGAAGACCCAGAGGAAGCTCCTGGCTCCTGGCTTCAGATTGATGCAGAACCAGCCACTGTGGCCAACTGGGGAGTGAACCAGTGAATGAAAGCTCTCTCTCTCTGCCTCTCCTTCTCTAAGTAATTCTTTCAAATAAATAAATAAATCTTTAAAAGAGAGGTATCTTGCATCCATTTATTCACTCTCTAAATGACCACAATGGCTGGAGATAGATCATGCTGAAACCATGAAACTGGAACTCCATCCAGGTTTCCCCTTTGTGTGGCATGGGCCCAAGCACTTGTGTCATGATTTACTGTTTCCCAGGATGCATTAGCAGGAAACTTGATCAGAAGTAGAGCCATCTGGATTTGAACCAGGCACTGCAATGTGGGATGCAGACATCCTAACAACAGTTTAACCCACTGCACCACAATGCTTGCCCTGCAGAGTATCTGAATATTTTATATTATTCTTACCCCATTGCTATCTCAAAGTTAATTTGAAAGTATACACACAGAGGCTATTTAGCATCAACATTTTCTCATTTTTATGAAGAGTTAAAATACCAGACATTATTTACTACATTTATTTCTTTTTTTCCTTGGCAAGAAAGACTACTGTGTTATAGCTTTGACAAAAAATGTCAGTGTTCTTTTTTCCATTTTATTTCAAAGGCAGAGAAACAGACACAATGGAAACAAATGGAGAGAAATCTTTCTTTTTTATTAAGATTTATTTATTTATTTGAAAGGGTTACACACACACATTCCCAGAGAGAGAGAGAGAGAGAGGTAGATCATCCCACTGCCGGTTCACTCCCCAATAGGCTGCAATGGCCAGAGCTGCGCCGATCTGAAGCCAGGATCCAGGAGCTTCTTCTGGGTCTCCCACATGGGTGCATGGGCCCAAGGACTTATGCCATCTTCTACTGCTTTCCCAAACCATAGCAGAGAGCTGGATCAGGACTGGAGCAGCCAGGACTTGACCAGTGCCCATATGGGATACTGGCACTGAAGGAGGCAGCTTTACCCTGTGAAGCCACAGCACCAGCCCCAGAGAGAAATCTACCCACTGGTTCACTCCCCAGTTGCCTGCAATAGCTGCAGGGCATGAGGGTGGCAAAGATGGTGCTGAGAGAAAGTTAGATGGGCAGAGTTTGGGTTGTTTACAAGAATACTTGATTGGGCACAGGTATCAGGAGAGATGACGTCAGCGCATGAAGAGTGCGTGGACCTTATAGAAACCAAGTGCATATAGAGTAACCTTTAAAATGATTAGCTGGCTTCCCTTCCCCTCCCCTATAGCTCTGCAGTTTTTTGCTTTAAAAGAGGCTTACTGTGTAATAATAAACGAGTTACTGCTTGACTTGACTCCCTGCGGTGTCTGACTGTCTCCGGAATCAAGGGAGGCTGGGAAATGGGCGAGTGGTGCACTTAGCTTTCCTCAGACCCAGTCCATCCTTGTTTGGGTGGTCTAAGACCCTGCAAATAGCCACACTGCACAAGGCAAAAGCCAGGAGCCTGGCACTCATGCTAGATCTCCCACCTGGGTAGCAGAACCCAGGTACTTGAGCCATGATTTTCTGCCTCCCAAATGTTCATTAGCACCAAGATGGATCAGAAATTTAGGAACCAGGACTCGAACCAGGACTTCCAAATGTGAGAAGATGTGTGTGTTCCAAGGGACAATTTAACCACTGTGCCAAACATTTGCTCCAGCAACGGATTCTCATAAACTAAGACAGAAGGTATACATTCTGGAGGTACATCAAGAGTGAAGATGGTACCTAAATGGACCTTTGTTTTGTTGTATTATTTAACAAAAAAAAAAAAAAGGAAATGGATTCCCTTGATTTCCTCCTACTATTGGGAAAGAACCTATTTTTCCCTCAAAGATAGCAAAATAAACTTCAAAAAGTACCAGGTTTATTTTTTATATATATGGGAGAGTTATTAAGACTTTATACTATAACAGTTTAATGTGAATGATTATTGTGCTTTTTCATTGCCTGATAGTCTTAGAAATTAATAATCATGAAAGCTATAATAGTAGAAATAACTACACTGTTTATAGCATTCAAGGGGATAGGATTGGATAAACAATATTACTACAGATTATTTGGTAAGGAAAATATATTTAAGTTCAGGAATTACTAGGGAAACATGATTTTTAAATCCATTTGACATTTTCAAAGAATAAACTATCATTTGCAATTTAACTTTATAATATAATTTGATTACCAAATATTGCCAAATGTAATTGCTTAATAATGACACAAAAATTAATTCTAAGCTTTGTTTATAGAAGATATATTTATCCAAGGATACTGTTAGGGATGGCATGCACATCATTAACATAAGGAAAAGTAATCTGAAAACTAATTTGAAATGGTTCTACTTTTAACTTCATGTGGTAAGGCTTTTTCTTTTCTGTTAAACTGCTAAAATTTGACACCACTTTCATGAATGGACATTCAACTAGACAGAAAATCAGCAAAGAATCAACAGAGCTAATCTACACTACAGATCAACAATGTTCGATCAACTATGCTGTAGATCAACTACACTATGGACTTAACTAATGTTTACGGAGCATTTTATCCAATAGTAAATAATACACATTCTTTTTATTAGAAACTTTCTCTAGGATAGACCATATGCTAGGCCATAAGGCAAGTCTCAGCAAATTCAAGAAAATTTAAAGAAAAATTAAATCACATCATATATCTTTTCTGACCACAGTGGAATGAGGCTGGAAATTAACAGCTCAAGAATCACTAGAAAATATGCAAACACTTAGAGACTGAACAACACACTCCTAAGTGAACTTTGGATCATAGAATATATCAGAAGGCAAACCTAAAAAATATTGTAAATGAATTAAGATGACAATACAACATATCAAAACTTTTTGGATACAGCTAAAGTACTTTTAAGAGGGAACTTTATAGCAATTGGTGCCTACATCAATAAGTTTGAAAGGCATCAAATAAATGGGCTATCAATGCATCTCAAGGACCTAGAAAAACAGCAACAGACCAAATCCCAAATTAGCAGGAGGAAAGAAATAATTAAATTAGACAAGAAATAAACAAAATAAAAGCCAAAAAACCCCAAAAGGTAAGTGAAATGAAGAGCTGTTTCTTTTTTTGAAAAAATAAACAAAATTGATACATTGGCACAACTAACCAAAATAAACCTGAGAAGAACCAAATTAATAAAAGCAGTGATGAAAATGTAAATGTTGCAATGGGTACCACAAAAAGTAAAATGAATCATCAGGAATTATTACCAAAATATGCCAGAAAATTAAAAAATCTAGAAGTGGATAAATTCCTGGACACACGCATCTACCAAAGTTGAGTCACAAACTCATAGAAAATCTATACAAATCAGTAACCAAGATGGAGATTGAATCAGAAACAAAGACCTTCCCAACAAAGAAAAGCCCAGGACTGGATGGTTTCACTGCTGAATTCTTTTTTTTTTAATAGGCAGAGTTATACAGTGAGACATAGATAGAGAGAAAGGTCTTTTTCCATTGGTTCACCCTCCAAGTGGCCGCCACGGTCAGTGCATTGCGGTTGGTGCTGCGCCAATCTGAAGCCAGGAGCCAGGTGCTTCCTCCTGGTCTCCCATGGGGTGCAGGGCTTGGGCCCTGTGCCATTCTCCACTGCACTCCTGGGCCACAGCAGAGAGCTGGACTGGAAGAGGGGCAACCAGGACAGAATCCTGGTGCCCCAACCGGGACTAGAACCCGGTGTGCAGGCACCGCAGGTGGAGGATTAACCTATTGAGCCGCAGTGCCAGCCTAAATAAGAGTTTTAAGAATTCAATGTTGCTAAAATACAAGTAAAATTTTGAAATGAAGGATATAAGATCAACTAGCTCATAGGTATGTGTAACAAATTTAATGCATGTGAAATTTTAGGAAAATGGACCAATCTTAATCATATTTCTCTAAATTTACATTTACATGTAAATATGAAAATAGTACAAATTATATTTTTAAAACATAAAAAGCATATTACCATCATGCTTTAAATGTAGTTATAAATCATGTTATTAAAACAGACACATTTTCAATGTCATATACTTGCCAAAATATCAATGTACTAGTAATTTTTAGCTTATATGAATGAGATGTATTCTTTAACTTCACTGATAACTAGGTTTTTCCATGAGCACTAAACAATTTTTTTAAAACATTTATTTATTTATTTGAAAGGCAGACTTACAGAGAGGTAGAAGCAGAGAGAGACAAAGAGAGGTCTTCCATTTGCTGGTTCACCCCCCAGATAGCTGCAATGGCCGGTGCTGAGCCGATCCAAAGCCAGGAGATTCTTCCAGGTATCTCATCTGGGTGCAGGGGCCCAAGGACTTGGGCCATCTTCTATTGTTTTCCCAGTCCATAGCAGAGAGCTGGATTGGAAGTGGAACAACTGGAACTTGAACCAGCACCTATATGGGAAGCCAGCACTGCATGTGGCGGCTCCACCCCACTAAACCACAGCGCTGGCCCCAAGATGAGTTCTAAAATATTACCTTATATATCTGAAGCAATATAGTTTTTATGGGAAAATATCTTTCCCTTATTCTAAACAAATGAGAGTTACCATTTTTTCATGTGACCCATGTCCATGTCCACATTCCCCAGAGAATGCTGAAACTGTACCATTTCCATGATAGTTCTGAACTTTGTGTGAAGGAGAAGTAGTCTCACATTATTTGCTGTTGACACAAAGAAAGATGTGGCAGTGAGAAGCTGCCAGTGGTGAGCTGGAAGACAGTAGGAAAGATGGAAGAGATGAAACCAGAATACAAAATACTGTAAAATCGGATGAAGAGAAATTTCTTGCAGCATCAGATTCACAGCTTTATGTCACAGCATAGCCTTTCCTATTTAGTTTTGTGTTATGAGTCAACAAATTCCCTCTCTGACCTAAACAAGCTGGCATTGGCTAGTCATTTTAAAATATTTTGTCACCTAATTTTTACAAAATGGATGATCTAACTTCTAAGTCCACTAAACAAAGGTATTATTTTCTTTTAAAACAGTATAACTGGGACCAGCACTATAGCTTAGCGGGTAAAGCCGCTGCCTGCAGTGCTGGCATCCCATATGGATGCCAGTTCAAGTCCTGGCTGCTCCACTTCTGATCCAGCTCTGTGCTGTGATCCAGGAAAGCAGTAAAAGACGGCCTAAGTCCTTGGGTCCCTGCACCTATGTGGGAAGCCTGGAGGAAGCTCCTGGCTCTTGGCTTTGAATTGGTACAGTTCCAGCCATTATGGCCATTTGGGGAGTGAACCAGAGTATGGAAGACTTCTCTCACTCTCTGCCTCTCTGTAACTTTGCCTTTCAAATAAATAAGTAAATATTTTTTTTAAAAAAGTACGATTTTGAGTATACTCTAAATATTACTACTTTGAAGATGTATATTTATTTCTTAAACATATTGCATTCCATTCCTTCTCAGAGATACCAAGTGAACTAATATGGACTATTTTCCTTTCTAAGAATCAAAAAACCAGTTAAGAAGTTCATATACTTTACATGAGTATAAAATCAGCCATACTAAATTTAATAGAAAAACTTGTGGCACTCATTTGCCATAGTTCCTATATCTGTCTTAGCACAATGTGACTTTTGCGGAATACAAATTCTAGCTACCAGAGCACTGAAGGAAGAGACTGGAGACTATTTCCAATATTCAGCTTTTCTAGTTACTGCCCAAGGTTATGTATTATATTGTGCCTAAATCTAAGAACTGACAGAAAAGGGCACTAGGTTGCAGTCCATTGGGAACAAAAGTGGTGATTTAGACAAGTACATATTTACTTGCCATGGTCTTTCCCCACCCCCAGCTCAGCATGAAACAAGCAGGAGAAAATTCCCACCTCTAGCTTTTTTTCCTCAGGAGGGAAAGAGTGGAGAATATGTCCAGTATTCCGGATTTTCAGGGGATTTCACAAGGGTCGGGTTTCTATCTCAGAGCTCTAAATGCGGCACAGAACACTTTAGATACCACTGAGAACAGAAAACAGTTTAGCAACTGGCTCCAGAGAACATGCGGTATCAGAGATGGACATAATATGGGATAAGGGATTACAGTTGTGTATTTGCATTGACAATTCTTGATAAAAACATATCTACAGAAGCAGTTTGAGAGCTGCTTCCCTAATCCCACACACCTTTATGAAGATATTTCCCTATGAGGAGCCAGTTAGATAAAGATTGGAAGATATGGCTGTCTTTTCCAATAGATAAATCCCAGATCAAAGTTATAAGACTAAAAAAGAAATAGGAAAATAAGATTCAAACAAAGGATCAAAAGAAATCTATAGCAACTGACCCCCAAATGTAGAAATATATGAATTATTTGACAAAGATTTCAAAATAACCACCATAACCATGCTCAACAGACTCAGGAAAACAGTGCATGATCAAAAAAAATATGACAATACCAACAAAGGAATAAAAAATATAAAAAGGAACCCAACATTTTAAAACTGAAGAACATAGTAACTGAACTACACAAATCTTTAGAAGAATTCAACAGTAGTCTACACCACAAGAACACAGTATCAGGGAATTCAAGAAAAGTCACTTAAGATTATCCAGTGAGAGGAATAAAAGAAAAAAGGGAAAAAAAAAAAAAAGAGCTAAGCAGGCCTAACAAACTATGGGAAACCATCAATGCATGCATTGTAGGAATCCTAGAAGGAAGAAGGAAAGAGACATGGGAATAAATTTTATCTGAAGAAACAATGACCCAAACTTCCCAATTCTGGCAGCAGGGGCTGGGGTGTAGTGGATAAATGGGCATCAGATTCAAGAACTACAAAATAAAAAACACTGAGTAAATAAATGGATTTAAACCAAAAAAGATGGGCTCAACTATATTCATAGGCCAAAAGTGAGAGAGTAGAAAAACATTATTTTATGAGAAGGTAGCCAAGAGAGCTACAAAGAGGTGATCATATTTAGATAAATTGATGTTAAGTTGGAACAAAAATAGACATAAAGACAGACAATATATTATGATCAACGGACCAATTCACAAGAAAAAGATAACAAATATATACAAACTCAACATGAGATGATTTAAATGTATGAAAACAACTTAAATAGCACTTATGTAAGAACGGACAGCAATACTATAACTGGAACTCTCAATGCTCCACATTCAATAATGGATATAACACAGAAAGAAAAGCAAAAGAGAGAGGACTTAAACAATATTTCAGGCCAAATGAACCTCACAGACATACAAGGAACATTCTCCATGACAGCAGCATATATCCTCTAAAGAGTACATAGAGCATTGTCTAGGATAGAAAAAAAAAATGTTAAGTCACAAAACAAATCTTAAAAAGTTCATTACTGGTGACAAATATACTAATATGAAATGCTAAAAAAGAAATGGGTAAGGAGTATATGGGAACTCATTGTAGTCCTACATCACAATTTTTGCTTTGTAAATTTAAAAATAAAAGTTGGAAAAAAATTTAACAAAGCTCATGTAGATTAAAATCATACCAAATGTTTTTTTTCTAATTACAATGAAATGAAATTAGAAATAATAGAAGGAAAAGAGGAAAATCCACTAATGTACAGCAATTAAAAATAGTCTTAAACATCCATTGAATTAAGGAAATTAAAAGTAAAATTACAAAGTGTCTTGAGACAAATGAAAATGAAACAGAGCACACCAAAGCTAATGGAATGCAGCCAAAACTATGCTGAGAGACAAGTTCATAGAAATAAACACACATATTAGAAAAGAAAGATTATCAATTAAACACTTCAAGCTTTTACCTTAATAAGCTAGTTAAATAAGAAAAGAATTAAATCCAAGTATCACAAGGAAGGAAATATTAAAAATTAGAACTAAGAGAAATAGAGACCAGAAAAATATCAGAAGATATCAGTGACACCAGGAGCTATTTATTTTGAAATGATAAGAACTATTTTGAAGTATCCTTTAGCTAAACTAAGAATAAAAGACCATAGACTGAAATAATAAAATGAGAAATGATAAAGTAGATATCAGAAGTGATGTTACTGAAATAAAAAGAACGAAGGTATTAAACAATTATATACCAGAAAGTTAGATAAAGTAGGTAAAATAGATACATTTCAAGAAACATACAACATATTAAGACTAGTACTAAATAGAATAATTGTTAAGGAAAAGGAATTAGTAAAAAAAAATCAAGGGGTTCATTGGTCAATTATACCAAATATGCACAGAAGAACTAATATCAATTCTTCTTAAAATCTTCCAAATAGTTGAAGAGAAGGAAACATTTAGAAACATTTTATGAGGCCAAGATTATCCTAACACTAAAGACAAACAATGATTCAAGAAAAGGGAATTGCAGGATGACAGCTTTAATGATGCAAAAAATTCTTAACAAAATACTAGCAAAATGAATTCAATCATATATTAAAATGATCTTATAGTATCTTATAGTATGATCAAGTAGATTTTTGCCCTGTGATAAAAGAATGGCTCAACATGGATATATTAATCAAATTGACATACGAAATTAATGAAGGATGAAAATCACATAATTATATCAACACATGCAGAAAAAATAATTGACAAAATTTGACACCTTTTCCTGAAAAATAAAAACTTCAACAAACTAGGAATAATAGGAAACTACTTCAATATAATTAATATCAGATATTAAAAGCCCATGATTAACATTATACTCAATAGTGAAATACTGAAAGTGTTTCTTCTCAAATCAGTAACATGATAAGAATGCTTACTCCTACCATTTCTGCTCAGCATAGTATAAGAAGTCCTCACCAGAACAATTAGACAAGAAAAAGAAATAAAATATAATGTAAATCTGAAAGAAGATTTTTAAGTGTCCTTATTTTCAGATTATGTGTTCTTATGTACAGAAAAGACTGAAGACACCATTTGCAGACACTTAAAAAATTTAATAGAAAATTTGGTCCAGTGATGGAATGCAGCAGGTTAAAGCCCCAGCTTGCAGCACTGGCATCCCATATGAGTAACAATTTGAGTCTTGGAAGCTCCACTTATGATACAGCCCCCTGCAAATATATCTGGGAAAGCAGCAGAGGATGTCCCTTGCACCCACGTGGGAAACCTGGGAGAAAATCCTGGCTGCTGGTTTTGGATCGGTTCCTCTCCAGCTGTTCCAGCCATTTGAGGAGTGAACCAGTGGATGGAAGACCTCTCTCTCTGTCTTTAGTTTCTCTGTAACTCTGTCTTTCAAATAAACATAATAAATCTTTTAAAAAAAGAGATGCTTATTTTTGTGTTAAAATTTAGAAATATATGCATAGTGTTTTCCATAGTATGCATTTTTAATGAGCTTTTGGAAGTCCTCTCTTAAGGAATCTGTTAGAAATAATAAGTTCAGTAAACTTAGGAAGCAAAATGCAAATGTAAGTTGCATCTCAATACACTAACAACAAATAATCCCAAAAGAAAACTAACAAAACTATTTTATTTAAGTAGCATCAAAAAGTATGAATTATGTAGCAGTAAAGTTATCCAAGGAGATAAATGACTTGTACATTAAAAATTACCAAATGCTGCTGAAAAATTTAAAGAAGAAACAAATAAGTGGAAAGAGATCTCAGGTTAATAGTATGGAAGATTTAATATTGTTGATAGTAATAGTACTGAAAGGAATCTACTGAATCCATGCCATCCCTATCAGAATCCCAATTTTTTTTTTTTTTTGCAGAAATATAAAATATCCTAAAACTCATTTGGAACTACAAAGGAAACTAAAAAAAAAAAAAAAAAAAAAAAAACAGAAATCTTCAAAAATAAAAGCAATACTAAATGTCTCACATTTTTTCAAAATAAATAGCAAACCTATAGCAAACCTTTACTGACATAAAGGCAGACATACATATCCAATGAAACAGAATAGAGAACCCAGAAAGAAACTCACACATATATAGTCAAATGACCTTCAATAAAGGTACCAAGAATGTACAATGCAGGGGAGGGGAGAATACTCTTTTCTAGAAATGATACAGTAAAACTGGATATCTAAATGCAAAAAGTAAGACAGGATCTTTATTTTGTACTATACCAAAAATCTATGCAAAATAGATTAAAATTATAAAAATTCTGGAAGAAAACATGGGGAAAATCTTTATAAGACTGTTCTTGGCAATGATGTTTTAGATATGACAACAAAAATAAAAATAGACAAATTGGATTATCTAGGTTGAATATCTAACTCCAATCCTGACACCAGTCTCCTGCTACTGCAGACACAAGGAAGCATCAGCAATGGCTCAAACAGTTGGGTTCCTGTCACCTATATGGTATACCTGGATTGAGTTCCAAACCCTCAGTTTCATTCTATTTTGCCAAGTCCCTATTATGCCAGCACTGGGGTTATGAGCCAGTGAAAACAGTCCCTTATCCCTCTCCCTTCTTTCCATCTCCCACAAATGTTGTTTTTTAATTTTAGAGAGTAGACTTTTGTTATGTTTCTTAGCCACATAGATAAAAATATCATTTACTGCATGGTCTTTATATAACTTCTTTGAATCATCATTGATTATACGTAAGATAAGTAAATTAATATTTGTAGTCAAGGCTATGGAAACCTTTAGGGTTTGCCAACTTCAATCTTATTCCAACAGGGTCTTAGTCAAAGTGGAGGTTCTCTCCTCCCTTCAGAGAATGGTACCTCCTTCTTTGATGGCCCCATTCGTTCCACTGGGATCTCACTCGCAGAGATCTTTCATTTAGGTCTTCTTTTTTTTCCAGAGTGTCTTAGCTTTCCATGCCTAAAATATTCTCATGGGCTCTTGAGCCAGATCCGAATGCCTTAAGGGCTGATTCTGAGGCCAGAGTGCTATTTAGGACATCTGCCATTCTATGAGTCTGCTGTGTATCCTACTTCCCATGTTGGATCATTCTCTCTCTTTTTCATTCTATCAGTTAGTATTAGCAGACACTAGTCTTGTTTGTGTGATCCCTTTGACTTTAGACCTATCAGTGTGATCAGTTGTGAACTGAAATTGATCACTTGGACTAATGAGATGGCATTGGTACATACCATCTTGATGGGATTGAATTGGAATCCCCTGGCATGTTTCTAACTCCATCATTTGGGGCACGTCTGATTGAGCATGTCCCAAATTGTACATCTCTTCCCTCTCTTATTGCCACTCTTATATTTCACAGGGACGCCATAAACAAGAGTGTCAAATTGTTAAACCAACATCAGGAGTCACTGTGTACTTACGTCTCATGACGGATCTGTCCTTAATGTGTTGTCCAATGTGAAGTAATGCTATAACAAGTACTGAAACAGTATTTTACACTTTGTGTTTCTGTGTGGATGCAAACTGATGAAATCTTTACTTAGTATATACTGAATTGATCTTCTGTATATAAAGATAATTGTAAATGAAAAAAAAACCTTGGCGTTAAATTGGAAATTGCATAGAAAATTAATCAATTAAAAAATATATCATGTAGGATCTCTGTCCTTAATGTGCTATACATTGTGAATTAATACTATAACTAGTACTCCAACAGTATTTTTCACTTTGTGTTGCCATGTGAGGGCAAACTTTTGAAATCTTTACGTAATATGTACTAAACTGATCTTCTGTATATAAAGAGAACTGAAAATGAATCTTGATGTGAATGGAAGGGGAGAGGGAGTGGGAAAGGGGAGGGTTGCGGGTGGGAGGGAAATTATGGGGGGGGAAGCCATTGTAACCCATAAGCTGTATTTTGGAAATTTATATTCTTTAAATAAAAGCTTTATAATAAAAAAAAGAAAAAAAATTTGTAGTCTAATGTATGCTGCTTATACTTTCCAATTTTCTAAAACAGCTAGACTTACTGGTCTATCCTAAATATATATCTTTTAAACTCTAACTTTACCTGCTTTTCCTCTAGAAAACATATGTATCTATTTCTTTAACAGAGCAGCTCATCCAATCTATTTACACCCATTTTTTTCTTTCATCTTGTTAATGTCTTTCATGATTCTTATTGGTCAATGGCCTCTGTCATACAATACTTTCATCCTGTAGTTTATTATTTTATAATGTTTATATTCTTATAACACCATCTATTGTCATGTTTACAAAGCATTTCATTTTACATGTCACAGAATAACACAAGTAATATTTCTGTCTGGCATTGAAATGATGCTCTCATATATTCTCAAGTGACCAGAGAATTGTTTCTTCCTATTTAACTTCTTCAATTTATAGTATAAATTTAATCATTAACTTACTGAAGTATATATTAAAAATGAGGAAAACAAGCCAGCGCCACAGCTCAATAGGTTAATCTTCCGCCTAGTAGCGCCGGCACACCAGGTTCTAGTCCCAGTCGGGGCGCTGGATTCTGTCCAGGTTGCCCCTCTTCCAGGCTAGCTCTCTGCTGTGGCCCGGCAGTGCAGTGGAGGATGGCCCAAGTGCTTGGGCCCTGCACCCCATGGGAGACCAGGAGAAGCACTTGGCTCCTGGCTTTGGATCAGCGCGGTGTGCCGGCTGCGGCAGCCATTGGAGGGTGAACCAATGGCAAAGGAAAACCTTTCTCTCTGTCTCTCTCTCTCACTGTCCACTCTGCCTGTCAAAAAAAAAAAAAAAAGAGGAAAACAGTGGTAGCTTTGGGATCCGCATGGAAGGAAGGCCTATACTTCCGGGAATGGAGAATCCCTACCTGTAATTCCTGGGAAGAAAAGTCCTTGTCCAGGTCCCCTCGGGTGCCTAAAGGTCAACCAATGAGGATCAGACCCGCCTCAACCTTTAACCCCCATGCCCTGAATCTATAAAAGGAGCCCTCCCAATCTCTGACGCGCGACTTCCCTGGCCCCTGCTCTGTTGCTCTATTGGAACCGGTGAACCTCGCCTGGGAGCAGGACCCCAATAAAAGCCTGTGAATTAATTGATTCGTCTGCCTGGGAAGATTTGTTACGCACCGAACACCTTGCAGATGGCGCCAAAACCCGGGAGCTTAGGGTCTGTGCCTCCCCTTTCTGGGTTTGAGGCCCCCTTGCTCCTTGAACCTGTCTGGCGCCCCAGGCTGACTATGGACCATGCTGGACCAACTGTAACTCCTCCCTTGCTCTCCCTCCCTCCCTGGGTTGGCCCAGTCTCTGCGATCTCCAGCTAGCTCTCCGTCCGAACAGAGACCTCCAATTCATGCACACGTGGGCTCTGTTCTCCGCTGTTTAGCCTCCCAGTGGCTGTGGAGACGTCCCGCCACTGGCTTGGCCCTGTAGAGGACTGACCTCTAATCCGTCTGCTGAAGTCCGGGACAGGGGACACCTTGACCAAATTTCAGTAGATCCAGGTTACTGGGGGGACCATGGGATCTGGCCAATCCTGAGGGTGGGACTCAAAATGCCCTCTGGCCTGCCTCCTAAAGACTTGAAGCAACTGGGACTGGCCCAGGACCTACAGCGTAAATGCCTAATCTACTCCACCCAGGCATGGCCTAATTACCTTGAGAATTTCTGCCACAGGGAGAGAAAACGGTCAGAGGTCCCATATGTCCAGGCTTTCTGAAACCTCCACTCCCGTCCTACTCCCTTCTCCCTTACTTTCCTCTCTGCCTGCTCCATAGCCCAGGTCTTGCAGGCCAAGATCGGGCCCCCACCGCCTAAGGATGCCTCTTCTGTGTTACTGCCAAACTCTCCACCCTCCACCTTTTCGGACCCTCCTGAGTTCCTGGGGACTCCACAGCTAGCCAGGAACCTCCCGTCCCCATATGCCCGATCTTCCACCCAATGCCATATCCTGCCCCTCCTTCTAGCCCCCGTCGCCATTGCTGGAAGCCAGGTAGCCACGTGGCCCAACCACTGGTGTCAAGCTCCACTCCCATCCTAATGAGATTTGCTGCTCCTGCTTCCCTGGCCACCCTCTGGCAAAGTTTTGAAAGGACATGGCTCTCTAGCCTCCTCTGGTTTCCTTTCTTTGAATCTAGGAAGATCACTACCTTTGAAAATATTGCTTTGTAACTTGCTGAACTTATTTTTGCAATTTATTTTAACAGGTTTCTGGGTAATCAGTACTCAATGAAACAGCAATGGGTAATTAGTACTTGTTTTAGATGAATCCAATTTTTTTTATTTTAACTTTTATTTAATAAATATAAATTTCCAAAGTACAGCTTTTGGATTACAGTGGCTTTTCCCCTCCCCCATAACTTCCCTCTCACCCACAACCCTTCCATCTCCCACTCCCTCTCCCATTCCATTCACATCAAGATTCATTTTCAATTATCTTTACATACAGAAAATCAATTTAGTATATATTAAGATTTCAACAGTTTGTTCCCACACAGAAACACAAAGTGTAAAGTACTGCTTGAGTACTAGTTATAGCATTAAGTCATATTGTATAACACGTTAAGGACAGAGCTCCTACATGGGGAATAAGTGTACTGTGACTCCTGTTGTTGACTTAACAAATGACACTCCTGTTTATGGCGTTGGTGATGAATGCAATTTTAATTGAATTCAGATAGCAATATTTAATATCAGCATCTTAAGTCATTTAGGTGTAACTGCTAACTTATTGTAAACTCTTGTATACTCTGCATGTTACATTTGTTTTAAAAATGTTGTAGAAATGTGCATTTGGTGATTATTGATGCCATAAACAAGAGTGTCAATTTGTTAAGTCAACAACAGGAGTCACTGTGCACTTACTCCTCATGTAGGATCTCTGTCCTTAATGTGCTGTACATTGTGATTTAATGCTATAACTAGTACTCAAACAGTACTTTACACTTTGTGTTTCTATGTGAGTGCAAACTATTGAAATCTTTACTTAATATATACTAAACTGATCTTCTGTATATAAGAGAATTGAAAATGAATCTTGTTGTGAATGGAAGGGGAGAGGGAGTGGGAAAGGGGAGGGTTGTGGGTGGGAGGGAAGTTATGGGGGGGAAGCCATTGTAATCCATAAGCTGTACTTTGGAAATTTATATTTATTAAATAAAAGTTAAAAAAAATAAAAAAAAGAAAATTAGTAACAGGGGAAGTCCCCTGAATGCTGACACTGCCATGGATGGAAAATTCCCATTTTTCAAAACAGTTGCATGAACAGCTTCTCTCCTTTTTCCCATACTGTATCCTCCTTCCCTTCTCTAATTTCTGTTTGAAATAAGCCAAATTCAGGTTTATTTTTTTTTCATTTGGGCATCATTTCCCCTACCCAGAGTCATCTGATGCAACCACCAGCTGACCCAGAAATTCCTCTTCTGAATATATACTGAAAGGAAAAGAAATTTTCACTGTGAAGATATCTGCACCTGCAGTCACTGCTACATTATTCACGATAATTTATATAGGAAACTGCACATATACCCATTCATGGATGAATACATACACGTATCTCTATCTGTGTGTATATAGATAGGGACAAAACTGTGTAAAGTCACATAGAAGGTCATGGACAGGATGAAAGATGCATTTCTCTTTCCCTCTCTCCACTCCAGTTTTCAAATAAATTGAAATTTTATGTTAAATCAATAACAACCATTTTAAAAGAAGGGGGCAGGCATTCGGCTCAGCAGTTAATATACCACTCAGCACACCTGTATCCTCTATCAGAGTGACTGGGTTCAAGACGCCACTCCATGTTCTATCTAGCTTCCTGTTAATAGCATCCTGGGAGGCAGCAGGTAGTGGCTTAAGTCTTGGCCCCTGCCACAAATGTGGGAAACCTATATGGACTTCCAGGCTTCTGGCTTCAGTCCGGCCCAGCCTTAGCTGTTGCAAGAATTTGGAGAGTAAATCAGCAGATGAAAGTGTTTCTCTTTCTCTCTCTCTCTTTCTCTCCCCCCCCCATGGCTTTCAAATAAAACAATAAAACATAAGTAAAAGAAATGTGCATTTGGTAAGGAAGGTTAAAAGGAAAGAGTTATTTTTAAAAAAGAAAGGACAGGTTTGTAAGATTGACTTCATCCTGATGGCTAGTTTACTCTAGACTGGAATGGAAATAATGGAATGTTTCATGTACATTGAAGAGGGTGTGTGGAAGTCACAGAAGGTTATGAAAGAGAAATCTTGGATCTTAATGAGAAAGCCACAGAGGCCTAAAGAGTTAAATATTCTGTAAAAACACCTACAGGCACTTTCAAAAATGCTATGTGAAGTAAGCACGTGCCTCTTGTTGAGTTTATAATAAGTTTATAATTTTAAACGAGGCAACTTAAAGTCTTTTGTCATCCACAGTTTTATATATCAGATTTGCTGCTCATAAAACTAAAGCGTCGTTGGTTCTGTGCTTAGCTGTCCTCCATAGGTTCTGATGGACTGTTTCCAGCCACATCTACTATATTCAGTACTTTAGGACGACAGTGTAAACAGATGAAGCCAATAATGTAGTATAGGTACCAACTGAAAGTATGGTTAGCTGAGGTTACTACGAGCAGAAAGTAATTCGAATCAATCATTAAATTAAAAAGCAGTTAAAGAGTTTAAAAAGCTAGTATTGAAACTGCTATATTTGTTATCCAATGATTGAAATTGCTTTCTAAGTTTCCATTTGATATTGCTATTGTCAGTAAGTGATCTGGGACTGGCACCCCCATTTCTCTATTCTAAGTCCAACTCGTTCTCTCATTTCTCTATTCTCTTCGAGGTAGGAAACTAATTCTATTCTGAAGGACTCTCCAAGGTGATTTTTAGATTACAGATGGGACTTGAGCACCCCCTTGACTTCCATCCTCTGGTCTGCTTTAACAAAAACCAGGAGGAAGAGAAAGTAGGGCATCAGAAATGGAAAGATAGGTGGCAGACCTATTACTGGCTGTTCTGTACAGTGATCTGCCCTCAAGGAGACCCAACAGGCCAGTTCACTGCAGTGGCTTTCAATGTGGTAAGCCTGGGCTTCAGCAGAAATCAGCTTGTGAAGAGCCCTGGCAGCTCTGCAAGCCAAGAGTTGGATCACTGGAAATGGATCTGTCCTGGATTCAAAGGACACCCAGGTCAGAGCCACAGATCTTATCGGCTCTAAGCTGAAGAGCCCTTCACTCAGCCCAGCTTCCAAAGTGACCACTGCAGCTGAGGGGATGGCCAAGTAGGGTCAGCAACACTGCAGGCAGAACTGTAAATTTCCTGTTAGAGATGCCACCTGCCTTCACCTGGCCAGCTCTCCTCCCAGGCCAGCTGGGGTACATCCCTTAGGATGTACCGTATGTGAAGAGACAGGCAGATCTGGGCCTCTTTAACTTACAAGGCCTAAAGCCAACCAGATTATTATCAAGCCCCTTCTGTCAGGTTCTATTTGTCTCTCAATCGGAGAACTTATTCGTGGTTTAGACAGAACCTTCCTTTGTAATAATAACCTCTACTCTAACATCAGTGGCTCTGCTCCCAAGCTATGTGTACTCATGGACCTCTCCTCCACTTAATGATGTATGATTATTCAGAATTTCTCTACAGACAAACCCCTCTACCTACAAAAGTTGAGTGGCCTTTCTCCCAGTCTTGGCTGGGATCAGATTTAAACTACCTCCATAAACATTCCTCACAAGGGTCCAGAGATCCCCCTCATTTCCTCTCCTCTATGAAATTCTTTCATTACCTGGTTAATGCCACTCTTAGGATCACCGGTTGCTATTCTCACCCTGACTTGTATACTACAGTGTCTGTTTAAGTGTTTACAGCAGGTGATAATGGAATGAACCAAGGCCTTCAGCAACCTGGTGGTCACCAGATGCTTCTCCATCCATACATGCCTGTCCCTGCAGAGCCCCAAGATACCCCCAGTGGGCCCCTGTAGACGATGTCCCCAGTAAGCAGGAAGCAGCCAGAGACTCATCGTCACTCCCTTTCCTATCATGAAAAGGTTGGGATGGTAGCTTTGGGATCCACATGGAAGGAAGGCCTATACTTCCGGGAATGGAGAATCCCTACCTGTACTTGCGGGGAAGAAAAGTCCTTGTCAAGGTCCTTGAGGGTGCCTAAAGGTCAACCAATGAGGATCAGACCCGCTTCAACCTCTAACCCCCATGCCCTGAATCTATAAAAGGAGCCCTCCCAATCTCTGACGCGCGACTTCCCTGGCCCCTGCTCTGTTGCTCTGTTGGGACTGGTGAACCTCGCCCGGGAGCGGGACCCTAATAAAAGCCTGTGAATTAATTGATTCGTCTGCCTGGGAAGATTTGTTACAGGCCGACACCTTGCAAACAGGTCTATTAAATTCTTACCAATGTTATCAGAAATGTCATCACAGAAACATCAGTAAAGAAAATAATGAGAGATAAAAAGTCTGACGATATAATCCCCATTTACTATTTCCATTCATATCCTCTGTTGTTTTCTCTCCAAACCTCTCTTACCCCAGGGAAAAGTCCTCTCCACCATGCAAAAGAAACACTTTCTGTGACAAAGTATAATGCTAGCTATTGAAGAACAAGGAAGAACCGCTGTCTGCATTATCACAAGGAAACAAATGTGAGAAAAGATAAGAAAATTCAATGAAAAAGCAATAGGAATAACCAGAGAAAATAATCTAAGTAACAGAATGGAGTACAAGAAAACATGCTTAATAGGAGGAAGCAGGCGCAACTCTTAAGAGGTGATTAATAAGAATTAGAGCCCATCTAGTTTTCTGTATTTGGAAATGATGTTTTATAGAGTATAATCTAAACCAGAAGCAACTATTATGGACAATTTCTCTACCTCCCAAAGCTTTTCACTGGGTTCCCTATTATGCTAATTTCATCTTAAATACTGCCTCACCTCAGTGAAAAGCGCTACACACATGTGCCTAAAGTAAACCCCAGAGTGCAGTTTTCCTTGCAGCACCCCACCCAACACCCCACAGAACAGTCACAGTTTAACATTCCATAAACACAGCAGTGAGGAAATTGCCTCAGCTAAGGTATGCCTGCTCTTCAGCCTACGCTCACTGTCTACCCAGAGGCCACCTATCAGTGCCTTGGTTGTGCTATACCTCCATCTGTGCCCAAATACTATTTCTTGCTACATTTTTAGCTGTCTTATTCTATTAGATATCTCTTCTTGATTCTTTCCCCCCACCCCACCCCTCACACCCCCACTTTAATTACTGGTTCTATGTCCTTTCTGTCAGCTGGATCAAGAAAAGGAAAAAAAAAATTCAGCAGT
Organism: Sylvilagus floridanus; assembly: GCA_949820135.1. Classification (NCBI taxonomy): domain Eukaryota; kingdom Metazoa; phylum Chordata; class Mammalia; order Lagomorpha; family Leporidae; genus Sylvilagus; species Sylvilagus floridanus. The sequence goes on along the minus strand of OX463236.1, from coordinate 130,290,755 downwards.
TTTATAGCTTCTTATATTTCCATCTGTTTCCTTCCTTCATAGTCAAATATCTTGCGTTTTCTACATGCACTGTTGGAGATTCCCTTTTTGTCAGTAAATTGCCCAGGCACTTCATTCTGACTTCTTCCCTTATACAAAAAAACTACTTTCTCCAAAACTGCCAGTGGCCAACTGGATTCAAAATTTAATGAACACATTTAACACCTTTTTTCACTTGGCCAGGACTGCTTTTTTACTTCTTACAGTGCCAAGAGAACATTGGTGTTTTGGAACCCACTAGCCCTTGATTTCCAAAATATTATTATTTTTCTGTCTACTATATATCATACACCTTTCCCCAGATTTTTTATAGAATCAATATTTCTTTCATCTATCCTTAGTCCTTTTTGCTAATTGTTTACATTCTCTGTAGCAGAACCTATAAACTAATTGCACATCATTCTCAACATTAATGCTTTCAGAACTTTACATCCAGAATTCATACCTGTGAGTCAGAGGCACTTAAATTCAGTATGACTAACATTGAACATGTCATCTGCAAGTCTATTTCACTATCAGTTCTATTTATTTTAGATAATCTGATTACGTAAATTAGGAATGATCCTCAGTATTACTTTCTTTTACTAAATCCTTCCCCAAATTTTATTTGGCCATGCAGATTGTATTTTATATTCATCTCTCAAATTGAACACCAGAATTGATTCTTTAAATTTGCCTGACAATTTATTTATTTATTTATTTTAAAAACACTTGAGATGGGTATTTCGCTAGTGGTTAAAGTGCTGGTAAAATTAACAGCTTTCCATATGACGTTTCCCAAGTTATAGAACAGGCTGCACTCCCATTTCTAACTTCCATTTAATGTTCACATTGAGGCAGCACATGATGGCTCAATTATTTGGGTCTCTTCCACCCTGTGGGAGACCTGGATTGAGTTCCTTACTCCCAGCTTTGGACCAATCAAGCCCCCTCTCCCTACATCTCCCTCTCTCCCTGCAACTCTGGCTTTCAAATAAATAAATCTTAAAAAAACTCATGATGTTGAAAGAATATGACATGGGATTTTGTGTAAAATCTTCCAAGTAGTCCTTAATAGTTGTGACTCTCCAATTCATTAAATATTCTGAGTTTTTATCTTCCAAATCTTTAATGATATGAAAAATGAACTCCCTTACAGGGTTAAACTAAATCAAACATATAACTGCCTCCACTTGAGTAAACACTGAACATTGAGTTATTACTGTCATTATCATAATTATCATTGTCGTTAACTTTACTGCTATCATTATGACTCATGAAATCTTAATGTCTTTCAAAGTTCTTGATAATCTAGTACTGTAAACTTCTCTAGCCTCATTTTCCTACACTCTCTGACAAAAGCCATACTTTGTCAAGTATTTTGCTTCTCATTCTTCCTAAGTAGTTAGCTGCTCATATTTCTGTTAAACACTTAGCCATTCAAGAATGGCTGGTAGGCAGAGTTCCACAATGAAAGACTGCAAAGGGATAAGAGAATATTGTTGACACACTCAATATCTTTATTGGGGTGGAGTTTTTACACAGCTGTATGTTTGCAAAAGCCATTAACCCAGAGAGTAAATGCATCCATTTTAATGTATGTAAGTGGAACCTAAGTAAGTTGATCAAAAATGATTTCATATAGAAACTCTTCAGTAACTCCTCCTTTCTGAGGCTGAGGTATATGATCATATCTGACACACATAGATCATGTGTATACTCTCTTTATAGAATGTACTCTACTTTAGTCATGTCAAGTACCGACTATATAAATATTATGAATCTCCCTGTGAACTTAAGGATACTCATTTTTATATCTATATCTCCAATACTTAGTGCAATACTGAAACATGATAGGACTTTAAAGAATGTATATGGGGCTGGCGCCGCGGCTCAATAGGCTAATCCTCCGCCTTGCGGCGCTGGCACACCGGGTTCCAGTCCCGGTCGGGGCACCGGATTCTGTCCCGGTTGCCCCTCTTCCAGGCCAGCTCTCTGCTGTGGCCAGGGAGTGCAGTGGAGGATGGCCCAAGCACTTGGGCCCTGTACCCCATGGGAGACCAGGAGAAGCACCTGGCTCCTGCCATCGGATCAGCACAGTTCTCCAGCCACAGCGCACCAGCCGCGGGGGCCAGTGGAGGGTGAACCAACGGCAAAGGAAGACTTTTCTCTCTGTCTCTCTCTCTCACTGTCCACTCTGCCTGTCAAAAAAAAAAAAAAAAAAAAAAGAAAAGATAAGAACGTATATGGAATAAGTGAACAAATTAATCACACACTTAGTATTTGTCTATATTTGTTACTCAAAATGTCCTTTTCTCCCATGTTTCTGACAACTGAATCATATTTTTAAATCTAGATTTGGGCATTAGCTTTTATGTGATGACTCTTCAATCTTGTGTTTCATGGACTTTTCTGTACTTCTATAATTTAAAAAAAAAATAAATACTCATGAGTAAAAGAAACACAAAAGGATCCAAGATGGCTGGGTAGTGAGTAGCCACACTGACCTCAGCCACATAAGGACACTAGAAAGACAAAGGAAGGGCCACATTTCCAGGAGATTGAGAGAAATTTTCAGTGAATAATGGACAGCACAGAGTGAAGACTATGAAGCAGCAAGGAGAGCGGGCACTCCACAACACCACTCCCGCATGTTCTACATAGCCGTCTCCAAGTTGGGAAGTGCCATCTTCCCAGGATAAGGTGAGAGTGGCTCCTGCCACTGGTAGAATTCCATGGTTCCTATTGGCTTTGTGTCCTGCTTGGGGATCTGGTCAATGCCTGGGTGACTACGTTACTTCGTGAAGGGAGGCCAAGTTGCCTTCCTCCCCTCCCACCACCAAAGCACCAGATTCAATTTGCTGAGTTGGAGTTGCAACTGAACTCTGTTCTTCTGATGCTGGGCACTGTTGTTGCCAGAGATAACTCAATTTGCAGGGTGCAGAGCTGACACCCTGCAATCTGTTACTGTGGGATTTCTGGGCATATACCACAGAGCTGAGAGGGTTGAGGGTTGTGGCTGGATTCCAGTATATATGCTGAGGTTCATGGCAGAAATTCAGAACTCCCTGCATGCTCAGAATGGATCTCATGGAGGGGCTGAGGTACAAACTGTGGAACTGGTCTGTGTTTTGTATGGTGCACATTCCTGTCAGGGAGCACACTTGCACCATGTGCTCATTCTATGCTGTGAATCAGCTGGGACTCCAAACACACTAGAAGGCTCCAGCATCTTCTCCCCTCAATGACAGTATCAGAGGTTCCACCACACCCATCTCTGGTGTCACTCATGATTCTTGCCCCAACAACAAACAGCAGGTAGATTTTCCTGACACCAACAAGCACACAACCCCTGTATTAAAAGCTTCCCCAGATGCACAAAAATCAATGTAGAAACAAAATCATAAACAAGGAAGGCAATATATCTTACCATAAGGAACACGATAATATATTAATATTAGGCTGTGAAGATGGAAGATTGATGAAATGCCTGAAAAAAATTAGAAATAATGACTGAAAGTTTAGTCAAAGACAGAGTAACAGGTAAATAAAATAAAGAAGTCAGTACATGATAAGAAAAGAGATAGAAATATTTAGAAAAACAGAAATGTTAGAAATGAAGTATTCAGTAAGTTGATAAAATACTTTGGAAACCCTTAACAACCCTTCATGAGGCAGCAGAAAGAATATTCAAGCTAGAAGACATATCTTTTGAAATATTTCAGTCAGGTAAATGAAAGAAAGGAAGGAAGGAAGGAAGGAAGGAAGGAAGGAAGGACAGACACACACACTAGAAAGACCAAAAACAGTGCTTGGAATCTATGGTATAACATGAAACAATCAACTGTACAAGTCTTAGGAGTGCCTGAAGATATAAAAAGAAAGACTGACTTAGAAAATACATTCAAAGAAATTGGAAGTTCTCTCCTCCCTTCACAGAAAGGTACCTCCTTCTTTGATGGCCCCGTTCTTTCCACTGGGATCTCACTAGCAGAGATCTTTCATTTAGGTCTTTTTTTTTTTTTTTTTCAGATTCTCATGGGCTCTTCAGCCAGATCTGAATGCCTTAAGGGCTGATTCTGAGGCCAGAGTGCTATTTAGGACATCTGCCATTCTATGAGTCTGCTGTGTATCTCGCTTCCCATGTTGGATCATTCTCTCACTTTTTCATTCTATCAGTTAGTATTAGCAAACACTAGTCTTGTTTGTGTGATCCCTTTGACTCTTAGACCTATCAGTGTGATCAATTGTGAACTGAAATTGATCACTTGGACTAATGAGATGGCCTTGGTACATGTCACCTTGATGGGATTGAATTGGAATCCCCTGGCACGATTCTAACTCCATCATTTGGGGCAGGTCCGATTAAGCATGTCCCAAATTGTACATCTCCTCACCCTCTTATTACCACTCTTATATTTCACAGGGATCAATTTTCAGTTAAAATTTAAACACCTAAGAATAATTGTGTGTTAATTACAGAGTTCAACCACTAGTACTAGGATAAAAAAATACTAAAATTGATAAAGTATTACATTGTACAACAACAGTCAGCACAAGAGCTGATCAAGTCACTGTTTTTCTTTTTTTTTTTTTTTTTTTTTACAGGCAGAGTGGACAGTGAGAGAGAGAGACAGAGAGAAAGGTCTTCCTTTGCCGTTGGTTCACCTTCCAATGGCCGCCGCGGTCGGCGCGCTGCGGCCGGCGCACCGCGCTTGTCCGATGGCAGGAGCCAGGAGCCAGGTGCTTTTCCTGGTCTCCCCATGGGGTGCAGGGCCCAAGCACCTGGGCCATCCTCCACTGCACTCCTGGGCCACAGCAGAGGGCTGGCCTGGAAGAGGGGCAACCGGGACAGAATCCGGTGCCCCAACCGGGACTAGAACCCGGTGTGCCGGCGCCGCAAGGCGGAGGATTAGCCTGTTGAGCCACGGCGCCGGCCCAAGTCACTGTTTTTCATAGTGTCCATTTCACTTCAACAGGTTTCCCCTTTGGTGCTCAGTTAGTTGTTGCCAATCAGGGAGAACATATGAACAGAAAAATTCTCAATTTGCAGAAAGATATGGACAACCAAATGCAGGAAACATGTATGATGAGAAAAGATCCTCACCACATTATAGTCAAACTTTCAAAACTGAAACATAAAGAGAATATCCTAAAATTTGCAAGACAGAATTGCCTGATCACCCTTAAAGGAACTCTCATCAGACTGACAGAAGATTTTTCAACAGAAACACCACAAGCCAGGAGAGAATGGAGATATACATTTCAGGTCCTAAAAGAAAAAAACAAACAAATGAACAAAATAACTGCAAACCCAGAATATTTTATCCAGCAAAGTCTCATAAATGAAGGTGAAATAAAGACTTTGCTAGACAAGCAAAAATTGAAAGAACTGTCACCACCCAGATAGCATTACAAATGATACTTAACGATGTACAATACCTAGAAAGAGAGAAAGACAAGCAGCATGAAAGAAAATCAGCATCAGCAGGAAACTTTCTGGTAAAAGAACAAATGAGGTTCAAAACAAACAATAGGAATATTTATGGGAAAATAGCAGGACCAAGCTATTACTAGGTTATCAATTCTAGGTTATCAATAATAACCTAGAATGTAAATGGACTAAATTCTTGAATTAAAATATACAGTCTAAATGGATTAAAAAAAGAGACTCATTTGTTTGCTTCCTGCAAGATACATTCCTCAACAACGAAGATTTGCAGACTTAAAGTGAAAGAATAGAAAAAGATATTCCATGCAAATGGAAATTAAAAACAAATGGACTTTAAGATACAAACAGTTCAAACAGACAAAGAAGCTCATTATACAGTAATTAAGGGATGGATTCAACAAGAAAATGTGACTATAGTAAATATATATACACTCAATGTCAGGGCACCACTTTTGTAAAAGAAATGTTAACGGATCCAAAAGAAGACATAAGATCCAGTACAATAATACCTGGAGACTTCAACATCCAACTTTCACTGATGGACAGATCATTTAGATAAAAAAATCAAGAAAGAAACAACAGAACTAATGTATACTATAGAGAAAGTGTACTTAACTGATAGCTGAAGAACATTTCATCCCACTGCTGAGCACACACGTTCTTTTTATCAGTGCATTTCTTGTTATATATACTATATTTCAATAATATTTTTTAAAAAGAATTTTATTCATTTATTTGAAAGGCAGAAACACAGAGTGAGAAGGAGAGAGAGAGAATGAGAGGGGGAGAGAGAGAGAGAGAGAGAGAGAAAGAGAGAGAGAGAGAGAGAGAATCTTCCATCTGGTCTATGCCCTAAATGGCTGCAACATCCAGGTTTGGGCCAGGTCTAAGCCAAGAGCCAGTAGCCCCCCCCAAGTCTTCCATGTGAACACACAGGCCCAAGCACTTGGACCATCCTCTGCTGCCCTCACAGGCACATCAGCAGGGAGCTGGATCAAAAGTAGAGCATCTCAGACTTGAACTGGCACCCTCATGGGTTGCTGGCACTGCAGGCAGGGGCTTAAACATCCACACCACAGCGCTTGCACCATAAAATGCATTTTATGAAAAGAAAAATAGCTGGTGCCATGCTCACTTGGCTAATCCTCTGCCTGTGGCGCTGGCACCCTGGGCTCTAGTCCTAGTTGGGGTGTCGGATTCTGTCCCATTTGCTCCTCTTTCAGTTCAGCTCTCTGCTGTGGCCCCAGAAGGCAGTGGAGGATGGCCCAAGTGCTTGGGCCCTGCACCCGCATGGGACACCAGGAGGAAGAACCTGGCTCCTGGCTTCTGATCGGCACAGTGCGCAGGCCATAGCAGCCATTTTGGGGATGAACCAACAGCAAAGGAAGACCTTTCTCTTTGTCTCTCTCTCACTGTCTAACTCTGCCTGTCCAAAAAAAGAAATGAAAAAGAATTATTTTTATCAATTTGAAAGGGAGAGAGAGAGCAAGAATCATGGTTCATTGTCCAAATGTCTGCAACAGCCAGGGATGGGCAGGCTGAAGTCAGGAGCCAAGAACTCCACCTGGATCTTCCATGTGCCTGGCAGGGATCCAAGTTTGGGCCATTAACTGCTGAATCCAGGCATGTGCAATAGAAAGAAACCATATCTGAAGTAGAAGCAGGATTTGACCCCAAGCACTCTGTGACCCAAGCAGCAATGTAAACCTTTTACCCAGAATGTCCACCTCTACTTCCATAGAAAAAATTGAAAAAAGTTGATTGATGGGTACTATATTATAGACAGAAGTTCTGGGGTTTACTGCCTATAGATAATGATGATACACTATATATTTATTAGAAAAATACCAAACATCAAAACATTATAAGATTCTGAAAATTTTCTCCATAATGAAATGTTAAATATTAATGGGAAAGATATATTTTCTTTGATTTGACAATGTACACATGTGTTGAAATATCTGATACACCATAAATATGTAAAATGTTTATGTGTCTTAAAAGGTTCTAGGCGTTCCTGAAGGTGTAGAAAGAGAGAAAGGATTAGAAGGCCTTTTTAATGAAATAATAAGGAAAATTTCCCTAATTTGGAGAAAGAAAGGGATATTCAAGTACTAGAAACACACAGAACTCCTAATAAACATGACCAGAAAGATCTTCCCTACAACACATTGTAATCAAACTCTCCACAGTAAAAATAAAGGAAAGATTCTAAGATGTGCACAAAAGAAATGTCAGGTTACTTTCAGAGGATCTCCAATTAGATGCATAGTAGACTCCTCATCAGAAACCCTACAGGCTAGGAGAGAAAGGCAATATATGTATTCCAAGTCAAACTGTCAACTCAGAATACAATAACTCGCAAAGCTCTCATTTATGAAAGAAGGTAAAATAAAGACTTTCCATGACAAAAAGACATTGAAAGAATTTGGCATCATCTATCCAGACCTAAGAAAGATGCATAAGGATATGGAACACTCAGAAACACAGAAACATGGTCTTCACTATGAAAGAAGGTAAAGGAAAGAAATCTCCCAGTAAAAGTACAAAAGAAATTCAAATTAGAAAACAGAATTATTTATAGAAAAATGGCAGGGCAAAGTTGTTACTTATCATTATTCACCTTAAATGTCAATGGCCTTAACTCTCCAGTTAAAACACAGAGACTGGCTGAATGGATTAAAAAAACAAAACCCATCTATATTCTGAATGTAAAAATCACATCTCACCAGCGAAGATGCACACAAATGGTAAGTGAAAGGATGGGAAAAGGTATTCCATGCTAACAGAGACAAAAAAGAGCTGGTCTAGCCGTCCTAATATCAGACAAAATAGACTTTAACATAAAAACTCTTAAAAAACAAAGAAGGGCACTATGAAATGTTTATAATCAATTCAACAGGAAGATATAAGTATCATAAACATATATGCACCTAATTATAGGGCACCTTGCTATTTAAAAGAAATGTTAAGGGATCTTGAGGGAGACTTAGACTCAAATATAATAGTATGGAGGATTTCATACCCACTTTCATTAATGGACAGATCAACCAGACATAAAATCAGAAAGGAAACAACAGATTTAATTGACACTATAGACCAAATGGACCTGACTGGTATCTACAGAAATTTCCAACGTATAGTTGAAGAATACACATTTATTCTCAGCAGTGCATGGAACTTTCTCTAGGATTGACCACATGCTAGGCCAAAAGCAACTCACAGCTAATTCAAAAAAATCAAAATCATACCATACATCTTTTCAGACCACAATGGAGTCAAGCTGGATATCAGCAAATCAGGAAAATCTAGAACATATGCAAACACATGGAGACTGAAAAACGTGCTCCTGAATGAACAGTGGTTCATAGGAGAAATCAAAAGAGAAATCAAAAAACTTTCTAAACAATGAAGACGATAATACAACATATCAAAACATAGGATACAGAAAAAGAAGTGTTAAGAGGAAAGTTTATAACAATTAGTACCAACATCAAGATTTTAGAAAGGCATCAAATAAATGAGCTATCAATACATCTCAAGAGTCTAAAAAAAACAACATCAAACCAAACCAAACATAAAGGAGAAAAGATATAATTATTATTGGGGAAATTAACAAAATTGAAACCAAAAAACAATACAATAGATCAGCAAAACAAAAAGCTGACTTTTTGAAAAAATAAACAAAATTGACACATCACAGGGCCACTAACCAAAAAAAAGAGAGAGAAACCCAAATAAATAAAATTAGAAATAAAAAAGGAAATGTAAAAACAGACAACTCAGAAATAAAAAGAAGCTTCAGAAATTATTATAAAGAGCTGTATACCAAAAAACTTGAAAACCCAGAAGAAATGGATAGATTCCTAGAGATATATAACCTACCTAAATTGAGCCATAAAGACATAAAAAAACATAAACAGATCTATTACCAAGTAAAATTGAATCAATAATAAAGACTTTCCCAAGAAAGAAAATCCCAGGATGAGGTGGCTTCACTGCTGAATTCTACCAGATTAAAAAAAAAAAAAAAAAAAAAAAACAAAAACCAACACCAATTCTTCTCAAATTATTCAAAACAATTGAAAGTGTGGGAAACCTCTCAAATTCATTCTATGAAGCCAGCATCACCTTAATTCCTATACCTGGAAAAGATGCAACAGATAAAGAGAACTACACATCTATTTCCCTGAGAAACATGGAAGCAAAAATCCTCAACAAAATTCTAGCCAATCAAATCCAACAACACATCAGAGATCATTCACCTACTAAGTAAAATTTATCCCTGGTATGTAGGGATGGTTCAAAATTCATAAATCAATCAATGTGATCATCAACCAAACAAACTGAAGAATAAAACTATATGACTGGCTGGCGCCGTGGCTAAATAGGCTAATCCTCCGCCTGCGGCACCAGCACACCGAGTTCCGGTTGGGGCACCGAATTGTATACTGGTTGCCCCTCTTCCAGGCAAGCTCTCTGCTATGGACTGGGAGTGCAGTAGAAGTTGGCCCAAGTCCTTGGGCCCTGCACCTGCATGGGAGACCAGGAGAAGCACCTGCTCCTGCTTTTGGATCAGTGCAATGTGCTGGCCACAGTGCGCCGGCTGCAGCAGTCATTGGAGGGTGAACCAACGGCAAAGGAAGACCTTTCTCTCTGTCTCTCTCTCTCTCACTGTCCACTCTGCCTGTCAAAAAAATATGATTATCTCAATAGATGCACAGTTAGTTTGATTAAATACAACACCCTTTCACAATGAAAACTCTAAGCAAATTGCATTCAGAAGGAACATTCCTCAACACAATCAAGGTAACTTATGACAACCCCATGGCCAGCTTTCTATTGAGTGAGGAAAAGTTGGAAGCATTCCCCCTGAGCTGTGGAATCAGACAAGGATGCCTCCTCTTGCTATTGCTATTCCATATAGACCCAGAAGTTTTATGCAGGACCATTAGGCAAGGAAAAGAAATCAAAGAGATAAAAATTGGGAAAAAGGAAGTCAAACTATCCCTATTTGCAGATGACATGATTCTATATTTAGGGAATCAAAAGACTACACCAAGAGACTATTGGACCTCATAGATGAGTTTGGTAAAGTAGCAGGATATAAAGTCAATACACAAAAATCAATAGCCTTTGTATACACAGACAATGCCACAGCTGAGAAAGAACTTCTAAGATCAATCCCATTCAAAATAGCTACACAAAAACATCTAATACCTTGGAATAACTTTATCCAAGGAAGTCAAAATCACTCTGAAGAGAATTACAAAATATTACAGAAAGAAATAGAAGGATAGAATATCCCATGTTCATGGATTGGAAGAATCAATATAATCAAAATATCCATTCTTCCAAGGCCATTTACAGATTTTATGTGATACCAATTAAAATACAAAAGACATTCTTCTCAGATACAGAAAAAATGATGCTGAAATTCACATGGAAACACAGGAGACCTTAAATAGCTAAAGCAATCTTACACAACAAAAATAAAGCCTGAGGCATCACCATTACTAGATTTCAATCATACCACAAGGCAGTTTATAATCAAAACATCCTGGTACTGGTAGAAAAACAGATGGATAGACAGGTAGAACAGAATAGAAATGTCAGCAATCATCCCAAGCATTTACAATCAACTTATATTTGACCAAGGATCTAAAACCAATCCTTGGAGCAAGGACAGTCTCTTTAACAAATGGTGCTGGGAAAACTGGAATTCCACATGCAGAAGTATGAAGCAGGACACCTACCTTATATCTTACACAAAATTCCATTCAAAATAGATTAAAGACCTAAATCTATGACCTGATATTGTCAAGTTATTAAAATGAGAACATTGGGGAAACCCTGCAAAATATTGGCACAGACAAGAGTTCTTGGAAAAGACACAGAGGCACTGGCCATCAAAGCCAAAATTGACAAATAGGATTATATCAAATTGAGAAGCTTCTGTACTGCAAAAGAAACACTCAGGAAAGTGAAGAGACAACTGACAGAATGAGAAAAATTATTGCAAACTATGCAACTGATAAAAGATTAATAACCTGGATATATAAAGAGATCAAGGAACTCCACGACAAAAACACAAACAACCCAATTAAGAAATGGTCGAAGAAATTAAACAGACATTTTTCAAAAGAGGAAATCTAAATGGCTAATAGACACATGAAAAAATGTTCAGGATCACTAGCTGTCAGGGAAATGCAAATCAAAAGCATAATGAGGTTTCACCTCACCCCAGTTAGAATGGCTTACATATAGAAATTTACAAAAAACAAATGCATCTGAGGGTGTCAAATGAGGGTTTTAGTCTAACAAATTCAGACATTGAACAGTCAAAGGGAAGAGAAGAAAGAGTTAAGGGATGGTTGCAGAATATGATACACAGAGAATATTAGAGTACCAATCTATAAGGAAGCCAAAATTATGAAGCAGATAAAATAAAAAAACAAGAGTATTGAAAAGCTAAATAGTAAACACAAAGGTATCAAATTATATACTCTCTCTCAATTACCTTTAAAAAGCCAATAGTTTAAACAACTGTGTATAGCTCTTCTCTAACAAGCTCTTCTTGTCTCTAGCTTTCCTGAATTCTCCTTTTAATGTATCTTTACAATAAACCTATGACCTCCTTAAGTAATTGGGAAGTAGCTTCTTGAAATTAAAAAAGAACAAAAGAAACTAAAATTACTATCTATACATGTTAGGCATCAAAATACATGTTGCCAACCAATTCTTTATTCACATAATATATAGGGAAACATATTCATTTTCTCAGAAACAAAAATATTTTAACAAACTTGTTATCTATTATCACTAAATAGTATTCTTTCTGCATAGATTTCTTTGATTAACTGATGAAAAGTGTCAGAAAATCCAATTAACTTCCACTGTTCCCTTGTAGATGGCATGACAACCTGCTCAAACAAGTTTATGAGCTGAAAATACACTCCTTCCACTTAACTGAAGAGAACCAAAGCTTTTGATGTAGCCAGGAAAAATTAATACTACGAATATCATGCTTTAAGATTCTGTCAAGAATCACTACAGTATTATACTCAATTTAAACTTAGTTTTGCATTCATAACTTTGGAATGCACAAAAATTATAACAATACTGTGACAATATATTTTACATCAGATTGGTTCTTCAAGTAATCTTTGTTTAAATATTGATACAATGAAATAAAAAGAAATAAACCTTTCCTGTTTATATACTTGAAACAATCAAGGAACAAATATGTCTTATATTGAATACTTGTGCCAAAACATTTGTATACATATGTGATTTCCTGTTTTGTGACACAACTGGGTGGGCTCACTGAGTACACAATAGTTTGTAATTATTTTATCTGGCCGCTTTCATTCACCATGCCAATGTTCCTCTTTTCCCATGAGAACTCTGTAGAAGTAGAACACAGAATACCTTCCTCTTTATACTGATTGAAATGTGAAGTATACACAGGGTAGGACATGTGTCATTCCTGCTGAGAGAAAACAAGACACAAAGATTGTGTCTCCTAGAAATAAGCAATACAATTCTTTGTAACTGCTACAGCATCTGTAGTTCTCAGGATTTCTTGCCCTCCAATAATTTCAGATAGTCTGATAAGTCATTTTCAAGCATTATAACTACGATACTGTACCAGACACCATAAGAATATTAGATATCATCAAGAAACACTCTCTTAGTACAATATTCACAGTCAGTTCTCAGAGAAAGCTCATTTGAGCTGCTCTCCTAATTTTTTGCCTAGTCTCTACACGCCACCCCTGGACAAGTGGTACATTCATTTTATGTTTACAAGCTATCCCATATTTCACAGGAAACTCTTCTTCAAGTTTTAATATTCTTGAAACTTTTTTCCACTTCAAAGTCCTCTGCTTCCACACTCATGTTCCCCAAATACACAGCACTTTTTTTTTTCTACATGTATTTCATTATCTACTTGTCTAAAGAATGAAATTATCAGGCCATGTATGGTGGAGCAAGCATCTTACGTAGGTCTGGAAGAAATGTTTTTCATTAAAAGGTGTCCAAATACCTCAAAGTACAGTGAAAAATCAATTGGTGTAAAAAATATTAAGATTTAAACTATAGAGAATAAAGAGGACAAAATAGTTTTAAACTTTTAGTCCCTTTAAGGGAAGACATCTTTGTCTTAGACAAGATAAACTATAAGCCCTACATACTATGATCAATTGTGTATCTCATTTAGCTTTTGAACATGTATTTTTGTTACAGTGGGAAACTCATGGGAAAATAATAAATAAATATGGTGAACAAATTATATTTCTTTATATCATAGAAATAAATTACCAAAATTTTGCTATAAGACAAAAGAGAGTAAAATAGTTATAAGTGATAGAAGAATGACATTACTGGGGCCAGCGCTGAGGCTCAGCAGGTTAACACTCTGGCCTAAAGTGCTGGCATCCCATATGGGCACCAGTTCGAGATCTGGCTGCTCCACTTCTGATTCAGCTCTCTGCTATGGCCTGGGGAAGCAGTAGAAGATGGCCCGAGTCCTTGGAACCCTGCACCCACGTGGGAGACCTGGAATAAACTCCTGGCTCCTGGATTTGGATCAGCATAGCTCCGGCCATTGCAGCCAACTGGGAAGTGAACCAGGGGATGGAAGACCTCTCTCTCTCTCTCTCTCTTCTCTCTGCCCTTCCTCTCTCTGTGTAACTCTGACTTTCAAATAAATAAATAATCTTTAAAAAAAAGACAGTTTGAGAGCTTGTTTGGAGGTTCTAGCAGGGGAGCACAGCTACTCGTATACCCTTGACCGAAGACCGGTCCTCCTCTAGCGGGGATGGTCGTCCTCTTGGACAGAGCGCGCAGCTTCGGGAGGGATGCACATGGAGCGGTGAGGGAGGAAGGGGACACCCGCCTAGCCAGCCAGATCAGCTGAATCAACCCTGGCGATCAATGGGGTGACAGATGTTGCAGCCAAAAAAAAGACAGTTTGAAAAAAAAGGATGATATTTTTGTGCCAATTTTTGGTTAGTGTAGATTCAACAAATATGAGGTAGACACTGAAATTTCACAGATTTTATCTACCTTTGATGATTTCCAGTTGTATTTTAACTATATATAACTATATAACTACATATATACGTAGTCAAAATACCAATAAATAATACAAATGGAAATTTTACATTGAGTATTGTATTTTTAAAAACTGCCATGGGGCAGGTGCTTTGTTCAGTGTTTAAGATATTGATTGAGACACATGCATTTTATGTCAGGGTGCTGGCACTTCTAACTCCAGCTTCCTATTAATTAAGGAGGCAACAGATAAGTGTTCAAGTACTTGTTCAGACACACATGTGGGAGGCTCAGATTAAATTACAGTCTCCTGTCAACTCAGAAAACCACAACCTGCAAAACTCTTATTTATGAATGAAGGTGAAATAAAGACATTCCATAACAAAAAGAAATAGAAATTGTCACCTCACCACTCATCCAGCGTTACATAAGATACTTAAGGATGTGCTACACACAAGACACAGAAAGATAGTCATCATTATGAAAGAATGTGAAGACAGAAAATCTCCTAGTAAAAGTACAAAGGAAATCCAAAGTAAATGATAGGAATATATACAGAAAAAAGGCAGGGTCAAGTCATTATTTACCAATAGTAACCTTGAATATAAATAGCATATAATCTTCAATTAAATGATACAGACAGGCAGAATGCATTAAAATATGATCCTTCTTTTTTTAACTTTTATTTAACGACTATAAATTTCCAAAGTAGAGCTTAAGATTACAATGGATTCCCCCAAAAAAACTTCCCTCCCACCCACAACCCTCCCCTTTCCCACTCCCTCTCCCCTTCCATTCACATCAAGATTCATCTTCAATTCTCTTTATATACAGAAGATCAGTTTAGTATAAATTAGTAAAGATTTCAACAGTTTGCACCCACATAGAAACACAAATTGAAAAATACTGTTTGAGTACTAGTTATAGCATTAAATCACAATGTACAGCACATTAAGGACAGAGATCCTACATGAGGAGTAAGTGCACAGTGACTCCTATTGTTGACTTAACAAATTGGCACTCTTGTTTATGGCATCAGTAATCATCCTAGGCTCTTGTCATGAATTGCCAAGGCTATGGAAGCCTTTTGAGTTCACTGACTCTGATCATATTTAGATAAGGTCATAGTCAAAATGGAAGTTCTCTCCTCACTTCAGAGAAAGGTTCCTCCTTCTTTGATGACCTGATCTCACTCGTGGAGATCTTTCATTTAGGCCATTTTTTTGATAGAGTGTCTTGGCTTTCCATGCCTGAAATACTCTCATGGGCTTTTCAGCTGGATCCGAATGCCTTAAGGGCTGATTATGAGGCCAGAGTGCTGTTTAGGACATCCGCCATTCTATAAGTCTGCTGTGTATCCTGCTTCCCATGTTGGATCATTTTCTCTCTTTTTTATTCTATAGGTTAGTATTTTCAGACACTGTTCTTGTTTATGTGATATGATCATTCTATTTGCTGCCTACAAGAAAAACACCTCATCAACAAAGATACAGGTAGACTGAGAATGAAAGGATGGAAAAAGATACTCTATGTAGGTATAGCTATCTTAAAATAAAAAAGTTGTTCAAAGACATAAATAAGGTTATTATGTAATAATTAAGGGATCAATGCACAGGAAGATGTGGCTGTAATAATGTATATGTATCCAATGCCAGGTTGGTCACCTGGCTATATAAAACAAATATTAATAATTGGATCTAAAGGGAGATATAAACTCCAACACAATAGTAATGGGGGAATTAAACACTCCACTTTCATGAACAGACAGATCAACTAGACAGAAAATCAACAAACAGAGCTAAATGACACTAAGTACCAAATGGACCTAACTGATATGTATAGGGCATTTCGTCCCATAGTTAAATAATAAACATTCTTTTCATCAATGCATGGAACTTTCTCTAGGATAGACCATATGCTAGGCCATAAAGCAAGTATCACCAACTCAAAAAAACTGAAATCATAGTATGTATCTTTTTGGACAACAACGGAATGAAGCTGGAAATTAACTCAAGAATCACTAGAAAATATGAAAACACTTAGAGACTGAACAACATGCTCCTGAATGAGCAGTGGGTCACAGAAAATATCAGAAGGAAAGCTAAATATCCATGTAAATTAATTAAGATGACAATATAACATATCAAAACTTACAGGATATGGCAAAAGCAGTGTTAAGAGGGAAGTTAATAGCTACATCAGGAAATCATAAAGGCACCAAGTAAAAAGACCTATGGCTGCATCTCAAGGTGCTAAAAAAACAAGAAACAAGACCATAAATTCATGGGAGGAACAAAATAATTAAATTAGAAAAGAAATAAACACAACTAAAACAAAAATACAAAAGTTCAGTTAAATGTAGTTTTTTGAAAAAAAAAAATAAACAAAATTGATACACCATTGCCTCAACTAATCAAAGAAAAGGGAGAGGACCCAAATCAGTGAAAACAGAGATAAAAATGAAATGTAACAACAGATACTGCAGAAATAATAATCATCATCAGTAGTTACTACAAAGAGCTAGATGATAACAAACTGGAAAATCTAGACAAAATGGATATATATCTAGATACATACAATCTATAAAAATTCAGTAATGAAGACATAGAATACCTAAACAGATCAATAACCAAGGGAGAGATTGATTCAGTAACAAAGATGCCTCTAACAATGAAAAGCCCAGAACCAGATGACTTCACTGCTGAATTCTACCAGGCATTTAAAGAACTAACTCCAATTCTTCTCAAGTTATTCAAAACAAATGAAAGAGAAACAATCCTCCCAAACTCCTTCTATGGTGACAGTGTCACCTAATTCATAAACTAGAAAAAGAAACAGAAAAAGAACTATAAACCAATATCACTGATGAATACATACACAGAATCCTCAACAAAATACTAGCTAATTGAATTCAACAACACATCAGAAATATCATTCATTCAGACCAAGTAGGATTTGTCCCTGGTGTGCAGGATGGTTTAACATTCCCAAATCAATAAATGTGTTACACTAGATTAACAAACTGAAGAATAAAAATGACATGATCATTTCCATAGATCAGAGAAAGCACTTGATAAAATATAACATCCTTTCATGATGAAAACCTTAACCAAATTGGGTAGACAAGGAACATTCCTCAACATAATAAGGTCAATTTATGGCAAAACTACAGCCAGCATCTTTTTGAATGGCAAAATTTGGAAGCAATCCCACTAAGATCTGAAACCAGACAAGGATATCCACTCTCATCATTGCTATTCAATATAGTCCTGGAAGTTTTAGCCAGAGCCAACAGGCAAGAAAAATAAATCAAAAGATTACAAACTGGAAAGGAAGAAGTCAAATTATCCGTTTGTAGATGTCATAATTCAATGTATAAGGGAACAAAAGACTTACTAAGAGACTACTGGAATCCATAAAAAGAGTTTGGTAAAGTGGCAGGATATAAAATTAATACAAAAATCAATAGCCTTTGTATACACAGACAATGCCATGGCTGAGAAAGATCTTATAAGATCAGTAACATTCACAATCACTGCAAAAAAATTTAAGTATCTTGCAATACATTAACCAATGGGGTGAAATAACTCTGTGATAAAAATTATAAAACATTAAAGAGAGAAATCGAAGAAGACACACAAAAAAGGGAAAAGTTTCCATGTTACAGTTTGGAAGATTTAACATCATAAAAATGTACATAGTACTGAAAGCAATTTGCAGATTCAATGCAATCCTAGTCAAAATACTGATGACATTCTTCTCAGATTTAGAAAAAATCATTCTGAAATTTATATTGAAACATAAGTTATCCTAAATAACTAACCAATCTTAAGCATCAAAAACAAATCCAGAGATATCACAATACCAGATTTCAATAACAACTACAGGGTAAGTTATAATCAAAACAGGCTGGTAGAGCTTTGGAACAGAATGGAATCCCCAGAAATTACTCCAGGCATCTATAACCAACTAATTTTTGATAAACAAGTTAAAAATCGATCCATGAAGAAAGGACACTCTCTTAAACAAATGGTTCTGGGAAAATTGGATCTTCACTTATGGAAGTATGAAACAAGACCCCACCTTGCACCTTATATAAAAATCAACCCAAAATGGATCAATGATCTAAATCTATGTCCTTATACCACCAACTTACTAGAGGAGATCATAAGGGAATCCTTGCAATCTCTGAAGGACTTTGGATAGGCACAGACTTCATAGAAAAGAACCCAGAAGCACAGACAATCGAAGCCAAAATAGACAAATTAGATTATATCAGGCTAAAAAGCTTCTGCAGCACAAAGAAAACACCTAACAAAGTAAAGAGGCAACTGACAAAATGGGAGAAAATGTTTACATACTGTACAACTGATATATGATAAAAATCTAGATTCTAGAGAGAACTCAAGGACCCCCCCCCAAAAAAAAATAAACAATCCAGTTAAGAAATGGACCAAGGACATGAACAAATATTTTCCAACAGAAGAAATTAAAATGGCCAACAGAAACTTGAAAAAAATGCTCAGGATCACTAGGCATCAGAGAAATTCAAAGGAAAACCACCATGAGGTTTTTCCTCACCCCAGTTAGAATGGCTCTTATCCAGAAATCAACAAACAATAAATGCTGGCAAGGATGTGGTTAAAATGGTTCCTTAATACACTAATGGTGGGAATGTCAACTAGTACAGCCAATGTGAAAATATGGAGATTCCTCAGAAAGCTAAAAATAGATCTACTATTTTGCCTAGCCATCCCATATCTGAGAATTTACCCAAAGGAAATGAAATCTGCAAATGAAGCAGTTGTCTTATCCCCCACATTTACTGCAGCTCAATTTACAATAGGTAAGATAGGGAATCAACAGAGATGCCCATCAACAGATGACTGGGTAAACAAAATGCAGTACACACACACCACACACCACACATACATACACACACACACACACACACACACACACACATACACATACCCACACACTATAGAATATTACTCAGCTATAAAAAAATGAAATCCTGTATTTCACAACACAATGGATAGAATTGGAAACCATTATATTTAGTGAAATGAGCCAATCCTAAAAAGGCAAATACCATATGTTTTCCCTGATCTGTGGTAACTAATAGAGTTCAAAAAATTCAATGTATAATTATTTGCCTTGCAATCTGTATAGAATTATTTCTGTGCATAAGCTGTTGAGAGGAAATGGCTTAAAGTCTGAATGAACTTAAATTATTATCTTGTAATAACACAGGAGGTATTTAGAAGTTACATTGTCATTGGTTCATTTCATTGAAAGAAGTCATAAATGACTGATTGACAAAAAACTGTATATAAGTGAAATGATCATTTTTATATTCAAATATTATTTATAACCATTGTTGCTTTTAACCTGTTCAACTTCTCATTTGGTTAACTATTAAGACTTTTTCTGCAATGTAAATTTAAAATTGTTATCTCAAAAACAAAAAACAAAGAAAGACAGAAGAAAGGAGGGTGAAAAAAGATTAAACTGTAGGTTATACACATTACCTGAAAATCATTCTTGTTTGTTATTTAGTAATTTGAATTACATAGCTTACATCTTATAGCCCCTACTCCCGTATTTGTGCAATGATAGCTGAACCACTGGAACCATTTGTTGTTCGTTAAACATTTGTTGGAACCATTAAGCATTCATCTTTCCCTTCAAGACTTAGAAGGCATTCCATAAGTAATGGTATTCCAACAAGCCATTATGAAATAAATAAAACGATGAAAACTTGTATAATTTGAAAAATTGCCTAGGAAAATTTTATCAGAACTTGCTTCTATATAACATAAATGCTCCTGGTCATTTCTCTAATCAAACAGGCACAATTGTGCTGCACTTGAATGGTAAATCATTAGGCTTCTACCACCTCATCTGGATATGATTCTTTCTGATTTTTTTTTGTTTCATGCTCTGAAAGGTAGACAATGACTACATGGCTAATATTGTTGCTTATAGAAGTACCAAGACATAAAGCTTAAATTTTTATCTTTTAATTCCACTTTCCCATGAATATTTTAAGTCTTCTTATGTTTATAAATATTTAAAGAGATTTTTATTTTTATAACCTTGGAAGTATTTTGATAAAAAATCTATTACAAACCTGTTTACACTGGGATATAATTCCTTCTCTTAAAGATTATCATTCAACCATTCAGAAAACATTTTTGGTCACTGCATATCTTCCATTTCATTTCAAAATATATGCTATTAAATTCCTGATGGTAACTTAATATTAGAATGGAAAAAATGCAATTTGTCTCAAACAAATTAGCCCTCCTTTTCCTAGAGAAGAAGTTTTGCCATTTATGGTTTGTTTTTGTTCTATTTATAAGCACTACTATAACATTTTCTTTATTTAGTAATTCTGAAACTATGTGTAAATTAATTAAAAGAATACCAACCAATTCCTAAGACTGTAACAACATTTCAAACTTTGTTGTAAATTATTTAAAGAAAGCTTTTATATTTAATCACTTTGGGAAGGAATTTAGTGTTTATTCACCTACAAATTATTTTATAAATATCAGTAATCAGAAAAGGTTAAAGGTATAACAAAATAATATTTTAAGGTATTTTTCATGAGCTTGAAAAATTTAAAGGATATCAATAGAAATTTTAAAGTATTTAAATATACTATATCAACTAAACACTATAATTAATAAACACTATAATTAATAAATTTTATTTTTAGTAAATAAAATTAAATACTGTTTAGAAAAGATACCTAATTTGTACAATCTTCAATAACATTAATTTTTGTCTATTTTACAATGTATTTGAACATTTTACTCATAAAATCTTTTCAGTATACCATAATATATAGCTTTAATATTTTCACTTATTTAATTAACCAATACTTGTTGAGCACTGCTTAGGTGGTAAGCATTATGAATAATAAAACTATAAGGCACTGATTCTACTCTCAAGGAACATCAAATCAAGTCATGGAGATTAGTTGCATACTGAATAACCACAAGTTAAAGGCAGAAAATTGTGTCATTAAGTGGATCTAAGTAAAATGATACAAAAATTAGAGAAAGAAGGTTTATCTCCAGTTGGGAATCAGGAAAGTTTTGCAACAGAGGTTAACATCTGAGATGAATATTGAAAGGAAACAAAAACAACTGGGCATGAAGAACATTTAAGAGAGGATGAGAAAACTGTATAAAAAGAGTCAGAAGGACAAAACAAGGGGAAATACACAGGAAACATGAAATGATTTATTTTTATTTGAGACTAAGATACATAAAATGCACGGGATTGTGAAACACAATTGAAAAGTTGGCTAGAATTTGATTTTGGATAGGACAGTTATACAATATGAAATAAGACACTTCCAGGAGTGAAAGGGGCACCATGAATAATTACGCCAGGACAATCAATATAATCACAGACTGACGCAGCCTGAGGTATGGGGCAATTATTAATAGGAAGTCTTTGACCCCAAGCCACAGTGCTTGGATTTCATTGTATTGGGAATTGGGACTAAGGGAGTATTCAAGAAATACATTTCTTTGAAACAGAATTTGTATATAGTAAGAAAATCATCAGGCATAGAGGATGATTTTGGAATCTATGGAAGATCATCAGCATTCTTCCTGAATATAGTTTGTTTATGATATAGTTACATAATATTTATTTCAGACTGAATAGTATTAGCGGGTAATAATTTAGATTATCTTAGAGTTCAAGAAAGTAAAATTATTGGACTGAAATTAGTTATATCACAATACACATTCAGACTGTTATATGAATATTCAGAAAATTACATCATTTTTGTTTTGCAGATGAAGTAATTTCCTGAAATTTGAATTTAATAAATAGTTCTTCCCTGATAAAATTTTTGAAAGTTAAGAGCAAATCAAATTAGTGAAAGACTTTATCACTACTTAGCCATTTTATTTTGATGGCTAGATATATTTAGCACCAAAACTCCATTCAGCTTGCTTTCTTTTTCTTAAAACTGCATTATTTTACTTCATTCATATAAGTATGATCTTCAAAATTCTAAACAAGATAAACTACTGCATTTTACATTTTAAACTTCTGTTGTTCTATAAATGTCCTCTGTAAAACGTTTTGGGATTTTACACAGCAGACATAACATTTTAGATAACTCAAAGTAAAAGATACTTGACTCCTTTCATGCTTGGATTGAGCACCTGCCTCATTAAGAGATTAAGTGGTTAATTCTTACGAGGAGCTATTTGATCTGTGATTAAAATAGTTCATGATAAAATCTTAGTAGTACAAATGTAATTCAAAAGCATTGTGAACATCCTTTATTTTTCAAACTAAGTGTGGATGTTATACGAAACTGTTAATGCATGAAAGAAAATCTACAAGTTACCTAAACTATAAGCTATACTAAGGACTCAGCTTATCTGCTGTACAAATTCTGAAATTTTAATACAATGACTATTTTTTAAAAAAATCAATTAAGTTTGAAATGGTTAAATAACACTTGCAAAACAAAAAAATGAATCAAAAGTAATAACTTGAATAGGGAAAATTAATCTTAAGGATAAATTTCAGGTATTATATGAAAATTGTCTTCACTTTTCTTAATATATATATAACATCTGAATGATATAAGTAACATGTTTGATATAATAGCTGTGGATAGAATACTCTATGTAATAAGAATACTCATATGACTTAAAACAAGCTTGAGTATAAAATTGACCTGCATTAGCTATTTAAAAAGATTCTACAAAGTCAGATAACTGGTTTTACACAGAATCTTTGCTCTTCCCACAGTGGTTAAAATTCAAGGGCAATATAATATTATATAAATTTTAAAATACAAGTTTGAAAAAATTCGAAAATTCCCAGTCATTTAGTTTTTAAAAGAATCATAAAGTGTCTCTGATTATTATATACATTAATAATTAAAAATATCAGAAACTATACATAATTTTTATAAGTTGTGAGATGTCAAAATTAAGAAATACAAGAGTGTTAATATTAAGAAATGCAAGTTAAAACCAGAACATAATTTCATACCTACAAGACTATCAAAAAGTAAAGTCTGATATTAGCAAACATTGATAAAAATATAAAGCAATACTCATACAATTTTTGTGCATGTGTAAATGACTACTACTCTATATTTCAATGATTTTAAGAAGCATGTTGATTTGCATTTTATTTTATCATCTTTGTAATTAGGCTACATCTTATATGTTGTAGTAATTGGTAGAGTATTTTCCCATGTTATAGTAGCTCATATAATAGTGTATCCAGAACAGGTGCTTTGTGCAACAATGTAGCTGTCACTTGGACTGCCCAAATCTCATACACATTCTTAGAATGTTTGAGTCTCAACTCTGCCTCAAACCCATGTGAGAGACCTGGATTGCATTCCAGGCTCCTGGCTTCCACCTGGTTGACTCCTGGTTGTTTCATGAATTTGAGGAGTGAACAATTGACGCGCATCTCTCCTTCTGCTTTTTCTCCCCTTCTCTCAGTAAAATAAATAAAAAGTAATAATATCTTACAACGCATGTCACCATAGATTTAATAAAGCACTCTGCAAAGATAAAGTATCCCAGCAGGGGTAGGTGCTTGACTCAGTGGTTTATGTTGCCTTTTGAAAACCCCCACATTGGCCGGCGCCGTGGCTCAACAGGCTAATCCTCCGCCTTGCGGCGCCGGCACACCGGGTTCTAGTCCCGGTCGGGGCACCGGATTCTGTCCCGGTTGCCCCTCTTCCAGGCCAGCCCTCTGCTGTGGCCCAGGAGTGCAGTGGAGGATGGCCCAGGTGCTTGGGCCCTGCACCCCATGGGGAGACCAGGAAAAGCACCTGGCTCCTGGCTCCTGCCATCGGACGAGCGCGGTGCGCCGGCCGCAGCGCGCCGACCGCGGCGGCCATTGGAGGGTGAACCAACGGCAAAGGAAGACCTTTCTCTCTGTCTCTCTCTCTTACTGTCCACTCTGCCTGTTAAAAAAAAAAAAAAAGAAAAGAAAACCCCCACATTGCGTATTGGAGTGCCTGGTTCTAATCCCAGCTACTCTGCTTCCAATACAGCTTCCAGCTAATGTACAACCTGGGAGGCATCAGATGGTGCCTGAAGTACTTGCATCCCTTTCACCCATATGGGAGACCCTGGTGGAGTTCTTACTCCTAGATTTAGCCTAGTCCAGCCCTGACTATTCCAGGTATTTGGGGGAGTGAAAATAAAATGAAAGCGCTCTCTCTCTGCTTTTCAAATAAAATGAAAATAAATAGGGACCAGCATTTTTGCACAGCAGGTTAAGACATTGTTTGTTTTGAATCTCAGCTACTGAATTTCTGATCCAGCTTCCTGTTAATGCACCTTAGAAGGCAGTGGGAGACACTGCAAGTGCTTGGTCCCTTGCCATTAATGTGGGAGATCAGGATGGAGTTTCTAGCTCTTGGCTTTGGTATGGCCTACTCCTGATTGTGTCCGTTTGGGGAAGGATACAATGACTTTGTCTATCTCTGTTACTCTGGCTTTCAAATAAGTAAATAAATAAATCTTAAAAGTGAAAATAAATAAAAATGGAAATAATAAATCCCTGCAACCCAGTATGAATTGTTTTGGATATTCTTGTACATAAGAGACATATGTATATTAAAATACTCACACAAGAATTGTTTTTAATAACAAGGATTTTAACAGAAATATACATTATCAAGGGAAAAATAACTCAATTTTTGAAAGAAGTATAATAGAAAATATAGTGCAGTGATTACAAATTAACAAGCATCCCATATAAAGTAGTCAATACAAATGTTACAATTTTTACAAACATAATAATACTGATCACCAATAAAACTGAAGTTACATATAAGCAAATATTTTCTGGTATTTAAAAGTAGTAAGAGTAAACAAAGTTTATATATGTATATTTAAACAAATACCAAAAAAAAGCAAAATATCAGAATGGAGTCTACATCTGTTCAGGATGAACAGAGGAGGGGTAGAATTAAGTCATGTTTTACTTAAATGCAGTGATGGGTTATGTAAGTTTGTGATATTATGATTTGTATCTTTCTGATATTAAATATTTCATAACATGCTAAATTTTTTTATTAATTTGAGAGGAATAAAGACACAGAACAAGAGAAGGAGAGAGAGGAAGGGAAGGAGAGAGGGAGGGAAGGAGGGAGGGAAAGATGGAGAGAGAGAAAATCTTCCATTCAATTGTTCATTCTCCAAATACTAGTAACAGACAGAGTTGAGCAAGGCCAAAGCCAGGAGCTCAGAAGCCAAGGAGCCCAAGAACTCAATCCAGGTCCCTGATGGGATGGCAGGAACCCAATTACTATAGCCATCACCACTGCATCCAATGGTCTGCACTAACAGAAAGCTAGCATTAGCAGTTGGAACACAGTATCAGAATTATTGGCTTCCTTACCCCCCGGCCAAACATTTGCCCCTCATGATACATTCTTTTTTGTTTGTTTGTTTAAGATTTATTTATTTATTTGAAAGTCTGAGTTACACAGAGAGAGAAGGAGAGGCAGAGAGAGAGAGAGAGAGAGAGAGAGAGAGAGAGAGAGGTCTTCCATTCGATGGTTCACTCTATAATTGGCTACAACGGCTGGAGCTGCACCAATCCAAGCCAGGAGCCAGGAGGTTCTTCCAGTTCTCCCACATGGGTGCAGGGGCCCAAGAACCTGGGCCATCTCCTACTGCTTTCCCAGGCCTGGATCAGAACTGGAGCAGCCGGGACTAGAACCGGTGCCCATTTGGGATGCCGGCACTGCAGGCAGTGGCTTTTCCTGCTACGTCATAGTGCCTGCCCCCATGATGCATTCTTAATGTTTAAAAAAATGCACTATTTTGGTTTAAGTCTGCATGCTGGACAGAATTTGCAGATATCATGAGTTCCTAAATGTTCAGTTAGAATTACAATGAGAAAAACTTCTTAAAGATTAACTAAATTGTTCACTTGTCTACCTATTTCATGGTTTCGGGTTCTGGGATTTATCTGTTCTGAATAGTGTTTCCAAGACTGCTGATTTGTCATTGTATGCTTTAGAGCTCTAATGTCTATTTAAAAATACTATGTTCATTTAAAAAGTTAAATAAGTCATAACAAATACACTGCATGAAAATGGAGAGAGTTGTTAAATATAAAAGTGGGTATCTTCTGAAGCTCTTTCTCCAGAGGTAACCCCTGTGGTCAGATAATATTTTGTAAAATTCCAGTAATTGTCATTCCTTACAAGTTGATTTGAATGTGTCTTTTTGTGAACTGAAGTAGGGGAAAACTATAAACACTGTTGTATTCTTTTTATAGTTAATATACCACTTTTAGAAGATTTATTTCTTTGTTAGAAAGTCATAATTACAGAGAGAAAGAGAGAGAGAGAGAGAGAGAGAGAGAGAATCTTCCATCATTTGGTTCATCTCCAAGTGCCACAATGACCAGAGGTGAGCCTGGCTAAAGCCAGGAGGCTGACGCTTCATCCAGGTCTCCTACATGGGTGGCAGGGGCCCAAGTACGAGAGCCATCTCCTACTGCTTTTCCCAGGACATTAGTAGGTAACAAGATGGAAATGGAGCAACTGAGACAGAACTGGTGCCCATATGGGATGACATTCCAGGAAGCAGTATTATCCATTATGCAACAAAGCTGGCCCCAATTAATTTATCTTGATGATCATCAACATTAGCACAAATAAATGAATCTATTTACCTTTTCCTGGTGTAGTTTAAATCACACTGGATTATCTGCTTTAGAAGTTTTGACATGACTAACCTATTTAATATTTAGTCTGGTGCCTTTTAGAAATATAAGAGTTCAATATATTTGTGTCCCATATTAATTATTCTATTTAGGATTCCTCTCTTTTGGATAAAAGTCCCATAATGCTTTCTTATAATGTTTTTCCTAAAATTTCAAAGATATTTACTGATATTTGTATAAATTTTCTCTTGTTATTAAAGTAGTGATTCTCATTTCTACTTGCATATGTGTATGTTTTTTTTCTTTTTGTTTCTCAATTGTGATAGGTAGTAATACGTTTATGCCCTCCAACCAAATGCTGGTCATGGTATATGTATCAGCATAAGCTTGTAACTATATAATTTCTGCTTTTATTCCTTTTCTATGGTTTTCTTGTTTCTATTTTAATAGTTTGAGTAGAAATATTACTCTATTTTTACTAAACTTTCATTCTAAATTATATAAATTGATACTATAAATAGTCTTCTGAAATTTCTTCCTTGGCCATATTCCACAGCATCTGGATGATCTCCCTTTCTACCTCACCCTCTGCCTCATTCTGCCTTTCAAATAAATAAATAAATAAATAAATTTTTTAAAAATTCCTACAATATGAAGTATATATCATATTTATGTGTAATATATGAGAATATGTACATATATGTGCTAACGTAAATTGCTATGAGACATGCTTATGTTCCTCCAAATTCATGTACTAAAACCTTAACTGTCAATGAGATGGCATTAAGAAGTAGGGTTTTTGGGAGCTAATTAGTTCATGAAGATATAGATCTTATAAATGGAATCTGTGCCCATAAGGCATTTGGATGTAGCTGAAAAGCCCATGAGAGCAATGCAGGCATGGAAAGCCAAGACACTGTGGCAAAAAATATTCTACATAAGCATCTCTGTGAGTGAGACCCCAGTGGAAACAACGGGCCATCAAACAAGGATGCACTTTTCTCTGAAGGGAGGAGAGAACGTCCACTTTGCGTATGGCCCTGTCTAAATACTGACAGAGTCTGTGGTCACAAAAAGCTTCCATAGCCTTGGAAACTCATGTAAACAGCCTTGGGTGATCACAGACATCATAAATAAGAGTGTTAAGGGGCCTGCGCTGTGGCACAGCAGGTAAAAGCCGCTGTCTGCAGTGCCAGCATCCCATATGGGCATTGGTTCTAGTCCCGACTGCTCCACTTCTCATCCAGCTCTCTGCTATGGCCTGGGAAAGCAGTAGGGGATGGCCCAAGTACGTGGGCCCTTGTACCCACACAGGAGACACGGAAGAAGCTCCTTGCTCCTGCCTTCAGATCAGTGCAGCTCCAGCCATTGCAGCCAATTGGGGAGTGAACAAGTGGACAGAAGATCTCTCTGTCTCTGTCTCTGTCTCTCTCTCTCTCTTTCTCTCTGTAGCTCAGACTTTCAAATAAATAAATAAATTTTTAAAAAATGAATTAAAAAATAAATAAATAAGAGTGTTAAGTGTTAAATGAACAACAGAGTACTGTACACTTACTCCCCATGTAGGACCTCTGTCCTTAATGAGTTGTACTATGAGAATTAACTGCAAAACTAGTTCTCAAACAGTACATTTTACATTGTATGTGTATGTGCGTGCAAACTGTTGAAATCTTTATTTAGTATAGAGTTGGTCTTTTGTATATAAAGTTATATTAAAAATGAATCTTAATGAAGAATGGGATGAGAGACAAAGTAGGAGGTGGGACAGGAGTGGGTGTGGAAGGATCTGTACAGGAGGCAGAATCATTATATTCCTAAAGTTGTAGCTATGAAATTTGCATTCATTAAATAAAAGCTTTAAAAATTAAATAAATAAATAAATAAAAATAAATGGAATCTGTGACTTTATAGTAAGACCACAGGAATTATCTTGCTCTTTCTGGTATGTATGCCCACGTAAGAACCAGAAATTGTGCTTTCACCAGACATTAGATATACATGTACCTTAATCTTAGACTTTCCAGTTTCCAGAAATGTGAGAAACAGATATGTTGCTTTAACTGCTCAGTCATGGTACTGTTTTTTCTACCATTTTGTTTCATGTTTTAGCTCTGACTTGATTAGTTCAATATTTTTGTTGTTTGGGTTCATTTTTGTTTTGTTGAAATAAAATGTAATCAGTATTAAAAACTCTCCAAGTGATAATCACTGGTTATAGTTTTAAGTATATTAATAAAACATGTGACATTTTAATTCAACAATGGTACTATCCTTCTGGTACAATAACAAGGATGCAATTAAACATTGAATAATAACAGATATTCTGCTAGAAATATTTATGTATTCTCATTTATGTTCAATATGCTTTTTAAGCATTTCCTTCAAAAATGAAACTTCTGAAACTTTTTTAAGACATAATTTTGTTGGGGCCGGTGCCGTGGCTCACTTGGTTAATCATCCGCCTGTGGCGCTGGCATCCCATATGGGCGCCAGGTTCTAGTCCTGGTTGCTCATCTTCTAATCCAGATCTCTGCTATGGCCTGGGAGGGCAGTGGAGGGTGACCCAAGTGCTTGGGCCCCTGCACCTGCATGGGAGACCGGGAAGAAGCACCTTGCTCCTGGCTTTGGATTGGTGCGGTACCAGCCGTAGCGGCCATTTGGGGAGTCAACCAACGAAAGGAAGACCTTTCTCACTGTCTCTCTCACTCTCACTGTCTATAACTCTACCTGTCAAATAAATTTTAAAAATTTAATAAAAAGACATAGTTTTGTTTTGGGGAAACTTGGATTTTGTTGTTTTTTGTCTACAAAAAGAGAACAGCAGATTTCATTTATTTCATGCATACAATATAAAGCAATTCATATTACTAGAGCTGAAATTTCAGAACACAAAGTTAAAAATATTTAAAGTAAAATTCAATGTAACTAAAAAGTGATATATAATAAAACACTAATTGTTGGATATTTTAACACTTTTCTATCAGTAATTGTTTGGGTGAGAGGGAAAAAATTACTGAGCCTAGAAATTTGTATATTATAATTAATCATTTTTATTTAATCAATGTACACCAAATGTTACACTTAGCAGCTAAGTATTTTTTCCAAGCATATATCAAACATTTGCCAAAAATACCATATATATAAATACCATGTATATGAAGCCTCAATAGTTTATAAGAAATAAAATGTTATGTATTGCTTTCTCTGACCAAAATTCATTTAAGCTGGAAATAATAGATAACTCAAAAATTCCCCTATTTTTGTAAATTCAGCAATGTACACAAACCAGGAGTCAAAGAAAGAATCTCAGTAGAAATATTTAAATAACTTGAACTAAATGTAATAAAATACAGCATAACAAAGCATGTAAGATGTAGTTAAAACAATGTGTAAGATATGAAGGAAGGAGAGAAAGTATGGTGGGAAGTATTATTATGCTCTTAATACTGTATATATGAAATACAAAAATTGTTATGGCAAAAATTAAAGCAAAAAAAGAAAGGCAAGAAGAAAGTGTTTGAGGGATAGAAAAAGGGAGACAAGTATGGTTATCAAAATTGTACCTATGAAATACATACAATCCATTATCTTTATTTCAATAAAAAATCTTGAAATGGTAAAAGGAAAAGTTGATCAATAATTAATCTTCCATCTCAACCTCAAGAATAGGAACAAACATACTAAAATGAAACAGAATAAATAGAATTATGTAATAAAGTCATAAAATATAAAGCAGAAAGGAAGTGAAGTCAATAAATTCAAATGAGCTTTTTGAAAAAAAGAAGATAGAGGCACGTATTTGGCTTAGCATTTAAGATACATAGACCAACAGAACAGCATAGAAACTTCAGAAATCAATCCACACATAAACATCCTACTAACTGTTGACCAATGAGCTAATATCAATCCCTGGAGAAAGGACAGCTTCTTCAATAGAAACTTCCACATGCAGAAATATTAAAAAAGACCCCTAAATTATTACAAATATCAACTCACAATGGATCAAGCATCTAAATCTACGATCTGACACTATGTAATTTCTAGTGGAGAACATTGGGAAAACTCTGCAAGACATTGACACAGGCAAAGACTTTAGCAAAAGACCCCAGAAGCATAGGAAATCCAAGCCAAAATAGACAAATGGGATTACATCAAGCTAAGAAGCTTCTGCCCTGCAAAGGAAACAGTCAGCAAAGTGAAGAGGCAATCAACAGAATGGGCGAAAATATTTACAAACAATGCAACCAATAAAGGATCAACAGCCAGAATCTATTAATAGCTCAAGAAACTCAACAAAAAAACTAACAATCCAGTTAAAAAATAGACATGAACAGGTATTTTTCAAAAGAGGAAATTCAATTAACAGAAATATGAAAACATGGTCAGGATCACTAGACATAGGGAAATAAAAACTATACTAAAAGCCTAAAATCACTGGCTTTATTTACCTTAATATATTGTATTAAAAATGCATGTAATATTAGAGATACTAGGATATCAGTTACCAATCTGGTTTTTTGTGCGTTTTCTTGAGTCTGATAACAGTAAAGGAAAAATGAAAATCTTAGGGCTCTTGCAGTTGCTATTGTTCTGTGTCAAGTTGAGTGCCTTCAACTGACCTTTGGCAATCCAGATATTTCTCTCACAGTCTTGGGTAATGTTCAAGGAAGTAGGTAGTTGGCCAGAAATGATAGTTTTATAGTAATACATTTATTTCTTCCCTCCGATTTTAGTGGTTAAGCCTCCTAGGTTAATTGAGACTAGGGAACATGAAGCTGGCTCTTAGGATGGCAAGAAACATGGGTTTACTGCCTAACCTTTCTCCAAATTATCTAAAAGGGTAGATGATTCATTTGCATCTCATCATTATCTGAAGTATAGTTATCATGTCTGCAAAAAATAGTGATGGTAATGGTGGCAGGGTACTTTTAAAAGACTGTTTCCCAACACCTATTCAAACATACTTTGTTCTCCCATGTGGATATTCGTGACTCAGTGCACTTTCTGTCCCCCACTGATGTACAACTGCAATAGTAGACAATTTTCCAAATTAATTTGGTCACATCCTTCTTCAGACATTTCCAGAGCTCATTCCTATAAATTCATTATCTGACAAGATCATTTAATTTTTGTTTCATGTCTCTAAAGACAAAAACAGTCAGTAAAATATTCACTAACCATTTTTTATTCTCAGAGGCAATGACAATTGAATTTGTGATGATTAAATTCAGTATATTTATATTTCCTTGAAAAAAGAAATTTATTAAGAACCAAATTAAGTTAAATCACAAAAGCAAACCAGGGGCTTGAATAATATGCTTTGAAATAATTATCTAAAATAGGAAAGTATGAAGTAAAATATAATGGATACAGCAAGCTTTATTTTCAATATCTTATACAGCTTTGGAGTTAAATTATCACGTATTTAATTAGTAATAACAAAGACTATTTTAAAGTTAAGTGGCAGGTATTATGTAGCAGGACAGGACCTGCAGCAAGCTTGAATACAAGTTAGGAAAGAATGATGCCATAGTACGGAACAGACCTGGGGCTTCCTTCCAAAGTCATGGTTCCAGGCTTACTTTGTGTATTTATCTGTTTTCATCATAATTACCACTGAGAGTTATGAGTTACATTTCCTCCTCTATATTTTTTGAATGAGTTTCTCAAAGGGGTAGTCAGAATAATATTGCCCCCAAATGTCTACATTCTAATCTCCAAAAGTTATATTCAAAGGAGAAATAAGGTTGAAGATAAAATAATATTGCTTTTTCCTTGATATGAAGAGATTATACTAGATAATCCAGACAAGTGCAATGTCCTCCTTAGTCCCTAAATGCAAAAGGAGGCAGAAAAGTCAATGACACAGTTTGAGAAGAACTCTAGCAGCTCATGTTAGCTTTCAAGGTAGAATGGGGGCACAAGACAAAGAATAAAGGAAGTTTCTAGAAGCTGGAAAAAGAAAACCTGCTAAAACACCAGAAAGAATGCAGCCCTACTCACACCTTGATTTTAGCTAATGAACCCATTTTGAACTTCTAACCTCCAGAATTTTAATATAATAAATTTAAACCAGTGAGTTTGAAGTAATTTTTTACAGCTGCAATAGAAGAATATTTACCACTTCTTTTTTTAAGATTTATTTATTTATTTGAAAGGCACAAAGAGACAGAGGTAGAGATAGAAAGAGGTCTTCCATCTGCTGGTTCACTCCCCACAGTGCTGCAAGAGCTGGAATTGAGCCAATCTGAAGGCAGGAGCCAGGAGCTTCTTCTGGGTCTCCCATGTGGGTGCAGGGGCCCGAGCACTTGGGCCATCTTCTACTGCTTTCCAAGGCCATAGCAGAGAGCTTGGGTCCCTGCCAGTCATGTGGGAGACCCAGATGGAGTTCTAGGCTTCTGATTTCACCTTGGCCCAGCCCCAGTCATTGTGGCCATCTGTGTAGTAAACCAGCAGGTGGAAGATCTCTTTCTATCTTTCTCTCTTTTTCTCCCTCTCTCATTCACCTGTAATTCTGCATTTCAGATAAATACTTTTAGAAGACTCCTATTAATCCATCTGTGTATGGACTCCTAGGAATAAAAATGCAAATAAACTGAATGGTGATGAAGAGGCTTCCCATGAATCTGACACTGCAGAAGGTTTGCTGCAGCATTAGAAAAAAATTGTGGTCAAATAGAAGAGCCATTTTATAGGGTTTCCTCCTCTTCTCTCTCATCAAGAAACTCTGCTATTCCTTTGACATTAGGCTTTTCTCCAAGATTTTAAAAATTAAGGATTAAATCTATTATGAATAAGATCTGGGGGGATGGGAGAGGCGTAGCACCAACTGGCTTTTGCTATGAGGATACAATGAAATAAAACAGGGGAAAAACTCCAAACAGGAGCAACAGAGAAAAAAGGAGTGTTCATGGTCATGTGGAAAGAGGTAGAGATCATCAAATAATAATTCAGAATATGCTTCTGCAGTTTCTGTTCTCATAAATTGAAATATACGGCAGTCATTATGCTGTCAGTAAGTCGTAACAAGGTTAGGAATCCTTAATGCAATACAGTAGCTCAATCGAAAATAGAAGTGTCAATTTGACTTTAATGGATGAATACTGAAGAGATATTCAGCCACAATGGAAGATTCAAGTAAGTTGTTTTTAAAGTTGTATGCAAATTAAAACTGTCAGATTAGACACATATGCTTAATTCTCTTATGAATAAAAAATTATCACAGTTTCTGATGGGGTTTAAAAAGGTAAGAAATCACATTTTTCATTTCTTGATCTGACAGAATTATTTTGAAGCATACTTTGTTTATTAAAATATGTGTTTAATATTTTAATATTTGAAATATACTTCCAAAGTATCCTATCAAGAACAAAGTTCTGTAATGTAAGAGTAAAGTAGCAACAGAGTGCCTTTTTTCATAAATTGATTTGTTCAACATTTATTGAACATTATTTGCCAGAACCTTACCAAAGGTGTTGGAACTCAAAGGAAAAGTCGTGCTGTGATGTTGTTAAGTGGTATGGGGAAGAGGACTGATAAGAGAGGACACATATGTCCCACGTAACAGACTAAATACAGTGATAAAGGTAACTGTTGCACTCTGAAGGCACCAAGTGGCTGCCTCTCATGCAGCTATGGAGAAAGAGTGTGAAGTGAGTCAGGAGAGTTTCAGTGTGTGTAGCTTGATTCGTTAACAGAATGAGAGTAGGTGTTAGACACTACAACAGACAATTCCAGGCAAAAAACTTGAGCAAAACAGAGCCAGTGAAAAACTCAATGTATTTGTAAGAGAATTACACTAGTTCTTCAATGCTGCATATATGTAAATATTATGAGGGAAAAATGATAAATTATGTCAAAGAGTTAGATGGGGGATTCAACTTGAAGGGCTTCACACACAAGGGGCCGGCACTACAGTGTAGCAGGTAAAGCCGCCACTTGCAGTACCAGCATCCCATATGGAAGCCAGTTCAAGTCCCAGCTGCTCCACTTCTGATCCAGCTCTCTGCTATGGCCTGGGAAAGCAGTAGAAGATGGCCCAAGTCCTTGGGCCCCTGCACCCATGTGAGAAACCTGGAAGAAGCTCCGGTTCTCAGCTCTGGCTGTTGTGGCCATTTGCAGAGTCAGTAGATGAAAGATATCTATCTTTCTCTCTCTCTCTCTCTCTCTCTCTCCCCCCTCCGCCTCTGCCTCTCTATAACTCTGTCTTTCCAATAAATAAATAAATCCTTAAAAAATTATTAAAAAATTAGATGACACCAGAGCTAGAGAAGATACTTTAAAGCAGGATCTTGGCATAGTAAGATTTGTGTCATTCTGACAGCAGTATGGTGGACAGCAGAATGAAGACTTCATTTCTGCTACCCTTGAGTAAGTAACACAAATGAATGTTCTATAAAATTAGAGATAAAGTAAATAGATTGGGCTGAGACTCATTTTTCAACAAAAATAACAATAACATAACTTTGTTTTTATTATTCTTTTCCTAACAGAAATGAAGCTGTGCTAATAAAAAAGTTCTGCTAATAAATGAAAACATATACTGAACAATAAGAGTCTGAGACTTACAGAAATATGTGTAGGAGAAAATTTGAGCATTTACATATATCAGTACTAACATATAAACATATTAGACATGTGATCACTATGTAGAATGTGTAAAATGAAAAACCTGGTCTACTCTAAACAAAATATTTATTTATAGAGATAAGTGTTGTACATTAGTATATCCTTAGTTATCCTTATGTGCTATTTTATTTATTTTCTACAGTTTCTTTTGACATATAAAGAAATTAAGACAAAAGATTTAAAATATTACAAACATTTAGTTGATTTGTACATGGAGTCCAGAATTTAAATACAAATTACCCAAGGCCATGATACTGTTACACCCACTCTGAATACCACCTGTCCAGAGAAGTTCAATTTGATTAAACTATCGATTCAACACTTTATTGCATACTTGTAAAAACATTAGTAACACTATTGTTCTTCCTGCTTATAACATTTTGCCTAGATACAGGATAAAAATCAGGCTGTAGAATGATTTACATCAAGAATTTAACATAATTTCTGGTTTCAAATCCTTACTATATTTTACATTTAAACTTCTTTCTTTGCCCAGATCAATATTAGTAAAAACAACTAAGTAAATTATTAAATTATCAAGGGAAACATGCCATCTCAGCAAGTCTTACCTGTCACAACATAAGAAATAGAATTACCAATTCTAAATGTTAACTAGAAAAAGTTGGCCATGCATCTGGGGTATGCAGTCAAGCCTGCTTTCATGATTTTTGATTGTTTAACAGTTTTTTTTTCCATAAAACAAAAGTAAGTAAAAGGGAACACTTGCCTCAAAAATCTGTTAAGGATACTTAGGCAGATACAGAATACTTCAACAGTTCATTTACCAATAGTACCTGTGAATGATGAATTAGGGATTAGTGAAATATCAGGATAATCATCACAGCCTCAGAATCTCAGAACTGTTAAAAAACAACTTTGTGAACCCATTTACCTTTTCAAGAATTACAGATTTATTTGGAAGGCTGTGTGTGTGTGTGTGTGTGTGTGTGTGTGTGTGTGTGAGTGTGTGTGAGAGAGAGAGAGAGAGAGAGAGAGAGAGAGAATGTGTTCCATCTGTATTTGTTCCCTCCTAGAATTGCTGTAACAGCCAATACTGGGCTAGGCTAAATCCAAGAGCCTGAAACTCCATCTGGCTCTTCCATGTGAGTGACAGGAACCCAAGAAACCTGGGCCTTCAGCTGCTGCTTTCCCAGCTGTATTGCAGAGAGAGCTGGGATGCAGGCGTTGTAGGTGACAGAATAACCTGCTACACCACAATGACTGCCCATCATTTACCATTTTTTAATTTTCTAAAAAAGTGTTACTAATACAAGGTCTTGAAAATTTTGCCATTTCTCATTTTTTTTTTTACTTTTTTAAAAAAGCAGAGTTACAAATTAGATGCATTTTTTTTTCTTTACTTGCTGGTTTAGATTTTGTAACAGAAAAACTAAACAATGACTATACACATATAGTCTTTTTTCATAAAAAAAGAATAGAAAATTGCACATAAAATAGTCACTGGGTTGACTAAGTGTCAACTGACTGCAGCAATTTTTAACTCAATTATTTCATTTTATTTGGGGACTTATAATTTATAATTTTTTTCTTCCTTATTGCTTCATATTTCTATCAGGGGTAAACTTTCACCTTCCTTGAGACCATTCTGTTTATTTAGAAGTGATATTAAAGAGGCAAAATCACACAATGATTCCTCCTTGTGGATTACCACAGCTCCTCCTCACAAAACCTATTAGTGCTTCCATGTTGCTGGAAAAATTCTCTCCTGTTCTCTGAATGTTCTAGGACTTTCCTACAAGGATTTTTCTGGGTTAAGGAGAATAAAATAGATGCCAGAGCTCTTGTTTCTCCTTATTGGGTTGTTTTGTTCTATAACACATATTTCTCAAAAATTATTTAAACTTATTCCTTAAAATTTTTCCTCTTATCAGCAAATTTTTATCAATCATCGACAATTATAGTGAATGCCATGTCAAGCAACTAAATATTAGAATCTTAAAAGAAAAATCAGAAATTTCTTTTACTCCATAAGCTCAGAAATTTTTCATTGTGCTTAAAATGCTCCAGGAAAAAAAAAAAACCTCCAGAATTATGTTCACCTTATTGAACTAACATAATGCAAAATACAGTAAGATCCTTTAGGCTATGCTTTCTAAGATTTTTTTTTTTAAATCATACAGTAGTCTTACAAACTTCTTATAATACAGCATAGAATCTCTGCTTCATTTGCTTGACAGATAACATAATCTTCAGATGCCCCCCGCCTGATGACTTTTTTAATACTCCAAGTTAGTTATACCTTAAGTCAATTTTCCCATTACATACTAGTCCTTCAATATATTGTGCAATAAAATTTCTCTACTCAAATGTATATGGGAAATATAGTACACATTTGAAAATTCATAGTTCATTCATTTTTTGACAGATAGAGTTAGACAGTAAGAGAGAGAAACAGAGAGCAAGGTCTTCCTTCCATTGGTTCATTCCTCAAATGGCCGGAGCTACGCCAATGCGAAGCAAGGAGCCAGGTGCTTCCTCCTGGTCTCCCACGTGGGTGCAGGGCCCAAGGACTTGGGCCATCCTCCACTGTTATCCCAGGCCACAGCAGAGAGCTGGACTGGAAGAGGAGCAACCGGGACTAGAACTCAGCATCCATATGGGTTGCCGGTACCACAGGCGGAAAATTAACCAAGTGAGCCATGGCGCTGGTCCCATCATAGCACATTTTAGTATTCTAAGAATTCTGAACTATCAACTCACATATTTGATTCAATATCATCACTTGGGTACTTCCTTAGATAAGATTTCTCAAATTCAAAAATGTCCACCACTAACTCATCTTATTGAATTAAATTTTAGGAACTGGTATCTATATCTACCCAATAGGACAAAAATAAAACACTGATGTCATACTTGACATACTCCTAAATTCTGTGGTAAGTAGAATTCTAAAAGTCCCTGGTAACTCAGACCCTTTTATAATGTCTTCCCCTGACTGTTAAGGAGACTAGGAATATGAGTAAGTCCCACTATGTTATTTGGCAGTTGACTTTAAGGCAATTATCCTTTGTGGCCAGATCTAATTACATGAGTGCTTAAAAGGGATGGATTCTTTTTTTAAAAAGGGATTTGTCAACAGTATAAAGGATTACATAGCAAAGAAAATAATCAATAGAGGGAAAGATAACTTGCAATATGGAGAAAATATTGGTAAGCTATATAAAGGATTTATAACCAGAGTATATAAGGAATTCAAACCACTCAATATCCAAAAAACAAAACAAAAAACAACAATAAAAATCACAAAGCAGTTTAAAATGGGCAATTCCTCAAAGATATACAAATGACCAACAAGTACATGAAAAAATGCTCAACATTAGTAATCATCAGAGAAATGCAAATCAATATCACGATGACATCTCATTCCAGTTAGATTGTCTATCATCAAAAAGACAAAAGATAATAAGAAACAGCAAAGGTGTGAATAAAATCTTTGCACACTATTGGTGGAAATATAAAGTAGTACAGCCATATGGAAAACAGTATAGAGACTCCTCAAAAAACTAAATATAGAAGTATGTGTTATGATGCAGCAGGTTAAACTACTAACAGTGATATCCACATACCATATCAAAATGCAAGTTTCAGTCCCATCTACTGTGCTTCTTAGCAAGCTTCCTGCCAATGTGCCTAAGAGGCAGCAGATGATGGCCAAATACCTGGGTTACTATCACCTACAAGAGAGACCTGGATGGGATTCCTTGTTCCTGACTTCTGAATGCCCCAATCCTGACTATTGCAGGTATTTGGTAAGTGAACCTGAAGATTGAAGATGGATCTCTTTCTTTCTCTCTCTCTCTCCCTCTCTCCCTCTCTCCCTCTCTCCCCGTCTCCCTCTCCCTCTCCCTCTTTCTGTCCCTTGCTCTCTTTCCCTCTCCTTGTCTCATATTCTGCATTCAAGAATAAATTGCAATTTAAAAAAAAAATAGAACTACCATATGATCCAGCAATCCCATTTCTGGGCACATATCCAAAGAAAATCAAATCAGTTTGTCTTGAGATATTTGTACTTTTGTGTTTATTAAAATCAAAGAAATGGAACAACCTGTGTCCATCAGCTGTTGAATAAAAACGTGATACAAATATGCATCTGAGTAGTGGCCCATAAAGAATAAAATCTTATCTCTGCAACAATTTGGATAGAACTGGAGGTCATTATATTGAGCAAAATAAGTCTAGTGCAGAAAGACAAGTAGTGCAAGAATTCAGTCTTATGTGGAATCTAAAAACGTTTTCATAGGAATTAAAAGTAGAGGGGAAGAGTAGGAAGGAGGGATGGGGAAAGACTGGTAATTGGGTGGTAAGTTATACTTAAAAAAGGGTAAGGAGTTCTGCTGTCCTGTTGCTCAGTAAGAGGACTATAATGATGGTTACTATATGTTTCTGTAAAAAAGAAAAAAAGAAAAAAACTAGAAGGAAGGATTATTAAGGTTTTCATGATAAAGAAATGTTAAATATTTGAGTAGATATGTCTATCCTAATTGTATTTTACAAAATGGATTGCATGTATTGAAATATCACATGGTATATATATATATATATATAATTTTATGTATAATTTTACAGGTCACTTAAAAAGAACATATATCTATCTATCTATATATATAGAAATATATATATATATATATATATATATATATATATTTCCCAAAAAGGTAGAAGGATTCCAGTGGAGAGAGATGCTGGCTTTGAAGATGATGTGGGTCACTGGGTAAGTGATTTATGTGCTCCTTAGTTACTAAGAGCACACTTCAGGAGACAGCTCACAAGAAAATGAGGACTTCAATTTTATAACTCCAAGGAAACTTGTTTTGCCAATAACATGAATGAGTTTTCAACTAATTCCCTGTCCCTCACCTCCACAGCCTACAGATGAAGACACCTTAGAATCCCTGATTTCAACCTCATGATATCTAAATAAAAATTCTAGCCACACTGTGATTGATATCTGATCTCTAGAACTGAGAGCAAATAAAAATGTGTCCTGTTTTAATTTGCTAAATGTATGGTAATTTGTTATACAGCAACAGAA
Source organism: Sylvilagus floridanus (assembly GCA_949820135.1). Classification (NCBI taxonomy): domain Eukaryota; kingdom Metazoa; phylum Chordata; class Mammalia; order Lagomorpha; family Leporidae; genus Sylvilagus; species Sylvilagus floridanus. Next base: position 130,249,845 of record OX463236.1, on the reverse strand, counting down.
AACTAGCATACTCACATTCTGCATCACCAGCTCCTACTGGCTCCATTTAACACTCATTTCAGTTGCCTAGTGCTTTCCATCTCAACAACCAATATTGTAGCGCAAGACATCTAATCTCTCACCTATACTACCAATTACTCTGTAAATATATGTCCCTTCTCTGCCTTAAAACCTATAGTAACTTATTTTTCTAGGAATAAAGTTTAAAATTATACTTAACACAAATTCTGCTCATTTATATACCCTGATCTCATATCACTACTTTGCTATGTGCCAGTCACATTGGCAATTTCTCAGTCCCCGAACCATGTTCCTTTTCACCCATTCCCTTTCACAGAGCACTTACTTTCCTGGACCAATGCTGCTTATAATGCAGCATGGGAAACACAATCTAAAATTAGTTTCTCTGGGAACTTTCTTTTGCCCTCAGGGCACTCCAGCCCTCCTTTAATACAATGTTACTGCACACATGGCATTCTTCCCTCCCCACTTACCACCCCTATAACTTAAACAGAATTGTTTATATATAATTTTTCTAGAGTAACATCAACACACATTCATTATTACCATGACAGATAGTATGCTGTGTGTGAAACAGTAATCCCTGACATCCTAAAATACATATAAAATGGAAAGTAAACTTCATATTCCTTCAGCTGCTACCAGGATCTTGTTAATATGTAAACATCAAAGCTTGTCTAATTCTATAAGTTGTTTAATGTCTCCCTGAGGCACAGAGGTTTTATGAAGGAAATATAGGGAGCAACAGATATAAAAGGAGACTTTCCTAGATTAACAACCCATGAATAAATTATAGCCAAGTTCATATTTTGAGCCCATTTAAGATTTTTTGTGTGTTTGTGTGAATTAAACACATCTACATCTATAATGAATACCATTTTATTCACATTACCTCTAAGCATCCTAGTTTATGTATTCCATATAGTGTATTTTCTTTTATTTTTCCTAGTGAGTTGGAAATACTTCATTTTTAAAAACTTTATCTAGAAATATTTGGTTTATTTCTTAATGATGGCTAAGCAATTTTGTTCACATTGACTTTCTCCAACATTTCATCAAAAATTTACCATTAATTGATTTCTGACTTCCCATTAAATAAGGCAAGAGTCTTCATGGACTTTCAAATCCACTGACGCCTCTGCACACTGATACAGCACTACTAGGATGAAATTCAGGCTTTTAGTCACTAATTATTCCCTCTTTTTCCTTAATGTCATATATCAATAATAACTTAGGTTATATAGCTTATTTTGTTATTGCTGCTGATATTTGCCACCATGAATACCAAGTCATCCTCAATCTTTCATTAGCTTTTCAATGTATATGGTATACATATTTATGTATTTATTTCAAGTAAGGTCTATGGATGGTGGGCTTTGGAAATAACTCTGCTTCCTTCCATTCATCTGATGCTTTCCTGAGTATAGGAAATTGGATCTAACACAGTTTCTTCCGAAGTCCATTGACAATTCTGCCTCATTATCTTCTAACTACCCAACGAACTGATGGGACATATGAGGTCAGTCTGGCTTATCTAGTTTTTCTTTTCTGGAAACCACTAGGAATACTTGTTTTGTTTGGGGTAACCCTTTATTTCACTCACTCAGCTCAAAACACCGTACACTCTCTCAATTCCCTTTCTAAAACCCAGTGTGTCTTTTTAATTTTGTTGTTGTTGTTGTTCTGGGAAACTATTTTTATTTAATTATTTCCTTTTTACTATTTTTCTCTGCTTTCCATCTGAAATGTATACTATATTTTGGTTGAAACTCTGAGCAATTTCCTTTCAAAATCTGAAATTTCATGCTTAGCTGTCAACATCATATACTTTTAAAATTGTTCTGGGAGATGTACCTACAGCTCAGCATTCCAGTTAACAGCTGTCAGTGTCCCTTATAGTGCTCATTTCAAAGCTTAATTTTAAGGGTCACATTTGTGGTTTTTTTTTTTTATTTCTACTATCTCTGATGAATCTCCCTCTAACCACTCTTATTTTATAGATATGATATACATATATCTTGCATGCTGTGGAGTAATTGTCTTGGGAATTGGTCCCTGATGTTGCTCATTGTTTTCTTCTGGTAATTAGTGATTCTAATTTGTTCTTCATTTTCAGAATGAGTGTTCCTGGTTTGTATCCGGATATTGGAGTTGTTTACTGGAACTTGCCCCCTGTGATGATGTAGGTGACAGGCTGTGTATTCTATCAGGAAACTGAAACAATAGCTGTCTTCTGCTTTCGGATCTCTCTTCCTTCTGGGACACTAATTGTCTCAGGCATTCCAACCCAATTTCCCAAACTCTCTGCTTCAGTTTGTGAGTAAACATTTCTACATAAGGGCTGGGGGCTGGGTACAAGAAGGGAACTAGTTAAGTTATACTATCCATATACATACAGTTGTTCTTTCAAATCCATGGGTTCCATATCCATGGAGTCAATTAGCTGTTGATCAAAAAATTGTAGTTAAGGCTATGATGGTTGCATCTGTACTAAGCATAATAACTATTTACCCAGCATTTGCATTTTATTAGGTATTACAAATAATCTAGAGATTATTTAAAGCATATTTGCACATGATTATTATGTAGTTTATACATAAGGGATTTACTCTTAAGTGACCTAAGCATGTGTGGATTTTGGTACCTATAGGGGCACTAAAACCAATTCCCTGTGGATACCAAGGGATAAGGGTATAAGCAGTTCAAAATTCTGTGTAGAGGAACATTCTGTATCATCTAGTAAAGCTATATTGGAGACATTTCAGAACTCCTAATGTGGGAATTAGTTTATGAATTCTTGAATTTATGAATGTATCCATCAGCCCATAACTGACTATAATTCAACTGGTTTCAATACCTGTTGTCAAGCTCTTTTTTTCCCTTTGGCTATACTCTTGAGGAACAGTGTGGATTTTTTTCTACTTAAAAAGAGCTAAACACCTTGGAATATATTTAACCTAGGAGGTGAAAGATCTCTACAATGAAAATTACAAAAAGTAAAAGAAAACAATAGAAGACACAAAAAAATAGAAAAAATTTTCACATTCATGGATTAGATGAATTCATATCGTCAATATGTCCATACTACCAGAAGCAACTCACATATTCAATGCATTCCCAATCAAACTACCAATGACTTTCTTCTCATTTCTAGAAAAAAATGATGCTAAAATTAATATGGAAACACAAGAGACCCCCAAATAGCTAACGCAATTTCAAATAACATGACAAAGCTGAAGGGATCAATATACCAGATAAAAGACATATTACAAGGCATTTATAATCAAAACCACCTGGTACTGTCACAAAAAATAGACATATAGATCAATGGAATGCAATATAATTCCAGAAATCATTTCACATACCTGTAACAAGTTATCTTTGACAAAGGAGCTAAAAAATCAATCATTGGAGAAAGGACAGTCTCTTCAACAAATGGTACTGAGAAAACTAGATCGCTGCAGAAGTATGAAACAAGACCCCTACATTGACCTTATACAAAAATCAACTCAAAATGGGTCAAGGATCTAAATCTATGACCCGATATCATCCAGTTACTAGAAGACAACATTGGAGAAACTTTGGAAATGTTGGCACAAATACTTCTTGGAAAAGACCCCAGAAGCACAGGAAATCAAAGATAAAATAGACAAATGGGATTATATCAAGTTGAGAAGCGTTTGCAATGCAAAAGAAACACTCAACAAAGTGAAGGGTCAACTGACAGAATGAGAGAAAATATTTGCAAACTATGCAACTGATAAAGGATTTATATCCAGAATTATAAAGAGCTCAAGAAACTCAACAACAACAAAACAAACAATCCAGTTAAGAAATAGGCAGAGGACTTGAACAGGTGTTTTTCAAGAGGAAATTCCAATGGCCAATAGATATGAAAAATTGCCCAGTATCATTACCCATCAGGGAACTGAAAATTGAAACCACGATGATGGCCGACGCCACGGCTCACTAGGTTAATCCTCTGCCTGCGGCACCAGCACCCAGGGTTCTAGTCCCAGTTGGGGTGTCGGATTCTGTCCTGGTTGTTCCTCTTCCATTTCAGCTTTCTGCTGTGGCCCAGGAGTGCAGTGGAGGATGGCCCAGATCTTTGGGCCCTGCACCTGCATGGGAGACCAAGAGGAAGCATCTGGCTCCTGGCTTCGGATCGACACAGCACTCCGGCCGCAACACGCCGGCTGTAGCAGCCACTTGGGGGGTGAACCAACGGATGCAAGACCTTTCTCTGTCTTTCTCTCTCACTGTCTAACTCTGCCTGTCAAAAAAAAAAAAAACTACGATGAGGTTTCACCTCACCACAGTTAGAGTGGCTCTCACAGAGAAATTAACAAATAATAAATGCTGGCAAGAATGTAGGGAAAATGGTATCCTAATCCACTGTTGGTGGCAATGTAAACTAGTCTAGCCATTAAGGAAGACATTATGGAGATAACACAGAAAGCTGATAATAGATATACTATATTACTCTGCAACCCCACTCCTGGGAATTTAGCCAAAAGAAATGAAATGAACATATGAATGAGTTATCTGTACCCTCATGTTTATTGCAGCTTAATTCACAATAATTAAGATATGGAATCAACCTAGCTGTCCATCAACTGATGTCTGGATAAAGTAATTATGGTATTTACAAACAATGGAATACTACTCAGCCATTTAAAAACTGAATTCATGTCTTTTACAACAAAATGGATGCAACTGGAAACCATTACATTTAGTGAAATAAGCCAGCCCCAAAGAGAGACATATGTATGTTTTCCTTTATCTGTGGTAGCTAATAGAGTATCAAAATATAATGTATAGGAGTGAAATTGACATTTTCAGATAGGATGATTGTTTCAGCCATTATCTTTACTGTTGAGGAACTCTGTTTTTTCTTCTTACTACTTTTTTAACTCTTTACTTAGTGTAGGATTAATCTTATCAGTATACAGTAAATTGAAAGTAGATCATTGTAAAAATTGAGAGTATAAGAGAGGAAGAAAGAGGAAGAGTGGAAGGTATCACTATGTTCCTAAATCTGTGTATATGAAATACATTAAATCTGTACATTTTAAATAAAAGAAAAATAAAACAAATTAAATAAAAAGATATTTTCTTACAACACTATCAAGGATTTTTATTCATCATAGGAAATTTTCTTTCTAAATCAAGGATTTTGGGTGGATAGGAAAGTAGGTTGATATTCTAAGTTTTATGATGTTTAATAACAATTTACTTATTTAAAATTGGGGAGCATAAGACACATGATAAAAGTTTTCTTCAAAGTCAAGTAATAAAAGGGTTGCACAGGAGGACTAGAGAATGAATCCTCTGAGTCTGAGTCTACTTTTCCTATCACTGCCATATGAATGCTTTTGGATATGTCATTCACTCAGTTGTTTTCATAAAGTTTAGTAGCAATATTTTTTTTTTAAATATTCAGCAGAAATAACACAAGCATTATACTCTTTGAACATCCTTTACATTTCATTGATGAGAGTATAGACACTGTCAAATGTTGCCAGAGTCCAATGGCATTAAAGAAAAACCTCAATGCTGCATTAGAAAATAACTAAGACCTGAAAGTGAATCATTTTTAGTCAATAACTTATTTAGAAATGTTCTTTTAACTGATAAGTTTAACATAAGTATAGAAACTTACTATGTTATTAGCTGAACATTTTAATTGCAATCTGCAGGGTATTCTACAAGGAGATAAAGATGATACTCATTTTTTTCAACAAATTGACAGGCTTGAACCTCAGAATCCTTTTGCAAGAATAGACACAATAAATAATGTCAAACACAAAATTGCCCTAAATCACATATTCTTATTCATTATGAATTTTCCTTCATCAATGGAATGAACAGAATTAAATTATAAATGGTAAAATTAAGTCATAAAAAGGTTTATGCACATGAAACATAATTTTGTTAAAGTACATACCAACAATACATTGCCTTAAAAACACAGCAATAAAATATTCATTTAAATTATAATACAATACAATAGTACTGGAGGACTTCAATACTCCACTCACAGATATTGACAGATCGACAGGACAGAAGATCAACAAGGAGACAGTAGATTTAAACAACACTATAGCCCGAATGGATCTAACAGATATCTACAGAACTTTTCATCCTACAAGTAATGCATTCACATTCTTCTCAGCAGTACATGGAACCTACTCTAGGATTGATCACATATTAGGCCATAAAGCAAGTCTCAGCAAATTCAAAAGAATTAGAATCATACGATGCAACTTCTCAGACCATAAGGGAATGAAGTTGGAAATTAGCAATTCAGGAATCCCTAGAGCATATGCAAACACATGGAGATTGAACAACATGCTCCTGAATGAACAATGGGACATAGAGAAATTAAAAGAGAAATCAAAAATTTTCTGTAATTAAATGAGGATAACAGCACATCATACCAAAACTTATGGGATACAGGAAAAGCAGTGTTGGGAGGAAAGTTTATATCAATAGGTGCCTACATCAAGAAATTAGAAAGGCACAAAATAGATGAGCTTTCAATGCATCTCAAGGATCTAGAAAATCTGCAGCAAACTAGACCCAAATCTAGCAGAAAAAGAGAAATAATCAAAATCAGAGAAGAAATCAACAGGATTGAATCCAAAAAAAATTACAAAAAATCAGCCAAACGAGGTGCTGGTTTTTTGAAAAAATAAACAAAATGGACACCCCATTGGCCCAACTAACTAAAAAAGAAAAGACCCAAATCAGTAAAATCAGAGAAGAAAAAGGAAACGTAACAACAGACACCACAGAAATCAAAAGAATCATCAGAAATTACTACAAGGACTTGTATGCCAGCAAACAGGGAAATCTATCAGAAATGGATAGATTCCTGGACACATGCAACCTAACTAAATTGAACCAGGAAGACATAGAATACCTAAACAGACCCATAACTGAGACAGAAATTGAATCAGTAATAAAGGCCCTCCCAACAAAGAAAAGCCCAGGTTCAGATGGATTCATTGCTGAATTCTACCAGACATTTAAACAAGAACTAACTCCAATTCTTCTCAAACTATTCAGAACAATAGAAAAAGAGGGAATCCTCCCAAATTCTTTCTATGAGGCCAGCATCACCTTAATTCCTAAGCCGGAAAAAGATGCAGCATTGAAAGAGAATTACAGACCAATATCCCTGATGAACATAGATGCAATAATCCTCAATAAAATTCTGGCCAACAGAATGCAACAACACATCAGAAAGATCATCCACCCAGACCAAGTGGGATTTATCCCTGGTATGCAGGGATGGTTCAATATTCACAAAACAATCAACGTGATACACAACATTAACAGACTGCAGAAGAAAAACCATATGATTATCTCACTAGGTGCAGAGAAGGCATTCGATAAAATTCAACACCCTTTCATGATGAAAACCCTAAGCAAACTGGGTATAAAAGGAACATTCCTCAATATAATCAAAGCAATTTATGAAAAACCCACGGCCAATATCCTATTCAATCGGGAAAAGTTGGAAGCACTTCCACTAAGATCTGGTACCAGACAGGGATGCCTACTCTCACCACTGCTATTCAATATAGTTCTGGAAGTTTTAGCCAGAGCTATCAGGCAAGAAAAAGAAATTAAAGGGATACAAATTGGGAAGGAAGAACTCAAACTATCCCTCTTTGCAGATGACATGATTCTTTATTTAGGGGACCCAAAGAACTCTACTAAGAGACTATTGGAACTCATAGAAGAGTTTGGCAAAGTAGCAGGATATAAAATCAATGCACAAAAATCAACAGCCTTTGTATACACAGGCAATGCCATGGCTGAGGAAGAACTGCTAAGATCAATCCCATTCACAATAGCTACAAAAACAAACAAATACCTTGGAATAAACATAACGAAGGACATTACAGATGTCTACGATGAAAATTACAAAACCTTAAAGAAAGAAATAGAAGAGGATACAAAAAAAATGGAAAAATCTTCCATGCTCATGGATTGGAAGATCAACATCATCAAAATGTCCATTCTCCCAAAAGCAATTTACAGATTCAATGAAATACCTATCAAGATACCGAAGTCATTCTTCTCAGATCTGGAAAAAATGATGCTGAAATTCATATGGAACACACAGGAGACCTCGAATAGATAAAGCAATCTTGTACAACAAAAACAAAGCAAGAGTCATCACAATACCAGATTTCAGAACATACTACAGGGCAGTTGTTATCAAAACAGCATGGTACTGGTACAGAAACAGATGGATAGATCAATGGAACAGAATAGACACATCAGAAATCAATCCAAACATCTACAGCCAACTTATATTTGATCAAGGATCCAAAACCAATTCCTGGAGTAAGGACCGTCTATTCAATAAATGGTGCTGGGAAAACTGGATTTCCACATGCAGAATCATGAAGCAAGATCCCTACCTTTCACCTTACACAAAAATTCATTCAACATGGTTTAAAGACTTAAATCTATGACCCAACACCATCAAATTATTAGAGAGCATTGGTGAAACCCTGCAAGATATAGGTACTGGCAAAGACTCTTGGAAAAGACCCCAGAAGCACAGGCAGTCAAAGCCAAAATTAACTATTGGGATTGCATCAAATTGAGAAGTTTGTGTACTGCAAAAGAAACTGTCAGGAGAGTGAATAGGCAACCGACAGAATGGGAAAAAATATTTGCAAACTATGCAACAGATAAAGGGTTGATAACCAGAATCTACAAAGAAATCAAGAAACTCCACAACATCAAAACAAACAACCCACTTAAGAGATGGGCCAATGACCTCAATAGACATTTTTCCAAAGAGGAAATCCAAATGGCCAACAGACACATGAAAAAATGTTCAAGATCACTAGCCATCAGGGAAATGCAAATCCAAACCACAATGAGGTTTCACCTCACCCCGGTTAGAATGGCTCACATTCAGAAATCCATCAACAACAGATGCTGGAGAGGATGTGGGGAAAAAGGGACATTAATCCACTGCTGGTGGGAATGCAAATGGGTGAAGCCACTATGGAAGTCAGTCTGGAGATTCCTCAGAAACCTGAATATAACCCTACCATAAAACCCAGCCATCCCACTCCTTGGAATTTTCCCAAGGGAAATTAAATTGGCAAACAAAAAAGCCATCTCCACATTAATGTTTATTGCAGCTCAATTCACAATAGCTAAGACCTGGAACCAACCCAAATGCCCATCAACAGTAGACTGGATAAAGAAATTATGGGATATGTACTCTATAGAATTCTATACAGCAGTCAAAAACAATGAAATCCAGTCACTTGCAACAAGATGGAGGAATCTGGAAAACATCATTCTGAGTGAATTAAACCAGTCCCAAAGGGACAAATATCATATGTTCTCCTGATCGGTGACAACTAACTGAGCACCAAAGGGGAAACCTGTTGAAGTGAAATGAACACTATGAGAAACAGTGACTTGATCAGCTCTTGTGCTGACTGTTGTTGTACAATGTAATACTTTATCCATTTTAGTATTTTTTTATACTAGTACTAGTGGTTGAACTCTGTAACTGACACACAATTACTCTTAGGTGTTTAAATTTTAACTGAAAAGTGATCCCTGTGAAATATAAGAGTGGGAATAAGAGATGTACAATTTGGGACAACTTAATCGGACCTGCCCCAAATGATGGAGTTAGAATCATGTCAGGGGATTGCAATACAGTCCCATCAAGGTGGCATGTACCAAGGCCATCTCACTAGTCCAAGTGATCAATTTCAGTTCACAACTGATCACACTGATAGGTCTAAAGTCAAAGGGATCACACAAACAAGACTAGTGTCTGCTAATACTAACTGATAGAATGAAAAAGGGAGAGAATGATCCAACATGGGAAGCGAGATACACAGTAGACTTATCAAATGGCAGATGTCCTAAATAGCACTCTGGCCTCAGAATCAGCCCTTAAGGCATTCAGATCTGGCTCAAGAGCTCATGAGAATATTTTAGGCATGGAAAGCCAAGACACTCTGGAAAAAAAAAAAAAAGAAGAAGACCTCAATGAAAGATCTCTGTGAGTGAGATCCCAGTGGAAAGAACGGGCCATCATAGAAGGAGGTACCTTTCTCTGAAGGGAGGAGAGAACTTCCACTTTGACTATGACCCTGTCGGAATAAGATTGAAGTCGGCGAACCCTAAAGGCTTCCATAGCCTTGGCAACTCATGACTAGAGCCTAGGGAGATTACTGACGCCATAAACAAGAGTGTCAAATTGTTAAATCAACATCAGGAGTCACTGTGTACTTACGTCTCATGAGGGATCTGTCCTTAATGTGTTATCCAATGTGAAGTAATGCTATAACTAGTACTGAAACAGTATTTTTATACGTTGTGTTTCTGTGTGGGTGCAAACTGATGAAATCTTTACTTAGTATATATTGAATCAATGTTCTGTTTATGAAGATAATTGAAAATGATTAAAAAATCTTGGTGTTACATTGGAAATTGCATAGATAATTAATCAATTTTTTAAAAAAATATCATATAGGATCTCTGTCCTTAATGTGCTATACATTGTGAATTAATACTATAACTAGTACTCCAACAGTATTTTCACTTTGTGTCTCTATGTGAGGGCAAACTGTTGAAATCTTTACGTAATATGTACTAAACTGATCTTCTGTGTATAAAGAGAATTGAAAATGAATCTTGATGTGAATGGAAGGGGAGAGGGAGCGGGAAAGGGGAGGGTAGTGGGTGGGAGGGAAGTTATGAGGGGGGGAAGCCATTGTAATCCATAAGCTGTACCATGGAAATTTATATTCTTTAAATAAAAGCTTTATAAAAAAACAATAAAAAATAAATTATAATACATTTGAAATGTAGTAAAAATATCAAACTACTTGTCTTTGTTAATTTTGTGTTGCTGTAATCAAACACCTGATACTGAGTACTTAAAAAAAAAAAAACGTTTTATATAGGTCATAGTCTGGGAAATCCAAGAACTTGGTGCTAGCACCTGCTTAGCTCTGCTGAGAATCTCCCAGGCTGCTTCACAACTTAGGTGAGAAGCAGAAAGCGGAATGGCTGTGTGTTGAAGAGGCTAAGCACATGGAGTATACTAAGTTTATTAGTAACCCACTCTCATAAGAACTAAAAAACTTCATAATACCAGCATTAAGCTCTTCTAAGAGTAGTACTTCCACAACCTAATCCTCTTTCATTAGGTTTCAACTCTTAATGGTTCCATCATATTGACTTTGATACATGGGAGACCTAGCTTCTAACATATAACATTTTGGAGGATATGATGAACCCGACTTAATATTTTTTTCTTCCAGTACATGTCCTTTGAGGACTTGGCACATTGACACATATTAAAAGCAGCCTATCTCCTATATGCTAAGACAATGAAAAAATAAATTTATTTTAGAAAAAAGTTAATAATAAAGATAGCAATAGCAGCTAGCCTGTATTGCCAGACTATTATGAGACAGGCACTGGGAGAGGGGCTTTCTTGTGTATTATTATATTTATTTATTTTAAAAGGTAAAGCTCTGTTTGTTTCTTGCACTTTTAGAGTCAGAAACAAGAATTTCAAAGTCAAAGCATTCAGAGGTACGAGTACCAAAATCTGAACCAAGAATTGTCTCTGTGCCCCTCTTATTATTGTTGCCATCCAGCTGCTGACAGGTGACTAAAAGTTTTTAGTGTTTCAACTTAGTTTATTGCTAAAGAAATATTGTTATAGTTATTTTTTCTTCACAAAAGGAGGCAACTGAAAAATGTCTAGTACTCAGAGTAAATTAATACATAGCACCACCTGTGGGGCACCTGCCATTGTTCCCTTCTTTCTACTTTGTCTTTTTCTCCTTCCTTTCTCCCTTCCTTCTTTCCTTTGTTTCTGCTTTATTTTTGCAAAATTGAGTGCCTCTTTGTCCCTCCTCTTTCTCTACCTGTAAATATTCTTTGTGGTATAAACCTAAGGGATGATTTAGAAGAGGTATGGAAATATTTAGCTCTGATTTGTAATTCTGTTGTCAGTCAAAATTTAAGGCATGAGTGCTACAACATCCCATAGTGGGGAAAACAATGTAGTGGGTAAAATTCATCAGTCATTTTAGAATGGATCCACTCTATGGAAGAACTCTGGCGACAGAGTAAACAATGCCAATAATGGCCCAGGCTTTGGAGATGGAAATCAGGCATGCAGTCTGTTTCACCAGCCATGTGGCCAAGAACAAATAATTGCTCTGAACACTAGTTTACTCATCTGTAAACTCTTCTAGAATTACTGAAAGTGTTCCAGGATACAATGAGTGTAAAGTGCTTATTAGCACAATTCCGGAAACTTGGTAAATTCTTAGAAATGTTAGTTCTCATCATCATCGTATTTTTATTATTAACAATATCATCCAATAAAATAACCAGTGGTAAATTATTCTAAGATGTGAAAAGACTAAATAAATAATAGCCCATCTTAAAGCTAGTTAACTTTTCTGTATCTTATTCTCCCATTTCTTGTTTTACTTTGGATATCTCACTTAGAACTTTCTCTCCCTCTTGCACACACTGGTCTTGGAATTTATCTACTTCTTTCATCCCTCTCTTGCTATGTGTAACTTTTTCCTCTTAACTGACATTCTTTCCTCTCCCTTAATCTGCCCTTCCTTCTTCCCTCTCCATCCAATATTGCTAGATATTCTTATCTTTATAGAAAATTTGAGTTACTTTTTTACATTTTTGTACCAAAAAAAATTCTAAAAGTTTTCCATGTGGATCTAGGTCATTAAATTATTTTGTGTGTTCATTTATGTAGATGCTATATCTGCTAACAAATAATTATATTTTAGTGAACTTTCAATAGGTTACTCATTGCCGTGTCTATCATTCATTATCATTCATTCATTTTCTCGGTGAAACGGAGAAAGTTTCACTAGCTCTTGAATTAAATAAGTATTATTTCTGTTTTAATGCTTTTATGATTTGAACTGTTTTATTCTTTCTGTGTGATAACATTTTATGAGGTTAAAAATCAGTATATGAGAATATTGGTAGTCTCTCTAATAAGTAATGTTACTTTGATTTCATAAATTTTCTTTTTTTAAAAGATTTATTATTTATTTGAAAGTTAGCGTTACACAGAGAGAGAAGGAGAGACAGAGAGAGAGAGAGAGGTCTTCCATCTGCTGGTTCACTCACCAATTGGCCACAATGGCCAGAGCTGCACCAATCTGAAGACAGGAACCAGGAGCTTCTTCCAGGTCTCCCATGTGGGTGCAGGGGCCCAAGGGCTTGGGCCATCTTCCACTGTTTTCTAGGCCTTAGCAGAGAGCTGGATCAGAAGTGGAGCAGCTGGGACCCAAACCAGTGTCTATATGGGATGCCAGCACTGCAGGCCGTGGCTTTAATCACTATGCCACAGCCATAGCCCCACATTCATAAATTTTCTATCCATTTGTGTGTGTGTGTTTATCTATATTTTACCATAATTACTCTTAAAAAGTGATATTATCATTAATAAATCTAATTTACTTTTTCACTACTCAGGATGACATCTTAATCTAGAATTTAAATTAGAAATGAATGGAAATGTTTACCTAACTACACAATTATCTCTTTTAGCAGTTGTATATATGTCTTAACAAGTATTCTAAAAGTAAAACTGTTATTTCATGTTACTATACATATAAAATATATAAATTTCTATTGAAAACTTATCTATGATGTCATTAATTTTTTATGAGAAAAAAGTGTCATTTTTCTCAGTTTATTTTTGTGTGTAATAATTCTGTAGAAAGACCGGCATCATGGCTCACTAGGTTAATCCTCTGCCTGTGGCGCAGGCACTCCAGGTTCTAATCCTGGTTGGGGCGCCAGATTCTGTCCCGGTTGCTCCTCTTCCAGTCCAGCTCTCTGCTGTGGCCCAGGAAGGCAGGGGAGGATGGCCCAGATCCTTGGGCCCTGCACCCGCATAGGAGACCAGGAGAAAGCACCTGGCTCCTGGCTTTGGATCGGCACAGCACACCAGCCGTGGCAACCGTATTGGGGGTGAACCAATAGCAAAAGGAAGACCTTTCTCTCTGTCTCTCTCTCTCTCACTGTCTAGCTCTGCATGTCAAAAATAATAATTCCGTAGAAAGCCCAAAACTAAACACAAATAGCTTTCTAGGAAAAAGAATGTGAGCTAAGTAGTATTGGCATGCACTGGCAGAATATATGAACAACAAACAAAGGAAGAACTCTGGCTCACAGATTCTGTATATAGTTTCTTCCTTAAGCAACAAAGTATTCCTATATATTTCTTAGCATATGTAGAGAAGAATTCAAATAGAACAAAATTGAAATTTGTTACTATGTTGATCCTGCTTTGTGAATGACTTCTCCTGGCATAGCTAAAAACAAAAGTGAAGGATGGCTAAATGAGCAAGCGCTATGTTCAGAGAAAGCCACAGTTTAATACTTAACATTTTGTGTGGTAATTTATTAAAAGTATTATTAATAATAACACTTAAAACTAGAGATTTTTCAATTAAAATGTCTAGGAAAGATTATTATACCTATTCTGTTTCTGCTGTTGCTATTCCCTTAGAAAACCCTACTTTTCAGGTAACCTTGTTTTATAATCACGCAGAAGTCATCTTCTCAGAGTCTTGGTTATTTTTTCTATTTCTTTCCCTATCAAAACATAATGGTAAGTACAGCAACCCTAACTTAGTAACACTTCCCATAAATAAAGGAAACAATGTCTCACCCCAGTGCTCCAGAACTACTTCGAGGCAGTGGAAAATCTGCAAAGGAAATCTTTTGAAATTAATCAGCAGCAGCTCTGGATGGAGCCCAATAAAAAGTCCTTACCATCCTGTATTAGTTTCTCAGTTAAGGAACTTGATACCAATGCCAACTGGATATTATAAAATGTTTTCCATAGAAATGCATGCAGTATTTATATTATAATTAATTACATAAGAATAATTACATAAATATATGATTTCATATTTTCATACACTAATCACATAAACAAAATGGCATAACATCTATGTATTACAAATACTTTTCTTGCATACAATATTTGTGACTCTCTAATTACAACCAACCCTTGCAAAGAAAGTAACAATAGGCAAATTTGTCTTTCATTATGAATGTGATGAAATTAATATAGTTCTTAACTAGAGATTTGACATATGACAGAAATTTAAAACTGAATTGGAAATAATGTGGTGTTCTCTTTAAATGTCAAATTGTATAACTTTCTACTCACTTTACATAAAATTTCAATTATTTAGTAGTGGTAAATGTACTATATGTACTGTCTTTTTCATTAAAAAAAGATTTTTATTTGAGAGGCAGAAATATATATATATATATATATATATATATATAGAGAGAGAGAGAGAGAGAGAGAGAGATCTTCCATCCATCTGCTGGTTCACTCCCCAAATGGCTGCATTGGCCGCAGCTGGACCAATCGAAAGCCAGGAGCCAGGAGCTTCTTCTGGGTCCCCCACGTGGATGTAGGGGCCCAGGTGCATCAGCAGACACCTGGATTTGAAATGGAATAGCCAGTACTCAAACTGGTACCTTCATGGGATGCAGGCAGAGGTTTAACTTTCTATGCTACTGTGCCGGACACTCTATTTTTCAATGTACCATTTAACTTGTATTTTAAGAATACTGAAAGTGTGGGGAAGGCATTGTATCTCAGTGGGATAAGCCATTGCTTGGAATGCCAGCATTCCACATTAAAGTAAAAACCAGGTGCCAACTACTATGCATACAATCCAGTTTCTTGCTAATGCATGTTGAAGTCAGTGGATGATGGCTCAAGTACTTGATTTCCTACCATGCAGAAGGGAGACAAAAATGTAGTTCCTGACTGCTGATTTCAGCCTGGCACAGCCCTTGCTGTTGTAGCCATTTGGAGGAACAGAGAGATTTCTATTTCTATTTCTATTTCTATTTCTATTTCTATTTCTATTTCTATTTCTATTTCTATTTTCTCTCTCTCTCTCTCTCTCTCTCTCTCTCTCTCTTTCTGATATTCAAATGCATATCTTTCCTTAAAATAATTTAAGGGCATACTTTAAATTTGTATTCATAGATGATATTTGCATAACTCAATCATTTGTTAGAAAGGAAGAATGTATCCAATTCTATAATATTTTCCAAGGGAGTATTAAGTATAAATAAATTTGAATGATCAATATTAAAGTCCCTAGAGAAACAAAGCCAATAGGATATATGTATTTCTATATCCATATCATCACTATCTATATCTATAATAGAAAAAAGATTTATTACAAGGTTTGATTCACATATCATGGAAACTGAGAAATCCCAATGATCTACTTTTTGTATACTGGAGAATGTGAAAACCTGGTGGTATAATTCAATATTAGTGCATGCCTAAGAACAAGGCATCTTATGATATAAGACCTGTTACCAGGCTAAGAGTAAGAAAAAATGGATATCCTAGCTCAAATATTGAGAATAAATTCACCTTTCTTCTACCTTTTCTAGAAATTCTCAGTTCAGAGGTGAAAATTCTGCAATATATATAGCCAAGATATCATACAGGTTGATGGGTATCAAAGAATGTTAAAATTGGCTTAAAATGCATGAAAAATTATCTCCTCCCTTCATTGCACCTCACTGAAGCTGTGTACCTAGAGTTCTAAGAGGCACTCTAATTTTTATCAACATATTAGAAGGACTGAGTATGAGAAAATGTGAGGTCATTTTGCTTTAAACTCTGTAGCAGAGGGTGAGATTCATAATGTGAAGATTGAGTATAATTCAATGCACATTGATATAAATAAATTAACCTCTGAGCCCCAATAGTTACATAACTAAGAATTCAGGACACAACTTAGGTTTATGATGTGGATAATTTCTTTTGTTTCTGATATTAAAACCCTTGTACAGTCACTGTACACAGTTTGGACTCTAACTGGCAAGAATGTTTATGGACATGGCCTTGAGTAGCTTCTCCCATTTTTTTGCAGCATAGTACTTGTCACAGAAGGTAGAATTTAAGTTTAGCATTAGAGTCTCTGAGGATATGTGGAGTTAATGCTTTTTCTGAACTCTGGACCAGGGAGCATATAAATAATATGTAACATATATATAAAATCAATTGAAAATAGGTCTCAGTAAAAATAAGAGGGGGAATAAGAGAGAGAGGAGGAAGTTACTAATTATAAAGCTGTAAAATGTCATCTTAATTGTTAAAGTGATCATATTAAGTACTAAAGTGAACATACAGATAGGATTAACTGTTAAAGAAACCATATAAATAGCATCAAGTGCCTGGTAATAACAATAGATGGAATTAAAAAGGAGGGAATGTCCAATATGGGAAGAAGTCCACATAGCAGAATCATAGAATGACAATCGCTTTAAGTAATACTCTGACCTCAGAATGAGCCCTTAAGGCATTTGGATGTGTCTGAAAAGCCCATGAGAGCAATATAGGCATGGAAAGCCAAGATACTGCAGCAAGAATATTCTACATGAAGGATTTCTGTGAATGAGACCCTAGTGGAAAAAAGGGGCCATCAAAGAAGGATATTCTTTTCTCTGAAGGGAGGGGAAAACTTCTACTTTGCTTATGGACTTGTCTAAATACTTACAGAGTTTGTGGTCACAAATTGCTTCTATAGCCTTGGCAGCTCATGGCAAGAGCTGCAGATGATCAACTGAGCTCATAAATAAGGGTGTTAATTGTTAAATTAACATAAGTTGCTGTGCGCTTATTCCCCATGTAGGACCTCTGTCCTTAAAGTTGTACTATGAAAATTAACTGCAAAACTTGTTCTCAAACAGTACTTTTTACATTGTGCATGTGTATGTGTGCAAAATGTTGAAATCTTCACTTAGTATAGAGTCGGTCTTCTGTATATAAAGTCAATTAAAAATAAATCTTAAAGAAGCCTGAGAGGGGAGAGGGAGTAGGAGGTGGGACAGGAGTCCGGGTCGGAGGGTAGGTATGGGGGGAAGAACCATTATATTCCTAAAGTTGTACCTATGAAAATTGTATTCATTAAATAAAAGCTTTAAAAATATATATAACAGGACATAATAAATAATTAAAATGTACCCCCTTGTTTTTTTCTTCAGGTCTGTTTTATAAGCCATAGGACACTTCAAGTATAGATTATTTATATTCATTTGCAAATGGTAGAACAAAATTTAACTAAAGCTTATATGATATATTGTATATACCCAAAAAGTATTTGTTGAATGCAAGAATAAATACATGAATATTTGAATGGACAGATTACTGAATAAATGAATAAGAGAATCAATGAAGGATTTATATCCTTGCTCAGTGATCTCACAATCTGTGAGAGAAAGCCAGAAAGAATAAATAAATGTGGTAGGCAATCAAATGTAACATATGTCACAAAAGAATGGAGCCTGACTCTTACTGATAAAGTCAATGAGGAAATTCTTCACTGGAGGTGAGGCAGAGGGTGGAACATTTGACTTACTTGTTAAGTCTTTTCAGAAATGATTGAATTTACTTGCCATTCCTCTTAACAGTATTAGTTCATTTGGATTCACTAATGGCTTATTTTACCATATTTAAAGAATTTAGATACTGTTTTTTTCACTCATTCTGTCATATTTAAAAAGGTTAAATATTCCTTCTTATAACTGCTTATCTGAGCCACTAAAATTTCTTGATTATCATTAAATTGGGTGTTACTCAAATTTATTCTTATTGAAAAATTAAATTGTTTATAGCATGAACTTTTCATTTCCAATAATGCTTCTATTTCTATATTTGATTTTCTGAGTTTAAGACTTAATTTAATATACATATCTGTACAATAGAATTCAAAAATTAAGTATACACTTGGATTTCTTTTGCGTGAAGACAGGCATAATAATTCTTGGAAAACATGACTCACATAGAAATAAAGGGAAAGGAAATAATTTCTGGAAATCCAGTTGTTGAAATTGATAAATAGAACCAAAATGAAACCTCACTTGATTACAGGTGACATTTCCATGGAGCAAAACAAATATGCAAAGTAAGTGTAAAGAATAAAAAGTGGAAGGTGCAATAAAGTTAAGATGGCTATTAGAGAAAAGACATGTGATTTTGATAATTGGAAAACACCTGAAAAATACAGGAGGATCTATTTAGGAGACTGCTGGAGATAAATTTGCAGATAGAATACCACCAGCAACTCCCATGGCCACTGGCAGAGAAGCCATCATCCCATAGTGAGGTGATTCTGCAGAAGCCTGTGCTGCACTGCTGATCTTGTCTGGGGCAGAGCCTCATGACCCACTACTTTGAGTACAGGTGGACAAGCTGGCAGTGGGCAGGGTGCCTAATTAACTCTGTGAATGTAGGGCATTTGCTTCACTCCTCTCCCCTCACCAAGGTGCTCAGTGACTAATGGGACAAGCACCATCTTCCCAGAATAAGGCAAACGGAGTCTCGCCTGGAAAACTGGCAGGAAGGCCGGCTGCCCAGTTGACATGTTACTCTTCTTCCATCCTCCCACCAAAGTGCCAGACTCTGGGACAAGGTGGTTCACTCTTTGGACAGGAAGGTTTGCAGGGAATAGAGGAGATCCCCTCCAGCCTGTGACTGTGGGAACACTGTACCCTGTGATGTGAGAATCATGTCACTGTGCAATAGGCCAGGAAACTATTAAGGAGAATATGTGATTTGGTCTTTGAACAATTACTGAGTCTATATCCAAAAAGCTGAGGTTTGGCTGAGTGCTGAGAATGGACATCATGGAGGGCTCCATGCTCCATGCTATGGAGTGCAAAGATTCCTTGTGTAGTTCATGTTTGTGAGTGAGTTGGTAATGCAGCCACAAAGAGGTTCACCTTGGCACAGAGAAGGGCAGAGGCAGTGATCACACCAGCCAAGGGCAATCACCCCCTTTCCCATACTGATCTGCAGAGGATAGCTATCAAACCTAACTCTGGTGTTACCCTAGACTTTTGCCAGACTCACAAGCCCTAGCCAGAGTTCCCAGGACCCACCTTGCATACACCTCTGGATGTGCACTGATGGTGCAGGCATTCTACTACGCCTACAGACACATTTCTATGAACAAAAACTTAAAAGGAATATCAGCATTTGTTTCTCCAAATGTGTAAAAATAAGCACAGAAATAAACTGAAAAAGGAAGATATCCAAACTCCCCAAAAGGAACATACTTCAATATTAGACTGTGAAGATGAGGAAATTGACAAAATACCTGAAAATGAATTCAAAAGAATGATTGTAAGATTACTCAAAAACACAGAGAAGTAATTCCATGAGTAGAAGAAATCTGCGAAAGGTGAGGAAGAGAAATCCCGCCAGGAAATACAAATAATAAAGAAAAATCAAACTGAAATACTAGAAAAGAAGAATTCAAAATGTCAAATAAATAATACAAAAAGAAGCCTAAACAAAAGACTTGGTGAAGTGAAGAAAGAATATATGAGCTACACAAAGCTTTTGAAATATCTCAGACAACAAAAAAATTTAAAAATTAGAAAAACCAAAAACTGTTAAGGATAAATGGGATAACATTAAATGACAAAATATATGTGTTTTAGGCATTCCTAAAGGAGTAAAAAAGTAGGATGAGTTAGAAAATTTATTCAGTGAAAGCTGGACAAAGATATGGACATCCAAGTAAAGGAAACACACAGAAATGCAGAAATGATCACAGAGAATATCTTCACCACAACACATTATGTTCAAACTTTCAAAAGAAAAGTACAAAGAAAAGGCCCTAAAGTGTGCAAGACAGAAGAAATGAAATCTGATATAAAAGGATCTCCAATTAGACTGAAAGCACATTTCTCATTAGAAACCGTTCAGGCAAGCAAAGAATGGAGACATATGTTCCAAGTCCTTAAAGAAAAATAGTCAGCTAAGAATACAGTACCCAGTGAAGCTCGCATTTATGAACAAAGGTGAAATAAGGTCCTTCCAAAATAAATGAAAATTGAAAGAATTTCACCACCTGAGCAGCATACAAATGAAACTTGAGGTTGTACATCAGATAGAAAAAGAGAACTATAATCAGCATAAGGAAAGAATGCAAAGGCAGAAAACCTCCTAATAATAATCCAAAACATATCCAAAACAAGTAATAGGAATAATTAGAGAAAAATTGCAGGACTGTCATCACTTATCAATAATAAGCTTGAATGTAAATAGATTAAACTTTCCAATTAAAAATACAGACTGGTTGAATGGATTAAAAAGCAAGACACATCCATATGTTGACTACAAGAAACACATCTTACCACAAATATGGAATGACAAAGTGAAAGGATGGAAAAAGATATTACATGGAATTGGAAATCAAAATAGTTTAAGATAAATACGGTTAAAAGAGACAAAGAAAGTCAATATGTAATGATTAAAGGATCAACCCAACAGGAAGATGTGACTATGGTATTCACACAATGCTAGAGCACTCAGCTTGAAAACAAATGTTAATGGATCTAAAGGGAGACATATGCACTAATGCAATAATAATAGGGGACAGGGGCCGGCACTGTGGCACAGTGAGTTAAACCCCCAGCATATACTGCCAGCATCCTAGATGGGTGCAGTTTCAGGTCCCGGCTGCTCCTCATCCAATCCAGCTCTCTGCTATGGCCTGGGAAAGCAATAGAAGATGGCCCAAGTCCTTGGTTCTCTGCACCCATGTGGGAGACCTGGAGGAATCTCCTGGTTCCTGGCTTCGGATCAGCTCAGCTCTGGCCGTTGAGGCCATCTGGAGAGTGAACCAGTAGATGGAAGATCTTCTCTCTGGCTCTACCTCTTCTGTAACTCTGTCTTCAAATAAATAAAAAACAAATATTTAAAAAAATAATAGGAGACAGCAACATCCCACATGCATAATGAAAGATCAATTAGGGAAAAAATAAACAAAGAAACCACAGAGCTAATTTACACTATGGGCCAAATGAATCAAACTGATATCTACAGAATATTTCATCCCACAGCCAAAGGATATTCTTCATTGGTGCAGGGAACATTCTCTAGAACCGACCACATACTGGACCATAAGAAAATGTCTGAACAAACTAAAAATGTTGAAGTCATACAATAAATCTTTTCTGACCTCAATGGAATGAAGCTAGGAATTAACAACATAAGAAACTCTAGAAAATATACAAATATATCTCCATTCTTAATTATATGCAAATCAGTAAACATTATTCATGAACATGCTCCTAAAGAAATCAATAGAGAAATTTAAAAATTCCTTGAAACCAATGAGGATGACAATATAACATATCAAAACTTATGGGGCAGAGCAAAAGCAATTTCAAGAGGAAAGTTTTTATCAGTGCTTACATCAAGGAATTGGAAAAGCATTCAATAAATGATCCAACTATGCATCTCAAGGACCTAGAAAAACAAGAACCAAACCCCAAATTAAGAGAAAAATAATAAAAATTTGAAAAGAAAAAAATTGAGATTAAAAATATACAAATAATCAGTAAAATGAAGAGCTGGCCTTTTGAGAAAAACAAAATTTATAAATCACTGGCCCAAATAATCAAAAAAAAAAAAAAGAGAAAGACCCAAATTAATAAAATCAAGATGAAAAAGATGTTACAACTGACACCACTGAAATAAAAATAATCTTTAGGATATATTACAAACAAATATATTGCCAACAAATCTAGATGCCTGGACACATAAAATTTACTAAAAGTGAGTCATGAAGATACAGAAAACCTAAATAGACCAATAAGCAAGTTGGAGACTGAATCTGTAATAAAGACCTTCCTAATAAATAAAAGCCCAGGACTGGACAGCTTCACTGCTGAATTCTACCAAACTTTTTTTTAAAGGTTTATCTTATTTATTTGAAAGATAGAGTTACAGAGAAAGGTAGAGACAGAGAGATCTTCCATCCTCAACGGCGGGAGCTGTGTTGATCTGAAGCCAGGAGCCAGGAGCTTCCTCCAGGTCTCCCACAAGGGTGCAGGGGCCAAGGACTTGGGCCATCTTCTACTGCTTTCTCAGGCCATAGCAGAGAGCTGGATCGGAAGAGGAGCAGCCGGGACTAAAACTGGCACTTATATAGGATGCCGGTGCTTCAGGCCAGGGCTTTAACCTGCTGCACCACAGTGCCAGCCCCTCTACCAAACTTACAAAGAATCACTCATCCCAATTATTCTTAAACTGTTCAAAAGATGAAAATAGAGGAATACTCCAAAACTGCTGAGGCCAGTATCACCTTAATTCCAAAACCAGAAAAAATTGCAACAAACAAAGAGAACCAGACTGATATCACTGATGAACACTGATGCAAAAATCCTCAACAGGATACTAGCTAACCAAATCTAACAACACATCAGAAAGATCAACCACCCTGACCAAGTCTGATTTATCCCAGTGATGCACAGATGCTTTAACAGATGCAAATAAATAAATGTTATTCATCACATTAACATACTGAATAAAAAACACATAATTACATCAACAGATGAGGAGAATGCATTTGATAAAATGCAATATCCTTTCATATAAAAATCTTAAGAAAGTTGGGTATAGAAGGAGCATATCTCAACACAATCAAGGCAATATAGGACAAGCAGACAACTAGCATAATACTGAATAGGTAAAAGCTGGGAGCACTTACAGCAAGATCCAGAATGAGACAACAAGCATGCTGACTTTCACCATTGCTAGTCAATATATTTAGGGAAGTTTTATCCAGAGCCATTAGGCAAGAAATCAAAGGTATACAAATTGGAAAAAAGGAAGTCAAATGATCTGTTTGTAAGTGACATGATCCTATACACAGGGGAACCAAAGACTCCACTAAGAGACTATTAGAACTCATAGTAGAGTTTTGTAAAGTTGTAGGTTAGAAAATCAAAACACATCAGCCTTTGTATACAAAAATAATGCCATGGCTGGAAAAGAACTTATAAGGATCAATCCCATTTACAGTAGCTACAAAAATTTTCAAATACTTTGCAATAAACTTAATCAAGGATTGAAAAATCTCTATAATGAAAATTGTAAACCATTAAAAACAGAGATAGAGTAAGACACAAAAAATAGAAAAATCTTCCATGTTAATGGATTGGAAGAATCAACATCATCAAAATGTTTATACATCCCAAAGCAATTTACAGATTCAATGGAAACCCAATCAAAATATCAAGGATATTCTTATCATTTCTAGAAAAAAGGATCTTAAAATTCATATGATTATCTAAAGCAATCCTTAAAAACCAAATACAAAGCTACAGGCATCACAATGCCACACTTCAAGGCATATTCCAGGGAAGTTATAATCAAAACAGCCTGATACTATTAAACTTGTAGACAAATATCATATAGGCCAATGGAACAGAATAGAAACTCCAGAAATTATCCCAGACTTCAACAACCAACTAATCTTTGACACATGAGCTAAAATCACACCCTGCAGAAAGGACAATCTCTTCCACAAATGGTGATGGGAAAATTAGATTTCCACATGCAGAACTATGAATCAAGAACCCTACCTTACACCTCCTACAAAAATCAACTCACAATGGATCAAGGCTCTAAACCTAAAACTGATACCACCAAATTACCAGAGGAAAACATTGGGAAAAATCAGCAAGAAATTGGCATCAGCAAAGACTTCTTGGATAAGGCCCAACAAGCACAAGCAATGAAAGTAAAATAGACAAATGGAATTACATCAACCTAAAGACTCAACAAAGTGAAGTGGCAACAGAGAGAATGGGATAAAATATTTGTAAACTATTCATTTGGTAAAAGATTAAATCCAGGAAATATAAATAGTTTAAAAAACTCAACAACAAAAGACACAATCTAGTTAAAAAATAGGTAAAGGCATTTGTCAAAGGATGAAATACAAATGCCAAAGATGCATGAAAAAAATGCTCAAGATGACTAGCCATCATGAAAACGAAAATAAAAACCACCATGAGGTTTCATTTCATCCCCGTTAGAATGGCTATTATCAAAAAAATTTTTTTAAATGCTGGTGAGGATGCAGAGAAAAAGGTACCTTGATAGACTGATGGTTGGAATGTAAAATAGTACAACCATTATGTAAGACATTATCAAGATTCCTCAGAAATCTGAAAATTCATTTACACTATGATTGAGCCATCCCACTACTGGGAATTTACCCACCAAAATGAGATCAGCACATGAGTTATTTGTTCCCCCTTCATTTTGCAGCTTAATTCACAATGGCTAAGATTTGAAATCAACCCAGATGTCCATGAACAAGTGACTGAATAATGAAAATAAGGTATATGTACACAATGGAACACTACTTAACCATAAAAATAATGAAATTCTTTTCCAACAAAAAGGACACAATTGGTAGCCATTATGCTTACTGAAGTAAGTCAGATCCAAAAAGACAAATAGTATAGTTTCTCTGATATGTGGTAGTTAATAGAGAATACAAAAAACTAAGAAATGAAACAGACATCTTATGATTTGATTACTGTTTATTGCCCTTGTCTATACTCTTGTGGAACAGTGGTCTTCTACTTTTTACCTGTTGAACATTATGGTGAGTGGTGCATTAAGCTTGTGGTTATAAACTAAACTGAAAGCATTTTATTACAAAAATTAAAGGAAAAAAAGGAAAGAAAGAGGATGGGTTGAAGGAAAGATGGAGGGAGGAAAGTATAGTTATCTTCTTAGAATTGTTATCTATGGGATCGGCGCCATGGCTCAACAGGTTAATCCTCCGCCTTGCGGCGCCGGCACACTGGGTTCTAGTCCCGGTCAGGGCGCCAGATTCTGTCCCGGTTGCCCCTCTTCCAGGCCAGCTCTCTGCTATGGCCCGGGAGTGTAGTGGAGGATGGCCCAAGTCTTTAGGCCCTGGACCTGCATGGGAAACCAGGAAAAGCACCTGGCTCCTGCCTTGGGATAGGCGCGGTACCTCGGCATCTTGTATGCAGAACACATCAATTCTAAAGGATGTCCTAAACCAATCAGGCTGCAACACCAAAATACTATAGATTGGATGACTTACAAACAAAAATTTATTTTTCACAGTTCTTCAGGCTGCAAAGACCAGGGCAAAGGCACTACTAGATTGAAAATTTTATGAAAGTCCTTTCCCCATGATGCCTTCTCACTGGGTCCTGACAGGGCAGAAGGGATGAGCTAGTTCCCTGTGTTCTCTTTTATATGGGGACTAATATCTACCCTCATGATTTAATCAGCCCATAAGGGCCTACTTCCTAACATCAGCACCTAAGTTGTTAGGATTTTCACATACGAATTACAGAGAGCCACAAGCATTCAGAACATAGAACTGGATGGTGGGAGATGAGGCATCAGCTACAATACAAAAGGTTTTTATGATTATAATGAAAACCATGGCTCTGTTATTTGTTATGTGGGTGATTCTGGACAAGTTACTAAACAATTTTTTGTCAGCTTCCTTAAGTATCAAGTACAAATGATATTTTCTTCCAGTATTATAATGAGAATTTAATATGATAATATTTGGTTAAATTCTTAGCACAGCACCTAGAACATGAGAGATGTTATCAAGAAATGTTCATTTAATCTAACTCAATGCAGACCTGTTAGGCTTTTTGGTCACTGCGATGGCCTATCTATGGAGGTATGTTAACAGTGTTTCTTCTTAACACTTATCTGTATTTTATAAATTTTTAATGATGAATATATACAACTTCTATAACACTATAATTAAAACTTTTTAAAACAAAAAAATGGAAAGTGTACAATTGTAGGAAATATCATATATCCTGTTGTGTCAGTGTTTACTTAGCTAAATAGCTGTTGGCTATTGGACATGCTATTTTATTTATAGCTTTAGCTGTAGAAACTAAAATTGGATAATATAGTTTATAAGGACTCATATATGTATAAAATTTCATGGTATATTAATAAAGAAATGGCCAGCGCCACAGCTCACTTGGCTAATCCTCTGCCTGTGGCGCCAGCATCCTGGGTTCTAGTCCCGGTTGCTCCTCTTCCAGTCCAGCTCTCTGCTGTGGCCCAGGAGTGCAGTGGAGGATGGCCCAAGTGATTGGGCCCTGCACCCCCACGGGAGACCAGGAGGAAGTACTGGCTCCTGGCTTCAGATTGGCGTAACACCCCAGCCACAGCACGCCGGCTGTAGTGGCCATTTTGGGGGTGAACCAATGGAAAAAGGAAGACCTTTCTCTCTGTCTCTCTCTCTCTCCCAATCTAACTCTGCCTGTCAAAAAAAAAAAAAGAAATGAACAACTGGTAATTATATTAATCCTTTATAAAATATGTAGGTTACCTCTAATTTTATGTAAAAAATGAGGTCACAAATCCAAAATGAATTTTCTATTAGATGCCATGTTTGGATTCTTGTATAAAATTTAAGATTCCACTAGTAAGGTACACCTGCCTACATATGTAGAATACTTGTGTCTGATGATCATAGCATTCTGTTCCTAACTCATATTAGAAGCACACAGATCATCGAAATTTACCAAACTCTTCCTCTTTCTGCTGCTTTCAAAACTAATAATTAAAACATTTATAAGACAGACAGTAACAAAAATTTATACTTCTTTGTTTATGAAAGGACTATCATTATATTTTACTGTCAATTTTATATGGATAACTCTATCACACTCTCAAAATCTTCAACAATGCTGTTAGTATTTCCACCATTATTTTTCTTTAACAGAAGAAGGGAATGAAATTCAAAGCAAGTTAAAAATCTTGCCTAACATCATATAGAAAGGAAGTAGCATAACTTGAACCAAGCCATTTTTGTTAGAGTTCAATGCTTTAAATCAGATGTTTCCCTAAATTAAGATTGATAACATTCTCCTTTGTCTTTACTTTCTACTTTGCTTATATCCTTATAGCAGTATTTAATAGTACTTGCTTTGCATATTTTAAAATTTTTTTGTGTTTACTTTCACTATAGTAGCTACCGTGATACAAAGGTGTTATAGTCTGTTTAGTGCTATGAGAAGAAAATATCATATATTGGTATTTATAGAGACAAACAAAATATTTGGATCACAGTTCTGGAGGCTGGGAAATCCCAGGTCCAGGGGTTACATATGATACCTTTTTTTTAGAAGCTTTTATTTAATGAATATAAATTTCCAAAGTACAGCTTATGGATTACAATGGCTCCCCCCCCCGATAACTTCCCTCCCACCCAAAAGCCTCCCCTGTCCTGCTCCCTCTCCCCTTCAATTCACGTCAAGATTCATTTTCAATTCTCAGTTTAGTATATATTAGGTAAAGATTTCAACAGTTTTCCCCCACACAGCAACACAAAGTGAAAAATAATGTTGGAGTAATAGTTATAGTATTAATTCACAATGTACAGCACATTAAGGACAGAGATCCTACATGATATTTTTTTTAAAAAATTGGTTAATTTTCTATGCAATTTCCAATTTAACACCAAGTTTTTTTTTTTTTTCATTTTCAATTATCTTTATATACAGAAGATCGATTCAGTATATACTAAGTAAAGATTTCATCAGTTTGCACCCACAAAGAAACATGCCTAAAATATTCTCATGGGCTCTTGAGCCAGATATGAATGCCTTAAGGGCTGATTCTGAGGCCAGAGTGCTATTTAGGACATCTGCCATTCTATGAGTCTGCTGTGTCTCCCACTTCCCATGTTGGATCATTCTCTCTCTTTTTGATTCCATCAGTTAGTATTAGCAGACACTAGTCTTGTTTGTGTGATCCCTTTGACTCTTAGACCTATCAGTGTGATCAATTGTGAACTGAAGATGATCACTTGGACTAGTGAGATGGCCTTGGTACATGCCATCTTGATGGGATTGTATTGGAATTCCCTGGCACGTTTCTAACTCCATCACTTGGGGCAAGTTCAATTGAGCATGTCCCAAATTGTACATCTCCTCCCTTTCTATTTGCCACTCTTATATTTAACAGGGATCACTTTTCAGTTAAAATTTAAACACCTAAGAATAATTGTGTGTTAATTACAGAGTTCAACCACTAGTACTAGAATAAAAAATACTAAAATGGATAAAGTATTACATTGTACAACAACAGTCAGCACAAGAGCTGATCAAGTCACTGTTTCTCATAGTGTCCATTTCACTTCAACAGGTTTCCCCTTTGGTGCTCAGTTAGTTGTCGCCGATCAGGGAAACAAATGATATTTGTCTCTTTGTGACTGGCTTAATTTACTCAGAATGATGTTTTCCAGATTCCTCCACCTTGTTGCAAATGACTGGATTTCATTGTTTTTGACTGCTGTATAGTACTCTGTAGAGTACATGTCCCATAATTTATTTATCCAGTCTACTGTTGATGGGCATTTGGGTTGGTTCCAGGTCTTAGCTATTGTGAATTGAGCTGCAATAAACATTAATGTGGAGATGGCTTTTTTGTTTGCCAATTTAATTTCCTTTGGGAAAATTCCAAGGAGTGGGATGGCTGGGTTTTATGGTAGGGTTATATTCAGGTTTCTGAGGAATCTCCAGACTGACTTCCATAGTGGCTTCACCCATTTGCATTCTCACCAGCAGTGGATTAGTGTCCCTTTTTCCCCACATCCTCTCCAGCATCTGTTGTTGATGGATTTCTGAATGTGAGCCATTCTAAATGCGCTGATGTGAAACCTGATTGTGGTTTTGATTTGCATTTCCCTGATGGCTAGTGATCTTGAACATTTTTTCATGTGTCTGTTGGCCATTTGGATTTCCTCTTTGGAAAAATGTCTATTGAGGTCATTGGCCCATCTCTTAAGTGGGTTGTTTGTTTTGATGTTGTGGAGTTTCTTGATTTCTTTGTAGATTCTGGTTATCAACCCTTTATCTGTTGCATAGTTTGCAAATATTTTTTCCCATTCTGTCGGTTGCCTATTCACTCTCCTGACTGTTTCTTTTGAAGTACAGATACTTCTCAATTTGATGCAATCCCAATAGTTAATTTTGGCTTTTGACTGACTGTGCTTCTGGGGTATTTCCCAAGAAGTCTTTGCCAGTACCTATATCTTGCAGGGTTTCTCCAATGCTCTCTAATAATTTGATGGTGTTAGGTCATAGATTTAAGTCTTTAAACCATGTTGAATGAATTTTTGTGTAAGGTGAAAGGTAGGGATCTTGCTTCATGCTTCTGCATGTGGAAATCCAGTTTGCCCAGCACCATTTATTGAATAGACTGCCTTTTCTCCAGGTATTGGTTTTGGATCTTTGATCAAATATTAGTTGGCTATAGAAGTTTGGATTGATTTCTAGTGTTTCTATTCTGTTCCATTGGTCTATCCATCTGTTTCTGTACCAGACCCATGCTGTTTTGATAACAACTGCCCTGTAGTATGTCCTGAAATCTGATATTGTGATGCTTCCAGCTTTTTTTTTGTTGTACAAGATTGCTTGAGCTATTTGAGGTCTCCTGTGTGTCCATCTGAATTTCAGCATCATTTTTTCCAGATCTGAGAAGAATGCCTTTGGTATTTTGATTGGTATTGCATTGAATCTGTAAATTGCTTTTGGGAGAATGGACATTTTGATGATGTTAATCTTCCAATCCATGAGCATGGAAGATTTTCCCATTTTTTTGGGTATCCTCTTCTATTTCTTTCTTTAAGGTTTTGTAATTTTCATCGTAGACATCTGTAATATCCTTCGTTAAGTTTATTCCAAGGTATTTGATTGTTTTTGTAGCTATGACTGGGATTGATCTTTGAAGTTCTTCCTCAGCCATGGCATTGCCTGTGTATACAAAGACTGTTGATTTTGTGCATTGATTTTATATCCTGCTACTTTGCCAAACTCTTCTATGAGTTCCAATAGTCTCTTAGTAAAGTTCTTTGGGTCCCCTAAATAGAGAATAATGTCATCTGCAATGAGGGATAGTTTGAGTTCTTCCTTCCCAATTTGTATCCCTTTAATTTCTTTTTCTTTCCTAATAGCTCTGGCTAAGACTTCCAGAACTATATTGAATAGCAGTGGTGAGAGTGGGCATCCCTGTCTGGTACCAGATCTCAGTGGAAGTGCTTCCAACTTTTCCCCATTCAATAGGATGTTGGCTGTGGTTTTTCATAAATTGCTTTGATTGTGTTGAGGAATATTCCTTCTATACCCAGTTTGCTTAGGGTTTTCATCATGAAAGGGTGTTGTATTTTATCAAATGCTTTCTGTGCGTCTAGTGAGATAATCATATGGTTTTTCTTCTGCAGTCTGTTAATGTTGTGTATCACGTTGATTGTTTTGCGAATATTGAACCATCCCTGCATACCAGGGATAAATCCCACTTGGTCTGGGTGGATGATCTTTCTGATGTGTTGTTGCATTCTATTGGCCAGAATTTTATTGAGGATTATTGCATCTATGTTCATCAGGGATATTGGTCTGTAATTCTCTTTCAATGCTGCATCTTTTTCTGGCTTAGGAATTAAGGTGATGCTGGCTTCCTAGAAAGAATTTGGGAGGATTCCCTCTTTTTCGATTGTTCTGAATAGTTTGAGAAGAATTGGAGTTAGTTCTTGTTTAAATGTCTGGTAGATCAGCAGTGAATCCATCTGAACCTGGGCTTTTCTTTGTTGGGAGGGCCTTTATTACTGTTTCAATTTCTGTCTCAGTTATGGGTCTGTTTAGGTTTTCTATGTCTTCCTGGTTCAATTTGGGTAGGTTGCATGTGTCCAGGAATCTATCCATTTCTGATAGATTTCCCTGTTTGCTGGCATACAAGTCCTTGTAGTAATTTCTGATGATTCTTTTGATTTCTGTGGTATCTGTTGTTACGTTTCCTTTTTCTTCTCAGATTTTATTGATTTGGGTCTTTTCTCTTCTTTTTTTAGTTAGTTGGGCCAATGGGGTGTCAATTTTGTTTATTTTTTCAAAAAAACTTGTCCTTGTCTGGCTGATTTTTTGTTTTGTTTTTTGGATTCAATCCTGTTTATTTCTTCTCTAATTTTATTTATTTCACTTCTCCTACTAGATTTGGGTCTAGTTTGCTGCAAATTTTCTAGATCCTTGAGATGCATTGAAAGCTCATCTATTTGGTGCCTTTCCAGTTTCTTGATGTAGGCACCTATTGATATAAACTTTCCTCTTAACACTGCTTTTCCTGTATCCCATAAGTTTTGGTATGATGTGCTGTTATCCTCATTTATTTCTAGAAAATTTTTCATTTCTCTTTTAATTTCTTCTATGACCCATTGTTCATTCAGGAGCATGTTCTTCAATTTCCATGTGTACGCATATGCTCTAGGGATTCCTGAGTTGCTAATTTCCAACTTCATTCCTTTATGGTCTGAATAGCTGCATGGTATGATTCTAATTCTTTTGAATTTGCTGAGACTTGTTTTATGTCCTAGTATGTGGTCAGTCCTAGAGAAGGTTCCATGTACTGCTGAGAAGAATGTAAATGCTTTGTGTGTAGGATGAAAAGTTCTGTAGATATCTCTTAGATCCATTTGGGCTGTAGTGTTGTTTATATCCTGCAAAGCTCTCATTTGTGAATGAAGGTGAAATAAAGACCTTTCATAGCAAAGAGAAATTGAAAGAATTTGTCACCACTCGTCCAGCCCTGCAAAAGATGCTTAAAGATGTGTTACAAACAGAAACACAGAAACACGACCATCAATATGAAAGAAGGTAAATGAAGGGAACCTCACAGCAAAAGATCACAGGGAATTCAAAGCATGTATTAGAAAATATCTTTGGCAAATTGCAGGGCAAAGTTACCACTTATCAATAGTCACATTGAACGTTAATGGCCTCAACTGTCCATTTAAAAGACACAGATTGGCTGATTGGGTTAAGGAACAAAACCCATCTATTTGCTGTTTACAAGAAACACATCTTTCCAACAAATATGCATACAGACTGAAAGTGAAAGGCTGGAAAAAGATATGCCATTCCAACAGAAATGAAAAAAGGGCGGGCGTAGCCATCTTAATATTGGACAACATAAACTTTAACACAAAAACTGTTAAGAGAGACAAAGAGGGGCACTATATAATGATTAAGGGATCAATTCAACAGGAAGATATAATGATTATCAATGTATATGCACCTAACTACAGGGCACCAGTTTATTTAAAAGATTTGTTAAGGGACTTAAAGGGAGACTTAGACCCCAATACAATAGTACTGGGGGACTTCAATACTCCACTCACAGAAATAGACAGATCAACAGGACAGAAGATCAACAAGGAGACAGTAGATTTATACATATGATATCTTTATTGCTGTGTCATCTAGTGAATCAGCTGAGGAGACCATTCTTGCTGTTTCATCCCATGGCTTAAGGCTGAAGGGCCAAAGAGTGTAAGAGAGTTTTGGGAGGGGAGAAGAGTCAAATTCACTATTTTTAATTTTTAAAGTTTTTATTCAAAAGAGTATCAAAGACAGAGGGAAACACAAACATGGAGGAGATGAATAGGAATACAGTGGGAGGGAGATCTTCTAACTGCTGGTTAACTATTCAAATGGCCTCAACAGCCAGGGCTGGGCCAGAGTGAAGCCAGGAGCCAGGAACCCCATCCAGGTTCCCCATGTGGATGGAAGGGTAGTTAGGCCATCATCTGTTGCCTTCCCAGGTGCACTAGCTGGGAGATGGATCAGATGTGGAGCAGCCAGGATTTCAACAAGCACTCTGATATGGGATGCAAGCATTGTAGGCAGTGTCTTCACCCGCAGAGCCACAATTCCATTCCCTCAAATTCACTTTTATAATATACCCACTCTCACATGAGCAACTCCTGTCATGGGGAGCCTTTGAAATACAATGCCTAGATTTCCTACATGTTGGTCACCTGCTGTCAATGGAAGACTGATGCTGACATAGTGGTTTGAACAAAAAAGAGGCCGTAGTTTCTGGCCCAGGTTGTTTCTTTAGTGGTGGCTACCACAAAAGTAGAAGCAATAGCAGCAGGCAATTACAGTGTCCTGTCATGTAGCTTATGTTCAGGAATAAGAATGTCAGTGGCATATGATCATGGACTACACGTGTTAAAGTGGGCCCTGCTTCTCCAGCTTTATGGTGTAGCATCAACCCACTGCTTTTGTTTATCATTTGCATTCTTCTTATATTTATAGCCAATTTCTATTACTAAATATGCTGTTCTCTATGTTCTAATTAAATATTAATTTCACGTACCTCTGAAAGAATACCTGCTGATTTTTATGACTGAATTTAAGCAAACTCTGATCTTCCTGATTTGATTTAGGGACAACTCAAGTCTAAGACTACCTCTTAGATTAGGTACCTCTGGAGATGCAATTCTATTTATTTGTATTTATTCAAAGCTCAAAGGTTGACTGATCCTTGAATTACACCCATGTTTAGAGATTTCACCTTTCTATGTTACCCTATATGTTGATGAGAGCCTTGAAATGGAACTGAGATGGAATTCAGCTACCCATATCCAAGATATACTCACTCATTCACTTGCTCAACACATATTTGTCACATTCTATTATGTGTCCCACACTCTTCAAGACGATGGAGATGAAATGATAGGCAATGCAGTCAAATATTTGCTTTCATGGAACATTTTTGAAAGATATATTATAAACAAATAAATACACGTATAAACATAAAATTTTCTACCATAGATATGTCATCTCTAAAATAGTTTCATGCCAGTAGATAATGTCCAATCATGATGTTGAAAACTCTGTCACATGAAAACATTTCACCTCTGTGATCTTTCTCTCAAAAACCTATAATCTTCACTGACTACATGATAAATATCAGGAACCAGAATTGTGGCACAATAAGTTAAGCTGCCACCCGTGTTGCCAATATCCCATATCAGAGCACTGTTTAAGTCCTACCTGCTCTGCTTCTGACTGATGTCCCTTTTGATGTGCATGGGAAAGCAGCAGAAGTTGGCCCCTGCCACCCATGTGGGAAATCCAGCTTCTGGTTTTGGCCTGGCCCAGAGCCAGCTTTGGAGTTTTTTTGGAAGTGAACTAGCAGACAGAAGAACTCTATGTCTCTCCCTTTCTGTCACTGTTTCAAATAAATAAATCTTTTTTTAAAAAAAATACTTATGATGGGAGGGATGAGAGTGATAAAGAGTTTGGATTTCAAAAACAGGGGAAGTTGGGTGTGGTTCATTATTTGTGACAAATGTACTAATATAAAACATTAATAGGGGAAATTGGGTGAGGGTTATTTGGTAATTCATTGTAGAACTACCTCACAATTGTTGTTCTGTAAATTTAAAATTAGTAATATTTTTAAAAGAAGAATGGAGATAATTCTGTCATCTAGAAAACTCGAGGAAAATAATTCCAAGCTGATGGAAGAACGAGTTCCAAAGCACAGAGGCTTAAGTCTTATTGATTCCTATTTAAAATATTATTCATTCATTAGTTAAAATAATTAAGAGTCCACAATGCCCTAGATTTGGGGTTGCATCTTTTACATGTTTTGCCTACTCATATTTAGGTCACATGAAGTAGAAAGAAGACAAATCATAGAATCACACAGCTGTGGGGGCCATGAAAGTCATGTAGTCCAATTTTCTCACTCTCTAAATGATACAAGTGAGGACAAGAGTGGCTAAGGGACTAAGGTTACATAGCCTCTGGCTCATAGAACAAGATTATTTCACTGTCTCATAAGCAGAGTTCCAAAAGGATCTACATGATTTAGTTTTAAAGTTCTTACTTTGATAATTTGAAAAGCACTAACCTCAACAAATCGGTGACATGTTTTCACAATCAGATTTATGTCTCAAGTATGTTTTTAAGACTAGTGTTTAACCCCTAATGAACAGTGCCATTTAAAAAACTTGAACAGTGCCATACTTTCATTCACTGTTAGAAAAAGAATGATGTTAACCTAAAGTTAGAGTCTTGTTGAGTAAATACAGAAATAAGTAAACCATTATAACACAAAAGAGGTTAAACTGATGCATAAATGGACTCTAACGTGTTTTGTGAATAAATCAGACTTCCTCACATAAAATATGATTTAAAATGTATGAAATGAATTAATTGCATTCTATCTTAGCATTCAATAAACAAATCCTGTTATTAAACAAATTTATTCTAAGGAATTAGAAAAGAAAAATGGGAATTGTATTTGCTATGCTTGCTACAAAGAACAGTTCTAAATTGTGTCCCACAAACACGTAGTATCAAAGAGGAAACACTTTATATAAATTACAGTAATACTGGAGGAGTATTCATGCCCATGTAGGGGAACTTCCTACTATTGTCATGATGTATTAGTAAAAGCCTCAGTAAATCATGGCTGGTCAAAGTGTTATGATAAGACTCATGTTTTTTTTTTTAAAATATAATTTCTATGTAATTGTCTTGTCAAGGAAATTTATAATATAGATTACACTCTCAATCATTTTTCCTTAATAAAATATAACTTCAAAATTTCAAAACACCTTGCTTTACTGATATTTTCTTATCCTTCAAGTTTATTAGAGTAATAGGAATAATACTTGTACATTTATATTATTTTTATAATGCTAGTCATGGAAGAAGAATAATTTCACTCAGAATGATGTGACTCAGTCATTAAGACTTGCAGATGAATTACACACAATAATTGATAAGATCCTACAGAAAAATGCTAATCAATATGTGTAAGCAATTCTTAGAAAAATGTTTTTGACTCCTTATTTCCTCTCTAACTTTTCCCTTGACATCCGTGTTTGTCTTTCATCCTCATTAATCTATCACATTTTATATGAAAAAAACTTTTTAAACAACTTAGACTCTTCTTTCCCAAATATGTAAGCATTTCTTGCTAGCTTTCTTCAATTTTATTGTGAAAACCTTTTAATAATTTAACTTTCTGACAGTTTTGACATTGATTGTCAGATGTCTTATTCACGGACTCTTTTTAACATGCTGTAGGTTTCACTTCACCCCTGCTTGGTGAGACTCCATAATACATTTCTTACTCTTTCTTGACTTTTTATCTTCATGCTGAAACATTCATTTAGTAATAGACAAGAAGAAAAGTTTTATGGAGAATCTTCCAAATGTTGATGGGGTATTTATTCTTTATAATTATTCAAAGTACATTTGATGGAATAAGTGTTTTATACTATAGTCTCACTGTTTCAGAAAAGATAGATTAAAGGCAAACATATAAATTAAAGCATTCATCTTTCTCCTGAAGGATAAAAGAGATTTAGACAAGGTGAAGTTGTAGTCACTATAACAGCCAGATTTTTCCATTTTATACAGTCTAAGCAATAAATCTAGCAATTGTTTCAACTCTATACATTTCATCAAGATTCATACAGGTGTGAAAAAAAGAATATGGTTAAAAAGGGGGTACAGGTAAAGAAGCATAACTATCAGATCCTAACAAAATTAACTGTTGCAGCTTGTGGTGAAATTACCCATAGTTGTTTGTAAAATTTAAATCTCTAAAAATATTGAAGACTTAGATAAATACATGTGGAATATATTCCGTTTGAAGGCTGCAATATTATTTGAATAACTTCTATATGTATCTTACTAAAGTGTCATTAGTAGAATTTGAACCCTTTTAGATTTTTTATTTTTTTAATTTTTAATTTTTATTTTTTGACAGGCAGAGTGGACAGTGAGAGAGAGAGATAGAGTGAAAGGTCTTCCTTTTTGCTGTTGGCTCACCCTCCAATGGCCACCCCGCTGCAGCCGGTGCACCACGCTGATCCAATGGAGGAGCCAGGTACTTATCCTGGTCTCTCATGAGGTGCAGGGCCCAAGCATTTGGGCCATCCTCCACTGCACTCCCAGGCCACAGCAGAGAGCTGGCCTGGAAGAGGGGCAACCAGGACAGAATCCGGCGCACCGACCGGGACTAGAACCCGGTGTGCCGGCGCTTCAAGGTGGAGGATTAGCCTATTGAGCCACGGTGCCAGCCTGAACCCTTTTAGATTTTTAAAAGATATTGCTGTATAGCCCATTCAACAAAATCAGAATCACTTTGTAGTCTGAAGGTAATCCCTATTCTGGCAGTCTATCTTTTCTATTTTAAAATACATTGTTTAATGAAGATAGTATGCTGGTTTCACATTTTTAGAAAAATTTCTATCCATTTACATCCTCTGATTTTTTGCTTTTATATAATTTCTACTTAAAGCAAATCAATGGTCCTAAATATTCAATAAGGATCTGTTAAAATAAATTTGGCTCCATAACATGCATTCTGACTCATGAGATTTCAAAATTCAGTCTCATAAATTGGGCAACATGAACAAGAAGTCATGAATCATGGTGAGTGTACAAAGTTGCATATGAATTACAAACCAGAACCACCAAATGAGATGATGAATAAAATCGAAACCACAAATCACATAACTATGCTCACCAATCGGGAACCCAAAATCTGTTCCTGTTTTGCAGTTCACTGAAAAATCAGTATGGAGCCAGCTCATGTGATTGTCTAGACAAATTAAACCAAACATATTTCAGTTTTCAAGCTTACATTTCACTTTAAGGAAGTCAGATTTTAATTTAATATTTAAAAATGGTTTTTAATGTATAATAAAATTGCCAGAATATTCCAAAGAATCCTCATATACCATTATAGGTTCCTTGAGCCATTAACATTTTAAAATAATTTACTATCTTTTTCTTTTCCTCTTCCCCTTCTATAGCATTATTATAATATATCATTGTATATTGTGCATATGTGATATACACATAATGTATTATTTTCATATAGTAAATTTATAGATAGATAAATTAATGGAAGGAAGGAGGAATAAGGAAGGAAAGAAAAGAAGGAAGGGGGAAGAAAGAAAAGAAGAGGGGAAGGAAAGAAGGAAAAAAGTTTTTCTGAACTACTACAGAATAATTTGCAGTATAATGTTTTATTACCATTAAATATTTCACTATATATTTCCTAAAAGACAGGATACTTTTTTTTTAACATTATAAGAAGATATCAATATCAGGTAACAAGGGAAGGTGTTTGGCTTGGTGATTAAACTGCTGCTCAGATCAAGCACATCCCTTATTGTAGCTCAGGTTTAAGTTTTGGCTACTCTGCTTCCAATCCAGCTTGCTGCTAATGTAACCCTAGCATGCAGCTGGGTTCCCTTCCACCTATGTGGGATACCCAGATGGAGTTCTGAGCTCCCAGCTTAAGCTTATCTCAGTTCTGGTTGTTGTGGGTATTTGAAGACTGAATCAATGGATGGGAGATTTTCTCTCAAATAAAAGTGAAAATAAATTTTTTCTGGCCAATAGAATGCAACAACACATCAGAAAGATCATCCACCCAGACCAAGTGAGATTTATCCCTGGTATGCAGGGATGGTTCAATGTTCACAAAACAATCAATGTGATACACCACATGAACAGACTGCAGAAGAAAAACCATATGATTATCTCACTAGACGCACAGAAAGCATTTGATAAAATACAACACCCTTTCATGATGAAAACCCTAAGCAAACTGGGTATAGAAGGAACATTCCTCAACACAATCAAAGCAATTTATGAAAAACCCACAGCCAACATCCTATTGAATGGGGAAAAATTGGAAGCATTTCCACTGAGATCTGGTACCAGACAGGGATGCCCACTCTCACCACTGCTATTCAATATAGTTCTGGAAGTCTTAGCCAGAGCTATTAGGAAAGAAAAAGAAATTAAAGGGATACAAATTGGGAAGGAAGAACTCAAACTATCCCTCATTGCAGACGGCATGATTCTCTATTTAGGGGATCCAAACAACTCTACTAAGAGATTATTGGAACTCATAGAAGAGTTTGGCAAAGTAGCAGGATATAAAATCAATGCACAAACATCAACAGCCTAAAAAAAAGTGAAAATAAATTTTTAAAAAGAATCATGACACTAAAATTCATGAAACACCACCATGTATTCCACAGACCTTGGCCAACTTTTGGTAATTATTCAAATAGTTTTCTCTAAAAATGTTTTATAATTTGTGTAATGCAAGATCCACTGCAAGGTCACTTATTGCACTTAGTTATGTCTCCTTGTTTGTTTTCAGTTGGGCGCAGTTTACCTGTATACCTTGCATTTTGTGACTTATATTTAATTGGATGGACTACTTTTATATTTTGGTTAGTCAGGTATTTACTCCTAATCAGATTTATTCATGCATTACAATTGGAATATACTAAAAGTGATTTTATCTCCTCCAGATATATGGTAATGGGACATCACAGGCAACATTAACTTTGAGCACTTGATTAATATGCTATCTGCTGGTTTTCTGCATTATATAATTATTGCTTTCCCTTATACTTGATAAGTATCTCATGGAGAAATACTTTGAAACTATTAAAATATCTTTTGTATTTTCAGGCATATTTTAAATTTAGATATGTCCTCACTGTTAACAAACTAAGTTTAGAATTTATATATGACTCCTGCCTGTATCAATTACTATGGTGTTTGCCTGACAATGACTCTTCTAATTCAATTCTTTCTTCCTTTGTTATTTACATTCTACTT
Organism: Sylvilagus floridanus; assembly: GCA_949820135.1. NCBI lineage: Eukaryota > Metazoa > Chordata > Mammalia > Lagomorpha > Leporidae > Sylvilagus > Sylvilagus floridanus. The sequence goes on along the minus strand of OX463236.1, from coordinate 130,209,426 downwards.
TGAGGAAGATCTTCTCCAGGCACCAAAAACATTGATTGTTTTATTTATAAATGAGTTCACAGATTATATTTCCAGTTAAAGCTTTATTATGATGCTAAAATTATCCCAGATTTAGCTAAGGGGACATCCCCTCACACTGCTGTGTTCTTTAGATATAACTGGCTTGGCAAGTTTAGCTGACTCTGATCTTCAGCAGGAAATAAGACTCCTCAGCACAATGTGAGTAGGGAGAAACATGTATAGGATACATCTACTTGGGCACCACTGGCGTACTCTATTGCCCAATATTTGCCAGTAAACTGCAACTGCAGCAGCTAGAGCCTGAGAAGTGTACGGTGATCGTGGGCTGAGAATTTTCAGTTCAGTGATACGGTAAGTATCCCTGGAGAAGAGGCCCACTGGCATCCTGAAGGAATAGTTCAAAGAATATGAGCAGTCAATGCTTCCAAGATAACCTTGAAATATACAGGCCTTTTTAGCCTCTGGGATGTGGGCTGTCTATGTACATGACAGGCTGTCTCTGAATGAGAGTAATTCCCTAGGAGCGATTTAGCTATTCCAGTTTCAGCAGAAAATACTCCTGGAAACTGAAAAAATGATTGACTTGGTATCAAAGGGAGTTTCTGGGGATACATTATAAACTCTGTAACATTATAGTTCATTCATTTTGTGGAATGCTTCATTTTCTGAAAATATTGTAATTTTAATTTCAATTTAATGTCAGTGTATATTTGGTTTGCTTCCAATATTTCCATGTGCCCACTGTGCTGCTAAATTCTTCTTACACATGTGTTTTGGTACACATAAACTAGAAACAACTGTTATGAAAACAGTGGGGCAAATTTTGACTTTCAGCAGAATTTTCATCCACACACACTCTCCAATATTTGATATTATTAGACTTCTTAAAATTTTTCCTTGACAAGAGGGCATAAATTGTATGCTCTTGTGTCTTAATTTGCTTTCCTTATTGATCAGTTTTATGTATAAATGAATTAAATTAGAAAAAATGCAATTCCAATAAAGACAACTTTAAAAGAAAAATAAGAATATCTGTTTTTTTTGGACAGGCAGAGTGTACAGTGAGAGAGAGAGACAGAGAGAAAAGTATTCCTTCCGTTGGTTCACCCCCTCAAAGGCTGCTGTGGCCAGTGCACTGCAGCCAGCATACCTTGCTGATCCAAAGCCAGGAGCAAGGTGCTTCTCCTGGTCTCCCATGTGGGTGCAGGGCTCAAGGACTTGAGCCATCCTCCACTGCACTCCCGGACCACAGCAGAGAGCTGCACTGGAAGATGAGCAACTGGGACAGAATCCGGCGCCCCGACTGGGATTAGAACCCAGTGTGCTGGCGCTGCAGGTGGAAGATTAGCCTATTGAGCTGTGGCGCCGGCCAAAATGGAGTATCTTTTGAAACAACTAATTTGTTCACCAATTTAATTTCTTTTGGGTAAATTCCAAGGAGTGGAATGGCTGGGTGGTTTGGCAGGGTTATATTCAGGTTTCTGAGGAATCTCCAGACTGACTTCCATAGTGGCTTGACCAGTTTGCATTCCCACCAACAGTGGGTTAGTGTCCCTTTTCCCCCACATCCTCGCTAGCATCTGTTGTTGGTAGATTTCTGAATGTGAGCCATTCTAACAGGGGCGAGGTGAAACCTCATTGTGGTTTTGATTTGCATTTCCCTGGTGGCTAGTGATCCTGAACATTTTTTCATGTGTCTGTTGGCCATTTGGATTTCCTCTTTGGAAAAATGTCTATTGAGGTCATTGGCCCATCTCTTAAGTGGGTTGTTTGTTTTGATGTTGTGGAATTTCTTGATCTCTTTGTAGATTCTGGTTATCAACCCTTTATCTGTTGCATAGTTTGCAAATATTTTTTACCATTCTGTCAGTTGCTTCTTCACTTTCCTGACTGTTTCTTTTGCAGTACAGAAACTTCTCAATTTGATGCAATCCCAGTAGTTAATTTTGGCTTTTGACTGCCTGTGCTTCTGGGGTATTTTCCAAGAAGTCTTTGCCAGTACCTATGTCTTGCAGGGTTTTTCCAATGCTCTCTAATAATTTGATGGTGTTGGGTCATAGATTTAAGCCTTTAATCCATGTTGAGTGAATTTTTGTGTAAGGTGAAAGGTAGGGATCTTGCTTCATGATTCTGCACGTGGAAATCCAGTTTTCCCAGCACCATTTATTGAATAGACTGTCCATACTCCAGGGATTGGTTTTAGATCCTTGATCAAATATAAGTTGGCTTAGATGTTTGGATTGATTTCTGGTGTTTCTATTCTGTTCCATTGGTCTATCCATCTGTTTCTGTACCAGTACCATGCTGTTTTGATAACTACTGTCCTGTAGTATGTCCTGAAATCTGGTATTGTGCTGACTCCGGCTTTGTTTTTTGTTTTTGTTGTTGTTGTTTTTGTTTAAGATAGCTTTAGCTATTTGAGGTCTCCTGTGTCGCCACATGAATTTCAGCAAGCGGATGGGGGTTATAATCAACTGGATATCCATGTGGGTGGCATTTGCTCTGCCTTCTTAGTATTATGAGTTCATTAAGAACTTACTAATTTGAATTATTTGTCTTTGTTATAATTACTTAAACATAGGTTCCTATTTATCTGCTCATTCTGTTTTACATTATGTCAAAGTCGTTAACTTTTAAAAAAGTCTTATTTCATATGGAATTCTTAAATGTTTACCATATTTTAATTTCTGTTTGATATGGGGAAATGCTATGTCTATACTGAATATATCTGTATCTATATCTATATCTATAAATCTGCATTCCCTATAATGAATATTGAAAATAAATCTTTAATATTCAAGGAACAAAGGCTTTTTCTTTTTAAAGAACTAATTTCCCTCACTAAACAGATAGGTTCAGCTTATTTTTTTTTATTTGACAGGTAGAGTTATAGACAATTGAGAGAGAGAGAGACAGAGATACAGGTCTTCCTTCCGTTGGTTCACTCCCCAAATGGCTGCTATGGCCAGCACAGCACCGATCTGAAGCCAGGAGCTAGGTGCTTCTTCCTTGTCTCCCATGCGGGGGTAGGGGCCCAAGCACTTGGGCCATCCTCCACTGCCCTCCTGGGCCACAGCAGAGAGCTGGACTGGAAGAGGGGCAGCTGGGACTAGAAGCTGGCCCCCATATGGAATGCTGGCGCTGCAGGTGGAGGATTAATCAAGTGAGCCATGGCACAGGCCCCAGTTCAGCTTATTTTTAAAATAAAGGGACAATTTTTTATTTAGGAAATGGAGTTACTTTCATATATTTGTGAATATTTTTCAGTTTTCATTCATTAAAATATTATGTATTCAACAGTTTTTCATTTCACATGCTATATGATGACGTGAAACTCCCTCACACTTTTACCTAAACTAGATGCCAGAGAGTGAACCAAACATGCAATTTAGGCAACCAATGAATTTTCATTGGTATATACACATAACAATTACTAATTAATCATGGCACTCACATACTCTTTTTTTTCCCTTCCCATCCCCTATTGCATATTCTTATTAAACTATTTCAACAAGTAACACTGTATATGTACAATACATTCATCTCAGCCCATTACTCACTCAATATCTACCTCCCAACAACTCTATGTACAATTACATATTTTGTTATACAACTCAACTAGAATCTGTGAGGATATTTCTCCTTCCCAGGTCCCTTGCCTCTTTTTCACAACTGACTCTTCAATCTTCAGAAACTCTATGGATTATATTTCCTTTTGTTTTCCAAATAGGACATATTCAACTTTCTAATTTAGTAATTTGCTGAAATAAAGTCCACTTCTTGTCCCTTGCCCTTCCATCACTTTGGTTTTCTTTTGCTATTTTATCTTTCTGTCTTCTTCAATTTTCAAGTACCCTTAATATTCTCCTCTTCCATCCTATTTTCTTCTTTCTCTACATGCATAAAGGTCAGTTTGATGGCTATTGATTTAAAGATGATCCTGATAAACCCATGCTTTAGTAACTGTGGGTGATCCCAGCAGTAAGCCTGACTGCCAACAGGCGGCGGAATGTCCAGGCACATTTCCACCTCCCTCCCCCTTTTGCCAATCTGATAAACTGCTCCCGGGTGTAGCTCAGGCCCACCTGGAAAGCTACCCTAGCTACTGGATCTTCAAGCTGATTGGAGAGACATATTGGTGCCAGTGTCGGTTCTGTCCTATAGTTAGTGCTTCCCTGAGTTAGTTACACCCCCTTCTCCCTGCTCTGTAAAAGCACACATGGCTATGAATAATATCGAGCCGGCTCCACGGCTCACTAGGATAATCCTCTGCCTGCAGCGCTGGCACCCCAGGTTCTAGTCCCGGTTGGGGCACCGGATTCTGTCCCGGTTGCTCCTCTTCCAGTCCAGCTCTTTGGTGTGGCCCAGGAAGGCAGTGGAGGATGGCCCAAGTCCTTGAGCCCTGCACCCATGTGGGAGACCAGGAGAAGCTCCTGGCTTCAGATCAGTGGGGTGCACCGGCCACAGCGGTCATTGGGGAGTGAACCAACGGCAAAGGAAGACCTTTCTCTCTGTCTCACTCTCTCACTGTCCACTCTGCCTGTAAAAAAAAAAAAAAAAAAAAAAAAAAAAAGTCGGACATGTTCGCCAAAACTTGTCTCTGGTGCTTCTTGTGGAAGGACACTGTTGCCCTGCTCTCCCCAGCAGTGTGGCTTTGCAGGACAAGCTGCAATGTTGTGTGTTCTAATGCTTTATTCATTATTTTTTTATATTCTGTCTACAACAAGAATTTCCAATTACGGGAAATTCAATACTGGAATCTATCACAAGTTTAGAGGGTGCTTATTTTTAGATAAATGCCTAGAGTCTATATTAAATGTGACATGTGGATCCTTCTTTTTCCAAAGATGTTCCATTCTATTATTTAAAAGTTAAATTTGTAATGGCATTTTCTTTACTGTGCTATTATTCAGTTGGAGAGATGTAAGGCATTTACTCTTATTTTTGGTACGAGAATACTAAACTCTCAAGGGATTTTCTTCCTAATTTAATGCAACAGTATTATTTTCTGCTGCTTCTGAATTGATTTTTAGTTTTGATAGATGTAGGGTTGTCAGATTTAGCAAAAACAAAAAAGAACATAATGCTCAGTTAAATATCAAGTTCAGATGAATGGCAAATTTTATTTAGGATAAGTATGTCTCCCTCAATATTTGGGACTGAGTTTTACTAAAATTAGTCACTGTTTATTAGTAATTCAAATGTAATTCAGCATCCTGTAATATGTCTGGCAATCATATTAACAAATCAATTTTATTTTCATCCTTCACTAAACTAACCAATAAACAGTAATCTAATCCTCTTTAAGATATTTATTTTTATTTGAAAGGTATAGGGACAGATTATCTTCCATCTGCTGGTTCACTTTCTAGGTACCCACAATGGCTGTAGTCTTGTGGTCCAGATCTCAATCCCCGTTTCCCATGTGGAACCCAGTTACTTGAGCCTCACTTGCTGCTTCTCAAAGTGCATTTCTAAGAAGCTGGAATGAGAATCAGAGCTAGGGCTTTAACCGTGCTCTTTGATATGGGATATGGGCATATCAAGCAATATTTTAACAGTATCTTAACTAACACAAAACACCTGTCCCTCTCTAATTAATCCTTAATCAATAATTTCACACTATAATACCTCTCAGATGAAACTGTTTAAACAATTGCACAACACTGAAGTTTTGGGGAAGAAAAACAACTTCAGTAGAAACAGATATTGCATGAAATTTTATAAAATTGTGCTTATTCATAATGAGCCTCTTCCCATGAAGTGCACCACTTTAAATGGATTTCATAATTTTCAACTTATGTCATATTTCTCTACTGTTGGGCTATTAGTTCAGAAAAAACACTTTCTTCACATTGCTATGGACTATTATTTGTTTTCTACACTGAACATTTTGGCAATTCAACTCCAGCCAAGAGAGAACTCTATTATTTCATGCTCTCTGGGAAGAAATAATCATATCAACATTTTAGATTTAATGTTGTTGTTTAATTTTACCTCTAATAATTTGGAAAGAGAATGCAGCAACCCTTCATTTTTCTGGGTCATAGATCCTTTTCACAAACTGAAGAAAGCTAAGGACATTTTGGCTAGAAAATATGTGTGTATACACAAGTACACATATTTTTAAAATGGAATTTTATTTACAAATCCCCTGAAGGCTACACACAGACTTTAGTAAAAAATCCAGAAATTACTGGATTACTATTATAGGTTCATTTTATATTTAAGAATGGTTCACAATATTAATATGCTGAAATTTTATTTTCACATGAATTTCAATAAATGATTCCAAATATAAAGTAGTTCACATATGTAAACAAACACATATGCCCCCATAATTTTAATAGCTATGCTTTATTCTCCCACCTAGAAATAATGAACCAACTTTTACCAACCTATCTCACCTGGCATTATGTCTCATAAGTTAGATCATAGGGTAGTGGATATATTTTTGAACTTCAGTAGTTATTAATATATGCACATTTTATCTAAATATAGGAATAAGATCTCGGCTAGAAGATTTTCTTATTCTCTGACACACTCCATATCCTTAACTATCAGTTACAAATTCATTTTAACTAACTTAGGAAAGTAGTTAGCCAACACTTTATTCCTTATAAATTACTAATGATTAAATACATTTAAATGGAAGTACTTGGTTGTCTAAATAATACTAGAAGCAGTGTAATTAATTTAATACAAATCTGTGTCATTCCAAAATAATTTATGTGGCTTTAAAATTTTTAAAACACAATTTTGGGTGAAAATATAAAAAAGAGCTCCTCTCATTTTAGTGCATTTTTTAAAATTAAGTCCAAATTATTTTGTCATTTTTGGTAATACACTTAAAAGGGGCTTCCAACACTTGTGAAAAAAATAATTGAAAGATATATTCAGTGACTTTTTTTCATAATATAAATTTTCCATGGACTTTTAAACTACCTTTGTACTTCGTGTATTACCATCAAATAATTCAGATAGCTTGCCTCATCTTGGAAACAAGTAGTTTTTTTTTTTTCTATCATCTCTCCAGAAAATTGATATGGAGAAATGAATGCTGAGGAAGAAGAAGCATGAATATGACCAATTGCATGAAGCAGAAAGAACATTCAGGATCTTCTATTTCACAAGAGACTCTCACAGGTGATTCAGGGCTCAAAATCTAGAAGCACCTGGAGACATCTATTATTTTCATACAGGCAAGCAGCTGTTCATCATGATGATCTACTGGGTTCAGGAGGTCTCAAATTATTTGCCATTGCAAATAATATGGTATATATTTATGGGAATGGCATTGCCAGAAATGTAAAAGAATTAACTATCCAAGATCAGGTGCTTTAAATCCCTGAATGTGAATTTTAGGATTGTGCTTATTTACCACGGTAGGATGTTACTGAATTGTTATGCTGATTAAATCACAACAACAATCTTTTCCTTGGAAAGTACAGAATCAAAAGCCATTCACAGTTCATCTTAAATTTGAATATTGCGGGGCTGGCACCAGGGCTCACTTGGTTAATCCTCTGCCTGCAGCGCTGCCGGCATCCCATATGGGGGCCAATTCTAGTCCCGACTGCTCCTCTTCCAGTCCAGCTTTCTGCTGTGGCCTGGGAAGGCAGTGGAGGATGGCTCAAGTGCTTGGGCCCTGCACCCCTGTGGGAGACCAGGAAGAAGCACTTGGCTCCTGGCTTCGGATCTGCATTTGATATAAAGTATATTTCTTCCATGTAAAATGGTCTATAGATTCAAAATTTTTTTATTATCTCATGGTGAACTTCTGTCATGATGTACAACCACCAATGATACTGCAATACTCAAAAAACAAAGCATCAGTAACACTCAAATATACTTATTAAAGAGACCATGTGTGAGTCAGTATGAAAAGTAGATGACTAGGTATACATTTGCCACAGTGAATGAGGGAAAAACATTTAAATTAGAAAGATTAATTTATAGGGTTCAAATGGGTTAAAATTATTCCAGAAATTTATGTTAGATAGAAAAAACGTGCTAACATTTAAGGATTATATTTATATAGCCCTAATATAAGAGTATGTATTAAATATAGGTTTAAAATGTAGCCCATTAGAGTTATAATAAAATTGTTTACTTGTTTTCAACAATGTCCAAGAATAATTCAAAAAATTGTGTAGATTCTGTGCTCTATTAGTAATAATTCAGAAAATACTACTCTAATGCACATTTTTAAAAGATTATATCTACCTACCTACCTACCTACTTGAAATGCAAAGCATCATAGAGAGAGGGAGAAACACTCCTAAATGGCTGCAACAGCCAGAGCTTGGGCAGGACAAATCCAGAAGGAGCCAAGATCTCCATTCAGTTCTCTCACATGGGTGTTAGGGGCTCAGGCACTTCAGCCATGATTTGCTGCCTTCTCAGGTGCATTAGCAGGTAGCTAGATTGGAAATAGAGTATCCAGAGCTCAAACTGGCACTCCAATATATTATGCCAGCATCACAAGCAGGTTAGCTCATTGTTTTACAATGCCAGCCCCTCTAATGCCATTTTAAAATTTGTATTTAGGTATTTATTTGCATTATATTTGAAAGGCAGTGAGACAGTTATTTCCCATCCATTGGTTCATTTCCCAAATGGTGCAACAATTTTATTACTGTAAATGAAAGCCTAATAAACATATAATCATAATAAATTTCAGAAAGTCCAAGATAAATATTTAGATGGCTATGATTTAACACTCTGAAGAGTGGACATATAGCCTAGCAGCTAGCACCTGCGGCACCGGCACCCCGGGTTCTAGTCCCAGTTGGGGCGCCAGTTCTGTCCTGGTTGCTCCTCTTCCAGTCCAGCTCTCTGCTGTGGCCCAGGAAGGCAGTGGAGAATGGCCCAAGTGTTTGGGCCCTGCACCCGCATGGGAGACCAGGAGGAAGCACCTGGCTCCTGGCTTTGGATCGGCACAGCACGCCGGCAATAGCAGGCATTTGGGCGGTGAAGCAACGGAAGAAGACCTTTCTGTCTGTCTCTCTCACTGTCTACCTCTGCCTGTCAAAAAAAAAATCACTCTTTGTATTGAAATAGTTGTCTATATAATGCCAAGCATAATAGAAAAACAACACCTTGCTATACAATAATATAGAAACAGGTGAGTAAAATAAAATCGTTAAAAGCTATTTCATGTGATATGGGATTAGCCATCTTTAATTCTTTCCCTTCACTGCAGTTTCCTATTAAGAACAGCCACCATTCATGGGGATGTAGAGTTGTAAATCACAAAAAATAGGAAACGTACCTTCCCAACATTAAACAATACAGTTACGATAACAGTCTTTTAAGAATGAATGATCCAGCAAAATTTGAGGTCACTGAAAGCACTTACCGTCAGTCATTGTCTTCCAGCAAAACTTCCAGTTACAGATTCCAACTGGCATTTTTGAAAATAATTAAGGTTACCCCTTTAGAGTAATTTATTCTGTTTCTCAAAAGATACAAAAGTAGGCTACCCAACCGGCGCCGCACTCACTTGGCTAATCCTCCACCTGCGGCGCCGGCACCCCGGGTTCTAGTCCCAGTTGGGGCACCGGATTCTGTCCCGGTTGCTCCTCTTCCTGTCCAGCTCTCTGCTGTGGCCCGGGAAGGAAGTGGAGGATGGCCCAACTGCTTGGGCCCTGAACCCACATGGGAAACCAGGAGGAAGCACCTGGCTTCTGGCTTCGGATCAGCGCAGTGTGCCGGCAACAACACACCAGCAGTAACGGCCATTTGGGGGGTGAACCAATGGAAAAGGAAGACCTATATGTTTCTCTCTGTCTCTCTCTCTCTCTCTCTCACTGTCTAACTTTGTCTGTCAAAAAAAAAAAAAAAGTAGGCTATCCTAGGATTTCTGTATTTACATCATCAAGAGTACAGTGAACATCATTGTCCTTTCAGTGCATCTGGCTGCTGTTCACCTGCAGTTTGACACTTAATCTAAAAAATAAACTAGCTATCCTACAAGTTCCATACACTCAATATTTTTTTTTTGACAGGCAGAGTGGACAGTGAGAGAGAGAGACAGAGAAAAAGGTCTTCCTTTTGCCGTTGGTTCACCCTCCAATGGCCGCCGCGGTCGGCGCGCTGCGGCTGGCGCACCGCGCTCGTCCGATGGCAGGAGCCAGGAGCCAGGTGCTTTTCCTGGTCTCCCCATGGGGTGCAGGGCCCAAGCACCTGGGCCATCCTCCACTGCACTCCCGGGCCACAGCAGAGGGCTGGCCTGGAAGAGGGGCAACCGGGACAGAATCCGGCGCCCCGACCGGGACTAGAACCCGGTGTGCCGGCGCCGCAAGCTGGAGGATTAGCCTGTTGAGCCATGGCGCCGGCCTTACACTCAATATTTTCAAATATATTTAAACTGAATGAAGTTTCTTTTTCTCCCAAACATGTGGTCCTGCCTGTATTTTCAAATTCAGTCACTTAAGCCAGAAACCTGGTAGTAATAAGCCTGGAGAATAATAAAAGAAATGAGTGCCATATAATGACTTCCCAAAACTGAATGCTATAACATCTGGAGCATAAAAGAAGGACATTTCCACCTATTCTACTTCCCATGATTCTCTCTTTCTGTTACTCATCTCTGTATGCAATAAGTTTCATTAGGGAGGCAATTAAATTCTAGTGTTGTATTGCATAGCAGTGTATTCTTGACATTATTTAACCTCAAGTTTTCATTTTCTTGTGTACATCCAAGAAAAATAATTCTCATAATCTAAGTTAAAAATTAGAAATGTTGCTGAGCCACCTAGAGATACACAGACTGACACAGAGCAGGTGTTTATCCAGTAGCAGTCATCTCTGGTGTTAGTACTATCCAGGCATACTAGCTCAGCTTGTGGTAGTCAAGGTTACAGAGAAGTTGTAGTTGCAACTAGGGTATATAAGTATAATCAGATGATTACCTGCCAGACTCACATATAAGCTGTGATACAACTACAGTTCAGAAGACTCACTTTCTGACAGAATTACATATTGGTTCCTAAAGGAAGTCCTTCTAACTAGAATTATGGGTAAGGTACAAAATTGGTAGAGAATTGAAAATGTTTGGGGTGGAATTGAAATTATATATTCATCACCATTCCTTTTATAAGTTTTCTCCTATGAAATCATTACCTGACATGTAGCTTTTTGAATTTTATTATTATTATACTGAAAAAAGTTTGTACAATATTAAAATATATGGTCCACGGGGCCAGCACTATAGTGCCATGGGTTAACGCCCTGTCTTGAAGCTCAGGCATCCCATATGGGTGCTGGTTCAGTCCTGGCTGCTCCTCTTTGATCCAGCTCTCTGTTATGGCCTGGGAAACCAGCAGAAGATGGCCCACGTGGAAGACCCAGAGGAAACTCCTGGATCCTGGCTTCGGATTGGCACAGCTCGGCAGTTGCGGCCAACTGCAGAGTGGACCATCGGATAGAAGACCTTTCTCTCTCTCTGCCTCTGCTCTCTCTGTGTAACTCTGATTTTCAAATAAATAAATAAATCTTTAAAATACATGTTCCACTATCCTGCTACAATATACAACAGGCACTGTCTTGCTGTTCTCTTGCTTTCCTTTTGCCAAATATGCTTTGAAATAGCTGACAATTTCTAACAGTATACAAGGGTCAAAGTTACTCAAGACATTCATAAATATTGCTTTACTTTCTGCATAGATTGCAGAAGCTTTTTCTGATGACTCCAGATGCCCTGGACACATGCCCCAACCCTTATAGATACACTTTACAAATTAAATTCTCTGTGGACTTTTGGTTTATATTTTAGATTGGAGTAGGAACATTAAGAAATTTCACTAGTAAACTTCAATATAAAAATTATAACAGATATTTCATGAGTTAAAGCAGACAATTTTCAAGAAAAATTTTAAGGAGTTATGAAAAATAAGTCACTGGAAGATATACTGAAATCATAAACTGAAAAAATCTTGTAAGGGTTGTATCTGATTTGAGATTTCCCTGGAAGAAACTACTAAGGGATGTTTTTACCAGAATGAGAAATTGTGCACATTTTGAATAGATAAATGACTTTATACTGGCAGGACACATGGTTTAATGTAAAGAAATGATAAAAAATAATATGTGATGGTAACACGCTTGGGATCAAAGATTAAAGGGTGGTCCTTACGGCCTCATCCAGGATGCTTCAAGGGCCAGCTTCACAGCTTCCTGGAGTTGCCAGCAGTCAGTGTGCAAATGGAAGAAGTTACATAACAGATGATTTGCCTTTCCTTTAGTTATATAAGTACCTGCAGAGATAACCCTCATTTATCTCTCATCTTTTATCTTAAATTCTTGCTTTAATTTTCTTTACTTTGTTGCCTAGGAGATGAATGATAGAAGAGGAAATGTGAACATAATGAAGGCTGTGGAGAAAAGAGAATGGTGAGAATTTTCTGTTAATTCAAAGACCTAAAAATACCTAATTGCCCCTCCCCAAATAATCAACATTCAAAGGGAAGGTCAAATTATTAGCCTGAGGCTGTAGCAACAAAAAGAGACCAGGGTGTAGTTAAGTAATAGCAAATACTGAAAACACATTTCTCTTCTTTCCAGTAATAAAATGAGCCAGAGACTTCCTTATCTTTGGAAATTTTGTCGGAATATTATTTCTAGTCTCTAGGGCGTGCATTACAATTAGGTATTGTTATACTGACTGTTAAATACTGACTGGTAAATTATCTAGCATCATACTGTCAACTGGAACTCTAGGATATAACTAGAAAGAGAAATATGCAATATGTTTTATGGATATGATGAGACAGTAAATTTGTATATTATACTTTTATTCTGTGAAGATTATTTGCATTTCACAAATGAGAAAACAGACTGGTATTGTGGCATAGTGGGTTACACCAAACACCTATGAAACTAGCATCCCATTTGAGTGCTGGTGTGAATCCCAGCTGCTCCTCTTCCAATCTAGCTTCTTGCTAATGCATCTGGTAGAGTAGGAGACAATACCTTAAGTGCTTGGGCCCATAAACCCCAAAGGGAGATCTGGATGTAGTTTCAGGCTCCAGGCTTCAGCCTGGCCCAGCTTTGGCTGTTGCCAAAATATGGGGTATGAACTTGCAAAAGGAAAAACTCTCCTCTCTCCCTCTCATCTCTGTAACTCTGCTTTTCAATAAATAATTTTTTAAAAATTAGAAAAAATAAAGCTGAATGATATAAAAAAAAATACAAGTAGAGCCTGCATTTTAGAGGCAATCTCTTTTGAGTAAGAAAGACCTATAACATAATACTCTCTTAGAAAATATTTGGATAGTGGTGATGCTGGATAGTAGACTAAACCTCTCTAAACCTGTTTCCTCTTAGAATAAGTGTAGTACTAGTGGTTGAACTCTGTAATTAACACACAATTATTCTTAGGTGTTTAAATTTTAACTGAAAAGTGATCCCTGTTAAATATAAGAGTTGGAATAAGAGAGGGAGAAGATGTACAATCTGGGACATGCTCAATAAGACGTGCCCTAAATGATGGAGTTAGAAGCGTGCCAGGGGATTCCAATACAATTGCATCAAGGTGGCATGTACCAAGGCCATCTCACTAGTCCAAGTGATCAATTTCAGTTCACAATTGATCACACTGATAGGTAAGAGTCAAAGGGATCACACAAACAAGACTAGTGTCTGCTAATACTAACTGATAGAATCAAAAAGGGAGAGGACGATCCAACATGGGAAGCGGGAGACACAGCAGACTCACAGAAGGGCAGATGTCCTAAATAGCACTCTGGCCTCAGAATCAGCCCTTAAGGCACTCAGATCTGGCTCAAGAGCCCATGAGAATATTTTAGGCATGGAAAGCCAAGACACTCTGGAAAAAAAAAAAAAAAGAAGACCTAAATGAAAGATCTCTGTGAGTGAGATCCCAGTGGAAAGAACGGGGCCATCATAGAAGGAGGTACCTTTCTCTGAAGGGAGGAGAGAACCTCCACTTTGACTATGACCCTGTCGGAATAAGATCGAAGGCGGTGAACCCTAAAGGCTTCCATAGCCTCGGCAACTCATGACTAGAGCCTAGGGAGATTACTGACGCCATAAACAAGAGTGTCAAATTGTTAAATCAACATCAGGAGTCACTGTGTATTTGCGTCTCATGTGGGATCTGTCCTTAAGGTGTTATCCAATGTGAAGTAATGCTATAACTAGTACTGAAACAGTATTTTTACACTTTGTGTTTCTGTGTGGGTGCAAACTGATGAAATCTTTACTTAGTATATACTGAATCGATCTTCTGTATATAAAGATAATTGAAAATGATTAAAAAATCTTGGTGTTAAATTGGAAATTGCAAAGATAATTAATCAATTTTAAAAAAAATCATGTAGGACCTCTGTCTTTAATGTGCTATACATTGTGAATTAATACTATAACCAGTACTCCAACAGTGTTTTTCACTTTGTGTCCCTATGTGAGAGCAAACTGATGAAATCTTTACTTAGTATATACTGAATCGATCTTCTGTATATAAAGATAATTGAAAATGATTAAAAAATCTTGGTGTTAAATTGGAAATTGCAAAGATAATTAATCAATTTTAAAAAAAAATCATGTAGGACCTCTGTCCTTAATGTGCTATACATTGTGAATTAATACTATAACCAGTACTCCAACAGTGTTTTTCACTTTGTGTCCCTATGAGAGAGCAAACTGTTGAAATCTTTACGTAATATGTACTAAACTGATCTTCTGTATATAAAGAGAATTGAAAAGGAATCTTGATGTGAATGGAAGGGGAGAGGGAGCGGGAAAGGGAAGGGTTGCGGGTGGGAGGGAAGTTATGGGTGGGGAAACCATTGTAATCCATAAGCTGTACCTTGGAAATTTATATTCTTTAAATAAAAGCTTTATATAAAAATTTTTTTAAAAAAAGAATAAGTGTACTGAAACCCACCTTGGGTTGTAAGAATTATCTTAGTTAATGTTATCATAGTGTTAATTAATAGTCATTAATTAATATATAGCTGTGGTTATTAATACTATCATTCTTTCTGTCCACAGGTCAGACTCCAATGTGGTTTTCCTTAGCACATGTGCATTTACAAAAATTCAGCTCCTGATTTTATATTTTGATCCTTTGTCTACCATGAGATAAAATGTCTTCTTGAAGGAAGTGGTGGTGAAAATATCCTTGATCATTGCTCAAAGATAAATTTCAAGCCCCTTGTCTGCAATATGAATTGAGGGAAAATGGTATTTTATTTCAATGTATGAGTCATAGCAATTATCAGATCTGGTCCCAAATAAAATAAAATTTTATGATTTATCCCTTGTTTCCTGAAATTCTTCTTCCCGTAATTTATTTTTGTCTTAATCTTTCTCCTCCCTCTCTCATCACAACATAAAATTTATATATCTCCCATTACTTGCTATTTAAATTTTAATATAAATTTATATTTATTTTTCATTAACTTCTATAAATCTTGCACATTGTATTACTTGTACTGTATTTTCTTTTTAAAATTCACATTTCATTAAGTACATGAACAATATATTTTCTGGTATCTGGGGTCACTTCCAACCACAAAATGAAGCTGGCCTCTTTAGAACTATTAAGATCTGGGCCAGTGTTGTGATGTATTGGGTTTGAAGTGCCTCCTCTGATGCTGGTATCCCATATGGGTACCAGATTGTGTATCCATTGCTCCACTCTTGATCCAGCTCCCTGTTAACGTGCCTGGGAAAGCAGCAGAAGATGGTCCAAGAGCATGGGCCCCTGTTACCCATGTAATAGAAACAGAAGAAGCTCTTGTCTTTGGCCTGACCAGCTCTGGCTGTTGCAACCATTTTGGGGAGTGAACCAGTGGATAGAAGGATCTCTGTTTCTCCCTCTCTATAACTCTTTCAAATGAACTAAATCTCTTAAAAAAAAATTCAAGATCATAAAAATCTGTAAAATAAAAATCCAAAGAACTACCCTAAATAAAAGAAAAACGAAAAATCCAATCCAGGGTTCTGAATGAGGAAATAGCTTTGCTATCAGAGACAGTAATTAGGACAAAAGAGTTGGAATTTGGCTATTTGTCAGATATTGCATAATTACTAAAGTCAAATTTCTGAATTTGAGGATTATATTGTGATCTTACAAGATACACATAAGGTGTTTTAAGATGAAATTCACGGTGCCTATAGCTTACTCTCTGGTTGATTTTCTAAGAAAAGAAAAAGAATAATAAAAACAATTTCCTGTTTGTCTTGTGAGACATGAAACAAGTGCAACAAAATATTAATAATGAGCAAATCTAGGTGAAAGGAAAATGAAGTCAATTGTAATTACATTGCAACCTTTTTGAAGTCAAAATGAAAAGTATAATTTAACAAACATTAACTGACAAAAATGACCTATAGAATAATTAAAATTATAAAGTAGTTAATAAATATGATCCAAAGTTTATACTTTGCAACAAAAATAGAAGTGATTAGCAACCAAGAATTTATTTAGGATTGACCATAACAAATATGGTAATAAACACAATATTGAAATATCCTTCTAATGTAGAAAATGAAATAGATATACGTAGAATACAGGAAAATAAACTGTTACAACAGCTGTAAAATACTTTATCAAATATAGGATAACATTTCATTTGAATATGAATATTTCACAAATTGTATTATTTTTTACAGGTAATATTCCATCCTATCACCAACACATTTATACAAATAAAATAAATTCTACTAAAATACATAGCAGAGAGAACTTCAGAGTTAGATAGAGCTTGGCTCAATTACAGAACTACCAGTGAGTTACGCAAGTTACTTTTCCTCTCCAATCATTTAATTTTTTATTTATAATTCTTATAATTCTTAGGATTGTTGAGGGAATCACAGAGTCAACCAATACCTTAGGAACTTAAGAAACAGCAATAATGACTCAATGATGACTGAATTATTGTTGTTATCCTAACTACATAGTTTGTCTCAGGACATTACACATTTAACACTCAAATTAATTGAATTGTAGTCCTAATCTTACCTCTTCCATCATACAAACCCCAGTGAGGTTTTTTATTTCCATTGCCTTTAAGCAAAAGTATTTTTTAAAAAAACAAGAACAATAGAAGACTTCAGTATTGATTTTTATAAAATTATGTAAAGAATTAATTTTGAAAGCTCTGGAATCCAGTTGAAAGAACAGATATTTGAGACAGAAAACAATTGGCTATGTGGTTTTAGTAATTTCAAAAGCTCAACTTTAAGTATTAAGAATGAAGTATGTGTGGACACAGAATATAGTCAAGAGCTAAATTTATAATTCATAAAGTGAAAAGAAAAAACAAGGAGATAAGTTCAAGAGTGGTAAGATTTGGATAAAGTATCAAGAAAGGAAAACTTAAAAGGAAAATATCTAGAGTTAAGGTAATAATGAGTCTCTGAGGAGGATCTCAATGCCTAAAATTTTGGACTAAAGTCTGAGGGTTAAATGAGACAAAAGAAATCTTTAATTATAGGTCTCTGCTTCATGGAGCTAGAAGAATCCAGAGCAGAAGAGACTAGAACTTAGCACACCAACTGGCTCAAGAGATCACAGTCTAATAGAGAGCCAAGATTGCTGGATCATGGAATGGAAAGGCTTGGGGATATGGATATCAAACAGTTTCTACATTGTCCAGCATAGCAAAGGAATTGTGGCTGAAATGTTCCTGTTATTCCCCCTTCCTGCCCCAAACCAAAAAAGCATACAAAAACATAGAAAGTATGAGAGGAAAAACAGACTCCCATAATGAGGAGCATTAAATTTTCCTATGGAAATATGTGTTAGTTCTAGAGCAGTGTCTGAGAAAAGAATAAAAACTAGAGCTGAGAGGCTAGGAAGCTGGAAAAAAAGCTTTGGGCACCCTGACAATGCTAAGGACAAAAATTTAATCAGAGGCAACCAAGAAAGAGGGATTCTATTGTAGTCTCAGTGAATTTATTTTCTTTCCCCAAAAGGATACACCCTATGAGTAACGGTGAGCTGGAAATGAACTAGCTCTCACAGACTACAGACTGCCACTGAACCAGCCGGAAGTGTAACTGGACAAGCAGAACCAGCTAGAACTTAACTGCCTTCCAGAAATATGAGAAAAATCTTCCCTGGAGAAAGATAATGTAAACTAAAATCGTAAGATCATCTCTGACATTTTTCATATACTATACACACACACACACACACACACACACTATATATATATATATATATATATATATAGTACTCAATAGCAAACAGGCAGCATGCAAAAAAGGAGAGGAGACTGGAAGAAGAGAGTTCATTTAAAATGAAATGAAGAGGAAAGTCAACTAACAGAAACAGACCTAATGTAGATTTAGATATAGAGTTTAAAGTAACAGATGTTGATATTAACAAATAATATATAAAATATTTTATCCAAGAACTAGAAACTATATTTAAAATCAAATGATAATTATAGAATTGAAAAATAACTGAAGAAAATTCTCAAGAGACAGGTTTCCTAGAAGATTATAAAAATCTAAAGAGAGCAATAATGAACTGGTTGCTCAGAAAAAATAATCCACTCCAATCTTAAACACAAAGAGAAAAGTATATAAAGATTTGTAAGTCATGGTAAAATGGCCAGCCAATAAGTATTTCTAATCGATAAAGGAGAGGAAAATAATGGGACACAGCCATAGTTGAATAGTGGCCTCAAATTTGTAAAAAACTGATACATACTTGAGAAAGTATTACAAGACTACAGCAAGGTACATTTAAGTAAGACTTTCTTGGCACATTATGGTTAAAATGACTGACAATCAACCACAAAAATAAATGTGAGCATACAGAAGATACTAATGGAGGTGGGGAAAGGCAAAGAAATGTCTGGTTAAGAGTAAGATTGGGACATAAAAATAATTCAGCATATGTAACTTGATTATATCACTCACAAAACAGAGATACTCAAGTTAAATTAAATAAAACAAACTCTTGTCCCACCATCAGACACATACTTAAAAGAAATACTATGTGGAAAGTGGGGGTGATGAGGATACTATATCAGAGAAATAACTATAAAAGTTCACTGGGCTCAGCGCTGTGGTGCAGCGGGTTAACGCCCTAGCCTGAAGTGCTGGCATCCCATATGGGCACCAGTTCGAGACCCAGCTCCACTTACGATCCAGCTCTCTGCTATGGCCTGGGAAAGCAGTGGAAGATGGCCCAAGTCCTTGGGCCCCTGCACCTGCGTGGGAGACCCAGAGGAAGCTCCTGGCTCCTGGCTTTCAATTGGCGCAGCTCTGGCTTTTGCGGCCAACTGGGGAGTGAACCATCAGACGGAAGACCTCTCTCTCTCTCTCTCTCTCTCTCTGTGTAGCTCTGACTTTCAAATAAATAAATTAATCTTTAAAAAAAAGTACTGGTTTGGCATAAGTAATATCCTGTAACCGAAAACTAAAGCAAAACCAATCTTAAACTGGAAGTTTCTGATACCATGCCAAATGTACGTTCCTTATCAATAACAGAGAAATCAGGCCAGTGGATGGGGCCTCAGAAATATTTTCAATAAGCCTGAATAAGATGGTTTTTCAAAATTAAATAATGCTTTTAAAAATTTAAAACTCTGCAAGGGCAGAGACAGAGCAAGCAAGATCCTGCCTGCCCCCATCTACTGGCTCACTCTTCAACTGCCTGCAATAGCAGCATCTTATTCAGGCCAGAGTGAGGAGCCCAGAATTCAGTGCAAATCTCCTTCAGGGACTGCAGCAAAGTTAACTATCACTACTATCTCCCAGAATCTGCATTAGTGGGGAGCTGGAGTCTTGAGTTGAAACCAGTAACAGATCCCAGACATTGTGAAATGGGATAATGGTGCCTTAACCTTAGGGTAAACACTCCTAGGCCAAACTTGGCCCTAAAATAATTAATTCTTAAAATAATCCCTTCTAGTCATTAAAGTAGGTACTATCATTCCATTTTGTGGATGGAGAAATTAGTTGAGAAATTAGGTGATTTGGACAAGATCACATACAAAAAAAAAAAATAAGGCAGGACATGAACTGATATCTTCTGACACTTAAAATCCTCTTATATACTCTATAAGATGCACATTTAAAGGAAACCCCACATAGAAAGTGAGGTAGAGCTGTAAGGTGTCATGCAATTAAAAAATATGAAACAGTGATTGCAATTTGTAGGACTGAAAAATAACAGACTTAAGTGATAAAATAACTAAGAATTCAGAAAAATCACACATAAAATATCCAGATTTGTATACACAAAAGTTATTTTAGGATCAGTTCTTTATATCAAAACAAGAATTAAAAAAGAAACTTATTCAATAACAGGAAGTGAGGAAAATATTATATGTACCCTAGGATTTTTTAAAAGGATGAGAAAAAATTCAAAGACATAATGAATATCTGATGTGACTTTCTCTTGGGAAGGAAGATCAATGTAACCACCCCTTCAGGTTCCATTCTAATGTTGAAGAAAGGTCAAGAGGACTAATAGGTGGTAGCCAGGAAGTAGGTGGTGTAGCACACTGCAGGGAGGGTCAGTGATTAGCATACAAATGGTATTTTGCTTTGTGGGTATGAAGAGCATACTCCTGTAATATAAATATACTTTTTTTTTTTTTGACAGGCAGAGTTAGTGAGAGAGATGGACAGAAAGAGAAAGGTCTTCCTCTCTGTTGGTTCTGTTGGTTCACCTCCCGAATGGCCGCCGCAGCCGACGGTGTGCAGTGCGGATCCGAAGCCAGAGCCAGGAGCCAGGCGCCCGCCCCCCCCCCCCCCCTCCGTCTCGTCTCCCATGTGGGTGCAAGGCCCAAGCACCTGGGCCATCCTCCATTGCCTTCTGGGGCCACAGCAGAGAGCTGGACTGGAAGAGGAGCGACGGGGAAAGAATCCATTGGCCCTTTTTCAAGATTTACTTTTTGAGAGGCAGAGTTACAGAGAAGCAAAGGCAGACAGAGAGAAAGAAAGAGAGAGAGAGAAAGAGAAAGAGAGAGAGAGAGAGAGAGAGAGACTTCCATCCACTGGCTCACTCCCCAAATGGCCACAATGGCCAGAGCTGAACTGATCTGAAGATAGGAGCCAGGAGCCAGGAGCTTCTTCTGGGTCTCTCACACGGATGCAGGGACCCATGTCCTTCTACTACTTTCCTAGGCCACAGTAGAGAGCTGTATCAGAAGAGGAGCAGCTGGGAATCGAACCGGTGCCAATATGGGATTCTGGCACTGCAGGAAGCAGCTTTACCAGCTATGCCACAACGCTGGCTTATAAATATACTTTTAATGTGAATTTTACCATCTTATGTGAAATGTACTCCTTGTCAGGGACCTTCATTTATTTTTCGTTATAAATAAACCCTGCCCAGTTGTTGAACTGTGACTATAGACAGTCACTCATAGATCAGTCCTTATTGAATCTGAACTGTTAGAGATATAAAATTCTCAAACAGTCACTGCTTTTTTTTCAGTAATTGACATCTTGGGAGTGAGAAAGACTTCTTAAAGTTCACTCTTTTCTCTTTAAACCACTCTACAAATATGTAATTTTTAGTAAGTTTTAAAAAACTTTCATCAGAGGTTTCTGAAAATGTGTAATGATACTGTATTAGTATATATCTCCTGAAACATTTCAAACATTATTATGATTATTTTATCTTAGCATTGTATAGTTCATTGCCTATTATTAATGAGGTGTTTTTCCATCATCAGTCCAATTGGAAAATTCATTTCAACCTGAAGTTGTCATATGATAATGTGTAAATTTCCTTCTTTATAGTCATTGTTAACATTCTCATAATCATGAGCATACTGTCATTGATTTTTTTTCAATGCAAAGCTGTGGCAAAATCTGCTGTTGTTCATTAATGTCTTTTCCCTAAGAACCGATCCCCTAGTTTTTGGCTAGACACATAATCAACTAAATGACATTTCCTAGACTGTCATGTAGGTGTAGCCATGTGATTAACTTCTAGACATTAGGCTGCAAATGGAAATGATGGGTATATCACCAAGTCATGCTTGCCAAAGAAATTTTCCTTCTGGCTAAAACGTGGGCCAGGGGATGAGAGCAATATCCACTGGTGTGCTGGAGCATGCCTATGCCAACTACTCAAGTTGACTGTATAGCTGAAGTTTTTATACCACAAGAATCAACAAATGCTACATATGGCAAAAAAAAATTAACAGTTTATCTTCACACCTCTGGGAATACACAAGGCATAGGCTGACTAATGAGATAAGAAGAATATAAGTCCTCAATCACAATACCAGGACTAAACTGTTTATACTTAAACTATGACATGAATGAGAAATAAATTCAAGATGGTTTAAACTACTGTTATTTGGACATTTGTTATATCTGCTATACATATTTACTACATAATCATAACTTTTACAATGCCTTCAATTATATTTCCATGAAGTCATGTCATCTTCTCTGAGAGCCTGCACAGTTTGACATTGCTGGTGTGCATTTTTTCACATTTAAAATTTTCAATTCTGGAAGCTTAAAGGGATATCCATTTAAACCCCCAAAAGAAATAAATGAAACTTTAAGAAGTAGTATAAACAAATATACTTACCACTAAAGAATAATTGCATGAGTTACTTCACAAGAGAAATTAGGTAAGTTTTGAAGACAAATGATCAACACTTTAAAAGCATTGTTATGTAAATTTAAGTATTCAAAACAAAGTCAAATTTTTACAATCTTTGCTAAAACCCTAGAAACTGTCAATAAAATATATGCCAGCGAACAGATTTCTGAAGCTACTTATTACAAACTGTAGCATTCTGGAAGCCTAAGTTAACTGAAAGATATAACCCAAAATACATGATATTCATAGATTATTTAATAATGTCAGCATTTTTAACAAAATATGTGCTTTCCAATTTGATGGCCAATTTTTATAACCAGATGATTTCAACAAATATGGAGTGCTTTAAAATGGAGTCTTGGATAAAAGTAGATATATTTTGGTATCAAATTACTGTTGACCGTGTGCCTCCTAGTAAATAATTTTAGAAGTAGATTTGCAGTATATTTGATACACTAATTCAATTATAAAGTTCAAAATTGAATAAATGCTATATAACATAAAAGTATTCCATTATTTTATCTATCTAAAGAAAAATGTTGATTTAAAACGTAAACCTTTATAAGGTTTAGTTTATTATAGAGTGAATTTCATGAGTAAATCAATATGTTGAGTTAAATAGTTTCATTTATAATATCCCTTTTCTAAAAAACATAATTTTATGTTTAGTTGACTGGGACAAGGGCTGCCCAGCTAAAGCATGATTTCTAGGTACATCTGTGAGGGTATTTGGAAAGAAATTATCTTTGAGTCGGTGGACTCAATAAAGTCAACTGTCCTCTCTAACAAGTTTGGACATTGTCCAATCCCTTGAAGACCTAAATACATTAAAAATTGAAGGAAAGAAGTATTTATTCCTGTTTGCTCTCTGTCTACCTGCTTGATCTGTGAATAACTCTTTTATCTCCACTTGGCATGGGAATTACCTCCAGCTCCCCTGGTTCTCTGGTTATTCAAACTCAGACTGAATTATACCACCAGGTTTCCAGGGTCTCCAGCTTGCTTACAGCATATTGTGGGACTGCTCTATAACTATATAAACCTATTTTAAAAAATTCTTATTTATTGTTCATCTATATTTGTGTGTGTTTGTGTGTGGGGGGGAGAGATTAGAGAGATAGATAGAGAGAGAGAGAGAGAGATCCTCCATCTGCTGGACCACTCCCCAAATGCCCAAAACCATCAGGGCTATGCCAGGCCAAAATCAAGTAAGTGTCCAGAATGACATTCATGTCTCCCACATGGAAAGCAGAGCTCCAAGTACTTGAGCCAACATCTAGTACCTCTTAGCAAGTATTAGTAAGAAGCTATCCAGAAGTGGAGTAGCACAGTGGGCACTGTGGCATAGTAGGCTAAGCTTTCGCCTGTAGTGTCAGCATCTCATATGGTTGCCAGTTCATGTTTCTTCCAATCAAGCTCTCTACTATGGTCAAGGAAATCAGTAGAAGATGGCCCAAGTGCTGAGTCCCCTTCACCCATGTGGGAGACCTGAAAGAAGCTCCTGGCTCCTGGATTCTGAACAGTCCAGCTATGGTCATTGCAGCCATTTGGGGAGTGAACCAGTGGATGGAAGACTTCTCTCTCTGTCTCTCCATCTGTCTGTAACTCTAACTTTCAAATAAATAAATAAAATCATAATAAAAAAAAGAAGTGGAGTAGCTAGGATCTGACTAAGCACTCTAATATGAGATGTGGCATCCCAAGAAGTGATTTAATTGGCTACACTATAATGCCCATTGCCTACCCTTCTAAAAGGAACCAGGGATCTTTAAAAAATAGTGAATCCCAGAGTTACATCAGAGAAAGTATAAGATGGGCCTGGAGCATCATTGTGGGCTAGAAAATGAGGAATTTCTCAAAGAAAGAGGGGCATGCGAAAAGGATGCAGAAGCTATATTGAAAGAGCTTTAACTAGCAAAATCTCAGAAAATTGTTGTATCAAAATAAGCAGTGATATTAATAGACTATAATACAATAAATGAAATGTAAAATCTTGACTTTTAAAGAATTTAATTAATAAGAGAAAGGCTTTTACTTTTCAGTAGGATACCAACCAATAACTATAGATAAAAATAGAATTAAAAACTACCATGTGCAAGTATAATAATTCTGTTAAGAACAATCAACACTTGCTACACAAATTTGTGAAAGTTTGATGAAGAATGGTATATTTACATATTCTCAAAGAATCCTCCCAATACACAAAATATTTAAATATCACAAAGGGAAAACAAAAACTATGTCATAGAAAATCTGGCAAATATGACTGTTTTGGACTGGATGTTTGATCTCCCCCAAATATCTATGTTGAAATCCAACTCTAATGTAGTGATAAAAAGAAGTGGGGCCTTTGGGAACTAATTATGTCATGAGGGTAAAACCTTTATGAATTTGACACATGCCCTTAAAAGATATCAGAGAACTAACTCATTACCTTGTGAAGACACAACCAGAAGTCAGCCATCTATAAACCAGAAGCAGACCCTTAGCAGGCAGTGGATGAACCAACATCTTGGTCTTAGAATTCCCAACCTACAGAACTGGAGAAAATACATTTTTATTGTTTATAGTTACTCATTCTATGGCATTTTATTATAACAGCACAAACTGAAACAGTTGGATTGTTGTTATGCAGGAAAATGTCACTTTTGTAGGAAATACAAACCATGTATCCTTGAGTAGCACTTCTCTAATAGGTCACAAAAACATACTTTATACTGTTCTGTAAAACTTTTCTGTAATTTTTAAATTGTGACAAAATAAATAAAAATATAAATTCAGACAGCCTAGAAATGAACTCTCACATATATATGGATCAACTGGTTTTCCCAAGGGTTTCAATTCCATACACTGGAAAATCTATCTGTTTAACAGCGCTGGAAAAGCAAGTTATACACATGCAAAAGAATTAAGTTGGATCATTAATCTTCCAGGATACAGTGTATAAAAATTAATTCAAAGGTTACCAAAGACCTAAGAGCTTAAGAGCTAAAACTCTAAAACCCTTAGAAGAAAATCTTCACGACATTGAATTTAGGAAACAATTTAATCAAATTGAAAGCACAGGCAAGAAAGGAAAAATTGGACAAATCTGACATTGTCAAAATCAGGAGCTTTGTACATTAAAAGATATTATCCAGAAAGTATGAAACAACCTATAATATGGGAGAAAGTACTTGAAAATCATATACTAGCAACTATAGTACAGAGCACATAAACAACTCTTCAAACACAACAATAAACCCAATTAAAAAACTGTCAAGTGATGTGAACACATATTTAGCCAAATATGTAAATGGTCAATAAGTAAATAAAAAGATAATTAACCTCATTAGTCATCAAGACCACAATGAGATATAACTTTATTTCTACCGAGATGGCTATTAAAATAGCAAGAAGAAAATAACAAATGTTGGCAGGGATGTGGGAAAACTGAAACCCTCCTACATTTCTGCTAGCAATAAATTTGTGGAGGCACTTTGGAAAACAGATTGTTGGTTTCATAAAAGGTTATACATATGACCCAATGATTATATTCTTAAGTATGTACTCAAAATATCTCAGAGGCTTTCACAGATATCTGTCTGTACACCATGTTCATGACAGCATTTTTTACAATAGCCAAAAGATGAAACCAATTGTCCAGAAACAAGTCAATAGACAAGATGTGGTATACACATACAAAGAAATATTATTCACCCATTAAAAAAGAGAATGAAACTTTAGTATATGCTACAACATTGGATGGACTGTGAAAACATTATACCTAGTGAAATAAATCAACCTAGAAGGACAATATTATCTAAATCCACTTTTATGAGATACTTACAACAAGGCAAATTCATAGAGAAAGAGTTTTCCTGAGATTGGAAAAACTAAGGAGGGGAACTTGTTGGTTAATGTGTACAGATGAAATACTGAAAAAACGTTTTTGGTATACGTACTGCTGGTGGTGACACAATATTGTGAATGTATTTAATTATACTGAATTGTATATGATAAATGGTTAAAATGAGGAATATTACTTACATATTTTATAACAGTGAAAGAATACTGAGTTCTAATGTGTTTTTTTTTTTTTTTGATCAAGAGGCTGACAGTAGGAGTATACATATTCACTTTTTTTCAAAATTTATCCTTTATATGATTTGTACTTTTTTGGGGCTATGGGCTATGCTTTACTTACATAAAATTTAAAGTAACAAAAATTCATATATATGGTAATGATTGCAATAAAAGCCATTTTCTGATTTCTTAGATACATAAAACCTTATTCTCAGTTCCTTAGGCCAGAAGCCCAACCATTTAGCATAAATTTTCCAGTGAGATGTTTTTACTACTACACCAGTTTTCTAAAGTTTTCATAACAAAATACTACAAACTAAGGAACCAGAACAACAAAAAATATACGGCTCACATTTCTGGAGGCCAGAGGATGAAGACCAAGGTAATGATAGTTTATGAGAATTTGTCCCTTTACGCCGGCGCCGTGGCTCAATAGGTTAATCCTCCACCTTGCGGCGCTGGCACATCGGGTTCTAGTCCCAGTTGGGACGCTGGATTCTGTCTCGGTTGCCCCTCTTCCAGGCCAGCTATCTACTGTGGCCCGGGTGTGCAGTGTAGGATGGCCCAAGTGCTGGGCCCTGCACCCCATGGGAGACCAGAAGAAGCACCTGACTCTTGCCTTCGGATCAGCGCGGTGCGCTGGCCATTGAGGGGTGAACCAATGGCAAAAAGAAGACCTTTCTCTCTGTCTCTCTCTGTCTCTCTCTCTCTCTCACTGTCCACTCTGCCTATCAAAAAAAAAAAAAAAAAAAAAGAGAGAGAGAGAGAGAGAGAGAGAAAGAGAATCTGTCCCTTGTTTTTCTCCTCTGCTGGTTTGCTGACAATTTTTGGTGTTCATCTCAATCCCTGCCTTCATCTTTTTTTTTTTTTCTTTTTAAATTTTTTTTTATTTATTTCATAGGCAAGAGTTATAGACAGTGAGAGAGAGAGATGGAAAAAAAGGTCTTCCCTCTATTGGTTCACTCTTCAAATGGCTGCTATGGCCGGCGCTGCACCGATCCTAAGCCAAGAGCCCGGTGCTTCTTCCTGGTCTCCCATGCGGTTGCAGGGTCCCAAGCACCTGGGCCACCCTCCATTGTGACCCTATTTCCAAATAATGTCACATTCGGAGACAATAAGGCTAGGACTTTACCAAATGAATCTGGTAGACCTATGTCTATGGTGAACAAGTAGTTCACCACTGAATT
The DNA here is from genome assembly GCA_949820135.1 of Sylvilagus floridanus. Classification (NCBI taxonomy): domain Eukaryota; kingdom Metazoa; phylum Chordata; class Mammalia; order Lagomorpha; family Leporidae; genus Sylvilagus; species Sylvilagus floridanus. The sequence goes on along the minus strand of OX463236.1, from coordinate 130,181,592 downwards.
AATTTTGATGATTTATAAGGGTCAAATATAATCTTAGGCCTATCAAAAGATTTTTCTGCAATATACCAGTAATGTTGAAAAATGCTTTCAATTGATATTTTCAATCTTTCTATGTTAGTTTTGAGCTTTAGTTTTCTTTTCAATGCATTATGTGTGTAGTTTGCATTTTATCACTTAGGTGATGTTACACCGATTTTCAGCATTAGTTGGTAATGAAACAAGAATTTTGAAGATGAAAGTTCAGTAATTGTCTCTCCTATAGTATACAATTTTATTTATTGATTTTATTTATTGGAGTTAATTTATAATAACCACAGTAAAAATGTTTTTCTTTCTCAAGAAAGCCAGGAATTATATGAATGTTTTAATATGTCCTTTGATAGATATCTACCCATTCTTCATCCCTTAAGTGGAGCCAATACTCTCAGTGATGGGAACAACCTTAACTGTTTTACTGCAAAAGCAGTTGAAAATCCTTTTCGGCAGTCAGTGTTCCAGTAACCACTCCACTGGAAATCATTCTACCACACATATTAAACAGATTACTCAGTAGTAAAACTATTTAAAATTTTTCATCCCTGGAGAGAAATCTAACAATTATGGAGGCCATGTGGCATTCTCTAGAGGAGGGTGAAATCCTCTTTGATGTCAAGGCATGTTGATAAAAATAATTAATTGCTCTACAAATATTGTGATTTTTGTTTGAAAATTCTCCACAGAGTACTTATTTTTTGATAAGGGAGATCAGTTTGTTTATTTTTTATTGAAGAGACTGATAGTAACCATCTGCTAAGTAACTATCTGGAATTCTTACTAAAATCAGAATAATTTCATATGTCCAACACATAAAAGTATGATTTGGATATTTGGATAGAGATAGCCAATTGTTGGAAAATCAGCATTGAATTAATGAATTTCTTTTCACTATCACCTATCAGAAACTGGCATTCCAAAGTACAGAATGTCCTCTACACCCCTCTCGGAATGAGGATGCTAGCCTGATGGTTCAAAGCCTGGCAGAACATGAATAAATAAATCATCTCTTTATGAATTATAAGAGCAAATTGTAGCAAGGGGTACCAACTGGATAAGAAACTCAGCTTTGACTGAGAAATGCAAGCAGAGAAGTGCTCTAACCAGTCCCATGTAACGCTTATGTTTCCAATAGAGAAAGATTCAGTGTTCTGAAGACAAAAACTGCTTCTAGGAAGTTTCAATGAAACCGGATTTGTCCTGTGTTTAAAAAGTAATAAAGCCTTAACAAGGATTTGTTAGCCAATTTTTTAGTGCAGCTGTGGGAACTGAGGAAACGAGGAAGGGCAAGTATATCCTGATGGGTAATTAAGGAGGAGGAAAGGCCCAAAGCACTCAGCCCACAAGAACACGCCGAGGGTGGTGCTCCAGAGGCGGTCTCAGCTCCAGAGACCTGGGGTGGTGGCTGTGGGTACTTGCAGAGAGGCACAGGAGATGATATAAGACGCAGCAGAAAACTCCATTTTGCTCAATATTTGTCTAAAAGTGCCACTAAATGACATATGAGTCTTCAAAATATGCATCTCCAAAATGAGAAGAGGGATTTCCTCTGTGAATACCATGAAGCTCACTCTACGTCAAGGACAGGAAACTAAAAAGAATAAAACTTGGAATAAATACAGATAAACTACAAAGAACTTATTTTCTATGTGAACATACCAAATCAGAAATTGGTAACAATTATAATATCCCCAGCTATACTGGAATGAGGTAACAAAAAACCAGAAAGAAAAATCAGCAGCCCCTGAAAAACAGCTACTCTTAGTGCTCTTCAGCTGGAGGTGAACATTTTCACAGAACATTGACACCATACAAAGACACCACAACCATGATAGGTCAAGGCAAAAACTATAACAAAAAAAGGGGACTATTCCATAATTATCTTTGAACACAAAAAACATGGCCACTATCCAAGCACAATATTCTAAACTTCACCTACTTACATCCAAAAGAGTGCCTTATCAATTACAACTTTAGCCTTGTTCCAGTCTACCATCCCTAAAGATATGATTTATTTAATCCAATTCCCAATCTCTGATCAATCTATAGCAAACCTCAATTCTTTGGAACCTTCTCCAGAACATTCAACCAAAGCTCAAATCCTATATCAAGTCATAACAACCTAAACTTTACTATCCCATAGTTTCTCATAGTGCACATTCTCCCTCAATAGAATTAGTAATAGGCTCTGTTCTTAATGTGCTATACATTGTGAATTAATACTATAACTAGTACTCCAACAGTATTTTTCACTTTGTGTTGCTATGTGAGGGCAAACTGTTGAAATCTTTACTTAATATATAGTAAACTGATCTTCTGTATATAAAGAGAATTGAAAAGGAATCTTGATGTGAATGGAAGGGGAGAGGGAGTGGGAAAGGGGAGGGTTCCGGGTGAGAGGGAAGTTATGGGGGGGAAGCCATTGCAATCTGTAAGCTGTATTTTGGAAATTTATATTCTTTAAATAAAAGCGTTAATAAAAAAAAAAGAATTAGTAATAGGCCTAGCTTGCTAACTGGAGGTATGTTCCTGGTAGTCTTTGACAAGTTTATTCACAAGAATTACTGAAATGCCCTTCAATGATAAAATTGGACTAAATAATTTAGGATAATTTCTGCTAGTAGAATATGAGAATTTATTTAATCTCTGCAATTCTGTAATGGCAAGAACAGAGCTTTAATTTGGCCTTGCTCATCTACACTATCTCATTTTACCTATCTATAAAATTGTCTTGGAAGTATTTTTTTTTGCTTTTGTATAGAAAGCTATAAAGGAAAGATATTCCTTGCTCATGACTTGGAAAAAATAATATAGTTAAAATACCTTTACTACCTAAAGCAATATGTAAACTCAATGCAGTCTCTATCAAAATATCAATAACAATCTTAACAGAATTTTTTAAAAATCCTAAAATTCATATGGAATTAGAAAATAGCTGGAATAGCCAAAGCAATCTTGAGCAAAACAAATCAAGCTGTTAGTATCACAATACCTGATTTCAAAGCCTATTGCAAAGCAATGGTAATTAAATCAGTATGGTACTGGTATAGAAACCAATATATAAATCAACGGAACAGAATAGAGAGCCCAGAAATTATTCCATGCACTTACAGCCAACTGATTTTTGACAAATATGGCAGCAATATACAGTGGAGAAATAATGTTTTTTCCAATAATTGGTGCAGCCAAAAATTAATGTTTATTTGTAAAAGAGTGAAATTAGATCACTACCTCTCATAATATACAAAAACCAACTCAAGGCAGATGAAAGACTTCAATGGAAGACCTGAAACTATGAAATTGCTAAAAAGAAACAGAGAAAACTTTTCAATACATTGTTATTGGTGATGACTTCTTGAATAAGACCCCAAAAGTACAGGCAACAAAAGCAAAACTAGACAAACGGGATTATTTAAAAGTTGGAAGCTTCTGGCCGGCGCCGTGGCTCAACAGGCTAATCCTCCGCCTTGTGGCGCCGGCACACCGGGTTCTAGTCCCGGTCGGGGCGCCGGATTCTGTCCCGGTTGCCCCTCTTCCAGGCCAGCCCTCTGCTGTGGCCCGGGAGTGCAGTGGAGGATGGCCCAGGTGCTTGGGTCCTGCACCCCATGGGGAGACCAGGAAAAGCACCTGGCTCCTGGCTCCTGCCATCGGACGAGCGCGGTGCGCCGGCCGCAGCGCGCCAGCCGCGGCGGCCATTGGAGGGTGAACCAACGGCAAAGGAAGACCTTTCTCTCTGTCTCTCTCTCTCACTGTCCACTCTGACTGTAAAAAAAAAAAAAAAAGTTGGAAGCTTCTGTATAGCAGAGGAAACTGTTAACATAATGAAAAGACGTAAGACAGAATGGGAGAAAACATTTGCAAACTACTTATTTGACAAAGGATTAATATCCAGAATATATCAGTAACTCAAAAAAACTCAACAAAAAACAACAAAATCAGTTAAGAAGTGGTAATAGGAACTGAATAGGCAGTTCTTAAAAGGAGAAACACAAATGACCAACAAATAAATAAAAAAATGCTCAAAATCACTAATCATCAGAGAAAAGCAAATCAAAACCACCATGAAACCCTAACCCTAACCCAAACCCTTCATCCCATTCTCATTTGAGTAAACTGGTAGTAAAGTCATTTTCTAGCATAAGGAACATATAAGTAATACACGAACTACATGTCTTTAAAAAGTTAGATAACTCAATGCATATGTATATTAAATACTATTGACAGGAACCATGTCTTCTACATATCTGAGTCTCCATGAGTCCAATTGTGCAGTGTTGGTTTTATCCATTCATCTCCAGTAGAGAGTGATATCCTTAAGGGAATGTGTTTTCTGTTTGTGTTACATTGTCTTTAATCATTGGTATTGTGTTTAGCAACAAGGAATAGACAACTTCCAAGTTAAATGAAGAGAAACCATTAAAATAGCTAGCATCAAACTATACTTCATATATATATATATATATATATATATAAAATGAATCATGTATATATATATATGATTTTTTCAGAAAAAATTATATTTTTAACTTCAACTTCATTATTCATTTGTACTATCACTGGATGAAGTTACTTAGTGCAGAAATTTAAAGATGTGAGAAATCATAAAATCTGGCTCAAAGTCTTCAGTTCAAGTAAAAGGAAATTAAGAATAATATTAGTGGAAACTCCTAAATGTTTTATACTGAGGAGACAAGAAAGTATGGGATTACAAAATCAACTTTGATGCAGTATTTGCATAATATTTTATACAAGACAAGGGAATGTCAATTGTCCTTGTTGATTGCCTTAGTCCACAGTCTGTTGCTATAACAAAAATACTGAAATCAATGTAACTTATCTTTATAAGAAGAGCTTTATGGAACTCACAGTTTTGAACCTCCAAGGCTACATTACAACATGGCAGATGGTATCATGGTGGGAATGAGTGTGAAAAGCAGAGATCACATGGTGATACAGGAAGCCAGAGGGTTTTGGGAGGAAGGCTGACACGTTTACAACTCACTTTGTTGAGAAGTTATTCTGAGACCAGCATCATCCCTTCTAAGTGTGATTACCCTCCAATCTAACCACATTGTTAAGATTTCACTACTTCAACACTACAACTAGAAACAAGCTTCCAAATAAGCATACTTGGGTGGAAAATCACATTTAAAACACAACACTGAAGAAATCATGTATGTGTGTGTTTATGTATACTGTGAAGTGATGCGAGTGTGTGTGTATGTGTATGCATTCCCTTATTTTTAGGGAGAATAAGGATTTCCTTAAGGAATACATGGAGTCTCTACTGAAGTACTAGAAGTTCTAGAATCAACCACAGTATTATTATTTACTAAGAATCAATCAAAGCAAAATAACCCTTTAAACATTTAGGGAGACTTTCAAGATCCAGAATTGTTATAAACAATGACTGAGAAAAAGCTACAAATGCAATGAATGGTAAAGACTACATGTTGGTTGAATGACAAAAAGCTGATTTAATTATCTAGACCTCTTAGGATATCTTTCAGGTACATATAAACCAAGGAATTTTACTCTACTCTGATAAATCCAAAAAGGAAATAGCTTTTTCCTCCTAATGCTACGTTATTACTGAATGGATAATGGGTTTTAAGAATATAGCACTGAGTAATAAAGGGATCAGTCAGAGAGGAACCAGAATACCATTGGCACTGACTGAATGGTTTTACTGGCTGTGTGTGACCTTTGAAAGGTGATTCCTGCCACCAGAATAAGCATAGCAGAGGAAAGCTAAAACAAAGGTAGAATAGCTGACTCTTATAATGGAACAAATAGAGTTTCATGGAAAATTTGAACACTCCAAAAGAGTGTTCTTTTAAATCATGCTATGCTGTTCCTAAATCAAGTAAAGGGAACTAGTGAAAGTGATTTCCAGGGTAATATAGGCCCCAAGTAATTATTGAGGTAGAAAATATAAGTTTGATCTGAACACCAAAATCAATCATACTTGCCATAATACAAATTAGGGTGCCTGTTTCACTAAGTGTAACTTTTTTATAAGATTTATTTTATTTATTTGAAAGATATAGTTACAGAGAGGCAGCAGCAGAGAGAGAGGGAGAGAGTGAGAGACAGAGGTTTTCCATCTGCTGGTTCACTCCCCAGATGGCTATGAAGGCTGGAGCTGTGCCAATCCAAAGGCTTTCTGGGTCTCCCAAGTTGGTTCATGGGCCTAAGGATTTAGGCCATCTCCCACTGACTTCCCAGGCCATAAGAGAGAACTGGATCAGAAGTGGAGCAGCAGGGACTTGAACATGCTCCCATATGGGATTCTGGCACTGCAAGCAGTGGCTTTATCCGCTATACCACAGTGTCAGCCCCAACACTAAGTATAACTTTAATGCCATACAAAAATGATCTCTTAATTGTACAACACAGTAAGGTGAATTTGTCAGCTGAAAGTTTGCAGAAGCTGACTGAACACACCTTTGACCAAAGGAAGTCTAACAACGGAGATAGCTCTCTATCAAATAGGAGTCCATCTGCTATAGGTGAAGTAGTAACAGCATATTTTTTAGCTGAGACCAGAATTGCCAAATCACTTACGATGGGTTCTAGGATTTTAGTCCATTTTCTTTCTTTTTTTTAAGATTTATTTATTTAGGAGGTAGAGTTACAGACAGCAAGAAGGAGAGACACAGAGTAAGGTCTTCCATCCGCTGGTTCACTCCCCAAATGGCCGCAATGGCCAGAGCTGCGCCAATCCGAAGCCAAGAGCCAGGTGCTTCTACCTGGTCTCCCATGTGGGTAAAGGTGCCCAAGCACTTGGGCCATCTTCGACTGCTTTCCTAGGCCACTGTAGAGAGCTGGATTGGAAGAGGAGCAGCTGGGATTAGAACCAGTGTCCATATGGATGCTGCTGCCGCAGGCGGAGAATTAACCTACTGGGCCACGGCACCACCCCAGTACATTTTCCAATAATATAAACTTCAGGATTTAGGAAACATCTTTCTAATTATAGTTTTCTGATGATTAAAAAATATCATCTGCACTTTTATGCTGTAGATTCTCTTTTCAAATAATTCCATGTCCAGCGTTCACCGTAAAATCGCACACAAAAAGCCATTCAGTTTCCTTTATTTCCAGAGTCCAAGAAAACAGACCATTTGTTTTAGCAGAAATTGTGTTTAAACAAAATCTATATGTATATGTTATACTTCTAGATATGTAAACTGCCACAGTGGTAAGATTTTTGAGAGAAAAGGACATGAAAAATGTCACATCAAGAGATTCTTTCAATTTTACATATAAGTAGAGCTTTAAATTATCCACCATAAACAAAATCTTGATTTTTATAATTCATAACATTCTGCAGATACAAAAAATCATTGTTTACTGGAAACCTTAAAACTTATATTTGGCTAGAACTAGTCAACTACACTTCCAAAATTCACCATGTATATTTTGAAGCATTTTCTTCCCAAGTAAGCAGTCTTATCCCTGGGAGGAAGTAATTGAAAATATCATCTAGAAAGAAGGCACCTAACCAAAGATGTCTCCCATTTCTCCCAATTAAAATCATCAACTTCTTTTGGAGATACGTACTAAAAGTCTGTGTGATATTTGAGGAAAATCACTTCTTGTAATAGCCACAGTTACTTAATAATTTACAATATAATAGGAACTAGGAACTAAGTATATTTAGTTCCATTTATTCACTCTAACATCCACCACCCAACATTAAAGTCCTTAATTTACTTACAGGGAAATAGAGATTCAAATGTATAAATTTACTTTGGTCTAAATTCATTACTCTTACTAGCTGAAAAGCATTGTACTGACTCACATCAGAGTCTATGTCAGGTTCCAAAGTCATGATCTTTATTCTGTGCTTCTTCTCACCTAACTAATACAGAAACTGATTTATCAGATTATCTCATTATCGCCCATCACATCTTGTCAGACACTTAAAGGGCTTTGAATCAAAACAAAGTATTTTAAGACATAAATTGATACCACTAGTAAAGAACTCAACATAAGGAGTAAGTGTTTGTCTTAGCCCTTTTCCTAAATCAGAGTGGTTAGGTTCAAGAAAGAGGCTTTCCATCCACTGGTTCACTCCCCAAATGGCCGTAACAGCCAGAGCTGGGCCGATCCGAAGCCAGAAGCTTATCCTGGGTCTTTCACATGTTTTCCAGGGGCTCAAGGACTTCGGCCGTCTTCTACTGCTTTCCCAGTCACATTAGCAAGGAACTGGATTGGAAGTGGAGCAGGCAAGACTCAAACTGGTCCATGAGTTAAAAGATACAAATAGGCTGAATGGATTAAAAAACAAGACTCATCTATTTGCTGCCTACTAGAAACAAACCTCAGCAACAGGATACATGCAGACTAAAAGTAAAAGGCTGGAAAAAGATATTCCATGCTAACAGAAAGCAAAAAGAGACAGGTATAGTTGTCCTAATATCAGACAAAATGGACCTTAACAAAAAAACTGTTTAAAGAGATGAAGAAGGGAACTACGTAATGATTAAGAGATCAATTCATTAGGAAAATGTGATTATTATGAATGTGTATAAACCCAATTACAGGGCACCTGGCTATTTAAAAGAAATGTTAAGGAATCTAAAGGGAGACATAGACTCTAATACAATAGTAATGGAGGACATCAACATCCCATATTCATCAATGGACAGATCAATTCGACAGAAAATCAACAAAGAAACAACAGAGCTAATTGACCCTATCGACCAAATGGAATAGTGATACCTTAGAACTTTTCACCCCACAGTTGCAAAATACACATTCTTCTCATCAGTTCATTGAACTTTCTCTAGGATATAACATATGCTAGGCCATAAAGCAAGTCTCAGCAAATTAAAAAATTCATTCCTTTTCTGACCACAAAGGAATGAATCTGGAAATTACCAACTTAAGAATCTCTAGAAAACATGCAAACACATAGAGACTGATCAATATGCTCCTGAATTAACAGAGGGTCATAGAAGAAATCAAATGCAAATAAAAATTCTTTTAAATTAATGAAGATGGTAAGACTATCATAACTTACAGGATAGAGCAAAAGCAGTGTTAACAGGGAAGTTTATAGCAATCAGTGCCACATGAAGAAATTGCAAAGGTGCCAAATAAATGAGCTATCAATGCACCGCAAGGACTAGAAAAACAACAATAAACCAAGCCCCAAATTAGTAGAAGGAGAGGGATAATTAGAAAACTTACAATATTGAAACCAAAAGTAATACAAAAGCTAAGTGAAATAGAGAGCTGTATTTTTTTTAAAAATAAAAAAACTGATATACCATTGGCCCAACTAGCTAAAAAAAAGTAAAGAAAAAAAAGGGACAAGACCTAAATCAGAGATGAAAAAGGAAATGTAACAACAGATACCAGAAAAATGAAAAGAATCATTAGGAATTACTAAAAAGAGCTGTTTGCCAAGAAATTGAGAAACCCAGAAGAAAATAGGTAGATTCTTAGACACATGCAATCTATCAAATTTGAGTCATGAACACATAGAAAACCTAAACAGGCCAATAACCAAGATGGAAATTGAATCAATAATAAAGACCCTCCCAATAAAGAAAAACCCAACACCAGATGGCTTCACTGCTGAATTCTACCAGATATTTAGAAAGAATTAATTCCAATTCATCTTAAGTTATTGAAAACAACTGAAAAGGAGGGAATCCTCCCAAACTCCTTCTATGAAACCTGCATCACCTTAATTCCTAAAACAGAAAAAGATAAAACAAAGAGAACTATAGACCAATATCCCTGGTGAACATAAATGCAAAAATCTTCAATAAAATACTAGCTAATTGAATCTAATAACATATAAGAAAGATCATTCACCCAGAACAAGTGGGATTTATCCCTAGTTTGCAGGGATGGTTCAACATTCATAAATCATTAAAGCTGATACATCACACTAACAAACTGAAGAACAAAAACCATATATCTTAATAGATGCAGAGAAAGCATTTGATAAAATACAACATCATTTCATGATAAAAACCTTAAGCAAATCAGGTATAGAAGGCAAACCCACAACCAATATCTTATTGAATAGGGAAAAGTTAGAAGCATTTCCCTTAAGATCCAGAACTAGACAAGGATGCCCACTCTAACCATTATTATTAAATATAGTCCTGGAAGTTTTAACCACAGCCATTAGGCAAAAACAAGACACAAATAAGATACAAACAGCAAAGGAGAAGTCAAACTATCCTTATTTGCAGATGTCATAATTCTATGTATAGGACATCCAAAGACTCCATTTGGAGACTATTGGAACTTTTTTAAGAGTTTGGTAAAGTGGTAGGATATAAAATTAACATGCAAAAATCAATATCCTTTGTATACACACACAATGTCATGGCTGAGAAATAACTTTTGAGATCAGTCCCATTCACAATAGCTCCAAAAAAAGAATTAAATAACTTGGAATAAATTTAACCAAGTACGTCAAAGAGCTCTATGGTGAAAATTACCAAAAATTAAAGAAACAGAATACACAAAAGATGGAAAACTCTTCCATATTCAGGGTTTGCAAGAATCAATATCATCAAAATGTCCATACTACCAAAAGCAATTTATAGTTTCAATTGAATCCCAATCAAAATACCAAGGACATTCTTCTCAGATCTAGAAAAAAACATGCTAAAATTCATATGGAAACAAAAGACACCCCAAATATCTAAAGCAATATTTTAAAAAAATTTATTTATTTTGAAAAATACAGTAACAAAGAGAGGAAGAGTCAAAGAGAGGTATATTCCATCTGCTGGTTCACTCCCCCAAATGGCCGCAATGGTTGTAGCTGAGCCTATCAGAAGCCAGGATCCAGGAGCTTCTTGTGGGGTCTCCCAATGTAGATGTTGGGCCATCCTCCGCTTCTTTCCCAGGTGCATTAACAGGGAGTTAGATCTGAAGTGGAGCAACCGAGACTTGAACCCCATATGGGATGCCATCACTGCAGGCAGCAGCTGTACCTCCTAAGAAACAGGCCACAGCATTTTGCTTCGCAAATGATTCTATCAAACCTCAATTTACAAAATGGTGCTGTTGAGCCATAATAGTAGATAACTAGCCATTATCCTTGAACTTCACCTCATGTTTAACAATTGTTAAAATGCTACTATGTAGAAGTATTAATGTTTGATTCTGATGTGTAAATTTGTATCATTTCTAACTATTCTAAAGCTTTTACTTCCAGAGAAGATTTGGTGCCTTTACTTTTACAACTGTACTATTTTGTCTTTTTTAAGAATGTTAAACTTAACGCGATTAGCAGTAAGATTAAGCTTTAGATACTTAAATATTTCCACTATAGGACACTGTTTTCTTCTCCATGCTTGAGACATTCAACATGCATGTAGTATGAAATAAAGTTCTTGAGGTAACTCTTGAAATGGAATACACTTAATATCATTTTCCCACAACATACAAGTATAATCTTGTATGAATTAAAAAAAGAATAAATACAATGTTTTGTGAAGTTAATTCATTTAACTTTGCCTGAAGACATTTTTAAGTAAATCTCAGGAAATTAAATGCTTTGAGCACAGGGTGAAGTTCACTTGGATGTTTATAAAGTTGATGTTCCCTAGATCATTTGATTTTGCTGATTAAATCCACTTCATTGGAAAAATATAATTAATCTGCTCCAGTGCGTGCTTTTGGATAGGGATAATAAAATGAAAGCATGTTATGGTCTCGCATCCATGAATGTGAATAAATTTAGATTCTAATAACAGCCTTAAAGCATGAATCTGAAGTTCAAAATGATGGTGAAAAGTTGAATAAAAGAACTACATCAGTGAAATTCAGCAAAGTATATAATATATATTTTGGGCTTTAAGTCATATTGTGTCTAAATACATGGTAAACCCTTACAAAACCACTGGTTCTATTCTTCTGATCATCTCTATTCCACTTAGAGGCCTCTTAGCTTCTTTGAGATGGTCAGAATTCCAACAAGAAATTACCATCTTTATATACTATGAATCATTCTTAAGTCATATTCTCCATCTATGTTATATCTCAATGTTTGAAAATTTTTATTTTCATAATTATTTAACCAATTATTTTGAATTCAGGTTAAATAAAGATTTTAATCAAAAATAAATATTCAATAATTACTAGAAACACTTTTTAGATAGCCAAATTTTTTTTTAAATTTGCTGAGCTTCTGAACTTCTTAGATCAGATTTCATAACCAGTCACCAAGAATTTTTGCAAACAACTTCCCTAAAATCCTACAATTGGATTGCTTCTATTGACTCATACAATATGTTCTTTCTTAATTCTTTCTTAGAATTCTCTTAAGTAAAAGATCATATTGTTGTGGATGGTAGAGAATGGAGCAATATTTTGTATATAGTAGAGTCATGCCAATCTTTCCAAAGTTTTTTCTTTTTTTTTTTTAATTTATGCCCCCCTTTCCCAAATCCACATCTGTTTTGCTGAAGTGCCAATATCTGGGGTCTGTTTTTCATAATGTCATTTTGTTTGTGAGGATGTCTGTTCCTGAGAGTTCACGAGCTGGCTGACAATGAAAAAGTGATCACAATGAAGCCAGGAAATATCCTGAAAAATAAAGCAAAAGCCAAGAAAGACACTGCGCCCTGCTGGCCAGTTACACTGGAGAGCTTTAGCAGATCAGACAGCAGTTAGGCAGATTATTCTGGAGTACATCCTTGGTGGCTAGGGAAACTTCTAAAAAATGTCCACTGAATATTAGAATCAATCGTATCACAGCTGCTGATGTCCCACCCCAGAAGGGTTTAAACAAAGCAACTCTTTGTGGAGAAACTGTTTCATTTTACAAAGAAAGAAAGCAAACAAAAGAAATAGCAAGTGATATATACTTAAAAAAATCCTTTCCACAACATCAAGAAATGGAGGTGGAATGAGAGATTAAAAAGGTAAAATTTAAGTATTTCTGGTAAAGTAGTAGCATTCATTCAGATTTTTCAAAAAGGTAAAAGATAAACTCAGAACTGTCTACACAAATATGTTTGTTCCCCTCTCTGATATTTTTACATAACTGACAGTTTTTTCTAATTTTCTCAACACTAGGTGAAAAAATAAAATAAGAGGGATATTTTTCTTCTGTCTACAGAAAAAAAAATCATCAAACATCTTAAAAATTTACCAGGCAATTTTTCTTTTCTAGAATTTTATATATGAACCACAGTATTATATGTGGATCAAATTTATTAGCCTTTAAAATGGATGCAATAAACCCTAGCAAACAATCTTTAAACTTCTGTATACATATGAAGGTTTGATGAAAAAATTTTAACAAGGTTCAAAATATTTATTCTTCAGAATTCTTACTTACTAAGTGCATGACTTTAATCTTCTATCGTTTTCTATTTTTATGGATAGTATGCATTTACACTGGCATTAAATCAAGAGTTTTCTATGAATTAGACTATCTTCATTCTGATGGAAAGTAGGACAAGTCTTTTCTCTTGGGCAATCTAGTGTGATTTCCTTAAGGAGGTAGCGGATAGACGTTTAGCAAACACTTATTAAGCAGCCTGTGAAGAGTCTTGTGATAGCGGATCACTTGAAAAAATTCAGAGTACTGTTTTTTATTTTGTTTACCTCAGTTTTACCAATAAATACTAGACAAAGAACAGGTGACTCCACAGAAAACCTGAGAAATGTGCAAACCTTCTCAGCAGCAATTCAACCTGAAGTGTATGTGGCAGGCCATCAGACTGACAGCTCTAATTTGGCAATAGGAAGTCAGAAAGAACAATGAAAAATGTAATTCCTCTCTAGCTCTTTTTAATCAATTTCAAATAAAGTAAATTAGAATGCTACGATATCTAAGAAAGTTGGAGTATGAGAAGAATATTTCAAGAAAAATATAAACCTAACTGGAAACAGTAAATTTCCCAGTTAATGCTATGTCTGTGCAAATTAAAGTACCCATTCAGAAATTAGTTGTACACTTCTAAAACTTTTTGTAAAATTCCATTTTCAGTAGGAATGTCATGATGTGTTATATCCCTTTCCCCTCCCTCTGGCTTTAATTCAGGTGATAGACCGGAAAAGGAGAGTTCCAGAATCCCGCCTTTTCCCAGCGAGGCATAGCTTTTTCAGCTTGAAGTATAACAATTGTAGGAAATGGTGAATGATGGAAACATTTTCCTAGAAGGGGAGTTTGAAACCTAGGGCAGCCACTCCTATTTGAGCTATAACCACTTACAGAGACATGAATCGGAGGAAGCTTGCCACATTGAGAAGGCCTGAACAGACCAACCTGACAGAGGACTAGATTGTCCCTTCCTGAAAATGACGGACTAACACACTCCCAGGATGCACCTTCCTCTGACATTTCCTGAGCTTGGCCTCACAATAAATCTACTCCTAGGATTCAGTGGAAGGGATTACAATCTGAATTGATATATTTTTGATATATTTTTGATATATTTTTATATATTTATATGCTTTTATATATATAAAAAAGCTGCCTCAAATAATAATACACTGAACCATCAGGCCACATATGCATACAGTTCCCCTTGTGCTGGCATTTCTCACAGGAGACCAGTTGCAAAGGAAATTTAAAGATGGACCTGTATTTTAAAATGACAAAAGGAAATCCAGCTACTCAGAGACCACACAAAATACCTGATTTCCAGAAGTTTGGAAACAAATCATTCCCATTCTTCCTACAGGGAGATTCAGTGTTCAAATATGAACAAATTGTTCGGGCATCAAGACTTTAATTAAAAAAATCGATGTAAATTGCTTTGGTTGTCCTCTTGTAGCAATATTTCTTACAGTTTCAAAAAGGGATTAGATATAAGAAGCAATGTATATTAAAGATTGTTTAAAAATTAACATTGCCATTATATTGAGGAAGGATATCATGTAGATGGTAGAAGCTGGTAGAGTTTAAATCATACTTTTAAATATCATTGTAACAAATATAATATTGTCATACTTAACAATTAAGGAATAAATTAACATACACATTTGTAAGGTGTTTTAAGATTAAATAATTTTTCTCCCCCATGGCATGTGTTTGGAAATAGGGCGAGTATATCAATATTAACTCACAGACAAAACCCATTTATTACCAAAGAACCAAGATTAATAATTAACTGAAGCTTAAGGAGGTAGTAGATTAAAGTAAGGAATTTTCATTAAACAATAGTGATGAGGATACAAGGCATTTCCTGAGGATTCTTCTTTGATTAGGAGAAGTTGTTGAAAGCATTTGGCCTTTAATTCTAGCCTGTCCTTAATCCCAAGGAAGTTTCCTGTGCTTTAACTTCATTGCTATTTTAAGATACACTAAAGGCTTTCAGAGAGAAAATGGTAAATGATCTGTCTTTTTTAAAGAAACACTATGTAGCTCAAAAATATTCTGAAAATTTTAACTATTTCTCAGCACTCCATATAATTCTGTGTAGCTTACTACACACATAGTACTATACACAGTCTTAGATTTATAGTATGATGATTAAGATTAGGTATTCTTAGACATACAAAATATTTTTGTTCTTGGTTCCAAAAGTACCATGTGACTTTGAACAGGTTATTTAATTTCTCCAAATCACAATTTTCCAAACCATAGAATGAAGATAATATCTTCATAATTAATGATGATTAAATGAAAGAAAATATACAAAGTGCTTACTACCTGTTATATAGTCAATTTCCTCATATGTATTGCTAAGTTTCCCAATTTTTTACATTTACTAGATAAGATACTGTCTTCACCATTTATCTATTGTTGTCCTGAATGTCCTCAAAAACTTTATGAAATGGAGACCCATTTCCATTTTTATGTGCCCTAATTTTGCATATTAGAAATACATCAAAACAATATATTATATATGGATAACCACAGAACATACATGAAAACAATGTGTGATGTCTCATGGCTCTGTCAATCTCAAAAAAGATCTCTATTAAGTAAAAGGTCTTTTACTTAAAAGATCTCCACTTGAGGGTCCATATGACAGTACCTCTTTGCCTTCACACCTCCAATTTTACTTAAAAATAAAATTAATTTTAGTACAGAGAGCTTGAATTTGGTATACCAATTGCTAAAGCAAAAACAAAAGATCTATAAATAGTATTTTTCTCTTTTCCTCAAAAACTTAAATCATATGTTATTTTCATAGAATTAATTCCTTATAATTGTGAATTCTGCAAATTAATAAATTTTAATTATTTCTAAATATGTGTGGCATATCATACCTCCTCTGTGTATATTTTAGGTCTGTTGGTCAATGACCAAATTGTTAGACTTAAAAAACAGGAAAAATACAGTAATGGGAGAATAGGGCTAGAGATGAGAAAAATCATTGTTTCCATTTTTTTCTAAAAGCATGCAATGAATTCCTTTAGATATCTGATTACAGGTTTAGTGACATACATTGGTAGTATAAAGATTTAGGAATATAAATCTTTCTTTTTCTTGAGGAATTCAGATTTTGGCAAGCTCAAACAAAAAAATACAATATCATACAAAAAGTATAATAATCAAGGAGGTTGGGAATAGGACTTCCGTATGGAGAAGCAAAAACTAACTATAAGAAACTAGAAAATCCACATAGAAGAGGTTATTTTTAACTTAGATATTATGGAGTTAGGGGGTATATTCTGAAAGTCAGGAATTTCCAGGAAAGGTCTAACAGGAAGAGGAAAATAACATATTTGCATAAATATGTACAAGGTCACAATATGTAAAGTAGTTGTCAGAAACTCAGAAGAAATGGAAAATAGAGCACATTGAGATTGTGATGCATTATTTAGGCCAAAATATGAAGTTGGGACAAAATAAGGTCCTCAAACATCTTGCCAAGGAAGCCAGACTTTTCCTATGACTAATTAGAAGCCAAGACAAAGCGTTAACCCAGAAAAAAGTATGTGTGTGTGTGTGTGTATGTGTGTGTAGCAGGAGGCCAGAGAGAGGATGGTTAGATGGAAATCATTGCATTTGTCAAGCTAATATTTGTAGTAAAGGTCAAGGTTATAAATGGTGTCCTGGGCCTCTGCTTCCCTTCTCCAGATCTTGCCTTCACTACAAGAGGCCTGAAAGAAAAAACTGTTTACTGCCCCGTTCAGAGGAAAAAGAACCTTTGACCAAAACCCAGTCCTGTAAGAGGCCCTGGAAGAGCCCCAAGTTCCTAGAGTTTATTCTTGAAGAGTGAAGGACAAAGGTTCTACGTAAGCAAATATCCCTTGGCTCCATAGATTTCTCATCAGTTGGGGTTTGGCAGGGACAGTGCCAGAGAGTGTTCTTCCAAAGACAGCAGCCCAGAACAGAGTTTTTCTTGCTTTGTTTAAAGAAAGAAGAGATGACATATGACTAAACTAACTTAATGACAGTAACATAGAAAACACAGACTAGTCTCTAATAAGGAGATTAAGTCCCAACAGTGATGATGGATAATAAGGCAGAGGTATGTGTGTGGAATGACTATAAACTTAGCACTAGAAAGGAAAGAGTCAGGAACCCTACAAAATATTTGTATTGGTAAATATTACAACCAGAATTAAGATAACTATTATAATGATGATGACTACTACCACTATCATTACTTTTTAGTTACTATGTACTGGGCACTGCTTTAAATGATTTAGTTATTTACATATAAAAGAAGAGTAGAAAAACATATGAGGAACAGCAGCATTGGGGGGCGATGATAATATGTAGTTTTCACTTTCAGTTTGGGTGATTTAAGAACACATCACGAATTACATTCAACTGGCTTTAAAAAGACTGGTAGAACAAAAACTCTTCAGAAGTAAACATTAATTACATGTCTGTCCCAAAAATGTATTTCCTTTAAAGAATATGCCCCCCCAAATTCCTACACATTGGAGTTTGTTTACTTATTTATGCATTAGTTGGCTCTCACAGGAATATGGTATGAAATAGATTGATGTAGGAGCATAATCTAAAATTAAGTAATTTGTAGTGCACTTAGATACAACATGATATTACTAGTTCTAGTAAATATGCCAGAAATGGCATGCCATACTAAATTTCTGCTGAGAAAAGAATTCCTTGAAGATTTGATAGCTCAATTTTATAACTTTTGTTATTAAAACAGGGTTATTTGGACCTCAACCTTTTCAATTAAGGAGGTCAATCTAATGATGAGTTCATACATCTTTGCTGTTCATAAAGTAGTAGTATCCACTCTGTTGATCACCTCTTCTGATCTACTACTCACCTATAAAGTGGAAGGGGCAAGACCTCAAAAGACTTCACTAATGAGTAACTCAATTTCAGTGCCGCTTTCTTAAAAATTAGTGGTTCCTGGCCAGATGTGGCCACATTTTACAACAAATACTCAGGTTTTTCTTTCCTTCTTTTCTTTCTTTCTTCCTTCCTTCCTTCCTTCCTTCCTTCCTTCCTTCCTTCCTTCCTTTCTTTCTTTCTTTTTAATTTATTTGACATATAGAGTAAGTGAGAGAGAGACAGAGAGAAAGGTCTTCCTTCCGTTGGTTCACTCCCCAAATGGCTGCTATGGCCGGCACTGAGCCAATCCGAAGCCAGGAGCCAGGTGCTTCAACCTGGTCTCCCATGAGGGTGTGGGGGCCCAAGCACTTGGGCCATCCTCCACTGCCCTCCTGGGCCACAGCAATAGCTGGACTGGAAGAGGAGCAAACCGGGACTAGAACCTGGTGCCCATATGGGATGCTGGCACCGCAGGCAGAGGATTAACCAAGTGAGCCATGTTGCTGGCCCCTAAATACTCAGGTTTTCATACCATATGAATCCCTTTTAGGTCTAGGATTTTTTGCCTGCTGTATTCAATAGGTAGTTCCCATTTAAGTGGACATAATTTATCTTTTGTCCATGTAAGGAACTAAGAGGTTAAGAAAGAAGATTAGATCTTGACTCCTTCTACCAAGATGCACTGACATATCACCAAGGCTCTCTCTCCTACCACCTTGACAACTCAGAGCAGGTCAGTAATCCTGGCGGCTAAGCAAGCACTCAAGTAGAAAATAGACATAGTCTCCTATTCTTACATAATTTATAAGTAATTTTCTTGCAATCTCTCAATTAGAAGCTAAAAAATGACTCCTAAATACACACCCAAAAGTTTCCTTCATCTTCATATCCCTAGATGGTAAATGTCACCAAAGCCATATGGTATCATCAAACAGCATGATAAGCCTCATGCTTAGATTGGGCCTTCTCTGATTTCAATATTAGGGAAATTGGAAACACTGTTCTCAATAGCTGTCCCATAGACTGACCATCTGTGATTCAATCTCTGCTTTGAATACTTAATCAGACAAGTTAGTTAATCTCTGTGGTTTTCAACAATGGGATATTTCTTGTTTATATGAATAATAAACATACCTACCATGTAATGTTATTGTGAGAGTTAATGACATTTTGTTTATCCAAATCTGTCTCCACATTTGTCTGCTCCACTCCATGCCCTTAAAAGCTAACCCCTACAGACTGTAGCAACACAGATTTCCTTGCCTTCAGGACAGTGAACAGGGTTTAGCCAGCAGAAGGTACCAAGAGTAGACATTGGGTTATCACTTCCTATGTTTCTTCCTCTAGGCTATAATATTATGGCCAATGTTTCCATTTCTACTACTCTTTTCCAGGTGTCTGATTTTCATGGTACCATTTCTCATCCAACTCTAGTAACACTGCTCCCTTTCTTTGCAGTCACACCAGAGGGAGTATGGCTTCCTACAGCTGATATGGTAATATATAACCTCCATTTAAATGGCTGCTCCATTTAAATAACTCACACTATCTTACTACATACTTAGCAACTAGATTTTCATTGAATGTCTTTGTTATTCAACTAGATTTTATTTGACATGTTTTCAATTATTAAAGAGAAATGTTTATAGGACTTTTTATTTAAATCATATGTAGGCATACACATACATATTAAATACATATCCATACATATATACATATAACTAGACTATAATACTCACATAAAAAGGTTCTGCCCAAATTTTCACAATATTTTCCTTTTTGTTAGAAAAATTATGTCAGATTCCTGATTCATACTTTGCATGGACTTTCCTTAGTATCTATGCCATTTTCTGTTACTATAACAGAGTACCTGAGACTGAGTGATTTATAAAAAAAAGTTTATTTTGACTCACAATTCTGAAGACTGTTAAATATACAGGAGCATGGTACAAGCAAGGACCTCACACTGCTCCAACTCCTGGCAACAGGCAGAAGAAAAGACGAGAGACAGCCTTGCTTTATAATAACCCATTCTCTTTGTAGTTAATCCAGTACCACAAGAAAGGCATTAAAGTCTCTTCACAACTTCCTCACTTCTTAAAGATCTCACATCACAACATCATAACTTTGGTGATCAGATTTCAATACGAGCTTTGGCTGGAACAAACCACACTCTAACCTTGGCAAATAGCACTTAAAATAAAATCAAAACTCCCTATTAAGTCCAACATAATTTGACCCCAACTAGAAAGGTAGACCTTTCTACCGTCACTTCCCTTTTGCTTACTATTTTCCTGTAATTTTTAACTTCCCATTGTTCCTTAATCTCACCAAATTTGTTGGGTTGGTTTGTAACACTTCTTTTTGCCTCTGCAGAGAAACTTTTTCTAAGATTATTTTCTTCGGTCCAGATAAAATGTCAATCAAATAAAACTCCAACACTGTCATTTGGTAATTCATTTCTTGGTTGCTGTTACACTACTACTAACAGAAATGATATACAGTCATGTATCACTTCACGGGGATATACCCACACTCAGAGAAATGCATCATCAGGTGATATTGTCATTGTAGAATCACAGAATATACTTATACAAACTACAATGACTATAACATTAGTAGCCAATATATTCTTATGGAACTCCCAACATGTATGCATCTATTGTTGATCAAAATGCCATTAGGTAGCACATGACTAATGATTATTGATTTATTGTCTGTTTTACCAAACAAATAATTTTTCTAGGTATTTGCTGTTTGTTCTACTGCAAACAGATAATTATTTCTTAGTCTCCATTGAAGTTAATGGCCAAGAATTTCTATTGCATGCTAATTATTTCTCAAGAATTTTTATCACATGCCCTTTCTTAACAAATGAACCACATGCCTATAATTCTTTATGAAATCTCTCAGCCACATTACTTGTAAAGATCCTTTAATATTGGAATTGTATAAATAGCATTTTCTGGTTTTTTCCCCAGTTTTATTGAGGTGTGATTGACAAACAGTATGTATATTCAACATGGACAATGTGATGATTTGATCAATACTTACACATTGTGAAATAAGTTTTACATTCAAATTAATACATATCTGGGGCCAGTACTATGGCACAGTGGGTTAAAGCCCTGGCCTGAGTGCCGGCGTCCCATAGGGGTGCCAGTTCAAGTCCCAGCTCTCCATTTCTGATCCAGCACCCTAATGAAACACCTGGGAAAGCAGTAGAAGATGACCCAAGTCTTTGAACCCCTGTACCCATGTGGGAAACCTGAAAGAAGCTCTTGGTTCCTGACTTCAAATCAGCTCAGCTCTGGCAAAATTGCATCCATTTGGCGAGTGAACCAGCAGATGGAAGACCTCTCTCGCTCTCTGTCTCTACTTCTCCCTGTAACTCTGTCTTTCAGATAAATAAAATATTAAAAAACATACATATCCATCACCACCCTTCATCATCATTGTGTGTGGTGAGGATACTTAAATCTATTCTCAGCACATTTCAAGTAAGCAATTGTTATCTGTAGTCACCAAGCTGCTGTACTGAAATGTGTGCCCTTTGACTAAAATCTCTTCAGTTCCCCAACTCCCAGTCTCTGGTAAACACCCTTGTAGTCTGTTTCTATGAGCTCAACATTGCTGGCTTCCACATTTGTAATCATATAGTAGTTCTCCATTTTTTTTTCACTTAGTGTAGCCCTCCAGGTTCACCAATGTTGAAAAATGGTAGGATTTCATTCTTTTCAGGGGTGAATATTACTAGATTTTTTGCAATGACCACAAAATAAACTTATAAAATCCATTTGACTGCCTGTAACATAAGCACTTTGGTACTTCCTCTTGGGTGATTTTTAAGATATAATGCTTATCTAAATAAAATAATTCTTATGGGAACTACTGTGTCCTGAATGAAACTGCTTAGTATTGTCACTAGATATAAAAACTGTTTCCATAACTTAGCTCAGAGTCATTAAAATAGCATTTATCATTAGATGTGCTTTGTTATTCCTTATCACTAGAACATTTTCATCAAAATTATATTTAAATCTCATGGGGAGACAATGAATGTTTATGGAAGGAAGGTAGTCCATTTATTGTTGAACTTTATCTTATCAATGCTAACTATGAATACAGTGCAACAAAAATATTTACCAGTTTTGTTTAAGTGACAAAGTGAGGAAGACATTATTTTACCATTGATATGAGTACTGATCATTTTACAAAAGCTAAGAGAAGCAGTGTGTGTTTCTCCTTACTGTATAACTTACATGTAAATAAGGCAGAAAATGACAATATGTATTATTTGATCTCAGACTTGAAAAGACTATATACCTCAACCTGAGATTAAAAAATTGGTATAATTTTATAAATATTTAATCACTTAGAATGTACAAATACTGTATTTATTACATATATACAATAAAATTTTGTAGAAGAATGGTTTTATATATAGTTTCTATAAATGTTTCTAGTTGATACACTACCAATTTCTAAATGCATTTTGAATAAACCAAGTTTACTGTGAGAATTTTCAGTAACTGTTGCACTACTTCTACATTTTCCATTGCTATTTTCAGAATATAAAGCTTACGCTAGTACATCTGTTAAATACTGAAATAGCCAAACGGAATCCCTGAAGACACAGTTTGCTTTTTCAGGCAGCCACTTTTCCTTTTTGCCAAGTCTTATAATCAGAGACATTCACCCGGTCCAGGTGTGGCCTTGAGGACTACAACACAGCTGCTGCAAAGGAGCCAATCTGATTTTCCCCTTTTTCCTTTCCCTCCCTGAGTAACGCAGCTAATACTGCCTTTTCCTCTCTTGAGAGGAATTTATGGATTTATGTTGTGAAAGATCTTCCTCTTTCTGTTGCCTAGCAAACATGCTGTTGTGGCCTGTATAAAAATATATGCAAGTGGTAACTAGGAGAACTAAGAACATTTTATGTGTTTTTGATGCACCTAAACCTTAAGTCAATTTTTAAAAAAAAATTATACATATTATGATTTAGTACTTATCAGTACATCATCTATTGTGTAGAATGACTTTAATGTAGCTTAGCATCAAATTACACCTAGAAAAAAATGTTAGTATTTTTTAAACACGTTAGAAGCAACAGTTTGAAAAAAAATTTTTGGTCTATTCATGAGCTAATGTGAGCTCATTTAATGGAAAAATATCTTGATTGTGTTTCAAAATGCTACCCTGAAAAATGAAAAAGAAAGTACAAGTTTCAGGTATATACTTATACCCAAACATTTATTCAGCAAACATGTATCAACAAGCTACTAGGTTCCAGGTTCTGTGGTATCAACTGGAAATGCTGAAACAAACAACTCCAATGAGTTTATAAGCTACTAGGGAGGAGTATGAATAAATAAAAAGCAGCCGTGAGATAAACAATGTTCTTTAAGAAACTGAAAATTGTAGCCAAACTCCACTTCATGGATCTTCTGCTGTGCTTATTAAAAAGATTAATTCTTGTCCTAGGTCTCCAACCTTCTGAATCAAAATCTTGGAATATACCTATTTGTCAAGAACTTTGCTAGAGTCCTTAAGGGGTCTTAATGCACAGGATCTACTAAGGAGGAATTTGTGCTTCTTAAAGACTTTGGAGAAGGTTTCTTGAAGTAATTAACTGTTAGGACTCAAAAGTGGTATATCAAAATACACCTTTGTACAAATTCTGTTGGGAAAAGAACCAAAGTTCACTTTTATTAATTTGTTTAGTATCAGTTTAACAACCATTTATAGAACACCTATCTTATAGCATTTGCCTTACCTATATGCTGACATGGTTCAGTAATAATGACACTCAGAATCAGGGAGAAAGCAATTCCCTGTCAGCATGAGGTTGAGAGAATAGATGAAAACAGGTCCTCACTGTTAGTGAGCTCCCAATATGGTGGCAAGATGAAGAGACAGATGGGCATGTCCAGTTCTTCCTTCTCAACTCACTAATCTGTAAGTCTTTCCTCCTTTTCTGAGAGTAAAGAGGGAGCAGCAGAGCACATATTAACAGAGATGAAGTGTTTCATTTCCCCATCAATGGTTATAGTTTAACTGGATTTGAAAGAAAGGTCTAAATTTTGAATATCATGGGATATTACACTGAGAAATGAAACATGGAATGGTAAATGAACACTAATCTAAGTCTTATGACAGTACAGCGCATTTGGAATTGCTACATAGGGCAATGGAGAGACTTTAGAGGGTTTTACATCAATGCGTACAGAGATATGCTTTGTACACTCAATATTGCAATACTCTGAAGATTGCAACTATGGGATCAGTGAATGGCCTGAGATAGAAAAGGACTGGTATCAGGAGGAGTAGCTGTGAAGACATTTCAATTTAAGATGGAAATTACAAAGGCCTAAAGTTTCATTTTGGCCCTAAATGAAGGCCATGGCAAAGGAAACAAAGCAGAGAGTATATTTTGGAGATATATATTTGAGACAGATGGAAATTGATACCTAATTGTGTAGAGAAGGGATATATAAAAAAACATAACAATGAATATGACATTATTGCTTGAAAGGTGTATTATGCAACATGACATCAAAATTTAAAATCTTATCAAAATAAAAGATTGACGAAATAGGGGTAGAAGATGACTTATGTTTTAGGTATTATTGGAACACTATATAGCTAACATATGTCTTAATCCATACAGAATACTGTAATAAAATATAATGAACTAGGTGGTTTATAAACACACATGTATCCTTCCTAGTTCTGGAGGCCAGGAAGTCCAGGATCGAGACACCCATAGATTCTGTGTTGATGAGAGCACAATTCCTTGTTCACAGATAGTGCCTTCCTGTTGTGTCCTCACGTAGTGTAAAGAGCCAGGGCTCTGAGCATTAATCCCATTCACAAGGGTTCCATTCTCATAACTTAATCATCTTCTAAAGGCCCCATTTCCTAATACCACCCCCTTGGTTACTATTTTTTTCTTTCTTTTTCTTTTTCCTTTTTAAATCTATTTGAAAGACAGAGTTACAGATAGAGATAAAGTCATAAAAACAGAGAGGTCTTCCATTCTGCAGGGTCACTCCCCAAAGAACAGCAACGGCTAGAGCTGAGTTGATCCAAAGCTAAGAACTTCCTCAAGGTCTCCCATGGGGGTTCAGGAGCCCAGGGACTTGGGCCATCTTCCACTGCTTTCCCAAGCTATCGCAGAGAGCTGGATCAGAAGAAGAGCAGCCAGGATTTGAACCAGAACCCATAGGGGATGCCAGCGCCACAGCGCCGGCCCTGAGGGTTTACTATTGCAACAAATGTGTTTTGGGGGCAAATTCAGATCACAACAACAACATCTGAGGGCTGAAGTTTCATCTAAGATTCAGGCTCAGGGTGACTTGGTCTCTTCAGCAACCAGTGAGGAATCAAGTTATATTTGTCTCTTGTATATAAACACAATACTTCTTATCATTTGGAAAGGGATTCAACATTGACTGCAAAAATAAAATATTCTTCTCTTTCCTCTGTTGTACAAAGCAAAGAGAAACAGAAAACACTAAAACCCTCCTCTTTTAAGGATATGAAAAAATGACATGAGAAAACTCCTTTGAGAACAGTCAGAGGTAATTAACTAAGGAAGAAATTGAGTTATGTTTCTATTCAAATGCCATCTTGTCTATAAGAGCATTTTTGACAAACTTATATGAAAACAAAACAATTTTTCTTCATCACTCTAGACAGATAGGTTTCTACCCCTTTAATCTGCTTTATTCCTTTTCATTGCATTTCTACCACTTTCTTAGCACTCTGAAATTTTTTTATTGCTGCCTTTCATCTTGAGGATACCAACTTCATTAGAACAAGCAATTTGGATTTATTTTGATCAGTACTAAAACCTTGTAGTCTAGACTAGTGCTTGGCACATAATCATTCACTAACATGAAAATAATTTGAATATTAAAATTATATTATAAATTCACAACTTTCAGTTTTGCTAAACTAAAAACCTTATAAGTAAAACAAAGAAGTCCCCTGATTCTGAAACCTCAGAAGTGACTACTTTCTTTGCATCATTTCTCTTCATTGATTCATGGTCTCTTCTAAATGTAATTTTATCTTATGATATAATTCCAACATCTAAATTCTGGACCTATGGTTAATTGGACCCGAGAACATCCAATTTTAAGGCTGGAATAGATTTGTGACATGATGCCAAAAGAGGAATTGGGCCAGTGAAATCTCTTGGGATTTTCAAATGAGAAACTTAAGGAGAATAAGGAGAGAAAGCCAAAAGACCGAAAGTAGGGTTAAGGCAGAATTAGGAGACTTGAGAACTTCTACAATCCAGTTGTTATTAAATATGAGAAACTATGAATATGCAGATGACACAAGGAGAGGAAAACATTAAATTGATTAGAAGGAAAAAGATTAGGAATAAGACCAGTGAGCCACAATAGGATATTGAAGCAGATGTACAAAAAAAAAAAAAATCATGGAAAAGGAAATAAAAAGCTTGGTAAGAGATTTATTATTGGGCATGAGACAGAGATAGAGTTGCTTATCCTTAGATATGACAGTTTCTCATAATTTATGGTATTCAAATACAATATAAATATTGGTTTAATGTAGTTTTAAACCATGAAAACTTGTAACATAGCTATGCATATTAACAAACTGTAATAGATAAAAATGAATATTAATTTCCACATGTGTTAAAAAACATTGTGAAACAATTTATTCCTGAAAATACAGTAAGTTTAACCAACAGTGTCATAATTCTATTAAGTGAAGTTAGAATGACTATTTAGAGTAACTTACACTGAGATGAAAAGGAAAGAACTGGAAATCAAGAAGTTAGGAGATACTCCTTTATACAGTTTTATCATTGATGTAATTTTTCTTCTCCATAAAGATAAAAAGAGTTGCTGTTAATGTTTAAACATAATGCAGGAGGGGAAAATAAAAATCAAAGAACTTCACTAAACACATTTTTTTTGACATTTATTTTAGAATCCCTACTTTCTGACAATTATTACTTAAAATTTAATACTTAGCAGCCTCTTTCATGTGACTACATAATACAGATTGAAATTGAGTCACAGAATCAAGATTTATCATCTAACCTCAAAGATTCTCCTAAAATGTATGTGTGTTTCATTAGCCATGGAATTTAGTATCCAGATGTATGATTAATCTCATATTTAAGGGTTCAAACATTTCTCTCAGAAGTAAGAATGAAAAAATGCTTAATTACATCATTATGAAGATTTCCTCCATTAAATTCATAGGTGATAATCTATTTGATGAAAGGTACAATCCACTGTTTCTAGGAACTTTTGGGCCTTAACTTCAATCACATTAGGTCAAGGAAAGAAACAGAAGTCAAACTTACTATTGAGTAGTAGGCCTCTTTTAAGATAGAGAAAGCCATCAGCTGATAGCAAAATATACCAGGATGAATGGGCAAAAATGAAAACAAAGACCTTTGTGATTTCCTAGCTCTCCACACCACCCTGCAATGTGTTCTTTCATCTCCTTACCTCTTTTCTAGTCACATGATCCTGGAAAGAGTGAACTTAGGGTGAAAAAAAAATAAAATCAGTTATTTGCATGGACCAAGTCAGAGAGTCAACTGTTGTTTAGTGTCTAAAATTCATTTGAGTTTTTTAAATTGAAAGTTTCTGATATACAAATGTTCAAGATACAAGTGTAAGCAAAAATTCCTGGAAGTGATACAGGAAATGAGATTACTAAATTTTAAGCCAAGATCTGTTTCCCACAAAGATAGAAATACTAAGCTGAGACTGGTATTGTGTTGTGAACTAGAACAGTTTATTTGGCAGTATGGGAATAAACATATATTTATGTATGGCTGTGGGCTGCCCTACATAAAGAAATCCAATTTAAAGGGTCCAAAGAATGGTTCATAAACTATGGAGGAAAGGAAAACCAAAAGTAGTACCTCCAAAAGAGATCTATTAATGCATAGATAGAGGCATAAGAATGAAAATACTCATTTGCGGGACAAAACAGAACTAATGCCAAAGAGATGAGCAAGTGCCAAAGAGACAGGCTGTAGTGTCTTGAATTGAGGTCCACAACAAAAACCGGCGGCTCTCCTATCTTCCACACCTTTTATAGCTTCTGCAAACAGATCCAGGATACAAGGTACTTTATGGGAAGGTAAACATTTTGATTGACAGGTAAGGGGTAGGGGCCTCAGATTCCACAGACATAAGTAGCTGCTTCCCTATCCAGATCCCACACCAGAAGGGGAGATGTTTTCTACTAAAAAATATAGACTGTATTTTTTAAAGTATACATTTTTTACATTACTAGTTTTCTTCTATAAATAATATGACTGGATAGAAAGCAAAATCTTACATGCATATATGTATTGTGCCACATCGTTTTAATAAAAAACATAATTTGAAAGTCTGTTGGTTTTGGTAATTACCAGTAAGGAGTCAGTTATTGTCAGCTTGTGTCTGGATTTTTAGTCTCCTTTCTGATTTAATTATAAGCAAATTCCAATTTTAATGATGCTAGTTGAATCCACTGGTTGACACATAGATTATGTTAACTGATGGGAGGCTCTATGCTCCTCTCACATCTGTTTTTATCTAAAATTCCTACACTGCTCTTAAGACTTTACTGTAGACTGATCTGTCCACAGAAAAATGACCTAGGGACTAAACTCACTGACATCAGAAGTGAGCCTGGCTGGTATCACTGCGTGTGGCAGAAGATATCTAAATTCGCAAAACTTTAAATGTCATTCTTTTATGAATAATGTGTGGATTCAAAAAAGGATTAAAAATTTGATTTTTTTAAAAAAAGATAGTATATGATTCAAAACTACTTGCACTAAAATAAATTTATCACTTCATCCAATTTTCTATGAACTTTTTGAAGTTTCTTATACCTAGACCATTTTAAATTTTAACTACCTCTCATGTACTCTCCCCCTCAATACAATGAGGGAGAACTACATCTTTTCTTTGAAAATGTAAATCCTTCTTAGAAGTTATGACTGCTCTAAAGACATCTGGAATTATATTCTTTTTAATCCTTGCTCTTTCTCTTCTCTCTTAAAGGAGTACATGTTGGCTGTAGAATGAATAAATAAAATTACTGCTCCAAAGGCTTTTTAGAAAATGGCACATAAGCAATGTAAAGTGATAGTATTACATGACCTCATTCTCATTTCCCAGAAATTGACATCTTTCACACGTGAAAGAGTTGACACAAGATTATAACTGAAACACCTGATAAGAAATCTAATACTGAAATGAATGAGAGCTGTATTTTGACAAATTCTAATATTCTGATATATATATATGCTTTTATTGGCTTAAACTGTGCATTAGAAGTATGTTCCATAAAAGTTTTCTGCATTAATATATTTTAAATTCTAGTATAAGAATTTATTTTAGATTTAAATTATATGTTGACATGTAGTTAGAAAGTTTTGGTGGAAAAAGGAAAATCCAGTGATTTCAAATTAAACCAGCGATTGTGAAAATTAGTTGCACTTAAAAAAAAAAAAAAAAAAACTGGACAGGCATAGGCCTTGAATTAAAATACCAGTTGGATGTCCATGCCGCATATTGGAATAACTAGGTCTCAGTCCCAGCTTCTTCTGATTCCAGTTTCCTGCTAACAGACATGCTAGGAAGTAGCAGGTAATGACTCAATACTATGGGACTCTGTCCACGGTATTTGCAAAACTGCTGATTTAGAAAAAGATAAAGGTGACAGAGGAGAAAGAAGTACATGTCTGATAGCCTGAAATTTTGTGGATAAGTTTAAATATTTGGTTTTAACTTATATTTACATTCTTCTTTAAATTCAAACCCTCAGTGGAATATGTTTTTGGTTTGCTGACAAGTTTCAAGTCATCAGAGTACAAACATGATTTTTACAGTAATTGCCCTCCAACTATACTATGCTATTCCACTTAATGATATTTTGGTCAAATTTCATTCCTTTCTTGTTCCATTTGGCTATGAACTCTGCCTTGTTATATTTTTTTAAAGACTCAGTTCTTTTAAAAACACTTATTCTTAAACTTGATTCCTTGTTTTTGTGCTTATGTCCTCTCACCCACCACACTGAAGACAAAAACAGATCCCTGACTGCTAAAGAATAAAGGCATACAGGCTTTGCTAGGTTCAAAGACATATATTTCTCCTTTTCTATGCACTGAGTTCTCTGATGTTGAAGACAGAGAGGAGGAGAGAAAAGGCAAAAACGTCTTATTTTACTGTCCTCATTTGGTAAAAGATACTCGTAGATTCATTCTGATTCTGTCTATATGAAGCCCATAATGGCGTTGGCTGATGGTATGGTTCTTACATAATCAGTGCATGTGATTTTTATGGTACAATGTCCAGCATCACACCCACCCTCCTTGCCACTGAGGTAGAAGCACCATGAGGTCTTCTGTAGGTTATACACAGGGATGATGCTTAGCCACGGGTGTAACTGGATCTAAAATCCAGTCACCACTCTGATTCTCAAAGCTATGTCCATACAGAGCACTGCATTTGTCTAACTTACACAAAGGCTAAAAGCTGAGGGCTCCTTCATGGGGATGTTTATATCTATCTTGATAAACCTCTCATGTCTTTGCTAAGTTGGATATGACATAATACGGTGTCATTGCTCACTCTCCAAAGGAAGTACAGGAAGGCTCGAGGCCCTCTTCCACAGTGCATAAATTGTAGGGTACTTTAAGGAGTGCAATCAGGGTATAGAAGTTTACCCTAAACTTTAGTCCTCTTATCTTGGTTGCTCCAAACACAGTTTAACCAAATTCAGATAGCACTTTAACAACTCTTATTTCTAATAAAAGCAAGACTAAATTGAAGAAAGAAAATGCTCCACATTCTTAGAATCTGAAAATCATCTCCAAAGAACTCCCTCACTACACATTGGTCATTGAGTGACATTGGGGTTCTGTTTTTTCAGCTTATGACACTTCTAATAAGAGAATGAGGTACAGGTATCTTTGTTCAGATACTTTATTTTTTTTTTTGACAGGCAGAGTGGACAGTGAGAGAGACAGAGAGAAAAGTCTTCCTTTGCCATTGGTTCATCCTCCAATGGCCGCCGTGCCACAGCCGGTGTACCGCGCTGATCCGATGGCAGGAGCCAGGTGCTTATCCTGGTCTCCCATGGGATGCAGGGCCCAAGCACTTGGGCTATCCTCCACTGCACTCCCTGGCCACAGCAGAGAGCTGGCCTGGAAGAGGGGCAACCAGGACAGAATCCGGTTCCCCGACCAGGACTAGAACCCGGTGTGCGGGCGCCGCAAGGCGGAGGATTAGCCTGTTGAGCCACAGTGCTGGCCGGTTCAGATACTTCTAAAACTGATTTTCATTGACTTTTCCACTGTAGTTTCATTTTGTAGAAAGCACCTATATCCTTTACATCTCTAACTCATCCTACTGTGACTGGAAAGGAAGGTGGTGAAACACAGGGCTTTGGACAATAGTCATGTGTACTGCTGAGTCAAGGATTTCTCCAACTTTAGGTTGATTGATATTTCTTTTGAATGAGGAGCATTTTTGGTCCTGATGTTCAGTTCGTGGCCAATTAAAAAAGAGAAATATCCTATTCAGGCCAGTGCCACGGCTCACTATGCTAATCTTCCACCTGCAGCGCTGGCACCCCGGGTTCTAGTCCCGGTCAGGGCACCGGATTCTGTCCCGGTTGCTCCTCTGCCAGTCCAACTCTCTGCTGTGGCCCAGGAGTGCAGTGGAGGATGGCCCAAGTGCTTGGGCCCTGCACCTGCATGGGAGACCAGGAGAAGCACCTGGCTCCTGGCTTCGGATCAGCGCGGTGCACTGGCCACATTGTGACGGCCATTGGAGGGTGAAACAATGGAAAAAGAAGACCTCTCTCTCTCTCTCACTGTCCACTCCGCCTGTCAAAAAAAAAAAAAAAAGAAATATTCTATTCAGCATACCACAGCTGCCTTAACTATGACAAGAAACTTCTAACTGAATCACACTACCAGGTTTTTGCCTTTTTAGTTTATTGAAGCACAAATTTGTGTTTTCAATTAAAGCCATTTGGATACAAAACCTACAGTTTCTTCAAAATCCATGAACTAGTCCCAATCCATTTTGTGTTTTCTCTCAGCATACCCTCATAAACTCTGATGGTCTTACTTTCCAATGTTGCCCACTATTCTACTACATGCAACATATACGTATACGTTTTTTTAATGCTGTGTGCTTATATTTGCAAGGTGTCCATCGCATAACAAATCTTCCCAGACAGACGAATCAATTAATTCACAGGCTTTTATTGGGGTTCCCTCCCAGGAAAGGTTCCCTGGTCCCAACAGAGCAACAGAGCAAGGGCCGGGGAAGTCGCGTGTCAGAGATTGGGAGGGCTCCTTTTATAGATTCAGGGCATGGGGGTTAAAGGGTGAGGCAGGTCTGATCCTCATTGGTTGACCTTTAGGCACCCTCAAGGACCTTGACAAGGACTTTTCTTCCCAGCAGGTACAGGTAGGAACTTTCCATTCCCAGAAGTATAGGCCTTTCCTCCATGAGGATCCCAAAGCTACCATCCCGACCTTTTCACGATAGGAAAGGGGGCAACAATGAGTCTCTCTGGCTACTTCCTGCTGACTGGGGACATCGTCTACAGGGGCCCACTGGGGGTATCTTGGGGCTCCGCAGGGACAGCCACGTATGGATGGAGAAGCATCTGGTTGACTGCCTGGTTGCTGAAGGCTTTGGTTCATTCCATTATCACCTGCTGTAAACACTTAAACAGACACTGTAGTATACAAGTCAGGGTGAGAATAGCAACCGGTGATCCTAAGAGTGGCATTAACCAGGTAATGGAAGAATTTCATAGAGGAGGGGAAATGAGGGGGATCTCTGGACCCTTGTGAGGACTGTTTATGGACGTGGTTTAAATCTGATCCCAGCCAAGACTGGGAAACCAGGACCTACAGAGAACGCCTAATCTACTCCACCCAGGCATGGCCTAATTACCTTGAGAATTTCTGCTGCAGTGAGAGAAAATGGTCAGAGGTCCCATATGTCCAGGCTTTCTGAAACCTCCACTCCCGTCCTACTCCCTTCTCCCTTACTTTCCTCTCTGCCTGCTCCATAGCCCAGGTCTTGCTGGCCAAGATCTGGCCCCTACCTCCTAAGGGCGCCTCTTCTGTGTTACTGCCAAACTCTCTACCCTCCACCTTTTCGGACACTACTGAGTTCCTGGGGACCCCATAGCTAGCCAGGAACCTCCCGCTCCCATATGCCCGTTCTTCCACCCAACGCCATATCCTGCCCCTCCCTCTAGCCCAGGTTGCCATTGCTGGAAGCCAGGTAGCCAATTGGTCCAACCACCAGTGTCAAGCTCCCCTCCCCCCTATCTTAATAAGATACTCCTGCTTCCTTGCCTGCCCTCCAGCAAAATTTTAAAAGGACCTGTTCCTGAACACGTGGCTCTCTAACCTCCTCCTCTGGTTTTCTTTCTTTGAATCTAGGAAGATCACTACCTTTGAAAATAGTGCTTTGTAATTTGGTGAACTTATTTTTGCAATTTATTTTAACAGGTTTCTGGGTAATCAGTACTCAATGAAACAGCAATGGGTAATTAGTACTTTAGATGAATGCAATTTTAATTTTAATTGAATTCAAGTAGAGATAGATCAGCATCTTAAGCCACTTAGGTGTAACTGCTAATTTATTGTAAATTCTTGTATACTCAAAACGTTAAATTTGTGTTAAAAATGTTATAGAAATGTGCATTTAGTAAGGAAGGTTAAAAGGAAAGAGTTATTTTGAATAAAGAAAGGCCAGGTTTGTAAGATTGACTTCATCCTGATGGCTAGTTTACTCTAGACTGGAATGGAAATGATGGAATGTTTCAAGTAAGTCGAAGAGGGTGTGTGGAAGTCACAGAAGGTTACAGAAGAAATCTTGAATCTTAATGAAAAAGCCAAAGAGGCCTAAAGAGTTAAATGTTCTGTAAAATCCTACAGATGCTCTCAAAAATGCTATGTGAAGTGACTCTTGTTGAGTTTATAATGAGTTTATAATTTTAAACGTGGCAACTGAAAGTCTTTTGTCATCCACAGTTTTATATATCAGATTGGCTGCTCATAAAACTAAAACATTGTTGGTTCTGTGCTTAGCTGTCCTCCTATAGGTTCTGATGGACTGTTTCCAGCCACATCTATTATATTCAGTACTTTGGGATGGCGCTGTAAACAGATGAAGCAAATAATGTATTATAGGTTCCAACTGAGAGAAAAAAATGGTTAACTGAAGTTACTAAGAGCAGAACGGAATTCAAATCAATTGGTAAGTTAAAAAAGAGTTTAAAAAAGCTAGTATTGAAATTGCTATATTTGTTATCTAATGATAACGAGTCCAACTTGTTCTCTCATTTCTCTATTCTCTTCGAGGTAGGAAACTAATTCTATTCTGAAGGACTCTCCAAAGTGCACAATTTGATTTTTAGATTACAGATGGGACTTAAGCACCCCCTTGACTTGCATCCTCTGGTCTGCTTTAACAAAAACCAGGAGGAAGAGAAAGTAGGGCATCATAAATGGAAAGATAGGTTGCAGCCTATTAATGGCTGTTCTGTACAGTGATCTGCCCTCAAGGAGACCGAACAGGCCAAGCCACTGCAGTGGTTTTCAATGTGGAAAGCCAGGGCTTCCGCAGAAGTCACCTTGTGAAGAGCCCTGGCAGCTCTGCCAGCCAAGAGTTGGATCACTGGAAATGGACCTGTCCTGCAGTCAAAGGACTTCAGGTCAGAGCCACTGATCTTATTGACTTTAAGATGAAAAGCCCTTCCCTCAGCCCAGCTTCCAAAGTGACCACCACAGCTGAGGGGATGGCCAAGTAGGGTCAGCAGCATCACAGGCAGAACTGTAAATTTCCTGTTAGAGCTGTCACCTGTCTTTACCTGGCCAGCTCTCCTCCCAGGCCAGCTGGGTAGTGGAAGTCAACAGGGTGCCTTCCCCAAGAAGGTTTGCACCTCCCTTAGGATGTACCCTATGAAGAGATAGATAAGTCTGGGCCTCTTTAACTTACAAGGCGTAAAGCCCACCAGATTATTATCAAGCCCCTTCTGTCAGGTTCTAGTTGCCTCTCAGTTAGAAAATTCAGTTGTGGCTGAGACAGCACCTCTCTTGGGTCCTCTAGGAATGATTGTCCTCTGTTCTAGAGCTTGTTTAGCCCACCTGGGTCTCATTCCTTGTAATAACAACCTCACTCTAACATCAGTGGCTCTACTCCCAACCTGTGTGTATGGATGGTCCTCTCCTCCACTTAATTTGTATGGTTATTCAGAATTTCTCTACAGACAAGCCTGCAAAAGTTGAGTGGCATTTCTCCCAGTCTTGGCTGGGATCAGATTTAAACCACGTCCATAAACAATCCTCACAAGGGTCCAGAGATCCCCCTCATTTCCCCTCCTCTATGAAATTCTTCCATTACCTGGTTAATGCCACTCTTAGGATCACGGGTTGCTATTCTCACCCTGACTTGTATACTACAGTGTCTGTTTAAGTGTTTACAGCAGGTGATAATGGAATGAACCAAAGCCTTCAGCAACCAGGCAGTCAACCAGATGCTTCTCCATCCATACGTGGCTGTCCCTGCGGAGCCCCAAGATACCCCCAGTGGGCCCCTGTAGACGATGTCCCCAGTCAGCAGGAAGTAGCCAGAGAGACTCATTGTTGCCCCCTTTCCTATCGTGAAAAGGTCGGGATGGTAGCTTTGGGATCCTCATGGAGGAAAGGCCTATACTTCCGAGAATGGAAAGTTCCTACCTGTACTTGCGGGGAAGAAAAGTCCTTGTCAAGGTCCTTGAGGGTGCCTAAAGGTCAACCAATGAGGATCAGACCTGCCTCACCCTTTAACCCCCATGCCCTGAATCTATAAAAGGAGCCCTCCCAATCTCTGACACGCGACTTCCCCGGCCCCTGCTCTGTTGCTCTGTTGGGACCAGGGAACCTTTCCTGGGAGTAGAACCCCAATAAAAGCCTGTGAATTAATTGATTCGTCTGTCTGGGAAGATTTGTTACGCGATGGACACCTTGCAATACTGACCTCTCTTTTCTCTTCCCCAAAACCCACATTTTAAAAATGTTCACTTCTTTCAAATGTAGGTCCTACTCCAAATTTTATCACCCCTATAAAATCATTATTTCATATACGTTTTATAAAAAGTTTGTCTATTATATCATAGCTTACAATGATTCTTTGCTAATTCTCCTAACCTACTGTGAGATCTTCAAGGCAAGATTGTCATCCTTAACTTCTCAGAAAAATAAAACAATGTCACCTATGAAGTAAATAGTTAACATAATGTTCACTGAATTAAATCAAAACCAGATATGGTAATAGAGTAGGCTACTTTGAGACAATAATAAGGTAACCAAGATTTTTTTTTCTTCCATTTATATTAAGCGAAAATAGTGCTCAAGTCTTTTGGGGAAAAAAGAATAAGTTTGGTATGGAAACACTCCTGATGGCATCATTCCTGCATGCCATTTCCTAAGGGCATTCTTCTACACATAAGAATTTAACTAAGAGCAAGGGGAAAAACCTTGGCAAAGTTTTTAGAACTTCAACTTCTCCCTTCAAACAGGTGGGAATGTGGTTTTGAGGCAAGACTGTGGAAGTCATGGGTGACAAGTACAAAGTGGTTATGCCTTTTAATCACATCTCTGGCCCTTGAAGTTTGGAAATATTCCCCCTTTTCATTCCCAAAATAACCTCTTTTTGGCTGACTTAAGGTGGCCCTACATTTATCAAATATTGAATTATTCTTTTTCATTGAACATTTGTCCTAAAATAGATTCTCAGTCAAGATTGGAGGAATTGAAAGCTGGCTGAATTAATTTAGATTTTCCCTTGTTTGCATTCTACCTATCTTTTTATATAATTCTAGTTAGTTGCAGTTTTAAGAATATTTTAATAGTTTTCCATTGATCATGCTAAGTATCATTTTAGTATGAATTATACTTGTTTTAGGTACATAAAATTTGATTTTTAAACAGAATATTAGAAGAATTAAAGGGAAAGAAGAAAGATATGAAACAAGAAAACATGTAAGGGGGATTCACACATAATTATATTTAGTGAATTGGTGCAACAGGATAAGCAGAAATCTGTATATGAGAAACATCCCAACCTGAGAGACTAAAATAAAAAGAGTCATGAGTTCGACCCAAGATGAAAGTACCAATGAATAAATGAAGGAATGAAGCATGATTTCTCTCACTCATCTTTGTCCCCTAGCCAAAAATCCTCAGAATCATGGCTAAGTTATGCAAATAAAAAAAAATTAAGTAATAATTGATGTTGTTTCTTAACTAAAAGCACTATTAAATGTTGGAAATAAAAGTAAAGCTGTTTTAGGATACTTCAGTTGCTTTCCCATATACTATGGAACAACCTTAGTGTCATGAAGATCCAGTAGCACTCATAATGGAACATGGTAGATCTCCACCAGTATATGTAAGTGCAGTAGCAGAGGGCTCATGGAGCTCAAAAGAACGAAGAGGAACCCAGTGAATTCATCCTGTGGAGTCGGCATCCTATATGGGCGCTGGTTCTAGTCCTGGCTGCTCCTCTTCCAATCCAGCTCTCTGCTGTGGCCTGGGAAAGCAGTAGAAGATGGCCCAAGTCCTTCGGCCCCTGCACCTGCACTGGAGACCTGGAAGAAGCTCCTGGTTCCTGGCTTTGGATCACTGGTGCAGCTCTGCTGTTGCAGACATTTAGGGAGTGAACCAATGGAAGGAAGACTTTTCTCTGTCTCTCCCTCTCACTGTCTGTTAACTCTACCTCTCAAATAAATATATAAAAATCTTAAAAAAAAAAAAAAAGACTGCCTGTGGCGCTGGCACCCTGGGTTCTAGTGCTGGTTGGGGCACTGGGTACTAGTCCCGGTTGCTCCTCTTCCAGTCCAGCTCTCTGATGTGGCCCAGGAGGGCAGTGAAGGATGGCCCAAGTGCTTGGGTCCCTGTACCTGCATGGGAGACTGAGAAGAAGCACCTGGATCTTGGCTTCAGGTCGCACAGTGCCAGCCGTGGTGGCCATTAGGGGAGTGAACCAACAAAAGGAATACCTTTCTCTCTGTCTCTCACTATCTATAACTCTCTTTCTGTCTAACTGCCTGGAAGAAGAAGAAGGAGGAGGAAGAAGGAAGAAGGAGAAGAAGCAGAAGGAGGAGGAGGAGGAAAAATTAGCTGTGTGGAGCTGAAAAGCAAATAAAAAAATACTCTCCCAGTCATTCTCTCATTTTATTCGGGAACTAAAACTCTAATAACTTTCTCTGGACAATAAATACTTAATTTAGACAATTATTAGTAACAGTGGTAAAAATTCAATTAGAACCTTTGTTAGTCTCATAAAGTATAAAATTTGGATCATTAATAAGTTGAGCTCTAAGGAGATATCGAGTCTTCTAAACCATAATTCACACTCCTTGGGAATAGTGTTTAGAGGGACCAAGTCCAAGGATACTTTGAGGTCACTGAACCAAAGTCTAGGCTTTCATAAATAAGATATATTCTGTCTAGAAGAAGCCCAAGTGCATGGTTTCACACTATCTCTTGGGCAGTTTTCCTGTGTCTTCCTTTCCTTGAATTTAGCATGCCCAATTCTCACAGTAACAGGTTTTTTGTTTGTTTTTTGTTTGTTTTTGTTTTTTTCTTTTTTTTTGACAGGCAGAGTTGAACAGTGAGAGAGAGATATAGAGTGAAAGGTCTTCCTTCCGTTGGTTCACTCCCCAAATGGCTGCTATGGCCAGTGCACTGTGTCAATCCAAAGCCAGGAGCCAGGTGCTTCTCCTGGTCTCCACACGGGTGCAGGGCCCAAGCACTTGGGCCATCCTCCACTGAACTCCTAGGCCACAACAGAGAGCTGGACTGGAAGAAGAGCAACCGGGACAGAATCTGGTGCCCCAACCGGGACTAGAACCCAGAGTACCAGCGCCTCAGGTGGAGGATTAGCCAAGTGAGTCATGGCGCTGGCCACAGTAACAGTTTTAACATACCAATTTCATAATGTATTGTTGAAAGAGAGAATCCCCTAAAAGGAAAAACACTTTGAAAAGTTACCTGGTGTGCTAGTAGGTTATACTCTGAACAAGAAGCAGCACAAAAAATGTTCTTTTTCCTATCTACAACCCAGATTCCTTCTCTAAGAAGCACAGTGTATAGTGTGGTTTCCAACAGTCATAGCAGTGCCTTTGTTTTTGTTCTTTCTAATGGCTTAGATTTTTCTATATAACTTCTTTAGAGTTTTGGAATATATATATACCCAAGTTACTTTCTATTGCTTAAACCAAATTTAGCTAATCTCTAAAATGACTCTATCTCACTAAAGCCAAGCCTTCCACTTAGGAGATAAGGGCTAATTTTTAAGATGCTTACAATAATTATGCATTGTGATCTTTTCTGAGTTTGTGGCAAAGGAAACAGTTTATAAGTAAACTGAGGATGGTCCTATCCATCTTAATAACAAATATAACATAATATACTTAGTATTGTAAAAAGGTTGTTTTAGAAAGCTCGTCCAAAGAAGGAAACAAACATGAGAGGGGAGAGATTTTACTCTTAATTCTCTAGATTTCCTGAACTTCTTTGTTTAATAAATACTCCTGCTATTTCAGCTGATCTCTCACAGACAGAATTTATAAATTGGAGAATTTGTAAAGAACATATTTAGAAATAAATTAAAAGGTATTAACTGTGGGCCAGGGTGGCCATCTGAGGAAGGAACCAGCCGATGGAAGACTTATCTTTCAATCTGTGTGTGTGTGTGTGTGTGTGTGTGCGCGCGCGCGCGCTTCCGCCTCTCTGTAACTCTGCCTTTCAAATAAATAATTTTTTAAAAGGCATTAACTGACTTAGAATTATAAGCAATATTTAAAGTTTTCAAGGTTTTCTTCCTTTAGTTATCAAAAAGACAGTGGGTCGGTGGCAAAATTATGCATATGTACACTCAAATAAGAGAGAACTGCTCATTTTGAGTGTAGGTGGGAAAAGTTTCCTCTGACAGCACTGACAGAACAGCCATTGATTTCATTGTGGTTTTTGTTCTTGAAATACAAACTCATCTTTTTTTTTTTTTTCAGTACACTCTTTTCCAATACTCTTTTCAAAAGACTACAGAAAGATATGAGAACTTTTTGTAGCAATTCTCTGAATGTCTCTCATTGAAACTACAGATTATCAGCCCAAATGTCATTAACAGCTGTAATCTATTGTATTTGGATCTTGTGAAATTTATTCCAACCTATATCCAAAATTGTCTTCATGGAAGCACTTTAGCCTAGTGGTTAAAATTCCTACGTCCACTATCAGAGCGTAAGGCTTGGCTCTGCTATTGGCTCTAGCATCTTATTAATGCAGAACCTGGGATGCAACAGCAACGGCTCAAGTAATTGGGTTCCTGCCACTTTGTGAGACACCTGGATTTAGTTTCTGGCTCCTAGCTTTGGCCTGTCCCAGCCCTGGCTATCACAGATATTTCTTGGTTGGATAAACCTGTCTCCAAAATTTAAAAATTAAAATTAGAAATATTGTCAATTTAAGTACATTAGATGGCTTAGGCATAAAATAGTAAATATCGTTAAATAGTAAATATTGTTAAATTAAAATATTATGATTTTGCTATTTTCAATTTATTTTGTTCACTGCTGCTTTCCATGTTTCTTAGTTCATCCTATGTTTATGCTGCCTAGTACATAGTAATTTCTTAGTAAACAGTTGTTAACTAACTGAAAATTGTCACCTGAGAGAGACATATATAATCTGTTACCAAACTTCATCCACAGACAGAAAATAAAACAAAATACAAGCAAAAATATTTTATAGTTTCTTTGGTTTTACTGTATGTTCAAGTTTTACTCCACATTTTTTTTATTTATTTATTTATTGACAGGCAGAGTGGACAGTGAGAGAGAGAGACAGAGAGAAAGGTCTTCCTTTGCCATTGGTTCACCCTCCAATGGCCGCCGCACTGCAGCCAGTGCACCACGCTGATCCAATGGCAGGAGCCAGGTGCTTCTCCTGGTCTCCCATGGGGTGCAGGGCCCAAGCACTTGGGCCGTCCTCCACTGCACTCCCTGGCCACAGCAGAGAGCTGGACTGGAAGAGGGGCAACCAGGACAGAATCCAGCACCCTGACCGGGACTAGAATCTGGTGTGCCGGTGCCGCAAGGCGGATGATTAGCCTGTTGAGCCATGGCGCCGGCCCTTACTCCACATTATACTAATTCCTTCAAATAAAGTGGCTATGTTAAGAATTTTTCAGAAATTAAATGGCTTGCCTGTAATAGCAAACTGCTCAATCTCTATTTCTAAATATTTTAGAACATATTTTAATATTAAAAAATGCTATTTTTTCTTTGTTTGCTTTTGAGTTTCAATAAACATTCAGCATTTGGTACTATTACCCAAGAGATGCACTTCCGTCAACCAATGAATAACATGGTTTTCCTTTATGTCCTAAAAGGCATTCTGTCTT
The DNA here is from genome assembly GCA_949820135.1 of Sylvilagus floridanus. Lineage (NCBI taxonomy): Eukaryota > Metazoa > Chordata > Mammalia > Lagomorpha > Leporidae > Sylvilagus > Sylvilagus floridanus. The sequence continues at coordinate 130,139,868 of OX463236.1, read as the reverse complement.
TGTCCACTTTCCAATGGAAATAAAATACATTTGTTCAAGTCCTCATGTTTAAATGAGATCTAATTTTACTAACCAATTTGCACTTTGAATATGGAAATATATACAATTCCCATTAGCTAATATCTACATTACAAAGTTTAATAGGGATTAAAAGGAATAAACTTAAGATGATGATAAAAGTGAGATTTCTGGATTTGGTAATGACACAAGAATTAGCGGTACAAAATTTTAAGGAAGAAAATTAGTGCCTACTGATTAGTTAAAAACTTCAATTATTTGGATTTTTTAAAGAATGTAGAAGTAATTTTATAAATCAGAATGGTTAAAAGAATTAACATAAAATATAGAGGGAGAGCTCCAAAGTAAATAGATAACTACTATCAAAATCAAATCAATATCCATGCATTCCCAATTATATTATTTTATAAACTAATATTTGTATAGTTAGAGGAAGATATGCCAAGAAAAATACATATTTTATTTAAAAGTTTTCTGACAATGTGGTCACTGATAATCAGAAAGAGTCTATCAGATTCAGAATTTTTAATGGTCATTTTTGAAATTCAGAATGCAGTTTAAGAAAAATTTTATAGAAGATATAGATAAAATTCTTATATATAAATATTACGAATTCATCATGGATTTCCCATAAATCTCACAAACATCACTTTTTATCCACCAATTTTTTCTTGTTCGTATTTTTAATGTGGTCTTTAAAGTCATCTGGTAGCTATGACTATTCAAATTCTATTTTCCAAGATTTTCATAAAGTGAAATAGCTCCTTTCTTAACAATCACTTGTAGGGACTTATATATGCTTTTGGTTCCATGAAGTATAACAGCAACAATCATATTCAATTAGAAAAAAGATTAAATTTAAATTTTCTATGTATAGAACAGAGAGAACTAAGAAATTAAAAATTTAGTCAGAAATAAAAAACTGTGTATTATGTTTGGCCTCCACTTTCACTTTAGACTTATTGACCACTTGGAAACAGAAACAAAATTAACTGTTTTAGGGCAAGATTGGGAAAACAGAAGACTAGTTTTATTATGTGCTATTATTTAATTTAAAAAAGTCAAAATAGCATAAAATACCCTGAACTAAAGCACTAGCTATACCCCTGGATGTTCTGGTTCTCTGATACAGAAAAGAGAAAAAGAAAATAAATAATTATATCCTTTCATAAACTTATTAGGGTTCTATTATACTTAGTTGATAGAGTATTCAGCATGTCCTACAGTTTCTGTAACATTGCAATTTATGTTAAATAGTAAATAATCTTTTAAATGAGATTGAGGCAACTTTGCAAATTTTCTCTTTTTGATAAACATATCGATGATGTCAGTTACTAAATATTCTGCAACTGACCCGAGAGTTTATAAAAATAAATTCTTCTCTTGCTCTGAATCATAGAATGTTTTGTAGATGTACCCATTTGTCAAACACCTCAAGTTCAGTATGTCAAAAATTGAATTCATTAATTTCTCTCCCAAATAAGCTTTCTCATCCTTCACTGTTTAAGATTAGAATTAGATGCCAGCATTGGCAAACAGGTTAAGCACTGCCTACAACTTGAGTACCCCATATGGGCACTGGATCGAGTCCTGGGTGTTCCACTTTGGATCCAGCTAGATCCAGCATGCTGACATGCCTGACAAAGCTGTGGAAGAAGGCCCAAGTACCTGGGCCCCTACACCCACATGGGAGACCCAGATGGAGTTCCAGGCTCCAGGTTCCTGGCTCCTGGCTTTGGTCTGAACCATCCCCGGCCAATGTGGCCATTTGGGGAGTGAATTAGCAGATAGAAGAGCTCTCTCCCTTCTCTTTCCACACCCACTTTGTAACTTTGCCTTTCAAATAAATAAATTTCTTTAAAAAATTAGTAGCATTTTGGTCTATCTATCTGCCCATGCCAGGAATTTTTGCTGCCCTCATTTTTGGCTCTTAATGTCTATTATCTATTTCCCAAGGATCTTTCAAATCTGACATATCCCCATTACCAGTCACATAGAATATATTTTCATGAACTTATACTATGGCTTTTAATTTGGTTTACAATTGCAATTCCACATATCTTAAACCCAACTGAAAAAATTCACAGTCTTCTAAAAGGAAAAATTTGGTCATATTTCTTCAGACACAGAGTCTAGCAGTACCTAATCCTTAATAGTCCTCAAACTACTAAACAATACAGATAAGGTTTAAACTACCTTCTTCCTTATACTCACCCTTTAGCTTAATTTCATTCTATCCCATGCTTGTGTGTACACATGCACATGGATACAGAAACACACACAAACACATATTCTTTGGCCACGCTGGTCTATGAGTAGTACCAAGAGAATGTGAATGATTTTTCTAGTTAAGTCTTTTGCATATGTCTGGACCTCCTTCCTACATTTCTTATAGCCAAAAACTTATGCATCTTTGGAATACTATTAAATACATTACTTTCTAAGTAATGAATTGCATGCTCTTCTTTGTATCCATTATGTGTTTTATTATGTTGGTTTTTGTTTGATTGTAATTATGGTTTTCCTTCTTAAATAAGCATTATTGAGCAGAAACTATTCACATTAGTATTTGTATCTCATTACCTATAATAGTTCTTGACAATATTAGATATTCTATAAAAATTTGATAACTGTATTAATGAGTAAAAATCCTTAAAATAACTAAAATGGTTTTAGTTTTACATTTCTTTTCAGAAGATAATTATATATTATTAAAGGATTTTTCATCACAAGAAGTATCTTGGCAGTCAAAAGCATTTGAGAAATCCAGAAAAGAACAAGAAAACAAAAATTACCTCTTAAGAAATTTAAGAATCATTAAATAGCCAAATATTCAGTGTGCCATTACCCAAATTTCCAAAACATCATCTCTTTTTTCTGCAGATTTAGAGAATTATCAAGAATGATAATCAATCTCCTTGGGCTTTGTAGTTGGGTACTCCAAGAATTAGAACACTGATGGGGACCAGAGAACCCACTTAGCGTGGATATCACGGTAGTGGCTGCCAAGCTCTTTGACAATTCTTGCTTGCCTCTTCTACTACTCTCTACAATCAGCAGTCCTCAAATTCTAGATTTCTGATGTAAATCTGAACAACCCATTGTCCCTGTTAGCTAAATAAATAAATTCCAACCTCATTCAAAAAAGCCATTGCAGGGGCCGGCACAGTGGCTCACTTGGTTAATCCTCCACCTGTGGCGCCGGCATCCCATATGGGCACCAGGTTCTAGTCCTGGTTGCTCCTCTTCCAGTCCAATTCTCTGCTGTGGCCCAGGAGGGAAGTGGAGGATGGCCCAAGTGCTTGGACCCCTGCACCCACATGGGAGACCAGGAGGAAGTACCTGGCTCTTGGCTTCGATCTGCACAGTGCCAGCCATAGTGGCCATTTTGGGAGTGAACCAAAGGAAGGAAGACCTTTCTCTCTGTATTTCTCTATCACTGTCTATATCTCTACCTGTCAAAAGCAATTGCTTTTTAAAAAATACTTATTTAGTGAAATCCATACAAAATACCCATTAAAGTTTTCTCAATTTGCTAATAATAATTCTCACTGTTTTACAGCCTTATTCCCACCTTAACCATAAAACTGAAGGGCAATCACTTTGAAATGAGTTGAAATGAGTTGAAATTTGAAATGACAAGAGATACTAATGCATATTTCTCATTATTTTTGTGTATTTTGAGGAGATTTTTCTAGTTTGCACAAATAGAAGCTAGAATTATTCAGGAAATGTTAAAGAATAGAAATATATCATACTAACTTCTTATCTTTGTTTCAAAACATAAACTATAGCATGCTAGTCGTAACTGCCAGTACAATGGTCTTTAATAGAAACCAATAAAAAGGGGTATTTTCCTCTTTTACATGAAGTACATAGTCACCTGCATTTTATCAATTCAACAGAAAGACATTATGAAAGATTTTAAAAGGGCAAAATTCTGCAGGGGTAATTTTAAAAAATAAATATATACTATTAATGTTTTCATGTGATTTGTCACTCGAGTATCAATACAGAATATGAGATCTTGACTTAGACTAGAAATTTTTATTCCCACACTGAAGAAATAGCAAAGATTAATGGCAATAATATAGGGTGATTCAGTGTGTGGCACTCTGAGGGAGAAATTTTTGTGTCCTCTGATCATGGTAACAGTTTAATAATGATAAGGAATTTCCTTGTAAAAAGTCAATAATAAAGAAATCATATTCACAGAACAGTCTTCTTCCTCAGGTACTTAAAAGCATTTAGTACTGTGAAGCCTTTCATATCCTCATATTAGTTTTAACGTCTCTTAATTGAATCTTACCTGAATGGGATAAAAGGTAATACATTCACATGATTTTTAAGTTTCTTATCCAGATATGTTAGCTGCCCTATATTCTTATTTTAGGCAAACACACTTGTTTACCTTTTTTTTTTTTAAAGATTTATTTTATTTGGGGGCCGGCACTGTGGCTGGAACTGTGACTGGCACTGTGACATACAAATTCAACGCAATCCCAAACAAAATACCAATGACATTGTTCACAGATCTAGGACAAAATGATGCTCAAATTCAAATGGGAACAAAAGAGACACTGAACAGCTAAAGCAACCCTATATAAAAATGAAGCCATATGCATCAAAATTATAGGTTTCATGACATACTACAGGAAAGTTATAGTCAAAACAGCCTGATACTGGCACAAAAGCAGACATGTAGATGAATGGAATGAATAGAAATTTCAGAAATCAATCCACATATCTACAGCCAACTTATCTTTGACAAAAAAAAAAAAATCAATCCCTGGAGCAAGGAGAGTCTCTTCAACAAATGTGCTGGTAAAACTTGATCTCCTTGTACAGAAGTATGAAACTAGAACCCTACCTGATAGCTTATATAAAAATTCACTCAAAATGTATCAAAAACTTAAATCCAGGACCTGGTATCATCAAATGTCTACAGAATATTGGGGAAACGTTGCAGGATGTTGGCATACTCAAAGACTTCTTGGAAAAGACCCTAGTATCACAGGCAACTAAAGCCAAAATTGACAAATTGTGTTACATCAAGCTAGGAAGCTTCTGCACTGCAAAAGAAATACTCAGTGAAGTGAAGAGGCAACTGACAGAATGGGAGAAAATACTTGCAAGCTACACAACTGATGAAAGGTTAATTTACAGAACCTATAAAGAGCTCAAGAAATTCAACAACAAAACAAACAATCTAGTTAAGAAATGGGTCAAGGACTTGAACGGGCATTTTTCAAGAGGGAATTAAAAATCCAACAGATATAAAAAATTGCCCAGGATCACTATCCATCAGGGAATTGAAAATCAAAACTATAATAAAGTTTCACCTCACCCCAATTAGAATGGCTCTCATACAGAAATCAATAAAAAACAAATGCTGGCAAGTATGTGGGGGAAAAGGTACCCTAACCCACTGCTGGTAGGAATATAAACTGGTGCAACCACTGTGCAAGACAGTATGAAAATACCTCAGACCTACATGACTGAACCGTTCCATTCCTGGGAATTTACCCCATGAAATCAGTATATGAAAGTAATCTGTAGCTTTATGTTCACTGCAGCATAATTCACAATAACTAAATTATGGAATATTCCCAGATGTCCATCAACTGTTGACTACGTAAAGAAATTTTGGTACATGTATACTATGTACCATGTACGCTATGGAATACTACTCAGATTTTAAAAAAAGAAATACTATCTTTTGCAACAAAATGGATTAAACTAGAAACCATTATACTTAGTGAAATAAGCTAGTCCCAAAAAAGATAGATGCTATATGTTTTCCCTGATTCAAGGTAACTAATAAAATAATAAAATGTAATATATTAGAGTGAAATGGACCTCTTGAGATTCGATGATTGTTACAGCCCTTGCTTCTACTGTTGAGGAACAGCTTTTCTTAATATTATTTGTTGAATTCTTATACTTTTTGGAGGATTAAGTTTATTATTATTAAGTAAACTGAAAGTAGATCTTTGTAATTTACAAATTAGGAGTGGGAATGTGTGAGGGAACAGGAAGAAAGGTGGTAGCATGGGCAGTAGTGAGTATAAGTTGGGAAATATCACTATGTTCCTAAATCTGTATATATTAAATACATGAAATTTGTATAATAAAATCTTTAAAAATTGATATAATAAAAATATAACAAAGGGATAATTGAACTTCTTTATGCTAACACATTTGCTATCTTCAAAGAAACAGAACAATTCTTTGAATGACACTATCTTCAAAACTTAGATAAGAAGAAATAGATAAGCTGATTATGCCTATTTTTAAAGATTTATTTATTTGAAAGTCAGAGTTATGGAGAGACAGGGAGAAATATAGAGTGATCTTCTATACACTGATTCACTCCCCAGATGGCCGCAATGTCCACAGGTGGGCCAGGTCAAAGCCAGGGGCTCATTCCAGGTCTCCATGTGTGTAGCAGGGGCACAAACAATAGTGACATTTTTAATCACTTTTTTCAGGCCATTATCAGGGAGCTGGACTGGAAGTGGATCTGCTGGGGCAAAAAACCAGTGCCTATATATGATGTTGGCATCACAAGCAGTGGCTTTACCTACTATGCTACAACTCTACCCTGAGGCTTATTTCTATTAAAGAAATTTAACCAATAATATTTAGTCTTTCAAAAGAGAAAGCACAAGCCTAGATAGGTTCATTGGTAAATTCTAGCAAATATTTGTGGTTATAGAAGCAATTTTGTACCATTTATTTCAGAATGTCTTTCTTTTAGAAGGAATACTAACTTCCCTCTATAACTCAAAAGTTATAATAAAATATAACAATCACAAGAAAACTATAGCAATATCTCCTATTAACATTCATGCAAAAAATCCTTAAAATATTAGCAAGTTGAATCCAATTTTGAATAAAATGCATTAGAAACCACAACTGGTGGGATTGCTCTCAAGTATGCAAGTTGGTTCAACATTAAGAAATCATTCTAATATCTTATGAGCAGGGTAAAGAAAAGTCATGATTATGTCAGTAAACAAAAAAATTATTTGATGAAATGCAATAAGCATTCATGTTAAAACTACCTATAAACAAGGAATAGATCAACTTCCTCAGTTTGATATAAGACTACAAAAACTCAAAGTTAATATAACACTTAGTAGTGGAAACTTTTATAGTTTCTCACCAAGAATAGGAACAAGGCAAGGACGTCCCCTCTCACCACTCCTTTTCAACACTGGACTAACAATCTCCACTGTTACAATTAAACAAGAGGAAAAAAAAAGCCATGTTCATTGGACAAAGAAAAAATTGAACCATGTTTGACATTAAAATGACATGTATTTCCATGTATAAAATCCAAAATAAAAGTTAAAAGCTTCATGGAAAAAATAAAGACTACAGTATACAAAGTTAATGTACAAAAGTGAAGTCATTTTCTTGTATATTAGCAAAGAACAAGTGGAACTTGATATTAAAAGCAATATCATTTGTATTTTAAGTTTAATAAAATATATATCTATACAAAGAAAAGTACAAAATCCTCTTGAAAGCAATCAAAAGGGAACTAAATAAATGGAGATTCATGAACAGGAAGATTCAATATTTTCAAGATATCAGTTTTCCCAATTTGATCTATAGATTAAACATAATCCAAATCAACATCCTAGAAAGTTAGTTTTCTGGAAATTGAAACCCCAATTCTAAATTTGTATACAGAAGTGAAAGACTCTGAGATGTATTACTCTTTTTTGTTACTATAATGAAATATCTGAGACAGGCTAAATTTATTGTTTATTCCATTCCCAATTCTGGAAGTTCAAGGATATGATCCAATATCAATTCAGCTCTACTGAGGACCTCATAGCCACTGGCAACACAACAGTGGAAATATGTGTGGGAAAATAAATCATGTCTCAAAACATAAAGTCAGTACCTGGGTTGGGACAGGCTTAAGTTTTATGACCACTTTCTCATGAAAACTATTAGTTACCCAAGAACTACCATAATTTCTTCAACAGATAGCTCCCCGAAACACCCAAGGATCCCCAAATAGTCCCCAACACATGAGGCTTCCCCACAACATGGTCATACTAAGTCTAAGATTCTAACACATATATCTTTGTGGAACGCAAACCATGTCCAAACCATGGCCATAACCAATGCAATATGGAAGGACTGCAGTATTGACAAAAGAATAGACAAATGGATCAAGAGAAAAGACAGCCCAGAAACAGAACAATATAAATGTGTTCAATTGACCTTTAGCAAAGGAGAAAAGGAATCAGTAGAATAAAAATGCCTTTTTATTAATGGTGCCTAAACAAAGCAACATTCACAAGAAAAGTCATACAAATCTAAACCGACACCTGAATCACATCATGAAAATGAGATCAATATGAATGACAGACCTAAATGTAAAATGCAAAATTATAAAATCTCTAGAAGACAGTATGCAAGAAAACATAAATAACTTACATTTGGCAATGGTTTTTTAAATACAATACGAACAGGATAACCCAATTTTCATAAAGAAATTATATGATAGAGTTTTTTAAAATTAAAATTATACACTGAAAGACACTGTCAAAAGAATGAAAAGACAAGTCACAGACTGGGAGAAACTATTTACAGAAGACTGCCTAGTAAAGGATTGTTATCCAAAATGTTCTGTACAAAGCACTCTTTTAAAGACAAAAAGATAAACACAGAGACACACAGAGCACTCCTTTCTTCTGGTTCAGTCCTCCAAATACCAGCCATGGTTAGGACTGGACCAGGGCCAAAGCCACGAGCTGGGAATGACATCAAGGTCTCCCATGTGAGTGGTAAGAACCAAATTACTTGAGCTATCACTGTTGCATCTTGGGATCTGAATTAGCAGAAAACTTAAGTCAGAAGATGGAGATGCAAACCAAACCCAGGCATCCTAATGTAGGAAACTGGCATCTTAACATGCATCTTAACTGCTAAGCCAAATGCCACCCCCAAGAACTCTTAAAACTTGAAAATAAAAAGGAAACAAATGATTTTAAAGAGGGCTAATATAGATAGGAATAAAAAACAAAAAAATGTATTCTACATCATATTCTTAAAGAAAACAAATTAGAACAATAAGGAGATGCAACTATACATCTAGAATGGACAAAATCCAGCACAAGGATACAAAATACAGGCAAGGATGTAGGGCAATAGCACCTCTCAGTTACTGCCAATGGAAATGCAAAATTGTTACAGCCACTTTGGGAGACAGTTTGGTGGTTTCTTAAAAAACTAAATATACTCTTACCATACAAGCTAACAATCCTCTTCCTTGGTGGTTTTCCAAAGGAGTTGTAAATATGGCCATATGCAAAATCTGCAGAGATGTTTAGAGTGACTTCATCTATAATTGGCAAAACTTGGAAGCTGCAAAGATGACCTCAAGGAGTTGAAAGAACAAATAAACTGTTGCATTCATACTGAGGGATATTATTCAGCACTAAAAGGAAATGAGAAAAGAAATGTGTTATTAAGCCATGAAATGACATGGCAGAAACATCTGTGCATATTACCAAGTGAAAGTATCAATCTGAAAATCTACATACAATAGAATTCTACCTACCTTACTGGAAAAGGTCAAACTATGGATAAAGTTAAACATACATACAGACAGACAGACACAGGCACACACACACACACACACACACACACACAGTAGTTTCCAGTAATTATGGGGTGGACACGGATGAATATACAGGACACTTGGGATTTTTTCAATCGGTGAAAATACAATTATATATAAATAGTGTATATATATCATTATACATTTGCCCAAAATCACAGACTGCACATCACCAACAGAAAACTCTAAACATAAACTATGTACTCTGATAATAATGTGTCTGCATAATATGCTCTGTCATAACTAATATCATTATGGTGAAGTGATGTTGGTAAAAAGGATGATTAAATTTTAACAGAAAAGTGATCCCTGTTAACTATAAAAGAGGGAAAAAGAGAGGGAGGATATGTACAATTTGGGGCATGCTCAATCGGACTTGCCCCAAATGATGGAGTTAGAAACATGCCAGGGGATTCCAATACAAGCCCATCAAGGTGGCAGGTATCAATACCATCTCACTAGTCCAAGTGATCAACTTCAGTCCACAATTGATCATACTGATAGGTCTAAGAGTCAAAGGGATCACACAAACAAAACGAGTGTCTGCTAATACTAACTGATAGAACCAAAAAGGGAGAGAACGATCCAACATGGGAAGTGGGAAACACAGCAGACTCATAGAATGGCAGATGTCCTAAATAACACTCTGACCTCAGAATCAGCCCTTAAGGCATTCGGATCTGGCGGAAGAGCCCATGAGAGTATTTTAGGCATGGAAAGCCAAGACACTCTGGGAAAAAAAAAAAAAAAAAAGAAGACCAAAATGAAAGATCTCTGCAAGTGAGATCCCAGTGGAAAGAACAGGGCCATCAAAGAAGGAGGTACCTTTCTCTGAAGGGAGGAAAGAACTTCCACTTTGACTATGACGCTGTCGGAATAAGATCGAAGTTGGTGAACGCTAAAGGCTTCCATAGCCTTGGCAACTCATGACTAGAGCCTAGGGAGATTACTGACTCCATAAACAAGAGTGTCAAATTGTTAAATCAACAGGAGTCACTGTGTATTTGCGTCTCATGTGGGATCTTTCCTTAATGTGTTGTCCAATGTGCCAATGTCCAGTAATGCTATAACTAGTACTGAAACAGTATTTTTTACACTTTGTGTTTCTGTGTGGGTGCAAACTGATGAAATCTTTACATAGTATATACTGAATTGATCTTCTGTATATGAAGATAATTGAAAATGAAAAAAAAACCTTGGTATTAAATTGGAAATTGCATAGAAAATTAATCAATTTTTTTTTAAAAAAATCATGTAGGACCTCTGTCCTTAATGTGCTGTACATTGTGATTTAATGCTATAACTAGTACTCAAACAGTATTTTCCACTTTGTGTTTCTATGTGGGTGCAAACTGTTGAAATCTTTACTTAACATATACTAAACCGATCTTCTGTATACAAAGAAAATTGAAAATGAATCTTGATGCGAATGAAAGGGGAGAGGGAGCGGGTAAAGGGGGAGGGTTACAGGTGGGAGGGAAGTTATGGGGGGGAATCATTGTAATCCATAAGATGTACCTTGGAAATTTATATTCTAAATAAAAGTTAAATAAATAAATAAAGTTAATTAGGTTTTGGCCAGTGCCGCAGCTCAAAAAAAAAAAAAAAAAAAAAAGGAGGCTATGAATGTGAGGTAGCAGGGAGCATATGAGAAATGTTTGTGTTAATCACCCAATTGTGCTGTGAACCTGAAACAACTCTAAAAAAAAAAAAAAAAAAACAGGGGGTTTATAAAAGAAAAAAAAAGCCATAAGCATCATAAATTGAGTACTTGATCTTCTCACACTTGCAAATACAAAATGAAACAGCAAGTTTTGGCAAGACAAATTACTTGAAAACACCAACATTGTACTGGATAATATATTGTAGAAACAAGTATATATATTTTTTTGACAGGCAGAGTGGACAGTGAGAGACAGAGACAGACAGAGAGAAAGGTCTTCCTTTGCCATTGGTTCACCCTCCAATGGCCGCCACAGTTGGCGCACTGCAGCTGGCGCACCGTGCTGATCCAATGGCAGGAGCCAAGTGCTTCTCCTGGTCTCCCATGGGGTGCAGGGCCCAAGCACTTGGGCCGTCCTCCACTGCACTCCCAGGCCACAGCAGAGAGCTGGCCTGGAAGAAGGCCACCGAGACAGAATCTGGCTCCCCGACTGGGGCTAGAACCGGGTGTGCAGGTGCCGCAAGGCAGAGGATTAGCCTGTTGAGCCACGGCGCCGGCCCAGAAACGAGTATATGAGATATTTGCCTGATCAGAAACGCACAGCAAACAACTGAGGATTGCTGAGCGCAGGCAAAGGAGCATATAGTACAGCTCAAGACAAGGGCAGGAGCAACACTAATCACTGTGATTGCTCTATGTGCACTGGAATCAAGTTAGAGTCCTGCAAGCACTAAATAAAAGAAGAAATGGAATTGCAAGTAGAAATTCTCATCTGAATTAGGGACATTTACTACTTAAAAACAAACATGAGTTAAGTAGAGCCTCCAAAAACAAACAAACAACAACAACAAAAAAACACTAACCTGTTAGAATTCTGTAGTCTGAAAATCATAATTTTGATATTGTCTGCTGGCTCAACCCGTGAGGCCGGTGCACTACCAGGATGGAGAGGTGATGGTGTTCTTCTCAGAAGCACCAGAGACAAGTCTTGGTGAACATGCCCACTTTATTAACGACCACAAACACTTTTTAAAGGGCAGGCAGAAGGGGAGTAACTAATTCAGGGCAACACTAATTCTACAAGATAGAACCAATTTTGGCACTGCAATACTTCTCCCTCCAATCAGCTTGAAGGTCACGTAGCTAGGACAGTTGATAGTTTCCAGGTGGTCCTAATGGGCCTACGCCACACCCTGGAGCAGTTTACCTGATTGGCAATTATAGGGCCCTTTAACAGGGAGCAGGGGTAGGAAAAAGTGCCTGGAGTTCCCACTGCCTGCCAGAAGTCAGGTTGTGGGGTCCTTCCCAGGAGGCATGGTGTGCCATGCCCTCAAACTCCTGCATGGGCAGGGCAGGCAGACTCTCTGCCAGGTACAGTATTGCCCACAATTGTCCTTTTGGTTAAGCCAGGCTGTGAATCTCTAAAAGGTATTCAGCCCATTGAAAGTCTAAATAGAGCTTAAAATTGGCAAAGAAGAAGGGGAAAATTTTCCAACTTCTGTCTTCTAAGTGCAGTTTGGAATACAGAAAAAAAATTTTTGTCGTTTCTATACTAACAGAATATTCTGTTCTAAAAGAACAGATAGAAGGACACACATATAAACATGAAAAAAAACTAAGAAGCAAAGCATGTAGTCCAACCTCACTTCCAGTGAAGGAATTCTTTCTACAACATTCTTAACCATAATTTAATTTCTGCCTGATAGATGCAATATAGATGCAGTAACAGTTAATTTCTTTAGAGAAATTCTAATATTTGATCATCATTAAAAGTGTTTCCTGTGAGGTAGACATCTGTTAGATATAACTCTAGAAACCAGAGAGATAGCATATATGATAAATATATTTCTCAAATTGGACTCAACTCTCTCCTTAATATCTGTTTACTGGTTTTAATTCATTTTTCTAACACTAGAGAAGTCTTAAATGTTCCTTTATCCAATTAATCTTTTATCCAATTAATCACATCTAGTTATTTCAGCTGACTATGCAAAACTTTTCTAACCTATGAGTTTCCTTTGTTCCTTTTACAGCATAGTATTGTGAACTAAAAATATTCCAGATATTACATCAAGTTAAAATGTTAGTCAATAAATTTTCATATGGAATAAGATGATTTTGTTTGACAAGTAGAGTTAGACAGGGAGAGAGAGAAAGGTCTTCCTTTTCCATTTGTTCACCCCCCCAATGATCGCTGTGGTCGGCGCACTGCGCTGATCTGAAGCCAGGAGCCAGGTGCTTCTCCTGGTCTCCCATGCAGGTGCAGGGCCCAAGCACTTGGGCCATCCTCCACTGCACTCCCAGGCCACAAGAGAGCTGGACTGGAAGAGGAGCTACCAGGACAGAATCCGGCGCCCTGACCAGGACTAGAACCCGGGATGCTGGCGGTGCAGGTGGAGGATTAACCTATTGAGCCCCGGCACCAGCAGAGTAAGATGATTTCTAACAGTTGTAGTTTTTATAGGAGTTTTAGAATATCATTAGAGTTCCATTTAATGCATTCTATTGCTAGGATAGCAAATTGACATGATTTCAGTATCATAAGACATCATCCTAATATTAAAACAAATTTAAGAGATTCTAAGATGGTAGAATAGCAACAGGGCAGCCTGCTCTAGGCTAGGTGAAAACAGTAAAAAAACATAGTGGAGAAAGTGTATTCTCCTGGGAGAGCTGGAGGGAAAACTGTAGTGGAGATTATGTGGAAGAAGAGATGCTGTGGAACTGAGTAGAAGGTGCAAACACGTAGCAATGAGCACAGACATAACAAATGACCCCAGCAGCCCTGAGCCAGAGAAAGCACCAGCCTTGAAGAGAAAAATTAGATCAGACTGCAGCAGCTAGTGCCACAGGTGATATATAAAAAAGAGAGCCTAGCATGTACTGTTTTTGAGTCTGGCCCAGAGCCCCAAGGGGAATAGGGTGTCCACACACTCAGAGAAAAAGAAAACACGCATCTCTCTCTTTTCCCATCTCCCCAACCCCAACAATGGCACCCAGCAATACAGCAACCAGCTCAGAGAAGGGAGGTGCCATTTTGAACATAAGTAGGTATCAGTTGCTGCAGGTCTTGTGCACACACCTAGCAACTGGTGGGGACAGTCGCCATATGTCAACAGAAGCAAATGCAGCAGCTCCAGGGCACAAACTCAGAAATAGGTGGGGAGAAGGAGCCATTTAAACATTAGTATCAGCTGCAGAATCTTGTACACACCCAGCAAAATTGTGAAGAGTAGGGCTGCAGTCAGCAGGTATTATACATGGATGTGATCTAGGAATTTTACCAGAGGGAAAACTCTGCACTCCCCAATGCCTGAGACTGGCTGAGAGGATGGACAAAGGGCCGGGCACCCACATATGACTGTGAGGTGGTCCCAGCCTCTCAACATATTACAGACTCCAGGGCTTGGGGCTCAATGCACCTAGATGGAGCACCACTAGGCAGCAGCTATGGGAAAGGAAAAAAATCAACAAGCGTCTCCACAAATGCATAAAAATAAATTCAGGAAATCAAGAAAAAAGGATTAAGGAAGACAACATGACATCCTTCGCCCCACAAAAGAACACAACACTTCAAAATTAGAATGTAAAGATGAGATTGATGAAATACCTGAAAAAGAATCCAAAAGATTAATCATAAGATTACTTAGAAGCAAATCCCTGAATTAAACAAATCCATACATGACATGAAATTTTTCCCATAAAACTGAGATTTTAAAGAAAAACCAATATGAGATATTAAAAATAAAGAATTCAATAGGTCAAATAAAAAAATGCAGTGGAAATCCTAACAATAGCTGTGGTGAGGCAGAAGAAAGAATATCTGAGCTAGAGACAAATCTTTGGAAATCTTTCAGTCAGAGCAAAAATAAAATTAGAAAACTTAAAAACAGTGTTGCAGATCTATGGGACACTATTCAAATGACCCAACATATGATGCTTAGGAGTGTCTGAAGTTGTGGAAAGAGAGAATGGATTAGAAAGCCTATTCAATAGTAACAGAAAACTTCCCTGATTTGGAGAAAGAGATATCCAAGTATAAGAAGCACATACAGGCCAGCGCCGTGGCTCACTAGGCTAATCCTCCGCCTTGCAGCGCCGGCACCCTGGGTTCTAGTCCCGGTCAGGACACCAGATTCTGTCCTGATTGCCCCTCTTCCAGGCCAGTTCTCTGCTGTGGCCAGGGAGTGCAGTGGAGGACGGCCCAAGTGCTTGGGCCCTGCACCCCATGGCAGACCAGGAGAAGCACCTGGCTCCTGCCATCAGATCAGTGCAGTGTGCTGACCGCAGCGCACCGGCCGCAGCGGCCATTGGAGGGTGAACCAACAGCAAAAAGGAAGACCTTTCTCTGTCTCTCTCTCCTACTGTCCACTCTGCCTGTCAAAAAATTTTTAAAAAAATTTTTAAAAAAAGAAGCACATACAAATCCTAAGAGATAGGACAAGATGTTCACCATAACACATCCTAGTCAAACTTTCTACACTAAAACAAAGAATTGACATGAGAGAATGCCATATTACTTTCAGAGGCTCTCCAATTAGATTCAAAGCTGACCTCTCATCTGAAACTCTAGACTAGGAGAGAATGGCAAGACATAGCCCAAATCTCAAGTTAAAAAATTGTCAGAGTACAGAATATTGTACTCTGCAAAACTCTCATTTATGAATGAAGGTGAAATAAAGACCTTCCATATAAACAAAAATTGAAAATAATTGTCACCACTCATCCAGCCTTACAAAAGATGCTTAAGAATGTGCTACACACAGAAACAAAGAAAAATAGTCATTACTATGAAAGAATATGAATGCAGAAAATCTCCCAATGAAAGCATAAAGGAAATTCAAAGTAAACAATTGGAATATTTATGCAAAAATGGCAGGGTAAATTGTTACATATATATTGGCACCATGAATGTAAATGGCCTCAACTATCCAATTAAAAGATAAAAACTGGTGGGCCGGCACCCAGCTCACTAGGCTAATCCTCCGCCTGTGGTGCCGACACCCCAGTTTCTAGTCCTGGTTGGGCACCAGTTCTGTCCTGGTTGCTCCTCTTCCAGTCCAGCTCTCTGCTGTGGCCCAGGAAGGCAGTGGAGAATGGCCCAAGTGCTTGGACCCTGCACCCGCATGGGAGACCAGGAGGAAGCACCTGGCTCCTGGCTTAGGATCGGCTCGCTGTCTGTAGCGGCCATTTGAGGGGTGAACCAACGGAAGGAAGACCTTTCTCTCTGACTCTCTCTCTCACTGTCTAACTCTGACTGTCAAAAAAAAAAGGATAAAAACTGGATAAATTGATTAAAAAACAAGACCCATCTATGTGCTGCCTACAAGAAACACTCCTCACCAAATAAGATACATGCAGACTGAAAGTGAAAGGATGGAAAAATATATTCTATGCTAACAAAGTAAAAAGAACAGATGTAGACATCACATATCAGACAAAATAGCCTTTAACACAAAAACAGTTAAAAGAGACAAATAAAAGCACTACGCAATGATAAAGGAATCAATTCAACAGGAAGATATGACTATAATAAATGTGTATGCACACAATTCCAGAGCACCTGGCTATTTAAATGAAATGTTAATCGACCTAAAGGGAGACATATACTCCAATACAACAGTATTGGGGTACTTCAACACCCACAATATCATCAATGGACAGATAAACTAGACAGAAAAATAAACAACAGAGCTAATTTGCACTACTGACTAAATGGACCTAACAGATATCTACAGAACTATTTACCCCACAGTTGCAAAATATACATTCTTCTCAAAGGTGTATAGAATGTTCTCTAGGCTAGACCATATGCTAGGCCATAAGCAAGTCTCAGCAAATCAAAAAATATCAAAATCATATCGTGGATCTTCTCTGACCACAATGGAATAAAGCTGGAAAGCAACCACTCAAGAATCTCTAGAACATAAGCAAACACATGGAGACAGAACAACATGCTCCTGAATGAATACAGGATCGGAAAAGAAATCAAACCAGAAATAAAAATTTTTCTGGAAATGAACGAAGATAAAAATACATTGTATCAAAAGTTTTGAGATAGCTACAGCAGTGTTAATATGAAAGTTTATAGTAACTGGTACAATAATGAAGGAAGAATACTAAATAAATAAGCTATCAATGAATCACAAGGTCTTGGAAAAACAACAAATCAAACCCCAAATTGCTATGAAGAAATAATTAAAACTAGATAATAAAATGGAATGAAAAATACTAAAGATCAGTGAAATAAAGAGTCAGTTTTTTGAAAAAACAAAATTGATACACAACCAGCACAACTAAAAAAAGACTCAATAAAATCAGAAATGAAAAAGGAAATGTAACAGATACCACATAAATAAAAAGATCCTCAGCAAATATTACAAACAGCTGTATACCAACAAATTGGGAAGTAATGGGTAAACTCCTAGACACACAAAATCTACCAATTTGTATTATTAAGACATAGAAAATCAAAAGAAACCAATAACCAAGATGGAGATTGAATCCATAATAAAAACCCCATCTCGAACAAGAAAAACACAGAACTGCATGGCTTCAGTGCTGAATTTTACCTAACATTTAAAGAACTAATTCCAATTCTCCTCAAGCTATACAAAACAATTGAAAGGGAGGATATCCTCCCAAACTTCTTCTAAGAAGCCTGCATCACCTTAATTCCTATGCCAAAAAAAGATACAACAGAGAAAGAGAACTATAGACCAATATCAATAATGAACATAGATGCCAAAATCCTCAACAAAATACTACTCAATTGAATCCAACAACTCATTACAAAGATCATGCACCCAGACCAAGTGGGATTTATCTCTGGTATGTAGGAATGGTTTAACATTCTGAAATCAATCAACATGCTAAATCAGATTAATAAACTGAAGAACAAAAAGCATATGGTCATCTCAATAGATGCAGAGAAAGCATTTGATAAAATACAACACACTTTCATGATGAAAACTCTAAGCAAACTGAGTATAGAAGGAACATTCCTCAAGACAATCAAGGCAATTTGTGACAAACCCACAGCAAACACCCTATTGAATGGGAGAAAAGCTGGAAGCATTCCCTCTGAGATCCAGAACTAGACAAGGATGCCCTCTCTCACCATTGCTATTAATTATAATTCTGGAAGTTTTATAGTCAGAGCCTTTAGACAAGAAAACAAAATCAAAGGAATACAGATTGCAAAGGTATACGTCAAACTATGCCTATTTGCAGATGACATGATTCTACATATAGGAGATGTGAAAGACTCCACTGAGAGAATACTGGAACTCATAAAAGTTTGATAAAGTTGCAAGATACATATTTAACACTGAAAAAATAATAGTCTTTGTATTTACACACAATGCCATGGCTGAAAAAGGACTTTCAAGATCAGTCACATTCACAGCAGCTACAAAAATATTTAATACCTTGGAATAAATTTAACTGAGGATTTCTAAGATCTCTACAATGAATGTTACAAAACACTAAGGAAAGAAATAGAAGATGACGTATAAAAAATGGAACAACTTCTATGTTCATGGATTGGAAGACTATCATGAAAATGTCTGTGCTAATGAAAGCAATTTACAGGTTCAATGAGATGCTAATCAAGATTCCAACAATATTATTCACAGGTCTAGAAAAAAAAGATGCTAAAAGTCATATGGAAACACGAGAGACCCAGAACAGCTAAAGCAATATTATACGTAAAAACAAAGCCGGAGGCATCACAATACCTGATGTCAAGACATACTACATGGCAGAGATAATCAAAACAGCCTGGTACTGGCACAAAAACAGACATGTGAGACCAATGGAACAAATAGAAGCTCCAAAAATCAATCTACACCTCTACAACCAACTTATCTTAGACAAAGCAGCTAAAATCAATCCCAGGAGCAAGGACAGTCTCCTCTATAAATGGTGCTGACAAAACTTGCTCTCCTTGTGCAGAAGTAAGAAACAAGACCCCCCACCTTACACCTTACAAAAATCCACTCAAAATGGATCAAAGACCTAAATCTATGATCTGATACCATCAAGTTACTAGAAAACATTGGGGAAACTCTGCAATACATTATCATAGGCAAAGAGTTACTAGAAAAGAACCCAGAACCACCTGCATTCAAAGCCCAAATCAACAAATCAGATTACAGCAATTAGGAAGCTTTTCAAAGTACTTCAAAAGAAACAGCAATGTGAAGAGGTAACTGACCAAATGGGAGAAAATATTCGCAAACCACACAATTGATAGAAGGTTAATATCCAGAATATATAAAAATCTCAAGAAACTAAATCACAATGCAACAAACATTCCAGTTAAGAAATGGGCATAGGACTTGAACAGGCATTTTTCAAGAGAGGAAATTCAAATGACTAACAGACACATGAAAAAATGCTCAGGATCACTAGCTATGCAAAGCAAAACCATAATGAGGTTTCATCTCACTCCAGTTAGAATGGCTCTCATACAGAAATCAACAAACAACAAATGCTGGCAAAGATGTGGGGGAAAAGTTACCCTAATCCACTGTTGGTAGGAAGGTAAACTGGTACAGCCATTGTGCAAGACTGTATGGAGATACCTCAGAAATCTGAACACAGACCTACCAGACCCAGCCATCCCACTCCTGGGAAATTACCCAAAGAAAAAGAAATATGTATATGAAATATTTATGTGTACCTCCATTTTTATTGCAGCTCAATTCACTATAGCTAAGATATGGAATTAACCCAGATGTCTACCAACTGAAGACTGGAAAAAGTATGTTATATATACATTATAGAATGCTATGCAGAACAAAAAAATGAAATCTTGTCTTTTACAACAAAGTAGATGCAACTGGCAACCATTATATTTAGTGAAACTGGCCAGTCCCAAAAAGACAAATACCATATATTCTCGCTAATCTGTGGTAACTAAGAGAGTACACGAAAGGTAATATATAGGAGTGAAACTGACATTTTGAAATGTGATGATTTTTAACTTCCCTAGTCTCAACGGTTGAGGAACAGTTTTTTTTTTTTCTTCATACCATATGTTGAACTCTTTATACTCCTAAGACTAACCCTGGAGCTGGTACTGTGTAACATGTAAAGCAGCTCCTGCAGGGCCAGCATCCGATATGGGTGCTTATTCGAGTCCTGGCTGCTCCACTTCCGATTCAGCTCCCTGCTAGTGATCTGGGAAAGCAGTGAGGGATGTTTCCAAGTGCTCAGGTCCCTGCACCCATGTGGGAGACCCAGAAGAAGTTCCTGGCTTCAGATCGCCACAGCTCCAGCCATTGCAGCCATTTAGGAAGTTAACCAGTGGATTGAAGACCTCTGCTTCTGCCTCTGTCTTTTGAATAAATAAAAAAATCTTTTTTAAAAAAAAGATTAAGCCTATGCTAAATAAACTGACAATAGATCTTTGTAAAAATTAAGAATGGGAATAGGCAAGGGAGGATGAGGAAGGGTCAGAGTAGGAGGGCAGGTGTGGTGGAAAGTATCACTACGTTCCTGAAACTGTATATGTGAAATACATGGCATTTGTGTAAGCTAAATAAAATAAAAAGTAAATTTAAGGTTACTATGTTTTAAAGATTGGAAGCACTGTGTAAACACAAGTTGGTGGTTAATGTGAGATATTTTATAAGGTTTCATAATATCATTATATCATGAAAACTAGACTAGAACTTTCCAACATGATCACAGCTAGATGCAGGAATGCATCACAAGGTTAACCTCTGGGCCCATTAGAGTTTAGTAGTCTTTCATAAGAGTGAATGTTGTGATATAAATGTGAAGGTAAATTACCTTTGTAATATTAGTTTACGAAAGTAAATAAATCATTGCATTTAAAACATTCAATGGGTATTTAAAGAAATATTTGACAATGATTTCTTTCAGTTTTTATGGATCTTGTTGTTCTGAATAGCAAAAATATGTACTTTGGCATGTTATTCATTAGGCAAACACCCTGAAAGTTCCTGGACTTCAGGAAAACTCTGTAACAGTGTCCTAAGATTTAATTGTCCAGGAATTATCATGGGGCCCTTGAAAAATTACTGGATGGGGAAAATGTTCATAAATGAGAATTCTACTCCACAAGGGACAAGTAATATAGTCTTCTCAGATAATAGTGAGTCTCAACAAATGCTCATATTTCTCCCTTTCACAAATTTCTCCCAAAATGTCTTGGCACTCATTAAAAACCAAAGCTATTACAAGGCAATAAGGGCCATTTTAGCTGATCAGACAAAAGCAGATTGTGCTCATTGCTAAGATAATAGTGTATCCAGGTTAGTCCAAAATGATAGAGGTTGACAATTTGTCACTATTTCAAATGCCAAGAAGAAAACATAGACAAGCTTTTATATAAAAACAAATAAAAAAAAATACACCCAAAACAGTAATTCTTACAGTAAGAGCAATGCATTATAATAAATATCATTACCTGAAATCTTGAACTTCAGGGAGGTATATTATCCAAGAAGTCTTATTTTACCTTTATCAATACACAGAAAATGAGAGGTTTTGACCTTTAAATGTCCTTTGGTACCATTAACCTAAATCTAATTAAATATAGATATGAGTTTATTGAATAAACACTTAAAGATGGAAAGAAAATACAACAGATGTTCCTTCTGTTGGCTTCTTTTTATTTGTTTGTTTGTTTTTTGACAGGCAGAGTGGACAGTGAGAGAGACAGAGAGAAAGGTCTTCCTTTGCCATTGGTTCACCCTCCAATGGCCGCTGCGGCCGGTGCGCTGCGGCCAGCACACTGCACTGATCTGATGGCAGGAGCCAGGTGCTTCTCCTGGTCTCCACACGGGTGCAGGGCCCAAGCACTTGGGCCGTCCTCCACTGCACTCCCTGGCCACAGCAGAGAACTGGCCTGGAAGAGGGGCAACCAGGACAGAATCTGGTGCCCTGACAGGGACTAGAACCCGGTGTGCCAGTGCCGCAAGGTGGAGGATTAGCCTATTGAGCTGTGGCACCGGCCTCTGTTGGCTTCTTATCCCTGCTTTTAAAATTCTTCCTATGCTAAAATCATCATCTGCTCAGGTATTAGTGTACTCACTTCCAAGCAACAACAGTAAAGTTCTGCCCCCATTTACTTTGGGTTATTCTCATATGATCTGGCACTTCTCCTTTGTTTTTTTCTTGAAACTAGTAAAAAGGGTAGTAAACAGTTACATCAGGAAACAAAATGGGTCCGAGGACATTGTTTAAGTTAATAGCAAGGAAATTTTATACATTTAAAATATATGTTCCTTTGCAGTTTGCTTTAAATAGCATATATCAGTGCCAGTGCCCTGGCACAATGGGTTAAAGCCCTGGCCTGAAGTGCCAGCATCCCATATGGCTGCCATTTCTAGTCCCAGCTGCTCCTCTTCCCATCCAGCTCTCTGCTATGGTCTGGGGTAGCAGTAAAAGATGGCCCACGTCCTTGGGCCCCTGCACCCACGTGAGAGACCCGGAAGAAGCTCCTGGTTCCTGGCTTCAGATTGGCGCAGTTCCGGCCATTGCAGCCATCTGGGGAGTGAACCAGTGGATGGAAGACCTCTCTCTCTATCTCTAATAAATCTTTGAAAAAAGAAAAAAAATAAAAAAGAAAAATAACATATCGGGGCTGGCACTATGGCGTAGTGGGTAAAGCCTCCGCCTGCAGTGCGGCATCCCATATGGGTGCCAGTTCAAGTCTCAGCTGCTCCACTTCTGATCAGCTCTCTCCTGTGGCCCGGGAAAGCAGCAGAAGATGGTTCAAGTCCTTGGGCCGCTGCACCTATGTGGAAGACCCAGAAGAAGTTCCTGGCTACTGGCTTCGGATGGGGGACTGGCACAGTTCCATCCATTGAAGCCAACTGGGGAGTGAACCAGCAGATGGAAGATTCTCGGATTCTCTCTTTCTCTCTGCCTCTCCTCTGTCACTCTTTCAAATAAATAAATAAATCTTTTAAAAAAAGGCATATATCTACTGTCCAGTATTTTTGTCTACTTTAGTGCTTCCATTTTCTTTAAACTAATTCTCATTATGCAGGCAATATCCAAAACAATACTTAGATTTGACTGTCTCCAATGCCAACAATGGCTTATTAAATGAACCAAAATATTCTTACAGGATTTCAGTATTTCTATCAAGGGAGAACACATGCCTCATCATCCAACAATCTGCTGAAATTAAAGTTCATGCTCTTTGCCTCTAGAAGTCAGATTTTGATCATGTAAGACAGTTTTATTTTTAAAATGTTTTTCACGATTTTATTAATATAAAGAGGACAGATTTCGTGTGTTTCAGATTCAACTCTAAGATATCCCTACATTCCTCCTTCCTTCCATCCATTATTTCCCCCTCCTTCCTTCTTCCCCTTTAATTTTTATAACATAATTTCAATTTACTTTATAATCACAAGCTTACTACACCACTAACCAAATGTTGAATGCATAAAAATTAGAAAGACCACTGCTCTACAGAGGAATATAGGAAAGTGCTAGAAACAACCAAATCACAAGAAGCCAGTCTCATCCTTGTATATTGTGGGTTCTACGTATTCTTTACTAACTACCACATCACCTAAGATATTTGTCTTTTTGGGAATAGCTTGTTTCACTAACTGTAGTGTTCTCTAGTTGCACACATCTAGTAGCAAAAGAAAAGATTTTGTTCCTTTTTATGGTCAACCAATATTTCATCATATATACATGTTTATACACACACACACACAATTTTCTTTATCCAGTTATAAGTTGTTAGACATCTGGGTTGATTTCATACATTAGGTTTTGTGAATTGAGCTGCCACAAACATGGGGGTGCAAATAACTCTTTCATATTTGGATTTCTTTTTTTTTTTTGGTTAAATTCCCAGTAGTGGGATGGCTGGGTCATATGGTATATCTCTTTTCATATTTCTGAGTAATCTCCATACTCTATTTTATAACAGTTATATTAGTTTACACTCCCTCCAACAGTGTATTAGCTTACCTTTTTCTCCACATCCTTCCCAGTATTTTTTGGTGTTTGGATACTATCCATTCTAACTGGGGTGAGGTGGAACCTCATTTTGGTTTATATTTCATTTTCATGATGGCTACTGATCCTGATCAACTTTTCATATGTCTGTTGGCCTTTTGTATTTTATCCTTTGACATTTGCCTATACATGTCTTGTGTCTATTTAACTGGATTATTTGTTTTGTTGTTGTTGAGTTTCTTGAGCGCTTTATAGATTCTGGATGTTAATCCTTTATCAGTTTCTTTTAAGATTTATCAATTTACTTGAAAATCAGAGTTACACAGAGAAGGAGACGCAGAGAGAGAAAGAGGGGGGGAAAGAGGGAGATTGAGAGAGAGATTCACTCCCTAATTGGCTGCAATGGCCAGAGCTGCGCCAATCCGAAGCCAGGAGCCATGTGCTTCCTCCTGGTCTCCCATGTGGGTGTAGGGGCCCAAGGACTTGGGCCATCTTCTACTGCTTTCCCAGGCCATTGCAGAGAGCTAGATTGGAAGTGGAGCAGCCAGGACTCGAACCAGCTCCCATATGGGATGCTGGCACTGCAGGCAGCGGCTTTACCTGCTACACCACAGTGCCAGCCCCTATCAGTTTCACAGTTTGAAAATATTTTTTCCCATTCAGTTACCTCTTCACTGTGTTGAGCGTCTCCTTTGCCATGCAAAAGATTCTTAGCTTGATGTAATTCCATCTGTCTATTTTTCTTTTACTGTCTGTGCTTTTGGGATCTTATCCAAGAAGTCTGCCTATGCCAATGAATTGTGGAGTTTCTGCAATGCTTTCTTCTGTTAATTTGATGACATCAGTCATAGATTTAGATCCTTGATCCATTGTGAATTGATTTTTGTATTAAGTATAAAGTTGTGGTCTTGTTTTATGCTACCACATATGCTACCACATTTTCCTAGCACCATTTGTTGAAGAAACTATCCTTCCTCCAGAGAGTGATTTTAGCTCATTTGTCAAACATTAATTGGTTATAAATTCATTTCTGGGATTTCTATTCTGTTCCACTGGCTTCACTAGTGACCAGAAGGAAATATCATGTGTAAATTAACTATGTACTGTAAATACATGTGGTAATGTATGTATGCAATTAGTTTGATTGTGCCCTTCTATAATGTATATTTACTCTTATTTCAACACTTTATTTTATATACCACAAATATAAAATTTTGGGGCAGTTGAAAATAAAGGATAGCCATATAATACTAAAATAAAATCAGACACTCGCACCAATGCAAAAGGACCAAGAGCACAGAAAAAAATATTTGAAAGTATACATGTAATAGATGTGAAAATACAATTGGGTCCTAATGTGGACAAAAACACAATCTATACAAAACAAATAGTATAGATGTTTAATTATTTATTGTATAGATATTCATCAGTTGCTTGCTGTTTGCCAGATACTAATTTAGACACTGAAGATAAAGAAAAAGATGCACTCTGTACTTGAAAAGGGTCTGTGTTAGTTACAATAATGTGTATTCCTTTTGGGGCCACATTTCAGATATTTCTCACAAGAGAAAAACACAGAGATATTGATTGCTATTTCAGATATACATACAATTCTACATATTGCTATTTTAAAAGTTTTAATCTGAGGTTTAATTTCCACTTGAAGAATTGGTTAAATAAAGATTCTGTATCCAAGGTTTTTTCCTCAAAATGTTTAATGCCCAATTTCTGTTTCTAATATCTTTGCTTTGTAAGTTGAAGTACTAATGTGTGATATTAACAACTAGATGCATTCTGAGCAAATGAAAGAGCCAGTAAGTAAGATAGAACAGAGTCTAAGCACATCTTGTTTTCTCTGGGAGAGTGAACTAGCTACGGCAGAATTCACTTTGGTAGACAGTGGTCCAAACTTCTTTTAAAACTTGGCTTTCTGTGTTACATATCAGTAACATCTATTCAGCAAGTGAAAAAAAATCACCCAAGACAAATTTTGCACCTATCTTAATTTTTACCATTTTCATCCCAAAATAATATACTGTGAAATACAATAAAGGCATGACTGCTGTCCACCTCAGCATTACACAATGGATATTGTTTGACTCAGTTTATAGAAGCTTACTTCTTGAGAAATACTGGGAAGAGTAAGAAAAGTATATATAATCAATCATACAAAAGAAAAAGCAGTGACTTTGGGAATATTAATCTCGTCTCTAGGTAAAATCTCTCTAACTTTGAAAATGGGTTAATATGAGCAACACTTCTTTATAATTGATCCCAATTTTGCAAAATCTCTATTTGTCTTGTCTTTATAGGTAAGCAAAATTATACTAGCTTTGATTTCACCCAAACAATGGTGAGAAAACTTTGTACTTCTTGCTATAGGACATTTGGTTTGTAAAAACTATAAGTATGCCATGCATTGTTTAAAAGCAGAAGCATTGCCAAGAAATATCAGACTTTGTGTGCAGACCCCCAGGCTAGGAGTTTTAATCAACACAGATATATGGATGGATGTTGCCATTTGCCACAAGCTAATTAAATAACCATAAAATAATGGTTAAGATTAAAAACTCTGAAGAAGATTAAGTAGGCAAAAATCCTACTTCTTGAAACTATTAGCTAAGCCTTTAGGGACAAATCACTCCTGTTTGTACTTCAGTCTATGTATCTATTTTTCCACAGCTTTGTGGTAAACATGACAAATAAACATTATATACAATCAGGGTATACAACATGACATTCTCCTATACACAGGATATATCTTTACAACAAAGGAAATACCAATACCTGGTTTCATAACATTGTGATGGACATTATCAACTTTTCAATTTGCATAGTATTAGAGCAGTTTCTGGTAAATAGTAAGTTCTCAAAGTAAGCAAACAAAGCAGGCTTAATTAGAAAAAAAAAAGTGTATAGCTGAGGGTTTAACAAAAACTATTAGAATAAAAACTTTAAGTGATTTTTTGTCAATAGTGACTAAATATACTCATATTCAAGGTACTATGTATACATATACACACACACTCTCTCTACATAACTGTAAAAATTATCTTTTATTTTTGAAGATCACATTTTATTTTTCCTAACATTCTTGCAATTATTGACTAAAATACAGTCTGCATTTAACCTATGAATTAGGGAAAAAAACACTGCAATAGATGTTCCCATTGAGATGTGTTATTTCATCATCCAAAATGTCTGAATGGATCTTAACTAAGTTTTGAAAATATGCTTATGTTGGAAAGATATAGATTATAAGCGATATATCATATCTTATATTCACCTCAAAGAAATTGTTATCATTGACAGCAATCAAAACAGAGGTTTCTAAAGGTTTCCCATGATTGGCAGAATGGCTGAATCCAGATATACATTGCACATCTCCTTCTGTGCAAGTAAGAACTAGAACAAACAGCTCTATTTCTAAGTGAGTAGCAATGGACCCAGCAAGGGAGAGAGGGAAACAATCTGAGACACAGAGAACTAAGATAGTGGCATAGACGGTGGAATAAAGAACATCAGACAACTTTGACTTTAATTTCCTTGCCAGGAGGAAGACTCATATCAGAAGAATGGGTTAATGGGTAAGTATACACTGGTGTTTTGCCTGGCA
The DNA here is from genome assembly GCA_949820135.1 of Sylvilagus floridanus. Lineage (NCBI taxonomy): Eukaryota > Metazoa > Chordata > Mammalia > Lagomorpha > Leporidae > Sylvilagus > Sylvilagus floridanus. The sequence continues at coordinate 130,111,965 of OX463236.1, read as the reverse complement.
ATCCTAGCAATGCAGAATCCTACAAATGTTACAGGGTTGGTGTCCAGTTAGGGAAGCTCCTAGAATCTGTCCTGTACCTTTGCTTCAGAGAAAGTCCCTGCATTATCTTCCCCCAAAGCCCAGATCCCAGCCTGCTACAGCATGGCGATATATTGGTGGCAATGCCTAGTTGCTGGCATGCCATCAATCCATGACACTCCTGGGCCTGAGGATTTGAGTTCCTAGCTAAATGCTCAACACAATCATGGTTGACTAAACCACTAGTGGGCCTGAGGGTATGGATTCTATGCTGCATGTGTCCCTATTCTATTGCTGTAGCTAATTCACAGTGAGCCTTAGCTGCCACTGGACACAGGGATTACATTGTATGTTACATGATTCCCAAAGACAAAGCTGCAGCCAACCAAGAATTTACTCAAACTTCCGTAAGGTCCAAGACTGTGAGGGTTCTATTCTAGATGTCTTATCTTGACACACACAGATGCTGAAGTCAAGTCACCATCAGGCCAAGCTACTCTGAGGCCCAAGGGCTTATGTTCCCTATTACATGTTCCCTATGCAATCAGCCTAGTATCTGCCTTAGCCATTACTATGTTAAGGCATAAGTTCCATGTATGGACACTGACACATACAACAAATCACCCACATCTGCTGACATCATTGTTGAGTTAAAGATCCACTGTGCATCTCTGGTATCAGCATTATCATTGCTGGAGGGGCCACAATGAGGGCATGGAAATGTCAGTGGTATATGCATTACATCCACCTGGGCCACTAGAGTACTTCTCCCCTATGTGGCTCCCAGAGTCAGGCATTTCAGCCCTGCAACCATGTGTATTGCACACAAAGCCATTGAGTAAAGCTGATGAAGCTGTAGGGAGACTATGAAATCATTCAAAAGGAATCAAAGGCAACATAACATAAAATGCAACATCCTAAGACACATCTTCAGAAAAAAGCCATTTAGTTTGTCACTTTATAAAATGGTAGAGACAAATGAATCACCCTATAAAAATGTGTTGTAGCATATAGGGCCACCGCTGCAGTGCTGGCATCCTATGTATGGGCACTGGTTCAAGTCCTGGCTACTTCAGTTCCCATCTAGCTCTCTGCTATGACCTGGGAAAGCAGTGGAAGATGGTCTAGGTCCTTTGGCCCCTGCATCCACATGGGAAACTTGGGAAAAGCTCCTGGCTCCTGGCTTCGGACTGGCATATCTCTGGCCTTTGCAGCCATATGGGGAGTGAACCAAAGGATGGAAGATTTCTCTCTCTCTCTGCCTCTGTCTCTCTGTAACCCTGCCTTTCAAATAAATAAATAAATCTTTTTTTAAAAAGGTAGATAGTTATGCTCTACCAGATACACTAAAATTCTCAACATAGATATAAGAAGTTTGAAAAAAAATTAACAGTATCTCCAAATTAACATTCATTAGTAGCAACATATTCCAAAGAATAAAGTCCTGTTGAAATCACAAGAAAGATGATAACAAAATTCTATGATATAAGAAAAACATTTTAATACTAGGAACACAAGCATATGAATGAAAAATTTACTGAAGATAAATCCTAATGAAGAAAAAAATATTGTAAATAATGAACTCAATAAGGCATATAAAGCAATAGAGAGCCTCAACAACAGGCTTGATCAAAAAAGGAATATCTGAACTTGAAGATTGTTCTTTTAAAATAACCCAGACCAAAAATTAACAATGAAATTAATCTTTGAGACATCATTAAATGGACAAATATTCACTTCCAAGTTCTAGCTGACTTTTCAGCAAAAATTAACATCAATTCTTCTCAATCTATTCCAAAAGAAATTGTGTCAACCCTTCTATATGTATTCAGCAATACCGGTATTATTCTGTTCTAAAATCAAACAAAAAAACACAAAACTATAGACCAATATTCCTCATGAACACTGATACAAAGATTAATAGCAAACTACTAGCAAATTGAATTGAATAGCATATCAGAAAGATAATTTACCATGATCAAGAGAGATATCTGAAGGATGCAGGGATGAGTCAACATACACAAATCAACAAATACATCACATCAAGAGAATAAGGAGTAAAAGTCACATGGTCATCAATAGGTATACAAGGAGCAGTTAACAAATATCAGTATCACTTCATGATAAAACCCATGGACAAATCAGATAAAGAAGGGTTTTCTTTCAACATAACAAAGGCTATATATGACAAACCCATTAGCAATATCATACTGGATGGAAAAAGTTGAAATCACTTGCTCTAAGATCTGGAACAAGACAAGGATATCCATTCTTATCACTCCCATTCAAAACACTATTCAAAGTTCCAGTCAGAGCAACTAGGAAAGAGAATGAAAAGGCACACAAATAGGAATAGAAGTAGTCAAATTATTCCTGTTTGCAAATGACATGAAAATGTCTATAAAGAAACCTCAACACTCCACCAAGACTCTATTAGAACTCATCAATAAATTCAGTAAATTTGAAGGAGAATAAACATACAAATTGAGTAATATATGTAAACTAGCTGAAAAAGAAATCATGAAATCAATTCCATTTATAAATCAATAAAATAGCAACTAGGAATAAATTTAATCACAGAAATGAAACACCTCTACAAATTACAAAATACTAATGAATCAAACTGAAGAAGACACAAAAACAGGCAAGACTTCACATTCTATGGATTGCAAGAATACATACTGTTGAAATGTCCATACTGCTCATAGCAATTTATAGATTCAGTGTAATCCCAACCAAAACACCAATAACATTCTTTACAGTTGAAAAAGCAAATCCTAGACTTCATACAATGTACCCCTATCAGCCCAAGTAATCTTAATAAGAAGGAATAAAGCTGGAAGTATCACAATGCCCAATTTAAGACATACCACCGAGCTATGGCAACCAAAACAGCAAAATACAGACATCAAAACAGACACACAGACTAATACAACAGAATAGACATCCCAGAAATAAATCTACGCATCTTCGGCCAATTGATTGTGAACTAAGACTCTAAAAGCATACAGTAAAATAAATAAATAAATAAACAAACAAGCCTCTTCTACAACAATGCTGGAAGGAGGCAAGTGTTCAGTACAACAGGTAAAGAACTTCTTGAGGTTCCTGCATCCCACATTAGAGCTCTGGTTTCTATCCCAGCAACTTTGTTTCAAATCTAACTTCCCCTCAAGGTACCTGAGAAGGCAAATAGATGATAGCCCTAGTGGTTGGCTTCCTGTCACCACTTGGGAGACCTGGGTGGAATCCCAAGCTCCTAGTTTCAGTCCAGAGTGGGCACTTGGAGAATAAATCTGTATATGGAAGATTTTTCTCTGCATGTTCACCACTCTCTGTCACATTGTCTTTCAAATAAATCTTTAAATAATTAATAGTGCTATGGAAGTTAGATATCCATACACAGAAGATTGCTACTTGAACTCTTTCCCCTACCTTATACAAAAATAAAGTCAAAATGGATCAAAGACTTAAATGTAAGACCTGAAACTATTAAATTACTGGAAGAAAACATAGGAAATGTTTCCAGATGGCAGTACACCCCATGATTTTTTTGGATAAGACTCCCAAAGCACAGGCAGCTAAAGCAAAAACAGAAAAATGGGTTTCTGTCAAACTTTCAGGCTGAAACCTCTGCAAGGCAAAGAAACAATCATCAGTATGAACAGACAACCAATGGAATGGAAGAAAATACCTGCAAACTATTCATGTGGCAAAAGATTGATATACAGAATATATAAGGAACTCAGAAAATTAACACAAAAGAACCTTATTTTAAAATAGGCAAAGGATCTGAGTAGACATCTCTTAAAACAGGAAATAAAAATAGTCAACAAATACAAAGGGACTTCAAAAAGTTCACGCTAAATAAATTAAGTTTATTTTAGTGCAAAAGTTTTTGAAATCCATACATGTGAAGAGTCTTCAAACAGTTCATGAAATATTCAGGTTATGAATAAACTATACATAAACTTCAAATTTTATACCAAAACAAACTCATCTTTTTAAAAAGATCATTATTTATTGGAAAGGCAGAGTTATTGGGGAGGGAGAAGAAGTGAGCAAAACAGAGAGAGATCTTCAATCCACTGGTTCACTCCCCAAATCGCTGCCAACAGCCTGGACTCGTCAGGTATGAAGCCAGGAACTTCCTCTAGACCTCCCACATGGATGGTAGGGTCGCAAGCACTTGGGTCATCTACTGCTGCTTTCCCAAGTGCATTAGCAGGAAGCTGGATTGAAGGTGGAACAGAAGGGACTCAAACCTGTGCCCATATGGGATGTGGGTTGGAGGCCCAATCTGTTACGTCACAACATCGGCCCCAAACTCATTTTTTAATTTTTCTCTTAACTTTAAAAAAATCTTCTCATGTGGAAAAATGCTCAATATCATTATCCATCAGAGAAATAAAGAACAAACTCTCAAGATGTCACCTCATTTTAGTTAGAATGGCTATCATTTAAAAGACAAAAAATAAGGGTTGGCACCATAGGCTAAGCCTCTACCTTTGGCACTGGCATCACATATGGGCACTGGTTCATGTCCCAGCTGCTCCTCTTCAGAACAAGCTCTCTGCTATGACCTGGGAAGGCAGTGGAAGATGGCACTTGCATCTGTGTGAGAGACCTAGAAGAAGCTCCTGGCTTCAGATGGGTCCAATTCCGACCACTACAGCCATTTGGGGAGTGAACCAGTGGACGGAAGACCCTTCTCTGTCTCTCCCTCTCTCTGTAACTCTTCCTCTCAAATAAATAAATCTTTTTAAGAAAAACAAAATAACAAATACTAGCAAAGATATGGAAAGAAGACAATTCTTACATACTCTTATTATTATAGCCTTTATAAAGGAGAACAGGTATTTCCACAAAAAACACAAAAATACATCATATGATTCACGTATCCCACTTCTGGATGTATATTAAAAGGAAATGAAATAAGCAGATAAAAAAGATATCTCCCCACACTGATTGCTATAATATTCACATCAGCCAAGATATGGAATCAATCTTGGTGCCGACTGGTAAATGCATGGATAAACACGAGGCAGTGGCTACATAAACGCAATATTTTCAGTCATGAGAATGAAATCCTATCATCTGCCACAAAATGGAAATGGAGGACCTTACGTTAAGTGAAATAAGTCAGACACAAGAGACAAAACTGTATGTTTTTTCTCATATGTAGAAACTAAGAAACAAGTTTACCTGAATGTAGGATAGTGATTAGTAGATGCTGGGAAGGTTAAGGCAAAAGGGAAAGATGGAGGTTGTGTAATAAAACACAGCAAGATGGAAGGAATAAGTTGTAGTGTTCCAACACAATGGGGTGACTATAGCTCACTGTAACCTTTTATCTATCTCATGAAGAGTTAGTAGAGCTTGAATGCTCCAAATATTCAAGAAGTATAGACAGATGGAAATACTAATCACCATTATTTGATCAGTATGTGTTGTATACATGACCTGAAATATTACCCTCTAATTCATATATATCTACATTCATTACATATTAATAAAATATGCTAAACTCTTGTAGAATGTATGAAAGTATTATAACAAATAAAGGATTCCATAATTGTTGTTGGAAGAAATGCTACACAGAGCAAAGCACCACAAATATGAAAAACAATGGATTATTTCAAATACAAATCATTTAAGAAAAGAATTAACAGTTAACATTCAAAGTATTAAGTTTTTCAATAGAACTGCTTCTCCTGTAGTTTATGCTAATTAGGGTTTATTGACCCTTTTGAGTAACTCAAAAAAAAGGCTACTTTGTTATAAAAACAGATGAAGTAGACATGTTTATCTTAATTTTACTGTCTTCTTTTGTTATAGGAAACTTATAACATTAAGAATGTATACAAGCATGATCCTTTCCTGTCCTAATAATAGAAGAGAAGCAAATATGGATGAACCGTAGTGATAACTACCACAACCAAACTTCCAGTATCTGGTTAAATTACCAAGAAATTCATAGACACAGAAACAGCCCTTACTTATTTTATTAAAATATCTCAAAATAGAGTCCCTAAAATAACTGACTCAGAATTCTCTTGGGATAAATGTTAAAATATCTATGTTGAGGTTCTATTCTCAGAGCAACTGAATCAAAGCATAAGACTACATCTGCCTAGGGATTTTCTATTTACCATAAATATGGAGAATTATTACCCTATTTCCTTTATTTCCTAAAACATCTAAGGACAGCAATTTTTTTAAATTTTTTTTTTTTAATTTGACAGAGTTAGACAGTGAGAAGGAGAGCATCAGAGCCTTTTTTTTTAAGCCAGGCAGAGTTAGACAGTGAGAGAGAGAGACACAGAGAGAGTTATATACAGTGAGAGAAAGATACAGAGAGAAAGGTCTTCATTCCATTGGTTCACCCCCCAAATGCTGCCACAGCCAGAACTATGCTGATCCGAAGCCAGGAGCCAGGTGCATCCTCCTGGTCTCCCATGTGGGTGCAGGGGCCCAAGCACTTGGGCCATCCTCCACTACCCTCCCGGGCCACAGCAGAGAGCTGGGCTGGAAGAGGAGCAACTGGGACAGAATCTGGCACCCATATGGGATGCTGGCTGGCACCACAGGCGGAGTATTAACCAAGTGAGCCACAGCACAAGCCCCAGGACAGCACCTTTTAAGTCCTGCATTTTCTCAGAATAAATAACACACAGAACTTTTTCCTAAAAAGTCTCAGAGATACTTCATGAAAACATCTTAAACTGCTATATAAATATCATGTTTTAAAAGCATCTATCAAATCTCAGTCCCCACGGAAATCAACTATTTAAAACTGTAAAAGTGTATAGTGTGAAATAACATAATTGCCCAAAGATGGGGAAAACAAGAGTAAGTATTGATAGCTGGAAAGCAGGTCAATAAGTGAACGCCTTACAGTCTCTTATCAGTGTGACTTAGTAAAGCCAAATGAATTAGTGCCAAAAAAATCTGAATTTTAATTTGGCAGTGAGAAAAGGCAAAAACAGACTTCACACGCAAAGCAGAAGGATCAAATGTTCAGGATTTGTAACAAGAAATAATTTTTGAAGGGGAAAGAAAAAAAGGAAAAAAAAAACAGTGTAACATTTACTACTCTTACAAAGCAATTGGGTAGCCTAGAATAGCAGTGGCTGTACATATTTTGTTTCCTTAGCCATATAGACTTCTAAATTAACACAGAACAAAAATGAACAAATCAAACTACACAAACAAAAAATAATTATATTTCTTGAAAAAATAAAGCAGACACTAACATGCAGTGTATAGTATCTCCTACTCCTGCCATAACCTGTGATATGAACAAGGAACATTTTTGGAAAAACTGCACAGTTAGAAAGAAGTATGGAACTTCAATGGGTCTAATGTTGATCTAAAACCACACTGAAAAGAGGAAGTTCACACTAAATATGAAACTAATAGACAAATATTCTGATATTTAACATGGTAGTGACAGGGAGGGATTTAAGTGTATATGTGACTTGAACTTGCAATCTTTGAAAGGCATGATTTCTAGAAAACAAAAATGCAAAAAAGGAAATAAGTTATATATGTTTAGTAGCACATCTTTAAATATTTACAAATATATAATCAGTAATAACATTGGACAAATTAAGTACTCTGACAAAGAACATATATATCATTTTTACGACAATATGTATTATTATTTTTATTGTATTATCTTATATGTATTATTTTTATTTTTAAGAAAATGGTTATAATCTCTGAGAAATCTGTTAATTTGATTTTTTACCAAAACAACAAACCTCTTACATAATAAAATATTCTAGGTTGACCATAAAGGAATGAAATTGCTATTTGAAATGGGATCTGCAGGGATGGGCGTGTAGTGTAACAGTTAGCACGTCACTTGCTATCTTCATCCAATGCTTTCTAATTCTAAGTGTCCTGATAATGCATAGCCTGGGAAGCAGCAGGTAATGGTGCACATACTTGGGAGCTTTCCACCCATGTGAAAATCTGGAATGTGTTCTTGGCCCCAGGCTTTGGCCTGGCCTAGTTCCAGCTCATGTAGACATTTGGAACCAGCAAATGGAAGATTTCTCTCTCCTCCTTGCAAGTAATTTTTTTTTTTTCCAAAAGTAAGATTTACTGATTTTTAAAGTGACCTTTCCATTAGTACAATTGATAATAGTGTAAGTTAGTATACTGTCTTGCAAATATTTTATACCATATATAAATAATCTAAAATGCTTTATTTCATTTTGCTTATTAATTTCATTTTTTGTAAACCTATCATAAGTACATCATCCTAGTATTATTTGCTTTGCTGGTGAGAGCAAAAATAGAAATCGGGGGAAAGTCAAGGTAAAGCAATAAGGGAACAGCAAGTTTAATTACAGCTTTCTTAATGAAATTCTACAGAATTACTTATAATATGACTAAAGGATGACAAACTATAGAATATGCTTGCTTAGGAAATCTTAATTTTCTTTTACCTTAAAAAAATACTTGAAATATATATCTCTTCCTCAAAAGTACCATATCTTCTATGTAATATCTTAATATCTCTGTATATACAATATATAATATATATTAATTAAAGCTACATGAGTTAAAGGTATTCATTTGCTTGAGACACTACTGCTGCCTCCTAAAGCCTGTGTTAGAAGAAGGCTGGAATCAGGAGCCAGAATGGGCTGTGAAGCTCGGACACCACTATATGGAATGTGGTTGCGTCTTAACCACCATCCTAACCACATCATAACCATACACGTATGCCAGGATGGCATTTAAATTTTTTCAAGTAATATAACACATTTACTGACACACCAAAATAAAGCACTGACCAATCATAGCAGATAATGCTATCAGCAAGCAGTAGCGCCTGTAACAGGTCATTATCAGTCTAGTCTATGTGTAATATGATCATATATCTATTTAACCAAAATAGTTCTAGTTTATGTCTGTTATTGATACATAATTAATACAGTATACTTTCGTTCTCAAAAGTGTCCTAGTTTTAAATAACAAATTATGTCATCATTTTAACTTACCTAAATATACTGACAAAAAATGACCACCTTCGAATATCATCTCTGGTATCTACACTTTCATTGAGAAGTGGAAGTCAAATGTTTCCATTTCAGCACCCTAGCACATGCCAATGATCAGAATTTCTATTTTCATTAACATAAAAAATTCCTATGTATATTCTTTCCTATACTAAAGATCAGCAAACGTGAAAAACTATAGACTATAGTATAACCTGAATCTAGATTCTATCCCTCCCCTTCTCAAAGAACCCTGGAAAGCTGTATTTGAATAGGATATGATTAAAGCCTTTTTAACCCTTTATAGCTTCTCCTTGGCAGATTCTAACAACAGATATCATTCAGTGATATATTCTTTCTCAAAGAGGAAATAGTAAGTGATTCTTGAGAAACTTTCACTTTTGAACAGGCAAGTCTATGTGTGAGCCCAGCAGAATGCAACACTCAAAAAATGAACTTCCAGATGGCTACAAGTAGAAGGAAAGCACAAAGAAGGCATCATAACACAGGCAAAATTGAGCTAGAGTTCCAAGCACAGAAAAGGTACGTAGTAATCGCAGAAAACTTTGTCAGAGGAAAGTCAAGTTGCCTCCCAACAGGTCTTACGGGTGATGTTCTTTACCTTGATGGGTTTACCATGGGTCATAAATCAACCTACAGTTTTATGTGCTTCAACAACTTGATTTTGTTGGCATTCAAAAAAAAAAAAAAAAAAAAAACTGGCCGGCGCCATGGCTCACTAGGCTAATCCTCCACCTTGCGGCACTGGCACACTGGGTTCTGGTCCCGGTCGGGGCGCCGGATTCTGTCCCAGCCGCCCCTCTTCCAAGCCAGCTCTCTGCTGTGGCCAGGGAGTGCAGTGGAGGATGGCCCAAGTGCTTGGGCCCTGCACCCCATGGGAGACCAGGAAAAAGCACCTGGCTCCTGTCATCGGATCAGCGTGGTGTGCCGGCCGCAGCACGCCAGCCACGGCGGCCATTGGAGAGTGAACCAACGGCAAAGGAAGACCTTTCTCTCTGTCTCTCTCACTGTCCACTCTGCCTGTCAAAAATAAAACAACAACAACAACATAAAACAATTCTCAAAAGCAAGCTCACATTATCCAAGCTCCTGTAGTAGATACTTGAAACAAGAATATGACTTTATTTACAACATGAAATAATTGCTACAGGGAATAAAGTACTTGAAATCCATATGAGCAACACATTAACATATTTTGTTTTTTAAGCACCCATATAATCAGAAGGGTATTTAGTAAATATGAAAACAAAAGCTAGGTGAATCCAATGTTTAATGACAGTACGTTCAGAGAGCTGATGGATTCAACTTAAAACAGGGAAAGGTTTGCCAACAGAGTCAGCATATAACAAAAACAAAGTTAGAGGAATCACAATACCAGATTTCGAGACATACCACAGGGCAGTTATAATCAAAACAGCCTGGTACTGGTATAAAAACAGATAGACCATAGAGCAGAATAGAAATACCAGAAATCAATCTGAATCTCTACAACCAACTTATATTTAATCAAGGAACTAAAACTAATTCCTGGAGCAAGGACAGTGTATTCAACAAATGGTGTTGGGAAAAATGGATCTCTACATGCAGAAGTATGAAGCAAAACCCCTACTTTATACCTTACACAAAAATACACTCAACATGGACTAAAAATCTAAATCTATGACCTGACACCATCAAGTTATTAGAGGACATTGGAGAAACCATACAAGATATTGGTACAGGCAAAACTTCTTGGAAAAAACACCAGAGGCACAAACAGTCAAAGACAAAATTAACAACTGAGATTATATCAAATTGAGAAGTTTCTGTACTGCAAAAGAAATAGTCAGGAAAGTGAAGAAGCAACTGACAGAATGGGAGAAAATATTTGCAAATTATGCAACTGATAAAGGGTTAATAACCAGAATCTACAAAGAGATCAAGAAATTCCACAACAACAAAACAAACAATCCACTTAAGAGATGGGCCAAGGACCTCAGTAGACATTTTTCAAAAGAGGAAATCCAAATGGCCAACAGGCATATGAAAAAATGTTCAAGGTCACTAGCAATCAGGGAAACGCAAATCAAAACCACAATGAGGTTTCACCCCACTCCAATTAAAGCAGCTTTCATACAGAAATGAACAAACAACAGATACTGGTGAGGATGTAGGGAAAAAGGTACACTAACCCACTGTTGGTGGGAATGCAAACTGCTAAAGCCACTTTGGACAACAGATTGGAGATACCTCAGAAATCTGAATATAGCCCTACCACATGACCCAGCCATCCCTATCCTTGGAATTTAACCAAGGAAAATTAAATTGGCAAATAAAAGAGCTTCCTGCACCTTAATGTTTATTGTAGCTCAATTCACAATAGCTATGACATGGAATCAATTTAAATGCCCATGAATAGAAGACTGGATAAAGAAATTATGTATGTAATACAACACAGTGGTAAAAAAAATGAAATGCACTCATTTGCAACAAAATGGAGGCATCTGGAAAACACCATGCTGAGTGAAATAAGCTAGTCCCAAAGGCACAAATGTCTTATGTTCTCCCTGATCTGTGACAATTATCTGAGCACCTAAAAGGAAACGTTTAGAAGTAAAATGATACTATGAGAAGCAATGACTTGACTAGCCCTTTTCCTGACTGTCAAGAAAAAGCTTACTATTTTATTCTTTTTAATATTTTCTTTTTCTACTTAATATCATTGATTTAACTCTTTAAGTAACACAGAATTCTTCTTAGGTATTTAAATACAATTGAAAATTGATCCCTTTAAAAAATAAGAGTAGGAATAAGAGAGGGAGGATATGTACAGTTCGGCATACATTCCCTAGGACTTACCCCTAAGGGTAAAGCTAAAAAATTGTCATGGGGCTCGAAATCCCATTAAGTTGGCATGTACCAATGCCATCTTACCAAAGTAATCAGTTGAAGTTCATAACTGATCATAAATATAGGATTAAATGTCAAAGGGATCACATAAATAAGACCAAGTGAATGCTAATAATAATAGAATTAAAAAGGAGAGAAGGTCCCAACATGGAAAGCAGTCCACACAGGAGACTCACAGAATCACCAAGGCCCTAAAAAGCACTCTGGCCTCAAAATCAACCCTTAAGGCATTCAAATCTGGCTATAAAGCCCAGAGCATTTCAGGCATGGAAAGCCAAGACACTATGGCAAAAAAATGATCTACATGAAAGATCTCTGGGAGATTCTGGTGGAAAGAAGGCACCATCAAAGAAGGAGGTTATCTCACTCTGAAGGGAAGAGAGAACCTCCATTTTGATTATGGCTCTGTCTAAATAATGTCAGGGTTTGTGGTCTCAAGAGGCTTCCGTATCTTTGACAGCTCATGACTAGAGTCTTGGGTGATCACTGACGTCATAATTAACAGTGTCAATTGTCAAATCAACAACAGGAGTCACTGTGCTCCCCATATAAGACATCTGTGCTTAATGTGTTGTACTATGGGAATTAACAGTAAAACTAGTCTTCGAACAGTACTTTATACTTTGTGTGTCTGTGTGGGTGCAAACTGTTAAAATCTTTACTTAGCATAGAATTGATCTTCTGTATCTAAAGATAATTGAAAATGAATCTTAATGAAGAATGGATGGAATAGGGAGTAGGAAGTGGGGCAGTTTGGGGGTGGGTATGGGGGGAAGAACCACTATAATCCAAAAGTTATACTTGTGAAAGTTATATTTATTAAATAAAAGCTTTATATTAAAAAAGTTTCTGGAAAATTAAAACATAAATTTGTATTTAAAAAAATAAAAACTTACGGAATTAGGCATAGAACAATATGCCTGAACACAATAAAAGCAATATATAACATGCCAACAGCTGCCATATTGATTGGGGAAAGGCTGAAAGCTTTTTTTAAGATCTAACTTCCACTACTTTCATTCAACATGCGATTTGGTATCCTAGTCGGAGCAATAGACAAGAGAAAAAAAATAAAGGGCCTCCAAATTGGAAAAGGAAGAATTCAACTGTCTCTTATTGGGGTTTTCTAGAGATTATGCCATTTGTAAAGATACAAAGTCAGTGGATAAATATCAGTAGTGTTGTTATACACCAATAGTAACTCATCTGAAAAACATCAAGAACAATAATATTTCCAATAGCTGCCATACTAAAAAAAAATTCCACATTCTCCACTGGGAATAAGTTTAACCAAAAGGTGAAAATTTCTACAATTAAAACTATGAATCACTACCTAAGGAAACTGAACCAGAAACCAAGAAATGAAGACATCTGTGTTCATAAAATACAAGAATAAATATTGTTAAAATATGTATACCAGCCAAGCCAATTTACAGATTCAATTCAATCCCTATCAAAATTTGTGTAAAATCAAAAAATATCCTCATAGCCAAAACAATTTTGAGCAAAAAGAACAAATCAGGAAGAATTACATTAACTGACTTTAAATTACATTACAAAACTACAGTAATTTAACAAAAACACATGGCATTGGCATAAAACAGATTCACAAACAAATGTAAACCCATTCCTGGAATAAATGTATGTTCATATCATGTCTAATCACCAGCTTTTCCACGGGAAAATTTCAATATTTTGCAACTTTTTACCAAATAGCCAGATAATCTCCAAAGATGTTACCATATCAAAACTTTTCTTAGCCTCTGTCACGGACAAGGCTGTTTTACGCCCATGGCAGGTAGATGACTCTCAGGAAGTTGGTGCCCATCCTGCTGGATCCATGCAAACGTTCTAACCCTACCATTTCATTTAGCTATCATGCTAGCAGCAGGATGGCTGATGGCCAAGTTTTTGCCTAGTTTTTTATTCAGTACTCCTTACATTGTGGTTGCTTTCTGATTGATATTAATATCAACTATAAAGATGTTCTAGTTTTTTAACTATTCCCATTTGTACAGCCAACTGCCTCTGCCCCACACCCCTTTGCCTTCCATCTGCCAGTCCTTCTTCTTTCAAGTTTCTGAAAGTTACCTAAGCCATTTGTCATTGTTAAGTTTATACTTTTCCTTCCACACGAAGTGGATACTCAGGTGCACACTCCAAATCCCTGTCTATTAAAAATATTTTATCTATTCATTGTCTGTCAAGACCACCCCTCACTGCAGCTATAGTACAGCTGTCATTAATTTGAATATGTACCCATATACTGATCTAATCTCTCTGTGGCAAGAAACTTCAAAGATCATCTCTAGTAATCCTTGCTTCCTAATATGCAAACACTTGGAAAAGGAAGAATTCAAACTGGCATTTATTGGGGTTTTCTATAGATCATGCATGTCAACCACTAGGCCAAACTCCCACCACTGGATAAAGGGAAGGGTACCGGGGAAGGGGGGCATCAAGTTAGATCCCACACAGAATAATCATTGTTTCTATTATGTGTTATGCAGAACTTGTGCCTGTGGTTTGCAATATAATCAATAATGCTCAAGTATGTACTCAAAGCTTTACTTGAAAGAACTAAGAGAAATAGTAATTCCACACCTATGCCTTTTATCCAACTCTCAATTCGTTGTCAGACAAACTCAGATCTACAAATTTTCATCTTTACAAGATATGAATTTAAGCAAGAAAGTTATTTAACTCCTGTTAGTCAAATTCTTCATCTGAAAACTGCAATGATTTCATATGCATACAAATGTTGTTACATCTAAAAGAAAAGTATGAAGAACATAATGGAGTATCTCACATATGATAACTATTCAATAAGATCTGTCCCTTTCCCATCATTCCAATATTTATTAACACAACCCATATTCATAATTCTCTGTAGTTGGTGATGTTTATTTTCAAAGTCCTTTTATTTACAACATTATATACACCTATACTATGAATTTCATCTCCATAATAAAAGCCACAGCTCCCTATTAACATAGCCAGTACTTTCTCAGAAAAATATTGTAGTCCATCATTATGAGTCTCAAGAGACTAAGAGATAGTATGGCAAATGCTTCAAATAATTATTTTACATTTTAAGGTCACAATCCATTGTAAGGATATAAATTAATATACTTTCCCATTAGATTATTAAGCATGTCATAGGATATATAAGTTGCCTTGAATATAAAAAAATATTTCAATAGCATAATATTTTAATACTGTTTCAGCTCTTTGTAAGATATATTCATATTTTCTCTTTGTATATAAAGTTGCCAAGTTACAAATATTCCCATTATAAAAATGCTTACCTCTAGTACTCATTTTTGAAACTGGCAGAGATCTCAAAGAAAAAAATTAATCTTTGCCATCATACTCCTTGTGTTTGTCACAATATTAAAATAAAGATGATAGCTATAAACAATAGCCCTTGTATATACTCTTGACGAACAGTTTTTTTTTTTAAGTACTACTTGTTGCATTCTTTAATTAGTGGAGGGTTATACTTGCAATTAAAAAGTAAACTGAAAGTATCATTGTAAAAATTAAAAATAAGGAAGGCGGGAGAGTGAGGGAATGAAGGAATTTAGGGTGGGAAATACCAATATGTTCTTTTTTTTTTTTAACAGGTAGAGTAGAGTGTGAGAAAGAGAGACAGAGAGAAAGGTCTTCCTTTGCTGTTGATTCACCCTCCAATGGCCACCACGGCTGGCGCACTGCAGCCGGCGCACCGCACTGAGCCAGTGGCAGGAGCCAGGTGCTTCTCCTGGTCTCCCATGGGGTTCAGGGCCCAAGCACTTGGGCCGTCCTCCACTGCACTCCCTGGCCACAGCAGAGAGCTGGCCTGGAAGAGGGGCAACCGGGACAGGATCCAGTGCCCTGCTCAGGACTAGAACCTGGTGTGCCGGCGCCGCAAGGCGGAGGATTAGCCTAGTGAGCTGTGGCGCCGGCCCCAATATGCTGTTAAAATTGTACATATGACATACGTGAAATCTGTTCCCATTATATATAAAAATTCAAACTGAATGATAGATTTTGCATAGTAGAGAAGTATTTCAGAATCTTTCACTGCTTTTAAAATCTTGAATTATACAATTACATTTTCATACACCTTAATGATCTTCATGCTTTAGGACATCTCAGGTGTCGGGGGAAAGATGGAAGACAGACTTACAAGCCAGAGAAATAACACTTGGTACCTTACACTTTATCAAAGAAAAATTTTTGATTTGAAAAATATGTAATGAGGGTCTGGCACTGTGGCATAGTAGGCTAAACCTCTGCCTGCAGCTCTGGCATTCCATACGGTCAGGAAGCTTCATAGTATAATTCTGAACTTCAACTACACAGCAGTTCCAAAAAAAAAGTGAAATCCGGTCATTTGCAACAAAATGGATGAAACTGGAAAACATCATTTAAATGAATATAATGAAATAAGCCAGTACTAAAGGGAAAAAAACTATATGTTCTCCCTGAGCTGTGATAACTAATAGAGCGCCAAAAAGGTGCTCAAGTCCTGACTGCTACTCCACCAATCCAGCTCTCTGTTTGTGGCCTGCAAAAGCAGTGGAAGATGGTCCAAGTACTTGGGCCCCTGGACCCACACGGGAGACCCAGAAGAACTTCCTGTCTTCTAACTTCGGTTGGCTAAGCTCCGGACACTGTGGCCATCTGGGGAATGAACCAATGGATGGAAGATCTTTCTCTCTGTCTCTCTCTCTCTAACTCTACCTCTCTAGTAAACAAATAAAATCTTTTTTAAAAATTTGATCAAAGATAACTGAAAAAGACAGGATATGATAAAATGATCAGGTTCAGGATTTTTTTTTTTTTGAGCAAATGATGTAAATATCTAGGTCCCAATTTGAAGGAGGCAGAGTCCGCCCTGATTGCCTACTTTTCTCATTAACCCACCCACTCAGTGAGACCACAAGGTATTATTTTTGTCCAGTTTCTTCTGACAGATTCTGGGTGAGTAGGCGCAGACTGCAACTGAAAGCCATCTCAGCCTGGATGAAGAGGTGCTCAAGGCAGTGGGTGAACCCTTCCACCCATTAAAACAATCATATTACCAGTCAAATAAGTCTTTGTCTATCCTACATATGGAACACAGATATATTTTAACTATTATTACTTTTTAACTTAAATTTTAATCATACATTTATTTAATCTTAACATTTATTTTAAACTTAATATATCTGAAGGAAGCTTCATAGTGTAATTCTCAACTTCAACTACACAGCAGTTCAAAAAAAAAAAAAAGCAAAATCTGGTCATTTGCAACAAAATGGATGAAAATGGAAAATATAACTTACTAAAATAAGCCAGTCCCAAAGGGAAAAATACTATATGTTCTCCCTGAGCTGTGATAACTAATAGAGCACCAACAAGGCAAGCTGTAGAAGTGAAATTGACACTTTGAGAATCAATGACTTTGAACAGTTCTTGTCTTGACTGTTGAGGGTAGTTTTTTCCCCTATTTTTTGAACTCTTTACTTAATATAGAATTAATCATATGTGTGTAAAGTTAATTTAAAATTGATCTTAGTAAACAATAAGAGTGGGAATAAGAGGGAGAAGAAAGAGTGGTGGGAATGTGTGTGGGAGGGCAGGTACAGTGGGAAGAATGACCATGTTCCTAAAGTTGTAAGTATGAAATGTTTTAAGTTTGTAACTGTAAAGCTATATAGTTCTGCATATATTCCTACAGACTTACTTCTAAGGGTACAATTTAAAAAGTTTAAACTTGCCATAGGACTCCAAATCCCCTTAAACTGGGTGGTAAAAATAGCATTCTAAGTGTGAAAGTTATCATATAGAAAGAATTGTTAGAGTGATCATACAAATAAGATTAAGTGTTTGGTCATAATAATATAGAATTAAAAAGGAGTGTATGCTCCAACTTGGGAAGCAGTCCATACAGCAGACTCATACAATGACAATTGCTTTAAGTAGCACTCTGACCTCAGAATCAGCCCTTAAGGCATCCTGTTCTAACTGAAAAGCCCATCAAAGCATTTCAGGCATGGAAAGCCAAGACACTGCAGCAAAAAGTGTCCTACATGAAGGACTTCTGTGGGTGAGACCCCAATGGAAAGAAATGGTCATCAAAGAAGGATGTACTTTTCTCTGAAAGGAGGAGAGAAGTTCCACTTTGCTTATGGCTTTGTTTAAATACTGACAGAGTTTGTGGATTCCAAAGGCTTCCATAGCCTAGGCAACTCATGTCAAGAGCAATGACATCATCCTAAGAGTGTTAATTATTAAATTAACAACAGGAGTCACCGTGCACTAACTTCCAATGCAGACCTCTGACTTCAAAGATCTGTATTATCAGTTAATAGTAAAACTTTTTCTCAATGACTTACTTCATTTTAGTGTATTAAGTGGAGGATATTCTTATGTCTTGGAAGTTACAGTTATGTATAAGTGCTTGAGAAAGATGTATCATTCTTGAGTTCTTCATAAAAGTTAATTAAGTTTCTCAAAAAGAATGCTTAAGAAATAAGTTAAATTAACTTTAAGATGCAATGACTTTGAACAGCCTTTGTCTAGACTGTTGAGGAACAGTTTTTTTCATACACTTGTTGAAGGCTTTACTTAGTATAGAGTTAATCTTCTGTGTATAAAGTTAATTCAAAATATATCCTACTAAAAAATAAGACTTGGAATAAGAGAGGGAGAAGGAAGAGGGGTGGGAGTGTGGATGCAAGGGCAGGTACAGTGGGAAGAATCAACATGTTCCTAAAGTTGCATTTATGAAATGCATGAAGTTTGTAATCCTTAAATAAAATGTTTCTTTGGGAAAATATATTCACAGGACAGTTTTCAACTAGTTGGCAATTTAATACCATTTGAGATCTGATACCATTGCCAAATGAGATAGAAACTATGTTTAGTCTATATGTGGTCTTTGAAAATGATCATTGTCAAATTTAAATGAGATGTTTTCAAATAAGCAATGTATATATCAACTTCTCTAGCTTCTACTATTATAAAATAAATTCTCAATGCTAATAATATTCCAAAATCTACTTGGGAAAAATCAAGGTCATTTCCCCACTATAGGCAGTAATTTTCTCACCTGTGTAAAATTAGGGGTTGGATTATATGATCTTTAAGGTTCCATCTAACTTTAGAGATTCATAAGTTTTATTTCCAAGAACAAAGGAATCCAATCTCTACCACTGAATTTCTCTGTGTTGTTTTGTCCCTAAAGAACTTATCTTTAAAAGATGGACATTGATAGAAAGTGAAAATTATTGGCATTTTGTAGTTCAATCTTATATAAGTTTATGGAAGCTTAAAAAACACTTTCAAACTCAACAGAATTAATTCCAGTTAATTTAATGACAGCCTAAAAAATGCACACATACAGACTGACACATGTGTCTCCATGAAATCTCTATATTCAGAATGTTACATGTATTAACTTGGCTCCAGAATGGACAAGTGAGATATTCTTAGAGGAAATATATTAATATGAATATATTCTTAATACACAGAACACCATGACTGATCTCTTTCAGATTGCAGCAGGCCTTGTGCCAGAGACTTGTCTAGAAATAAAGCAAACACTAAAACTGGATAGAATTCTAAAAAGGCTAAGACAAGAAACATTTTCCCTCTTCAAGCCTGAGATTTTCAAAGAAAATAAACTATTTTTTGGATTTGGTTATTATAGAATTAGAAAACATTTAATCTTCATACAAATGGAAACCCTGGCAATTTACTTTCATGGTAATTCTAACTCCTACCTTTTATATCCAGATTTTTATAAAAATCTCATGAAAGATTTAAGATATGTCAGAATTCACTCTGGCTTTAGCAATTCTACTTGCCCTTGTTCTCTTTAGAAGGACTGTTACAGGATCAAATGGACGAGGAGCCTAGAAGAATAAGGATAAAATAAGGACAAAACAGCAGTAATTCGTTCCTACCTGATTTTAGACACACCTCACTTCAACAGAGATCTGAGAGAGCAGATAATTCTCCCAGCACCTAGTGCAAATCCAAGTCTTCAAAGCATATATGAGAGGAGCCCTAACTCACAGATAGAAGCAGATGTTTTATTAATTAATTAATTAATTAATTGGCAGTATGTGTCGTAGATAGTCTGGAACATCAGCCCGCTGATATCTCCCTCACAGAGCTACTTGTTTTAAACCCTAAACCCTAAATTTCTCACTGCACTACCTGTTTTGATATTGAAATTGTGAATTAAATATCAGCCCATTTGACTGCTATTCTTCTATTTTATAGCAGCTAGCCATACCTCGTCTAGGGAGGTATAGTCTGCTACTCAAATCTGATTGTATAAAGGCCAAGAAGCTGACTAAATTAGCCAGTTTTGGATGAGAACAGAGATGGCTAGGGAAGAAACTAACTCATCTCACAGCGGGTCAAGGGCAAAGATTCGCAAGAACCAGAAATGGACCAAAAGGGAGAGAGATAGCCTGGAGAGATTTAGAATCATACCCAATAGGGCTTCCTCCAATGGCCAAAAAAATCTCAACAAGGGAAGCTGGCAGGATAGAGCCAGGTGCAGAAGCTACACTTGGTAGCTTCTGGTAAGTGGACACAGATGAGGGAGAATTACTACCCATGTAGAGCTAGCTTCAAGAAACCCATGAAAAAATTCACTAAACAGTCATACTTTAAAAAAAATAACAAAGACTAGAGGAAATCAACATCAGATATGACTTGAGCTGATCATGTAAGAAATTTTCTACCTTTCCTCATTCCTCTTCTTCATTTGTCCACTCTGGTGGAGTAAACAGCAGGCCAGAGAGCAGGAAAGGAGTAGCAATGCTAAGACTACAGAGAAGATATGTATCACCTATCCCCATCACTAATACTAACTCCCAGCTGGAACAAACCCAAGCAATGGAAGTCAATGGCTATGTTTTCTATTTGCCTACTACATGGAATTGTATGTTTAAATCATTGAGATGAATGGATGAGGTTTATGATTAAGAAGGAGTAGAGACATTTTTGTTACCGAAAAGAACTGTAAGAATTATAAGAGCTATCAAAGATTGCAAAAATGGGTATAGGAATACTAGGAAATAGGAAAAGTTTAAACAAAAATGACGGCAAAGGTTAAAGTTATTTTTCAATTCCAAGATATTATCCCACATACTGATTATAACATGAAAATTGCCTTCCCTTTCTAGCATTGTAGAAACCACAGTGTCTTACCCTCCAGATAACAACCTGTTAAATTAAATTAACATTTTGGGGGAAACTATAATTGAATGACTTTTCTAGTGGGGCAGCAATCTATTCTGGTTAATTTTGCCCAATGTTTGTACCCTGTAAGTCTCCTTTCTGCTTGGCTTGCTTTGAGGTAACAGCATATTTTAAACTAAACCCTGTGAATAATTAAGACAACAATACAAAGCTGCTGGCATAAATTATCTGGAGATAATTAGAGCTGTGTCTTCAGTGCAATCATTTTCTAAGCAAATAAGGACTTTGCTTGCCTTTGCTCACTGCCCATCTCTACGATAATTCCCTCATTTTTAACACTTTCAGTTAAGATTGGTGAATAAAAGAAAAATGTGTTTTTAGGGGGGCCAGTACTGTGGTGTAGCAGGTGAAGCCACTGACTGTGTTG
The DNA here is from genome assembly GCA_949820135.1 of Sylvilagus floridanus. NCBI lineage: Eukaryota > Metazoa > Chordata > Mammalia > Lagomorpha > Leporidae > Sylvilagus > Sylvilagus floridanus. The sequence goes on along the minus strand of OX463236.1, from coordinate 130,090,407 downwards.
CCAGCATCCTATATGGGTGCAAATTCCTCTCCTGGCTGCTCCACTTCTGATCCAGCTCTCTGCTATGGCCTGGGAAAGCAGTGGAAGATGGCCCAAGTCCTTGGGCCCCTACACCAGTGTGGGAGACCCATAGGAGGCTCCTGGCTCCTGGCTTCAGATTGGCGCAGCTCTAGCCATTGCAACAAATTGGGGAGTGAACCAGCAGATGGAAGACTTCTCTCTCTGCCTCTCCTTCCCTCTATATATAACTGACTTTAAAATAAATAAATCTTGAAATAAACACCAAAGAACCCACTGTTTGCCAACATTAATTGTGAAAACAGCTAGATATATGATCATATGTTTAAATAAAGAGAACAAAAGTAAAGAAAGACATGAAACATTAATTTCTTGTTTTCCTGGGTGCTGACACTACAAAGAAAAAAGAAAAGTTACTAACATTTTTAATATATTTGTGTCCATCTATCTTGTATGTAGTTTCTGGAAAATACAATTAAAATATATTTTAGTGAAAAAAATTTAGATCCATGTGTGCAAGTGGTCTTCAGAAAGTTCATAAGAAACTATGCATGAATTTCAATATTTCTGCACAAAAATAAACTCATCTTTTCATCCCATTTTTCTACAAACTCTGAAATACCCTCATATCTCTTTAACATCATAGAACAACCACAAACCTTAAAAATTGTTTTCATCTTACTTTAAAGACAGGGCAACAGAGAGAGAGAGAGATCTTTCACTCACGGGATCACTTAAGAAATGTGACAGGGCCAGGCTGGAACAGTAAGCCCAGACCTTAATTTGCATTTCCCACATGGGTGACAAGGATCCAAGAACTTCAGCCACTTTCTTTTGTCTACCAGGATGAGCATTAGCAGGAAAGTGGATCAGAAGCGGAGGCTCAAACCATAGAACTCCAATATGAGACGCAGGTAACCCAGGCAGCGCCTTAGGCACTGTTACCAAATGCCTGTAACAACCATGTATTTTTAAAGACTGTTTTTATCATTGAAAAAAATCTAAAATTGCATTTTTAAAATTTTCATACATACTGTATTAATTTCATAATACTATTGTAATAAATTACAAGAAATAATGGTATAAAACAAGCCAAATTTATTACCTTACAGTTCTGCATGTCAGAGGTCTGACGTAGGCCTTTCTGAGCTAAAACAAAGGTATCAGCAAGGTAGCATTTATTTTGGAGGCTCTAAGGGAAAGTCTACGTCCTTGCTTTTTGCAGATTCTAGAGGATGCCAATATTCTTTAGCTTGTGGTACGTTTCCAGTCTCAACGTTAGCAACGTACAGACAATTGAGTCTCTTACACAGCATTACTCTAACACTTATCTTTCGCTTCCTGCTTTCTTTCTCTTTTAAGGACACCTGGGTATGTCAGGCACTCCCCCAACTTTAACTTCATTAATAGCCTCAATCCCCTTTGTCAGTTATGCTCACCTGTTCACAGATTCCAGGAATTAGGATGTGGCATTACTGAGGAGCTGTTATCCCACCTATCATTCTCCACCCTCACCCCTGCACCAGGCACACACATATATTACATCATTTCTCTGTTTAATGGAATATGATAAATCTCCTTCAGCATGTTAGAAATATATCCCCTGGGCATGAGCAATGTAGCACAACAAGTTAAGCCACTGCTTGGGATGCCTGCATCTCATACTGGAGTTACTGGGTTCAAATTCCAGCTTTGCTGCTCATCCATCTTCCTGCTAATGCACACACTGGGAGGCAGCAGATAAAGGCTCAAGTCCTTGGGTCCCTGCCACTCATGCTGGAGACCTGGATGGAGTTCTGAACTCCTGATTTTGTTCGCCCCAGTCCTGGCTGTTGTGGGAATTTCAGTAGTGAACTGGATAAAAGATTCCCTCTCTCTTTCTGTCACTCTGCCTTTCAAACACATAAAAGTAAATAAACTTATAATAAAGAAAGGTACCCTCTGATTTCCCCTTATTAATTAGCATGAATATCACGTGTCTGGGTAAACAATCTCTGAATCCTGTTTTTTCCTTTTAACTTTCTCAAATGACAACTTTTATTCTATTTATTTATTTCCAATGGATAAAGTAAAAACAACCTTTATTTTTCTAACATTAATCCCTTCAAATGAAAGCAATATGCTTCAACAAAGAAATAGAGTTCGTTCATTCTCTAGTTCCTTCTCCTCTGTCAGCATTTTATGGGAATTCTTTATTTGGTAATGGAATTGAACTCAATGTATTTGCTATGAGTGGGTGCTTATACAGAGTTTTCACTGAAAAATTTGGTTTGAAAAAGATGAGTTTCCATGGTGAGCAGACAACAGAGGCAGGTTATGTAATTCACCTGAGTTTAATGGTATACTAAAAGCCTCCTCAAGACTGGAGGACAAGGGTTGTTTCTTTTTATTATTTTTTTTCTATTGCCTTTTTTGATTTTCTCATCAGTAGGATTCCTGGTGAGCAAGACTTGAGACAAGGATTCAAGAACATGTGACTTATAAGGGAAATCCTCTTCGGGAAAAACTTAGATGAGTGGGAAGGAAGGGGAAAGGTCCAGCAAATACGCAGCCTTGGGTTGCTCAATCCAAAGTATAAATTACATTGTCACCTTACCTGTAAGCAAGAGATATGGATCTTCACACCTTCGTACTTTGTCAGTCGCTGGCTGCCCCAAGGTGAGAAAGCATATAACCTCACAAGTATTAGCGTGTAAATATCAGGATACCCCAGTACAATTCTCCAGCATTATCACAAACCTTGCACAGGTATGTTTAGGGGGAGGGGATAGGTTTCTGATCACACTAACAAATTTCTTACATCTTTCTTTTCATTTAATCATTGAAATCATGGTACCAGGTGATATCATTGCTGAGTAATCACCCTAAACTTGAAGTAGGGAAATTTTGGAAATATTTCTGTTCAAAAGACACATATAGCCAACATAATTATAAGATATCTCCAAATTATGAGAAACTGTTTTTAGCTGTCCCAAAAATTGGACCCAAGAAATTTCAAATCTTGGTGGACAATCAGTTTAGAGAATGATTTACTTATATTTTACATTGTGGGACATGTACTCTACAGAATACTATACAGCAGTCAAAAACAATGAAATCCGGTCATTTGTAACAAAATGGAGGAATCTGGAAAACATCATGCTGAGTGAATTAAGCCAGTCCCAAAGAGACAAATATCATTTGTTTCCCTTGATTGGCGACGACTAACTGAGCACAAAAGGGGAAACCTGTTGAAGTGAAATGGACACTATGAGAAACAGTGACTTGATCAGCTCTTGTGCTGACTCTTGTTGTACAATGTAATACTTTATCCATTGTAGTATTTTTTTTTTATCCTAGTACTAGTGGTTGAACTCTGTAATTAACACACAATTATTCTTAGGTGTTTAAATTTTAACTGAAAAGTGATCCCTGTGAAATACAAGAGTGGGAATAAGAGAGGGAGGAGATGTACAATTTGGGACATGCTCAATCGGAACTGCCCCAAATGATGGAGTTAGAATTGAGCCAGGGGATTCCAATACAATCCCATCAAGGTGGCATGTACCAAGGCCATCTCACTAGTTCAAGTGATCAATTTCAGTTCACAGTTGATCACACTGATAGGTCTAACAGTCAAAGGGATCACACAAACAAGACTAGTGTCTGCTAATACTAATGATAGAATCAAAAAGGGAGAGAATGATCCAACATGGGAAGCGGGATACACAGCAGACTCATAGAAGGGCAGATGTCCTAAATAGCACTCTGGCCTCAGAATCAGCCCTTAAGGCATTCGGATCTGGCTCAAGAGCCCATGAGAATATTTTAGGCATGGAAAGCTAAGACACCCTGAAAAACAAAAAAAAGAAGACCTAAATGAAAGATCTCTGCAAGTGAGATCCCAGTGGAAAGAACAGGGCCATCAAAGAAGGAGGTACCTTTCTCTGAAGGGAGGAGAGAACTTCCACTTTGACTATGACCCTGTTGGAATAAGATCGAAGTCGGCGAACCATAAAGTCTTCCATAGCCTCGGCAACTCATGACTAGAGCCTAGGGAGATTACTGACGCCATAACAAGAGTGTCAAATTGTTAAATCAACATCAGGAGTCACTGTGTACTTACGTCTCATGTGGGATCTGTCCTTAATGTGTTATCCAATGTGAAATAATGCTATTACTAGTACTGAAACAGTATTTTTACACTTTGTGTTTCTTTGTGGGTGCAAACTGATGAAATCTTTACATAGTATATACTGAATCGATCTTCTGTATATAAAGATAATTGGAAATGATTAAAAAATCTTGGTGTTAAATTGGAAATTGCATAGATAATTAATCAATTCTTTAAAAAAAATCATGTAGGATCTCTGTCCTTAATGTGCTGTACATTGTGAATTAATACTATAACTAGTACTCCAACAGCATTTTCACTTTGTGTCTCTATATGAGGGAAAACTGTTGAAATCTTTACTTTATACTAAACTGATCTTCTGTGTAATCTTTAAAATAAATAGTTCAGGTTATCACTGTTAAACTAATGCTGACAGTCAAAATATTGATTATAAATTGTTGCCTCTTACAAAGTTTATTCTATGGGAAGGCAAGTCAATAAAAAAAAGGAAACAAAAATGGGGAAAAAGAAGAAAAAAATAGGAACAAGTTGGAACTATTAACAAAAGTCAGAGAAAGTCTAACAATTTCTATTATCTACTGTAAATATTTGTTATTAAAATTCATTTATTCCATGGCCATACTTTATTGTTCAAAGTTCCTAAAATATGCTCTGTAGTTTGATATCTATATTCCCCTCTTTTAAAGAATAGAAGGTAGCAAAAGTCTTACCTCTCAGTGGTTTTGACTGAGTCCCAGTTATCCTGCAACTGTATTAAAATGCTATCTTGAGAATCATTTCCTACCAATATGTCAGAATTTTCCCCTCTCATAACATTTGTCCTTTTATGAGTTAATAGCTTATTTAACTGAATAGTGCATAAATTGTATTTATTTAACCTCTGCCAGCATCCCTGACTCAGTTTTCAAGTAAATGATTCTTGAACTATATTGTCTTATTTCAAATTTCTGACTGAGATAGTGCATCACACATCTGAACATGTACCTGTTGACATAAATCTTTAAAGCACTAAGAAATAAATCCTTGTATAGAGCAAAAATTTTTGACTCATCACAATCCTATAAAATCTATTGAATAAATCACACATTGAAACGTGAGAGAATACTAGAGTCACTATTAATAAAAATGTTTTTTCATAGTCACAGAGGAGGAATCATTGAATTTTACATTTTAGATAGATGTTCCAAGGCTGTATCACATTGTCACAATTCTAGTACACATGACATCAGAAGTGTTGTGAATGTTGACCCCTGGATTTTTACAGTATTTAACATGCACTACTTACAGTTAACCTGAATTTCTACCTTCAGTCTTAGACATTTAAGCTCTAAAGCACATAACAACTTTTATTAGGAAAAATAGGCCATAAAACCATAATTACAAGGTGTCTGAGGTTTAAAAGAGTTAACTGATTAATTAATTTTCAAAAAAGAGAATGCTGTTCACCATGAGGGGAATACATGCTTTGAGTCATGGTTTCATATAATATGATTGACACAAATTGTTTCTTTTCTATATAGTTTCTGTGACATTTGACAATTATTCAAGGTGTAGTAGAAGGATCTAGTGAAACTATAATTATGGACATGAAATGATGAACTGCTTAAATGGATCTCATAAACACTGCTTTAATTTCATCAGCAGTGGCTCCCCATCCTTTCTTTCCATCTCTGAACCTTCTGAGAGATAAACTGGCTTACACAGTTTGCATAGGTTTGAGTATAGACAACCAAACATTAATTGATGTTGAATAGTGGTTCCTTGACCAGGCATCTCTTGAAATATTTCCTATTGTCAAACCTGGTAGGGGAATTGCTACTAGAATGTAATAGTTATAGAATACTTTTAAACAGCCAGGAATGCAGAGACCACACCCCTTCCCTGCAATAAAGACTTATCAAGACCAAAAGCCAAAAATGTCAACAGTGCCAAAGCCAAGAAACTCTGCTTTAGAGAAAAGATTACTTTTTGGCCTTTGTCTCCCCAAAAGCACTGTTTTTAGGGAGAATTTCATAATAGTATGAGCAACAAATCACATGATGGATAGAGCCTTAGTGGGAAGGGCCTTAAGGAAACCTGTGAGCTGACTTTCTAAAGTACCCCTACAATGTTACAATACTGACAGCACCAGTGTAAACTTTATTTAGAGACATGAAAATTTGCATGATAGAATGTATGCAGTTATAACATGTCATATTTTAGGACAGTTTTACATAGCATATGAGAAGTCCATGATTTGATCATTTAGAAGTATGATCATTGTTTTTTTTTTTTCTTTTTTTTTTTTTTTGACAGGCAGAGTTAGACAGTGAGAGAGAGAGAGACAGAGAGAAAGGTCTTCCTTTTCTGTTGGTTCACCCCCCCAAATGGCCACTACGGCTGGAGCGCTGCGGCCGGCGCACTGCACCGATCCAAAGCCAGGAGCCAGGTGCTTCCTCCTGGTCTCCCATGCGATGCAGGGCCCAAACACTTGGGCCATCCTCCACTGCCTTCCCAGACCACAGCAGAGAGCTGGACTGGAAGAGGAGTAACCGGGACAGAATCTGGCACCCCAACCGGGACTAGAACCTGGGGTGCCAGTGCCGCAGGCGCAAGATTAGCCAAGTGAGCCACGGCGCCTGCCTGATCATTGTTTTTAATACGGTTTAATACAGTTTTTTTTTTTTTTTTACAGGCAGAGTGGACAGTGAGAGAGAGAGACAGAGAGAAAGGTCTTCCTTTTGCCGTTGGTTCACCCTCCAATGGCCGCCGCAGACAGCGCGCTGCGGCCGGTGCACCGCGCTTGTCCAATGGCAGGAGCCAGGAGCCAGGTGCTTTTCCTGGTCTCCCCATGGGGTGCAGGGCCCAAGCACCTGGGCCATCCTCCACTGCACTCCCGGGCCACAGCAGAGGGCTGGCCTGGAAGAGGGGCAACCGGGACAGAATCCGGCGCCCCGACCGGGACTAGAACCCGGTGTGCCGGCGCCGCAAGGCGGAGGATTAGCCTGTTGAGCCACGGCGCCGGCCAGTTTAATACAGTTTTTAATACGGTATAAACCCACAGTATATATGGGATGAATATGGAATTTGTGTGGGTGATGTATACATATTAAAATTCCATCTAAGAGGGGCTGGCGCTGTGGCATAGTGGGTAAAGCTACAGCCTGTGATGTCAATATTCCATATGGGCACAGGTTCAAGTCCTGGCTGCTCTACTTCCAACACAGCTCTCTAACTATGGCTTGGGAAGGCAGTAGAGGATGGACAAAGACTTGGGCCCCTGCACCTGCATGGGAGACCTGGAAGAAGCTCCTGGCTTCTGGCCATTGCAGCCATCAAGGGAATGAGCCAACAGATGGAACACCTCTCTCTCTCTCCATGCCTCTGCTTCTCTGTAACTATGCCTTTCAAATAAATAAATAAATCTTTTAAAAAATAAACAATGACTCGATCAGCCCTTGTCCTGACTATTGATGGACAACTTAGTACCTTATCCCTTTTAGTATTTTTTTGATCTACTTAATACTATTGGTTGAACTCTGCAATTAACACACAATTATCCCTAGGTGTTTAAATTTAACTGAAAAGTTATCTCTGTTAAAAATAAGAGTGGGAATAAGAGAGGGAGGAGATGTACAATTTGGGACAAGCTCAAGCTGACTTGCCCCAAATGGCAGAGTTAGAAACGTGCCTGGGAATCCCAATTCAATCCCATCAAGGTTGCATGTACCAAGGCCATCTCACTAGTCCAAGTGATCAATTTCAGTTCACAAGTGATCACACTGATAGGTCGAACAGTCAAAGGGATCACACAAACAAGACTAGTGTCTGCTAATACTAACTGATAGAATGAAAAAGGGAGAGAATGATCCAACATGGGAAGCGAGATACACAGCAGACTCATAGAATGGCAGATGTCCTAAATAGCACTCTGACCTCAGAATCAGCCCTTAAGGCACTCGGATCTGGCTGAAGAGCCCATGAGAGCAGTTTAGGCATGGAAACCCAAGACACTCTGGCCAAAAAAACAAAAAAAAGAAGACCTAAATGAAAGATCTCTGCGAGTGAGATTCCAGTGGAAAAAAATGGGCCATCAAAGAAGGAGGTAACTTTCTTTCAAAGGAGGAAAGAACTTCCACTTTGACTATGACCTTGTCTAAATAAGATCGGAGTCGGAGAACCCAAAAGGCATTCCATAGCTTTGGCAACTCATGATTACAGCCTAGGGAGATTACTGATGCCATAAACAAGAGTGTCAATTTGTTAAGTCAACAACAGGAGTCACTGTGCACTTACTCTTCATGTAGGATCTCTGCCCTTAATGTGTTGTTCAATGTGAATTAATGCTATAACTAGTACTCACACAGTATTTTACACTTTATGTTCTGTGTGGGTGCAAATTGTTGAAATCTTAATATATACTACATTGATCTTCTATAAAGATAATTTAAAATCAATCTTGATGTGAATGGAATGGGAAAGAGAGCGGGAGATGGAGGGTTGCGGCTGGGAGGGAAGTTATGGAGAGGGGAAGCCATTGTAATCCATAAACTGTACTTTGGAAATTTATATTTATTAAATAAAAGTGAAAAAATTTCAAAAAAATAAAAAAGATGATGATCAAAATATCAGAACACACTATGTTTTCAAAAATATTCTACGATATAATTTAGAGGTGATTTTTTAAAGTTATGTTTTTATGCTTTTCAAATTTTCAATGATCTAAAATAAGTACTCTTAATGAAAGGGAAACATTTAAAAATCAAGAAGGAGTTGCATTTATGAAATGCTGTCAAAAACATTTTCATAGATTTAGTAGGTAGATGTTTTACTACTGCTGAAACAGAAATGGCATCAGCATCAGCATCTGTGGTTAAAACAAGTTTAACTGAAAAGTTTTAAACATTTTGAAGTGAAAGTTATTATCATTAAAGATGAAAACCACATATTGCGAAAACCTTACGGAGAAGAAATCAGAAATGTCTCACTCATCTATTCCCCACCATTTACTTCCAGAGATATTTAAATGATGAATGTAAGATTATAGTAGAACATTTAAAAAGTGCCAGAGAAATGTAAAGCCTCCTTTTTGACTTTTAGGCAATTGTTACCTAACTAAAAGCTATATTCCTACAATTCCATACACCATAGAAAAGAAGATTATTTAATTCTCATATATGTGCGCGTGCACACACACACACAGCCAGGAATCTTTAGCTAATCATACATACAAATGGAACTAAGAAAATGTTTAATATAACTTTTATTTTAAGGAGTCTGACTCTTCAGTGTCAGAATCAGGAATGACTTGGTAAGTCTAATCAACGTATACTGAGTTCTTTCCTACCTTAAACCTTCAGCAATATTTCTTAAGTAACACCTGCAGAAAATGCAATTTACAAACAACCTCCTTAGGAACACAGCTTTAGAAGGCATGGGGCTGAGGCTTAGGAAGCCACACAGCAAACAAATAGCCACCACGGTTCAAAATGTTAGGAACACGCCTCACACTACTGAGCTCTCTACAGGGCTGTCTTCTTGAGTTGCCCCTTTCCCCTTTCCTTTTTCTCCCCCTCAATTCCACTAGGCACTTCCTTCTTTCCACAGTTTCCCACCTCTGCTTATAAAAAAGGATGTCAAGGAGTGCTTCGCAGAACTTTCTTTTGTGCCAGAAACTGCAGCTGCACAGGGAACAACTTAAGGGAAAGGTCAAGAACTTTATATCCTAAGGATGGATAAGCAAAGAGGTCAAAACCACTCTGTGTGATATGATTTAGAGTACAAAACAGTTTTATAGCAAAGATTAACCTAACACTAGCAAATACTTTATATCTTAATATGCTAAAAGAATCATTTTTTTGTCTATATGTTCAGGGATTGTTAAGTTTTTCCAAAGCATTAGACAGCATTAGACGTACCAGCCTCCAGGAATGGATAGAAATCCTCAGAATGTGCCCCTCTGAAGAAGACTCCACTTCCTTCTTAATCTGAATCACAAAAAAAGGGTTTTTTTTTTTTCTTTTTCCCTGGATTTATCTTCATGTTTATATTCTTCATTTCTACACTAACCAAGAATATCCTTAACTTGAGAGGCACACTTGAGAAAAGAAGTTGGGTGGGATGAATTACAGTGATTCGTATGATTTTTATAGTTATCCAATAAAAAGGCATGGTTCAATGATTTTAAGAAACCTTGCTTGACATGCAATAAATTGGAGTGGATGATAGAGGTAATTGGTAAGTGCTTGATCAAAGCCACCAAAATTTTCATCCAAAGAATTCCAAGGTTAGAAAACAGATCAACTCAAAGAATCTTCAATTCCTCACTTCATGTTTTCATGGATATTGTTTCATCCATTTTATTATCGCATGTAAATAAACTATAATTACCTTTGTAAGTCAGAATGCTTTTGTGTTCCTTTTAAAACTAGACATAATGGTGAAATAAGTAGAAGTCCCTTGAGAATGAAAGTAAGAATATAAAAATAAAAACAAATTTTTTAAAAGTAAAGCAAATTTAAACAACCTCATGATTCCACAAATAGGTAAAAATATTTATGCTAAAGATTGAAAAGTCCCCCTCTCAGGGCCAGCACTGTGGAAGACCTCTCTCTCCCCCTCTGCCTCTCCTTTTTCTCTCTCTTTATTTGTAACTGCCTTTCAAATAAATAAATAAATCTTTACAAAAAGAGAAAGGAAATTATAGTCCCCCTCTGGAAAATCTCTCAGAGCCACACTCTGACCCATAACAGGAACTGGTTTGATAACAAAAGAGATACTTTTGGTATTAGGAAAAGCATCCTGAGTTGCTGAGGACACAAACAATCTAATGCCACCCCCCTGTTTCTTTGGATATTCCTTTATAAAAAAATATGTATATATACATATATTAGTTGAAAGGCAGAGACAGAGAGATATCTTCCATTCACTGGCTCAATCTCTGAATACATGGTTGACTTACTTTATTACAAATGAGGAACTCCAGGTCCATCCATGTTATTGTGAATAACAAGATTCCATCCTTTTATTATGGTTGAGAAGTAGTCAATTCTATATATGTACATTTTCTATACTCCTGTGAAATAGTGTTCTTTCTACTTTTTACTTGTTGAACACTGTATGTAGTGTACTATTAAGCTGTGATTATAAAGTAAATTGAAAGTATGTTATTGCAAAAATTAGAAGGGAAAAATAAAGAAAGAGGAGGAGGGTAGGAGGGAAGAAAAGCATTGTTATATTCTTAGAAATATATCTATGAATTACATGAAATTTGTTCTCTTTATATTAATACAAAAAGCAAAAAAAAAAAGGAAATCAATATAATAACCAGCATTCTACAGTCAAAAGGCTGGCAACACAAAAGTGTTTTATATCAAAGTCATAGATGCTTAAAGACATTTCAAGAGATAAGTCAAATTAGGAGGTGTTTTACAAGGCTTACTTCAAAATCTAATGATAGGGTGTTCTAAATCTGCTGTGAATGGCCAAATACTAATTATTTCTGTTTTGTGTGGTCATATGGTTTCTGTTGCCACAATGAAGCCTGCCATTGTAATGCAAAAGCTGTCATAGGAAATATGTAAGGAAATGGGCATGGCTGTGTTTCAATAAGACTACTTAGAAAAAACAAGCATCTTAGCCAATGGGTTGTAATTATCCAACCCCTTATTTAGTGAAGAAGTAATACATTGTTTTATTTAAGTCTTATGGTCTCAGAAAGAGCACCACAATGATGGAACTCTTACTACTTAACTCCATGCTGTTTTAAGCATGCATCTGATAACTAGGAAAATAGCAATACTGTTGTCATGGTAACAATGTAACTGGGAGGCATGCTGTATTACAAGCAAGCTATATTAAATGATGTTCACAGTAAAATAATGAATAAAATGATCAATTATATCCCCATAGAGCTTAACAAAAGAAGTAGTCATTCTAATTTCATGCAGTTATTAATGACTTTAGAATAAATTAAACTTAATTCTAACACTTAGAAGCATTTAACTATTACAATGCTAAAAATATTTTAAGATGCAAATTAAACTTTTATTTCATATATCTTTTGATATATACACATGTGTCAATAATCACTTATGTATAAAGGATAGTTTTTAAAACCCAGTTACATGTATTTCTATTTATTAATAGACCCAAATTAACTAATTTAATTAACACTAAAATTTACGGGGTCATAATTGTTTACATCATGAAGATGAAGCTATTCCTTTATTTAAAACATATTCCAATAAATACAATTTTATGCTAATGAGTCTCTAGAAATATCAACATGGTTACAGGAAAAACAAACATATACTTTTTAGTTCTGCAACCATTAAAATCCATATTCATATTTTTCAAAATTAACAACTTAGGAAAATGTTATTATATGAAAATATGCAAGACATTACTGAAGCTAGAGAATTTTAAAATGATATTATCCACTCAATAATACCAAGAAAGTTGAAAAAATAGCTTCTCACTATTCACAATGGTAAAACTTAAGAACCTAGAAAACTTAGCCCACATCTCAATTCAAGAGTGTTAGCTTGCCAGCCTATTCCTCCTTTATATTTTACTACTTACTGGTCCACAAATTTTGCCTACACAGGTATGAAAGAAATGTACATTGACTGACCAACTGTATAGTGGAAATAAGTAACTCAAGCAGACTTTAGAATGATCAAAACAAGAGAGAACAAAAAAGTTTCTATTCTAAGAAAAGACTGATTGTTCTTTGGCTATCAAAACAAGTAACCATTGATCAAAGTGATTGATAACACCTGCACATCAGTGCAATCCTTCTATGCTTTGTTATGAAATATTGGGTACTACAAGCATAGCTATCCCATGGTTGGCAAGCCAGAGAGTGAAATTTCTGTTATATTCTGAATCTCCTACAACAGATGGCTTCTATCAAATTAAGAGAAGGAAAGAAAGAAAGAAGGAAGGAAGGGAGGAAGGGAGGGAGGGAGGGGAGGGAGAGAGGGGAGAGGGGAGGGAGGGAGGTAGGAAGGAAAAGAAGTAAAGAAAAATAGGACTTTAATACAAAAAAGGATTAGATGTCTTAAGTAAGCTACTTTACTGAACAAAAAGAAATTTCTGGAACCAAGATCAGGATTTCTGTAATTTAAAAGTCAACAGAGTGAGCTGGAAAGAATTAATAAGACACAAAGCAGAACATATGATTTCTACAAATTAAACATAGAAACAACTCACAAAACTAAGTACACAAAGAAACTAAAATAATAATCCTGGAAAACAAAGCTTTTAATTACAATATGGTTATCCTCTCCTAGAGGGAGTAAAAGAAATAATAAATTTAATCAAGGAGGTGCCAGAATGGTTACTCAAAAAAGTTAGAAACAGAAGTAGAATATGTTCTACCATTTCCCATTATTGGATAAACATCCAAAGAATATGAAATCAGTGTCTTGAAAAGATCTCCTCACCTCCACATTAACTGCAACATTATTCACAAAAGCCAAGATATATAAACAGCCTATCAACAGATGAATGGGAAATGTAACTGTGATACACATACACACTTACACACACACAAAGAAGGAAATCCTGCCATTTTCTACAACATCGATGAACCCAGAGGGAAGCACGCTGAGTGAAACAAGCCACACACAGGAAGACAAATAATGTATGGTCTCAATATACATAGACATTTTAAAAGTTGTATTCTGGGGCTGGTGCTGTGGAGCAGTGGGTTAAGCCGCCACCTGCGGCACCAAAATCCCATATGGATGTGGGTTCACAACGTGGCTGCTCCACTTCTGATTCAGTTCCCTGCTAATAATACATGTGGGAAAGCAGTGGAAGACAGCCCAAGTGCTTGGTTCCCTGCCCCCAACATAGGAGACCTGGAGGAAGCTCCTGGCTCCTGGCCTTGGCCTGGCTTAGACCTGGCCCTTGCAGCCATCTGTGGAGTGAAATCAGTTGATGGTAGATTCTGTCCTCTCTCCTCTCTCCTCTTTCCTCTCTCCTCTCTCTCCTCTCCCCTCTCCCTTCTCCCCTCTCCCCTCTCCTCTCTCCTCTCTCCTCTCTCCCTTCTCCTCTCTCCTCTCTCCCCTTTCTCCTCTCTCCTCTCTCCTCTCTCCTCTCTCCTCTCTCCTCTCTCTCTCCCCTCCTTCAGTAACCCTGTCTTTCACATAAATAAATAAATAAATCTTAAAACAAAAGTTGTTCTGAGAAGCAGAAGCAGAGGGTGGAATGTGGTTGCCTGAGGCTGGAGGTTGTTGGTAACCAGAGATTGTTGAACAAAAAGTGCAAACTTTGAGGGATAAAAGAACCAGTTCTCAAGATCTAATGAACAGCATGGATGGTGATGAATGTGTTAGTCTGATTGTAAATAAGCATTATATAATACACACATTAAATCATCACATTGTATCCTTAAAATATATACAATCATTTCTCAATTTAATTTTTAAAAAGGAATGAAAAGATTCTGGTTAAACATATGGGAGAATAAGCACATATCTAGTTCCTCTAAAACTCCACTAAAGAGTCAGTAAAGTCATTTTTAATGCCATCAATCTGTAAAGACAAATAAAACAAGAACAGTGATAGTAGATAAGATATTCCATAAAATTTTAGAAATTGAGTATCAGATAGATGAGGACAAATGACAAGAAAAAAATAGTTAAATATAACATATAGAAGGAAAGCTAACACAAAGTTACCTGGTTCATGTTTGAAGCATACTATCATATGTATAATTTTTAAATTTTAAAATAGTAGTTAAAATCATACAACTAGGCCAGTGCCGTGGCTTACTAGGCTAATCCTCTGCTTGCAGTGCTGCACACCAGGTTCTAGTTCTGGTTGGGGTGCTGGATTCTGTGCCAGTTGCCCCTCTTCCAGGCCAGCTCTCTGCTGTGGCCCGGGAGTACAGTGAAGGATGGCCCAAGTGTTGGGCCCTGCACCTCATGGGAGACCAGGAGAAGTACCTGGCTCCTGGCTTCGGATCAGCGTGGTGCGCGGGCTACAGTGCGCCGACCGCGGCAGCCATTGGATGGTGAACCAACAGCAAAATGAAGACCTTTCTCTCTGTCTCTCTCTCACTGTCCACTCTGCCTGTCAAAAAAAAAAATCATACAACTAAATGTACATATAAGAGAAGAAATAAAGGTATGTATATCTCATCATGGATGTAGTTGAAAAACATAGAAATTTTAAATGAATGCATTAAAAGTTCAGTATTATTTGTTTTACAAGCAAATAAAGAAACTTTTTCATTTACATTTTTTTACATTTACATTTCCTTATTAACGATTACATAGATGATCACCAACTCATGTTATACTATGTATAAACTAATAAAGCACCCTTTAAGGAATATTTGAAGCTTTATGTGATTTTTTTCATTGCAATTTTACAAATGATGTTAAAATTTTGAGAAAATACTCAGAAGGTGATGACTGATTCAATTAATACCATACTTAGGAGAATATTAGACAGCTATTTGAAATGATACTGTGTACCCCAGATCCAAGATGGTTGAACAGTGAGAAGATACATTGACCTCAACCATAGAAAGATCCCAAAAAACAAAGGAAGGTCCATAGTTCTAGATAGCTGATTTAGAGAAATTTTCAGTGGAGAATAAAAAGAATAGAGCATAGACTCCATGAAGCAGCTAGGGGTAAGGACAGACACACAGCTACCAGCTATGCACCACCAGTGACTCCTGTATTTACACAACCAACACTCAGCTGGGAAGCACCACCATCTTCCCACAGTAAGGTGAGAGAACGTTGCTGTGGCACCCACCACTGGTGACTTTGAGAATTCTGCAGTCCTCACTGGCCTTGAGTTTGGCCTTAGGAATGGGGAGGAAGACTAAGTGACTATTTTGCTCTGTGATGGGTGACCACGTTGCTTCCCTCCACTCCACCCTCCAAGCACCAGGCTCAATTTGCTGAGGGGGAGCTGCAGCCAGTCTCTGTCCTAACAGCAAGTGGTGGCTAGCTCATGCTGGGAGACAGAGCACCTTGAAGGGCAGACAGCAGAAACTCTGCACCCTGAGAATGTGACAGTCCTGGCCATAGGCCATAGAGCTGAAACGGATGCAGATTGTGGCAGGGTAACTGTACACCCATGTGTTCTGACTGTAGAAACAGCTCCCTGCACGCTGGGGACAGATGTCATGGAGGGCTTGAGGGACACATTACTATGTCAGTCGGTGCTCTGTATGGTGTGCATGCCAGGGTGAATTGCTTGCACAGGCTCCATAAGCTCATTCTAGATGCATGAATTAGCTGGTTCACTCTAGCACAGAGAAGGGCTAGGACTCTTAGCACACTACCCAACTCCAACATCCCTCCTCATACTAACTGCAGCCAGAGGTGTTCTATTATACCCAGTTTGGGTGTCATTCTGGATCTTATCCCACCAACAAAAAGTAGCCAAAGCTCCCTAGCCACACCCAGGAAACATCCCTGGAGTTCCTGTGTTTAAGCCCAGGGTACTCCACCATGCCACAGAGGCACATTTCCAAGAATAAAGCCTTAAATTTAAAAAGAAAAAAGCAAACTACAGAGTAAATAACAAGTGACACACAGATTTGTAAATATCAATGTAGAAACACAAGAAATATGAACAAGGAAGGCAATATGATTCCTCAAAAGAAACATAATACATTAATATTAGACATGAAGAAGTGGAGATTTTAAAAAAAGACTGAAAATGAATTCAAAAGAATGACTGTAAGGTTATTTGAAAACAAAGAGAAAAAGTTAAATGAAAAAGTAAATCTGTACATGTTATAGACAAGAAATTGTACACAGATATTGAAGAAAAACAAAAATATGAGAAATGAAGTATTCAATTAGTCAAATAAAAAATACAGTAGAAAGCCTTAGCAACAGACTTGGGGAAGCAGAACAAAGAAAAGGCTTTTGGAAATATTTCAGTCAGACAAAAAGAAAGAATAAAAATTAGAAAATTGGAAAATAGTGTTTGTTTCCATGAGATACCATCAAATGACCAAATACTTAAATACTAGGAGTGTCTATAGGTGCAGAAAAAAAAAATGGCTTAGAAAACCTATTCAGTGAAATGACAGCAGAAAATAAAATGTATGAACAATTTATTTAATTCATTTGTTAAATGAAGGAACAACACAGTTGTTACAGTCAATTTAAGGAAAGCAAAGAAACCCACAAATTTATATGAAATAGAGGAATGGTGATACAAATTTAAAAATGGATTGAAAACCTGGTTTCTTCCACAGCAGGGGGAAAAATCAGCTTAATCTCAACTGGATAAAATGTGCTTGCATGTTTATAAACAAAAAGTATTTGTTCACTTGCCAGTGTTCTACAAGTAAATTTTGGTTACCACACAGCCATCAGTCAGGTAAAAAAGAGACCATCTCTTTAAAACTAAGTAATTTGCAGAGGTACTAGTATTCTACTGGAAGATATCCAATAATTTATTTTGCTAATACCAAAGCTATTAGGCTTAGTATTGGGTAACTTTCTAGAAGTCATGTAAATAATAAGTAATAAAGCTAAGATGCATAACAGCCTGAATGACTACTGCTATTACCTCTCTGTATTTGTTTTTTAATCTCTTTTTCAAATGTCTTAAATAAGTTGTTATCAAAAGCTTTCCCCATATATTATCCATCTGTCCTTCAATCCTCAAACTCAACCTGATTGCTATCCTTACTGTTCTAACTGAAAATGCTCTCATTTAGCTCCCCAACAAATTCTGTATCCCCAAAGTCAGTTATCACTTAGTCCTTATTTAAGATCAGAAGCATCAGAAAACAGTGACCATGCCCCCTTTTTGAAAAACTGAAAATTTTCCTTTAGGTGATAATCCCCTCTCCTAGTTTTCCTAGTTTTCTCCACCCTATCTCAAGCCTATGTTTCCCCAAATTCCTATCACAATAAATGTAACCTCCATCTGTAGTATTTCTCAACGCAGAAAAACTAAAAGTTATTTTTGATCCTTTCCCCTCCCTATATTTGTACACCATGCCAACCATCAAGTCCTATTTATTTCTGACTCATAATGATGTCTCAAATCAACATTCTGTGCTCCATTCCCACTCTTATCACAAGTGTAAGTCAGACTGGTCTCTTAGGCTCTGGTCACATCACACCTTCATTTCAATGCTGTCACAGAACCATACTGCTCTTAAATTTCTTTCAAACTTTTTTAAAAACAAAGTTAGCTACTTATTTGAAAGGCTGAGTTAAAGAGAGATTGACATAGAGAAGCAGAGGAATGATGAGAGGGAGAGAGATATCTTCCATCCACTGGTTTATTCCCTAAATGCTCACAACAGCCAAGGATTGGATAAGCTGAAGCTGGAAGAAGAAACTCCATCTGGGTCTCCTATATGCTTGGCACAAACTCAAGTACTTGGGCCATCTCTGTTCCTTCACAGGCACACAAGCAGGAAGCTGGAATTGGAAACAGAAATGTAACTCAATCCCTGGCACTCTGATATAGGATGAAGGTTTCTCAAATGGCAATTTTTTGTGCTGAGACAATTCCCACCACACATAGTTTTATGTGTACACTTAAAACTATTGATGTTTAGTATTCAGTGGATATTTTTACAGATTCCTGATTATTACTGTATTTAACTTTTTAGGGCCAAAAAATCTGTTTTTAAAGATTTACTTATTTATTTGAGAGTCAGAATTACACACAGAGAGGAGAGGCAGAGAGAGAGAGGTCTTCCACCCGCTGGTTTACTCCTCAATTGGCCGCAACAGCCGGAGCTGCGCTAATCCGAAGCCAGGAGCCAGGAGCTTCCTCCGAGTCTCCCACATGGTGCAGGGGGCCATCTTATGCTGTTATCCCAGGCCATAGCAGAGAGCTGGATCGGAAGAGGAGCAGCTGGACTAGAACCGGCACCCGTTTGGGATGCTGGCTCCTCAGGCCAGAGCATTAGCCTGCTGTGCCACAGCAACAGCCCTCAGCCTATGTTTTTCTTAGCATCCTCAGTTTCTTTATGTTACATGCTGTTATCCTTCAGTACTTATTATAGGATATATCACATAGCATTGCAATGATCTATTTCTCTATCTTCTCCAGTACTTTAAAAAAACTATAAAATAAAGATAACTTTTAATCTTTATAATTGTTTTAATTTTCTAAAACAGTAAACTGGCAAGTTCTCAGTAAAATTAGTTAATAAACATGGTAAGAAGACGTATGTGAAAAATTGCACAAAATGTTATATGACAAAATTAAAATATGCAATAACAAAGTGTTATTACAATAAAATACATTTCATGTCAGAAAAACACAAAATGAGTAAATTTAATGAATTCATGTTTATACTGTATTCAAAATTGAAATTATATAATTTTGTTGTTGCTACAGGACAGACTTGAATTTTAGGCAAATCATCAAATATACTGACAATATTGTTTTAAGTGCTTTTTTTTTTTAAAAAAAATATTTATTTGAAAGGCCAAGACACAGAAAGAGAGAGGGGGAGAAAGAGAGATCTTTCATCCTCTGGTTCACTCCCCAAATGGTCACAATGGCCTGACCAGGAGTCCGGAGCTTCATTGTGATCTCCCACATGGGTGCAGGAGCTGAAGGATGTGGCCTGTGTTCTGCTGCTTTCCCAGGTGCATTAGCAGGGGGATCTGGGTTGGAAGTGGAGCAGCTGGGACATGAACTGGTGCTCAGATGGGATGGGTGTTGGAGGCAGCAGCTTAACCCATTACACCACAATTCTAGTCCCTGTAGTGAAGGGGCCAGCATTGTAACATTGTGGGTAAAGCTACTGCCTGGGACACCACCGTCCCATATGAGTACCAGTTCATATCACAGCTACTCCACTGCTTATCCAGCTCCCTGTTAACTGTCTGGGAAAAGAAGCATAACACAGCCTAAGTGTTTGAGCCGCTGCCACCCATATGCGAGACCTGGATGGAGCTTCTGGATTCTGTCTTTGACCTGGCATAGCACTGGCTATTGCAGCCATCTGGGGAGTGAACCAGCAGATAGGAGATTTTGGTCTTTCTGTCTGTCACTCCCTCCCTCTCTGTAACTCCAATTTTTGAAAGTAAATGCATTGTTTAAAAAAAAAAATCTAGGGGCCAGGGCTGTGGCATAGTGGGTAAAGCCACTGCTTGCAGTGCCGGCATCCCATATAGGCAATAATTTAAGTCCCAGCTGTTCCACTTCTGATCCAGCTGTCTGCTATGGCCTGGGAAAGCAGTGGTAGACGGCTCAAGTCCTTGGGCCCCTGGACCCATGTGAGAGTTCCAGATGAAGCTCCAGGCTCCTGGTTTAGGATTGGCACAACTCCAGCCATTAAGGCCATTTCAGGAGTGAACCAGTGGATGGAAGACCTTTCTCTCTGACTCCTTCTCTATCTTTCTCTCTCTCTTCTGCTTCTGCCTCTCTGTCACTCTACCTTTCAAATAAATAAATAAATCTTTTATAATAATCAATAAAAAAGAAACTCCAGTGAAAAACTAAAAAAAATCCTGTTTTATTTTCTTAATGAAAATAATGTTTTTGCTAAATGCTGGAATTCTATCATATTGTGCTAGAATCTGATCTCAAAATTGACAAAAGGAGCAAGTTAAAGATTGTATTCTTTGACTCACAATAACATTTACTATGAAAAAAAATCCTAATTTCAAACAAAGACCTGTGACCATTTTTATAAAGATATTCCTATTGGAACTACTTTCTTGTGAGATTTTAACCAAATAAATAATTTTCTGTGTAGCTAATTCATTCACTACATAGTTTTTTTTTTTTTTTTTTTTTTTTTTTTTTTTTTTTGACAGGCAGAGTGGACAGTGAGAGAGAGAGACAGAGAGAAAGGTCTTCCTTTGCCGTTGGTTCACCCTCCAAAAACTACACTACGATCAGAAAGTTTTCATAAATTCGCTCAAATAACCTGATGAACAAAGGCAATCAATTTTTTTAAAATCTTATCTTTATCTTATCAATTCTTTGAGACAGAGGAAATGTCTCCTTAAAAATCACTGCAATTTTAAATGAACCATATAAAAATCTTCATTAAGTTAGAATCAAAGCTCCATTAACAATTCTGATAGCTGCTACAACAAGGAATAAACTTAGCTAAGTGAAACAAGCCAGAAATGAAAGGACAAATATTGTATGGATCCATTTTTGTTAGGTATTCAGAAGTCAAATTCATAGAGGCAGAAAGTAGAATAAAGATTATCAGATAAGGAGAGTGAGAAATGGGTAATTATTGTTTAATGAATACAAAGTTTCAGTTTGGTGTATATAGCTCTGGAAACAGATGTTTGTGATGGTTTCCCAACAACATGAAAGTACTTTATGCCACTGAATTGTGCATTCTGAAATGGTGAAAATGTTAAGATTTATGGTACACATGTGTTACCATAATAAAAACATTTAGAAAAATCTATTAATAAATACTAAGAAATGAAAACTACTCATTTTATGACTGCTCTGATCACAGCCAACATCAAATCCATAATTTCTGGTTATGACAATTAAAAGAGGCAAAAGAAGTGAAGTAGAAGTAGAAAGATTTCCCACTTATAATAATAGTCAGTGATATACAAGTTGTTGATTGATTGCTTGGTTAACTGATTTTCTTGAACATTTGAACCATTTGCTACACCTTTCTTCTTTTAATCAGACATACTGGTTGATGAATTCTTTCAGAACATTTGAGGACTGCTGTTACAAAGAAATAGTAAGAGCAAGAAAGAGGAAAAGAGCAACTAATGAATTGGTTAACAAATAAGAGGAAAGGAAATTGTTCTTTAATACCTATTTATTTGAAAGAGTTACAAAGAAAGAAGGAGAGAGAGAGAGAGAGAGAGAGAGAGCCAGAGAGAGTGCGAGAGAGAGAGAGAGCACTTCCATCCGCTGGTTCACTCCCCAGATGGCTACAACATCCAGGGCTGGGCCACGTGAAAACAGGAGCCTGGAGATCCATCTGGGTCTCCCGCATTGTTGGCAGGCACCCAAACAACTTGGGTCATCCTGTGCTGCTTTTCCCAGGCCAATAGCAAGAAGCGGGATCAGAAGTGCAGCAAGCTGAGACATGAAACAGTGCCTACAGGGGATGCCAGAATTGCAAGCAGAGGCTTTACCTTCTATGCTACAATGCTGGCTCCCAAAAATTGCTAATATAATCCAAGGTGTCTGGAATGCAATGATATAGATCAGGGACAAAAAACACAGAGTTTTGAGCTGGTTTGTCTGGCACTAACAGAGTACACAATAGATGAGGAAGAAAATTAACTTTCAACTCATCAACACAAAACAAAACAATTACTTTAGTCAGGGTAAAAGTCTTTAAATTTTCAGATTTAGCCTACTCTAAAAATCTTCCTTTCATGTCTATGTTCTCATTTAGTTGACCATTAAGGCTAAAATCAGTGGGATTCATCTATCATAATTTTGAACTCAATTTGACTGTTCTGTTTGAGCTCTTATTCACTTGTAGTCATAGATTATTTGCATTAGCAAATAAAGTATTTCAAGTAAAAAGAGTACACTTAAATTTGGGAGTATCTAGAAATGCAGGTTTTATGAAAGGATATGTGACTAGCCAGCAATGCACCGTCTGAGTCCTAAAATCAGGACTTAGCCTTACCTAAAACAAAGATAACTCTTACAGTTACTTAACTAGTTAACAAATGAAACATTTGGTATATGAAAAGTGCTTGGGAAGACAGTGGCATAAAATCTCAGTTGTATATGGAGGGCAGCTTGTAATTAGTTGCTCTGAGAAATTCTATAATCCTTGATTTTCTAAAACTGATTTTATATCCATCTTTTGTCTCCTGTCTCATTTAAGATGTTAGCCAGCAGAGTTGTTGTCCATCTTTAATGTATTAGCCACAACATGGCTTTAGCATTTCAATGTAAATATTTTCTCTAAGCAATTCACAAAAGCAGATTAGTGGAATTATAAATATATATTCCTCTTCTTGCATATTTTATAAGAATTCTTTTTTTTAAATGTTTTATTTATTTATTTGACAGGTAGATTTACAGACAATGAGAGACAGAGATAGAGAGAAAGGTCTTCCTTCCGTTGGTTCACTCTCCAAATGGTTGGAACAGCCAAAGCTGCGCCGATCCAAAGTCAGGAGCCAGCTGCTTCTTCCTGGTCTCCCATGTGGGTGCAGGGGCCCAAGCACTTGGGCCATCCTCCACTGCCTTCCCAGGCCACAGCAGAGAGCTGGACTGGAAGAGGAGCAGCCAGGACTAGAACTGGTGCCCATATGGGATGCTGGCACCCCAAGTAGAGGATTAACCGAGTGCATCATGGCACCAGGCCCTATAAAAATTCTATAATGGACCTCAGCTATTCTAATTAAGACCAATTCTAGTCTATCCCTCAACAGAACAAGAATATTTACATCTCCATGTACATATAAAAAATTAAGAAATATTTCTCTAAAAAGCAACTAGCAAACAGATACATGACACAGATTAATCACATAATGATTCATATTCATTCAACAATTTATATTGTCCATGGAACTCAGATTTTTGGGATAAAATACATAGTGTTTGAGTGATCTCAAGCTTTTCACACTAGCAATAGTTATGTGCATCCTGTGTATTTCTTAAACCGAAGGCACTCAGGAAATAAACGTTACCTAAAAGGTAACCTCAAGTTTTCATGTCCTCACTCTTTGCAGCTTATTTTAAAAAAAGAAAGGAAAACCACAGTTGTTTTTGGTTTGGATTTATTATTGTTGTTGTTGTTCTTTTAGCATCACCTCATCAATGTTTGGCAGGAAAAATGGGAGAAAATGAAGACCACATTTTAGTTAGCATAGCCTGTTACATAAAAAATAAATAAGTTTTCCCTTGAAGTACACACAGCTCTCTGCTGAGGAGTTTTCTGTTTAATGGAAAACTTCACTTATAGTTTTAACATCAAAACTATACATCAGCTGAGGAAACACAGGGAAGAAAAAGCAAACAAATCTTCGTTGCATTTGTTTTGGCCTTTTTTCACTTTTTCTAAGCAAACACTTACTTTCAGTATATTAAGGGGCTAAAAAACAATATTTCCTAATTTTACATATTGCCTCTGGGAGACAGCATTGTTGGTAAGAATGGAGCTTGAAAATGAAAAGTGAATTTGAACTCTTGAGTTTTCCCTTAATCAATTATTTCTTTTTTTAAGATGCAATGACTTTCCAAGGCTTCAGGCTTTTAATCTGTTAAATTACAAAATTTATACCTAATAAAGCTGTGGGTGGAAGAAATATAAGTGAATATTCTCTCTCAGATGGTGGCTAACTTTCTGATAATGAAATTTCTATGTATGGTCTATGTTCTTTCTATGATTTAATTTTTTATCTATATTTTTTTGGATTTTTTCAATAGTATTTTATTTAGTTTTTGACTTAACATGTTTTTAATTTGCATTATATTCAAAGGCTTAATGGCTCTACCAAATAAAGAGTTCAACAAATAAAAAGTAAAAAGGCTGTCGTGCAGCAAGATAGGCAAGAGCTATAAGCAATAATAAAATGAAAACATATTCAACTTCACTAATATATATTTTAAAATAGTGACAAAATCAAGTTATTGTAGTATGTAAGTCCTAACAACTTATTTGACAGAGATTTAAAAGTTTGACAAAGTGCTATATTTGCAGCAAAACAGGTTGAAAAAAAAAAAAACAACCTTTACTTTTAACAATTCAAACTATTGTGAAGAAAATTGATCAACATCTTCATTATCATTTTTAGGATTCCACTGAAGACTTAGATTGTTTTCCAACTAATTCAGAATCATTCATGCTAACCCTGAGTTTTAATTTTTATTTACAAGTTTCAAAACATCTTTGAATGGAACTTAATTCTGTAAAAATTCATCCCAGAGTAAGAACTAAAACCACTCTTGAAAGATAGATTGACATTAAGGACCTAGAAAGATCAAGCTTAGGGGCCAGCGCTGTGGCACAGCGGGGTTAAAGCCCTGGCCTGAAGCGCTGGCAATCCCATATGGTCACCGGTTCGAGACCCAGCTGCTACACTTCCAATCCAGCTCTCTGATAATGGCCTGGGAAAGCAGCAGAAGATGGCCCAAGTCCTTGGGCCCCTGCACCTGCATGGAGACCTAGAAGAAGCTCCTGGCTCCTGGCTTCAGATCAGTGCAGCTCCAGCCGTTGCGGCCAATTGGGGAGTGAACCAGCAGATGGAAAACCTCTCTCCCTCTCTCTTTCGCTCTCGCTCTCGCGCTCTCTGCCTTTCCTTTCTCTGTGTAACTCTGACTTTCAAATTAATAAATAAATCTTTAAAAAAATCAAGCTTAGTCTTCATTTTTCTGTTGTTCCACATTCAAAAACACATTTAAAATAAACTTCAAAAGTTATGAGACAGTGGTCATTTGGCAGCAATTAAGACACTAAGTTGGGATGCCCTCATCCCATATGGGGGTCCTTGTATTAGAATTTTTTTTCAGGGCTGGAGCTGTGGCCTAGCTGGTAAAGCCACTGCCTGCAGTGCCAGCATCCCATATAGGTGCTGGTTCAAATCCCGGCTGCTGCATTTCTGATCCAGCTTTCTGCTGTGACCTGCGAGAGCAGTAGAAGATGGCCCAAGTCGTTAGGCCCTTACAACCACGCAGGAGACCTGGAAGAGGCTCCTGGCTTCGGAACGGCAGAGCTCTGGCCATTGTGGCCACTTGGGGAGTGAACCAGCAGATGGAGGACCTTCTCTCTTTCTTTCTCTCTCTCTCTCTCTCTCTCTCTCTCTCTCTCTCTCTGCCCCTCCTCTCTGTGTAACTCTGACTTTCAAATAAATAAATCTTAAAAAAAAAACCTTTTTCTACTCCTGATTCCAGCTGCACCCTGGGAGGCAGAAGGTGATGTCTCTAATGATTGACTCCTTACCATCCATGTGGGAAACATAGATTGAGTTCCTGGCTCCTGGCATCAGTCTAGCCAAGTCTAGGACATTGCAAGTATTTAGGAAGTAAGCTAGCAGATGTGAGTGTATTCGTTCTAATAAATACTATTTTTGCAAATTATAGAACTGATAAGCTTCCCTGAATGACTTCTCCGAATTGGATTGTAGAAATCTGTAGTTTTCAAAGCAAGTAAGAACTGCATTTCAGAGAATCCTATACTACAAATTTTTCTGAGCATGAAACATTGAATTCATTGGATGGTTAAAAAAAAAATCTAAAGAACACCATTTTCAAAAATCTGACAAACTCTTTCCATAGGCATCATACTGCATATTATGTGGAGTTTGATACTTGAGGTTCACTCTAAACAAATTCTTACAATTACATTCATCTAAATCAGAACACTCTGGTCCTCCACTTCTGCATTCTTCCTGTGGTTTACAGAGCTCCCTAAGGTCTAAGGCTCACAGCATTCTCTCCCTGTTTCCATGACTACTATAATATTGATTGTGACATACACAAACCTTAGTAGCTCCCCTGATCAACAACTCAAGCTAAGTTATTTCCTACCTGGATTGTGTCTTTACTTCCTTAAATAAAGATAGAGGCTTCTCATATTAAATCCATGCAACCAAAAAATCTACCAGAAATTTAAATAAATTCAGTGATTTCTTTAAACCTGAGGGAACTAATAAAGAGTGAGTAACTGCTACCTCATTCCACACATATATATATTTGCTAGGAAGGAGTATAACAGAAAGTTTAAAGGCCATGTTCAATTCTAATATTTTAAAAAGTATATCCGAAGACATGGTTGAGAAGTTTTGAAAGTGAATATTCAATATTAAATTTATTCTACTATATTGGTGATATCCATTTATTTTGCTAAATAACATTAAAGGAAAATAGTGGATTTATTTTTTTTTAAAGTGAGAATGTCATATTGAGTGAAGAAATTTGCACTTTCAAATGAATGGTTAAAAAATAAATGTAAAGACTAGGGATCAAATTTCAGTACCTTAAAAGAGACCTAAAATAAGCATAAATGAATTTCCAATGAATAGACAAAGAATACTCTTAAAAGTACTAATGCTGGGGCTGGCGCTATGGCATGGTGGTAAAACCGCTGCTTGCAGTGCTGGCATCCCAAATGGGTACCAGTTCAAGACCCAGCTGCTCCACTTCCGAGCCAACTCTCTGCTTTGGCTTGGGAAATCAGCAGAAGATGGCCCAAGTGCTTGGGCCCCTGAGCCCATGTGAGAGACCCAGAGGAAGCTCCTGTCTCCTGGCTTCGGATTGGCATTGCTCCAGCTGTTGCAGCCATTTGGGGAGAAAACCAGTGGATGGAAGACCTCTCTCTGTCTCTCTGATTCTGCCTCTCTGTAACTCTGCCTTTCAAAATAAATAAATAAATCTTTAAAAAACTGATTAAAGCTTAAACTGAGGTGATAGCAGAAAACAGAAAGAGGTACAGATCAGAAGCTTCTTTAAAAGATAAAGTTAATAAACTGGAGAATAATTGCACATAGGATAAAGATAAGATAGCCTAGAACAATGCTTCAGACATTTTACTGTTATCCACAGTGAGAAACAAAGCTTCCATATCAAAATATCCTCCCTTTCTCACGTCTCCGCTGACATACACACACACTTTAATTATGATACTGTGGGTACCCATGGATAGGCCTGCCATGGGACCCCCCAGCCCCATGTTGGGCTTGGCTTATAGCAGTAATGCGGATGTGACAGCTGATTGAACTTTCCATCTAGCTGAGGATCGTGGTAAACAACAAGATGGTGTTGATGCTCTGCTCACTGCGTGACTCCAGCTGATTGATATAGCCACTGCGTGACTCCACAGCTGAGCATGATCAAGTGCCGGATTGGAGAACTCTGTGCATGGACTGTGATTCAATGACTGTGATTGGTTGAATTCGGTATATAAGCGGACCGTGGGCTAGGGAACGTGTATGCCAACTTTCCCCCTTAAGGAATGTGCGCGCTACCTCTTCCCCCTTCTCCCAGTCCCCCACTCTCTTTTCCTACTCCTTCTAAGTAAAAGTCTACTGAAGACCAATTAACTGCGAGCAGCGTCATTCCTTTTGCAGCCGAAGGAGCGACAGATAAAAAAGTTTACAATATTTTACATAACTTTACTTGTTGTAATGATCTCTAATATTTTTATAACTTACTGTTTCCATTTTTAAGTAAATATTGGCTGCATAAAAATACTGCTCTATTACCATTTTGACAACAGACAAAATCTGATGGATAGATCATAATGATATGGATTATTTGGAATGAAAGAGTTCAGCATTGCACATGTGAGAAATTTTCACACATAATGTTATCCTATACTATGCCCATATGTAATAAGTTGTTATTTTAACTTTAAAGATAAAGAAAATAAGGTTCATAAAAGTTATGACACTTCAAAATTGGCCCAGGCTAGAAATGAAGAAAAAATTTGAAGGTAAATTTTTTATCCTGTTAACTATTTTACAAGGCTCTCTTTTAAATTAACTACTATGAATTATGTTTTAGACCTTAGAAGCTAAAAATATAGGTTAAAGATACTATTAAACTTCTGGCTGTCTTCACAGTCTATTATGAGTAGTACTTTGCTAATTTAGATTTACGAAATACATTATCTGCATGCTCTTTATTTGTGTAATAACTACTGTACATACAGAAATAACAAAGCAAATTATAATACTGTCTATACTGAAATAAACAGAGAAGAAGGAACTTGAGCTAATTTTTTCTCTGCACTGTCCAGTTTCATAGAATTTTTAAACTCTAAGACAGTGTAGAGATCATCTAGTGAGGACATCCAATTCTTTTACTTCACAGATGAAAAAACTGATCTCATCTATTTATTGGCAGAACTTGGTGTGTAGGAAACCCTAATAAATCATTTAAAATTTTCAATTATTATTCAGTTCCTCTATTCACTCCCCTCTGCAAACATTTTAGCTGCTCTTTCCAGAAAACTCATCTCCCAAGTGTCCAGATCACAAAATAGAACACAAAGGAAGATTCAAACACAGGAGGAGGAAAGGGTGGAGTGTCCACATCCTCCTTACTCCAGTGGGCATAAAGCTTTTCATTTTTTCAATCATTTCAGTACACACAGCCTGAATTACATGAATATGGAGGCCCCATTTTTTATCACCAGGTCTTAGAAAAATTAGAAAATTATTTCTCCCTTTCCATGCTGATAATTATTGGCCAACAACACAAAGATTTGCTTTCCTTTTCCTTTTTCTGCTTTAATTTTTCCTGCCCCTCTAGAAAGTGGCTTCATATACATTTTCATCTTGCTCACAGCTCTGCAATCATCAGAACAGCTTTCCTTAAGGGACCTCCTCACTGTTCCTTGCATCTACATGTCCCTGGAGGGAAGAAATTTACAGACAGAGGAGCATGTAGAGAGATTCAGCTTAGGCTCGAGGTATCATGTACCCTTCAAATTCTAAATACAAGCAACTCCTGTATAGCTAAACAGATTTCTATTAGATATATTCATATCTATAAGTAAAATCAGAGGCAGAGAGACCAAAGTGGGGAGACTGATTAAAGAATTGGCTCGCATGATTGGGGGGGCTGGCTAGTTTGAAACTTATAAGCTGGGCCAACAGGCTGGAAACATAGGTATAAGTTGATGTTAGAATCTTGAGTCCAAATTCCAGAGCCACAGGCTGGAAACTCGGGCAGCATTTCCATGTTGCAGCCTAGAGGAGAATTCCTTCACTGAGAAAATTTGGCCCACCACATTTTGGTTGGCAATCTGCTTTATGCAAAGTCAACTGATTTAACTCTTTATTATTTCTAAAAATTGCATTCATAGCAACTCCTTGCCCAAACAACTGATCACTGTAGCCTAACCAGTTTGACATATAAAATCAACCACTGCATCAGCCACTTCTAACCTTGTTTCTCACAGCCAGGGTAATCATTTACAATTATATTTGATGAAATTACATATTTTAAAATGCAGCCCAGAATATATGCACAACCATTTTTGACTGTACTAACAATCGAAATGGTTAATTCTGATAATCAATAATTATTTTTTATAAATGATTATAACTGTTATTTAAAATAAAAGAAAAACTGATGTTAGTCTTTGTTATAAAAATTGGTACCTGTGTTTGGGAGACAGAAAGTAGAACAGAAGAGAAGGACAGATGGGAAAATCTTCCATGGCAAAAAATTACAATTTTATTCTGTACTAGTAGTCAAGTTAATTTAGCATTTAAAAATTGAAATTCTCTAAATCAAATTTATATGAAGAAACTACAAAATTTAAATATTTAAATCCACTATGATATATTCCCTGGAGTATATGTTTTAAATTAAACTGAATAAAATAGTTCTAGAAGAGAAAATAAAACTTTTTCACCTGACTATCTATTAGCATATGGTTTTCAGGGAAACAAAATTAGCATTTTCATCTGAATATACTTTTCAAAAACTTCCCCCTTTCCCAAGGGAGAAAAATAAGTTTAAAATAAATAGCAAAATGTTATCTAATTTTGTCAATAGGCTGGTAGTACATGGATTTGTGTAAGGAAATCGTTAGCTGCTTTTCTTTCTTTTTCTCTCTCTCCTTCTCTTCATCTAGCTCTCCCTCTCTCTGCTGCTTTTTTTCTCTCCATTTCTTTCTCTCCCTCCCACCCCTCCTCCTTTTCTTTCTTTCTTCCTTTCCTCTCTTCTCCCCATCCTTTATCCCTCTCTTTCATCCATGCTTTTGTCTGTTCATTCATTCATCTTTCTTTTAGTAATTAGTAATAGGAGAATCCTCCCTCCTTCTTGGCTTTTACTTCTCTAGTTTATATACTCCTTCTGTGACACCACATTGAAGTCTATGTGTAAAGTCAGGAGATACATGAAAGTCTTTGCTTGTCTGCATTCCAACTCATAGAGTTGTCCATCATTCATCACAGAATACAAAATAAAAACTGTGTCTCATTTGTTTTTACATTTCTTATCTTTATTATGAAGTATTTTTAACATTTAGAAAAAAATTTGTACCCAACACCCAGATTTTAAAAAATGTTAATTTTTAACAGTTTTGGAAACATATTGAAAAAATTGAAAAATGGTAGATATACAGGAAGTTTCTTAATTCCTCAGTATTTTTATCTGCATAATTTCTCCCCTTCTATCTACCTCCCTCCCTTTCCAGAGCCAACTTTTATCTTTTTTTTTTTTTTTAATTTGACAGGTAGATATATAGACAGTGAGAGAGAGAGAGAGAAAGGTCTTCTTTCCGCTGGTTTACCCCCAAATGGCCACCACAGCCGGCGCTGTGCCGATCCAAAGCCAGCAGCCAAGTGCTTCTTCCTGGTCTCCCATGTGGGTGCAGGGCCCAAGCACTTGGGCCATCCTCCACTGCCCTCCGGGGCCACAGCAGAGAGCTGGACTGGAAGAGGAGCAAGCAGGCCTAGAACTCGGCGCCCATATGGGATGCCTGCACCACAGGCAGAGGATTAACCAAGTGAGCCACGGCACCGGCCCCCAGCTATTATCTTTATAGGATATAAATCCTTCCTGTCTTCCTTTTTTTTTTTTGCTTTTACCAAATATTTATAGTTATTAATATTATAATTTGCATTCAAAATTACATAAATACATATTTGTAGCTTAATTTTTAGTTTGGTCTTACACTTTCAAAATTTATCAAAATAGATTCATTTAGAAGCCAGCACTGTGGCATAGCAGGTAAAGATGCCACTTGCAAAAGATGCATACCATTTGGACACTGGCTCATGTCTCAGCTGCTCCACTTCCTATACAGCTCCCTGCTAATGGCCTGGGATAGCAGCAGCAGAAGGCCCAAGTGTTTGGGTCCCTGCCACCCATGTGGGAGACCCAGAAGAAAATTCTGGCTCCTCACACGGGCTTGGCTTGGCCCTGTCCATTGCGGTCATTTGGGGGTTTAACAAGTAGATGAAAGATTCTCTCTCTCTCTCCCTCTGTAACTCTTTCAAATAAGTAAATTTTTGTTAAAAAGTAGATTCATTTAGGCCTAATTAATTTCTGCTAACCTCTGGAGAATAGCCTATTAATAAATACACCATAATTCATGTGATCATTTCTTTATCAGGAAATATTTAGATGGTATCTCAAATTTATTTAGCAATTCCCTCAGCTATTCAGATTCAACACCTTTTTACCTCTGCCCCCTGGCCACTCTAGCTTCATTTTCATTTCATACTACTTTTATACAATAAATAATTTATTATTCATTTCAAGATTTTCTTACTAAATTAAGAGTATTTTTATTGTAAATTGTAATGTGTTGTAAATTTCTTTTCTCAGATTATTATTTTATTTTAAGTTCCTTAAGTTATTTTATATTAAGTTCCTTTTAGTACAAAGACTTTCATTTTAACAGAGTCAAAGTTGACAATGATTTTCTTTGAGCTTTGTGCTTTGTGTCCTTTCTAAAACAAGGAATTTTCCTACATTTCTCTACATACATTTCAAAGATATTTACCTCATATTTTGATCATTGAGCCTTCTGAAATTTATGTTTAATATCTACAAATTATAAATTTTTCAAAGTAAAAATATTTAATTTTATCCAGAACAATTTATTAAAAACCTGGTTATTTCACAATTAGTAATTCTACCATTACTGAGTTCTTATATAATCATATGTCTTTTCTTGCGTCTTCATTCTTTTCTATTGGTAGATTTGTTTAGCCATTCCTGGATCATTATGAGGTAGTTGAATACTTACAATTCTGTAACTTGTCTATATATGCAAAGAATTTCCTCCCATTTTCTTTTTCCCTTCAGAAGAACCTATACTCAAATCTTTGAAATTTAATGCATTTGTCAAACAAGAAATCCCATGGGAACCTGGAAAATATTCTGAACTAAATGAGAATCCATATTAACAATATAAGGAATGAATGGGGAGATAATCCTATAGACTCCACAATTATTAAACGACAATACAGGAATTGTACAAACCACTGTGTGCCAAAGATTCAAACACTTAGCAAACAAACAATGGCAATCACAAAATCTCTCGTAGTAAAATAAGGGTATACAACTATTAAAATGCTTTTAAGAGGGGGAAAAAATGGACATCGCTAAGTGTCTGGAACAAAAGCAACCAGAAACAAAGCAACCGGAACACACACAGCTGGAGCAAAAATCAAACAGTATTGACATTCTAGAAAACAATGCCTTGTCATGTTAGACATACACTTACCACATAACCCAGCAATCCTACACTTTGGAATTTACCCAAGAAAAATTAAAATCTATAGTCACACAATTTCTATGGTAATTTAAAAATAATATTGTTAATATCATCAGAAACTGAAAATGACATAAATGACCCTTACCTAGGAAAGGAATAAATTGTGATATATCTATACAATGAAATATTACACAACTATAAAAAGGAATTATATTTATATATAAAAGAAAGTGATGAAAGTCAAATCCATTATTCTAAGAGAATGAAGTCTTTATTCAAAAGTTTTACTGCTTCTCGGCCCTTTGGGTAAGATCAAGGGTAAAAGTTATACACTAGGAGGCTAGTGCTGTGGTGTAGCGCGTTAATGCCCTGGCCTGAAGTTCCAGCATCCCATATGGGCACGGGTTCTAAACCTGGCTGCTCTACTTCTGATCCGGCTCTTTGCTGTGGTCTGGGAAAGCAGTAGAAGATAGTCCAAGTCCTTGGGCCCTGCACCCGCATGGGAGGCCCGGAAGAAGCTCCTGGTTCCTAGCTTTGGATCAGCGCAGCTCTGGCCATTGCGGCCAATTAGAGTGTGAACCAGCAGATGGAAGACCTTTCTCTCTCTCTCTCTCTCTCTCTCTCTCTCTCTCTCTGCCTCTCCTCTGTTGTGTAACTCTTTCAAATAAATAAATCTTTTTGAAAAAAGTTATATATAATAGAAAAGGCAAAACAACAAGGATGAAATACAACTCAGTGGTTGCCAGACATTAATAGTACAGGAAGTATTTGACCACAAAGACTAACAAGAAGACATAAGCTTTGTATGGGGATATGAAACTGCTTTGCATCTTGGTTATGGTGATGTGTATATTAATTTGTCAAAGTTCATAGAACTCTACATGAAAATCAGCAAATTTTAGCTGGATGTAAATTTTAAGAATAAATATCGGTCGGCACCGCGGCTCAATAGGCTAATCCTCCGCCTTGCATCGCCGGCACACCGAATTCTGTCCCGGTTGCCCCTCTTCCAGGCCAGCTCTCTGCTGTGGCCAGGGAGTGCAGTGGAGGATGGCCCAAGTTCTTGGGCCCTGCACCTGCATGGGAGACCAGGAGAAGCACCTGGCTCCTGCCATCGGATCAGCGCGGTGCGAAGGCAGTGGCGGCCATTGGGGGGTGAATCAATGGCAAAAGGAAGACCTTTCTCTCTGTCTCTCTCTCTCACTGTCCACTCTGCCTGTCAAAAAATAATAAAAAAAAATAAAATAAAAAAGAATATTAAAAATATTTCATGGGTATTTGACAATAACTATTTCCCCTATTCTGGGTATATTATTCTATCAGTTTCTGAAAAGGTTATGTCAAAATCACTCACTACAATTGGTAATTTGTCAATTTCAACTTGAATACTACTTACCTTTGCTTCATGCACTTTTTGATTCATGTGATTTTATACATGTGCATTCTCTTTTTTTCTAGTGAACTACATCATTATTTTGTCTAAGTCCTTTTTGGTTTAAAGTCTATTTTGCCTTTTATTAATGACACAAAATACATTTAGTTGAGTTCAGTTTTGCTTGCATATGTTTTTCCACTTCAATACATTCAACTTTTCTGTATAATCATGTTTAGGTATATTTCTCATAAACAGGATATAACTGAGTTTTTAAAATCCAGTTTGAAATGAACTATATTTTAAATCATAAATTTAAATCAGGAACATTTATTATTATTATTATTATTGTTCTGTTTGTATGTTATTACCTTTGCATTTGATTGGCCTATATTCTCCATTCCTTTATTAGAGCATCAGAGTCTTTTTTTTTTTTTTTTTTTTTTGCCAGGCAGAGTTAGACAGCGAGAGAGAGAGACAGAGAGAGAGTTATAGACAGTGAGAGAGAGACAGGGAGAAATGTCTTCCTTCTGTTGGTCCACTCTCCTAATGGCCACTACGGCTGGCGCTCCGCCGATCAGAAGCCAGGAGACGGATACTTCCTCCCGGTCTCCCATGCAAGTGCAGGGACCCAAGTACTTGGGCCATCCTCTACTGCCCCCACGTGGGCCACAGCAGAGAGCTGGACTGATAGAGGAACAACCCGGACAGAATCTGGCGCCCTGACCAGGACTAGAACCCGCGGTGACGGCACCGAAGGCAGAGGATTAGCCAAGTGAGCCATGGTGCCAGCCAGAGCCTTTGTTGTTCTATGGGTTTTTATAACTTTCTGCTGTTATCCTTACAGTATTTATCCTTAAATATTTAGTCTGCAATCTTGAATAACAGAGTGAAAATTTATCCAGTACCACTTTTCCATCCAGAAAAAAAAATCAAAGATCTGAGAAACCTTAAACTCCAGTCATTTACCTCTGATTTTTCCATGAACTGCATTGAAAGACAAAGAGACAGACAGAGAGCTATCACTTACTGGCTTAATCATTGAGGGCCTACAACAGCCAGGGCTGGGCCAGGCCAAAGTCAGGAGCCTTGAACTCAATCCAGCTCTCCCACATGAGTGGCAGGGATTCAATTACTTGAGCCATGATCATCTGCCTCCCACAGTCTGCATTAGCAGGAAACTAGAATCAGAACCAGAACTATGATTCAAACCCAAACATTCCATTATGGGATGCAGGTGTTCCAAACAGCAACTTTACTACGCCAGACTCCCACCCTAAGCCTATATTTTCTGAGCCACTCAAAATTCTTCATCACCATTATTTTTATTATTTTTTGTATTGCTTTTATCATTCATTGCTTTTTTTTAGATTAGCTAAAGTTTTAATAATTTTTATGCAGACATATTAATCCACAAATTAATCAATTATTATTCTCAGTTGTAGTTTTTCTAAATATATTTTTATTTTGCTCCTACTCCTCCATAACAAAATATTTTATTATGATTTCTAGAAACAGAATCTAAGCTTCATAGTTGAGATAGAAAGCTTTAAACGTCCTGAGTCTAAATATCACCCACCCTGAAATGCTTGCTGAAAAGGAGTTCTCCTGCACAATATACACTCTTAATTAATGTAAAAGGAGGGGTGGAGAAATGAAAGGTAGATTTTTGTGAGATGCACAACTTAGGAAGAAAAGCTTGGTTTTACCTCACACACTGCTCCATGTAAAAGAATGCTTATTTTCCTATCACAAAGCCAGGAAAACAAAAAATGTGAATCACTAGAACAATTTGAAGTTATCCAAAGCACTTAATTTTTTTTCTAGATAAGGTATAAATATCTTTTGGTTAAATTCAGTGAAGCTATTTATTTGGCCAATAGAGTCCAACACTGCCCAATATCATTGGGCTAGGTGACAGTATGATAGGAACAGGAATAGGAGAAATGCTAAAAGTGCAGCAACTAACACTTCCACTATTTCACTTTGCAGGGAGAGAATTCTTCATGATTTTCTAATGCCTTCAATTGCCTTCTCAGTATAGCCCCCTGGGAACTCTGAGGCACTAACTATGGCAAGAGCTGAAGAGGAAAGGAAGCAGTTAGAACAAAAGCTCGCATTGCCTGTCAGAGACAAGACAAGGGAAAGACACTCAGAAGACTCTCTGAAAAACCAATTAATATGATCCACATTTGTAAAGTTGCAGTGGTAAAATCTAGTAAGCTGTCTGTCTCATGCAGAGATATACAGATGACCATCTCCAGCATCCAACCAAGGAAAATTATTTAAAATGCAATTGAAGGGGCCAATTTAATTTATTTTATTTAAAATAAAATTGTAGCAGGTAAAGGTACCACTTGCTGCCCCAGCATCCCTATGGGTACAGGTTTGGTTTGAGACACAGCTACTCCACTTCCAAACCAGCTCCCTGCTAATGCGCTTAAGAAAGCAGTGGAAGCAAGTGCTTGTGCCCCTATATCCACGGGGAAAACCCAGAGCAGTATCCTGGCTCCTGGCTTTGGATCCACCTAGCTCCAGCCATTGGGGCTCTTTGGGGAGTGAACCAGAGAGAATCTTTCCTTATCTCTCTTTCTGTAATTTAGCCTTTGAAATAAATAAATAAACCTTTAAAATAATAAAATTATTTTTTAAATAATAAAATTATTTTTAAAATTAAACATAATAAAATTGAATAACCTAGTGAGCTGTCTCTTCCTGGTAAGTCAACAAACCATATTTCAGAAGATATGCAAATACAGGCTTCTATTTTTCTTTCTGCTGATGCCCCAGCCAATCTTTTTCCTGTTTAGAAGATTTATTTATTTGTTTAAAAGGCAGAGTGACACAGAAAGAGAGGAACAGAGAGAGAAAGAGATCTCCCTTCTGCTGGTGCACTCCCCAGTTGGCCACAATGACCCAGGCTTGTCCAGGCCACAGTTAGGAATGTAGAACTCCCTAAGGTCTCCATCCCAGTATCCCACATGGATGGCAGGAGCCCAGGTACTTGGGCCATATTCCACTGCCTTTCCAGGCACATTAGCAGAAAGTTAGATCAGAAGCAAAACAGCTAGAACTTGATCAGTGCTCCAATATGGGATTCCAGCATCACAAGTGGCAGCTGAAATCCCTGCACAACAATGCTGCCCCCCACTGCCCTCCACAACCAATTCTTAACTTCTGGTTTGTATCTTGAACAAGGCCAATGTCAAAGCCTGACACTGGATTGGGTCTTTAGTTTCTTTAGAAAACTTTGAAATAATAGTACTCCTTGTTACTTCCTTAGACCGGTGGCCAAGTTAAGCTAGTCTTTATTTTACTGACAAGAGACCTTACAGTTGCTCTTTATTGGGGCCCTACCTCCAGTTAGATGATAAAATCCCAACCTTCATTCTTTAAAGCTTATATTCTATTTCTATTTCTTTATCACAGAGCCCAATGCCTTCATCTCCCTCTCAAGGCACTGGCATGGAAATTTCTCCTCATTTCTGCCAGTTGAATAATGACTTCTTTTGATTTAGCTATATATAAAGAAAAGTATTTATAGTTGTCTATTAACTACAAATTGAGAAAAGTGTTTCCATCTATTATTTCTATGTAGTATCAAATCAAAGTACTAGATATTAAAGTATAACCCATTAATATTACATATCTTCCTTATTCAAAAGTAAAAAAAAACACACTTCAGTAAATTCATATGTACATATTTGTTTATTAATGTGGAATAGTTGAAATAAGATTGCTCTGAAGCAATCTTATTAAGGCAAATATCTAGGATAGAAAATGATTTGTGGTGCTTAATTAAATTTGATTTAAAAATTAAGATATCACTTTATACCTTGTAAAAACACACATCTATGTATACATACAAACATACCAACTAAATTATAACTGGTTCATGTATACCCTGGTTGCCTTGAAGATTGGGTCCTCACTATCTTTACTAATTGCCACTGAATTTCTTAACTAAAGAAAATGAAACATTGTCAATAGTAGCTAAAATCATATTCTGAATACGCAGGTCTCAATTCCTGTTATTTCATCACTGGACTCCTCCCAAATAAAGTTTGGCAAGAGCATTCTGAAATCAACACAGAAAGTCAAAGAACAAATTTAGGTCATCTGACTCATTCCACTTGTGACTTAAAGTACATTTGAATTCATGTTTCCAGAGGGGAAATTTAGGTTTTAAGTATTGCAAATCAACTAATGTCAAGTTGTTTTGGTTTCTTCTAAACTTCTAGTTGAAGGGGTAACAATTTGGAAAAAGAAGAGAAAGAATATTAAGTAATTTTAAGTAGAAGACTTCTAAATTATTTTTATATCACAAATTTGCAAATAATTTCAAAAGAAAAGCTTGAATAATCCAGATATGCTTTACAGAGGAAATGCATTTTAAATAAAATAATAAAATCCTGTTATTTTAAAAAGTAATTTTAGTTATTAAAATTCCTTTTTAATATTCTACTTCTCAGTTCAAAATACTACATGACCCCTACACACAGTGTTAAAACACTCAGTGATTTATCCTTCCTTCTTAATATGAAATCTCAGGTTTTCTACTTCTAGATAATTGTGTTATTAGAAAACTTATTTTAATTATGTCTGCATTATGTAAAAGTATTGTAGTAAAAAGTGTTCAACTAATTACTGATATAATTTATAGTAGCATATGTATTTTCAAAAATATGATGAATAGGGTATTAAATATTTCTGTGTTACAATGAAGATATTATTGAATAGCAGCTGTTTGCTTTCTATGAGTTATTTTGGGACATAAAAGATAATCCA
The DNA here is from genome assembly GCA_949820135.1 of Sylvilagus floridanus. Classification (NCBI taxonomy): domain Eukaryota; kingdom Metazoa; phylum Chordata; class Mammalia; order Lagomorpha; family Leporidae; genus Sylvilagus; species Sylvilagus floridanus. The sequence goes on along the minus strand of OX463236.1, from coordinate 130,051,026 downwards.
GAAAGCAGAGCATGTTCTTGTCTATGTTTGTTGCACTACAAAACCACTGCTGTAAGAAGGGATGAGTTTGTTATTGAATTTGCTGCCACTAAAAACATTCACAGAACAATCAATCCTATTTGTTCAATTTAGTCTTTTGTTAAATTGTTTTCTTCATTTTCCTTTTCTCACCTTTAACCCTGTTGTCTCCTAACTCTATCATGAGAATTTCCTTCTTCCTTTATGATTTCTAGTTCTTTTATTATTCAATTCATGTATGAGTCCAGCTTAAAGATAAACACATTATAGTGCTGAATTAAAAACAGCTGAGGGACAAAGATGGCGGTATAGCAACAGGACGTTCTGAGTTGCTCAGGGAAAAATAGAGAGTAAGCAGAGGGGAGACAAGTGGGAGACTGAGTAGCAGGAAGTTCATGCAGAGCAGCCCAGAAGTCCACCAGAGACGGCTCAGGTCCACACTAAGGGAGCAAAGCGGAAGAAGTGGCAGAGGCGCAGCAAAGGCACAGCAGGGAAGCCGAACAAGGAGATTGGCGCCACCCCCTCACAGGGAATCAGCTTTAAAAAAAAAATCGTTCCCCAAAACTTCTTTTAAGAATATCACTTACAAAATAGCAACTAACTTTTTAATTTTAAAGAATATCATTTCTATGGATGATAATACTTTCAAGTGCCAAATCGGCTGTGTTTGGAGTGAAGTTATTATTCCCTTATGAGTTATGTATATAATTTTCCGTGGGAAAATTTGTTTTATGGGTCTCTAAAAATAAAGTCATTCAAGGATGATTACAATGTTTTATAAAAAAAAAAAAAGCATTAACGGGGACTGGTATTGTGGCATAGTAGGTTATAGACGCCAGGTTTGAGACCCAGAGGCTCCAGTTTTGACACAGATTCCTGCTAACCCACCTGGGAAAGCAACAGAAGATGGTCCAAGTCCCTGGGCCTCTGCCACCACCTGGGAGACTCAGATGATGCTACTGGCTCTTGGTTTCAACCTGGCCTAGCCTCAGCCATTGCAGCCATATGAGAGTAAACCAGTGGATGTAAGATCTTTCTCTGTCTCTCCCCCTTGCTCTGTAACAATGTCTTTTTTAAAAAGATTTATTTATTTATTTATTTGAAAGTCACAGTTACACAGAGAAAGAAGGAGAGGCAGAGAGAGAAAGAGACAGGTCTTCCAACCGATGGTTCATTCCCCAATTGGTGGCAATGGCTGGAGCTGCCAGGAACCAGGAGCCAGGAAGCCACGAGCCAGGAGCCAGGAGCTTCTTCCAGGTCTCCCACGCAGTTGCAGGGACCCAAGGACTTGGGCCATCTTCTACTACTTTCCCATGCCATAGCAGAGTGCTGGATTGAAAGTGGAGCAGCCGGGTCTCGAATCAGCACCCAAATGGGATGCCGGCGCTTCAGGCCAAGGCTTTCACCTGCTTTGCCACAGCACCAGGCCCAACTCTGTCTTTTAAACAAATTTTTAAAAACAATCTTTAAAAATAAACCATTGTGATTTCTACTAAAAAGATTATACATACACAATAATACATTTATCTTCACATGTCTATGATATTCTCTGAGGAGGCATTTTAAGCACTTTGTATTAATGAATGAACAAAAAAAACTAACCTGTGATATAGGGAGAAGAAAAACTATCAGGTATGTGTACAGACATGCTTTTTTACAGAAGTGACATTAAAGACAATGGAGCTGTTACTAAAAACTCATTATATTCCAAACATATTTAACACATTATTGTATCTAATCCTTCTACCCAATTTAACAATTATCGATATTTTTACCAAAACGTAATAGATGCGGAAACAACCAAAAATGGACTGTTTCTCTATGATCAAATACCAATACATGGAAATTGAAACATATATCTATTTCAGAAACAATGGTCTTGACTACCAGGCAAGCCACATGGCCTACATGAAACAGAGAACTAAATCCATTAAAGGTAGGAAAAGGAAAAAGGAAAAGAAGCTTTCTGAATATAGCTCACTTTGAAATAAAAAACTAAAAACTAAAATCTCCAAAATACTGTAGAAATGAGAAATCATTAAATTTTTGGTAAATGTTAAATATAACTTGTATGTACAATGGAAACATGCATGACAGAATTCTTTATGAAAACATAAAATTTTCACGTGTGTTCCTGTACAATAAAATAACCAAAATTATTCTTTTATATTTCAAAAGAGACATGTATGCTTCCATTGATCCAGAACAATCTGAGGCTTTTCTAAGTGTTCAGAATGTCCAAATCCCATAGAAAAAAAGTTCATATTTATTCTTTGTAAGTAATTTTGAAATTTGTTATGGGTTTTATATGAATATTACATGGATTTCAAAAATTTTTGTACCAAAATAAATTTTTCTCTTGATTCCATTTTTTGTAAATTAAGTACCCTCATGTGTAAATTTAAAATTTCTAAATATATAAAATATAAAACTACTGATCAAATGTTACAGCTAATTTTACATTCTTATATTTTGATATGTTTTTAAGAAAAGTAAAATGCCAATAACTTTAAAACATAATTTACAAAACTGTCCATAAGTATTTCTAACATATCAAAAAGGACCAATTTGTCATCATGTAGAACACATAAACTAATGAGAAAGAACATTTCCTAAATATATTTATTTAACCACAATCTAAGGGAGTCATTATTTGTAGCATATTAAGATTGAAACCATTCAGGGAACCTCAGGGTAACAATAGAAAGAATGGGACTCTTCCTTTAAAGATAATTTTCTCCCACCAGGAAATTAAATGTTTCTTCTGGCAGCAAGCAAAGTACAGGGAAGAATGTAAGCTCACACGTATACCTCTTCAAAGCTAATCACAAACCGGGGTTACTCAGGGTTCAGACTAAAGGGAGGGGAAGTCTTACCGCCTACAAGTTAGTTGAGCTTATAAACCAATTTAGAAGCATTAGTTGGAAGACCTTTGTTCTTTCTGGAGGGCTTATGAAAGTATTAAATACAGTAAATTATAACTATAAAACCTTTCTATTACCAAAGGAGGTCAGGGAACCAGTGTCTATCTTGAAATGGCCCAGGCTCAATTTTGTATGTTCAAAGTTATAATGGATAAAGGGATGTATTGGAACAATAGTATATCAAAATATGTATAATGGGAACCATCTAACAGTGTCCCTCCAGTCTGAAGTGATTTTGTGCAAAGGAATGGATTTAGAATTAATGAGTGATTGTGGGGCCAATCTTAGACGCTGTGTCAGCATATATATGGACTATAATATTTCTGGGCCTCAATCTCTCTGTCCAAACTGACAAGGTCAAGCAGTTGGTACAGTGGCTAAGATCCCACTTGGGATGCCTGCATCACGTATCAGAGTGCCTGAATTCAAGCCCCAGCTCCATTTCTAATCCCAGCTTTCCTGCGAATAGGCATGCTGGGAGGCAGCAAGTGATAGCTCAGGTACTTGAGTCCTTGTCACTCATTTGAGAGATGTGAATTGACTTTTAGACTCATGGCTACAACTTGGTCCATTGCTGCTGCTGGCCTTTGGGTAGCACACCACGATGTAAATTCCCTCTGATGTTTCTCTCTTTCTCTCTCCCTGCCTGTCTCGGTCTCTCTCTGTCTTCCTCTCTCTTCCCCCTTTTAAATAAAATAAATTATTTTTAAAAACTGAAATAGACATACTATCTGCATTATGAGATTCCTGTGAAAACAGATGAAATAACCCAAGTAAGGTGGCTCTATAAACTTTCCACTACTGTACAAGTGGAAAATTATATTTCCAGCCAATCTGCAAAAAGCAAAGACAAAATATAGCCAAATAGACACACAGAACACAAAAGGGTTCTCAGAACAGAAAATGCTAGCTGTCTTCTCAGAGCTAACACTAATAAACAAAAGTCTCCTTGCTGTGAAATCCAACTCTGGGCTGACCTAGCCCATGGGACGAATAAGCAAAGTGAGACTGGCACTAGAGAGACATCTAGTGTTTGTGATAACGAAAGAGACAACTTCGTGATTTAAAGAATGCTTCCTGCAGTTATTGTGAATGGGAATGATCTTAAAAGTTCTTTCAAAACCATGACATCATCTGTGTATACAAAGGCTATTGATTTTTCCATGTTGATTTCATATCCTGCCACTTCATCAAACTCTTCTATGTGTTCTAATAGTCTCACAGTGGAGTCTTTTTGATCCCCTATATACAGAATCATGCCATCTGCAAATAGGGATAATTGACTTCCTCCTTCCCAATTTGTATCCCTTTGATTTGTTTTTCTAACCTAATGGTTTTACCTAAAACTTCTAGGACAATATTAAATAGCAATGGTGAAAGTGGGCATCTTTGTCTGGTTCTGGATCAGAGGGAATGCTTCCAGCATTTCCCTATTCAATAAGACACTGGCCATGGGTTTGTCATAATTTGCCTTGATTGTGTTGAGGAATGTTCCTTCTATACTCAATTTGCTTAAGGTTTTCATCATGAAAAGAATTTTTTTTTATCAAATGCTTTCTCTACATGTACTGAGATAACCATATTGTTTTTTAAATAACTTGGAATAAATTTAACCAAGGATGTGAAATATTTCTATGATGGGGCTGGCACTGTGGCACAGTAGGTTAATCCTCTGCCTGCAGTTCTAGTCCCGGCTGCTCCTCTTCCAATCCAGCTCTCTGCTATGGCCTGGGAAAGCAGTCCTTGAGCCCCTGCACCTACCTGGGAGACTAGAAGAGGCTCCTGGCTCCTTACTTTGGATCAGTGCAGCTCTGGCCATTGAGGCCATTTGGAGAATGAACAAGCAACCAGAAGACCTTTCTCTCTGTCTCTCCCTCTCACTGTCTGTAACTCTACCTCTCAAATAAATAAAATCTTTAAAAAAAAAGATTTCTATGATGAAAATTACAAAACACTAAAGAAAGAAATAGAAGACATTTAAAAATGGAAAAAAATCTTCCATGTTCATGGATTGGAAGACAACATCATCAAAATGTCCATATTACCAAAAGCAATTTCCAGATTCAATGTGATCCCAATCAAAATACCAAAGACATTCTTTGCAGATTCAGAAAAACTATGCTAAAATTCCTATGGAAAAACAAGAGATCCCAAATACCTAAAGCAACATTATACAACAAAAACAAAATCAGAGGCATCACAATATCTGATTTCAAGACCATGACATTATCTGTGTATACAAAAGCTACTGATTTTTCCATGTTGATTTTGGGCAGTTATAATCAAAACACCCTGGTACTGGCACAAAAACAGACTTGTAGACCAATGGAACAGACAGAAACTCCAGAAATCAATCCATCCATCTACAACCAATTTATCTTTGACCAAGGAGCTAAAAGCAATGCCTGGAGCAAGGACATTCTCTTTAACAAATTGTGCTGGAGAAACTGAAACTCCAAGTGCAGAAGTATGAAACTAGACCTTCACCTTATACCTTACACAAAAATCCACTTGAAATGGGTCAAGGACCTAAATATATGACCTGATACCATCAAATTATTAGAGAACATGGGGGAAACTCTGCAAGACATTGGCATAGGCAAAGACTTCTTGGAAAAGAGCCCAGAAACACAGGTAATCAAAGCCAAAATTGACAGCAAGCTCAGAAGTTTCTGCACTGCAAAATAAGCACTCAGCAAAGTGAAGAGGCAACTGGAATAACAGGAGGAAATATCTGCAAACTATACAAATGGCAAAGAGTTAACATTCAGAAACTATAAAGAGCTCAGGAAATTCAACAACAACAAAAGAAACAATCCAGTTAAGAAATGGGCAAAGGACTTCTGAAATATAACATATTGGAGTGAAAACTGATAACTGTTTATAGCCCTTTTCTCTTCCATAGAGGAACAGTATTTTTTTTCTCTTCAAACTATTTATTGAATTGTTTTACTCAACGTAGGGTTAACTACTTGATCATTAATTAAACTGAAAACATATTTTCGTAAAAATTAAGAGTGTGAATGTGAGAAGGAGGAGGGGCCAGGGCCATGGCTCACTTGACTAATCCTCCACCTGCAGTGCCGGCACCCCAGGTTCTAGTCCCAGTCGGGGCACCGGATTCTGTCTCGGTTGCTCCTCTTCCAGGCCAGCTCTCTGCTGTGGCCAAGGAAGGCAGTGGAGGATGGCCCAAGTGCTTGGGCCCTGCACCCACATGGGAGACCAGGAGGAAGCACCTGGCTCCTGGCTTTGGATTGGTGCAGCGCGCGGGCCATAGCAGCTATTTGGAGGGTGAACCAATGGAAGGAAGACCTTTATCTCTGTCTCTCTCTCTCTCTCTCTCTCTCTCACTGTCTAACTCTGCCTGGCAAAAAAAAAGAGAGAGAGAGAGAGAGAGAGAAGGAGGAGGAAAATGGGTTGGAGTGTGGGTGGTGGGTGGGATGGAAGGTGGGGGGGGAAGAGTCACTATGTTCCTAAATTTGTATATATGAAATATATGACACTTGTATAAGTTAAATAAAATTTTAAAAAGGAATGTTTTCAAAAAAAGAATGAAAGGTTCTGTTCTGTGTTCAAAGAAAGCCATACAAGAGTCAAGTAAACACTACCACAAGGTCCCCATTTAAGTCATCTGGAAATACAAAAAAATTTTTTTGTGAATTTTCAAATCACAGAACAGACATTTTTAAAGAGTCAGGAGTCAAAGAAGCTAACTCCAGGAACTTCTCTTTTCTTTCTTTTTTTTTTTTTTTATTGATAGGCAGAGTTAGACAGTGAGAGAGAGAGACAGAGAGAAAGGTCTTCCTTTTCTGTTCACCTCCCAAATGGCCACTATGGCCTGCGTGCTGCGCCGATCCAAAGCCAGGAGCCAGGAGCCTCTTCCTTGTCTCCCATGTGGGTGCAGGGACCCAAGCACTTGGGCCATCCTCCACTGCCTTCCTTGGCCACAGCAGAGAGCTGGTCTGGAAAAGGAGCAACCGGGACAGAATCCGGCACCCCAAATGGTACTAGAACCCGGGGTGCTGGCACCGCAGGTGGAGGATTAGCCAAGTGAGCCACGGCGCCAGCCCAGAAACTCTCCTTTTAAGACACATTAATATCTAAGAGGGTAAAGTCTGGAACAAAGACAAGAGCAGTGAGATCAGGAGACAGGATAAATGAGCAGCAAAGGAAGATTTTGTTAGGTATATATCAATGAGGAAAAATAATTGGAGGTAGCTTGTGGATACCTTGAGGAAAGACTGTGAGAAATCTGGACAAGCTGTTTCTGTGAAAGTACAAATACTGTTATTTAGTTAGCCACACATACATAGTGATGCATCAAGAGAATTCAACTCACTGAGTTTCATAACTGGATATCCATAAATGTCTTATTGTAGCTCAAAATTTCACACAGATATTTGTTTTGTGTTTGATAAATCAAGAAACATTCCTCTAATTGTCAGTTGCAATTTATACCCTTTCGAAGTCCCTATCACTTGCAAGATTCCATAATTAGTTTTCAATAACAGTAACAATAAACCTGGTACTGGGGCCAGCATTGTGGGGCAGCCAGTTGAGCTTGTAGTAACAGCATTCCATATGGGAGTGCAGGTTGAAATCATAGCTGCTGCACTTCCAATCCAGATTTTTGATGATACAGCCAGGAGGCAGTAGATGATGACCCAAATATGTGAGCCCCTGCCACCTATGTTGAAAACCAGGATGGAGTTCTGGCTCCAGGTTTCAGCCTGATTGAACCCTGGCTGTTGGCAACCATTTTAGGGAGTGATCCAGTAAATTCCTCTCTTTCCTTCTCTCCCTCTCCATCTTCTTTCTATTACTCCTTCTCTGTCATTTTGCATTTCAAATAAATAAATCTTTTTTTTAAAAAAGAGACTCTTCTTCTTTCTATTTACATATTTGAACAATGTCTATGGATATATATCTCTCCAAACATATGAAATAAATAGGATATTAATTAGTTTGATCTTCTCTAAATTCTAATAATCTCTACTATGGTTATGCCAAACAGAAGGGATAATGTACTCTTATTTCCAAAACTGATATTTTTAAGGCAATGCACAGTAACAATGCAATACAATCTAGGCACTTGGAAACTTTTAGAAACATTTATACATATATATGTGTGTGTGTGTTTAGCATACCACTGAATAAAACATGATGTATCTGAGGCGTATATATTAATCATTACTGTATACACAAAACTAGACAAATATTTTTCAGGGTTTTTAAAAAAATGTATTAGAGAGAGAGAGAAGCTCTCCCATCCACTGATATTCTCCCCTAATGCCCACAATGGCTGCCCCTGGGAAAACTTGGTCATGGAACTCAAACTCTATTCCCACCCACTATTCACATCCATTACTTCAGGGAATAATAAAACCTGTTTCACATTTAGTAATGAGGATTCAGTGGCACCATGTCCCATATTTGCTAACACTCAGAACATGTTATAGGGGTATTATTATTTCTATATATGACTTTCAAAAATAATGATTGGGACAGATGTTTGATGTAGCATATAAGTAACCCCTTAGGCATCCACATTCCCTTTTGGATTGCCTGGTTTGAGTCCTGGCTGTTCCACTTCCCATCCATCTTTCTGCTAATGCATCTCCTTGAAGCAGCAGATGATGGCTCAAGTACTTGACACCCACCTAGGAGATCAAATGGAGTTCCAAATTTCTGGCTTCAGCCTACCCCAGTCCTGGCTATTGCAAGCATGCAGGGAGCAAATCAGCAGAAGGGAATCTCCCTCTCTTCCTGCCTTTCCAATAAAATGAAAATTAAAAAAAAAAATAAAATAAAGAAATGATGGAAGAAATTTTAATCCAAAAGTTAAACATTGAATTTGTAAAAGATGCAAAGTTTGAGGGCACCATATATGGCACCATATATATTTTAAACTCTTCCATTTCATATGTGGCCTAAAATTAGTCAAGTGAATCTTTGCTGATCATATATAATTTTAACTATGTGTGGCCACTAACTGATGTTAATAAACTATAAAGGCAAACACATTTTAAAAGTATACATAGGGCCAGCGCCGTGGCTCACTTGGCTAATCCTCCGCCTGCGGCGCCAGCACCCAGATTCAAGTACCATTTGGGGTGCCGGATTCTGTCCCGGTTGCTCCTCTTCCAGACCAGCTCTCTGCTGTGGCCAAGGAAGGCAGTGGAGGATGGCCCAAGTGCTTGGGTCCCTGCACCCGCATGGGAGACCAGGAGGAAGCACCTGGCTCCTAGCTTTGGATCGCTGGCTTTGCGCCAGCCGGCCGTAGCAGCCATTTGGGGGGTGAACCAATGGAAGGAAGACTTTTCTCTCTGTCTCTCTCTCTCACTGTCTAACTCTGCCTGGCAAAAAAAAAAAAAAGGATATATATATATATATATATAATATGTATATGTATATATAGATAGATAGATATCTCCAATATGGTAAAAATTCTTAAAATACTATTAATCTCAATGACCATATACTTATAGTAATTTCATTTCAAATGTCTTACCTTTAGAAAAGTGTTTCATGAAGACTTGTTCTCCTGAAAAATGTTTTCTGAACCACAAAATCTCAACCAATTCTATATTTCAAGCCAGAATATCAATTATAAACTAAAAATGTCCCCCAAATTTAGTACAGCCACCATGATTTCAGGTGGAATACGACATAGATCTGAGGTTGTTACTTGCTCAACATCGTATTGTTTCCAATTCTTGACCCGGGGCCAAACTCATCAAATAGGCTCACTCTTTTAAAATATGCCTTTTTAAAAACATTTTATTTGAGATAATTACAGATTCTTGGAAACTTTGGAAGTAGAAAGGGACATAGAAAAATATCCACTCTTCTTCCAGCTGCCTGCAATAGGGTATCTTATATAAGTACACTTCAAAAAATTTGTGGGAAATGGGATTAGTATATAAATTTATATTGATACAAAAATTTTGAAATGTATAGAAGGAGCTTTCAAACTCTCATATAAAATTTATTATGAAAAAATGTCAATTATTTTAAAACAAATTTATATTTTAATTCCATTTTCCACAAACTTTAAAAAATATCCTGTGTAACTGGAGAACAATATATAATACAGATTATAATAGTAATTGCAATTACTAGATATAGACATTATTCAGTTCATTATTTTTTACATGAATGCATTCTGTGTGTGTGTGTGTGTGTGTGTGTGTCTGTGCGTGTGCTTCTATGTAATTGTAGCCCATGTTTAGAAGATGCTCCGGCTAATGTAGCCAATGACAGGAGGCATTGATAGCCAGATAACACACAATGAGTTTTCACGTTTTATAAATCAGTTATTCTGGGTTTGGCTAATATCTTTTCACCTCTGACTGGATAAACCTAAACAAATATCTAACTAAATATTATTAAGGCCAAACTTCCATGAACTTAAAGCAAATAGACTGCTGTTGATGGTAGAAAACTGAAGACAATATTGAGGCTATCATGTTTATTATGCAAAAGAAAGCAATTAGATGACCACATCTTCACACATGCTTAAAACTCCAGAAAGCAGCTGGTGCTTCAGTCTTTTGTGAAAGACACATTGCACTAGCTACTTAAAACCTAAGATCTGTGTCTACTTTGAACAGCATAAGAGAACAGGTGGGTCATGAATGACCTTGAATATTCTACTAGATACACTTGACAGTTTCACTTGTCAAGCAAAACAGATGTGCCAACATACATTTGGCTTTTTCTATAAATATCCAAGATGATTTTATTAAGACGCATATTGGTAATAAAACATTCACTGGCTTCTACAAGAAAAATATCAAAGGGTTATTTTGAAAACAAATTTTCATAGAAATGATAAAAGATCTACATGAAAAAATATTTTATTATTTGATAACTATTTATAGAAGGCTTTCATAGATGTTTGTTTCCTAGATACATCTACATTCTAGATTAATAATCAGATATTTAACATGTTGGTTGCTTCAGTGAATTTACCACCAAATTGATGGTTAAAAAGTTTATACTAGACATAAATGAATATAGCTCAATTTTTCAAGTGTTCTGGAAATTTAAAAGCCTACTGCTTTCATACAAGTTTTTAATTCCTCTATGATCTTACAAAATCTTCTCTAACTATACTATAAACTATTTCTATTATTTGATAATTATCAAATATAATTCATTGATATTAGAGAATTGAAAATAAATTATGAGCCAAAATGATATTAGAAATCTATATAACTCATTTATTTTCTAATTTTTCTTTTACTTATTTGGTTAAAATTCCATTTTAATACTGTAAGGAAAGGATTTCCTCTATAAAATGTTCTTCATTTCAAGTTTTATACCTTTTGAAACACTTTAGTCTGACTATGGAAGGGGTATGTACCCAATAATAAACATATTGCTATATGAAGTCACACATATTAAAAATGGTATCTGGGGCCAGTGTACAAACCATGATAAATGGAAACTGATATGGAGACTGTGATAAATGGAAAAGGAGATAAATCCAAACTATTAAACATATAAAAATCTCCCAGTCACCATCTGAACTAAACACTCTGTTCTTAGAGTACAGACCCAGTATGGAGTCAATAACCCAACTGGAAGGCACATTCTGGAACCCAAGAATGTAATGATACCAAGATGGATAGACTTGGTCATCCACCTACAGGTTGTTATGCATGAAAATTTTCACTTCCAGCTTAAGATAAAAGATCTTCAAGATCTGATACATTAACAAACTACATAATATCAGGTCAAATATTTTAAACTCTGTTTCTTCTTCCATTAGAAAATCTAAGGCTGCATTTTTTCCTACTCTTCTTTTTTTTTTTTTTTTTTTGACAGGCAGAGTGGACAGTGAGAGAGAGAGAGAGACAGAAATGTCTTCCTTTGCTTTTGGTTCACCCTCCAATGGCAGCCAAGGCTGGTGCACCACGCTGATCCAAAGCCAGGAGCCAGGTGCTTCTCCTAGTCTCCCATGCGGGTGCAGGGCCCAAGGACTTGGGCCATCCTCCACTGCACTCACGGGCCACAGCAGAGAGCTGGCCTGGAAGGGGGACAACCAGGACAGAATCCGGCGCCCCAGCTGGGACTAGAACCTGGTGTGCCGGCACCGCAGGCAGGCAGAGGATTAGCCTATTGAGCTGCAGCGCCGGCCTGTCTTACTCTTTAATTAACCTAGTTGATAATGACTACTCAATTCTGTTTTCTTAATTTGATACTTTCATCTTTTAACCATTCAAATATGGACTTCTAATTTATCAATTTTCCAAAGCCATTTTCTCTTTTAATTTTAGCTTAAATGCTAGCTTCACTTTAAGTTTTATTTTCTTATTAATGATTCTTCAAAATCTACCTTACCTTGTGCCAAAAAGTATTGCCAATGGCTTCTCTCTTGAATTTTTCTTTTTCTTTTTCTTTTTTTTTTTGAAAGTAAAGTAGGATTTACTTAGGTTGGAAACCACCTGCCAGAGCAGCAAAGAGGGGGAGGTTTCTAGAGAGGAAGACCCAGAGGGGACTGGTGGCAGTCAGCTTTAAGTACAATTTTGAAGAAAACAAAAAACAAAAACAAAAACAAACTTGACTGATTGGAATTCAGTTACCAGATGGGGACAGAAACCATCAAAAGACTTCATTTACAATTTTCCATTCCCTTTGACAGCAATGGTTACCTTGGAAGCTGGGGTCGGTGAAGGGCTTTTCAGCTTAGAGCAAACAAGGTCTGTGGCTCTGACCTGGAGCCCTTCGACTCCAGGGCAGGTCCATTTCCAGTGACCCAACTCTTGGCTGGCAGAGCTGCCAGAGCTCCTCATAAGCTGACTTCTGCTGAAGCCCTGGCTTTCCTCATCGAAAACCAATGCAGTGGACTCACCTGTTGGGTCTCCTTGAAGGCAGATCACTGTGTAAAGCAGCCATTAATTGGCCTGCCACCTATCTTTACATTGCTTCTGCAGCTTAGCTTCCTCTTTCTCCTGGTTTTTGTTAACACAGACCAGAGGAAACCTTTGAGAGACTTGCATTCAACTTTTTCTTAACTGCCAACCTATGAATCATTAGTAAGTATGATGCAGAAAAATATTATATCTTGTCTCTTGTGAGTTCAAACAACAATACAGAATTCCAGCCTTAGGTAACTGCCAGGACAGTATTGAAAATAGGTGAAAATCATTTCGAAATTAACATTTTTATAATACAATTTCGGATAGAATTTTAGTTCATCTGCAGAACATAAAACACTAAAACATAACAAGGAAGTAGGGTAAATGGTAAATTTTAAATATTAGTGTTTGTATTAGGCTCAGAGTTAAAGAAGGAAATATAATATCTGTAAAGAAAAAAAATGTTCAGACATTGAAAAGTTATCCTGAGAAGGTTCTGATGTTTTATCAGCTAAGTTTGTTTTTCTCTGATATAATCATATATACCCATAAACATTTGCTGAATGAACAAATAAATGACTAAACCATTACATTACATGTTAATCATCCACTGATTAACATTTTATTTGAGCTTTCCTTCCTTCCCTATTCTGAGGAGCCCTGTTTATTACTTTGTCTAAACACCATTACAAAAATAATCTCTTAAAGCCAGATCTTTAGTCATAAAATTATTTTTGTTTAATATTGCTAAGATCTAGAGTTTGCTTAAAGAATTATGATGTTTACGTTATTCTGTTCTAAAGAAGTGCCATTAGCTTTGACTAGTATTGACCTTTCAACTTAGGACTTTGTAAATAGAACATTTTTAGTAATTTTATTTCTTGCTAGAATAGGCTATGGTTCTTATGTTTTTTTCTACTTGGCCAATATAATAAACATAAACATTCCTATTTTTTCTTTAATTATTATTCATTCTGAAAAAATTACTTTGACACCTCAAGCTACTGTTAATTTTTCATATTACCAGGGGAAAAAGTATCTAGACATAAGTGTTTCAGATTCACATGTTCAGCATTAGAGAAGGGAAAGAACACAGACTCTAAGTCAATGTACTGAATGATGATGGGTTATCTGAATAACTACAGGAACAGAAAATTAACTAGTAAAATTCAGTCATTGAGATAGTAAAATCTGATATCTTCTTAACAAAATCAATTTATTCTTCAGCATTTCTTTTCTCCTATCTACTTTTCTGCTCCAGTACTAAACTCTACTCTTTATCCTTTACACTGTTTGTCTCTTATTAACACTAACTTACTTGTCCTCCATCTTACCAAAATCCGAAAAAGCTATTATGGATAGAAATGAGTTTAAAAAATCATTGCAGATAATTTTCCCATGCTCAAATACCTCATTCACTTCAAGTAGACTTCAGATTAATCTTCCCTCCCCCCCCAAAAAAATAATAAGATAAACTAATCAAAACTTTCCAATTAGAGATTCTCCAGCTATACTACAAAAATAGTATAATTTCCATTTCCACAAAGTTATTTCTATCATATTTGCTAAACTGTTGAGATGTTAGAGGAGCCGTGCAAAATACTTTTCTTCAACAAAGAAAATAAGACTTAGAGCTCAAATAAATACAAGAGGGTTTTCCAAGCTTGATACCAAGACAGAAACCACAAAGATCAATAATGACGATGAGATTTCACAGACATTTACTATTCTGAAGCAGAAAAAGAAATAATTAATTAGGTCAAAGAGAAATATTTACTGTTCTCTCATATAATATTTGTGGATATACAACTTGTTTCAACTTTTCTGGAATAAAATTTGCTTATATTGATATAGTTATAATTCAGAAACAGATTATATGATAGATAAGATGATAAAGCAATCGACCTTAGTATTTCAATGATGTTTACCCTGTGCCCCCAGAAATTCCATTTCCAGGAATTTGCTTTTAGGATATAATTAAAACAGTGAGGAAAACATGTCAAGGAAAGAAAGACATACAACAGGAAAATTTCAGTTAACCTGAATATCCACCACAGAATAATAATTTAAGTAAGCATTGAACATGTATACCTACATTGAACAACTATGCAACTTTTAAAAATGGTTTATATAGTTTTGTGTTTTTAACCATCTATATTGTAGGATTACATTTTTTAAATTTCCAAAACAATATGAAGGTATTATAAAATGCTCATGGAAAATGGAACTAAAGGACAAGTTTGTACCGAAATAAACACCTTTTAATTTCTCATGAACTTTTAAAGTAGCTTACATATGTAAATATATGTATACATGTGAATGTGTAAATATGTAAGCTGTATCATTTCAATTCTTTTTAAGAAGTTACTTATATATTTGTAAATCTGGTTGCACATATATAATAAAAATATTTGGGGATAAAGAATAACAGGATACAAATAATGATTAGGTATCATATGAAGGGTGATGATTATATTCTCTATTATCTTTGTTTCTCTGAAAAATCTAATTTTTAAAAGATAAATACACAAATTTCACATTGGGAAAAGATTAAAAAACGTAAACAAAGTCAATTTTTTGAAAACAAATATTTTTACATTGGATTTTATAACCTATGTTTTTACCCTTTCTAACATTTTATCATTCTATGATAATTAAAAAATATTCTGCCACTAATTCCTTAAGAGGTGATTATAACATATCCACTTCAGAGGCAGCTATTGTGGGGTAGCAGATAAAGCCACCACCTACAAACACCAACATCCTACATCAGCATGAGTTCATATCCAGCTGTTCCATTTCCAATCCAGCTACTTCTAAAGGCCTGGGGAAAGCAGCAAATGATGGACTAAGTATTTGGAACCCTCCCACCCATGTGGGAGACCCTGATGAAGCTCTTTGTCCCTGGCTTCAGCCTGGCTCAGCCCTGGCTGTTGGAGCATCTTGAGAATGAATCAATAGATACAAGATCAGCCTTTCTGTCTCTCCCTCTCTTCTGTAACTCTCATTTTTTTTTTTTTTTTGGACAGGCAGAGTGGACAGTGAGAGAGAGAGACAGAGAGACAGAGAGAAAGGTCTTCCTTTGCCGTTGGTTCACCCTCCAACGGCCGCCGTGGCCAGTGTGCTGCGGCCGGTGCACCGCACTGATCCGATGGCAGGAGCCAGGTGCTTCTCCTGGTCTCCCATTCGGGTGCAGGGCCCAAGCACTTGGGCCATCCTCCACTGCACTCCCGGGCCACAGCAGAGAGCTGGCCTGGAAGAGGGGCAACCGGGACAGAATCCGGTGCCCTGACCGGGACTAGAACCCTGTGTGCCGGCGCCACAAGACGGAGGATTAGCCTAGTGAGCCGTGGCGCCGGCCTGTAACTCTGATTTTCAAATAAATGAATAACTCCTTAAAAACTTTTCAAAGTTATGATACCTAAAATTTATATTTCTTTAAAAGATAAACATATGAAGATATTCAGGTCCTTTTGATATTTGAATTTTTTAATAATGAGGCAAATTCTTCAAATCATATGTTATATAACACATCTAATTATCTTTCTCTTCATTATTTTTATTCCATGATTATCTCATGATGTCACTAAATCCTCAATGAATCACCAAATTTCTGGTATAATGAGATCCCTAAAATTATTATATTTTTAAGTTACCAAATTGAGGATGATAAAATATTTAATAATGTTGTGTCCATATGGAATATAAAAAAGCTAAAAATATTTGGTAATTTAGTTTCTATTTAATGAAAATTGTATACTTTTGGATTAATCATAATGGATTTCTCCAGCTTTTTGTCAAAAGCTTTTATATCCAGTAATGAAGTATGTTCACTGCTCATTGCATTACACATTTAATGTAAGCTTCCTGACTAAAAATTACTTCTGTCAGCTCTTAATTATAATAGCTATACATTTGCTGTGCACAAAATAATTTGTACCTATCATGACATTTAATCTTCCTCACAGCATGTTTAAGATTAAAAAAAAAAAAAACTGAGGCTCAAAAGAATCTCATAATGTACTCAAATTGGATAGTGGAAAAAGAAAAGTTTACATGATAGGTTACATGGCATATTTGATAATTACTTTTGCACAATGTATTATGCTCCAGGTTTCTATAATAAAAGTCATTATCACCTTCAGAACTCGGGAATAAAAGGAACTCTTAAATGCTCAAATTTAAAAACCTAAAACATATTCATGTCCAGTGGGCAGTTTTCTGTTTTTTGTGTTGTTTTTTTTTTTTTTTCTTTTTTGACAGGCAGAGTTAGACAGTGAGAGAGAGAGAGAGAGAGACAGAGAGAAGGGTTTTCCTTCCATTGGTTCATCCCCCAAATGGTTGCTACAGCCGGCGTGCTGTGCCGATCCGAAGCCAGGAGCCAGATGCTTCCTCTTGGTCTCCCATGTGGGTGCAGGGCCCAAGCACTTGGGCCATCCTCCACTGCCTTCCTGGGCCACAGCAGAGAGCTGGACTGGAAGAGGAGCAACCGGGACAGAACCAGTGCCCCAACCGGGAATAGAACCCGGAGTGTCAGCGCCGCAGGCAGAGGATTAGCCTAGTGAGCAGTGGTGCCGGCCAGCAGGTCATTTTTAAAACTTCTGCTCTCAATTTTTGAATAAAACCTTGAAAGAGAGTAATCTCCATTCACAAAATAAGTGTTGGTAATTTAGCTTAATCCATAACTTAGAAGAGGAACAAAAAATCCAGGAAGGCTTTCCTTTCTCTCACCAACAGACTGTCAAGGTTAATGACAAAATGGTATGGAACTACCTAAAAATCTAAGAATACGAGAATTCAAATGAACTGATAGGCTTCAAATAAGATCAATTTTGTGTATTTTACTTCTAGAAAACTAGCAGAGTGCAGCCCAGAAGGATAGGCCAACCACCTGATATTAAGAAAGATTGATAGAGGCCAGCGCCATGGCTCAATAGGCTAATCCTCTGCCTGTGGCACCAGCACACCGGGTTCTAGTCCTGGTTGGGGCACTGGATTCTGTCCCGGTTGCCCCTCTTCTAGGCCAGCTCTCTGCTGTGGCCTGGGAGTGCAGTGGAGGATGGCCCAAGTGCTTGGGCCCTGCACCCGCATGGGAGACCAGGAGAAGCATCTGGCTCCTGGCTTTGGATCAGTGCAATGCGCCAGCCACAGCGTGCCAGCCACAGTGCGCCGGCCGCAGCGGCCATTGGAGGGTGAACCAACAGTAAAGGAAGACCTTTCTCTCTGTCTCTCTCTCACTGTCCACTCTGCTTGTCAAAAATTTAAAAAAAAAAAAAAGAAAAGAAAATTGATAGATTTTCACACATCCAAAATCTCCTAATGGACACAATTTACAAATTAGAGTCTTATTTGGATTGGCAGTTGCCTCTTCTATAATTGAAATAGTCTCCTGGAAGAAGAATCCTGACAGTTATTCCTACCTAAATTTCTGTAACAGTAACTAGCTGAGATAAGCATAAACCAGGGAAAATAGGAGTGTGATGAAATATGGAAGAGAGTAATCATAACTAAGAAAATATGATAGGCAAAGGAGACTATCAGTGATTAAGCACCAAGCTTTAAAGAAATAAAGGAATTGGTAATGGAGGAAGAATGTTGAGGGAATGGTCTAGGTATAGAATATCAGATCTAGGAGTAATCCAGAAGAGACTAATGCTGTACCAAAGCCAAATTTTTCCAACAGATCATGTTGCCTAGGACCCTACATCTCTTTGCCTTAGTAGTTAAATATCCAAGAATTTTACAACAAACTATCTGTATTTCCTGCTTCTTTTAAATAGTCATTATTCATCAATTATTAGCCAAACATTAATTTTAATCATTGGCAATATTGCCATTTGCCAGCACTGAAATTACTGCCCTGCACACCAGTGGTAACTAAGGTAATGGAATAGTCAGTGTGAAATAACCAGAATGCTGGTAAATAAGGAGCACCAATCACTCTACAGAGAGCTTGAATCTACAGTTGCCATTCCACAGTCAGAGGAAAATAAGAGCCAAGGTCCAGCAGATTATCCAAAAGTGTCACTGGTGCTAATGGCGTGGAAATAAAAAGAAAGTTTCCAACAGTCAGCAAAAAGGAAATAACCTAGGGAATCTTAGGAAATCACACTGGATTTTCATCCAAGGACAGAGTTTTGAGATAGACCATGAAAAAAAAGAGTTTACACAGCAAAGGCGGATCATGTTGGTCTGGTCACTAAATTATTATTGCATTTGTTTTCCTTCTTTCTTCATTAGACTTCTAGAGAAAGGAATATATTTTATCCTTATATTCTATAGTATCTAATGAAGCATCTTAAATGTAGTCAGTACACAATTTATCTTTGATTTAAAATGGTTGATTGTATATTCAAGTGTAATCTAAAATTAATTATTTAAAAATTTCTCAACATGTGTAAATCATAAATATTTGGTCAGTAGTTCTACATAGTGGTTTTTCTGCCTCCATATCTTTATACAGCAACTTGACTGGAACAAGTATTCCCCTAAAACAGGTGTTCACAACTTCTACGGACAACAGAATCTTGGACTTTTTATCATAAAAATATATGCTACCCCAAAGCAAATTTTAGACATGCTAAAATATGAAGAGAAATTATTTGGCAAGCATGACTGAGCTGTCAGAAAAGTAAGAAGTTTCTGACAGGTTAAAAAAATATATCAAATCTAAAGTTTGAAGTTTTTTTCCAGAATTTTCCCAGTTTGCACCTATAGCCTAATTTTTCACAGCCCATATACTACACTAGTAACAAAGTTTAGGCCTAGAAAATGAGAACTTAATTTGGAGACCTCCATTAAAGCAAGAATCCCAAAGAAACTATCAAGAATAATAAGAATGATACTCAAAATATGTAACCGTACAATAATATAAATTGATGTAGCTCAATATAAAAGTAAATATTTAAATGTAGTTGCCAGGAGTGGGAGTTTAGTGATTAACACACCAGTTAAGAAACCTATTTCCCACATTGTAGTATCTGGACTCTATGCCCAGTTCTGGCTCCTAACTACTACCTGGTATTGAAAAATCTGAGAGGCAATGGTGATGATTCTAATAATTGGGTTGCTGCCACCCATATAAGAGCCCTAGATTAGGTTACTGGCTCCCAGCTTTGGCCACCTGTGGCCATTGCAGGCATTTGAGCAGTGAACCTGAGGATAGAAGTTCTTTCTATGTATCTCTCGCTCCTTTTTTTGTCTCTGTGTCTGTGATACTTTTGTAAAGTGCACACCATTGCAGCAAAGCCAAGTGCCCTTGCATTGACTGTTATAGCATTTACATTGTTAACCCTGTCTTTACTCTCTTCCTGCATGTGTTATAAGAATATCTGCGATTCAGTTTTCAACAAGTGTATTATGAGAGAAACTGTGGTGATTACTAGATGTCAGCAGGTAAGCTAAGGAGGTCAAGAGTAGAAGTAAATACCAGGAAAACACTAATAAAAATGAAAATCAATGTTGCTGTATTAATAATAGACAAAATACATTGAAGACAAAACCCTAAAGCAGGTCACTAAATATTGATGATAGTTTCAAATCACAGAGAAAATTAATCAAAAACTTACATTGCATGAAAATAATACTTCAAAATTTATGGAGGAAAAAATTCACATCCCCATAAGGATAAATTGTTAACTTCAGAGTTGGATATTTAACCCATCTCTCCAGTAATTCAATTAATAGATCAAGCAAACCAACAAAACCACAATGACAAATCTTAACATGAATGGACATATATACAAAATAGTCACAGAACATTGCATCCAATACATGGAGATTCTATAATACATGGAAACTCTTTCGAATACACATGGAATTTATAAGTTGATCAAATAATAGGCTACTAAGTGGGTATGAATACTTTTCAAAGAATTCACGCCAGTGCTAGAACTGGTGTTAGAAACAGTGCTAGAGCTGGTGTTACAGTGTAGATAGGTTAGCCTCCACCTGCAGCGCCAGTATCCCTTATGGGCACCAGTTCAAGTCCCGGTTTCTCTATTTCCTATCCAGCTCCCTGCTAATGGCCTGGGAAAAACACCAGAAGGTGGCCCAAGTGTTGAGTCCCTGCCATTCTATGAGAGACCCAGATGAAGTTCCTGGCTCCTGACCTCAACTTGGCTCAGCCTTGGCTACTACACCATCTGGAAAGTGAACCAGCAGATGAAAGGTCTCTCTCTGTCTCTCCCTCTCTCTCTGTAACCCTTTCAAATAAATAAACTAATCTTAAAACACACACACACACACAAATGGTGCTAACAGTGAGGAAACAATTGCTCAGTAACAGAGGTAGGCATATGGTGCAGTGGAGATGTTATTTGAGACACCAAGCCAAATATCAGAGTACCCGGGTTCAACTCCCAGCCCCTCTTCCAATTCCAGGCTCCTGCTGATGAATATTTTGGGAGTCAGCAGATGATGGCTCAATTACCTGGGTTCCTGCCCATGCACATGGGAGACGTGGATCAATTTCATGCTCCGGGATTCAGCCTGGCCCATCCCTGGCTGTTGTGGGCAATTGGGGACTATGGGCTGCCTTTCAAATAAATAATTAAAAAAAAAAGGAATAAAAGAGTAGACAAAGCTAGAAAAGGAAAGAATCAGGTACATAACCAGCACTGTGGCCATCTCTAAATTAGTTTTCAGATTTGTAAATTTATGTATTTTTGAAATAGTGTTTTCTACCAGAACCCAAAAATTGTTTTTTTAATAACCATAACACTACAAAAAATTAATTATAATTTTCCTGTCCCTTCTCTTAGCCTCCCACCATGCAAAGCAAGAATCTTCATTACCCAATTGAATAAAACAGTTCAACTATATGTATCAGATGTGGAGATGTGGAAGTAAGGGAAGCAGAACTAATTTCAAAACTCTAAGCAAAGCTAATAACCAGAGAAATCTTTAGGCATTATCAACCAATATAATCTTATTTTACAATTGAAGAATTCAAGTGATATTAAGGTAATATGATTAAACTAAAGTAAAAATCTCTTTGCATCCTGCATAAAAATTGTCCAACATTAACAGGTTGTTTACAATTTTAGTTATCCAAAAATTTTTATTAAAAATTGTTGGCCAGCGCCACGGCTCACTTGGCTAATCCTCTGCCTGCAGCACCAGCGCCCTGGGTTCTAGTCCCAGTGGGGGCGCTGGATTCTGTCCTGGTTGATCCTCTTCCAGTCTAGCTCTCTTCTGTGGACCGGGAGGGCAGTGGAGGATGGCCCAAGCGCATGGGCCCTGCACCTGCATGGGAGACCAGGAGGAAGCATCTGGCTCCCGGCTTCAGATCAGCGCAGTATGCCGGCCGTAGCGGCCATTTAGGGGTGAACCAAGGGAAGGAAGACCTTTCTCTCTCTCTCTCTCTCTCTCTCTCTCTCTCTCTCTAACTCCTTCTGTCAAAAAAAAGGAGAGAAAATTGTTTAAATACATAAACATCACAGATTAAGTAAATTTAAAAATAAAACGGGGCCAGCACCACGGCACACTAGGCTAATCCTCCGCCTGCAGCGCTGGCATTCCTTATGGGCGCAGGTTCTAGTCCCAGTTGCTCCTCTTCCAGTCCAGCTCTCTGCTGTGGCCTGGGAAAGCAGTGTAGCATGGGCCAGGTGCTTGGGCCCCAGCACCCACATGGGAGACCAGGAGAAAGCACCTGGCTCCTGGTTTCAGATCGGCGCAGCTCCATCCATTGCGGCCACTTGGGGAGTGAACCAACAGAAGGAAGACCTTCCTCTTTCTCTCTCTCTCTCTCTCTCTCTCTCTGTAATTCTACCTGTCAAATAAATAATCTAAAAAAAAAAGCAGTAATAGGACCAAAATACATCTCAATTAGGCAGAGATTATTATTCCTTACACTGTGAGAGGCCACACATCCAAACACTATGTGTTTGGCCTCCTGTGAATTGAAAGCCTACATAAAGAACACTTCAAAATAAATAGTAGAAGTTATTTAAAATGAAAAACTTGGTGC
Organism: Sylvilagus floridanus; assembly: GCA_949820135.1. Lineage (NCBI taxonomy): Eukaryota > Metazoa > Chordata > Mammalia > Lagomorpha > Leporidae > Sylvilagus > Sylvilagus floridanus. Next base: position 130,028,248 of record OX463236.1, on the reverse strand, counting down.
ACTTAGATATTATGTAAATGAAGGATCAAAATTTGCTATGGGTTGGGAATTTGGCCTAGCAGTCAAATACTGAAGAAGTATAGTGGTGAAGATGCCACATTCTTTAACAGATGGCCTGGGTTTGAGTATGGTTCCACTTCCAAACCACAATCCAGTTTCTTGCTAATGCACATCCTGGGAGGCAGCAGATGATGACTTTAGTACTTGGGTCCCTATCAACCACATGGGAGAAAGAGTTTCTGACTCCAGGCCCAACCATGGCTGTTGTGGGCATTTGGGGAGTGAACTAGTAAATGTAAAGTTAGTCTCTCTCCTTCAATGAATTCAAAGATTTTTAAATTGTTTAAAGACTTATTTATTTTAAAGGCAGAGTGACACAGATACAGAGACAGATACAGAGATGTTCCATCCACTGGTTTACTCCCCATAATTCCTCCAGAAGCCATGTCGGACTGTACTGGGATGAAGCCAGGATCTAGGACCCAGGAACTCCATTCTGGTCTTCCACATGAGTGGCACAGGCTTAAATATTTGGGCACTCTTCTGCTGTCTTCTCAGGCACATTTTCAGGATACCCAGATCAGAAATATAGTAGGTAGGACTAGAACTGCCACTAGGTTATGGAATGCAGGTGTAACTCACTGCACAACAATGCCAGCCCTCTCCTTTGCTTTTTTTTTAATTTTCTAAAAATAAAGAGATGAAACTGGAATAACTCCTCCTATTTACCCAAGGTTCAAGGCTCAGGTCTACAAAGAACCTTCCTGTGTAGAAAAACAAAAAGCTAGATCAGCCCAATTCACATCTCTGGTGACATGATGTTCTTTGTAATGTTTTTCTCCCCAGTTAGTTCGTCATCATTGCAGGTATTTCTCTGCTAAAAGTCAGAGATGAGCCTTACACTGAGGAGGAGAGGCTGTGTTTGAAGGAATGATGTGCAACTTCACTGTAAGTTGACTTCATCACATACGTTCTCAAAAAGCATATAAATTTGTATGTCTGCCTTTCAAATAAATTAAAAAATTAATCAAACTAAAGGGAGTTGAGCAGACATTTGGGACAGCAATTAACTTCACTAATTAGTCTGCCTACATCCAATATCCAAGTGCTTGCATTAAAGTCCCAGCTCCACTATCCATTCCAGCTTCCTGCTAATGGATGCCCTGGGAGGCAGTAGATGATGACTCAAATACTTGGGTTCTTGCCATTCATGTGGGAAACTCGGGTTAATTCCCGGGCTCCTGGCTTCAGCCTGACTATTGCAGTCATCTCGGGACTGAACCAATGGATAGGAGCCCTGTCTCTCTGCCTTTCAAGTTAAATAAATACATAAAGCTTGCCAACTATATGTGCCTTCCTAGCAGAAGCTTGAGAACAAGGATAAAAAATTGCCCCTCTTTTTCATTACTGTCACTTGTAGTACTAATATTTGTAGAGAAATTTATATCTCAAAATATGTACAGACATATAACAATAGCTACTTCATGGAAGTAGATGAATTTTTATCAACACTTGACTAAGAAACAGACTGGGAGAAACTAGTATCCAGATGACACAATGGGGACTGAAGGGAAGAACCAGAGCCAGAACCGACCCATGCTGACCAAGTGCTGCTACCTCTCTGGAAATACAAGATGCTTACACAGAGAAATATATGTTGTTGGTTATACTACAATATCACAGAAAATAAAAGGAAAAGGAAATCAATTTCAAGGTGAATCAATTGTACTTCTTTGACCTTATTTTTCTCCTGAATGGTTTCTATGATTAAAATACTGACCTAGATATATTGATTTACAACTTATACTGAGTAACCCTACTACAAAACAGAAGCTCATGAAGTGCTGTAATCGAAGCTGTTGTCCCAGTGTTCCAGTGTTCCGATCCTTAATTCAGTGGCAGGCAAGAGGAACCAGGTCACACAACAGAACATTCAAATTTTATAAAATATTTTTACAAATCACCTCACTGCAAACTGCAGCTGTTTCATTTATCTTAAGGGTCCAGGACATGTGAAGAATAGTAAAGGTCTGTTCAGCATTTCTTCCCTGTAGGAAATTGTCAAATTCCACAAACACACTATACAATGCCACTCTTATTTAGAAAAGGAAGACAAACCAAAGGCATGAGACAATATATTATTTGTTTTTAGTGTTTCTTACACTCAAATTATTTGACTTCAGGCTGCAAGAAGCAAAGAAAGATAACCCCATATGAAGCACCTCCTAAACTTCAAACCTCTGCTGAGAGTCTGAAGACAGACTTAGGATGTCTGCTGGCTTTGATAAGAAACTGCAAGAGAAAGGACAGAGCCTTAGGAAGTGGAAAGATACACAAAAGCCTATTCATTACACAATGTCGTAAAATTATGACCAAACACAGTTGCATCGTTTGTGTAAGGAGAAAGCCAGTTAACATTCTTAAATATGAAGCATTCATCTTTGTCACAGCCGCAATCTAAACTTTAAGAACAGGATAAGTAAATAACCTTCTTCTTAAGAATTTTTTAACAAAATATGAAGTTATAAACCTTACTTTCACTGATTTTACTACTTAATCATTGAAATGATAAATCTTACATGGGGAAAGTTATAAAAAATTTCATTTGCAGCTTTCTTTTATTAAAAAGAAACATTTGGTTTAAAATATACTACTCTCTAGGAATTGTGCCAAGTATGCACTTCAAAGACTGCTTCTTTTTGATGGGAACTGGAAGCAACTCATAATCCAATTGTCAAGGATTCTTGGAATTCACTCCCCTCTTATTCATAATCCACTAAAAATATTTAATAAGTGAATACCAGGAGACAGTACATCACATTGTGATTCAAAGATTTGTCCTCTTATTCTCAATTTTGAAAGCTTTCTCTTTAAATATTAGCTAGCTGCAGCACTGAATTTGTGCCACACTTCACGCTTTATTGATAAGTAAGTAGGATGAAAACAGCAGGATCTATCTATCTATCCAGAGAGGCTGCATAAATTATTTATAGCTACAGTGCCTGTCTTTCAAATATCTCTACAACTAACTTAAGGCAGTATCCTAAAATAAAGTCAAGGTTTTGCTGTTCCCTGTATGATTATTTTGCATAGACAGTAAATAATTCACACTTCTAAGATCAATTAAATTATCACCTTGGGAACTTTCTCCTTAGCTTGATTGCATTAGAGACTTTTGCAAGGTTTTTCTTTTTGTTTCAGAGTACTTTATTTGCTTCGTTCATAATTAGTAAGATATATCATAGTGAAGTTAATTCTTTGAACTTTATAACTGTCAAAATTTTATGAACATGAGATTTGTATGCTGTTATTGCTTTAAAGGACAAAACAAATGCTAAACTTGTCATTAAATACAGATATATCTATGGGACATTTGGCACAGCAGTTAAGATGCTGCTTGTATGCCACACAGGAGTTCCTCAGTTCCAGTCCCTGCTCCTCTCCTGATTTTACCTTCCTGCTAATGTGCACTCAGGGAGGCAACAGTGATGGTTCAAGGAGCTGGGTCTCTAGATTGAGTTCCCAGCTCCCAGCACTGGCCTGGCCTAGTCCTGGATGTTGTTGGCATTTTGGTATTGAACTAGCAGATGCGAGATTCTTTCTCTCTTTCTCTCTACCTCTCCCCCACTTCTTTTCTCTCTTTCAAATAAATTCAATAATATCATAAAGATAAATGTATATTTGAAATTTTGAATATTAAAATTACATTTTAAAATATAGTGTTAATACCAAATTTAATATTTAATTTTATATGTAATTTTAAACTATATTTTTCCTTTTTTTAAACTTTCATTTAATAAATATAAATTTCCAAAGTACAACTTTTGGATTATAGCAGCTTTACCCCCCATATCCTCCCTCCCACTCACAACCATTCCATCTCCCACTCCCTCTCCCATCCCATTCACATCAAGATTCATTTTCAATTATCTTTATATACTTTTATGACTGCTATCGACATTGATTAAACTATTTAATCTGTCAAATTTAATTTTTTCTTTTAACTTGAAAATATCAAATTAATATTTCTCTCTTCAAAACAGTATTAATCATATTTCAACTGAAAAGTCTTTTTCAAAAATCTATCAAATCATTAATTCATCAACATGGAAATACATTTAATACTAATTTATTCTAATCACAGTATTTAAATTTGTAAGCAAAATAACAAAATTGAGAAAATTAGAGGTGTGAGTGTTACAATTTATTTTTACTTTTCTTTAAAGCACATAATAGGGTGATTTTTATGGTACAGAGAGTTAAGCCACCGCTTGGGATATCCACATCTCCTATCAGATTGCCTCAGATCGAGTTCTGACTCCTCTACTTCCAATCCAGCTTCCTGCTAATGTGCCTGAGAGGCAGCAGATGATGGTTCAATTACTTAGGTTCATCACCTATGTGGGCGATTCAGATGAAATTCCTGGCTCCTGGCCTCAGCCTGGCAAGCCTCAGGTGGTGTGAGCAACTGAAATGTGAGCCAATAGATGATATCTCTCTTTCTGTCACTCTCCCTTTCAAATAAATAAATAATTTTAGAAGCACATAATAGAAATACAGACTTTACAACAGAAAGAATTTTTGAATTTATGAATGAAACATTTATTTCATTATTTTTACTAACATTTCCTGGTAGGTTCATTTTTTAAATACTGTCAAAATAGAGCTTTGGTATACTTGGTTTGGAATAACAAACACTAGAGTACCAGAGACTTTCAATATATGGCTCTGGAAGGGAAAGAATGAGCCATGGCCATAAATGTTAAGTTTCAGGGTAGCAAGAAAGGTTTTAATATACAGCCCATTTAAGGAAGAACTCATTAAAATTAATTGCATGGGACAGAATCTCCATATATTGCGCCCATTTTTATAGGGAGCCATAATTTATTTATCCAGGCCTTTGTCAAAATAAAACCTTTTAGTCTTTGGGCCTGCCCCTGAAGCATCTCACTCATAACACAATGAGGGTCGTTAGTGAAGATTTCTGAATTCCCACCATTTGGAAAACATAAAAGGATTCCTGAAGAGATCATCTGAACTCACTTCACATAAACTTAATCTAATTAGAATATCTAGTTGTCCTTTGTTCTCTCTCTAATCCATTAAAGAGGTACAGATCTCTCTCTCTCTCTCTCTCTCTTGATTTCTTTCTCGATCTCTCTTTTATGCTCTCCTTCTCCCTTTTCCTTCTTTGCCCCGTTTCCCCAATAAACCCTTTTCCTTACTTCAGTGCTTTGTTGTGTTTTGTGGCAGCCTTACATTGGTGCTGTGACTCAGATCCAGGCTGCCCCAGTAACTTTGCTCTCCCTTCAGGGATCTCTGAGCTGCTTTGGGGACCTGGATTTCTGCCAGTCACAAAACACCTCTGGAACTCCTTCCATGCCACTGAACACTTTGTGATCTCCATCCACACACTGGCCTTCTAAATTCTGAGGGAAGATGCGGAACAGGAAATTCCCATGGTGACTTCTACTACAGGTTGTGGTTCTACTCTCGTCTCAAGTCTTGGTACTGGACAAAACCACAACTCTCTACAGCCTCGTGCCTTCACGGACACTGTGTCTGGGTAACAGTGGGTGTAGGTGACAACTCACCTCCTCTTTCCCTTCTACAGGCTAAGCTCTGGGCTCCAGTAGGCACATGGGTGACGACCTCCGCCCTCTGTTCCCATATCATCTCGTCAGTCAATCAGTCAGATGATCTTGGGGGTGCCCGATATCCACTGATCTGATTCTACAGGTTGCCATTGGAGCTTCCCCTTCCTGTGTCCCATCCAATTATCCTCTCAGTTGTCTTCTAAGTAATATGGTCCCTCTCAGATTGTGTCCAGACCTCAAACGGTAACCTTGAGAGCTTTACCACTTCTGTGAGCATCTGGGAAAATGGAAGGCGATCCCATATGTTCAAGCTTCTCTTATCTTCAATCTAAACCTTCTTTTTTTTATTTTATTTTTATTTTTTGACAGGCAGAGTGGACAGTGAGAGAGAGAGACAGAGAGAAAGGTCTTCCTTTGCCATTGGTTCACTCTCCAATGGCTGCTGCAGCCGGCGCACCGCGCTCATCCGATGGCAGGACCCAGGTGCTAGGTGCTTTTTCCTGGTCTCCCATGGGGTGCAGGGCCCAAGCACCTGGGCCATCCTCCACTGCACTCCCTGGCCACAGCAGAGAGCTGGCCTGGAAGAGGGGCAACCGGGACATAATCCGGCGCCCCAACCGGGACTAGAACCCGGTGTGCCGGCGCCGCAAGGCGGAGGATTAGCCTGTTGAGCCAGGGCGCCGGCTTCCTTCCCCTGTCTTATCAATGATCCTCCTGCAAGTTTGGGAATGGCTGTGTCCTTGCTTTCACTCTCCAGCCCTTGTCCTCCAACTGGCCTTTGCCCCAAACTCTCCTGTTCCAGTTTTAGCATACGAATAGTAAGAGAGTGGTATTCCCATCCTTCTGAGCTCCTTGTTTATTGAGAAACAAATTAGGTATCCCACCTTTCTGCTGGCTCTTTAGTTTTATCATGAGCAAGCAAGACAAAAAATCAGGTCTTTTGACCTCCACCCCAGAGGATTTCTTGTCATGGCCACTGGCCCACATTCACCTTTGGGAACTGTCTGGCAGCTGCCCAAACTTTTGTTTCAGAGGCAGTCCCAAGTGGCTGACTGTTGACTATGACATCATGGGCCTAAGGTGTTCTTAGGGTAAAAAAGTAACTGTAACTAGACACTGAGTTTGAAGAAATTTCTCTCTTTGAGTCTAATTTTAATTGAATTGACAGAAATATAACATAGTATAATATCAGCATCTTAAGTTATTTAGGTATAACTGCTAATTTAAATTCGGTAAAGAAAAATGAGATAAATGTGTCTAAATGTAAACTTTGGTACTCTCAGCATGCTATATTCTATAAAAACTATTTGGGCTTGTTTAACAAATATGTTTTCATAATCTGTCCATAAAAAATAGTTCAACACTGCTTAAAGTAACTAAGGCTGAAATTTGATGTGTTGTCTTAATTTGAAGATTTTTAACAGGTTATTTCAAAATGTAAATCAAGGAAATTGGCAAGTAGAAAACATCACAAGTATAGGATGTTCTTGGTAAGGAAGGTTAAGATGGAAAGAGTTTTTTTGTTTTTTTTTTTTTAAATAAAGGCCATGGTTTGTAAGAATTACTTCATCCTGATGGCTAGTTTATAGATAAAGATTGCTCATAAATTTAAAATGCTAAAATTAATCAAAGATCTATTTTGATTCATGTGACCTAAATCTCTGTATCAAATGTTTTAAATTTGTTGCTAGAAAGAAACTAACAATGTTTTTATATGCTTGTGCTTGAATTTGTTGGTTAAACAAGCTATACCATGTTAGATATTTGAGATGTGTCCAAATACATGTATTCTTAAAATTTATAGAAGGCATTGGACCTTCCAGTAAATATTTTCCTAAGTTATTATTTAAGGATTGAAATTGCTTAATAAGTTTTCATTTGATATTGCTATTGTCAGAAAGCAATCTGGGACTTGCTCCCTCATTTCTCTATTCTATGCCTAACTTTTCCCTCATTTCTCTATTCTCTTCAAGGTGGGAAACTGACTCTATACTGAAGGTCTCTCCAGGATGCACAGTTTGATCTTTAGACTTTATAAAAGGATGGCTAACATTTTCTGTAATAGCATAGCCAAAAGAGAGCTAAATTATAATTTCATGGCTAGATTTACTTCACCATGGTCACAGCAAACAGGCAAAACCTCCTTTTCAGACCAAACAATGGGAAAGTTTTAAAGTGAGGACATAGCTTTCCTCACGGGCATTGTCTAACTAAAAATAAACCACTATCAGAACTTGCCTGTGACTATAGACTTATAGTTTAGGCCACTGAAGAGTAGAGATGGGACTTGAGCACTCCCTTGACTTGCATCGCCTGGTCTGCTTTAACAAAAACCAGGAGGAAAAGAAAGCTAGGCATCAGGAGCAATGTAAAGATAGGTGGCAGGCGAGGTGGCAGACCTAGTAATGGCTGCTTTGTACAGTGATCTGCCATCAAGGAGACCCAACAGGCCAGTCCACTGCCTGTTTTCAGTCCACTGCCATGGTTTTCAACATGGAAAGCCAGGGCTTCAGCAGAAGTCAGTTTATAAAGAGCCCTGGAGTCGAAAGACGCCCAGGTCAGAGCCACAGACCTTGCTGGCTCTAAGCTGAAGAGCTCTTCACTTGGCTCAGAGTCCAAAGTGATCACCGCTGCTGAGGGGATGGCCAAGTAGGGTCAGTAACATTGCAGGCACAACTGTAAATTTCCTGTTAGAGATGGCACCTGCCCTTACCTGGCCAGCTCTCCTCCCAGAACAGTTAGGTAATGGAAATCAACAGGGTGCCTTCCCCAAGGAGGTTCACACCTCCCTTAGGATGTACCCTATGTGAAGAGATAGATAGGTCTGGGCCTCATAACAGATAAGCCTTAACGCCCACCTAGATCATTATCAAGCCCCTTTTGTCAGTTTCTATTTGCCTCTCAATCCGAGAACTTATTCATGGCTTAGACAGCAACTTTCTGTAGGTCCTCTAAAAATGACCCTGTCCTTTGTTCTAGATCCTGTCTAGCCCATCTGGGGCCTCATTGCTTTGTAATCATAGCTTCTACTCTTATATCTGGTTCTACTCCTGACCTGTGTGTATTGATGGTCCTCTCCCCCACTTAATGCTGTATGATTGTTCAAGATTTTCTCCACAGACAAACCCCTCTACCCACAAGAGACAAGTGGTCATTTCTCCCAGTCTTGGCTGGGGTAACCTTTAAACCACATCCATCAGACAGTCTTCACAAGGGTCCAGAACCCCCACACACACTCATTTCCTCTCTTCTATGAAATCCTCTCATTACTTGGTTAATCCACTCCTAGGACCATTGGTTACTATTCTCACCCAGTCTTTATACTACCAAGTCTGTTTAAGTCTTTATAGGAGATGATAATGGAACAAACCAAGACCTTCACCAGCCAGACAGTCAACTAAATGCCACTACAGGGATATACTCTGCTCCCCACACAGGCAACAGTGGCTTGAGACATTGCCCCACGCCAGAAGAGAGTACCTCATTGCCCCATGTCAGTAAGAAGTAGCTCTAAAGACAGATCATCGTCCCTCTACCCTTCCTGGATTTTGAGGCTAATGTAATCCCATACAACCCCTGCTTTATAAAAAACAAACAGTGGGAACATTAATAAAATGGAACAATCTTATCTACGGCATGATCTATGCTCCAAACACTATCCTAGGCTCTAGTCCCTACCACCATTGCTGGAATCCAGGTGGCCACCCTAATGGGATTTGCTGCCCCTCTTTCCCTGCCCACCCACCGGGGGAAGTTTTAAGAGGGTCTGTTTCTGAACATGTGGCTATATTTCTCTCTGTCTCCTGATCTCTCTCGCTCGCTCGCTCGCTCGCTCTCTCTCTTGATCTCTCTTTTACAGTCTCCTTCTCCCTCTTTTCCTTCCTTGCCCCTCCCCTCCAGTCTGTCGAGTTTCCCCCAATAAATCCTTTCCCTTACTCTGGTGTTTGGTGTGTTTTATGGCAGCCTTACGACCCCTGTACCCACATGGGAGACCTGGAAGAAGCTCCTGGCTTCTGCCTGGCCCAGCCCCAGCCATTGTGGTCACTTAGGAGTGAACCAGCAGATGGAAGACCTCTTTCTTTCTCTGCCCCTCCCTCCCTCTCTAAATCTTTCAAATAAATAAAATAAAATAAATCATTTTTTTAAAAAGAGGTACAGAAGCTGGAGCACAAAGGAATCTAACATAAAATAGAACCAGACTGATTATCTCATAAGTGTGTTGATTATCAACCTCCATTTTTCCACATGGCAATTGATGGAATTAGCAAGCACATTACTTCACTTCAGTAGGAAACATATTTCTGAAATTTGGACTGTGACCATAAACTCGGTGGATACACCTTTTCTGAGAAGTTAATTTGCAACAACAGGCAGAGAAAATAACATTATTTTCAATTTTGTAGCAAAGCCTTTCATCAAGAATACCATCCTGCATTTGAAGCTGAAATATATGGATGATGCATATAATATTTTTAAAATACTGTACAGAGGATATTATACAAAAATTTTGTTAATATGTTTTGTTCAAATTATAAAAGTTAATAGTTTTTTTCTGTGTTAGAACTTAGATAGAAAAAAATACCTACACAGCAAGAAAGAAAAATCATGAATAAATAAATACTGAGTGTTTTAGATACTATAGCAAGAATATATTCATAACCTTAACATTATATTATAGCAATAGGTAAATTATTTTTGTATTTTTGTATCAATACATCACAGATATGCTTATGTTCCATCAGAACAATGTAAAAGTGTCTAATCTAAATAATCCTAAAGTTCATTGTCAATGGCATGCTGAGTGTTCATTTAAACTGCTCATTTCAGTAAAGATTTGATATGATATTTTAGTATGATATTTAGTATGATATTTAGTATGATATTTTAGTATGAAACACAAAATCTACGTTGACTCTAAACTAGGTATTGCAAATCAGTTAGGAATTCTTTCAAATTAACATCTAATACTCTAATCCAGTTAGGTGAATTTATCTGTTTCAGATGATTAAATACAATGTAATATATTTAAATTTTCTTACAAAGAAACAAATCATAAAACTATGAAATATTTTTAAATAGAGAAAATTAAATATTTGGTTTTAAAAACAGAGTTCTAAATATATAAATGAATGTAACTTTTCTAAATAGCAATTTAGATACATGTTGTTTTAAATGTTAAGTAATAAAAACATCTAATTTTGAGATTATGGGTTGTTGGTTTTCTCCTAAAAATATAATGTACAATGTCTTAAGAATATTAGACTTCCCAACTTGTGAACTCATTAAACATGGGGATTATATATTACTCATCTTTGAATAAATATCACTTGGCACCAGTCTTATTTTATTACATATGCTAAATAATTATCTCCTAACTAAACACATCTTGAAATTGACAGATTGAGAGACATTCTACCTAAAATCTGAAGATTTTATTTTAATAAGCATCATTGTATTTATCTCTTTATGATGTATTTTCTAGATTATTTCAACAGTTTGGTTTTATCATCAAGCTTTCACTGTTACAGAAGTTAAATAACAATCTTTCATACTGTTTTCAACTCATTTAACTGCTTAAGAATCTTTAGTAGTAAACTTTCACTTTTAAAACAAAATGTTAATTTTGTGTCGAAGCATCAAAGCCCTCTACCAAGAACCCTCTACTCCAAATGTTCCAATTTTAACCTACTCCAAAGCACAGAATTTCTACTCCACTCAGATTCACTTCCTAATATAAATGTGCATATGTTGTGACCATATTGTTCATCTTCTATGTGAATCTCACTTCCTTATCAAGACAGGTGTAGTCAACAGGTATCCTCTGTTACTGCAGAATTCTGGATACAGTTAATAGACACCATCATATATGGGATTTTTTAAATCATAAATGAAATAGTAATATAAACCAAAATCTCAAAAGCAATACAGTAATCAATAAAAAACAGGAATAAGAGCCACCAATACCTTTTCAGAGTATCGTCAGTGATCCATCAATTTCAGAAATACTTGGTATTGATTACTAAAATTCAAATTCAGAGACCTTAACAAGGTCTCCTGGGGAATCCCTGGAATCTGTATTTTTTTTAAAAAAATCCTCAAATGACTTTGAAGTATACCATAATTTTAGAAATTTTTGCTTAAAGTTTGGAATCAGACAGAGCCCTGGTTAGAAAATTACCCTATGATTTATTATGAAACCTTAAGAAAACTATACAGATTCCTTAAAAATATTACTTTGACCATTAATGGAAATAACATCTACCTCACAAGGTGGGTTAAATAAGATAAATATTTTAGTTACATAGCACAGTACCTAGCATATGGTATATCCAATCCTAGTTAACATTAATAACCACAATAATTAACTATATATATTGACTACAAATGGGGCTGGCAATTATAAAACTAGATAAAAGGTTTTCTATAGAAGACAGAAATTTAGATGGATCTTTAAGGGGAGCAATCCTGTAACAGCTGCCAGAGTTTAAGTACACAGAGTGTTAAGTTAGCACTTTAAATGCTGGGTTAACCTGGTGGTGTTTTTTTTGGACCGATCAGAACTGTTTACCAGAGAACACACATTTGGCCTATCAGTTAAGATTCACACATCTTCTATCAGAGTACCTGGTTTCAATACCCACCCAGGGCTCCTTATTCTAGTTTCCTGCTAATGTGGATGTTAGGAGGGATTTGTGATGGCTCAAGGAGTTGGGTCCCTGCCACTCTCATGGAGACCTAGATTTATTAGTCCAGCCCAGCTCCAGCCAGTACAGCCATTTGTGGAGTGAACCAGTAGATGTAAAATCTCTTTCTGTCTCTATCTTTCAAATAAACATACATGTTTTTAAAAATCTATAAAGAATTTTCTATTATCAAAATTCAATCCTGAATACCACAAAGTATATGGTTATATGAAATGTTCAAAAAAAAGCAAATATATGCAGATAAGAAGTAGATTAGTCGTTGCTTAGGGTAAGGAAAGTCATAGAAAGATTCGAGAACAATAGCTAAAGAGTGCAGAATTTCTTTTCCGTAGTGACAAAAATGTTCTTAAATTTATTGTGTCAACAACTTTGTGAATATACTAAAACCACATAATGGCACACCTTAAATGAGTAAAGTTTATTATACTGCCAAGGAAAGCTAGTTCCCTACACAAGCTCACTTTTCCCATTCTTCCCTTTTATGAACAGTATTTTTCACATCTGTGTTTTCCACCTGCACAGAATGCAATTCCTGTAGTGTGGGTGAAGGGAGTTAAAGGGGAACTAAATCTCACAGAGAACATATCCATCATCTTTGGCCATGAAATTCTTATTTTTCTTGCCATCAGTAGTTTTGATGCATGCACTTGAAAGTCTTAAAATTGTAGATAGAACATATTGACATGAAAAGAAAAATTTTCCTATAAAGGAAGTGATATGTTAAACTCTTTGAAACATTTAGTTATATTACAAGTAAACTACTGTTTAAACCTAAAATATATAATATGACTAAAAGAAATTGTGAACTGGGAAACTAAGAACTAGAATAAAAGATAAAATTTATTTCTAAAAAAAATGTACTATAGCGCTTAGTACTTAAACTGCATTAACTCCAAACCATCTAAAATTTGGAAATGACAAACTGGCAAGCTAATACAAAATGTCTGTTTGCAGAGAGTAAAAGAGGGTCATTCTTAACTTTTTTATATTTTCACTATGACCTATTATTATAGATTCAATCAACTGAATTCTCTCATTCCAAAGCCCATTATTTATTTCATTTTATGCTCTCTTCCTCATATAATACAATATTTTGGCTAGATTCTAATAATGCATTAGATTACACAGATATACACAAAGGCACATATTTTTATTATTTGTAATATTAAAAGAGATTATTGGAAGTTTTGAGTTATTATCACATTGCATAACTGTGGAATATTCCAGTGGACAAAGCACTGTACAGAAATTTTCTTGTTCCTTGCCTGAAAAGTAGGAATTTACTTTAGTCCATGGGCAGTTGCAAATGGCCAGGTAGAAATAAATTAAGAAAAGGTAAAATTAAGGAATTGGAGTTTGGGGTGCAGGGGCCTTGGAAAAGAGTATGTGGATGGAACATTTGGAAAAGAAACAAATCATGACAATGTTTGTACCCATGTGGATTTGAACAGTAAAAAATGCCTCCCACCTAAGAATATGCTTAACAATCAAGATTTATTGACTGAATGTGAATATGAGTCATACTCCTTCCATGGCTGACCAGGACTTCAGGTTTTTAAACAATGCTGTTATGGTGACAAAGATGAAGGTTACACATGATCTAAGTTAACCGCTGCTTCTACTGAATGTCTATCACCAGAAAGAGTGGGCAGGCATGAGATACTATGGGAACTAGCCAACTACCTGTTAACTGTCCATTTAAATTCTGACCTTTTCTTTGACAAAGAAATATTTTTAAAAATACTGCCTCCAATCAGGATACCAGCTTCACAGCTATATAATCAACTAGCTCAGGGCTGGCGCTGTGACACAGTGGGTAAAGCTGCCACCTGCAGTGCCAGCATCCCATATGTGTGTGCCAATTCGAGTCCAGGCTGCTCCACTTCCAATTCAGCTCTCTTCTATGGCCAAGGAAAGCAATAGAAGACAGCCCAAATGCTTGGGCCCCTACACCCACGTAGAAGACCTCGAAGAAGCTCCTGGCTCCTGGCTCCTGGCTTTGGATCAACACAGCTCCAGCCATTGAGGCCATTTGGGGGGTAAATCAATGGAAAGACCACTTTTCCTTCTCTCTCTGCTTCTGCCTCTCTGTAATTGCCTTCCCAAACAAATAAATAAATGTTAAAAAAAAAAAAAACAAGCTCATGTTCAAAATCAATAAACTTTATGGAAAGTTAAATGCCTTTTGAGAAAGAGCTCCAATCCCAGTCTATAGACAAGCCTTTGCAAAAATGGAATGCTAACTTACAGAATATGATACTTCCTCTGAATCAAACTATGATTCTGTTTTTCCAAAAACATATGGGTGGATCTTAGTACGCAGCAGAAAATATGCATACAAGGCTCCTGTATGTAACCATCTTCTTGATAAAATTGTTTGCTTTTTAGCTCACAAATTTGTTTTCTATAAATTTTGTACCCAAATAAGATATATGTGTACCAATAAGCACAATAATTATTTCTCTGAATCACAAACAGAGGCTCTTTCTTGATATTTTGGTTTCCTCTTGTCTCTAAGTAATGAGATAAAAACTGCAGCTGTGCTAATGATCTATCACATTGACTTTAACTATTAAGAGTAAATAGCATTTCTGCTCCATGATGAAAGCTGGACCTAGTATTGTACCTGGGAGAATGTTATTTCTCAAGCCTTTATGGGAACAATCACACAATCCTACCAAATATAAAAGACTGAATTCTGTCTACAAGAAGAATATGAAATAGGAAAATAATAATTACAAGATACATTACTTGAAGAAATGAAAATGCTAGCTTTTACATACAATTCCTCAATTATAGATAAATATTGTCATTTGTATGCTTGTGAAGAAATGTAAACACATTTTCATTTTCTTCTATATTTATGCGATTATAGAGAAAGGATATTGGCATTGGTGGCATTTAACATTTACTCCATATGTTGCCAAACATTAATTTCTTCCCTTGATGTTTTATCCATTAAAATTTTTTTTCAGGTTATATTCACCAGAGTTGATTTCTAATACTTAAAAAAACCTCAAATGCAGATTATATATGTAATTTTATACAAGGCTTTATTGCCAATGTGGACTGAAAAGAAACTCCAAGAGGTCCACAAATCAAATCACTGTTCAAATCCTCAAATAATATGTATTTTTAAACCTAGACAATTCTTTTCTGACCAAATTTTGTTGATTCCATTCGAACCTTCACTTACCCTAATCTAGAATTATAAAATAATGTTAATAACTGACAAGTTCTGATGCTCTGGTACATTCCATTTAAAACTTGTGAATTTTCTTTTATAACAATAGTGTCAATGTGAAATTTACATTAAGCAACTCATCAACCATCAAACAGTTAATAAATGATAGTGTTATATTTGTAAACGTTAAATTATTTTGCCTTACATTGTTACCTTATATTTCAGAGGTTTTTAAGGAGGCTTTAGGAAAACTCCCTTTGGTTAGGAGCATAAAATAATCTATGGGGGGGCAACAATGGAAATTTTACCTATCGTGACTTTGAGGATTTCCCATTAAGATTGACATGCTTCAAACTCTCATTTCCATACAAAATCTCCAAAAATGCCAAATGCAATTAAATGCATTAATGACTTTAAAAGCACAAATAACAGTGGAAAGCCAAAAACAGTGCTCTCAGTGAACCAAAAACATATGAATCCTGAAGGACAAAGAATAAAATTGTCTAGAGACTGGAGAGTAATCGCCTGAGTGAAAATATAAAGGAAGAAAAGGGAGCTCTCAGCAGATCCCAGGCATTATTCCCAGTCCCCTTTCAATAAGTGACATTAATAACTGAATCATAAGTAGCAATCAGAGAAATCAAGAACTGAAACTAACACACATAACAGATATGACACACCAAGCATTTGAGAAAATCACAGCCAGACAGGAGAGCTAGCCTCCCAAAAGGCAGAGACTGCAGCAAAGACAGGCATAAAACACACAGGATATTTCATGGAAGATCTGTAATTCATGTCATCACAATGATAAGAACTGATATTGCTTTCATGTTTAAAAAACATCAACTAAAGAACTGGGCTATTTTAAAAAAATGTTATTCAATAAAGTAGGGGTAAACCCCAGGAAGCACTTCCTTGGCCAGATGACCATTGTTAGGATGACCAGTGAGGTCATATTGACAGCAGGTCTCCCATGATGATATGCACACTTATGATGATAAGCATACTTCACCTCTGTGACATTCACAAAAGCTCTCACAAAAGCAAGAGTCCCAGAATAATAAGAAAACCATCAAGAAATAGAGATGTTTTCCAACATCTCTAACCAGTACTCTTCAAGATCATGAAAACAAATCTGAGAAACCATCATGGTCTTAAGTAGATGAAGGAGACACAATAGCTAAACACCATATGGTGTCCCAGTTGGGATTGCAAAATAGAACAGAAAAACTTGACTTGAAAACTCAAGAAATCCAAATTAAGGCTGGAGCTTAGCTAATGGTAATGTACCAATATATGTTTTCTTAGTTTTACAAACATATCATAGTTACATAAAATGTCAACAAATGGGTAAAGAATAGAAAGAAATTGTGCACTATTATTTCAACTATTCTATAAATCTAAAATTATTTCAAAATTAAAAATGCATTTTTAAAAAATGTATTCAACTCTAAAATTAAGTAAACTTAATTTAAGGTTAGTAGCAATACCCTAATTTCTAGTAAAAGTAAAGAGAAGTCTGACCTGAGGAAAAGTAATTTGAATCCACGCACTTCAGTGATCCATATGTTAAGTCCAGAAAAATATGACAGTATATAAAGAAATTCCTGTGAATAAATAAGGAAAAGAAAATAAAATTCAGTATAAAACTGTATAAGAGGGCCGGCACAGTAGCTCACTTGGTTAATCCTCTGCGTGCGGTGCCAGCAGTGCTGGGTTCTAGTGCCGGTTGCTCCTCTTCCAGTCCAGCTCTGCTATGGCCTAGGAAGGCAGTGGAGGATGGCCCAAGTGCTTGGGCCCCTGCACCTGCATGGGAGACCAGGAGGAAGCACCTGGCTCCTGGCTTTGGATCAGCACACCACTGGCCATAGCAGCCATTTAGGGAGTGAACCAACAGAAGGAAGAGCTGTCTCTCTGTATCTCTCTCACTGTCTATAACTCTACCTGTCAAATAAAAAAAATAAAAATAAAAATAAACTGTATAAGAGACAAAATCAGATATGAATAGAAAGAAAAATCCAAAAGTTAATCAAGTAGCAGAAGACACTCAACCTCATTAATAATTTTTAAATATACATTAAAACCAAAGTAAGAAAAAATTTTCAGGTGATATAATTGAAAGTGTTAGAAGTATTTTCTACATACCATGAATCTGTCCATTTTTAGTATTTTTGAGGAGATATAATTTCTGAACATTCTGTGTAATTTTGATTTTTCAGTATTAATTTTGTTGAAATTAAAAAGTGATACATTTTCACTCAAAAAATAAAAATTATATTGATAAGTTGTCAAAAAATAAAAAGTGAGACATCATTGGGTTTGGAAACACAAAAATATCTCAAATACTATTGTTCAGAGTTCACTTAATGCAAATTCTTTGAAAATTACCATGTATATCAGAAGGTCAAATTTATAACTCAGCAAATCAACTAACTCAGGATGTATCTGATTGAAGAAAACTCTCCAGTGGGGAACTGTCTACCTGATTTTACAGCAAATCACAAATATCACTTTTTCTAAAATGTAACAGATACGTCAATAAAAAGAAAGTAAAAAAAAAATCTAGTTACATATGCAAATACATGTATCTCAAATCCATCAGGGTTTATATATATATATATATATAAATATATATATAATATAATATATAATATAATATATATAATATATATAATATAATATATAATATATATAATATAATATATAATATTATATATATATATATATATAAAACTTATATATAGAAGGCAGATAAGCAAAATATAAGAATTATACAAAAACAGCTTTGGGACAATAGCCACCTACATAAAAGTATGTAGGTTCACATTTCACATTGCATTTACACTGAAAAATGCCAAATAGATATAAAATTTAAATGGGGGAAAATAAGACCATAAAGATACAAGAAGAAATCATTTGATGATTTTTTTAATCTCAAAGTAAAAGAACCGTTTCTGGGGGATAGCATTTTGGTGCGGTGGGTTAAGCAACCACCTGCAACGCTGGCATCCCATTTGGATGCACCCACGTAGGAAACCCAGACTGAGTTCCAGGTTCCTTGTTTAGGCCTGGTCCAATCCTGAATGTTGAGGACATTTGTGGAGTTAACAAGTGGATGGAAGATCTTTTCCTTCTCTCTCTCTTTCTCTCTGTCTCTCTGTCTCTCTTTGTAACTCTGCCTTTCAAATAAATCAATCTTTTCCTAAAGTTCAATTTTTTAGACTTTTTTTTTTTAATTTGAAAGGCAGGATTACAGAAAGAGGAGGAGAGACAGAGAAATCTTCCATCTGCCGATTCATTCCCCAGATGGCCACAAAGGCTGGGCCAGGCTAAAGACAGGAGCCAGGCTCCTCCTCCAGGTTCCCCACTCGGGTGCAGGGGCTCAAGTACTTGGGTCATTTTCTGCTGCTTTTCCAGGGACATTAGCAGGGAGCTAGATCAGAAGTGGATCAGCCAGCACTTGACCCAGCACCCACAAGGGATCACAGGCAAAGGCTCAACCTAGTATACCACAATGTTGGCCCCTAAATAAATGTTTAAAAAGAGACAGAAAAAGAGTCATTTCTAACTATGACACAAGACTTGTTGATCAAGATTTGACTACATTCCAAGAAATACACAGCAAAAAGTGCTATGAGGTAGTCAAAAGAGACAACACTTGAAAAGTATTCACAACGTTGATCCTTGAAATTAAAATGGTTCTTAAAAATAGGCAAAAGATACACAAACGGATAAATACAAGAACATATAGATCATGAAAAAGGAAAATACAAATGGACTTAAGAGTAGGAAAAGATACCTACATATGCTCAGTCTATTAAGAGGTACTACAATGCCAATTAACTATCTGGGATATGATTTTTCATCTGCAAGATTAATAAGATTGAAACTGTGCATTTTTTTTTTTTTTTGGCTAGCTTGGTTGCCCATATTTCTGTTATACAGGGCAAGTCTTCTGAAATGTATCTTCCTCTCTGGTGATTTTATTAATATAGTGTTTTTTTTTTTTTTTTGGACAGGCAGAGTGGACAGTGAGAGAGAGAGACAGAGAGAAAGGTCTTCCTTTGCCCTTGGTTCACCCTCCAATGGCTGCCGCGGTCGGCGCGCTGCGGCCGGCGCACCGCGCTCGTCCGATGGCAGAAGCCAGGTGCTAGGTGCTTTTTTCCTGGTCTCCCATGGGGTGCAGGGCCCAAGCACTTGGGCCATCCTCCACTGCACTCCCGGGCCACAGCAGAGGGCTGGCCTGGAAGAGGGGCAACCGGGACAGAATCCGGCGCCCCGACCGGGACTAGAACCCGGTGTGCCGGCGCCGCAAGGCGGAGGATTAGCCTGTTGAGCCACGGCGCCGGCCAATATAGTGTTTCTTTATCAATGCATCATGTAAAACTGCATAAATATTTAAAATTTGGTAGCTATTGAGCACTATTGTCATATGAATCCATGAACAAAAGTCAGAATATACAAATACCTGTTTCTGGGTAGTTTACAGAAAAACCAAATATCAATAAAACAGTAACAGTGATAATGCCAATAATCATCATAATAAACCACCAAACCTAGCAGACATTCCTATAAGTATTAATGCTGAATCATTTATTAAATCTGGTCATGAGTCTAATATAGAAAGTTTTCATTGCTTTGAAGGAAAATCCACATACTGTGACATAGACAAGTGGCAAGTCATTCACAGGCAGGAAACAAGAGAATATTTGTTATTCATTTGAAATTAAAAATCCAATAGAAAATTATCCTTTAGAAATCAAAAACAGGAGATGGGGTCTCAAAAAGCTAATTCCTACTATGGTGCTTTTTGGGGGAAGATAAAGGTTTTCAGCATAAATGTTAGGTCAAATTGTTAGTTCTGTTATTCTGGCAGAGACAAAAATTGTGTTTGGGCTCAGGAAAGTACATTTGTGGTATTACGCTTTACTAACCACCTTGTGTGACAGAATATCCGAGATGAGGCTATAATCTGCTGCTTCTGGGGAGAGACAGCCTCCCTTCCATTCCTTGTATCACAATGTGTCCATTGTGTCCTCAGGGAATTACAAATTTAAGCAGGCTGGCAAATTCACATAATATGCATTATTGAATCAAAACAATTGTACAACTGGTTATGTTGGCACTGATCCCGAAAAGCATGAATCATTAACTCTGAGACATATAAGATTAACAAGAACTATAAAAAATAAATGATATATTACATCAGAATCAGCCACCTTGCCTTACCTGTTTCAAAAGAAAAAGAGAGACTAATAGTAGTTATGTATGATTAAGGAGAACAACTGTCTCTGCCACTCAAACTCTTGGTTCTTTTCTTTGCATTTCCAACCAAATATCTTCCTCTGACAAACATTTCCTGCTCCCTCCACCTTTTCAAGTAGGTGATACTAACGTAAAAATGATATCTGATTAAACATCATGAATAATATCTTGAAATCTGGATACACAAATGGAAGTTATCAGGAAAACACAATATTATTAAATTAAAAGTGAAGTCTAAGACACTCTGAAAAACAAAAAAAAAAAAAAAAAAGAAGACCTAAATGAAAGATCTCTGCGAGTGAGATCCCAGTGGAAAGAACGGGGCCATCAAAGAAGGAGCTACCTTTCTCTGAAGGGAGGAGAGAACCTCCACTTTGACTATGACCCTGTCGGAATAAGATCGAAGTCAGCGAACCCTAAAGGCTTCCATAGCCTCGGCAACTCATGACCAGAGCCTAGGGAGATTACTGACGCCATAAACAAGAGTGTCAAATTGTTAAATCAACATCAGGAGTCACTGTGTACTTACGTCTCATGAGGGATCTGTCCTTAATGTGTTATCCAATGTGAAATAATGCTATTACTAGTACTGAAACAGTATTTTTACACTTTGTGTTTCTGAGTGGGTGCAAACTGATGAAATCTTTACATAGTATATATCGAATCGATCTTCTTTATATAAAGATAATTGCAAATGATTAAAAAATCTTGGTGTTAAACTGGAAATTGCATAGACAATTAATCAATTTTTTAAAAAAAATCATGTAGGATCTCTGTCCTTAATGTGCTGTACATTGTGAATTAATACTATAACTAGTACTCCAACAGTATTATCATTTTGTGTCTCTATGCGAGGGCAAACCGTTGAAATCTTTACGTAATATGTACTAAATTGATCTTCTGTGTATAAAGAGAATTGAAAATGAATCTTGATGTGAACAGAAGGGGAGAGGGAGCGGGAAAGGGGAGGGTAGGGGGAGGGAGAGAAGTTGTGTGTGGGGGGGAGCCATTGTAATCCATAAGCTGTACTTTGGAAATTTATATTCTTTAAATAAAAGCTTTATATATATATATATATATATATATATATATATATATATATATAAAAAGTGAAGTCTATTGATTAGAATGTTCAGGGGAGGGCCAGCATTGTGGTATAGTGGGTAAAGCTTCTGCCTGCAATGCCAGCTTCCCATATGGGCACTGGTTCAAGTCTCAGATGCTCCACTTCCAATCCAGAGTCCTGCTAATGTGCTTGGGAAAGCAACTGGAAGATGGAAGGGGTAAGAGGGATAAAAAGTGTCTGAATTTGAAAAATAGAAGTTGGGTGTGGGTTATGGATTGTGAAAAATATACTAATATAAGATGTTAATAACAAGAAAAACGGGATGTGGAGTATATGGGGACTCTGCACACCTCTACAATTTTTATTTTACAAATTCAAAACTATTCTAAAATAAAAAAAATTTAAAATAGTACTGCCATTTTCTCAAACATATTTCTCTGAAAGTATCTCACCTTTTTCACTATGATAGTGAAAAAAAAGTACAATAAAATTTGTACTGGGAGGGCTGGCATTGTGGTGTAGAAGGTAAAATCGCTGCCTGAAACACTAGCAATCCACATGGGTGCTGGTTTGTGTCCTGGCTTTGCCGCTTTAACCCAGCTCTCTGCTAAAGGTCTGGGAAAAGCAGTGAAAATGGTCCAAGTGTTTGGGCCCTGCCACCAACACTTGGAGACCCAGATAAACTTCTTGGTTCTCGGCTTTGGTCTGGCCCAGCCCTGGCTGTTGCCAGGCCTTCTCTCTCTCTCCATAACTCTCACCTTCAAATAAATAAATAAATAGATCTTTTAAAAATAGTATACTTGCATGGGGGCCCACAATGTGGTGGAGCTAAGGTTAAGCTACCACTTGCAATGCCAACATCCCATATCAGAGTTCTGTTTGGAGTCCTAGCCCTTCTTCCAATCCAACTCCCTGCTAATGCACCTGGAAAAGCAGTAGAAAATGGCCCAATTACTTGAGCCCCTGTGACCTATGTGGGAGACCCAAATGGGGTTCCCAGCTCCTAGCTTCAGCCTGGCTCATACCTAGCTGTTTATACATTTGAGAAATGAACCAATGGATCAAAAACCTTTCTTCTTTCTCTGTCTCCTTTTCCTCCCTCTCTCTTCCTGTCCCTCTGTCCTTCTGCCTTTCAAATAAATAAAAACAATTTTTTAAAAAATTACATTATCCCAAAGTATACTTAAACTTTATGTTGTTCAAAAAGTATTTTTCATTATTTAATAATGTTTCTTACTAAAAACCCACATGATACTAATGTACTAGAAAGACTTCTTTCAGATTTTATCTTTGATAAGAATTTGGATCTGGAATATTAAATCCATTCAAATTATGTTTTTTAAAATGGCTCAGTTACAAACTAACATTTTATATAGGAACTTTCTGAATCAAAATGTGAAATCTATTGTTTTATTACCTTTTAATTTCTACAAATTCAAAATACTCAAGCAAAATACCTGAAAGCTTGGGCAGACGCTATGGCATATCAGGTAAAGCTGCCACCTGCAATGGCAGCATCCCAAATGGGCACTGGTTCAAGTCCCGGCTGCTGCACTTCCAATCCAGCTCTCTGCTATGGCCAAGGAAAGCAGCAGAAAACAGCCCAAGGTCTTGGGCCCCTGGACCCTTATGGGAGACTTGGAAGAAGCTCTAGGCTCTTGGCTTCCGATTGACCCAGCTCTGGCCGCTGCGGCCATCTGGTGACTAAACCAGCGGATGGAAGATCTCTCTCTCTCTCACTCACTCTGCCTCTGCCTCTCTGTAACTCTGCCTTTCAAATATATAAATCTTAAAAAATACCTGAATGCTTAAAAAGTTGGTGTGTGTGTATGTGTGTGCCTTAACAGTATACTCTCTTTGAATATAAATAGTATTTAGCAGTACTATAAAAGCCACTTTTTCCTTCATTAGATACATAATAAGTATATGATTGAGTTTATTAAATCTTTAAAGTGACCTAAAAGAATTACAATTCAAACCTTATAATCGTTATGTTCAATATCTTGGCCTTTCAACATAATCTCATAATGTAATCTAATCTATCATTAGTCTTGCCAAGATAGAATACTGTGTCACAGAAAGGGTCTTTAAAAGGAAAGAGTAAGCACCTCAAGCTTACAAAGCCAGAGAATAATTTTTATAATTTTCATAAACATTTCTGAGATGTTTAAATCAAAACCAGCACTAATTTTCCTCATGATATACCTAGTAAATTAAAATTCAGATATACTGTCATCCCCAAAAAATGACTTGATAATGGGAATTAAAGATCATAATAAAGTTGTAAATGGGGAAAATTCACTCCTCAGAAAAATTTTGAGGTAGAACTAGAAAGAAGCATAGCTGATATTACAAATTATTACCACTAAGAATGAAAGCAAATGATTATTTTTTATGGAGATTAAATATACACTCTAATTTTTACCAATTTATGGATCCACTCAAACTAACAGCTGTGAAAACAAGTTAGTAAAACTAAGTTATTGCTAAACTCTTCAAATATGATTGCAAAAAGATATTCACATTAAATAAAATCTAAGTAAGTAACAATTACAGTCACCATTCCAGTGTTCAAGCAGGTGCCCTTACTGAAAATACCTTATAAATCTTACTTGTGTAAAGCTCTCTCATATTTTACTTCCAAATTTAATACTATAGCAATCATTTACAACCCTAAATCAAAGCTATAAACCCTGACCGGATATTTAAAAATTAAAGTAAAATATTTATATAGGTGTTTAATATATTTTGTTTCTTTATTTCTTTACTTTTCTTGAATTTTCTAGGATTCTTTGAGATAGTCAATGTATTAGAATTATTTTTTACTATTGACACCTGTGAAAAGAATCTGAATTTTAAAATATAAACAAAATTTGTTTACTTTAAATGAAATACAAATTTACCCTTTGAGAACAAAAGTGTGTTGTGATGTTCTCTTACAAACAAAAATAAGAAAATCAGTCCATGTATTAGAAGAATGCTTTATTTTTTGTTTGTTGTTGTTTCTCTCCTCAGCCTCTGAGTATTTATTAGGAATATTCATGCCGATATTCTGTTGTTTTTTTCCTGCAAATATGGTGTTATTATCATTGCTGCAAATTAGATATCACCAGGTAACTTGCTTTGGCAAGAAATTGACTTGGTCTCTTCTGGTAGAAACTTTTTTTTCTTTCTAGCTTCTTTTTTTTAAAATTTTACCCAGAAAACTTTTATTTAAGGTATACAAATCATGCATTTAATAAATGGAGTCCTGGCTCTCCTACCAATTAAAATGTCTGGATTAATGCACACCTCAGAAGACTGCAGATATTAATGGCTCAAGTGATTAGATCCCTGCCAGCTTACTTGGAGACTCAGACTGAGTTCCTGGCTCCTGAATTTGGCCTGGCCCAGCTCAATCTGTCATGGGCATTGGGGGAGTGACTCAGCCGATGGCAGAACTTTCTTTCTCTCTTTCTGCCTTTCAAATAAATTTTTTAAAAATTTAATTTAAATACAATGAAAGAAGACACAGTGGGGGAAAATGCAGTGAATTTCTAATTATGTCAGTTTTGGACAAAATCATTAAAGGTATTTAAAAAACAGCCAGAAAAAAATGTCACGTAGGCAGTTAAAAAATATGTTTAAAGCTCAGGGAATGTTATGGAGCAGAGACATTTGGTACTGATGTGCAAAAAGAGTAATAAATGCAATCAGAAAAGATAATGTCATGTAGGCAGAAAGAAGAGAAACACACGAGGGCCCTACCCTGAGCCTTTAGCAACTTGAATTTCTAAAGACCCAATAGTGAACTAGGAACTAGCAGAGACTGGAAAGGAGCAAGTAGAGAAGGAGAAGCTCCAGGAAAGAGTGATGGGATAGAACCTGAAAAAGGTGAATGCTTCTAAAACTGAGTATCAGCTGTGTTGCAAGCTGCATTAGATGCCACTCTCTGCCTAATAAGGACATAAAAGTGTCTTGGGTTGCTGGTGATCTTGACAAGGGCTAGCTCAAGAGGGCAGAGGGAAACAAAGCTGGATTATGGAGTCGAACAATATATACTGGATGAAAAGTTTCGAAAGCAAGGATACCCTGTTCTTTTGAGATACTACAATGGAAAACATAATATAGAAATAATGTGAGTAGCTGGAGAAGAATAAGGAAATTTGAGATCAAGGAAAAGTTTTTCTTTTTTTTTCCAAAATGGGAATTAGCAGATCATGGTTGTAGTCTGACACAATTCAGAAAGAAGAGAGATGCTGTGAGAATGAAAACTTAAGAGGAAACCCAGTTGTTTCCTAAATACTTTTTTTTTAACTTTTATTTAGCAAATATAAATTTCCAAAGTACAGCTTATGGATTACAATGGCTTCCCCCCCCCCATAACTTCCCTCCCGCCCACAACCCTCCCAACTCCCGCGCTCTCTCCCATTCCATTCACATCAAGATTCACTTTATTATCTTTATAGACAGAAGATTAATTTAGTATATATTAAGTAAAGATTTCATCAGTTTGCACCCACACAGAACATAAAGTGTAAAATACTGTTTGAGTACTAGTTATAGCATTACTTCACATTGAACAACACATTGAGGACAGAGATCCTACATGAGGAGTAAGTGCACGGTGACTCCTGTTGTTGACTTAACAATTTGACACTCTTGTTTGTGGCGTCAGTAATCTCCCTAGGCTCTTGTCATGAGTTGCCAAGGCTATGGAGGCCTTTTGAGTTCACCGACTTCAATCTTATTTAGACAAGGTCATAGTCAAAGTGGAAGTTCTCTCCTCCCTTCAGAGAAAG
This sequence comes from Sylvilagus floridanus, assembly GCA_949820135.1. Taxonomy (NCBI): domain Eukaryota; kingdom Metazoa; phylum Chordata; class Mammalia; order Lagomorpha; family Leporidae; genus Sylvilagus; species Sylvilagus floridanus. The sequence goes on along the minus strand of OX463236.1, from coordinate 130,001,651 downwards.
GTACCTCCTTCTTTGATGGCCTGTTCTTTCTACTGGGATCTCACTCACAGAGATCTTTCATTTAGGTTTTTGGTTTTTTAGGTTTTTTTTTTTTTTTTTTTTTTTTGCCAGAGTGTCTTGGCTTTCCATGCCAGATCCGAGTACCTTAAGGGATGATTCTGAAGCAATTCTATGAGTCTGCTGTGTATCCTGCTTCTCATGTTGGATCATTCTCTCCCTTTTTAATTCTATCAGTTAGTATTAGCAGACACTAGTCTTGTTTGTGTGATCCCTTTGACTCTAGACATATCATTATGATCAATTGTGAACTGAAATTGATCACTCTGACTAGTGAGATGGCCTTGGTACATGCCACCTTGACGGGATTGTATTGGAATCCCCAGGCACATTTCTAACTCTACCATTTGTGACAAGTCAGCTTGAGCATGTCCCAAATTGTACGTCTCCTCCTTCTCTTATTCTCACTCTTATATTTAACAGAGTTCACTTTTCAATTAAATTTAAACACCTAAGAATAATTGTGTGTTAATTACAGAGTTCAACCAATAGTATTAAGTAGGACAAAAAAAATACTAAAATGGATAAAGTATTAAGTTGTACATCAACAGTCAGGACAAGGCGACTTCCTTTTCACATTTTTAAGTTCTTCTTTATTCTTTCCGTTTATAAAGAAAATCGATGATGATTGGAATTCATTCACAAAACCTAGTATGGTCAAGGAACTGTTCCACAAACTAGTGATTTAGTGATGAAAAAGATTTTACCTTAGTAAGTTACATTCTGGTGGAGAATAAAAATCCAAAAATAAACAAACAGGTAATGGAATTCCTCACTACAAGAGCTATTAAGACATAATCAAGAATATGTAAGAGAGAAAACACAGAAGATTTAATTGAGGTAAAGATAAGAGAAGTAATTCTGTGAACCAGAATTAGATAATGGTGGTTCCAGGCTGAGTTCCTTTAGGATGAGGTATTCTAAAAATGTTCTCTATAATACATGTACAGGCTCCTGTTTAAAAGTAGAGGGGAAGGGGCCAGCACTGTGGTGCAGTGGGTTAACATCCTCGCCTGAAGCGCCGGCATCCCAAATGGGCGCCAGTTTGAGACCCGACTGCTCCACTTCCGATCCAGCTCTCTGCAATGGCCTGGGAGAGCAAAAGATGGCCCCCAAGTCCTTAAGCCCCTGCACCCACGTGGGAGACCCGGAAGAAGCTCCTGGCTCCTGGCTTCAGATCAGCGCAGCTCCAGCTTTTGCAGCCAACTGGGGAATGAACCAGCGGAAGGGAGACCTCTCTCTCTGCCTCTCCTTTCTCTGTAACTCTTTCAAATAAATAAATAAATAAATCTTTTTTAAAAAGTAGAGGGGTAGAATGGGGCTTCCCTCTCTATTAACAAAAAAGGTTGAGAAATAAGGTGATTTGCTGTTTTGTTTTGGGGGTCTATGGGGACAATCGGGGAGTAATACAAACAGAACCTGAGTTGAAACCAACCACCTACTGTGTGAAGGATCTGTGATGTGCCCAATATCACTGAAGACCAAGAGCACTAAATTATATTAATCATGCTCTGGACTAAGCACCTGAGAGGTGAACAGATACAATCACAAAACTGTAAATGGTAGGGCATTGTGGTATCACAGGTTAAACCATTTCTTGGTACACCTGCATCTCACATTGGAGTGCCAATTAGAGTCCTGTCTACTCTGCTTCCCATCCAGTTGCCTGCTAATGAGGTCAAATACTTGGGTTGCCAATACTCATGTGGGAGACTCAAATGTAGTTCCTGGTTCCTGGCTTCAGGCTGGTCCAGTCTTGGCTGTCATGGTCTTTGGTGTGTGAACCAACAGATAGATGATATTCTCTCTCTCTCTCTCTCTCTCTCTCTCTCTCTCTCTCTCCCTCTCTCTTTCTCTCTCTCTCTCTCTCTCTCATGGATGAATAAATGAATAAATAAAGAAATCTTTTTTTAAAAAAAGATTAACTTATTTATTCTGAGTCAGGGTTACACATTGGAGAAACTTTACAAGATACTGACATAGGCAAAGATTTCTTTGAAAATATCCCAAAAGCACAGGCAATCATATTAAAAATTATAAAATGGGATTACTTCAAGCTGAGAAGCTTCTGCACTGCAAAAGAAACACTCAGGAAAGTGAAGAGGCAACTGACAGAATCAGTGGAAATATTTAAAAACTTGAAACTGACAAAGGATTAAAATCCAGAATCTATAAGGAGCTCAAGAACTCAACAACAACAAAACAATCCAGCTATGAAATGGGCAAAGAACTGAATAGGAATTTTCCACAAGAGGAAATTCACATGCCCAACAGACACATGAAAAAATGCTCAGGATCACAAGTCATCAGGGAAATGCAAATCAAAACCACAGAGAGGTTTCACCTCACTCAAATTAGAATGGCTGTCATACAGAAATCAAGGAATAATAAAAACAGGTGAGAATGTGGGAGAAAAGGTACCCACATCCACTGTTGGTGGGAATGTAAACTGGTACAGCCACTATGGAAGACAGTATGGTGATACCTCAGAAATCTGAATATAGAGCTACCATATGAACCAGCCATCCCACTCCTGGGAATTTACCCAAGGAAATGAAACCAGCATATGAAAGAGTTATCTGTACCTGCATGTTTACTGCAACTCAATTCACAATATCTAAGATATGGAATCAACCCAGATGTCCATCAACTTAAGATTAGATAAAGAAAATCACAGTATGTATAACTATGTAATACTACACAATGGTTAAAAAAAAATGAAATCCTGTCTTTCACAATAAAATGATGCAGCTGGAATCCACTATACTTAGTAAAATAAGCCAGTCCCCAAAGGACAAAAATGATATGTTTTCTCTGATCTGTAGTAACTAGTAGAGTTTCTAAAAAGTAATCCATAAGAGTGAAATTGACATTTTGAGATCTGATGATTTTTAACAGGCCTTGTCTCAACTATTGAGGAACAGTGTTTTTTCTTCAAACTATTTGTTGAACACTTTACTTAATGTAGGGTTAATCTTAAGAGAATAAAGTTAGCTGAAAATAGAGCTTTGTAAAAATTAAGAATAGGAATAGGAAAGAGAGGAGGAAGAGGGATGGTAGTGTGTGTGGGAGGGAAGGTAGGGTGGGAAGTATCACTATGTTCTTAAATATGTATATAGGAAATACATTAAATTTGTATACTTTAAATAAAATTCAAAAAATCTTTAGAAGAATAACCTTAAAAGAAAAAGAGTTACAGAGGAAGGAGAGATAGAGATCTTCTATCCATTGGTTCACCCTCCAGATGGTCACAACCACCAGCATTGGCCCAAGGCCAAAACCAGGAGCTTCATTCAGGTCTCCCAAATGGGAGGAGGGAACCAAATACTTGGGTCATCTTGCATTACTTTTCCCAGGCCATTAGCAGGGAGCTGGAATGGAAGAGGAGCAGCCAGAAATGAACTGACACATTTTGGGATGCTGGCATCACAAGCAGTGGCTTTACTCATAACACTACAACACTGATCCCATAAATCATTTTTTTCAGAAAACAATAGTATAAGGGAGGGAGGAATGAGGTAGGCAGGGAAGGAAGTAGGGAAGAGAAGGAAGGATAGAGGCTAAAAGAAAACCACCATACAAATGGGATTTGCAGTCTTAAATCTCAAAAGACAATTTAAAAGTTAAGGCTAAGAATGATACCTGAAAGAACAAGAACAACAAAAAAGATGTAACAGGAATTCAGTTTACATGAACTTAATTTTAGGAAATGGATTTATGAAGACTTTAAAACAAGTTATGTTTTGGGAGCTCAGTTTGACACATGAAAGACCACAGCTATCTAAAGCAAGCAAGAAAATTTAAAACAAAAATAGGCAGAAATAAAATAAACCTAAAGTGGAAATTTTTTTAAAATATCAATAAAAAACGGATGTAAGAAATGAAGACACTGAAGATAAAGTTTATATGGCAAGTAAACCCTAAACTGAACACAGAGCATCAATAGATTAGCAGATAACTCAGTCTTACCATTGCCAAGATACCTAATTTGCTATTTAAACTACAGCTTCTGTTGAGCTACTTTGCACAAATTTGCCAATATTATTCATTTTAAGACAAAGCAAATCTAGCCAGCCTATCTATATCCAATTCTTCATATAAAGACTGAATATATGAATTAATACATTTAAATAAATTAAAATACATTTAAATAAATTAAATGTGCCACTTTCATCTTCCTGTTCTAATTGAACCTATCTTAGTGTAAGCAATTATTTTAATTCATAATCATATCATGAAATACAAATAAAGAACTGAAGTCTAAAAGAAAAATTAAAGCAAAATAAGAACATAACTTATTTTGTAAAGATTTGTAATCACCTTGGTTTCTCTATTGAATTATCAATATATTAAATACAGTAAACATATATTATGGTTTCCCATACTACCTAATGCTAACACAAAATAGAATTTATTTAAAAATTGCCTTAGAATTGGTTCTACATGATATCCAAGGTTTGCATTATATCTGTGGTTGTCTTCTGCAAGTTATGTTTCTACTACCTAATATCTCCCAACATAGTCAAAATCTGACATAACTATGGGGCACACACAATTTTTAACCCAGAACTAGCCAGCTTTTTTGACCCTGGCTTTTGCCACCTTTGTTCTCTTTTTTTCAAGATTTATTTCTTTGAAAGGCAGAGTTACAGAGAGAAGAGGAGTTCCCTCTGGGGGTTCATTCACCAAATGGCGGCAAAGGCTGTGGCAGGGCCAAGCTGAAATTGGGAACCTGGAATACCATCTGGGTCTCCCATGTAGGGAGCAGGTGCCTTAGTACTTGGAACATCTTCTGCTGCCTTCACCAGAGCTAGATAGAGAATGGAGCTGCTGGGATTTGAACCAGCACTCATATGAGATGGCAGCATCACAGGCAGTCGCTTAACACACTACACCACTATGCTAGCCACTTTCTTTTCCCTGTATCTCTCCTCAGAACAGACTTGGCTCCCCAAAAACCAACAATTCTAAGGATGTTCTCCGACATCCCAAGCTCTCTTCCCACCTCTCACCTTCACATGCTCTTCCATAGGTTAAAAAACTTTCATCATCTGCTTCCCTGAAAAGTCCCCACTAATCCTTCAGATCTAGTTCAACTGCTGTGCCATTCCCCATGGTAGACTAAGAAGGAAAGGATGATGCTTTTCTCTCCCTTAATGGTGTACTGTCCTCATTGTGTCAATTACTAATTTAGTTTTTGGAAGTTTCTATTGATATATTCTCAGGCTTAGAGACTGTCTATCATTGGCACATAAAAATGTCCATTGCATTTTAATTAGAAAAAGCCAAGCAGATCATAATGAGAAACAGCCTTGTCCGGGCCTTCACTTTGCTCTATCACTTAATTTTAAGCCTGAAGATACTCTGAAACTATAATAACGACATTTTTAAAAGCTTAGTAGTCAAGGACACTGGTTGCGAAGTCCAAAAGCTCAGACTCCCCATCCTAACATCAACATTTATAAAATATTTAATCCCAAGTGAAACACAACCCATTTAATCAGTAAAAGAAAAGAAATAATAATAGCTAAAATTTACTAAGTGTATACTTTGTTCTAGGCACCCTACATGTGATAACTCATTGGATCCTCACAACACCTATGTAAAGTAAATGTTAATACTCTATAGATGAAGACATTAAAGCACAAAAAGCTACATAACTTAATCAATGCTGCATAGCTTAAATGTGGTAGAGCCAGAGTTCAAACTCAATACCTGGTTCTAGGAACCATCACTTTTTTTTTTTCTTTTTCTTTTCTTTTCTTTTTTTTTTTTTAATTTTTTTTTTGACAGGCAGAGTGGACAGTGAGAGAGACAGAGACAGAGAGAAAGGTCTTCATTTTGCCATTGAGGAACCATCACTTTAATATGACCTTATAGGGCCAGCGCCACAGATTAATAGGCTAATCCTCCACCTTGCGGCGCCTGCACACCCGGTTCTAGTCCCAGTCGGGGCGCCAGATTCTGTCCCAGTTGCCCCTCTTCCAGGCCAGCTCTCTGCTGTGGCCAGGGAGTGCAGTGGAGGATGGCCCAAGAACTTGGTCCCTGCACCCCATGGGAGACCAGAAGCACCTGGCTCCTGCCATTGGATCAGCGAGGTGAGCTGGCCACAGCGTGCCGGCTGCAATGGCCATTGGAGGGTGAACCAACGGCAAAGGAAGACCTTTCTCTCTGTCTCTCTTTCTCTCTCTCACTATCCACTCTGCCTGTCAAAAAAAAAAAAAATACGACCTTATGATGATTCTCCACTATAGTATTGCCTTAATATGGGGATTAAATGAGTTATGCAGATTTGTGGAAGGTACATTGTAAACTTTCCACAGATGGCAGATAATGCCTATTGTCATAGTAACAGTTCAGTTTTGCTTCTTTTCCAATAAAAAATACTGTAAATTCTGAATTTTTTTTTGACAGGCAGAGTGGACAGTGAGAGAGAGAGAGAGACAAAGATCTTCCTTTTGCCGTTGGTTCACCCTCCAATGGCTGCTGCAGCCAGCGCGCTGTGGCCAGCGCACCATGCTGATCTGATGGCACGAGCCAGGTGCTTCTCCTGGTCTCCCATGGGGTGCAGGGTCCAAGCACTTAGGCCATCCTCCATTGCACTACCTGGCCACAGCAGAGAGCTGGCCTGGAAGAGGGGCAACCAGGACAGAATCCGACTACCCAACCGTGACTAGAACCTGGTGTACGGGTACCAAAGGGCGGAGGATTAGCCTGTTGAGCCACGGCGCCGGCCTTAAATTCTGAACTTTTATTTATTTTTGGAATATGTATTTTATTTGTGCATTGATTGCATATTCTTAAGAGCTACATTGTACTATTTCAATACATATACACAAATGGGTACTGATCTAAACTAAGGTAATCAATATTTCCTTTTCTTTGACATTGCTTTATGATTAGAGCCTTAGAAATCCAGTCTTCTATTTGCTCATAAAATACATAATAGATTATTGTGAACTGTAGTCACCCCCACTCTTCAGTGTAATGCTGAAAATTTACTCCTTCTATCTAACTCTGATTTGATACCCATTATCCAATTCAATCGTACAAGTGATGGATCAAGAATTGCTTAAAACAAACTTGGTCCTCAAAGTCATTTTAGAATTATTACTACTGACAGGCGGTGTTGAAAGTATAATTTCCCCTCCAAAACTGTTGTTATGAAGTCTTTCCCAAGTTGATTTCATCAATGGGTCAGAAGTAGAAAGTTCATGTGACTTAAGGTTAGAGGTGAGATAATTACAATAAAATGGTACGTTGGAAAACAAATTTGGCTGGAAGTGCAACAGGAGAAGAGAGTACTTTTGAGCTACATTATCAAATTCCTTGGAGAAATCAAGCAGCCCAATAACCTCATCTAAGATAATTGCAGCACTGGAGTCTGTGCCCAAAACGTTTTATTCCCACACTCAAAGGGTGTGCCCTCTTGGAACAAAATATATATAAGCAAATGACATAAATAGCACCAGGAACACCTTTTACAAAAATTTCTATGGTAGGAAGGAAGATGTGAAAGATTGGAGTGTTTCTACAATTTCAAATTTAAACTTGGGACTGTATTAAGTAACTGCAACCAGATTATCAGTACTGTTTCACAGATGAAAAAGAAAACATTTCAACTATTTTATCTAATAGAAGGATAATCAGCAATTGCCTGAACAATCTATAAATAAATCTTTATATGGAGACAAGGTAATTATGGTTTAAAGAAAGAAAGAAAGAAAGAAAGAAAGAAAGAAAGAAAGAAAGAAAGAAAGAAAGAAAGAAAGAAAGACGCCATAAGAGCTGTGCAAAAGTTCTGCATTGTTTTGGACCAAAGTTGTTAAAAAAAAATAAGACTGAAATTTTAAATAGTTCACATCACTTATCAAAACATAAGGATTGTAACTGTCAGGTTGGCTATATCATTTAATTAAAAATTATATAAGACAAATAAAGATATACATATTATTTAGCAATAAGGCAGCAAATTTGAATGAAGAAGGAAATGAAGCAGAAATTAGGCTATTTGGATTCTGATCCCAATTATAACACTTAAAAGCTAACATCCTTAATCTGAAACACGTATTTTTCTCTCTTCTTTTTGCCAATTACCCTAAACCAGTGGTAATGCTTTGGTTATACTGCAAAACTCACATTCAAACAACAAATTACAATGCAATAATATATACGTGTAAAGGCCTAATTAAATAATGCTCAAATAAATGAATTTTATATGAGTGGTACTAGAAGGTTTAAGCTCTATGTTTATTACAAATGCTTGTTCTTATCCACTGCTTTCTACATTATCCCATTATTCCGCATTACTCAATGTAATTGGAGAGTAAATGTAAAAATGTCAAAGAAATTGAATCTGCCTAAAAATCATAAAAACCATATGGATTTCCGTAGTCATCAGCTTGTCATTTAATGTCCTAATTCTTTTTTTTTTTTTTTTTACAGGCAGAGTGGACAGTGAGAGAGAGAGACAGAGAGAAAGGTCTTCCTTTTGCCGTTGGTTCACCCTCCAATGGCCGCCGCAGACGGCGCGCTGCGGCCGGCGCACCACGCTCGTCCGATGGCAGGAGCCAGGTGCCAGGTGCTTCTCCTGGTCTCCCCATGGGGTGCAGGGCCCAAGCACCTGGGCCATCCTCCACTGCACTCCTGGGCCACAGCAGAGGGCTGGCCTGGAAGAGGGGCAACCGGGACAGAATCCGGTGCCCCGACCGGGACTAGAACCCGGTGTGCCGGCGCCGCAAGGCGGAGGATTAGCCTGTTGAGCCACGGCGCCGGCCTTTAATGTCCTAATTCTGAAATAAATTAATTTCTCACTCTCATTCTTTCACTGCCCTTATTTATGTCTTTACCATGTCTAAATTATTTTACAGCCACAGTAGACAAACAAATGTTCTTTCTCTCTACCCTACACAGCTACCATAGTAATTTATCTGAAACACAAATCCAACCTAGAAAATTCCTGATTAAACTAGTGCAAATAGTTTCCCCTTGCCAACAGGTCAAATTACAACCTCTTTAATGTGTTGCTCAATGGCCTTCATGATCTAATCCCAGTCTGACTCCCTGTGATGACAGATATTGTTTATATCTTGCTCCCCATGGTGTCCACACTGCTGAGCAGTGTTTCTGAAGAATAAACATCAAACATCAAACAAATAAAATAATAAAGATCACAATGAATTTGATTGATCAAATATATACATAAATGAGTAATTCTATTGGTCTCATGTCTTTTTTTTTTTTTATTTGACAGGTAGAGTTATAGACAGTGAGAGAGAGAGAGAAAGGTCTTCCTTCCGTTGGTTCACCCCCCAAATGGCCGCTAGATCGGAAGGCAGGAGCCATGTGCTTCCTCCTGGTCTCCCATGCAGGTGCAGGGACCCAAGCACTTGGACCATCCTCCACTGCCTTCCCGGGCCACAGCAGAGAGCTGGACTGAAAGAGGAGCAACCAGGACTAGATGGTGCCGCAGGTGGAGGATTAACCAAGTGAGCCAATGCACCGCTGGCCCCTATTGGTCTCATTTCTGACACTCCCTATGTAGCAATTTGTTTTCCAGCAAGATCAAAGGGCTGCTAATTCCCCACAGGATCCAGACTGATGCACCCCTGATGTTTCTTCCCTTTTCATCTCTGCCTTGTCATCTCCCTCTCCTTCTTTCACATGCACCTGGAATATTGGATACTCCTGAAGTTTCCCCAAATCTTCCTCATGTCAACTGAGCTCCCAAAATACCCTGTAGAAAGTCTTTATAACATAATTGGAGGCAACATGAAGTTGCAAATCATATTTTTATTCCCAAAACTTGACTAATGCCTACGATACAGAAGGTACTCAATAGCTACAGTTGTTATATGATAAATGAATAATTCTGCTATGAATGTCTCACAGACAAGAGGTCTTCAAAAATATCATGGAAAATGTTTATTGTGAAAAAACTTCTTGCACCAAAATAGGCTTACATATTAATTCATTTTTCATTGAATTTTTGAAGTCCTCTCATATATTATTAATATTAGGAATTAGCTAGCATTCACAAAGTTTTTCTTCATAAAGTTGTAGTATTATGCAAAGCAAAATTAACTGTATATATTCTGACTTAACATCTTTAAAAATAAATAACTAGTCTTTAATTGAGCATAATAAAATTTTAATCAAAGGTTTACCACCTTGACCTCTGTTTTGGTCAGTAGTCTCTGAACAACCTATGAGTTAATTATATCATTTAAAGAAAGAATAATTTTTAAAGTGCTATAAAAATATGCAATACATTAAGTTACCATTTTAATAGATATTTAATGCTTTCATGGACCAAATACATTGATGTTATTAATATTTGACTCCTATGCTAAATCATTCCAGTTACTAGCCACTGAATTAACACAGGTTAAGATATACACAGAATATTATAATACTGATCAGAGTTTGGTATTATGCTGAAGTATCTTAATTTTATAATAAGTTGATAATGTTTCAAGTGTGGGCACATGCATACACATACGCACAGACACTACTAGAATAATAAGCATAGAAAAAACAGACCTCACAGGATGCTTTCATAAGTATATAAAAATACATCATTTTCCCAGTAATGCAAGTATAATATTAAACATAATACTAGTGAGAGAATTGTATTATATACTTAATTAAAATAATGTTAAACAAAAACTTAGAGAGCATAAACACATTTTGATATTTTCTCAAAATGCTTGGAAACAGAGATTAAAAGAACAATGCTCTAATTAACCTGCTGAACTCATTTATCCAGTGCTTTTTACAAGTATTTTTTGAGTATATATTATGTGAAGAGCACTGAAGAACACACTAAAAAATTATCATATTAAAGATTTTCTGTTCTCAAAAGTTTATAATTTATAGGGATATTGTTTGTTGCATGATCATATACAAAATTAAATAGAAGACAAAAAATTTAATGTATAGCAAATTTTATATCATGGTTCTTGAAACAATTAAGAGAATGGTTTGAAAGAGAAAAGACCAATCAGGCTACAATGCTGGTATTTCAAGAATAAGAGCCTGTGGTTATGGGATTAAATGTTAGATATGAGAGAACTATGACCCATAAGAACTTTATATTTAGCTGTTTTTAATTCCTTATTGGAGACATTCTTTCCCAGGATTTTCTTTGTACTCACAATGTTTTTATTTTACCAAAATCATATGACTTACTGTGTTTTGTTTTAGTTATATATTTGTGCCTATCTTCTTAATTAAGTCACAACATCCTGAGAGCATGGTCTGGTTAAACACATTACCACAAGGAAGTAGTACTTACTCCTGTCAAAACTATTGTTGAGGGTGTTACTCAATAATGTTTCACAGTGTGCCTCTAAGAATTCAGAGAGAAAATGTTTCATTTTTTTCATGCTCTCAATATCATAAGTTGTACTTTTCTAGAAAAATTAGATTATTCTTATTTTATAAGCACTAAAAATTTTAAATGGTTGTATTTATTTCCCATTAACTGTTAGGAAAAAAAAAGAATAATGTATATTTTCCAATAACAAGTAGAATTCCAGGGCATTTGTTGATATAAACCCTCAATTTCTTATTCCATCTTGTTTTCTTTCATATGTGAGTCTACTTGCTTCATTTATTTTTTGCAATTCATTTTCTCTTCATAAATTATTTATATTTGTATAAATAATCTTACATTTATTTTTCAAAATTTTTAGTTATTTATTTTATTCATTTGAAAGCCACAGAGACAAATAAGAGATATTTCACGTAGCGGCTCATAACCCAAATGCACACAACAGCCAGGGTTGGGCTAGGCCAAATTCAGAACCCTGGAATGCAATCGAGGTCATCCAAGCAGATAGCAGAGACCATATTATTTGAGTCATTACCTGTTGACTCCCAGGGTACACATTATCAGGAAACCACAATTAGGAGCAGAACTGGGATTCCAGTGCAGGCACTCTGATATGAGTATTCCAAGCAGAGTCTTAGCCACTATGCCAAACAACTGTCCCTTAAACTTGGTTTTTCAACAAACTGAATTAAAATAATTAAGAAAATGGCAACTGTCCAACAAATGTTTTCAATAGCTGAAAACTAAATACATTATTGAGTTTAAAATCAAACTGAATTTATACATATACTTATCTATAAAATTCTCTTGCCTTATGTCAAGTAAATTAATATGCATATTTTAACTTTCAAACACTGATACAAATTCAAGTAAAAAAGTTAAAGATATGATCAAGACTTAGTGCTAGAACTACTCTATGTAGATACTGTATTCTACATTTGTAATTCAGTGCATGTAAAGCAACTTTTTTCCCAGAGGATAATTCTAGTAATTTAGTAATTCACTAAATAACATGATATTTTAGAATTGTGCTATTTAAAAGTATAATTTGTATCCTTCCTTGTAAAATAACTGTGATCTAATTGCTCTGGGGCCACATATTTAGTCATTTCTTTTGAATTTTTATTACAAATAGCCCATAGTATTCATATTTTAATAAGTTTAAACCCATGAGGGGAAAAAAAAACTGTGGGAAAGTTTAGGAGTAGTGGGTGGGGTGGGGAAGCACTGGCATTTTTTCAGGATTCCCAGAAGTTTGCATGGAGTTAGCTGACATGTGTAATAGTTAAGGCATTAAAAACAATAACAAGTGGGTTTTTTTTTTGTTTCTTTGGATTTTTTCTTTGCAGTTCATAGCTCCTACTACAAAATTAAAGTTTAAAGATGAAAAGCAGGCAGTGGAATTCTTCAGATGAATTTAACTCGAAGTGGCTTGTAGCCAAGGTCCACATTTTTATGGAAAACTTTCTACAGATATTCCAAAGAACAAAATTTCTAGGCAATTTTATATCTGTATATTTAGCCAGAAGTAAGAAAGTATTTGTATTTTAGGCTCTATAATTTATTTAGGTAAAAAATTGCTTTACTCATGTTACCTCTATGACAATGTGAGGTGAAGGAGAAAGTCCTTGGCTTACATTAAAGGCTTTAAATATGTGTTATTTCATCAGCTCATCATGTCTGTCCTCTATTCATAAACCAAACCATACACATGACCCATTCATTATTAAATTTGGAGGGTTATTTCCTTAAAATATAGCTACTAGATACTTGAGTGTTAATCTACTATTTAACATTGAAGCTAGAAAATGCAATCTTCAGGGGGCATTACATTTATTGCATGAAAGAATCAAGACAAATATCCAAATGTGATCTTCTGAAGGCAAAATCTCTGAGAGAATATTGTACAAATTTCTTTTCTGAAGAAACTTTACCAAGGCCAACAACAATGTTCCACTTTGCACAGGAGTTATTTTAAACTCCCATAATGATCTGTGGAATATCAAGGCCTATAAAACGATTAAGTATGTGTTAGCACATAAATTACTAAAGAAACAATAAAATCAGAAGAGGAAACAGCAAATGTTCATATGTTACAGACATGCTAGAAAAGAAATTTTAGAGTTTCTCCTAAAAGCTTATGTTCAAGTTTTGCAACGTGTCATCAATCTGTTGTATCATCAATAAAACATACCTCTGCTGCAATAACTTAAATTGTGACACCATGACAGCTAATGTAAGCAGATTAGTCAAACACTATAATAAATACATTCATACCTTTTTTCAACATTTTTGCAAATTTCTGTATAAAGTGTAAAAAATCTAATTTTTATAAAAATTTAGCTTTTATTATTTGGAAATTATTGTCATGTTAGTTCAAAATTAAAGGCTGTTAAGGGAGTTCCTAGATAGATTAGGGGAAAAGGCAAATCATCTTATCATTAGAACCCTAGGGAGTTCTTTTCACAATTTATCTTTGGACAGTTTGAAAATATTTCCTATTTAGCAGAGCTCTTACTCCCTCTGGTGACAACAAAATGAAATTTGCTGCAAGGCAGCTATATTATAAACTATTAACAGGATTCACTAACATAAAACACACCTCTTAAAAGAATTCAGTAAGGCGAAATTCATCATGGCTTAGTGACAATATCAAAAATTTATTCCTATGTTATTATTTTATTATATACACATATTTGCAAGTGCCTAAATATCATGACATAAAAAGCTAGAATGCAAGAAAATTAAACATGAAGCAAAAACCTTCAGATGAATTTAACCAGAACTGATAGCCAAGACCTACATTTTTTATTGATGTTTCCACACATATTTGAATTTTTATAAGACTAAAAAGAAGTATTGGAAGTAAAGAACTGTTGTCATAAATCTTGTCAAAATTCACTGTCACAGAAATGCTCCAAGATGCAGGAAGTAAGGACCCCTTCAAAATAAGTGTTTCCTTTCATGATCTCAGAGGCCAACTGAGATAAAACAATTGAATTTGCCATGTTAAAATATGAGAAGGTTAAAACATCTTAGATGCATACTTCCCTGTTCAACAGCCCTACTCCCAACCTCACCCCTGACACTCTTCTTCTTTTCCAAGAATCCATTATTCTCTCTCTCTCTCTCTCTCTCTCTTTTTTTTTGGACAGGCAGAGTGGACAGTGAGAGAGAGAGACAGAGAGAAAGGTCTTCTTTGCCATTGATTCACCCTCCAATGGCCCCCGCGGCCGGCACACTGCGGCCAACGCACCGCGCTGACCCGTTGGCAGGAGCCAGGTGCTTATCCTGGTCTCCCATGGGGTGCAGGGCCCAAGTACCTGGGCCATCCTCCACTGCACTCCCTGGCCACAGCAGAGAGCTGGCCTGGAAGAGGGCAACCTGGACAGAATCTGGCACCCCGACCAGGACTAGAACCTGGTGTGCCGGCGCCGCAAGGCGGAGGATTAGCCTAGTGAGCCGTGGCGCCGGCCAGAATCCATTATTCTCTATAGAAACCCAGGACCAATAAGTATGCTTCAACCTCATTTTAACCAATATATTTTATTCCAAACTAATTACATCATCACTCATATCTACCGAAAGTCCACAATGTGCACTCACATGTGCATGCACACACACAGACACACACACACACACACATTGAAACTACAATCCTAACTTTTGCTTCTCATATCCAGTAAGTTCATTTGACAGAGAATACCTGGAGATATAATTCTTTAATTCAGAATAATAATAATAGCATTGTAGGTGCCACTGTAAAATTACTGAGCACCTACTTTATCAAATACTATATTTGGAAATGTACATATATTGTCCCATTTGACTTTCATGGTTTAATTTTTGTGGCTTATAGATTTAAAAACCAGGGCTTAAGAAATAACTTACCCAAGGATACATAGTGGACAGAGGATCCTGTTTTCAATACCAAGTTTATAAAACTCTAAAGCCTATGTTGTTAACGTTTAACAAATAATGACATATTTTTGGCCCAAAACATTTTTTCAGGCGACTTTACAAATTCAATTAACAACTGCTTCCACTTTGAC
Organism: Sylvilagus floridanus; assembly: GCA_949820135.1. Classification (NCBI taxonomy): domain Eukaryota; kingdom Metazoa; phylum Chordata; class Mammalia; order Lagomorpha; family Leporidae; genus Sylvilagus; species Sylvilagus floridanus. The sequence goes on along the minus strand of OX463236.1, from coordinate 129,986,207 downwards.
TATGACCCTGTCGGAATAAGATCGAAGTCGGCAAACTCAAAAGGCCTCCATAGCCTTGGCAACTCATGACAAGAGCATAGGGAGATTACTGACACCATAAACAAGAGTGTCAAATTGTTAAGTCAACATCAGGAGTCACTGTGTACTTACTTCTCATGTGGGATCTGTCCTTAATGTTTGTCCAATGTGACATAATGCTATAACTAGTACTCAAACAGCATTTTACACTTTATGTTCTGTGTGGGTGCAAACTGATTAAATCTTTATTTAATACATACTAAATTGATTTTCTGTATATTAAGATAATTGAAAATGAATCTTGATGTGAATGGAAGGGGAGAGGGAGCGGGAGATGGGAGGGGTGCGAGTGGGAGGGAAGTTATGGGGGGGAAAAAGCCATTGTAATCCATAAGCTGTAATTTGGAAATACATATTTACTAAATAAAAGTTAAAAAAAGAAAAAAAATTCATATGAAAACACAAGAGCTCCTGAATAGCTCAAGCAATCTAAACAACAAAAACATGATAGAAAGGTAAGTATCACTATGCTCCTAAATCTGTACATGTGAAATACATGAAATTTGTTCACCTTAAATAAATTTTTGAAAAATTAAACACCAATAAGTCGAACAAAAAATACTAAAAGGAAAAAAGTATTAGAATTAAAAGGGAGAGAACAATCTAACATGGGAAGCAGGATACACAGCAGACACATAGAATGGCAGATGTCCTAAACAGCACTCTGGCCTAAGAATCAACCCTTAAGGCATTCGGATCTGGCTGAAAAGCCCATGAGAGTATTCAGGTATGGAAAGCCAAGACACTATGGAAAAAAAAAAAAAAGAACACCTAAATGAAAGATCTCTGCGAGTGAGATCCCAGTGGAAAGAACAGGCCATCAAAGAAGGAGATACCTTTCTCTGAAGGGAGGAGAGAACTTCCACCTTGACTATGGCCTTGTCTAAATAAGATCGGAGTTGGTAAACTCAAAGGCTTCCATAGCCTTGGCAGCTCATGAAAAGAGCTTTGGGTTATTACTGGCGTCATAATTAAGACTGTCAATTGTTAAGTCAACAACAGGAGTCACTGTGCACTTACTCCTCATATAGGGTTTCTGTCCTAAATGTGTTGTACAATGTGAATTAACACTATAACTAGTACTTGACAGTGTTACAATAGCAATTGTAATTGTAATTGTAATTTCACTTATACTAAGAACGTTAGAATATTTCACTTAAGAATAATTATTCCTTTCACTTACTACCAATGCCATCCTAGTTTATACAAAACTCATTTCTCTACAGTAGCCTAGTAACTAAATTGTTCTCTCACATATATTCATTTGTATCAATACTTAAGAGTCTCCAAGAACACCTTTTTGGATCAATCTAACAATACAAATTGTGTATATTCAACCTGCTACATTTGTTGAGACAAATATTCTTAATCTTAACAAGTAGACATTTATTCCTTGTCATAGTAATATATATAACCCTTCTTTAATTTTCTAAATATTAATTTTCTTCAGCATCACTATGCCCTGGGGTTTAGAGTCAGGCCAAAGGTTGCATAGCATCAGGTTATTTCATTGTCCAATTGTGAAATGAAGTCTTGTTCTGCCAGATTCTCTTGCTAGATAATAAACAGTGAAATTTAATGCTCACTAATGAATGTCTTTAGAATATTTTTTAAGGCTGACAATATAGAGGGTCACTGTGCAATTAAATTTGAGCAAACCTTAATTTATAGTTAAATTTTAACTAGCTTTCATTCTTTGTCAGTATCATGTCTATATTTATATACAGAGATATTCCAAAATAAAAGTCTTTATTATGAAAACAAAGTTCACAGGATTTATAAACAGAAAAATGAGATTTCTTCTCTAGTACTAACAAATTTGAACTCAATAATTTTGGTAATTAACTTACTTATGTTCTGCTTCAATTTCTTATCTGTAAAATGTAAATTATATACATCTCCCAGAATGAGGTGAGAGTTAAATAAAAAAAATCTATAAACAGCCTAGACTTTAATAGGCATTCAACAAATGTTAGGTTGCTACCTAACTTCATTCTTATATTCTCTTTCTTTTCAGTAATAATATTAACTGTTACCTACTTTATAGCTACTTTTAGAATAGAAAGAACATAGTCAATTTTAGGAAAACCTAAATTAAAGCCACAAATTTAGCTAACATCCCATCAATTTCTTTTATTTGGAACTCTAGTATCAATCTTAGTTACAGAGAGACTTTATATATCTCAAAGAGTTGTGAAGTATTTCAATCTAAAAGTCTCTTCCTTAAGGGGAAGAAGAAAGCAAAAGGAGAGAAGAAAAAGGAGGAGGAGGTACAGGAAGAAGAGGAGCAAGAAAAGGATGAGAAGATTTAGGAATAATAAAATGTAATGTCTTTAGATACAAGAAGGCACAGAAAAATTTCCTGGGGACCAAAAGTACTCTGTAACAAACTGTTCTTGAGCCTGTAACATGTTTTTCCTAAGGACCAAGTCCCTTCTTAAGTATCCTGCAACATCTGCTCCATAATTCAAAGAGAGGCAGTGGTAAGTATAATTAGAAGTTCTTCAAAATACATTTTAAACAAAAATTATATGTTCTACAATGTCTATAATTAATAATAAAGCATTGGTACAAATTAAAATAACATTGCAGAAATGCAGACTTCTTGAAACAATGTAAGTTTGACATTTGAAATAAAACTATTAGCATACCATATGTCATTAGACTTTTAAAAACAAGTGAAACAGTTCCCAAATTGTACAAGAGCTGCTGTCCACAAATGTGCAATGAAAGAGAAACCTTATTTTCACATTTAAGATGAACCAAGCAGGTTACCAACAAACCTCCAGGGGTTACTTCTGAAGTTTCTCAGGGTGGGGGTGGGAAGAGGAAATAGCGTACCACTGACTCGCACCCTCAGTCAGATCTAAAAGCTCCAAGTGTAAGCACTCCACCCACACACAGCTGCATGGCCCAATTTAAGCATGTGATCTTGAGACGAAAAGTTAGGGGAAAAAAAAGAGAGATTGCACAATTCCAGAGATTTTTGCCAAAGTGCTCCCTAGCTTGCCCTAGACACCCTGGATCTTGCTCTCCAGACATACTGAAAGGGTTTCCTTGATCTCCACAAAGCCAGAAGCAGGACGGCTCTAGCAGCCAAATGATTCTCCTGGGTCAGTCAGACCCAAGTTCAACAGCCTCAGAACATCTGGGATGCAGCAAAGACTCCTCTTTGTTATGTCCAGCATCAGCCCAACACAAAACTAAACTTGCTAAATCATATTTTTCCTTTTGATATTCCCACGGATAACTCCTCCTCCCCCAAAATAAATTAGCCACAGTTAGTTTTTAATCAAGTTGTAACAATAAGCTACTCTTTTCTTTATATATATGGTTTCTCAAGAAAAAATCTTTGTATTAAAAACATTAAAAATACTTATTCAGTGTTAAATTATTTGAAAACTGTATTAAATGTGTAAAAAAAAATGGAATTCCGCAATGCTAAAACTTCATAAAGTCAACAGAAGTTTATAGTCAGAATGGCTAAAACATCTTTATTTTTAAGAAGATAAAACTGATTCTTTACTCCACATGATACTCTATGGCAAAAGATAACTAATAGATTTAATATATTTTATTTTTAAAAATCTGATTGTTAAATCCTCTCCTTTAAATAAACAAAGAGATGAGAGGGGACAAAACATAGGAATGAAAAAGAAAGGAAAGAAAGAAGAAAGGGAAAGAGGCAAAAGGGAAAGAGGAAAGTAGGGGAGAAAGGAGAGTCAGTGCCAGAGAGTATACAGGAATATTCCTGGGGATGATGACATGTACTCTCTAATAAAGGTATGTGTATCAGGACTTTTCTGTTTGGTTCTGATGTAGGTAAGATGCTTGCCTGCAAGGAAGAACGGAAGTGGCCAGACTCACTTCTCAGTCCGGCCTGTGCTACAGCCTGGCCAGCAAAACCTGAACCATTCCTTTCCAACTGGAAAACCACAACTCCTGTGAAACAACTTCTCATAACTGGCACAGGTCAAAGATAACTATTATGGCTACCAGTTGCATCCCCACAATGACCTTTAGCTAATTTTAGTGTTATTATAAAATAACAATCACTGACATTCCTACTTCAATGATGCCCCTGGTATACACGATGCTTCAGAAATTTCCAAAACAGGGTGGTGCTCAATCCATACCCCCAAATCCATTCCTTATGAATATTTATTAAAACGATCCCCAGACACACCCTCTCCTTTGTCTCTAGGTCACATAAAGCAATGGCTCTAAACATCATTGAGTATCCTTGAAGATGCCCACACTCCCCTCTTGAGTGTATACTTTTGCTTTACATGAAAATAAATCTTGTTTCTCTACTGACATTTACCTATACCTTGTCCTCAAATTCCCTCTGGTATTGGAGACCAGAAACTGGACTCAGCCATGGGATAATAAATAGTTCCTTATAAGCAAGAGAAGATAATCAATGTATAAGTATCAAAATTTTCCTGAGGTCTGAAGTGCAAAAGAACATATATGAAACAACTTTGTCTTAAAGAGTACCTTTATCTGCATGCTTATTTCTAATGGAAAAATCTATGTTACAGCATATAGAAGAGGGCTTTGTACCCTCAGGTTTATTGCAGCTCAATTCACAATAGCAAATATATGGAATCAACCCAGATGACCATCAACTGATGACTGTATAAAGAAATTATGATATATATACACTATGGAGTACTACACAATGGTTAAAAAAATGAAATCCTGTCATTTGCAACAAAATGGATGTAACTGGAGACCATTATACTTAGTGAAATAAGCAAGTCCCAATACCATATGTGCTCCTTGATCTGTAGTAATTAATAGAGGACCTAAAAGGTAATCTATAGGAGTAATACTGACACTTTGAGATGTGATGATTTTTAACAGCCTTGTCTCAACTGTTGAGGAATAATTTTTTGGTTTTTGGTTTTGTTTTTTAACTTCATACTATTTGTTGAATTCCTTAGTGTAGGGTTAATCTTATGAATATGAAGTTAACTGAAAATAAATCTCTACAGAAAATAAGAATGGGAATAGGAGAGAGAGGAGAAAGAAGGGTGGTAACATGGGTGGGAGGGATGTAGGGTAGGAAATATCAATATGTTTCTGAATATGTATAAATGAAGTACATGAAATCTGTATACCTTAAATAAAATTAAACACATATATAAAATGTTCTGTTTATATTTATGTGCTATTTTTGCTTATCCATGTTGATATTGTCTCAAACATGAGTTTTCTATACTTTCTATACTTTGGCAGAGGGATCATCATAATTCTGTTCTAATTGATGCCTGAACAATACATAGTTTAAGCTTCTTCACCAGACTACCATTTCTTATTTGCATGTAACCTGTGAACAGATATCTTATTTATAAAGAACCACACTTCCTATACAATTCCATTAACTATCCATCATATACAGCACCTTCATATTTTACTATTGAATTACTTGATGCTAGGGGTACATGCATGACAATAGGTCCATTGCACCCAACAATTAATTCACATGCCATGGCCAAAAGAGGATGCAATATATAGAGAAGCATTATCCCTACAGTCACCAAAAGACTTAAATAAGTCTCAATAAAGACACTTGAATATCCTATAATTATTCACTGAATGAATAACTTATGAATTTTTCAATCAATAAAAAATGATGTGGATTTTAAAAATGAAGACCATCAAGAATACAAAATATGTGAAAGTGTAATGACATGTTACTTTTGCAAGAAAAAGTGATTGTGGCCAGTTGTGGTACATGGGTTAAAGCTGCCTGTGATACTGGCATCCACACTGGAGTGCTGGTTCGAATCCTAGCTATTCCACTTCTGATCAAGTTTCCTGCTAATATGTCAGGGAAGGCAATGAAGGATTCCCAGATGCTTGGGCTCTTGTCACCTAATTGGGAGACCAAGATGGAAATACTGGCAGCCAGCTTCAGCCCAGCCCAGCCTAGGATGTTGAGGCCATTTGAGGAGAAACCCAGTAGATGGAAGATAATCTCTCTTTTTATCTCTATCGCCATCTCCATCTCCATCTCCATTTCCATCTCCATCTCCATCTCTATGTCTGCTATCACTGTTTTTTACATAAATAAATAAAAATTATAGGCTATTTGTTATTATTCTTGTTTCTTTTCTACTCCAGAAGTTTTTGTAATTCATATTGTGCTTAATCTTGTTTAACAGAACTGATTTAAAAAACATTCAAATTCCTCAGATCATTTTTGTTAACAAGCTCAATAAATGACATAAAATCATATTGGTAAATATCCCTGGAATATGCCCTCCATGACACAGTAATACTTTCAAAACAGATGCAAAGTCCCAACTGAAATAAACAAAATAAAATACATGACTGAAACGAGTTTCTTTAGTTTGCAAAAGGCACAAATTTTACTTGTAACAAAACTTTAACACACAACGAAAATCCCCTTTTCTTCTGAAATAAGAGGATAAAATCAGGAATTTTCATCATATAAAACAGAAGAAAACAATTTCTAAATTATTAAGAACATTTTAATTGTATGCTTTGAAAAACTGCTATTTCCTAACATAACTGTTTTTAATTTAACTTTTATTTTCCTATTTTAAGAACTGAAGTCATCATTCCAAAGGAGGAAGATAATAGGTCCATTTTTATGTGTTTTTTCCAATATTTAAAGATTTCTAAGTGCTTTATGCTGGAATCTAATCACATATCTCCAGTTTGTCAGTAATATTATTAGCATAATATTCTCCTAGCACAGTTCTGCCAGTTTTTAACCTGCTTGACACTTTTCCTGTATTTGTGCTCTGTTTAACACAAGCAAGCCTGCAGCTTCCTGTGTGATGGTGATAACATATGCCTGGCTTTGTTGTTGGCTGCTGGAGTGAAGAGGAAGACAATGCCCTTTGACCTGTGCAAAGTAGAATACAGCTTATCAGATCCTCACCAGATATCATTAAAGGAAATGGGCTGAGAAGTCTGCCTCTGGTAGGAAACATATATTTTAGAAAACTGTCACTGCTAATCTTTTTTGTTATGGCACTAGAAAATCACTTCTGCAAATTTCAATACTTCCAGACAATGAAGTCAAACCAAGGTAAACTGAAGACAGTAACATGAAAAGCATAACAGACAATAAATTATCCTCTTGCAATCATTATGGCAATGTTCTTCAATGAAATAATTTACTTGGTACAATTATTGGAAATGGATTCTGAACTCCATTAAGTTTTTAAAGGACCAAAACATAAGTTTATAATTTTTTATTAAATACAAATATAGAAAGTATTTACATTTAAGTTGCAATATATTTATTTCCAATTAAGTTTATACAGCATCTCAGGAAATTCCACTCAACAGAAAGTTAATAGTCACACATTCATATTTTATTTCCCCTTCCCATTCCTATCCTCAAATATACAAATATACAAAGGCCCCTACACCTCCTCAAATATACAAAGTCTCATCTAAGAGATGGGTATCCTCTGCCTCTTAACCCTTTGCCTCTACAGTGTCGAGTGACTAGGAGGAAACTCAGCTGCTGACTTCGCTGGGGAGAGAATGTATATTCAAAGTTTAGTCTTTAGACTTCTTTATCCCCTATCACAGATTGCTGAGAGATCCCAGCATACTCTAGAAGCCTGTGGCTGTGGTGGAATGAGAAGGCCATGCCAAGATGGCCGCTGGCAAGTGAGCGTCAGTTACTCAGGAATGGTTTTGAAACCCACCTGGCAATGGAGCCTGCCTGGCAACAGGCTGTGATTGCTTAGGGCATAAACCACCCCTTGACTGGATTGGCTGCCTCGGCTATATAAACTGCTGTACCAACTGAAATAAACAAGTCTGCGGGCTGCTTGCCTCTGGCCCGCTTTCACCCCACTCCCAGGGTCTGTGTGGTGACTCTGCACCTCTTGCCCCGACCGCACTCCTCCTCTCAGTACGAATCCACAGCATGTGGCCACTTGAACAAAAAGCTGGGCACTGGGTATTGTTCCAAAGGGACTCACACAGTAAAGCAGACAGTGGCTAATATAGCTCAGTAGCCTCTTCTTAAGGGTCAAAGAGTGCAGCACATGTTCTGACTTTTCAGATGGCCACCGAAAAGGTTGATTTTGCCTCTCCTATCCCAGAGCACTGATGGGACCCTGCATATTCTGCAAGCCTGGAGGTCATTCAGAACAACTAAAAAAGCTTGGCACCATGCTATTGCTCCAAAGGACCTGTCACACAGCACAGATGCTAATAAAGCTCAGCGGTCCTACCCTTGCAGAGGAAAGGACTGGGATATATGTTCCAACTATGGAAGAAACTTCCTGAGGGACTGCTTTTGGTCTTTGCTGTCTTAGAACATGGATAAGACCTAGCATTCCTTGGATATTCTAGTGTCTATGAGAAGAAAAAAAGAGCATCCAAAGTTCCAGCTTTGTGAGGAGATGCCTGAAGAACAGGTTTCTGTCTAGCCCAACTAAGCATTCTAATAATACCCACATACTCTAGATGCCTGAGAGCCACTGAGAACAGCAAAGAGTTCAGCAGTTTGCAATTTCTGTAGAACCTATGATACATATGGCTGAGGCCAAAGGGAGTAAGAAATGAAAAGCTTCTGAGAAAGAGAAATCAGCAAATCATTCCACATACATAAGTCCTTGGGCCCCTGAACCCACATGGAAGACCCAGAAAGAGCTCCTGGTTCCTGGCTTCATCCTGGTCCAGCCTTGGCCATTGCAGCCATTTAGGAAGTGAACCAGCAGATGGAAGACCCTCCACCTTATTCTGTAACTCTGCCTTTCAAATAAATAATATAAAACTTAAAAAAAGAATGCATAAAAACTTTCCAAATCTCTAGAATAAAATGGACAACCACCTCAAGAAGCCCAAAACACCCAAATTAGAAATAATCCAAAGAGGCTCACAGTAGCCACATGGTAATAAGTTTCTCAAAATTCAAAGACAAGGGGCCAGCATTTTTATGCAGATGGTTAAAGCGTTGCCTGCAATGCCAGCATCTCATCTAGCTTCCTACTACTGTGCCTGAGAAGGCACTAGATGACCCAACTACTTGGTACTCTGCCACTTGTGGGAGATCAGGAAGGAATTCCCAGCTCCTGACTTTTGCTTGGCACAGACATGGCTATTGCAGCCATTTGGGAAATGAACAGAGGAGCAGGGAGAAGATCGATCGATCTCTCTCTCTCTCTCTCTCTCTCGCTCTGCCCCCCCATCCCTACCCCTAGAAATCCAGAGTCAAAGACATGAATAAGTAAGCAAACTTTTAAAAAAAAAATTTTAAGTTATTGTTGTTTCAATTAAAATTCTTTAAAAATCAAAGACAAAGAATTTTGAAAACAGCCAGAAAAAAGCAACTGGTCATGTACAAGAAAATTAACATTTGACTATCATTGGATTTTTTTGCAGAAGTCCAGCAGATCAGAAGAGAGTATGATGATACATTCAAAGTATTAAAAGTTAAAAAAAAAAAAACCACCTGCTAGCCAAGAAAGCAAGAAAGCTATATCTGTCAAACTCTTGCAAAAATATAGAAAACATTCTTCAATAAACAAAATCTGGGAGAGTTAATAACCACTTTACAAGAATCACTAAGAGAACTTCAAGTTTAAATAAAAAGATGTAAAACAGCAATGAGAAAACATATGAAAGAATAAAACAGAGAAATGAATGTACAAACAGAATATTGCAATACTGTAACACTGGTACATTTATCATTTCTAATCCCTGTATAAAGTGAAGCAACAAAGTGTAAAAATAAGTATAACTATAAAGCTTAACCAATTCACAATAAAAAGATGTTGTATGTAAAATCAAAAAAAAGCATGGAGGAGCAAAACAAAGTATAAGTATGTAACTGAATTTAAATAATTATCAGCTACAAAGAGATTTTTTACAAGTGTAATATTTTGTCAGTCCCATGATAACCATAAAGGAAACATCAGTACAAGATACACAGAAGAAAACAAGAAAAAAAATCCAAACATGTCCCTACCAAAAAAAAAAGAAGAAGAAGAAAAAGAAGAAGAAGAAGAAGAAGACAGGAAAAGATGGGGCAAAGGGTTATATGAAAAACAGAAAATAATTAGCAAAATGGTAATATTCAGATCTTCCCTGTCAATAATTTCTTTAAATGTAAAAGTATTAAACTTGACAATAAAAAGGCATGGACTAGGTATACATATTTAAAACAAAAAGACATTCATATAATGAAAGCAAAAGGATGAAAATATATTTCAGGCAAATGCCAACCAGAAAAAAAATAATGAACAGGAGTTCCCATGCTTATTTCAGACAAAATAGGCTTTAGATCAAAAACTCACAAAAGACAAAGAAAGATAATTTACAACTATAACAGGATCAACCTCCAAGAAAGTTATAATAATTATAAATATATATATATATATATATACATCCAGGATCAGGACACTTAAATATATGAAGTATACACTGACAAAACTAAAACAATAAATAATAATGTGATTTAGCAGGCACTGTGGAACAACAAGTTAGGCCTTTGCTTGTGATGCTGGAATCCTGTATCAGAGTGCTGCTTTGAGTCCCAACTGTTCCACTTCCTGATAATCTGTGTCATGGGAGACACAGGAGTCGGGGACTGGCCACCCACATGAGTTCCTGGTTTCTTGTTTAGGCTTGGCCCAAGCCTAACTGTTGCAAGCATTTGGAGAGTGAACCAACAGATGGGAGATCTCTCTCTGTTTCTCTATTTTTCAATTTAATTGAAATAGCCTTTCAATTAAATAAAATAATTTTTAAAAAACACTTAAAGAGAGCGGCAAGATGGCAGAATAGGAAGGGAGCACACTGATAGTCCAGGAAGAGACAGTTTAATAAAAGTGGAGATACTGCAGGTTCAAGGAAGAGTAGGGGAAGAAACAGCAGAGAAAACTCTTCCTGAACTAGTGATTCACGGTGGACCTACATGGAAGGTGTAGGAGCCCACGGCTGGACACACCAGCAGCAGAATCAACGCACCAGCACTGGAACGTGAGGTGAGCCGAACCTCAATAGCCCGAGACACTGGTGGGAAAGCAGAAAGAGGAGACTAGAGGGAACGAGGCTTGAAACCCCGTGGGGAAAAGTTCACCAGACTAATGAAAAGAGAGAGGAAAAAAAAGTGACCAGTACAGACGCAAGTTTCTCTCTCTTCGCTCACCTCTCAAAGGCAACCAAGACAAGAGCAGGCGCCATTTTGGACCTATGTCATAAGCGGCACGACCTCAGGGCGGTACCCGCCCTCAGCAAAACAGAAAAACATGACTGGGGGAAGGTGAAATAACAGGAGATTAGGACCTAGTGGATGTGTGGTGCTAATGAACTGAGACTGTGAAAAAAGAGACGGTGGGGGAGAGAACACAAAGAATTCACGTGAGTACTAGCCAGAGACACTACAATTCGGTAACCTTGGCACACCCTTAACCCTGAGGAACAAAACAGAGCTCTCAGGCCACACCCATCTCAAGCCTCTAAGGCTCCATCAAAAGCAGACAGTCCACTTAAAAAAGTCATAGTATAACAAGAAAAAAACACAACAGTGAGGGAAGAAGAATCCAAAGAATATCTCCATAATGCCAAGCAACAAACGCAGAAACCGAGGAAACAAGAATGAGGAAGATGTTATGACACACCCAAATGAACGAGACACCACAAGCCAAGATTATGAAGATGATGAGATGAAAGAAATGCAAGATACAGATGTCAAAAAATTTAGGATAAGAACATTTAGAAGTTCTCAAAAACCAAGGCTTGAGCTACGGAAATCCTAACTGGACAGGATATAAAATCGCATTTGTGAAAATGAAATCTTAAGGAGGAATCAAAATGAAACGCAGAAACTAGTAGAACAGGAAAGTGTGATAGTGAAGAGAAATCAAAATGAAATGAAGAACTCAATAGATCAAATGAAAAATACATTAGAAAGCCTTAAAAACAGAGTCAGGGAAACAGAAGAGAGAATATCGGACTTAGAAGACAGAGCACAGAAAATTATACAGTCAAACCAAAGAAAAGAAGAGGAAATTAGAAATCTAAAAAATATTGTCAGGAATCTACAGGATACTATTAAAAAACCCAACATTCAGGTTCTAGGAATTCCTGAGGGCATGGAGAGAGAGAAAGGATTAGAAGGCCTTTTTAGTGAGATACTTGCAGAGAACGTCCCGGGTTTGGAGAAGCACAGAATCATCCAATTACAGGAAGCTCATAGAACCCCTAATAATCATGACCAAAAGAGATCCTAACCACAACACGCTGTAATCAAACTCACCACCGTGAAACATAAAGAAAAGATTCTAAAATGGGCAAGAGAGAAACATCAGATTACTCTCAGAGGATCTCCAATTAGACTCACAGCAGACTTCTCATCAGAAACCCTACAGGCAAGTAGGGAATGGTGAGATATAGTCCAGGTACTAAGAGAGAAAAACTACCAGCCAAAAATATTATATCCCGCAAAACTCTCATTTGTGAATGAAGGTGAAATAAAGACCTTTCATAGCAAACAGAAATTGAAAGAATTTGTCACCACTCATCCAGCCCTGCAAAAGATGCTTAAAGATGTGTTAAACATAGAAACACAGAAACACGGCCATCAGTATGAAAGAAGGTAAAGGAAGAAAACCTCCCAGTAAAAGATCACAGGAAACTCAAAGCGTATATTAGAAATATCTTTGGGAAAATGGCAGGGCAAAGTCACTACTTATCAATAGTCACATTGAATGTAAATGGCTTCAACTCTCCAGTTAAAAGACACAGACTGGCTGAATAGATTAAGGAACAAAACCTATCTATTTGCTGCTTACAAAACACATCTTTCCAACAAAGATGCATGCAGAATGAATGTGAAAGTTTGGAAAAAGATATTCCATGCCAACAGAAACCAAAAAAGACCTGGCGTAGCCAATGAATATCAGACTAAATAAGCTTTAACACAAAAACTGTTAAGAGAGACAAAGAGGGGCACTATATAATGATTAAGGGTTCAATTCAACAGGAAGATATAATGAGTATCAATGTATATGTACCTAATTACAGAGCACCGGTTAACTTAAAAGATATGTTAAGGGACTTAAAGGGAGACTTAGACTCCAAAATAATAGTACTGTGGGACTTCAATACACCTCTCTCAGTAATAGACAGATCAACCAGACAGATGGTCAACAAGGATACAGTAGATTTAAATGACACTATAGCCCAAATGGATCTAACAGATATCTACAGAACTTTTCATCCTACACATAAAGAATTTACATTCTTCTCAGCAGTACATGGAACCTACTCTAGGATTGACCACATACTAGGCCATAAAGCAAGTCTCATCATATTCAGAAGAATTACAATCATACCATGCATCTTATCAGACCACAGTGGGATGAAGTTTGATATAAGCAACGCAGCAATCCCTAGAGCATATGCAAACACATGGAGACTGAACAACATGCTCCTGAATGAATAATGGGTCACTGAAGAAATCAAAAACTTTCTGGAAGTAAATGAGGATAACAACACAACATATCAAAACTTATGGGACACAGGAAAAGCAGTGTTGGGAGGAAAGTTTTATAGCAATAGGTGCCTACATCAAGAAGTTGGAAAGGCACCAAATAAATGAGCTTTCAATGCATCTCAAAGATCTAGAAAAACTGCAGCAAACAAGACCCAAAACTAGTAGGAAAAGAGAAATAATTAAAATCAGAGAAGAAATCAACAGGATTGAATCCAAAAAAAATCATAAAAAATCAGGCAAACAAGGAGCTGGTTTTTTGAAAAAATAAACAAAATTAACACCCCATTGGTCCAGCTAACACAAAAAGAAGAGAAAAGACCCAAATCAATAATATCAAAGATGAAAAAGCAAATCTCACAACAGACACCATAGAAATAAAAAGAATCATCAGAAATTACTACAAGGACTTGTATGCCAGCAAACAGGGAAATCTATCAGAAATGGGTAGATTCCTGGACACATGCAACCTACCCAAATTGAACTAGGAAGACATAGAAAACCTAAACAGACCCATAACTGAGACAGAAATTGAAACAGTAATAAAGGCCCTCCCAACAAAGAAAAGCCCAGGACCAGATGGATTCACTGCTGAATTCTACCAGACATTTAAACAAGAACTAACCCCAATTCTTCTCAAACTATTCAAAACAACAAAAAAGAGGGAATCCTCCCAAATTCTTTCTAGGAAGCCAGCATCACCTTAATTTCTAAGCAGAAAAAGATGCAGCATTGAAAGAAAATTACAGACCAATATTCCTGATGAACATAGATGCAAAAATCCTCAATAAAATTCTGGCCAATAGAATGCAACAACACATCAGAAAGATCATCCACCCAGACCAAGTGGGATTATTCAATGTGCACAAAACAATCAATGTGATATACCACATTAACAAACTTCAGAAGAAAAACCATGTGATTATTTATTAGATGCAGAGAAAGCATTTGATAAAATACAACACCCTTCATCATCAAGACTCTAAGCAAACTGGGTATGGAAGGAACATTCCTCAATACAATCAAAGCAATTTATGAAAAACCAATGGCAAACATCCTATTGAATGGGGAAATGTTGGAAGCATTTCCACTGAGATCTGGTACCAGACAGGGATGCCCACTCTCACCACTGCTATTCAATATAGTGCTGGAAGCCTTACCCAGAGCCATCAGGCAAGAAAAAGCAATGAAAAGGATACAAATTGGGAAGGAAGAACTCAAAATATCCCTCTTTGCAGACGGCATGATTCTTTTTTTAGGGGATGCAAAGAACGCTACTAAGAGACTATTGGAACTCATAGAAGAGTTTGGCAAGGTAGCAGGATATGAAATCAATGCACAAAAATCAACAACCTTTGCATACACAGGCAATGCCATGGCTGAGGAAGAACTGCTAAGATCAATCCCATTCACAATAGCTACAAAAACAATCAAATACCTTGGAATAAACTTAACCAAGGACGTTAAAGATCTCAAAAAATATATCATGCAGGATCTCTGTCCTTAATTTGCTGTACAATGTGATTCAATGCTATAACGTGTACTCAAATAGTATATTTCACTTCGTGGTGCTATATGAGGGCAAATGGTCAAAATCTTTACTTAACACATACTGAACTGGTCTCCTGTATACAAAGAGAATTGAAAAAGGAATCTGGATGTGAATGAATGGGTAGAGGGAGCGGGTAAGGGGGGAGGGTTGTGAGGGGAGAGGGAAAGTGTGGGGGGGAGACATTGTAATCCTTAAGTTGTACCTTGGAAATTTATATTCTAAATAAAAATTTGAAGAAAAAAAAAAGATCTCTACGATGACAATTACCAAGCCTTAAAGAAAAAAATAGAAGAGGAAACCAAAAAATGGAAAAATCTTCCATGCTCATGGATTGGAAGAATCAATATCATCAAAATGTCCATTCTCCCAAAAGCAATTTACAGGTTCAATGCAATACCAATCAAGATACCAAAGGCATTCTTCTCAGATCTGGAAAATGATTTGAATTTCATATGGAGACACAGGAGACCTCAAATAGCTAAAGCAATCTTGTACAAAAAAACAAAGCCAGAGGCATCACAATAACAGCTTTCAGGTCATACTACAGGGCAGTAGTTATCAAAACAGCATGGTACTGGTACAGAAACAGATGGAAAGACCAATGGAACAGAATAGAAACACCAGAAATCAATCCAAACATCTACAGCCAACTTATATTTGATCAAGGATCCAAAACCAATTCCTGGAGTAAGGACAGTCTATTCAATAAATGGTGCTGGGAAAACTGGATCTGCACATGCAGAAGCATGAAGCAAGATCCCTACTTTTCACCTTACACAAAAATCCACTCAACATGGATTAAAGACCTAAATCTATGACCCGACACCATCAAATTATTAGAGAGCATCGGAGAAACCCTGCAAGACATAGGTACTGGCAAAGACTTCTTGGAAAATACCCCAGAAGCACAGGCAGTCAAAGCCAAAATTAACTACTGGGATTGCATCAAATTGAAAAATTTCTGTACTGCAAAAGAAACAGTCAGGAAAGTGAATAGGAAACTGACAGATTGGGAAAAAATATTTGCAAACTATGTAACAGATAAAGGGTTGGTAACCAGAATCTACAAAGAGATCAAGAAACTCCACAACATCAAAACAAACAACCCACTTAAGAGATGGGCCAAGGACCTCAACAGACATTTTTCCAAAGAGGAAATCCAAATAGCCAACAGACACATGAAAAAATGTTCAAGATCACTAGCAATCAGGGAAATGCAAATCAAAACCACAATGAGGTTTCACCTCAACCTGGTGAGAATGGCTCACATTCAGAAATCCATCAACAACAGATGCTGGAGAGGATGTGGGGAGAGAGGGACACTAACCCACTGTTGGTGGGAATGCAAACTGGTTAAGCCACTATGGAAGTCAGTCTGGAGATTCCTCAGAAACCTGAATATAACCCTACCATAAAAACCAGCCATACCACTCCTTGGAATTTACCCAAAGAAAATTGGCAAACAAAATGCTTACTGCACATTAATGTTTATTGCAGCTCAATCCACAATAGCTAAGACCTGGAACCAACCAAATGCCCATGAATAGTAGACTGGATAAAGAAATTATGGGTCATGTACTCTATAGAATACTATACAACAGTCAAAAACAATGAAATCCGGTCATTTGCAACAAGATGGAGGAATCTGGAGCACATCATGCTTAGTGAAATAAGCCAGTCACAAAGGGACAAATATCATATGTTCTCCCTGATCGGCGACAACTAACTGAGCAGCAAAGGGGAAACCTGTTGAATTGAAATGGACACTATGAGAAACAGTGATTGATCAGCCCTTGTCCTGACTGTTGATGTACAATTTAATACTTTATCCATTTTAGTATTTTTTTTTTATCCTAGTACTAGTGGTTGAACTCTGTAATTAACACACAATTATTCTTAGGTGTTTAAATTTAACTGAAAAGTGATCCCTGTGAAATATAAGAGTGGGAATAAGAGAGGGAGGAGACGTACAATTTGCGACATGCTCAATCGGACTTGCCCCAAATGATGGAGTTAGAAATGTGCCAGGGAATTCCAATACAATCCCATCAAGGTTGCATGTACCAAGGCTATCTCACTAGTCTAAGTGATCAATATCAGTTCAAAAATTAATCATAAGATATGTCTAGGAGTCAAAGGGATCACACAAACAAGACTAGAGTCTGCTAATACTAACTGATAGAATCAAAAAGGGAGAGAATGATCCAACATGGGAAATATGATACACAGCAGACTCGTAGATGGGCAGATGTCCTACCTCAGAATCAGCACTTAAGGCATTTGGATCTGGCTGAAGATCCCATGAGAGTATTTTAGGCATGGAAAGCCAAGACACTCTGGCAAAAAAAAAAAAAAAAAAAAAAAAGAAGACCTTAATGAAAGATCTCTGCGAGTGAGATCCCAGTGGAAAGAATGGGCCATCAAAGGAGGTACCTTTCTCTGAAGGGAGGAGAGAACTTCCACTTTGACTATGACCCTGTCAGAAAAAGATCGAAATCAGCAAACTCAAAAGGCTGCAATAGCCTTGGCAACTCATGACTAGAGCCTACGGAGATTACTGATGCCACAAACAAGAGTGTCAAATTGTTAAGTCAACAACAGGAGTCACTGTGTACTTACTCCTCATGTGGGATCTGTCCTTAATGTGTTGTCCAATGTGAAGTAATACTATAACTAGTACTGAAACAGTATTTTTCACTTTGTGTTGCTATGTGAGGGCAAACCGTTGAAATCTTTACTTAATATATACTAAACTGATCTTCTGTATATTAAGATAATTGAAAATGAATCTGGAGGTGAATGGAAGGGGAGAGGGAGCGGGAGATGGGAGGGGTGCGAGTGGGAGGGAAGTTATGGGGGAAAGCCATTGTAATCCATAAACTGTACTTTGGAAATTTATATTTGATAAATAAAAGTTTTTAAAAAAACACTTGAAAATATATTTCTCCAACTGTATACCAATAGCCAACAGTATAGGAAAAGATGCTACCAGAGAAATATAAATATGTAAATAAATCATGTCACATCACACTTAATCACATCACATATCACACTTGATACAACAACCATTATCTAAAAGAAGAAAATAACAAGTGTTGAAAAGGATGTAGAAAAAAATAATCCTTTTAAGCAAGAAGGAATGTGAAATGGTGCAGCTGCTATAAAATACTTTTTGGAGATTCCAGAAAAAAAAAAATAAAATTTAGAACTCCTTTTTTGATTTAGGTTTTTCTTTCTTTTTTTTTTTTTTGGTCCCTTTTTTTTAGCTCCACATGTGAGAAACAATGTGTTACATTTGTATTTCATGTTTGGTTTATTTCACACAACATGATGTACTTGAATTCTACCTATTTTACTGTAAATGACAGGATTTCATTCTTTTTAAACCATGAATAATATTCTTATATATTGTTTTCTTTATCCATTTATCTAATGATGGACACCTTAGTGTTGATCTTTGCTATTGTGAACAGAGCTGCAATAAATATGGTAGAGCAAGGTATCTCTTTGATATGCTGATTTCAAATATTTTGGGTATATGCCCATTAAGGGGATTGCTAGACTATATGGCAATTATATTTCTAGTTTTTCTGAGAAATCTCCATTGTTTTCCACAGCACCTGCACTAATTTATATTCTGACGAACAGTGTGGAAAAGTTTCCCTTTCTTCACATCCTCAACAGCATTTCTTACTTTCTGATAATAACTATTTCGACAGGGGCGAAGTGACATCCTGTGGTTTTGATTTGCATCCCACTGATGGCTTGTTATTCTGAACATTTTTTCATATGTTGTCTAATCATTTGTCTTTCTTCCTTTAAGAACTATTTATTTAGTTCCTTTTCCCATTTCTTAAATGCATTTTGTTATTGTTTACTTTTTTGAATATTCTGGATATTCATTCTTTGTCAGATAAATAGCTTGCAAATAGTTTCTCATTCTGTCATGTTTTTTTCATTCTATGTATTTTTTCCTCTGCTGTGCTAAAGCTTCTGAGTTTAATATAATCCCATTTGTCTATTGTTATATTTGTTGCCTTGTTTTTTGATTCTTGTCCAAGAAATCATCACATACAACATCTTGAAGTATTTCTGCTGTGTTTTCTCCCAGCATCTTCATAGCTTCAGGTATTATATTTAGATCATTGATCCACCTACAGTTGATGTTTGTATATGATGAGAGGTGGGGGATAATTTCATTCTTCTATATATGTTCAGCTAGTTTTTCCAGTACCATTTATTGACAAGACTATCCTTTCTCCAATGTATGTCCTAGGTACCTTTGGACTTGGATTAATTTCTGGGCTCTCTATTGTGTTCCGTTTATCTATGTGTCAGATTTTATGCAAGTGCCATACAGTTATAATTCAAATATCCCACTTATAAAAATTTATTACTCCAAAAAAATTGAAATCTGAATCTTTAAAAGATACCTGCATCTCCATATTCATTACGACATTATTTCAATAGCCAGAGTATAAATAATCTGAAGGTCTATTGACAGTTGAACAAATAAACAAAATGTTGCGACTGTATGCTACCTGCAATAAACTCACTCACATTTATACATATACACTGAATGTGAATAGAAG
Organism: Sylvilagus floridanus; assembly: GCA_949820135.1. Lineage (NCBI taxonomy): Eukaryota > Metazoa > Chordata > Mammalia > Lagomorpha > Leporidae > Sylvilagus > Sylvilagus floridanus. The sequence continues at coordinate 129,966,484 of OX463236.1, read as the reverse complement.
GAAAGATGTTCTATACAAATGTAAAACAGAAGAGAACAGAAGTAATGATACTTAAACAGATTTTGTCATTTTAAAAGATGATCATTATATAATGATAAAGAGATCAAACCATCAAAGGATATAACAATTATAAGTACACCTACCTGTGCATCTAACATCACAACACCAAATACATAAATTATATATAGAGAGAGAGATCATAATACAATAATGGCAGGGGACTTTAACACCCAGGTTTCAGCAATGAATAAATCATCCAGACAAAAAAATCAACAAGCAAATTTCAGACCTGAACCATATTTTAGTGCAAGTGAACCAAATAACATATACAGAACCCTCCATCAAACATTAGCAGACTATGTACACTTCTTAAGTACATAAAAAACATTCTCCAAGATAGATTATTGGGTGCCCGCATTGTGGCATAACAGGTAAAGCCGCCGCCTGCAATGCCAGCATCCCATAAGGGCACTGGTTCAAGTCCCGGCTGCTCTACTTCCAATCCAGCTTTTTGCTATAGCCTGGGAAAGCAGTATGAGATGGCCCAAGTCCAAGAGGCCTCGCACCCATGTGGGAGACCCAGAGGAGGCGCCTGGCTCCTGGCTTCAGATCAGCACAGCTCCAGCCTTGCAGCCAGTTAGGGAGTAAAATAGAGGATGGAAGACCTCTCTCTCTCTCTCTCTTTGCCTCTCCTTCTCTCTCTGTGTAACTCTGCCTTTCAAATAAATAAATAAATCTTTTAAAAAAATAGATCATTTATTTGGCTACTGCTATGGTTTAGACATGATTTTTCTCCTGAACCTTAACATCTGGGGCAGGTATCTGGCCTAGTTGTTAAGATTTCTGTCTGCATGTCAAAACAGAGCACAAAGGTTCAATTCCAAGCTTCGTTTCCACATTCCAGCTTCCTGCCATTATTGTCCCTGTGAGGTTGCAGGTGATAGTATCTAGGTTCCTGCCACATAAACAGGAGGTGAAAATTGTGTTCCTTGCTCCTCACTTTGACCTGGGCCCAATCTCAGTGCTGTAGGCATTTAGGGGCCAAATTAGCATATGGGAGTATTTTCTCTCTCTTTCTCTCTTTCTCTCTCCCTCTCAAATACACAAATAATTATTTTTTAAAAAGCCAAAAGTTAATGGTACTAAGATGGTAGAAACTCAATCCAATTATGGTACTTAGGAGGTAGGACTAAAGGAAGTTCCTTAGGTCACTGGAGACATGCCCTTGGAACGTAGGTCTCCCTTTTTATGAAAGGGTTGGTTATAAAGCTTGAGTGGGGCCCTGCCTCTCTCTGCTTTTCTGGCTCCCCATGTGATGATTCCTCCACAAATACCCTACCATTGCCATCTGGCACCTTTACCAGACACCTAACCAATGGTGTTGACTGATCTTAATATTTAACCTCCAGAGTCATCAGCCAAAATAATCCTCTTTCCTTCATAAATAACTTATGTCAGGTACTTTACTGTAGTGGTCTAATACTAACACAGCCACTACAGAACAAACTAACTAATTTAAGAAGATTGAAATAATTTCAGTATCAAGTATCTTTTCCCATCAAAATGGTGTAAAACTAGAAATCAATCACAGAAGGAATGTTATAAAATTCAAAAATGCATGAAAATTAACATGGGGTGAGCATTGCAGGTGAAGCTACTGCTTAGAACACCCATATCCCAGCTACTGCACCTCCAAATCAGCTTCCTGCTAATGAACCTGGAAAGCAGCAAATAACAGCCAATTATTTAGGTTCCCAATACCACGTGAGAGACTCAGATGGAGTTCTAGGCTCCTGACTAGCCTGGCCTAGCCTTGGCTGTTGTGGCTATCTGGGGAGTTAATTAGTAGACAGAAGATCTCCCATATCTCATGTGTGTTTGTGTCTGTGTATGTGTGTGTGTGTGTGTGTGTGTGTGTGTGTATCTGTGTTTCCCCATCTTTATTACTGTGCCTTTCAAATAAAGAAACATATCTTAAGAAGAAAAAAAAGAAAATTAAACAACATGCTGCTGAACAAAGGGTCAGTGGGGAACATGCTGCTGAACATACTGCTGAACAAAGGGTCAGTGGGGAAATTTAAAAAATTTCCATACAAATGAAAATGGAAACCCTGTGTACTAGAAATTATGAGAGACAGCAAAAACAGTTTTAAGAGGGAAGTTTATAGCAGTGAAGGCTCACATCATAAAAAAGAAACATCATAAATAAGCAACCTACTGCTATATTTCAAGGAACAAGAAAAAAAAAGCTCAGTTACCCAAAGGAAGAAACTAATAAAGATCAAAGTAGAAATAAATGAAAGGAACCAGAAAAACAATAGAAAAACTTAATAAAGAGTTCTTTTTTTAAAAGATAAACAAATTTTATCTTTTGCTTAAAGATAAACAATCTTCATGTAGGCTAAGAAAACAAACAGAAAAATTTAAATAAAATCAGAAATTCAAGAGGAGATAATATAACTGATTCCTGAAAAATAAAATGGATCATAAGAGACTACTGGGAACCACAATATATCAGCAAACTGTATAACCTAGAAAAAAATGGATGAATGACTATATCTATAACCTACCAAGACTGAATCATAAAGAAATAAAAAATCTCAGCAAACTAGTAATAAGTGAAGAGATTAAATCAGCAATAAAATTTCTTCCATCAAAGAAAGGCCCAGAATCAGATGGCCTCACATCTGAATTCCATTAAAGATGTAAAGAAGAACTAGTATCTTCTTAAACTCTTTTTAAAATGAGGAGGGAATGCTTTTAACCATTTAATGGAGCCAGCATTACCCTGACATCAAAGCTAGACAAAGACAACAAAAAATCATAGGCCAAGATTCCTAGTTAAGATAGATGCATACACCTTCTATAAAATACTGATAAACTGAATTTAATAGTACTTTAAAAGGATCAAGCACAAAAAATCTAGTCAGATTGATCACAGGAATGCCAGAATGTTTCAACATATGCAAATCCATATATGGTATATATGCAAAAATATATACCATATTAACAGAAGGAACAAAAACCACGTGATCATCTCAAGAGATTGGAAAAAGCATTTGATAAAAACAACACTCTTTCACTGAAAAAAACCTCAATAAATCAGATATGGAAAGAAAGTACTTCAATACAACAAAGGCCATCCATAGCTAATATTACACACAATGGTGAAAATTTAAAATACTTCCCTCTAAGATCAGGAAAAAACAAGAATGCCTAATCTCTAGCTCCTTCTATTTGTCACAGCACAGGAATTCCTAGGCTGATTAATTAGGTAAAAGTAAGAAATAAAACGCATCCACATTGTATAAGATGAAAAAGCAGTTAAACTGTCCTTGTTTGCATGTGTAGAAAGCCCTAAAGATTCCACATATGCAAAAAAAAAAAAAGTCCTGTTACAACTAATAGATTAATTCTGTAAACAGAATATTGAATCAACATGAAAAAAACTGGTAGCATTTTATACAACTTTAGACAATTTTTAAAAGTCATTTACAACAGCCACAAAAATAAAACAAATTAGAACAAATTAATTCTCAAATTAAATTAAATTAAATTGAAAGGTATGCACCTAAAAACCATAAAACATTGATGAAAGAAATTGAAGACACAAATAATTTGGAAAATATCTTATGTTCATGGATTGATTAGAAGAAATAATATTATTAAAATATCCATACTACTCAAGGTGGCCCACATATTCAATGAAATCTCTAGCAAAATTTCAATGACATTTTTCAGATAAATAGGAAAAAAATCCTGTAATTGTGTGGGAACATACAAAACCCTGAGTAGCCAAAGCAGTGCAAATCTGAATCTGATAAGGAGGAGCTATCCAAAACATACAAGGAGCCCAAACAACTCAGTACTAAGAAAATAAATACATCAACTTTAAAATGAGCAAGGAACCTGAAGGGACATTACAGAAAGATGACATACAAATGGCCAATAGGTATACGAAGAAATGATCAACATCGTTAATGAATCATCAGAGAAATGCAAATAAAAGCTACTATGATGCATCATCTCACAACTATTAGAATGGCTATTTTATGAAAGATGAAAGTATTGCAAGTATGTGGATAAAAGGGAACACGCGTACATGTTGGTAGGAATGTGAATTGATAAAATTATTTTTAAATAATATTATAAAAAATATTTAAAATAGAAGTACCATATAACCCAGCAATTCTAGCTCTGAGTACATATTCAAATATGAAACCAGTATATCAAAAAGATGTCTGCAATCCTCCTGTTCATTGCAGCATTATTCACAAAGATACAGAATCACTCTAAGTGTTCACTGAAAAATAAATCAATAAAGAAAATGTGGTATATACACACAATAAAATAATATTCAGCCTTAAAAAAGAAGAGATGTTGTCATTTGCAATAACATGATTGAACCCGGAGAATGCTATATTAAGTGTAATAATCCAGGCATAGAAAGACAAATACTTCATGATCTCACTTATACACGGAATCTAAAAAACTGAACATATATAAGTAAAGAGTACAAGTTGTTAACAAGTATTGCAATCAAGGAGAAATGTTTAATTGACTACAAAATCTAATAGAAGAGATAAGTGCAAGTGATCTATTGTACAACATGATGGCTATTGTTTTAAAATATATTATATCCTTTATCATTGCTGAGAGTAAATTTTAAGAATTCTTGCAAAGAAAATAAATATGTGATGTAATATATGTCAATTGTACACATTTAGGGGCTGTTGTTATGGTGTAACAGGTTAAGCTGTAGCCTGTGATGCCGACATCCCATATAGGTGCTGTTCCAAGTCCCAGCTACTCCACTTCTGATCCAGCTCCCTGCTAAAGCAGCAGAACATGGCTCAAGACTTTGGGCCCCACATGGGAGACTGGATGAAGTTCCTGGCTTCTGGCTTGGGCCTGGCCCACCCTGGTTGCTGCAACCATATGGGGAGTGAACCAATAGATGGAATCAATCTCTCTCTCTCTTTTTTTCTCTCTCTCTCTGTAATTCTGCCTTTCAAATAAATAATAAATCTTTTTAAAAAGATTACCTACATTTAGCCATTCCACAATGTATACATATTTCAAAGTAATTTATACATGACAAATATGTAAAATTTTATCTATTAAAATAAATAAGTAAATGGCATATACATACAATTGAGTATTGTTAAGCCATAAAAAGGGAAATCTGTTATGTGAGGCAACATAGATGAACCTTGAGAACATTATACTAAATGAAACAAACATGTCACAGAAGAAATATTCCATGATTTCCACTCCTCATCTAAGGTATCTAAAGTAGCCAAATGCAACAAAGCAGAAAGTAAAATGGTTTTTTCAGGGGCACGTGAGAAATTGCTGTTAGACAGATATAAAATATAAGCCATGCAAGATGAAAAAGTTCTAGAAATCTATTGTAAAATATTGTGCTTATAGTGAATAATTAGTTAATACTATGTCAAGTACTTATTTAAGAGGGTAAAAATAAGTACTATGATTGCAAAACAAAAATAATCTTGTTTGATCATGCAATATAATTCAAAGAATCCTCTAGAACAGCATTTGTATCCACTTTTTCATTTTCTTTTAAAGGGAATTATTCAGGTCAAGCAGTTCTCTCTACACCACCATGTAATGCACAGTTCTCAACATATTTTGATCATCTTACAAGCATCAAATAATGGTACAATCTTTTGGTTCTTGTTTCTGTTTTTGCAAGCACTTATAACAGAAAATTCATTATATTTCCTATTTTGGAATTAAAGGACAGTGTTAAAATTTTGATTCTAAATTAAGCACACAACAATTCTCAGAATGTCTAGAATTTCAACATGATCATTACTTCCAGAGCCTCAATGTCTTCAACTCTTCATTATTTCTGAAATCTCCATTTCTTACCTTTATCTAGAAAAACCTTTGTTAAAATACTTCTGTGTATGGTATCTCACATACTGTGTAAATAGCTCCAATAGGCTGTCTTCAGTTTCTACCCTCAGGACCTGATTTCCAAATATCCAGTAAAGTTTTTTTGTTTGTTTGTTTAAGAAATGAAGTTAGTTCATGTGAAAAAAAAAGGGGGGAGGGGTGTAAGGGAGGTGAGAAGGTATAGTTTTTTTTTTTATCTTTCTTTTATATATATATAAAGCTTTTATTTAAAGAATATAAATTTCCAAAGTACAGCTTATGGATTACAATGGCTTCCCCCCCCATAACTTCCCTCCACCTGCAACCCTCCCCTTTCCCTCTCCCTCTCCCCTTCCATTCACATCAAGATTCATTTTCAATTCTCTTTATATACAGAAGATCAGTTTAGTACATATTACGTAAAGATTTCAACAGTTTGCCCTCACATAGAGACACAAAGTGAAAATACTGTTGGAGTACTAGTTATAGTATTAATTCACAATGTACAGCACATTAAGGACAGAGATCCTACATGATTTTTTTTTAAAAAATTGATTATGCAATTTCCAATTTAACACCAAGATTTTTTAATCATTTTCAATTATCTTTATATACAGAAGATCGATTCAGTATATACTATGTAAAGATTTCATCAGACAAGGTATAGTTTTAACATAATAGATCCCAAAAGTATGAAGAACACACAGCATTCATGGAAAACCAGACTTAAAAACTGAAAAACTATTATAAATAGGCTGCTCTCCATATCTCTGCTTTTCTCATTGCTTAGGAATGTGGGCCCTAAGTCAGGTGATCCAGGCAACATCCTGTTCCTCCACACATGGAAAGTATGTCTTATGAAAAAATTATGTGTAAGTTTCAAGATTTTTGTACCAAAACAAATTTATCTTTTAATTTTTTTCCATATACTCTATGAAATCCATTCATATACCTAAGCTTCATTTTACCACCTGAAAAGTGTGGATCAAAATAGTTCTTTTCTAATAAAGCTTTGTGACCACAGAAGGTGTAAAGTGCTTAGAATAATGCCTGCGGTATGTGGTAAGTGTTCCATATGTGTAAATTATGATAGCATTTCCTTTGTTTCTTTCTGTGTCTGCATGGAATCACTCTGGCTCAACATAGCTGCATTCCAACTCTACAATCATAATCACTTCTTCCTTCTCTATGATTGGCTTATCATTCATGTTATTTGAACTATGAAAAACAAAGGCATGGTTAACTTTAGGTTAATTCACCTCTGATTATTTAAACAATTGCTGGCCACAATCAGTATTGAGAGGCCAGAGATATAAGCATGCTAAATTCACTGGGGCAAGAGAATCTGTCTCTGATAGTGTGCTGAATCTATAAATTGCATGCTCTTGATACATTACTGATCATAATTACAGAGATTAATGTGCATCCATTTGCAACATATGCATGGCATCTATAGGGCTGTATCCCAAGTGTATTTATTTCTACTCAAAGACTTCTTTATTCAACTCAAAGCCCCTAAATGGCTATTGTATAGTAAGCAAACTATTTCACTTCTTTAATCACTGATTTTTATCAAATGTGTAATGAAATTTATATATATATCAGTGTTTTTCAAACTCTATGCAATCATAGCAGATGCTGGTTTACACATAATGACACTCTCCCGTGAACTGTAGTGTAGATGATATGGACCACAGATTATGGACAATCGCTGTTACTTTATTCTTAACTTCACCCCTTTAGCTCCAACACAAAGAAAAACACATAACAGAAGGATAAATCAGGACACTTGAAACATAAATAGATGATGTCTAAGACCTCTTCTATTCAGATTTACAATTCAAGACAAATTCAAAGAAGATCCTTTCAATAATCCAAAGTAACAAATTCATTACACTTCTCTAGTAATCTAGTAGCCTTATTTCATCAAATGAACATAGACCTTGCAGAAGCATTCACAAGAATGAATGTTTCATCTGTTACTGTAAAAAGAGCAAAGTCATTGGGCTAAGGGCTACAAATAAGCAAAACTATTTCTTCTCTATACATATTAACGTTTGCAGAACTATTTTATGCAATGCTGAAAAAGATATGTGGTTGATTATTCAACCTTAACCCAACCTATTTTCTTGTTCTTAGCATTAATTCAAGAAATAATTTGTGCAAAAGAATAATTCATTTCTAATATCTTTCAAGTTTATTTTTGGATCATAGTTGATTATTGGCACTTCCTCAGTCAAAAACTCTGGCCTCCTTGCAAAAGAATTTGACATAAAACAGACTTAACTCTAAAATTATCTTTTGTCTAAATAATGAGGATAAAATGTTTTATTAACAAAAATATTTCATAGTTTTATATTATCTTATTCTAATATTTTTTCAGGGCCAATTATCCTTTCAGGCTATTCCCAGTGGGCACATTCCTACATTAATGGTGGAGAGAACAATTCTTTAAGCACAGGATTTCCTATTCAGGGCTGCAAAGTTACAAGGACCTTGATTTAGAATAACTTTCAGGCAAGTAGTTAATAGCAGATAATAATAGCATACATTGGAAAGAAAAATGTGGCTCTACTTACAGAAGTAATTTTTGTAAATTTTTTATATTATTTTAAAGACATTTACTTATGTTTTCTCAATCCCACAAAGTAAATTATATAGCCTATTCTTTAAATTTTTACTCCTGTATTGCTATCCTAATATGATCAAATACATCCATTGAGCAACTTAATATTAACCCATTGTGAAACCATAATCACTATATGATCAATACCTTCTGATTTAGACTCATTTCATGTTTGTATTAATTCTCTTTATCTAAAATAATAGGAAAATCATTATTAAATTTGACTCTAGAAGAGGAATGCAATACTTTAATCAGTAAAAAAATATCTTTTTCACAGATCTGAAACCAGTCCTGAAAATTCTGGAGGAAGCCTAGTAAGAATCTCAAAAGCAAATCCTAAAGACGTAGAAATATTAACCATTTATGTAAAATGATAGACTGGAATTTTCCAGGAAAATGCTTATGTACCAACACATTTCAAATACAACTGAACTGACTGTAGAAAGTAGCTCTGTCCTTAATGTGCTGTACATTGTGAATTAATACTATAACTAGTACTCCAACAGTATTTTTCACTTTGTGTCCCTATGTGAGGGCAAACTGTTGAAATCTTTACATAATATGTACTAAACTGATCTTCTGTATATAAAGAGAATTGAAAATGAATCTTGATGTGAATGGAAGGGGAGAGGGAGAGGGAAAGGGGAGGGTTGCAGGTGGAGGGAAGTTATGGGGGGGGAGCCATTGTAATCCATAAGCTGTACTTTGGAAATTTATATTCTTTAAATAAAAGCTTTATATAAAAAATAAAAAATAAAAAAAGAAAGTAGTTGTAGACATTGTATTTCTTTTGAAAATTGTCTATTCAGGGGAACTCTGACACATTGTTAGTGGAAATGTAAATTAGTACAGCCATTCTGGAAAACAGAATGGAAATTTCTTTAACAAACTAGAAATAGAATTGCCCCACTATAGGTTTTATATCCAAAAGACATGAAATCATAGAACAAAGAGACACCTGTTCCACTATGTATAACATGGCACTGTTCATAACAAACAAGATATGGAATCAACCAAAGTGACTCTACTGATGAATGGATAAAAAAGTGTGGTAGGAGCTGACTTTGTGGCATAGCAGCTAAAGCCACTGCCTGCAATGCTGGAATCCCATATGGGCATTGGTTCAAGCCTGGTTGCTCCATTTCTGTTCTAACTTCCTGCTAATGCACAGGCCTAAGTGCCTGGGCCACTGCACTCATGTCAGAGACCCGGATGAAGCTCCTGGCTTCTATCTTTGGCCTAGTCTAGCCCTGGCCATTGTGGCCATTTTGGGGGAGAATCAGTGAATGAAGAACTCCCTCGTGCACACGTGTGCACGGTCTCTCTCCCTCTCTCTAACTCTGCCTTTCAAATAAATAAAATCTTTTTAAAAAAAGAAAGAAAATATGGCATATGTATACAATAGAACACTATTCTGCCATAAAAATAACGAAATCCCATCACTTGCAGCAAAGAGGAGGACATCAATTAAGTGAAATAATACAGACACAGAAAGAAAAATACAAACTGTTCTCCTTCATATGTGGGTGCTAAAAATAATTAAAAATTTAAACTTTCAATATGAATTTGTGACAAATACATAACATTAATATAAGATGTTAATAATAGGGAAATATAGATAAAGGGATTGTGGAAATTATTTTGTTTTTTGACAGGCAGATTTAGACAGTGAGAGAGAGAGAGACAGAGAAAAAGGTCTTCTTTCCGTTGGTTCACCCCCCAATTGGCCGCTATGGCAGGCATGCTGTGCTGATCCAAACCTAGGAGCCAGGGGCTTCCTCCTAGTCTCCCATGCAGGTGCAGGGCCCAAGCACTTGGGCCATCCTCCACTGCCTTCCCGTGCCACAGCAGAGAGCGGGACTGGAAGAGGAGCAACCAGGACAGAATCCAGCACCCCAACCAGGACTAGAACCTGGGGTGCTGGCGCCACAGGCAGAGGATTAGCCAAGTGAGCTGCGGCACTGGTCGGAAATTATTTTATAAATTTATTATGAAATAATACTTAAAACACAGAGAAAGAAGCTTTGGATATTTTCTAATTATGGTAGTCAGACTTCTAAAACTGACCTTAATTTTAGTCTGGACTGGCTTCTAGACTGGATGACATTTTTATCTGGATGAAATGCCATCAACTACAAATAACTTCACAAAGTAAATTATATTTTAAAAAATTCTTTCAATGATCGCACATAATAAGAAACTGAAAGTGGACAGTTTTAAGGTATTTTGATAAGTTATTGATTACAAAATTCTTAGATTTTCTGCAGTCTTCTTGGAACTTTATTCATGCTTTAATAAGCCTGCCATAGCTTCAGATATTACTTCTCTAATGGCAGAAATATGGAATGAAGAGAGAGCAAATAAAAGTATGGCAAATTTGTGTTCACTCCTCCTTTTTATAAGGGAGAGACATTTTTCCTAAAGGTTTGCCAACACAGTTCCCCATTATTCTCTTTCATCTGAATAATCACATGGCTATTCCTGAGGATAAAGAATTTTTGGATATGGAGTACTTACCTAAGAAAAATGGTTATTGCCATGATTGGCTCAGGCCACTTTCAAATCTGCTCAGATAAATTTCAAATTTCATTATCACTAAGGAGAATGCATAACAGGAAAAAAAGGGATAATAACTAATATTTCTTTGTGTGTATGTGTGTATATCTGCCTTTCAAAATCAATAATATATGCATATTGCATGGATTAATCCCAAAAGCATGCCAAGTGATAGAAGCAAGACTCAAAGACTACACAAGGTATAATTCACTTAAGATACTCTAAAAATGAAAAGTACAGGGACAGAAATAAGTTTCGTGATGTGCAGAGGCTGAGAAGAGAGGAAGGGTATAGACTAAAAAGTGATGTAAAAAAGATCTTTCAGATAATGAAAATGATCTGTCTTGATTATGTTCAAAGTTCACAACTGTACAAATATGTCAAAATTCTTTGACTGTACAAACATACTTTTGTAACCTGTATATTATACTCAGATAAACAAATTTAGATTTCTCTTACAAAGGTAACCAGGAGGATATGTTACACTTCTTTCAACTGATATTCCTCTTTGAGTCCCTTTTATAGGTATTCTGAAACTCCATCTGGGATCTAAAATTAAATCATTTTAAAAAAGTGTAGCTGAAGTATAGAAACTCATTTCAGTAAAGGCTAGTTCATTTAAAAAAAAAAAAGTCCAGTTGCTCCAAAAGATCCCTGCGATAATTTTAGCATGTGTGTTCTCCAAAATTTATTTCTCAGAGTCAGTGGCAACATGTGGAGTTAACAGCTGGCCAGAAAATGTCCTTCTGGCTATGCTCTCTGTACTCAGCATTCAAAATCTCATGTGCCTTAAAAGCTGGATAATTAATATAAAACTGTTATCTAATATATACAATAGTCATATTTCAGTATAAAACTTTCAGAAAATGTTAATAATATGCAATTTCATTGTATAGAATGTCTTATATAGAAAAAAAATCTCAATTTTAAGGTGATAGTTTCTTTCTTAAGATTTACTTATTTGAAAGGAAGAGCCACAGAGAGATACAGAGAAATATCTTCCATCTGCTGGTTCTCTCCCCAAATGACTGCATCTGCCCAGGCTGAGTCAGGGTAAATCTAGGAGCTTGGAATTCTATCTAGGTCTCTCATGCATGTGGCAGAGGCACAAGCACTTGAGCCATCTTGTACTGATTTCCCACACACATTACTAGGGAGCTTGATCAGAACTGGCGCAACTAACACTCAAACTGGCATCATAGGGATGCTAGCATAACAGGAGGCAGCTTAACCTGCTGCACCACAATGCCTGCCCCAGGTGTTTGTTTCTTTATACTTATTCAACTATATACTCTAGTATTCAACTATATACTCTATATATTATATACTCTCTCTATATATATAGTATATATTATATATACTATATACTATATACTCTAGTATTCAACAATACTCTAGCTCAAGAAACTAAAACATCAAATACTAAATTTGTTTTTACACTCTTGAAGGTTCAGTACTTAGTCCTGTTGAACGAGATACTTGAGCTTCTCATTATGGATTTAGATGATGCCTCTGAATTAACAGCTAGGATCATACTGGATAAAACTGTAGACACGATTTCTTAATGATTAAGCTATTGGCTCAATGTTTAAATGAAAGCAGTGTTGACACAATGAATTAAACAGAGCAATCAATAAAACTAGGCAACAGGCCTAAAAGGCTTATAAATGACTTCCCTATGACGTTACCCCTTTTGGTTTTGTTCATATGGCTGTATTTTTTACAGTTACTAACATGCTAATTATAAACAGCTGTGAGTTTGAATAAAATAAAAATTCAATCATTTCTTGTATTTTATAATATCCAGATGTTTAAAATCATTGATCATATATTTAAGTATTTCTTCTTTATCCATACGTATTGAAAATTTAGACAAAAAGTATACTCAGAGTGAGAAGCAATAGGACTAAAATAAAACAAGTAAAATTTTTATTTTGGATAGATTTTGGGAAACAGTCTGTAGACATGACATTTGAATAAATATATGTACCTTCTGAAACACCGGGACATCTCCAATATCTATTATGAAACTTGAGTAATTATTTGGTGCTACAGTGCAGTCATTCTCTAAATGTAATTAAGCCTGAAAGGCCATTTTTGGAGGCTAAGTGTGCCCCCATTATTCTACTTTATCTTAAAAATGTGAAGCAACTTTCACCAAGTTTCTCAAGCTTCCCTAGCAGAAGACTTAAACATAATACCCTTATAAACATAGCAGTTCTGCTGAGTAACCAAACTTAACCTCTCAAAACAAAGCATTTCTATTAAAATACTTGTTTGGCACATCATTAGGGTTGTACTATTATTAGTTCCAGGCAAACAGATGTCTTCCTGGAGAAAATCCAAACCAGGCATCTTTTTTTTTTTTTTCGGCAAATGGGTAACATTAAATTAGACTTTTTTTCAGCTCAGTTAACTTTTTAGCATTAGAAAAAGATGCAACCTTGCAATTCCATTTGACTTGAATTTTTGATCTATCCTTTCATAATCGATATTATAATAATTCTTTACAAAGGCAAAACAGTGAATCCTATGTTTTAGAATATAATATCCAATGACATCAGAAGTACAAAACCAAATTATTTATAATTCTTTTTATAGCTTCAATATCCATTCTTTCAAAAGTGAAATTTTTCATAAAGTATGCAAAATAATGCCAAAACTAAAGCATCCTGCAACATTATCATAATGTGGGAAGAACTTTAAAATGTACTAAATGTTTATATTGCAACTTTTTTATATAAAAATTTCCTTTCCCATTTTGCTTTATAAGCATACATTTTAGCAATGTTTACTACTAAAAATAAATTTCAAAATCCATGCTAAATGTTTATACACCTAAAAATTACAAGTGTTGCAGAGAAACATTCTGACTTTAAGTAACCAAATTCTACTGAATTTATGTCAATGCATGGGTTCTCAGATAGGTATATTTTTTTCAGCCATTCTTGACACAATGAATAGCCACATGTCTATTTTCTGGACACTGGCATATGAAGGGAAGTAATGTGAGCAATTTCTAGATCATTTCCTTAAGTGGACATTACTTTTCTCTTCTTTGCTCATTCCAATGGTCTGCTGCCAATCTGCTAGCTTCAATACTAGGGAAGAAGGAAACAATAAAATGAAAAGAACCCTTAATCTTGATTAATTTAGGAAGATGAACCACCTACATTGCATGAACAGCTCACTTACCTCTAGAATATTCATAGTCTTACTTGACCACTGGGCATTAAATTTCTTTTGTTACGTGATGATTCAGTTTTTATAATGTGATTAATCAACACAAATATAATGTGAAAATATTTTAGAGTTCATGTTACTTTGTATGCCAATAAAACCACTTGCGAAAGTTTTTAACTGATATGTCTTAGACAGGGATGTCTTTGTCATCAACTGCTGTGGTCTGAATGATATCCCCTTCAAAATTCATGTTGAAATTTAATCCCCAATGAAGGAGCATAAAGAGGTGTGGACTCTGGAAGTCTTAAGTCATGAGGGTTCAGCATTTATGAATGGAGTGAGCATCTTTGTATAAGGACACAATGTTGAAAGTAGTACTGTTTTTTCCTTCCCTCCAAATGCCATATGATAAGACAGCATTTCTCCCCTCTGGAAGATGCAGTAACAAAATACCATGTTACAAGCAGATGCAGCAGTCCTCTGAAGAGAAAAAAACCATAGCTGCCTTGATTTTGTATTTCCTGGCCTCTGGAATCTTGACAAATAAATTTATAGTGTTCATAAATTCCTAGTTTGTGGTATTTTGTTATAGCAGCATAAATGAACTAAGATACCAACCTTTCTAATACAAAGAAGCCAGTTCTATTCACTCAGTCTTTCTTTATGCTGATCATCATGAATATTTCATGACTAGATACATGGCAAATATTGGCCTACTCAAAATTTTTTGTTAAAGCTATAGGAAAAAAAGACACGTTGTCTCCTTCAGAGTTTAAAATCAATTAAGTAGCAAACAAGCTTGGACTCTTGAAGCTCTCTTGACCACCAAGTGGAAAAAGTCTGCCTAGAAATAAATACAACACAAGAAAACCAGGCCAAGAGAGGAAGGAAGAGGGTGGTCTTGATTATATTATTTTATCCCTTGTATCCAGTATGTTAAATCAACTTGTACACTTGGTTCTCCCATTGCATTGGGCCAATAAAGTTTCACTTTTAGTTAAAGCTTGTTAGAGTTGGATTTCTATGAATTACAACTTCACAGTCCCTGACAAAATTAGCTGCTAATTATAATATTTTAATGAATAGAAAAATATCAATACTTTCACCTAAAAATAGTTCTTAACTTTAAAGTCATGTCCAGTTTTCCAATGTCAATTGAACATTGTTGTTTTATTTTCCATGATCACTCTGATCTATTAAAAACTAAATCTGTCATTTTCAACTCCATGTAACAAGTTGGATTAATACTTATAGTCTAGAGACCAGCACTGTAGCAGAGTAGGTAAATCCACTGCCTACAATGCATCATATATAGGCACCAGTTCGAGTCTCAACTGCTCTACTTCCAATCCAGCGCCATGCTAGTGCTCTTGGAAAAGCAGTGGAAGATGATCCAAGAACTTGGGCCCCTGCATCCATACGAGTAACCCAGAGGAAGTTCCTGGCTCCTGGCTTTGGAATGGGCCTGCTCTAGCCATTGTGGCCATCCAGGGAGTGAAACAGCAAATGAAAAATCAATCTCTCTCTCTCTCTCTCTCTCTCTCTCTCTCTCTCTCTCTGTAACTCTGCCTCTCAAATAAATAAGTCTTTAAAAAAATACTTAGTCTATTATTGTTCTGATGTCATCCAAACACAAAAACCTTCTTTTCATTTATAGACATTGCCAAAACAAATCTATTAATTCTGGTGTGTGTGTGTATATATATATATAATATATATATATACATATATATTTGACAGGCAGAGTGGACAGTGAGAGAGAGAGAGACAAAGAAAAGGTCTTCCTTTGCCGTTAGTTCACCCTCCAATGGCCGCCACTGCCCACACGCTGCGGCCAGCGCACTGCGCTGATCCGAAGGCAGGAGCCAGGTGCTTCTCCTGGTCTCCCATGGGGTGCAGGGCCCAAGCACTTGGGTCTCCTCCATTGCACTTCCGGGCCATAGCAGAGAGCTGGCCTGGAATAGGGGCAACCAGGACAGAATCCGGCGCCCCGACCGGGACTAGAACCCGGTGTGCCGGCGCCGCAAGGCGGAGGATTAGCCTGTTGAGCTGCAGCGCCGGCCTGGTGTATATAATTTAATATGTATTAGTTGAGGCCGGCCCCGCGGCTCATTAGGCTAATCCTCCACCTGTGGTGCTGGCACACTGGGTTCTAGTCCCGGTCAGGGCGCCGTATTCTGTCCTGGTCTCCAACCAACGGTACAAGGAAGACCTTTCTGTCTCTCTCTCTATCACTGTCCACTCTGCCTGTCAAAAAACAAAACAAAAAAAAAACTCTACTTCTCAAATAAATAAGTAAAATCTTAAAAAAAATGTATTAGTTGAGGTAAATTTTTTGCAACATGTAACACTTCTTTTTTAAAAAAACACTAATAAACAGGATATGAGATTTGTTTGGAAGAGAAGTTTCAAACTAATTATATAAACACAAATATTTAATCAGGCCCTATTTCTGTTCTCTATGTAATATCAACACAGAATATATGAATGCAAACAGATTTTATATTAAAAATGGGGCCGGTGTTGTAGCATACTAGGTAAAGCCACTGTCTGCAATGCCAGCATCTTATATGGGCATTAGTTCGTGTTCTGGATATTTAACCTCTGACCCAGCTCACTGCTAACAGCCAGGGGAAAGCAGTAGAAGATGACTGTTCCTAGATGAAATTCCTGGCTCCTGGCTTTGCATTGCTCTACCATGGCCACTGTGGTAATCTGAGGATTGAACCAGAGGGCAGAAGCGCTCTCGCTCGCTCTCTCTCTCTCTCTCTCTCTATCTCTATCTCCCTGCCCTACCCTCTCTCTGTATCATTCTACCTTTCAAATAAATAAAGAAATCTTTTTTAAAAAATAAAATGGCCATTCAAAGTAGTTCCAGTAAAAGAAGAGTAAGGAGTCATGGCTATCTCCAATCAATGCCAATTCACTCAACGGAAAATATACTTGAACATCTTGTGCTAAGCAGGGTTCTAAGAACTGAGAAAACAGCACCCAAGAAAAGTGTCAACCTCTTAATCCACAGAGGTGAATTTTCGCAGATGCAATGAGTTTCCTTCTACTGCTTGATGTGCTGACTTCAGGATCCCTCCAATCAAAGCAATTATTGTCTTGAGAGTATTTTAAAAAGTCATGAATCCTGAAAGAAATCTAGACTCACAGATAGTTGGCCTCATTAGACAGCTACCTGACATCACCTGTAGATATTATTCTTGTTATGATACTGTTTACCCACTTCAGCCAAAATCCATTGATCTTAGTAATCTTTCCTCTCATATGGTTTCATCCCTATATCACTGAACTCCTTCAACACTATCAGTGTTCTCTTCCCCAATCTTTTCCTTTGTGGTCTCTGGGATTCTTTTTGTTCTATTTTTTAAATTACTTTATGTAACAATGTATAAATTTTTATAGTAGAAAGCAATGAACTTAATATTTTGTTTTATAAACATTGAGAAAAAACGTTTACATAACAATGTGTGATGAAAGCAGATGGAAATCGAAGTTTTGGTATTAGCAATAAAATTCAATTTATTGAAAATCTTTCAAGTTACATGCCAAAAATCATGTAGGGATCTATTACCAAACATTTCTTGGTGATCAAGCAGTTCCTTCAATTGTTTTGAAAGCAAAGAATCAGAAATCTCCTGACTTTCAAAGGAGTTATTTCTGAGTCATTACAGACATTACCTTTCTTATCATCAATACAAATTTTCCTTTGTTTGATATCCTCATGATTTTTACCCTGAGATGATGAATATCAGATTAAATGTAATACATGAATTTGTTTAGTGAGAAAAGTGTAGATGAAAAAAAGTGGGGAAAGAGAACAATAATGATATGTTAACCAAAGTTCTCAGATTTATTAATAGTAGAAAAGAATGTTATGGAAGTTGAAGATCTGGACATTGACTTTCTTAAAATTAAACCACGCCTATGTACTTAGTAAAGTCTTGCTTGATCTCCAGAAGTGCACACATCTCGGTATGAAGTCTACTGATCCACAATGTCCCCCAAAAAATCCCAACCTTGGGGGAGCTGGCTTTAGCAAATCTTGAGTGGCCATGATCATCTGTTCTCTTTCTTTCAATATACACATTCCATGAAAATGAGTATAGCCACATTCTGTATTCACTGTCTTCATTTCCTCACCTCCTACTTTAATCATACTGTGAATAGCAATTCACTTCAGAGAACTGCACTGAGCCAGCACATGAAGGAGTCATTACCAATTTTCTAACTGGCAAGTTCATAATATACTGTTCATATGGTTGGCCTTCTTTGTGGAATTTGATATTGGCAATCACTCATTTTTCTTGAAATTCACTACTCTCTACGTCCACTTTATTCCTTCCTTCTTGGCCTGTTTTCCAGAACTTAATTTCATTGCATTCCTAAAATATTATTCTCCTGCAAGGTAACTGCTCTTAGCCTTTTTTTTTTTCTTTTCTCTCTCTCTTTTTTTTAATTTTCTCTTACTGGCCAAACTCTGCCCAGCTGATCACTCCACATCTCTAACCATGTCATTGTGATTTTTCTATCTCAGCTCAGCTTAAACTTTAAAAATAAAAGAATCTTCTCAATTCCTCAAATTTCAGCTTCCACAGTGGCCAAGTCTTATTAAATCTATAAGTAAATCTATTTATGTCTTTAACTCATTGGTTTAACAAATAGTTATTGCATATCTATGTTTCTGACACTGTTAATAAATAATATATATATATATATAACTAGTACTGAAACAGTATTTTTATACTTTGTGTTTCTGTGTGGATGCAAACTGATGAAATCTTTACATAGTATATACTGAATCGATCTTCTGTATATAAAGATAATTGAAAATGATTTAAAAAAACTTGGGGTTAAATTGGAAATTGCATAGATAATTAATCAATTTTTTTAAAAAAATATCATGTAGGATCTCTGTCCTTAATGTGCTGTACATTGTGAATTAATACTATAACTAGTACTCCAACAGTATTTTTCACTTTGTGTCCCTATGTGAGAGCAAACTGTTGAAATCTTTACGTAATATGTACTAAACTGATCCTCTGTATATAAAGAGAATTGAAAAGGAATCTTGATGTGAATGGAAGGGGAGAGGGAGAGGGAAAGGGGAGGGTTCCGGGTGGGAGGGAAGTTATGGGGGGAGAAGCCATTGTAATCCATAAGCTGTACTTTGGAAATTTATATTCTTTAAATAAAAGCTTTATAAAAAAAGAACATGCTTCTCATATTTTTGCATTTAATATATGTATATCTGTGTATATGTATTGTGTTTATTCATAAATACATATTCTCATTTTAGAGATGTATCATACAAAATTTCTTTAGACTAAAATGTTAAAGGCTGTTTGCTAGGACTACTATTGTGGCGCAGTGGGTTAAGCTGGGACCTGAGACACTAGCATCAAATACAAACACTGATTTGAGTGTCCACTCTTCCACTTCCAATCCAGATCACTTCTAAAGAGCCTGAGAAAGCAGCAGAAGATGGCCTCCCTACATCTGGTCTCCCGTGTGGGAGAACCAGATGTAGTACTTGGCACCTGGCTTTGGCTTGGACCAGACCTGGCTGTTGTGGCCATTTGGGGAGTGAACCAGTGGATGGGAAATCTCTCTCTCTCTGTCTCTCCTTCTCTGTCTGTAATTTTCAAATGAATAAATATTTTTAAGAAAATAAAGGATGTTTTTAAAAAACTGGGAGGTTCTTTAGAGATTTCAGTGTATATATTTCTCTGTATTCTTTCCCTATACAGTATGGAATAATTCAACATTCCAAAATTTCTGTATTTGGATTGCTTAATATTAGATGATTATGTAATTGATTAATAATGTGAGTATATTGATCAATATTGTGAGAATTTTTATTATGAAAAAATGGCCTGGGAAATGGAATTTTCCTGTGAATTTTGAGTAAAAAAAGGAAATTACAAAATTATTACTGAAAACCACTAATGAATAAGAAGATTAATATATCTAAGTATATTCATAATACCCTACCAGTGAGCATATCCTTGTTTCTTGTGACTGAAAACTTATTAAAATGTTAACCACAGGCCGGCACCACAACTCACTTGGCTAATCCTCCGCACCAGCACCCCGGGTTCTAGTCCTGGTTGGGGCGCCGGATTCTGTCCTGGTTGCTCCTCTTCCAGTCCAGCTCTCTGCTTTGGCACGGGAAGGCAATGGAGGATGGCCCAAGTGCTTGGGCCCTGTACTTGCATGGAAGACCAGGAGGAAGCACCTGGCTCCTGGCTTCGGATCGGCACAGCGCGCCGGCCATAGCAGCCATTTGGGGGATGAACCAACGGAAAAGGAAGACCTTACTCTCTGTCTCTCTCTCTCCCTCACTGCCTGTCCAAAAAAAAAAAAAATGTTAACCACATTAAAAAATTATCCAAAACTGAATTCTTTAATGAATTTTACACATTATTATTTTGGAAATATCTCACTATGTAATTTTTTCCTTTAAAATATGGTAAGAGTTATATTAACCAAAATGGTGAATATTTTATAATACTAAAGAAAACAGAGGAAAATATAAAACTCTCAAAAACACACTGCTATTTCTGGCCTATGAAAATATAATTGAATTTTTTTTTATCTGAGGTGAAGCTGATGTTCAAAGGAATAAAGGTCAACCCAAAGCCAATGATGCTACATTGAGTAATCAGACAGGAAAAGAATAGTTAAAAATATCTAGTTTGTGAATTACCTAACACATCCTCTTAACAAGAAAGCTTATCAGTCCCAATGACACCAACTTAGTCTATTATTGCTCATATCCTTTAAAGCATATTTATAAACTAGATAATAAAAGTGGAAATGTTATACTTTTGATCTTCCCCACTAGCCAAATGTCTTTTATAATCTACTGAAGAAAAAAAGCCACTGACTGAAAACCCAAAATGCAGATGCAGGAAACATACTCATTAATGTTATTTCTGTGTGTGATTGCTTCCTTTTTCTATTCCCTTGATGGAAATTAGGACCAAAGCTTAACTACATTAAGCTGGTAACATTAATTTGAATAGGTTAAATAAATGGGTAGATAATCATTATTACAAAGCACAAGATAATTACATCATTAAAACTGCATTCCATATCACCCGCCTTTGAAAGGCATAAATAAAATCATGTTTGTAAAGAAGCAATAACTTAGTAATTGTTAACCCAACAGCATGCACGTTCACAGCACTATGCTGACATCTAGTGGAATAAAACATAGGAGCCCTTCACTGCCAAGAAGTTAACATTTTTAATTTTTTCACACTTAGCTAAAAATTAAATAACACACATGTACTCTACATATGTCATAAATATATATCAAAAGACTGTATGGCTTTAAGGCCAATTTTGTAAGAAATTACTTGAAAGGAATTGAAAACAGATGCGACTGGATCTTAAATAATACCTCATTAAATTCCATGAAAATTATTCAAAAGAAACCAAAAGACTTTTCTTTATTTGTATTTTAATCAAAGCTTTAAACTAAAAGAATCAATGTTTGTGAAGGTAAAAGTGGTTCCTGCTCCCTAGATACTATTTCCCTAGCCCAGAGGCAAATACTTTTCAATTATTTAGGTTGATCATTTTTACATTTATTTTTATATGTAGTCTAACAACTTTATAATTTTTTTATTTGATTCTTACTGTGGAACTCACGGATTTTATTTTAAAACTTTTCCACCACAACATACATGTACCTTCCTCATCCTATCATTCTACAAGAGTTACTTATATCTAAAATGTCATCAATATGTCAAAGATAATCCGAGTAGAGCTGTGTAATAAACTATAAGTACATTTCACTTTTCTGCACAATATTTTTACTCCTAGAAGTAGTATTGATGAAGAAGTATTTGACTGTCTATTTGCTTGCTAATAGGTCTTCCAGATTCCCTAGGTAAAGGAACCTAAAATAAAATTTTGATGAAAATATTTTCCTAATTGGTCTCCCCTTGGCATTAAATGCAGCCAATTGCTCCATTTTATAGGACCATCTTCAGAGTTTGTTTCTCAGGACAGTCTGGGGTAGGGACAGGTAAACATCTCATCCACTGACTTCTGTCTCCATTAGCCTCCCAGGGATATAATATCACCAATATTTTCAAGTTATGATTTTATCAGGTTTAATTTTAGAAGTCCTGCTTCTCAAGTACACCCTGCCCCCCTGCTTTGTACTGCCCCCACTCCTAGGGAAACCAGGATGATCGATCACGTGAACAAAATCTCACACCTAACAGTAACAGGTCAACCTGAGGAATGACAGGCCAGACACAGAAGAAGGCATTGTCAGGTTGGGCCCACATGAGGTCAGTCAGTCACACTGCTGCTGCTGGGACAAAATAAGTGCCCAAATGACCCAAGAGATTTCTAGCCAAGATAATCTGAGACAATTTATGAGAAGTGTATGATACAGTTTGTTTCATATTTTTCTGTATCTTCAACCAGAAACTGAAAATTACTTAAATATCCTCTCAAAACTTTTAGATACCTCATATATTCTGTCATTTTCATCAACTTCAAAAAAGCAAATCTGGAGCTTTCTGAACTGCTCCAGTCTCAACTACTCTGTTATGCATGGTAATTACCCTGGAGATTCCCTCCTCCTGTGTTCTGTGTCTTTTTCTTGATTCACTTCAGTGATTTAGTGAAGAACATACTCTAGTAGTTTTACTGGAAGAAAAGAAAGATTCATGAAAGGTAAATATTTTAAAATCTTCCATGTCTGAAAATATTTTATCTTATCTGCACAATACTATTTGCCTCAGCATGAAATTCTAGGTTAGAAATCACTTTCATTAGAATTTTTAAGGTACTATTACTTATCCTATAGCTTCAGTGTTGATGAAAAGTAAAAAGCACTTTTGATTCAAGATACTTTAATCTCTTTCTTTCAAATGTGGTGGGGTAGGGTGGAATGGGAGAGGAAAGGAGAGAGAGAGAGAGGTGGAGAGGGAGAGAGAGAAAAGAATCTCTTTCAGTGCTTAATATTATGAAATTTTATACCCATAGGCCTTGGTATTGGACACTCAGGATCCCCATGTACAGCACAGATATGTGTAAAGCAGAACTACAGTTGCACACACAGGATACACCCTTAGAAGGGCATAATGCCCAATCTATACACACTCTGCAGGCATATTACAATTGAGGAGTCCTATCTGCTAACATGTCTTTCATTTCCAGGTAATTTTCTTCCAATTATTTCTTTAGTGTTTTCTTCCCTTTCTTTTTCTGGAAATCATATTATTTAGATATTGACCTCACTTACAATATTTTCTCACTTTAATTATATTAGTATTTGTTTATGAAAGTGGGGATGATTAATTGGATTTTATTGTTTTATCTAATTTGAATTTTTCTTTTTTGAGGATTGTAATTTCCTCAGCACCCAATAATCTCCATGAGTTTCCTTATACCATAGTTTAAATTAATAAAAGCTCTTCATTTTCTTTTTTTTTTCTTTTTTTTTTTTTTTTGACAGAGTGGACAGTGAGAGAGAGAGACAGAGAGAAAGGTCTTCCTTTGCCGTTGGTTCACCCTCCAATGGCTGCCGCGGCCGGCGCACCGCGCTCATCCGATGGCAGGAGCCAGGTGCTAGGTGCTTTTTCCTGGTCTCCCATGGGGTGCAGGGCCCAAGCACTTGGGCCATCCTCCACTGCACTCCCGGGCCACAGCAGAGGGCTGGCCTGGAAGAGGGGCAACCGGGACAGAATCCGGTGCCCCGACCGGGACTAGAACCCGGTGTGCCGGCGCCGCAAGGCGGAGGATTAGCCTGTTGAACCACGGCGCCGGCCAAAGCTCTTCATTTTCTTAATATTATAGTCTTCTATTCTTATTTATGGTTTAAATAGTTATCTCTCTAAAATGATTGCAAAAAAGTTCTCTCTGTTTTTCTCTCTGTAGAATGTTTCTTACTCTAAGTTTTGTGCTTTTAGCTATTGATTCTCTACCTTTTATATTAAACACCTCCCTTACATTTTTAATGCTTGGTTACCAGCTCATGTTTAAGAATGGGTGATGAAAAATGAAGTCTAAAGCTATGAATGCAAAGATGAGGCTTTCTGGCTGCAATCATCACTGCAGGTGATCTGCATGGACCATGTCATCAGGAGGCCCTACTATTAGAATGTGGGGCTTTTATCCGGGACTCTATTCTCTTTTCACTTTCTGTGTCCTTGGAAGGTAAATACTTGATAAAGAGTGGTTTAGTAATGGAGTGTACAGGGAGCTGGAATTCAACCTCTATTATGCATATGTCAAGTTAATTTCACTCTTTTTAGTATGATACCACCACCTTCCATTAGGTTTGGTTGTACCAATATAAGACCCTTACGTTATATTATCTCTTCCAGAGAACAAATTTCTGATATATTGAGTGGAGGTAGTTGCATAAATATCCGAAGTGAAGACAGGAGTGAAGGATAGAACTTCCTAAGCAGCTTTCCTCATTTTTTAAATATCCCACTGCACCCTACAACTGCAGGACATAACAGATCACATAAATCCTGAGGCACTTTTGGAACTCTTCAAGACAAACTGGACTGATTCTTACCTTTCCCAACACAAGTTCAGTATCAATAGAACTTTGACAGCATTCCTATGATGCATACCACACATCAATCATTGCACTTTGCTAAATTATGTTGCTATTGACCCCACACTCATTTGTTTTATACTTGAGCCCCTGCCTTTCAAAACATTCCTCATAATAGCCTTAACAGAATTGAAAGGTAGCTTACTTATACATATATTTTTTTTAATTTACCAAGAAGCAATTCTGTATCTCTAACAGAATTTTTGACCCTTGGATCACTGAGAAGGAAACCAAAATATCCTAAAGGCATTATATCAGTGTTTCAATGCAACACAATCAAAGATGACATTTAGAGTCCAGCTGTGCACTTCTACTCCTAACTTACCTTGATACATATAAATTTATAACTAAATTCTCAAATTTGTACCTCCTAGTTTTATTGGTGGCTTGGAATTTCTCAAGCCTTTGGAAAATAGCTCACACTTACAAAGAAATTCACAAAGAACAGTTGTATAAAAAAGGATTATAATTTATTGACAAAATCAGAAATATAAGATCAAATGAATAAAACACCCAAGTTTAATGGATTCCAGTTCTGCACTCAAAATACTGAAGGCCAACACACCGGGTTCTAGTCCCGGTCGGGGCAACGGATTCTGTCCCGGTTGCCCCTCTTCCAGGCCAGCCCTCTGCTGTGGCCCAGGAGTGCAGTGGAGGATGGCCCAGGTGCTTGGGCCCTGCACCCCATGGGGAGACCAGGAAAAGCACCTGGCTCCTGGCTCCTGCCATCGGACAAGCGCGGTGCGCCGGCCGCAGCGCGCCAACCGCGGCGGCCATTGGAGGGTGAACCAACGGCAAAAAGGAAGACCTTTCTCTCTGTCTCTCTCTCTCACTGTCCACTCTGCCTGTAAAAAAAAAAAAAATACTGAAGGCCAAAATTTATATCATAATAGGCTATTTTAGAAGAATGAAAACTCAATTATTCTGCAGTGCCAGCATCCCATGTGGGAACTGGTTCAAGTCCCAGCTGCTCCTCTTGGGATCCAGCTCTCTGCTATGGCCTGGGAAAGCAGTGGAAGATGGCCCAAGTCCTCGGGCTCCTGCACCTGCATTGGAGACCCAGAAGAAAGCTCCTGGCTCCTGGCTTCATATCAGTACAGCTCCAGCTGTTGTAGCCAACTGGGGAGAGAACCAGCAGATGTAAGACCTCTCTCTCTCTCTCTCTCTCTCTCTCTCTCTCTCTCTCTTTTTGTCTCTGCCTCTCCTCTGTGTTAACCCTGATTTTCAAATAAATCTTTTAAAAAAAAAAATAAGTGAAAGTATGACTCTAATATATCAAGCCTTGTAGAATCAGATGGATCAAGCTTCCTCCAAGATGGCAGAATAGGGAGGGAGTACACTGATAGTCCGGGAAAAGATAGTTGAATAAAAGTTGAGATACTGTAGTTTCAGAGAAGAGTTAGGAAAAAAAACTGCAGAGGAAACTCTTCTGGAACTAGTGGGACATGGTGGACCAACAAGGAGGGCACGGGCACTCATGGCTCAGGACCCCAGCCGCCGAGTCTATGCACCAGCACTGGAAAGGGAGATGAGGCAAAACCTCAGTAGACAAGAAACTGGCAGGGAAGCAGCAGGAAGAGCCTAGAGGGAACGAGGCTTGAAGCCCCATGGAGGAAAGTTCACCAGGCTAACTAGAGGAGAGAAAACAAACAAACAAAAAAAATACAAGGGAACAGTACGGACACGATTCTGTCTCTCCACTCACATTTCAAACGCAAGCAAGACAAAGAGCAGGCACCATTTTGGACATACATAAAAGCTGTGCCACCTCTGGGCTGCACCCGCCCACACCCAAGCAAAAAACCTGACTCTGGTGGGGAGAAATAACAGCAGCTTAAGACCTAGTGAATGTGTGGAGCTAATGAACTGAGACTGTGAAAAAAATAAAAAACTGAGGGTGTGTGAGAGAACTCACAGAGAGCCTGAGACGCCAAACACTCAGCAACCTTGGCAACCCAGTGGGAGATTACAGGGGAATTTCAGCTTACACTGAGGACTGCACAGATTCTTTGTGTGGTCCTTGGGACAGAGCAGACGAGTATTATACCCACAGGGGCCACAGCTCAGACACTGACTGCCTTCATTCTGCTCAGCTGTGTGGAATTACTGCTCTTCTGAATAAAAAGAGAGAGAGAGAGAGAGAGAGATTTATCACGTGTAACCTGGGTGGGACACCTTTGGCACACCATTAACTCTGAAGAATAGAACAGAGCTCTCTGGCCACACCCATTACAAGCCTCTAAGGATCCATCAAAAGCAGACAGTCCACTTATTCTAGAGTAATAGTTAACAAAAAAGACCAACAAGGCAAGAAAAGTTAAAAAAAAAAAAAGAGGAAGAAGAAGAAACAAAGAATTTCTTCACAAGGCCAAGCAACAAACGCAGAAACTGAGGAAAGAAGAACAGAAGACATTATGACACCCCCAAATAAATGATCAAGACATGCCAATTCGAGATTATGAAGATGAGATAGAAAAAATGCAAGATAGGGATTTCAAAAAATTTATGATAATAAAATTTAGAAGTTCTCAAAAACAAAGTCTTGAACTACATAAATCCTTTCTGTGCAGAATAGAAAATATCTCTTGTGGAAATGAAAATCTTAAGGAAGAATTAAAATGAAATGAAGAAACTAGTAGAACAAGAAAGCATGATAGTGAAGAGAAATCAAAATGAAATGAAGAATTCAATAAATCAAATGACAAATGCAAGAGAGCCTTAAAAACAGAAACAGTAAAGCAGAACAGAGAATATTGGACAGAGCAGAGGAGAGTATACAGTCAAACCAAAGAAAAGAAGAGGAAATTAGAAATCAAAAAAATAATGTTGGGAATCTATAGGATACTATTAAAAAAAACCCAGTATTCAAGTTCTAGGAGTTCCTGAAGGCATGGAGAGAGAGAAAGGATTAGAAGGCCTTTTTAGTGAGATACTTGCAGAGAACGTCCCGGGTTTGGAGAAGCACAGAATCATCCAATTACAGGAAGCTCATAGAACCCCTAATAAACATGAGCAAAAGAGATCCTCACCACGACACGCTGTAATCAAACTCACCACAGTGAAACATAAAGAAAAGATTCTAAAATGGGCAATAGAGAAACGTCAGATTACTCTCAGAGGATCTCCAATTAGACTCACAGCAGACTTCTCATCAGAAACACAACAAGCTAGAAGGGAATGGCGAGACATAGCCCAAGTATTAAGAGAGAAAAACTACCAGCCCAGAATATTATATCCTGCAAATCTCTCATTTGTGAATGAAGGTGAAATAAAGACCTTTCATAGCAAACAGAAATTGAAAGAATTTTCTGCCACTCATCCAGCCCTGCAAAAGATGCTTAAAGATGTGTTAAACACAGAAACACAGAAACATGGCCATCAGTATGAAAGAAGGTAAAGGAAGAAAACCTCCCAGTAAAAGATCACAGGAAACTCAAAGCGTATATTAGAAATATCTTTGGGAAAATGGCAGGGCAAAGTCACTACTTATCAATAGTCACATTGAATGTAAATGGCTTCAACTCTCCAGTTAAAAGACACAGACTGGCTGAATAGATTAAGGAACAAAACCTATCTATTTGCTGCTTACAAAACACATCTTTCCAACAAAGATGCATGCAGAATGAATGTGAAAGTTTGGAAAAAGATATTCCATGCCAACAGAAACCAAAAAAGACCTGGCGTAGCCAATGAATATCAGACTAAATAAGCTTTAACACAAAAACTGTTAAGAGAGACAAAGAGGGGCACTATATAATGATTAAGGGTTCAATTCAACAGGAAGATATAATGAGTATCAATGTATATGTACCTAATTACAGAGCACCGGTTAACTTAAAAGATATGTTAAGGGACTTAAAGGGAGACTTAGACTCCAAAATAATAGTACTGTGGGACTTCAATACACCTCTCTCAGTAATAGACAGATCAACCAGACAGATGGTCAACAAGGATACAGTAGATTTAAATGACACTATAGCCCAAATGGATCTAACAGATATCTACAGAACTTTTCATCCTACACATAAAGAATTTACATTCTTCTCAGCAGTACATGGAACCTACTCTAGGACTGACCACATACTAGGCCATAAAGCAAGTCTCATCATATTCAGAAGAATTACAATCATACCATGCATCTTATCAGACCACAGTGGGATGAAGTTTGATATAAGCAACGCAGCAATCCCTAGAGCATATGCAAACACATGGAGACTGAACAACATGCTCCTGAATGAATAATGGGTCACTGAAGAAATCAAAAACTTTCTGGAAGTAAATGAGGATAACAACACAACATATCAAAACTTATGGGACACAGGAAAAGCAGTGTTGGGAGGAAAGTTTATAGCAATAGGTGCCTACATCAAGAAGTTGGAAAGGCACCAAATAAATGAGCTTTCAATGCATCTCAAAGATCTAGAAAAACTGCAGCAAACAAGACCCAAAACTAGTAGGAAAAGAGAAATAATTAAAATCAGAGAAGAAATCAACAGGATTGAATCCAAAAAAAATCATAAAAAATCAGG
The DNA here is from genome assembly GCA_949820135.1 of Sylvilagus floridanus. Lineage (NCBI taxonomy): Eukaryota > Metazoa > Chordata > Mammalia > Lagomorpha > Leporidae > Sylvilagus > Sylvilagus floridanus. The sequence continues at coordinate 129,937,086 of OX463236.1, read as the reverse complement.
CAAACAAGGAGCTGGTTTTTTGAAAAAATAAACAAAATTAACACCCCATTGGTCCAGCTAACACAAAAAGAAGAGAAAAGACCCAAATCAATAATATCAAAGATGAAAAAGCAAATCTCACAACAGACACCATAGAAATAAAAAGAATCATCAGAAATTACTACAAGGACTTGTATGCCAGCAAACAGGGAAATCTATCAGAAATGGGTAGATTCCTGGACACATGCAACCTACCCAAATTGAACCAGGAAGACATAGAAAACCTAAACAGACCCATAACTGAGACAGAAATTGAAACAGTAATAAAGGCCCTCCCAACAAAGAAAAGCCCAGGACCAGATGGATTCACTGCTGAATTCTACCAGACATTTAAACAAGAACTAACCCCAATTCTTCTCAAACTATTCAAAACAACAAAAAAGAGGGAATCCTCCCAAATTCTTTCTAGGAAGCCAGCATCACCTTAATTTCTAAGCGGAAAAAGATGCAGCATTGAAAGAAAATTACAGACCAATATCCCTGATGAACATAGATGCAAAAATCCTCAATAAAATTCTGGCCAATAGAATGCAACAACACATCAGAAAGATCATCCACCCAGACCAAGTGGGATTATTCAATGTGCACAAAACAATCAATGTGATATACCACATTAACAAACTTCAGAAGAAAAACCATGTGATTATCTTATTAGATGCAGAGAAAGCATTTGATAAAATACAACACCCTTCATCATCAAGACACTAAGCAAACTGGGTATGGAAGGAACATTCCTCAATACAATCAAAGCAATTTATGAAAAACCAATGGCAAACATCCTATTGAATGGGGAAATGTTGGAAGCATTTCCACTGAGATCTGGTACCAGACAGGGATGCCCACTCTCACCACTGCTATTCAATATAGTTCTGGAAGTCTTAGCCAGAGCCATTAGACAAGAAAAAGAAATTAATGGGTTACAAATTGGGAAGGAAGGAATCAAATTATCCCTCTTTGCAGATGATATGATTCTTTTTTTAGGGGATGTAAAGAACTCTACTTAGAGACTATTGGAACTCAAAGAAGAGTTTGGCAAAGTAGCAGGATATGAAATCAATGAACAAAAATCAACAGCCTTTATACACAGGCAATGCCATGGCTGAGAAAGAACTTCTATCAATCCCATTCACAACAGCTACAAAAACAATCAAATACCGTGAACTAAACTTAATCAAGTACCTCAAAGATCTCTACAATGAGAATTATAAAATCTTAAAGAAATAGAAGAGGATACCAAAAAATGGAAAAATCTTCCATGCTGAAAAGTGATCCCTGTTAAATATAAGAGTGGGAATAAGAGAGGGAGGAGATGTACAATTTGGGACATGCTCTAGCTGTCTTGCCCTAAATGGTAGAGCTAGAAACATGTTGGTTATTCCAATTTAGTCCCATCAAGGTGGCATGTACCAATGCCATCTCACTAGTCCAAGTGTTCAATTTCTGTTCACAATTGATCATAATGATAGGACTAAGAGCCAAAGACTAGTGTCTGCAAATACTAACTGATATAATAAAAAGGAGAGAACTATCCAACATGGGAAGGGATACACAGCAGACTCATAGAATGGCAGATGTCCTAAACAGCACTCTGGCCTCAGAGTCTGCCCTTAAGGCATTCAGATCTGGCTGAAGAGCCCATGAGAGTAGTTTAGGCATGGAAAGCCAAGACACTCTGGCAAAAAAAAAAAAAAAACACAACCTAAATGAAAGATCTCTGCGAGCGAGATCCCAGTGGAAAGAATGGGCCATCAAAGAAGGAAGTACCTTTCTACGAAGGGAAAAGAGAACTTCCACTTTGACTATGACCTTGTCTAAATAAGATCAGTGTCAGCAAACTCAAAAGGCTTCCATAGCCTCGGCAACTCATGACAAGAGCCTAGGGTGATTACTGACGCCATAAACAATAGTGTCAATTTGTTAAGTCAACAACAGGAGTCACTATGCACTTACTCCTCATGTAGGATCACTGTACTTAATGTGTTGTACAATGTGAATCAATGCTATAACTAGTACTCAAACAGTACTTTATACTTTGTGTTTCTGTGTGGGTGCAAACTGTTGAAATCTTTACTTAATATATACTACATTGATCTTCTATATATAAGGATAATTGAAAATGAATCGTGACGTGAATGGAATGGGAGAGGGAGCAGAAGATTGGGGGCTGCAGTTGGGAGGGAAGTTATAGGGTGGAAAAAGCCACTGTAATCCATAAGCCGTACTTTGGAAATTCGTACTTCTTAAATAAAAGTTTAAAAAAAAAAAGAATCACATGGATCAAAAGTTCACCCTTTCACATGTCTACCTTTTTAAATAATATTTCTTCTTAACTATTGTTAAGAAGTTCAGCAGTATCCAGGGACTTGCACAAGCAGTTGGCAGCTTAGAAAGATGCACTTGTCTCTCCTTTACTCATTTTTAAAATAGAAATTAGAAGAATTCAAAACAATAGGATAAAATGTGAACATTGATATTCAATATTGGAAGAGAACTATACCAGTTGTGCAGGAATATACACCATGCAGACAATAAAAGGATCAAGGAATTACTTACAAAAATAAAATCATTCTAATCCTGACTATGTGAACAGCAGCAACAGTGGAGTAAGCAAAATGATTTCAAGAACAGCTGTGTCAGGAGAGCTAGAAGTAAAGAAAGCAACACAAAATTAAATAATAGTTTCATTAGTAAGGAGTGTCTTCCTCTAACATCAAGAGTCTTCTTTGATACTATAGGCAACAGATGTAGAAAGGAGCTTTTACACAGTGGGTAAAACTCCTGAAAATTGAAAAAAAAATCTATTTCACAAAACATAAGAAACCTCAGACAGACAAGTTCCCCTAGTGGTACTGACCACAGTCCTGGCTTCTTCCTATTTCTGCATCACAGAACTGTGAACCATTCCAGCTACCTAAAATGTTAATGAATTCTACCAATTCCAGAGTAATTGAGGCAAAGCAACAAGGCTCTAGATTTCCCCTTTTAGGGATGAACATTGAAAGCTATTCTTTGCTCATGGAATGCAAGGATGAATATCATTAAATTGTCTATATTGCCTAAAGTAATATACAGATTTAATGCAATCCCTATGAAAATACCAATGCCGTTCTTTATAAAATTAGAAAAAAATCCTAAAATTCATATGGAATCACAAAAGACCCAGAATAGTCAAAACAATCCTGAGTAAAAAACACCAAGCTGAAAGCATCACAATACTTGACTTCAAAGCATACTACAAAGCTATAGTAATTAAAAAAGCCTAGTACTGGCAAAAAGCAAATACATAGTTCAGTGGAACAGAATAAATATCCCAGAAATTAACCCATGTTATTTTTGCCAAAAGTGTCCAGGCCACACTTTAGGGAAAGGATATTCTCTTCAAAACTAGATGTACAAACATTGAAGAATGAAATTAGATTCCTACCTCTCAATCACATACAAAAATCAACTCAAGATGAATCAAAGACCTAAATTTAAAGCCTAAGAAGTTGTTGGAAGAAAGTTCAGAGGAAACACTTATAAGACACTGGTAGAGATGATGACTTCTTGGATAAGACTCCCAAAACAGAGGCAACAAAAGCATAACTGGACAAAAGTGATTATATTAAACTCAGAAGCTTCTGCACAGCAAAGGAAACAATCAATGGAGTGAAGAGACATCCAACACAATGCAAAAAATTATTTTCAAGCTACCTATCTGACAAAAGATTGCAACTCAAAAAGCTCAACAACAAAAAATTAATCCAGTTAAGAAATTGGCAGTGAATCTAAACAGACATCTCTAAAGGATAAATAAAAATGTCAAACAAATATATTTTGAAATGCTCCATATCACTAGTCATCAGAGTAATGCAAATCAAAGCATGAACTATCACCTCACCCCTGTCATAATGACTTTCATACAAAAGACAATGCAACAAATGAAGTTGAGGGAGTGGAAGAAGTGGTTGGTATGAATGTAAATTAATGCCGTCGTTATGGAAAACAGTATGGATATTTATTTAAAAACTGGAAACAGACTTGCCATATGATCCAGCAATCCCACTACTGAGAGAGACAGCTATACCACAGTGTTTACAGCAGCACTGTTCAAAAAATGGAATAGCCAAAATATGGAATCAACCAAAGTGTTCATCATTAGATGAATGGATAAAGTTATAAAAAAAGAAATTCTATCATTTGCATCAAAATGGTTGGAACTAAAGGACATCATGTTGAGTGAAATAATCCAGACACAGAAAAAACAAATACTACATGTTCCCCTATATATGAAAGCTAAATTTCTTTTAAAAAATCCAATGTGAAGTGATGCTATTACTAGTACTGAAACAGTATTTTTACACTTTGTGTTTCTGAGTGGGTGCAAACTGATGAAATCCTTACATAGTATATATTGAATCGATCTTCTTTATATAAAGATAATTGCAAATGATTAAAAAATCTTGGTGTTAAACTGGAAATTGCATAGAAAATTAATCAATTTTTTTAAAAAAAAAAATCATGTAGGATCTCTGTCCTTAATGTGCTGTACATTGTGAATTAATACTATAACTAGTACTCCAACAGTATTATCATTTTGTGTCTCTATGCGAGGGCAAACCGTTGAAATCTTTACGTAATATGTACTAAATTGATCTTCTGTGTATAAAGAGAATTGAAAATGAATCTTGATGTGAACAGAAGGGGAGAGGGAGTGGGAAAGGGGAGGGTGGGGGGAGGGAGGGAAGTTGTGGGGGGGGGGGAGCCATTGTGGTCCATGAGCTGTTCTTTGGAAATTTATATTCTTTAAATAAAAGCTTTATAAAAAAAAATAATAAAAAAAAATAAAAAAAATAAAAAATAAAAAAAAGGAAATACTTGTACCAGTTTTGCTACAAATAGTGTTGTCAAACTTTGTTTTAAATCTTTGTCAAATAAATTGTTACATACTACTATAATTTAAATGATGTGTAACTTCTAAAATTTAGTTTATATGAGTGAAGTTGATGATCTTTTCATTTGATTAATGTTTACAGTCCTTGCCTGCTTTTCTATTCAACCGTGTTTTTCTTTTTACTTTTTATTTGTTGAACTCTGTTTAGTGGAGCATTAATCCTCTGACTATAATGTAAATTGAAAATGTTATCTCAAAAATAAAAAAGAAAGAGGCCAGCACCGTGGCTCAACAGGCTAATCCTCCGCCTTGCGGCGCCGGCACACCAGGTTCTAGTCCCAGTTGGGGCGCCAGATTCTATCCTGGTTGCCCCTCTTCCAGGCCAGCTCTCTGCTGTGGCCCCAGAGTGCAGTGGAGGATGGCCCAAGTGCTTGGGCCCTGCACCCCATGGGAAACCAGGAAAAGCACCTGGCACCTGGCTCCCGCCATTGGATGAGCGCGGTGCGCTGGCCACAGTGTGCCGGCCGCGGCGGCCATTGGAGAGTGAACCAACGGCAAAGGAAGACATTTCTCTCTGTCTCTCTCTCTCACTGTCCACTCTACCTGTCAAAAATGAAAAAAATAAAAAGAAAAAAAAAAGAAAAAAGAAAGAAAAAGTCTAAGGTCTAAAAGAAATTACTGCTATTAAGGATGAATAAAAAGAAGCAATAAGAAAAGATTCTATAACAAGAAAAAAGTTACATCTGTCAAAAGGTAGAGGAATAGGATTTTATAAAAATAAAGTATAAATATTAGATAGCATATAGGCTTAATGTGCTTAGTAAAAATCATCAAAGCATGATCTCTCTGAAAAAAAGAAAAAATAAACTCTGCAATCAAAGACAGGCAGCTGAACCATTCAAACATAAAATAAAACTACCATGATTTTTCTAGTATATATCATATCTTCTTTCACTTTACTCACTAATCATACATGGTAGATAAGCTTTCTGAATACTTTGCATCTGAAAATGATCTAACTTTGTCTTTACTTAGATACAAAATTCTTGCATTAAAGTCATTTTCCCTCAGAAATTCTCCACATCTTTTAATATCCCATATTAAAAATGAAAAATTAGATTTCTATCTGATTTTTGTTTCTTTGTATCTATTTTTTAATTCTGTAAATGTTTAGGTTAACTGTACTGAACACATTTTCCTTTTCCTTTCCCTTTCTAACATTGGTACAAGTCACACATTTGCAACTGTAGAAAAGTACATCTTCCTTTCCTTTTCGCATTTTAATTAACAAAAGCTAACATGTGGTTAACCAGAATGTTTTCTCAATATACAACATCATATCAATTTCAGGAGAAGACTGAAGGGACATAACTATAACAGAAGGACCCAGATAAAAAAAGAATTTATGACCACCAGCCAAAACAGCCATGTTTCATATCAAAAAAGCTTACATTTAAGTGGCACCAACACCAACCTTGGAAACCTAACAATCATCTTTAAGCACCCACAAGCCACCCTTCTCCTTTAAATGTCCTCCTATTAATCTGTAAACTGAGGTAACATATTTGTTACTGAAGAAGTCTACCTTCTCCCATGACTGCCAGCTTCTTGAACAAACTTGTTCCCTTACATAAACTCTCATCTCTGAAATTGGCTGTCCAGCAATTTAACAGGCACCTTCCTCATCATTAAATTCATCTTTCAAAAGTTCTACTAAACATTTTATTGGACAGTCCTCTGTAAAACCAAAAAACTCTTTCATACTCTGATTATTCTTTAAATATCTTGGCTTTATGGATAGAGAAACTGTTTTAACATCTCCATCCCCTTACTAATTTTGGTAGCGCTCCAACAGTTTATATTCATATAAATTCATATAAAATTACAAATACACAAAGGAAGGAGTTATACAAGAGCAACAGTCCTTGGGGTCACTCTTAGAATTTTGACTACCCAGAGGGGCTTGCCATTCTGGTGCAGCATGCTAAGCTACCTTCTGCAATGCCCACATCAAATATAAACATTCATCGAAGTCTCAACTGCTCCAACTCCTTGCTAATGTGCCTGGGAAAGCAGCAGAAAACCGTCTAAGATTCTGGCCCCTGTCACCTACATGGCAAACCCAGATGGAGTTCCAGATTTCTGGCTACAGTCTGGCCCAGCCTCAGCCATTGCAGCCATTTGAGGAGTGAACCAGCATATGAAAGATCTCTCTGTAACTCTGACTTTCAAATAAAGGAATAAATCTTCTAAAGAAAACAAATGGATTTTGCCTACTTGGCCCTCTTAGTTCTCTTCATTGTCAGAAGTTGATACCCTTTTAATTTTCTTAGGATCTTCAGGTAAAGAAAAACTGACATCTACTCAGAATTTTAAAGAAAAAGTCCCAATCACATTCACAGTGGTTTGCAAATTTATTCATATTATACATGGATGTGCAAAAACTCAAAAGCTATTTTCTTCTATAAGTGATCCAATAATCTTTAATAGTCCTTTCTCCTGATCACAAGAAAAATAATTTAGTAAACTGTCAATTATATTTAATAAAATATTCTTATATATATTTTTAAACAAATATTCTTAAATTAATGGTGCCTATTGTCAAAGGAAATTTTCACTCTATGGATTAATCAGGCAAGGGGGACCTTTAAAAGCTGTTGCAAAAAAGGAGAGAGCTTGAATTAATCTCTACTGGAAGATAAAGCTGGAATTTTTAAGCACTAAGTGAGCTAGTGTAAAAGTATTATAGGACTTTCGTGAGATGGATCAATGTGATCAGGTCATCTGTGCTTGTTAATTGATATTTATGTAAATTAGGACCCCACATTCCCTCAAAGACAAGGATGTAGAAAATTATCTTTTTGAGGATTCCATTTCAAAGAGTTTGCTCCTGGGTCCTTTAGAAATCAGATTGCAGTATTGGCAAGAGGTTGGGAAAATATATCAAAAAGGACCAAAGAAAATATTGATGACTAAACATTATCTAAAGTAAATACTCTGAGAAAAGGAAGATCAGGACTCTATAGTGAGGAAGAAACCTATCTAAAGCCTGGCCAAGCTAAGTGGAACATTAGTTACTAGCAAAGAGTAAATACTTTGAATTTCAGATGTCCACCCATTCCCCTTTCTCCCCTTAAAGGCATATGATGTATGAGGAAACTGAAGCTTATGTAATCCTGTGTCTGATAACAAAAGATATGGATCCTGAATTCATGTAATGTCCTCTGGATTTTAATGGGTCTCTTCGGTAGTGTGGCTAGCCTAATTGTTCCCTGCTGTTGATCACTTATTTGTGGCTGGCTCTATTTGACTTTTCTTAAAGATGTCAGATTGGAGTGGTTTTTCTGGCATATGCCACCACTTGGAATGCCCACATCCAATATCTGAGTGCTTGGTTCCAGTTCCACTACTCTAGTTCCCAATCCATCTTCCTGTAGTAATGCTTGGCAGACAGGATGATAGACCAAGTACTTGAGTTCCTGCCATCCACATAGGACAAACAGTGGGAGCACTTGGCTCCTGGATTCAGTCTGGCCTAGCCCTAGCTGTTGTAGACTTTTGGAGAGTGAACCAGCAAATAGAAGATATCTGTTTCTCCCACTTAACTACCTCTGGTTTATTTCTGATCCAGTGCCCTGCTAATGGCCCAGCAAAAGCAGCAGAAAATGGCCTGAGTACTTGGGCCCCCTGCCATCCTCAGGAGAGACCAGGAAGACACAACTGGCTCCTGGCTTTCGACTGGCCCAGCACTGGCCATTGGGATCATCTATGGAGGAAACCAGCAGATGGAATATTACTCTCTCTATATACATATAACTCTTTCAAATACATAAATATTTTTTAAAAATGTGTACTTTCCAATGAACTTTTAAAATTCTAAATGTTATTAATACATAAAATAAGTTAATTAAATTTATAATTTTGGTTCACAATATGAGGGCTTTCCCTAATGTATAAAATTTTACTTTATCAACTAGCACCAATAAATTGATGGAAAGTTGGAAACATCATAATATGAATATTAGAGTTATTAGTCAGAATAGAAAGGTAGGGGCCGGCGCAGCGGCTCACTTGGTTAATCCTCCACCTGCAGCGCCGGCATCCCATATGGTGCCGGGTTCTAGTCCCGGTTGCTCCTCTTCCAGTCCAGCTCTCTGCTGTGGCCCGGGAGGGCAGTGGAGGATGGCCCAAGTGCTTGGGCCCTGCACCCACATGGGAGACCAGGAAGAAGCACCTGGCTCCTGGCTTCAGATTGACACAGTGTGCCAGCAGTATCGGCCATTTGAGGAGTGAATCAATGGAAGGAAGACCTTTCTCTCTGTCTCTCTCTCATTAGGACTCTACCTGTCAAATAATAAAAAATAAAAAATAGAAGGGTAGCAACAAAGTTCAATGAGTTAAAATCTTAGATTTGAAATTTGATAGTGCTTATTTGGATAGTCTACATGGAAAACTGCCTTTTGCCACCATCTTTCATCTTGTGGTCTTAGCCATTTTGTCTTCTTTTAACATAATCTAGTTGTCCTTCTTGTCATGATAAAATGGGATTTTCTCTATCCTTGGCTGTGTGTCCTGGCCACCAAGAGGTGCCATCTCCTGCTTAGTTTGAGAGAGATTTCAGGGATATGGCTTTTTTAAGCACTTGTGGCACAAAATGTTGGTCCATACTTTACCAATGCTTCTCCCTGGAACAAGACAACAAAGCTCAGAGACAATATGAATTATTGAGTCAACATCGCATACCTGAAAATCTTGCTTAGACCGAAGACTTGGACATTTAGAGTGACATATGAGCTATGTGCCACCACTCCCCACACTCTACCCAAACACACCATGTGAAATGCTCTCACTTTAAGACTCCCCCAGACACACACACACACACACACACACACACACTTAAAGGACCTAGCTGCCTAGAGGCTAGACCTGTCGGTATCTTACCCAGTGACACGTTCAGTCTGTGTGAATGGTGAGCAGTGGGGAAATGTTTGTGGAATACTGGTGAACGTCAGCAGTCACTCCGGGCTTTCTGACGAAGACGACTAATCACAGGTTAACTTTCGCAAATACCACACGAAATGGGTTTGCGACTGATTTTGACACAAAGCATTCACCTGCAAGGACTAAGGAGGCGCTCAGAGTTGCGACTGCTCCTCAGGCTTTCAAGGCGGTTACTGGAGTCATAGCCTCAGTCGCAGCGCCACTTTAAAACGCAACGCAGCCTGCGCGCGAGCGGCAGACCGCCCACCTTCCGGGCCTCCGCGCGGGCTGCGCGCAAGGCATGCCGGGACACCGCGGCGTCCAACCGTCGTCCCCAAGGCAACCGGCCGGCACCTGTTGTCATGGAGACACCTCCGGGAACCTCCCCGACGAGCTGCCCCCGCTGGCACCACGCAGGATGAACGGCCGAGGCGCTAAGGCCTCTGAAAGGCGAAGACACGTGAGCAGCCGCCTCAGCCAGCAGCAAGACCAGGCACTGAGCAGCAGCATCTACCTCCTGCGAGAGTTGGGCCCCACGGGCTTCCTGCTGAGGGAGGAGGAGCCGGAACACAGGGATTTCCGAGTAACTACCTGCCCCCATTTCGCCCAGGGTGCCCCCAGGCTCTCTGCTGTGTTTAGCCACTCTCAGCTTCCCTGCGGACCTAGGGAGGGTTCCAGACTCTAAATAGCTGGTACTAGCAAAGTTTCTTTGTTGTTAGGGTCGCAGATTACGTCTAACTCTTGTAAAATGATGGCCCCTTAATCTTTAGGCTGGAAAGGGTCAGGTTTTATGTGAATATTTGGTTTTCATTACATGAGTTCAGGGATCCGTTGTTAGCAATCACTAGCCCTAAAAATCCAAAGAAATGAAAATCTTGCACTCTATATACAAACCGAAAATATTTGCTGAATAACTAAAAACACTTACCTTTACTCTTTATTCTCTTGAGGCTCCAACAAGTCTCTAGTAAAGGAAAGTGCCAATACCTTGGAAAGATCTTAATGTTGCTGAAAAACCAGATATTTCAAATTTGGATGTACTACTCTTGCCACTCAAAAATGATCAGTCTCATCACCTCCCAGGAGTCGTCTCTGGAGATACCATTCTCTAAATACAGAATTTCTGCTATTAAATCCATGCATTTTTATCACTGAGTTTTCTACTCTATGATTATTTAAAACATCCCTTTTTCATTGTTGTTTTCACAAGTTATGGTATTTAATAAATTGTCTTAGCCAACATAGTGTTGGTGAATAAAAATAGTCGTCTTGAATAAATTTCTTTACACTAAGAAATTTATAAGTGTTTTTAAGTTTAAAAATAGATTTCTTACACCTGTCTGAGCTCATGTCACATAAAAACTGTTTTAACTGGTAATGCAAGTTATTAAAGCAAGGGATAAAGAAATGAAAAATCCTAGACTGATGTCAAGCGTTAAGATTTTCCAGTGGACTCTATTCAACATTTTGGAGTCATGAAAACTAAATTTTCTCTTCAACACCTTTTAAATCAATTATATATCAACTTAGTTTTGCCAAAACTGTAATTAATTAGCATTTTTAAAAAGTAGTTTTCTTTTAAAGGTTTTCTTAGGAAATCCTCATGTTTGTAACTGTTCCGTGTTTCTGAAAGGAGATGAGCTTTGTAAACATATATGCTGGTAAGTGACTTTTTAATGAAAGTCTTCCCCAAAGGAATATCTTTGTGTGTTGTATATTTTGCCTTTGTGTGTTTGTTGTTTTAATACAGCAATATTAAAAAGAATTCTTGTTGGAGGAATAAAACATTAAAAATATTAGCTTATCCATTTATTTTTCAGTATTTCATTTAACTATGAAAATTGAATGGATGAGTTTAAATTGAGAAAAATTTAATAATGCTTTTACACAGGAAAAATCAAGTTTTAGATTCCTATTAAGTGTAAGTGAAATTTAAATACAATCAGGTGAATATAAATTTGTGATAGTTTGTATTTCATGATAATTATGTACTTCATTTTGAGGCAATATTACGTTTCAAGGACTTTGTGCTTCCAAAAATACATTTTTTAAGAAAATGAAAGTATCTGTTTCCATGTATAGACATAGGATTTGAAGGCATTCATTGTTTCTTTACTGGCTCATGTTGGTCAAGTTTCAGAAAATTGTCCTTTGCGGTGAACATTCGACTATGAGTTTTTCAAGCTTCAAGTAGGACTCTGTTAAAGGTTACTTTTGTAAATCTGAAACTTATCCCCTAGTGTTAGGACCAACTTATAGGCTAATTAATAACCAGAAATGGGGGGAAAAAATCTCTTCATTTAGTTTAAACCCAGTTGATCTCATTTCATTTTTCCCACCTATACTCATGTCAACAAATTATTGATTATATTATCAACAGTTTGAAATTAATACGTGAAGAAAAAAGAAATTAAAAAAGAGCATATGTCATGTTTCTAATGCTTTTCTTTATAGGTAAAAAATAGTATCTTTTTAAAAATGATGTTATTTATCAAGTTTGCTGCTTTGTTTTGATCAGTTTTTATTGAGAATCTACTAACACAACTTATTTCCCTTCTTGACATGAAGATAAAAATATGGTCCTTTCAAATTTTGCAGTTTGGTATTTTTTACATTTTCATTTTAAGTCTAGGCAAGGGCATTCTATTCTGATTTTTTTATAACTTGTTTTGTATAGTATTTTAACCATGTATTAAATACAAATATAATCCAAGCACTTAATATATTTAAAATATTTAATAAGTTAATGTATTACCATGTTTTTAAAAGTCACATATTTTAATTATAGGTATTTGAAAAGTTTTTTTTTCATCATACATTAAATTAGTATATATAGGAAAATAGTCATTTGGTACTCTATCCAGAAAATTACTCCATTTCCAGGAAGTTTAAAAGAATTAGTTTGAGTATCATAACACTTTCAGAAATATAAATCTTATAATGCTATCTTTTTTCTAACATTTTTTAATCTTTCAGATTATGTCAAAAATGTTTTAATTTTTCTGCCTATGTATATTAGGGTCTTATTGAAAAAATTCAAGCTTCCAAGAAATCATGAATGTAAGTTTTTGAGTTTTTTTGCTAATTAGAAGTTAACAAATACAGCAATTTATTTTATTTAAACATATTCCAAATTTAGATGATCATTTTTCTAGAGAACCTTAATTGTCTGTAGTCCAGTTTATTACATTTAAGACAGTTGAAGCATTTTTTCTTTAATAATAAAAGTAGGGCCAGCACCACGGCTCACTAGGCTAATCATCCTCCTGCAGCTCCAGCAATCCGGATTCTAGCCCCTGTTGGGGCGCCAGTTCTGTCCCGGTTGCTCCTCTTCCAGTCCAGCTCTCTGCTGTGGCCCGGGAGTGCAGTGGAGGATGGCCCAAGTGCTTGGGCCCTGCACCCACATGGGAGACCAGGAAGAAGCACCTGGATCCTGGCTTCAGATCAGTGCAGCGCGCCAGCCATGGTGGCAATTTAGGGGGTGAACCAACGGAAGGAAGAGCTTTCTATCTGTCTTTCTCTGACACTGTCTAACTTTGCCTGTCAAAAAAATAATAAAAGTAACTTTATATGCCATTTTAAAACTTAAAGACACTAAAAACAGTGATGAACAACGCAGTTATTTGTTAGAGGGAAATTTGTTATGAGGGAAATTGTTCTCTAATCCTCACTGTGTTTCCTTTTGTCTATAATACTGTAATTGTGAGAAAAATAACAAATTAGTTTTTTTTATGTTTGTTTTCATTTACTTGAAAGAAAGAGATATCTTCCATCCACTGATTTATTCCACAAATGCCCACAACAGCCAGAACTGGGCCAGGCTGAAGTCAGGAACCCCATGCTCCATCTGGGTTTCCTATGTGGGCGTCAAGGGCCCAAGCACTCAGGACATCATCTGCTGCCTCCCAGCATGCATTAGCTGTAAGTCAGATGAATAGCAGAGTAGACGAGACTCTAACCAACTCTCCAATATAAAATGCAAGTCTCTCAAGAGGTAGCTTAACCTGCTACACCATAACACCCACCACACGGCAGTGTCTTAAATCCCAGAAATAGTTGGCATGGCAATAATTTAATTCAAAAATGTTTACTGACTAAATATCTTTGCAAAACAGTGCTTTCTGGAGTAAAAATAGTTTTTAAGTTGATACTTAAATAGAATTTAGAATCAGGCATATAGTTGTATAACTTTAAAATTCAGAGATCTCAAAAATGAAAGAGAGGGGCCAGCTTTGTGTTGTAGCAGATAAAGTGCTGCTGTGATGCTGACATCCCAGGTGGATGCACTGGTTGGAATCCCAACTGCAGCACCTCTGATTTAGCTCCCTGCTGATGCTCCTTGGAAGGAAGCAGTTGAAGGCCCATATACTTGGGTCCCTGCCACCCATGTGGAAGACACAAATGGAGTTCCGGTCTCCTGGTTTGGCCGTGGAACTGGCTGATATGGCCATTTGGGGAGTGATCAGGTGGATAGAAAATCTCTCTGTGTGTGTATGTATCTCTTCCTCTGTTTCCCTCTCACTCTGCCTTTGAAATAAATAAATCTTTAAAAAGAAAGATACTTTTATTACAGGTCATTTAAATATCATTATGAAAGTGTTACCTATAGTTGAGGAATCTTTTGGCCTTTACTAGACCCAGCTAAGAACTGCATTTTAAATTTAAAATTTAAAATAGTCATAATGAATTAAAGTAGGAAATCAATTTTTGACTTTTCTTTTCAATTCAAAGGTTTTATTTAGGCAAGCTCCTTTCCCCCAAACTATTACATAAGTGCAATCACAGCAGATATATTGAAAAGCTAGATAAGAAATTAATAATGTATTGTTTCACAAGATTTTTCCTTTATTTTCTACTCTCACTCTACATATTATTTTAGAAATGTCTTTCATTTTTCACATTTCCAGTTTTAACTCTATACTAGTGATTCTCACATCTATCAGCAGACCAGTATTTACAGTTGTAAATTTACTACATTTTAAATATCAAATCCCCCCTATTTGTGCACTTCTCTTACATTTCCTGCTTCGAATGTTGACTTTCCTTTTTATTTTTTTCCCAAAGCTAAAACTCTTGGAATTCTCCTTAATTTTCCTCTCCCATCTTCTTTGCCCATATATCTGGTCATTCTATAAATTCTGTGTTTATTCACACTGTTTGTCAAGTGCTCCCATCTCTTCCTCATTTTGACCTTTATTCAACATTCCTCAGCCCATAGTGCTCATCTATGTAGCTTACTTGTTTACAGTGATTCCTTCTTCATATTCTACTCTAGACAAAAGGTTCTTTTTTTTAAAATTTTTTATTTATTTGAAAGGCAGAGTTAGACAGAAGCAGAGAGTGAGAGAGATCTTCTATCTGCTGGTTAATTCCCCAAATGGCTGCAACTGCTGGAGTTGGGCTGACCTGAAGCCAGGAGCCTAGAGCTTCTTCTGGTCTCCCACGTGGGTGCTGGGGCCCAAGGACTTGGGCCATCTTCCAACTGCTTTCCCAGGCCATAGCAGAGAGCTGGATAGGAAGTGGAGCAGCTGGGACTCGAACTGGCGCCAATATGGGATGCCAGCACTGCAGGTGGTGGCTTTACTCGCTGTGCAGGCCCCTAGACAAAAGATTCTTTCAAAAATGGCACTCTCTCCTTAATCCCTGTTCCCAGTACCTTCATGCATGAGGACTAGATTGTATGATTCCCTATATATTGTTTCTTTTTCATTTTATCTGTATGATTAAATGTTGACCTCTGTCCAAAATCTTATTCTCAACAATCTTTTTTTTAAAAAAAATATTTATTTTCTTTATTTGAAAGGCAGAGTTACAGAGAGAGATAGAGACAGAGAGAGGTCTTCCATGTGCTAGTTCACTCCCCAAAGATCCTAAGAGCTAGGATCTTCTTCCAGGTTTCCTATGTGGGTGCAGGGGCCCAAGTACTTGGATCATCTTCCACTGCTTTTAGGCACATTAGTAGGGAGCTGGATCAGAAGTGGAGCAGCCAGGACTAGAACTGGCGCCAATATAGGATGCCAGCACTGCAAGCCGGGGCTTTAACCCCCTGTGCCACAGAAATGGCCCAACTGTTTTCCTTTATCACTTTTATAAGCTTCTATACAAAGCCTCCCCCATAGAAATTTCATGTGCAGTGCATGCTGGATAAAGCTTCGGCCTGCACCTCTGGCATCCCCTATGGGCACCTTTTCATGTCCTGGCTGCTCCACTTCCAATCCAGTTCCTTGCTAATGTGCCTGGGAAAAGCAGCAGAAGGCGGCCCAAGTGGTTGGGCCTTTGAACCCATATGGGAGATAAGAAAAAAATCCCTGGCTCCTTGCTTCAGCCTGGCCCAGCCCTGGCCCTTGTGGCCATCTAGGACGTAAACCAGCTGATGGAAAAATCTGTCTCTCCCTCTCTCTGTAACTCTGACTTTCAAATAATAAGCAAATTTTAAAAAGAAAAGAAATGTAATGTGAGCTATGTATGTAATTTTATAGCAGCAATATTTTAAGAATTAAAAAGAAAAACAGGAGGGGCCAGCACAGTGGTGTAGGCTAAGTCTCTGCCTGCAGTGCCAGCATCCCATGTGGGCGCCAGTTCATGACCCAGCTACTCCTCTTTGATCCAGCTCTCTGCTGATGCACCTGGGAAAGCAGGAGAGGATGACCTAAGTGCTTGGGCTTCTGCACCCATTTGGGAGACCTGGAAGAAGCTCCTGGCTCTCCTGGCTCCTGGCTTCAGATCAGCGCAGCTCCAGCCATTGCAGCCACTTGGAGAGTGAACAAGTAGATGGAAAACCTTTCTTTCTGTCTCTCCTTCTCTCTGTAACTCTACTCTCAAATAAATAAATAAAATCTTAAAGTAGAAACAGGGGAAACACTCTTAGTAATATATTTTAACTTAACACAATATATCAAAATGTTATGTCAATATGCAATCAGTATAAAAATTATGAGCTATCTTATTTTTATACTTTTTTTCAAAATCTAGTATGTATCTTACAGTTACTGTACATCTCAACTCAGACACTATATTTTCATGGAAATGCTTGATTTGCATGTCAACTTCATGAAATTTTCAACTGAAAGACTCACGTAGTACCCAAGTATTATTCAGTAACTAGGTTTTGAGCTTTAAATTTAAGTTAAAATTTAAATGGATAATAGGTATATGAGGCCAATACCTATAATATTGAATAATGCAACTCTATATTTATTGTATGCATATTATATAAAAACTCTACTCATACTCTTAATATATCAAAAGAAATTGCTAGTATTTATAATTTTATCACAAAAACAGCAATTTCATGTGGATCAGTCTACTACTTTATGTTGTATTATTCTTTGTACTTCTTAAAAGCAGATATACTTCTTTATAAATACTAGTCTAGGGTAGATAAGTTTTATTGTTGAAAATTAAAATCCTATGTGTTAATTTTTCAATTTATATTTCCTACTGAAATAAATATTTTCATATTTTCTTAGTTAACACTGAGTAAATTCTATGTATACAATATAATACTGGATAAGATAGAAATCTTTAATCTTAATGACCTTTAAATTTATCACTTAAGTTATAGCTGGAACATTTATGAATATTAACATAATTCAAAGAAAGCTATATACAGTTGCTCACTAAGATTTTGTAAATTATGTAAATAAGTGTGGAAGGAATGTTTACCAGTGATGGAAGAGGAGTCTTTTGAGCATTATTCAGAGATTCTTTTTTAAAAGGAATCCACAATCATTTCACTCCTATGTTGCATATAACAAACCTTAGACTCTTGTTTTTTTAGAACTATATATTCGTGATTGATTATATAGGAACTTTGTTTTGAGAAATATTAGCTTTTTGAGCACTGAACATTTTTTGTCCAGTTACGCCCAACAAAACCTAGATGATTTATTACCCAATATTTCTTCTAGATACAGTGACTAGTAAATAATATCTCTTCTTTTTTAATTAAGTATTTATGGATAAAATAAAAACTGCATTTAAGGAAATTTTGTAAATTTCCATCAAAATATATAGTACACTGTTTTTTCCTATTTTCCTCTTATGATTTTAACAGTCTGTTGGAATTCTCCATTTATACATATTTTTACTTTATATTTAGTGCCATTCAACTCTCTCTAAATGAAGTCATCAATGGCAAATACTCCACCTGAACAGGCTATATCATAATTAATGTATCACTCTTCCTTTTTTAGACATTTATTTCTAACTAGTTGTGATTTTCTTTGCACACAAATCATTTCATCATTTCAATTCGTTCTTTCCAAAGTTCGTTAGTTGGTTTGGAGCAATTTTAATATTTTTAAGTGTGGCTTCCACATGTATTGCCAAATTAACCAAGTGAGCCACGGCACCAGCCCCATGTATTGCCAAATTAATCTTTAAATTACTTTTACTGGTTTGCAATAATATCAGCAATGCATCATCTTTAAGTTTTGTTTTTCTGGATTCATGTTTTAAAATACTCAAACATATAAAAAGGTATTAATTACATAGTTAAGTCCTCAAATAAAGATGTATAGAAATATTTTGATGTTAGTAATATTCCTATAAGTAGGGAAAAAGACAAAGTCACACAAAGCAGGAAGAACAACAGATGCAAAATTCACATTAATCTACACATCCTTAATACATTAAATAAGAAAATATAGAAGATATAAAATATTTTCAAATAACTTTGTAAATACAAAGAGAAACAATATAAGGCAAGCAAAACCTTTTTTACTTCAATGTTTTATTTTGTGTCATCGTCTTTTAATAAAATTGAACATTTTTATTGCCTCACAATTTTTATTTTATCATGTGAGTTATACGTTGGATGTTTACTAGTATTAAGCTGCAAACTCTTTTTTAAAATTATAGGTATTCCTCTCTTTGTAAATGTGTTCCTGATTCATTGTAAGCCTTTTTCTCTATGGCTTTATGAATTTTTTTTGTATATTTGAATTCTTTTGTATTGCTAAATCTGCCCAGGGCGGGCATTTGCCCCAGGGTTGAACACACTAGTTAGAACACCAGTTTCCCATATCAGAATGCCTGAGTTAAAGTCCCAGCTCTGGCTTCAGATTCTGGCTTTCTGGTAATGCTGACCCTGGGAGGCAGCAGGTGATGGCTCAAATCATTGGATCTTTAACACTCACCTGGGAGACCCATATTGAATTCCCCACTCTTGGCTTCAGCCTGTCTCAGCTCTGGCCCTTATAGGTATTTGGGGAGTAAATTAACGGATGGGAATTCTCTCTCTCAAAAAAAAAAAAAAAAAGAGTAGAAGCCCTATTTTTTTCCTTTCCTGTATACAACTATTGTTTCAATCCTGTAAATGTTCTAATGATATTTTTTTTCTGCTGGATTTTTTATTATTTTTATTTTTCATTGTAGCATCTTTGTGTGGTTGTACTGTTATAATTTTTAGGTTGGTATTTGGTTGGAATTAATTTTCTCTATATTGCCACTGACTTATCCCAGTGAAAATTATTACATAGTCCTATTTTTTAAAAAAAAGATTTATTTATTTATTTCAAAGTACACAAGGAGAGACAGAGAGAGACAGAGAGACAGAGAGAGAGAAGTCTTCCTTCTGCTGGTTCACTTCCCAATTGACTGCAACAGCCAGAGCTGCACAGATCCGAAGCCAAGAGCCTCCTCCAGGTCTTCCCAAGAAGGTGCAAGGGCCCAAGGACTTGGGCCATCCTCCAGTGCTTTCCTAGGCCATAGCAGAGAGCTGGAAAGGAAGTAGAGTAGCCAGGACTGAAACCGGCATCCATATTGGATGCCAACACTGCAGGCGGGGGCTCTACCTGCTACACCACAACACCAGCCCCCTTTTTCTTTTTTATTATTTAGTGAGTTCCCACTAAAATAATATTTTATTTACTATGTATATAACACATTTTTAAGAAAGGTAAGGTTAGCTGCCTTGCTTTTCCCTTTTAGGATATTCTTAATAAGTCTCATGGTGTTTTTTTTTTTTTTTTAATTCATTTCAGGAGTTTGCTTCTCCCTTTTATTTTCCAATTCATGTTATACCACATACAAGAGTGCTCAAGGAAGCTCCTATTATGAAATTTTGTTCTTCAGTGTTTCTGATGTCTTAGGCAATCTTATTTTTTTAAAAAAATTTATTTATTTATTCAAAAGTCAGAGTTACACAGAAAGAGAAGAGACAAGTAGAGAAAGAGAGAGAGAGGTCTTCCATCCGATGGTTCACTTCCCAATTGGCCACAGCAGCTGGAACTGCGCCAATCTGAAGCCAGGATCCAGAAGCTTCTCCTGGGTTTCCCACATGACTGCAGAGGCCCAAGGAATTAGGCCATTTTGTACTTTTTTCCCAGGCCATAGCAGAAAGCTCTCAAACCATGCCCATGTGGGACACCGGCGCTTCAGGCCAGGGCATTAACCCACTGCACCACAGCGCTGGTCCCCTTAGACAGTCTTATTAACCAAATCATAATCTTTTGTACTTTATTTACCTCCTCCTTTTTTTTCAGAGAGCAGATATGCCTGTCTGTCAGTAACAAATATTCCTTCTCCCTGAAAGGAATGGTTAAAGTAGGATACCCTTCCACAGCCCAACTGCCACAACACCTCACACAAGGAATAAAAGTTCTATTTGGGGGCCAGCGCTGTGACACAGTGGGTTAACGCCCTGACCTGAAGCACTGGCATCCCATTATGGGTGCCGGTTCTAGTCCCGGCTGCTTCCTCTTCCAGCTCTCTGCTATGGCCTGGAATAGCAGTAGAAGATGGCCCAAATCCCTGGGCCCCTGCATCCACATGGAGACCTGGAGGAGGCTCTTGGCTCTTGGCTTTGAATTGGCACAGCTGTGGCTATTGCGGCCATCTGGGGAGTGAACCAATGGATGGAAGACCTTCCTCTCTGACTCTGCCTCTCTCTGTAACTCTGGCTTTCAAATAAATAAAATGAAAAAAAGAAAAAAAAAGGTTCCAATTGACTGTGATATCATCAATACTTGTAGTGTTTAATTGAGAATCTTACCAGGAAAACAAATTTTTATTGTCTTTTGAATAAGTGTTTAAACTATATACACTAAAGATTGTAAAAAAATGAACAAAATCCAGAGGACTGAGAACAGCCAGCATTTAACCATATGTGTTAAGGAGAAGGAAAGGGGAAAGGGTGGGAGCATGGGGCTGGGATGGGCTTGGGAATAAGTTAAGTTTCTTCCAGTCAAAACTTGGGCACTTAGAACACAATTTCTTACAAGGTAGAAGGATGGAGAAAATCAGAATTCAAAGAATGCACATACCAAGGGTAAAAGCAATTCTATCCCTAATAGATTATCCTGACAAATACTAATCAACCTATGAAGGCTGTAGTGGCTGCTGAAAGACCCTTTTATGGGGACACAAAACTGACATTGAGAAATAGCCATAATTAAGACTTGCTCTTCCATTTTTTATTCATTTGTTCAAGTAAAATATTAATTATACTAACTATTCAGATAACCCTGTTTCCCCCTTATTACATCCCCATCTTTAATATTCTTATGCATTGATAAATTGATAAAATATTTGCTATAGACAAATGAACAGATCAAAACAAAAGGATTATGACATTCAGGGATGGGTATTCTCACATCCAAAACCCTTATAATGCACTGTTTTCAGTTAACAAGGAAAAAAGATGTCTATCCTTTGTTTTTACAGATTACTCTCTTGTGATCTTTTGGTTCTGAAAAGAATTCAAAGAAGTAGAAAATGACAGTATAATCATTAACCAAATCTAGTTTTCTGATATTTGAAAGAAAATTCTAAATTTCAGTGTAAAGTACTACACCTATGTGTCTCCAGTTTTGCCATCAAATTGTAATACTTCTGGATTTGTCATTAGCTGCTCTCCAGTTAGGTCTTGTGGAAGGAGACATAGATAACTTGCTGAGGGGGGTACATCGAGTTCAAACTCCCCAACCAACAACAATTGATGAAAATAAACATGTTGAAGAAGATGGATACATGCAACAGAAAGAAATTGATTCAGAGGATGTCTGCTCTATTTGTCAAGAGGTATTTTTAGAGAAAAAGCTTCCTGTCACCTTTTGCAGGTAATATATTTTCCCTTTGGATTCTAAAAATTGATGAAACATTATAATTTAACATGCTTGCTATTAATTACGAGACATATTGATAGAGAAGGAAATAGAAAGCTTTACTTACAGCCAATTTATGGTTAATCTGTGTTCTTTTGTTTCCTAACATGTTATAAGACATTCTGTTCTTACTCAAAATATTTATAGACGTATTTTAAACGTAAAAATTTTAACTCCACAATTATTCCTCTGATAATTATCAAGTTTTTGTTTTGTTCACATGAATAAGTGCTATGGTAAATATTTACTTTGAAATTATAAAAATTATTTTTAATGTTTCAAAATTTTATCTCTAACCTAAGCAGTTTAAAATTTCAGTTATGTACAAATCTTTGTTGAGAATCTCATATTCATACTATTTTGCATGACACTATAAATTTGGACTTAGAAAACTCAGGCAACCTCTTGCTATTGAAAGTTTTTTTCTCCTAATAATTTGCCAAAATTTTCATCCACGTTTCAGCTTTTCATGTGGCTATTTCTGTTGCACAGTATAGGATTATTAGGCACTGCCTCAAATATTATTTTCAGCAAATAATTCTTAAATACACATGTGTATTGGGTAACTTCTGGAAACATAAGATGGTACCCCTGCTCTCCAGTGAGGCATTTATTTAAAGAATAATAAGTAATTATTATAATTTTCCTTTGTGTTAATTAGGACTATTATCATTCTTACCTTACAAATGAAATCATTTTAATGATGTAAAATCTTTTACCATTTCATTGAAATGAAGAGAATTTATGTTTGAAATTCTGATATACTCGGCCGGCGCCGTGGCTCAACAGGCTAATCCTCCGCCTTGCCGCGCCGGCACACCGGGTTCTAGTCCCGGTAGGGGCGCCGGATTCTGTCCCGGTTGCCCCTCTTCCAGGCCAGCCATCTGCTGTGGCCCGGGAGTGCAGTGGAGGATGGCCCAGGTGCTTGGGCCCTGCACCCCATGGGGAGACCAGGAAAAGCACCTGGCTCCTGGCTCCTGCCATCGGACAAGCGCGGTGCGCCGGCCGCAGCGCGCCAGCCGCGGCGGCCATTGGAGGGTGAACCAACAGCAAAAAGAAGACCTTTCTCTCTGTCTCTCTCTCTCACTGTCCACTCTGCCTGTAAAAAAAAAAAAAAAAAAAAGAAATTCTGATATACTAGATTAAAGATGATAGATTGGATTGATAGATTGTGTATACAATAGTGTACTTCACTCTATTTTATGGGGAGTAAAGATAGTAGCACAAAAAACTTTATATTATATATATATATAATGTGAATATATAACACCATTTGTAATGCATTCATATACAACTTATATACAAATGATAAACTTGAATTTTGTTTCTGATAGGTTTGGCTGTGGCAATAGTGTTCATATCAAATGCATGAAGATCTTAGCTAATTATCAGGACATGATATCAAATACTTCCATGTTGAAATGTCCTCTGTGCAGGAAAGGGTTTGCACCATTAAAGCTTATTTTGGAGGAATTCAAAAACTCTAACAAATTTGTGACTGTATCTGAGAAAGAACGACTAGATAAACACCTTGGGATCCCCTGTAACAATTGTAAACAATTTCCAATTGAGGGGAACTGTTACAAGTAAGTGTTATCAGCACAATGCTAAGAATATATGCTTGTTTGGGGGTTTTCTAGGGTGTCTGTAAGGGGGGGTCTTTTGCTTTTGATTTATAAAACAAATTATTTTACTTTATTTTTTTTTTAGTTTAGGAAATACTGAGGCCTGCAACACCAGGCCTTTAGCCTGGCTTCCTCCTCCGATCACATGAACCATGTTTGCATTATGTAACAGGTTATTTAGGATTTCTAGAGTAGTGATCTAACTCGGTCCAGTAACTCAAGAACCCCAATCATTTTACTGTCTTCACTTTCACTAAAGAATTGGCTCTTTGTTCCAGTATATGTTGAGTTTGAGGTAGCTCTCCTTCCTAAAAGCTCTGGACACAGGCTTTATTGCTTAAGTGTAGATGAGTTTCAAAGCTCAAAGCTCTGTGGATTTCTTACCCCATCACTTTCTTGGAACCACCAATGAGATCTTTGCCAATAAGTTGCAGACTGAGCCAGAAGGAAATTGACTAAATTAAATTATCGCATCCAGTTTCCCCTATTCCAAGTTTCAATGAGTCCGTTTTGTTTCCTTACCTTGTACCTCTACATTAACAACAAAAACAAGATACTCATTAGAGCAATTTTCACTACTTTTGTAAGTAAACCCCCAAATTTCCCACAATAAAACAACAATTAATTGCTATGCCTGTGAAAGTATGTTTTCCTTTCTTCTTTTTTTTATTTTATTTCTTTGAAAGTCAGAGTTACAGAGAGAGCTCGAGACAGAGAGAGAGCTCTTCCATCTGCTGGTTCACTCTCCAGATGGCCGCAATGGCCAGAGCTGTGCTCAACCGAAGCCAGGAGCCAGGAGCCACCTCCAGGCCTCCCACATAGGTGCAGGGGTCCAAGGACCTGGGCCATCCTCCACTACCATCCCAGGACACAGCAGAGAGCTGGATGGGACTAGAACTGGCGCCCATATGGGTTGCCAGCGCCTCAGGCCAGGGCTTTCACCCGCTGCGCCACAGTGCCGGCCCCAAAAGTGTGTTCTTAATTAAAATTTTATTTGTGCTAAATTAAAATGTAAGTATCTTATTTCCATCTTTGTTAAAATTTTCTTTTAAATGCTTCATTATACTTTCATTCTTCCTGGAATTACATTTTGATGAACCCAAGTTAAATTATATATGGATTTTTAAAATTCTGTCATAAAACCATGAAACTATTTTATCATCCCACACAGCAAATGATATCTTATTTGAATTTTGTCCTCTGTTTCCTATATGTGTCACTATGAAGAAAATTAATTGTTAACAAAAAAAAAAAAGTCTCTTGGAAAACAATTGGCCAGAAAAGGCTCTAAAGGAGCATCCTAACTTCAGGAAAAAATATAGAAAGTTTATTTGCATTTCGCAAGAAGTATTCAACTAATGGCAGGAATGTTAGATAAGGAGGGTTCTAAAAAGAAGAAGGACTTGATCTTCAGTATGAGCAGCCATTTGGTGGGCAATACAAATGTTCTCTAGAGAGTTCAATAGTAATAGTTAAGGGCTAAGGTCAGATGTGAAAGATTGCGCTTGTACACTTGTTGGAAGGAACAAGTATAGCAGACAAGGGCATTCAATGGCCAAAGTATAAAATTCTCAGTTCTTACAATCATATATTATTTTTATTTAATTCAGTTTTAAAATATTGAACAATTTTTCAATGAGTAGTAATTGTATATATTTATGAGCTACAGTGCAACATTTCCCCCCATTTGTCATTAATTTATGATTGGAGACTTGGAGCTCTTCTTTATTTTCTCAAAAAAAAAGTATTGATTATTGTAAACTGTAGTCACCCTAATCTTTCTGCCCTTTCTATCCTTACAGATTATTCCTCCTGTTACCCCTCTGAAAATACATTCTCCACTGTTTTGCCCAGTACTTTACATTGTCCTTTAATAATATTGTCTCTTCGTATCACTTCTCCTTTTGGATACGGCTGTTAATTATATTTACAAGTTAAAAACATACATTTGCAACACTTTTGACTCTATCCTCCTCTCATTCCCTCAGAGAATGACACTTCAAAATCAGCCTGAAAAACTATTTCCAATAATTAGGAATAAATTGAATAGGATACAAGATAAACTAGACATATCTCAGTACCTACTTCATTAGAGTTTCACAAATAGCTACCTCATATTTTGAAAAAAATCAATTCAAAAAATTGGGTTAAGGAACAAAACCCATCTATTTGCTGCTTACAAGAAACACATCTTTCCAACAAAGATACATACAGACTGAAAGTGAAAGGCTGGAAAAAGATATACCATGCCAACAAAATGAAAAAAGAGCAGGAATAGCCATCTTAATATAGGACAACATAAACTTTAACACAAAAACTGTGAAGAGAGACAAAGAGGGGCACTATATAATGATTAAGGGATCCATTCAACAGGAAGATATAACGATTATCAATGTATATGCACCTAATTACAAGGCACCAGTTTATTTAAAAGATTTGTTAAGGGACTTAAAGGGAGACTTAGACCCCAATACAATAGTACTGAGGGACTTCAAAACTCCATACTCAGAAATAGACAGATCAACAGGACAGAAGATCAACAAGGAGACAGTAGATTCAAACAACACTATAGCCCAAATGGATCTAACAGATATCTACAGAACTTTCATCCTACACATAAAGAATTTACATTCTTCTCAGCAGTACATGCAACCTTCTCTAGGATTGACCACACACTAGGCCATAAAGCAAGTCTCAGCAAATTCAAAAGAATTAGAATCATACCATGTAGCTTCTGAGACCATAAAGGAATGAAGTTGGAAATTAGCAACAAAGGAATCCCTAGAGCATATGCAAACACATGGAGATTGAACAACATGCTCCTGAATGAACACTGGGTCATAGAGGAAATTAAAAGAGAAATCAAAAATTTTCTGGAAGTAAATGAGGATAACAGCACAACATACCAAAACTTATGGGATACAGCAAAAGCAGTGTTAAGAGGAAAGTTTATATCAATAGGTGCCTACATCAAGAAACTGGAAAGGCACCAAATAGATGAGCTTTCAATGCATATCAAGGATCTAGAAAAACTGCAGCAAACCAGACCCAAAGCTAGTAGGAGAAGAGAAATAATTAAAATCAGAGAAGAAGTCAACAGGATTGAATCAAAAAAATACAAAAAAATCAGCCAAATAAGGAGCTGGTTTTTTGAAAAAATAAACAAAATTGACACCCCATTGGTCCAACTAACACAAAGAGAAAAGATCCAAATCAATAAAATCAAAGATGAAAAAGCAAATCTAACAACAGACACCACAGAAATCAAAAGAATCATCAGAAATTACTACAAGGACTTGTATGCCAGCAAACAGGGAAACCTATCAGAAATGGATAGATTCCTGGACACATGCAACCTACCCAAATTGAACCAGGAAGACATAGAAAACCTAAACAGACCCATAACTGAGACAGAAATAGAAACAGTAACAAAGGCCCTCCCAACAAAAAAATCCCAGGACCGGATGGATTCACTGCTGAATTCTACCAGACATTTAAAGAAGAACTAACTCCAATTCTTCTCAAACTTTTCAGAACAATCGAAAAAGAGGGAATCCTCCCAAATTCTTTCTAGGAAGCCAGCATCACCTTAATTCCTAAGTCGGAAAAAGATGTAGCATTGAAAGAGAATTACAGACCAATATCCCTGATGAACATAGATGCAAAAATCCTCAATAAAATTCTGGCCAATAGAATGCAACAACACATCAGAAAGATCATCCACCCAGACCAAGTGGGATTTATCCCTGGTATGCAGGGATTGTTCAATGTGCACAAAACAATCAATGTGATACACCACATTAACAGACTGTAGAAGAAAAACCATATGATTATCTCAATAGATGCAGAGAAAGCATTTGATAAAATACAACACCCTTTCATGATGAAAACTCTAAACAAACTGGGTATGGAAGGAACATTCCTCAATACAATCAAAGCTATTTATGAAAAACCCACGGCCAACATCCTATTGAATGGGGAAAATTTGGAAGCATTTCCACTGAGATCTGGTACCAGACAGGGATGCCCACTCTCATCCCTGCTATTCAATATAGTTCTGAGAGTTTTAGCCAGAGCTATTAGGCAAGAAAAAGACATTAAAGGGATACAAATTGGGAAGGAAGTAGTCAAACTATCCATCTTTGCAGACAATATGATTCTTTATTTTGGGGACCAAAGAACTCTACTAAGAGACAATTGGAACTCATAGAAGAGGTTGGCAAAGTATCAGGATATAAAATCAATGCACAAAATCAACAGCCTTTGTATACACAGGCAATGCCATGGCTGAGGAAGAACTTCTAAGATCAATCCCATTCACAATAGCTACAAAAACAATCAAATACCTTGGAATAAACTTTCAATCTCCATAAATAAGTCAAATCTTTAGGGATAAATCTATCCAAGATAAAATATCTCTGCAATAAATATTATAAAATATTGATGAAATAAATAAGGACATACAAATAGTGGAAAGACTTCCTTGAAAATGTATTGGAAGAATTAATATCATTAAAATGTCTATACTACCTAAAGCAACCTGCAGATTAAATGAAATTCCGAGCAAAATATCAAACATATTCATTACATAATTAGAAAATATAGTGCTAAAATTCATAAGGAATGACAAAATACAAAATAGCCAAGCAATCTTGAGCAAAAGAAACCCATCAGTTTTAAGCTAATTAGTTTTTATTATCAGTGTTTTTTAACAGAAACAACTTGTACAAAAATTTGTCACAGAATTTTAAGACCCATTAAAATGAAATTTAATAAGAAAAAAAGAAATCAACCTGGAAGTATAACAACACCTGACTACCTCAAAAATTTATAGAAATTAAAACACAATATTGGAATAAAAACGGACACATAGATCAATAGAATATATATATGTATATGTATATATATATATATATATATATATATTCAGTTAATTTTTGCCAGAAGTGCCCAGCCCATATATTGGAGAAAGGATAATCCCTTCCATAAATGATGTGGGCAAAATTGGATGTATATATGAAAAAGAAGAAAATTAGATCCCTACCTCTTACCATAAACAAAAATCAATTCAAGAAGGGTCAAAGACCTAAAGTTAAGACTTAAGAATATGAAGCCACTGGAAGAAAATTTAGGGGAAACATTTCAAGACATTGATGTAGGTGATGACTTCTTGGATAAGACCCCCAAAGCACAAGAAACAAAAACTAGGTAAATGGTATTAAATCAAGCTCAGAAGCTTCTAAAGGAAACAATCAAAAGAGTGAAGAGACAGCAAAAGTGATGGGAAAAAAATCTGCAAACTACCTTTCTGATGGAGGATTAATGTCCAGAGAATATCAGCAACTCTAAAAACAATAAACAACCAATTTAAGAAATGTGCAAAGAACTGAGTAGACAGTTCTCAAAAGAAGAAAAACAAATGAAAAATAAATATATGAAAAAAAATGCTCACCATCACAGTGCATCAGAGAAATGCAAATCAAAGCTATAACTTCACCCCTGCAGAATGCCTTTTATCCAAAAGACAGAGAGTAACAAATTCTTGTGAGGAAGTAGAGAAAGAGAAACCCTTATAAACTGTTGGTGGGATTGTAAATTAGTGCAGCCACTGTGGAAAACACTATGGAGATTTTTTAATCCTAGAAATAGATTTGCCATGTAATCCAGCAATCCCACTAGTGGATACATCCCAGAAGGACATGAACACATTGTATCAAAGAGATAGCTGCACCAACATGTTTATAAGAGCACTGTTCCCAATGCCAAAATATGGAACCAACCAAGGTGTCCATCATCAGATGAGTGCATAAAGAAAACATGATACACATACACATACAGAAGAATATTATTCAGCTATAAAAAAGAATGAAATTCTACATTTGCATCAAAATGGCTGAACTGAAAGACATCATATTGAGTGAAATAAGCCTGACACAGAAAGAGAAATACCACATTTTATCCCTTATATGTGAGGGCTAATTTTTTTAAATTAAAATTAAAAATTAATATTAAAAAATAAAAATATATCTGTGTACCAGTATTGCTACAAATACAGTTTTATCAAATTTTGTTTTATATCTTTTTCAAACCAATTGTTAAGAATGATATACTACTATAGATGTAATGATCTGTGGTTATTTTAAAATTTACTGTATATCATTTGATTGTTCATAACCTTTATCTACATGCCTATCTAACTATGGTCTTTTATTTTTTACTTGTTGTATTATTTAGTGGAACATTAAGCCTTTGACTATAATAAAAATAAAAAATGTTATGTTGGGCCAACATTGTAGCTTAGTGGGTTAAGCCACTGCCTGCATCACTAGCATTCCATATGGGTGCCAGTTTATGTCCTGACTGCTCCACTTATGATCCAGCTCCTTACTAATAAACCTGGAAAAGCACAAGTGTTACAAGTACTTGGGCCCCTGAACCTGTGGAATACCCAGATGAAGCTCCTGGCTTTGGCCTGACGTAGCCCTGACTACTGCAGCTATTTGGGGAGAGAACCAACATATGGAAGACCTTTCTCTCTGTCTTTCCCTATCTGTAACTCTGTATTTCAAATAAATAAATGAATATTTTTAAAATGTTATCTCAACACTTGGGGAGAAAGGAAGGAAGAAATCAAATATTATTATATTCTTAGAATTTTACCTGTCAATGTCATGAAATCCATTCCCTTTATATTACAATAAAAATTGTCAAAAAATGTGTTACTAAGTATAATTATTGGAAAGAAACACTGGATAATCAAATACCAATATCTAATAGTCTTTAAATCCTATAAGAGTTTAGATTAAAAATGGAAGCTGAGATAGTCTGGAAAGGCATCTTAGAGGGAGCATATGGTAGGCAAATTAATGGCCTCTCAAACACGTCCACATCATTTTACCCAGAACTTAGGTTACTTGTTAGGTTACTTGTCATGAGGAAATTAAAGTTGCAGATGAACTGAAGTTTCTCTAGATAAAGAGGTTATCTTAGAATATCTCAATAAGCCCTGGGTAGTTACAAGGATTCTTAAAAGATGAAGAGTAAAGCAAACAATCAAGGAAAATATGTGGAAGAAAGGCAAAGATGCACTACACTGCTTTCTTTAAAGATGGAGGAAGGGGCTACAAGTTGACAAATGTAGATGGTGGGAAAGGTGGGTCAGAGGATTCTCACCTAGAGCCATCACAAAGTAATACAGCCCCCCAACAGCTTGATTTTAGTACCTACAGTCATGTCAGACTTCCACCCAACAGAACTATAAAATAATAAATTGGTATTGTTTAAGCTGATTAGTTTAATATTTTTACTGCAGCGATCTGAAACTAATGCACATTGCAGGCACACAGGGTTCTAGTCCTTGTCAGGGCATCGGATTCTGTCCTGGTTGCCCCCTCTTCCAGGCCAGCTCTGTGCTGTGGCCCGGGAGTGCAGTGGAGGATGGCCCAGGTTCTTGGGCCCTGAACCCGCATGGGAGACCAGGAGAAGCACTGGCCACAGTGGCCATTGAGGGGTGAACCAACGGAAAAGGAAGACCTTTCTCTCTCTCTATCTCTCTCACTGTCCACTCTGCCTGTCAAAAAGAAAAGAAAAGAAAAGAAAGAAAAGAGCTTTGCCATGTTTCCATAGTTCTCTGAAAAGTTTGGTCAGAAATTTTCAACCAAAACTATGATAATAATTGGATTTTTTGTTCTTGTATGCTTTGTTGTTTGAAATTTTTAGGTGTTCAAAATGTGTGGAATATCACTTATGCCAGGAATGTTTTGATAGCTGTTGCCATCATTCTCACACTTTTACATTTCGTGAGGTACAGTATCCTTAGTCCTGTTGTGAAAATAACAATGTGCAAACCTAAGAAGAATAGATAACACTCTGGAATGGAACTGATTATTTTTTAATAGAAACTTAAAATCATATTTTTAGGAAAAGCTTGTTTTATAGGGATGCACAAAGCAACCAGCATGTACACTGGTAATTTACAAAATCCATCACAGTAAAGATAATTATAGCCATCCAATTTGAAAATTAGTTTTAAAAAAATCTAAAATTGCAAATTGGCTTATCATAAATATCTTATATTAACAATAATGAAACATGGAATTTTACTGAAATCATGTGAACAGAACATTTAAAATGTAACTCCTGGGGCCAGCACTGTGGCATAGCACCAGGACTCTGCTTCACTTCCAATCCAGCTCTCTGCTATGGCCTGAAAAAGCAGTAAAGGATGGCCCAAGCCCTTGGGCCCCTGCACCTGTGTGGGAGACCTAGAAGAAGTTCCTGGCTCCTGGCTTTGCATTGGCCCAGCTTGGGCTATTGCAGCCATTTGGGGAATCAACAAGCGGATGAAAGACCTCCCTCTCTCTATTTATGCCTCTGCCTTTCAAATAAATAAATAAATCTTTAAAAAAAAATCTCCTGATGCTAAATAATATTACTACGTTGTTACTATATAAGAAAATAAAACCTATATAATTATCATTACTAATATTATCTTGAAAAGTGATGTCATTTTAGTGGCTACAAAATAGCACATGAGACACACTCATAATTTGTAAACTCTACAATTACAATGTGGTAAAAATAAGTATGTTTATATTTATGAGTATTCACATTATTATGTTATTAATGTGAAGTCTATTAATTTTAAATAATGAAATAAAAATTTCAATGATTTGCAATGTAACATCTACTTTTCACCTGTTATAGAAGAGAAACCAAAAATGGAGATCACTAGAAAAAAGATCAGATGTTGTAAAATACACAACTATTAAAAATGAGATAGAAGAGAAGACGCCACAGTTTCAAGAAAAGAAAGGGTGAGATTTTCTGTAAAGTTTACATTTCTTGTATGACATGAAATTTTTAAATAATTTTTAGTAGAGGCATGATGATCTGTCTTTAGAGTTACTTCCTGCTGACATGGGGTAACGAGGTACTCTTCACTCACATTGGGTGATGTCTCAAGCTGCTGTTTCCTGGGTGGGAAGCCGAGTATATCCTTGTAGCAGCATTTGGTTTATTGCCTGGTTTATGAAGGCCTTGGTTTGTTCCATTATCACATTATCAACTCCTGTAAACAAACAGACATGGTAGTATAAAAGACAGGGTGAGATTAGCAACCAATGCTCCTAGTAGTGGCATTAACCAAGTAACGAGAGCATTTCATAGAGGAGAGGAAATGAGGGGTGTGAGGACTGTTTGATGGATGTGGTTTAAAGGTAACCCCGACCAAAACTGGGAGAAAGGACCTCTAGTCTCTCTCAGGTAGAGGGGTTTGTCTGTAGAGAAAATCCTGAATAATCATACAACATTAAGTATGGGAAGAGGACCATCAATACATCCGGGTCAGGGGTAGAGCCATTGATCTTAGAGTAGAGGCTATAACAACATGTTTCTTAATTGAAATTAGATGACCTTGGTAAAAGTAATTTCTGTGGCATAATGAGGATATACTTATAGAGTCATGAGGAGAGTGAAGTTTGCAAAAGAGTGTATTTGAACTTTGTTCTGAATATTTGAGTAATAAAAATGCACCTGACCTTTGAACCCACTTTTGTTTTTAAAAATTTGATTTCTCTGTTTTCCAGTTGTTAATAGCATCAAATAGTAGTTAATTTATACTATATTATCTTAGTTATATCAGTCAGTACATTTGGTTCAAACATTTGTATTTTTATAGTTACATAAACATAGTTCAACATTATCAAAGTAGCAACCATATATATGCAATGGAAAATTAATTTCCTCATAGTTATTTGGCCAATTTATCAGAGTAGCGGAATATTTTAATGAGACTTACTCTACATCTCACTTTGTACCAGATGTCAAAGTGAATTGGGTTATTTTTCTAATCATATGCCTAAGTGTTGGCTCAGACTGAAGCAATATGAGTAAATGGTTTTCATAAAAATTTTGTTCGAGTTTACTGAACTTAAAGTAAAAATCATAAAATTTCAGGAGCCAGCATTGTGATGCAGCAGGTTTAGCCACACTTAGACCAACATCCACTTTCTAGCATCTGGAGTCCTGCATGCTCTGCTTTCAATCCAACTCCCTGTG
Source organism: Sylvilagus floridanus (assembly GCA_949820135.1). Classification (NCBI taxonomy): domain Eukaryota; kingdom Metazoa; phylum Chordata; class Mammalia; order Lagomorpha; family Leporidae; genus Sylvilagus; species Sylvilagus floridanus. The sequence continues at coordinate 129,903,403 of OX463236.1, read as the reverse complement.
TGAGAAGACGGCACCTGATGATCCAAGTTCTTGGGCTTCTGCTACCCTCATGGGGGACCAGAATGGAGTCCCAGGCTTCTGGCTGCAGCCTGGCCCAGACCTAGCTATTGCAGCCATTTGAGAAGTGAACCAGCAGATGAAGATTCTCTTTCTCGCTCTCTCACTCTCTCTCTCTCCCGTCCTCCCTCTCAAAGAAATATTTTTAAAAATTCAGGTTATTGGTATGGGCATTTGGCACAGCAGTTAAGATGCCACTTGAGATTCCCACATCTAATATTGGAGTGTCTAGGTTCAAGTCCCTGCTCTGCTTCTGATCCCGTTTCTGCTAATGCACACCTTGGCAGGAGCAGATAATGGCTCAAGTAGTTGGGTTCTTGCTACTCATATGAGAGACTCAGAATGAATTTTGGTCTCAGACTCTTGGCTTTGGTCTGGCCCAGTCCTGGCTGTGGTAGCCAGTTGGGGAGGGAACCAGCTGTCACTGTCTGTACCTTTCAAGTAAATAAAAAGAAATCAATAAAAATTGTTTAAAATGAGATTATTTTTATTTAATATGACTAAACTAAACTTTGTTCTTTTTTAAAAAAATTTTTGTTTATTTGGAGATCAGAGTTACACAGATATACAGAGAGAGAAGGAGAGGCAGAGAAAGAGAGAAAGGAAGTATCCATTGGTTCATTTCCACAATGGTCAGAGCTGTGCCAATCTGAAGCCAGGAGCCAGGAGCTTCTTCTGGTCTCCCACACAGGTACAGGGGCCCAAGGACCTAGGCCATCTTCTACTGCTTTCCCAGGCCATAGCAGAGAGCTGGATCGGAAGTGGAGCAGCCAGGTCTCAAACTGGTGCTCACATGGGATGCCGGTGCTTCAGGCCAGGGTATTAACCCTGTACGCCACAGCGCCAGCCCCAAGCGACATCCATCTTAATTAGATCAAGACAATATATTTTTTAACCCCTATGAATGAAATTTATTATTTTTCATCCAAGAAAATTGTGGGTTCAATATTAGAAGATTTTTACCTGTGCCGCTGATTACTTCCAGATCTGTAATTACCTATGAACAATCATCTCTGCTTATTCTTATTCAGCCAAGTTTTCACACCAAAACATGTGGTAAAATCATTGCCTCTGCGACTGATTACAAAGAATAGTAAACTGCTTGCTCCGGGCTACCAATGCCGACTTTGTTTGAAGGCATTTCATCTTGGTCAACATACACGATCACTACCATGTACTCACAAGGTAAAAAAATAATTATTTTTGTAGCTTGACTTCCCCTATAGGATCATTTTTTTTTTTTTTTACAGGCAGAGTGGACAGTGAGAGAGAGAGACAGAGAGAAAGGTCTACCTTTTGCCGTTGGTTCACCCTCCAATGGCCGCCGCGGTCGGCGCGCTGCGGCCGGCGCACCGCGCTCGTCCGATGGCAGGAGCCAGGAGCCAGGTGCTTTTCCTGGTCTCCCCATGGGGTGCAGGGCCCAAGCACCTGGGCCATCCTCCACTGCACTCCTGGGCCACAGCAGAGGGCTGGCCTGGAAGAGGGGCAACTGGGACAGAATCCGGTGCCCCGACCGGGACTAGAACCCGGTGTGCCGGCGCCGCAAGGCAGAGGATTAGCCTGTTGAGCCACGGCGCAGGCTATAGGATCATTTTTTTAACAATGAACTGATGATTTAAGTCTCATTTTTCACTTGTACTTGCAGAGATGTTCATGTTACACTGAATATGTAGAACGATTGCAACAGAGACTATGAGAAGGCAGTTCTACCTACTTAGGATGTATTCTTATTGATTAGAATTCATTTCTGCATATATCACCTGGGACATATAAAATGGCAATATAGTGTTAAATTCATTTAATTAGTTAGATTATATGAAAAGGAAAACCACATAGCATACTAATGTTTTGTTCAGTATTTTTGTGATTCTTTAAATGAAACAAAAATGCCTAAATTGACATAGTTGATTATTTCATATGTACTCACTAGAATCAAAGTCAAATATTGCACATATATTTGATAACCAAGTTTCTGCTTGTGTAAAATTGTTTCTATAAATAAGCATTTATAGTTAACTTTTACTTATAATGGCTGGTTGTTTATTTTATTTCCAAAATTATTATTTGATATTTTATATCTTGCTCTAATCATATCAATTTCCAACTCTAGTTGGTTATGACTTTTTAAATTTTGTAATACTTTTCATTTCTTGTAAGTTAGTTAACAGTGAAGCTAACAGATTATACAAGTGAATTTTTAGCAATCTTGATATAAACAAATGTGATAGCCATATAAGACTTCACATTTTACTGTTGAAAATGGAGATCTGTTTATAATTAATTACGTTTATAAGTAAGTTTCTTCAAAGTATTTTTTTAAACTTGATAAATTATAATTGTCTCCCATTTGTGCTAAATGTTTTTCATATTCATGCAATTATAAAACTGGGGAAAACATAAATAATATTGATTATAAATAAGATAGTTATAGCTCTGAATAACTTGTGACTTTTTTTTAAGTTTCATAGGAAATGTATTGACAATTGGTTACTCTACAAGTGCAACTCATGCCCTATTGATGGACAAGTTATATATAACCCTTTAATCTGGAAACATATAGCAATGAATGGACAGACACATTTGTGTGTTTCAAACACAAACATCACTCATCCCTCAAAGCAGGAAGAACCAGAGCTTTTCATTCCTTGTATTGGATTAGTCTTGAGACAAAATAGATGTGGAATTTTACCAAGTATACATCAATGTAATTCTGAAAAACTGAATACACCTCAGAGTCAAACAGAAACCTGTCAGAATTTAGCAAAAGTTGATTCATGCTCTGTCCAATTAGATGATTCGAATTCAAAAAAATTAATCTATGAATATAAAATTAGCCAACACTTCCCCACATATCTTCAAGATTTACCCACTAGATCATTTGAGAAAATACCATCTCAAACATTTCTTCCTTCTATTGTTCACAAGAATGTTATTTGTCCTACTGAAGTGGAACGCAATTGTTTCAATGAAAAATACCCTATTGGCCCAAACCAGAAGATGACAAAAGGCTATAAACGTATTAACCACAAACCAAAGAAGACCCTTGGTACTCAAATAAAAGAAGAAAACAAGAGACCAGATACTTTACTTACAGAAGATTTAAGTCTTATTGTCAATTGGGGTATAACTAAACTTAATTTATCAAAAAGATATAATAATTATATGGGGAAAAATTAGACAAAACTGAAGTCATCTCTCAAGATGACCTGTAATCTCACTCTTTAGTACAAAGCAAACTAAGATATCTTTAATAATGGAAGAAGTTCAATTGTGGAAAATACTTTCATTATTATCAAAAATATTTGTTAATGAATGTAAACATGTTTTATTTTTAGAACCTAAAAAATACATATACACTATTGAGAAATATATGTAAAATTCTGTTGTCATTTTGCTTTCTTATCTATGATTCACAACACGTACAGGTAATTACCCTATAATACTTTTAAGACTTAAAGCATTAGTTGTCTTAATAAGTAAATTCAAACTGTTATAAATTATGAAAAAAAATTTAGAACTTTTATAAATTATTTCACACTGATTTTATTTTCAATTAAATTAAGGAAATATATTTGTCCTGTTTTGAATCATTCTTTTTCAAATATTTCACTTCATAACATATTACAGGAATTATTGCCAGATACCTGTGTATTCCTTTCCATTTTTCTTGCACTAATAACTCCTAAAGTGTATACAAAAACACTTTTTTCTTACAATATTCAATTAAAGGAGTTTTCTTATACATAAAATGAAAACATTTTTCCACCAAAATAAATTTATTTTATTACATTTTTCACAGAAAAATAAAATATAATGCTATGAATTATTCTAGATTTACTTTACCATTTTATTTTCAAGTAACATAGAAGTACTACCAAATTTCTTGATACAATCTCTTTTAAAGGATCTATTTTAAATCTACTCTATTTTCAAAATAATCAACAGTTGTTTCAAAATGTTCATATGAAAATTGTAGCCTTTAGATTTTCATTTTGTTTTTTTTTTTTTTTTAATTCGATCTCAGTAGCTTTTGAAGTTTTGTTTTGTTTTGTTTTTTAAGGATCAGGCATTGTGGTACAGTGGGTTAGCCACTGCTTGTGATGCTGACATCCTGTATCAGTGTGTGGTTTAAAGCCAGGCTGCTCTGCTTCTAATCTAGCTTCCTGCTAATGCACCTAGGAAGACAGTGAAGGTTGGTCCAAGTACTTAGGCTCCACCCATAAGAAGATCTGAATGCAGTTCCTTACTCCTGACCTTGGCCTGACCCATTCCAGGCTATTGCATCCATTTGGGGAGTGAACCAGCAGATGGAAGATATCTCTCTCTCTCTCTCTCTCTCTCTCTCTCTCTCTCTCTCTCTATATATATATATATATATATATATATATATTACCCTCTCCCTCTACCTCTTTCTCCTGCTCCATTGTCCTCTCTCACTCTGTCTTTCAAATAAATAAGTAAATTTTGTTTACAAACCATTTTTAGGGGCCAGCGCTGTGGCACAGAGTTAACCCACTGTCTGAAGTGGCAGCATCCTATATGGGTGCCAGTATGAGTCCCAGCTTCTCTACTTCTGATCCAGCTCCCTGCTAATGCACCTGGGAAGCAGTGGAGGATGATCCAAGAGCCTGGGTCCCCGCACCCATGTAGGATACCTGAAAGAAACTCCTGGCTCCTGGCTTCTAACTGGCCCAGCCCAGGTTCTTGCTGCCATTTGGGGAGTGAACCACAATATAGAAGACTCTCTCTCTCTCTCTCTCTCTCTCTCTCGCTCTCTCTCTCTCATTTTTCTGTGTATGTAATTCTGACTTATAAATAAATAAATTTTTAAAGAGTTGATATAATTTATTTTCTATTGTTTGTAATAAGGAAAAATCTTCATATGATTGTGGAGGGGTAATGGAACATGTGGTTCTGTGAAACAAATTTGACAAAAGCAAAGTTCTTTAAAAATAACTTTTTAATTTAAAGAAATCATTAAATTGAGGCTAATCATAACAGAAACTAATTACTAAAATGTAGTTCACAAATAGTGACAGTTAATTAGCATACAAGTTATAGTTTGTTTTAGGATTTATTTATTTATTTGAAAGGCAGAGCCACAGAGAAGTAGAGGCACAGAAAGGAAGAGAGAGGGGGGGGGGTCTTCCATCTGTTGGTTCACTCTCCAAATGGCTGCAATGGTCTGGGATGAGCCAAGCTGAATCTAGGAGCCAGGAACCCCATCTGGGCCCCCTACACCAGTGGCAAGGGTCCAAGTATTCACACCATCTTCCACTGCCTTCCCAGGTGCCCTAGCAGGGACCTGGATCACAAGCATGGCAGCTGAGACTTGAACCAGTGCTCCAGTACAGGATCCGGTGTCACAGGTGGCTTAAGCCATAGCATTACTGAGCCAGCTCTATGAATTACATTTTAAAATTGAATAAAGTTTGACTTGTTTCTGATGAACAAATGGATGGCCAAGTGTATTTGTCAGTAATCCAAAATTTTATCAGCCTATTTTTGAAAGGTAAGAAAAACACAAAATAATTTTCCATTTAATTAAATATTATTTTATGTTCTTATAAATATTACAATCTCCTTTTAAAAGAATTCTTCAAATGCAAAAGATAAAAATGCTTAGAAAGCAAAATGTATGGAAGAGCCATGAAAGAACAATAGAAAATTGGAATGTTTGTGAAGAAAAACAATGATGCTACAAAATTCATTTTCTATTTATAAGAAATGTAGGTACTATTCTTGACTAGTCAAACTTGTTAATGATTATTCTGCAATTACTATTCTATTATTGCAGTAACATATAATATACAAAATACCCATGATTACAAAAGGTTTTTAGAAATTAGGATTGTTAGGATAACAATTCCTTATGATTCTACAAACAAGCTTTGCCCAGAGTTGAGGATGTAGCTCAAAGAGGGAGAGTGAAGAAATTTGCTTATTAGACAAAATTCACAAGAGGTATCTGATTTCTAAAAATGAACAGCATCCTGTTTGTGAGCAAGAAGAAATGCCCTAAGATTAGCATAACACAGACTTAAGGGAAGTGGCAAAGGACATGATTGTGGATCAACAGGTCTAGGGTAAAGACATACAGATGAGTGCACTGCCATTTAAGGTCACTTGTAGAAAAGGAGGGCAGTTGCTATGTATTTTCAGTTGCATCCAGATACCCAGCTGACCTATCTGGAAACAAAAGCATTTAGTCATAGGTATGACTTAGAGGAGGGGCATTTGTACAACACTGGTAGATAAATCAGAAGTCTAGTAGCTTTGCTTAAGCAACTTCTGATACTGCTCAGGATCAAGACTAGAAGTGCCAGTTCTACATTATGATGCATGGTTGCTGTGCCCAGCAAACTTTATGTTGCAATGAATCTAACAGGTCAGCTTATTGATGGCTGTGTATTGATAACTGATACGTTTCACTCTCTACCACAGCATGCCATGAATTGTTCTTCAAGAGCCAGGTTGTATGGCCTTACCCTAAAACCTCAGGGAACTGCATGTGATTCCTCTACTTGGGCTTGCCAAAAGCTCCATAGATCACTGATCTAGAGATTAGCTCCACCACCTCTAATATGATAGCACTGGCATTGCAGGTGCTCATCCCACAGCCTAGACCTACAGAAGATCTCTTTTCTGTCCTGAGTTCTACCAAAGTTGGCAGCCATTGGTGTCATCCAGTATATTAATCCCTGTAATTCTCAGATGTGGAATAGTGGAACATACTATCTCTATAACTCAGAGTCTTCTTTTTTGTGCTAAGAAGTGCAAGATGTCATCATTTATCTTTTATTTTGGAGTAAGTATCCCAGCATGTCCTTATCCACAGCAACCCTAAAATTTTAATATTGCAAAGGCCTCCTAATCTTTGTAGGGTTATCTCCACGCACATCTCTCCAGTATTCTCTCTCCAGGTGTCAGGGCCCCGTTTTTTCCCAGGCAGGGCTTGAATTCATGACTGACCTCTTTTGCCTGGGCATTTTATCTTCTTTAGAATTATACCACACCAATAACTCTGGCCCTCTGCTTGCTCTGCCTTCCTACTATCTGTTTCTGTAAGCTATGAAGATACTCTACTGGATTTCATGTTTAGTATTTCCCACGGCTTTTCATATTTTCCTAAGGTAGCAATGGACTTAAGCCCATGCTGGGGCCAGCGCTGTGACGTAGTGGGCTAAGCCTCCACCTGTGGTGCTGGAATCCATATTGAGTACTCGTTCATATCCTGGCTGCTCCTCTTCCGATCCAGCTCTCTGCTAATGGCCTGGAAAGCAGTAGAAGATGGCCCATATCCTCAGGCCCCTGGCTTCAGATCAGCTCAGCTTCGGCCATTGCAACCACCTGGGAAGTAAAAGAGTGGATGGAAATCCTTTCTCTCTGTCCCTCTTTCTGTCTGTAACTCTATCTCTAAAATAAATCTTTTTTTAAAAAAAAGAATCCATTCTGGCAATTATTAGAGTTACTAATTCCTCTGTTCTTCCCAAAGGTCCTATACTTCACATCAGCTGGAGAATACCTGGAGGCCCTGATGGCAAACTTTGACAATTCACCAGTGATTATGTAGTAATTACACATTCATTTTATGCCTAGGGAAGTCTGTGTTCTACTTACCAGAGACAAGGTCTCCATGGCAGCTGTGCCCCAACAGCTTTGATAGACTGCTTTTCTCAGACTCCTATCTTCCAACTGGCATAAGTTCTTTCTTTCAAAATCAGATGCCTAAGTGGAATTTGTTGTGTAGGCTATATGCTAAGCATTAACACCTGTGGTGAAAAGGGGGCCTAATCCTGTCTATATGTCAAATTTTGATGTTTTATTCATCATCCCTACTTGCCAGAGAGTTTCTTCCTTGGGAAGGAAAACAAGATTTGGCAGAGGAAAAGGCAGAACTCCAAATCCTTGGTCATGCTCCTGTCACAGTCCCTGAGGGGATCTAGGATAGCTCAGTGAGGGTGATGGGTTGTGTGGACCAGGTAATGCCCTGCAACTGGGGTGGACCCTGGAGAAGATGACAGCTGCAAGCTCTTTGCTGACAAAATTCTCAGCAGCTGGGGAGATGAGTCCCTCATTGGAGGCTCATCTCTACCTAAGATTCTCCATAAGTGGAGATGGATAAAGTCAGACAAAGGAACATTTTAGAGATGATTGGTAAGAGTAAGGAGGAAAAATAAGTCCAAAACAATTTTTTTTAGTAAATACTACTTGTGCGCATCAATGTCTGGTTTCTTCCGAGGCATCTGGGAACTGACACTTCCAAGCCTATTAAAGTTAATCAGAGTCCCGTGACTGCCTCTGGCCAATGAAATGGGGGAGAATATAAAGACTATTACATCCAGCCAGAGACAGCCGAACGCTCATAACCCAGCCGGTTTCTCTTCCCTGGCCACAGTAATGGAGGAGCTACACATTTATTTTAGGTTATGAAGCCGAAGGACAATGGAGCCTCTCCGCTGTCAACCTGCATTCTTGAGGTAAACAATTAAATATCAGTTGTGAGTATAAATATAAATATAGGGGTCACAGGCACGCAGATGAAAGTTAATATGTTATCAGTCAAGAAGTGAATAGACATAGGTCAAAGTCCTGAGGAATGCCAATATTTGAAACTCAGCAGTAGTTGCTACAATCGAGTCTGAAAAGTATGAGAAACATTCTAATCTGGGACTGAAGAATGTAATTTTTTTTGCCAATAGGAAGGCATTAGCGACTTTCATCTTGATAGTTTAACTAGAGTAATGGGAGCAAAGATCAGATTGGATTCCGTTCAAGAGAGAATGACCCGGGACGGTACTGTGGTGCAGTGGGTTAAAGCCCTGGCCTGAAGGGCTGGCATCCCATATGGGCGCCGGTTCAAGACCGGCTCAATTTCCGATATAGCTCTCTGCTATGGCCTGGGAAAGCATAGAAGATGGCCCAAGTCCTTGGGCCCCTGTACCCACGTGGGAGACCTTGAAGAAGCTCCTGGCTCCTGGCTTCAGATTGGCACAGCTCTGGCTGTTGCGGCCAATTGGGGAGTGAACCATCCATTGGGGAGTGAATGACCAGGTTGAGGAGTACACAGACAGAACGGGATGTGCACATAACTAAAGAAAGGAGATTATGAATGAGAAAAGAGAAAAATAATAGCTGGAAGAGGGATGTTTATTTCAGAGCTGCCACTTGAACCTGTGTAGAGATCATTGAAGATAACAGCTGATGTGTGTGATAATTGATAGAGCGGCATTCCTTGGAAGAGAGGGATTAAAAACCCAGCCACTGGGATACTTTGCTATTTTTGATTTCCCCTGGCCCTTCATCAAAGTTCAACAGCTGAAAGAAATGTTGGAGAACATTTTGTTATCTTCATGAGGAAATGAAATTTAAACTGTTTTAATGTCTCACACAATGTCAAAGAGCAAGAGGAATCAAACTACCAAAAAGACTTCCCATTTCCTTGTTCCATGTATTATATGCTTAATTTCTCAGCCTTTTAATAGCAGGAAAATTATATTATCATTTTTAAGTTTAAACTTTTGTTGATAGTTTTTCTAGAGAACGTTTTCCAAAGCTCACAAAGGCAAAGCATTGTTCCTAAAAATTGCAGTTGAGTTAGCTTACATTCATAGCCAGTTTTGAACTAAGCAAATATCTATGACTATCAGATTATACTATAGAAATATACTACATATACGTGTGGCTTGTGCTATGCCCACAGTCCGTAGTCCCCCGAAATCAACCACCAGAGACCGAAGTTGAAGCCAATTAGCAGGGTCATTTTATTACAAGTTCGAACCCGGGCCTTTCAGTGCCTCCAGAAGAGGAAGCCCCCCAAGAAGCCCCGAGCCCAATTCTAACAGAGCTTTTATTATCATGTACAAGCAGGCTTTAGGGGAATGCTTAGGTCAAGTTGACACTTCTGATAAGACACCTGCTGCTGACTCCAGGGTAGGGGCTGGTTGTTATCTCAAGCTTTAAACCTCCCTTTCACATTCCTGGACCTGGGTCAGGGTATGGTCATGTCTGGCCAGGTGGAGGAAAGGGGGAGTGTAGGATAGCAAGGGCCAGGAACAGGCAGTGGTGCGGTTTGTACAACAATCAACTTACTGTAGTTACTGGATTACTTAGCTCAACATCCAACATAATACATATATAAAGTCAAGGACACTTAGCATTGCTTATTATTACTACTAGTTGCCTAATAAGCTAATGTAATTACACTTTAGGTTACATTAAAATAATGATGATATTTTCTAGTAAAAGTTGGTTGTGCCGGTGTCTTCTCATTCCCCCCTTTTACATGAGACTTATTTGGAGCCAATCTTGGCTCTTTTATAGGTCTTAAGCTTTATAATTTCTGTTTATTTAAGGGTCAGTACTGTGTCCGCAGCACCATAAGCTGAACCGTGTTTATTCTGTCTTTAACAAATGTTACTAGTTTGTTGATCACACAGAGGCCTATGGTTAAGATGATTATTAACAAGTAGAGGGCCAGTTATAGCCGATAATAAGGTTGTTAGCCAAGGAGAATAATTAAACCATGATTTAAACCATCCTTTTTGTTGTTCCCTTAACCCATTGAGAATTCTGTATTTCTTGCCATGCTTTTACCTTAATTTGGATTGGGTTTTTTTTTCCACCTGAGGACTTGACCCACCCACTCTGGCCATCTTTAGATTTTTGTCCCTAGGAGTTAACCATGAGGCTATTGTCTCACATCCCCAGTGATGGCAATAATAATCACCTGCCCCCCACAGCCTGGGGAAGTTTCTGTAGGACAGACATACCATTTAGTTTGTTGTAAGTTGGCCTCTATACCAGTTTGCCCACGCCCCAGTTTTACCCCGAGATTCCAATGCCAATTGGCCAGTGAGGTAAATGTCTTAATTCCAGGTCTGGAAATCAGCCTTGTGTCCACTTTCTGCCACAGGGTGCAGAGATCTATGGTGAACATGGGCTGTCCTGTGCCGTTGTAGCGGTCAATTACCCTTCCCGACACACTCGAGGTCCAGTAGCCTGGTGGAGGTTGATGAGGAATGATGTCCAAAGTCACTCTCCCCCCAACAGACAGAATTAGTAAGATTATGAGGTTAGACCTCATTTCTTCAGTGATCTGTGTCCTTGAGGGCAGTGGGGGCCATCAAGATGACTTGGAAGGGTCCCTTCCACCTGGGCTCCAAGTTTTCCCGTCGGTGGCATTTCACAAACACCCAGTCGCCCAAGCGGTAGCTGTGGGGCACCGGAGGAGGCCCTGTCTCGTGCAGGTTTTTTAGCTTTGGCCACACCTGTTTATGGACCCCCTGCAGGATTTGGAGTGAAGACAGGAGTTTAAAATTGTCATTTTTAATTAGATTTTTTTTAAGATTAGGTATGATGGGAGGTGGCCTGCCAAACAAAATTTTATAGGGAGTAAGCCCCAGTTTGTATGGGGAATTGCAAACCCTATAGAGAGCGTAGGAGAGGATGGCTACCCAGTTTGTGCCAGTCTCCATGGTCAATTTGGTTAAAGTCTCCTTTAATGTTTTGTTCATTTTTTTACCTGTCCTGAACTCTGGGGCCTGTATGCACAATGTAATTTCCAATCTGCCCCGAGTATGGAAGCCAACCCCTGACTTACCTTAGAGACAAACGCCGGTCCATTGTCCGAGCCTATCATTACTGGAAATCCATACCTGGGTAAGATGTCCTGCAGTATCTTTTTGGCCACCACCTGGGCTGTTTTATTCTTAGTGGGAAAGGCTTCTACCCATCCTGAAAAGGTATCTACAAAAACTAATAAGTATTTATACCCATACTTTCCTGGCTTTACCTCAGTAAAATCTACTTCCCAATAGGCTCCTGGTTCATCTCCTTGCTGTCTTGTTTCAGAATTTTGAACATTCTTTCCTGCATTAGTGAGTTGACAGACTTTGCATTTGACAACAATTTAGTCAATTTTGCTGGGGGCCTCTTTTATTCGTAGTTTTATCTGTCTCATTAAGTCCTGTATCCTCCTGGTGCCTAGGTGAGTGCTGTGGTGGATTTTTTGTAATAGTCTTTTTTTCCAGTTTTTCTGGGAGTATGATGTGACCTTCAGAGTCTCTCCACCACCCATCAAGGAGCTGTGCCTCAGGGAGTGTTTTTACCCATTGCAGATCTTCTTCGGTGTACTCGGGTGTTGGAATCAAGTTTCTGGGTCATGGATCAGGGAATTGTTGTTGTAAAACTATAGCCTGAATTGGGGACATAGTTATCTTTTTTAGCAGTCTGATCAGCAAAATAATTGCCCCTTGACACGGGGTCTATAGGTTTTTGGTGGCCCAGGCAATACACAATTGCCAATCTTTTTGGCTCCCATAAAGCAGCTAGGAGAGCTAAGATTTTTTGTTTTTTTATGGCTTTTTTCTCTGCTGTAAGGAGACCTCTTTCCCGATATATAGCCCCATGTATATGGGCGGTGGCAAAGGCGTACTGGCTATCAGTGTAGACTGTTAAGTCTTTTTCCCTTTTCTAGTTTTAAAGCTTGGGTTAGGGCTATCAGTTCCGCTTTCTGTGCCGAGGTGTCTGCCGACAGGGGCTCAGCCCATATTATCTCAGTCTCTGAAACCACCGCTGCCCCTGCATACCTCTGTCCTTGATGCACAAAGCTGCTCCCGTCGGTAAACCAGGTTACCTCGGTGTTGGGCAGGGGTTGATCTCATAGATCTTCTCTTACTCCGTGCACCTGGGCTAACACTTCGGCACAATCATGGAATGGGGCCTCCAGGTCCGGGTCAGGGAGCAGGGAGGCGGGGTTTAGGGTGGTTGGTGGCTGAAAGAAAATCCTGAGAGGGTAGTGAGCCCTTGGTAGTGAGTTAGCCGTGCATTGCTAAGCCATGGGTCGGGAGGCTGCTTTAGGAGGCCTTCAACAGCATGGGGTGTGGTGACCTGCAGTTCTTGTCCCATGGTTAGCTTGTCTGCATCTTTTACCATCAGGGCTGTGGCCGCTATCATTTTGAGACAAGGGGGCCATCCAGCGGCTACAGAGTCAAGTTTGATAAGTATGCTACAGACCGTTTCCAAGGGCCTATTGGCTGAGTCAGAACTCCCTTAGCTACCCTCTTACTCTCATCCACAAACAGGGAGCCCCAGTGCTGGGGCCGAGAGCAGTGCTGTTTTTATCTGCTGAAAGGCATTTTCAGCCTCCTCTGTCCATTGGAAGGGCTGCTGATCTTTTTGTCATCAGGTGGAGGGGTTTGGCCAATTCAGCAAACCCAGGGATCCACAATCGGCAGCACCGGGCTGACCCCAAAAACTCCCGAACCTGTCGTTGCGACTGGGGTTGGGGGATTCGGAGCACTGTCTCCTTGGGTGCAGGGGTCAGCCATCGTTGCCCCCCTTTCAATAGATACCCCAGGTATGTTACCTCAGTCTTGCAGAGTTGGGCCTTTTTAGCAGATGCTCTGTAGCCCAGGCTCCCCAAAGTGTGCAAGAGGTCCTCCATTCCTCGGGTGCATTCCTCGAGGGTCTGTGCTGCTATCAGTAGATCATCTACATATTGTAAGAGGGTTAGGTTTAGGTGTGTTTGGCGGTACTCACTCAGGTCTTCATGAAGAGCCTCATCGAACAGGGTGGGAGAGTTTTTAAACCCTTGTGGCAGCCGTGTCCAAGTAAGCTGTCCGTTGATGCCTCTCTCTGGGTCCGTCCATTCGAAGGCGAAAAGCTCTTGGCTCGTAGGTGCTATGGGTAAGCTAAAAAAGCATCTTTCAGATCTAGAACAGTATACCGTTGTTTTTCAGGACTGAGAGCACTAAGAAGGGTGTAGGGGTTTGGCACTGTTGGGTGGATATCAATAGTTCTTTTGTTAACCTCCCTCAAGTCCTGTACCGGCCGATAGTCCCCTGTGGTGGGCTTACGCACTGGCAGTAGAGGCGTGTTCCAGGCTGATTGGCATGGTCGCAGAACTCCCTGGTCTTCTAATTTCTGTAACTTCTTTTTAATGTTAGGAGCAGCCTGATTTACAAACGGCATAACTGCTGCTTGATTTTTGGGAGCCTCTGGATCCATAGGCGTGAACTGTCTAAAGGCTTTCATTAATCTTTCTAAATACCCTGAAGGGGACTCTGTCTTTTTTTTTTGATTAACTGCATATACCTTGGCCAAATTAGTGGGCTTGCGTGCCGCAGCCCGGAGACCCGCCATTAGAGTCTGGCGATAAACCCGTAGCTGTCCCCTACCTTCTGCTGTGTTGTAGTCCCAACCATCTTGGAGGGGTCTGGTCAAAGGAAAAGCATCATTGATTAAATCTGGGTTGGCAGTGGGTTGACCATCGTCACCAGGAACCAATTTCCTGGCTTCTAACTGGATTCGTTCTCGCTCCTCTGTGGTAAACAGGACTCGGAGGAGTTGTTGGCAGTCATCCCAGGTGGGTTGATGAGTAAACATAATGCTATCTAAAAGAGAAATCAAATCTTTGGGATTGTCAGAAAAACGGGCATTTTGAGTTTTCCAGTTATAGAGGTCACTGGTGGAGAAGGGCCAATACTGAAGTCTAGGGTTCCCAGTGCCATCGGGCGGCCCAATTTCTTGTAATGGTAGGGCCATTACAAGTGGAGTCGGGATGGCGCAGGCTCGCTGCTCGTTGGGTGCGGCCCCTCATCCTTTCTGCTGGTCCCCCTGAGTCAGCCCCTGCTTCTCTCTCTTCCCTCCAGTGGGGCTGCCTGTGCTCCCTCATTTACCGGCTCTGCAGGCCTAGGATTTAGGGGAGGGAGAAGGTATGGAGGAGGGTCAAGGGTTAGGGGATCTGAACTGTCAGGCAAGACCGGGTAAAGAGGAGCTGAGGGTTTAGTGGCTCGGGGTTTAGCAGCGGCCTCCCTTGGGGGGGGGGGGTGGTTTTTGCTGACTCGCCAGCTCCTGTGTGCTGTAGGGCTAGAATTTTAGTTGCGGGAAGGAAAGGTGCCAGCCAGGCTGGCGGGTTATTAGATATTGCCAGACAAGAATGTAGGGGATTTGACCTGGGTAGCCATTCGGTTTTGAAAGATTTTTTTCTTTAACCCTTTGTATGACTGACCAGTCGAGAGTGTCCTCTAGAGGCCATCCAACACCAAAAGCAGGCCACTCTGACCTACAGAGAGTGGCGAGTTTGTCCTTCCTGATATTCATGCTTAAATTAGAAGCTCTATTCCTCACGTCTCTGAAATGATCCATTATGATGGTGAGGGGGGTGGTCTGCTTCTGTCCCATCGTGGACCTACAATCCCTGGTCAAAAAAGGGGGACTTTTGGAAGGAAGGTAGGTTAGTCAGATAAAGGAACAAAGCAGGAACATATAGGGTGGCTGTCCGCTTTTCTCATCCAAAGGTAGTAACCTGAAAAATAACAGCCTCAGAGTGAAAGCTTTCAGCGGAACACACAACCACACTGACACAGATCGCAGGCACGTTGGGCTGTCTCTGCCCGACCAGATGGACTACAACTGAGTCCCAGATGGGGTCCGAGGACCACACAGATCGCAGGCGCATTGGGCTGTCTCTGCCCTACCAGATGGACTACAACTTAGTCCCAGATGGGGTCCGAGGACCACACAGATTGCAGGCGCATTGGGCTGTCTCTGCCCGACCAGATGGACTACAACTTAGTCCCAGATGGGGTCCGAGGAACGTCTCCCAACAGCCCCGCCGACAGTCCTATAGCGCGTCCGCCAGGACTCTTCGTCGGCCCAGATACAGAACCTATAGGCAACTCAGATATTACAGTCGACTACACAAAGACAATGCCGGCAAACCCACCCGGACCGGTCCTTCCACGACACTTCAACGAGGTGTCTGGGTGGGCTTCGGTGAATCCCGGGACGAGCCCCCAAAATTGTTATGCCTGCAGTCCGTGGTCCCCCGAAATCAACCACCAGAGACCGAAGTTGAAGCCAATTAGCAGGGTCATTTTATTACAAGTTCGAACCCGGGCCTCTCAGTGCCTCCAGAAGAGGAAGCCCCCCAAGAAGCCCCGAGCCCAATTCTAACAGAGCTTTTATTATCATGTACAAGCAGGCTTTAGGGGAATGCTTAGGTCAAGTTGACACTTCTGATAAGACACCTGCTGCTGACTCCAGGGTAGGGGCTGGTTGTTATCTCAAGCTTTAAACCTCCCTTTCACATTCCTGGACCTGGGTCATGGTATGGTCATGTCTGGCCAGGTGGAGGAAAGGGGGAGTGTAGGATAGCAAGGGCCAGGAACAGGCAGTGGTGCGGTTTGTACAACAATCAACTTATTGTAGTTACTGGATTATATTAGCTCAACATCCAACATAATACATATATAAAGTCAAGGACACTTAGCATTGCTTATTATTACTACTAGTTGTCTAATAAGCTAATGTGATTACACTTTAGGTTACATTAAAATAATGATGATATTTTCTAGTAAAAGCTGGTTGTGCTAGAGTCTTCTCACTTGTACATATGGTAATAAATATTTTATTCAAGCCAGGATAGTGAAATATTCAGAGGCACATATTTGCAGGGACATTTCCAAAAACAATCAAAAACTGATGGAAGATGGAACTGCTCTTTTTTTTTTTTTTAAAGTGATGATTGCTGTGAAACATTCTACTTCTAATGTGTTCTTTGAGGATGATGATCAATTTATTAAAAGTGAAAATATCATTGTTCAGTGAGTGAATGAACTCTCTAGGGTGGAGGGAGCATTTCTCAAACTACCAAATAAAACATTGATTCTTATAAAAGTTTGGCATAACACAAGTTTATGCCAGTGGAGAGGCTCAGTGTTTCGAAGTTTAATTTCAGTTAGTAAGCTTTACTGTTGGTGGCCATCTGTTTTAAAACTGAAGCACATTTCATAGATGTATGCTTGTTCAAACCTGGGAAACCCGGGGAGTAAGGCCTGAGTGATATAATGCTAAAGATCAAATTGAACCTTTTAAAGTAGTAGTGACTTGCATTGGAACACTGTCAATGCATTAAAAGTAGGTTTCAGTGATAATTCAATATTTGAATAAGACAATGTACAGATAAAACGAAAAAAATTCCAATGCATTATTTTGAATTATAACAAAGGAATCATGGACAAGCTGGAAATAATGAAATATGTTCCTTTTATTCTTTATTAAGCCATCAAATTATGATTTCCTAATGTTTCACATACCTACATAATTCTTTAAAATCATAATTTGATTATTAGCCATAAAAATTATAAGTCAATGACCTAGAAGATGTTAAAATTCTGAAGTCATTACAGATGAAAAACAATAATGGCAATGGTTTTCAAATATAAAATCAATTTTCTGAAGGAAAATTCAAGTCATTAAAATGGATATCTTGATCCAAATTATTTAAATTTTTATAATACAAATTATATATTTCAAATTAAACTAATGAAGTCATTATAAATATAGCATGGATTTTGAAAACAAAATATGGCACTGGATTTATATTCGTTCATTTTATGAAAAGTTGTTCAAAAAGCATGATTTTAAAAATCTCAGTTCCAGCTGGCACCGTGGCTCACTAGGTTAATCCTTCACCTGCGGCGCTGGCACACTGGATTCTAGTTGTGATTGGGCGCCGGATTCTGTCCAGGTTGCTCCTCTTCCAGTCCAGCTCTCTGCTGTGGCCCGGGAGAGCAGTGGAGGATGTCCCAGGTCCTTGGGCCCTGCACTGCATGGGAGACTAGGAGAAAGCACCTGGCTCCTGGCTTCGGATCGGCGCAGTGCACTGGCCGTAGCTGCCAATTTGGGGGTGAACCAATGGAAAGGAAGACCTTTCTCTTTGTCTCTCTAACTCTGTCAGAAAAAAAAAAAATCTCAGTTCCTCATTTTACTAAACAGTATGGAGGGCTAAGGAATTATGAGCAAAAAATAAGAACAGTATAGTGATAATCTCAACTGTCATTTTTTTAATCTTCAATTGATTATTTTGACAATGAGACTTTTAAGATGCACTATTTTATATTATAATCCATGTAAAATTCAACCAAATTCAATCTGAATAAATATTTTATCAAATGTTTAACTTGTTTTAGAATTAGATCTGAAATGCGTCATATTTTCTACTTGCTCTGTCATTACCCAAAAGTCTTTATTATTCGATAGGATATTATAAAATTATAATGCTTGATAAATTAGGAGCCAGAGAATCCTTTAGTAGAGTACTAAGCCTTTGACTATTATGTAAATTTTAAATATTCTAAACAAATAATAAAGCTTTATATTGGAAAAAAAACTTTGGTTTTTGAATAATGTGCTGTTGAGTAGATTATATAGATATTCAAATAATAAAAGATGTCCTAACATGGGGAAATGTATATAATATATATAATATGATGTCACAATTATGCAGAAAGGAAAAATATTTGCATAGGAAACAACCATGTAGGAAACACAAAATTGCAAAAGAAGTATAATTACTAGTTTTTCCTCAAAAAATTTTTGTATTGTCAAGTGTTTATTTATGCACACATAAAACTTTAAAATGCACTATCTTTACCTCCTTCAGTAAATTTTGATGTTACTTGGTTGAATTTAAATGTTTTATAAGTGCTAATAATTGGAGGAATATTGCACCAAAGTTTTGCAAACTTAAAAATCCTGAAAGCTTGTATCACTAAATTATTTTGAAACTCTAAGGGAAAAATTTTACTTGAAAATATGACTGTTATTTTCACTATTGTAAACAGTCTCTCTCCAATTCCACCAAGTGACAAAATATTGTTTTCTAATGTATTAAAATTTTTAAGTACGAGAAACAAAAAACAAAAATAGTGAATCTAATGTTCCATTGCAGGGATCAGTAGTATTAAGAAAGGTTTGTAAATGGATCATGGAAAGACAGGACCATGGATTCACATAGAGGCAGTGGTTTTCCAGATGGGTAGTGAGATTCCAAACGCATATAGTTTAGATCCCCAAAAGATAGTACTTTGCAAAGTTGGAGTGTCAAGATGTGCTTCTCAACCTTTAGTCTGCTTCCAGTCACCTAAGCGATCTTGTTAAAACAAAATGTGAATTAAATGCACCTGGGGTAACGTTTACACTGCTGCAGTTGTACAAAGTTCTCAGGTGGGGCTGATAATGTACCAGCGAAGCACACCCTTCACCTCCATGGAATGTGAGGAGAAATGAAGGCTCCCCTTCTTAAATGCCTGCTCCCCAGAAAGGGCATGTTTTCTGCTTCTGAGACCCCACTCACAGTAATGTGGGTAGTGGTTAGCAGATTAGCAGCAATTCAGCTGAAAGGGTACCCTCAGCAAACCATGTGAGAAGATGACTGGCTTGATAACTGAAAGTTCTCTAAACATAAAACACCTGGTTCTGTTCTTGTTTGTGGATTTGTCTTTGGGGTAACAAGAAAACTCAACATTTTAGTCCATCCTCCTACAAGTTTTAGGATACATTCACAGTATCAATGATGAGATCAAGAAGAAAGTTTTCTAGAAACAAATTTTTTTTTCTGAAGGGAATAATATAAAAAGTCAGAACAAAACTTTGAGTGTGGATAATGATTAAAGATAACCAGGTTCCATTGCTTAATGAATCACTGAATTAGAATGCTTGCTAAAAACCCTCAATGTCTTTTATACAGTTTTTGCTAAATCTTTTTAAAGAATCTTGCAGTTATTATTTTATACAGCAGCTAATAGGAAGTACAGGAGACCAACTTTGTGTGAGAGACCTGAGAAATTCTACCCCAATCCTGTTAAATTCATGAAGGTTTTTTAAAAAATATTTCTTTTACTTCTTTGAGAGACAGATTTACAGAGAAAGAGGGAGAAAAAGGAGAGAATTTTTCATCTTCTGGTTCACTCCCAAATGGCTGCAACAGCTGGTGCTGGTCTAAGCAGAAGCCAGGAGCCTGGACTCCATCTAGGTTTTCCATGTGGATAATCGAGACTCTATCACTTGGCCTCTACCACTGCTTTCCCAGGCTGGGAAGGGACTTAGATGGGTTCATGTTCTATTTTTCTTATTTGGCATTTAATAAACATTTGAATATAGTATGTATAGCATACAATAAGTATCATTACAGTTTAATGATTTAGATGATTTTCCATATATGCCACTTAACATAGTATATATTCATATTTTCCTTTATTTTTAATGGACTACATTGAAATATACACATATTTTTCATGTAAGCATGATACCTTGAGGCATATATAAATTGAAGAATGGTTAAATGTAGCCAATTAACATGTCCAACATCTCACATAATTATCATTTTTGCAGTAAGAAAACTTACCTACTCTTCTGGCATTGCATAAAATACATCATCATTAACAACACTCACTATATTATACACCAAATTTCTTCAACTTATTCCTCTATCTGTAATTTGCTATCCTCTTACCAACATCTGCCCAATTTCCTCCTGTTCCCAAACCCCAACCATCCCAGCCTCTGGTAACCAACCTTCCATTATGTATATAAACATTTTCAGATTCTACATGTGAATGAGAATATGTAGTATTTAACTTTCTATGCCTGGTTTACTGAATGTATCATATCCTCCATATCCCTCCATGTTCTTTTTGTGAATGAATAGTAATCCATTATTCCATTCTTACATGTTCCTTTATCCATCAACTGAACATTTTCATAGAAAGCCCTTCTAGCATCCTGAAGGGAACTGTTCACTAGGTAAAAGCTTTTAGTAAAATTTGAAAATATAAGATATTTTAAATACAACCAATTAAAAGTATTATCTCAACTCTGACATTCCTTACATTATACTTTGCCTGTAAGAAGTCAATGGCAAGCCACAGGGTACTTTGAGGAACCAGATAAGTAGAGAATAAGTTGCCTTTTCAGCCACCATAATGCAGGATTAACTAACGTACGGACATGAAAGTTCATATCCAGGGGTCATAGCATTGTAAGAATCTGTCTTTTCGTGGTATCAGAGGAAAAGTTTTAATATATCAAAATATCACATACTACCCCAAACTATGTACTATATGCCCAAAAATGTTAATAAATTTTAATAGTTTCAATAGATATATTTAGATAAAGATAAAGATTTTTAAAGTACTAAGCTGAGAACCATTTTATGGAAAATTCTCCCAAATTTGAGACATAATTATAAGATTAAAAGGTATTCTGAGAATATAGTCTAAAAATATCACACTTATATTTATCAAGACATGTTTATTTTATGGAGGATAGATGGATGGAAATCATGTTTAATAGAACTTATCAGAATGCCAGTGTCAATACAAAGTATGAGAATGTCTGAAATCATGTTTTCTGATTCTCAATTACCAGTTATAAACTTTGAGCAATCATACAGCAAAAAAACCTAATTATCTTCCTATTCGCCCTATAGTATGTTCTGTTCCGATTTTTCCATACGAAGAACATACAGCTAAATAATGAAGGAAAAATGTGTTCTATTACCTAAATCTTGTGATATATTGTGGTTTCCTTTGTCATTCTTAAATCTTTTATATCTAAATCTAGAACATCATATTTATTTGAGAGACCCCAAAATCGTATGGATTCGTTGTCTACTAGATGAAATCTGGATCTTCCCTTTCTCAAATCCATTCTTCACATTGCTTTCAGAGTAATATAAGAATACCTTATAACCCTAATTATTTAATGACAAAAATTGAATATGGAGAGGTTTTTTTTTGCTTAGTCAAGATTTTAACTTTTGTTTTTCCTTATGTCTATTTTTATTTCCTTTTTTAAATTCATATAAGGTGAACAAATTTCATGTATTTCATATATATAGATTAGGAATATAGTGATACTTCCCAACCTATCATTCCTCCCTCCCATACATGCAACCTTGCTCCTCCTTATTTTCTTATTTTAATTTTTATAATGATATACTCTCAGTTTACTGTATAATCATAAGATTAACTCCCCATTAAGTAAAGAATTCAACAAATAAGGCTGGTGCCGTGGCTCAATTGGCTAATCCACCACCTTGCGGCGCCGGCCCACGGGGTTCTAGTCCCGGTCGGGGTGCCGGATTCTATCCCAGTTGCCCCTCTTCCAGGCAAGCTCTCTGCTGTGGCCCGGGAGTGCAGTGGAGGATGGCCCAAGTACTTGGGCCCTACACCCCATGAGAGACCAGGAGGAGCACCTGGCTCCTGCCATCAGATCAGTGCGGTGCGGTGGCCTCAGTGCGCTGGCCGCGGGGGCCATTGGAGGGTGAACCAACGGCAACGGAAGACCTTTCTCTCTTTCTCTCTCTCTCACTGTCCACTCTGCCTGTCAAAAAGTAATAATAAAGAATTCAACAAATAGTAAAAAGAAAAAACACTGTTCCTCAACAGTTAAGACAAGGATTGTAAACAATAATCAATTCTCAAAATGTCAATTTCACTCATCTATATTACATTGTTTCTTACTATATTAGTTATCACAGATCAAGGAAAATATGTGAAATTTGTCTTTTTGGCCCTGGGATATTTCTCTAAGTATAATAGGTTCCAGTTGTATCCATTGCATTGTGCAAGACAGCATTGCATTCTTCGTTATGGGGGAGTAGTATTCCATAGTGAATATATACCATATTTATCTGGTCACCAGTTGATGGACATCTGAGTTGATTCCATATCATAGCTATTGTGACTTGAGCTGCAATAAACTTGGGGGTACATACAACTCATTCACATGCTGATTTTATTTCCTTTAGGTAAATTACCAGGAGTGGAATGGCTGGTATCATAAATAGGTTGTTCATATAGTTGTTCCTGAGTTTCTTCAGCTCTTTATAGATTCTGCATGTTAATTTTTTTATTTTTTAACTTTTATTTAATAAATATAAATTTCCAAAGTACAACTTTTGGATTATAGTGGCTTTTTCCCTCAATAACCACCCTCCCACCCAGAACCATCCCATCTCCCACTTCCTCTCCCATCCCATTCATATCAAGATTCATTTTCAATTATCTTTATATACAGAATATCAATTTTTTTAGATACTAAGTAAAGATTTCGACAGTTTGCATCCACGCAGAAACAAAGTGTAAAGTACTGTTTTTGTACTAATTATACCGTTAATTCACATAGTACAACACATTAAGGACAGAGATCCTACATGGGGAGTAAGTGCACAGTGACTCCCGCTGTTGACTTAACAATATGAAGTCAGTAATTACCTGAGGCTCCTGTCATGAGTTGTGAAGGCTATAGAAGCCTCTTGAGTTCGCCAACTCTGATCTTATTTAGACAAGGCCATAGTCATGTGGAGATCCAGTTTTCCCAGCACCATTTGTTGAAGAGATTGTCATTTCTCCAGGGATTGATTTTAGTTCCTTTTTCAAAGATTAGTTTGTTGTAGATGCTTAGATTGGTTTCTGGGGTTTCATTTCTGATCATTTGTTCTTGCCATCTGTTTTTTGTGCAAGTATCAGGCTGTCTTGATTATAACTGCTCATAGTAAGTCTTGAATATCTCCAGTTTTGTTTCAGTTGTTTAAGATGGCTTAGCATTTTGGGGTCTCTGATTTCATATGAATTTTAGCATTGTTTTCTCTAGAGCTGAGAGGAAAGTTGTTGATACATTGATTGGGATTGCATTGAATCTATATACTTCTTTCAGTAGTGTGAACATTTTGATTTTTACTTCTTAAAATCCATGATCATGAAAGTTTGACACAAATGCCTTTAGTCCATTCTCTCTTTGCATGCCTTCAGGAACTCCTAAGATCCATAAGTTGGGTTGTTTGATAGTATCCCAGAAATCTCCAGCACTGTTTTTAACTTTTCTATTTCTTCTAGCTTTTGTTTTTGTTTTCTTTTGTTTTTGGTCTAAGATTTCCAGTAATTTGCCTTCTAGTTCAGATATTCTTTCTTCTGCCTTGCCAAGCCTGCTGTTAAAGCTTTCCACCAGATTTTTTTTATCTGTTGATATCTTCAGTTGCAATATTTCATTTAGAATTCCTTTTAAAATTTCAATATCATGGAAAATTTAATGTCATGTATGGTTTTCTTTAGTGTGTGGATTTGCTTCTGATTTTTTTTGACAAGCAGAGTTAGACAGTTAGACAGAGACAGACAGTTATAGACAGAGAGACAGAGAGAAATGTCTTCCTTCCATTGGTTCATCCCCCAAATGGCTGGTATGGCCGGTGAGCTGCGCTGATATGAAGCCAGGAGCCAGGTGCTTCCTCCTGGTCTCTCATGCAGGTGCAGAGCCCAAGCACTTGGCCATCCTCCACTGCCTTCCTGGGCCACAGCAGAGAGCTGGACTAGAAGAGGAGGAACCAGGACAGAAACAAAATCTGGTGCCCCGACCGGGATTAAAACCCGGAGTACTGGTGCCGCAGGCAGAGAATTAGCCTATTGAGCCATTTTTGAGTTACCCTATTTTTTGAATGCCATTTCTGGAATTTCCTGAACCTCTTCGTGTTCACATTATAATTCTGAAATATTGTGTTCCTTTCCGAGTGGGATGTGTCATGGTGTCTTCCTTATTCTTGTTTTAGTTAATTTCCACATTTGTTTTCAGGTATTTGGTGTTTTTTTATTTTTTCCTTTTCTGATAGCTTTTATCTTTGAAATATGCTTCTGTGGCTTAGTGGAATGTCTGAACTTTAGTGAAGACCAAGAGGTGTATAGTGTATAGTGGGTGTGGCCATGGAGTTCTGGTCAATGTTCTAGAGTGGGGCAATTATCCAGGGTAGCACCCTAGTTGGGCTTGTTAGATCTCAATGCCCAGGTGGTAGACCCCAATATGTTCAACACTCAAATGTATGATCTGTGCAGTCCTCACTATTAACATGGTTCCCACTGTGTTGACCTGCCATAGACAACCAAGAAGCCCTGAACATGTGGAACCATACCCAGTGATTGCCCAGACCCCCAGACATACCCTGCACTGCCTCATGTAACCACTGACTCCCCTCAGGCTCAGCACACAAGGATCCCAGAGTTTATGGGTACAGATTTCATTCTGCCCTGCCAGATTGTCCAGTCAACAGAGAGGAAGATATTCCCTTGAACCAGCTCTGCCTAGGTGTCTTGATCCTGGGAGGCTGTGGGTGCCTCACCATTCCACGTGATTGCCCAGACAACTTCCATCCAAGCTCAAAGTCAGTGATGACTGCTGATTTTACCCTCCACTAGAATCTCTGGATCACATGCAAACACAAGAGCCACTGGCCAAATGTTACGCTCTCCCCACCACTGCTCCCCACCAGTACTGCTGAAAAGATGGCATCCTCTCTGACAGTTGCTGTGTGCATGTACAAAGTGTTCCACAGATTCTGATGAAACCCCAAATGGTGCCTGCCATTTCTAAGCTGGGGAGCAGGCCTTCTTGTGGGGAAGTTGGGGTGAGATAAATATGCCTCCTCTACTTCCACTGGGCCTGTGGGCCACTGCTAACAACACCTGGCCACACTCACACTTGGCTCCCTCTCTCTGCCTGTATCACCACAGGTTGCTACAGTCTGATCTCGCTTCCATCTCCAAGCTGCCAGCGTGTGCTGTGTTGTGTGCATCTGTACTCTCCATACCAGTCCATAGCATTCTTCATCTTGTAGGATTTCCAGTGTGGTTTTCTCTCCACTTCTACTGAGAGTGTACCTCCTACACATTTTTTTAAAAACTGTTTAGTCCTAGCCTGTTGCACTATGGCATTCCCTAATCTGCCATCTTGATCACTCTCAAAGTGTATTGATTTTTTTTGCATTGATTTCCTTTCCTGCAACTTTACAAAACTCAGGTGTCCCAATAATCTCTTAATGGAGTCTTTTGGTTCTTCTATATATAGAAACATGTGATCTGCAAACAGGAATAATTTGACTTCATGTTTCCTACTTGTATCCCTCTAATTTGTTTTTCTTGCCTAATGGATCTGGATAAAACTTCCAAGACTACATTGAATAGCAATGGTGAGAGTGGGTATTCTTGTCTGGTTTTGTACCTTGGTGGGAATGTTTCCAACATTTCCCCATTTGATAGGACCAATGACTCTGACTTCATCAGATATTGCCTTGATTGTGTTGAGGAATGTTCCTTCTATACCCAATTTGCTTAAGATATTCATCATGAAAGGATGCTGTATTTTATCAAATGCTTTCTCTGCATCTATTGAGATAATCAGATGGATTTTATTTTCTATTTGTTAATGTGATGCATAATAATTGTTTTTTGTATGTTGAACTGTAGCTGCATAACAGGAATAAATCCTACGTGGTCCAGATGAATGATCTTGCTGATGTCTTGCTAGATTCAATTAGATAGTAATTTGTTTAAGATTTTTACATCTATTTTCATCAGTGATATTGGTCTATACATCTCTTTCATTGTTCTATCTTTTTCTGGTTTAGCAATTAAGGTGATGCTGGCCTCATAAAGGACTTTGGAAAATTCCCTCCATTTCAGTTGTTTTGAATAGATTGATTAAAATTGGAATCAGCTCTCTATTTTAGACTAATTTATTTGAAGCAGGTTTTATTTTAACTTTTATTTAATAAATATAAATTTCCAAAGTACAACTTTTAGGTTACATCAGCTTTTTCCCCCATAACCTCCTTCCTCCCACAACCAACCCATCTCCCACTTCCTCTCCCATCCCATTCACATCAAGATTCATTTTCAATTATCTTTATATACAGAGTATCAGTTTTTTTAGATACTAAGTAAAGATTTCGACAGTTTGCATCCACACAGAAACAAAGTGTAAGGTACTGTTTTTGTACTAGTTATACTGTTAATTCACATAGTACAACACATTAAGGACAGAGATCCTACATGGGGGCTAAGTGCACAGTGACTCCCGCTGTTGATTTAACAATTGACACTCTTGTTTATGAGGTCAGTAATCATCCAAGGCTCTTGTCATGAGCTGCCAAGGCCATGGAAGCCTCTTGAGTTCGCCAACTCTGATCTTATTTAGACAAGGCCATAGTCAAAAGTGGAAGTTCTCTCCTCCCTTCAGAGAAAGGTACCTCCTTCTTTGATGGCCCCTTCTTTCCACTGGGATCTCACTCACAGAGATCTTTCATTTAGGTCATTTTTTTTTTGCCATAGTGTCTTGGCTTTCCATGCCTAAAATACTCTCATGGGCTTTTTAGCCAGATCCGAATGCCTTAAGGGCTGATTCTGAGCCCAGAATGCTGTTGAAACAGAGTTTTAGAGAGGGAAGAGTCCTAGGCAGAGGGGAAAGTCTTCTGTCTGCTAGTTCACCACACAAATGGCCACAATGGCCAAAGCTTGGCCAAAATAAATCCAGGAGCCAGAAGTTTCATTCAAGTCTCCCAGAGTAGTGCAGGGACCATGCACTTGGACCATCTTCTGCTTTCCCAGATGCATTAACAGGGACCTGGATCAGAAGTGTAGCATCCAGGAATTAAACCAGCTCACATATAGGATATTGGCACTGCAAGGGGTGGTTTAACCTATTATGCTACAATGCCAGCCCCTTAATTCGTCTTTAAAGGTCTGGTAGAAGGCCAGCTCTCTGCTGTGGCCAGGGAGTGCAGTGGAGGATGGCCCAAGTGCTTGGGCCCTGCACCCCATGGGAGACCAGGAGAAGCACCTGGCACCTGGCTCCTGCCATCGGATCAGCGCGGTGCGCCGGCCGCAGTGCGCCGACCACAGCGGCCATTGGAGGGTGAACCAACGGCAAAGGAAGACCTTTCTTTCTGTCTCTCTCTCTCACTGTCCACTCTGCCTGTCAAAAATAAAAAAAAAAAACAATAAATAAATAAATGTCTGGTAGAATTTGGCAGTGAAGCCATCTGATCCTGGGGTTTTCTTTGCTGGGTGGGACTTTATTACTGAATCTGTCTCCATCTTGGTCATTGGTCTGCCTGGGTTTCTCTGTCTCCATGATTCAATGTGGTTATATTATATGTGTCCAGGAATCTAAACATTTCTTCTTCCAATTTGTTGGTATATAGCTGTAGTAATTGCTGAGGATTCTTATTTCTGTGGTATCCATTGCTATGTCTTCATTATTGTGTCTTTTTTATTGATCTGGGTCTTCTCCTTCTCTTTTTTGGTTAGCTGGACCAATGGTGTATCAGTTGCTTACTTTCTTAAAACAGCAGCTCTTCATTTCACCCATCTTCTGTATGTTTCTTTGGTTTCAATTTTTTATTCTCTAATTATTTCTTTCCTCCTAATTTTGGGTTTTGCTTGTTTTTTTCTAGGTCTTTTAGAGAATTGATAGGTCACTTTTTGATGCCTTTCCAATTTTTTGATGTAGGCACTAATTGCTGAAACTTTCTTCTTAACACTGCTTTTGTGGACTATCATGAGTTTTGATATGTTCTATTGACATCTTCATTAATTTACAGAACTTCTTATATTTCCCTTTTGATTTTTTTCTATGACCTATTGTTCAATCAAGAATGTGTTGTTCAGTTTCCACATATTTGCTTATTTTTTTGGAGTTTCTTAAGTTTTTAGCTTCCAGCTTTATTACATCATGGTCAGAGAAGATACATGGTATGTTTCAATTTTTTTTAACTTGCTGAAACTTACATTATGGCCTAGCACATTTTTGATCCTAGAGAAAGTTCCATGCACTGATGAAAAGAATGTGTGTTCTTCAACTGTGGGACAAAATATTCTGTAGATATCAGTTAGGTCCATTTGACCTGTAGGTTAGATTATCTCCATTATTTGACTTTCTGTTCAGTTGACTTGTCCATTAATGAAAATAGGGTGTTGAGTCCCCCATAACTGTTGTATTGGAGTCTATATCTCCCTTTATCCATTAACATTTGTTTTAAGTAGCCAGGCACACTGTCATTGGGTGCATGTGCATTTATTATAGTCACACTATTTATTGAACTAATCACTTAATTTTTATATAATACCTATGTCTCTTCTAAATGTTTTTGTGTTAATGTCTATTTTATCTGATATTATGGTGGCTACAGCTGCTTGCTTTTGGTTCCTACTAACATGGAATATCTTCATTTCACTTTCAACTGCATATATCTTTGTTCTTGGTGTGTTTAGGTAGGAAGCAAATAGGCTAAATGGATTAAAAATGAGAGTCATCTGTCTGGATCTTTTAATTGGACAATTTAGGCCATTTATATCAAGGGTGCTATTGATAAATAATGACTTGGTCCTACCATTTTTCCATAAATATTCCTATTTGCTTTGGGTTTCCTTTGTACTTTTACTAGGAGACTTCCTGCCTTCACATCCTTTCATAATGATGGCTATCCTCCTGTGTTTCTGTGTATAGCACAATTTTAAGCATCTTTTGTAAGGTTGGATGAGTGCTAATAAGTTCTCTCAATTTCTGTTTGTCATGAAAGCTCTTTGTTTCACCTTCATTCATAAATGAGAGCTTTGCAGGGCACAGCAATCTGGGTTGACAGTTTTTCTTTTAAGACTTGTTCTATGTGTCTTGATTCTCTTCCAGCCAGTAGGATTCTGATGAGAAAGCAGCTATAAGTCTAATTGGACATACCCTGAAGGTAATGTGGCATTTCTTTTGTGCACATTTTAAAATATTTTCTTTAAGTTTCACTGCTGAAATTTTGACCATAATGTGTTGTCATGAAGGTCTTTTCTGGTCTATTTGTAGGTCTATAAATTTCTTGTACTTGGATGTCCCTTTCTCCAAATTAAGGAATTTTTCTGTTATTATTTGACTGAATAAGCCCTCCAATCCATTCTCTTTTCACACTTCAGGAACTTCTATGACCCATATGTTGGGTCATTTAATAGTATCCCAGGGGCCAGTGCTGTGGCACAAGGGGTTAATGCCCTGGCCTGAAGCACCAGCATCCCATGTGGGCGCCAGTTAAAGACCCAGATGCTGCACTTTTGATCTAGCTCTCTGCTATGGCCTGGGATAACAGTAGAAGATGGCCCAAGTCCTTGGGCCCCTGCACTCACATGGGAAACGTGGAAGAAGGTGCTGGCTCCTGGCTTTGGATCAGTGCAGCTCTGGTTGTTGCATGCTCGCTCTCGCTCTCTCTCTCTCTCTCTCTCTCTGCCTCTCTCTCTCTCTCTCTGCCTCTCTCTCTCTCTCTGCCTCTCTCTCTCTCTCTGCCTCTCTCTCTCTCTCTGCCTCTCTCTCTCTCTCTCTGCCTCTCTTCCCTTTTGTAACTCTGACTTTCAAGTAAATACATCTTTAAAAAAGATTAGTATCCCATAAATCTCAAACACTGTTTTTAAAGTGATCAGTTTAAGTTCATAATTGATCAAAAATGGGACTAAGTGTCAAAGGGATTACATAAATAAGACCAGTGTCTGCAAATAATTGATTAAATTAAAAAGCGGAGAATGATCCTACATGGGAAGTGGGATACACAGCAGACTCATAGAATGGCAAAAGCCCTGAATAGCACTCTGGCCTCAGAATCAGCCCTTAAGGCATTCGGATCTGGCTAAAAAGCCCATGAGAGTATTTTAGGCATGGAAAGCCAAGACGCTATGGCAAAAAAATGACCTAAATGAAAGATCTGAGTGAAATCCCAGTGGAAAGAGGGGCCATCAAAGAAGGAGGTACCTTTCTCTGAAGGGAGGAGAGAACTTCCACTTTTGACTATGGCCTTGTCTAAATAAGATCAGAGTTGGCGAACTCAAGAGGCTTCCATGGCCTTGGCAGCTCATGACAAGAGCCTTGGATGATTACTGACCTCATAAACAAGAGTGTCAATTGTTAAATCAACAGCGGGAGTCACTGTGCACTTAGTCCCCATGTAGGACCTCTGCCCTTTGTGTGTTATACTATGAGAATTAACGGTGAGACTCCTACTCAAACAGTGCTCTATACTTTGTGTTTCTGTGTGGATGCAAACTGTTAATCTTTATTTACTATCAACTAAATTGATCTTCTGTATATAAAGATAATTGAAAATGAATCTTGATGTGAATGGGATGGGAGAGGGAGTGGGAGATGGGGTGGTTGAGGGTGGGAGGGAGGTTATTGGGGACCCAAAGCTGCTATAATTCAAAAGTTGTACTTTTCAACTTTTATTTAATAAATATAAATTTGCAAAGAAAAAATCAATTAGGGTTGTGAGCTGGAAGACCACACCTTTGCCATGCCCCTGTGTGGCCTCATGCCCCTACCTGGCCATACCTGAGTGCCCACCAGCCAATGAAGTTAATTAACCACTCCCCTTTGGAAGTGGGTTAAAAGCCTAGGACACTGTTTTCTGCCCTTCTCTCCCTTTCCCTATCCTCTTGCCAGGAGGGGGCTGGCTGTAGCCCTGCACCTCCAGGGTGCGTGGCCTTTGGGCCACCCACCCTAGGCTTCCTGGCATAGATGCTCCTCCACATGGCTGGTTCCTGGTGCTTGGTATGAACCCAGATTTACCTCTTAGATAAAGCTCTCACTCTCCCATGCATCTTTCTCACTAAATAAAAGCTTAAAATGTTAAATTCTAATTTCTACTTTTTTTTGACTGAGATATTTCCAAAGATTTGTCTTCTAGCTTGAATATTCTTTTCTCTGCCTCACCATGTCTATAGTTGAGGTCTTATACTGTATCTTTTATTTGACATAATGAATTCTTCAGTTCTAAAATTTCAGCTTGATTTCACTTAAAAACTCACTTGAAAATTTTTCATCCATGTTATGTATAGATTTAACTCATGAATTTGCTTCTCATTGCTTCTGATCATTCTTTTTAATTCCTTTTCAAGCATTTAATCAATCTCTTCATCTTCACATTCTAAGTGTTATTATGTTACTTGTTTGTGTC
The DNA here is from genome assembly GCA_949820135.1 of Sylvilagus floridanus. Lineage (NCBI taxonomy): Eukaryota > Metazoa > Chordata > Mammalia > Lagomorpha > Leporidae > Sylvilagus > Sylvilagus floridanus. Next base: position 129,871,749 of record OX463236.1, on the reverse strand, counting down.
ATGTTGTCTTTGTATTCTTGTTTCTTTATTTCCGCATTTATTTTTAGGCGTTTGTGGAGACATTTGTTGGTTTTCTCAACTTATGGGTTTTGTCTTTGCAATATTCTTCTGTGGCTTAGTGGAGTGTCTGTTCCTTCAGTGAATACCCAGAGGTGTATACAGGGTGGGGTCAGGGAGCTGTGGTCAATGCTCAAGGGTGGGGCAACAATCCAGAATGACACCCAAGATGGGCATAGTAGTTCCCCTTTATTGTCAGCAGGAGGTAGGTATGATCCCACAAGTTGGCATAATCACAACTTCATCTCTTCTTTTTCCAAGGTGATCAATGCCCAGGGTTATCCCACAGTGGGTACAACACTCATCCACACTGGCATATGAACAACACAAAGAATCTGTGCAGTTCTCAGTGTGAATATGGAACCCTCTATAATGATTGACCCCAGACAGGGAGCTCTGAGCCTCTAACGCCAGACTGTGATTGCCCAGATCACTGTTGGTTGCACTGCTATTGATATTGCATGAGGGAGACCTTGTGGACCACACTGACTTTTTTTTTTTTTTTTGACAGGCAGGGTGGACAATGAGAGAGAGACAGAGAGAAAGGTCTTCCTTTGCCATTGGTTCACCCTCCAATGGCCACCGCGGCCGGTGTACCGCGCTGATCCGAGGCAGAAGCCAGGTGCTTCTCCTGGTCTCTCATGGGTTGCAGGGCCCAAGCACTTGGGCCATCCTCCACTGCACTCCCGGGCCACAGCAGAGAGCTGGACTGGAAGAGGAGCTACCAGGACAGAATCCGGCACCCTGACTGGGACTAGAACCTGGTGTGCCGGCGCCGCAAGGCGGAGGATTAGCCTAGTGAGCCGCGGCACCGGCCCACACTGACTTTGAAAGAAGCCTGGAGCCTTAGCAGGGGCAGGGTACCCACTTAATCCACTAAGGCAAAAGTATATTTTTTTTTCTTTTCATCCCCTCACAAGGGCACCCATCAACTGGTGGGGAGAAAGCACCATCTTGATATCAGTATCAATACGTGCTATGGTGTAGTGCGCAAAGCCACCGCCTGCAGTGCTGGCATCCCATATGGATGCTAGTCCAAGTCCCGGCTGCTCCACTTATGATCCTGCTCTCTGCTACAAGGTGGGAAAGCAGTAGAAGATGGTCCAAGTCTTTGGTCCCCTGTACTCACATGGGAGTCTCAGAAGAAGCTCCTGGCTCCTGCAGCAGCTCTCATGTGAGTAACCAGGGTATTTTATCAGTTGGAAAAATTCTGTTTCCCACTGACTTTGAGTCTGTCTAGGAGGGTTGGAAGGGGACTAGATATCCACTTAAAATTCTGTGGTGCCCACATCCTCTCTCCGCTGGGAATACAATTCCTCTGGGATTGATTGATTGATTTTTGCTATCTTTCCTTGCTGTGGAAATTCTGGGGGAGCCTGGCTGCTCTCTTTAGGACACATTGGGAGTAAGCTCCACTGTGGAAAGTTTTAACCCAACTAGTTAATATATTTCACCTCACATGTTCATCAGGCTTTTGTTTTGTGTTTGTGTTTCTGTTGAACAGTTAAAATCTTCAGCAATTTTGAAGGCTACATTGTTAACTATAGTCACCATGCTATAAATAGATGTTTACAATTTATTCCCCTTGGCCATTGGAGGGTGAACCAACAGCAAAGGAAGACCTTTCTCTCTGTCTCTCTCTCACTGTCCACTCTGCCTGTCAAAAAAAATAAATAAAAATGAAATTTTGAATCATTTTTAAAGGATTTTATTTATTTATTTGAATGGTAGAGTTACAGAGGGAGGGAGACACAAAAAGTAAGGTCTAACATAGGCTGGTTCACTACGCAGATGGCTGCAATGGTCGGAGCTGAGTCAGTCTGAAGCCAGGATCCAGGAGCCTCCTCTGGGTCTCCCACATGGGTACAGGGGCCCAAGCACTTGGGCCATTTTCCACTTCTTTCCTAGGCCACAGAGGAGAGTTATATCAGAAGAGGAGCAGCCAGGACTTGAACTAGAGCCCATATGGGATGCTGGTGTCACAGGGGGAGGCTTAGTCCACTGTGACACAGAGCTAGTCCATAAACTTTGTTATTTTTGTAAAGATTTATTTATTTGAAAGAGTAACAGAGAAGGAGAGGAAGAAGCAGAGAGAGGTCTTTCATCTGCTGGTTCACTCCCAGTTGGCTGAAACCGCCAGAGCTGTGCCAATCTGAAGCCAAGAGCCAGAAGCTTCCCCTGGGTCTTTCACATGGGTGCAGGACCCAAAAACTTGGGCCATCTTCTGCTTACCCAGGCCATAGCAGAGACCTGGATAGGAAGTAGAACAGCCAGGATTCGAACCAGCACCCATATGGGATGCCAGCACTGCAGGTGGAAATCTTACCCACTATGACAGAGCTGGCCCCTAAACTTTGTATCGTTTAACCAATATCTCCCCATTATCCACCTATCCCCAATCCCTGGTAGTCACTCTTCTACACTATGTAAATTCAGTATTATTAGATTCTACATGTGAGTGATCACACAGAATTTTTTTCTGTGTGGGGCTTAATTTGTTGCAAATGACAAGAGTTTTGGCACTTTTTGAGGCTAAATAGTGTTCTGTTGTATATAATCATCTTCTTGATCTATTCTCTGTAAATGGACATTTTTGTTAATTCTATAGCTTGGCAATCTTGAATAAAACTGCAATGAATGTGGGAGGGTGGATATCTCTTTGAAATATTTATTTTATCTCCTTTGGGTATAAATACAGAAGTGAAACTTCCAGGTCATAGACGAGTTTTATTTTGAACTTTTTAGGCAATACCATGTTATTTTCTATACTAGCTCCCATGCACACAAATAATGTACAAGGGTTCTCTTTTCTCCACATCCCCTCCAACACTTGTTATCTTTTTGCCTTTTTGGTAACAGCCAATCCAATAGGTTCTAACATAGTTCATTGCAGTTAATTTACATTTCCCTAGTGATTACTGATGTTGAGCATTTTTTACGTTACTGTGGGCCATTAATATATCTTGCTTTCAGAAATGTCTTTTAAGATCCTTTGCTAATTTTTAAATTTCATTTATTTGTGTCCCTTATATTTCAATATTAACTTTTGCCAGACTTTGTTGCAAATGTTTTCCTCATTTTGCAAGTTGAGGTATTTTAAAATTAATTATCTTGTTCGCTTGCTTGTTTGAAAGGCAGAGCAACAGAGAGGGAGAGACAGATCTTCCATCCACTGGTTCACTCCCCAAATGGCTATAACAACAAAGGTAAGACAGACTGAAGCCAGTTGCCAGTAACTCCATCGTAGTCTCCCACATCAGTGACAGGGGACTGAGCACTTCACCCACCAAGTATTGCCTTTCCAAGCATATTAGCAAGAATCTGGATTGGAAGCAAAGGAGCTGGGATCGGGACCAGCATTTCCATGTGATGTCAACAACACAAGCTGCAGCTTAAGCTCTTATTACATAAGGCCAGCCCCTATAAGTTATTTCTTTATTCTTCTATTTCCTTAACTGTACAGAAGCTTTTTCATTTAATGAAATCCTGTTTGTTTAATTTTGCTTTTTTAAAGATTATTTTTCTTATTTGGGAGGCAGAGTGACAGAGAAGGAAATAAAATAAAAGATGCAGCAGCAAGCGCAGGGCCAGGCCAAAGCAAGGAACTTCATGCAGGTCTTCCACATGAGGGGCAGGGGTGCAAGCACTATGGGAAGTCTTCTGCTTCCCTGGCACACTTGCAGAGAGTTGGATTGTCAGTGAAGGGACTTGAACTGGCACTCATATGGGATGTCTGCATCACAGCCAGTGGCTCAACCTATTGTGTCACAATGCCAGTCCCATAATGTTGCCGTTTTTTTCTGAGTTTTGGAGTCATGTTGAAAAAAAATCATTCCCTAGATCAATGCCTTGGAGATTTCCTCACTGTCTTCTATTAGTTCTTATTTTTTTTCTCCCCAGGGTAAATCATGTTTTTGTTTGTTTGTTTGTTTGTTTTCTGAGGCAGCTTTGTTACACAACAAGAAAGAGCAGAGCTGCTATTTAAATCAATATTTTAGGACCTTCTCATAATAATCTACATTTTTTCTACTTTTCGCTAAAAATCTTGGTGTATGATACTTGTATAATTTTCTGGGTTGTCATGAAATATTCAACACATTTATATAGCACAAACTATTCAACTCAGGCAATTAACATTTCCATCTCCTTTTCTCTCTGGTGTCTTCCAGCTCCATTCTGCATTTTTCAAATACAGTATATGACACATTGTTAACTACACTGTACCACTGTGCTATGGATCCTAGAACAAATTCTATGTTTTGGAACCTCTTATGTAACCTTTCTTAATTTTCAGCCCAAATCGGGGTTTAAAAAAAATCTACCTCCTCAAACCTCTAAACTTTCCTTTGTTTTTAAAGTGACTGACTGATTGATTTGAAAGACAGTAACAGGGAGATGGAGAAATGGGCTCACTCTCCAAAAATAGCCAGGTCTGGGCCAGGCAAAAGCCAGGAGCCAAGAACACCATATTGGTCTCCCACATGAGAGGTGGGGTCCAAGTACTTGGCTATCCTCTGTACTTTCCCAGGCTCTTTAGCAGGAAGCTGGATAGGATGTGAACAGTTGACTTGAACTACAACTCTGATACAGAATGCTGGCATAGCAATCAATGGTTTAACCCACTGAACCAAAATGCCAGCCAGCCCTCTTTAATGTTTGATCATTTCCTTTTCTGTGCAAACACCCTTTAGTTTGATGAAACCCCATTTACCTATATTGCTTTTGTTTACTATAATTTGGGGATCTGATCCAAATAACCCTTACCAATTCCAATGTCCTAAAGCATTATATATATATATATATATATATATATATGTGTGTGTGTGTGTGTGTATATATATATATATATATATATGATTTATTTACTTGAGAGACAGGTTCTCCATCCACCGGCTCATTCCCCAGATACTGGCTTACTCCCCAAATGGCCACCTGGTGAGATCTTGGCTAGTCCAAAGCCAGGATCAAGGAACCAACTCCGGGTCTCAAATGTGGGTGCAGGGGCCCAAGCACTTGGGCCATCTTCTGCTTTCCCAGGCCACTAGCAGGGAGCTGGATCAGAAGAGGAGCAGCCAGGAATGAACTGGTGCCCATATGGGATGCTGGTACTGCAGGTGGTGGCTTTTCCCACTATACCACAGTGCCAGCCCCTGATCTTTATTCTTCATTCTTTTCTCTCCTCATACTGTGTATTTTCAAAAAGGCTGTATTCACATTAATGCATTCTTTTTTGTGACTGTTCTATTCTGCTATTTTATTGTCTTCCACCTCATTTGTACTGTTTTATATACTTTCTGGTTGAGGGATTTGGTTTTTTAAAAATTACTTCCATCTATCAAATTTCTGTTAGACTATTAAATCACTTCTCTCTTGAAGTTCATTGATTTTCCTTAAAATGGGCATTTTTGAATACCACCCTGTTACTGTTGTTACTGTTTTAGTCTTAGAGGATGCCTGAAACTCAAATTTGTCCTAAATCCATAGTTGCTATGTTGTTCAGAACGGATTGGAGAAGTTCTAGAAGGGATAATGGCCACTTATCTTGCAATAATTGATCACATATCCCACCAAGACCAGCACAGCATGGGTATTAGACACAAGCCCACACTGCTGTGGCCTGTCGCTGCTGAAGCAGATCCACAAGCTGAGGCCATTGTAACCAACTAGCAAAGGTGACCCTGCCGCTGATACAAGATCCAGCTAGCTGAAGCCATAGGACTGCACTTGGTAATGGGTGTATCAAGTATTGACCTGGAGACAGGGATCATTAGGATCTGCTCAATGTTGGGTTTTGCCAGCCTAGCACTGAAATTCCAAGACACAGTCCTATGGTTTCTTGCTATCTGCACAAGGTGGGGGTAAAGATGACAAAGGTGTCCCCTTGGCCACCCAAGCTGACTGTAACTGAGTCACACCTATGTCGTAGACACTAACTCTGCACATTTGGGAGTACACGCCCATGTGAAGCTAATGATACATGCCAAAATGAATCTCTGCCTCCAGGGAACAGATCTGTGCTTGATTCCAGGGCAAATCCGGAATCTATCTGCAAATACTCACCAGGGCATAGAGGTTTTTTTGACCTTCATAATGTGCACAACCTCATCCTGTTAGACCCAACTCTGATCTCAAAGTGATGATGCTAAATTCTCTTTCCTGCCCTGCTCTCTAGAGGCTAATATGTAGCTCTGCAGTCTGCTGGAAGTTGAGGGAGGGCTAATGGAGACATAACCTTAACATCTAGCTAAGCAGGGTCAAAAGATTCAGCCTGAGGGCTGGCATTGTGGCATAGTAGGTAAAGTCACATCCTGCGATGCTGCCATCGCATATGGGCACCAGTTTGAGTTCCAGCTGCTCTACATTCAATCCAGCAGCCTGCTAATATCCCAGGAAAAGCATTGGAAGATGGCTCAAATCTTGTAAGCCCCTGCCACCTACATGGGAGATCTGGATGAAGCCCCTGGATCCTAGTTTTGGCCTGGCCCCGCACTGGCTGTCAGTGGCCTGCTGGGAAGTGAATAGTGGGTGGAAGATCTTTGTCTCACTCTGTTTCTGTCTGTCTTTCTGTCTCTTTCTCTCTGTAACTTTCAAAATAAGTCTCTTTTTTAAAAGAATAGTCCCAATCTAGAGCAATTAGCTCAGTGGCTCAGTTCAGGACTATGGAACAGTCTCGGGTGCTGGTGTTTACTATGGTGATCCTTGTCCTAAGTTTCACTTCTAAGGTCTGGACTTAATTCCCCTTTCCTCTCCCAAGAAGGAGGAAAGGTATCTACATGCTGAGCTCTTTGGAGCTGAGGTAGAGGTGACACAGGCAATTCTTTCCTTTCTGCTTTCTTCAGTGCATATTTTCTTATACTTAAAATTATGAACTTGGACTCTTCCTCTGGCTTTTGTAGCACTTGTGTAGGTGATGTGACATGTAGATTTCTGTTCAAATTGATACTTCTGTGGGGAGATGAATGGCAGAGTCTAAACTAGTTTAACTATTAGTATATTAAACTGCTATTGATTTGTATATTGATATTTTACCCTGGAATGTAACTGGGTTTATCAGTTCTTTATTTTTTGGTGAAGTATTTAAATTTTTTTATGAATAAAATATCTTTCATATGACATAATTCTGATTTTTCTCTTTCCAATTTTATTTTTAATTGTTGTAATTAAAACTTCCATTGGTGAGGCTGGCATCATGTTGTTCCTGGTAAAGCCACCATTTAAAGCACTGACATTGCATATGGGCATCTGTTTGAGTTGCAGTTGCATCACTTCCAATCCAGCTCTGTGCTAATGTGCCAGGGAAAGTAGCAGCTGATTACCCAAGTGCTTGGTTCCCTGCACCCATGTGGGAGACCAGGAAAAAGCTTCGGGTTGCTGGGTTCAGATTGTCCCAGCTCCAGCCATTGCAGCCATTTGGAAGTGAGCCAGAGGGTGGAAGATCTCTTTCTGTGTCTGTCTCTGTCTCTCTCTCTCTCTATTTCAAATAAGTAAATTTTTAAAAATAAAAAACTTTCAGTGGTGTATTGAATAAAAGCAGTGAGAGTGTACATATTTGTTTAGTTCCAGCTATTAGAAAAAAATGCTTTCAGGTTTCCTCTTTAAATATGATGTTGACAATGAGTTTTCATATCCTTTATTATACTAGATCATGTTACCTCTATAATAGATTTGATCAATGTTTACCAAAAATGGATGTTCAATTTCATCAAACACTTTCTCTGCATTTGAGATGATCATTCTCTTTAATTTCATGTATTTCTGCTCTGATCCTTATTTCTTGCCTCCTACTGATTTGAGATTTTGTTTTTACTGTTTATATGTCTTCAAGATGCATTATTAGATCTTTGAGACATTTCTCTCTTTAATGAAAGCATTTAATGCTGTAAACTTCCATCTTAATATTGCTTTTGCTGTTTCCCACAGGTTTTGATGAGCTGTGTTTTCATATTCATTTATTTAATGAACATTTTTATCTTTTTGTTTCTTCAATAGCCCATTGATCATTCAGTAGCAGGTTGTTTAATTTCCAAGTGTTTATGAGCATTCTATTCTTCTTGTAATTGATTTCTAGTTTTATTCCTTTATTCTCAGAAGATAAATGGTATGATTTCAACCTTTTTAAATTTGTTGAGACTTGATTAGTGGCCTACTATATGGTCTTGTTCCATGTATAGATAAGGATATATATTTTGTAGTAGTTGGGTGAAATGTCCCATAAATATCTGTTAGGTCCATTTTCTCAACTCAACAGTGTGTGGGTTTCTTTAAAGATTTGTTTTTATTTATTTGAAAGAGTTACAGCGAGAGGTAGAGCCAGAGAGAGGTCTTCCATCTGCTGGTTCACTCCCCAAATGACTGCAATGGCCAGAGCTGATCTTATCTGAAGCTGGGAGCCTCCTCCGGGTCTCCAACTCAGGTGCAGGTACCCAAGGACTTGGGCCATCTTCTGCAGCTTTCCCAGGCCATAACAGAAAGCTGGATTGGAAATGGAGCAGTTGGGACTTGAGCCAGTGCCTATATGGGATGCTGGCACTACAGGCGTGGGCTTTAACCCGCTTTGATGTGTCTTTATTGATTTTCTGTCTGAATGATCTGTCCATTGAAGAGAGTGGGGTGTTGAAGTCACCCACTATTTTTGAATTGGAGCTATTTTTTTTCAGACTAAGATTTTTTTTGTATCTATATATGGGTCATCTTATGTCGAATGCATTTTATATGTGTATACATATTTGCATATATATGATAAGTCTTTTGGTTGATGAATTTAATCCATTTACAGTCCTGGTTAATGTATTTAGATAAGCGTTAAGACCTGTCATTATACTGATTGGATAATGATTCTACCTGCTCTGTTATTGAATCTGGTGGTGTCATGTGTTTTTATGATGTTTACTTAGAAAGCAGAAACCTTGCAGAATTTTTGTAAGGCTGCTCTGGTGGTGGTGAATTGTCACTTTTTGCTTCTATGGAAAATTTCTCATTCACGTTTTTATTTAAAATTTTATTTAAGTTATATAACTCATGTATTTCATATATATAGATTCAGGAACATAGTGATACTTCCCACCATAACCTCCCTCCCATCCATGCTACAAACCTTCTTCTTCCCTCTCCAATTCCTATCCTTAATTTTTACAAAGATCTATTTTCAGATTACTTAATGATTGTAGGTTAACCCAACACTAAGTAAAAGAGCTCAGCATATGGTATGAAGAAGAAAACACTGTTCCTCAAAAGAAGAGACAAAGGCTGTAATAATCACTTAATCTCAAAATATCTTTTTCACTCAAACACATTATATTTTAGGTACTCTATTAGTTATCTTGATTCAGGGAAAACATATGATATCAGTATTCTTGGGATAGCTTATTTCACTAAGTATAATAGTTTCTGGTTGTGTCAATCTTGTTGCAAAAGACAGGATTTTTTTTTTTACTACTGCATAGTACTCCATAGAGTACATATACCATAATTTCTTTATGCAGTCAACAGTTGATGGACATCTGGGTTGATTCCATATCTTAGCTATTGTGAATTATGCTGAAATGAACACAGGTGCACAGATAACTTTCTGATGCTGATTTCTTTTGGTTTGGGTAAATTCCCAGGAGTTTGATTCAGGAATCTCCATAGTGTCTTCTACAGTGGCTTCACCAGTTTATGTTCCCACCAACAGTGGACCAGCATTCCGTTTTCCCTACATCCTCGCCACTGTTTGTGGTTTGTTGATTTCTGTATGATAGCCATTCTAACTGGAGTGAAGTGAAACCCCATAGTGGTTTTAATTTGCATTTCCCTTCTGGCTAGTGATCCTGAGCGTTTTTAAATGTCTGTTGGCCATTTCAATTTCACCCTTGAAAAATGCCCTTTCAAGTCTTTTTGCCCATTTCTTAACTGGATTATTTGTTTTGTTGTTGTTGAATTTCTTGTTCTTTACAGATTCTGGATGTTAACCCTTTATACATTGTGTAGTTTGCAAATATTTTCTCACATTTTGTCAGTTGCCTCCTCACTTTGCTGAGTTGGAAAGATATTCCATGTCAACAGAAACCAAAAAAAGCAGGTGTAGCCATATTAATATCAGAAAAAATAAATTTTAACACAAAAACTCTTAAGAGCCCATCATATTTGATTTATTGATTTGGATCTTTTTTTTTGTTAGTTGGGCCAATGGTGTGTCAATTTTATTTTTTTCAAAAAAGCAGCTCTTCATTTTGTTCATCTTTTGTAATTTTTTTTTGGATTCAATCCTGTTGATTTCTACTCTGATTTTAATTATTTCTCTTCTCCTACTAGCTTTGGGTCTGGTTTGCTGCAGTTTTTCTAGATCCTTGAGATGCATTTAAAGCTCATTTTTTGGTGCCTTTCCAATTTGTTGATTTAGGCACCCATTGCTATAAACTTTCCTCCCAACACTGCTTTTGCCATATCCCATAAGTTTTGATATGTTGTGTTGTTATCCTCATTTACTTCCATTTACTTTTTGATTTCTCTTTTGATTTCTTCCAAGACCCAGTGTTCATTCAGAAGCATGTTCAATCTCCATGTGTTTGCGTATGCTCTAGGGGTTCCTGAGTTGCTAATTTCCAACTTCATTCCACTGTGGTCTGAGAAGCTGCATGGTATGATTCTAATTTTTGAATTTGCAGAGACTTGCTTTATGGCCTAGTGTGTGGTCAATCCTAGAGTAGGTTCCATGTACTGCTGAGAAGAATGTAAATCATTTAAGTGTTGGATGAAAAGTTCTGTAGATATCTGTTAGATCCATTTTGGGCTCTAGTTTTGATTAAATCTGCTGTTTCCTTGTTGATCATCTGTAGTGGAGTCTTTTGGGTCCCCTGTATATAAAATCATATCATCTGCAAATAAGGATGGTTTGACTTCATCCTTACTGATCTGAATTCCTTTTAGTTTTTTTCTTGCCTGATGGCTGTGGCTAAAACTTCCAGGTTTATATTGGCTAGCGGTGGAGAGAATGGGCATCCTTGTTGAGTTCCAGATTTCAGTGGGAAAACTTCAGCTTTTTCCCATTTGATAGGATGCTGGCTGTGGGTTTGTCATAGCTTGCCTTGATTATGTTGAATAATGTTCCTTCTAGACCCAATTTGCTTAGAGTTTTTATCATGAAAGGGTGTTGTATTTTATCAAATGCTTTCTCTGCATCTATAGAGATAATCATATGGTTTTTGTTCTTTGATTCATTAATGTGATGTATCATATTGATTTGTGAATGTTGAACCATCCCTGCATACCAGGGATAAATCCCACTCATTCCAGGTGAATGATCTTCCTGATGTTGTTGAAATCTATTGGCCAGCATTATTGGCCAGAATTTTGTGGAGGATTTTTGCGTCTGTGTTCATCAGAGAAATTGGTCTATAGTTTTCTTTCTCTGTTGCATCTTTTCTAGATTTAGGGATTAAGGTGATGCTGGCTTCATAGAAATAATTTTGGAGGATTCCCTTTCTTTCAGTTGTTTTGAATAGCTTGAGAACAGTTGGAGTTGGTTCTTTAAATGTCAGCTAGAATTCAGCAGTGAAGTCCTCTGGTCTGGGCTATTTGGGGATGGGGGAAGGGTCACTTCAGTTATGGGTCAATTGAGATTTTTCTATGTCTTCCTGGCTCAATTTAGGAAGATTATATGTCTCCTGGAATCTGTCCATTTCTTCTAGATTTCCCAGTTTGTTGGCATACAGCTCTTTGTAGTAATTTCTGATGATTCTTTTTATTTCTGTGGTGTCTGTTGCATTTCCTTTTTCATCTCTAATTTTATTGATTGGAGTCTTCTCTGTCCTTTTCTTGGTAAGTTGCGCCAATGATGTCAATTTTTATTTTTTCAAAAATCCAGCTTTTCATTTTGCTGATCATTTGTATTTTTGGGGGTTTCAATTTTGATGATTTCTTCTCTAATTTTAATCATTTCTTTACTTCTACTGATTTTGTGTATAGTTTGCTGTTTTTCCTCTAGATCCTTGAGGTGCAAGAATAGTTAATTTATTTGGTGCCTTTCCAGTTTCTTGATGTAGGGACCAATTGCTATAAACTTTCCTCTTAACACTGCTTTTGCTGTATCCCACAAATTTTGGTTATGTTGTATTGTCTTCATTTGGTGGAATGCAGGTATGTCCACTGAGCAGATTCTATAGACACTGGGAAATTTAGAATGACTTGTTATAATCCTGGTGTCACAGGGTATAATGTAGTTATTACCCAGATCTCCCAGGGCGGGAGCAAATTTTTTTATTGACTGTTCCTGCTGGTAGTCCCCAGAAGCTAAGGTGAATCCCCCTTTCTCACGTAGAGGACGTGAGCATAGCTTTGGGGCTAATGCCTAAAATCTCCCGCAATTACAGGTGCAGGAGTCTGTCCTTTGCCCCACACATTTCCCTCACTCTGACTACAATGCTGGTAACAATAGAGACATGCTATGCGACTTTCTGCTGCCAAGTATATCACTTGTGGGAATAGGGGAGAAAAAGGAAGCAAGACAGCTTCCCTGCTCCAAGTCCAGCAGTTTCCTAGACCAAAATTGGCTCTCCAGGCTATAGTAAAAGTCAGTGAGTTACTGTGAAATTTTCTCTCAACTAAAATTGTAGGTGGTAGACATACAGCAATTTTTTTCCTGGTAGCCTATAGCTGGCAGCTGACTGCACCATGCAGCTGGCTGCAGAAGTATCTGTCTTCTCTCTTGTGCCACAGAGTCTTCATTGCTTTCCAGTCACTTCTTTATAAAAAATTTCCATCTGCCAGACCCCTGGAAATGTTGTTCTACCTTTGTTCTTTTCATATCCCAGTGCAGCTTAAGTTAGTGTGGCTATACCCTATTCCACAATCTTAGATCTCTCTGTATTTGGTATTTTGATTGTGATCGCATTGAATCTGTAAGTTGCTTTTGGTAATATGGACATTTTGATGATAGTAATTCTTCCAATCTGTGACATGGAAGATTTTTCCATTTTTGTTTGTATGTCTGTGTGTTCTTCTATTACTTTCTTTAATGAAAGATTGCTATAATGAAAATTAAAAAACATTTTCTTGGTTAAATTTATTATAAGGTATTTAATTTTTTGTAGTTGCTATGAATGAAAATGATCTTACAAGTTCTTTGTCATGGCATTAGTTGTCTATAGAAATGCTGTGGATATTTCTGTATTAATTTTATAAACTGCAACTTTACCAAACTCTTTTTTGGGTTCCAATAGTCTCTCAGTGTATTCTTTTGGTTCCTATACATATAGTATCATAGCATATGCAAATAGGGATAGTTTGAGATCCTTTTGATTTCTTTTTCTTGCCTAATAGCTCTGGCTAAAACTTCAAAGGCTATATTGAATAGCAATGGTGAGAATGGACATCTGTGGTTCTGGATCTTACAAATTTTCCCCATTCAGTAAGATGGTGGCTGTGTGTTTGTCATAAATTGCCTTGATTGTATTGAAGAATGTTTCTTCTGTACCCAATATGCTTAAGATTTTAATCATGAATGGATGTTGTAGTTTATCAAATGCTTTCTCTGCATCTATTGAGATAATCAAATGGTTTTTACTCTTCAGTGTGTTAGTGTGATGTGTCACATTTATTGATATGCAAATTTTGAACTATCCCTGCATTCCAGGGGATAAATCCCTCTTGGTTTCGGTGAATGATGTCTCTCATATGCTGTTGGATTTGATTAGCCAGTATTTTATTGAGTATTTTTGCATATTCATCAATGATATTGTTCTATAGTTCTCTTTCTCTGTTGTATCTTTTCCTGACCTAGGAATAAAAATGATATAGGTTTTATAGAAGGAGTTTTGGAGGATTCCCTCCCTTTCAATTATTTTCAATAGTTTGTGAATAACTGGAATTAGTTCTTCCTAAAAGTTTGGTAGAAGTCAGCAGTGAAGCCGTCAGGTCCTGGGCTTTAAGTTTGGGGAGGGGGACTTTATTGCTGATTCATTCTCAGTCTTGATAGTTGGTCTATATTAGTTTTATGTGCCTTCATGATTCAATTTTTGTTTATTGTCAGTGTCCAAAAATCTATCCATTTCCTCTAGATTTTCCAATATATTGGCATATAGTATGTTGGCATATAGCTCTTTGTTATAGTTCCTGATGCTTTTTTTTTTTGTGTGTGTGGTGGCCATGGATATATCTCTTTTTTAAAAAATTATTTACTTATTTTAAAGGCAGAGCCACAGAGAGGCAAAGGCAGAGAGGGAAAGAGAATTATAAAGAGAACAGCAGAGAGAGAGAAGAGAGAGTAGTCTTTCATCTGCTGGTTCACTCCCTAAATGGCCAAAGCAGCTGGAGCTGGGTCAGTCTGAAGCCAGGATCCAGGAGACTTTTCTGGGTCTCTAACATGAGTGTAGGGGCCGAAAGACGTGGCCCATCTTCTACTGCTTTCCCAGGCCAAAGCAGAAAGCTAGAACAGAAGTTGAGCTGCTGATATTCAAACTGGCGCCCACATGGGATGCCGGCACAACAGTTGGCAGCCCACCCATCAGCTACTCTACAGTGCTAGCCCTACATCTCCTTTTCAATGTCTGACTTTATTGACTTTTGGCTTCTCCCTCTCTTTTTGGTTTGTTCCACAAATGGTCAATCAATTTTATTTACTTTTTAAAAAAATACTTCATTCCGCCGGCGCCGTGGCTCAACAGGCTAATCCTCCGCCTTACGGCGCCGGCACACCGGGTTCTAGTCCCGGTTGGGATGCCGGATTCTGTCCCGGTTGCCCTTCTTCCAGGCCAGCTCTCTGCTGTGGCCCGGGAGTGCAGTGGAGGATGGCCCAAGAGCTTGGGCCCTGCACCCCATGGGAGACCAGGAAAAGCACCTGGCACCTAGCTCCTGCCATTGGATGAGCGCGGTGCGCCGGCCGTGGCGGCCATTGGAGAGTGAACCAATAGCAAAGGAAGACCTTTCTCTCTGTCTCTCTCACTGTGCACTCTGCCTGTCAAAAAGAAAAAAAAAAAGAAAAAAACTTCATTCCTCTCATCTTTTGCATTGTTTCTTTGGTTTCAGTTTTGTTTGTTTATCCTCTAATCTTATTTATTCCCTCCTACTAACTTTGAGTTTGGCTTGTTTTTCTAGGTCCTTAAAATGCATCAAACAGTCATTTATTTGTTGTTTTTCCAATTTCTTGATGTAGCCACTAATTACTAACACTGCCCTCTTAATTCTTTTTGCTGTGTCTCAGTTTTGACATATTGTATTGTTATCTTCATTCATTTCAAGAATTTTTTTTAATTTCCCTTTTGATTTATTCTATTACTCACTGTTCATTCAGGAGCATTTTGCCCAGTTTCCATGTTTTGTATATTTTTTGGAGTTTCGTAAGTTGATGATTTCCAATTTCATTCCACTGGGGTCAGAAAAGATGCAGAAATGTTATTTCAGTTTTCTTGTAGAGACTTGCTTTATGGCTTAGTATATGGTCTATCCTAAAGAAAGTTCCATGCACTGATGAAAAGAATGTGTATTCTTTAATTGTAGGATGAAATGTTCTGTAGATACCAGTTAGGCCCATTTGGTCTATAATGTAGATTAGCTGTTGTTTGTTTGATGAATTTTTACCTAGTTCATCTATCCATTGATGAAATTGGGGCATTGAAGTTCTTATTTTTGTATTGTAGCCTATGTCTCCTTTTATATCAATTAACACTGCTGTTAAATAGCCAGGCACCCTGGTATTGGATACATATATATTAATTATATCTTCCTGTTGGATTGATCCCTTAGTCATTATATAATTACCTTCATGTCTCTTATAACAGTTTGTATGTGTCTATTTTTGTCTGATATCAGGATATCTGATCTCTTTTTCTTTGTTAGCATAGAGTAGCTCTTTCCATCCTTTCACTTTCAGTGTGCATTTATCTGCTGGTGATGTGTTTCTTGTAGGCAGCAAATAGATGGGCCTTGTTTTACAAACCATTCAGTCAATCTATCTTGTAACAGCAGAATTTAGGCCATTTACACTCAAGTTTACTGCCATTTTTCCATAAATATTTCTATTTTTTTGCATTGGGTTTCCTGTGTACTTTTACTAGAAGATTTTCTGCCTTCATATTCCTTCATAATGCTGACTATCTTTGTGTTTCTGTATGTAACACATCATTAAGCATCATATGGCAAGCTATATGAGTGGTAATGAATTCTTTCAATTTTTGTTTCTTGCAGAAGGTCTTTGTTTCATCTTCATTCATAAATAAGAGCTTTGCCAGGTATAGTATCCTGGGTTGACAGTTTTTTTCCTTTCAAGACTTAGACTATGTCTCATTATTATTTTCTGTCCTGTAAGATTTCTGATGAGAAATCAGCTGTGATTCTAATTGGAGACCCTCTGAAGGTAATATGGCATGTCTCTTATGTACATCTTAGAATCTTTTCTTTATGTTTACTTTAGAAAGTTTGACTACAATGTATCATGGTGAAGATCTTTTCTGGTCATGTATTTTAGGAGTTCTATGTGCTTCGTGTACTTTGACATCTCTGTTTCTCCAAATTAAGGAACTTTTCTGTTACTATTTCACTGAATAGGCCTCCTAATCCATTCTCTTTCTATACCTATATCAATTCCTAATATCTATATGTTGAGTCATTTGATAGTAAACCATAAATCTCAAGCACTCTTTTTATTTTTTTAATTTCTCTTCATTTTGTAGTCTGAGATATTTTGAAAGATTCATCTTGTAGCTCAAATATTCTTCTGCCTCACAAGTCTGTTAAGGCTTTATACTGTATTTTTATTTGAATATTATAGTCTTCATTTTTAATATTTCAGCTAGACTTCTAAAAATCTCAATCTCATGGCAAAATATTTCATACATGTCATGTATAGCTTTCTTTTAACTCATTAATTTGCTTCTCATTGCTTCCAAGTAATTCTACAATCATTCTTTTGAAATCCTTTTCAAGCATTTCTTCAATCTCCATTTCCACATTCTATTTTTTAAGTGTTATGTTCCTTTGAGGGAACATATTATCTGCTTGTTCATGTTTCTCATGTTCTAGCCACTTGTAGAACTACTTACTGGTTTTCTCTTCTGATGATTTTATCTTTTGAATATATCTGTGGCTTATTGGATTGTCCCCTCAGTGTATACAAAGTGGGATGTGCTTTGTGGGTCTAGGGAAATCTAGTCAGTGTATGGATATGGTACAAGAGTCCAGGATGACACTCACTTTGGGTGTGTTAGATCTTTATTGTCATCAGGAAGGTGGGGTATGATCACATTGGCTGCCTGATATCTCTTTTTCACCTCCCTCCTTTCTGCCAAGGTAATCAATGCCCAGGATGTGCTCACAGGGGCTATATACTCCTCACACACATTCATAAGAACCACATGAAGGTTCTGTGTCATCAACATTATGACCATAGAACCCTCTGTAATGACAACCCTAGACTCTCAGGGAAATCTGAGCCTCTGAAGCCAGACAGTTATTGTCCAGAGACCTAGCAGAGATCTACACCTTATCATGCAAAGAATTCCCACATAGTGTGCAGTGCTTCCACAGTCACATGGAGCTTGTGATCTACTCTCATCCTTGGCAATGTGAGTACAGGTGCCAGTGATATAAAGGGGAGAGAAGTGCCTCACAGGTATAACTGGGCACCCTGCCCTCTGCCAACTCTGTAGGCCAGACTCAAAGTCAGTGAGACCATGGATTTATCCCCCAGATGTGATCCTTTAGTGACATGCACATGTGCCACGGCGTCCTGTACTCGCCTTTTAAAATGGTCTTTCATAATATTTACTGGGAGCCCTTGTTGGGATAAGAAGCACACATTGTGCTCTTGCTTCACAGTTTAGGAGGGCACCCTGCCCCACCACTAGTACTCAAGTCCACACTCCAAGTCCATGTGGTACATAAGGTTGTCTCTCAGGCAATATCACCAATGACACTGGCTGCTGTAGTTTCTTCTGGTTTTTATAAGAAGATGGTATCGCCTCCTGGTGCTGATTTTGATATTCATAGGAGCAGAACAAAGGAGCACTGCCAACTTTTCACTGCTGAGTATGACCCTCTTCAGGAATAGAGGACGAGAAGAAGCAGTTTGGCTTCCCTGCTCCATGGTTTGCAGTTTAAATCTCCCATTATTATTGTATCGCAACATATTTCATCTTTTAGATCCATTAACATTTGTTTTAAATAGCTAGGCATCCTATCACTGGGTGCATATATATCTAATATAGTCACATCTTCCTGTTGAGTTGATTCCTTAATTTTTACATAATGACTTTCTTTGGCTCTTTTCACTTAATGTCTATTTTATCTTGATGTCTATTTTGTTTGATATCATGAGGGCTACTCTTGCTCATTTTTGGTTTTTGTTGGTGTGGATTGTCTTTTTCCATACTTTCACTTTCATCTGCATGTATTTTTGTTGGTGAGGTGTGTTTCTTGTAGGCAACATCTAGATTGGTCTTGTTTTTTAATCCATTTACCCAGTCTGTATCTTTTAATTGGAAAATTTAGGCCATGTATATTCAATGTTTTTAAAGATAAGTAATAACTTGGTCCTGCTACTGTACTGTAAACATATATCATTTTTTGAATTTCCTTTGTACATTTACCAGATTTTCTGCCTCGTGTTCTTTCATGGTGCTGATTGTCTTTTTCTGTTTCAGTATGTGACACATTCTTAAGTATCATTTGTAAGTCTGGCTAGCTGGTGACAAATTCAATTTATTCAATTTCTTCTTGTGCTGGAAGGTCTTCATTTTAACTTCATTTATAAATGAGAGCTTCACTGGGTATAGTGTTCTGGGTTGACAGTTTTACTATTAGGACTTGGACTATGTCTTTCATGCTCCCTACACTGTAGGGTTTCTGATGAGAAATCTGTATCTAATTGGAGATCCTTCAAAGGTCATCTGGTGTTTCTCTCTTGCATATTTCAAGACCTTTTCTTAATGTTTTATTTTGAAAGTTTGATTGTAATGTGGCATGTTGAAGATCTTTTCTGATCATGTGTATTAGGAGTTCTATGTGTTTCCTGTACTTGGATTTTCATATCATTCTCCTAATTAAGGAAATTTTTTGCTGATATTTTACTGAATCTGTCTTCTGAGCCATTCTGTTTTTCCATACCTTAAGTAACTTCTAGGATACATATATTTGGTCATTTGATGGTATCCTATAGAGTTTAAATGCTTTTTTAAAAATTTTTTTTAAAAAATTTATTTGAAAGGCAGAGTTACAGAGAGTGAGAGTGAGAGAGATCTTCCCCCTGCTGTCTCACTCTCTGTTGGCCACAATGGCTGGGTCTGGACCACCTGATCTAATGCTTAAGCCTCCAAAACTTTGGGTATATTCAAGATGGCTGAATAGGGAGAAGTCACGTTGACCTCAGCTATAGAAAGATACCAGAAAACAAGGGAACAACCATTCCCAAGGGGATTGACTCAGAGAAATTTGCAGTGGAAAAATGATAGTCCCAACTGCTCCATTTCATATCCACCTCCCTACTAATGAATCTGGGAAGGCAGCAGAAGATGGCCCAAGTTCTTGGATACCTGCACCCATGTGGAAGACTTGGATAAAACTCCTGGCTGTTGCCTTCAGCCTGGCCCAGCCACCAACATTGTGGCCATTTAGGGAATGAACCAGAGCATGGAAGATCCTCTCTTCTCTCTCCTCTCTCTCCTCTCTCTCTCCCTCTCTCTCTCCCTCTCTCTCTCCCTCTCTCCCTCCCTCTCTCCCCTCCCTCTCTCCCCTCCCTCTCTCCCCTCCCTCTCTCCCCTCCCTCTCCCCTCCCTCTCCCCTCCCTCTCCCCTCCCTCTCCCCTCCCTCTCCCCTCCCCCCTCTCCCCTCCCCCCTCTCTCTCTCCCTCTCTCCCTCCCTCTCTCCCCTCCCTCTCTCCCCTCCCTCTCTCCCCTCCCTCTCTCCCCTCCCTCTCTCCCCTCCCTCTCCCCTCCCTCTCCCCTCCCTCTCCCCTCCCTCTCCCCTCCCTCTCCCCTCCCCCCTCTCCCCTCCCCCCTCTCCCCTCCCCCCTCTCCCCCCCTCTCCCCCCTCTCCCCCCTCTCCCCCCTCTCCCCCCTCTCCCCCCTTTCCCCACTCTCCCCCCCTCTCCCCCCTCTCCCCCCTCTCCCCCCTCTCCCAAATACTCTCTCTCAAATACTTTTTCTGCATCTGCTGAAAAGATCATGTAATTTTTTACATTCTGTTAACATAAGGTATCATATTTGTTGATTTCCCCATGTTGAGCCATTCTTGCATACCTGAGATCAATTCCACTGGATCATGGTCAATGATACTTTTAATATGCTACTGAATTCCATTTACTACTATCTTGTTTAGAATTTTACATCTGTGTCATCAAGGATATTAGCCTGTAGTTGGCATTTTTGCTAGTTCCCCTGTCTACCTTTTTGTATTCTGGTGAAGCTGGCTTCATAAAATTAAGAAATATTGTCTCTTTTGGTTTTTGGAAAAGTTTGAAAAGAAATGGCACCAATGCTTTAAGTCTTTGGTAAATTTATTAAAAGTACTAAATAACTGACATATTTGCTCATAGTAGTATTTTATGAATTTTTAATTTCTGTGACTTCAATGATATGTCACCATCAGTTAAGATTTCATTTATATAAGTCATCTCCTTTTTTACTTAGGTAAGCTAAATTTGGGGGCTTTTTAATTTTTTGATTCATTGATTTTACTTTTCCCTTATAAACCCTCATGTTAAAGTGACCTTAGTACCAAGATAAGATATAATATCATTCATAAATATAATTCTAAAAATATGATACTTCTCTCCATTCCTTTACCTTTCTTTGTTCCTTTTGTTCATTTACTCTATAATTTTTGAGATGTATATTTTAATTTACATTATGTTAAAAGAGAATGCTCCACTAAATGAGGATTTCAACAGGTAACAAGTAAAAATATTATAGTTCAGCAGCAATATAGGCAAGACAATAATAATCAAGGGGCAGGCATCGAGATACAGCCAGTTGAGCTGCCACCTGTGATGCCAGCATCCCATATGGGCACTGCTTCATTTCTCAGCTGATCCACTTCTGATCCAGCTCCCTGCAAATGCATCTAGGAAAGCGACAGATGGCCCAAGTACTTGGGCTCCTGCCATCCATGTGGGTGACCCAGATGGAGCACCTGGCTCCTGGCTCCCTGATTCAGCCTGGCCCAGAACTGACCATTAAGGCCATCTGGGGAGTGAAGCAGCAAATGGTAGATCAATTCATTCATATTCTCTCTCTCTCTCTCTCTCTCTCTCTCTCTCTCTCTCTCTCTCTCTGTGTGTGATCTAACTCTGTTTAAAATAAATTTTTTAAAAAATAGTCTCAATTATTATTTCAGTTATATACAGTGAATTTTAAAATAATTACATATCACTAATACTGTAGTAGTATATCTATGTATATTAACCACAACAAATAAGAGAAAACTTGTTTTGGGGAGGGATCTGCCTTATTTCAGTTAGCATAATGACCTCAAATTACATTTATTTTATTGCAAAAGCGAGGATTTCATTGTTTGTATAGTTGAGTAATATTCTATCATGTATATAGACCTCATTTTCTTTATCCATTTATCAGTTGATGAACATCTTCATTGGTTCCATATATTATTGGAAATTTAACTGATATAAACATGGAGCTGAAGGTACTTTCATTTGATGCTTTTATTTCCTTGGATATATTCACATGAATGGGATAGCTGGTTCTTAGCTTTCTGTGAAATTGTCATCTTGTCTTTCAGAATAGTTTCACCAGTTTACATTCTAAACAAAAGTGTATAAGGGTTCTTTTTCTCCATATCTCTGCCAGATTTTTTTATTTTTAACTTCTCAGTGGTAGACACTCTGAAACTTCATTGTGGTTTTTATTTGCATTTCCCTGATGACTAGTAATTTTGAGCATTTTTTTTCATGTGTCTTGTTGGCCATTTGTATTTCCACATTTGAAAAATGCCTGTTCATATTTGCCCATTTCCTAACTGAGTTGTTTGTTGAGTTACTTGAGCTTCTTATATATTCTCGATATAAATATTTTACCAGATGCATAGTTTGCAAATAATTTCTCCCATTTTGTTTTTTGCCTCTTTCCTGTGTTGATTCTTCTCTTCCTGTGCAGGAGCTTCTTAGCTTGATGTAATCATGTTCGTGCATTTTTTTTCTTTCACTTCCTGTGCTTTTGGGGTCTTATCTAGAAATATTTTCCTAGGCCAGTTTCTTGCAGTATTTTCTCTACATTTTCCCCTAGTAATTTGTTAGCTTAATGTATCCTTCATTCATTGTGAATCAATTTTTGTATAAGGTGTAAGGTAGGGGTCTTGTTTCAAATATCTGTATGTAGAAATACAGTTTTTCCAACACCATTTGTTGAAGAGACAGTCCTTTCTCCAGGGAGTGATTTTTAGCTCATTTGTCAGAGACTAGTGGATTGCATATGTGTGGATTAATCTCTGAATTTTCTGTTTTAATCCAGTAGTCTACATGTCTTTTTATGCCAATACTAGGATATTTTGATAATAGGACTAAAGTTCATCTTAATATGTTATAATGTGATGCCTCCAGCTTCGTTGTTGTTAAGATTATTTTGGGCTATTCAGGGTCTTGTGTGATTCCATATGAATTTTAGGATTGCTTTTTGTAGGTCTATAAAAAAAAAAGTCCTGATATTTGGATTGTTTTGGGAGGTATGGACATTTTGATTATGTCAACTTTTCCAATCCATGATCATAAGAGATTTTTCTATTTTGTTATGCCCTCTCCTATTTTGATCATTAATGTTTTGTAATTATCATTGTAGACATCTTTCACGTACTTGGTTACATTTATCCAAAGGTATTTAGATTCCTCTAAAACTATTCAAGACAGTTGAAAGGGGAGAAATCCTCCCAAACTCCTTCAGTGAGGCAAGCATCATCTTAAATGCAATATCAGAAAAAAGATACAACAAAGAAAGAGAACTATAAACCAACATCCCTGGTGAACATAGAAGCAAAAATCCTCAACAAAATACTGACTAATTGAATCCAACAATATATCAGAAAATCATTTACCCAGACCAAATGGGATTTATCCCTGGTATGCAGGTATGGTACAACATATGCAAATCAATAAATAGGATATGTCACAATAACAAATTGAAGACTAAAATCATGTTTATCTAAATAGATGCAGAGAAAGCATTTGATAAAATATGATATCCTTTCATGATAAAAAAAAAACACTAAGCAAATTGAGAAGAAACATTCCTCAACAAAATCAAGGCAATTTATGACAAAACCACAGCCAGGGAAAGTTGGAAGTGTTTCCACTAAGATCCAGAACCAGACAGGATGCCTACTTTGGCCATTGCTGTAAATACAGTTCTTGGACTTTTAACCAGAGCTATTAGGCAGGAGAAAGGAATAATCAAAGAGATACAAAGTAGAAAGCAGGAAATCAAATATCTCTGCTGCCAGATGACATGATCCTACATATTGAGAAACCAAAGAGTCCACTAAAAAGCTATTGGAATTCATTAGAGAGTTTGGTAAATTTGCAGTATATAAACAACATACATAAATCAATAGCCTTTATATATACAGACAATGCCATAACTGAGAAAGAATTGGGAGATCAGAACCATTCACAATAGCTACAAAAAACTTAAATACCTTAGAATCAATTTAACCAAGGATGTAAAAGATCTCTATAATGAAACTGGTAAAACACTGATGAAAGAAATAGAAGAAGAAACAAAAAATGGAAAAATCTTCCACATTCATGGATTGGAAGAATTAATATCAAAATGTCCATACTATCAAAACTAATTTACAAATTCAATGTGACCCCAAACAAAATACCAGTGACATTCTTCTCATATCTAGAAAAGCTATGCTAAAATTCATAAAAATGCAAGAGACCACAAGTAGCTAAAGCAATCTTAAACAACAGAAACAAAGCTGGAGGAATCACAATGCCAGATTTCAAGACATACAATAAGGCTGGTATTGACACAAAAATAGACATGTAGACCAATGGAACGGAATAGAAACCCCATAAATTAATCGATGCATCTAAAATCAGCTAATCTTTCACAGGTGAGCTAAAATAAATCTCCAGTGAAAAGACAGTCTCTTAAATAATTCTGGGAAAATCAGATCTTCATGTTCAGAAGGATGAAACAACATCCCTGACTTACATCTTATACGAAAATCAACCCTAAATAGATCAATAAATCTATGACCTGATACCATCAAATTAATAGAGGAAAACAACAAGGACATTCTGTATGACACTGGCATAGGTAAAGACTTTTTGTAAAAGGCCCCAAGGATACAATCAAAGCTGAAATAGACAAAAAAGATTACATTAAGAAATTTCTGCATTGCAAAAAACACAAAAATGTGAGGAGGCGACTGACAGAATGGGAGAAAATATTTGCAAAATATGCAACTGGTAAAGGATTAATATCCAGGATCTATAGAGAGCTCAAGAAACTTAACAAAATACACAATCTAGTCAAGAAATGAGCAAAGTACATAAACAGGCATTTTTCAAAGGATAAAATTCAAATGGCCAACAGACCCATGAAAAAATGCTGAGGGTCACTAGCCATCATGAAAAGCAAATAAAAACCACCATGAAGTTTCACCTCACTCCCATTAGAATGGCTGTCATCCAGAATCAACAAACAATAAATGCTGGTTAGGATGGAGGGGAAATCCACTGTTGGTAAGAATGCAAACTGGTGCAGCCACTGTGGAAGACAGTATGGAGATACCACAGAAACCTGAATATAGACCTCCTATATGACCAAACCATCCCACTAAAGGGAATTTAACCAAATAAAATGAAATCAGCATGTTACAGTTATTTTTACCCCTATGTTTTTGGCAGTTCAATTCACAATGCCTCAGATATGGAATCGACTTAAATGTCTATCCTCTGATGACTAAATCAAGAAAATATGGTACATATAAACTATGGACTACTACTCAGCTTAAAAAAGAATGAAATCCTGTTCTTTGCAACAAAAAGGATGCAACTAGAAACCACTATGCTTAGTGAAGTAAGCCAGTCCCAAAATACAAATATCATATGCTTTCTCTGATATCTGGTAGTTAATATAGAATACAAAAATGTAATGAAGTGAAATGGCCATTTGTGTGATATGATTATCATTCTTTGCCCTTGTTTATATTCCTGTTTAACTGTGGTCTTCCTACTTTTTACTCATTGGATATTATGATTAGTGGTGAATTAAGCTTGTAGATTAAAATAATACCATTATAAAATCTAATGTAGAGATGGGAGAGGGAGGAGGGGTTGGGAGGAGCAAGGAAGTGAGAGTCAAATGCTTTGAATAATTTAGGAAGAATTCAGATTAGTTCTTCCTAAAAGTTTGGTAGAACTCAGCAATGAAGCCATTTGCTCCTGAGATTTTCGTTATTGGAAGGCTTTTTTATTATTGATTCAATCTCAATCTTGGCTATTTGTGTAGGTTTTCTATTTTGTGCTTCAAATTTGGTAAATATGTGTCTAGAAATCTATTTCTTTAACATTTTTCAATATGTTGCTCTATAGTTTTTATAATGATTTCCAATTATTGTTTGAATTTATGTGGTATCACTTGTAACATCTCTTTTTTCATTTCTTATTTTGTTAGTTGGTCTTTTTCCCTCTTCTGATTAGTTGGGCCCCTATTTTATCATTTTTTTTTTTTACTTTTGAAAAACAAGCTTTTCAGGGCCAGCATTTTGATAAAGCAGGTAAAGCCACCACCTGTGATGCCAACATCTTATATGGGCAACAGTTTGAGTCCCAGTTGTTGCACTTTCAATACAGCTCTCTGCTAATGGCCTAGGAAAAGCAGAAGATAGTCAAAGTGTTTGGGCCCTTGCCACCCACGTAAGATACCTAGATGAATCTTGTGGCTCCTTGCTTCAGCCTGGCCCAGTCCTGTCTGATTGTTGCAGCCATCTGGGGAGTGAAGCAGCAGATAGAAGATCAATCTCTCTCTCTCCCTCTCTATAATTAACTTTCAAATAAATACTTTTAAAGCATCTATTCATTCATCTTTTATACAATTTTCCTTTTAATTTCTTCTAACTTTATTATTTCTTTCCTCTGCTAAGTTTGGGTTTGGTCTGTTCTTATTTTGATAGGTCCTTGAAGTGCACTGTTACATTATTTTATATCTTTTTTCCAATTTTTTGGTGTAGACACATTCTTATACATTTCTTCTTAACCCTGCTTTTGCTATAGCACATAGGTTTTGATATGTTATATTTTTACTTTGATTCATTTTGAGGAATTTTTTATTTCACTTTTGACTTTATGATCCACTGTTCACACAGGCTCATGTTGTTCAGTCTCCACATGTTGCATATTTTCTAGAGTTTCTTTTGTTAATTTCTAGCTTCATTCATTGTGGTCAGAAAATATACATGAAGTTATTTTAATTTTTTAAATTTGTTGAGCCTTATTTTATAACCTAGTCTTTGCTAAAGAAAATTCCATGCACTGAAGAAAAAAATTTCCATTCTGCAGCCTGTGGGATGGAATATATGTCTATAGACATCTAGGACTATTTGCTCTATAGTGTAGATTATTTATATTATTCCTTTATTGATTGATCTATCCACTGATGAGTGTGTTTAAGTCCCCCATATTCTATAGGAGTTTAGGTCTCTCTTTAATGAAGCTGGGTGTCCCAGCATTGGGCATATATACATTTATATTGTCACATATTCCTGTTGAATTGATCCCTTAATCACTACATTAAAAGCTTATCTCTTAATAGATTTTGTTTAAAAGATTATTTTTGTCTGTTGTGAGAGTAGCTACTTCTCATTTTTTATTTCCATTTTCACAGAATTTATTTTTTCATTCTTTCAGTCAATATATATCTATATTGGTGAAGTGTGGTTTTTAAATTTTATAGGGAGGGGCTGGCGCCATAGCTCACTTGGTTAATCGTCTGCCTGTGGCACCGGCATCCCATGAGTTCTGGTCCCGACTGCTCCTCTTCCAGTCCAGCTCTCTACTGTGGCCCGGGAAGGCAGTGGAGGATGGCCCAAGTGCTTGGGCCCCTGGACCCACGTGGGAGACCAGGAGGAAGCACCTGGCTCTTGGCTTTAGATCAGCGCAGCACCGGCTGTGGCAGCCATTTGGGGAGTGAATCAACAGAAGGAAGACCTTTCTCTTTGTCTCTCTTTCTCTCTCACTGTCTATAACTCTACCTGTCAAATTAAAAAAAAAATAAATTTTATTTAAGGTATACAAATTTCATGTATTTCCTATACACAGATTCAGGAACATAGTAATACTTTGCATCCTACCCTCCCTCCTGCCCATACTCCCACCCTTCTTCCTACTCCATCTCCTATTCCTATTTGTAATTTTCACAAAGATCTATTTTCAGTTAACTTCATACTCATAAGATTAACCCTACACTAAGTAAAGAGTTCAACAACTAGTATGAAAAAAAAAACACTGTTTCTCAACAGATTGAGACAATGGATATAAACAATCATCAAATCTTAAAGCGTCAATTTCACTCCTATAGATTATATTTTAGGTACTCTATTAGTTACCATAAATCAGGGAAAACGTATGGTATTTTTCTTTTTGGGACTGGCTTATTTCACTGAGTATAATGGTTTCCAATTGCATCTATTTTATTGCAAACAACAAATTCATTTTCTTACCACTGTGTAGTATACCATAGTGTACATAAACCATAATTTCTTTATCCAGTCTTCAGTTGATGGACATTTGTGTTGATCCCATACCTTAGATATTGTGAATTGAGCTGAAATAAACAGTTACAGATCCCTCATCCATATGCTGTAGGATAGATTTTTCCATTACAAATAAGCATGCAATACAGATATTCTTTAAGACAAAGTTGTTTCATATGTGTTGTTTTGCTTTTCAGTCCTGCAATAAACATGGGGGCAGACAGCACTATTTCATATGCTGATATATTTTTGTTTTTTTCCAAGAAGTCATTGCCTATGCCAATATCTTGTAGAGCTTCCCCCATGTTCTTCTCTAGTAATTTGATGGTATCAGCCATAGATTTAGAACCTTCATTCATTTTGAGTTGATTTTTATATATGGGGTAAGGTAAGGGTCTTGCTTCATATGACGCAGAGATCCAATTATCCAGCACCATTTGTAAACATTATTGGTTGTAGATATGCGGATTGATTTCTGGAGTTTCCATTGTGTGTCATTGGACTACATATCTACTTTTGTGGAAGTATGAGGCTGTTTTGATTATAACTGCCCTATAATATGTATTGAAATATCATATTGTGATGCCTCCAGCTTTGTTTTTGTTATTTCAGGTTGCTTTAGCTGTTTGGGTCCCCTTGTGTTTCCATATGAATTTTAGCATCATTTTTTCTAGATCTGAGAAGAATGGAATTGGTATTTTGATTGGGATTGAATTTAATCTATAAATTGCATTGGGATTGCATTGAATCTGTAAGTTGCATTTGTGGTGTTGTTTTTTCCTTCTGATGGCTTTTATCTTTGAGCTATTCCTCTGTGGCTTAGTTGAATGTCTGCATTTTCAGTGAATACTAACATGTGTGTGGTAGGTGTGGCCAGGGAGCTCTGGTCAGTGCACCAGGGTGGGTTGAATATCCAGGGTAACACCCAAGTTGGGCATGGCAAATCTCTTGTTGGGAGACTACACTTACTATACTTTTCTTCCACTATTTTCCCTAGCCTAATGCAGTATGTCATTCCCTAATCCACCATCCCATCATTTTTTTTAATGTCATCTTTGGTTTCTTTCTTTGTTTTTAAGATCTTTCACTTTCTTGGGTAACTTTATTCCAAGGTATTTAAAATTTTTGTAGCTATTGTGAATGGACTGATCTAAATTTTTTCTCAGCTGTGGCATTGTCTGTATATACAAATTGATAATGATTTTTTGTGTTAATTTTATATCTCACAACATTACCAAACTCTTATGAGTCAATAGTCTCATAGTAACTCTCTCATTTCCCCTATATACAGAATCTTGCCATCTGCAAACAGGAATAATTTGACTTCCTCCTTTCCAATTTGTATCCCTCTAATTTCCTATTCTTTCCAAAATGCTCTGGCTGAAATGTTCCTTCTCTTCCCAGTTTGCTTAAGGTTTTCATCATGAAAAGATGTTTCATTTTATCAAATGGTGCTGGAAATTGGATCTCTGTGTCATATGAAGCAAGACCCTTACCTTACTCCTAATATAAAAATCAACTCAAAATGAATAAAGGTTCTAAATCTATGGCTGATACCATCAAATTACTAGAGAAGAACATGGGAGAAGCTCTACAAGATATTGGCATAGGCAATGACTTCTTGGAAAAAAACAAAAATAATGCTTTCTATGCATCTACAGACAATCATGTGGTTTATATTCTATTTGTTATGATGTATCACACTTCTTGATTTGCATATGTTCAGCCATCCCTGCATAAACAGGGATAAATCCCACTTAGTCCAGGTAAATGATCTTTTTGATATGTTGCTGGGTTTGATAACCTCCTATTTTATTGAGGATTTTAGTCTTATAAGAATTGAAATTGAGTTTTCTTTAGAAGTCTTTTAGAATTCAGCAGTAAAGTCATCTGTTCCTGGGCTTTTCTTTGTGGGGAGGGCCATTATTACTGACTCGCACTCCGTCTTGGTTATTGGTTTGTTTAGGTTTCCTATGTCTTCATGACTCAATTTTTGTAGATTGTATCTAGGAATCCATTTCTTCTAGATTTTCCAGTTCATTGGTATCCAGCTCTTTGTATTAATTCCTGTTGATTGTTTTATTTATGTGATATCTGTTATTATGTCTCAGTTTTTATCTCTGTTTTGTTAATTTGGAGCTTCTCCCTCTTTTTTTGTTAGTTGGGCCTATGATGTATCAATTTTATTTATTTTTTTTCAAAAACCTAGCTCTTTGTTTCACTGTTCTTTTGTATTTTTTTGTTTCAATTTTGTTTATTTCTTCTCTAATCTTAATTATTTCCTCCTACTAATTTTGAGTTTGGTTGTCTGTCATTTTTCTAGGAACTTGAGATGCATTTATAGTTCATTTATTTGAAGCCTTTTCCAATTTCTTGATCTGACACTAGTTGCTATAAACTTCCCTCAATACTGCTATTGCTGCATTTCATCAATTTCTTTTTTTTATAACGCTTTTATTTAAAGAATATAAATTTCCAAAATATAGCTTATAGATTACAATGGCTTCCCCCCCATAACTTCTCCCCCACCCGCAACCCTCCCCTTTCCCACTCCCTCTCCCCTTGCATTCACATCAAGATTCATTTTCAATTCTCTTTATATACAGAAGGTCAGTTTAGTATATATTAAGTAAAGATTTCAACAGTTTGCCCTCACATAGCAACACAAAGTGAAAAATACTGTTGGAGTACTAGTTATAGTATTAATTCACAATGTATAGCACATTAAGGACAGAGATCCTACATGATATATTTTTTTAAAAAATTGATTAATTTTCTAGGCAATTTCCAATTTAACACCAAGATTTTTTTTTTCATTTTTAATTATCTATATACAGAAGATTGATTCAGTATATACTAAGTAAAGATTTCATCAGTTTGCACCCACACAGAAACAGAAAGTGTAAAATACTGTTTCAGTGCTAGTTATAGCATTACTTCACATTGGACAACACATTAAGGACAGATCCCACATGAGACGTAAGTACACAGTGACTCCTGAAGTTGATTTAACAATTTGACACTCTTGTTTATGGCATCAGTAATCTCCCTAGGCTCTAGTCATGAGTTGCCAAGGCTATGGAAGCCTTTAGGGTTCGCTGACTTCAATCTTATTCCAACAGGGTCATAGTCAAAGTGGAGGTTCTCTCCTCCCTTCAGAGAAAGGTACCTCCTTCTTTGATGGCCCCGTTCTTTCCACTGGGATCTCACTCATAGAGATCTTTCATTTAGGTCTTCTTTTTTTTCCAGAGTGACTTGGCTTTCCATGCCTAGAATATTCTCATGGGCTCTTGAGCCAGATCCGAATGACTTAAGGGCTGATTCTGAGGCCAGAGTGCTATTTAGGACATCTGCCATTCTATGAGTCTGCTGTGTATCTCGCTTCCCATGTTGGATCATTCTCTCCCTTTTTGATTCTATCAGTTAGTATTAGCAGACACTAGTCTTGTTTGTGTGATCCCTTTGACTCTTAGACCTATCAGTGTGATCAATTGTGAACTGAAATTGATCACTTGGACTAGTGAGATGGCCTTGGTACATGCCACCTTGATGGGATTGTATTGGATTCCCCTGGCACAATTCTAACTCCATCATTTGGGGCAGTTCCGATTGAGCATGTCCCAAATTGTACATCTCCTTCCTCTCTTATTCCCACTCTTATATTTCACAGGGATCACTTTTCAGTTAAAATTTAAACACCTAAGAATAATTGTTTGTTAATTACAGAGTTCAACCAATAGTACTAGAATAAAAAAATTACTAAAATGGATAAAGTATTACATTGTACAACAACAGTCAGCACAAGAGCTGATCAAGTTACTGTTTCTCATAGTGTCCATTTCAGTTCAACAGGTTTCCCCTTTGGTGCTCAATTAGTTGTCACCGATCAGGGAGAACATATGATATTTGTCCCTTTGGGACTGGCTTAATTCACTCAGAATGATGTTTTCCAGATTCCTCCATCTTATTGCAAATGACCGGATTTCATTGTTTTTGACTGCTGTATAGTATTCTATAGAGTACATGTCCCATAATTTCTTTATCCAAATGTATGCTTTGAATTCCCTGTGATCTTTTGCTGTGAGGTTCCCTTCGTTTACCTTCTTTCATGTTGATGGCTGTGTTTCTGTGTGTAACACATCTTTAAGTATCTTTTGCAGGGCTGGACGAGTGGCAACAAATTCTTTCAATTTTTGTTTGTTATGAAAGGTCTTTATTTCACCTTCATTCACAAATAAGAGCTTGGCAGGATATAATATTCTGGGCTGGCAGTTTTTCTCTCTAAGTACCTGGGCTATGTCTCGCCATTCCCTTCTAGCTTGTAGGGTTTCTGATGAGAAGTCTGCTGTGAGTCTAATTGGAGATCCTCTGAGTGTAATTTGACGTTTCTCTCTTGCGCATTTTAGGATCTTTTCTTTCTGTTTCACTGTGGTGAGTTTAATTACAACTTGTCGTGGTGAGGACCTCTTTTGGTCATGTTTACTAGGGGTTCTATGTGCTTCCTGTACTAGGATGTCTCTGTCCTTCTCCAAAACTGGGAAATTTTCTGCTATTATCTCACTAAAAAGGCATTCTAATCCTTTCTCCCTCTCCATGCCTTCAGGAACTCCTAGAACTCGAATGTTGGGTTTTTTAATAGTATCCTGTAGATTCCCAACAATATTTTTTAGATTTCTAATTTCCTCTTATTTTCTTTGGTTTGACTGTATAGTTTCCTGTGCTCTGTCTTCTAAGTCCGATATTCTCTCTTCTGCCTCACCCATTCTGTTTGTAAGGCTCTCTAATGTGTTTTTCATTTGATCTATTGAATTCTTCACTTCATTATGATTTCTCGTCACTATCACAGTTTCATGTTCTACTAGTTGTTTCATTTCAGCTTGATTTCTCCTTAATATTTCATTTTCACAAGAGAGATTTTCTACCTTGTCCATTAAGGATTTCTGTAGTTCAAGAATTTGTTTTTGAGTACTTCTTAGTGTTCTTATCAATTTTTTGAGATCTGCTTCTTGCATCTCTTCTATCTCATTATCTTTGTAATCTTGAATTGGGGTGTCTTTTTCATTTGGGGATGCCATAGTGTCTTCCTTGTTCTTATTACCTCGGTTTTTGCGTTTGTTGTTTGGCGTATTGGTTTCTTCACTGTGGTGTTTTTTTCTTGTTATACTATGACTCTGGATTAAGTGGACTGTCTGCTTTTGATGGAGCCTTAGAGGCTTGAGATGGGTGTGGCCTGAGAGCTCTGTTTGGTTCCTCAGGGTTGAGGGTGTGTCAAAGGAGACACTCCCAGATTAGGCGTGGTAAATCTCTCTCTGTTACTCTTTTTTTTTTTTGGTTCAAATGGGAAGTAATTCCACACAGCTGAATGGAATTGGGGGTGGTTAGCAGGCGAATGATATACCCACAGGAGCCAGAGATTGGAAGCTCTTTCCCAAGGACCAGAGAGGGAATCTTTGCGGCCCTTTGTGTGGGCTGAGATTCTCCTGTAGTCTCCCACTGGGCTGCCAAGGCTACTGAACTGTAGCGTCTCTGGAGAGTACTCACATGAATTCGTGATTTCCGTGAGTTCTCTTCCCCACCTTCTCTTTTTTCACAGTCTCAGTTCATTAGCACCACACATTCATTAGGTTCTAATCTCCTGTTATTTCACCCCTCCCACCCAGAGTCAGGTTTTTCTGCTAGGCTCGGGGCCGGTGCCGACCCGAGGTCGCCCTGCTTATGACGTATCCAAAATGGCGCCTGCTCTTTGTCTTGCTCACCTTTGAGAGGTGAGCGGAGAGAGAGAAGCTCGTGTCCGTATGGGTCACTTTTTTTTTTTTCCCCTCTCTCTCTCTCTTCTAGTTAGCCTGGTGAACTTTTCCCCGCAGGGTTTCAAGCCTTGTTCGCTCTAGGCTCCCTTTTCCGCTTCCCTCCTGGTATCTTGGGCTATTGAGGTTCTGCTCACCTTGCATTCCAGCGCTGGTGTGTTGAATCTGCTGCTGGTGTCCCAAACTGCGGGCTCCCACGCTCTCCACGCAGGTCCACTGTGAATCTCCAGTTCCGGAAGGGTTTTCTCTGCTGTATCTTCCCCTACTCTTCCTTGAACCTGCAGTATCTCCACTTTTATTAAACTGTCTCTCCCCAGATTATCGGTGTGCTCCCTTCCTATTCCGCCATCTTGCCGCTCTCCCCATCAATTTCAATATGTTGTGTTATTCATTCATGTCCAGGAATTTTTTTGATTTCTCTTTTGATTTCGTCTATGAGCCACTGTTCATTCAGAAGCATTTTGTTCAATCTCCATGTGTTTGCATATTTTCTGGAATTTCTTAAGTTGTTAATTTCCAGCTTCATTCCTGTGTGGTCAGAAACAATACATGTAATTATTTCTATTTTTTGAATTTGTTGAGACTTGTTTTATGGCCTAGAATGTGGTAAAATCTAGAGAAAGTTCCATGCTCTGGTGAGAAGAACGTGTATTCTGCAACTGTGGGATGAAATCTTCTGCAAATATCAGATAAGTCCATTTGGACCAACGTGTAGATTAGCTCTGTTGTTTCTTTGCTCATTTTCTTTCTGGTTGATCTGTACATGGATGAAAGTGGAGTGTTGAAGTTATCCATTACTATTGTATTAGAGTCTATGTCTCGCTCTAGAACAATTAACATAATTTTTTAAATAACCAGGTGCCCAGGCATTCAGTGCATATACATTTATTATAGTCACATCTTCCTGTTGAATTGTAGGCAGCAAATAGACAGGTCTTATGTTTATAATCCATTCAGCCAGTCTGTATCTTTTCATTGGAGAATTTAGGTCATTTACATTCAAGGTGACTATTGATATGGAATAATATGGCTCAGCCTCTTTTCAATAAATTTTCCTATTGTTTGCTTTGGATTTACTTTGTGCTTTTACTAGGAGATTTTTTGCCTTCCCATTCTTTCATAATGATGTCTAACTTTCTGTGTTTGTGTGTGTGACACATCCTTACGCATCTTTTGGGAGACTGGATGAGTCATGACAAATTCAAGTTCAGTTTGTTATGGAAAGTTTTACCTCACCTTCATTCAAAAATGAGAGCTTTGCAGGGTACGGTAGTCTGGGTTGACAATTTTTTTTTGTCAGTGAAGTTTTTAATAGGTGATTTTTTTTGTTTTGTTTTTGTTTTTAATTTTATTTAGCAAATATAAATTTCCAAAGTACAGCTTATGGATTACAATGTCTTTTTCCTCACCATAACTTCCCTCCTGCCCACAACTCTCCCAACTCATGTTTGCTCTCCCATTTCAATCACATCAAGATTCATTTTCAATTATCTTTATATAGAGAAGATCAATTTAGTATATACTAAGTAAAGATTTCAACAGTTTGCACCCACACAGAACATAAAGTGTAAAATACTGTTTGAGTACTAGTTATAGCATTAATTCACATTAAACAACACATTAAGGACAGAGATCCTACATGAGAAGTGCACAGTGACTCCTGTTGTTGACTTAACAATTGACACTATTGTTTATGGTGTCAGTAATCACCCTAGGCTCTTGTCATGAGTTTCCAAGGCTATGGAAGCCTTTTGAGTTCACAGATTTCGATCTTATTCTGACAGGGTCATAGTCAAAGTGGAAGTTCTCTCCTTCAGAGAAAGGTACCTCCTTCTTTGGCCCCATTTTTTCTACTGGGATCTCACTCAGAGATCTTTCATTTAGGTCTTCTTTTTTTTCTGCAAAAGTGTCTTGGCTTTCCATGCCTAAAATAGTCTCATGGGCTCTTCAGCCCAATCTGAATGCATTAAGGGCTGATTCTGAGGCCAGAGTGCTGTTTAGGACATCTGCCATTCTGAGTCTGCTGTGTATCCCGCTTCCCATATTGGATAATTCTCTCCGTTTTTTATTCTATCAGTTAGTATTAGCAGACAATTGTCTTGTGTGATCCCTTTGACTCTTAGACCTATCAGTGTGATCAACTGTGAACTAAAATTAATCACTTGGACTGGTGAGATGGTATTGGTACATGATATCTTGATGTGATTGAATTTGA
This sequence comes from Sylvilagus floridanus, assembly GCA_949820135.1. Lineage (NCBI taxonomy): Eukaryota > Metazoa > Chordata > Mammalia > Lagomorpha > Leporidae > Sylvilagus > Sylvilagus floridanus. Next base: position 129,835,992 of record OX463236.1, on the reverse strand, counting down.
ATCCCCTGGCACATTTCTAACTCTACCATTTGGGGCAAGTCCGATTGAACATCTCCCAAATTGTACATCTCCTCCCTATCTTATCATTCCCACTCTTATATTTAACAGGGATCATTTTTCAGTTAAATTTAAACACCTAAGAATAATTGTGTGTTAATTACAGAGTTCAACCAATAGTATTAAGTAGACCAAAAAATGCTAAAAAGGATAAAGTATTAAGTTGTACATCAACAGTCAGGACAAGGGCTGATCAAGTCACTGTTTCTCATAGTGTCCATTTCACTTCAACAGGTTTTCTTTTTGGTGCTTGGTTAGTTGTCACCAATCAGGGAGAACATATGATATTTTTCCCTTTGGGACTGGCTTATTTCACTCGGCATGATTCCTCCATTTTGCTGTGAATGACCAGATTTCATTGTTTTCAACTGCTGTATAGTATTCTATAGAGTCCATGTCCCATATTTCTTTATCCAGTCTACTGTTGATGGGCATTTGGGTTGGTTCCAGGTCTTAGCTATTGTGAATTGAGCTGAAACAAATGTTAAGGTACAGACAGCTTTTTTGTTTGCCAATTTAATTTCCTTTGGGTAAATTCCAAGGAGTGGGATGGCTGGGTTGTATGGTAGGGTTATATTCAGGTTTCTGAGGAATCTCTAGACTGACTTCCATAGTGGCTTAACCAGTTTGCATTCCCACCAACAGTGGGTTAGTGTCCCTTTTTCCCCAGATCCTCGCCAGCATCTGTAGTTGGTAGATTTCTGTATGTGAGCCATTCTGACCGGGGTGAGGTGAAACCTCATAGGAGACACAGGAGACCTCAAATAGCTAAAGCAATCTTGCCCAACAAAAACAAAGCAAAAGGCATCACAATAACAGCTTTCAGGTCATACTACAGGGCAGTAGTTATCAAAACAGCATGGTACTGGTACAGAAACAGATGGATAGACCAATGGAACAGAATAGACACACCAGAAATCAATCCAAACATCTACAGCCAACTTATATTTGATCAAGGATCCAAAACCAATCCCTGGAGTAAGGACAGTCTATTCAATAAATGGTGCTGGGAAAACTGGATTTCCTCGTGCAGAAGCATGAAGCAAGACCCCTACTTTTCACCTTACACAAAAATCCACTCAACATGGATTAAAGACCTAAATCTATGACCTATGACCCGACACCATCAAATTATTAGAGAACATTGGAGAAACCCTGCAAGATATAGACACAGGCAAAGACTTCTTGGAAAAGACCCCAGAAGCACAGGCAGTCAAAGCTAAAATTAACATTTGGGATTGCATCAAACTGAGAAGTTTTTGTACTGCAAAAGAAATAGGAAAAGTGAAGAGGCAACCAATAGAATGTGAAAAAATATTTAAAAACTATGCAACAGATAAAGGGTTAATAACCAGAATCTACAAAGAGATCAAGAAACTCCAAAACAACAAATCAAACAACCCACTCAAGATGGGCCAAGGACCTCAATAGACATTTTTCAGAAGAGGAAATCCAAATGGCCAACAGACACATGAAAAAATGTTCAGGATCACTAGCAATCAGGGAAATGCAAATCAAAACCACAATGGGTTGACAATTTTTTAATCTTAATACCTGGACTATGTCTTTCACTCTCTTCTATCCTGTAGGGTTTCTGATGAGAAGTCAGTTGTAAGTCTAATTGGTGAACCTCTTAAAGTAGTCTGCTGTTTTTCTCCTGCACATTTTAGAATCCTTTTTTTATATTTTACTGTGGAAAGTTTGACTACAATGTGTCATGGTGAATATCTTTTCTGGCCATGTCTGTTAGCAGTTCTATGTGCTTCCTGTACTTGAACAAGCCTTTCTTTCTCCAAATTGGAGAAGTTTTCTGTAATTATTGCACTACCTAGGCCTTCTAGTCCATGCTCTTTCCATACCTTCAGGAACTCCTAGACCCATAATTTGGGTCATTTTATAGTATCACATAAATCTCCAACACTTTTTAAAATTTTTTCTACTTTTTCTTTCTTTTGTTTTGGTCTGACTGAGATAGTTCCAAAGGTTTGTCTTCTACCTTGGATGTTCTTTCTTCTGCCTCACCAACTCTGTTAAGGCTTTCCATGTATTTTTATTTGATCTATTGAATTCATTTCTAGTATTTTGGTTTTATTTCTCTTTAAAATCTCAATCTCACAAGAAAATATTTCCTCAATGTCAAGTGTGGGTTTAATACATGATTTTTTTTTCTCATTGCTTCTGAGAAATCCTATAATCATTTTTTTCCTTTTCAGGCATTTCACCAGTCTCTTCATCTTCACATTCTAATATTGAAGTTGTACTGCTTTGGGGGCATGATGATGACATCTTCCTTATTGTTTCTTTAATTTCTTCATTTATTTTTAAGTAGTTGTATAAATACTTGTTGGTTTTCCCCTCTGCTGGATTTTATCTTTGGATTATGCCTCTGTGGTTTAGTGGAGTTGAATATCCAGCAGCATGTGCTGGGTGTGGCCTGGGAACTCTGCTCAGTGCTCCAGAGTGGGGTGAGAATCCAGGGTGATGCCTAAATTATGCATGGTGCATCCCTTCTATTGTCATCAGGTGAGAGGGTATGTTCATGCCTCTTGGCATAATCACAACCTCATCTCCACTCTTCCAAGGTGATCAGCAACTAGGGTTATCCCACAGTGAGTACAGCTCCATCAATGCTGGCACATGAACCACACAAAGGATCCATGTGGTCCTCAATGTGAGCAAGTAACCCTCTGCACTGACTCACCCCAGGCCATCAGGGCTCTCTGTGTCTCTGATGCCAGACAGGGTGATTGCCCAGAGATGCAGCTGCACCCCAAACCCTATCACGCACTCTGAGTTTCCACGGTCACAGCATTCAGGGCTTCCACCATCAGAGTACAGAGTCCACTCAGTCCCACAAGCCTTCCCCATCCATGGAGACAGCAAACATTCCCAGAATCGGCGGCCTGTAGGTGCTCTGCCTTGACAGTTTGAGCCCTGGAACCTGTGATAGGTTGAGAGGATGGGAGTACCTCACAAGCCTATGTGGGTGCTCAGTGTCCTATCAACCCTCCCAGCCAGACTCAAGTGGCACACGTGGCGTTTTCCCTCTGGTAAAATCCCTTGGTCACAAGCACATGCAACAGCCACTGCAGCCTCTACTGGTGTCAAAATGGCAACTTCCCACCAGTTGCCTAGCACCCTTGTGGGGGGTTAGGGAGGAAGAAATGTGCTTTAATTTTGCTGTTTTGGGAAGATACTCTGTACCCCATTAGGGCTCCAGGCTGGTCTGCAAGGCAATATCACCACTCCCAGCAATATCACCACCATCACAGGCTGTTGCTCTCACTCACTGTCCAAAGCTGCAGCTCCAGGCTGCAGGGTGGTGTGTGTTTTCCTCACTCGTTCCTGCACCTGTGCACTCTTTATGCTGCCCCACAGTATCCCTCTTCCTTCTGTAGAATTTCCACTGCAAACTTCTCTCCTACTCTACCCTATATGTGCACTTCCTCTGCTTTTCTTCTGCTATTTTCTCCCATTCAAAAGCAGCACATCTTTTCCCTATTCAACTATCTTGAAATCCCCAGCTTCAGTTTTCAACCACTCAGCTCCTCTATTTATGCTTTACATTTTTTTTTAAAGATTTCATTTACTTATTTGAGAGGTAGAGTCATAGAGAGAGGGAGATACAGAAAGAAAGATCTTCCATCTGTTTTTTCACTCCTCAAATGGCCACAACAGCCAGAGATGAGCCATTTCAAAGCCTGGGGCTTCTTCAGTGTCTATCACACTGGTGCAGGGACCCACACATTTGAGTCATCTTCCGCTTCTTCCCAGCACATAGCAGAGAGCTGTATCAGAAGAGGAACAGCTATGAACCAGCACCCATGTGGAATGTCAGCACCGAAGACAGGATCAGCCGGCCCCTACAGATTTTTTTCATTAGTTTTTACCATATTCAATATGGTTGGTAGATATAATTCTAAGAATGTAACAATATCCTCTTTCTTCCTTTCTCCTTCCCCCTTTATCTCTCTCACCCTCCTTTCTTCTCCATTTCATTTTTCATTTTTGAGATAACATTTTAAATTTACATTATATGTTTTACATTTAAAGTAATGATAGTTTTACCATTAATTCTCATAGTATAACTCATTACGACAGAGGTCAGACATAGGGAGTAAGTACACAGTGACTCTGGTTGTTGATTTAACAATTAACACTCTTATTTTTTATGTTAGTGATCACCTGAGGCTATTGACATGAATTGCCAAGGCTATGGAAGCCTTTTGAGTCCATGAACTCCTTCAGTATTTAGACAGGGCCATCAGCTCTCTACTATGGCCAGGGAGTGCAGTGAAGGATGACCCAAGTGCTTGCGTCCTGCACCCCATGGGAGACCAGGAGAAGCACCTGGCTCCTGGCTTCGGATCAGCACAGTGTGCCGGCTGCAATGTGCCAGCCATGGTGGCCATTGGAGGGTGAACCAACGGCAAAAGGAAGACCTTTCTTTCTGTCTCTCTCTGTCCACTCTGCCTGTCAAAAAATAAATAATAAAAAAATGGGGCCATAAGCAAAGTGGAAGTTCTCTCCTCCCTTTAGAGAAAAGTGCATCCTTCTTTGATGACCACTTCTTTTCCCAAAAGCTGTACATATGAAATTTGTATTCATTAAATAAAAGCCTTCTAACAGCTTTATAACCTTAAAAAAATATACCACTACCTTGTTAATTGTTGTTGAATTGCTGTTACTCTTTAGTTCCTTTTTATGAAATTTCTAACTTCTTTATATGAAAGTGTTACAGGGAGGAGGAGGAGAGTTCTTCCAATTCCCAGTTCACTCCCCAAATGGCTGCAACAGCCAAGGCTGGGCCAGGTCAATGCTAGGACTTTTGAGCCAGGAGCTTCATCCAGGTCTCAACATGGGTTCAGGGGCACTTGGACCATCTGCTGTTTTCTCAGGCGCATTAGCATGGAGCTGGATTGGAAGTGGAGCAGCCAGGACTTGACTAGCACCCATATGGCATGCCAGCCCTGCAGATGGTGGCTTAACCTGTTGCATCACACAGTACTGGCCCCTCCTTTGTTCTTTTATTACAATATTTCCATCTTCTCTGTCATTTACTAAATTCTTCAGTGGTATGCTTTGATTTTTTGGTGTTTATCTCTTATGTATGTACTAATATTTTTCACAATTATCATTGGATTTAATGAAATATTTTATAGTTAAAACATTCCATGTTAAGCTGATGACCATATAAGTTAAATAGGATATAAGATAGGATATAAGATTACACTTCTCCCTACCACCACACCACTCTAGTATTTCTAGTCGTTGATGAACTGTACATCTCCTCCCTCTCTTATTCCCACTCTTATTTTTTTTACAGGGATCAGTTTTCAATTGGATTTAAACACGTATGAATAATTCTATGTTAAGTAAAGAGTTCAACCAATGGTATTAAGTAGAACAAAAAAATACTAAAAAGAATAAAATAAACTGTTCCTCTATAGTCAGGACAAGGGCTGATCAAGTCATTGCTTCTCAATGTGTCAATTTCACTTCTACAGGTTTACATTTAGGTGCTCAGTTAGTTGTCACCAATCAGGGAGAACTTATGATATTTGTCCCTTTGGAATTGGCTTATTTCACTAAATATGATGTTTTCCAGAGTCATCCATTTTTCTTGCAAATTACTAGGTTTCATTTTTTTTTACCACTGTGTAGTATTCCATATATTACATATCCGACAATTTCTTTATCCACTCTTCATGACAGGCATTTAGGTTGATTCCATGTCTTAGCTATTGTGAATTGAGCTGAAATAAACACGGCAATGTCGATTTCATTTCACTTGGGTACATTCTGGGGAGTGGGATGGCTGAGTCATATGGTAGGACTGTATTCAGATTTCTGAGGTATCTCCAAACTGTCTTCCATAGTGGTTTTACCAGTTTGTATTCTCAGCAACAGTGCATTAGAATACCTTTTCCCCCACATCCTTGTCAACATTTGTTGTTTGTTGATTACTATATGAAAGCCATTTTAACCAGGCTGAAGTGAAAACATTTTAACCAGGCTGAAGTGAAACATTGTTGGATTTTGATTTACATTTCCCTGACAGCTAGTTATCCTGAACCTATTTTTGAGTGTCTGTTGACCACTTGGATTTCCTCTTTTGAAAAATGTCTGTTTAAGTTCTTTGCCCATTTCTTGACTGGGTTCTTTGTCTTGCTGTTATGGGGTTTCTTGATCTCTTTGTAGATCAAGATCTCTTTGTAGATCATAATTAATCATTTATCAGTTGCATAGTTTGCAAATAATTTCTCCCATTCTGTCAGTTGCATCTTCATTTTCAGGAATATTTCTTTTGAGGTACAGAAACTTCTCAATTTGATGTAATCCCAGTTGTTAATTTTGGCTTTGGCTACCTGTGCCTCTGGGGTCTTTTCCAGGAATTCTTTGCCTGTGCCAATGTCTTGCAGGGTTTCCCCAATTGATTAATTTGATGGTGTTGGGTCATAGATTTAGATCTTTAATCCATGTTAAGTGGATTTTTGAGTAAGGTGTAATATAAGGGTCTTGCTTCATGCTTCTGCTTGTGGAAATCCAGTTTTCCCAGCACCATTTGTTGACTAGATTGTCCTTGCTCCAGGAATTGGTTTTAGCTCTTTTATCAAATATAAGTTGGCTGTAGATGTTTGGATTGATTTCTGGTGTTTCTATTCTGTTCCATTGGTCTATCCATCTGTTTTATTACCAGTACCAGGCTGTTTTGATTATAACTGCCCTGTAGTATTTCTTGAAAACTGGTATTGTTATGCCTCTGGATTTTTTTGTTGTTGTATAAACTAGCTTTAGCTATTTGAGGTTTCCTGATCCTCCATATGAATTTAACCATCATTTTTTCTAGATCTGAGAAGAATGTATTGGTATTTTGATTGGTATCACATTGAATATGTAAATCGCCTTTGGAAGAATGGACTTTTTGATGATACTTATTCTTCTAATTCATGAACATGAAAGATTTTTCTGTGTTTTGGTATCTTCTATTTCTTTCTTTAATATGTAATTCTCATCATAGAGATCTTTGATATACTTGGTTAAGTTTATTCCAAGGTATTTGATTTTTTTATAGCTATTGTGAATGGGATTGATCTTAGCAGTTCTTTCTCAGCTTGGCATTGTCTATGTATACAAAGGCTGTTGGTTTTGTGTACTGATTTTATATCCTGCTACTTTGCCAAACTCTTCTATGAGTTCCGATAGTCTCTTAGTGAAGTCTTTTGCCTTCATTGTGTTGAGGAATGTTTTTTTCTATACCCAGTTTGCTTAGAGTTTCATCATGAAAGGGTATTGTGTCATATAATGAAATAATCATATGGTTTTTGTTCAGCAGTTTGTTAATGTGATGTATCACATTGATTGGTGAATGTTGAAGCATCCCTGCATACCAGGGATAAATCCCATTTGGTCTGGGTGGATGATGTTTCTCATGGCTAGGATTTTGTTGAGGATTTTTGCATCTATTTTCATCAGGGAAATTGTTCTGTAATTCTTTGCTGCATCTTTTTCAGGGTTAGCAATTAAGGTGATGCTGGCTTCATAGAAAGAATTTGGGAGGATTCCCTCTCTTTCAATTGTTTTGAATAATAAACAACTTGAGAAGAATTGGTGTTATTTCTTCTTTAAATGTCTGGTAGAATTCAGCAGTGAAGCCATCTGTTCCTAGGATTTTCTTCATTGGGAGAGCCGTTATAAATTATTAAATTTCTGTCTTGGTTATGGGTTTATTTAGGTTTTCTTAGTCTTCATGGCTCAATTTAGGTAGGTTGTATGTGTCCAGGAATCTATCCATTTCTTCTAGGTTTCCTAGTTTGCTGGCATAATTTCTAGTGATTCTTTTTATTTCTGTGGTGTTACAGTTCCTTTTTCATCTCTAATTTTATTGATTTGGGTCTTCTCTTTTTTTGGTTAGTTGGGCCAATGATGTGTCAATTTTGTTTATTTTTTCAAAAACCAGCTCTTCATTTTGCTGATCTTTTATGTTGATTTTCATTAAATTTTACTGATTTCTTCCCTAATTTTAATTCTTTTCTCCTACTAGTTTTGAATTTGGTTTGTTGTTTTTCTATTCCTGGAGGTACATTATTAGTTCATTTATTTGGTGCCTTTCCAGTTTCTTTTTTTTTTTTTTTGTCAGGAAGAGTGGACAGTGAGAGAGAGAGAAAAAGGTCTTCCTTTGCTGTTGGTTCACCCTCCAATGGCCACCGCGGCTGGCGTGCTGCGGCTGGCGCACCACGCTGATCCAATGGCAAGAGCCAGGAGCTTCTCCTGGTCTCCCATGGGGTGCAGGGCCCAAGCACTTGGGCCATCCTCCACTGCACTCCCTGGCCACAGCAGAGAGCTGGCCTGGAAGGGGGGCAACCGGGTTAGAATCCGGCGCCCCGACCGGGACTAGAACCCGGTGTGCCAGCACCGCAAGGCGGAGGATTAGCCTGTTGAGCCACGGTGCCGGCACCTTTCCAGTTTCTTGAAGTAGGCACCAATTGCCTACAGCACTGTCTTTGCTGTATCCCATAAGTTTTGGTATGTTGTATTTTCTTCATTTGTTTTGAGAATATTTTTATTTGTCTTTGATTTCTTTTGTAACCGCCTATTCATTCAGGATCATATTGTTCAGCCTCTATGTGCTTGTGTACGTTCTGGTGATTCCTGGGTTGCTGATTTTCCAGCTTCATTGCATTATGGTTTGAGAAGATGCATGGTATGATTTTGATTTCTTTTAAAATTGCTGAGGCTTGCTTTATGGCCTTGTATGTAGTCAATCCTAGAGAAAGTTCCATGCACAGGTGATAAGAATTTTTACTCTGCAACTGTAGGGTGAAAGGCTCAGTAGATCTGTTAGGTCCATTTGGTCTATAGTGTTAATTAAATGTGCTATTTCCTTATTGATTTTCTGTCTGGTTGTTCTGTCCATTGCTGAAAGTGGAGTATAGAAATCCCCCAATACTATTGTATTGTAATCTAAGTCTCCTTTTAAATCCTTTAATATTTGTTTTAAATAGCCAGGTCCTCTGTAATTAGGTACATATATGTTTATAATAGTTACATCTTCCTATTGAATTGATCCTTTAATCATTATATAGTGCCCTTCTTTGTCTCTCTTGCAGTTTCTGTGTTAGCTTATGTAGCCTTCAGAATATCAGACAAAATAAACTCTTTTTTGGTTTCTGTTGGCATGACATATCTTTTTCCATTCTCTCAATTTCAGTCTGTGAGCATATTTTTGGTGAGTTATGTTTCTTGTAGACAGCAAATACATGGGTTTTGTTTTTTAATCCATTCAGCCAGTCTGTGTCTTTTAACTGGGGGGTTGAGGCCATTTATATTCAAGGTCGCTGTTAATAAATAATGACTTTGCCTTGCCATTTTCCCAAAGATATTCCTAATTTATACTTTGAACTTGCTTTGATATTTTACTGAGAGATTTTCTTTCTTTACCTTCTTTCATAGTAATGAACAGGTTTCAGTGTGCAATGCATTCTTAAGCATCTTTTGTAGGGCTGGACGGAGGGTGACAAATTTTTTCAGTTTCTCTTTGTTATGGAAGGTCTTTATTTCACCTTCATTCTCAAATGAGGCTTTGCAGGGTATAATCTGGATTGACAGGTTTTTTATTTTTTCTTAAGACTTGGACTATATCTCACCATTCTCTCCTAGCCTGTAGAGTTTCTGATGAGAAGTCTGCTGTAAGTCTAATTGGAGATCCTTTGAAAGTAATCTAACGTTTTTCTCATCGACATTTTAGAATCTTCTCTTTGTGTTTTACTGTGAGTTTGATTACAGTGTATCTTGGCAAGGATCTTTTCTGTTCATGTCTTTTGGGAGTTCTATGTGCTTCCTGTACTTGGACGTCTCTTTCTCCAAACAATGGAAGTTTTACGCTATTATTTCACTAAAAAGGCAGGCCTTCTAATCTTTATTCTCTTTCTCCATGCATTCAGGAGCTCCTATAATCCAAATTTTTTTATAGTATCCTGTAGATTCCCAACAGTGTTTTTTAGTTTTCTAATTTCCTCTTGTCCTTGGTTTGACTTTCCTGTGCTTTGTCTTCCAAGTCCAAAACTCTTCTGTTTCACCAATTCTGTTGTTAAGGCACTTTATTCTATTTAATTCTTCATTTCATTTTGATTTCTCTTTAAGATCTCAATTTCATGGGAGAATTTTTCTTTCATGTCCTGCACGGATTTCAGTAGTTTGTGCATTTGCTTTTGATTACATCTATGTAATCTTATGATAAATTTTTTGAGTTCCATTTCTTGAATTTCTTCTATCTCATCATCTTCACAATCTAGTATTGAAGTGACATGTTCTTTAGGGGGCATCATGTTGTCTTCCTTATTCTTGTTTCTTGGATTGTTGCATTTGTTGTTCAGCATTTGTGAAGATGTTCATTGTATTTTGTGCTTTTTTGTTTGTTTTTTGCTGTGGTGTCTTTTATCGTTGTGCTATGACTCTGTAGATAGGTGGAATGCCTTTCAGTGAAGGTCTAGTGGCTTGTAGTGAGTTTGTCCAGAGAGCTGTTCAGTTCTCCAGGGTTAAGGGCATGCCTAAAGTGACACACTCAGGTTTGGCATGATAAATGTTCTCTTTTTTTATCAGAAGAGAGGTTTATTCTGCTTAGCTGAGCTCCTCTCCTCAATGGAGACCAGTGCCTGAGAACTAGTCCTAATGGGTATAATATTCATCTCCTCTGTCTGAAGAACCACGCAAAGAATCTATGCCTCAGAGTAAGTTCAGATTCCCCAGAAATGTCTCTGACCAGGTAACAGGAACCCTCGAGCTTGTGGAGTCTCCCACTGAGACTGCTCAAAGTCCCAGCCACTCTGTGAGTCACACCATTATAGTATTTATTCTAGATTTACATATTGACATTTACATATTACATATTGACATGTTGTGATGTTTCAGGTTGTTATTGGCCTTTTTTTCCAACTTGTAGATCTACCTTTTCTATTTCTTGGAAGGCATATCTAGTGGCTGAACTCTCAGCTTTTGTCTGAGAATGTACCTGTCCTTTATTCCTGAAGAGACAGATTTTCTTGGTATAGATTCATTTCTGATAGGTTTTTTTTAGCAGTTTGAATATGTCATCCCATTCCATCCTGTCTTGCTAGACTTGCGTTGGAAATTCCAATTATATTCTCCCTTCATTTCTCTACATGTGACAAGTCACTCTTCTCTTGCAGCTCTCAATATTCCTCCTTTGTCTTTAAATTTTGACAATTCAATTGTAACACGACTGTTCTTCCTTGGCTCAGTGTTGCTTGATATTCTTTGAGTGCCATGAATCTGGGGTCTATGGCCCTCTGAATGTTTGTTAGGTCTCCTGTAATGTCAGCAGCAGAGGAGGATATAATCACATCAGCCGGTGTGATCACTGCCTCAACTCCTCTCTGCCGAGATGATCAACACCTGCATGAAACACACAGTGGCCTCACACCCGACTCACACCCCACTCACACATGCACATGAACCACACAAGAGATCTGTGTAGTCCTCAGTGTGTGCACAGAAACCTCTGCAATGACCTACCCCAAGTACTCAGGGAATTCTGAGCCTCTGAAGCCAAACACTGTGATTGCCCAGAAACCCGGCTACAACCCACACCCTATTGTGCCATCATAGAATTCCCACAGTCAAAGTGTGCAGGGCTCCCAGAGTCACAGGGAGCAGGGACTCCACTCTAAGTCTCATGAGACTGCTCCATCCTTGGAGAGAGTCAAGGCATTCCTAGAGCTGCTGTCAGTATTCCTTCTTGGAGTTGGGGAGGATTTTGCCTCACAGGCTTAAGTGGGCCCCTGCCATCTGCCAATCCTCCAGGCAAGACTCAATGTCAGTAGGGACCACAGATGTATTCCAAGATAAAATCCTCTATTTGCAAGCACAGTAACTACAGCTGCCTCTACTCATTTATCAAAATGGTGCCTCCTTCCTGGTTGTCTGTGGAAGCCCTTGTTGGGAGTATGGGAAGCAGGCAATGTGATCTCTATTCACAGAGTTAGGTGGATACCTTGCCCCCACTAATGTTCCAGACCATACTCAAAGTGAATATGGGCACCAGTTCTAGTCCCAGCTGCTACTCTTCCAATCTTGCTCTCTGTTGTGGCCTGAGAAGGCAGTAGAAGATGGCTCAAGAGCTTAGGCCCTGCACCCACATGGAAGACTAGGAAGAAGCTCCTGGATCCTGGCTTCAGTTTGGCACAGCTCTGGCCATTGTAGCCATTTGGGGAGTGAACAAACGGAAGGAAGACCTTTTTCTGTCTCTCTCACTGTTTATAACTCTACCTCTCAAATAAGTAAATAAATTCTTAAACAGTTATTTGAAAGTAGATCTTAGTAAAAAATAAGAATGGGAATAGGAGAGGGAGGAAGAAGGGTCGGAGTGCAGGGGGAAGGTGGGAAGAATCACTATGTTTGTGAAATCTGTGAAGCTTGTATACCTTAAATAAAAGGTTAAAAGGTTAAAAAAAGAACAAATCAAATTTACTATATTTAGTAAAAAAGCCTTACAATACCAAGTGTTGATAAGGATGGGAAGCAACAGGAAGCAGGAACTCTTATACACTGCTACAGGAATGTAAATTTATACAACCACTTAGAAAATATGCATGACTATTAATATTTAAATATATGAAACAAAAGAATAAGGAAGATTTTAAATGACAAGAAAAAGTCATTATTTACCAGTAATTGCTTTCAATTTAAATGCACTAAATCTCCCAATTAAAAGATACAAATTGGATGAAAAGATTAAAAAAAACAAGGCTCAACAATATTTTGGCTGCAAGAAATTGCTTCACCAGTGAAATCACATGCAGATTGAAAGTAAGAGTAGAAAAGGATGTTCTACATTAATAGAAATTAAAAATAAGTAACAATAACTATTCCGGTTATGAAAATTATTCCAGGCAAAAATTTTTAAGCACAAAGAATATCCAAGCATAATGATCAAGGGATCAATTTACCAAGAAGATATATTTATTTTAAATTAACAATGAAGCTAATGCAGCACCATCAAATTTTATAAAACCAACATTATTAGATCTGAAAAGAGGGAGAAGCTACAACACAATAATTGCAGGAGACTTATACACCTCAGTTTCATCAATGGACAGTTCATCCAGTCTCCCACAAAAACCTACAAACCTCAGAGTTAAACTATATTAAAACAAAATGATCCTGCAGAACATTCTCCATTGCTCTATCCACTCTGTTTTTGTACCAGTACTAGGCTGTTTTGATTATAACTATCCTGTAGCATGTCTTGAAATCTGGTATTATGCCTCTAGCTTTGTTTTTGTTGTATAAGATTGCTTTAACTATTCGGGGTCTCCTGTGATTCCATATGAATTTCAGCATTTTTTCTAGATCTGAGAAGGATGTCCTTGATGTTTTGATATCATGGAATCACACTGAATCTATAAATGGATTTCAGTAGTATTTTGATATAGATTCTTCCAATATATGAATATGGAAGATTTTTCCATTTTTTGATATCTTCTATTTCTTTCTGGAATGTTTTGTAATTCTCATAATAGAGAACTTTAACATTGGTTAAAATTATTCCAAGGTATTCAATTATTTTTGTAGCCTTTATGAATAGGATTGATCTTAGTAGTTCTTTCTCAGCCATGGCATTGTCTGTATATACAAAGGCTATTGATTTTTGTGTGTTGATTTTATATTCTGCCATGTTACTAAACTCTTTTATGAGTTACAATAGTCTCTTAGTGTAGTCTTTTGGATTCCCTGTATATAGAGTTATGTCATGTGCAAATAAGGATAGTTTGACTTCCTCCTTCCCAATGTGTATCCCTTTGATTTCTTTTTCTTGCCTAGTGTCTCTGCCTTAAACTTCTAGGTCTGTATTGAATAGCAATGGTGAAAGTGGGCATTCTTGTCTGGTTCTGTATCTTAGTGGGAAGCTTCCAACTTTCCCCCCCTTCAATAGGATGCTGTCTGTGAGTTTGTCATAAATTGTCTTTATTGTATAAAGGAATATTCTTCCATATCCAGTTTGCTTAAAGTTTTCATCATGAAAGAATGTTATATTTTATTAAATATTTTCTCTACGTCTATTGAGATAATCAAATGGTTTTTATTCAGTTTGTTTATATTGATTGTATTGTATTGTATTGTTTATATTGATTGTATTGATTGTATTGATTTGTATCATATTGATTTTGTGAATGTTGAAGCATCCCTGCATAGCAAGGATTAATCCCACTTTATGATTAATCCCATCTTTATGATGTTGCTGGATTTGATTAGCTAGCATTTTGTTGAAGATTTATGCACCTGTATTCATCAGGAAAATTAGTCTGTAGTTCTCTTTCTCTGACTCTTTTTCAGGTTTGGGAATGAAGTTTAAAATGGATTCATAGAAGGAGTTTGGGAGGATTCCCTCACTTTCAATTATTTTGAATAGCTTGATAAGAATTGGAGTTAAGTTTTTGTTATTTATTTGACAGAGTTAGTGAGAGAAACAGAGAAAGGTCTTCCTTCCATTGGTTCACCCCCCAAAATGGTTGCTACGGCCAGCACTGTGCCAATCTGAAGCCAGGAGCCAGGTGCTTCCTCCTGATCTCCCATTCAGGTGCAGGGGCCCAAGCTCTTGGGCCATCCTCCACTGTCTTCCTGGGCCACAGCAGAGAGTTGGACTTGAAGAGGAGCAACTGTGACTAGAACCCAGCACCCTAGTTTTTTCTATGTCTGGTAGAATTTAGCAGTGAAGCCATCCAGTCCTGAGCTTTTCTTTGTTGGGAGGGAATTTATTACTGATTCAATTTCTGTCTTCATCATTGGTCTGTTTAGGTTTTCCATGTCTTCATAGTTCATTTTAAGTAGGTTGTATGTGTCCAGAAATCTATGTACTTCTTATAGGTTTCCCTATTTGTTAACATGAAGCTCTTAATTGTAATTTCTGACAATTTTTTTTATTTCTGTGCTATCTGTGGCTGTACTTCCTATTTCATGTCTAATTTTATTGATTTGAGTCATCTTTTTTTTTTGGTTAGTTGGGCCAATGGTGTGTTGATTTTGTTTATTTTTTCAAAATCCAGCTCTTCATTTTGCTGGTCTTTTGTAATGTTCCCTTGGATTCAACTTTGTTGATTTCTTCTCTGATTTTAATTATTTCTCTTCTCCTACTTGTTTTGGGGTTGGTTTACTGTAGTTTTTCTAGATCCTTGAGATGCATTGATAGATCATTTATTTGGTGCCTTTCCAATTTCTTGATGTAGCACCTATTGCTGTACTTTCCTCTTAACACTGCTTTTACTGTATCTCATAAGTTTTTATATGTTGTGTTGTTATCCTCATTTACTTCCAGAAAGTTTTTGATTTCTCCTATGACCCACTGTTCATTAAGGAGCATGCTGTTCAGTCTCTATGTGTTTGCATATATTTCTAGAGATTCCTGAATTGCTGATTTCTGGCTTCATTGCATTGTGATATGAGAAGATGCATGGTATAATTTGATTTTTTTGTATTTGTTGAGACTTGCTTTATGGCCTAGTCAGTATGGTCAATTCTAGAGAAAGTTCCATGCACAGGTGAGAAGAATATGTATTCTGCAACTGTAGGATGAAAAGTTATGTAGGTATTTTTGGCCAATAGTATTGATTATATCTGCTGTTTCCTTGTTGATTCTCTGTCTGGTTGATCTGTCCATTGCTGAGAGTGCAGTACTGAAGTCTCCCAATAGTATTGTATTAGTGTTTTAGTCTCCCTTTAAATCCCTTAACATTTCTTTTAAATAGCCAGGTGCCTTGTAATTATGTGCATATATGTTCATAATAGTTAATCTTCCTGTTGAATTGATCCCTTAGTCATTATATAGTGCCCTTCTTTGTCTCTCTTAACAGTTTTTGTGTTAAAGACTATTTTGTTTGATATTAAGATGGCTATGCCAGCTCTTTTTGGTTTCTGTTAGCATGGAATATCTTTTATCCAATCTTTGACTTTTAATCTGCATGCACCTTTGTTGGAAAGATGTGTTTCTTGTATGCAGCAAATAGATGGGTTTTGCTTTTTAATCCATTCAGCCAATATGAGCCTTTTAACTGAGGAGTTTTTTTAAACTATCTTCCCCTAGACTAAAGCAGTAAACTCCCTCCCTATTCTGCCATCTTGGAATATCTCTTACTGTAAATTTCCCTTATTCTTATTTTCAATATCTTCTGTTCTTCTTCTTTTCTTCTTCTTGAGTGTGGCAATTTACTCTGTTGATAATATTTTCTTATTTCTATTTCCATTTCATATATCTGCTTTTCTGGTGAGCTTCGTACCTCAACATGATTTCACAATAGTAATTATCCTTTTGTTTCTTTATGTAGGACCCCTTAAAGTATCTTTTGTAAGACAAGTCGGGGGGTGGTAAGTTCCTTAAGTTTTTAGGAACATCTTTATTTATCTTTCATTTATGAAAGATAGCTCTGCTGGGTATATTCTATGGAATATATATATTCCATATATATATAGTATATATGTGAAATATATATGGAATATATATATTCCATATATATAGTATATATGTCAAATATATACGGAATATATATATTCTATGGAAGCTTTTTTATTTTTTCAGAACCCAGAACATATTCTATTCCTTCCTGGCTTGTAGCATTTCTGTTGAAAAGCGTTAGTCTAATGGGAACCCTCTTCAGTGTGAACTGGTACTTTTCTCTTGCAGATTTTAGAATTTTCTTTTAGTTGTATTGGGAGTTTAAAATATATCACAGTGATGATCTTTTCTGTTTGCATACATTTGAGTTCATATGGGCCTCCTGTGCTTAACTATGCAAATCTTTGTCAATATTTGGGGATTTTTTTTAACTATTGATTTCTTGAAATTATTTATATGCCTTTATCTCTCATCCTTCAGATTTCCCCAATATTCAGTTTTTTTAGGGTTTAATGGTGTCCAAAAGATCTCAAAGTTTGCCTTCATTTTTTAACATCTCACATTGATGGTAGGGACCTAAGCACTTGGCCATCATATGTT
Organism: Sylvilagus floridanus; assembly: GCA_949820135.1. Taxonomy (NCBI): domain Eukaryota; kingdom Metazoa; phylum Chordata; class Mammalia; order Lagomorpha; family Leporidae; genus Sylvilagus; species Sylvilagus floridanus. The sequence continues at coordinate 129,818,927 of OX463236.1, read as the reverse complement.
GCCTCCCAGGACACTAGAAGCAGAAGCAGAGCTGGAACTCAAACCCAGGCACCCTGAGATGGGGTACAAACTACCAAGCAGTGTCTTAATAATTGCTGCACCAATACCAGCGCTTTCTGCCTCAGATTTTCTTCCTTCTGCTTGATCTACTCTGTTGTTGAGTCTTTCAGCTGTATTTTTATTTGACTTATTTTGTTTTTCAAAACAAAAAATTGCTCTGCCATTCAAATAAATATTGTTTTTAAAAATTGATTATTTTGGGCCAGCACGCGGCTCAATAGGCTAAATCTCTACCTTGTGGCGCCGGCACACCAGGTTCTAGTCCCGGTTGGGGCACCGGATTCTGTCCTGGTTGCTCCTCTTCCAGGCCAGCTCTCTGCTGTGGCCCGGGAGTGCAGTGGAGGATGGCCCAAGTGCTTGGGCCCTGCACCCCATGGGAGACCAGGAAAAGCATCTGGCTCTTGCCTTCGGATAGGCGCGGTGCGCCGGCCGCAGCGGCCATTGGAGTGTGAACCAACAGCAAAAGGAAGACCTTTCTCTCTGCCTCTCTCTCTGTTTCTTACTGTCCACTCTGCCTGTCAAAAAAAAATGGATTATTTTGAATTATTTTTCAAGCCACTTATAGATCTTTCTTTGGGATAAGTTACTGGAGTATTACTAGTTTTCTTGGGGGGGGGGGGGTCATGTCTTTCTGATTTTTCATTATCTGCCTTGAATTGGTGTCTGTGCATTTGAAGGAGAAAGCATCTCTTCGTCTTTGCTGACTGGTGTTGTCAGGAATCGGCCTTCTCTTGCTGGGTCACTGGGGTCATGGGATTGCCTACAGTGCTATAGTCAAGTGGGTTGGAGCTAGGTCATGTGGCTGTTGAGTCCACAGTTGGCCAGCCTGTTTATAGTAGGTATGGATCCTTGGCAGTCTCTAGGTGGTCTAGGCTGCCCCAAGTACCTTGGCTGGTGCAGGAATGAGGGTCTGCTTCAGGCTTCTTAAAGACAGGCCTTTTACCAGGTGTACAAATCAAATGTGGCTTCCTCTGAATCCTGAGAGAGCTCCCACTGAGTTATCTAAGCAGGCCATATTGGCTCCCTGCCCCCAACTGATTAGATGGGCTCGAATCTGGTCATGAGGCTGTTTCCAGGTACACAGCTAAAATCAAGTTCTTTTTTTAAAAAAAAATATTTATTTATTTATTTGGAAGTCAGGGTTACACAGAGAGAGGTGAGGCAGAGAGAGAGAGAGAGAGGTTTTCCATCCAATGGTTCACTCCCCAAATGGCTGCAGATAATGGCCAAAGCTGCGCCAATCTAAAGCCAGGAGTCAGGACTTCCTTTGGGTCTCCCTCGAGGGTGCAGGGGTCCAAGGACTTGGGCCATCTTCTGCTATCCAAGGCCATAGCAGAGAGCTGGATCAGAAGAGGAGCAGCCGAGACTAGAACCAATGTCCATATGGGATGCCGGTGCTTCAGGCCAGGGCATTAACCCACTGTACCACAGTGCCGGCCCCAAAACCAAGTTCTTTGGGTCTGTCCCTGGGGATTTAAACATACATAACACTATCACCACCACCACCACCAGGTATCTCACTGGGAGTAGGTCGTCTTTTAGCCTTAAGCTAAAAGGGACTGGAGCAGGGTCTCTGGGTCATTTGGGGATCTACAGCCAAGAGAAAGATCAGCAGATCTTTCGCATCAGGCATAAGTGGGTTTAACTCCTCTTAGATCCTTGGTGGATGGTTCTTGTAGCAAAACCCAAGCCAAACAGGGCTAGTTGAGTTCATGAGGTCAGGGCCTTTTCTAGTTATAGACTATGGACAACAGTCTACCATCCTGCTTACTGGGCATGGTAATACCTTCTCAAAATAGTGCTCCTAGGCTTTGCACACTATCAGGGCTTCATAATCTCCTATCTGGATCCCAAATCTCCCACAAAGGTGCTTTTTTCTGTGGGTAACTGCTAAATTATGGTTAATGCAGGAATACAGATATGGGAGTTTTTTTTTCCTACCATCTTGGTGACTTTACTCTACTTCCTTCTCCATTGAAAAAAATCCATTATCCATTCAATATGTAACTTCTTAATATTTACTGTGTGTATACTATTTAAACATATTGTTGGGACTCGGGTGAATTATAAAACATACTCCCTCCCATAGAATCTAATGATCTAAGGAGACAAAAATAAATGATATAAATATCTATTCAATAAAATAATTTAGTACATGTCATAAGGCAGTCCATACATAATCAACAAATTTTATATTTTTAGAAGTGAACTGACAAGTGCATCCAGTGGCAGATGTAATTTTAGAAATTCTCTGATTCAGATTCAAATTGCTTTACTAAGGCTACATTTAATAGTCCAAGCAGGAATATGCAAGTCCCAACAAAGGAGAAACAGTAAATTCTCTTGTTAGCTAATTCATTATAGCTTATGTTGCATCATGGAAAAAGTAAATGATAGACCATTAGAATGACTTTTTGAGAAACCAGCTTTTCAGAAAACTAGCACGTGCTAAAGGCCTTTAACATAAATTCATTTTCATGGTCCTTTTTTTCCCATTTAATCTATACATTAAGAAAAACAGAATAATCTGCCAGAGAAGTAATTCTTCTTGTTTCTTTTCCCTTTTATTTTATAAATATTAAACATTCCATAGAAACAGCTGATAAATTCAAATTATAAACCTCATCTACTTGTCTTTAACATCCTCTTTAATGACCAATATCAGATCAATAACGCTTTTGTTAAATAATCCATAGACTAAGAAGTAATTCATTTTTAACTCAAACTCTAAATTTAAAAAATAGTAACAATGAGAAAATATAAAAACACATATTAAACTATTCTACTTTTTAATGGACAAAAGTCTTGCATAAGTTATCTAAATTACAAATCAGTTTCAAAATGGTACCTATAAAATTCTGCTTATTAGAAATAAATTTAAATTGAAACACTGTAGGAACTTCTTTGTATGTAAAATAGTATTATATTTTCTGGACTAAAATATAGAAATATATTTGATAAAATCATTCCAAAATATTTATTCCATAACACTTATTAGCCACAATTGTGCTTTTTATAATATAATTTAGGAAAGGTTTTTATCTAAGTTGTTCCTGTGTAATAAGCCCAAAGTCTCTTGGGAATGTAATTATCTGGTTTGTTTTGAATCACACTGTCTGCAGTTAAGTCTAGGGTCTTAATAAGGTCTACAAGGATTAGAACCAGTCAACAGATAAATTATGAAACCTCTAGTCAACGTGGAGAATAGAAGAAGACCAAGTCATGTGGGAAATCGGGGTATTCCTACAACACGGTGGAATATTATTCACAGCTATATCAAGTGTATGACTGAAAACCAGGATATACACAGTAAAACTAAGAATGGTTTGTCACCTAAGGAAAAAAATAGCATATGCTTTTCAACATGTGAACTTTCCCAACAGAAATAGGAAGGTGTTCATCTATAGCTAACAGACGGAGTAAAGCGTGATTGGTTTTTTTTTTCTTAAAATGAAAACATTTTACCATTTTTTAGTTCATAACATCTTGGGCCACTAACGCTTTTTTTTTTAAGGTTTACTTACTTGAAAGAGAGGAGGTGAGATAGGAAGATCTTCCATCCACTGGTTTATTACTCAAATTGCTACAATGGCCAGGGTTGAGCCAGGCTGGAGCCAGGGGCTTCATCTGGGTCTTCCATGTGGATGTCAGGGACCCAAACAACTTTGGCCATCTTTTGCTGCTTTGCCTAGTCTGTTAGCAGGGATCTGGTCAGAAGTAGAGCAGCCAGGACAGCAACCAGCACCCAGATGGGATGCCAGCATTACAGGCATCAGTTTAACCCTATACACCACAGCCCTGCCCCATGTCTGATTTTTAGTGTTTTTCTTAGATGCTGTCTGAAGGTATATTTTTAATTTTTCTAAATATTTATTCATTTGAGAGATTTTCCATGTGCTGGTCATTCCAAATGACTAAAAAGCTGTCGCCTGGCAAGGCAAAGGCCAAGACCTAGGAACTACATCCGGGTTTCCCAAGTAGGAGGCAGGGCCCAGGCACTTTAACAGGAAGATGGATTGGAGGCAGAGAGGCTGGGACGCAAACCCGTGCTCAATATGTGGGATGTGGTTGTCCCAAATGACAGCTTAATCTGCTGCAACAGAGCACCACTTCTTGAAAGTATTAAAAAAAAAATCTTAATAGAATTCTACAGTATCAACCTAAACTGAGGCTTAAAATAAAGAAACACAGGAAATTTCCTTGATGGAAGAAACAAATCCAAATCTAAAGCAATGAGGTGGTTACCTCAGAAATTAACCTCCCATGTGATTCAGAGAACTTATTCATAGAATTAAGCTCTCACCATGTATCATGAAAAAGAAATCTATACAAGATCAAAAAGTGAATTTCAGATCCTAAATAAATATCGTGTTTAACATTTTCCCAACATGTGATTCAAGGGAAGTATTCCTGACTATCACAATTAAGTACTAAGAGGTAAAAAGCTTGATTAACTGATTTAAAAATCTATGACCTCCATTCAACATCCTTTCCTAGTTCTTTTCAGTCTCACTGGTTTTTTTTTTCCTGAGAAGACAATATTATGACCAGCTCGTGAACACTGTGATTTCAGAAATCACATGATTAGGACCTAAGAAATGTTTTTGATTATACACCAGTTCTGCGTAGTTTGGATCCTCCATGACTCCTCCAGGGTTTGCATCACATAGGGATCAGGCCTTGGGAGAAAGGCAGCCAGAGCCTAGCTGGCACTTGAAGGGCTCCAACTGAAGTCTAACACAATGCTAGTGTTAAGGGTCATACGTTCTATGGTATCACGTTTTAGTTTTTAGATATATTTAGTTATTTGAAGGTCAGAGTGAGAGAAATAATCTTCTACCTGGTTTACTCCCCAGATGGCCCCAACAGCCAGAAACTTCCTCTAGGTCTCCCACGTGGGCGGCAGGGGCCCAAGCACTTGGGCTCTCTTCCATTGCCTCTCCAAGTGCATTGGCAGGGAGCTGGATTGGAAGTGGAGAAGCTGTGCCCATATGGGACGCTGATGTCACAGGGAGTGGCTTTACGCACTGTGCTACAAGGCCAGCCCCAGATACCTTGTTTTTTATGAATGGATTTAGAGCCCAGTTCCCAGAAGTAACCAAAGGGTGTGTGTGTGTGTGTGTGTATAGGAAATGTGCCAGGATGATTTTAAAAAGTATTGTACCGTTCCCAAATACAAACCCCTTAAACTTAATATCTTTGGCTAAGCAGAAGGGCTGTTGGGGATCTAACACTGTTTAGATTCTTTATTATCATTTACTCTGAAATTGAAAGTCCAAGAAATATTTTAAAAGGTGAAAGGGATATTGAATCATTTTCTCACTGCTGTTTGAGAATGTAATTTATTTTACATTCTATCAGATTAAATCTTCTGACTATATGAAATCTGTCTTTATCTCTTTAAATGTGAACTTGGGAGACATGAAGTATAATTATATAAACCAAGGGTTGATTTTACTGTAGGGAGTGTAATGAACAAAAAGTAAAATCAATTGAATGTTTATGGATTAAATGAGTGTGCTTCATTGTTTACCTAGAATTAAACAATGCACCAAATAAAATTTTAGGTTTATTTTATGTTTAATGAACTGTTTAACATTTTACAAATCTTCTGATTATTACAGTTTTCAGCAGTAAATGTGGTAGTAATGGCAATAAATACACTGAATTGTGAATTTCTCTGAAAAGAATACAAAACATAAAAACACTTGGAAACAAGAAGGCCAAATGTCAATTATAGATATGAAATGGAAATTAATACAGACAAATCCCTCATGATGCTGGTGCATGGGGAAATAAGTAACTCATATTTTACAAATCAATGTGTTACCTTGAGCTTCACCTTTCTGTGAAGTTTGGAGGGACATCATTTGACATACAGATCTCTAAAAACCTATAATATGCATTGATACCAGAGAATTCAAACACAGCAAGTAATCTGAAAACGATTGCCAAAACAAAGAGGTGCTTTCATTCCTCAACATTTGTGATCTTTGTGGTATACTACTATAAAAGGGCATAATCCCTATACAACCGCATAAAGTCATAAAAATTGATTTTTATAAAGTCTCAAAAGATCATTATGTATTCAAAAGTTACATATAGCTGTGCTTTTTAGTAAATTAACCCATCAGTCAATTGAGGGAAGTTTTGCCTTCAAGATATATGCGAAGTATGTAAAAAGGATCCACAAATGTTAATTTATGGCCAAAATTATCTAGGCTTACATTTGCAGAAAACCTGTTGGCTTTCAATTTAAAAATTTAAGAAAGTAGTGAATATTGTTGGTTTATTGTCACTTGGGTTAAGAAAAAGTAGATGGCTTCGATTTTTAACAGGAAATCTTTGAACTACTCACAAATAAGGAGTCACACTCTTCTGATCATTAGAAAAAGATAAATTGCCTCAAATTCCCAATTGAAAACAGCATGTGCAGTGTAAAAAAGCATAAACCAAGTAAGTAGTTCTAGAAAAGCCCTTGGAATACACTGTTTCATTTCCCTTCCACAAAAACAAAGTGACATAACTGAATGGTGCAACCTTATAACATTATATGTATTCTATTACCAAGTGGAGATGAAATATTTTTACTTGAAGGTGAGAAAAATACTTAAAATGTTGAGGAAATGCAACATTTTGCTATACAGTTTCTAAATTCACTCCAACATAAACATTTATCAATATATACTAGTTTAGAAAAAAATTAAACCCACAAAAGAAGATAAATGTTACTTACATGCAAAGTTCATTGTTCCAACATGAAACACTAGGTCTATGTTTTTTAAATTAATAAAAAACTGCACATCTGTTTAACTTGGCTAACAGAAAATGTACAATTACAAAAGATGTTATTATATCCTTCCAATAATGCGATTCTATATCAAAGGCACTTCAGCAGAGCACTATCCCTTAACCCTTTCCAAATCATTTTCATTCATGCTGCTTTTATCTTTCTGTGTAAGACCAATAAGAAGCCTCCTCCAAATATGAGCCATATCGCTACTCAAAAAAAAAAAAAAAAAAAAAAAAAAAAAGCCCAGGTACTGCTCAAAACATTTATCTTTTCCATGGATTGGGGTAATCTATCACAAACACCTGCCAGGGTCTTTACATTCTTTGGGTTAATACGTAAAGGTAGGTGATTTACCTGAAAGAACAAATGTTTTAGAAGTGGTTATAGGAAAAAAATTGGCTGAAGTCTAACATTTTGGTGTAGGAAAAAAAATGTTGTAGTTCATTGTACATGTATCTACAGTCTTACTAAAGCTAATGTGACTATTTTGGTTCTTTCAACTTGTTTATGTTGCTTAGGTATTTAAGTTACTCCCATGTTGAACGCTCGAGGATGAGAATTAAAGCAGTTTTAGTTTTATTTATCCCTTAAAAGGAAAAGGAGGGTGCTTCACATATTTGCCTTCATGGAAATTTTCAGAAAATTTCAGAAAATGGGGTAGGTTGACTTTAATGAACAAAGACTTTTTAATTATGCTTTTAACTCTGAATAATAATTCAGGTGTTCTAAAAATAAAAACAGCTCTTGAATTTGTTCACACTGTTTTGATGTTCATAAGAAACTTCTGTGTCATTGATTTTTTTTTTTTAAACATCAAGTTTAATAGCCATTTAAGTGACTAAGTTTGTTTTGGAATAGAATACATTTAAATTGGTAACATGTATCAGTGAGCCTTAAACTTTTTTTTCCAGTTTGGAAAAAGTTTTCCTGAACCATTAAGCTCATTAATTTTTGAGAGAGGGAAAAAAATTGAAAATAAAACTTAGATCTTTCAAATTTCTAAGTAAGATCTTACTGGGTAAAGTTATATCCAAAAATAACTAAGAGCTTGCATCTCCCTCCCTGACAACCACTTTTGGGATGATACAATATGCATGCTGTTTCTATCAATTCAAAAATGTTGTCTGCTCTTTAAACTCTAGAATGACATCAATCTAAAACATTTATCTAGCTATTTTCAAGTGTAGGCAGAGGAGAACATGGTAACATTTCACAGGAATTCAAAGCCTGAAGAAGACAGTTTCATTTCTATTTTTGGAAGCAACTTTAGGAGTACTCATTTCATTGTTATTCTAAAGAATCAAGGCCCATCTGGCTAAGTAATGTTTCCAGATAACTAACACCTTACACTACTTTACATTTTGAAAACCTGGATATTTCAAATTAATACCCAAAATAAATGAAAGAAATAGGCCAGAAAAAGCATTCCTCAGTATCTTGCTCTCTGATTACTGAATTACCATTTTACTATCTACTCTGCTTGAGACTGCCAATGGACCCTAAGACTGCTCAGTCTCACTTCTTAAGTTCATACTGTAATTGACAACAAGAAGCAAGAACAGCACAAGACAGCAGAAACACAACCACTATTGGAATTAATTGATGGGAATCAGTGGGCGTTCCTCTCGTTTCTTCCAGATATTGGTCTTGCTGTCTCTTTTGGCTAGCGGCGGTCTTCCCCTTTTTCTAGTAGGGGACGTATTGGCTTCAAAATCTTCAACAGTGCTTTTTCTTCCCAGGGATTCTTCCCCGGGGTGCTCCATGATGACTCCACTCCCTCCATCCAGGATGTGCCTTAAAGCTGGGTCCTCAGGTGAGCAGACGGTGGTTCCACTCTCACTGCTGCTGAGGTCTAAGTCTTCTAAGTAAAGGATCTTGGGCTGATGCATGCTTTTGATAAATGTTTTCTCCCTCTCCAGCTTTCTACTTGAGTGGAGCTCATTCATATCCACCCCAGAGTCCAGGCTCGTGTCATTGCTCTGAGCTCTCTTTCCCTTTTTCAAGTCTATGAAGGAGTGTCTCACTTGTGCGACTGGCTTTCCATCAAGAGACACAAACCAGGCTCTGGGATGGGGTGAGGGCTTTCCTTTGGACAGCTCCAGGAGGGTCTGTTCTGAAATACCTTGAAGCTCTGATGAAAACGGAGTCATTACAACAGCTTCGTTTAGTGTCCCAGGAACAGAGACTGATTCCAGTAAGCTGCTGGAGTATCGGCTCCAATCTGAAGTCTGGGACGGCAAGCTCTGTTGGCCTTCGAGTACCACATCCTCCTCTCTGGCGTCTGGAGGCTGTGCATGAGAATGCATCGGCATTTTGGGCAGTGTCTGGGTAAAGTTCTCTCTGTTCACTGGTTCCATCAGTTGGCCATAGACTAACTGTCCCTTTCTTGGCAAAGTAGCTGACTTAGCAGCGTGTAACTGCTCTGGAGTAGAGAAAAGGTCGGATGTCTGAAGGATGGCAATGGGCTGGCTATAGATGTGCATAAGCTGTTCTGGAATGTGGGAACGCCCGTATACCCCCTCATTACCTGTGAGATACCTCTTTTCTTCCTGAGCATCACCTAATGATGAAGACACGTTGCTGTTAATGTGGTTAGGCTGTTTGGACCCTACGTTGGGCTCCAAAGACTGTGTTGGGTTTCTTGAGTAAGTGTTCTGATTGACTGACAGAAACGAAACATCTTCATTGTAGATTTTAAAATTGTCCCGAGTTTTCACCATTGAAACTCTTTCTTCTGGTTCTGCATTTGCTGGCTCCTTCTTTTGAGGGCTATATGTGGAGTTTTTGGCATTGAATAGCTGTGACTTTTCCTCAGCTTGTAATGCAACTTTGACGGAACTGATGTGATTTATGTGTGTTGTTGAAGTTGTCTGGTCTCTCTTGAGGACCTCAAGTTTAGTGATACTTCTTTCCCTCTTCTGTGGAGTACCACACTTACCCCTAGAGGGAAGGCAAAAAAATATTTAAGAGTTATGATCAAGAAAGTTCATTCTTAAAAATTACCCTGCTCTATGGGTATCACATAAGCAACGCTACTGTATAATACAACCATTTTATTTTTAATTATGTATTTGACCTTCAAAATACATAATTTCTACAAATTTAATTTGGAATATACAGAATATACTAAAATGATATTTTGATGGGTCTGTGTTTATATTCATTAATGTTCTTCTTACCTGCAATAACAAAGCAGCACAACAAAAAATCCAAAGACAATAACTATTGTTCCTCCTAATATGGCTGTAAGAAACACTGTGTGGTAGGCAGTTATGTCCTTGGAATCTTCATTTGCACCTGAACCTACATGATTCAAGATAAAGAGAAAATATTTTAAATCAAACTTTTAACTACATCACATCACAGGTAAGACAGACTGAAAATGTACACACACTTCTGTTTGCTCTGACCCCAGCCCACCCCCATGGCAGACTTCTCATTAGATTTCTCTGACCAAGGAAATATGTGCAGTTTAACTGAGGTTGCATGGTCTAGCTTTGGCCAATCACTAGGGCATCCTAATACTCGGATATGAAGAGCATATCCCATAGCATCACTACTCCTTCCATCCGGGGTCTAGAATGAAAGAACATATTGTACTGAACCAAACCCAACCCAAAACACCCATGAAATCTAAGTAGCTAGTAGATGCTTACTATTGTGAGCCCTGAGACCATAGCTTGCTTTGTTACTGCAACAGTGGCCAACAGCTGGAGAAATTGCCATGTAGATGCTGCTGAGAGGCTGCTAAAACTAAAACCAAGAAAATGTGATGGTGGCTTCTGGAAAGGCCAGGAACCAAATGAGGAGGAAACTGTTTTAGCTGGTAGCAGAAATTGTGACCCAAACCATATAGCAGCAGAACATTTGGTAAAATAAACCAGGAGAAAATATTTCTGACTAATTTGCAAAGAAGTTTTGAGACAGAATGTTGGTAATGAGTGTTGATTTATCAGCTGCATTTGATGTTAAAAGGAACTTTAAATTCCAAGGAAAGAATCTGCAAAGCAAGCAGAGCTATAAAGAAAAGTAACAATCTAAAAATGCTGGGACTTGAAGGATTAAAAGTTGTGACTGCTTCCACCTGAGCTCTAGGCACAGCTGGCCCATTACCTCCTGTTATGAGAGGACTTTAAAATATTCATGGAAAAGACAGGTTTTGAAACCCATGCATATGAGTGGCAATCAAATTTATGGAAAATTCATTCTATGAAAAATTATGCATGGCCTTAAAATTTTTTGCACAAAAATAAACTTAATTTCCAATTTTATTTTCCCACGAACTCTTTGAAGTGTCCTTACATACAAATGCTGCTATGATATGCTTTACTGCTGTAAAAGCTGACAAACACACTAAGATGATCAGCAGAGGCTATTAAGATTCTTGATAGAGATGTATGCTTTTAGATTATCCCAAGATTAGTTATCTTCAACATCATTTTTTTAAAAAGATTTATTTATTTGAGACTTAGAGATCTCCCATCTGATGATTAACTCCCCAGCTGGCTGCAATGGCCATGGTTGGACTAGGACCTTCATCCTGGTGTTCCCATATGAGTGGCAGAGGCCCAAATAGTTGGGCCATCTTTTACTGTTTTTCCTAGGCAGGGCCCTGGATTGGAAGTGGAGCAGCTGGGACACAAGTTATCCATACAGCTAGTAATATCTTGTTCCTTTAACTTGAGTAGGCTTGCAGAATAGATTTTTTTCAAAGCATCAGTAGACAGTATCTAAATCAAATTAAACAAGAATCCTATGTTTCTATTTCAGTCCTCTGATCTATGCAGGAGCAACAGATAAAGTAAAATAGAACTTCCACTTATTTTAGAAAACAATCTTGGTTTTTGTAATTCATAAAGCTATCTTATGTAAATTGGTTGTTTCAGGTATGTTTTTAGCATAAGAACATTTTCCAACAAAATCCAAATGCTCCTTATGTTGTTTTTGTTAATGAAATCTGGATTTAGTTGAAGTAGTAAATTATTAATTGTTCTTTTTATCAGTATTTCATTACAGTTGCAAATCTAAAAATGGGATAAGGCCAGACAGCTGGCAAGACTGCATGATATTTTTGCATCATAAAGAACAAAAACAACCACCCTCTGGTTTTTTAATAAATAATCTCATATACTCTAACTTCAAATAGAAACAAAAAAATCCCTCTTGATCGCATATGGCAATAAAGGCTCATGTTTATCTATTAGAATAGTAAATTTTGGCTTCACTGAAGAAAGTCTTATCTTGCAGGCTTAAAGTCCAAATGCTATCAACACAAAATGAACATAAAAACCAAACTGCACTAAAATAACTAAAATAAAAGTTCAGGAAAAACAGAGCCTTCAAAATAATAGTTACAATATAAAGGAGCTTCAGAAAGTTCTTGTAAAATGGAATTTAAAACTGAGTTCATTTTGTTGCAAAAAAAATTTTTGAAATCCATGCAGTTTTTTTCATAATACAGAATTCTGTGAACTTTTTGAAGAACCTGTGTAAAGCTAGATGATGGCAAACTACAGAGAAATGTGTGTAAAATATCATTCACATCCTGGATCAGGGTGTTTCAGGATGATTCTTGACCAGCATGAAACAGCCAGGTAGCAGCTGCCTCTCAGCTGGGAGCCCAACACTTGATAAACCCAAACAATCATCCCTGACACATGACTGAGGATGAGAAGTAATACATGCATGAAACTCCACTACCAAATCCTCACTGAAATAACACTAAAAGTTCTGCCTTGTTTCAATTCTGTAAATTCATAAAACCTACAAGGACCAAGGAAGCCAAGATAACAGGCAACAGCAACAAAAATGCTGGAGGTCAGAACTGACTCAGCAAAACTGGCAGCAGGGAAAGCCAAGAAGCAACTCAGTTTAAGCCAGCAAACACTCCAAAGACCCAGAAAGTGGTAACAAGTCAACAGCACAACTGATCTATACTACAGCAGTTACAGGACTGTTTTCTTTTTTTCTAGAAAAGTTAAAGGTTAAGATATACAATATCTGAATATTGTGAGATGAAGGTGGTGTTTCCTTTGGTACCAATCATCTAGATTATCTGACACTGTTAAGTCCAAGAAAATGAAATATTCACCTCTCCTAGAACACACGTACATCATCCCTAGTGGACTATTCTTGGTTTCTTGGCACAAGACCCATCCACCTTCTGTTCAAAATGTCAGGTCAATTTCCATTTAGAATATCACTTGTCTTCTCTTGGAAACAAGAATCCATCCTCTTCTCCCCTCTTCACTACAAGGGGTATGCATATGACCCAAGGGTGGGTCAGATTCTCTACCCACAAGGTCATCAGGAACAGTGTGATGAAAGGACTGGAAAAGGTGGAGCCAGCCACCACACAGCAGCACCTTGGCTGCTCACTAGGTCTTCTGGCACTGCAGACATTCCTGCCTTTTCCCCAGATCCTTCCAAAAAATGTTTCAAAATCAAAAATTATTCAAAATCTGTTCCTATTACTACTGCTTGCAACCCTACCTGATCTGTGTAGAATTAGTGAAAGAGTAAAGAAAATGTTTGATCTGAGCAAACTTTATTCTTCACAGATGCATCTCTTATACCTGAGAGAACTCAGAGTTCATGAAGCTTAACTTTTTCATATACACATGAAAAACAAAAAAAGCAGCGATCTAAAGATTAAATGCTTTTCCATAGCAGGTAAGTAAAAGCACTTAGAATAACACTCAGGTCTGCTGATATTAATTCCAGTCTACTTAACTTTTTAAAAACTAATTTGTTTTATATTTATAATACCTCTCGATCCAGGAAGTGGAGCTGCTATCCAGTAGCCCAAATGTGGTGCGTCATATGTCCAAACTAAATGATTGTTATGTTCTTTGACCAACCCCCGGCCATGATTTACCCAAGCACCTAAAAAGGAATGTAAATATAAAAAAACTGGCTATTATATCTTTAGCACTGATAGGATTTTGCTTATAGTCTTATGAAGAATACTTTACAGAATTTTTTCCAAGACTATAAAAACCATGGCAACACATTATCATGGGATAATAAATAAGGATGCTTGAAAATGTTCATTTGGAAGCCCCCTGACAAATGACATATTATACAATATATATATAAAATAAAAAATAGGATAATTTGAAATATTTAAGACCAAAGGAAATAAAGATTAAATTATTTAAACATATTTTTATTTGTTTGAGAGGCAGAGTTACAGACAAAGAGAAAGGTTTTCCGCCCTCTGATTCACTTGCCAAATGGCTTGTGACGGCTGGAGAGTGGCCAATCCGAAGCCAAGAGCTTTTTCCAGGTCTCCTATGTGGGTGCAGGGTCCCAAGCACTTGGGCCATCTTCCACTGCTTTTTCAGGCCATAGTAGGGAGAGCTGGATTAGAAGAGGAGCAGCCAGGACATGAACTGGTCCTCATATGAGATTCCGGCATCACAGGCAGACTACATCACAGTGCAGGCTCCATGTTTAAACATTTAAGGGTGTAAGTAGTAAAATCCCAAATCATACTGGTTGTTCTGAGATTCTGATTAAACTCTCACAATATGTGTTTTATAATCATATTTTAAATTCTTATTAAAATTTTTTGTCAAACACTACTCTAGTACTATTGGTATAGTTGTTTTGGGCCTAAATATTTTTAAACTTTCAGAAAATGCTATCTAAACCAATAAAATTTTGCCATCTATGGAAAGAAGAATTCAGTAAAACCCATATCATATATGAAATTTTATGTATAAATAGCATAACAAAGCTGCTCACAGCCTTATTGTATATGTTTGTATTCTGGCTTATTGATTTGTAATGGTCAATTATCTACAATATGTAAAACAGTATTTTTAGTAAGGTGGAGAATTTTACATGATGGCAATAATTCACTCTACTGCTTTTAAATATAGTCATGTGCCACACAACATTTTGGTCAAACACAGACCACATTTACAACTGTGCTCCCCTTGGATTATATCACCTGCTTACATCATTGTTACTTTACGTTAAATGTACACAATGACAAAGTCACCTAATGTGTTCAGACTGAACCTCCACTGTTAAATAATGCATGAGTGCAGTCGCTTTAAAATTAAAATACTGTAAATGTGATAAGCCAATTCAAAAATGTTATCACTGAAAGTTACATTCAAAGGTGCTTGCCAGGAGGAACAATCAGAAACCAGAACTCAAAACAGCAGCTATTCTCCTTAAAATGCTGTGAAACATCTCTGTCATTCAACAAATTGGAAAGCTGAAGTCCAGGTAACTTAAATGACTTGCTCAAAACCATACTTCTGTAAACAGATCATGCTCTTAATCTAATGACTTACAATAGCAATAATATTAGACTGTATTCCCTTGCCAATAAGTAGCAGTGATATTATCTTTCTAAAAAGATCTATTTACTTATTTGAAAGTTAGAGTTACAAACAGGGAAGAAGAGACACATGGAGATCTTCCATCCACTCGTTCACTTCCCAGATGGCTGCAACGGCTAGAAATGGGCCAGCTCAAAGCCAAGAGCCAGAATGGGTAGCAGGGACCCAGGCCCGTGGGACATCTGCTGCTACTTTTCCCAGGCCATTAGCAGGGAGCTGGATAGGATATGGAACAGTCAGGACAGAAAGTGGCACCTATATGAGATGCCAGGTATCGGTTTTACCCACAGTGCTGGCCCTGGCTCAAATGCTTTTTTTTAAAAGACATAATGAATTGGTATTAAATTTTTCCCCATAGTTGTATTATATTCATCAAAGTGAAAACAATTTTGTCACTAACAAAATACATAAAATTTTAACATTACTGAAAAACTGTAGCTGCAACATACTCTTAGATGAAAGTATTTTGTTTGAATATTTGGATATTTTATCTATTTAACTTACCTGTGTTCATATCCAATGTCCAAGCAGGTATGCGATCCCCCACACTTATATCATTTGTATGTAGAAGTGGAAGAGAAATTTGAATAGAGCCATCAACCTTTAATTCTTTTCCTCCAGAATATATTTTCACACATATGGCAGCAAGAGGAGTCAATTCAATGTTTTCAAAACCTAATAAAGAGATCAGTTTATTATAATAAAATATAAAACGAGGTTCTAATTTCATAATAATGGGTCTGCAATATCTAGTTCTACAAGTATTTAACCTATAGTTATCCATTTTAATACCAAGTAGTTACTGGATCCGTATTAAGCATTTCTTTTTTAAAAACCTTTTTTTAAAGCTTTATTTGAAAGGCAGAGTTACAGAGAGAGAGAGAGATCCTCTATCCATTGGTTCACTTCCCAAATGGCTGCAATGGCCAAGTTCCAGGAGCGTCTTCAACGTCTCCCACTCGGGTGCAGGGGCCCAAGCACTTGTACCATTCTCTACTACTTCCCCAGGTCATGGCAGAGAGCTGGATTGTAAATGCAGCAGCCAGGTCTCGAAACAGCACCCATATAGGAAGCTGGCACTGCAGGCAGTGGCTTTACTCACTACAGGACAGCGCTGGCCCCATATTAAGTGTTTCTTAAATGTTATTTCAAAATATTTAATTATGAGCTCTACAATGAAACATCAACAAATTTGAGCCTAATTTATCTAATGCTGTCATTTAAGAGCACCAGAATTTAATTTAATGTTTAAAAATCTAAAAACCAACAATCAAAAAAACCATATCTCAGTAGTAACATATCAATGCAGATACACATATGCTACATCTGGCCCTCTTTTACCCAAGATCACTCACTTCAATGAGTGCTGGAACCAACACACTAGCTGTATGTCTTCTGTAAGAAGCATTCCAAATCAAAGTGTAATTTAAAAGAAATGGTTTATCACACAGGGCTACCACTCAGTCATTCCCCAAATGCCTACATTAATCAAGATGGGCCGAATTGAACTCAAGTTCTCTCAGGTGGCTGGCAGGGACCCAATTACTTGAGCCATCACTGCTTCCTCCAAGGATCTGCATCAGCACAGAACTGGATCCAGGAACTGAAGCCAGATACTGAACCCAGGAACTTGCTATGGAATACCTGCTTCTTAATTGGTATCATTACCACCCGTACAATAAAATAAAATAAAATCATTATGTAATATTATTTGATAATCACAATATAATTGAAATAAGACTTCAAATATTAATATCACACTGTATTAGACTTCAAAGCTTGAAAATAGGAGAAAAGAGTACTAGAAAAATTATACTGTTTTGCCTAAGATTTTAAAGATTTGATCATATAATTTATACTATGCTTCCTTAAATATCAGGAATTAGAGATTTGTTATTTAAAAACAGTAGATGCTTCTCTTATAACTTTGCTTGAAATTGATAATATTTCAAAAATATGTACCAGAATATTTACAATAAAATGTAGCTATAGATAATTTTTAAATTATAATGTTGGTTTCTAGGAGTAATTTCATAATTTTAGATTTTATGAATAATTTACTAACATATTAATCAGAGAAAGTATACTTTGTATACATAATCTGCTTCTTGTACAAATCCTGAACTTTTTTCCTCAAAGAGTTATAGTGCTATTCAATCATTTTACATTGGGCCAGTTAGGACTTTAAAATATGTTATCATATGGGCTCCTAAAATACAATAAGTACCTGATCTCTTATATTGCCTGCAATATTTTTTATGTAGTCCTCACTGATTCTCAAAAATCCTAACCCCTCAGCCCTGGCCCCCATTTCTTTACACTTGCCATGTACTTACATTCAGGTGGAGAAGGTGTGTGTAGGTATTGACAATCTAGAAAAACAAAGAAGGCCGCCTCTTGGAGAAAGGCACATTTGAGCTGAGCCAAATGCAAAGGAACCATCTGTGCAAAGACCTCAAAAGAATTTTCCAGATGGGAGAAATAAGTTCAAAGACCCCACATCAAGAGTGATCCTGGGGGGCTGGCGTTGTGATGTAGCAGGTAAAGCCACCCATGGCCTGCAATGTCGGCATCCCTTATGGGCACCAGATCATGTCCTGGCTGGTCCACCTCCAATGCAGCTCCCCGCTAATGGCCTGAGAAAACAGTGAAGATGGCTCAAGTGCCTGAGCCACTCACGGAGGAGACCAGAAGAAGCTCCTGGCTTCAGCCTGGCTCAGCCCTCGTGAAAACCTGGGGAGTGAACCAGCAGATGGAAGATACCTCTCTCTCCCCTTCCAACTCTGACTTTCAAATAAAGGAAAGAAGGAAGGAAGCAAAGGAGTGATCCTGGCAGATGCAGAGAGGCAGGGAGGTGGCAGTGTAGAAAAGGAGTTCCCGTTATCACTAGCACTGTCACTCGGCATATGTTTTCAGTTATCTCAGCAACTAGTGGCTAACAGACAATGTCCACTTCAAGAACCAGCTGGGAAACTCCTTAGATACTAATATCAGATGAACAAATTAATGTCATACATATTTTGTAGACAAATATACCAGTAAGTAATCCAGTGTAAACACACATGTTTACATAGTCTGCTAAATACCTACAATATATCAAACTATTTGGTAAAGCCCAGCATCTAGATTCCCCAAGTGCCTCCTTCCATCTCCCCCCCAACCCCAGCTTCATGAAGTTTATGGCTTCACAAACTGCAGCCTGATAACCCATCATTTTAGATGAAGGAACAAGAAAAATAAAAGGCGAATACAATGAGGAGGATGGGGAAATGTTCCTAAAAGAACACTTCCATACTCGCACAACTCCAGGACTATGAAATACAAAATCCAACAGAGGCCACAAGCTGCATGTGGCTATTAAAATTTAGCTTTCATCAAGCTCCTCAATGTACCAGTCACATTTCAAGAGCTCCAGGGTCCCATGTGGCTAGTGGATAGCATACTGGACAGAACATTCCCATTTGGCAGCACTGCTCTAGAACTTGTTAAAAGATAATCTCTGGATAATCAAAAATTTTAATGAATAGTCTCAAAGTTCTGTGGTTTGTAGAAGAATGTTGGGGAAAGGACAGAGCTCCTTGTGACCCATTCCCACTCAATCTAACGAGTCTTATCCATGGACGTCCTCCAGCGTAACATGTGCTTCATTTATGAATGCATACATTAGCACCATTCTTTTGTTTCTGTTTTGAACATCCTTTAAGTTATATCTGGAAGATCCTAGCAGGCATTCTAGTACCTCCCTCAAGAAGCAGACCCTGAGAGAATTAGAGTACGTGTTATTTGGGAGGCAAGCTCAGGAAGCACCTTCTACTAAGGGAGTCGCTGTAGCAATTCCAATCCAGTGCCATGGAGGAGAGAAGCTGGCTCAGATTTGAAGCCAAAGCAAGGAATCTATGGACCAACCTTGACTGTTACTGGATGAAGGCTTGTCCCATGTAAGCCAAACATACCAGGGAATGCCCTCAGGCAGTCACAGATGTGAGCAGTAGGAAACACCCCTTTGTAACAAAAGAGCAAGGACCATATGGCTGACAGTATCAGCTACTGCAGGTTAAACAGTATCTAGGCCGGCGACCTGGCTCACTAAGGCTAATCCTCCTCCTGTGGTGCTGGCACCTGGGTTCTAGTCCCGGTTGGGGCACCAGATTCTGTCCCGGTTGCTCCTCTTCCAGTCCAACTCTCTGCTGTGGACTGAGTCTCCAACATGGGTGCAGGGGCCCAAGGACTTGGGCTTTACCACTAGCCATAGTGCTGGCCCCATGTTTTTATCTTGATGTAAAGTTTTTACTCAGAAAATATCAACTATATATCTGTTTCATAATCAACAGCTCTAATATATTTATATAAAACTTTCATTACTTAGAACTTAAGGGAATGAAGGGACTTTGCATTTATTAAAGAGTATACATAGAATAAAAATGTCCTATATTCACAATTAGTACATCTACAGTTGCTTCACCATTTCTACCACTTGCACTTGTTACAGTATAACTAAAATTACACTATGTAAAAATCACTTTGGACAATGTATAATTTTGATAGTTTCAGTTGTGTCTAATTTTTTTATTCATTTCATTTGCAGAATAGCCAGCAATGAGAGTAGTAGAATAAATGCATATTTGGTTAGATACTTTTTTGTTGTTGTTGTTGTTGTTTTTTGACAGAGTTAGATAGTGAGAGAGAGAGACAGAGAGAAAGGTCTTTCTTTTTCCATTGGTTCATCCCCAAAGTGGCTGCTATGGCCAGCGCCCTTCACCAATCTGAAGCCAGGAGCCAGGTGCTTCTCCTGGTCTCCCATGCGAGTGCAGGGCCCAAGTTCTTGAGCCATCCTCCACTGCACTCCTGGGCCACAGCAGAGAGCTGGCCTGGAAGAAGAGCAACTGGGACAGAATCTGGCTCCCCAACAGGGACTAGAACCCGGTGTGCTGGCAGCGCAGGCAGAGGATTAGCCTATTGAGCCATGGTGCCAGCCATAAATCTTTTTAATAAAGATAAAAACCTAGTATTTTATCCAAATCTATAAAATAATTTTATATCTCAATCATTGCCACTTAAAAAAATCAATAACTCAAATTATTAAAGTATGTAAGCTTTAAATAAAATTTCCATATATAAAGGTAATCAACTGTTTTCTATATTATGCTTACCTGCTTTGGATCAAATGGGATTTATTAATTTAAGTAAAATGAAATTTCCATTACTCTGAAATAATGTATCACTATACAAGGGTGACTTGCTTATAAACATCTCAATAGCTAGATTTGTATTTCAAAAGTGACATTTATTCTCCAAAGCTTAAATAACTACCCATCTAAAGATTTATATACTACTGCTTACAAATTTTATTAAATTATGTAAAAATTAGATGATACCTGGTTTACTGAGAGTAATTCCAGTTGAGTACAGAAAATTATCCACTTTTAGAAACTGTTGTAGAACTGTAAGATAGCCAGTAACATTGCTAATATGATGGTTATCAGGAAGTTTAATTAAGGCTTTAGAAAACTGAACACTTGGTTGAGATTTGGCATCTGAAAAAAGGAAACCACATTAGCAAACAGACAAAACAAATGCACACTAAGCAAAAGCAAGCAGTTATAATTATTTTAAAATTTCTAAATGACAAACAGTTCCTTATATATTTTAAATTAATAACTAAGTAAGAAAGTTCCCTTCCTTTAGATCCCACAAGGCACCTTTGTACTGAAGACTGCTTAATTCTGCCAGAGTTTATTTGCTAGCTGAACTTGGGTGTAAACTTCTGTATGGGCTTACACATTCCTAACATTTCCAATTTCCTCTACTACTTTGACCACAAATATGTCCATACCCAGGCCTAACACATTTTCACTGTACAAACTGAGTTTCTTTTATTTAAATATTTTGTGGAAGCAAGGATGTACCCATCTGTGGAAAGATTCCTCATCATCAGCTATGTCATCCTCACCCACATGGCCTTACCAGAGAGTCACCTCAGAGAGAAACAATGCAGTACAAATAACCTGAGACATCAGGAGGACTTAGGATTCTCACGGGAACATCCCAAGGCATGGTCAGTACTGTCTAGACCAATGTGCACTCACCACTCCTTGGTACAATGGCAAGAGTGGTCCAGGCCATGTTCGCACTGATCCATGCATGCATTTAAGCAGAAGCTAAGATTTTCTGTGGGGTTTTAAGAGACCAGTCAGCGATAGGGATGTGTCAGAACAAATAAACTAAAAAGGAGCAGTGGAAAAATCTAATTTCATTAAAGCCCCAGCAACATCAAATGTGTCTCTCTCTGCAGACATGTGGTTCCTAGCATTTCATTCTTCTACACACTATTGCATATCCGCCATTCTGCCACAGATAAGCATAAGAAGTGCCTCGAATTTTACCAAGGCATTTCAGAGTAAGACATTCTACAGCTTCACTCAGTAGATTAATTTAAGATTAATCCAGCCATAGGTAATTTTCTTTAATTTATTAGAGAGAAAGAATGAGAATATGAATGAATGAGAATCTTCCATCCAAGGGGTCACTCCCCAAATAGTCACAACAGCTAGGGCTGGTCGAGGATTTAGCCTAGAACTCAAGTACTTGAGCCATCATCAGATGCTTCCCAGGTGCATCAGCAGGGAACTGGATCAGGACTGGAAGTGGAACAACTGGTCTCAAACCAGTACTCTGGTAGGGGATACTAACATCCTTATTAATCCTGATTAATCCACATTAATCTGATGGGCCACAAGGGCCATGCATTAAAGTTTTTTGTTGCAATATTTTAGGAACAAATAGAACAGCTTATAAAATTGAGAAGAATTCTCAAACTGTTCTTTTTACTATGCCTGTCTTACTAGACTATCTTGAGGGTTTTCTTTCACCAGTCATTTGCATTGTTTTAAATCTAACAAAATTTACCAATGTAAAACAAAAGTAAACTGTTGTCACTAAATCTTAAGGAGTCACAGAATACTGGGGTTCCTCCTATGCACAAATTATGGTGTGGCTATAGGTGAGTTGGAAATGAAATTGCCATCTTCATGGTTGGTAACACGACACTGGAAGACCCTGTTTGAACCAACACCCAGAACAAAGCTTTCTGCACTAAGTTCCTTAGGATGTGTATGCAATCAGGGAAAAGCATGTCCCACAAGCAGATCCTTACCCAGCAAAATCTGGGGCCTTTCCCACACAGGCAGTGACATTAATGTAGCAAGTAACAAGGGGAAGACATGCAATTAAAGAACTCCAAGGTTCTAAGCAATCTATGTTGCCCTTTTCCCAATTTCACCAACCACTGAAGACCCAGTGACAGCTGAGATGTAGGAAGGACAGACAGAAGTTTTTCCAGTACTTTCCACAGTCAGAACTTCCTGCTTGGGGTTTGGGGGGAGAGGGTGGTTCATGGACATCAGGCTCAGCAGGTAAACTGCAGCTGTGATGCCCACATCACGTATCCGAGTGCTGGGTTTGAGTCCTGACTCCACTTCCAATCTCAGCTTCTTCCCAGTGTGCACGCTGGGAGGCTGCAGGTGATGGCTCAAGTGCTTGGGTCCCTGCCACACATGTGGGGGGCCAAGTTCAAGTTCTAGGCTCCCGGCTTGATCTGGCCCAGCCCTGGCTGTTGCAGGCATTTAGGATGTGAACTAGCAAATGGAAGATCTCCCTCTCTCCACATTTCAAATAAAAGCATTTTAAAACTCCTATGTGAGGGACAAAAAGAGCAAAGGAGAAAATAATTCCCAAAACATATAAATTCTTCGCTTGATAGTAAGATAAAAAGTGGTTCTGATCAACTTGTAGTCAATACTAATAATGATAAATTTAGGTATCTCCCAGCTCATAATCAACATTAGTTCCTTAGTGAAAAAGTACAATAACATAGAAAAAAGGTAAAGAGAGATGCAAGCTCTGTCAAATGACAACACTTCACACAACTACTTGCAGCTCATGAGGATCTGTCCCAGATCATTAGGACAAGTAGCAGTTATTTACCAAGAAATTATACTTACCTGCTAATTTTCCAGTAATTAAAACAGTGTCTTCAAATAGCCATATATTTGCTTGACTTTGCGGGAACAGTGAAAGTGTAACTGATGAATATACTGTGAAACATAGCACAATTAGTATATGTAATACAAGGAAATAAATAGGACAAATACAGTTCTTTCACAGCAAGTCCTAAGAAGTGGAAAATTTGATGACAAAAAAATTCAAAACAAAGGAATAATGATCATGAAGGGACTTCAAGATTTCTCAATTAGAATAAATATTTTGATGCAAAAATTCTGAAATGTATGCATAGTTTTCTCATAAAATGCATTTCCATTCTTTTTGAAGACACCACATATAAAATAAGGAAAGAAAAAAGATTAATATTTTCTACTTCAAATGGTAGTTTGTACCAACATAACTAATGATGTTCCATTACTAACCCCATATATAAATATTAAGTTAAATGCTTGAATAAACTTCTGGTTTTTCTTTACTTAATTGTTACTTGTTATTCACTTCTGAAGTTTAAGTTTCTCAGATCCACGATCCAAGGTTTTCACTTTTTAATTTCCTATATAAGAGCACAGTGCCCTTCTACACATGAAGTGATTTCCCAAGCGGACTCAGAGTTGGCAGAGGAAGAAAGAGTATACCACAAAGAGCAATTCACCATAACCTTTAGTAGTGACACAGAGTGAGGCTGAACCTGTCAACAAGAACTGGCACATTAAATAACTGATAGAATAAGAACAGATCATTTGAAAGATGGCTAATCATTTCAAGATCTTAATCAAGAAGCTAGGAAAAAGATGGCTTAATAATTGAGGAACTAAAGAAAAATAATATTGGGGAGTTGCCTAAAGCATGAGTTCTCATATTTCTCCTCTATGATATGTAAATACTTAAACTGAACAGAAATAGCATAGTATCTTCAAACCTCTTAGGGGGAAAAGCACATTTGCATGGAAATATCTTTAATAATTTGAGATATTTCAAAGACCTTTAAAGAAAATAGGAGAAAGAGTACATACAAAAAGCATGCAATGACTAGAAGTAAAAAAAAAACTTCTTGTTTCCAAGGGAAAAAATAATTACCAAATTAATATGTAATTTCATTTTCAGAATACATTAACATTTAGACTAATTAATATATTCAATTGGGGAGACAGTGGTGGGATCTTAGCATGGACCTCAGGATGATTACAAGTAGGGCATTATTTCATATTTGGACCTTCAACGACAGCCAGATAGCTTTATCAGGCAATTAAAACCTAGGAAAATCTTTTGGAACCTCACTAAAACATTCATATTTCTTATTACTTAGCATTTTTCTAATTATAGAAAAGATACAATGTCAACTTGAAAAGCTGAGAGATAACAGAAAAGAATAAAAAGAAAATGATTTTCATAATATCACCACCCATTAATATTTTAATTTAAATAGCCAATGATTTTTAAAACAGACTATGACTGTATAGTGACTATTTTTACATTTTTAAAAATATGCTTCTCATTAGAAACTCTTAACATTTTAAAGACACATATTTCATTTGGGGCCAACACTGTGGTGTATCAAGTAAAGCCATTGACTGTGATGCCGCACTCCTTATAGGCACTGGTTCATGTCCCAGCTGCTCCACTTCTGATCCAGCTCCAAACTAATGGCCTGGCAACAGAAGATGATCCATGTACTTGGGTGCCTGCCACCCACATGGGAAACTCAGAAGAGGCTCCTAGCTCCTGGCTTTGTCCTAGCCCAGATCAGATCATTGTAGCCATCTAGAGAGCAGATGGAAGATCTCTTTCTCTCTCCCCTTCTCTACATTCTTCCTTCCCTCTCTCTCACTATTTCAAATAAACAAATCTTTTTAAAAGCAAAGTAGCAAGATTTACTTAAGCAGTGCCATAATATTATAGATTTAGACTATTACCATTTCATTCTTTAAAAAATATGGAATCAACATCCAGGTGCACAAATGTTGATTCACTTTATTTGTATGTTTGTCTTTGAGATAGATTTCTATTAGCGGATGCTGGGGTTAACATTTATGAAAAAGTTGAAGACTTGGACACACGTATTTCAATTGTTACCCAGATAATTATTATTACATAGTAGTTGTAATTTGTTCTATTAATATAATATAAAATCAAGGCTACACTAGATTTGTAGTACTTCTTTATAATATTTAATAAAGTTTTTGTACCTGGAACAGTCTAGCCAACAGTTATAGGTCTAGGTCATCTGAAATCAAAAGACTTTTATATATCAAAAAACCATTTTATTGAACATTTTAAGATTATTGCATCAGATTTGGTGCCAAACATTTTTTAAAAGATTTGTTTTTTTAAAAGGCAAACCAACAGAAACAGTGAGATACACACACACACACACACACACACGGAAAGAGAGAAAGAGAATGAATTTTCCATCCATTGGTTCATTCCTCAAATGGGTGCAACTGCCAGTTCTGGGAGGGCCTGAAGCCACGAGTGTGGAACTCTATCCTGGACTCTCACATTGGTAGCACGGGCCCAAGTACTCGGGCCATCTTCTGCTGCTTTTCCAAGTGCATTAGAAGGAAGCTGGACTGAGGCAGAGCAGCCTGGACTCAAACCATAGATCTCATAGTTCATGCCAGTGTCACAAGCAGCAGCTTAATTAGCCATGCCATGACATCAGTCCCTGGTGTAGACCATTTTTCACTTTTTAAAAAGTTTTTATGTGTTTGTTTGTTGTCTTATTTCCCTCTTCTTAATTTAGATTAGCCAATATATGTATACTTTTTTATATCACAAAACTAGACTTGGGGCTAGCACTGTGGTGTAGTGGGTAAGGCTGCTGCCTGCAGTGCAGCATCCCATTTAGGTGCCGGTTTGAGTCTCAGCTACTCCACTTCTAATCCAGCTCTCTGCTATGGCCTGGGAAAGCAGAAGATGGCCCAAGTCCTCGGGGCCCCGCACCTGCATAGGAGACCCGGAAGAAGCTCCTGGCTCCTGGCTTCGGATAGGTGCAGCTCCAACCGTTGTGGCCAATTGGGGAGTGAACAATTGGATGGAAAATTCTCTCTCTGTCTCTCTCTCTCTGTCTCTCTCTCTCTCTCTGTCTCTCTCTGTGTGTGTGTGTGTGTGTAACTCTTTCAAATAAATCTTTTTTTAAAAAGACTTTTTTCAATGATCTCTTCTTAGTATTTTCCAATGTATGTCAATCCACTTTAATCTTTATTATCTCTTTTTTCTTTACCATTTTACTTGGTTTCTTCTTTATTTCTCTAACTTTATTGAATGAGTAGTTATGAATTCACCTCAAGCAGTCCTATTGTGATTTTTCCAGTTATGAATTAAAGTTTTGTGTGAATGTCTTCATTTTTCATCTTATTTCTCATTCTAAATTTAAATAATTATTTAATAATTCAACTGTTTCCAGTGTGAAAGCAAACAAAATATCTGAATCTTAATAAGAACCAGCATACTTTTTTTAAGAGACTGAACACCTGAAGTATCATAATTCCAGTCAAATTTGTGTTCTGGTATCCTTCCCAATATCTAATTACTGCACTAAGTTCTACCAATTCCTTCTTCAGTAGGCCTCTCACACTCACCCTGTCCTTCTCATTCCCATTCTGGGTTCAGGCTGAATTCACTGGATAAGAGCACTGTCACAGTTTGCTAGTCAGGGTCTCACTTTAGCTCTGCTGCTGGCTTATTCATTACACTGTACTGAGCAAATCCAGTTTCCATATAACCTACACGCATTGTGCTCAACAATGTACAATAACTGCCTTATTATTTAGCACAGAAATCTGAACTGTTGGTTTAACCTTCTGAATGTCCTTTCATCATCTGGCCCACCCTGCCTCTCACTATTCCTTATTCCCAACCCCTGCAGCACCACCTGTAGACAAGCTTTGTGAGAGCTGAACTCTTTAGGAGGCAGTGAAGAACAGTCTCTTTTGAAGGAAAAAGGCGTGGGCAGGCATTTGGTGCAGCAAATAAGATTCCAGCTGGGACACTAGCATCCATTGCTCCAAGGTTGAGTCCTGGCTCCACTCCCAATTCCAGTATGCCTGCTAATGCACACCATACAAGACTCAGATTCAGGTCTGGCTCTTGGGTTTGGCTTGCCCAGCTCCCAGCTGTTATGGACATTTGAGAAATGAATTAGTAGACAAAAAATCTGTCTCTCTGCTTCTGAAATAAGATGAAAATGAATAATTTTACAAAGGAAAAATGCCTTCATGATTGCTATGGTCAGAAGGTTTGTTTCTTCCCCAAAATCCTTACACTGAAATCCTTACTTCCAAGGTATAGTGTCAAGAGGTGGGCCTTTTGGGACAGTGATTATGTCAAGAGGGCAGAGCACTCACGAATGGAATTAGTGCCCTTATAAACAGGCTCAAGAGAACTCCTTCGCCCCTTCTATCATGGATTAAAGCCCCAGGAAGAAGGTGTAATCTAGAAACCACAAGTAAGGCTCTCACCAGACACCAAATCTGCTGGTACTTAGATCTTGCATTTCTCAGCCTCCAGAACTATGAAAAATAAATTTCTGTTGTTTATAAGCTACCGAGTTTATGGCAGTCTGAGAAGCCCAGACAAAGATAATGATTTCTTCAAAATGGCACGCTCTTCTAACGTCCTCCTGAACACATCATTTAGGCATCATAAACAGAGAAAAAAATAATCATTTACATTTAGGGGCTGCAAAACCCATTTAAGTGCTTACTTGGCATTCTTCCAGTCTTCCAAGGCAGAGACGTCAACACGTAACCATCTTTGTAAGCAATAATGGTTAAGCTGAGTCCTAATTTGTAGGGTACTTTTATCAACACTGCTCCATTGTTTTTAGTTACAGTAGAATTTGTCTTCGTGTAGTTTACAAATACTTCTACAACTGCTTGACTCAGGTACTGACGACTGATGATGTCATTCACTTGGACTTTCAGCATAAACATGGACACTGAAAGTGAAAAAAGCCAGAAAAATCAGCGTATTAGATCCTAGAATCTATGGGCCACTACACTTTAGGATCATTCAGCACATCTGAATAACAATAGGAAACTGTTGTATGTTAGGAAATGCACATTTATGGGTGGACAAAGAAAGAGGCTCATTAAAGGATGGTCTCAAACTCAAATGGGAAATCTTACACTTGGATAAAAAAATAAAAGATTGTAACCTATAGAACATGATGAGCTTCTAAACCAAAGGTACTTGAACAGGTCCATCTAATACAAAAAGCTATTTAAAGATGTAGAGAACAAGTAGCTGCTGTTCAATTCAAAGAAAAAAAGAAAAAGCCCCCCAGCCACCCAGCCCCTCATTGACTGGTCAACGTGTACTGAGCCACGGGCATAAAGTGGGCCACACAGATTTTAGCAGGACTTTGGAATGTGCCTAAGGATACACAGAAGCCCACGGCTGCTACAGCTACCCACTGTGCTTTCGAGCACCTCCCTGATCCCTCTCCTTCCCAAAGCTGGGTAGTGCAGCTCCTCTACTAATGCAAACCACATCATAATCCTTCCTACAAAGTCCCTTTATTTCTTGGAGCCACAGTCAGTTTCTACTGCTTGCTCCTAAACCAAGTACCTTAAATGATATAGGGTACCACTATAAATATAGGCTATTTTATTTAATAGGGCACTGTATCATTTATAAGAGAAAGTGAAGGAACGATAAAGGTTAAGTGCCAAAAATATGTTAAGACATAATAAACCACATAAGAGACTGGAAAGAACCAAAAGAAAAGGGAATTAGGATTCCCTAGTACAATTTGACCTTTGGTCTTGCTGAAACTAAATGTACTTGCCATGGCTCTTCCAACAGCATATTCGGTAATAAACAGTATATTCAATAGATAATTTTTGTCAATTCATCTTCTCCAAATATCAGTTTCAGAAATTCTCAGAGCTGTTGGATTTATAGACAAATCTCAATGTGTGATAAGATCTTAAGCTAAATTCATACACACACACATGCACACACACCTACACATTCCATCTGTTTCATCTTCGTAAAAGTACACTTGCCAAAGTAAGACACTCTTGACATTCTGAAGTCTAAACTCTTCATTCTAAAGTCTCTTGACATTCTGAAACTGGGTTTGATTCACAAAATATCTAAGACATTTTATAATACAAAATGGACATGTTTATTTTTGTCACATGTAATAATGTTAATACAAATCTGATGAGCAAATGAGTAACACAATTAGAAAAAACTGTTTGCACAGGCCACGTCTGGGCTATCAAAATCAAAGTCTCCCTTTCTCATGAGATCCACTATATCTACACCTTAAATCACTTAGTAAAGTTAGTATATAAGGAAACTTGATAAACAGGGTCCAATGCAGCTCAATTTGAAAAAAAACTAACAGACTGTTGGAACTGCTTCCTTTTCAATCCCATTTTGTGAAAACTGACATCATGAAACATATATAATATACATTAATTTGTGTAATATTTCAGTGCTGGAAACTTAACACACATTGTCCAGTTGTATCCTAACAAACTTGCAAGACATTACCCAATTTTAAGGTAAGGAAACTGAGGTTAAAATTTCACAGGGAGGGGCTGGAGTTGCCTGCGGTGCCGGCATCCTAAAAAGGCACCAGTTCAAGTCTCAGCTGCTCCTCTTCTGATCCAGCTCTCTGCTATGGCCTGGAAAAGCAGCAGAAGATGGCCCAAGTCCTTGGGCCCCTGTGCCCATGTGGGAGACCCGGAAGAAGCTCTGGCTTTGGATTAGCCCAGCTCTGGGCATAGCGGCCATCTGGAGAGTGAACCAGCGGATGGAAGACTTCTCTGACTCTTTGTAACTCCACCTTTTAAATAAATCAATCTTTTTAAAAAATAATAGTTTCATAACTAATAAGCTCCTTAAGCCTCACACTCTTTATTCCATGCTCTTTGCGCTGAAAAGTTTCAGGGATTTGCTTTCATCATTTCCTAGCAGACTTTTTCTCCCAACAACTGCTGAGAAGAAAATGCTCATTTGCTGACTCTCTGCGCCTCCCTTTCACATCTACGAACGCGTGCTGTCTCTCACCCCAGCCCAAGGCACAGTAAAAACAGCATTAAAAAAAAAAAAAAAGAATAGGTTTGGCTGAAAGCCTGGTCAAAGCAATTAAAGATCCATGAATAACTCTTTTTTCCCCCCACAGAGGAGGGAAAGTTACAGAGCATTATCTGCTCATGACAGGATGCCTCTGTCTTCTGTGGTGTTTACTTTTGATCAAGCAAACTGCACTGGCAGCCCAAAGCAAAGTACACCCACAGCAATCCGCAGTCCTTGCCTATAACAAACACTCTGGCAGTTAGACTGGGCAGATTCCATGATTAAATATGTGGTTTTCAACCATAAATTTGTCTACATAATCTACTTACTTTCTGAGTTGTATTTTTCAGCTTTCTATGAATGTATTATTTTCTGTCACTTAATTATAACTATTATGCCTTGTTCACATAATCATCTTTTCACTATGTCACCATGAGTTTAAAATGGACCAAATGATTTCAACTGCACCCTCAGAAAACATGTAATTTAAATGTTGAGAAAAAATAAGTAAAAATAAAATACATATCAATGAGCAAGGTCCTGAGGTGGCTGGTTATTATCTATCACATGATTAGCAGAAGCACTGTTAAGTACTTAGAATCATTACATCTCACATTAATAAATATATAAAGAGATATATGTCAAAAGACATATTAGAATAAACATTATATTATGGTTTTGCCAGAGCATACTGACAAGTAAATCAAAGCCCAGAAAGGACTAAAAATACTGATAATGAGATGCATGGAGTGGGCTAATAAAACCACAATCCCACTTCTTTTCTGATACTATCCTTTAATGTTATCACCATTACTTTACCAATTGTGCATCTGGGAAAACCACCTCATTTGCACATTTTTCCACTGCCAAAAAAATAGCCTATTTCTTTTCCATTATGTTGGGACCAGCTACAACATTTTTTTAATGCACTATAACTTTGTTTCCTTTATAGGATCATAATGCCAAAATATAACCTTTTATAAATAAATCATAGATCGTTATTTTCATTTAAATATTTTAATGAAATGAATTTAAAATATTTGGTTGAGATTAATGTACTCTGACGAGAACCACAAAGAAATGAAGAGCACAAAAACACAGTGGAATAAAATGGGAACAATCAGAAATGTTCAATTCATTGAATGACTTAATGACTGCTTTGTCAGAGCTGCACTGGATAGGTATTTGGGGATATAAGCATTAATAGAACATAGTCTTGCCTTGAGAAAGTTTATTCTGAGGGGAAACATGAAAAAAAAGTCTTGCAAAATTTGGTTCTACCATAAAAAATACAAATGAAAAACTAATAGACAAAAAGACTTTCTATAATATCTAACATAATCCATGAAGGAATACAGAAAATAATTTAGAATATGTATAACTGAAACTGAGCCCTCAAACAGTGCCTTGAATACAGATGGTATCTACATCAGGCCCATGCTCCCTTGGGTTAACACATTCAATTAGGGGAGTGGTACAATTGGCCCTACAAGTTTCTAATCATGGAACTGGTGAGGTCATTTGCTTCTCCAGTAGGTAACACCTTACTGGCCAGTATTGTCTCAAGGGGTCTGGTTTAGGCCAGGAAGTAACTACCACTTTCTATAGCCCATAGCTTACTGCAGCCCACTTGGCCATCAAACTAACCAGGTGACACTGTGCAAGCAGCTTATGCAGAGCAGTTTGTTCTTACTTCGGAGCTGGATTGCTGGTTTCCTGCTCGTCTATGTCCTAAGTCATACACTGTCTTGTTCCTAACCTCAACTTCTTTTGCAAACGGAGAAAGACAACCTGGTCAGGCTATATTTTGCGGCTCCTCCACCATTCTTCCAGACCAGCTCCCCCTTTCTTTTAGTCTCCTTAAAAACCCCAAAGCATTCAGCTGAGGGATATTTCTTGAGACTTGGAGGTCTACTGCTCCCTCATCTGTCAGCAGACTAAACTTACTTTTTTTCCTTTACCCTCAAACCTATCCTCATCTTTCTGACTTAGCACTGGGGACATGGACTGAGCTTTCAGTAAAATAACTATTCACATTAGCATCCAAAATATGTATATAATATCTACTTGGGAGCCAGTTCACTATCATTTTTTGAGCAGAGTGAACATTGACATTTTTGGTTCAGATATCTTAACGGCCAGTTCTTGCACAAGCTCCTGTTTCCCATGATCTGACTTTTCTTGGTCCATTCTCACGGAGACTTTCTAGTTTCTGCTTATGATCTAAATCAGGTTTTACTAGGGACTCTAAGAGATCTAGTTTGCTCTCAACATACCATTTTTATACACAATTTTCAGTCACAGAGGTATGACAATCATAGTTTCATTAAGGAGAGTACCAGTTAATTCCCAACTCTTCAGCCAGGTATTCAAAAACCCTCTGAAATCTGATGACCACCTCCCTCTCCAGCCCTATTTCCCCCAAATCATAGCATACTCTTCTGTCAGAGACTGGCGATCATAACTTATAGGCCAACCCTGACCCACTGCCTGACTGTGTAAAGTTTCACTGAAACACAACCATGCCCATTCATGTATGTGTTTTCTATGCCCACTTTTGCTACAATAGCAAAGTTGATGGTTGTGTCAGAGGTCATATGGCCTACAAAGACTAAAATATTTACTATGTGATACTTCATAGAAAAAGCCTTATGAACCCTATTATAAACTATCACATAAATGGATCACTGATAATGATCCAAGACCAACCCAATTTCCTATTACATCAGTTTTCGTTTCTTGCTTTCATCTGAAATGCTTTTTTTCCATCTCTACCAGTCAGAATCCTAATCCATCCTTCAAAGTTTAATTTGAATGCCCTTCATATTCAAACAAATTTGCTCTTAGCCCACCTTCTGCTCTGATGGGTCTAATGGCACATGACATATCAAGGTGTGTGTTTTACTTTTCCGTGTATTTTTCTTCTTGCATGAATAGGTGTCTTGACAGCCAATATTGTTTCAAGCCCAGCCTTGTATCTTACTAGAGCTTAATAACTTACAGGCCAACTCTGACCCACTGCCTGGTAGATATTTGCTGAATAGAGAGGATGGGTAAGGAGAAAGAGAGGGAAGAAAGGAAGTAGGAGAGGCAGAGGACTGAAGAGAGAGGATAGAGATCAGACGTGGCCAAGCCCTGGAGAATGAATGATTAAAGGATTTCAGCAGAGGCCAGCTTTCATTATAGCCAGGTTTCTAGCCTCAGCATTAGATGTAAAAGTTTTGAGGTTAGCACCACAGTTGCCTGTGAAAACTACTTTGCATTGCTACAATAAACACAACAAATAGATTTATTAAGATCCCCTTTCTTTCGGGAATTAATACAATTTTTCCCTCTTGCTCATAAAAATACTTAACTTGGGAAATCTGACTAAAGAATACATATCAAATGCTTCCTAAATGAATACAAGGCAAATATTTCACAAAGATTAAATTAAAACTTTTAGTTTTGCTGTTGCGAAATAATACCAACAAAGTGGTTTGACAAGTCTTTCTCTCAGGCTGCTAGCACAATTTCTTATTCAATTTAGTGTAATTTAATTCCCAACTTAGAGGGAATGAAAGCTGAACCTTTAGAAAATAACCCAGAACAGCACTGACACTTATAAAGAGAAAGGACCATATTATTATCCATTCTGTGAAGCAGAGTGGAAAAAACTTCAACAGTCTAATCTTTACAGCATTTCAAATACAGACACACAGCCTCCTTTTGAAGGAATACAGGGCACCAATTAGAGGGGAAAAAAAACAAAAAACAAAAACTCAGTAAAATAGAAATTCTCCTTTTCATTAGGTAAGCCCAACATTAGATCCAAAGTGTTTGTTGGATTTGAAATTTAAAAGCAAAAGGAAAAAAAAAAGTGCACACCAGAAGCACAAATGTATTACCAGTAAACTAATATTCATTACAAAGAAAATGTCACAGCTAAGAAGATATTAAGGAGATAAAAGGAGGATTTTATCTCCAAAGGTGGAAAAGGTTATGAAGCAAAGAAAATACACATTTTCTCCATAAGGACTGAAGGCTTAAATGAGTGTGGTTCACCAAAACTAACGAAACAGATAACATAAGAACCACCTTTATAACGCAAGAATAGCACATAACAGGCAACTCAGAGAGGGGCAAATGGCAGAGCTGAGACATTAGTATTTGTTCCAGATCCTTCTTGCCCACCCACAGGGCCCCATTCCTCCATGGAAGTAAATAAACCTGACTCAAGCTCCTAAAACACTGTTCAAGCTCACACCACAGATTTATCGTCCTGGTGTTTTCTTTTATTTCCAATTTTTCATCCTGCCTTGGCATCACTTACAACCACTCCTTCATTCACCCACTCACAAATGCGTTCAAGAAGCATTTATTAGTGAAGGCACTAGACTTGCAGCCACAGAAGAGCTAGAGCTCAACGAGGACAAGTGAAAGGTCATTTGTTCCTTTCAGTGTCTGGAAAAGCACTGGTCACTGTTGCCTTGGCAGTCCTGCACCTTAGTCAGAATAAGGTATGGGAGAGGGTTCCTTCCTGGAGACTAAACAGCAAATGAGTTTTGAACAAAGGGTGTGAAGGAGGGGCAAGCAGCATTGCAGGAATTCAATCAGGGGTCCTTACTTATCCCTAGGACTCAGCTCAGCCAGCCATCACTTCCACAGGGCCATGGGGGTGGTGGGGGCTGGGAGAAGGGGTGTCCCCCTGCCTCTGAACTGATGGAGTCAGCT
Organism: Sylvilagus floridanus; assembly: GCA_949820135.1. Taxonomy (NCBI): domain Eukaryota; kingdom Metazoa; phylum Chordata; class Mammalia; order Lagomorpha; family Leporidae; genus Sylvilagus; species Sylvilagus floridanus. Next base: position 129,783,968 of record OX463236.1, on the reverse strand, counting down.
GAAACACCATAATCTCCTGACACAGGTGTCCTGTTTAGCACCCCAGATGAAAAGGAGACTGAGAACAAAGCAAGACTTTTTTTTCTTCTGAGGTAAGTCAGCAAAAAATTAAGAGTGAGGAAACAACAGAGAATGTGGGAAGAACACGTGAAGATGCTGTCACGAATAGAAGTGACTGAGCTGAGCCAACGGGAGAAGCAGGTATTCTTCCTTAGAGTAAAGCCGGAAATTCAGCAGCTCACCGAGCAGGCACGTGCTCACTGATGTCATCCTGGACCTTCGGGGATGCCCCTGTCCAATCACGTGCTCACTGCACCTATGAGCTCATATCCCCTCCCTCATCCTCTCCCTTGGGTCCACAGCAGCCTCACTACACTGCGCACGCTTCCACCTCCAGCTTTGCACACGCTCTTCCTTCTTTCCAGAATTCTCTTGCAGATAATCCAGGTCCTTGTGCTTATGAAGGACCTCACGCCTCCTATCCTCCAAATCCCCCTTATCTGGTGTATGTTTCAGGCATCCTGAGACCACCCTCAAGTTCAGTAATTCACCAAAAGAACTCACAGGACTCAAAGCCAGGTTGTACTCACAGCCAAGGTTTAAGAGTAAAACCACGAAAAAACATACACAGAAGCCCCAGAAGTCAGCCCAGGATTCCGAGCCCTCCCCCTTCTGGAATTACACAAATTGTGTATTCTGTGAGCTGAGGGACACATGCCAAAAGTCTCTGCACAGAGAAAGTGACTCGAGTCTTAAGAGTCCAAGGCTGTCACAGAGGCACCTGCCACTCGGACACACTTCTGTAACGTAACGAGCCATGGTAGCAGACACACAGGACGCACATCATGAACTTGTGAACAGTCCTGCGGAGCCACAACAAGCTGGAACAACATGCCCCATTGCTCCAGGCATATAAACATCACTACCAATCAGTAAGAGAAAGAACACTCGGAAGGCCACATTCCCAGGGGCAGGACAAAGGCAACCAGGGTTCCAGGCTTCGTGAAACACGAGGCCTGAACAAATAGACCTGCTATGTACATACCTCCTCCCACCCTCATCTATTTTTTCCACAATCTTTTCCCATCTTACCTTAATACATATGTAATTTGCTCATAATGTTCATATTCTGTATCCTCAACGAGAACATTAACTGTATGAAGTCAAGTGCTTTTTCATTTAATTTACTACTGTAATCTCAAACACCAACACTTATTTTTAAGTGAATATGTAACTGATTTAATGAATTTTTGACTCTGCTTCTGGTACTACTGATGGAACCACTGGTTCCAGATGACTCTATAGGGGCCAGCACTGTGATGTGATGAGTGAAGCCTCCAGATGCAAAGCTGGCATCCTATATGGGCACTGGTTGGTGTCCCAGTTGCTCCACTTTTTTTTTTAAGATTTATTTTATTTGAAAGGCAGAATTACAGAGAGGCAGAGGCAGAGGCAGAGGCAGAGAGAGAGAGATTGGGTCTTCCCTCTGATGGTTCACTCCCCCAGATGGCCATAAATGGCTGGAGCTTCGCAGATCCAAAGCCAGGAGCTTCTTCCAGGTCTCCCATGTGGGTGCAGGGGCCCAAGGACTTGTGCCATCTTCTACTGCTTTCCCAGGCCATGGCAGAGAGCTGGATAGGAAGAGGAGTAGCCAGGACTTGAACCAGAGCCTATATGGGATGCCGGCACTTGCAGTCAGCAGCTTTACCCGCTACACTACAGCGCCGTCCCCTCATTGCTCTACTTCTGACCCAGCTTCTTACTAATAGCCTGGGAAAAGCAGTGGAAGATGACCCAAGTGTTTGGGCCCCTGCCACCCATGTGTCACCCATGTGAGAGATTCAGATAAAGCTCCTGGCTTCTGGCCTCGCCTGGCACAGCCCTGCCATTGCGGCCATCTGGGAAGCAAACCCACAGAGGGAAGTCTATCTCTGTGTGTCTCTCCCTCTCACTCTGTAACTCTGCCTTTCAAATAAATAAGAAAATCTTAGGGAAAAAAAAAGAGTATACTTGAAATGAGGTCAACAAGCCAAGCCTGGAATTAGAGAGTGGGACTAGAAAAAGATGGGGAAACAATCATTATAGAACATTCATAAGTACGTGCTTCAAGCCAAATACAAATGCTTTGATTTTTTAACATTTTATTTCTTCCTTCAGCAACTTCAACAAACATGTAAAATCTCACAATGTTCAAGATAAGATTAGGGCAACCACTACTGTTTGCCCTTAGCAAAACAAATATAGACAAGGTGGCACTTTGGTGCAGTAGGGTAAGCTACCATCTTTAACACTGGCCAGTTCCACTGCTGTTTCAAGATCCAGCTGCTCTGCTCCCTGTTACTATGCCTGGAAAAGCAGGGGAAAATGGTCCAAACACTTGGCCTGTGGCACCCACCTTGGAGACCCAGATGGAGTGCCAGGCTCCCAGCTAGCCTGGCCAGGCCTGGCCATTGAGGTCATTTGGGGAGTGAACCAGCAGAAGAAAGATCTTTTTCTCTGTCACTTTGCCTTTCAAATAAATAAAATCCTTTTTTAAAAGATTCATTTTATTGGGACCACTGCTGTGACATAGCAGATAAAGCCTCTGCCTGCAGTGCTGGCATCCCATATGGGTGCCAGCTCGATCCCAGCTGCTCCACTTCCAATCCAGCTCTCTGCTATGGCCTGGGAAAGCAGTGGAAGATGGGCCAAGTCCTTGGGCCCCTGCACCCACATGGGAGACCCCAAGGAAGCTCCTGGCTCCTGGCTTTGGATCAGCACAGCTCCGGCCACTGCAGCCAACTGGGGAGTGACCCAGCAGATGGAAGACCTCTCTCTCTCTCTCTCTGTGCCTCTTTTTCTTTCTCTGTGTGACTCTGACTTTCAAATAAAATAAATAAATCTTTGAAAAAATATTTTTTAAATCTTTCTTATTATTTTTTAAATCTTCATTTTATTTGAAATACAGAGCTAGAGAGAGAGAGAGACAGAGAGGTCTTCCATTCACTGGTTCACTTCCCAAATGGCCGCAACAACTGGAGCTGGGCCAATCCCGAAGCCAGGAGCCAAGAGCTTCTTCCAGGTCCCCCAAGTGGGTGCAGGGGCTCATGCACTTGGGCAGCCATCTACTGCTTTCCCAGGCCATAGCAGAGAGTGAAACTGGAAGTGGAACAGCCAGGTCTCGCACTGGTGCCCATATGGGATGCCGGCGCTGCAGGCAGAGGCTTTAACCTCTACATCACAGCACAGGCCCCATAAACACAATCTTTAAAAAAAAATATTGAGTTGTATCAATTATCTGTTACTTAACTTTAAATAATTAACTGAAAAAACACTGGAAATAAAATTGAAGTTGGCAATAAAAATGAGAACAAGTAAGAGATGGAAACAAAAAGGCTACTTACTATACAAGAAAGTACCCCTTTTAGGAAAATAAATTTTTGAACATAGGCTTGTGATAAAACATATGTCACACAGAATTAGGCTGTTTAGTAAATTGCTATTGAAGAGTTGTCCTGTAGGAATCCTTGGGTAGCACGTGTTTGTGCTCTGGAGGTTTCAAGCATACTGATGATAGTATGTGGGAGAGACAAAAAGCCCCAGGGGAATCAACAATTACTGAATGTTCCCTCCATGAATATACCAGTGAAAATCAGGTTAGATTTGTTAGTGAAGGGACAATGTCCCCTTGGGGTTAAATCAAATGTGGACTATTTGAACTGCATGCAGAATACACGGGTTTCCTTCCCGTGTATTCTGAGAGTCCTTAAGTATTCCCAATTCCGTATAATTGATGGATGAAATCTAGAAAGGACTATGTCAACTCCAGAGTCCTTTATTTATAAAATCAATATATTATAATCTATTTATAATTTTAAAATATATTGTAATGCTATTTATACAATTAATGTCCTGAAAAGAATTTATCTTCTAAAACTGACAATGTCCCCAGAAAATTATCCCCCCAAAAAAATTTCCCTCAGTTTCTAAAAAGGATGCAATATCCCCAAACAGTCAGCAACTGTGAGGACATTATCAATTTCTGGAGTCCAGGTGAATGCCTTTCAACAGAAAGGGCTCTAACACAGGATGAACTGTGAGCACCAGGGAGATGGCCAGGACCTCTACCTCCTGCTAAGGGAGCTATCAGAGCCACCCAAGGCCATCATTACTGACCCCTATGCAGCCACAGAACCCAGAATTTCCTATACCACAACATAGTATTTTCTTTATCACTGGTACAGGGTGCATTCAAATTTCAAAAATATTAAAATGTTGATCTCAAAGAATAAATAAAGTACATATTAGCACAATGCATTGAATCTAGTTAAGCTCTAAAAAAAAAAAAAAGAAAAATACCTATTTCCACTGTTTCCATATCTTAATACCATAAAGAAATAGCGTCACCAGCCTTCTCTCATAGAATGTATGCATAGGCTTAGCAACTGAATGACATGACTGAGAAGCTAAGTAACTAAATCCTGTGTGGTATCTAAAACAAATATTTCAAAAGCCTGAGATTTGGAGACACAGTTCTCAAACTACACTTGAAGCCACAAAGGGTGACAGAACAAACTCAGAGGTATCAGAAAATATTTTAAGATTTCATACAAGAACAATATGAACATTTGCTGGATACCACAAAAGCAAGAGAGTTTCTCTTTCAACAGAACATAGGACACTCAATTCAATGATATGACATCTTTAGGAAGCTGCATTTTTTTTTTTTTTGACAGGCAGAGTGGACAGTGAGAGAGAGAGAGAGAAAGGTCTTCCTTTGCCTTTGGTTCACCCTCCAATGGCCGCCGAGGTCGGCGCGCTGCGACCAGCACCGCGCTGATCCGATGGCAGGAGCCAGGTGCTTGGTGCTTTTCCTGGTCTCCCATGGGGTGCAGGGCCCAAGCACTTAGGCCATCCTCCACTGCACTCCCGGGCCACAGCAGAGGGCTGGCCTGGAAGAGGGGCAACCGGGACAGAATTCGGCACCCCGACCGGGACTAGAACCCGGTGTGCCGGCGCCGCAAGGCGGAGGATTAGCCTGTTGAGCCACGGCGCCGGCCAGGAAGCTGCATTTTCAACGACTGCTCTGGTAGAAAGGAAACACTGCATTAAAGTTAATTGTGACCAAGTAATAAGGATGGCTCAAGGCAAGCATTCAGTACAGAGGTTAAGACATTGCTTGGGATGCCTGCATTCCATTTCAGGGTCCCTGAGTTCAAGTCCCAACTCCACTTCCAATTTTAGCTTCCTGCTATTACATACCCTGGGTGGCACATGACGGCTCAAGTCCTTGGGTCCCCGCCACCCACATGGAAGACCTGAATTGAGTTCCTGGTTCCTGACTTCAGCCTGGCCCAGCCCCAGCTGTTGTGGGTATTTGAGGAGTGAATCAGTAGATGGATTATCTCTGACTCTCCCTCCCTTCCTCCTCTCTTCCTCTCTCTCTGCCTTTCAAATAATATGAAAATAAATTTTTTTAAAAAGAGAAAGATATGACAGTGGTAGTATTCAATTTTATTACAAGATTGGCAAAGTTGTGCTGTGTGTAATAGGCACAGGCATCCCATGCAGTAATTAACAAATATGTTTTTATTTTTCAAATGCCTGCTGAGTTATCACAAATTATTTGATCAACAACAAACTCGCTGAGACACTAAGGAGACTATAAATAAAAGAAGTTTAAGAGACTATGTTTATGCATTCTTTATGCTACACACTTTTATTAAGCAGCTATTATTTGAAATATCACACTATGGGCTGGTGCTGTGGCATAGCGGGTAAAAGCCACCATCTGCATTGCCAGTGTCCCATATGGGCGCCGGTTCAAGTCCTGGCTCTCTGCTATGGCCTGGAAAGCAGTAGAAGATGGCCCAAGTCCTTGGGCCCTTACACCCACGTGGGAGACCCAGAAGTAGCTCCTGGCTCCTGGCTCCGGATCGGCACAGCTCTGGCCGTTGCAGCCAATTGGAGAGTGAACCATCGGACAGAAGATGTGTCTCTGTCTGTCGGTCTCTCTCTCTGCCTCTCCGTCTCTCCTCTCTCTGTTACTCTGACATTCAAATAAATAAATAAATCTTGAAAAAAAAAAAAGAAAAGAAATATTACACTAGTCATTGAGAGAGATTCAAACAAATTAGTTGTCATTAAAAACATACATGAGGGGCCGGCGCCGTGGCTCAACAGGCTAATCCTCCGCCTTGCGGCGCCAGCACACCGGGTTCTAGTCCCGGTCGGGGTGACGGATTCTGTCCCGGTTGCCCCTCTTCCAGGCCAGCCCTCTGCTGTGGCCCGGGAGTGCAGTGGAGGATGGCCCAGGTGCTTGGGCCCTGCACCCCATGGGAGACCAGGAAAAGCACCTGGCTCCTGGCTCCTGCCATCGGACGAGCGCGGTGCGCCGGCCGCAGCGCGCCGTCCGCGGTGGCTATTGGAGGGTGAACCAAAGGCAAAGGAAGACCTTTCTCTCTGTCTCTCTCTCTCACTGTCCACTCTGCCTGTCACAAAAAAAAAAAAAAAAATACATGAGGGACTGGCGTTGTGGCATAGCAGGTTAAGGCTCCACCTGCAATGCCAGTATCCCATGCGGGCACCATTTCAAGACCCAGCTACTCCATTTCCTATTCAGCTTCCTGATAATGCACTTTGGAAAGCAGTGGAAGATGGCCCAAATCTCTGGGCCCCTGAGCCCACGTAGGAGGCCAGAAGAAGATCTGGTTCAGAAGAATCCTAGCTTTAGCAGGGCCCAGCCCCAGCTGTTGCAGCCATTTGGGGAGTAAGCCAGAGGATGGAAGATCTCACTCTCTAACTCTGCCTTTCAAATACATAAATCTAAAAAAACTACATACATGAAAAAGTTGGAGCGATAGTATTAATAAAAGTATAAATAAACTGAGTGTTCAGAGAATCACACAACTAAATCTTTTTAGTTAATGTTTAACAAAGAAATCAGTCATAAATGCATTTCTCAAAAGAAGGCATAAAAATGAACAACAGGCAACAGGTATATTTACAAAAAACTCTCAATATCACTTCTCATCAGGGAAATGCAAATTAAAATGACAATAAAGATTTCATCTCATTCCAGTTTTGATGGCTATTACAAAAAAAGTGCTAGAGAGAATGTGGAGAAAACAGAACCTTTATACATGGTTAGTGGTAAAGTAAATTAGTCTAGCCATTGTGGAAAATAGTATGGAGGTCTCAAAAAATTAAAAACAGAACTACCATACTACCCACCAATCCCACAGCTGGACATATACCCTCCAAAAAGCAATCCCTATGTGGAAGAGATACTTCTGTGTTCATCACAGCATTATTCACAATAACCAAGATGTAACATCAACCTGAACATCCATCAGTGGGTGCCTGGATAAAGAAAATGTGCAACATATGCACAATGGAGTACCACTCAGCCATAACGAAGATGAAATCCTGTCATCTGCCACAATATGGATGGACCTGAGGATATCACATTAAGTGAAATAAACCAGGCATAAAAAGAAAATACTGCATGATCTCAATAATTTCTGGAATCTAAAAAAGTCAAGCTTTAGAGTTGGGGGTTGGCTATAGTCAAAATAGGTAGAAGAAAGGATTTTTTTTATCACAAATAATAAACTTTGAGGTGGTGGATATATTAATTATCCTGACTTGACAATTATACAATATATGTATATAACAAAACTCACATTATATCCCATAAATGTAATTATGTATCATTTAAAAATATTAAAGTGTTTAAAAAGAAATCAGTCATATATGAACTGTTAATATACATCTTTCTAAAGAATGCCTCTTCACTTTATTATCTTAATAAGAACATTCTGGAAAGTGTACTTTTTATGTAAAAAAATAGCATATGGTAAATACAGTCTACTTAATATTTTCTGAATGCATGATTGGCTTTATACATAAATGAAATATTGAAAGAGAATCTTATAAAACCTCAAGATTATCAATTTGTATAATGTGCTACTATTTTACGCTTTCTCTAGAGTATTTAACTCTTGACCTAAGAACTAAGCAGTTCTCAAATCTGGCTACATATTAGACTCAACTAGGGAACTTTTGCTATATCCCCAGCCGCCTCTGTCATAGTCTAATTAAGTCAGAATCACCGCATACGGGGTCCAGAGAATCACATTTTTAAAAGGTCCCATATGACAGTAGGACACAGCCTACGTTAAGAAGCACTGATCCAAGATGATAAATAAATCCCAAAAGGGCAGAAACAGAATCCACAGCATTCTCTTCAGTTCATCATTAATTGTTTTCTTTTAATGTAACAGTAAGAATTCAAATTGCTTATCATTGATTTTGTTTATATTCCATGGCTAGTCTTTGCTTCCTCAAGGTATGAGCACTCCAATCAGATGCAAATACTGACAAAAATGAAAGTTGAACTTGATAACTGCTTTATCTACTGACAATCATTGTTAGTTACTACAAGGCTAAGTTGGGGTTTGAATTTACTCAATACTTTTAATTATAATACATTAAAAAATCTGGAAAATATAGAAAAATACAGAAGAAAATGGAAATACTCCCTAATCCCAACTCAGAGGTAACATGTTTTCTATCCAAACATACTGAAAAAAAAAAAGAATTAAGAGGATTTTTGTTTATGTGATAACTCATGTCTATGTTTGAACAACCTTGGGGTAAGGAGTAAAAAGACCTCACCCAATTGTTAATATTGACTATTACAACTGGATCCTATGGGAAGGGGATACTATGCAACTTGCTACAATGTATGATCTGACTCAGAACAGTGAGCATTTATTACAGGTAGGAAGGGGAAAAATATGGCAATAGTGAATATATGCTATGTTCCCCAGTTAAGACTGCACTATAAACAAACACCCATGGTATTAAATATTTTCAAAATTACATTACTAGAGAAAATCTAGAGGTTATTATTTAAGTTTTTATATTACTGTATGTTTCATCATTTCTAATTTTTCACATTACAAATAAGACTGATTAAAATCTATATACATATATATTTGTCTGAATTTTCAGTTATTTCCTGGGGAAGATAAATAATCATTCAAGGGAATGAACTGTTCAAATCTTCTTGACATGTACTGCTAACCTGCTTTCCAGAATATGATACCAATTCATGCAAACACGAGAATGTTACTATTTGATTTTACTCTAGCTGACAATGGAAGTGACGGCTCCTGTCTCTCCAGGGACTTAACATAAAAAGAAATTCAGTAAAGCTTTGAAATCCTTCAATTTTCTTTTAATTTACCTTGTATTCCAAACATTGTTAGTTTTTTTCCTTCATAATACCCTCCTAATAAGTTGAGGAAAATTAAATATACCAACAATAGCCTAATGAGGAGTAACTGGAGTGCAGCAGACACTCTGTTGTTAGGGGATTCCACTGTTGAATTCTCAGACTTTATTCACAGTAAACTACAGTAAAAGAGACCTAATAACACATCCATTTTCTCATTTACAGAAAGCTCTCAGTTCACTTGTTCTGTCTACATGTGAAGTATGTTGAAATCAATGAGGAGAAAATGGAACTTACTTAGAAAGTGCCAGACACAGGCATCAGCTTTTAGAAAGGGTTTGGAACCTACTGTCAGCATTTCATTTAATCAGGTGAGACCCACTGTTCTGGGAGAGAGGTTAGATTTAAACAGGAGTCCCAGAATTCTTTCTAATGTTTCCCTGGCATCTGAGTAAATGTAGCCTTTTTCCTGTAAATGCACATCTAATAGGAATAGTGACCAGTACACAGAATTTAGGTGCTATGGAGAACCTAATGCCTAAAGTATTAGCACGGCATGAAAGCCACAGCGTGAATGGCATGCAGTCTACAGTATTAGCAAGCTGACGAGCCTGGAAACTGAGCAAAATAATCAGTAATTTTTAATGAAAAATATTAAAGTGAAAGTTTAAAAGACACAGCACAGGGTTTTGTGGCATAATGGGTTAACCTGCTGCACCAGCATCTCATAGCAGAGCACCAGGTTTAGTGCTAGTTACTCCACATCTGTCCAACACCCTTCTGATGCACCTGGGAAAGCAGTGGAAGATGGTCCAAGTGCTTGGGCCCCTGATGCCCATGTGGGAGACTCAGATGGAGTTCCTGGCTCCTGGCTTCACCCTGGCCAAGCCCTAGCCAGTGCAGCCATTTGGGGAATGAATCACTGGATGGAAATGCTCTCTCGCTCTCGCTGTCTTTCTCTCTCTCTCTCTCTCACACACACACACTCACACACACACACACACACACACACTCCCTATCTCCCTTTCTCTGTCATTCTGCCTTTTTTAAAGATTTATTAATTTGAAAAAGGCAGAGTGACAGAAATAGGACAGGGAGGAGGAGAGGGAGAGACAGAGAGAGAGAGACAGAGAGAGAGCGAGAGAGCAAGAGAGAGGTCTTCCATCCACTGGTTCACTCCTCAAATGGTCGCAATAGTCGGGGCTAGGACAATCTGAAGGCAGAAGCCAGGAGCTTCCGCAGCATTTCCCACATGGGTGGCAGAATCCCAGGGACTTACAACATCTTCCACTGCTTTCCCAGGAGCATCTGCAGGGAGCTGGATCAGAAGTGGGGCACTCGGATCAATACCCATATGGGATGCCAGCACTGTAGACAGAGGCTTAACACACTACACCATAATGCTAGCCTCTCTGCTTTTCAAATAAATAAAATGCATCTTAAAAAAAGACAAAGCACCCATGTCACAATGCATATGCAGTATACATTTTGTATGATAGAAAACTCCAAAAATAGCATCTTAATATGTTCAAAAATTAGGATATCAATAAGTTTGTTTCAGTAGACATTTACTGAATACTTGCTGGGCAAAAAGTGCTAAGTCTAGTGGGTATATATATATATATATGGGTGTTTCAAAATGTTCATGGAAAATGTGCATTATGAAAAAACTGAATGGATTTCAATTTCTTATACTTTCATTTATTTAACTGAGAGGCAGAGAACAGAGACAGAGATCTCCCAACTGCTGGTTCATCCCCAAAAAGCCCACAATAGCCATGGCTGGGCCAGGCCAGAGCTGCAAGCCCAGATCTCAATCTGGATCTCTCCACATGGATGGCAGCAACCCAAACACCTAAGTCATCACCTGCCGCCTCCCAGTGTGCACATTACCAGGAAGCTAGAAGCTGGAGCAGAGCTGGGACTTGAATCCAAAGGACCCAGATATGCAACACAGGTGTCCCAAGCAGTGTCTTTACCACTATACCATCTACCCACCCCAAACATCTTTTAACTCCAGTTGCCATAAAACATTTGAAGTGCCACCACATCAAAACAGCTTCCATTTATTCAATGTTTTATTTGTGCCAGTAACTACATTAAAACTTTATGTATTTGTATATTTAATATCCCCCAATTTCAAGCCTAAAGTAGTTCCAAAATGAGTGCTAAAGGCATACAAAAGTTATGCAAAGTATTAGAAACATGAACTCTAAATGAGGGAATGTCAGATATCTCCAAGTGAGAATTAAATGAGACCGAACTTGAAAGAGCAGATACATTTTACAATTTAGAGTTGGGGTAAGGCCCCATCTAGCAGAAGAAATAGCATGAGAAAGGGTAGCAAAACTTACCATATATTGAATAGTGCAGTGTTAAGGTAATACAGGTGCAGCAACAAAATAAATTTTTAAAAAAATGAGTCTGAGAACAACGGGAGATAACTGAATTTCTTCTGATTGCCAATGTGATGAAGACTAAGCAACGTGTGACAAGACCCCTTAAGTATAAAAACACCTCTTTTTCTGGAAGCTTTGTTCATGAGAAACTGGAGGGAGCTGCTGAAAATAGTTTGGGACCAAATCAACAAAGTCAAAATCAGAGCAGACATAGAGACATGACAAAGACCAGACACAAAAATATTTAGCACCTGGCAACTGACATAATACTGAGATTGGGCAGAATTTCAAATGATGCCAAGATGCTTGAGTTTGAACAACCAGGAGAAGAAAAATAATATCTATTTATTTCACAACTGTTTACTGAGTGCCTAATAACTGTCTATCAAGGTGATGGGCACTGACCATCAGCCGAACAACAAAACACGGATAGTCCCACTCCATGGACCAGGAAGACCAGCAGGAGGCTGCAAACACATCAATAGGCTGTTTCAGCTGAGTGGAAGAGTGCTTCTGTGAGGCTCAGTCAGTGCTGTGGAAACCCTGACAGGGCACAAAGCCAGTCTGAAGGACTCCCAGTGGCTCCTGAGGCAAGTGAAAGCTGATAGCAGAAAGTCCCTCATCACCTTAACATCTATCCAGATCAGAGAGAATTGCAGGCAGTGAGCAAAGATACTGAGACCTGAGACCACAGAAGGCAGCCACAGCACACAGGAAAGCCTGCCTAAGGCTGAGAAGGGAAGGCAGGAAGGAAACAGAGGTAAAGGCAACATCTGACCTGAAGCACTACAACAGACTCACTAGTAGGGTCCTTCTGGAAACAAACATCAAGCAAGATCCCTCATACCTCATACCAGGCTGGTAATACTATGATATACCTCTCCTTTACAACACCTCTCCCCTCAATATCACAGTAGTGTGATATTGATATTTAATCCCTCTGAGAATCTGATTAGCCTACAGATCTCTCCTTTTCTCTCCCCAACCAAAAAAAAAAATTTTTAAAAAAGCCTATACCAATAAACACACATAAATTCTGGATGCAATTTCATGAAGCTCAAGAATTCCCATAAACTAAGCTTTGAAATGCTGCTAAGGACCTCTTTCTGTACTGTTTCCAGCTTTTTAAAATGAGAATGGTCATTTTAGACATTGCTAATTTCAAAAACTGTGTTCTGACATAATGGGTAAGGATGAGGTACTCTCCCACAGAGGCTACACTGTAGGAGGCAACTCCAAAAAGGGTATGGGGAAACAGAATTAAAGGATAAGTTTCTTTCAGGACAAAGAAAAATTATATAACCTCACACAGATTTTTCATTTTATGCATTTCCATGAACCTTTTGAAGACCCCTTGTATGCATACATTTCAATTTTTCACATCAAAATAAATGTATTTCTTAATTCCACTTGCCACAAAGATTTTATAGTATCCTTGTACACAATAAGAATTAAATAGCCAAATGCCAACTGCAGCTCTGTCTCATGTATACACTCATGTCATCGTGTAACTTACACAGCCTGTCTGCCTGAATTTCTCCTAGGAAATGAGCGCAATGACAGTGTCTGCTGACATACACACCTCATAGAATTACCAAGGGATCATGTGAAGACATAATCAGATTACAAACTCAGAATAGTGCCTTCTCCCGAAGTGAGTACTACCAGAGTATGGTGTTAATCTTTCATACTTGTAAATACTCCTTTACCATCTGAACATAAACCTGCTCTGATATTGAAGGGAAGCCCTAACTTTATGAAGACTTCCTCAGGACAAGGAGTCTACATTTAGTGTGCATAATTTGGCTCACCTGAAAATTTTTCTTTTTTGTTTAAATCAGTTTATTGGAGGCTACTTATTTGTATGAAATTAAACTAAAAACTCAATAAAATAATTTTGCAAGAAAGACAATGCATACGGTATAATGGAGTAGAAATATTGATATTTATTAAAAAGTCTTAGAGCAAATTTTGCTAAATGGTCCACATTAGGGAGTTAACTAGAACACTTTTTTTTTGACAAGCAGAGTGGACAGTGAGAGAGAGACACAGACAGAAAGGTCTTCCTTTTACCATTGGTTCACCCTCTAATGGCTGCTGTGGCTGGTGCACTGTGCTGATCCGAAGCCAGGAGTCGGGCACCTCCTCCTTCCTGGTCTCCCATGTGGGTGCAGGGCCCAAGCACTTGGGCCATCCTCCCCTGCCTTCCTGGGCCACAGCAGAGAGCTGGACTGGAAGAGGAGCAACCGGGACAGAATCCGGCACCCCAACCGGGACTAGAACCCGGTGTGCCGGCACCACAGGCGGAGGATTAGCCTAGTAAGCCGTGGCACTGGCCCACTTGATTTATTTGTATTACTTCTGTTAAGCATGAGGATTAACCACACATTTAAATATTCACTTAATTTGTCTTGAATACATTGTACATAAAGGGAAGTCTAATAAGAAATTTTAGGTATTCAACAAACATTTACTGAAGAAGAAATATTGACAGTGGGAGAGATAATATTTTTGCCTACTGAGTCACAGTGTTCCATCTTGTACACATTCGCTCATTTCAAGTCTCACCATCATTTTTGGTTTTCTTCTTCTGATTTGAAAATGACAACCAGGATTCAAAGTAACCTCTCAATGTTTCAATGCTATAAGAAATGCCAGGATCCCATATCAGAGTACCACTTTGAGTCCTGGCTACTCTGCTTCCTGCTAATGTGACTGAGAAAACAGTAGATGACCCACGTACTTTGGTCTATGCCACCCATGAGGGAGACCTGAACTGTGCTCCAGGTCCTTGGCTCCAGCCTGATCCAGCCCAGGCCACTGCAGCCATTTAGGGAATCAACCAGCAGATAGAAGCTCTCATGCATTCTTTCTCTTTCTGTCATTCTGCCTTTCAAATAAACAAGTTTTTTAAATACTACTTCTTTACCAAGTAGAAAAAAAGATACATGAAATCATGTGACACTATCCATTAGAAAGATACAAGAATATTAGCTGGGCTTCTACATAATTGTTTTCCCATCTCAAATCATACCACAAACTGTATATGGGCAAATTACAGAACCCAGTATACCGCCTTTTTCCACCAAATCTGCATACAAGTTGCTCCGAAGAAGCTATATAAAAATCCAATTTATAAAGCAGTCAATTCTGAAAACAAATTATATGTGCAAGAATAAAAAAAATTCTCACACTCCTAAAACAGATTGTACTGAAACCATGGTAACAGGTAGCCAGAAAGAGTTTTTAGATATGCTTACCCAATGACAGTTCTATTGCCTTATAACCACAGCGCTAATTTATCATTGACAAGGTGCTTTATTGAATGCATGTCTGTAACTGGACCAAGCAGACACCAACACTCTAAAGCATCAGCCATCCAGAAATGGATGCAGTCCACTGACTGCTGAGGTGTGTCAGCACAAACAACAAAATCTCACCTGAGCAGGCAGCTTCTACTGCCAACGTCAGACCACCAGCAGCCACAGTCCTCAAATCCTAGAACTCAATGCCTCCACCCTAAACCCCTACGGAAAGCCAGTGTCCTGCTCTGCTGAGAAGACTGTCCCACCAAATAACTCTTTCAGTCATTACATAAGCAATGCATTCAGAGTTCTGCTTTTTGTTTCAGGAATCAAATAGCGGTCTCATCCTTTAACACACAGCATGTTGTTTCAGATATAAGCACAATATTTCCCACATTAGTAAATAATTTTGCTAATATTATTCCAAGTCTACTATTGTATCCTTCACATCAACACTGTATAGGATACAATATCATTTGTCTTATAGAACATTTTCACTTTAAATGCTTTGAAAGTAATATTAATTCACAAATAATTTAAAAGAGACTACAGAATTAAATAAAAACAATGAAGGATCCAATATAAATAACTATAAATACTTAAGAATAATGAGTATGGGTGTGAGGCCAGCATTGTGGCACAGTGAGTTAAGCTGTCACCTGTGATGCCAGCATCCCATATAAGCACCAGTTTGAGCCCTGGCTGCTCCACTTCTGACACAGTTCTCTGCTATCACGCCTGGGAAAGCAGAGGAAGATGGCCTGAATACCTGGGACTCTGCAGAAACTTGGGAGATGCAGGTGGAGTTCCTGGCTCCTGACTTCAACCTGGTCCAACCCTGGCTGATGTGGCCATTTGGGAAGTGAACAAGAGGCAGATGCTCTCTCTTCCCCCACCCACATCCCATCCCTCTCCCTTTCCTTCTCTCTATAATTCTGCCTTGCAAACAAATAAAAAATATTTTTAAAGTATAGGTAATTTTTAAGTTTTAAATATTTCTTAAGGTTAATTGAGAATTTAAAAAGTAATATATGAACATTTGAAGCATTTTTAAAGATTTAAATTATTTCTTTTAAGGCTCTACCTCATGTTATACAAAAATAAGTCCCAGATGGATCAAAGACTGAAAAATGAAGAAAGAAAACATTCAGAATTAGATACAGGTGATTTGTTATTGTTATTACTTCAGAATAGGGGAAGGATTCCTAAGAAATGTGATGATAAATTTTGCTCAATTAAAATGTGAAAAAGAATTTTACCATGAGATTCCAAATACAATATTTTTTATTTCTTTGACAGGCAGAGTTAGACAGTGAGAGAGAGAGACAGAGAGAAAGGTCTTCCTTCTGTTGGTTCACCCCCCAAACGGCCGCCACAGCCGGTGCTGAGGCAATCCCAAGCCAGGAGCCAGGTGCTTCCTTCTGGTCTCCCATGCGGGTGCAGGGCCCAAACACCTGGGCCATCCTCCACTGCCCTCCCGGGCCACAGCAGAGAGCTGGACTGGAAGAGTCCGGCACTAGAACTCAGAGCCCTGACCGGGACTAGAACCCAGGGTACCGGCGCTGCAGGCGGAGGATTTGCCAAGTGAGCAGCAGCGCCAACCTCCAAATACAGTATTAAAAGGCAAGCCAGACAACAGAATCTACAAAAAATATAAACTATCAAAATTATTCAAAAGTTATAAAGTACTACAAAATTAGTAAGAAAAAAATGCTCTTTTTCTTGGCAATGTATATAAAGAGACAATTCTCAGAAAAGAAAAATGGAAAAGGAAAAACATGAAAAATATATTGGTCACTTAGCTACAACCAGGAAGAGGCAAATTGTACAACTACTTCAGAGAGCCATTTGGACAGACTTAGAAATTCTGAAAATATATATCACATAACTCAGCAATTCCATGACTTTGTAAGAACCCTAAATAAATTCTCATAACACACCTAAATGGAAACATAAGTTTGAACATTGTACTCTGCATAATAGAAAAACGAGGGTTAAATTCTAATTGTCTATCAGTGTGGCTCAGTTATGTAATGCAATATTATGCAGTAATTAAGATGAATTAATGAGGGGTGGGTGCTGTGGTACACAGAGGTAAGCCACTTACACTTGCATCCCTTATCAGAATGCCTGTTCAGCTGCCAGCTACTCCACTGCCCATCCAGCTTCCTGCTTGTGCAACCTGGGAGGCAGCAAATGATAGTTCAAGTCCCTGCCACACATGTGGCAGCCAGGATAGAGCTCCTGTCTCCTGGCTCTGCCTTAGCTTACCCCTAGGGAATAACCAGCAGATGGAAGATATCTCTGTCCCTCCCCTGCCACACTGCCACCCTTCTGTGTAAGTGTTGTGTCTGTGCATGTGTCTTCTTATAAAATAAAATATTTTTCATAAAAATGAATTGAGATGTGACTGTATCAATAAAAAAAGTCTCAAATATGATGCTGAAAAAAATCAAATAGCAAAGGAATATGTATAATATGTATTTACATCTATTCTAGTTTTTTTTTTTTTTTTTACTTTTTAATTATTTGAAAGGTAGATAGAGATTCACAGAAAGAGAGATCTTCCATTCACTCTCCAAATGCCCACAACAGCCGAGATTGAGCAAGGTCAAATCCAACAGCCAGGAACTCAATCCAGGTCTCCTACGTGGTGACAGGGTCCCAACTACTTGAGGCATCATGGCTGCCTCCCAGCATGCACATTAGCAACAAGACGAAATCAAGAGCAGAGCCAGGACTGGAACCATGCACTACAACATGGGATGTAGGGGTCACAAGTAACAATTTAACTGCTATGCCAAATGACAGATCCCTTTATTTTTTATTTTTCATTTACAGTTTTTTTTAAACAGAAGATAACATAAATTTCAGAAAAAGGACTAATTATGGGTTTACCCTGTTTTTAATTTTTATATCTTAGAATAGATAGAGAAAAATGTGAAGCCAATAACAATGAAGGCTAACATCTGGTTCCTCACAATGCTGAGTACAAGGGTATCCACTATATAGACTATGTATCGCTATGTCTAGAATCTTTCATAAGACAAATTTTAGGGGCAGGTGTTTGGCCTAGTAGATAAAAAACCAATCAGGATGTCCACATCCCATACTGAGGTACCTGGATTCAATTTCAAGCTCCAGCTTCTGATCCAGCTTCCAGTCAATATAGACTCTAAGAGATTCAAGTAGTTGGGTTTCTGCCACCAATGTGGGAAACTTGGATTTAGCACCGTCTAGCCCTCACCACTGGCAGGCAACTGAGGAGTGATCTAACATACAGGAGCACTCCCTCTCTCTGCCTCTCTGCCTCTTGAATATTGGAGAATTCATTACTATGGCGAATGTGAATAAATATAAAAATACAAACCAAAATTGTATTTCTATTTTATGCTTCAAGTTCTACCAGATAGCCTTCCATTTAGAGACAAACAGCAAAAAAATTCTCCATATTCCTTTCAAACCATGAAAACTAAGATGATCAAAATCCAGGAAAGTAAGAAGTAACCAGTTGAGGAATCAAGTCTCTTAATAACTGAAAGTTGTCTTCTGGGTGAGCCTTTGTGCAGCTCTTAAGACACTGTATCCCATATCCCATATAGGAATGCCAGCCTGAGTCCCACATAGGAAACCTGATTGAGTTTCAGTCTCCTGGCTTTGGCCTGGCCCAGCCCTGGCTGGTGCAGACATTTAAAGAGAAACCAGCAGATAGAACACCTCTGTCTTTCAAATACATGAATAAATAATTTTTAAAAAGAGAGGGAATATTTTTCTCTCCTCCCACCATGTGCCCACAGCACTTGGAAATGCTAATAGAACATACGACATCTTATCCTGTGTTTATGCTTAACTCTTTCTACCTGTAAAAGTTAAGTACCTTGAAAGCAAAGAATTAGCTCTTCAGAGTACTTTCAAACAGCCAAAGAAATTCTGTGCAAGTAAATATTCACCTGCACTTGCAGTATTGAACTTGAGTATAAACTATGCCCCTCTCTATTAAACTGTTTGAATAATTTTCCATCTTAGCAGTTCAATGTATCATGTCTATTTTTAATTATTGGACTTTATAGTCTTTAAGAAACCACCAGTACTAAAGTACATTTTTCTGATTCTTTCTTTTTGGAAAAAGCCCAAGAAAATAACACAAACTGAATAACAGAACTGAAATCTTTCATTTGCTAGTCATCAATTGAGACAAAGCTACCTTATCAGCTTTTGCCACATGTGTCCATCAATTCCACCTAACCAATTAAGAAGCAAACATTTATGCATTGCTCTAAGTATTCAAGAAGCCATTCCTGGGAACCTAACACAAGTCCAAGGTTCATTCTGTCTTCCTGCTATCCGGTAGACTCTGGAAGTACAGAGAAAACAAGATCAATTTAACACAGCTAAATTCCTTGTTTTCAGTTACATATAGAGGGAACTACAAATGAATCCTAAATAATGCTCAGATTTGTTTTGTCTCACCAACTTTCTATATCTTCATCTGATTTATCACTTTAATTTTGAGACCACTCAAATGACTAAAAATCTTCATTTTTTATGACTTTCCCCTGATTCCTACTTATAAAGAATACACAGCAAATAATCTTTGCATACTTTTGTATAAATGTGTAGTTTCTAATTTTCTTCTATTCTTTCTTCCCAGCTTTTGATAAAAATTGAGTAAGACGTTGTTTTAATAGCAAATTCTGTTGGGGCCAGCACTGTGGTGTGGCAGATAATACCACTACATACAGTGCTGGCATCCCATATGGGTGCCAGTTCGAGTTCCAGCTGCTCCACTTCCGATCCAGCTCTCTGCTATGGCCTGGGAAGGCAGTGAAAGATGGCCCAAGTCCTTGGGTCCCTGCACCCACGTGGAGACCTGGAGGAAGCTCCAGGCTTCTGGCTTTGGATTGGTGCAGCTCCAGCTGTTGCAACCATTTGGGGAGTGAACCCACGGATAGAAGACCTCTCTCTGCCTCTCATTCTCTCTCTGTGTAACTGCCAAATAAATAAATGTGCCATCTTTTATCCTGTCTGGCTTGCTTAGGATTAAAACACAAAAACTAGTGAACACTGTTAACATTAGGAAAAAAATTTATTCATTCCAACTGCCATACCAATTTGAGAATTGGGTCAGCCTAGAATATCACAGAAGATAATCTTCTAGATCTAATCAATATATTAATCAATCAGTTGCCTCCATTAGGACGTTAATGCTCTTCTCTGTTGAGAAGCAGTAATTGCAACACACGATAAGAACATAATGTACTATTCCTTTGAGGTACATATCTTAAAGATTCCATCTGCCTTGCAGATTATTTTCTAAAGAGGCTGTTGGAAGACACACCATTTTAATGGACAAATGATGTGCAATGCTAGTGCTAGCAAAAAAAAAGAAGAAAACTATAAAACATTCTTATTTTGCCATGAAGAAAAAACACTATTTTTTCAATAGGCAGTTTTCCAAAGGACAACAGCCAATATTAGCTGGCTTATTTGTACGCTGAGTATATTCTAGCTCCTGTTGAGATTTTCTGGACAGAAATAAAGCATAAGAAAAACTACTCTTTGAATTTAGCCCTTCTAAGGAGCCAATTTATCTTCTGTGCAAACAAAAAGAATCAATACAACAGTGAAAACTTGAGGCTCACAAATGAATACCATACTGACTTCTGCCTTTCAAATATATTTTCCTTGCTGGCTTATTTGAGAAAATGTGCCAAAGATAATTCTGTTCCTAAGTTGTTTTAAAAGAAAGACAGCAATCTGATTCCACAATATGCTTTAATACATCTTATTACAAAAAGACGTATACACTTTTAGAGAGAATTTACAGGAAGAACAAAGACACAGCAAAAAACAAATCCAGCTTCCTTGACTATAAAGTTGTAAAACAGGTGTGTTATCTCATCCCTCTACCTATTCAACCCTTACTAACATCAAATAACAGAATATAAATCAGTAATAAAATATTTATACTTCTGAAATACTGATTTCACCAAAACTCATCTCTAATAAGTAACTGATACAAATTTGTTGAGTTCTGGGTATTCTGCATACATCATCTCTAATGCTTTCTATTCTGCAAAGTAAAGTATCATTATCTACACCTCAGGGAATGTTTAGCTTGCCCAAGAGCCAGCTAACAGGGACAGAACAAATTTTGGACTCTAGTCACCCTAACACAGAGGTCATGCCCTAGCCACAGACACAGAGCCCTGTGATGTATCCTCTGCTGGTTATATCAACCACAGAAGTTTGCAATCCACCCTTACCTCACCTGAGCTTGCCTCCCTCTCCAACCCCAGGACTCTGCCCCTCACTGTCCAGGGCAGCCACACCACCTTCTTCAGGTCTCAGACTCACGGTCTTTCCTGCCCATCATGACAACCAGAAACTGGTACTAAACCAGTAACACAGTTTTTTTTTTTTCAAGTGCCAAGAAGATTTAAAGACTGCCCTCATTTGTTATGCTTTTTGTGGTAATGAGAACTTTTATTTGCTAATTATTGAGGAGTGGTTGAATGTACTTGCTTGCAATGTAGATTTGGAAATGTGTTGTTAGAAGAAAGAGACCCTTGGCAGTATTTTGAGGAGAAAATAAAGACTACTAACTTGGAAGAGAAAAATCCTCAGGACATTTAAATGAGTAGTGTGATGTAAGGAGGCTAGAAATGAAGGCGAGATCAAGAAGGGGGCAGGAGTGGGAAGGCAGGAGGTTATCATGCACCCAAAAGTGACAAAACTAAGTGCTAATGAGAGAAACAGGAAGGTGGAGAGGGAAGAAACAAAAATATAGAACAAGGAAAGAAAATGAATCTAAAAAGCACTTCAGGTTTCAGAACTGCACTTTGGTGTGTTAATATCACAACTGACAGACAGTTCTCAATCTCAAAGCATCTCATATCATCCAATTCATCATCTTCCAACTCGTTTGCCGCAAATTCATAAACCTAAGAGCAGAACTTTTTCAGTTAAAAATCTGGGAGTAGCTAGTATGAGCCTGCCACTGTGAGAGGCATGAGGACCTGGCTGAAGAGACCTTACTCCGACAAGGAGGCAATGATCAATTAATGCCATTTAAACATATTTTGAGACACACTTTGGGTATAAAGGAAAAGGTACAATGAGAGATCATATCTCATAATGATGCACTTAGATAACTGCATGTTATATTATAAAACTAGAGCAACCCTAGCAAAATAAAGAATAAAAAATAAATAAATACTGCTTAAATTTCCCTGAACATTCCAGGAGTAAATGCATAAGTAACAAAAATACATAATTCCTTGGATATTTCTTATAATATATGAACATACTATGAATCAAAATGCTTTTATGTTACACTTACTAATTGTCAGTCTGCGATATACAATGAATGAATAAAAACAGGTACATTCTGAAGGAATTTAATAGCTAAGAAAGAAACAAAATAAACACTCCAGAAGTGATGAGAGTAATTTATACAACATATTATCTAGTACTGAATCACCACATAGAGATTATAAGTGATCTCGTGGATAAAGATAATTGTGGACTGCAAGAGCTTTACAGGGAAACACTGCTGAGCTGATTCCTCTGCAGTTAGGAATAGGCCAGAGGACAGTGCCAGAGGGACAGGAATGTGTGCAGATTTAAATTTGTTTGAAGTTAGGAGTTCGTGTAGGAAATAACACACAAAGCTAGCTAAGACTTTCTGGTTGAGAGGGACAGAAATACGAACAGAATCTGCTAAGGCAAAATGGGAATTGGTCAACTCAAGGAATACAGGAAAGGCTACACAAGTAAACCATGAGAACAACAATTATCTAGTCAGTCCTGGGAATGACTAAAGCCCAGAATGCTAAAAAATAGTAATAATAAAAAGACAAAATGACAATAGAGGAGTTAAAATGCTATAACATTCAGTCTTACCATAATGTGGCTGACATGATAGAAAACTGTGCAAACAGAGCACGCCAATCACACTGAATCTTTTAAGAATGTGTCACATACAATCAGTGTCTAAGATTCTTTTATGTGCTAATTACTTAAAGCTTTATACCTTTTCCTCATTGAATTTTCATAGAGGTTATTAAGATGTTTCTAATGATTGTTTCTATTTCAAAATAAAAAGTAGGAACCATCCATAAAGTTACCCAGACTTTCAGAGAGGCATGGTGAAACTTTCAGGGATAAAACTCAGGATATCTAAACTAAGCTGCAACTTATGCTGAAATTCCACATGCAAATATTTGAGTGAGTGAGTGTGTGTGTGTGTGTGTGTGTGTGTAGAGGTAAAAAGAATTTGACCAAATTTCAACAACTGTTATATCCCGGTGGAGGATACATGAGTATCCATCAATCAATTTTGATTTTTCAGTATATTTCAAAGTATTCACTATAAACAGTTGAAGGTATGTAGAAACCTGATGGAAGACTTCAAATTTTAATGGATATACAATGAAAATTTAGAAGAGAAAACAGGAAAGCAGTGTCACAGGCAAATGTATGCAGCAAGGGTACAGACTGAGTAAGAGGGAAGAAATATGGGAAGACCTAACAGGAGAGTACAGTCGTTGTACAAATGGATGGAGTCGGGGCCTGGACAGGGAAAACGGCTATGAAAAACAGCCAGGAAATACTAAACACACTGTTGATAGGATCCTTTAAGGAAAGGGGAAAAATTGAACAGAGGAAGAATCCAGCTTCTCCAAGATGGGTAACTAGAGAAATGGTAGAAATGAATAAAGTCCAAAGGAGTTCTGTTGGGTTTATACAGTGTCTTCCACTGAATTATGAAAAAAAACCTTGCTTCAATTTCAAAATTTTCTGCACTAAAGTAAGTTTACTTTCAATTCCATTCCCATGAATTTTTTAAGCCCCTTTGTACAGTTCATACACTGATGGGTTCTGTCTATGATATAATCTCCCCTTAGTCTTCAAATGCTCAGAAAGACAACACAAGAGCCTGAGAACCCTGGGCTTGGAGCCTGAGGGAGAACAGCCACAGTCAGCCCATATGCTTCGCCTGCTAAGCCACCTGTTCAGTGTCTCAGTGCCCCAAGCTTGGAAGATTTACATAATTTCAGGGATTTAAAAGTTTTGAAACTGCATGACAGGATACACCAAGTGGTAAGAGCAAACTTTGTGGTTCCCTCAAAAACACATGCATAGGTATATACAGTTTAAAGTTACGGTGATACCATTTATTTTGCTGATAGTTTCTAGCTAAGTGGTCTCTTGCTATGAGTAGATCTCTAGCTAACCTGAATACACACTATTTCTGATAGTCAGTAATTTTCATGAACCATTCTACACAGCAGAAAACCAGGCAAATGATATGTGTAGTTTATATATTTAAACTCTCCATTCAGATACTGCACCTGCAATCATTAACAATTTCAATCAATCTCTGCCTTATAGTGGGGGGTGGAACTGAAATTCAGGATCCCTGAAGGGTTAAGAAGAGAAGCTAAGTGCAGAATGAACTCCAGGAGGCTGAGGGTGGATCCCTGGTGCTTGAGGATGGATCCTAGAGGTAGGTAGGTAGGTAGATCCCAGAAGGCTGGAGGTGAACTGAAGGGGCTGGTGGGTGGATACTGGGTGCTGGGAAGTGGACCCCCAAGGCTGGAGGGTGGACCCTTGATGTTGAGAGTGGACCACTAGTGCAGGGGGATGGACACCTGCAGCTGGTGGAGGCAACTGGGGGAGGCCCAGGAGGCCCTGGGAGCACAGGCCCCCTGGGGGGAATGAGCAGGCCTCTTGCAGGAATGGAGGCAGAGATCATTCATCAGCCATTACAGGGGCCACTTCACTCCCGGAGCCTGGTGGGACAGAAGGCTTCTCCATCTTGAAATGAACTGCAGGTTACAATCCAGAGGAAAAGACAAAAATGGAGTATGGAGCAGGTGCCTAGCCACAGATTAATTCTAGACCTTGAACAAGGAGGAGATATTCATGAAAGCACACAACAGAAAGCACATAACTCACTCAGCCTGGAAAGTCAAAGAAAATCTTTATGAAGGAAGTGACAGTTAAGCTAGTGTCTGAACTTTGAATCCAATGAGCCAGGTGATGGGGTCAGGTGTGTATGCTGGACAGAGGAAGAGCTGCAAGCAAGGAAACCACCTGTGAAGTTCCCTGAGATGCAAAAACCTGTCCCTCTCAAGACACAGAGCTGGAGCAGTGAGGACACAGGAGAGAAACAGCAGCTGAAACTGGAGTGGCAAATCTCATCAGGACTTCTCACTTCATTTTCAGTGTAATGGGAAGCCTGGTCAGATTTTTATTTTAAGTAACTGGGGCTGGCCTTGTGATATAGTGGGTAAAGTCACTATTTGCAATGCCAGCATCCTTTAGGGGTGCAGATTCGAGTCCCAGCTGCTCCACTTCTGATTCAATCTGTGCTACAGCTTGGGAAAAGCAGCAGAAAATGGCCTGAGTGTTTGGGACCCTGCACCCATGTAGGAGACCTGAATGAAGTTCCTGGCTTCAGCCTGGCCCAGCTCCAGCTATTGTGGCCACCTGGGCAGTGAACCAGTAGATAGAATCTCTCTCCGTCTTGCGCTCATTCTCCGTAAACCTGACTTTCAAATAATTTTTTTTTAAGTTATCACTATGAGAGAGCAGGGGAGAACTATCCTCATGCCTTCTTTGGGGAGTATGGATTTTAGAGCCCAACAAGCAGGCCAGTTGATATGCTAACCTGAACTACAGTACGAGAGTAACCCTGCACAAAAGCAGAGAGAGTGAAGATGGAGAGTACTTAGGAAGTACACAGACTCCTCAGTGGAATATAGTGACTGATTCAGGGGTGGGAAACGTTCAGTCCACGGAACATTTAAGGCTCACAGAATCACTTGGTCTGACCCTGCCAAATCCTATAAGTCTATAACAGGCTAATTTTTAGTTTGATGTTATACCCTTGGTAGAAAAAAATGGTTCCCCATACCTAAAGGGATGCTAGGGACATTGGCCAGCAGGTCACTCTACTGGCTTGTAAGAACAACAAAGAAGGGAAAATGCATTGTTCTTGATGTTATGATGGTAAAGACTCCAGTTTCAGACCTGTTTTAACAGATAGACCTGTGGTATCTACACATAAAGATGTCAGAATAATTGCCTGATCCATTATTCAGGAAAGAACTCTGGGGAATTTTAACATATATAAGGATAGTTCAAAAAATCATGGAATGGGGCTGGCACTGTGGCTTAGCGAGTTAAGCTGTCACCTGAAGCACTGGCAATCTATATGGGTGCCAGTTCAAGCCCCGGCTGTTCCATTTCCAATCCAGCACCCTGCTAATGCGCCTGGGAAAGCAACAGAGGTTGGCCTAAGTGCTTGGGCCCCTGTACCCATGTAGGAGACCCAGAAGAATCTCCTGGCTTCAGCCTGGCCCAGCTCTGTCTGTTGGGGCCATTTGGGGTAGAAAGGTCTATCAGTGTCTGTGTGTGTGTGTGTGTGTGTGTGTGTGTGTCTCTCTTTCCTCCCTCTCTTTCTCTCTGTAACTCTGCCTTTAATATAAGTAAATAAATAATAGAAAAATTTTGTCTATTTTTATGCTTTAAAATATAAAAATATTTTAATGACCTATATATTACATTATCAAACATTTTATGGTTGTAATATTAATATTTAAATTTTTTAATTATCAGCAAATTATTCAAGAGTTATAGACTTTATATGCTTGATAATATATATTGATAATGAATAAAAGGGAATAAACTGGATCAACACATTTTCATCTGCCTTTGTCAAACCTATGTCCAAGCTACAGGATCCATGATGGGCCCTATACACAGTCCCATATACAGGCCTGACCTCTGAGACAGGTCTTATACAAGAGGCACGATGGCCACACAAGGACTTGGATGTGTCAGGGCTGCCTATTTTCCTTTTTATCTTCATATCTATACCCCATGCTGTTCTCTGAAGTGGTAGCTTTCCAAGTCTCAACACATGCTAGCATTAATCTTTGGATCATCAGACTGTATTGAAATACAAAATGTCTCCATTTGGATTTTTAAACGAAATAAAAATTCCTCAGGATGGAGCTAGTCCTCAAAAACAAAACAAAAAAATCTTCACTTCATTATTCACCCTTCACAGCATCCAGCTTTTCCAATGTAATCAGCTATTTGTGAAACTAGGAAAAGTGTGAATCATAAAAATAAGAAAAATATGGGCTACACTGAGTTTAGAGATATTAATTCCAAAAGCCTGAACAGCCTTGGTGATGAAAACAGATTTAAACCTCTGTAGGCTGAAATTCTATTTCAATCTCCAAAAACTTTGAAGACCCAAGATTAGTACCTGTTACCAGTAGATGGGAAACAGGTTTTTACAGATGTCTCCTTTGGGAATCATTAATACAGGAGGCTCTCATCTGTAAAAACTGATTGTGCTTTACCAACAGGCCTGGAGGGAGGGCTGGAAAAGCCATCAGAAGCCACATTTAGATCACTAACTTAATCTCATCCACACTGTCCTTCAGTGGATTAGTCAAAACACAGAGAATTCATGGGTTACCTACCAAAGAATTCTGAACAGAGAGTGTCTTGGGGTATAAGATATCCTGCCAGCTTAATATGAGATCTAGATATACAACAATTCAAAAGCTTGTGATTGGTGCAGATGTTCACTGCTGCAGGTAAAACACCCCTTTGGACAAGGTATCACATTTGGGAGTGTCTGGGTTTGCATTCCAGCTCTACTCCCAAATCCACCATCCTGCTAATGCACAACCTGGGAGGTGGCAGATGGTACCTCTTGTAACTGGGTCTCTGCCACCTGTGAAAGAGTCGTGAATGAATGTCCCAACTTCCAGCTTCAGCCTCGCTCCGCCCTGGCTGTTGTGGACATCTGGGGAATGAAACCACAAATGGAAGATTTCTCCCTGTCAGTCTCTCTGCCTCTTGAACAAATAAACTGTATAAAATTTGTAAAAACATGTGATTACTCAAAACATACTTACTCTATGTTAGAATTCATTCTATAAATAGAATGAAGAAGTCAAAGGCAGAAAAACTGACCAATGTACAACCACAGTAAACAATCACTTCTTTTAAGGGTTAAAACCTGGCAGGATTGGTTATATTGCTGTGATGCATACTAATCTCAGCATCCCATCTACACAACAACAGAAAAATCTCAGACGCTAAGAAAACACAAAAATGGTATTTGAGCCTGAATGTACCTTTGTTCTCTTCTTGAGTCCATTTGAAAAGATTTAATTAACCATGGCAGGTTTTCTTAACCTTGAGGGCCAGCAGTTTCTTTGAAAATCTCACAGATCAACTGAACACTACAAAATTCCCGATTGTATAATTAATTTTAAGGTTCTCATGATGCCCATATGCCCTAGAATCTTTGTATTATAAGGGGTAAAGGAAAGTGAGTTCCTTGTACAAACAGGGGTAAAATAAGATGTGCCACTCACAAGCATTCTTCCTCCGTCAGGGACTCCTGAGTCAGGGACTCCTGAGTCACGGCCCGCCTACCATGCTGGCCACAGTGCAATCGGTTACCTCTTTCTTCCTCTGAACCTCCAGAGCCTTCACTTCTGACCCTCTGTGTCTGACATTCGCCAAGTTTTACTGACTCACCAGAATTCTCTTCTATATTGAAATACAGGGTATAGAAGCATTTAAAAATATACCTTCTTTTGGCTCTCCTGATTCACAAACTTGAATCAGTGGTAGCAAAAGCTTCAGATTATGAAAAAGCCCACTCTGTCATCCAATTACCATAAGCAGTTTTATCAGACTTGGTCTCTGCCAAGCGGTACCACGGTTCCTGGGGAGGATGTGCTCTAGCTTGTATCACAGCCTCTCAAACACTGCCAGGGCAAAACACTTACAAAAAGATCATCTCTACCTCTTTCAGTTCTCCAAGCACCTATGAGAAGTTTCTAAGGCTTATTTTTTAAAAAAGCATAGAACCTCATATAATCTGTGAATGCTTCTGATCTTATAAATAGGGAGATAAATCTTAATCAATAGTATACATTGCTTCATTGTAAACACCATTAGATCAGATCTGTTGTTACACACATCACCATAAAAAGTTTCCCTGCATGTTATTGTAAGAGTCAAACTGATTAATATGAAGATATGAAATGATCAAAATATTAACTCATAGATCTTTAGCTAAACCTCCAGAATCTAATATCATAAATGTATTATAAAATATGATTTAGGAAATATTTTATGAAGAAAGTTATTTGCAAATACATAAATGCAAATACTTTATAAAAACAAGTTCATTTAAATACAAATAAGTAGGAATATCAACAGGATTAAGATGGCAGAGTAGGGAGGGAGCTTGCTGCTGGAGTCTAGGAGAAGATAGTCTAAAAAAACTGAAAAGAGTGCAGTCTCAGGAAAGAGTTCGGGAGGAAACAGCAGAGAAAACTCTACATAAATTGGAGGAATGCAGTGGACCTACGTGGAGGGCAAAGATGCACACAACTTAGGACCTCACCAGCCAAGAGCCTCCACCCCAGCACTGGAGACCAAGGTGAGAACAGAGTGCAGCAGCCCAAGCCACTGGCAAAAAAGCTGGAGGAAGAGACTAGAGGGAATCTGGCCTGAAGCTCTGTGGGGGATAGTGCACCCGCCAAACTAGCAGAGAAAAAAAAAATCACAAAGGAGGGACACATTTTCTCTCTCCCCGATCATGCTGCAAGGGCGTCCTGTAATCAGGTGACAGAGAGAAGGCACCATTTTGGACATACATAGAAGCTGTGCCAGCTCGTGTCTGTGCCCAGCAACCAGCCAAGCAGAGACTCCTGAGTCTGGTGGGAAGAATGGACAGGGAGCTGGGTGCTCATGATGTAGGAGGCTTGTGTGCTGGGACTGTGAAAACACTGAGGATGCGTGGGAGGACTCAGGGCTCCCTGGTTACTGGGCAAGAGACATTGCTGGGGAATCTGAGATAATACTGAGGACTGCATAGATCCTTTGTGCAGTCCTTGTGGCAGAGTGGATGAATAATATACTCTTTGGGGATAGCACCCAGGAACTGGTTTCTTTCAAAGAGAGGAGCTCAGCTGAGTCTACAAGAAACCTCCCCTTTGATAAAAAAAAAAAAAGGAGAGATTTACCATGCCTGATCTGGATGTGTCACCTCAGATACACCCTTTGTCCTAGAGCACTGAACAAAGCACTCTCGCCATTCCCACCACAGGCCTCTAGGTTTTCCCTGAAACCAGACACCCAACTAATCCAATCATACATAGTCCAAAAATAAAAGCCACCACGGGGAAAAATCAAAAAAGAAACCAATGTGTATCCCCACAAATGCTGAATAACAAACGTGCCAAAGCAAGAAACAAGAATATGGCAACCCAAAAGAACACAACATATCAATACTAGATTGTGAGAAGATGATGAGATTGGAGAAATGCCAGAAATAGAATTCAAAAAATTGATCATAGAATTACTTAGAAGTAATGAGAAGCAAATGCACAAACTAATGACATCCATATATGACATGTAAGAACTTCTCCCACAAAACTGAGATCTTAAAAGAGAAATCAAAATGAAAACTTGGAAATGAAGAATTCAATAGAATAAAAAACACAGTGGAGAGCCTTAACAACAGAATCAGTGAAGCAAAAGAAAGAATATCCAACACAGAAGACAAAGCACAAGAAATTATACAGTCAGACCAAACACAATAAGAAGAAATTAGAAAACTAAAAGACACTGTTGAAAATCCATGGGATACTATCAAATGACCCAACATATGGGTTCTAGGTGTTCCTGAAGGTGTGGAAAGAGAGAAAGGATTAAAAGGCATTTTTAGTGAAATAATAATGGAAAATTTCCCCAATTTGGAGAAAGAAAGGGACATCCAAGTACAGTAAGCAACAAGAACTCCTAATAGATATGACCTGAAAAGATATTCACCACGACACACTGTAAGCAAAGTCTAAAAAGCAAAATATAGGGGCTGGTACAACGGCTCACTAGGCTAATCCTCCACCTGTGACACCGGCACTCCAGGTTCTAGTCCCGGTTGGGGTGCTGGATTCTGTCCTAGTTGCTCCTCTTCCAGTCCAGCTCTCTGCTGTGGCACAGGAAGGCAGTGGAGGATGGCCCAAGTGCTTGGGCCCTGCACCTGCATGGGAGACCAGCAGGAAGCACCTGGCTCCTGGCTTCAGATCAGCACAGCGCACCAGCCGTAGTAGCCATTTTGGGGGTGAACCAATGGAAGAAAGACCTTTCTCTCTGTGTCTCTCTCTCTCACTGTCTAACTCTGCCTGTCAAAAAAAAAGTAAAATACAAAGAAAAGATTCTAAACAGTGCACAGGAGAAATGTCAGATTTCTTCCAGAGGATCTCCAATTACACTCACAGCAGACTTCTCATCAGAAACTATACAGACTAGGAGAGAACTGCAAGATATAGTCCAAGTCTTAAGAGAAAAAAAACTGTTATCCCAGAATATTATACCCTGCAAAGCTCTCATTTGTGAATGAAGGTGAAATAAAGACCTTTCATAACAAACAGAAACTGAAAGAATTTGTGACCACCCATCCAGCCCTACAGAAGATTCTCAAGGAAGTGCTGCACAGAAAAACACAGAAATATGGTCATCAACACAGAAGAAGGTAAAGGAAGGAAAATTCCCAGAAAAGTACAAAGGAAATCCAAAGTAAAAAAAAAAAAAATAGGAATATTTATGGAAACTGGCAGGGCAAAGTTGTTACTTATCAACAGTCATCTTGAATGTAAACGGCTTTAACTCCCCGGTTAAAAGATACAAACTGGCTGAATGGATTAAAAACCAAAACCCATCTATTTACTGCCTACAAGAACTACATGTCACCAACAAAGATGCACACAGACTGAACGTGAAAGGACAGAAAAAGAATCCATGCTAAGAGAAACCAAAAAAGAGCTGGTGCAGCCATACTAATATCAGATAAAATAGACTTTAACACAAAAACTATTAAAAGAGACAAAGAAGGACACTATGTAATGATTAAGGAATCAATTCAATATGAAGTGGTGACTCTTATAAACGAATATGCAATTAATGACAAGGCACCTGGCTATATAAAAGAAATGTTAAGGGATCTAAAAGAAGACAGACTCAAATACAATAGTAAGCGGTATTTCGATACCCCACTTTCAGCAATGGACAGATCAACCAGACAGAAAATCAGCAAGGAAACAGCAGAGTTAATGGACACTATAGACCAAATGGACCTAACAGATATCTACAGCCTTTTCAAGCTACAGTTGCAGAAAACACATTCTTCTCACCTGTGCATGGTTTTATGGTCCACATGTTAAGCCATAAAACAAGTCTCAGCAAATTCAAAAAATCGAAACATACCATGCAACTTCTTGAAACACAATGCAATGAAGCTGGAAATCAGCAACTCAGGAATCTCTAGAACATAAGCAAACACATGGAAACTGAGCAACATGTTCCTGAATGAATAGTGTATCATAGAAGAAATCAAGAGAGAAATCAAAAAGTTTCTGGAAACAAATGAAGATAACAATACAAGATATAAAATGTATGGGATACAGTAAAAGCAGTGTTAAGAGGAAAGTTTATAGCAATAGGTGCCTACATCAAGAAATTGGAAAGGTACCAAATAAATGAGCTATAAATGTATCTTAAGGATCTAGAAAAACTTCAGCAAACAAAATCCAAAACCAGTAGGAGAAAAGAATATTAGAGAAGAAATCAAAAAATTGAAACAAAAAAATACAAAAGATCAGCAAAACGAAGAACTGGTTTTTAAAAAAATAAAATTGACACACCATAGGCCTGACTAACCAAAAAAAGGAGAGAGAAGATCAAAATAAATAAAACTGGTGATGAAATAGGAAAAGTAACAACAGACACCACAGAAATAAAAAAGAATCATCAGAAATCACTACAAAGAACTGTATGCCAACAAACTGGGAAACCTAGAAGTAGCACATAGATTCCTGGACACATACAACCTACCTAAATTGAGCCATGAAGACAGAAAACCTAAATAGACACATTATCAAGACGATAATTAAATCAGCAATAAAGACCCTCTCAAGAAAGAAAAGACCAGATGACTTCACTACTGAATTCTACCAGACATTTAAAGAACTAACTCGATTTGTTTTCCAGCTATTCAAAACAACTGAAAGGAGGGACTCCTCACAATTCTTTCTATGATGCCAGCATCACCTTAATTCCTAAACCCAGAAAAGATACAACAGAGAAAGAGAACTACAGACCAACTTCCCTGATGAAGAGAACACAAAAATCCTCAACAAAATTCTGGCCAATTAAATCCAAAAAATATTAAAAAGATCATTCACCCAGACCAAGTGGGATTTATCCTGGTATGCAGAGATGCTTCAACATTCACAAATCAGTGTGATACATCACATTAACAAACTGAAAAACAAAAACCATATGATTATCTCAGCAGATGCAGAGATGGCATTTGATAAAATTCAACACCCTTTCATGATGAAACTCTAAGCAAACTGGGTATAGAAAGAACACTCCTCAACACAATCAAGGCAATTTAAGACAAACCCTTGGCCAGCATCTTGCTGAATGAGGAAAAGTTAAAAGCACTCCACTGAGATCCAGAACCAGACAAGGATGCCCACTCTCACCATTGCTATGCAATATAGTCCTGGAAGTTTTAGCCAGAGCCATTAGGCAAGAAAAAGAAATTAAAGGAATTCAAATCGGGAGAGGAAGTCAAACTGTCTTTCTTTGCAGATGACACGATTCTATATATAGGGGATCCAAAAGACTCCACCAAGAGACTATTGGAACTAATAGAAGAGTTTGGTAAAGTAGCAGAATATAAAATCAATACACAAAATCAACAGCCTTTGTATACACAGACAATTCCAAGGCTGAGAAAGAACTGCTAGGATCAATCCCATTCATAATAGCTACAAAAAAAATCAATTACTATGGAATAAATTACCCAAGGATGTCAAAAATCTCTATGGTGAGAATTACAAAACCTTTTTAAAGATACCAAAAAATGGAAAAATCTTCCATGTTCGTGGATTGGAAGAATCAATATCATCAAAATGTCCATCCTTACAAAAGCAATCTAAAGATTCAATACAATACAATACCAATCAAAACATCAAAGACATTCTCCTCAGATCTAGAAACAAATGCACTGAAATTATTATGGAAACACAGGAGACCTCAAATAGCTAAATCAATCTTTTTTTTAATTTGAGAGGTAGAGTTACAGACAGTGAGAGGGAGAAACAGAGAGAAAGGTCCTCCGTCCATTGGTTCACTCCTCAGTGGCCGCAACAATCGGAGCTGTGCCGATCAGAAGCCAGGAGCCAGGTGCTTCCTCCGGGTCTCCCACTTGGGTGCAGGGGCCCAAGGACTTGGGCCATGCTCAACTGCTTTCCCAGGCCACAGCAGAGAGCTGGCGTGGAAGACGAGCAGCCGGGACTAGAAGCGGTGCCCATATGGGATGCCGGCACCACAGGCAGAGGACTAACCTATTGAACCACAGCGCCGGCCCAACTAAATCAATCTTATACAATAAAAATAAAGCTAGAGGCACCACAATACCTGATTTCAAGACATACTACAAAGTAGTTATAATCAAAACCGCCTGAGGGCCAGCACTGTGGTATGGCAGGTGAAGTCACCACCTGCAGTGCCAGCATCCTATACGGATGCTGGTTTGAGTCCCAGCGCTGCGCTTCCCATCCAGCTCTCTGTTGCTGCCTCGGAAAGCAGTAGAAAATGATCCAAGTCCTTGGGCCCCTGCACCGGTATGGAGACCTGGAGGAAACTCCTGGCTTTGGGCTCTGGATCAGTGCAGCTCTGGCTGTTGCAGCCAGCTGGGGAGTGAACCAGCAGAGAGAAGACCTGTCTCTGTCTGTGTCTGTGTCTGTCTCTGTCTCTCTCTCTCTCTCCCTTTATGCCCCTCCTTCCCTCTCTGTGTAACTTCTTATCAAGTAAATAAATAAATCTTTAAAAAAACAATCAGCCTGGTACTGGTACAAAACCAGATGGAAGATAAGAAACACCAGAAATCAACCCAAGCATCTAATACCAGTTTATATGTGACCAAAGAGCTGAAACCAATTCCTGGAGCAAGGACAGTCTATTAAACAAATGGTGCTGGGAAAACTTGGTTTCTACATGCAGGAGTATGAAGCAGGACCACTACCTTACACCTTACACAAAAACCCACTCAAAATGGATTAAAGTTCTAAATCTATGAACCAATATCATCAAATCACTACAGAATATTGGGGAAGCCCTGCAAGACGTTGGCATAGGCAAAGAGTTCATGGAAAAGACCCCAGAGGTACAGGCAACCAAAGCCAAAATCAACAAATGGGATTGCATCAAATTGAGAAGCTTCTGTACTGCAAAAGAAACATTTGGGAAAGTAAAGAGGCAACCAACAGAATGAGAGAAATTGTTTGCAAACAATGTAACTGATAAAGGATTAATAATCAGAATATATAAAGAGATCAAGAAACTCCACAACAAAACAAAAACCCAGGTAAGAGATAGGCACATGAGAGCAATTTAGACATGGAAAGCCAAGACACTGTGGCAAAAAATATCCTACATTAAGGATCTCTGTGAGTGAGACCTCAGTGGAAAGAATGGGCCATCAAAGAAGGATGTACTTTTCTCTGAAGGGAGGAGAGAACCTCCAATTTACTTATAGCCTTGTCTAAATAAGATCAGAGTTTGTGGTCACAAAAGGCTTCCATAGCTTCGGCAGCTCATGGCAAGAGCCTCGGGTGATTACTGACATTATAAATAAGAATGTTAATTGTTAAATTAACAACAGAAATCACTGTGCACTTACTCCCCATGTAGAATCTCTGTCCTTAATGAGTTGTACTATGAGAATTAACTGCAAAACTTATTCTCAAACAGTACTTTTACATTTGTATGTGTGTGTGTGTGTGTGTGTGTGCAAACTGTTGAAATCTTTACTTAGTATAGGGTTGGTCTTCTGTATAAAAGTTAACTTTGACTAGGACCCTGTCAGAATAAGATCGAAGTCGGCAAACCCTAAAGGCTTCCATAGCCTTGGCAACTCATGACTAGAGCACAGGGAGATTACTGACGCCATAAACAAGAGTGTCAAATTGTTAAATCAACTTCAGGAGTAACTGTGTACTTACGTCTCATGTGGGATCTGTCCTTAATGTGTTATCCAATGTGAAGTAATGCTATAA
The DNA here is from genome assembly GCA_949820135.1 of Sylvilagus floridanus. Classification (NCBI taxonomy): domain Eukaryota; kingdom Metazoa; phylum Chordata; class Mammalia; order Lagomorpha; family Leporidae; genus Sylvilagus; species Sylvilagus floridanus. The sequence continues at coordinate 129,747,862 of OX463236.1, read as the reverse complement.
CTAGTACTGAAACAGTATTTTTACACTTTGTGTTTCTGCGTGGGTGCAAACCGATGAAATCTTTACCTAGTATATACTGAATCGATCTTCTGTATATAAAGATAATTGAAAATGATTAAAAAACTTGGTGTTAAATTGGAAATTGCATAATTAATTTTTTAAAAAATATCATGTAGGATCTCTATCCTTAATGTGCTGTACATTGTGATTTAATACTATAACCAGTACTATACTCCAACAGTATTTTTCACTTTGTGTCCCTATGTGAGAGCAAACTGTTGAAATTTTTACGTAATATGTACTAAACTGATCTTCTGTATATAAAGAGAATTGAAAAGGAATCTTGATGTGAATGGAAGGGGAGAGGGAGAGGGAAAGGGGAGGGTTGCAGGTGGGAGGGAAATTATGGGGGGGGAGCCATTGTAATCTATAAGCTGTATTTTGGAAACTTATATTCTTTAAATAAAAGCTTTATATATATAAAAAAGTTAAATAAAAATGAATCTTAATGAAGAATGGAATGGGAGGAGGAGGTGGTGGTGGCACAGGACCACTATATTCCTAAGATTGTACTTATGAAAATTATATTCATTAAATAAAAACTTTAAAATAAAAGAGATGGGCAAAGGACGTAAACATACTTTTTTTATTTTTTAAGATTTATTTGGAAGTCAGAGTTACACAGAGAAAGGAGAGGCAGAGAGGGAGAGAGAGGTCTTCCATCTGTTGGTTCACTCCCTAATTGGTCACAATGGCCGGAGCTGTGCTGATCTGAAGCCAGGGGCCAGGAGCTTCTTCCGGGTCTCTCATGTGGGTGCAGGACCCAAGGATTTGGGCCATCTTGTACTGTTTTCCCAGGCCATGGTGGAGAGCTGGTTCAGAAATTGAGCAGCCAGGTCTTGAACCAGTGCCCATATGGGATGCTGGCACTTCAGGCCAGGGCATTAACCCACTGCTCCACAGCACCAGCCCCTAAACAGACATTTTTCAAAAGAAGAAATCCAAATGGCCAAAAGTCCCATGAAAAAATGTTCAGGATAACTAGCTGTCAGGGAAATGTAAATCAAAGCCACAATGAGGTTTTACCTCACCCCATTTAGAACGGCTTTCATACAGAAATCAGCAAACAACAAATGCTGGCGAGGATGTAGGGGTAAGGTATCCTAATCCACTGTTAGTGGGAATGCAAACTGGTAATACTACTATGGAAATCAGTTTGGAGATACCTCAGAAATCTGAATATAGACCTACTATATGACCCTGCCATCCCACTCCTGGGAATTTACCCAAGGCAAATGAAATCAGCAAATAAAACAGTTATTTGCACTCCCATGTTTATTGAAACTCAACTCACCAATGACTAAGACATGGAATTAACCTAAATGCCCATCAACTGCAGACTGGATAAAGAAATTATGGGATATTTACTCTATGGAATACTACACAGCAGTTTAAAAAGATGAAATCCAGTCATTTGCAACAAAATGGATGAATCTAGAAAACATCATACTTAGTGAAATAAGCCAGTCCCAAAGGGACAAAACCATGTTCTCCCTGATCTGTGATAACTAATAGAGCATCTAAAAGGAAATCTGTAGAAGTGAAATTGACACTTTGAGAAGCAATGACTTGAACAGCCCTTGTCCTGACTGTCGAGGAACAGTTTTTCTTTCTTTAATATTTTTCTTAATGGAGAATGGGACTGGGAATGGGAGAGGGAGGAAGAGGTGGAGCGGGAGTGGGATAGGAGGACAGGTATGATGGGAAGAATCACTATATTCCTAAAGTTGTACTTGTGAAATTTGTACTCATATATAAATGTGGGTTTTTTTGGGAAAAAATACAAATAAGTGGATGTATTTTTTAGATTCATGTACACAAACTGAATTAATCATAATGCTTGTTTCATGACTCATTCTTATCATTGATCATGGTTTATTTTACTGAGTTAAATTTTAAAGGGGCTCAGTGGAAAGAATGGGGCCATCAAAGAAGGAGGTACTTTTCTTTTTTTTTTTTTTTTTTTTTTTTTTATAAAGCTTTTATTTAAAGAATATAAATTTCCAAAGAACAGCTCATGGACCACAATGGCTCCCCCCCCACACAACTTCCCTCCCTCCCCCCACCCTCCCCTTTCCCGCTCCCTCTCCCCTTCTGTTCACATCAAGATTCATTTTCAATTCTCTTTATACACAGAAGATCAATTTAGTACATATTACGTAAAGATTTCAACGGTTTGCCCTCGCATAGAGACACAAAATGATAATACTGTTGGAGGACTAGCTATAGTATTAATTCACAATGTACAGCACATTAAGGACAGAGATCCTACATGATTTTTTTTTTAAAAAAATTGATTGTCTATGCGATTTCCAATTTAACACCAAGATTTTTTAATCATTTGCAATTATCTTTATATAAAGAAGATCGATTCAATATATACTATGTAAGGATTTCATCAGTTTGCACCCACTCAGAAACACAAAGTGTAAAAATACTGTTTCAGTACTAGTAATAGCATCACTTCACATTGGATAACACATTAAGGACAGATCCCTCATGAGACGTAAGTACACAGTGACTCCTGATGTTGATTTAACAATTTGACACTCTTGTTTATGGCGTCAGTAATCTCCCTAGGCTCTGGTCATGAGTTGCCGAGGCTATGGAAGCCTTTAGGGTTCGCCGACTTCGATCTTATTCCCACAGGGCCATAGTCAAAGTGGAAGTTCCCTCCTCCCTTCAGAGAAAGGTACCTCCTTCTTTGATGGCCCCGTTCTTTCCACTGGGATCTCACTCGCAGAGATCTTTCATTTAGGTCTTCTGTTTTTTCCAGAGTGTCTTAGCTTTCCATGCCTAAAATATTCTCATGGGCTCTTCAGCCAGATCCAAATGCCTTAAGGGCTGATTCTGAGGCCAGAGTGCTATTTAGGACATCTGCCATTCTATGAGTCTGCTGTGTATCCTGCTTCTCATGTTGGATCATTCTCTCCCTTTTTCATTCTATCAGTTAGTATTAGCAGACACTAGTCTTGTTTGTGTGATCCCTTTGACTCTTAGACCTATCAGTGTGATCAATTGTGAGCTGAAATTGATCACTTGGGCTAATGAGATGGCCTTGGTACATGCCACCTTGATGGGATTGTATTGGAAACCCCTGGCACAATTCTAACTCCATCATTTGGGGCCGTTCCGATTGAGCATGTCCCAAATTTTACATCTCCTCCCTCTCTTATTCCCACTCTTATATTTCACAGAGATCACTTTTCAGTTAAAATTTAAACACCTAAGTATAATTGTGTGTTAATTACAGAGCTCAACCACTAGTACTAGGATAAAGAGAAAAAAAAAAATACTACCATGGATAAAGTATTACATTGTACAACAACAGTCAGCACAAGAGCTGATCGAGTCACTGTTTCTCATAGTGTCCATTTCACTTCTACAGGTTTCCCCTTTGGTGCTCAGTTAGTCATCGCCAATCAAGGGAAACAAATGATATTTGTCTCTTTGGGACTGACTTAATTCACTCAGCATGATGTTTTCTAGATTCCTCCATTTTGTTGCAAGTGACCGGATTTCATTGTTTTTGACTGCTGTATAGTATTCTGTAGAGTACATGTCCCATAATTTCCTAATCCAGTCTACTGTTGAAGGGCATTTGGGTTGGTTCCAAGTCTTAGCTATTGTGAATTGAGCCGCAATAAACATTGCTGTGCAGACGGCTTTTTTGTTTGCCAATTTAATTTCCTTTGGGTAAATTCCAAGGAGTGGGATGGCTGGGTTGAATGGTAGGGTTATATTCAGGTTTCTGAGGAATCTCCAGACTGACTTCCATAGTGGCTTCACCAGTTTGCATTCCCACCAACAGTGGATTAGTGTCCCTTTTTCCCCACATCCTCTCCAGCATCTATTGTTGGTGGATTTCTGAATGTGAGCCATTCTCACCGGGGTGAGGTGAAACCTCATTGTGGTTTTGATTTGCATTTCCCTAATTGCTAGGGATCTTGAACATTTTTTCATGTGTCTGTTGGCCATTTGGATTTCCTCTTTGGAAAAATGTCTGTTGAGGTCCTTGGCCCATCTCTTAAGTGGGTTGTTTGTTTTGATGTTGTGGAGTTTCTTAATTTCTTTGTAGATTCTGGTTATCAACCCTTTATCTGTTGCATAGTTTGCAAATATATTTTCCCATTCTGTCGGTTTAGAAGGAGGTACTTTTCTCTGAAGGGAGGAGAGAACTTCCACTTTGACTATGACCTTGTCTAAATAAGATGGAAGTCGGCGAACTCAAAAGGCTTCCATAGCCTCGGCAACTAATGACTAGAGCACAGGGAGATTACTGATGCCATAAACAAGAGTGTCAAATTGTTAAATCAACATCAGGAGTCACTGTGTACTTACGTCTCATGTGGGATCTGTCCTTAATGTGTTGTCCAATGTGAAGTAATGCTATAACTAGTACTGAAACAGTATTTTTACACTTTGTGTTTCTGCGTGGGTGCAAACCGATGAAATCTTTACCTAGTATATACTGAATCGATCTTCTGTATATAAAGATAATTGAAAATGATTAAAAAACTTGGTGTTAAATTGGAAATTGCATAGAAAATCAATTTTTTAAAAAATATCATGTAGGATCTCTATCCTTATGTGCTGTACATTGTGATTTAATACTATAACTAGTACTCCAACAGTATTTTCACTTTGTGTTGCTATGTGAGGGCAAACTGTTGAAATCTTTACTTAATATATACTAAACTGATCTTCTGTATATAGAGAATGGAAAAGGAATCTTGATGTGAATGGAAGGGGAGAGGGAGAGGGAAAGGGGAGGGTTGCAGGTGGGAGGGAAGTTATGGGGGGGGAATCCATTGTAATCCATAAACTGTACTTTGGAAATTTATATTCATTAAATAAAAGCTTTTAAAAAAAATTTTAAAGGGGCTGGCACTGTGGCATAGTGGGTAAGGCTGCCACTTGCAGTGCTGGCATCCCATTGAATCCCAGCTGCTCCACTTCTGATCCAGCTCTCTGCTATGGCCTGAGAAAGCAGTAGAATATGGTTCAAGTGCTTGGGCCTCTGCACCGACATGGGAGATGTGGAAGAAGCTCCAAGCACCTGGCTTCCAAACAGCCCAGCTCCAGCTGTTGCGGCCATTTGGGGAGTGAACCAGCAGACAGAAGACGCCTCTCTCTCTCCCTCTCTCCCTCCCTCCATCTCTCTCTCTCTCTCTCTCTCATTGCCTCTGCCTCTGTCTCTCTGTAACTCTGCCTTTCAAATAAATAAATCTTTAAAATCAAATTGTTAAAGAAATTTCACTATACTTATTATTCCTGGTGACATGTTTCCCTTCACACAAAAGTATTGTCTCCTTCTATTTCATGTTTATAGTTAATTGCTTTTCTTTTGGAATTCTTGTCTAAGTCACCCAGACATTTATAAATATCCCTACTCATGCCAATATGAAAGATCAGTAACAGTATGTTAAAAGTTTTAAAGAACCACAATCTATTTAACTATTCTGAGACATATTTAGACAGCTTAATTTTTCTTATTTCTTCTTTTTCTAGTTTTTTTTTTACTCTCTCCCAGAACTTAAGGAAGCAGACAAGGGTAGAAAGGTTCATAAAATCCAGAGTCGCAAAATCTAGGAACTCTGCAGTCTCTGCACAACTCCTGGCTATAGTTAACACTGTAGAAAAAAAATCATCCATCTACCCTGTTTTTATCATATTTCTATTATAAAAGAACCAAGAAGCAGGTAGATGGGAATAAAACCATGAATGCTGGTTTTATCTTGGAAAAATGAAAGGATATGGAGCACTTAGGCCAGATATAAGCTGGGGACTTTACATCAGCCCTGAATTTAAACGGGACCAAATCACCAGGTTCCAACTGGTCAACTGGGCCACTTAAAGCCCAACTAGTAGTTGGGTCCTTAGATATGAATTGCTTTTGCTTAGCCAAGTGAGGGTTCTAAATGTCAACAGAGCTAACAAGTGAAATAAAAATGCATGGCTTATAAATAATGTTTCTTTACTGAACAGGGACAAAACTGAACTAAGTATAATAACTGATAACCCTGGAAAGTGTTTACATTTTAAATTATTCCCTAAGTTGTTGTAATATAGAAATTTGCTTCAGGATAAAATATTACATTAAATATAAACAAGAATCTTCCCCCTTTATAAGTGAAATTCATTTTAAATATTAACTTCTAGGCAAGACATAGAACCTTAATTTGGAACCTCAGCATTATCAAGTAAAGGTTTGAAGAGCCACAGTACATCACTAGGGCACTGTGCAGCCCTGGTTTGCTGAGGTGCACCTGACATATTAGTAATGATGGAAAATGACTTTCATTTCATTTACACCAACTATCCCACATGAAATGGCACCCAGAGTCATTGAGTCATTTTAGAACCAAGTGAATTTGGCCTTTATTGCCAGACATCAACAACAAGTTTTTAAGAAAATGACCTAGTTGCTATGAAAAGAACATTCATTAAAAACAATTCAAAAAGCACAGAATCTTCCATATCTTGGATAGACTGCATTGACACAAAAGGCCAATTAAACAGGCATCTCCATGGGTGGACATTTGCTGTAGTTAAGACATTGCTTGGGATGCCCATATCCAAAACTGGAGTGCCCAGCTGCAAGTCCCAGCTCCATTTTTGATTCCATCTTCTTGCTAATACACATACTGGGATGCAGCAGTAGTGACTCAAATACTTGGGTTCCTGCCACCCGTACGGGAGACCCAGATGGAATTCCCAGCTTCTAGTCTCAGCCTGGCCCAGCCTGGTTGTCACGGACATCTGGAAATGAACCAGCAGATGGAAAATCTCTGTCTCTGTCTCTCAATCTGCCTGTCTCTCCCTCCCTTGTGAATAAATAATTTTTTGTTAAAAAAGAGAAGCATCTTCCAAATAGAGTATTCAAAGCAAACACAAGCTGTTTTCTTAAGCTTATATGTCACTATTATACATAGCCTCCACAGTTTTAGAGTCTTTCAGGTAAGATCAGATGGAAAATAGTGTATCCATTTCCTAGCTAAGGCAATTTGGACAAAAGGAAATTAAGAAACATTACACTAAGCCAAGTAAATTAATGACAACAAAACCTAGTCAGACAGACTTTGAAAAGGAATCAAGTTAAATATTTATATACTTGGGGGAAGAATTTTGTTTAGGAAGATGTTTGGTACAGTTTCTGTTCAGCCACATTAAGAACACTGTAAAACCATCACTAAAAAGACTGAATTCAGATTTGACACAAACACATGTGTTTTTCAACCTGTAATCAACACCAAGAAATAGCTCCTTTGGAGCTATTAAAATCCTGGAAAGAAATCATAATTACCCCATCTGGGAATACGGCCGTTAAAGCATGAGTACTTTTAGATAGCACAGTTAATTTCTAATCACACTTTTCCTATTAATTTGCAAATTCCTTAAACAAAAGTAAATAAGTAAAGCTTTCATGAAGGACAGATTTAAACAGAGAATAAAACAGTGGTTACCAGAGGCAAGAGGAAATTGCTACAGGGCAGAGGGGCTGAGGAATACAGTTGTAATATTGTTCACTATATACCAGAAATTTGCTAGGACAGGTTTTGGTGCTCTCATTATATACAAAAAGAGTAACTACAGGAGACGATGCCTATGTTAAATTAGCTTGACTATAAGTATCCATTTCACTAGTTACAACATGAAAACACCATGTATTACAGTTTTTAAAACTGAATAAAAGTTTAAATAAACTAATTTGGAAGACATAGAATAATAATTTATAAAATTTCATAATTTTTAAGTAATATTTTTTTAAATAAGGCAGGCACCAGAAACATAGAATATGGGGAAAACAATTTACTTTTTAATTCCAAAAGCATGTTTTGAGGCTGGCATTTTGGCATAGCAGGTAAAGCCACTCACTGCCTGTGACACTGGCATCCCATATGGGAACCATTTCAAGTCCCAGCTGCTCCACTTCTGATACGGTTCTCTGCAATAGCCCAGGGAAAAGCAGCAGAAGATGGCCCACGTGTCTGGGTCCCTGCCACCTATGTGGGAGACCCGTATAATGCCCCCGGCTTTGGCCTAGCCATTTGAGAAATGAACCAACTGATGAAAGCGCACCCCTCCATTCTCTAACTTTTTCAAATAAATTTTTCTATTAATTTTTTGTTAGTGTATCCTCTGGCCCAGAAACTACACTCTTTCATCCTTTATTCAAGAAACAAGAAAACAAAACATGTCCACACAAAGATCTGGACATGAATGTAGCAGCTTCACTCACCATAGCTAGAACTAGAAACAATCCAAACAGCAACAGGAGACACAACAAACTGCAATGTAATAGTACATACAATGGAAGACTACTTAGTAGTAAACAGAAACTCACTGAACGTGCCACCACACACACACACAACTATGAAAATTATACCACACTAAAGAAGTCATACACAATAGTACATACCACATGACTCCACTTTGTGACGTTCTACAAATGCAATAATGAAAGCTATCAAAACAGCAGCTATTTCTAGGTGAAGGGGAGGGTTGCCCGGGAAAGGGGAGTAAGGGAAACTTCTCCGGATGTAAATGTGCTGAATCTTGACACAGGTGATATTTCATACAGGTGATGTATCCATTTGTTGAGAAGAGTGCAGTTAAGGGATGCACACTTCCATCTCCTGTACAGTATACCTCAAAACCAGGGCTAAAACAGAGAAAGTCCACATAGCAGAGACGAGTAGAAGCATGGGAGAAAGAGTAATGGCAGAATTTTTATAATTGTTTATGCTACGTGAGGAGCAATGTTGTCATTACATTATCATGTTTGCTCTCCATGTATCTGACATTTTCCAAAATAAGTTGAACAATACATATCATTGAAATATACCATCAAAATGTTTCCTACCATAAAAAATCCCTCTCAAGCAGCTTTCTCTGGACCCAAAAGAAGTTCTTCAAGATCCACAGAGATCCTGTGTCTGTGCTTCATGTTGCAAATTTTAAATGGGCTCATTATCTTCTCCAGCTGCCCTGTCCCCACTCCAGTATACCTCCCATCTAATGGGCCAACAGGGTAAATATGATATGGGGTTGTCTCCACTACCACCAGACTCCAAAGTGATTCTCCTCTGGACCCTCAAATATTTATTTCTAGCAAATACCGGTGCATATAGAGAAATCAGAGCTGATCTGTCCACTGCGGAAAGCAACTGATTTGACAGAGCCAAACCTTAGTCTGTCTTCATTCTCACTACTCCCAGAAGACAGTGTTTTTAGATGTTAATAAGAAAAATGAAAATGTGCTTTTTCTGAAATCTTGATTTTTAAAAATCTTCAAAGTTTTTTTTAAATCACTCTTATTTCTCAGCAATATAAAGGAACAAACATTCATAACAAAATTCAAGGTATTTTAACCAAGGTGTCAGTGGCAATTTCTCCACTATGCACTGAAAAGACTCGGTCACATACCAGTCACTGCACAAACATGCCTTTGTTTTCTTTTTTTTTCCCGTAAGTCCAAAGAATCAGAAGCAACACAGAGACAAAGAATGACCTCAGGCTCAATCACAGCTATTTAAAGGTATAATGTGTTAATACCCTTCCAGCTCATAAGAGGATTGTAAGTGCAGTTAGGTAAAAATATTCTTGACAGAACTTAGTAAGTTCACTCAAGTATTTCTATCAGTTCTCTATAGTCAACATAAGATAAACACTAAAGTTAAAGGTCTAAAATTTACAAACTTTATAACCTCTACTTAAAAATCTTTATGTAGGCCGGCGCCGTGGCTCAACAGTCTAATCCTCCACCTTGCAGCGCCGGCACACCGGGTTCTAGTCCCGGTCAGGGCGCCGGATTCTGTCCCGGTTGCCCCTCTTCCAGGCCAGCCTTCTGCTGTGGCCCGGGAGTGCAGTGGAGGATGGCCCAGGTGCTTGGGCCCTGCACCCCATGGGAGACCAGGAGAAGCATCTGGCTCCTGCCATCGGATGAGCGCGGTGCGCCAGCCGCAGCACGCCATCCGCGGCAGCCATTGGAGGGTCAACCAACAGCAAAGGAAGACCTTTCTCTCTGTCTCTCTCTCACTGTCCACTCTGCCTGTCAAAAAAAAAAATCTTTATGTAAAATTTGTATACATATCCTGCTAAGTTCCAATGAAGAACTGCGCAAGATAGTAAATGGCAAATGCTCAGAAAGTGAAAGTGATCCTTGATGCTAGCATATTCATTCATGCATTCACTCATTCATCCAACAAATGGTTTAGTGTCCACTCGTACCAGATATTCTTGTAGATGCTAAAGAAATGGCAATGAACAAAAATGCCCTCTTAGAGCTTACATTTCAGTACAAGGAGACAGACTGATCAAAAGGGCTGAAAATAAGAAGTACCATGGAGAATGAATCAGGTTAAGGGTAGAAGGCTATAGATACTGCTACTTAATACATCTGCTCAGAAAATAGTCCCTCAATTACAGTGACATTTCAATAAACCTGAAGCCTTTGGAGTTCCAGAATCCCAGGCACCAAAGTGGCAAGTGCAAAGGCCCAGCACCTGAACCCACTTCAGACTTTAAAAACCACCAGTGCAGCTACAGCAATGTTAGGGTAAGGACTAAGATGGAAGGGAGGGGCATGATACAAATGACTTACACCCTCATGGGCCATTTTCAGGATGTGGGCTTCAAGTGTGAGAGAGATGGGGAGCCACTGGAGGACTGAGCAGAAATGATCCTGTATAATATCTTATTGAAAGACTACTAACTGGGTCCAGCATTGTGGCCAGGCAGGGTAAAGCAGCTACCCAAAACACCAGCATCCCCTATGGGCACCAGTTCAAGATCAAGGTGCTCCACTTTCCATTCGGCTCCCTGCTAATGTGCCTGGGAAAGCAGCAGAGGATGGCCAAGTCCTTGGGCTCCTGCACCCACGTGGGAGACCCGGAGGAAGCTCCTGGCTCCTGGCTTCATCCTGGCCTGGCCATGGCTGCGATTTGGGAAGTGAACCAATAGATGGAAAATCAATCTCTCTCTCTCCCCCTTTCTCTCCCTTCTTCCCTCCCTCCCTCCCTCCCTCTCTCTTCCTCTCTAACTCTTTCAAATAAATGAATCAATCTCTTAAAAAAAAAAAAAAAAGACCACTATCTGTGTGAGGACAGTAGGAGAACAAAGGCTGAGACAGAAAGACTGGTTCAATTTCAACAAATCACAGTGCATGCAGAGGAATATTTTAACTTTATCTGTTTACAGGCTGATTTCATTATATGGATTGATACTGGAATAACTAAGATACCAGTCAACTGAACTTCTTGTTTGCCACTGGCTTGACTGATTAGTTTTTAAGAAATAAGAATCTCTTTGCTTTTCGGGCTTTAGTAGTTCCTTCATGTAATCAACCTAATAGGTAAATAAAACAAAAATTGCTGATTTCCAAACAATCTTACTTTTCAAAGAATCCCTCAAAAAACTCAGAAAATATTGCAATTTGCATACTAAATACAAAAGGTTTCAGATCATTGAAGTTATTCACAACCCTCATTCCAACATATACCATAGTAGTCAAACCAATTTAATATTTCCGAAAGCTAAATTAAATAATCATTTATTGCAAAGCATAAAACCTACCAACACTCTCCAAGACTTCAGCTGCATATCTGAACACAATCTCTGTATTTCCAGTTTCCTTACGTTCAGTGAGCAGCATGTCCACCCATAGCCTCACCCAAACCACGCTACTGTCACTTTAAGTTATTAGAAGCTGTAGGAAACCCAGCGCACATCGCATACCTTTCAGGACTTCTGGCCATACTCGAGTGCTATTAATTGGTTTAAGAGGGTATCAGAAACACATGCTTTCCTGCACACTTTGGTGATTCACCCCATGCTCAAAGCACTCTGATAAATTAAATCAGCCTGGCTGTGTCATGAATCACAGCTGGCATGCCTGAGTACTGCTCTTTGATGATGAGCAAGCAATACAAAACAAGATGCTGATCCCACTCTTCAGAACCTCATCTTCAGCCCCCTGTATAATGTTACTAGGCAGGATTTTAAAACCCCAACAAATGTTACAAAATAGTATGCCCTGGTTTTGCAAAACCTAAGCCCACCTGCCAGAAAACTGACAGGTGTAGTGTTTATTTTTTTCTTCCCAAATAATATGCAGCATCTGCAACAAGAAAGGCAACTGGGTAGGGAGGTGGGGAGACATTATTTAAATGGCTTATCCAGCTTTTTGCTTACCAGGGAAGCTTTGGTGGGGCTGGGGTGCGCAATACGCAGAAACGGGGGGACTGATTAGCCACATATAACACAGGTGTGTTCAGCACCGTGTGGAGCTCTGCCTCCAAGTTCTCGAACAAGCAGGGTGCTCTCCCTCTCTGGGGGCAGGCTCTGCTGTACCACCTTCACTCCAGACTCCACTCAACTCTCCCTCGCCGCTCCCTTTCCTTTCCCTCCAATTACCAACTCCGGCTTCATTTTGTCTCATTCCATCTTATTGTATCGAAGGCATTTTTGTGTTTTGTCTTTTATTTGGTGTGTGGGGGGGGGGGTTGCAAATTGCCTTAAACCCCTCCTTGCTTTCTGTTAGGTGGACTTAGGTTTTGTAAAACCAAGATTTCTTTCTCCAGGTCTAAATTTAAATATAATAAGCGGAGAGAAACGTTGAAATGGGGTGTGTGGGTGTCTATGTCAAGATTCCTCCGTGTCTAGGAATGAGAAGGATTAAGAACAAAAATACAGAAATGCTAAGAGGATTTGGGTGTGTGTGTGTGCCTTCACTCCCAGGGCAAAGGGAAGCAATCAGGAAGAAGGAAGGGAGAAGAGAAAGATCAACCGAGGCAGTCGCCCTCCCCCACCCCTTCGCCCCCTCTCCAGCCCACTGCAGCGCCGGCGCTTCCCAGAAAGCTCGTTGTTACCCGAAGGGCAGATTCCCGATCCCAGAGCCAAGGACCCAACACCCGGCAGGCAGGCAGGCAGGCAGGCAGGGGAGACAGAGGGATGAGGATGCGAAGGAACAGACGCGGGGAAGCAACCTGGCTGAGGAAGCCGGAGCGAAGGATGACATCCATGGCCGAGATGCAAAGGCATGGCCGAGCTGCCGGGACCTACCTGGAACAGTCAAGGTAGAAGCTGCCCCGGGCACCCCTGGCCTCTCCTCCTCAGCCTCCTCCCGCTGCCTTTGCTGCTGCTGCTGCTGCTGCTGGATGAGACTGAGGTCGGAGCGGCTGAGCTCGGCTCTGGCGGCCGCGGGAACCAGCCGCGCCTTCAGCAGCACCGCGGCCAGGCCGAGGAGCAGGGTGCAAGGGACGCGCCGGCAGAGCCTCGCCATGGCCGAGAGCCAGAGGGCCGCGGCGGCATATTGCGGGGCTCCGGGCTGCGGTGGGCGCCAGGGCTGCGGGCTCCCGGCGGCGCCCGCTCGCTCGCTCCCCCTCGCGCCGTCTGCGCGCACAGCCTCTCGCCCAAGAGGAGGCCGCGGAGGCGGCGGGGGCGGAGGCAGCGGCCGCGGCGACTTCGCCTCCTCGCGCACGTGACGCGCGGGCTGGGGCGGGGCGAGCCGGGCACCCGCCGCCGCGGGGCTGGCCCGGGAGCGCAGCGGTGTCGGGGCGCTGCGGTTCGGGAAGGCCTCCGAGGCCGGCCGAACAAGAAAGCAGATTCGTTCTGGGGAGCTGGAGAACCTTCAGACCAGCCCCGCTGCTACTAAAGCAGCGGGAAAATGTGCAGAAAGTGGAAAAAAATTCCCCGCCCCTCCACCAGACCCCCAGGTAGAAGAGAAGGGGACACGTTGATTATGCTCATCTCAACGCTTAAAGTGGCAGCAACGGGTCGAAAAGCCAGGGTCTCCCAACCGGATAAGCTCTACTGCATTCCAGCCATCATTGCTTACCTAGAAGTTCAATGATGGCTCTCCGGCTTTTGACTCTGCCTGAGTGGCAATCTCCTTCTATATCTTAAAATATTAATTGCATTTTGTCTAAGTGTAGCTGGGCTACACTTCGCATTTGTTCAAAAGAGATCTTGCTAAATACTAGGAGCCTTCTATACAGGGGCATTTAGGTGCGTGGAACAAGTGAGATACAATCCTTTCGTGCTAAAAGCTCACCACCTGGGGAGAGGGTGCATATAAACAAATTTTAATCCAGGCAAGTGGTTGCAACTGGAGAATCAGTACTGTGTCCCATGGTTGCACAGAATTAGGGGAAATTCGTGTATAGAGTTGAGAAACACTGGGAAAGATGGGATTTAAAAAAGAGTGACCATTCCACACATAGAAAGCAACCAACCCTCTAAAAAGTGCAGGGAGTGGTGTGTGGGTGGGCGCCTGCACGCACACGCTGACCTGCACATGTAAAACCCAGAGACCGTGTTCTGTCCACACCGAAGAATGTGGCCCACGAACAAGCAGACAGAAAGGTAATTTTAGCCTTCCCTGGAAAAGGTGAAGAGACAAAAACTCCCTACACCTGACAGCCCGGCGGGCAACTTAATAAGGTCCTGAGAGCCCAGTCTGCATTCAGACTGGGGTTTTTATGGACATGAGTATGTCTTCCCCGTTTCCTCTCTCTGCCTCCCTCTTTTGGGAAAATCTGAGTGGAGGACTTCTGGATATGGAATTCTCCTAAATAAACCCCTCTAGACAATACTGGCCATCAGAGTTCTTATCGATTGGAGGAGCAAATGAGTCCTTCAGTCCAGAAAGGAAATTCAGTGAATTTCTTTTTTTTTTTTTTAATATTTATTTATTTACTTGAAAGGCAGAATTACAGAGACAGAGGGACAGACAGAGGAAGTGAGCTTCCATCTGCTGGTTCACTCCCTGGATGGTCCCAACAGTCCGTCTGGGCGAGGGCAAACCCAGAAGCCAGGAGTTCCCACCATGTGGGTGCAGAGGCCCAAGGACTTGGCCATCCTCTGCTGCTTTCCCATGGACATTAGCATGGAGGTGGATTGGAAGTGGAGCACCCGAGAATCAAACCGGTGCACATCTGGGATGCTGGCACTGCAGGCCATGGCTTTAACCTACTGAGCCACAGCACTGGCTCCAGTGAATTCTTTTTTGATAAAGGACAGGCAAGGACACCTTGGGCTAGGGGAGTCAGACAAGAGGCTGGGTTCTACTTTCAGGACTTGCTACCTCATTCCATGGCACATAAGTTTATTTTCTTTAAAACTTCTCATTTTCTTCAGTCCCTCTTATATACACAGGCTAATATCTACCTAGCTGCCTTAACAATAGCACAGTGAGCTTAGAACATTGTGGGCAGAGGCGTGACTGTGTTAAATGAAGTGGAGACCAGGTCATTAAAAATAATAATGTGGGGACGGCTCTGTGGCATAGCAAGAAAGGCTGCCACATGCAGTGCCAGCATCTCCTGTGGGCTCCAGTTCAAGTCCTGGCTGCTCCACTTCCAATCCAGCTCTCTGCTATGGCTTGAGAAAGCAGTAGAAGATGGCCCAAGTCCTTGGGCCCCTGCACACTCAGGGGAAAACCTGGAGGAAGCACCAGACTCCTGGCTTCAGATCAGCGCAGCTCCAGCCATTGCGGCCAATTGGGGAATGAACCAGCAGATGGAAGACCTCTCTCTGCCTCTCCTTCTCTCTCTGTGTAACTCTGACTTTCAAATAAAGAAATAAGTCTTTAAAATAATAAGAACATTTCTGTGGTACCTACTGTGTATCAGGGACTCTCAGCTCTTTACACATATTAACTCTTGTAACAAGCTTGCTGTACAAGAAAATGGAAACATACACTGTGGACGATGATGAAAAAATTGAGATTCAGTACCAGTTGTGCATTTTAAGAGGACCACTTTGATATCAGCATGAAAGATGGATTAGAAGGTGGTAGATGAGACACGAAGTATTTAGGTGCCTCAGTTCAGAGACATTTGCAAAAACCCATGAGAATTCAAAGGCCTGTGAGACTTGAAAAGGAGAAGAGAAAGTGAGATATTGGCTTTTTCGAGGCTGTTGGCCAGTTGAGGCTAGAATCAACACAAATGCTTTGTCAAGGCCGTGGGATGGGGGACAGGGTGAGCTTGTCTGGTATGAAACACAAGTTGCCAGACTGAGATCTTGGGTAGCCACCTATGACACTGTCCACATCAACTGGTGATGGATTGCAGAGTGGGTCTAGAGCAATGGGCCTCTGCTTGGTCAGTTGTAGTGTCCTAGTGCCATTGTATAACGTAAATCTCATCTGTAAATGTCCATTTACCATCGTAGTTGATTCAGTGATTGAGTGGACAGTTGAGGAGATGAACTTGGGAAGGTGAAATTATGAAGTTCCCACACCTTTCGCCCTTGTTCTTTCATCTCTGTGCTCCAATATCTTAGTATCTCAGTGGTAACTGGTGTCATGGTAACTGACAGGTCTACCTGCTTGGCTAGCTGCCCATGAGTCCATTTGACTTCGGTCCACTTTTTTTCTACAAACCCATAATAAGTAACTGAGGGGCATGGCTAGATGCAGCAGCCGTGGATGTGTCGCTGTAGGTGGGTACCTGTGGCTGCATGTTAAATGTCCCTGGGTGTGTGTGTCCAACCACTGCAGGGACACAAAGGCCCCACTGCCATTGGGGGGTTAGTGGCTGCTCCTTGTCCATGTCTCACCGCCACTGTGAGTAAAGGAGACAGAAACACACAAATGGTAACAAGTTATTCTCTGACCTGTTGGAATCTGAATCCACACATCCTGGGCCCTACACCCCAGGCATGCAGTCCTTTTTTTTCTAACCCTGCCATTCTTACATAGATCCCTCTCAATATTTTCAACTTACTGGAAAACAACAAGCTTCTCAGTTGTAGAAAGTTATTCTGGGGCCAGCATTGTGGCGCAGCTGGTTAAGCCACTGCCTACAGTGCTGGCATCTCATATGGGCAACGGTTTGAGTCCCAGCTGCTCTACTTCCTATCCAGCTAATGCACCTGGGAAAACAGTGGAAGGTGTCCCAAGTATTTGGGCCCCTGCCACCCACAAGGGAGACCCTGATGAAGTCCTTGGCTCCTGGCCCAGCCCTGTCCATTGCGGTCAAGTGGGGAGTAAACTGGTGGATGGAATATCTCTCTCACTCTCTCTGTGTAACTCTACCTTTCAAATAAAAAAGTAAATCTCTAAAAAAAAAAAAAAAAGAAAATTATTCTTTGATCATGGGTGTGAAAATAGTGCCTATCTTACCATAAAGTTTAATAATAATAGGCATTTTATATACATTATCTCACATCCTCAAAGCAGTTTTACAAATTAGCTCTCATTATTCTATTTAGTGAATGGAACCAATGAAGATGAGGGAGGCTCTGTGTCTTGCCCAAGGCCCCACTGATGCTATCTGGTACTATATGACTTTTCTGTACTATATTGTTTGGAACTTCTACCATAAGCTTATATTGACTTTATAGTCATTTTTTAATAAAAATATACATATATTAGAAAATAGATGCCAAAGTGATACCTCTCACACGGAACACTATTGTGTTGTCATTGGTTTGCCTCGTGTGGGAGTAGGAGCCACTGTGGGGAGAGAGCTGAGTGCAGTGAGCGTTCATTAATCTCATCATGCTGTTTTGTTGCATTCTCTTCCAAGTTACCCCTGCTCCTGGGGAGAAGAAAGAAGAAAATGGAAATGGCTTCAAAAATCTGACTGGTAGATCAACAGGAAAGGAATGCTGCCAGGATTCCTGTGCCTTGCCTTTTGGTGGCCAAATCATCTTTAACATATTAGAAATAGACCTTCACAAGACAAAAACCACTGAATGGTGGCCCAAGTAGAAAGTGAGCCCCAAAATTTTCAATACTGTGGACTCTTTAAAGAGAGTTGTGTCAATCATGGATATTTAAGTGGTTTTTAAATGCTCTGTTACTCATTAAGTTTATTTTATGTGCAGTATGCAAAAGCCATGTTACCTGATGCAGTCAAGGCTAATGATGAATCAAAGAAGTTGGGCAAAAGATGTAAAAATCAATATATCCTAAGGATGTGTTAAACTGCTTATTTGATCACTATGTTCCTAAATCTGTATATCTGAAATGCATGAAACTTGTATAACAAATAAAATTTAAAAAATAAACTGCTTATTTGACCTTAAAATAAATATATATTTATGCACCAGTCTTTTGATTGAAGTACAAGAATTTTTCTTTGTACATTTAACCACATCTTAGGGTTTGATGTCATAAACAACCATCATAATTCACCCCTATGATTTGTAGTTTTAGCTTAAATGGGAGGAATTCTTAAAGACCCTTGACAAGCAATTTGAGCATCAAGTTCTTCTATGTTCAATTTTTTTCCCAAACTTTTACAATTTTCCAGGATGTTTAGTGTTATACTTGGTTTACACAGGAAGAATATACTTCTTTCAAACTTATATTCCATCCATTCATTAAAAACATATAGAATTGGCAAAAATAGAAGCTTGTGAACAAATATAACTGAATTTTGGCACATGCAAAAACCAGCCAGTGGGGGATAAAAACGAGCTGACAGTCAGGAAGATGTGTCCTGCTAACTACACAGCCCTTAAATGTCAATCTGCGTGTTTTCTGAAGGAAAGGGAAATGCCAGTTAAATGCCACTTAATCCGGGAAGTTCTTTTCAGAGACATAATCCATGGAAACATTCATGCTTAATACAACAAAAGCATGGAAATTAGTCTTTCATTTTTATAAAAAAACTGCAAGAACCATCAGAAGACAAAGAACAATGCTATAAACACTAATATGTACCTCTTCCCTGTGCAAAATCTACTGTAAGCTCCTAATTGATGTTATAGAAACTCCGAAATTCCCACCATGATTTACAAAGACTTTTGCAATCTGTGTCCCGACTACCTTTTAATATTTCCTGCATAAACACACACATAAGAGAGAGGGATTTCTGCTCCTCCTTTGAACTAGACTTATGTGGGCTGCCCCTAAACCTTTGCATATGACTTTTTTCTGCCTGAAACTCCACCTCCTGATCCATTTAACTGGCAAGCCTATGCACACCCTAAAGAGGTTCACTTAGATGTTACTTTATCTAGGGTACATTTCTTGACATCCTTAGGTTTTTGATTGGTGCCCTTGCTATGAATTTGCATCACACACATTTCCCTTTATGAACCCATTACTTCAAATAGGCATTTCCTTACTGGTATCCTCATTAGTGTATGTTCCACAAAGACCAGGACCATCAGGTATCTGGCTGCATCCTAAGATCCTGCCACAGCACCTGACACTGATTGCTTATTTGGTCACTCGGATGATTAAATCAAGAGATTGCTTTTTAAGAGGCGGGACCGTTTGTTAAGGGGTAGAGGGTGCTGGAATCAGACTTTTCAGGTATTTACATAACATTCTAGGTCTCAGATTCCTCAGCTGTGTAGTAGGAAAAATAACAATGTAAAAGAGGTAACAAAATGAGGTAACATGTAAAACAGTTTCTGACCATAGGAACTCTTCACCCAATGTCAGCTGACATTTCTCTTGTTGATGTTCTATATGGTCATTATGTTGTATTTATATGTATTTTATATGCATAGCAAATTTCACATTATATATAGTCAATTCTCATTTTTTGCAGTAATCATGATCTATGAAGTCACCACCAACACTGGATTAGCTAACACTGAACCATTTTTTTTGCTCCTTGGGGTAATTCAGAGGTAGGTCCCTGTGAGCCTCGGATCATCACACATCCATGATCTGAGCATTATGTCCTCTTGTTTTATCTGTTGAAAGACATCTCCCTCTATCTCCTGTGAGAAGAAATTTCTGGGAGAAGTTGATTATCACAGTGAGATGGCCTATAATGAACAGAATAGAGACCCCGAAAGAGGTCCAGATCCTTTTCTCTACAACCTGTAAATATGTTACCTTACATAGCAAGAAGCATTTTTCAGATCTGATCAATATAAGAACATACAGAGGGAGATATTATATTAGATTATCCAGGTGGATCCAGTCTAATCACAAAATCAATTGTACTTCCATACACTTACAGTAAATAATCCAAAATCAAACTAAGAAAAGTATTCCATTTATAATAGCACTTAAAATAATACTGAGGAAGGAATCAATTTAACAAAAAATGCAAAGTATATACTCTAAAAACTATATATCACTAAAAGACAGTAAAGAAGATTAAACTAATGGAAAAATATACCATGTTTGTGAATTGGAAAACTTAATGTTGTTAACATGGTAGTACTCCCCAAATTGATCCACAGAATCAGCACAACATTGGTCAGAATCCCAGATGACTCCTTTGTGAAAACTGACAAGTTGATTCTAAAATTATGGAATTGCATGGAACCCTGAGTAGTGAAAAAAAATTGAAAAATAAAAACAGTGTGGGAAGACTCACACACCTTCAAAACTTAAAATAAAGGTAATCAAGACACTGTGATATTGGCTTAAGGATAAACCTGTAAATTAATTAAAAACAACTGAGAGTGCAGAAATATATCCATTTATCAATGGTCAACTAATTTTCTACAAGAGTAACAAAATCACTTAATGAGAGATAATCTTTTCTTTTCTTTTTTTTTTTTTATTTTTGACAGGCAGAGTGGACAGTGAGAGAGAGAGACAGAGAGAAAGGTCTTCCTTTGCCTTTGGTTCACCCTCCAATGGCCGCCACGTCCAGCGCACTGCGGCCGGCGCACCGTGCTTATCCAATGGCAGGAGCCAGGTGCTAGGTGCTTTTCCTGGTCTCCCATGCGGTGCAGGGCCCAAGCACTTGGGCCATCCTCCACTGCCCTCCCGGGCCACAGCAGAGAGCTGGCCTGGAAGAGGAGCAACCGGGACAGAATCCGGCGCCCCGACCGGGACTAGAACCTGGTGTGCTGGCGCCGCAAGGCGGAGGATTAGCCTGTTGAGCCACGGCGCCGGCTGAGAGATAATCTTTTCAACACATGATTCTGAGACAGAAGAATGAAGTTGGATCTTTACTACATTCCACTTACAGAAATTAGCTTAACTTGGATTGACTACATAAAATGTAAAAGTGAATAACTACAGTGAAGATTCACATCAGAAAGTCACAATCAGTATTACAAAGAAGTAAGAAATTTAGTTATTGCTAATTAATTATTTCCCTTTTTATTTCCTCACTAAAGTATACTGAAAAATTCAAAATGATTGACTTGTCATCCTCTGAAGTGACAATACCTCTGAATTTTTAAGGCATTTATACTTAATATAATCTCAGAAACAACTTTAACTGTAGTTTTCAAAGTTTTGAAAAAAAAATCTACAAGTCACCAGAAGCTTCTATGGAAAATTTGCTATGAACCCTTTTACAAGATGAATAATTTCTTTCCTATTACTCTGATGTAGAGTATAATTTTCTAAATTGAACACTACTACTACTATTACTACTGCCAATACTATTCAAATACATCATTCAATGTTTTTACTGTATAACTTTATAATGGCTAATTAATATTCTAAAAAAGAGGCTTATCAAAAAAGTAGTCCCAAAAATTACATTTCAATACCAAGACCTGAGAAATGGAATAAAAGAACTTTGAAATGATTAGGTTTTTAAATAACATGATGGTAATTATTGTGTTGGGGCCAAATTCAAAATCTAAACATTACTTTAATTAAAACAACTTGTTTAATACTTCAGGAAATGGGGCTGACAAAGATAGGGAACAAGAATGTAAAGTGGGAGCACAGAACTTTCTATGAAATTCAGAACATTATACAAGCTGAATAAAAACATTACTTGGAAAAATATTGACCTTGCACCAAGTGATATTCAGACACCTCAGTCTATTTCTAGGTAATAGTAATCTAGTAGTTCAGACAGAAGCCCGCTGTACCGGGTGATTGAACATGTAAGCTTTAGTACCTGTCCTCACAATACCTGCTTTGAACAACACTCTGAGCATCATGAGAGGGTGGAAATAAACTCACCTGTGGCTTTGAACTGTTTGACTGTGATGTGCCTCGATGATAGTCTTTGTCATTGTCCTATTTGGAGTTTACTGACTTTCCAGAATTGGAGGATGCTACTTATTTTAATCGATTTGTAATTTTTTTGGCTTCAAACAATTTTTTTGCATATTTTCTGATATTCCTTTTCTACCTAGATTGTCCTATGAGTTATTCTGGCTGTTTGTTTAAAAACTGGTTGTTTTTCTCTCTTATGTTTCACTTTGAATGGATTCTGTTGATCCACCTGTAGACTCAACAATTCTTCCTTCTGTTCCACCCAGTCTACTTTTAGACCCCTCCCATGGAAGCTGCATTGCTTCCCTCTCCTCCCCAACTCCCCCAGAGCACCATACTTGGCAGCAAAATGTCATGCACTGTACCTCTGTTCCACTCCTACCAACATCAGAATCAGAACAATGTGGAATGCAAAGGATAATCACTTATATACTGTAATTGTGGAAGTTTTTTGGGGCCAGCTGCTGTGGCATAGTGTGTAAAGCTGCCGCCTGCAGTGCCAGCATCCCATATGGGCTCTGGTTCAAGTCCTGGCTGCTCCACTTCCAATCCAGCTCTCTGCTATGGCCTGAGAAAGCAGTAGAAGATGGCCCAATTCTTTGGGCTCCTGCACCTGCATGGGAGACCCAGAAGAAGCCTGCACCACAGTGCAGGCCCCAGAATCATTAAAAATTATTACTATCAGCTTTCTATATGTCAACAAATTAGAAAATCTAGAGGAAGTGTATAGATTTGTAGATACACATAATTTACCTCAATTTCCAAAATTGAGGCCAAAGAGATAGAAACCCTGAATAGATTAATAACGAAGACTGAGATTGAATCAGTAGTAGTCTCCCAACAAAGAAAAGCTCAAGACAAGATGACTTCACTGCTGAATTCTACCAAACTTTGAAGGAAGAACTAACCTCAATTCTTCTAAATTATTCTAAACAATTGAAAGGGAGGGAACTCTTCCAGTCTCATTCTATATGGCCAGTATTACTTTAATTCCCAAGCCAGATAAAGGTCCAACAAGAGAGAAAGAGAGAGGGAGAGAACTATAGATCATATCCCTTATGAATATAGATGCAAAAGTCCTCAACAAAATACTAACAAATCAAATCCAACAACACATCCAAAAGGATCATTCACCCAAAGTGGATGGAGTGATAATTCAACATATGTAAATCAGTAAGTATGATATATGATGTCAACAAAATGAAGCATGATTATCTCACTAGATTCAGAGGAAGCACACGATAAGACACAACATGCTTTCATGATTACAAACCTTTAAAAATGGGTATATAAAGACCATATCTAAATACAATAAAGGCAATGAATGACAAACCCATAGTCAACCTAATATTGAATTGGGAAAATTCTAGAAGCACGTCCCCTAATATCTAGAACCAGATAATGATACCCAGTCTCACCATTACTATTCATGATAGTTCTGGAAGTTTTAGCCAGATCTATTAGGCAATAAAAAGAAGAAAAAAAAAAAAAGACTGCTCAGAATTTCTATAAGGCTGGCACAAAGCCAGATTAAAAGAACTGGAAAAAATTCCTAATCCCTAAATGCACAGTCAACATCATACATCAAAATACACACATTCTTAGAGTGATCGGGCATTTGGAGCACATCCCATCAATACACTTGGTCTTGAGACCTGGCTCCACTCCTGATTCCAGCTTCATGCTTTATTTTAATATGCATCCTGGGATGCAACGAGTGATGGCTCAAGTACTTGGATCCCTGCCACCTACATGGGAGACCTGAATTAAGTTCCCAGCTCCTGGTTTTGACCTGGATCAATCCTAGCTGTTGTATGTATTCAGGGAGTGAATCAGCAGATGAGAGTTCTGGCACTCTTGCCCTCTCTCTCTCTCTCTCTGCCTTTCACATAATTATAATAAGTAAAAATAATTTTAAGGGGGCAGGCATTTTATACAGTGGTTAATCCATTGTTTGAGATGCCTGAATTCCATACTAGAAGGCCTGGGTCCTAGTCCCAACTACTCCACTTCTGATACAACTTCCAGCTGTTGCTGGATGATGATGACAATGGTGATCTTTGCTTTTGTCTCACTTAGAAGAACTTCCACACAGATAGGAACAGTGAGCAAAGCAAGGTTTATTGAAAGTGAGAAATCTCCTGCCTCAGCAGTCTGGAGGGGATCTCCAAGGGAGGAGTTGCCAAAGAAGTTGGCCCTTTATAAACATAAAGTGGCTCTTACTGATTGGTCCCTTTCTGAAAATCAAACCTAAATTTAACCAGTCACGGGAGGACCAGAATAGCAGTTAAGCAGAAGGTTGGGATTACAATCCTATCTAGCTTTGGTAAAACTAAGTGCAGTTAACTGACCTAATGGCCTTCCACTGCCTAACTGCTCATCAGCCTAATTCCTCACTGGCTCATGTTTTTCACGACTACTGTGCACCCTTGGAGGTGGCTCAAGTACTTGGGCTCCTGCTACCTATGTGAAAGACTTGGCCCGAGTTCCCAGATTCCCAGCTTCCATCTGGCCTATCCTGGCTATTGTGGGCATTTGGAGAGTAATCTACAGATAGAAGATATCTTTGTTTCTCTATCTCCCTCTTTCAAATAAATTTTTTGACAGAACCTTCAGGGAGCTATTCCTTCACCTGATGAACAAAATAAGATGTCAGAAACCAATCAGACAGCAACTGATAGGTTCATATTTTTGGATGAAGATTTTAAAATAGCTCTCTTAAGGAAACAAAATGCAGGAAAACAGAGAAAGGATTCCTTATTCTTTTTATTAAAAAGATTTATTTATTTATTTGAAAAGTTCCAGAGAGGGAGAGGGGGAGGGGGAGGGAGATTGAATCTTCCATCCACTGTTTCACTCCCCAAATGGCTGCAATGGCCGGAGCTGGGCCAAGCCAAGCCCAGGAGTCAGGAGCTTCTTCTGAATCTCTCTCCCACATGGGTACAGGTACTCAAGCACTGGGGCCATCTTCTGCTACTTTAGCAGCAATAGCAGGAAGCTGGATCAGAGATCCAGCAGCTGGGACTTGAATCAGTGCCCATATGGGATGCAAGTGTCGCAGGCTGCAGCTTTACCTGCTATGCCACAATGCCAGCCCCAGGATTAATTATTCTTTTTTAAGATTTATTTATTTATTTGAAAGTTAGAGTTACACACAGAGAGAAAGAGAGGCAGAGAGAGAGAGAGGTCTTTCATCCACTGGTTCACTCCCCAATTGGCCGCAATGGCCAGAGCTGTGCTGAACTGAAGTCAGGAGCCAGGAGCTTCTTCTGGGTCTCTCACACAGGTGCAGGGGCCCAAAAACTTGGGCCATCTTCTACTGCTTTCCCAGGCCAGAGCAGAGAGCTGGATCTGAAGTGGAGCATCCGGGACTCGAATCAGCGCCCATACAGGATGCCAGCACTGCAGGCAGCAGCTTTACCTGCTATGCCACAGCGCCAGCCTCCAGTATTAATTATTCTAACACAGAAACTTAACATATAAATGGAAGTAATTTTTCAAAATATAAAACAGAAGTCCTTGATTGGAAAAGTATATCAAGTGAAATTAAAAATATAATAAAAGACTTCAACAGCATAGATCAAATAGAAGAAAGAATTAGTGAGCCTGAAGAGAGGCTATATAAAATACACAAAGGTGCAAAAAGCTATGGTAACTTTGGATCACATTAAATGAGCAAATGTACAAGTTATTGGAATTCAAGTGGGACTTGGGAAGGTCAACGGGATCAAAACCATATTCAAAGAGACAGTGACAGAAAACTTCAAACCAATAAAAGATACGACTAACAAGATAAATGTCAAAGGACATTAGTCAGAGATGGGCTCTGTGGCACGGCAGGTTGAGCTGCCATCTGCAGCACCAGCAATGCATACGGGCACTGGTTTGAGTCCCAGATGCTCATTTCTGATCCAGCTCCCTACTAATGCTCCTGGGGAAGCAGCGGAGGATGCCCCAAGTCTTAGGCCTCTGTACCTGTCATGGTAGACCTGGAAGAAGCTCCTGGCTCCTGGCTTCAGCCTAGCCCAGCCCTAGCTGTTATAACCATTTGGGGAATGAATCAGCAGATGGAAGAGATCTCTCTCTCTCTCTCTGTCTCTTATCTCTGCCTTTCAAATAAATCTTTAAAACAAAGTCACTAGTCAAATTCAATTCAACCAAGTCTACGCGAAACAAATATTCAAGATATTTGTTATATCTTCAAGATAGAGCATTACCAAAGCTGCAAGAGAAAGGAAACAAATAACGCATAAGTATGTCCCAAATTACTTGACTGCAGACTTCTTGGCAGAAACCTTATAGGTCAGGAAAATGGGATGAAATGTTCAGAGTATTGAAAGGGGGAACTTCCAGCCAAGGATACCGCACTCAGCAAAGCTATCTTTTAAATATGAAGGAGAGATCAAGAGATCCCCAAACAAAAACTGAAACAATTTATCACCACCAGATATGCCCTATAAAATATACTAACTGAAAGGAGATACAAACAAATAAAAAGAAAATATCAGAAAGCAGAAAATTTACTGAGTAAAGAACCTAGAAGTAAATTCATATGTCAACAACCAACATCTTTAACAAGGATGCTAAGAACATACACTGGAGAAAGGACAGTCGGCCACAAGTGGTTCTGGAAACACTCGGATATCCGCATGCAGAAGAATGAAAGTAAATGTGTATCTTTCACCACATACAAAAGACAAATCAAAATTATTAAAAACCTAAACATAAGCCTCAAAACTCAAACTATTATAGAAAAACTGAAAAAAAAATGCTTCAGTACATTGGAATGGATAAGGGTTTTTTGGCTAAGACTCCAAAAGCATATGAAATAAAAAAACAATAGACATACAATATTTCATCAAAACAAAAACCTTCTGCACAGCCAGGAAACAACAGATTCAAGAGACAAACTATAGTCTGAGTGAAAATATTTGTTCATTTAATAGCCAGAATATATAAAAACTCAATAGCACATGAATAAATAATCCAATTTTAAAATGAGCAACAAATCTGAACGGAATGTTTTCAAAGAACAACACACTAATGGCAACAGGAACATAGAACAAAAGCTCATCATCACTAATACTCATGGAAATTCAAATTGAGTGACAATGAGATACCAACTTATCCAGATTAGCTCCAATCAAAAACACAGAAGACAATGAATCAATAAGGATATAGAGAAAAGAGAACCCTTGTACACTGTTGATGGGAACCTCAATTAATGCACCCCTTGTGTAAAACAGTATGGCAGTTCCTCAAAAACACTAAAAAGAGAACTAGAATGTGATCCAACAACCCCAATACCGAGTATATATATCTATGAGAAATAAAATCAGTATGTTGAAAAGACACCTGCACACCCATATTTATAGCAGCATTATTCACAATATCCAAGAAATATACAAACTATGTATCCATCAATTGATTTTAAAAATGTGATGTGTGTATATACATACACACACACACACCTATATATATATATATATATATACATACATACACATGTATATATACACACACAAAGTAATACTATTCAGTCATAAAAAGTTATTATTTTGTCCTTTGTGACAACACGAAAGTCCTTATGTTAAGGGACATTAGTCAGGCAAAGACAGACCAGTAGTACATAATCTCACTCATATCTAAAACAAAAATTAAAGTGGTTCAAAGTTGAATAGTGGTTACAAGAGGCTGGAGACAGTAGAAGAGAGAGATGGAGCAGGGAAAAGCTGATTAACAGATTCTAAGTTTAAGTTACCAGAATTTAGCTCTGTTGTTCTACTGCACAGTAGGGAAACTATGATAACAATACATTGTATGTATGTATTTTAAAAACTATAAGGATTTTTTAATACTTTTACCAAAGAGATAATTATTTGAGAAGATAGTTTACCCTGAATTAAATATTGTGTGTGTATATATATATGTATTGAGGCATCCTATTATTCCATAAATATGTACAATAAAAAATGTTTTGAAAACCTTAACACACAAACACATCTTTTCTTTTCTCTTCTTGATGCCCTACCTCGTGTTTTCAACTGCTGCGTTCTCTAGCTAGTTAGATGTTCCTTTCTCATTTCTACCTGATCATCAGGCCTACATTTGTTGCTTTGGCCATCCTACCTTCCTGATGTTTTCCCGTATCAGTTTTGCTTTTACTAGAGAGAGGAGAGGAGAGCGAACTCCCACCTTCTGGCTCACTTCTGAAATGCCTGCAGACCGAAGCTGAAGTCAGGAACTCAATCCACGTGGGTGGCAGGGATACAACCACTTGAGCCATCACTTGCTGCCTTCCAAGTTCTACTTTAGCAGGAAGCTGGAATTAGGAGCAAAGCTGGGACTCAAACCCAGGTACTTGGACAGAGGATAAGGCCATCTTGATGAGCATCCTAACCACTAAGCCAAAGCCGACCTCCATTATAGTTTTATAACTGTAGGCAGACTTTTTTTCACTTTGACAATGACTATATTCCAATATAGAGCAAATCACCAAAAACAGAGCAAATCACCATAACTTTAATTCTGGTAGATTATCCGACAAGAAGTGACTCTCCAAAATCAGTCCACATGCAGCAGTATTTATTAAGCAAGGTATATAACAATAACTTTTTGGCATAAATTTAAGGGCCATGGTCCACTTCCTAATTAGCAAAGATCTGAGCTCTCAGCCTCCTCAGCTGCATTGTGCAAAGTCAGAAAACTCTCCCATGTGACTGGTTAGACAATAACAGCAAAATGCTACAGTGACCACAGCTGACAACAGGATGTGTTTGGACATATTTAATCAGCACCTTTCTCTTTAATCAAATAAACCCTCCTGCCACAGGAAAGCAGTATATTTTCAGGCAGTCTTCGTCACTTGTATTTAAGGATACCAAAATATAGAAAGGTTTAATTTTGGAAAGTTTCAGTATTACAGATTTTCCTTCACTGTTGAGCTAAAAATGAAATACACTTGACTATTCCATTCCTTTTAGAAACATTTTAAGCATTATCAGCATTTTTTACAGATTCTCGAATTCTGCTCCCTTTCCCCTATTATGAAAACAATTGGATGCAATTTAATAGGATTAAAACCAAATTTTGCCACTATTGTCTTAATGATTTCTTTTCCTATTACACTCAGCAATGTCACTTTTTCATTTTCCTTTCATTCCTTAAATGATGAAAGTTAATTTAAGTAATGAATGGCCCAATGACTGCCACAGGCAGATGCTGCTGCTGCTGCTGCTGCTAAAACCACCCTTTTTTGTCTCTGGGAGGACCAGTCTGTGATGGCACCAGAGGTCTAGATCAAATGAAACCCAAAATCCTTAACCTGCACCTAAGTGTAGATTATGCAAGCATAGAGTTTTTTCATTTTAGCAATAGCAAGAGACAGTATGCATTCACAGCTGGGGAAGAAGCCAGTTATAAACACAAGAAATCTCAAAAGACCACTTATGCTTATGGTAAGCCATGCCATTCTAGAGTAACTTTCATTTTAGATGGCTGGTAGTGAGCTACCTCTGCTTTTCATAATATAAAGTCAGTCACTCTCCTCAGTGGAAAGCAAACCATTAGACGTTGTATGGAAAGGTTCTAATTTCAAAATTCAATGAATAAAGGTAGGTTTCCATGTCACATCAATTGTAAATTGAATTTGAAACTAAAGCTAGCATGCTTTTCAGGAAATGGTATCACTTTGAGAACAAGTACTTTATTTGGATAAGGCAGATTGAGGAGAAACACAATCTATGGATGGCTTACTCAAAGGGACACCTGTAACTCATCAATCCACTGCAGAAACTTGGAAGATGATTTCTTTGAACAGTTTATCTACAAATTTATTTTAATAAACTATGAGGAATACTTCTTCTGACATATTAGTAAAGATAGGTGATTAATAGAACTTTTTGCAAAACTGCAGATGTGTAAAAAAATTATGAAATAAAGGGTTAGTTTAAGGCTATCTGCTGAATAACAAAGGTCAGGGCAATGAAATTTAGAAATAACTGTTTAGAAATCAAAGGATTCTTATACAGGCAAATACTTTAACTTTCTGAGAAGATACACACACACACACACACACACACATATTTGGAAGGCAGAGTGAAAGAAGGAAGATGGGACTAGAGACGTGTAATAGTGTGTAACGTCGCCACTTGCAGGGTCAGCATCCCATATGGGCTCTAATTCATGCCCTAGCTGCTCCACTTCTGATCCAGCTCCCTCCTAATATGCCTGGGAAAAGCAGAGGAAGATGGCCCCAGTGTCTGGACCCCTGTCACCCACATGGGAGACCCAGAGGAAGCTCCTGGTTCCTAGTTTCAGCCTGGCCCAGCACAAGCCATTGTAGTCATCTGAGGAGTAAACGAGTGGATGGAAGATCTCTCTCTCTCTCTAATTCTTTCAAAAATAAATCTTAAAAAATAGAGAGAGGAAGATACAGAGAAATGGAGAGAGAGCATGCACGAAAGAGAGAGAGAGAGAGAGAGAAATTAATCTGCCTCTTTACTCCCCAAATACCCACAACACCTAGGGCTGGGCAGGCTGAAGCCAGGAGTCAGAAACTCCATCCAAGTTCCTACCGGGGTGGCAAGGACCCAAGCACATCTGCTACCTCCCAGGTATATTAACAGGAAGCTGGATCAAAAACAGAGGAAGGACTTGATTTTAGGCACTCCAACATGGGATGCAGGTATCCCAAGCAGCAGCTTAACCCACTGTACCACAACACCTGCACCTCTGATTATGTATCTTAACATTAGGCTTCCATGAGCCTAGGGAGATTACTGACGCCATAAACAAGAGTGTCAAAATGTTAAGTCAACAACAGGAGTCACTGTGTACTTACTTCTCATGTGGGATCTGTCCTTAATGTGTTGTGCAATGTGAAGTAATGCTATAACTGGTACTGAAACAGTATTTTACACTTTGTGTTTCTGTGTGGGTGCAAACTGATGAAAACTTTACTTAATATATACTAAATCGGTCTTCTGTATATAAAGATAATTGAAAAAGAATCTTGATGTGAATGGAATGGGAGAGGGAGCAGGAGATTGGAGGGGTGCGAGTGGGAGGGAAATTATGGGGGCAGAAAGCCATTGTAATCCATAAACTGTAACTTTGGAAATTTATATTTACTAAATAAAAAAATAATAAAATAAAATAACATTAGGCTTCATTTGCTTGTCCTGTGTTTCCTTTCTTCAAATAAATAAATCTTTAAAAAAAAGAATTAGCTTTTAAAATATGTTTATCACCTTTTTGAAGTTATCTTTTTAGTGCATTATTGCTGGCTCATGTGAGTAAAAAAGCAAAGTAGCATCCAAAGAAAAGGACACCATACACCAAAGTGGCACCATAGGCTCAAGTTTATTATACAGTCACAAGTTACACACTGGGAACTAGCAGAACACTGTACCAGTTTTCACTAACTCAAATCAAGTTAGCAAATGACAGATTTTAAAACAGACTCATTTTACGTTTCACCCAATGTGGGTGATCACAAGAGAAGCTAAATAAAGACAACTACTTTCTATGTTACTTAGGCAGCAAATTAACTT
This sequence comes from Sylvilagus floridanus, assembly GCA_949820135.1. Lineage (NCBI taxonomy): Eukaryota > Metazoa > Chordata > Mammalia > Lagomorpha > Leporidae > Sylvilagus > Sylvilagus floridanus. The sequence goes on along the minus strand of OX463236.1, from coordinate 129,716,353 downwards.
GATATACACAGCTTTCAGGTTATCTTAAGATATTTCAAAGTTGTTTCAAGACTGGCAAGGAATAATTTATGTCCATCTTGAAATAAAATGGACCATTTGGGGAAAATAATTTCATCTGTATATCCACAGCCTAAAAAAATACTAATAAATTTTTGTTTAGATTAGGCTTACTAATGAGAACTTTCAAATTATCTAGGTTTGGTTACATTGTTATATTGCACTTGAGAACAACGACGACAAAAATCAAAATTTGAGTACCTCTCCTTAAGTAATTCATTATGTATTTGAAATTACAATGAAATACAAGCACATAATACATGTTGTACATTAAAAGTTCATTGTTCATATTAGCCAACAAGTTAAAAGAGATATGCTCCAAAATATGGAGGAATAATTTACTAGCCTTTTTAGAACCTTTAATCAATTTTAAAATTTTGTATTTTTTAAATTATACTTGTAAATATACAAGCTATCCAAGGGTACCAAGAGGGTGACACTGAGATTTGCCATGGCTACACACAAGTTTTTGTAAAAACAGCTTATTCTTTTCCACCAGTTTCATCACTACATTCTGAAATTTAGGAGTACCTATCACTTGCAAAATCTGTTTGCGTAATAAAAATCATCTGATCTATTATATTCTTTATTTGCCACAAAAATCTCTCCCTTAGAGTCATGATTCACTATCAAAAATCCTTCACAGCCTCCTTAAAAGACCCTGTAAGTCTTACTAATTCTTTAATTATTCCCATAAACATACATGTTGTGTTAATGATAATTAGCTAAGAATTAGTAGTTCCAAAACAGAATTGTGGCAGTATTTCGGCTAATTGTTTTACCTTTCAGAATCGTTAAGATCTTGATCAAAATTAAAATGATAAATAATCATGAGAAAAGTAATTGAAAGAAAGGGAAATAGGGATCCTCACACAAATATTTCTCAAGCAGCAATTCTAAAACAAATACCAATATAAGAAATCAATATTAGTAACAATATTTCTCACCAATGTCAAATGCTGTTAACATTCTCTAGATTTCTCATTTAAACTGTGTCAGATTATGAGAATCTGAAACTTAAAATGGATTTTGATTCAACAAATTACAAATATAATAGTATTTAAAAAGTTTGAAGATTAAAATAATTTTCATAGGACTATTTTAAAATATGTAATCAGATGCACTCACATGCTACTTTAGGATAAAAAGAATCCCAACATTTTATTCAAGGAGTGTTTTTTCAAACTATATTTATCCATATTTTTGTATAGATATGGATTTTCATTTCTTTGAAAGAGAAGGTATGCTGTTATTTGAAATTAAACTTTATTATTTAAAATCTTATGTTAATTTCTAATTACAGTAGCTTTCAATCTGAACTAGAGTCTATAATAGAATGATTGTGCAAAAGCAAATACTAACACTTGTGTCAAAGAGAGTCTACCCAACATACATTTTCAGGAATGGTAGCTGTTAAATGAGAAAACATACAAGTAAAAAGTTGTTACAGACCAACTTAGTGACTGGTGACAGGCAACACTTGACCCTGGGATAAATACATTTTCTTATTAAAAAGATTTAAATTGCTTGGTAATCAAAATACTTATTACATATGATTAAGATCTTTTAAGTCTATATTCCAAAAACTATTCATATTAAAATGCACTAAAGCTAAATATAGGGATTTGTCTATGTTCTAACTTGTATAATTCACTTAAATGTACTTCTATTTTATGAACATGATTTTTGAAGATTAACTCAGCCACTTCTACATGGAATTACTATATAATAAGCTATGGCAAATAAATTTCAATTATTTTTAAAACACATAAAAATAGTAAATTACTTAAGGGTAATACTATTTCCTAAAGAGGAAAGCAGTTAAAAAGCTATTAATCCCTCAATTTCTAATGTACACCATGATGTAATTGCACAAAAATGGGTACAGTTGATAGTCATCCTCAGGCACTGAGGAACTGTGAATAAATTATATATTCCATTAGAAGAGTCACCACCCTACAGGCACATAAAACTATAAAATTATCATTATGTGGCTTTTATTAAAAAATCTTAGAAAAGTGATTTACATTAACAAATCTAAAAAAATTCTTCAAAGGTTTCAGTAAGTCGAACTGCTTATAAAAATATCTTTTAGAAGTTATTCTGATAGCTGAGGCTCGTTTTACACATTATCTTGCTTATCCTAAGGTAATTTCCATGTAGGTAGCAAAAAAAGCTGTGTCTAGAATTAAACCATTAAGCTAACTTATGCATTTTGATTCCAAGCATTCTCATGGAGTAGAATTGGGAAATTGAGGTTCTTGTAACTTGTAAGATTCCTCATTGGTCTTGACCTGTTTTCCATATCAATTTTGGAAACAGAAGAAAAAACACACATATGGAAGGAAAATAAATTAATACCAATGAAAAATTCTGCTCTAATCTAAAAACATAATATTAACAATCAATTATGTCGAAAAAGTACAAACGTAAGTCTTTTAACTAAAATGCTTTCTGCTTTGTAATGTTGTTAGACTAAAGCAATGGACTAAATGTACTTTGGAAATGATCTACAACTCCATACAATTTTAAGCATCATGATATTTAGGTGAAATTAAACCATTACAGAAAAGAGGCATTTCTGACTACAGAACTAATTTCAGTATAGGCTGGCTTAAAGGATTTGCCATAGAAAATAAACTGTACAAGCAAAAATGCAATAAAATAGATTGTGGATTAAATATAAATAAAAAATTAATAGCATGTATTTAATTTTCATATTAAAACAAAATATTGTACCTTTGTAGTCACAGGATAAAAAATTGCTAATATGAGTTTTTTTAAAAAAGTCCACTATATAGGTGATCTTAATATCCAAGTTCATTCAGTTATAAAGTTTTTAGTAGCTTGAAAAGTAAATTGTAGTGTCATGTATATTAACATTGAGTACCCATACAAAAGATGTGGATGCTAAAGTCCAAATTTGCATTGCTTTAAAATAACAACAAACAAGAAAATTCCACATATAAATCAGAAGCAGTGATTGTAGGAGGTACTATTTTATATAAAGTATAACTCAGGCACTACTATTTTATGTACATTGAATTAAAAACTCTACCACTTGAAATTTTATTATTTAAATAACTAAAAACACAAGTCAGTGTGCATTGTGTTAAATGTATGTCTGAACTTATTTATAAAGAGAAGGATGATAAATACTTATATTGCTCTCATGTCATGGGTAAGACCATGGGGGACCATTAGCAGGAAAGTTTTGGAATTTCGTTCTTGATGAAAAAAATTTAAATCTATAATGAAGCTGATGATTCTGGTGGGTTAAGATGAAGCATAACTTGGAAAACTGCAGCTAAGTTTCTGAGTTTCCTTCACCATTTTCATGAGGTTGAAGCTGTTCTCTTTCTTGCTCTTCTTGAGGTGGCCGGACTCGCTTAAAAAAGCCCATCTGTCAGTTGAATAAAAACCAATTTTATTGTCATATAGGTGTAGATTACTAAAAGTACCTTTTTTAGTGACTAGCATATAAGTAAGAAAATCTGTTGGGCAGTCAATGTCTCTTCCCTCAAATAATAGGAAATGCCCACCAAGTATCACCATGGGAAGGTCCTGTCATCCTTCCTTCCTTCTTGTTCATTCCTTCTTCTTTCCAGCCCTCCTTTCCCTTTGTCTGTTTTCCCTCTCTTCCTGGCTTCCACTCTTTCAAAACTCATTACTTACCCTGTACATGACAAATACCAAAACAGCCAGTAACAACAGTCCTGCCAGAACTGCTAAAATGATCACCCACACAGGCACAGGCATGGGCGCTGGCTGAATGCCCCAGGTGACGTTAGTGGTAACCTGGCGGGGGAAGAAAAGGTTTTTAGTCCTAATAATGATTTACTGACTCAATCACAAACTAAAGGAGTGCCTATTATATTTTATTTTAGCATTATTTACATTATATTCTTTTCTTGGTTAGGATAATTTAATGATAGTGGTGTCTGGTATCAATGGCATGCACAAACACAAATAAAAAAGTTAACCAATAACAGGTTAACCAATAACAGGTTAACTTCTGACTCATCTGAAATGATTACTTAAGTAATCCAAACCAGTTTATGATGTGCTGAATTTTTTATTCTTAAATATCTCCAAAATGCTTCCAGATGTTGAAATTAATTTCCAACTTCCTAATTTTATGAGGGGAAATTTCTGAATTTCCCCAGTATAATTTTGTGCATATGAGGATATTTCAAAGACCCCTGTAAACAGCGTGCATTATCTTTTAATTCTATTTTCCCAAAAACCTTTGAAGTACTCTCATACTAAAAAAAATAAATAAATAAAAGTTCATATAGGAAAAGACACTAGAGTGAAGCATCTACTTTTAATAATTCTGGGGTGAAGTAGTAAAGTAGTAATGTTATCATCCTACCATATAACTCTTCATTACTTCATATTATTGAAACAAACTGCCATTTTCAAAAACAAAATAAAAATATCTAAGACCTTTGAACTGAATTCATTTATCCCATTTCCCTAAATCAGTGACTTACCAATGTAGAATTGAAGATATCCTCAATTGGAAGATTCTTATATGGAAACTCTATGACATTAAATGAAGCAGATGACTTCAGAGAGTATGAATGATTCTGGTTTTCCTTCTGTAATGGAAATAACAACAAGATGGTTACCCAAATGTCTAGCTTTCTTAATTTGTTGAGAAAAAAAAATGGATAAATATGACAAATGCTGCATCTGTCTACTCACATTCATAAAGGTCTCAGTCCACAGTAGAGACTTGACATACAGGATTGCACTTTTGCCTCTGTCTAGTCGCCCTACTTGGCAGACAATCCTCAAGCACTGAGCAGTGCCACAACCCTGCAAAGACAAATATTTATGTATAAGAAATTTCACCATCTTTTCAATATCTGAAAATCAGACATTTTATTTTACTCTTTGTGAAGGCCAAAGATAAATTATCCAGATTCTTCTGTAGGAGTAATACGTAAAGAGGCTAATGGTTGAGTTTACAGATGTTTTTTGTTATGAGGGTGCCTTTTATATTCCTTTTTTGTTAAGATTTATTTATGTATTTGAAAGAGTAACAGGAGAGACAGAAGGAAATAGAGCTCTTCCACACACTGGTTCACTCCCCAAATGCTTGCAACGGTCAGAGCTGAGGACAAAGGCAGGAGCCAGAACTCCATTCAGGTCTCCCACGCAGGTGGCAGGAACCCAAGTCTCTGAGTCATCACCTGCTGCCTCCCACACGCATTAGCAGGGACGGGTCCAGAGTCGCTGGGATTCAGTCGGACACTCGGATATAGGATGTGGGTGTCCCCAGCGGCAGTGTAACCCGCTGCCTCACAACATCAGCCCTGAAGGTACTGATTTGAATGTCATGTTACAGAAGGATAACATTGAAAGATTCACTTTTATGACTAGAATCCATATTCTTTAGGTAAACCCAGAGCATCATGATTACAATAAGACATGAAAATCAGATCACAATATCCCTGTGGAAAAGAAAAGGAAAACAGACTGAATTCTTAATAGTTACTCAATGTCAGATCTGTGGAAATCACATGGCATGCTAAGGGTCTCTACCACATCCAGTGTTGTTATCTATAACCAGCGGGTGGAGGAACCACCTCTCTCTGCCTCTCCTTCTCTCTCTGTAACTCTGACTTTCAAATAAATAAATCTTTAAAAAAAAGAAAAAATATTAGATGATTCACACATTAATTGCAATCCTACTGCAGAGCTATAGTAACCAAAACAGCTTGGTTTTGCCATTAAGGATGTACATATACATCAATGCTAAAGAATCTAGAGTCCAGTAATAAATTGACCATATATATATGTACTGTGTTTCCAACACAGTTACCATGATATCAAGACCATTTAGATAAATACTGCTGCAACAACTGGATAGCCACATGTAAAAGAATGATTCTGGACCCCTATCTTATATCAGATAGAAAAATTAATTCAAAATGAATCAAAGGTGGAAACTTAAGAAATACTAGTATAAAACTTCAGAAAACTAGAAAACTTTGTCATAAATCTTCATGACCTTCATTTGGGGAATATTTTTTAAAATATGACAATACAAGTACAAACATAAAAGAAGTCAAATTGGACTTCCAATTTAAAAATTTTTGTGCACCAAGGATACTATCAAGAAAATGAAAAGATAACTCACACAGAATTAGAGAAAATACAAGTGATAAGGATAGAATCCACAATAAAGAATCTTTTAAAACTCAACAAAAGAAGGCAAACAAATTAACTTAAAAATGGGCAAAGGATTACTGACGCCATAAACAAGAGTGTCAATTGTTAAGTCAACAACAGGAGTCACTATGCACTTACTCCCCATGTAGGATCTCTGTCCTTAATGTGTTGTACAATGTTATTTAATGCTATAGCTACTACTCAAACAGTACTTTACACTTTGTGTTTCTGTGTGGGTACAAACTGTTGAAATCTTTACTTAATATATACTAAATCAGTCTTCTGTATATAAAGATAATTGAAAATGAATCTTGATGTGAATAGAATGGGAGAGGGAGCAGGAGATGGGAGGGTTGCAAGTAGGAGGGAAGTTACGGAGGGGAAAAGCCACTGTAATCCAAAAGCTGTACTTTGGAAATTTACATTTATTAAATAAAAGTTTAAAAAAAATATAAAAAATGGGCAAAGGATGTGAATCCAAGACACAATGAGCTTCTTCTTCATTTACTAAAACAACTATGAAAATTTTAAGGCAACAGAACAAAAATAGACAATAACAAGTGTTGACAAGTATGTGAAGAAACTGAAATCCTCATACATTGTTGGCTGAGAGTATAAAATGGTACAACCACTTTGGAAAATCGTTTGGCAATTCCCAAAAAAGTTAAACATAGCATTTCCATACAACACAGCAATTCCACTCCTAATTGTATTCCTAAGAAAACTTAAAAGTATTTGCTTTCACAAAAACTTGTGTATGATTGTTCCTTTGTCTGCTTTGTCTACCAAAGTAGAAACAATCCAAGTATCCTTCAAACTGATGAATGGATAAACAAAAGGTGGTATAACCACAGAATGGAATATTATTCAGACATAAAAATGAATGAAGTACTAAATCAAGGAGTCTTCAAAAGTTTTATGGAAGATACATATAATAGAACAAAAGTATGGTACTCAGAATTTCTTGCCCCCAAATAAACTAATTATTTTAATTACCTTTCCCATGAATTTCTTAGTACTCTCACACATGCTACAACATGGATGACATCTTGAAAACATGCCAAGTGGAAGAAGCCATATAACCAAAAGCCACATATATTATGATGTTCAGAATATATAGGATTACCAGGGATTGGTAGTAGGGGAGAATGTGAGTGACAGCTTAATGAGAACTGCATTTCTTTTGGAAGTGACAAAAATGTTTTAGACTTATGGTGGTAATTGCTGTGCAATGTTGTGAACAGATTAAGAACCAGTGAATTATATACTTTAAAGTGGTTGAGATGGATTTTATCTTATATAAGTTTCTTCTTAATTTTTTAAAAACACAATTCTGTAGGAAGATAGGGGGTGCAGGACCAAAAGCAGGGTAGATGTGGAAGGCACCTTCTATTTCATAGGATAGTCATGGAAGTACTCCATCATATATACATTTCTTAAAGAATTACTTATTGGGGCCAGTGCTGCGGCACAGTAGGTTAAGCCTTCACCTGTGGCTCTGCCATCCCATATGGGTGACAGTTTGAGTTCTGGCAGCTCCACTTCTGATCCAGCTCTCTGCAGATGGCCTGGGAAAGCAGTAGAAGATGGCTCAAGTGCTTGGGCCCCTGCACCTACAGGGGAGACCAACTAGGAGATTAGCAATAGTCCAAATCAGAGAGGAAGGGTGGACTGGGTTAGGCTGTGGCAGTACTACATAGAACTTACAAGAAGCCTGATTCTGGGTATTTTGAAAGCAGATGCTGATAGGATTTGATGAAAAGCAGGATGTGAAGTTTAAGGGATACTACAGAGGAAGGAAGCATCATGCATAGAGTTTAGACAGAGAATGGAATGAATATTTACTAAAATGTGGACCACAGTGGAAGGAATAGCATTGAGAAAATTCAAGGTTATAATTTTAGAGTAAGTTTGAGATTCCCATTAGATATTTAAGAGAAGTTCTTGTACGCAGTTGGATCTGGCATTCATAGAATCTGACATTCATAGAAATAACTAGTGCTTGCTACTGAACATGAACATTATACCAGGATTTCTACTAGAGGCTGACTTGCAAAATGTTAAATTTTTCTTTCTTTTTTCTTTTTTTTTTTTTTTTGACAGGTAGAGTTATAGACAGAGAGAGACAGAGACAGAGAGAAAGGTCTTCCTTCCATTGGTTCACTCACCAAATGGCCGTCACGACCGGTGCTGCACCGATCCGAAGCCAGGAGCCAGGTGCTTTTTCCTGGTCTCCCATGCAGGTGCAGGGGCCCAAGCACTTGGGCCATCCTCCACTGCACTCCCGGGCCACAGCAGAGAGCTGGACTGGAAGAGGAACAATCAGGACTAGAACCCAGCGCCCATATGAGATACTGGCACTGCAGGTGGAGGATTAACCAAGTGAGCCATGGCGCTGGCTCCAAAATGTTAAATTTTCAAAAACTTAATTTAGTACCTTTAAAACATTCTAGTCATTACCTAGGCTGACTCAACAAAATTGAATCATATTGGTAAATACTCTTTATTATATTTTTGTTGAGGTCTTCTGGGTTTTTAAGAATATTGCCCTAAAGCCTCAAAGATTAGGATAAGGCCAAGAAAGAGAACCAGTAAAGGGATGCAGTCAGAAAAATGAGTTGGAACATAAAATATTTTTATTAGCAATCCATAAAGGTAGAACATTTGAGGAAAGTTTGGCAAAAATTTGACCAGAGGAAAGAGAACTGAAAGGTGTAAAAATGTGTGTAGCTCTTTCAGGCACAGCTGTTGTTATTTTTGAATGTTCTTTGGCATCTACTTGTAATCGCGTATTTTAAAATGTTTACAGTGAGCGTACTTGAAATGGCACTTACCAAAGTGTGAACATCTCCTTCACCGAGGGCGAGATCCCGCTTCATGACGACATGGCTCCGGTCACCCTGCCCAGCAACTGAGTCATTCTTTTCAGTGGTTTGCAAAGATGAGACCTGCATTAACAAAGGGTGGGATATGATAAGAGAAAACACTTTACATTAACATTTTGACTTGAACACAGATTCATAATGAAATAATAATGAGTAAAAATTTGGTATGATGGAAAATTCGCCACTTAAAACATGGCATCCAATAAGATTAGAGTTCTTAACATGTACAAAAAGAGTTGGCTTTCCCTAGACATCACATTTTCTCTTGCATAGATAGAGGCTAACAGGGAAGCTGATGAAACACAGAAGCAGTCTGTAATACCACAGGACATCTGTGATGAGAGTCAGTTATGAGTACATTTTTATTTTGTTTTCTTAACCTTCCTTAGACCACATTGTCCAATAGCTTCTTATGCAAATATATGTGCTAAGATGGATACAACTATATCCAGAAGCATATGCATTTTTTAAAATGACATTTTTCTAGGTCACGTAGGTCAAGTGAGTCATGAGTTAAATTGTGTACCTGATTCTAAAGACAGAAACTCAACACACACTCAGGACACAATATTATACACTGGATAAATGCAATGGAGCAAAAATCAAATTGAGCCACTTAAGAATATCTCCTGTGACTCACTAAACACTCAATAATTACATGGCTCATTAGGACTTCACAAAATTAATTATTATCTGTTATAAAATCTAATCCTGGGGCCAGCATTATTGCATAATGGATTAAGCCACTGCTTGCAATACCAGAGTCACATATGGGCACTGGTTAGTGTCCTGGCTGTTCCACTTTCTCTCTCTTTTTTTTTATTTGACAGGTAGAGTCAAAGACAGTGAGAGAGACAGACAGAGAGAAAGGTCTTCCTTCTGTTGGTTCACTCCCCAAATAGCCGCCACGGGTGGAACTGCGCCGATCCAAAGCCAGGAGCCAGGAGCTTCCTCCTGGCCTCCCATACAGGTGCAGGGGCCCAAGCACTCGGGCCATCCTTCACTGCCCTCCCAGGCCACAGCAGAGAGCTGGACTGGAAGAGGGGCAACTGGGACTAGAACCCAGTGCCCATATGGGATGTCAACGCCGCAGGCGGAGGATTAACCAAGCAAGTGAGCCCACAGCGCTGGCGCCGGCCCCCTGGCTGCTCCACTTTCAATTCGCCTCCCTGATAATACACCTGGGAAAGCAATAGAAGATGGCCCAAGCACTTGGGCCCCTACCACCCATGTGGGAGACCTGGAAGAAGCTCCTGGCTCCTGGCTTCAGCCTGGCCTAGTCCTGGCCATTGTGGCCATTTGGGGAGTGAAGCAGATCTATCTCTGGCTGTCTTGCTCTGTAACTCTTTCAGACAAATAAAATAAGTGTTTAAAATACATAAGTAATCTAATCCTTAGTGTATTAGTTACAAACTAAAATATTTTTGCAGAACTGTTTGTGCATTAAAATAGTTGTTTCATTTCCTGCATTTCATTTATAGGTTGAGAGAGTAACAAAAAAAAAAAAAATAGCATGATTAGGGGCTGTTTTAAAACACATTACCTTAATTCTCAAAGGATTGATCTCCATATCTGAAGTACAGTTCATTGGCCCATCAATGTCATAATGAAGAATGTACAACAAAGTGTTGTTGTTATATTTATACGGCCACTGAAGGTTCAGCATTGCCTTGCTGAATGAACTTGGACCATTGTTTCTCAGCTAACGAGGAAGAGAAAATGAAAATAACGTAGGCAAAAAATCCATTCTAGAATTGTTCTCATGTCAAATTTAGAAATGACACTAATGACAAATCAACAAGATTTGACTTTCCATTGTAAGGTTCTAATATTACAACAAGACCATTAATATGCAAAAGAAATCAAACTCAACAGTTATTTTTAAAGTAGACTAATATGAATGAGAATATGCCAGAATGAAAATATAAACCAAGGTAAAAATATTTTAAAAGTTATTAATGAACAATAACAAAAAAAGTTCTTCCTAAGGAAATATTATCTGTTAAAGGCATATCCAATTTTTGCTTAGCAATGCAATAGGTTCATGAGAAAATACCCATTTCCTTGTTTCTTTTATTCGAGAAGAACTTACAGGTTTTAAACAACATCTTTTTAAAACATAAAAAATAAACCACAAATCATAAGCTATTTCTAATAAAAATGTACTTATGAATAAGGAAGATTTTCATAGAAATCCCTGATACATATAAAAGCTGTGCACAGTTTACGTAAAAACTAAATGGAATTATTCTAAAATCAGCTCAGCTGTTCTTCTCTTTGCTGGCTCTCATTAGGCTTCAGATAAATCTAACACCCCCAAACCTCATAGATGTGCTGAACAACTGGATCAACGTCTTCTTCAGTCTCAGGGTTCTCTTTGTATTCCCAATTTGGAATTGGAAGAAAGATATGATCAGGACTTGAGACTCTAAACAGTGATTAAAGAAAACCTACCATGAATATCAAAGTGGAATTGTCAGTACATTTTCAAAAGTATACATATTCAAAGAATAAAATTAGACCTAATAAAAATATATTTTAAAAGAAACAGTTAGTGAATGCAGGTATGCACAGAAACTGTTCTTACTAAACTTACTTTTTTAATAGCTGAATTGAACAGTAAATCTGTGGGACCTCCATTGTGGTGCAGGTTAGAGCCAATGCCTACAGTGCCAGTATCCCATATGGGTGACGCTGATTTGAGTCCTGTTTGCTCCACTTCCAATCCAGCCTCCCATTATTGTGCCAAAAAAGGCAGCTGAATATGTCCCAAATGCTCAGGTCCTTGCTACCCATGAGAGACCCATACAGACTTGCAGGCTCCTTGCTTGGGCCTGGCCCAGCGCCAGTTGTCCCAGCCATTTGAAGAGTGAACAAACAAATGGACAATCTCTCTCTCTCCCTCTCTCTCCCTCTCTCTCCCTCTTTCTCCCTCTCTCTGCCTTTCCAATAAATAAATAAATCTTTTTTTAAAAAAAGTAAAGTAAGTTTGTGAAAGTTCAATAAACTTATGTCATGCTTGTATCCGTGTCTTATTCCTTCCCAAAGTAATATCAAATAAACATTTGGAGCTTTGGAACACACTGAAGACCTTACAGCTATCAAAGTGACTGTCTCAGTTAAACTACTCCAAAAGAGGCTAGGGTCTAGGAGTTGCTTTTAGAAAGCAATCACGTGAATGAGACGTTTAACTTCGTAATCATACTGACCCTCTTATCTCAACAGCAGCTAAAGCAGCAAGATCCACTTTGTAGGATACTACTGGGCTTACTTTGTCAAAAAGGTTGGAGCTGAAAAAGAAAGAAAACATACTTAGGACTGAAATGAGCAAAATCTCCATCAAAATAATACAGAAACCCAGTGAAAGTAAAAATGAACAAATTAACAGTAAAGAAAAAATAAGCACAAATCAAAAGAATTATTTCCATTTCCACATAATTCTGATGATTTTTCTCTTATTTTTAAATTTTGTCTTGCAAACCCAAAGCTGGAAAAATTATTCTTATAATGTAAATTTTTAAAATGCTATAATCAAGTACTGAAATTTTAATTGATATATTACATAATCATTAAGCATAGTACATATTTATAACAGATTTTCCTCCAAGTTGTTATAAAGTTCTTCTCATACCTTTGAATTTGTAAATCAAATTTCACAGAAGTATCCATCTCTGATTGCTGGTGCACACTGAAACGAAGACCAGCTACGAGCTGAAGTGGAGAAGAAAAGAGGATAATTTAAGAACAAATGGCAGTATATAATAACGTTAGCCAATGTCTAATTAGTGAACTTGCAAATCCAAGTCAAACAAATATAGTTCTGAAATATGGTTTTCCTTTTTCTTTTAAATTTTATTATTTATTTGAAAGACAGAGTATACAGATATAACTTTATGTGTGTGTGTGTGTGTGTGTGTGTATGTATGTATATATAAAAATTGAGAGAGAGAGAGAATCTTCCATCTACCATCTCACTCCCCAAAGGGCCACAACAGCCACAGCTGGGTTAAACCAAAGCCCGGAGCTTAATCTGGGTTTTACAGGAGGGTGGCAGGGTCCCAAGCACTTGGGCGATCTTCCGTTGCTTTATCAGGAGCATCAGCAGGGAGCTGGCCTGGAAGTGGAACAGCCAGAATGGCAGCTGGTAAACATATGGGATGCCAGCATCACAGGCAGTGGCTTAACCTGCTGTGCAATGCTGGCCCTCTGAAATAGAGCTTTTCTGAGCTAACAATAAAACCGAACAAAGATAACTAAATCTGATTTTCTACTGAATCTCTTTAAGATTTCTGGGCCAATCCATAATAGAGCCTTTTAAAAAAGATTTATTTATGTATGTATTTATTTGAAAGGCAGCACGACAGGGAGAGAGAAGGGAGAGATTTTCCATCCACTGGTTCCCTCCCCAAATGGTCACGCCAGTCAGGGCTGGATCAGAAGCCGTGTCCTGGTCTCCTACAGTGGTGGAAGGGGCCATCTGTGATGGAGCCTTTTTAATGCAATTACTAATCATAATTAACTCCTTATAATATTGAGTATCTTCCTGAAAGTAAATGCAATAAAATATTTGTTGATCCAGTCAAAGTACAGTAATGAGACAAATGATTTGGTAAAAGGAAGCTAATAACAAAACTGTGTTCATGGGCAAGAAAAGAAGAAAGGGATAGTTGGTAAAATTAAGAGACTCTGGCTGACGTAGGCATGAGTCAGGCCTGCAGTGCACAGCAGTTTAAGCCACTGCCTGTGAGACTGATACTAGTATGAGTCCTGGCTGCTCTGCTTCTGAGCCACCTACCTGCTAATGCACCTGGAAAAGCAGCAGAAGATGGCCCAAGTGTTTTCTACCCATGCGGGAAACCCAGATGGAGTGCTAGGCTCCTGGCTATGGCCTGGACAAACCCCAGATGTTGAGGCCATTTGGGGAGTGAACCAGTGCACTGAAACCTGTTATTTCTTTCTGGTTTTCTCCCTCTTCTCTGTCCCCCTGCCTTTCAAATAATTAAAAAAAAAATCTTTTTAAAAATGAAGAATGCATTCGTGTGGCCAGAACCAGAATTTTTTTTCACACTTCACAACCATCAGACACCAAATATCCTAACTCCTAGAGGTAGAAAATTGACACATTTTAAAGAAAACAATCAAGTCGCAAGGCATAAGAAAACATGCTTCTAGCAGAATCATATACATGACACATAAAATTGTACTTCTAGGGCAGGTATCTGGTATTGGGCACAATGATCAGGACACCACTTGGGACAGCCACATCCCGTACTGAAGTTCTGAGTCAATGTCCTAGGTACACTCCGACTCCACCCTCCTGCTAACGCGCACCAGGGGAGGCAGAAGGTACTGGCTCAAGTATCCGGGCTCCTGGCTTTGGCCTGGCCAAACCACACTATTGTGAGCATTTGGGGAATAAACCAGCAGAAAGAAGATGTGGTCTTTCTGTCTCTCTGCCTTTCAAGTCGAAATGAAAATAAATAAATGAATTTTTAAAAATGGTACTTCCTGAGGGCTTTACGAAGCCAAGAGCTGGCCATCTGGAATAACAGGAACTATCTATAATGAGGGAGCTGTGAACAATAACAACAAAAAAAGCTAGAAGGAGTGAGACTAAAAAGCAAGCTGACTTGCTGACTACTCGTGGAAAAACGAAACGCAGGATATTTTGTTCAATGCCTCTTTCCTAAGAAAACACATATCTAGGCCGGCGCTGTGGCTCAACAGGCTAATCCTCTGCCTTGTGGCGCCGGCACACCGGGTTCTAGTCCCGGTCGGGGCGCCGGATTCTGTCCCGGTTGCCCCTCTTCCAGGCCAGCCCTCTGCTGTGGCCCAGGAGTGCAGTGGAGGATGGCCAAAGTGCTTGGGCCCTGCACCCCATGGGAGACCAGGGAAAAGCACCTAGCACCTGGCTCCTGCCATCGGATGAGTGCGGTGCGCTGGCCGCAGCGCGCCATCCGCGGCAGCCATTGGAGGGTGAACCAAGGGCAAAGGAAGACCTTTCTCTCTGTCTCTCTCTCTCACTGTCCACTCCGCCTGTCACAAAAAAAAAAAAAAAAAAGAAAGAAAACACATATCTAGAAATAATGACTTTAATGAAAAATACACCGAAAGTGACACGGAATATTTATGTTCATATTAACACATCTCCAAATTATCAGTGTGCCATTAAATAAATTTTGTTGAAACAGTAACACAATATATTCTGGCATTTGTTCTTAGATTCTAAGAATTCTACAAGATGTATTTCATTCACTTTTTAGAAGGTTTGGGAAGAGATGCACGGTGTGCTTCCTTCCAAGCTCCTGTGCTCCTATTCCACCGTGTAAGGGGGACACTGATCCAACGAAGCCTTATTTTGGGCCCTGTATAGGACCCACAACATAGGGTTTCAAGTTCAGGAGATAACTCTATCTCATCTGAGAACATCAGTCCTAGTATTTACCAGAGTGGCTTTTGAGGATCCACTAAAGTATGTATTAAAATATCTAAATTATGGGGCCAGGCTCGTAGCACAGCAGGTAAACCACTGCCTGCAATGCCAGCACCCCATATCGACACCAGTTTGTGTTCTGGCCGCTCCACTTTCAATCCAGCTCCTGGCTAATGGATTGGGAAAAGCAGCAGCAGATGGCCCGAGTGTTTGTTCCCCTGCCACCTTTGTGGGAGAGGAAGCTCCCGGCTGCTGGCTTTGGCCTGGTCCAGCCTGGGCAGTTGGTTGCAGCCACCTGGGAACTAAACCAGCAGAAAGACAATCTCTGTCTCTCCCTTTCTCTCTGTAACTCTCTAAAATAAATCAATAAATCTTTAAAATATATAAAATAAAATATCAAAACTATAACTTGAGACCTTAGTTGAAACCCGTGGTGGGGAATAACTGGCCTGTGCACTGTACAGGCCTGAAAAATCATTTGGTCTGGCCCTGCCAAGGCAACTGCAGGTGGGACTCAAATGATACAATAAATCTATATATATAGGCTAGTTTTTAAGTTGATAATTATGTACAGTCCATGAATAATGCGATAAATATCCAAATGGACTTTGGGAGAATAAAGGATCCCCAACCCTGACTTAAACCACTTTCTTGCCTATTTACCATATTGAAGGCATTGTAAAGGATGATCACCTAATAGTGTAATAACATAACCTATTGTTTTGGTATCTTAATTAAAGTTAAATAAAATTCTGCTAATTACTAAACTCTGTTATTTACTAAATCAAAACCAATTTGAAGACATTGCTATAAAATGTTTATTCAAGAAATCACTATGGAAGCCCCCCCCCAAAAAAAAAAAACATGTGATTCTATTTATGGAGGAAAAATTTATTTAATTAAAATGTCTTACTTGGGTTCCAGCCTTCATTGGATTGCCAAGATCACATACCACCTGGCGGGTTTGGTTTTCTGTCTTAAATGCACAGGAAAGTCTTGCCAAGGCCTTTGATGAACAAAGAAACAGGAGGTGAAAGGCAAATAAATTTATGACCAAAAAAAGTAAATAAATAAAATGCAGAAGACATAAGACTAAAGTTCTTACATAATATCAAGTGGTTGGATATTTGAATTTCTTTTTTTGATGAAGCAAATTCATCTATTTAAGCAAACCAAGAGTAAGACAGAAGCCAGAATTGGGTACAACTGCCACATAGAAATGTAAAAGTATGTCTGAAAGATCCCAAGAGGACTTAGATATGTAACTATATTGCCTCTGGCAAAGAATTTGATGGACAGGCTTAGACACCTTATCCATCTGACCTTGTTTTCAGACACTAAGCTAGCAATTCTAAAAACATCATATCAATGCATTGCACAACGTATTAGGCTTGAAAGGGATTATGTAAAACCAGCACACTACTCTCTAGCAATTGAGCCTTAGGTAGAATGGCTAAGCTTGTGCTTCACTAAACAGGGGAGTAGTTTATTATTGTTAACAAGACCCATGAGTGCATCTTAATGTTTAAAGAGAAGCTTGCATACTTCACTGTTTCGGACAACCCCAATGAAGTCAGCCTGCGGTGGGATGGAAATGATGAGCTCAGCCTCATATGCACCTTCCCCTTGATTCTCAGCCTGAACGACCAATGTCAGAGGGTTGTCATCCCCAATATAGATCTTCTTTTGATCACTGCAAGTTAATACAGATCCAGACGGTGAAAAAAAAGACGATACAGGGAGCATATGACAATTCAAAGAAACGAAAGATAAATACACAGACAGCACTGACAAGTTCATCAGCATCTTAAGATATTTTAAGACTACTTCACAGCTCAACAGAAACAGAAAATAGCACAGTAGATACAAATTCAGTGCTTCTCTCAGTAAAACACTGATGCAATTAATACATAATAAGTGTTCGCATTTATTACTGAATTTTCTAACTCTGCATCTGCTTAATTCCCAGATTTCTTTTTTTAATAGCTGGATTAATCATTTGTCATGATTCCTATAGGATTCTTTATCATAGGTATATAATATAGACTAGTAGGAATATACTTTGGAGTATGTCTACAATGAAGTAAACCTTTAAAATAATATCATATTACTTTGTGACACTACCCATTGCTGAATGGTAATAAATCAGTCAACCTAGACAACTGGTGAAAACACAGCTGATATTTTTGTTGAGGCTTCAGACTTTTATTATAGAAAATCATGTATTATATTCCAATATAATTACTTATTAAAACATACTCACACTTTGAATAGGAAAATGTGCTCTTTTACCTACATTGCTAATTATATTGTTTCTTGTTTAGAACAAAACTTACCTATCTACAGAAACTTTCAATTTGGGTTTGCACACATTGTCTTCACCACAGTCAAGCAGAATATGTGCCTAGAAAAAAACATTTTTTTTCAATGTGATAAAATATCAGTATAGGTTATATATGAAGCACATATCAATGTACATTTGTGGATATATGCATATGTACACATAATTTTTTCTTTTTCTTTTGAAAGGCAGAGTTACAGAGACAAGAGAGGAAGAGACAGAGGTATTCTATCTGCTGGTTCATTCTCCAATCGGCTGCAATGGCTGGAAGTGGGGCAGGAGTCATAAGCCTCTTCCAGGTCTCCCCCATGGATGCAGGAGCTGAAGGACTTGGGCCATCCTCTGCTGCTTTCCCAGTGCACCATCAGAGAGCTGGATTGGGAGTAGGAGCAGCTGGAAATCTCCTATGGATGCCAGTGTTGCAGGCAGTGGCTTAACCAGCTACGGCACAATGCCAGCACCACAGGCAAATTTCTATACACTCCTCAAATTGTCCACACACCTAAATGCAGACAAGATCATGGCCACTTATTTTTAAGTGCAGCGGTCTGAGAACGAGAAAGGAAAAAAAGGATCCACGGTGCATAATACAATTCTTGGAACTTCTTAGTTTTATCTCAAATTTGCTGTTATCATTTTGGCATATTCTGAATGAAATATTCAAGAAATAAGGATCTGCTCTGACTGTATTGCTAGCTAAGCTGTGTGATCTTGAGCAAAATAAGCTCCCTGGTAGTTTCAAAATATGATTTCAGAGGATAAAAGTTTCAGGAGCTACAGATACAGAGCAGCAGCTCAGACAGGCAGACCAAAGGGGAAAAGAAACTGCACAAAATGAGTTCAGCATGCGCACGGTCATCTGTAAAGAAAAGAAGGAAAATGAACTCAAAACATTAAAGTGATCAGGGTAGCTGAAATAAGCGAAACCTTGAACTTTCTCCTCCTAGATCTGGCCAGAGTAACGTGCCAGCTATCAGAGTCTAAAAAAATCCAAACAGTGAACTAGTGGAGGAAGCAGAAGAGCTTAGTAGGATGCGAAAGAAATACATAAAGATGAAGCCATTTTTGGTTTGTCTATTGTTAACATCAAAAAGGCTTCAGGTCCAGAGGCAGACAAAACAAGAGACAAAAGGATTTAAAAGGAAAGAAAAATAAACAGAATCTTTTATGAAAAAGATGGCAAAATTCTAAGCCACAAGGGATGTGCAGTTATCCAGAATAAAACCCAAAAATATATGTAAATTAATTCAATTAGCTAGACATAAGCAGATGCTATAAGCTTTAAGGAGGAAAAAAGGTCACAGCTATTTGAAGAATTTCAGTATAAATAACCGCTCAGTTAGTCAGGAATGTAGTGTGAATTTTGCAGATAATAAATTTGAGACACAGTGTTCTAACACTCTTAGTTGGGATGACAGATTAAGTATCTGAGTGGGAATGGTTATGTACAGAATATTAACAAAACTTCGGTAAAGGGATATTTGGCAAGCTACCACTCTACGAGGAGAAAGGACTCAGCTGGCAGGAGAGCAGCAACAGTATTAAGACGTGCAATCAGAAAAGAGAGTTTCAGAAACAGAACAGCACAGAACAACGTCTTCCATGCCCAAAGAACCAAACTTCTACAGTTACATGCTAAATATCTTGCACAGAGTATAAACTCTCTGAGACAAAATGGAACTCAAAGACAATGCACATTTTCCACAAATTTCCAGGATTCTCATAAATGTTTTTACAAATATATTTATTTTCATTTCTTTCAAAAAGCAGAAAGGCAGAAAGAAACAGAGATAGAGAGAGTTCTTCCATCCACTGGTTCACTCTTCAATTCCCGCAACAGTATAAAATAATAAGGAACAACTGAAAGGCAGAAAGACAGGGACCAACTGAAAGAGTGAGACGGAGACATGGAATTCAACACTAGGCAGGGATGCAAGTACATTAGCTGTCACCTGCTACCTCCTGGGATACGCAGGGAGCTGAACTAGAACCCAGGCACTTCAATATGGCATGTGGGTATCCCAAGTGGTGTCTTATCCACAGCGCCAAACACTCATCACAGATGTTCATGATTAAAATATTAATCAACATAACATTGTACATTCATCAAATATTAAAAATATAAACACAGAATTATTTGTTATTAATGAATAGTAGAAAATGGCCACATTAATATACAAAATGAAATATAATAGTGAATTGTTAAAATTACAGAAAACTTTAAGAAATTATTCTAATTAGACTTACGCTGCTATCACACATGGTCTTCTCAAACTACATAAAAAGAATAAAGACCAGCTAATGGGATTACAGAAAGGAAGACAAAGAACACATGACAACCTGGTCCTGGAGTAAAGAGTTTTATTACAGCAGAAATATTCATCTAAAAATATGAGTATGTAATTTAAAAAGTGAGAAATATATATGCAATATTTAAATACATGAACTTTATATAAGATTTCCTAAAATTATAATACCCAAAAATGTATAATTATAATTCCTAAAATTATAATATCTAAATTATAAACATATTCACATAAATTATATATGATAAATATTAATATACAACTGTACAACTTATAATTACACAAATAGAATATATAATATATAAATGTATGCATAAATATGAACATTTTTATATAACTATTTTTATAAATATATATAGAATAAAAATATTTAAAATATAAGGTTAAAATTCCTAAAACTATCATGTATAAAATGCTAATTCCTGAAAATATAAAAGTATGATATTATATGTTGCTTTATTTCTTTTTATATAAAGAATATACTAGAGATGCATATATGTATATGTGTATATATCTAACTATATACAGATATATATGCTATTTACCATTAAAATATATACAAATGATAACAGCTATCAAAGATGTTTACCAAAGTATTAAAGCACAATGTAAATAAACTCATATTTTATTGTCTTCCTTGAGGTATTTTACTATTTTATGTATATGAAATATAACACGTCTTTCTCTACAATTCACTAAACTGAGTGGCTTTAACTATCTCTATCTTGAAAATTCCGATTCTTTCCCCCTGACTTTTTTGAGTAAACATTTATTAACTTTATAAAGGCAATCCCTTATAATTAAGGACATGAATCATAAAGCCTTAAAAAACTATCAAAGTATGAAATTAGTGGTAAATTGCAAAAGTACAGTACCTGTCGGCTAACGTTGGCAGGGGTGAACTGGTTAAGAATGGGTTGCAAGCCTGTTGCATCAGCAGCTGTCCTATAATCCAATCGATATTCCATAAAAATAGTAATTGGAGTGAGTTTGTCTCTAAATTCAGATTCATCCTAGAAACAAAACCTTGAAATTAATGACATCAATTACGCCATCTGGAGACTAAGTTGCACATCATAAAGTCAGCTCTACCCCTTGATCCTTTAATACACACCAAAACTCATGGAAACTATCTATGTAAATCCAAGAAGGACTATCCAAAAATCTCATTATCCATTGAGAACTTCAAATCAATTTTTATTTTATGATATAATATTTTAATCCACACAAAAACATACAAGGTATATTCACAAAATGAGCACACACATACCCAACTTAACAACTGGAACATTGCTAATATTGCTTAAGCTATCCATATGCTGCTTTCTCTTTTCATCCCTCTGCCTTCCTTCTCAGAGGTAATCACCATCCTGAATTTAAAGTCTGCCATTTGTTTACTTGCTTCTCTGTGATGTTTTCTTGACTTTTGCTTGTACTTTGTGGTCTATGCAAAGTCAATTTTGACATTTTGTAATTATCTAGTTCTAGGTTCTACACAACTCTATTAAATTAAGCTTCTACAATACTGTTTATCTCCTTAAACAATATGTTCTTCGGTTTTGCCTTTTCTTTTGTTTAATTAAAAATGGGATCATATGTATTCTTCTATGATTCACTTTCTGTTCAAATTTTTTTTAAATTTGTCTATGGGGCCAGCAAGGTGGCATAGTGGGATGGGCCACCACTAGCAGCACTGGCAGTCCACATGAGAACCAGTTTGTGTCCTGGCTGCTCCACTTCTGATCCAGCTCCCTGCTAACTCATCTGAGAAAGCAGCAGAGGATGGCCAGGATCCTTGGGCCTCTGCATTGATGTGGAAGACCCAGAAGAAGCTCACGGCTTCAGCCTGGCCCAACCCCACCTGTTGTGGTCATTTGAGGAGTGAACCAGCATATGCAAGACCTCTCTCTGTCTCTCTCTGTCTTTCCCTTTCTCTCTAACTCTGCCTTTCAAGTAAATAGATCTTTAAAAAACAAAAAAGTTTGTCCATGGTGCTCCATGTACCCACAATTTTCATTGTTGAGTAATGATACTCATATTCTTCACATAAGTCTATCACAATTTATCCATTTTCTAGGGTTGTTTTTGTTATCACAAATTTTTACAGTGATTATTCTTATACATACTGACAAGTAACTTGTCAGCTTTGTAATACCATATTACTTTCCAATATCTTCATAACAATTTATACTTCCACCACACTTGTTACAGTTCCAATTATCGCATACCTTGGCCAATTAAAGAATATTGATAAACTGCTTAAATTCATAATTTTATTTTTTCATAGTCATAGCTTGAAATGTTTGTCTTTTTGTCTCTTAAATTGTGGCTACTTATTTAATTCAAAGCTTTTTTCCATCACTTCAGGAAGATGGTCATGTTTTTTAGTGTGCTCATGCACTAAGTTATCCTTCTAGATTCTGTTATCCCATCCTAAGAAAAATCCAACTTGGTCCATTTATCTCTTTTGTAAACTCCTAGTATTTAGCTTGCTATGCGAGTTTAGTAATTTTACATCTACGTCTTTGTGTAAAACTGGCATTAAATTCTCCTTTCTTCTACCATCCTTGACCAGTGTAGGGATCAATTAGCTTCACCAAATGACTTTACAAATTTTCTGTTTTTCAATTGTTGGAAGATTTTGCTTAAAAACAGAATGTCTCATTCCTGAATGGTAGATATTGCCTATAAAACCATCTTGGCTTTGGGTTTCCTTTGCGTGAATGATTATTTGGGTTTTCTATTTCTGCTTATTGCAGTTGCATTGCTTTTCTAAGACTTTCTCCCTTTTGTCTTTGTTTCTCACATTTTGGTACAAGATTTCTCATAATATTTTGTTATTTTAATTCCTCCCTTCTCCATAATCGTGTCCCTTTTCAATTTCTAATTTTGTAGGAGGTTTTGCTCCTTCATTTATTTTAAATTAAAAAGCATTGAAGGGTATATATCTACCTTTACATTCTGCTTCTCAGATATCCACACATTGTATGTAGTGGTTTCATTATGATTCAGTTCTAAGTAAATTTCCATTAGGGTTTCTTTTTTGACCCATACTACTTTTTTTTCATTTTCAAGTATCTTTATATACAGAAGATCGATTTAGTATATATTAAGTAAAGATTTCATCAGTTTGCACCCACACAGAACATGAAGTGTAAAATACTGTTTGAGTACTAGTTACAGCATTAATTCACATTGAACAACACATTAAGGACAGAGATCCCACATAAGGAGTAAAGTACACAGTGACTCCTGTTGTTGACTTAACAATTTGACACTCTTGTATATGGTGTCAGAAATCTCCCTAGTGACCCATACTATTTTTAAGTGTTTGTTTAGCTATTTTATTTATTTGAAAGACAGAGTGCCAGAGAGAGAAAGAAAATTGACCTTCCATCTACTGGTTCACTCCCCAAATGCCAACCAGGGCTGGGCCAGGCTGAAGACAGGAGCAGGAACTCCAGCTGAGTCTCCCACATGGTGGCACGGAGCCACTGGAAGTCATGGGCCCCGCAGAGGAATGCTCTCCCACAGAGAAGCTTTGCATTTGCTCTTGTGGGAGTCAGTCTGCAGGTCTGCCTTAGAATGCATCAGTTTCATGGCAGTTCGCCCCAGGTATCTGAATCCCCAGGCAGTGTGCTGGTGTCTGCAACAATCTGAATCCCCAGGCGGTGTGGGGGTATCTGCAACAACTTCTGCTCACCCTTGTCCAGCTCAGCTTCCCTCCCTGGACAGAAAGCTTGGCACATATATTTGCATACAACTTAACAATTCACATTTGGCCACTGGGCTTTACTAGTTCATTGGTTTTTTTTTTTTTTTTTTTTTTTGGACTCTTGAGATTTCTTTAATGGTCTTGAGAGTCCAGCAGTATTTTAAAGACAGGTTTCTGACAGTTCAGGTTTTCTTACAGTTCTAATAGCTAGTAGTGCCATGATACATTATTTCTACTGCCAGGTTTGATGACCGAAAAAGCCAAATTTCCTCAAGTGTATTTTTCTGTATTTTCTATTTTTGTATAATATCAATTTATAGAAAGTGAAAATCACTTAGATAAAAAAGAATAAATAATGACTGACAAGAAGCATTATCTCTTACCCGTAGATAAGCTATCAGTTCCTCACATTGCATCTGTCCCCCCCTGAAAATAGTCATGTTCTTGGAGTGACCCGGGGACCTGCTATGGAGAAACAGTGCTCGTCGAATTGCTCCCTTTTGCTTGAGTTTATCCATAAGAAGCTCCACCTGGAAGTCTATACAAATCAAAGGATTTATAACAACCATATTCATCTGGACACTCAGCTGTCCTAGTTTTCACATAAACAGGGATATTTATTCCTTAGAAGCAATTTGATCCCAAGTCATGAAAAATGCCTGCATATTTTTGTACAGAGTAATTGTAAATAAATATTTAGTGACAATAATTAATCCAACTTTCCCCAAAGTAGTCTCATACATAATCCTATGTAATGATGGTAATAAAACAGCTATCAGACAAAGGGAACTGTTATCTTTTTATTTCAGCTGAGGGAAGTCTAGAGAGTGAAACATACAGCGTTAAGACTTCTGCCATTGATCCAACAGCAAGAGCGTTGTTGACCATGTTTCAGAGAATTCACTAACAGGTGCCCATACCATTGTGTTAAGCACCATGATAAAGGAAGTTGCACTATTTGCAACTCCTGTTTCCAATGAAGCAATATATCAACCCAAGAGATAAATATAAATATTTATATTTATATTTATATTTATATGTTCCTCATGAAGCCAATGACCAGATGCAGTTTCATGAGTTGTCAGAATCATCTAAAAATGAATGCATAGCCAATAGTTTGAAGCACAGTTGTTAGGATTCAGTTTTTTAGCTAGTTTCTTAATTCAGTTTTTTGGCTAGTTTCCTAAAAAAGGAGATAAAAGTCTCTGTCCACGTTTCCAAGTTTCCGTAAATACTGACCTTCATTTTAGACACAGGTGAGAGTGCAGGGTTCTTTTGTGTTGTGTCCTATTCCACCCTGTCCCATTGCCCTCCTTGCAGATTCCCAAACTCATTGAGCACAATCCTGCCTCAGGCCTCTTGAAATTGCCATTTTCTCTGCACAAAATATTTCTCCCAATATCCTGTAGCTTCCTAATTTCCTCTAGGTAGCCACCAAAAGGTTATCTTCCAGTGAGACCTGCTTGGCTCCTCCGGGCTCTTCTCTACATTTTCATGTACAATCACATGGCCAACATTCCAGACCTCTGTTCTACTGTCTTGTTAGCCCTTAGCTCTTGTCACTAGCAAACATGTCAAATCTAGGCAATAACTATTCAACACTCTCAGGATGCATAAACCATTTAATAAAGGAAGAGCTGAAGAGTAGAGTTTGTTGTGAGGATTAAAATTCAGCTAAATTTAGTGAACAAATCTTTTCTTCTTTTTCTTGCTATTTCTAAATTGTCTCTGCTCCTTAAATTGCTAGGAGCTTCTATAAAATATAGATGATAAACGTCTCAGTAGATCATCTATGTACAATGATATTCATTTTCCCCAGAATTCATCCCTCTTATTGGTAACTGCTTAACTTTCTAAAAGCCATAGTTTACCATTCCGTGAACGGTTATGCTCACAATGTGCATAAATAAGTGTATTACTTCTGAATTGGCTTAAGAATTGCCCAGTAAGGAAAGTAATTATGTTGCAATCTTAAATGTCTGTAAGCATAAATATTCAAACAAAACACAATACCTTAAGTAGCTTTCAAAATCCTAAAACATTTTTAAGTACTACATATCATTAAAATCATATGATTTTTAAAAAGACACTTACTAAGTTTCCTGGGAAGTGCTCCTTTGCCATCTGCTTTTAAGCAGAATTTGACATTAAAACTGCAGGAGGAAAAAAAAATCCGATATAAATTCTGTAATACAATTTAGATGTACTTTTCAATATCATCCAATGTGATAGAAATACGAGTATGTGTAATTCAGTAAAACCTCTCTATCCATGTGGCATTAGTTCCAGGACCCCCTGTTAAAATCTGCAGATCCTCAAGCGGTATTTGCATATAATCTAACATAAGCCTCCAAGACATTTTAAATCATCTCTAGATTACTTTTAATATCTAATATAAGAAAACAAGTTGTTATTCTATATTGTCTAGGAAATAAGAAGGAAAAAAGGTCTGCACATATTCAGTACTGAACTCACTTTTTCTTTTCAAATATTTTCATTTTTTTATTTTTTATTTTTTGAAAGGCAGAGTTAGACAGTGAGAGAGAGAGAGACAGAGAGAAAGGTCTTCCTTTTCCATTGGTTCACCTTTTGAACCAAAATTGGTTGAACCTACAGAGAGGGAACCCATGGATACAGAGGCCGGCTACACACAAATCTTATATCATGAGGTTCTTTCTTAATATCTGAGTTTTACTCTTAAAACATAAAACTATACAGACCAATATAGCTCATCCATCAGTAATTCCATCATGTTTCTTTTCATGGCACTTTGAAGAAAAAGAGAAAAGGGAAAAAATTTTCTAACCTCCTCTCAAGTTTGTAGGTATTGTTAAATCAAAATGAAAAAAAAAAGTTCAGAAATAAAATAATGTCTCTTTTAATAAGATGACCCACTGAAGCTTCCTTTAGGCAGAATTTTCCACAATTTATTCATGAGTCATGAAATCAGGCTAATGGGTTGTATCCAGCATCTTAATAAAAAATTAAATTGATTTAAGTATTGAGGGAAAATATGATTTTATAAAGTTTTGGTTCTAACTGTGTATATGTGCTTACCAAATTAAGATGCCATGTGTATTTTTTATTATGTGACATGCTCAAAATCATAGTGAAAGCCACTGCTGTAGCCATTAGAAGCCTTCAAATTATTAGCTTAATTATAAGCATATTATTGGCAATTTTACAGAGTGAGAAAAGGCAATAAAACTTGAAGCCAAAATCATGAAAAACAACTTCATTGTCAGTCAATAAAAAGGAACAGCAAATATCAGTGAATTTTTATATAATCCAATAAAAAATTTAATTTGAAAATTTTAATAACTTAAAAACAAAATGAGGCAAATCCTCTGAAGTAAATTTTTCCTAGTTATCAGACTATAAGTTCTCTGTGATTTTTCTGTATAAGTAAAAGACAGTAAGTGTTTCCCAAATAGGGGCTACTCATGATGATATTCATGGTTTATAGGTCAAGAATTTTCCTAAGTTTTTAAAAAATATTTACCTATTTATTTTCATCTACTTGAAGGTAGAGTGACAGAAAGAGGGAGGTAGAGAGACAGACAGACAGACAGGGACAGATTTCCCATCTGTTGGTTCACTCCTCAAATAACCAAAACAGCTGAGGCGGGGCCAGGCAGAAGCCAGGAGCTTGGATCTCCATCCAGTACTCCCAGGGTGGCAAGAACCCAGACTTTTGGGCCTCCTTCTGCTGCTTCCCAGGACGCATCATCAGGAACTGGACTGGAATCCGAGCAGCTGGGACTGAAAACCAGGAACAAAGGACATGTGTGTCCCCAGCAGCAGCTTGACTCACATCCTCATGATGCCTGTGCCCAGTTTTTATATTCATTTTCATGTATGAGAAGGGTATTGGTTTCTCCACTTTATTTTTAAATATTTTAAAAATATGAATCATTTAAAAGAGAATCTTAAGAAAATTACAGAAGAAAAATATAGCAAAAATTATAAAAGTAACATACATGACAGAGACATGAGAAATAATGGACTAGAGAATTCAAACACTGGACTTATGAAAAATCATATTTTTCTATGGGAAATAGTAAAGATATATGTAAAAGACAATAATTTAGAGCAAAACAATTTTTCACATATTAAATCTGGAAAATAACATATCCTTTAAAACACTTTACATGTTCATAAACTTGCTTAAAATTAAATATAAATAAGTTCTTAAATCTTATTAGCTTTTCCTTCTTTATGAATCTATTAACCACATATAAATCTTTAAAATTTCATTTTATTCTAATTTATAGAGCCTTCTGGATATCTTCCGGGATTTCTGGAGCTTTCTAGATATCTTTTTTCTAGGAGTATTTCTATAACTAAAAATACAGTATACCTATAGAACCTGCTTAACAATGTTTTATCCTGATTACCTTCATTTTCAGTTAGAGTGATTGAATCAATAATTACAATCATAACTGTTAGTAAACAATACTCTTACCAGGAAACTTTGAGAGCTGTTCCAGGCAGCGAGCAGGTCTTATTTTCTTGATTTAAAATACTAGGGAACACTTCAAGTCCAGCAGTTACTGTGATAACTGGTCTAGCCCTGAAAAAAAGAGAGAGACAATTATTTAGTCAACTGATCTAATCACTTAGGTTCCCATTCACCACATGGCAGCACAATGTCTACTAGGCACTGTTTATAGCAGCAAAATGTCTAGGAACAACCCAAACGCAGGACCAAATGTCTCTGTGAGCCCAGGCCTGAAAGTTCCACATCCTGGAAAATTGCTCAGTTCCAGGTGAAGTGGGACGATTGGTACTTATCTGCATTAAAGAGTGTATCCATTCAAGAATGGTTACGGGATATCTACCTAATTCAATGGAACACAGTGGGGAAAATGAGCGCCATAAGCACATCTGTGCTAATATGGGATGATCCCCGAAATATATCCTAGACCACTGTTAGTAGGAGAGGAAAATATCTAACAAATACACATGAAAACACATGATATTTCAATGCATAGATTATTTTTGATAATCTTAATAAACATGTAAGTGAAGAAAAATATATTTTAAATTATATTTATTTGTATTGTATGAATATTTTTACATGCATGTATTAACAGCAATTTTAAAAACTAAAACAATAAATTAAAAGCAAGCACCCCTAATCTGAAATCCAGAACTCTGAGCACTGATATTTCAAATTGTCATTTCCAAATTATTGATACTCCAGTGGCAAAGTCTGCAAATTTTCTAAAATCCAACAATCTCCAAAACTTGAAACACTTTTGGTACCATTTCAGATAACAGATATTCAACCTATAAGTATAGGTTTTCAAAATTCAGATGCACGGGTTTAAATCCTGTACAAAAAATATAGTATGCTCATGTCACTCAGCCTGTCTCAAAAATGATAAACCAGGGGCTGGTGCTGTGGCATAGAAGGTTAAGCCTCAGCCTGCAGTGCTGGCATCCCATATGGGCACCAGTTCAAGACCCAGGTGCTCCACTTCTGATCCAGCTCCTTACTAATGTACCTGGGAAAGCAGCACAGTATGGCCCAAGTCATTGGGTCCCTACAACCCATATGGGAGACCTGGAAGAAGCTCATGACTGGTAGCTTTGGTCTGGCCCAGCTCCAGCCATTACAGCTATTTGGGAAATGAACCAGCAGATGGAAGATTCTCTCTCTCCTTCCATCTCTGCCTTTCAAATAAATAATTAAATCTTAGGGTCTTCCTCTCTTGGAACTCCCCTCTTTGCTGCTCTGGCAGGAGGTTTACAACCTAAATAAATCCCACTTTACTTTCACTGCTGTGTCCACGTGTGATAATTCTTTTGCACGAGACAAAGAACCAAGGCCGTCTCTTCACTGCTGTTTCCCCATAACATTGTTGGTGCCGTGACTCGGATTGCAACTCCAACGTGATGCAGATCCAACTTCGGATCATCCAGCCGGACTGGTGAGCATGCACACTGCTGTCGCTTTTTTTCAGAGAGCCTTGCTCTCCTTCACAGTAACTCACATTTTCCCTAAAACACCAGGTCCCTGTCAGCCAGTTAAAAACGATTAGTGCAGCTGCCAGTCTTAAGACACAGGGGCGAGGCTTGCTGACCTAGGCCATATCAATCCCCTGGAGCTGGGACTCTATCCTAACAGCTCCCCTCCCTCTTGCATGGATCAGTCCTTCGCGTGTGCCTGCAAGAAGGCCATGAGACAACTGATGGATTCTGGCTGGGGCTACACTCCAGCGTTTTCCGAAGGTCTCGTGGCTGGGCACCAGGCTCCGACTGCCGGAATGCTGTTGGGCCGAGAAATGCAGTTTCCAGTGGGGAGCCAGCCTCCTGCCTTTTTGGAGTTCTCACGAGCTGCAAGCCAGAGGCTCCATTCTTGCTTCTCGTCACAGACAAGAATGGTGGCTGGCCCAACTCAGCTTCCTTTTGCAGGGATTGGCCCAAGACACAGGACTGGGAGAAAGGTTTGAAGTAACCTTAAAATTCAGGCCAGGGCTACTCTAGCGTTTTCCAAGGACTCCCTGACTAGACACCAGATCCCAATGGCCCAATAGGATGTCAGCTGAAAACTCCATTCTGTTCTTCCTTCCCGGAGATTAATCTGTTGGTGAGACTGGACGCAGCCTGGAGTGAGGCCAGGGGCTCTGAGCTGATGCCTCAGTGAGTTTTGCCTTTATCCCAGATCTCAAAAGAGCTCTGTCTCTCTGCTTCTTTGAATGCTTTCTATACCTCTCAAGTCTCCACAATTCCTACAAACTCGATTTCCTGGTCTCTTAGAGGGTATTTCCTAGATAATTCACTCATTAGTTCTGGGTTAAAGTCTAACTATCTCATTTACAGACAGGCAGTCGATCTAGACTCCCATGAGATGCAGTCCCCACGTGGCATAGACAAGTCTCAGCAGGTCTCTGGTATCCCCCACCTTCCTTCTCGAGTCTGCTCTTTTGGGTCCCCACTGTCAGCTACCACAGTTTTACTGGGGAGAATTATATTCGCCCACTCTGCTTCTTTGTGACTTCACCTGTGTCGTCACCAATGTAGATGGTAGCCAGGGCTGGTACTGTAGCTTACAAACAACTCTGCTAAGGCTCTCGCCATGAAAGCTCATTGTCAAAATCAAGGAGAACAACTATTTTTCCTTATGTATAAGAACAAAGTGACAGCATATATTTGACCAGGCAGAGGCCCAGTCTAGCACACCACCAGTAAGGGAACTGATCACTCCCTGTGTGTGCTATTCTGACAAATATATACCCTAGGCTGCAGGCGTGGAAGGTTGAGCAAGAGTAGGTGATACGTGCTAACCCTACCCTCACTTTCCTCCCTTCCCTGTGGGCTTCAGTGCACATTTGGATGCCACAGGCAGCAAGACAGTTTTGAGAGATGTCTCAAACTCAGGAGACATAAGACCTGAAACACACTTCTGTCTTTATGCTCTCATTCCAGCCAGGAGGCAAACCATCTACTTTTATTTCTTTGGTCCCTGAGCTTACAGAAAAACGCCTCATTTTCCACACCACTACCTGGCCTGTTTACAAGCTAAAGGATGGAGAGTTAGCTTAAGTGAGTTATAAAAAGTGCCAGCCCCTGTACTCTGACTCCCTGTCTTAGAACTCTGTCTCCTAACAGACCTCTTGCCTCTATCACATTGCATATACTCAAATACGCATTAAATTCTTTTCCAGAGTGTCACAGAGCCCTTGGGTCTACTCAGTGAGCCATCAGGGTTCTTCTGTTATTGCTTGTAACTGCTGAGGTTTTAATCCCAGTGGAGGAGTTTTTATTTTTTTTTTAATCAGGTGACAATTGCCCCCATAGTTTTAATTTTGCATGGGGGTTTCTAGGCAAGAATCTAGGCCCAATAACTTCAGATGCCATTGAATGCATGTGGATTAATCCACATGATGACTTCTCGAGACAGCTCCCGACCTGACACCTCATCCTTGAGACTGGTCTGACTGACAGCCTCACTATTAGACACGCCCAGTATTGGCTTTTGGTTTTAGAGTATAAGGTTATTGTCTTTTAGCAGAGCCTCCAGTTTTTCTCTACTCTGCCCCTTTGCCGGCTCTTACAGGAGCCTCCTTGTAGTAACTGCCCTCTTCTACCACCTATCAGATGCTCCTTAGGAATCTCTGCTCACCATTGTAGGTTTTAATAGGAGAGGACATCCAATCTCCAGTGGACTTCCTGTCCCAGGCACATCAGTCCCTTGAGACCCATCTTGCGGCTGCTGAACCTTCTGCTTCAGAGGCAGCCCCAAGTACCTGGCTGCTGACCAGGCATCGCTGGCTCAAGGTATTTTTTTCTTTGAGTAAAAGGAAAACTAGACTCAGATTCAGTTAGAGTCTAAAATGATGTTTTTGGTAAATAGGATTTCATTCAACTATAACTGAACGTCAGGTTTAAAGAAAGTTCTCTCTTGAATCTAGGAAGTTCACTGCCTTTAAAAATGTTGCTCTGTAACTTGCCAAACTTGTTTTTACAACTTGATTTAACAGATTTTTGATAGCAATGGCAATCAATGCTTCTTATAGCCCCCCTAAGGTGCATTTTGCAATTTTGCTTTAATGTCACTTGTTTATACCTATGATATAAATGTAACTTCAACCTTATCTCAGACAGAGGTATGATATAATATCAACATCTTCAGTCACATAGGTGTAATTACTAAATGTAAACTAGGTAATCTTAGCACATGCTTTGCCCATATGAAAATACTTCAACACCACTTGGAGGTAACTAAGCATAAATTCGATGTATTATCTTATTTACAAAATGTGGTCTTAATTTGGAGACTTCTAAAGGGTTATTTCAAAATGTAAATCAAGGAAATGAGCAGATGGAAAAGGTCAGAAGTATAAAAATGTGTTCTTGGTAAGGAAGGTTAAGAAGGAAAGAGTTTTTTTGAATAAAGGAAATGGTTTGTAAGAAGTACCTTATCCTGATGGCTAGGTTACTCTAGACTGGAATGGAAATGAGAGTTTCAAGTAAGTTGAAGAAGGTGTGTGGAAGTCACAGAAGGTTATGAAAGAAATTTTTGGATACAAAAGCTATTAATCTATTTTTTTTGACATAGAACTAGAATCTGGTCTTCTGTTAAAGTAATCAGGTTTTTGCAATGCATATAAAAAAAAAACTACAGCATCTCCTTTTAATACTTTTGTTTAATTGGTGACTCTGTCAGTTTTCTAACTAGCTCCAGTAAGCTATTTTCTCTTCCCTAGTTTCTGACTCTGTTAAAATTGTGTCAAGTTATGGGATAATTCCATGTGCTAGATAATTTAAGTTTCATTTATGATTCTTAGGATGATCAAAGACAGATTTTGTGTTCTATTAAAGTTATCTATTGGGTTCTCTTAATGTCTCAAGTTATAATTGTTTAAAAACAGCTGAGTTTTCTTATTAAGAGCTATGGGTTGTTTAAATATGTGCTTATTTTAAAGCTTTTGAGTAATCATTTTGTATTATCGATCAAATTTGGCCCATATTATGTCATGATGTAAAGGGATCCTACTTCACCAGATATTTTGAGCTTTAACTAATAAAGCTATTTGGATTATATTAAAGGTACTGTCAAGATGTGAAGCATTGCTAAATTTTGTTATGATAATGTAAAATTGTTACTGATACAAATGTCCAAAGGTTAAAAAGTCTAATGACCTTATATTGTTATCTGACACGATAAAATCTTACAGGTGCTTTCAAAAATACTGCATGGAATAAGCAAGTGCCTATTCTTGTCGGTTAATGAGTTTATAATTTTAAACATGGCTATTTAAAGCCTTTGTCATCCACAATTTTGTATTCTCCAAACCTTAAAAATCAGATTTACTGCTCATGAAGTTAAAACATTGTTGGTTCTATGTCTAAATGTGTCCTTTCAGATTCCAAAGGACCCGTTTTCCCTTGACCTCTATTGTGTTCACTACTCTGGGACAGCTCTACAAGCAGATAAAGCCAATAATGTTCTACAGGTTCCAACTTAAAAAAGTTAATTCAGATTACTAAGGGCAGAAAGTAATTCCAATTGGTTGATGGTGGTAGCTTTGGGATCTGCAAGGAGGGAAGGCCTACACTTCCGGGAATGGAGAGGCCTACTTCCAGGGAAGAAAGTCCTTGTCAAGGTCCCTGCGGGTGCCTAAAGGTCAACCAATGAGGATCAGACCTGCCTCAACCTTTAACTCCCATGCCCTGAATCTATAAAAGGAGCCCTCCCAATCTCTGACGCGCAACTTCCCCAGGCCCCGCTCTGTTGCTCTGTTGGGACCGGGAAACCTCACCCGGGAGCGGAACACTAATAAAAGCCTGTGAATTAATTTATTCGTCTGCTTGGGAAGATCTGTTATGCACTGGACACCTTACAGATGGTAATAAAAAAAAAAAAAAGCTGAAGATTTCAGAAAACTGTTACTGAAGCTGTTCTATCTTGTATGTTATGTTACACATGTGCACATGTTGTATGTCTACATGGGAAAATCTATCTAGAGTTCTGTTTTAATTGGTTTACAAATAAAATGTCACTCTAATTCAAACTGCTAAGTTAATCAAAGATATCTTTGGTTCATGTGACCTGAAGTTCTGTACAAGATGTTATACATTTGTTGACATGTTTGCACTTGGGTTTGCTGCTCAAACAAGTTACACATGTGTTAGATATTTAAGCAATGTTTCCAAATACGTACACTATTGTCCTGAAATTAATAGGAGGCATTGGACCTTCAGGTAAATGTTTTCATAAGTTGTTATGTAACACTTAAAACTGTTTGCTAAGTTTTCATTTGATATTGTTATTTTCAGTAAGCGATCTGGGAAGCCTAACTTGTTCCCTCATTTCTCTATTCTTTTAAAGATAGGAATCTAATTCTATTCTGAAGAACTCTCTAGATGTGCAGTCTGATTTTTAGATGTTATAAAAGGGATGGCTAACATTTTTCTGTAGTAATAGCCAAAATGAGAGCTTAAATTATGACTCCACAGCTAGATTTACTTTGCCATGGGCAGAGTAAACAGGTGAAAACTCGCTTTTTTTAAATCAAACAAAGGAGGAGAGTTTTACTAGTGACTTAAAATTTAATAAATAAGGTGGTCATCATTTTTGAAATAGCTTTCCTCATAGGCATTGTCTACCTCAAAGAAGAACCACTATCATAACATGACTGTGACTACAACTTTCTAGTTTAGGCCAAAGATTAGCGCGGAGCACCCCCTTGACTTGCATTCTCTTAAAGGTTTCTTCTGGTCTGCTTTAACAAAAACCAGGAGAAAGAGAAAGCTAGGCTGCAGAAGCAATGTAAAGATAGGTGGCAGACCAATTATTGGCTGCTTTACACGGTGATCTGCCTTCAAGGAGACCCAACAGGCCAGTCCACTGCACTGGTTTTCAATGTGGAAAGCCAGGGCTTCAGCAGAACTCAGCTTATGAGGAGCTCTGGCAGCTCTGCCAGCCAAGAGTTGGGTCATTGGAAAAGGATCTGCCCTGGGGTCAAAGGCTCCAGGTCAGGGCCACAGACCTTGTTCACTCTAAGCTGAAAAGCCCTTCACTCGTCCCAGATTCCAATGTAACCACTGCTGTCAAGGGGGTGGCCAAGTAGGGTCAACAACATTGCAAGCAGAACTGTATATTAACTAATAAATGTTTTCCTTTTAGAAATGCCACCTACCTTCTCTTCAAGCCAGCTCTCCTCCCAGGCCAGCTAGGGATTGGAAGTCAACAGGGTGCCTCCCTTATGATGTACCACATGTAAAGAGATAGATAGATCGGAGCCTCATAACTGACAAGGCCTTAAGCCCACCTGGTTATTTTTGAGCGCTTTCTGTCAGTTTGTATTTGTCTTTCCATGAAAAAACTTGCTCATGGTTTAGACAATTTTCTTAGGGCCTCTAACAATGACTCTGTCCTCGGTTCTAGATGCTGTGATTTTAGATCCTGTGAGTTTAAACTGCTTGTTAGATACGTTTTCTCTGGACTTAAAAAAGTAAAATTCTAGGTGGCTATGCACTGAAACCTCTGATGGAAGCAGTTTCTGCAAGCTGGCACTGCATCCCCTCCCCTTCCCCCCAGAATCCACCTCCTGCTGAGAAGCCACCTCCTCTTGCAACCCTGCCTTGACTCCCCTTCCCAAACACAACCCTTTTCAGCATGAAGTAGCCAGAGCGATCATCACTCAGCTCCCACTAACAGACGTTAGGGTTTCCATCCAGGAGGAGGGAATGTGAGGAGTCAGATGTGTTAACAGATAGTCAGGGAATCCTAATGGATGGTGTAAAATGTTTCCTTCCTTCCCCAAAAGGATCTTTAGCAGGAACAAACAGCCGCCCTCCTTCCCTCAAATTTACCATGAGAAGAGCAAGGGTGCTCCTCCAGAGCTCACAGCTTATTGTGAAAACAAGTTACCTATCCCACCCTCAGCAGACCAGGCAGGATGGAGAATTGTAATTGTCCTGGCCTGGTAACTGAATGCCAATCCGACTGTCAAGTTTTTATCCTTTGAAATTGTACTTAAAGCTCCTTTGGGTCGTCCTCTCTTGGAACCCCCCTCTTTGCCGCTCTGGCAGGAGGTTTCCAACCTAAATAAATCCTACTTTACTTTCAAACAAATAAGTAATTAATTTTTTTTAAAAAATGATGTCACTGAATTTTCTATGTATTGATGCTACCCCATAGCTATATTGAAGTTAACCCATCACAAACTCTATTACACTGCACCAATATTATGTTTCTTGCCATGTATGAATCCAGCCAAGAGAAGTGTGACATCTTTATTTAGGATACCAGTTGATAATCTAAGGCATAAAGAATTGATGAGGCCGGCGCCACGGCTCACTAGGCTAATCCTCCGCCTTGCGGCGCCGGCACACAGGGTTCTAGTCCCTGTTGGGGCACCGGATTCTGTCCCGGTTGCCCCTCTTCCAGGCCAGCTCTCTGCTGTGGCCAGGGAGTGCAGTGGAGGATGGCCCAAGTGCTTGGACCCTGCACCTCATGGGAGACCAGGAGAAGCACCTGGCTCCTGGCTTCAGATCAGCACGGTGCGCCGGCCGCAGCGTGCCATTGGAGGGTGAACCAATGGCAAAGGAAGACCTTTCTCTCTCTCTCTCTCTCTCACTATCTCACTGTCCACTCTGCCTATCAAAAAAAAAAAAAAAAAAAGAATTGATGAGAAAAACTGGCAAAATGCAAGAAGCCAGGAAACAGATACATGTAATTTACACATATACCCTAATAAAACTATTCATTTTGATTCATTTTGTACTGCCCTTGTATTCACAGAATACTGAGACACAGGCACCAAGTTAATTTCCTCTTACAGAAAAATACAAACACATAATTTTTAGAGGAATTTTTTTTTAAATTAAGAAACCAGATGTGGTCCATTAATTGCAACAAATACATCATACTAACATGCGTTGTTAGTAATAAGAATATATCCTGGGGTTATGAAAACTCTTTGTATTACTTCACAAATGTTGTTTTGTAATTTTAAAGCTATTCTGAATTAATAAAAAGTTTAACAAATAGTGAAGTAGGCAGGCATACAGGTTAAAATCGATTAGGTTTATGAGCTGGAAGACCACGCCTTCACCACGCCCCTGTGTGACCTCATGCCCCTACCTGGCCACACCTGGGTGCCCACCAACCAATCAGGTTAATTAACCACTCTCTGGAAGCGGGTTAAAAGCTGGGATGCGGTGTGTCTGGCCCTTCTCTTTTCCCTGGCCTCTTGCTCACTATAGCCCTGCGCCTCCAGGGTGCGTGGCCTTCGGGCCACGTGCTCCAGGCTTCCTGGCCCAGATGTTCCTCCATGTGGCTGGTTCCTGGTGCTTGGTATGAACCCAGATTTACCTCTCTCTCTTACTAAGGCCCTCACTTTCCTATGCACCTTTCTCAATAAATAAAAGCCTAAAACGTACCATGCTGCCTCGTTTATCTGTGCCGGTATTTAGAATTCTTCTATAAATATTAGGCAAGAACCCTCTCGGGCTTATTAATATTGGGGGTTTATTAATAAGCACAAGGTGAAATCGTATGGCATCCCAAATTCTGGTAGTATATGTGGCACCCCAGATAGCACTTCTGGGGAACTTTAAGGGGTCACATTTTTGTATAAATTTTAGGGGGTCATGTCCGATTTCAATAGGAGAATAGTTATGAATACAATTTAAAGGACAAAGATGAAAAATTGTGAATTCCTTTCAAAAGAAAACATCTGGGGCCAGTGCTGTGGCATAGCAGGTAAAGCCGCTGCCTGCAACGCCAGCTGGAGTCCTCCACTTCCAGTCCAGCTCCCTGCTAATGTGCCTGGGAAAGCAGCGGAAAATGTCCCAGATGCTTGGACACCTGCATCCACCTGGGAAACCCAAAAGAAATTCCTCGCTCCTTGCTTGGGTTCAGCCCAGATCCAGCCATCTGTGGAGGGAATTTGGGGATGGAAAACCTCAATCTCTCTCTCTCTCTCGAACTCTGCCTTTCAAATAAAAAAATAAAACTTTAAAAAACTAAAACTAAAAATAAAACATACATAGTTTTTTCTTGAGACTTTTCTGTGTAAATATTATTTACTTGCAGCAATTGTTAGACAGAAAGAACACATTTCATCATTACTTCAAGAAAATTGAGCTGATTCAAATAGTGACATTTAGCTTAAAAACTTTCAAATAATTCAGAGTATTCCAATAACACACAATACTGAATATACTCACCTGTATAAAACAGCTCGATCTACACCAAAGGCTCCTACAATTAAGTCTGAAGAGAGAATGAAAACACATGTTAATAATGGTTTTTAAATTTCTATACCATGCTATAAAACTTTCAATGCACACAAAAGAATTTAAGCAGATTCTCACAGTCAAGAGATTGTAAGGTAGCAACAACAAAAATAACATCTTCTACAACATTTTCTTCTAACAGTTCATTACAGACTTCAAGATAGTGAAAAAATGCTCAACATATGTGCTTCACATTGTATACTCGCAGGAAACAGAGCTGCCTTCTCTTCACATCCCCTTCAGTGATTTGAACAATGCTTTGAACATGGTTGAGGTTTCATAATACTTGAAATATTGAATTGAAATGGTTTATAAAACAAATAGGAGAATAATAACATGATTTACTTTAGGAATGAAAACTCTCAGTGCTATAAGTATTCATAGACAATCACCTGGATATCCATTTTTGTCTATATCTGTGGCTCCTTTCATTGAATAGCCAAAGCTTGGTGGCATACTCCTAGCAGCCCACTGGCCTTCAAGGACTTGAGACGGTACTGCATTCAAGCCTGCTGCCCTTCCATTGAAGATATACACAATTCCTTTCTTATCTTCACCCCCATAGGGAGCAGCAATTGCAATATCTATGGGGTGAAAGGAAGAGGAGGAAGAGAAGAAGAAGCATAGAGAGGATAAGAAAAGAGAAGAGGGGGAAGAAGGTAAGAGTGGTAACACTGAAGTCTCAGTACTCAGTCATTTCTATGGGGATCTGAATATTTATAGAAACTTTTCTCTTGATCACTATTGGTTCAAAGTTCAGTAATTCAAAGAGCAACAATATAATTCAAGGAAGTTCAAGCAAAACTGTAAATGACAATAACTTAGAGCCATAAATTCTGGGTCTGACCTTATACACATCATTTATTTCTGAACCTTAAGTGCCCCATACTTAAACTTGAGGGTGTGGAAGGTAGGAGGGGAACATGTCAAAAGATTCATCTAAAGTTCATTCTAGGTAGCAATATTCTATTTTGTTGATTCATGCATCACTTTAATTTTTTCTGAACAGAAATCCATTTGGATCAGAAATTTGAAAGGACTTCATTTTCATCTTGTTCAACTCAAACAAATAAAATTATAAATTTTTAAAATAAATAAAACACCAATGGTCAATAGGACCTTTTTTTTGACTCTAAAATATTTTATAAATAGGTCCATTTTTCTCTGCTGCTGTGCCCACTCTGTGTCTATACCTGTGAAGGGACCTTCTAAGTGGCTTCTCATTTCAAGGCTTGCCTCTATGACTCGTTCTCTTCAAACCATGCACTCTTCCCAACGCCACTGGCCTTTTTTATTGTTGTTGTTTCCTCGTGCCCAAATCCTACATCAGAGATCATCCTGCCAGTGTCCCCTGGTCACTGCCCCTCTCCCCCTCCACTCTTATCATGCACTCTATATACTGCTCTCCATCATGTTACCTTGCCTTAAAAAACCTGCAGTCTTTATCACTATCTGGGTTTCCACATTGCTTGCTTACTTATTCTGTGGCTCTGTATCTTTGAAGTTTTCTTAATGTGTAGCATTTCTTTTAGTAAGAATCCTGATATATTGTTGATTACACAAACAAACCAACAGGGCATCTCTCTACTGTATGATCTATAAAAAGGTTTTAGAAAATATTTTGGTACTTTGTAATTTGTATTTCACATTTCCAAGGTTCTATATTGAAAGCTAACTTTGCTTTTTAAAGATGTCTACAGCTTTTGAAATAAGACGATCATCAAATAGTGGGCATATATGTTTGTGTGTCCCCATGAAGGGAAACATATACTCACTTAGAACATTTTGGACAGTCACAACAAAGTTATGACTTTCAAAATAGTATTGCTAAAACATACCGTTGAGGTACGTATAAGATACACATTAGTCAGCATTGCCTTGCAATGTGCCGTGGGAGCATTTTTTATATTTGCAGCCAAATGAACAGTAGAGGGCACTGCTGCTCAGCAGCACACAGAGACACAGAAAATCACCAGCACTG
This sequence comes from Sylvilagus floridanus, assembly GCA_949820135.1. Lineage (NCBI taxonomy): Eukaryota > Metazoa > Chordata > Mammalia > Lagomorpha > Leporidae > Sylvilagus > Sylvilagus floridanus. The sequence continues at coordinate 129,675,695 of OX463236.1, read as the reverse complement.
GGCTCTGTGAGAATGAAGAAAACTTCCTTTTTCAGAATCTCTCTTGAGAATCAATTTTTGGAAATTTTGCTCTGATTTTTAAGGGGAAAAAATTCAACCTATCTATAAACTTGGTGCACTGCTCACTGACATTCAATCCATCTTTCCAGAAAGGAGATTTGCTCATGCAAATTTCAACAGATGGGGTTATGGACTTTCCCAAATGGGCTCAGAAATCAAGGACTCAAAAGTTTTGCTTGACTTCTATCTTACCATTGAAGCCGTCCTGGTCCAAATCTCCCAATGGAGCTATGGCACTGCCGAACCGTGCAAAGATCTCAAACCCATTCAGCTTCGTAACCTGGAAGTCTCCGGAGGCTCTCTGCAGACACACGGAGACCTGTCCCACCTCTTGGAGTTTGCCATCAGAGCCTCGATCCATGAAGAGAGGCGCTCCAATAAACACATCTGCATAACTGAGAGACAGAACTCCTCACTAAAGCAAGATCAAATTCCATCTGTTATTAATACACATTTTCTTTCTTATTAAAACTCAGTTTCTCCTTTTCCACATCTCTCACAGGTACATGGAAGCACAAAATGATTACCATAGTAGCCATTTCAAATTCAAAGCTTCTTTTAACTCTTATAAGAAGTTATGAAATCATAAAATTTTCATGCTATAAAAACTATGAAAAAATATGACCAACATAGAGGTTTTCCAGTGTTTGTGTAAGGTTGCTTCAAATTGCTTCCTTAAATAGATTAGCAGAAAGGGAACAGAGAAACAAAAGCAAAACTGTTTAGTTTTAGTAAATAATTCACAAACATGAGAGCAAAACTGTTTCTGGAAAAATTTTTTTAAACTTACTCATCTCCATTAATGTCAGTGGCAGCTACAGAAAATCCAAAATATGCAGCCATCTGGATAACAAGATGAAAATGAAATGTTTATATTTCATCCAAATACTTCAGGCAATTAACAATTACAATATATCTAGCAAATAGAAACGGTTATTTTTTTCTACATACAGTGCTTCAATTTAAGTCTTCTCTTTTGTTTATTCTAGCAACACCACAACAATCAGGTAATGAGGCTTGCTAATTTGCGAGTAAAATACATTCTAGGTATAACATTCCAATGTATAAATTCCACTTATTTGTATTCCAAGTACAATCAAATCTCCTTCCTATGCCTAACAATCGCTCCCTTTCTCCCCATTCCCTGACAAAAGGCACACACAGACACACTAACAGAAAGACACAGCCACAAACATTTTAATTGGACCCAAGAAGTTATAAGTGGATGCCTATTCAGAGAGGATAATAGCTGATAATTATTGATAACAGAAAATAACTGGCTATCCCTATGTGAAACAACTATTCTTTAGAAGTTACTGTTTGGAAGTCACAAACAGGAGTTCATTCTTGTCTCACATCTCAATCAATTATTTGCCAGATGGCTTTGTTTTTTAATTACACACACACTACAAATATGTTTGGATGTATTATGAAGTTATTATGCACAGGGAAAAGAAATTTCCTCTCTTCCACCACAGGAGACCACTGGCTATCACAGACAGCTGGGGGCAGGTGGGGGGTGGGAATGGGAGAAAAGGAAGTTCTAAAGAGAGCCCAACAGGCAAAACAAAACTAGAAGAGATGACAGATTGAAGATAAACTAAGGTGAGTCAACGAATGAGTTGGCAAAGCAAAGAAGGAAAGCTAGGGATGATTCTTTTTTTTAAAAAAAAAAAAAAAGCTTTAATTCAATGAATACAAATTTCATAGGAATAGGGGTGCTTCTGAATCTTGATTAGTTGAATATATATCCAGAGGGGATGATAAGGGAGATTCCTACCTTATCTATTTTGGCTTGATACAGTGCAGTTGAGAAAACAAAACACACATTCACTATTCAATGACAAGATCAGAATTTGTGTACTGAAGTGTACTATGTTTGGGGTACCGTGTTGATGTGCTGACTACAACATGCCAAAATAATATTCTTGAACCTTATTCTCTCAGAATGTTTGTCCTGAAAGTGTAAAGAAAGTGTGGCATTTACTGAGAACAACTTCTGTCCTGAGCACCATGATTGATCCTCACGGCTACCCCATGAGAAAGTTAACAGCATCCCTATGTTTACCAATGAAGAATCAGAATCACAGTGGCAAACACTTTGTCCAAAGCAACAACAAACAGCACAGAGAGCCCAGGTCTGTCCTCATCTATGCCTTGCCTTTCCCCAACAATAGCTGAGGATGAAAATAAGGAAACTTCAAAGAGTTCATGGAAAACAATGAGTTAAAGAGTAAGTTCATTTTGGTTCAAAAGATAATTGGAACCCATGCACAGTTTTTTCACAATAGGCGTTTTTCACCAATGTTTGGAAACACCTCACAAAGCAAGCATCACTGCCCACTTGGAACAGGATCCAGAAACAACCATGGACACTGGATAGAAATGAAACAGCATAAAAGGATAACCATGCCTACAGCGATCCCAACTGCCTGTGGTATATGCATTACTTCCCGTGGAGCAGCAGTCCTGAGGTTGGTCCCCATACTGTGGATCCTCTCAAAGCCCAACAATCTCTACTGACAAGAAATGCGCTTGAATACCAAATCTGCAAACCGTGAGGTATTTTTCCTACACTGACTGTTTAATTTTCCTTTGTGGTTATCATTATTTAATTCTCTCAGACATGCAAGGAGTCTTCAAAAAGTTATGGGAAAATATGTATTATGATAAAACTATGCATGTATTTCAAAATTATTTTGCACCAAAATAAATTTATCCTTTAATTCCAGTTTTCTGCAAACTTTTTGAAGTCCTCTTATACATTACAGATTAAAAAATACCTGTGTTGAACATGATATATAGTACTTAAAAGTACCACTCTTCAACTCTAAAATGTCTTACTTCACATAATACCAAAAAAGTTTGTTTATAATATATATGCAAGTACTTCAAAAACTGTGAAAAATGAAATTAAAGGATAACATGCATTGTTCCATGAACTTTTTGAAGACCATCCTAAACATAATACACACATATGATACAACTGTTATTTTGTAAACAATGATTATTTTCCATCTAATAATTAAAAGGCATAGGTCATCCCATCAAGGAAAATTTACTGTCATCAGAAAAGAAAAGTGGAATTTTTGTGATTTTGTGTCTGTGCAATTTGATTTTGCATTTTCTAAAACAAAACAAAACAAAAACAATTATAAATTTGCTTATACAAATTACTTTAGTTAAAACAAAGGTGAAATATTTAAAGCCAGTCTTATATCTATGCATACATTGTGGAATCAGTAAACCATTTCAATACTGCTAGAAAAAAGTTTACGATATTAAGAAATGCTAATGAGAAACTGTTGAGTGGGGAAAAAAAGTAAGACATAACATTTAAGATATTCAGCTAACCAGTTTTTGTTATACACACACAAGACAGAACTACACCAAAATGATCATGGGTTGAAGGATTATCTTTCGATTGGATTACAATTGACTTTTTTTGTTTGTTTTAACATTTTTCTTTATTTCTCAAATTTTCTCAAATGAATGTTACTCTGCTTCTGGGAGATGGGATGTATTTTAAAGGCATACCTGCTCACCAGTAAAATTGTGTAAGGAGGACATGTTTTTCCCATCATAAATATAAACCTGTGCAGGAAAAATAAAAGCATGTGAAATACAGTAAAATATAAAATAATTCAGATATTTTTAAACTTTTATTTATTTATTTATTTGAAAGGCAAAAAGACACAGAGACAGCAACAGAGATCTTCCATCTACTAGTTCATTCCACAAATGCCCACTAGGGGTAGGACTGGGCCAGACCAAAGTCAAGAGCTGGGAATTCAATCCAGGTCTCCCACAGGAGTGGCTCAGACCCAACTACTGAACTAACAACTGCTGCATTCCAGGGTCTACATTAGCAGAAAGGTGTTATCAGAAGTGGAGCCAGCACTCAATCCCAGACACTCCAATGAGTGTTCCAACTAGTGCCTTAACCACTAGGCCAGGTGCCTGCCCCAACTCAGAGACTTTTAAAAGCACCTTTGTATTTTCCTACCATTCCCAAAGTCCTTGCTGCTCTTGGAACTCCTGAAACAAAGTCTGAAAACAAACAAAAGTTAATTAATCATTTTTAAGATCAACATTGGAAACTGCAGAAGCAATTATGTCACAAAGCTTTGTTCTATGATTTCAATAGAAAATAAGAAAAATATTTTTAAATTGGCCCTCCATAATAAATAACCCAGCATTTTAAAACTCCAAAATCAAATTTACAAAATACATAAATATTCTTGAGGACTCTCAAATACATGTAAATAAACCCTTAAGTCATTTGCAACCTAGTTAAACAAGAATAGATAAGACAAAGTAACCTAAGAGGGGCGGGGGGAGTGTGGGTAGACTGTATTTACAGGAATAAAAAATAATATAGTAGAACTGAAATGGCATAGAGGTGGGCTGTGGCACCTGAGCATGATGAAAATCAGGTCTACGCTTCCTAAATGGAGATCTGAAAGAAGACAGATGGACAAAGAGAGGCTGGGAATCCACCTTCCAGTACCAGCCCAGATCCTCTACAGAGAGAAGGAACTAAGCGTCACTAAGAGGAATACATTTGCCGAAAGCAAGGAAGAAGGAGCTGAACAGAGCCCAGCCAGGGATGCTGGGGGCTGGCAAGGAGCAGAAGGCAGAGCCTGAGGCGTTGGTCTCTCCTCAATGTACTGACTTCTTCTTTCGTATTCTATTAGAGGGCTTCACACTGCTGAAAAATGTCAATGCCGTCTGTTCCTAATGCCTAACTTAAATCTTTTCATAAAGGAATAAAAATGGCTCAAGAGTTTCATACCGTCTATGCCGTCACCATTGAAATCTCCAACAGCTACGGAGTAGCCTAAAGGGGGAATCAAAGATGACACATCATCAGCACAGGAACGTTTCTCTTCAATGTACTTCATGGTGGAGCTGGCCTCAGAAACAGTTCTAAGTAATTCTGTTCATTAGGCAATATTTTGTCTTCCAGGAGTAATAGGTTCATATGATGAATAAATTTTAAAAGAAATAAATGAGCAAAGTACTCAAACTGGACATTTCTATTAGAAAAATAAATGCTATTAAAGTCTTAAAGCAGTCAATGAAAAACAGTAAGTTTGCAATGTACCAAAAAGGATGCAACAAATAACTGACTCTCTGCATCAGCAAATACCATTTCTGACATGTGTATCTTATTTTAATAAATAAGAGAAATTCAATGAGAGCAAACATTAGTAAATTCCAAAGACCAAAACTATAGTTCAGCATAGTGAGTTAAAGTTCAGGAATAAGACTGCCTGTGTCTGAAGTGAAGTATGATTTTTGACTTTATGTGCCTCAATGTTCTCACCTATAAAATGAGAATATAACAGTACAATTTTGTAGACTTGTGAGGAATAAATGAGTACATAAAGCACTTAGAACAATACCCAGATCATTGTAAGTACGTCTTAAAGGTTAGCTTTTACTATTATTTTCACTGTATATTATTTTTAATTTTAATTTACAAAATAGAACATAAAGTATTCAATAACATTCTGAAACTGTACATTCTTTCTGTTTAGAAAAATACTAATCTGTTTTACATAAAATATATGCCGAGTTAAAGTAGGATTTGCAAACACAGGACAACTCCATATAAAGTGTCTGTACTTTGGATTTACCTACCCAAATAACTGTCATCAAAAATGGCTTGTGCAGTCCGAGTTGCTAATTGGTTATTATACTTGATGCTGTAAACATTGGGGTCATATTTAGACACAATTTCTGCCACTTGATCTGAAATGAGCTGACCTAAAAAAATTATATAAAGTAAATTAACCTTCTAATAGAAACATTTTTGTGATGTAGATAATGGTGCCTGCATGAAAAACAATATTAGATACTGATATCTCTAGTTATTAATCTTAATTCATCAATAGTGCTAACCATGAAATATGATGCTTGATATTTAAAAATTTATTTGAAAAGCAGAGTGATAGAAATAGAGAAACAGAGATTTTCCATCTGCTGGTTTACTCTCCAAATACCCCAACAGAAAGGCTGGGCCAGGCTGAAGCTGGAAGCAAGAACTCCATCTCAGTCTTCCACGGATGTGGCAGAAAGGTACTTGAGCTATCATCTGCTGCCTCACAGGCACATTGGCAAGAAGCCGGAAGAGAAAGCAGAAGCAGGACTCGATTCTAGGCACTCTGATATGTAATGCACATGTCCCAAGTGGTAGCTAAGACAACTGTGCCACACAATCTACCCCCAGGAAAGTTGACATAACTGATAAAAACTTGGAATTACAGCCATCTCTCAGTCCCTTGCAGGATTGGCTCTAGTTCCTTGGGGGTTTGGTATCTAACTCTGAAGATGTTCAAGTCCCTTATTTGCATATGAACTATGTACATTCTCCTGTATCTATGAAATCATCTCTAGATTATTTATAATAACTAATACAAAGTAAATACCATGTAAATAGTTGTGATACTGTATTGTTTAGGGAACAAAAAGTTTGCCCATGTGCAGTACAGATGTCATTCTTTTTTATCAAATTTTTTTTTATCTGTGGGTGGTTGAATACACAGTTAAGGAACCTAGGTATATACAGGTCTGACTCTATCTTTATTCAGGCTACCAGTTAAAAGTAAGCTCTGCTAATAAAAATGGAAAAATATGTCATGTCACAGTGGATCAAGCTACATCTTGGGATACCTGCATCCCATACTGGGAGTGCCAGTTTGAGCCCTAGCTCTTCTTCCAATCCAGCTTCCTGCTAATGCCCTCTGGGAAGGCAGTAGATGATAGTCCATGTACTTTGGTTCCTGCCACCCACATGGAAGACTTGGATGGAGTTCCTGGCTGTCAGCTTCTTCAGGGCCTAGCCCTGGATGTTGAATCCATGTGTAGATTTTTCATTATTGCATTTTCCATTAATTTCTTGAACATCTTCATAGTGTTATCCTCATGGAGAAGTATATATCATATACAATAAAAATAAAGCATCTTAAATTACTTTATTTGCTTCATAAGCCACATAAACTATTTAGTTTTTCTACTACTTAAGTATTATTTTTTAAAAATTTGTGTAACAATGTTTACACAATTAAATATATTTTCCATTGTTTCTTTAAATTATTTGAAAATAATCAGATGTGGGGTTAGTGCCATGGTATAGCAGATAAAGCTGCCACCTGCTGCACCAGCATCCTGCATCCCACATGGGTGCCAGTTCGAGTCCTAGCTGCTCCACTTCCAATCCAGATCCCTGCTAATGGGCCTGGGAAAGCAACAGAGGATGATCCAAGTACCTGGGCCTCTGCACCCACGTGGGAGATCCAGAAGAAGCTGGGGAGCGAACCAGTGAATGAATGGAAAATCTCTCTCTCCCTCCCTCCTTCCCTCCCTCCCTCTCTCTCTCTTTGTATTTCCCCCCGCCTTTCAAATAAATAAATAAATCTTTAAAAAAAAAAAAAAGGGAGAGAAACAGAAAATATCCCAGATGCATAAGACAGATGAATCAGATAGTAAATATTGAATAACTTAAAATATATTAACCTACCTTGCCAATAAAAGCTACCAGGACCACCAAGAAGTACTCTGTCAGCCTAGATTGAATCAAAGACATATATATATTCTTAAAAAAATAGGCACAACACTGAAATCTGTGCAATAAGATATATATATAGTATAAATATATATACAAAATCTTAAATGTCAAACTCATCTAATTCAACTTCAGTGGTTTTCATTCTGCCTACTCCAAAATAAAATTAAAAAGGAAAGCTATAATGTATTCATTTAATATATAAGAATATAAAAACTTTATTTCTGTGGATCTTAGTTTCTTTGCACATCTAGAATGAAGTAATAGTGCAGAGTATTACTCTGGGTTAGAATGAGGAAAAAGTCACTTCTTACTTTTGCATTTCAGACTTAGGCCTAGATAAGGGAAATTTTCTTTCTAACAATCATTGAAGACTTTTATGATAAAGGAAAACTATGTTTAGTATTCACAAATCTAAACAGGAGTAAAACTATAGAATATATTTTTAAGGAGTTATAGAAACTCACAAATTGTACATAACTGGCATTTACTATATTTGTAAAAAAAAAAAAAACTGTAAACATCTAATTCAAAATATTTTGTTTGAGCACAATATTTTGGAAATTTCTTATTATCAGAGGGAAGAGAAAAGTGTTCTTTCCAAAGGTACATACAGCTCTCTTAAGCTTTCAACAATCAATTTCCTGCCCTTACTATGTATAAGATATTTCCAAGTTGTCTTAAAATCACACCCTTTTCTCATAAATAGGTTTAAGAGAAGGAATAATTTAGCAATAAATTTCACATTGAGATTGCTTCTGAGGTTAAAGATGTATAGCCACAGGTACAGAGAATATGGACACTTTTTTAAAAATACTTATTTGAAAACATTATACAAATTTACATCTAATATTTATTATACTTTTTTGTTTGGTTTCTATTTGAATTATGGATAACGTAATATGAGATTAAGTAAATCAAAAATCACTTAGTTGTGAGAATTAACTATAATTATCAGTACCTAGTGTAGAAAATTAATTTCATTAATAAAATGAAAATAGAGATAAAAACAAAATTTTAAAAACAGAAAATGTGGGGCCAGTGCTGTGGCACAACAGGTAATGCTACCTGCTGAAGTGCCGGCATCCCATATGGGCACCACCAGTTTGTATCTTGGCTGCTCCACTTCCGATCCAGTTCTCTGCTATGCCCTGAGAAAGCAGCAAAAGATGGCCCGAGTCCTTGAGCCCCTGCACCCACGTGGGAGACCGAGAAGAAGCTCCTGGCTCCTGGCTTCAGATCAGCCCAACTCCAGCTGTTCAGCCATTTGGGGAGTGAACCAGGAGATGGAACATCCCTCTCTCTCTCCCTCTGCCACTCTATAACTCTGCCTTTCAAATAAATAAAAACAGGAAAATGCTTTATTATTTCCATGATTTTATTTTCTGTTATCTTCATAAATTTAAGACATCCTTTTTGCTTACCTTTTTTTTTTTTAAAGATTTTATTTATTTATTTGAAAGGCAGAGTTACAGAGAAGCAGAGGCAGAGAGAGAGAGAGGTCATCCATCACTGGTTCACTCCCCAGATGGCGGCAATGGCCGGAGCTGGAACGATCTGAAGCCAGGAATCAAGAGCTTCCTCTGGGTCCCCATGCAGGTGCAGGGGCCCAAGGACTTGAGCCATCTTCTACTGCTTTCCCAGGCCATAGCAGAGAGCTGGATGGGAAATGGAGCAGCCAGGTCTTGAACCGGCGCCTATATGGGATGTCGGCACTGCAGATGGTAGCTTTACCCATTACACCACAGCACCGGCCCCTCACATTTTCTTGGAAAACCACTGTAAGGTTTCTAAGTAACTTTCACTTTCAATATTTTTAATACATCTGTAGGAGAAAGCAATATTCTCAATTCAGTATTCAAAATGTTCATGTACCCCCACCAAAGTAAATAAACAAGTGAAACACAGAAAAGAAAATTATGTAAAGTACTAATGAAAAACCATCTTTGAAAACATAAATGGAAACTGTCAAAACAATCAACTCTGAACAACATATTAGTTTAGCTAAAAATATATAGCTTGCATATGCGATTTCCTATGAATGTTAAATTGCTTCTGCTTCACATGTGGCCTGTAGGCATATAAGAGATAATAAACTTATGCATGTCTCTCAGCTTTTGTAAAACAAATGTGTAAGTCTGTATAAGGTTCCTATTGGTAACTATTGTGAAAATTAACTGCAGCTGAAAATAAAAACATTAATATTTAACAAGCCACATAACTGGAGATTGTGATTTTAAATCATAACAGTTACCTATCATCTACTGAGGAGATTACCTACTTTGTTCTGTTTCCATTACAGTACCTCCCTATTTCAAAACACTACTAGGGAAGCAATAGTGTAAGGCAAGGAATGCCAAAATGAATAGCTAACCATTTTCATGAAAAAGCCAATAGTTACAAAGAAGCTGAGGCACTGATCAGTTTATTTTTAGCCATAGTTTAGTGAATAAGGTAGATCTGAATCTCATCCAATCTTAAATGAGAACTTACTTTAGTAAAATCAATGCTGAATCCTCCTTGACAAAATCCCTGTCCATCAGCATCAATATTTTCTAAAATAAAAAGATTGGAAATATACACAAACCCCAAAACAAACAAATAACACAAAATAAAACATGAGAAATTTTGCTATAATAATAATCCTAACATGATCTGTTAGTTTCTGGGAGTGCTCATTCATTCAGGCAGAGTTATTATTACTTCCAGGAAAACTTAATATACATGGTTATCAGCACCACTTCCTCAGATATGGAAGCAGAGATATTTAGGTACCTGTGCCAATCACCCAGAAATAGAAAGATCCACCAAGAAATGGTAGGTTTCAAACATTTTTTTAACCACATTCCACAGCAAGATTGAAGTTTAAATCACAATCCAACACAAACTGCATGTGTAAACTATACATACATATATCACTTAAATTTCATAAAACAATACTGCAATTTTACATAATACTCGTTGATGTTTCCTATTTTATTTCATTCTGTTGTTTTCAAAATTACTGATTGTGATATACTGTATTTGTTTCACAAAACACCAATGAGCTGTGGTGTGCAAGTTAAAAATTCAACTCTCAAGTTCCTTCATGTTGTTACTCAACAGTTGCTATGTTTTTAAATAAGTGATCATGAATAATAACAAAGAGATACATACATTACTAATACATACATTTTACAGCCACCAACAAAAATGAAAAATGATATAGTTCAAAATTTCAGAAAATTGAATGTTGTATGAAGAGCAAAATATGAAACTATCCACATAACACATTTAATAAATTTGGTCTAATAAAAGTGACTATCTTTAAACATAACACTTTCAAGTATTTTCCAACAGAAGACCCAACAGTTTTCCTCTTTTGTGATTACTCACACACACCTCATTCTTTTTGCAGTTCTCATGGAAAGAGACTAACTCTGAGCAATTCATCAATTAATTTAACTTTAATCATGAGCGACACTGTATCTAGAGTGGTAGGACGAATCTGAACACTCTCCTTGCTTTACATCCAGGACAACAGGAACATTGGGAAACACCATCCTTCAGTTATCAAAGAAGTTTTGTAGCCAATGTTACAAATATATAAAGTTACTTGTTTTTACTGTATTTGCCACCCAAATACAGGAAGAAAGTATCTATTTTCAGTCATAAGGACAAACTTCCAAGAATTTCTGTCAAATAATCCCATCAAAAGTTCTGAACCCAATTTGAAAGCCTGGGAATTGACCCAACTTTTTTTCTTGAAAATGCCCTCCAGCGTGTAATGCTACCCCAATGTAAACTTCTGTAACCAAGAGGGAGTGGGAAATGAGGGGCTGGGGTTTCCACCATCCAGTGAATCATACAAAGGAATTCTGCTCTGACCTCAAGCCAGCCATTGATTTGCTTTATTCAAGTTGCATCTGGAGAACCATTTCAGGCTATTTATAAAGACATCCTTTTTTGATTATCACACTGTACAATTATCTACTTTATTTAGTTTCCCAGAACATCCAGCTTAAAAAAAAAAAAGTCTATCCTCTAAATTTTTCAACAGGCACATACTAAACTGCGTGTTTTGCCAATGTAAAGACTTTCATGTTAAATATAACTTATTTCAGTGAAGACTTTGGTGTTTAATTTTACAGGTGAGTTATGCTTCTCTCATTCATTAAGTCTGGCAATGACATCATAAACAGTTGTTCTTGATTATGATAGATCAGCTAGTGTTTAAGATGCCCTTACTGTGATCTAGGTCTAATGCTACAGTGTTTTACATAGTACCATCCTTTAAATCTTTATAGCAATACCACAAGAGTTGCTATTATTATTCACAATTTTTACAGGTAAGGAAACTAATGCTTAGGGAAAAGAAGTAACTTGACCATGGTCAGCCAGCTAGTAAATAAAGGAATATGGACCTGAACCCAGGGGTGTCTACACCACTCTGCTGAGCTCTCAACTCAAGAAGGTATTTATCAGTCCCTCAGTAATGGCAACGGGGAAGGAAAAGCCAACTAGAAATCATTAACTGAGAAAATCTATGTTCAAATAACATTGTACCCAAAAAGCAGATAGGAAGAACAAAAGACTCAATCTGAGCAGGGAGATGAAACAGTATTAAGAGGTACTTTCAGAACAGATGGACATCTGGCCTACTGCATAACGCCAAGGAAAGTCACAGATGTGGTTATGAGAAACTGGAAGTAAAAATAATCAGTTTAAAGGTAAGCTGATGATGAACAGCTAAGTTCCTTGTCAGGATTTCCACATGGGTCATATTATATGTTTTCACTGATTCGAGGTAACTAATAGAGTTCCTGAAATGTAATGTATTGGACTAAAATAGACATTTTGAGAATCAATGATTGGTTATAGCCCTTGTCTCTTCCACTGAGGAAGTGTTGTTGTTGTTTTTTTTTTCGTTTTTTTCTCTTCGTACTATTTATTGAACTCTTTTACTTAGAGTAAGGATAACACTATGATCATTCAGAATACTGAAAATAGATCACTGTAAAAATTAAGAGTGGGAATGTGAAAGGGAGGGGGAGGAAGGGTCAGAGCGTGGGCAGAAGGGAGGGTAGAGAAGTGCCACTATGTGCCTAAATGTGTATATATGAAATACATGAAACTTGTGTAACTTAAATAAAATTTTAAAAAACTTAATTAAAAAAAAGCACTGTTCAACCAAGCCAAGCAAAAGGAACTAAACCCAAGAAAAAGAAAACCAAACTCACAGACTGCCACCATGGAGACAATCCAGACATGAAGAAGTTAGCAAGCCAGCTCAAGAAAACCTGTTATCATCATGTGAAACCAATTATTAGGCTGTACTACTTACTGACATATGGAAGATGTACAATACTAAAGTTGTGCCTTTGAAATTTTTATAGGGTTTTTTTTTTTTTTTGGTCTAAAAAGGAATCCAGAGTCATTAAGGAAACTAGCCTCTTCTATAGATGAATGTCTGCTGAATGTCTGATTATTATCCAGGTTCTCAGACTCCCAATCCTGAGATTTTTCTCTAGATAGGCTGCATCTCGTAACCTGAGCCTGAAGGTAGCTTAACATTTCAACAACTGAACTGAAAGGCACATAGGGTTAAGCTGCTGCTTGGGATGCCCATACTGGAGTACTGATTCAAGTCTCTGCTACTCTGCTTCTGACCTAGCTTCCTGCTAATATGCCTAGGACGTAGCAGATGATGGCACAAGTGCCTGAACTTCCGCCACCCATATGGGGAGACCTGGATGGAATTCTGAGCTCCTAGCTTCAGCCTGGCCAGCCCTGGGCTATTGCAACTACTTGGGGAGTGAATCAGAGGAATGAACATCAATCAATCCATGGGGGGGGGGGGGGCATTCTGCAAGTCTGTTAGGAAGAAAGGCATTCCCTTTGCTTTTTCTATCCCTGAGTGTTTCCTAAGATTTGAGGTTTTATAATTTACTTTAGGTCTCAGCAAACTTTTTCTGTAAAGTAAATATTTTAGGCCTAAGAACCATATGGTATGGCAAATACTCAATTCTCACTGCACAACTTTCCCAGATAACATGTAAACAATGGATGCTGCTGGAGTCCAATAAAATTTTATTTACAAAAACAGACCCACAAGACATAGTCTGCTGACCTGATATGGATGTTAAATAATCTTAGGAAATATGGTTTAAAATGACTAAACTTCCTATACCAAGCCAAATAAGAGAAAGCATTTTGTAACAGACACACAAGGGCTCAACATTAGAATATGTGTTTTAGTAACAGTATAAAACTCTGTAGCAGTCTATAGAACACAATACTAGAACACTCTTCCTTTCTGGACAGAAAGGGAAGACAGCATTGGTATGGGATGGTGGCTGCACTACCTGTTTATCCATCTGTTATTGATTTATCGGTTTATCAGGAATTATCCAAACTTCAACTCCTGAAAGCAGCAGGACCTTTCTCTAGAAAAGCTGTGCTGAATACAGCAGCAATTGGAATGAAAAGCAGTTCTATTGTGAGTAAGGCAGGGAAAGGCTTCTTTAGAATAAGAAAGTCTTGGGTCCAAACCCTCCTCTGACCACTCAAGACCCCAATATGCGGGAAGAAACGGCTTCAATTGTCTGAATCCCCATTCCCACATCTATCAAATAGGCATGATTTTTTGAGTGTGTGCAGGATACAAATGTTAAGTTACAAACCTGCACACCAGAGTTAGGTCATCTTTGTAGCTATGAATATAAGAACATTTTGCAATATAGTCTACACACTACCAGAAATGACAGTATCATGACCAAATTGTTAACATAAAGGTGGCAACACAGATGACATCCAGCACTGAGGATAAAACCACCACTTCCTCCATCCTGTGTAGGCAACACTTTCTGAGCTAATTTTTCCTCGCACACAATATGGATCTGAGTAGAGGATTCTTGTGATTTTTACTTCCCACTAAACAGTAGGATCAAGGTGGTGGGCTCAGAAATAAGGGTTTAGTAAAATAACCTGCAGTTTCACAGAGGCTCAACAACTTAGAATTTTGAGAACAGAGTAATTCCTTACACCTAATGTCATAAGTCACCTACAGTGGGGAAAAAAAATCCAAAAGGAAGAATCATATATTGTACTTCCGATACTAACGCTATTTGCTGGCCAGTACATAATAAGTATTGGCCTAAAAAGTGCTCCAGGTATAAACACTATACCATCATTTCCCCTTTATCCACGGTTTTGCATCTCACATTTTGTTACCTACAGTCAATCTTGATCTGAAAAGATTAATGGAAAATTCCAGAAATATATAGCTCAAAAGTCTTAGTAACTTTTATTATTGTTTTATTTTGTTATTGTTGTTGCTAATTTCCTAGTTTGCCTAATTTTTAAGTTAAACCTTATCATACAAATTCAAAAAGTTCATGTAAATGGAATTAAAAGATGAGTTTATTTTAACATAAGTTTTTAAATACATGAAGTTTTTTTCATAATATCCATCTTCCATGAACTTGTTAAAGACTTGTCATGTACTTGGGTTTCAAAATTTTGTTGTATCAAAGAAAAAACCTTATCTTTTAATTCTATTTCTCCATGAACTTTTTGAAGTCCCATACATATATATATATATATATATATATATATATATATATATATATATATGGGAAAAATACAGTTTATAGGATTCAGTACTATCTGAAGTTTCAGGTATCTTAGGAATGTCTCGGAACATATACCCCATGAATAAAGGGAGATGACTGTACTGCCTTTCAGTAACCAATTTAATGATTCAGAGGATGTGGAGTAGTGGACAATTCAACACAGGGTAGAGGTGCAAGAAGATCAGCATCTCTAAAGGAAAAGAATGTAGAATATGGAAAAGCATAATCCAAACTGTGGGTGCTTGAAATCATCTTTCCTTACAATGTTAATTTCATGACAATTTTCAATATCAGAGAAGAGTATGAGATTTTCTGAATAGCCCAAAGAAGGGCAGGCTTGATAATAGTTTAAAAAAAAAACAAAACTTAGATTAAGAGCAGAGAAATTCAGAATCAAGACTCCCAGCTCCAGCTTCATCTTCCTACATAAACTCTGGCTCTTTAAGGTACTGTTATTATTTATTTTTTTGAACATCATTGTTACTGTAAAGTACTGATTTTCAAACACTGGTATCCATCAGAATTATCTTGTAGAGCTTATTAACAAATGTAAGTACCCAGACTAACCTAGACCCCCTGAATCACAACCTTTACCTGTAGCAGACCCTGTCTCTGTTAAAGAAACTCACTGGAACATTTCTTACTGATACTGACTAAAAATAAAGTTTCCTAAATCAGATATCAATTAATACTAATCCTGGCAGAAAATGAGTTCTTTGGGAGAAAAGATGAATCTGTTTACATTTGTAATTTCTTTATATTAGTAGGATTGTTCCATTTTTGCTCTCATCATCACAATATGTCTATTTTATCATGCACACACACTCAAAAACATTGTTTACAAACTAGACTTCACATCCTTCCTCTTAAAAGTTGGTACAACTTCTTGTACATACTTGATCTGCATGGTGCATACTCAACAGTCTTTGCTCCATCCTGAAGAAAGCAGGTCCCCACAGGCTCTCTCTCTTGCTTTACCTCGGTCCTCCAGTGGTACAGAGGGGCACAGGCCTAAAATTAAAGGTTTAGTTCATGATATAAAAACTCTGAATAATCAGTGGTTCAAACCACCTATGTTAACTTAGAATATAGTATCACGTTCTAACCATTAATAATCAATCTTCTGTATATAGATAATTAAAAATGAAAAAAAAAATCTTGGTGTTAAATTGGAAATTGCCTAGAAAATTAATCAATTTTTTAAAAAAATATATCATGTAGGATCTCTGTCCTTAATGTGCTATACATTGTGAATTAATACTATAACTAGTACTCCAACAGTATTTTTCACTTTGTGTTGCTATGTGAGGGCAAACTGTTGAAATCTTTACTTAATATATAGTAAACTGATCTTCTGTATATAAAGAGAATTGAAAATGAATCTTGATGTGAAGCAAGGGGAGAGGGAGTGGGAAAGGGGAGGGTTGCGGGTGGGGGGGAAGTTATGGGGGGGGAAGCCATTGTAATCTATAAGCTGTATTTTGGAAATTTATATTCTTTAAATAAAAGCGTTATAAAAAAAATTAATCAACTCTATCCTAGACCTTAAATTCCTTATCAGAGTAGCAGATGAAAATTTTAAAAGAAGTGGGCTGCTGTCATGGTGCAGCAAGTTAAGCCACCATCTGTGATGCCAGCATCCATCATTGGAGCCCTGGTTTGAGTCCTGGCTGCTCAGCCTCCAATCCAATCCTGGCTATTGAGCCTGGGAAAAAAGCAGATAGCCCACGTACTTGAGCCCCTACCACCCATGGGGGAAACCCAAATGGAGTTCTGAGCTCCTGGCTTCAGCCTGCACAGCCCATAATTGCAGCCATTTAGGGAGGTGAACCAACAAATGGAAGATCTCTCCCTCTCTCTCTCCCTCTCTCTCTCACCATCACTCCCTCTCTCTCAGTCACTCTGCCTTTCAAATAAATAAATCCTTTAGAAAACAATTTTAGGGGCTGGCGTTGTGGCATAGTGGGTATAGCTGCTGCTTGCAGTGCTAGCATCCCATACGGGCCCCAGTTCGACTCCCAGCTGTTCCACTTCCAATCCAGCCTCCTACTAATGCCTGGGAAAGCAGCAGAATATGGCCCAAGTCCTTGGGCCGCTGCATCTATGTGGGAGACCCAGAAGAAGCTCCTGGCTCCTGGCTTCAGATCAGCCCAGCTCCAGCAGTTGCAGGCATCTGGGGAGTGAACCAGCGGATAGAAGATCTCTCTCCCTCTCCCTCTCTGCCTCTTTCAAATAAATAAATAAATCTTTTAAAAATGATTTTAAAGATGTATTTCTCTCTTATTCTTACAAAAGCCTATCTATAGTCTATGTATATTTCAAAATAGAAACATTATTTCAGATATATTTCTTGACACAACACACTACATTGAAGGTCACAGATTAAATCAATTTGTTTAAAATTTTGCTCGATTTCTAACAGACACACAAAAAACTGTGTGCATTTACAAGGTTTCATGTGATGCTTCCCATACACATTTAAACTGTGTAATGTTTAAATCAGGGTAAACAAATCTCCTCAAACATTTAATATTTATTTTGAGGGGAAAACATTCAAAATCCTCCTAGCTAAACAACAAATACAGTACATCATCATTATCTACAGTCACCTCACTGTGCAATAGAACACCAGACTATCCTACCCCTGTCCCACTGCAACCTAGTACCAGTTAAATAACCTTTCCCTATCTCACCATCTCACTACAATCCCCAGTCTCTGGCAACCACCGCTGTTCTCTCAACTCATATGAAATTGACTTCTTTAGATCCTACATATGAGTGAGATCATGTGACACTTGTACTTCTACACCTGGCTTATTTCACTTAGTAGAATGGTCTACAGTTCCAGTCCTATTGTCACAAATGACAATATTTCATGCTTTTGATGGCTGAATAGTATTCTATTATATATATGTTATTCTTTTTATTCATCAGTTGACAATTAGGTTGTTTCAATTTCTAGGCTATCATAAATAGAATCAAATTTTAAACTTAGTAATACTGATATACCCCTAAATTAGAAAAAAAATTTATCAAGAAGACAGTAAAATAATTAATAGTGCTGGGGTGGATACTTGGTATAGTGGTTAAAATGCCACTTGGGATGCCTACAGGCCATATCAGATTGACTGGGTTTGAGTCCCAACTCCACTTTCAGTTCCAATGTCAACTGGGTTTGAGTCCCCGCTCCACTTTCAGTTCCTGATAATTCATACCCAAGGAATTAACATATTGTGGCCCAAGAGCTTGGATCCCTGCAACCTGTATTGGAGATCCAAAATGAATTCCTGGCTCCTGAAACACATCAACCTAGCCCAGCCCCAGCTGTTGCAGGCATCTAGGGAATGAACCAGGGGGTGGAAGATATCTACCTATCCCCACCCTTTCTGTCTTTCAAATAATAAAAAAAAAATAATAAAATTTCAGAAAATAATTTGCAGCCCTTATTTTATTTACTTTCCAAATAAATGGAATTTTTTGTTTTCAGAGTTGTAGATTTCAATACTATATGGAAGTGGTGGAATGAAGTATTTCTTAATAACAGCAATCTACCAAAACTGCAACAATTTAATTTACTGGTAAGAGTTCAATGAAATTTCTGTAATATTTTTTGAAACAAAACACTCATATAAACAATGCGACAGTGACACTGGATTATTTTATATTCATGGAGGGGGGAACAGTAGCCAATCATTGGAACTTCCCTACATGTATTCAATGCTCCAGAGTAGATGATTTGCTCCTTCTGCTCATTTCTGCTTATTTATACATCTTCCTGCCTAGAATGCCCCCACAATGAACCCCATCCTTTATCTCCAATTGCTAAAATTAGGCACAACCTTTAAATCCCTGCTGAAGCTACACCTCCTAACAAAGCTTCTAACGCCCCATAATCAGATGAAAGGTAGATAATATAAATGCCTAGCAGGTAATTAAAATAGGGAAGAGCTCTCTGAGGAACTGAAAGTAAAGGCGAAATCCAAACAACAAGGAGCTAGCTAAGAGAAGGCAAAACAACAAATGCAAGCAGAGGGAACACACACACTTTATATTAGTAGTATGTAAACACTAATTGAAATGACTTAGCATGTGGAAGAAATGAAAAGACCAGCGTGGCTGAAATCTGTGAGATGATGTCAAAGCCAGTCAATGACCTGATTTTGGAGTTATCTATAAGCCAGGATGAGCCTGTGAAATTTATTTCAAGAGTGAAGGAAAGGCACTTGGTTGTTCTGACCATGTTCATTGCAAGTGATTATCCAACCAATATCCAAACAGAAATGCCAAATAGGTTGTTTGGAAACTGACTTTACAGATCGAGAGAGGAATATTAACCAGAGCTAGAGATGTGGTGATCATAACATAGACTATATTTACAGCCATGCAACAGGATAGGAGCCCTTACGGAAGACATGAGTTAGAGGAAAAACAAATGGGTCCCAGAATGGAGCTCAAAAACATGCCAACATTGGGAAACTGAGCAGAAGAACAGCACTGACGGACTTCAAAGGAGCAGTCAGCAATACAGGAGAAAACCCAGGAAAGCACTATATCACAGAAACCAAGAGAAGACAGGGATCTGTCAAAAGGGGAGGACTGAGTGACCTTGTTGAATGGTGCTGAGAGGGCAAGAAAGAGAAGAATAAGTACCAAACAAAATGAAACATCACAGATATATATACAGGAGTCTTCAAAAAGCTCATGGAAAATGTGTATTATAAAAATCTACATATTCTCCATGAACTTGGCTGGACAGAAACAAACTGATGGGAACAATCAAGTGGGGCAGGAAAAATCAACAATGTAGGAATGAATAGAAAGAAACAGAAGCCAGAGAAGGGAAAGAGAGTATTCTTTGATGGGACAGCCCCTAATCAGAGTTATCCCTATCTTACTTTATTATACCCTGCACCCTTAAGCATACTGAATTTTACTTCTAGCTTAAAATCATAACACTCCCTGTGTCTCCAGATAAATTGACTGAACTCACCTGTGAGTAAATATTCAAAAGACTTACCAAAATTTTGTCCTGTTTTGACCTGACAGATGCCCCAAACCACTGGTGTGACTTAAACTCCAATGGGTCATCTTTGGCATAATTTCTATTGCCTAAAAAAGAATATTGTGAGGGGTGAAAAACAAAATATAGTGTTCTTAGTATAACTGAGCTTATTTCTATCCAGCCAAGTTTAGAAATAGCATATTTTGACAAATGAAATACTACATTGGTTATCTATCTCATATTATTTATATTAGGAATTGTCAACTGATCATAAAAATATAATACGTAATAGCTTAGAAATGTCTCAAGGTTGTTAGCACCATCAACAGTCATAGCACAGATATGAAAAAGTAACCATAAATAAGTTTTCTAATTGCTACATTATTAGCTGACCATAAAGCTCAAACTTACAATCAATCATATTCCCAGAAGTTCTTTCCATGGCATAAAGAAATTCATGAACATTAAGAGCTATGGAACATCTTATGTATAACAAAGGCAATAAAGATAAGACTAAGACATGTGCTAATGACATTATAATATAAGAGTCAAAATCCAAGACATGAGTTGGCCAGCAGGAAAAAGAATGTTCATCTAAACATTTACTTTTTAGCCCCAGCTACTGAGAAGATAACCCCAATGTGCCAGGCACTCATGTAAAACACCGCAGATTTTTTTTTAAATAGTTAAAATCTGTTCCATGATCTGATCAAGATGAAATTACAGAAATAGTTACACAAAGTAGTTTAGAAAGGAAATCCTATTCTTTAAAGTCCAGTTGTTACTCTTAAAATCTATTTAAAAAAATCTTTTTATAAACATGTATTTTAATACCTATGTTGGACAATGCAGCAGATAAATATTGATTTTACAAATGTTAGCCAACATGTAAATGCCACCAAAAGTTTTCAATCATTTCCCTGGGGAAAGGTATTTGCTCGGAAAGCCCACATCCCATATTAGAGGTCCTGGGTGGAAGTCCCAGCTCCATTTCTGTTTCTGGCTCCCTGTTAATACACATCCTTGGAGGAAACAGAGGATGGCTCAAGTCCTTGAGTCTCTACCATTCACTTAAGAGACCTGGATTGAGTTCCTGGCTCCTGCTTTCAGATTGGTCCAATCCTGGCTTTTGAAAGTATTTAGGGAATGAATCAGCAGATCAAAGAGATTTTACTTTCTCTCTCTCTCTCTCTTGCTCTGGCTCTCTTGTCTACTTGCTCACCATCTCTTCCTACGTTTCAAATAAAAATTAAAATAAATAAATGAAAAACTTTAAAAAGTCAGTACAAATCCAAAATCATTTAAAAAATTGTTTCCCTAAATCCTTAACTATCCAAAATAGTGCTTATGGTTATTCAATTCTACACTTCAAGACTGAAAACCAACTGAAGAGCTATAAATAATAAAATTTTCAATACCAAATTTCTTACAGGCAAGGTGGAAGGTGAAATGTTGTTCACTGTTTTACTCTTTTAATTATCTCATTGTTTTGAAAAAAAGTTTTATGTGTCCACCTCCAAAGGCTTTTAACTGGAGTTTAAAACAGCTAGTATTCTTTTCTGCTTAACTTTCTAAACTTGATTTAGTTATTTATTCTATCTGAAAGGCAGAGAGACAGTGAGACAGACACTGCCAGAGAGAGATCTGCCATCTTCCGTTTCATTCCTCAAATGCCCAATCAGCCAGAAATAGACTAGGCTGAAGCCAGAAGCCTGGAACTCCATCCAGAACTCCCTTTAGGTGGCAGGGACCCAAGCACTGGAGCCATCACCTGCTGTCTCCCAGGCTACACATTAATAAGAAGCTGGAGTCACAAGCAGAGCCAGGACTTGAACCCAAGGACTCTGATATAAGATGCAGGTATCCGAAATGGCATCTTAACTGCTGCACCAAATATTTACCCCATGTTTAGCTTATAAAATCTATTTATTTTAATTTTTAACTGATATATTAAAATTGTACATATTATGTAGCATGTGACAAGTTTATACATGTACCCATTGTACAGTGTACACCTCTGTTCCTTGTCAGTGATCACAA
Organism: Sylvilagus floridanus; assembly: GCA_949820135.1. Taxonomy (NCBI): domain Eukaryota; kingdom Metazoa; phylum Chordata; class Mammalia; order Lagomorpha; family Leporidae; genus Sylvilagus; species Sylvilagus floridanus. The sequence continues at coordinate 129,653,410 of OX463236.1, read as the reverse complement.
AGGCATAATTTTATAGAGGGAAGGAAGAAGAAAATATGGAACTAGAATAGCTAGTACATGCCCTTTATATAAAATCAAGACTTCCAACGGTGGCCAGCTTGCTTCTGAAGCCTGTGTTCACTATGTTGTTCCACTGGTCACCAAAGAGTACCTGTGCTGTCTTACATTTCCTATACTCTCACAGTTCTGTTAAAACAATGTAACTATTCTTGCTCATAAAGGTAAGAACAGAAGTAGCACGCTTCATTTTCAGTTCAAGTACAGTTAAGAGTGCAAATCAGAGCCAGGGAATTTAGTGTAGCAGCTTAAACTGCTGCTTGGGATGCCACTGTCACATGTCAGAGTGCTAGGTTTGAGTCCTGTTACTCTGCTTCTGATCCAACTTCCTCCTAATGTGCATCCTGGGAGACAAAAAGATAATGGCTTGAATGCTTTGGTTCCTGCCACCTACACAGGAGACCATATGGGGCTCTGGGATCCTAGTTTCAGCCTGGTCCAGCCCTAGCTGTTTTGGGCAAGTGGGAGGTGAATCAGTGAATGGAAGATTTATGTCTGTCTTCTACTTTTCAAAAAATATAAATAAATGAATGTTTTTATAAAAGATGGATATGAGGTCTCTGTTTCCAGTCTCCATCAGTGAGGCCATGAGAATAGTGGAGCTCCTACATGGAAGTATCCTCAGCCCAAAGCTCTAAGCCACCAGATTCAAATGACCCACACTGGACAGCACCAGGAAGACGACATTATCTCTTAATGGATGGTAAAATCATGCACTACTGAAATACATTCTTGCATGTCTTAATACATATTCTAAAAACATAATGTAATTTCGAAAAGGGCCTGACCTACAACCATAAAAACGTTTCGCCCTTAGAAGAATTGGATTCAGCTGATAGCTGTGCAAGGATTTTAAGCACAAAATTTATAGCTCTAAGTTACTTGGGATTTTTTTTTTACTCCACTGTTTCTCTTGCTCAGTTACTGGCTTTTCTCTTCTATTCTCTTCTGTAAAGCAAAATAAGATACTTTCTCCCTAACATTACTGATGTAGGAGAAATGTAGGATGACTATGAAAAGAAACAGCTGCTGCTTGGAAAGATTTGTCTCAACTCACCATCCCTGGAGACTAAAAGCATCAAGACAAACTCAGGTCATCTTCATCAGTTCAAAAAGGGAACTGAAGTTCAGTGGGTTAAGCCACCATATGGGATGCCTGTATCCCATGAGTCCAAGTCACCCTGCTTCTGACCTAGCTTCCTGGGAGATGGCAGGTGATGGCTCAAGTGTTTGGGTCCCTGCAACCACATAGAAGACCTGGACTGAGTTCTCTCCTTGCTTCAGCCTTGTCCAGCCCTGATTGTTGCAGAAATTTGGGGAAAGAATCACTGGATAGAAGATCTCTCTCTCTCCCTCTCTCTCTCCCATTCCCTCTCCTCCTTGCCCCCCCCTCAAATAAAATAGAAAATTTTTTTAATGTAGCATTCTCCCAACTTGTATCTCCTGTCTCTACTTTCATTTAAAGCACAGCCTTCTCAGCAAAATGCAAACCTAAAGACATCCAAGCAGAAGCAAAGCTCTTCTATATTAGAGAATATCGTTGGTTGAATAGAGTGCCACATCAGAGACATTCAAATTAAAGTTCTGGATAAGGGCCGGCACTGTGGTACAACGGGCTAATCCTCTCCCTGCAGCACCAGCATCCCATATGAGCACTGGTTCTAATCCCAGCTGCTTCTCTTCCCATCCAGATCTCTGCTATGGCCTGGGAAAGCAGTAGAAAATGGCCCAAGATCTTGGGACCCTGCACCCACGTGGAAGACCTGTAAGAAGCTCCTGGCTGCGGCCATTTAGGGAGTGAACCAGCAGATGGAAGACTTTTCTCTCCCTCTCACTGTCTGTAACTCTACCTCTCAAATAAATAAATAAAATCTTTTTTTAAAAAGTTCTGTATATTTTCTCATATTTTAAAACTCCCAATAACTAATACAAAATGATACAGTGGTACAGACCCAACATAGCTATACCCTTGCCAACACAAGTGTTCCTGCCTACAAGACACATGGAGAAACTCCTCAAAAATACTAATATCAAAGCAAAAAAAAAAAAAAAAGGCTGCAGATTGTTCTAGATTAAGAGAGAATGAGTCATAGCAAACAAACTGAAAAACATCGTACTTAGTGAAATAATCCAGTCCCAACTGAAAATAGATCTTAGTAAAAAATAAGAAGGGGAATAGTAGAGGGAGAAGGAAAAGGGGTAGAAGTATGGGTAGGAGGCTGGGTATGGTGGAAAGAATCACCATGTTCCTAAAGTTGTATTTATGGAATGCATGAAGTTTGTATTCCTTAAATAAAAGGTTTCTGTGGGGAAAAAAAAAAAGAGAATGATTCATAGCAAACAAATCTGAGACATGATTCTTGATTGAGGTTTCTATCTTAAACAATTTTTAAAGGTACAAAGGACTTTATTAGAATAACTGTGGAAATACAAATATTAACTGTAGAGTAGATATTGGTATTGTAATAATGACATATTTCTAATGTGTGATGATGACAGTAAGGGAATGTGATAGCTTTTAGGGGATATGTGCTCAAGTTAAATGGATCTTCAAAAGTTCATAGAAAATGCATACTATGATAAACTATGCATGGATTTCAAAGATTTTTGTGCCAAAAAACTTCTTTCATCACAAATTTTCTGAAATACCCTTGCATTTAGAAGGAAAAGTACTTCCATGTCTATAACAATGAGTGAAGCTAGGTGAAGTGTATATTCCCATCCACTGCACTATTGTTTCAAGTTTTCTATAGGCTTGAAAACTTTACAAGTACAGTAGTCAACAAGTACATTTGTACTATAATGCCAGCAAGGTACCTTAAAATGTTTTATTTAAACTCTTCAATATGTTGACTCTGATTATAAAAGTCTTACTCATTATAAAATATAGATGCTCTAAATACCATAACCCCAACATAAATAAAATGACTTCTGCTAACATTTTGCTGTCTAAGGACTTGCTTCATATATATATATATATATATGCATATCCTTTTATATGTAAACACATATATTTGATGGCAATATTTATAATACTAAATTAATATATATAAATCTTTGTAGCTTTTTCACCCTAAACAAAATATCAATAAAAACAGATCTATATCTCTGTCCTTAATGTGCTGTACATTGTGATTTAATACTATAACTAGTACTCCAACAGTATTTTTCATTTTGTGTTGCTATGTGAGGGCAAACTGTTGAAATCTTTACATAATATATACTAAACTGATCTTCTGTAAATAAAGAGAATTGAAAATGAATCTTGATGTGAATGGAAGGGGAAGGGAACAGGAAAGGGGAGGGTTGCGGGTGGGAGGAAAGTTATGGGAGGGGAGCCATTGTAACCCATAAGCTGTACTTTGGAAATTTATATTCATTAAATAAAAGCTTTAAAAAAAAACAGATCTATATAATTTTCTTGTGACACAGCATCCCATTTTACAGCCACTTAATGATTTACTGAATCAATTCCCTTTAGCTTCAAGTTTAGGAATATTTTTATTTTAAGAGATCTATATGGAGGCCAGAGCTGTGGCACAGAGGGTAAAGCTACCATCTGCAGTGCTGGCATTCCATACAGGTGCTGGTTCTAATCCCAGCTGCTCCACGTTTTATCTAGCTCCCTGCTAATGTGGCTGAGAAAGCAGTGGAGAACAACCCAAGTGCTTGGGCCCCTGAACCCATACGGGAGACCCAGAGGAAGCTCCCCGCTCCTAGCTTCAGATCAGCCCAGCTCCGGCAGCTGCAGCCATTTTGGTAATGAACCAGTGAATGGAAGATTTTCTCTCTCGTTCTCTCTCTCTCTGCCTCTGCCTTTCAAACAAATAAATAAATCATTAAAAAACAAAAAAAGAGACATATATCCCCTCATAGTTGTATCTACTTCTTTCTTCAACATATAGAAGAATCTGGCATACTGTTTTGTTTGGGTCTGAAACACAACCTCATTGCTAAACTATACTCATAAATCCTCCAGAATATGGTATGTAATACAGAATTTTATTATAATGGGTAACTTTCTATCAAGGTTCCACAATATACTTCTTTATATACCTAAGAGTTCCTTATTGTCAGTCCCCAGTCTCTTAAACAAGTCCTGCTCATTCCCACCAGCAGCCTTTGTACCCATAGCCCTGTAGGCTGGAAAACTTTATTTCCTCCATTCTGGATTCAATGCTACCTGAAAATCCAATTGTAGGTATCTATTCAGAACCCTAATGCATGATGAAGTGCAATCTGTCCCTTTAGGAAATACTTGTCTAACACAAGAGACACTTTTAAAAACAAGTCATTGTGATGGTGGAATGGCAGAGGAATATATCAAGAATCATGGGAAAATGGTGACACAATAAAGGCAGTGACATATTTTCTGGCCAAAGAAATGCACAAATAAATGAAAGCATCGATGATAAGCCTAGATTCTTTAGGAAACTGTGAGTTGTTCACTGACTAGAGAGAAAAGTCTGCACTTGTCAGGGACCTTCACGTCATTCTAAGAATGTCTATCATGGGATTTTTGAGTTGCCAGCTTTGCTAAGCAATTTTTCTTCAATTATTATATGCCTTAAAAATGAAGAGGAGGCTCTCTTTGTAAAATGTTATTCAATTATCTTCCTATAATTTTTTAAAAATGTTTCCATAAATATTTTTCTCAGCAAACATCATTTTCTCTAAATTTATATATGGCGACACAAGATGCTGCAGTGAGTTAGGAAGTAGCAAACGCTTCTCACAGCTATCACGTTCTGTTTCCTATGTTTAAAAATATTAAAATGAAACCTTGCCACAAGAATGATGGATGTCTGTCTTGTGAACATCACGCTTCGGTTAAGCTAGAAAGTATCATGGGAAACAAGTGCAAATATTACAGATCTTTATGCTTTCAGTTCATCACTAAGTACTGCAGAGCACAACAACCCACAGCTCTCTCCATTTGTAAAGCCATTTACCAACAGCATTTAATGAAAATGAGAGCAAAAATGTGAAAAAGCACCAGACGTTGTGGCTCTTTTTGAAGAAATAGTAAAATTGAAAAATGTGAAAATGGTGCTAATAAGAATGCACATTAGAGCAAAGGACAGTCTTTTTCAATAATCGTGTTGGAAAAATTAGATATCCATATGCAGAAGACTGAAACTGGAACCTTTATCTATCATCATGTAAAAATGCAACTCAAGCTGGACCAAAGTCCTAAATGTTAACATCATGAAACTGTGAAATTTCCAGGAAAAAAAATAGAGGAAATGCTTCAGGACATTGGAATGGGCAATATTTTTTTGGATTATACCTCAAAAGCAAAGGAAACAAAGAATAAATAATAAGCAAATGGGATGTTAGTAAACTAAAGAGCTTCACAGAAAGGAAACAATCAACAGAGTGAAGAGACAATCAACAGAATAGGAGAATATATCTGCAACTTACACAACTGACAAAGGGTTAATACTAGAATATAGGAAACTCAACTTAATATAAAAAGTCAGATAACTGGGGATGGCATTTTACCATAGCGGGTAAAATCCCTGCCTACAAAATCGGCACCCCATATAGGCGCCAGTTCATGTCTCAACTTCTGATCCAGCTCCCTGCAAATGGCTTGGGAAAAGTAGTAGAAGAGGGTCCAGGTATTTGGGTCCCTGCACCCATGAGGGAAACCTGGAAAAAGCTCCTGGCTCCTGATTTTGGCCTAGCTCCACCCTGGCAGTTAAAGCCGCTTGGGAAGTGAACCAATGGATGGAAGATCGACCTCTCTCTCTCTCTCCACTCCCTCTCTCTTCAATTCCAACTTTCAAATAAATAAATCTTTTTTTTAAAAAAGCCAAATATCCAAATTTAAAAATGTGCTGTATATCTAAACAGACATTTCTCAAAGGAATACATACAAGTGACCAACAAGTACAAAAAAAAAATGTTCAACAACACTAGTCATCAGGAAAGTACAAATAAAAACTACAATGAGATATCACTTCAGTCCAGTCAGACTGACTTTTACCAAAACCACAAAAGATAAAAAGTGTTGATGAGGGGCCGACGCCATGTACAGTAGGTTAATCCTCCGCCTGCGGCGCTGGCATCCCCTATAGGCACCAGTTCTAATCCTAGCTGCTCCTCTTCGGATCCAGCTCTCTGCTATGGCCTGGGAAAGCAGTAGAAGTTGGCCCAGGTCCTTGGGCCTCTGCACCCATGTGGGAGACCCGGAGGAGGCCCCTGGTTCCTGGCTTTGGATAGGCGCAGCTCCAGCCCTTGCAGCCAATTGGGGAGTAAACCAGCAGATGGAAGACTTCTCTGTCTCTACCTCTCTATGTAACTCTGTCTTTCAAATAAAGATAAATCTTTAAAAAAGAATCTTTAAAACAAAACGTGTTGATGAGGATGAGGAGAAAAAGACAACCTTTGCACATTGTTGGTGGAATGTAAGTTAGTACAGGCATCTGGAAAACAGTATTCAAGTTCCTCAAAAACTGAAGAGGAAAATACCATGCAATCTAGTAAAGCCAACACTAGGTATATATTCAAGGGAAATGAAATCAGTCTGTCGAAGAGACATCTGTGATCCTGTGTTTGCTGAAGCACTGTTCACAACAGTCAAGAAATGGGACAATCGATATGCCCATCCACTGATAAATGAAGAACGTGATTCATATATAGAATGCAATACTATTCCACTAAAAATGGAAGAAATCTTGTCACCCGTAACAACATGGATGCCACTGGAGGTCATAATGTTAAGTGAAATGAGCCACACACAGAAAGAACATAGAACTACATGATCTCACTCATGTGGAATATAAAAGTCGAAGTCATGGACATTAAAAATATAATGGTGGTTGCCCCAGGGACTGCAGAAAGAAGGGTAAGTGGAGTAGAAAATGGCTACTAAGTTATAGTTAGTGAAAGAAATTCCAATGTTTTACTACACAGTAAGGTAACTGTAGTGAATGATAATGTATTGTATATCTCTCTAAAAATAAAACTAGAAAAAAAGGAATTTAAATGTGTTTACTGTAAAAAAAAATAAATGCCTTAGGAGATAGGTACAATGACCCAGACTGGAATTACATAATACATACACGTATCAAAATGAAATGGGGGCCCGCGCCGTGGCTCAACAGGCTAATCCTCCGCCTTGCGGCGCCGGCACTCCAGGTTCTAGTCCCGGTCGGGGCGCCGGATTCTGTCCCGGTTGCCCCTCTTCCAGGCCAGCTCTCTGCTGTGGCCAGGGAGTGCAGTGGAGGATGGCCCAAGTGCTTGGGCCCTGCACCCCATAGGAGACCAGGAGAAGCACCTGGCTCCTGCCATCGGATGAGCGCGGTGCGCCAGCCGCAGCGCGCCGGCCGCAGCAGCCATTGGAGTGTGAACCAACAGCAAAGGAAGACCTTTCTCTCTGTCTCTCTCTCACTGTCCACTCTGCCTGTCAAAAATAAAATAAAATAAATAAAATGAAATGGTATTCCATAAATACGTACAGGTTTTATGTGTCCATTAAAAATTGTTTTTAAAGGGGTCAGCATTGTGGCCCAGTGACCTGACACTTGTGATGCCAGCATCCCATATCAGAGCTCTAACGCACCTGGGAAAGCAGCAGATGATGGCCCCACATACTTGAACCCCTGCCACCTACATGGGAGACCAAGATGGAGTTAGTGACTCCTTGCCTGGCCACCTCAGCCACTGCAGCCATTTAGGCTCGCTCACTCTCTCTCATTTTGCCTTGTAAATAAATACTTAAATGAATAAATATTGTTTTAAAAATAAAAGAAAAATTTAATTTGAACAGTATATTTGGAGTCTTACTAAAACTTAAGATTTGCTTGAAAACAATAGCCATGTCTGAAAGTACTATGATTCATTTTTTTCTACTGCATTACTACTCAAAGTTAGGATTAGATAGAATGTATTGGATGCATGGGCATCAAAACTTGGTCAGTAATCTTAAAAAGCTACCATCCACTGCTCCTAATCCTTCTAGCTTCACCACAGTCACAATTTTTTTTCATGTTTTTTTTTTTTTTGAAATTTTTTATGTTAGACAGGTTTCATGTATCTCATATATACAGGTTCGGGAGAGTCACAATCTTAAATCAGCATCTTTGTAACCTGCACGCTCAGGAGGAAGTTTTCCTTTACAAATCAGAATTTTTCCCAGACACTAAGCCTTAAAATACGCAATTCAATATCATTCAGAAGTTTCACTTAGAGGAAGTACACGCAGAGTGGGTGTGGAGAGGAAAAGGAAAGTCTGCTCTCTAAACAAACTGACCAGAAGTCCATTCATGACCTGGATGAAACTGACAGCTATTCTGGGGCACATGAATGAAGTAAATATTTTGAGTCACAGCCCTGAGGTCACCATTTCGGGTGATGCTGGAATTCGCCAACCAGCAAGGACTATGCTTCTGCCCTTGAAAAGGAAACAGGACACAGAAAACTGGAGCTATTCCAGTGCTGAAAGCCATGCTTCCCCAGGCAACAGCCAAGAACACAGATTTGTCTGTCGTCATAAAACACACGGAAAAGCAGCGCTGATCACCCGGCTAAAGGAAAGGGGGAAAAACAGTATCTCACACGATGTTACAAATGAGAAGAAATTGTCCTGTGTGATATACTAAGATAAGGCTCAGAACTATCACTTTCAAAAATATAGAGGAAAATACTTGAAAAAATAGAGGAAAACTTCAAGGTGATTAGTAAGCCAATCACTTGAAACTTGAAAATGTAATGTCTATTTGCCAGGTTTTGAGATCTGTAATGAGCTTTTTTATCAGGTTCCCATAATTAAACACTTAAGGGCAGAAGTAAATGGCAGATTGTTGTAACTTTTTATTTATTTATTATTTATTTATTTTTGATAGAGTGGACAGTGAGAGAGAGACAGAGAGAAAGGTCTTCCTTTGCTGTTGGTTCACCCTCCAATGGCTGCCATGGCCAGCGCACTACAGCCGGCGCACCGCGCTGATCCGATGGCAGGAGCCAGGTGCTTCTCCTGGTCTCCCATGGGGTGCAGGGCCCAAGCACCTGGGCCATCCTCCACTGCACTCTCTGGCCACAGCAGAGAGCTGGCCTGGAAGAGGGGCAACCAGGACAGAATCCGGTGCCCCAACCAGGACTAGAACTCGGTGTGCCGGCGCCGCAAGACGGAGGATTAGCTTGTTGAGCCACGGCGCCGGCTGTAACTTTTTTTTAAGGTTTATTTTTTTTTTATTTGAAAGTTACAGAGAGAAAGAGAAAAATCTTCAATCCGCTGGTTCATTCCCCAAATGGCCACAACAGCCAGGGCTGCACCAGGCCAAAGCCAGTAGCTTCATTTTGGTCTCCCATGTGGGTCCAAGGGCCCAAGAACTTAGACTACCTTCTGCAACTTTCCCAGGTGCATTAGCAGGGAGCTGGATGGGAAGTAGAGCAACCAGGACTGGAATCAGTATCCAAATGTGATTCCACCTTCTCAGGTGGTAACTTAAGCTCCTACGCTACAATGCAAGCCCTGATTTGTAACTTTATACTCTGCTCTCATTTGTGGGTCACTTTTTTCTTTTCCTCAATATTTCAAAAGAAACAGTCAAGCTCTCAGCATTCAACACATTGGAAAATTAAGACACAGTTACTTTGCCACCCTAAAGCTAAATTTTTTGTTTCTTGTTTTCATGCCTAAAGAATAAACTTCGGAAAGATAAGATTATGCCACCTTTTTATAAAATATTTATTTACTTATTTAAAAAGCAGAGTAAGAGAGAGAGAGGGAGCGACAGAGAGATCTTTCATTCGTTGGTTCACTCCTCAAGTGGTTGCCACAGCCAGAGCTACACCAGGCCAAAGCTAGGAGCCAGGAACTCCATCCTACATGGGCGGCAGGGACCCAAGCAATTGTGCCATCTTCCACTGACTTTCCAGGGACGTTAGTAGGAAGTAGAATCAGAAGTGGAGCAGCAGGACTCCAACTGGTGCTCTGATATTGGATGCTGGCATGGCAAGCAGCAGCTTACCCTGCTGCACCACAATTGGCCATCACTTTGTTTGGAAAGGCCAAAGTGAAGAACATGCAAAAGCATTACAATAACTTTCATTTGTAAATGGGGTTGTAGTCATTTGGCTCCCATTCATTACTATGACTTCTAAGAATAATGAAATTATTTAAGCCCTTAGGGAATTTTATTTTTGGTTAAAAAAAAAAACAGGCTATTAAAACAATGCCACCTCACATTCACACTTGCATAAAATTGACAATTTGCAGTGTTTTATCTCAAGCATCACTGCTGCCCTAACAAATTTGCTTGAAAGAAAAACTTCCCAACAGAACTTCTTCATTTATGTAAAAATTGACAAGGCAAAGGACTCTGTTGATCATCTATTAAATAGATAAATTAGATATTTTCTATGTCTCTATCTAGAAATACAGCAGTAAATAAGACAGACAAATTTGCTTTTGTTACCGTATTCATAAAACCATTGCCTGTGACAATGTCTTAAAGTGTTCCTCCCATAGTTTCTTTTTTTTTTTTTTCAAGATTTATTTATTTATTTGAAAGTCAGAGTTACACAGAGAGGAGAGAGGCAGAGAGAAAGAGAGAGAGGTCTTCCATCCTATGGTTCACTCCCCAGATGGCCACAATGGCTGGAGCTGCGCCGATCCGAAGCCAGGAGCCAGGAGCTTGTTCTTGGTCTCCCACGTGTGTGCAGGGTCCCAAGGACTTGCGCCATCTTCTACTGCTTTCCCAGGCCGTAGCAGTGAGCTGGATAGAAGGTGGAGCAGCCAGGACTTGAACTGGCACCCATATGGGATACCGGCGCTTCAGCCCAGAGCGTCAACCCACTGTGCCACAGTGCCGGCCCCTCTCCCATGGTTTCTTCTGGTAGATTCATAGCTTCAGTTCTCACGTTTACATTTTTGGTTCATTTGAGTTATCTCTGTACAGAGTGAGAGTAGGGGCAAGTTTTGATCTTCTGCACGTGTACATCCAGTTTTCCAGCACCATTTATTGAAGAGACTGTCCTTTCTTTGGAGGATGTTTTTGGCACCTTTGTCAAATATCAGTTGGCTAGAGATGCTTGGATTCAGTTCTGGGATTTTTATTCTGTTGTGTTAGTCTACATGTCTCTTTTCACATGGGTACCATGCTGTTTTGGTTACAATAGCTCTGCAGAATGTCCTGAAATCAAGTTTTGTGATGTTTCCAGCTTTGTTCTTTCTATTCAACAGTGTTTTAGTTTTTCAGGGGTTGTGCTTCCCTAAGAATTTAATGGAATTATATCAAACTAAGAAACTTCTGTATGGCATTCACGGAAATATTTGCAAATTATTCATCTGACAAAGGATTACTATTCAGAATATATTCAGAACTCAAAAACGAACAAGAATGCATATAAGAAATGGGCAAACAATCAGAATACACAGTTCTCAAAATAAATAAAAACAGTCAACAAATACATGAAAAAACTGCAGAATATTATTAGCCCTCAGGGAAATACAGACCAAAAGCACAATGAGGTATTATCTCAGACCAAAAGCACTCACTCACTCCAGTTGTTATTATCAAAAAGACAAAAAAAAAAAATGCAACTGCTAGCAAAAATATGGACAAAAGGAAATATTTACATACTGTTTATAAGAATGGAAAGTAGCATAGCCATTATGGAGAACAATATGAAGGTTCCTTAAAAAGGTAAAAATAGATTTCCACCGTATGACCCGGTTAAACCATTTCTAGTATAGATCTGATGGAAATGAACTCAATATATTAAATAGATACCTACACTCCCATGTTCATTGCTATAATTGCCAGGATATGAAATCAATCTTGGTATCCCTGAATGGATGAACGTACTTTAAAAATGTGGTATATATACACCATAGAATAAAGACTGAAATCTGGACATCTGCAGTAAGATAAATGGAACTGAAGACCAATATGTTAAGTGAAACAAGCCAGCTACAGAAAGACACATACAGCATGTTCTCTCTCACATGTGGAAGCTAAAAAAGAAAAAAACAGTTGATCTGAATTCAAAACAGTGATTTAATTGAAGGATGGGAAAGGTAGAGGAATGGGGATAGAGGCTAGGTAACAGGTACCAAAACACAGTTAGACGGTAGTAACAGGTTCTTGACTTCTATAACACAGTGGCTCCATAGCTTACAATAATGTGTTATATACCATAAAAAGAACTAGAAGAGAGCAAGGCACCAAACACAAAAAGAAGATAAGTAAATGAAAAGGCTGATTGCCTGGCTTGATCAATTTACACCGTGCATATGTGTTTAAATATTGCACTGTACCTCATAAAAACATATAGGTTATTATATGTTAATCAAAAATCAAAAATTTTTGAAATAGAATAATCCAAAGAAAGATAAGGTCATTCATTTTCAAGGGGAAAATCATAAATAACTATATGAGATGTTTTCAGAAAGCTACAACTACTATAAATGAAATCTGAGAAAAAGAATGAAGAGGCAGTCAGATAGCTACAGATTCACACATTTACTTGTGATCTAATGTTATTGTGAAAGAATGTATTTCAGGCCGGCACCGTGGCTCACTAGGCTAATCCTCCGCCTTGCGGCGCCGGCACACCTGGTTCTAGTCCCAGTCGGGGTGCCGCATTCCATCCCGGTTGCCCCTCTTCCAGGCCAGCTCTCTACTGTGGCCAGGGAGGGCAGTGGAGGATGGCCCAAGTGCTTGGGCCCTGCACCCCATGGGAGACCAAGAGAAGCACCTGGCTCCTGCCATCAGATCAGCGCGGTGCGCCAGCCGCAGTGTGCCAGTCGTGGCGGCCATTGGAGAGTGAACCAATGGCAAAGGAAGACCTCTCTCTCTATCTCTCTCTCTCTCTCACTGTCCACTCTGCCTGTCAAAAAATAAAAAATAATAATAATAAAGAATGTATTTCAATGACTCAGAGTGACAAATACTCAGACAATAACATCTCTGAAATATGAATGTGCATTATAGTCAATGATGCTGTACTCATTAGTAGCAATTTTCAGCAGTATATTTAACATCAATGGCCCCACTACATTTATAGCTAACTGAATTTTTTAAAAGATGCCAAAAAATTCAATGGGAAAGAAATAATCTTCTTAACAAATAGTGCTGGATTTTATGTGAATAAAATAATTAGCAATTCTACCTCAAATTTTACCAAAAAAATTAATTAAAAATAGATAACAGACTTTGAGAGCTAAAACTATAAAACCCTTAAAAGAAAGGAATAAACCATGGAATTGAGTTAGGCAATGACTTAAGAAACCAAAAGAACAAGCAATAAAAGAGAGAACTGGATGGCCTAAGTCCTTGGGCCCCTCACACACCTGGGAGACCCAGAGGAAGCTTCTGGCTCCTGGCTTCAGATCAGCCCAGCTCCAGCCATTGCGGTCACCTGGGGAATGAACCAGTGGATGGATGGAAGACCTGTCTCTCCCTCTCTGTGTCTGCATCTCTGTAACTCTGCCTTTCAAATAAATTAATTAATTAAAAAAAAAGTCATATATGTCAGGTAGAAAGATAGTTGTAACATTGAACAGGCATGTTTATAATAAAGATTCTTCAAAATTATTTAAAAATAAATAGTATCAGTAGAGTAATAGGCTAAGAATGGATAATTTATAAAGGGAGTGCTAATAAGCACAACCTTGCTGCAAACGAAATCTTGCTACATAAATGACGATAGATCCAGGTTTCACCTGTCTGATGAGAAAAGCTGGCGTCAAATTTGGTTAAAAGATAGGTTGCATCAATCTTTCCACCACATTCACGTGACTTCTGAACTTAATTTTAGGAATCAATTCAAAAAGTAATTAAAATGATAAGTATACTCAATGTCTTGTTAAAACCATTTTAAAAATGTCCAAAACAATAGGAGACAGATTGACTAAAATTTTATATATTTACACACACAGTACATACACAGAATGTAAGGTACACATACAAATACAGACAGCTGCACAAATATATTTTATGACTATTTGGTCATCTGGGTCATAGAATTTAGTTGATTTTTAATTTCTTTTTATCTTCCAGAATTTTCTCTGATTTACATCAATGGACATCTACTATTGTAATATTTTAAAAGGATTTTAAAATGTAGTATGGATAGGTATTTGTTAATCTTGATTTGTTAGGAGCTCTGTAACTCCCTCTTTATTAACTTTATGTTTATATTTTCATCTCAGATACATGGAGTTTATGTTCACAGAAATGAAAGAATATTTCAATTGAGTCAGCTCTTCCTGGCATTTTAAAAAGCACGGGTCTTCCTGGGAATCTTGCTGCATGTTATAGAATCAAATTATTAGAGTATAATATAGCAAAAAAACTCATTAAAAATCAAAATTCATGTTCAGTACATCAATAAACAAAGTTGAAGGGAAAAAAAAAATCAAAATTCTAGATCGTCCTCAAGACTGAAATATAGATTAACCAGTCCTTTGATTTAGAAAACTAAGTTAGATAATAATTGGCATGCACAAGGTAAAAGTGTTAATGACAGGATGATTTGGCTTTAAATGTCTCTAGAAGTATAACTGTATTAACTTGAAATGGCAAGACACAAAGATTTCTAAATCCAAAGTACTTGGAGTCACAGACTGCTGAAAAATAAGTCTAAAGTAAATAAGAGTAAACAAGAGAAAGAAAAGAAAAGAAGAGAAAAGAAAAAAAAGAAAAGTATATCCAGAAAAGAGGATGAAGCTCGTTTCACTGGTATTGGGATTTATTTTATTTATCTTGTAGTTTTTACCACAGCACTGAACAAAGAATCAAAATCTCCCTGTGCTTCCATGAGCGATTCTGATGGTTCTTTTGGAGGCTGCACAAAAACAGGCCTTTTGAAAACACCACTGTTTTATCAATGCTGGTTTGTTTCCTCCTGGTGATAGAAGGAAGTAATCCTGAAAGCATCTAACATTTTAAAACAAAACCTCTTTACAGGACATGAAAAAAATGAAAAACAATCTGAAAGAATGGGAATGAGTGATATCAAAGTGGGTGGAGAAGGGGGTAAACTCTGAAGGATTGTGTGAATTTAGACGAGATAAAACATGAAAATGTTAACACACTGACTAAGCCGCATCAGTGTGAGTTAACTCATAATTTGGACTAAAGGATTTCCAAGGAGCTTGCCAGTTCTCCAACTGTATACTTCTGCACCAAGGGACAAAAGAGTGTATCAGGAGAAACATTTTCATTAAAACAGAAAATCTTTCTTAGTATAAATTTATTTTTTAACAAAGGAAGGGAAGTTATTCTTCTTCTGTGTTCTTTTCAGTTCACAGAACTGCTGCAACCATAGAAACATCTAGACACAACTGTGCAAAGACTGATATTCACCCAAATCAGGACCTTAACCTTTAAGCAGCCTAGTTTAGAATCTGCCTGGGTGTTTTAATCATAATCAGATGGAAACTGTATGGCAAAGAGGCAAAAATAGCTCAGAGTTCTGTATTCCTCATTAAATACAAAATCTAGTAATACCCAGAAAATATCCACAAGCATTTTTCTTCACCAGAGAAGTAGCACAACCAGGGTTTTCCCAATGCATGCAGTTAAGTCCATCTGCGAACAACCAGTAAATGTTGCCTCAAGCCATTTGGGAAGGGAAGGAGAGAAACCTGAGTTATGACCTCTACAACAGACATGGTGGGCAGTAGGTGACATCCACTGTATTGGGTATATAAAGACAGGAGCTTCTTTTCCCAAAGAACACATATAATAGGCCAGAAGCCAAGCCTGTATGTGTTTCTAAACAGAAACTTTGGCAGGGCCAGGCAATACTTGGTTTGCAAATCAGCACTCTTATCATTTTAGGAAAGATACATTATCAAAGCATCCTGTTAGTAACATATACTTCTTAAGAAAAGAAAAACATGTTTCACGGACAAGATTTTTCCCAAATGTCGCAATATCAGAAGCTAAAACGCAAACCAAAATATATCCATTTAACAACATCTATAATTATCTTTATTTCCTTCTCCATAATTTTGGGCTTCCCCACATTTCTAAGGCTCTCAGACTTCAGTCGTTTGCTGAATATCACACCTGGTAAGTATCAGAGCCTGTATCTTCTAAATCCAGTTTGCATTCCTCATGACAACAGCTGCCAACAGAAAAGAGAGAGAGGGAACAATGCCTACTTACATAAGCAGAGTTCTAGCCTGGAAAATAACCAAGATCAATTAACAAAACATATTTAAAAAGCACTGTAGCAGACGGAATAATGCCTCTCCTCTTTAAACCCTCAAACATCCAAGTCCTAATTTCCAGAACTTTATACATAAATATGTGAGCTAACATGGCCAAAAAGCCTTTTGCAGGCATGACCAAAACAAGGGCCTTCAAATAGGAGAGTATTCTGGGTTATCTGGGGGAAGCAATGTAATCCTAACAGGGACAGAGAAGAGTCAGTGCCACAGCGCTGTAGCCTGACAAAGACTCTGCCAGCCACCGCTGGTGTTGAAGATGGAGGAAGAGGCCAGAAGTGAAGGAACAGACTGAGAAACAAGGGAGCCTACGCTACAGCCAGTGAAACGAGCTTCATCACGTTTTCTTCTGGATACGCTACTTTGCTTTTTAACTCTTCTTTACTTAGACTCATTTTTCAGTAGTCTATGCCTCCAAGTACTTCCTCTCTTGCCATTTCAAGGCCATACAGTTATGCTTCCAGAAACACTTAAAACACATCGGACATTTATAAAACATTTTGTCCTTTCATTAACACTGTTACCTTGTCCCACTGATTATCACAGTTTTATAAGTGAATTAAGAAACTATTTCCTAAATCAAAGAATTCCTACAAAGTTCAATTGCATGCAACAATCACCCAGAACTTCTTAAGGCTCAGCTAAAGGTTCAGGTTCACAGAACTAACAAAGATCCCATGTAGCATCAGTTCACTTAGAAGGACATAGGACAGCAAGAGCGGTCCAACCACCTCTTTGCTGAGAGTCCTTCCATGAACTCTCCTGCATACACAGGTGTCCAGAGTTCTCTTCGCCGCACCAGATGCCAGCCCAGATAGAAAGAAACAAGATCTGGTAGGCACAGGAGCCACCCTGGCTTCAAAGCCACATAGGAAAAATATCTCTCGCAACAATAGCCATAGTTTCTAGAATCCCAATAAAGTACATGCTGGTTATGAGTCACTACACGGGGAACTAAAAAACTATGGCATCCTCAGCAGGCACTCACTCTGTTTAGTTTTTTCCAATCCAAATGCAATTTACCAATCATGGTCATTTTTAGCATGAGGTATGGTATCCAATCACTTACTCATTCAAGTCCCCAGTAAAACAGAACAAGAAACTTACAAGAAATCAAGGTTGCATGTAGAATAGGAAAGGATTTTGATGGCCTTTTTCAAAAGCTGACTACTAGTAATGCTGTATTTTAATATCCCCATATGGGGGCCAGTGTGGCATTGTGGGTAAGGCCTCCACTTGTGACACTGGCATCCCATATGGGCACCAGTTCAAGTCCTTGCTGCTCGACTTCCGATCCAGCTCTCTGCTATGGCCAAAGAAAGCAGCAGAGGATGGCCCAAGGGCTTGGCCCCTGCACCAGCATGGGAGACCCAGAAGAAGCTCCTGGCTCCTGGCCCAGCCCTGGCTGTTGTGGTTATTTGGGAGGTAAACCAGTGGATGGAGGATCTCTAACTCTCTCAAATAAACAAATAAATCTTTGTTAAAAATAGCAATTATTTGTTGCTAAGAACCAGAGCTATGATTTCCTATCCTCAGGACTCAGATTGACAGGCTCTGTCAGTTAAGCTCTCACAACTCACTACGGAATCTGGTAAGTAAGTGGCAGAATAATGCCCCAGCCCTTAAACACAGCCACCCACAAATGACACACTTCTGCTTATATTTCATTGGCCATAAAAAGTCACCTGGGCAGGCCAGTTTTAGAAAGATGAACACTGATAAAGGGTGGTAATATCTACCAAATCACATAACTAGAGCTTATTTTCCTGAGTATTTTATAAATTATTTCCCAAATATTGAAAACATGAAGACAGTGACAGGTAAGTGGCAAAGCAGCCAAAATATCTCTTGGGACGCCCACATCCCATATCAGAGTGTCTGGGTTCAAGTGCTGGGTCCTACTCATAGGTAACCTGAGACAGCAGGTGATGGCTTCAGTGCCTGTGGCCCTGTCACCCTCACAGAAGACTCGAGTCCTGGGCTCCTGGCTCAAGCCTGGCACACTTCCAGCAGCTGGGGCATCTGAGGAATGGCTGAAGAACTTTCTCTTGGAAGCCAGCAGTATGTTGTGGTGAATTAAGCCACTACCTGTGACGTGGGCATCCCATATGGGTGCTGGTTTGAGTCCTGGCTGTTCTACTTCTAATCCAGCTCCCTGCTAATAGCCTGGGAAGAGCAGCAGAAGACGGCCCAAGTACTTGGGCCCCTAACACCCACACAGGAGACCCAGATGAAGCTTCTGGCTTCTAGCTTCAGCCTGATTCAGCCCTGATCATTGTAGGCATCTGGGGAGCAAACCAGCAGATGGAAGATCAATTTCTCTTCTGTCTCTCCTCTCTGTAACTCTTCCAAATAAATAAATCTTTAAAAAAATAAAGAGCTTCCTCTTTGTGTCTGTCTCTACCTCGCTGTTTCTCTGCATTTCAAATAAAAATGAAAATAAATAATCTTTAAAATGAGGTCAAAGTCCTTTCAACCATTAAAATCTGCTTAAGCCACGTCTGTGAAGGTTAGATGAGAACCATCACCACAAAGATAAGGGTAGCAACCTGTGCAAAATAAACAGCTGCTGAATGGCACAAGCAGTCTGAGCCTGGAGCAAAAACCAGAAACCACAGATAACCAACCAACCACTTCTATCTCCCCTGAGGTGCTGGAAAAGATAGAGACATGGGTGGTGCAGAGATGTTTATGTGTTTGAACTAGGAAGTAGGAAGAATTCCTTGGGACAGAGCTGTAAGGAAAGTTCAGAAGCAAAATGTAAAGTATAGGCATTTTCTCTACAAAAGTCAATACAGTCTAGTGGTGCTGCCTCTAAAGATATATTCTCTTGACTATATTATTGAGATCTATACTGTCCTGTCGAACTCAAGCAAACACCCTTTGGATACAAAATCTAATGCACAAAAAAAAAAAAAAAAAAAATGAGGCCAGGACTGTGGCACAGAAGGTTAAGCCTCTGCCTGCAGTGGTATTTCATATGGATTCAAGTCCTGGCTGCTCCACTGCTAATCCAGCTCCCTACTAATGCACCTGAGAAAGCAGCCCAAAGATGGTCCGAGTACCTGGGCCCTTGTACCCATGTGGGAGATCAAGATGAAGCTGCTGGCTCCT
Organism: Sylvilagus floridanus; assembly: GCA_949820135.1. Lineage (NCBI taxonomy): Eukaryota > Metazoa > Chordata > Mammalia > Lagomorpha > Leporidae > Sylvilagus > Sylvilagus floridanus. The sequence continues at coordinate 129,634,047 of OX463236.1, read as the reverse complement.
AGCTTCAGCCTGGCCCAGCCTCAGCCATTGCGGCCATCTGGAGAGTAAACCAGCAAATGGAAGATTCTCTCTGTCTGTCTCTATATACATAACCCTGCCTTTCAAAATAAGTAAATAAATCTTTAAGAACAAAACAAAAAAAATACTAACCTGGGCTGGTTTGTGGTGCAGTGGGTTAAGCTGCTGTGTGGGATACCAGCATCCCATAGTGGAGCACTAGTTCAAGTCCCAGCTGCTCTGCTTCTGATACAGCTCCATGCAAATGCACCTGGGAAAGCACCAGAAGATGGCCTAGGTACCTGGCCTCTGTCCACAGGGGAGACCCAGATGGAGTTCCTAGCTCCTGGCTTTTTCAGTCTGGCCCAGCACCAGCTGTTGTGGCCATTTGGGGAGTGAATCAGCAGATGGTCGATCTCTTTTTCTCTCTGTGTCTCTCCCTCTGTGTCACTTTGCTTTCAAATAAATAAAAATATATCTTTTATAAAAAACTGTCCCAATGGAACTTACGCCCTGAGAGCAACAGGCATTCAATAAAAACAAACAACTTGGGGCAGGTGTTTCGGAACAGCAGCTTAAGCAGCCACTTGGGATGCCTACATCCCAGATCAGAGTGCCTGGTTCAAGTCCCAGTGTCTCCACACTTCTGATGCACCTTCAAGCTCATGTGCCTGGGAGGCAGTTGATACTGGCCTGAGGACTGAGGTTCCTGCCACCCATGTGGAGATGGTGTTCCTGGTTCTTGGCTTCAGCCTGGCCCAGCCCAGCTCTAGCTGTTGTGGGCATTTGGGGAGAGAACTAGCAGATGGAAGATCTCTTTCTCTCTCTCTGTCACTTTTTCACATAAATAAGTAACCATTTTTTAAAAATAAAACAATTGAAAAAATAAATGTATACAGCAGTGTGAAATATGTGTACTATAGAGAAAAATAAAGCAAACATTACAAGGTGGGGAGGGGGAGTTGCAATTTAATCAAGATGGTCAGGGCATTATTGAGAAGGTATTGGAGCCATTCTCAAAGATGGTGGTGAAGGACATACCCAGGAGACATCTGAAGATAGAATGTCTGACATGATAAAACAGTCCAGGTAAGGATGAGGTAGGAAGGTAGCTACTGTTTATGAGACACAGCAAAGAAATCCAGAGAATCAAAAGGAGGAAGAAAAACAAGATCAGAATTTAATCCTCTGCTCCTCCCCTCTTGTTATGTTGTGTAAGCTACTGCCCTCTGATGAAAGCCATAGCTCCCATCATGCAACTCTCCATAGAGGGCTCTGTTGTTGGATTTGGTAACTGTTCCCTGCAGCCCTAGAGGCCAAATTTTAACTAGTGCCAATGTATGACTAACCAATCACCTGATATCCTACTCAACCCTCTGCAATAGTCAAGCTCCTAACTATTCCAATCCAAGTGTGCCATCTGGACGCTGGCCGTGCCCTAATTCAGAGTCTAGGGCAATGGTACAGGTGGGAGACAATGATTATTTAGGCCATGATATTAATAGAATGACAAAGACCATTTAGATTCAAATTCGGTGACAGATTTGATGGCAAACATGATTCCATATTCTAGTTTATGCTATGAAATGGAGTGCCCAAAATTGAGATTCATTTTTTAAAATTCACAAATAAGTAGAAAACATGCACAAATATACTGAAAATCTCATAGGAAAAAGAATCTGTACAGCTTACACAAATGCAAAGATGCTCAGTCTTACTATTAACAAAAGGAATGCAAATTAATAGGATATAATCACAGTGACCAACAACAACAAAAATGAAGTAAATACAAATATATTATTATGGAAAGATCTTTAAGATTCATATTGCTAGAAAGTGGGTACTGCCTAACAGTATATTTCTATTTTGGGCTTGCCTTTCTTTTTTTAATGTATGCACACATGTATTGAAATAAAATTCTGGGATAAAAGAAACAGTCAAGCATGATTGCCTCCTGGTAGCTGATGAGAGAGTTCTATTTTTTACTATATATCCTTTTGGATTATCTGACTTTTTTTTAAAACAAGATATATATACTATTTTTCAATAAATAAAAAATTACCTAAAGCCAGTTCCAGGAAAAAGGATCAGCAATAAACTACCTTGCAATATATAAAAATCTATGGTGTCTAGTAGAGAAACATATTTGAACAGTTTAACCTATCATATGGTTATTTTACTAGTATTCACATTTTCTTAGAAGACAAATAATGTGACCCATAATATTTTGAATCACAGGTATTCTTCATTTGTGGTAAAAATTAAGCCTATTTATAAACTTTTGGGGTTTTCCAAGGATTAGTCACATATGGAAAAAAGACAAGAGTTAATATGGTTTCAAATGGAAAAAAACAAAAACATGTGACAGGTTCCTGTTAAGAGCAGGCTTAATGACAGATGATCATTTTGGCAATAATCACCATATCAAATGGAACAGTCCACATATGATTCCTGTTTCACTGATATTTTAATTTCCAGAATCAATGTATTTTAGAACTACCAGGAAATGAAAATATAGGAAACAAAAAAAAGGACTGATTTTGTTCAGGCTCGTCTTCAAGCATTCTGTCAACATCAGCAAATCATTAAAAATTCTGTGACATTGTTGCACTAGATGAAATGTCACACAATTTCTTTGAGGATTCTCTACACATTTATAATATATATGTACATAAATATGCTAATATAGGAGGGGGCATTTAGCCTTGCAGTTAAGATAACTTCATGCCACATCAGAGTTCCAAGTCCCAGTTCTGGCTTCTCACGAATGCAGATCCTGAGGCACCATGGAGACGGCACAACTAACTGGGCTCCTGTCACCCTCACAGGAGACCTCAAGTGCACTTCTGGCTCCTGGGTCTGCCCTCCCCCCAGCCCCAGCCCACTGCAGTCTTTAGGGGAGAGAACCAGCAGACAGAGGCTCTTTGTTTCTCTGCCTCATAAATAATAATAAATTTATAAATTACTAATAAAAATTTAGAAAGAATTTTGCACATTTCATTTCTCTGACGTTATCATAGCCTTAAGTCATTTCTTATCATTTCTCATCTTCCATCTGCTACTTCACTCCTTACTGCTGCAATCTTGACCGACATTGAGATTTGAGATAAAGTTCTCCTTTTACCAGAACCATAACACCTATTTTGCCCAATAAATTTTGACTAACAGAGTGATTGGTTGGTTATTTATTTATTTATTTATACAGTCAGAGAAAAAGAAAGAGCTCCCATCCATTGGTTTAGCAAATTGGTTTTTAAAATATTCATTTATCTATTTATTTGCTTGTTTATTTATTTATTTTTGACAGAGAGCGAGATGGTTTACTCCCCAAATGCCCACAGAGGCTGGGGCTCAGCCAGGGCCAAAGACACAAGCCAGGAACACAAGTCAAGTCTCCCACAAAAGTTCAGGGCCCAGTTACTCAAACCATCACCACTGCCTGCCAGTGTCTTTGTTAGCAGAAAGCTGGAGTCAGGAGCCAGGACTGGAAGTTGTACCAGTTAACTTGAGGGGGCATGGGTGTGTGCTAATCACTATGTCAAAGTCTGCCCCAAAGGTGTTTGTTTTTGTTTTAAGTTACCAAAATCTGCTTAAATACAAAAAAATTCCTCAACTGGTTTTTGTAGCACGACCCAAGACTTGAATATACTCATGCTTAGAAACCTGATCCATAGCATTCATGCTTCACTGTGGCTGTGCCCATGAACTCCTCTTCTCCAACAGCTTAACACTATCAGTTTAAATTGGAAGACACCTAACGGAACACAATGTATTTTTAATGCTTTCATATGCCACAAAATTGTAGAAAAAAGTCATAAAATAAGCCATTTGTCTTTAAATAACTTTATCAGTGGATCCCAGGTGCTTATATTCATCACTTTATTAAACTGTTACATTTAAACCAAATCAATTGCTTAAAAATATCAAATGATATGAATGAAATAACCATTGCAGCAGTATTTACCTGTTGCATCAAATTCAATCGGCTGGCACCGGCGGTTGGAAGACCAGTCACATTTGAGGACTTGCCCTCCTTCTACAATCCCAGGCTGAGTAGTGTTTGCTTTGGGAGCTCCCACCAGAAGAAACATCCTCCTAAAATACAAAAGAAGAAATAGGGTTTTTTAAAAAAAATTTCATTTATTTGAAAAGCAGACTTATGGGAAGTCAGAGAGAGATCTTCCACCTGCTGATTCATTCTCCAAATGATCACAACAGCCAAGGCTGGGAAAGCTGAGGCCAGGACCCACACATTTCATGCAGGTCTCCCATGTGGGTGCAGGGGCCCAGGGACCTGGCCATCTTCTGCTGCTTTCCCAGACTCATAAACAGGGAGTTGGATTGCAGGTGGAGCAGCTGGTACTCGAACCAGTGCCCATATGGGATGCCAGCACCACAGGTGGTGGTTTTACCCACTATACTACAACAGCAGCCCATTAACAAAATTTTAAATGACATAAGGCGTAAGTAATAACATGATTTATGAGGAACAATCATTTTCTTGATATGATGAACAATTTTTTAAAACTATTCCCTAAGGTTATAATTTCCTTATGTAGTTGAAACTTTCTTACACACATCCACTATTTGTTATAATTATTATTCATCCTGTAACATTACAAACCAACTGTAGGGTTTTATTCATTTAAAAATTTATACTGGTCGAGTTATATATACAGTTTAAACTTTATGTACAAAAACAAACAGTGTATTATATGTCATAGATCTCAATAGGCTGTTTTTAAAATATATGCTGGAGGTGGGAACTTGGCACAGCAGCTAAGCTGCCACTTGGGATACCCACATCTCAGACTAAAGTGCCTGGTTTGAGTCCCAGCTCCTCGACTTCCAATCCAGCTTCTTGTTAACGTGCACCACAGAAAAGCAGTAGATGATGGCTCAAATACTTGGGTCTCCACCACCCACATGGGAGACCTGAATTGAGGTCCAAGTTCCTGGTTTTGAGTTCTGGGCTCCAGGCTTTAGCCTAGCCAAACTGTAACTATTACAGACATTTGGGAATGAACCAATGTCTGTCTCTCTCTATTGCTCTGCTTTCAAATAAAATGAAATTAAAATATATATATTAAATACATATAAATATATACTAAAATGTATATATATATTATATCCATATTATACACACACACACACATATGCCGGCTACATTCAGGGAAGTATGGTTTTGTCTTTTGTGTGGGAGTGTGATCTGCTTAGTGTTTTCTATAACCTGAATTCTTATACAAAAAATGAACAAAGAATTCTCAATAAATGATTACAAAGTATAATAATTCTAAATATTACCATTTAAATATAATAGTGATTAATAAATCTCTCTTCACAAGATTAACCTAATCAATTCCTGGTCAAAGATTAGAACCACTACTCAATTTCTTATCAGGGTAAAATAAACTGAAGGAAAGATCATTAGGAGTCCAAATTTTTAAGTACAAAGAGACCAAGTCCTTGGGCCCCTGCACCTGTGTGGGAGACCTGGAAGAAGCTCCTGGCTCCTGACTTTGGATCAGCGCAGCTCTGACCATTGCAGCCTTCTGGAGAGTAAACTAGAGGATGGAAGACCTCTCTCTCTCTCTGCCTCTCCTTTTCTCTCTGTGTAACGCTGACTTTCAAGTAGACAAATCTTTAAAAAAAAAAAAAAAAGATTTACTTATTTATTTGAAAGGCAGAATTACAGAGAGGCGGAGAGGTCTTCCATCCGCTGGTTCACTCCCCAGAAGGCAGCAAAGGCCAGAGCTGGGTGGATCCGGAGCCAGGAGCTTCTTCCAGGTCTCCCACTGGAGTGCAGGGGCCCAAGAACTTGGGCCATCTTCTTCTGCTTTCCCAGGCCAAAGCAGAGAGCTGGATTGGAAGTGGAGCAGCCGGGTCTCAAACCATCGCCCGTATGGGATGCTGGCACTGCAGGCGGCAGCCTGAGACATGGATTGACTATTTCCTCTACATAAAGCATAGCACCGGCACTAGAGACACCAAGATGGATAAAACCACCTTGGTTCCTATTCTCAGTGGTATTTACATTCTTTTGGATGCAAGAAAGTTGCCAACAAAGAAACAAATTGCTCAAATGCTGTGAAGGAAGCAAACAAGTGGCTGAGAGAGATTATTTGGAAATTAGGGAGGGGAGGCCTTCTTCAAATTAAGCAAAAATTTCTCTAATGAATTGAGAGGTGAGACTTCTTGTAGACAAAGGAAGGTTTCTTTAAGGAAAGTGTCTTTAAAGAATAGGGAACAGAGATCTCTTTTAGATAATGTAGTCAGAGCAATTATCTCTGCGGAAGAGAACTAGGACAGTTCCTGGGACTTTTTGGGTATTGGTGATGGAAGGTGAGATAAGGGAATGAGATAAAGAGGTGGAAGCAGCACTCCAAGCAGGAGGCAGAAAGACCTCAGGCAGGAAAGAATTCATTGTGGCTGAAGCAAGACAGGAAGCTAGGGGCTAGCACTGTGCAACAGTAGGTTCAGCCTCAGCCTACAGTGGAGTCCTAGCTGCTCCTCTTCGAATCCAGCTATCTGCTATGGCCTGGGAAAGCAATGAAAGATGGCCCAAGTGCTTGGGCCTCTGCATCCACGTGGGAGACCCGGAAGAAGCTCCTGGCTTCAGATTGGCCCAACTCTGGCCATTGCAGCCATTTGGGGAGTAGACCAGCAGTTGGAAGACTTTGTCTGTAACTCTGCCTCTCAAATCAATCAATAAATCTTTTTTTTTTTTTTTTTTAAAGACAGCAAGCTGGCAGGGGCAAAGATCACATCTGGGAGCCCAGCAAAGGCAAGGCAGAGAAAAGCCTGCGAATCACAGTAAAACTTTTTCCATTTAAAGGAAAGTAAGTGCCATGCCCTGTGGGGAAAGCATTAAGAAAGAGGATGACCAAAATAATAGTAGTAACACAGAAAGCAAGAGACTTGCAACACGTCCAGGAAGAGATGAGAGTGACCTGCAGCAGGAAGGGAGAGCGGAGACAGAGATAAGTGAGCAGATCTGGGAAAGAGACAGGGATGGGTGGCTTGGACGGGGATAAAGGGAAGATTAAAGATGGCCAGCCAGGTTTCCCTCTCGACTGTATGGATATGAGGAAAGCCTGGAGAGCAAGGAAGCAGAGACAGATTACCTACTGACAGGAAAACTTGAATTCAGTTCTCAGTGTGAGCTGGAGGTGTCTGTGTGACACCTGCTTGGCAGTGTGAGGCTCTGAGGAGAGATCAGCCGAGGAGACAATGTGTTCACACTGTCAGGAGAGAGGACGGACGAGCTCAACCAGGTCAAGTCTAGCAAGAAGACACCAAGGAGTGAATTCTGAGCGGCAATGACATTTGGGAGTCATGAGGAGAAAGATGATATAGGGATTGTCAGTCTTTCCTCACTAGAAGCAAATTGAAATGTAGGAAGAAAAAAACAGGGCAGAAGCAGACACAGTACTCAATAAATGCTACCATCCTTATTCCATTTCTTTAAATACTAAGTCACATACATCTGCTGGCAAAGGAAACATTTACAGTTGCTTTTTCCCTTTCTCTTAGTGCAATTATTTTAACTTTTTAAGTCAATTACAATTTCATTTATTCTGGCTAGGAGCTGTCAAATCTCATCTAGTCTAGATGAGACCTGGCTGTGTGGATTGCCAGGTTCTGTTTTAGAAATTTATCCTAAAACCCACAAATTGAAAATAAAAATGCTACTCTGAATCAAACCACGCCCTGTTTAATAAAGGTTTATGCAGTCATATTTGGCATCAGTAAAACACCAATGCTGACTCTCGCCCATTGTAGCAAGATTTTGGAAAATAAATCAACTTTCGTTCATCAAAAAGCTTTCCTAAGGAGAAAAAATAAGGCTGAGTAAAAGAACCCCTGTTACCCACAATTAAGAGAGCAGCTCCTGGTCAGCCCAGCTCCTTCCATATTTTCTAAAGAGAACTGGTTTCAACATGGCTTAATTACTATATACAAGCAGATACATTATAATATCTACATTTATATATGTAAACAAATATAATGGTTTTTCTTTCCAATAGGTCAAAAATATGACTACAAAAATCACAAACTGATCCTCTTCAACTGAGTTAAATAATTTTTGAGTGCATGCTGGAGAAAAACAACATTTTATTTATTTTTTTATATATAAAGCTTTTATTTAAAGAATATAAATTTCCAAAGTACAGCTTATGGATTACAATGGCTTCCCCCCCATAACTTCCCTCCCACCCGCAACCCTCCCCTAAGTTAGCATCTTTTTCAAGATCTTGACAGTGTAAAGTTCTGAGTCATTCATTCTCTAAAAGCTCCCAAGACAGGTAATAAAGCATAGGTGTGTAAGTGATTTTAGTTCCACGAGCTCAGGGTAGGAGAGTTATCAGAACTTGCCCAAGCACCTGCAAGCCAAACTCAGATCTGGACTGTCATAATAGAACACGTTACAGAACACTTTATAATTTACCATCAAAACTGTTCTTCCCATCTTACGATAAATTGCTTCTTAGAATTTAGGGTGTTATAATGCATCTTTGTGCCTGCCACATATAAGAATTCAAAGCAAGTTTCTGAGTTAATAGTGGAAGAGCAAGTAAATTTACTAACTATAGGTCTCGATCTTAAACCATCAACATATAAATAAATCATTTCCACTACATTCAACCCCTCTAGAATTTAAACACCATCCTCTATTAAATACTCTCTATTGAAATCAACCTTACAACAATTCCCTTGTGTTTCAGATTTCACACAATTCTTTTACATGGCTCTGTAAGACAGAGAAGGCTGGGAAGTTATGAGGGCTAGCCTTTAACTGAGGCAGAAAAGTGCAATAGATGAGTTCTCTGAATGAAAACAGCACAGATCCTTGGGTAAGACGGGAACCAGGCTGCTGCGTTTCATCAGAACATTTGCACATTATACACGTGAAAGGACAGTGATTAGATGTGCCAACACGGATGTTCATCGAGTTCTGCGAGGCATACCTTCAAGTACAGTCTTGTACATTGCTGAAATGCCACAGAAACGGCAGAATAATATAAAAGGAATGTGTGAGCAGTGGCAACAGCTCAATGCTGGGTTAGTGGAGAAAAAAACAGAGGAACAAAGTTATCTGTCCCAAATGGCACCATAATATTTAAGTTACTTTTATGATATTTAAGTTTTTAAAAGAGAAAAATGGACAGATAGAAAAAGTAAAATCACTATACACATATGTGAAAGTCTTAAGAGGGAGTTACACAGTGAAAAAACTATTTGCATAAAGAATCCAGGGTTGTAAAATATGCTAAGTGATAAAATTAAGAAATATAAAAAACAAAAGCCTATTAATAAAATGTTTGGAAAAAATTAAACAAAGGTTACTTCAAGTTCCTTTAAGAATGTCTACTACAGCTTAATTTGGGCAAAAGAAGTGACAAACCAGAAAAAAATGTTTGCAATATAAACAACACTGTCTAATAGAAACACTTTGGATTGAAAAGTAACAAACACAATAAATGAATTGAAAGGCTCACTTTAGACCCCTGTTCCCTATTCTACTGAATGGAAATAGCAACACCCACTGTAATTACTCTGAAAAGAATTTTTCTAAAGGTGCATAGTGGATAGATACAAACTTTGAAAATCTGAAAGCATCAGAAAATAACAGTTGATGGTATCAGAACTGAAAACAACAATTAATACAACTAATAAGCTATTCACTAACAAAGTAAGCATTACAAAACTTAAAATCTGCTTTCATAGGGGTTGGTGCTGTGGTGTAGTGGATTAAGCCACCACTTGCAGTGCCAGCATCCCATATGGGTGCCAGTTCAAGTTCCGATTCCAATCCAGCTCCCTGCTAATGTGCCTAAGAAAGCAGCGGAGAATGGCTCAAGGCTTGGGCTCCTGCACCCATGTGGGAGACCTAGAAAAAGCTCCTAGCTCCACTTCAGCCTGGCCCAGTCCCAGCCATTGCAGCTATTTGGGAGTGAACTAGCAGATGGAAGGTCTCTGTGTATGGGGGGAATGGGGTGTGTGTGTGTGTGTGTGTGTGTGTGTGTGTATCTCCCTCCCCTCCCCTCCCCCTCTGTAACTCTGCTTTTCAAATAAATAAGTATTTTTTAATGTTATTAGGGTCCCCATCTTCACCATTCTTTTTAAATGACGGGAGACATTTCATTAAATGAGACTCCAGAGTTAAGGTTGCCATCCATGAGTAGGCTCTTAATAGCCTGTCAAGAAGTGTTAAAAAGGTAAGGTGTAGGGGACAGGGAAAGGCAGAAGAACAATGCAGAAAGAGGGATTAAAGTTATGAGTGAGGCAGAAATGAGAGAGGGGGACAGAATGACAGAGAGGAGACAGGAGAGAGGAGAGGGAGGACAGGAGACGGGAAGGAGGGAAAAAGGGAACAATGGGAGGTAGAGACATAGGGAGAAGAAGTGAGAGAGCGAAGACCAGAGCAACCAACCGAAAGGATGCCCTTTGGATGCCCTTTCTATCCTCATTGTACTTGAAGGGCAGTTGCTTCAGGGAATGTGACCTTGACTACCAAGGAAGGGCAGGCTGCCAAACAATGACAAGTACATTTTTCAAACCCTCCAAATGAACTAAGTTATTTGGCTGCTTTCAGCACTGACCTTTCCAAGATAAAGCATGTTCAATATATTTAGCTGACTCTGGGTGAACCAAGGAGTCTTCACCAGAAGAAACTACTAAGAAATTATCATGCATGTGAGGAGGAAGAAATGTGCATAAAATGGCACCGAACTTGATTTCAGAGCTATAATTCCAGTTTCAGATTTACTTTCCATTTAAAAAATGCTATACTGTCAACAATTATATGATATAAAACAGAAACAGTAACCATGAATCCCATGGGTTTTCCTTGTTTATATAATGCCCAATATGCCCATGGTCTTAATCGGAATAATCAACATAGACTCTACTTTCTGAATAATAAAGAACATAGTCTGTGCATACATATTATTTATGATGAGAAAAATCAACCAATATATCCAGCACCACACTAAACCTCAGGAAAGCAAGCTGAGTCACTTTGTAAAGTGTTATGCCAGTGGTTTCAATGACAAAGGGAGAAATAGGACATGAAATTTAAAAAATACATGCAGGTTAGGACAGACCCAAAGGGGCCTAAATCTGGGTTAAGCAGTTTGGACTTTCTCTCTAGCAACAGAGGCATTGTTGGGGGAATTTTAGCAGCAGAATTATAGGACCAAAAAAAGATATTTCAAAAAGACAAAACTAAGGAATATCAAAGATGGGGCTGTGGCTCACTTGGTTCATCCTCCGCCTGCAGCACCAGCATCTCATATGGGTGCCGGTTCTAGTCCTGGTTGCCCCTCTTCCAGTTCAGCTCTCTGCTGTGGCCCAGGAGGGCAGTGGAAGATGGCCCAAGTACCTGGGCCCCTGCATCCGAATAGGAGACTGGGAGGAAGCACCTGGCTCCTGGCTTCAGATCAGTGCAGCTCTGGCCATAGCGGCCATTTGGGGAGTGAACCAACTAAGGGAAGACCTTTCTTTCTGTGTCTCTCTCACTGTCTATAACTTTCTACCTGTCAAATAAAAAAGAATACCAAAGATGCTTTCAGTTTTCAAGTATAAACCAAACGATGGACAGAGGGATCAAGGAAGAGGACCTGTGACACTTGGGGCTGAGATAGGGCAGTGAAAGAAGTGAGAAGCAGAGGTGGATATAAGACAACTTTAACAAGGAAGAATTTCTAGGACTTTCTGCCTGGTGACTAATCTCTGAGTAATATTGGAGGAGCGCAGTAGGAGGACAAAGAAAAATAGAAAATGAGAGGGAGGACTATGAAATTATTTCCAGGGCAACAGAGAAAATGATGGTACTATTAATAGAAACAAAGGTGCATCTGACATCTTTTGGTGCAAAAGCGTTTTTCTTTGTTAAAATGAGTTAAGATGGGCTACTCAGGGAGAAGTGATCCACAGTCTATAGGAACATCAAGTTAGAGCTCTACTTGAGAACTACAATGCAACCAGGGAGGCAGTTTGATTTCAAAAGTTGTCCAAGTGTTGCCATGCTAAACAGAGAGCCCCTGACATCTTGGAAGGACTTCTGTTTCCAATGCAAATTCACCCAACCATGTTCTTGGCGGGGGCAGAGGGCGGGGTCACAGGAACACACACAAACTGTAAATAAGATTCAATTTATGGTGTGTGTGTGTGTGTGTTTTAAAGATGTATCTATTTACTCAAGAGTCAGAGTTACAGACAGAGGGAGAGACAGAGAGAGGCCTTTGATCCACTGGTTCACTCCCCAAATGGCCACAATGGCCGGAGCTGGGTCAATCAGAAGCCAGGAGCAACAAGCTTCTTTTGGGTCTCCCATGTGGGTACAGGGAACCAAGCACTTGGGCCATCTTCTATTGCTTTTCCAGGAGCACTAGCAGGGAGCTGGATTAGAAGTGGAGCAGTCAGGACTTGAACCAGGGCCCATACAGGATGCTTAACCTACTCAGCCACAGCACCAGCCCCTCATTTAATGTTTAATGAGGAAAAGGCAAGAATGTAAATCCACTGTTCCTCTTTATAGCATTATTTTTAAATAAGCAAAATGAGAGCTGTATGCTATAGCATATGGTATTTGAAGAATAAGGAAGACTGCCCAATTAATTATTTTCTTCTTGAAATTTCAATATCTGGGGTCTGGTGTTTGGCACAGTTGTTAAGATGTAGCTTGAGGTACTTGAATATCATATCATAATGCCTGGGTTCAAAGCCTAGCTGTGGTTCCTATTTCCAGCTTCCTGCTAATACAGGCCCTGACAGGCAGCAGGTGATGGCTCAAGTAGCTGGGGCTGCCTGGCCCAGTCTCTGCTGTTTCAGGCATTTGGGAAATGAACCAGGAGATGGGAGATTTCTCTTTCTCTTTCTCTCTCTCCTCCTCTCATTCCATCCTTTCAAATTAAAAAAAAAAATCAATATTTGAATATAAAAAGGAAGGGGTATGAATTTCAGTGTCTAACAACCTAATGACTGACCTCAATTTCCTCATCTGTAAGAATGAATGCATCTAACTATCCCCACTAGTTTCCTAGCGGTTTGCAGTATAGAATGAACTGAGACATAAGTAAAAGTACTTTGCAAATTATGAAAAAGGGGTTGGCAGCAGGTTAACCCACTGCCAGCACCCGATAGGAGGGTCAGTTATCCAGCTCCCTGCCTAGCAGATGTTTTGTTACTTGGGGTCCTGCTACCTGTGTGGGAGACCCAGAGGGAGTTCCAGGCTTAGCCCTGCCCATTGCAGCAATTTGGGGAGTGAACCAGGAGATATGTCTCTGTGTGTCTCTTCCTCTCTCTCTCTGTAAATTCTACCTTTCAAATAAACAAATAAATCTTTTAAAAATGATACAGTTGGAAGTCGATGCTGTTTCATAGTGGATAAAGTCACCTCCTGCAACACCCGCATCCCCTGTGGGTGCTGGTTCGTGTCCTGGCTGCTCCACTTCCATTCAGCTACTGCCAATGCACCTGGGGAAACAGTGGAAGATGACTCAGGTGCTTGGGCCCCTGCCCCCACATGGGAACCCCTAAAAAAGTTCCTGGCTCCTGTCTTTGTTTTGGCCCAGCTCCAGCCACTGTGGCCATTTGGGGAGTGAACCAGTGCATACAAGCTCTGTCTGCAGTTTTTCCCCTTGGAAAGCTTATGATAACAGCAACAACCACCATAAATCCAGCTGATAATATTATAAATGATAATATTTAATTTAGGGGATCCTGAATTCAATGCTTGTTAAATTTAAGCGTACCTTTTAAAAAAAACCAGCACAATTTTACAATATTTTTGTTTAATCTGAGAAACTCAGTAAATAGAAACCTTTGCATACATATTGTATATATATGCATATATATACACATATTACATATGTATATGTATCAGTATATATTCATATATTTAAAACAACAAGAACTCCATTGGCTTCCACTGTTTAAGTTAGACTGGGGAGCCCTAGGTATAACCTATCACTAACAAAATTACTGACAAGCATTCCAGCATGTTATATGAAACCAAATCTTCATTCAATTTTACCAGTGAAGGCCATGGGTGAGGTCATTAAACATGCAAGGTCACAGTATATCCAATATCACAGTGACTACTCAGGGATTACCATCACTCCTTGTAAATTAGTGATGGCAGATATCACCAACAGTTCAGTGTTAGTGCATTTTCCATGGTAAAGACATCTAAATGTATCATTTTATGAGATAACTTCACTAAAGAGGTGGCAGAATAGCAGCCCTCAACTCTCTATTTAAATACCACCTCCACAAAAGAAAAGATTTTGGAAATGACTAAAATTTCTGTACAATTTACATCTAAAAGTACACACCTGGGTGAAACTAAAATGTGCTGTACTCTAAAGGCACACAACTAAAATTATCTGGAAACAAAAAATTTTAACAAGGAGAACTAAAATGATTAGTAAATCTACTGTGAAGATGGCAAATGCTTCCCTAAAGTTAATGATTATTTTTATCTTGAAAAATCTGTGTTCAGATTTCCCTGAACAGGAACCACTTTTCACTAGAATGCACAAAGCTGAGTTCGCTACAAAAAAAAAAAAAAAAAAAAGGAAGAAAGAAAAGCCTAGTGTCCACTAATCGCATACAAAGTATATATTTCTACAAAGGTTGTTACAAGTGAATAACAATCAGCAACATTCTGAAAACTGTTGAGAACAAATCCTAATGAATGCTTTAATCGTCACAGAAATATTCGTCCACTGTCAAATTAGGCTCGTATGTATTGGAAAAATGGTCCTACTCAAGCAAGTACTGACCATCAAAATGATCCTCTTCCCACTCCAAAAAAATAAAAGATATTACATAAAGAAAATCCAGAAACAAAAGTTACTAAAAGTTCCAAGAGTTCAGAAAGAACGCTGAGACGAGCTTCCCTCTCGAAGACTTAAACGTAAAACATCCAGGGAGCACTCATTAAATCAAAATTTCTAACGCGAGCGAGTATGGGGGTGGGGCGATGAGAATGATGTCAGCGCTCGGTAAAGTCACAGACAACTTTTAATCCAATAATGACAATAACTGTTGCAAACCGCGACGGTCTTTGCAACGCGGACCGATGGCCATTTGAAAATGTACCTGAGTTTTCACATTCTGCGGTATCCAAACGACCGGCAGTGAGCGAAAACTCAGCAAAAACCCTTGTTCTTTCTGAACAATGACCTAAATAGTGGCTCGCTATAAAAAGAGCAGATGACACATTCATCTGTTCAACCTCAAATGCGTCAAGGTCTGACAGTCCCAGAGATAAGACACAACCAATGTAATACAACAACAGGGTCATTTTAGTTACCCGAATGTCTGGAAAAGGAGAAGAAACACAGAGTGCAAGGCATCAAGAGTGGGGGAGGGCTCGTTTAGGGAGAGCGAAGAGGACGGGTGTCGAGCCTGGGAGGCAGGAAAGGGCTACGGAGAAGGCTCACTGGTCCCGGAGCGAAAGACGCTCAGAGACCACAGGGACACCGGCAGGCGCGGTGCGGGGTCGGGCAGGACCGGGCTTTGTGGATCCCCACTCTGCCGGAATCTGCAGCGCAGGTTCGCTCCGACGCTGCCCTTCTGCCCCCAACCAATTTTAAGAGGTGATGAGCGGTGGGGAACTGGGTGGTGACCGCCTAGAGAGTTAGCTTCTCCCAAATATTTCATCCATCCAGGACATAAACTGTCCCGCGGGTGAGACAGGCAGACGTCCGGATCTCCCCGAGACCAATCCCGGAGGAAAACGCAGGGTGGGTGCGCGGTGGGGGAAGGGGCCGGCGGGCGGTCCGAGCGCAGCCACTTACGAAGACGCGCTGGGCACGAAAAAATCCACCGCGAAGCCGAAGTAACTTCCCTCGGGGCCAGAGTACTCGGTAGGGCTGTCCACGTCTAGGTTGAAGGCGCCGCAGAGAGGTAGCAGGAGTCCGGGGAGAAGCAGCAGGAGGCAGCGAGGGCGAAGGCTCAGCCGCCGCGTCGGTGAAGCCATCGCCGAAGTGCGCGCGGGGCGCCCAGCCGGGGCGCGCGGTGCCCGCGGCCCGCCGCCTGCGCGCGCCTGAACTTGCCCGCCGCTTGCTTCCCCGCTACCCTGCGACAGCGCCGGGGCAGGCGGGCGGGCTGAGCTTCGCAGCGGCCGCCGGAAAAGTGGGGTGCAGGGCGCGTGGGGCGGCGACGACGGCGCAGGCGGCCCCAGCCTCCCTCCCGCTTGACCGCTCCTAGTGGAGACTCCGGCTGGGGGCTGCGGGGCTGAGCGCCGCACCTCTGGCCAGGGAGCCGCGGCGGGCAGGGGGAGGAGGCAGCGGAGGGGGAGGAGGAGGAGGAGCCGCCGGCCCGGGAGGCTGAGCCGCCCAGCCCGAGGAGGAAGTGTGGGCGGAGAGTTGTCCTCGGACTAGGGAGAGCTGAGCGCACTTCCGTGCGTCCTGTCGCCGACTGTCCCGAGCCCCAGGCGCCTGTGCCTGGGCCCTAACCCCAAAGAACCCGGGTGGGCGGCCAAGCTACAGCACGAGCTGGCGGGCCGATGAGGTCCAGTGTCCGACCCTCTCGAGTCGCAAGGACGCCCCATAACCCTGGTCCCGCGGGGAACTTCCCTGCGACTTTTGTTTGGAAGTGCAGAAAGCTTGATTCGCTCCTCCTGTTTCTGCGGCTGAGCTTGGCTGGCTCTCGTCAGCGAAACTCTAATTAATGCTCTTTTTCCTCTCCCACACACAAACACCAACGTAATTACCAACTTCCCCGACGCTGGGCTGGTGCAGCCTCTCCTGAGCGGGGTGTGTTACAGCTGAACTAAATAGTCGCACCAAAGCAGTGTCGAGTCAAAGATGAGCAGTGATGGTTTGCAATCAAGTCAGAATGGCCGAAGCCTTATTCCGAATGGGGTTGTTCAAAGGCTTCGCAAAACTGCTGCTTTGATTTTAGGATGCTTAGGTAGACAAATTTCAGAACTGGAAGAAGGAATATGCATCATCGAGAAATAAGTGGTGTGTGTGTGTGTGTGGGTGTGTGTGGGTGTGTGTGTGTATTCCCAGTATCTAGCCGCTTGCTAAGCAGATAGTAAGCTGTCAATAAAATGTTCAAGCATTGACTGAATGGCAGATAAGTAAACTTAGCCCAGAGAACTGACTTTCCCGTATGGCGGATAACGTGCTAAAGAATTTGGTGAATGGAATAAAGTAGAAGGACACTGTGTAGAGCTTTAAAATTTACAAATACTGCCATAGTAATTTTGGACCTGTTGCCCAAAATAACTATTACACTCAGTCACAATATACATCACTCTCATTGTTAAATAATCCTCTGAATGATTATGTATATAAATTAAAATGAAATCTTAACTTGAAATTAGCCTTAAATAGCCTGATTTTTAAATTAAAAAAAAGATAATGCAGAAAAACCATTGGTTAAACAAGCCATTGTAAACAAGCCAGCATCTGCCTTAAAGAAGTTACCAATAGAGACAGCAAATCCTACAGCTCACTTACCCATAAATACAAATACACCATTCTCCTCTCTATGTTCCCTAATACACTAAAGATGCCCTGGATAGGTGTATGGATGCCTAAAGCCAAAGAATGTTTTTTATACCTAAAAGCCTGAGAACCAATCCACATGGAAATCCATTCAGGGAAAGAGGACAGTAATGTCTGGCTAAACCAGTAAATTTCCCATTGTTCAACTCCTCCTCCCAGGACAGAGGTCTCACCAAAGGAGGGAGGGAGGAACATGGGAGAAGCAGGAAAAGAAGAAGTCAATGGCACCACACACGCCCTCACGAAAACCTGACTGAACACCCCAACGGCAAGTAAGCCTGCAAATAGCTACTAAAAGTGCTTTTTCCTGAGTCATTCTTTGTGACTTCATTTCAAATGAGCAGTCTCGCAAGTCAAGGAATTTGTTTAAAAAGCACACACACATACATTTCTATTAGGAGACAATAAAGTTGACTAACACAGAGCCTTTAGGAACTTAGGGTTATAAATGCAGGCATCTTTGTGTTACCATGCTTGAGCGGTCATCCGTACAGTGCCTTGCAAATTGTATTAGAGAACATATCAATTCTGCCAGCACTTACTTGAGAATCTGCATTGTGCTGCGTACTGTGCATGGGAGAGGGAAAAAGCATGTTTTAGACTGGAAGAAAAGCAATGTCTAGCTGCTCTTCCTATATCGCTACTTGTACTCTTTCTGTACATCCCAGCAACTTCACAACTTATCTGCCTTATCTACATTGAGCAGAATCCCTTTCTTATATAGAAAATATTAGGTGGCAAAAAGAATTTTTAAATTTTTATCTATTTCTTTGAAAGGCAGAAAGATAGGATCTCCCATCTGCTGGTTGGTTCACCACCACCATCAATATGCTCCCCAACCCTCTATCCCCGCAGCTGAAGTTTACAATAGCTGGGGCTGGGCCAGGCCAGAGCCAAAGCCAGGAGCTCCTTTAGGTCTTCCACATGGGTGGCAATGATGTAGAACAGGGAGGCAGCTAGTTTAGGATTTCTGAACAGAAAGTCACAAGCCCTACCCCACCCCAACTCCCATCCACACCCCCAAACCATGTGTAATTATTTTCTTCTAATTGTAAAAAAAAAAAAAAAAAAAAAAAAAGTGCTCCCTTTCTTGGGATGTGTCTGCTTCATCCAGGACCTGGGGTAAAACATCATGGATATATGGATATTGAGCTCCTTGTGGGAGTTATGGAGGACCATAAAACTCCCAGGTGGCTTCATTCCTATGGAGGCACACTCCACCCCAACCCTGACCTCATAGAAGAGGCCAGCAACTGGGGAGGAGTCTCTCTTTCACCAAAGACCACAGCTGGAGGGACTGTTAGGTGGGCTTTCTGCTTCTACTCCACCACCCCTTTCTCCTTTTGGGCCTGCTGTCCACTCATGAAATGTCTGGAGGGATGGGCATCCCACACTCCCTTGTGTATGTGTGTTCTCTTTATCACCTTTTAAATAAAATTTGTTATAATTTTATGCCTGTACTTGGAATACTTCTCTAGGTGCAAGGCAAGAGGCTGGAAAAAAATTAATAATCCACACCTTGCTACTTCAGCAGAAACCCAACTACTTGAACCATCACCTGCTGCCTCCCAGGGCATGGGTCAGCAGGAAATTAGAATTGGAAGCAGAGCCATGACTCCAACAAAAGCACTCGGAATGGGGTGCAGGCATCCCAGTGAGGGTCTTCACCCGTATGCCAAATGCCTGCCTCAGTAAAAAGAATTTTGACTTTGAATTTTGCCTGTAATCCACTGTCTTTTAGTTAAAAATCTTGATGCAATTTGTTTCTATAAATTCAAGCATCTGGATTCAGTTCCTGCCTTCACCAACTACTCACTGTTGACCATGGAAAATTGATCCAACCATTCTGTATCTCAGTTTTCTTATCTATAAAGTGGAAATGATAATGTCACCTATGTTGTATAATTAAACAGCCTTTGCTGCTATCAGCACATCTGTTAGTTTAGCACAGTAGTAAATTCGTGTGACTATTACTAGGCTCTTAGTTCTCCTAGTACATATCCAACAACTGTTGAAGCTCCTTCAACAATCATAATCAAACCAGGGTTCCAGGGCTGGCATGGTGATACAGAAGTTAGGCCACCACCTGTGAGGCCAGCATCACATATTGGAGTGCCCAATGGAGACCCAGCTGCTCCACTTCTGATCCAGCTTCCTGATAATGTCCTGGGGCAGATGATGGCTCAGGTACTTGAGTTCCTGCCGCCCACGTGGGAGACCTGCATAGAGTTCCAGGCTCTTACCTCCTACTTCGCAGCTGTCTGGAGCGTGAGTCAGTGGATGAGTGGATGAAAGACTGTGTGTGTGTGTGTGTGTGTGTGTGTGTGTGTGTGTGTGTGAGAGAGAGAGAGAGAGAGAGAGAGAGAGAAACAGAGAGACTTTCAAATAAATAAATAAAAATAAACCCATGTTCTACTTCACTTTTGTACACAAAGGAGTTCAGTCCAGTTATGCCAAAATAAGAGAAATTTCAAAATTTGCATCTCTAAACACATCCATAGGGCCAGCATAGTGGCACAGCAGGTTAAGCTGCTGCCTGTGATGCCAATTCGTGTCCCAGCTACTCCACTTCTGATCCAGCTCCCTACTAATGCTACTGGAAAAGCAATGGAAAAATGGGTCCCTGCCACCCATGTGGGCAGCCTGGATTAAGCTCCTGGCTGCAGCCTTGCCCATCCCTGGCTATTGTGGCCATTTGGGGAGTGAACAAGCAGATGGAAGATCTCTCTGTGTGTGTCTCTTCCTCTCTATGTATAACTTTGCCTTTCAAATAAATAAATAGGATTTTTAAAAATATTTATTTTATTATTTACTTCAGAGGTGGAGTCACAGACAATGAGAAAGAAAGGTCTTCCATCCACTGGTTCACTCCCCAAATGGCTGAAATGGCTGGAGCTGGGCCAATCCGAACCCAGGAACCAGGAGCTTCTTTCGGATCTCCCACATGGGTACAAGGGCCCAAGGACTTAGGCCATCTTCTACTGCTTTCCTAGGCCATAGCAGAGGGCTAGATGGGAAGTGAAGCAGCTGGGATACAAATCGTGGTGCCCATATGGGAAGCTTGCACCAAAGGCAGAGACTTAGCCCACTGTACCACAGCACTGGCCCCAATAAATAGATCTTTAAATACACACACATGCGTACACACACACACACACAGATCCAGGGAGATTCAGTTCCTAACCCACAGAAACTCTTCTAAAAAGCCCTCTACTCTCCATTTCCCCAGAACTTTCATTCCACTCTGCCCAGCCCTGCAGTTTTTATTGCTGTAGTTTATTTGTCTAACTCTCTGGCCTCTGCTCTCCTGGTGATTTATTAAGGAGTTTGAGTTGGCCTCTGTGGTTTCACTCTCCCCACCACTGCTGCCTTTCCTTATATGATCTGCATTTGAAAAAACCCCAGATAACACCTGTGCACCTTGGTGACTGAAAAAAAGGTGGTCAAGAAACTGATCTCCTTTTTGGACCTCATTTCTTAAAACTATCCCTTGAATGCTAGAGTTCCTTAAGATTCTGTCCTTGATTTGCAGTATTTCTCGTTCTACATCCATAAGAGGAGCTTATTCACTGTCATGCTATCAACTACCACCTCTTACCAGTCCCTACCTCACACAGGAATTTTAACCATGCTGAATTACTTAACAGTTTCCCCAGAATGCCATTTTTGTTCACAGGGCACCATCTTCCTGGAAAACATTAGCCCTCCTCTGCAACAATTCCCCCAGCCTCCAGCCTCCTGTCACATACAAACCTGCACAGTCTCCTTGAAGTGGCTAGTTCCAATTGTCTTTCAAAGATTGTGTCAGGATCATCATATCCTTGCTTTATTGTCTTCACATGCTGTGAGCTCCATACAGGGCCTTACGAATGAGTTCCATTGTCCAGAGACTTAATAATGACTAAAAATTGCATTAATTTTTATTCATGATACACTGGGTGTTGTGCTAAGCATTTTGTGCATATGTTGTTATTCATTAGTCATAAAACTCTATCAGATAGGTTCCATTAGCATCCCCAGTTTATTTTTTGGTTGTTTTTTAGATTTTTAAAAAGATTTATTTATTTGAAGGAGGGGAGAGAGAGAGAATCTTCCATCCAATCCACTGCCTTATTCCCCAGATGGCCGTAACAGAAGCCAGAAGCCAGGAGTTTCTTCCAGGTCTCCCACGTGGGTGCAGGAGCCCAGGCACTTGGGACATTTTCTGCTGCTTTTTTTAGGCCATTAGCAGGCAGCTGGATCAAAAATGGAGTAGCTGGGACTCAAAGAAATGTCCACGTCGGATTCCAGCATTTCAGGTAGAGGCCTTACCTGCCATACCACAATGCCAGTCCTAGTCTCACCAGTTTAAAGAGGAAGAAACAGATTCTCTATAAGACAGAATGATTTTCCAAGGTCATGAAGCTAACATAGCACAAACTTTGAACACAAGATGCTATGACTGCAATCTCAGGCTCATTACCACTAGGTTTTCACTGCAATATAAAAATTCATAAAGTACAATACAAGAATGAACAAAGATAAAAAGGATACAATATATTCGAAATGATCCGAAAATTTACTTGACAAATTATCTTTACCCTCAATCTGAATTTTTTACAGCATACTGTTTGCCTCTAGAACTGTCCAATAAGAGAAGGCCTTTTAGCCTAGCAGGTAACACGCCATCTTCCCTCTTCAGAGTGCCTGGGTTCTATTCTTGAGTCTGGCTTCTGGTGCTAACCTACTAGCAGTGGAGTGCTTGGGACGCAGCAGTGATGGCTGAAGTTACTGGGTTCCTGCCACTCATGTGGGAGACCTGGATTGCATACCTTGCTCCTTGACCCAGCTCTGTCCCAGGCCCAGGCCTTGTAGGCATTTGGGGGGCCATCTAGAGGATGGGAGCTGTGTTCATCTCTGTCTCTTTTGTATCTCCACCTCTCAAAATTTTTAAATAAAAATATTTAAAGATTCTAATAAAATGATATTACTAGTTGTGTTCATCAAATGAGTTCCACCAATTTTAGCAGTTCATCCAAGAAGAAGTTGTGCAAGTGTGCCTGAGCAATGATTTCATCAAATAGTTAAAGTAATCTTAATTTGCTGAAGTACTGGGGCTGCATTGTGGTGCAGCAGGTTAAGCTACTGCCTGCAATATTGGTATCCCATATAAGCACCAGTTCAAATCCCTGCTACTCCATTTCTTTCTCCCAACTCCCTGTAAATGTGACTTGGAAGGCAACAGGAGATGGTCCAAGTCTTTGGGTCTCTGCTGCCCATGCTGAAAGCCTACATGGAGTTCCAGACTCCTAGCTTTGGCCTGCCCTAGCCAGATGTGTGGCCGCTTGGGGAATGAGCTAGTGTATGGAAGATCACACACACACTCTCTCTCTCCCTCTAACTCTGCTTTTCAAACAAATAAATAAATCGTTAAAAAAAAAATTTTCCTTTTATTTCTTCCTTTTAAGATTTATTTATTTATCTTTTTATTTTTATTTATCTTTTATTTTTATTAAGATTTATTTATTTATCTTGTAAAAAGTTTATTATTTTCTTTCTTCCTTTTTTTATTAAGATTTATTTATTTATTTGAAAGGCAGAGTTAGAGAGAGGCAGAGGCAGAGAAAGAGAGATCTTCCATTTGCTGGTTCACTACCCAGATGGCTGCAATAGCTGGAGCTGGGCCGATCCAAAACAAGGATCCAGAAGCTTCTTCCGGGTCCCCCATGCAGGTGTAGGGGCCCAAGGATTGGGCATCTTCTACTGCTTTCCTAGGCCACAGCAAAGAGCTAGATTGGAAGTGGAACAGCTGGGGCTCAAACTAGGACCCATATGGGATGCCAGTACTGGTGGGGGCTGGCTTTACCACTATGCCACAGAGCCAGCCCCAAGAACAGTGCTTCTAAGATTTTTAACTGTGTTTCTTTCATTGCTGCAATTTAGGATTAAGATTTGGGATTTATGAAGGAAACAAAAATAAACCATAAATAGCAAGAAATGTCTTATGTACCCCTGCGGTTCTGTACATCTCACTGTGAAAATCACTATATTGTCAAGATAGGTAATTCTCAACTTCAAAGAAGTACCTGGTGGTTTTCAGAATTTCTCTTCCAAGAACCAGCATGTGGTAAAAATGTAGAAGGGGACCATACATCTTATTTTATTTCAATTAAAGGTTACTGCATCCTCTTACAGTGTAACTACCTAAGGAGATGTAACTTTTAACGACTACCTGAAGTGTTGCAATCTCTGATGTAGGCAAAGAAACAGATCACAATTCTCAGTACAGTGCTTATACTCCAAACATGAGCCATATTTGGAAGCAGGAATTGCTGTCCTAGTTACTCATCTGTTACGGAAAAGCCAAATTAGAGGCTTCGATATAGAAAGTGAAGTATTTGTGGTATGTACAGAATAGGCTAACATGATTGTTAAAAATAACATATCAGAGGAACATAGAATTTTTAAAATTCTAATAAAACTCCCTGTCTTATTTATATCATGAATAATAAAAGAAATTATGTGGGATAATTTAAAATGTTTCTGGTACTTGATAGATAAGTGTTATTACTTTCACCATAAAATAAATCACTTCGTATAAACCTGGTCTGGTTCTCACTGGACATTATGACTCAAAACTTATTTTTTTCAGACTTATGATAAATGTAAACACTCATAACCAGAAGGCTTTTAAAACTACAGTTTAAAAAGTTAAACATGGGGGCTGGTGCTGTGGTACAGTGGGTTAAAGCCCTGGCCTGAAGCAACTGTATCCCATATGGGCACTGGTTCTAGTCCTGGCTGTTCCTCTTCCAATCCAGCTCTCTGCTATGGCCTGGGAAAGCAGTACAGGATGGCCCAAGTCCTTGGGCCCCTGCATCCACATGGGAGACCTCGAAGAAGCTCCTGGCTCCTGGGTTCGGATCGGCACAGCTCCAGCCGTTGCGGCCATCTGGGGAGCAAACCAGCAGATGGAAGACCTCTCTCTCTGTCTCTACCTCTCTAACTCTTTCAAATAAATAAAATAAATCTTTTAAAAATTCACACATGTATTTTTTCTTGAGAAAATGGCAAGAAAATGTATTATTAATGTCAAAACATTCCATTTATATGATTACAGATATATCTATCTAGTTCCTGAAATTCTTCTCCTTAGAGATATGCTTTAATCCTACTATTGTTTAGTAACATAGCATCTAACTGATGATTAAAATACTTAGTAAGTAAAAATAATCTTCATTTCTCAAAAAGGCATATGTACAGGGGCTGGCGCTATGGCACAGAGGGTTAACGCCCTGGGCTGAAACACTGGCATCCCATATGGGCGCCAGTTCGAGTCCCAGCTGCTCCACTTCCAATCCAGCTCTCTGCTCTGGCCTGGGAAAGCAGTATAGGATGGCTCAAGTCCTTGGGTCCCTGCATCTGCATGGGAGACCTTGAAGGAGCTGCTGGCTTCTGGCTTCTTATCGGCGCAGCTCCAGCTGTTGTGGCCAATTGGGGAGTGAACCATTGGATGGAAATCTTCTCTCTCTGCTTCTCCTCTCTTTGTGTATCTCTGACTTTCAAATAAATAAATAAATCTTTAAAAAAAAGGGCATAGGTATATATGTCTACATAAATACATGAGAAAATTTAAATATCAAGAACATAAAAAATTAATCCTATTAAAGCATTAAATACTACTGAATATTATGAGTTGATAGTTATAAGAGTATAGTTTAGTATAAATCACTTTAGGTGTGTACTTTTTTATGCCCTATTATAGTTACGAAAATCTGATGTTGTTAATGTGGATAAATAAATGTGTTCACAATGACTATTACACTGTTTTTCTTTTCACTTACAAACACACTACAGTTAGTCTACTTAAAGAATATATTAATTGGGGCCGGTGCTGTGGCATAGTAGGTTAAATATCTGCCTGCAGTGCTGGTATCCCATATGGGTACCAGTTAGAGTCCTAGCTGCCCCACTTCTGATCCAGCTCTCTACTATGGCCTGGGAAAGTGTTAGAAGATGGCCCATGTCCTTGGGCCCCTGCATCCATGTGGGAGACCCAGAAGTTTCTGGTTCCTGGTTTCAGATTGGCTCAATTCCAGCCATTGTGGCCATTTGAGGAGTGAACCAACAGATGGAAGACCTCTCTGTCTCTCCCTCTCTCTGTAACTCTGCCTCTGACATCTGAGGGATTTTAAAGCAATACTATGTTAATCATTCATTTAATCATTAAATATTCATTAAGGGCCTCCTGAATGCTCAAGACTTCAATTGGAGCTTGAATTGTGAAGACAAATCAGACACGGACCCTTATGAAAAACATAAGTTTGACTAGACAAATACTTAAATAAGGAACATTAACTAATGTTAGAGTGCTGTATGAGAAGTACTCAATACTCTAGGGGCACCACATCTCAGTACTCCACTGATGATTCCAGCTGCCTACTGATGCACACCCTGGGAGGCAGCAGGTGATGGCTCAAGTACTTAGGTCCCTGCCACTCCTGTGGGAGGCTTGGACTGAGTTCCCAGCTTATAGCTTCAGCCAGTTCCAGCCTCGGTTACTCTGGGCATTTGAGGAGCAAACCAATGGATCTCTGTCTCTGCCTTTCAAATACGTATATAAATAAACAAATAAATAAATTTTAAAATAAATGCTTTAGGTTCAGGCATTTAGTACAGTGGTTAAGATGCCACTTGGAGCATTTACATCCTACATTGGAGAGTCTGAGTTTGTGTCCTGCCTCTAGTTTTCATTTCGGCTTCCAGATAATGCATACTTGGGGAGACAGCACATGATAACTCAAGTACTTGGATCCTTTCCACCCACAGGGAGACCTGGACTGTGTTCCCAGCTTCTAACTTCAGCCTGGCCTACCCATGGCTGTTGCAGGTATTTGGGGAGTAAACCAGTAGATGTGATATCTCTCTACCTGCCTTTCAAGTAAATAAAATAAAGTGCTTTATATGAATTATGTCTCATAAAAATAACACCACTATTTTGTGAGGGTAATTTTACCCCATCTTATTTGAGAAGAATAAGTGTAGCAATTTTAAGATATTCTGCCTTCAAGAAAAGTCTAATTCCACCCTCTTCCTGGAGTATGAGCTGGTAAATTGCACCTAAAGAGTAGAGTAAGAAAAAGTGTTGCTAAAATTCATATGGGAACACAAGAGACCTGAATAGCTAAAGCAATATTATACAACAAAAACAAAGCTGGAGGCATCACAATACCAGATTTCAAGACATACTACAGAGCAGTTATAATCAAAAAAACCTGGATCTGGCACAAAAACAGATATATAGATCAATGGAACAGAATAGAAACTCCAGAAATCAATACACACACTACAACCAACTTATTTTTGACAAAGGAGCTAAAATCAATCCCTGAAGCAAGGACAGTCTCTTCAACAAAAAATGCTGTGAAAACTGGGTCTTTACATGCAGAAGTAGGAAACTAGACCCCACCTTATACCTTACCCAAAAAATCCACTCAAAATGGACCTAAATCTATGACATGATACTGTCAAATTACTAGAGAACATTGGGAAAACTCTTGCAATACATTGGCAAAGGCAAAGTCTTCTTGGAAAAGACCCCAGAAGCACAGGAAATAAAAAACAAAATTGAGAATTGGGGTTATTTCAAGCTGAGAAGCTTCTGCACTGCAAAAGAAACAGCAAAGTGAAGAGGTAACTGACAGAATGGGAGAAAATATTTGCAAACTACACAATTGATAAAGGATTACCATCAAGAATATATAAAGAGGTTAAGAAATTCAGTAACAAAACAGTGAAATTAAGAATAGCTAAAATTATCATACAATTTATTGTTCAACCAAGACAGTTTAGAGAGTAATGGAAGCACTAAAAATAATTGTACAGATGTTCCTTAACTGGTTGTGAGGTGAAAACATTGTAAGTGAAAACTGCACTTAATACATCTAGGCAACCGGATCTCATAGCTTAGCAACATTGTCAACTGTGGAGTAACTGTTGTCTCCTTCAGGGTTGTGTGGCTGACTGGACACTATGCCTGCTATCTCTGCTCATCATCACTAAAGAGTATCCTAGTCCATGTGTCAAGTCCAGAAAAGACCAAGATTTATCTCTTTTACTTCTTAATAAAATAAGAAAGTCATTTAATCTAACATAGTAAATCAGGGACCATCTGTATTAAAATATCCATCCCCTGGAACTCTCTAGGACAAACTGGAACACAGGATCACTCTAATTACTGCTACAAAGTTCTGTTTCCAGTATAAATAAGGCAATGTAATCAGTCCAACAATGGAAGTTTAGCACCCATAACAGGTAACCCACACGTTCTGACAGTGATTACTATCCACTACCCACTACTCATTGGTAATAACATCCCTATATTGTGTGGTGGCAGTAATATGTCTAACAGGAAAAATACCAGCATTTTTCCAGGTCCCTTATACATGGCCAAGAGATATCAGTAGAAGTTGCTAGGAGGAGCATCTAGGGAAGCTTTGATAAGGAGGGTTATCTTAAATAACAAAGTTTTTCATCTGAAAATTCTTTACAACTGCTTTCTGGGACATGGATATGATGGTAAGAACTACAACAGCTATACTGTACATATGGAGGCATATTTGGTAATAGAAGTCATGATCTAAGAACACAGAACAGAAACAGTTTCTGATAAACATGGATTCATCATTCCAATCTTGGATGATAAACTTCATACTGTATTATGTGAGAAAAATATGCCTCTATCTTTAAGATGCTATTAAGATGCTATTTCTTAGGTTTTTTAGTTACACTTTGACTGACCTAATAGTTAAAAAATAAAAAAATTTCTTGTTTGAGGATTAAGTATTTATTTACTTGAAAGGCAATAGAAAGAGAGAATGATCTCCCAGCTACTGTTTCACTCTCTACAAGGCTGCAACCTCTGGGGCTGGGCCAAGTAGAAGCCAGGAGCTCTTTCTGGGTCGCCCATGAGGTTGACATGGCTCCAAGCATTTAAGCCATCTTCTGCTGCTTTTCTAGGTGCATTAGCAGGAAGCTGGATGGGAAGAAGAGTGGCCAGGACTTGAACTGGTCCTCTTATGGGATGTTGGTGTTGCTTAACTTGCTGCACCACAATGCTGGCCCAGAGATTGAAATTTTAGTGTCAAAGATTTTATCTACTTTTATTCTAGACATGTTGATACATCTTCCTACTATTTTCTGCCCCCCTCTCCTTTTTTAAGAGGGAGAGAGAGGGCAGAGAGACAGACCAAAGAGAGCTTCCATCCACTCGTTCACCCTTCAAATGTTTGTAATTTCCTGGAATAGGCCGGGGCTAGAGCCAGGAGCCAGGAACACAATCCAAGTCTCCCAAGTTAGTGGCAGGAATGTAATTACTTAAAGTTATCACCACTGCCTTCCTAAGTCTGCATTAGAGGGGAGCCAGAATCTGACGCTAGAGCTGGGAACAGAACCCAGGCACTCACATGTAGAAATAGGCATCTTACCCTCTAGGCTAAGTGCTTGCTCCTCTTCCTACATTAACTTTTTTTTTCATTGGAAAGGCAGAGAGACACAGAGACAGATTGAAAAACATACACAAAGAGTGTTCCCATCCTCTTGTTTACTCTCCAAATGCCTGCAATGGCCAGGGAGCCAAATCTGGGAGGCAGAAACTCAACCCAGGTCTCCTATATGGGTGACAGGAACCCTACTACTTGAGCCATCTCTGCTGCCTCCCAGGGTCTGCTTCAGGAGGAAGCTGGAATAAGGAGCTAGGGCCAGGAATTGAGCTGGGGTACTCCAATATGGCCTAAACACTAGCCCAAATGCCCAACCCCTACTTCTTATAGTAGCTAAAACAGATGCATTTTCTGTGTGAGTTTCTTGATCAGCCCTTGTCCTGACTGTTGAGGAATAACTTAATACTTTATCCCTTTTAGTATTTTTTTTGGTCTACTTAATACTATTGGAGCCGGCGCCATGGCTCAATAGACTAATCCACCGCCTAGCAGTGCCGGCACATGGGGTTCTAGTCCTGGTTGGGGCGCCAGATTCTGTCCTGGTTGCCCCTCTTCCAGGCCAGCCCTCTGCTATGGCCTTGGAGTGCAGTGTAGGATGGCCCAAGTGCTTGGGCCCTGCACCCCATGGGAGACCAGGAGAAGCACCTGGCTTCTGCCTTCGGATCAGTGCGGTGCACCGGCTGCAGCGCGCTGACCGCGGCGGCCATTGGAGGGTGAACCAATGGCAAAGGAAGACCTTTCTCTCTGTCTCTCTCTCTGTCCATTCTGCCTGTCAAAAAATAAAAAATAAATTATTGGTTGAACTCTAATTAACACACAATTATTCTTAGGTGTTTAAATTTAACTGAAAAGTGATCCCTGTTAAATATGAGTGGGAATAAGAGAGGGAGGAGATGTACAGTTCGGCACATGCTCAATCGGACTTACCCCTAATGGTAGAGCTAGAAACGTGCCAGGGGATTCCAATTCAATCTCATCAAGGTGGCATGTACCAATTCCATCTCACTAGTCCAAGTGATCAATTTCAGTTCACAATTTATCATAATGATAGGATTAAGAGTCAAAGTGATCACACAAATAAGACTAGTGTCTGCTAATATTAACTGATAGAATTAAAAAGGAGAGAATGATCCAACATGGGAAGCGGGATACACAGCAGACTCAGAATGGCGGATGTCCTAAACAGCACTCTGGCCTCAGAATCAGCTCATGAGAGTATTTTAAACATGGAAAGCCAAGGTACTCTGCCAAAAAAAAAAAAAAAAAAACAAAAACAAAAAAAACCCACAAAACCTAAATGAGTGCGATCCCAGTGGAAAGAACAGGCCATCAAAGAAGGAGATCAAAGAAGGAGGTACCTTTCTCTGAAGGGAGAAGAGAACTTCCACTTTGACTATGACCTTGTCTAAATAAGATCAGAGTTGGCAAACTCAAAAGGCTTCCATAGCCTTGGCAACTCATGACAAGACCCTAGGGTGATTACTGACACCATAAACAAGAGTGTCAATTGTTAAGTCAACAACAGGAGTCACTGTGCACTTACTCCCCAGGTAGGATCTCTGTCCTTAATGTGTTGTACAATGTGAACTAATGCTATAACTGGTACTCAAACAGTACTTTACACTTTGTGTTTCTGCGTGGTGCAAACTGTTGAAATCTTTACTTAATATATACTAAATTGATCTTCTGTATATAAATACAATTGAAAATGAAAAAATTGGATTTAAAAAATCCCATAGTCACATGTGACTAGCAGTTCCCAATTGGAAAGATATAGTTATAGATGGTTTTCATGCAAAAGTTAAAGAATGAGATTTGATGGATTCTAAAGTGTCTTCCAACTTTATCTTGCTATCACTGCAAAAATCAGTGGTGAAACTTCCTGTATTCTCTATTTCTGCTCCATTCTGCAGATTTTTTTCCTGCTTCTAATCTTTGGAATCCACTCATTCATTCATTCATCACAGAACTATGGTGCCACGTGCAGTGAACAAAAACCAGAAACTGCTCTGGCATCAACATTCCTAACCTTCTTGTTTTTCCTTCTTTACCACCCTCCATAGGCTCTTCACTTCCGGAATCTCCAGAGATTTCTGTTTGAAAGGAGCAAAATCACAGAACACTGTCTGTGTTTGTTTTTCAGTCTGTCTCTGTGTGTCTTTCTGCCTCTCAGATGAAGTCAGGTGGGAGCAATAAGCAGTCTGAGTCACTTTGTGTTGAATTTTACATAGATTATGTAATGTGTCTTGCAGATCTCAGATTGTGAGCTGTATGTAATTTCCACTGCCACCAGCCTCCTTCCTGATGTCTCTATGGATCCTTAAAAGAACTTAAGCCAACATTGAATTCTTTTTTTTTTTTTTAAAGATTTATTTGAAAGTTGGCATTACACAGAGAAGGAGAGGCAGAGAGAGCGAGGTCCTCCATTTGCTGGTTCACTACGCAATTGGCCACAATGGCCGGAGCTGTGCTGATCCAAAGCCAGGAGCCAGGGGCTTCCTCTGGGTCTTCCTATGCAGGTGCAGGGGCCCAAGGACTTGGGCCATCTTCCACTGCTTTCCAGACCATAGCAGAGAGCTGGATTGGAAGTGGAGCAGCGGGGACTCAAACCAGCACCCATATGGGATGTCAGCACTACAGGCAGCAGCTTTACCCACTAGGCCACAGCTCCAGCCCCCAACATTGAATTCTTAGTCTCACTGGTGTGTCACCTTTATCCAGTCTGTTCACTCAACCCTGTACAAGCCCTGTGCTAACCCAAAGATGGAGCATGGCCCTTTTTACTTTAATTCCACAAAGCAACCCAAATGCAAGGTACTTGCATATTGCAGAACTCTGTAGAATGGTTGAGGGGCAACGTTTGCCGTAGAGAGCAGCTAACCTCTTATAGTTGAATGTTAGTTGTTCCATTCTTCACACTTGATCTTGCCCAAAAGGCCAAGAAGTGATGTTCTGATTCTTGAAAACCCTAAGCCACTCCCACCTGGGAACTTCTGTCTGTACCCCTTTTACCTCCTGACCTCTTGCCACGTTGTGAGAACCCACCCATCTCCATCAGGCCCTCTTTTGTGTTCTCTCAGTTCTAGCTCCCAGGCCCCTGTCTCCTCTCTCTGGGCCGAGGCAATGTCTCAATTTTTCTCAGATCTCATGCTAAGCAATTCAGATCTCACTTAGTTTTGCCCCTCCCCCCTTTTTTTTTGATGGGCAGAGTTAGACAGTGAGAGAGAGACAGAGAAAGGTCTTCCTTCCATTGGTTCACCTCCTAAATGGCCACTACAGCCAGCGTGCTGGGCCGATCCGAAGCCAGGAGCCAGGTGCTTCCTCCTGGTCTCCCATGGGGTGCAGGGCCCAAGCACTTGGGGCATCCTCCACTGCACTCCCTGGCCACAGCAGAGAGCTGGACTGGAAGAGGAGCAACCGGGACAGAACCAGTGCCCCAACCAGGACTAGAACCCAGGGTGCTGGCGCCGCAGACAGAGGATTAGCCTAGTGAGCTACGGCGCCGGCCTTGCCCTATTTTTTTTTTTTAATAGTATGTTTGGGACTTACATGACCAGACTTCAAAATTTCAAGTGAAAAACTAAGTAAAGAATATTCTTACCTTAAAAAGAAATATACCTGAAATATAATTTTCTTTTTCCTGTAACTATACTTGAGTATACTTTACAACTATATATTGCCATGAGAAAAATGTGCCTCAGGACTTGGCCCTAGTTATACAATTAGTATATTAGCTATACAATTAGCAGAAGATATTACTGCCACGGCACCAGTCCCACTAGCCTCTTCTTAAACCAATAATCAGCTCCAGGCAATGACTCACTGACTTTTTATAATTGCTCACTGCAGGGGCCGGCGCTGTGGCACAGTGGATTGAAGCCCTAGCCTGAAGTGCTGGCATCCCATACGGGCACCAGTTCTAGTCCCAGATGCCCCTCTTCCAATCCAGCTCTCTGCTACGGCCTGGGAAAGCAATAGAAGTTGGCCCAAGTCCTTGGGCCCCTGCATCCACGTGGGAGCCCCAGGCTCCTGGCTTCAGATCGGCACAGCTCCAGCCGTTGCGACTATCTGGGGAGTGGACCACTGGGTGGAAGACTTCTCTGTCTCTCTCCCTCTGCTTCTCTTCTCTCTGTGTAACTCTTTCAAATAAAATAAATCAATCTAAAAAAAAAAAAATTGCTCACTCCAACCCAACTTCTATTCAGAGGAGTGAAACTCTGTAATTGGCCATTTCTCTGTCAGGTGATCACTCCCGAGCCAGGATGTGGAACAGCACTTGGCTGATGGATGTTACTATTTAGGAAGGAGTTTCACAGTTTCACAAAGAAAAGGATCCAACCAGGGGCTGGCAATGTGACACAGCATGTCTTGCTGTAAGCCAGCATCCTGTATGGAAGCCAGTTCAAGTCCCAGATTATCCAATTCCAATTTAGCTCTCTGCTAGTTTACCTGGGAAAGCAGCAGAAGATGGCCAAATATGGACGAAGCTCCTAGCTTTGGCCTGACCCAGCTCTGGCCATTGTGGCTGTCTGGGAAGGGAATTAGTAGATGGAAGACCTCTCTCTGGCTCTCCCCTTCTCTCTGTAAGGCTGACTTGCAAATAAATAATAAATGTTTAAAAAAGGAGGCGGGGCCACCCAAGCATTCAAGAAGTACTACATATGGCCACTATAGATTGATAAGAAACATGTCGGCCGGCGCCGTGGCTCAACAGGCTAATCCTCCGCCTTGCGGCACCGGCACACCGGGTTCTAGTCCCAGTTGGGGCGCCGGATTCTGTCCCGGTTGCCCCTCTTCCAGGCTAGCCCTCTGCTGTGGCCTGGGAGTGCAGTGGAGGATGGCCCAAGTGCTTGGGCCCTGCACCCCATGGGAGACCAGGAAAAAGCACCTAGCACCTGGCTCCTGCCATCGGATGAGCGCGGTGCGCCGGCCGCAGCGTGCCGTCCATGGCAGCCATTGGAGGGTGAACCAACGGCAAAGGAAGACCTTTCTCTCTGTCTCTCTCTCTCTCACTGTCCACTCTGCCTGTCAAATAAATAAATAAAAATAAAAAATAAATAAAAAAAAATGAAAGCACACCTTTAAAAAAAAAAAAAGAAAGAAACATGTCTTACCCTCAAGGAGTTTTCCCCCACATAACTCTAGATATTTATGTAGAGGGAAAAGAATCCTCACACATGCCCACAATTTTTAATTTCAATATTAACCAGTTAATGTAAACTTTAAAAATATTCCCCTAATCCTTCTGTTACTTAAAGCTGTTTTCATTAGTTTTAGATCAAGTATGAAAATCCTATGATCATTGGCTATTTTTATAGTCAAAATGTACATGTTTCAGGCAGGTGTTTTAGCCCTAAGGGTTAAGCCACTGGTTAGCACTCTGGCATCCCACATGGAAGTGCCAGTTCAAGTCTTGACCCCTCTGGCTTCTAGTTCAGCTCTCTAGTGATGTGCCTAGAAACCAGCAGATGATGGCTCAAGTCTGAGTCCCTGGTATCCATATGACAGATGTGGATAGAGCTCCTGGCTTTGTTTCTCTTTCTGCATTTCAAATAAGTAAATAAATGCAATTAATCTTCCTAAAACAATGCAGTGTTGGCAAGGCTTGCATCGTGGTGTGTTAAGCCACCTCTTGCAATGCCTGCACACCGTATCATAGTGCTGGTTTGAGTACTAGCTGCTCTGCTTCTGATGCAGGTTCTTGCTAATGTACCTGAGAAAGCAGAGGATGATGGCCCACGTTCTTGGGCCCCTCTCACCCATGTGGGAGACTTGGATGGAGTTCCTGGCTCCTAGCTTCAGTCTAGCCCAGCCCTGGCTATTGTGGCCATTGTGAACCAGTGGATAGAATACATATCTCCATCCCTCTCTCTCTCTCTCTAATAGATAAATGAATCTTTAAAAAAAAGTAATGTTGGCTTAAAGCTTTACTCTGCACTATAAATTACAAGTTCATCTTTACATCTTGTGGGAACTATATCAATCTAACCAGCCATTTCTTCGGTTAACTCTAAGTCTGTGGAGGTAATGGCTTGAAAATTGTTTTTTGGCCATGCTACATTTTGATTCTATTGTATATATAGATAATTTATTTTTATTCTTGACAACATCAGTATTTTGATAAAAATTACATTTAGTAGAAAGCATAATTTGTATTATATCCTACTCATGCTGCCCTGCCATAGAAAAAGAATTACATGATGTTTGTACCACACATTTTTAATAAATGCATCTCACATGTAATAGAATTAACTATAAGCTTTTGCTACATTAAGCCACCATAATCAGTGTACTAATTTGATAGTCTAAGATAGCCTAGCCAACCCTAAAACACATGTGTTAAATTGCAAGCAAGCATCATCTGTAAACAAAAAGGATTCTCACAGAAATTATACAAATACTAGGGCCGGTGCTGTGGTATAGCGGGTAAAGCCATGGCCTGAAGTGCTGGCATCACATATAGGTGCCAGTAGGAGTCCTGGCTGCTCCACTCTGACCCAGCTCCCTGCTAATGGCTTGGGAAAGCAGTGGAAGATGACCCAAGTGCTTGGGCCTCAGCACACACATGGGAGACCCGGAAGAAGCTACTGGATCTTGGCTTCGGATCAGCCCAGCTCTGGCCATCGCGGACATTTGGGGAGTGAACCAGAGGATGAAAGACCACCCTCTCTCTCCCTTCCCTCTGTTTGTAACTCTGCCTTTCAAGTAAATAAATCAATCTTTAAAAAATTGTACAAATACTGTATGTTTTACCTTACTATAATACATATAATTTATGTTCCAGGCACAAACACATATACACCTGTGTGATTTGCCTAAGTGCGGCAGTTAATTCTACCTTTTCCCCAAGAGGAAGGAAAAAATCATGACATATTTGGTGGCTGTCAGAACTCTCCAAGCCTAGGGCCAACACTGTGGAACAGCAGGTAAACTTGCCATCTGCAGGGCCGCCATCCCATACGGGTGCTGGTTCAAGTCCCAGCTGCTCCACTTTCAATCCAGCTCCCTGCAGGTATGCCTGGGAAAGCAGCAGAGGATGGCCCAAGTCCTTGAGCCCCTGTACCCATGTGGAGACTCGGAGGTAATTCCTGGCTCCTGGCTTCAGATAGGCCCAGTTCCAGCCATTGCAATCATCTGGGGAGTGAACCAGAGGAGGGAAGAATTCTCGCTCCCTCTCTGCCTCCGCCTCTCTGTAACTCTGCCTTTCAAATAAATAAATAAATCTTTAAAAAAAGAATTATACAAGCCTACAAAGATGGATCTCCTATTCCAGCCACTTGTACGTGTATATGATTTTCCCTTTTCATTTCAGCAGCTAAAATTTTTTAAAATTTTATTTGTTATACAAGTTTCATGCATTTCATATATACAGATTTACGAGCATAGTGACACTTCCCCCCCACCTTCCCTCCAACCCATGCTCCAACCCTCTTCCTCCTCCCTTTCACATTCCCACTCAATTTTTACAAAGATCTATTTTCAGTTTACTGAAAATAGTGTATAGTTAACCCTACACTGAGTAAAAGAGTTAACCCTACACTGAGTAAAAGAGTTCAACAAATAGTATGAAGAGAAAAAAAAAATAACACTTTTCTTCAATGGAAGACAAAAGGGTTGTAAACAATCATCGAATCTCAAAATATCTATTTCACTCCAATATATTACACTTCAGGTATTCTATTAGCAACTAATGTTTTAATTGAAAAAGATCCCTTGCTTTTAAAAAATGTATTTATTCATTTGAGAGGCAGTTGGAGAGAGAGAGAGATCTTCATCTGCTGATTCACCCCCAAATGGCCACGATGGCCAAGTCTGTGCCAGGCTAGAGCCAGGAGCTTCATCCAGGTCTCATAGATGGGTTGCAGGGCTCTAAGCACATGGGACATTTTCTGCCGCTTTCTCAGGTGCATTAGCAGGGAGCTGGATTGGAAGTGGAGTAGCCAGCACTCATGCCAGAGCTGCAATATAGGATGCCAGTGTCACAGGCTGGGGTTTAACTTGGTGACCCACAACACTGGCCCCATAAAGGAAGCTTTCTGGAAAATGTTATTACTATACTAGAAATTCGTGTTTTACAAGTTATTTTACTTTTACTGTGGTGAAGAAAATACACAGAGATCCTAGAAGTGGTAGTTGCTGAGGGTTTCTCTGGGTTCCCAAACTCCTGAGGACAGAAGACAACCTTGCGAAGATGGAATCTTTCAGGTACCACTGACAGCGCCTTCTCTAAAATGACAGTGTCATTCATCTGATCATGAATCCTTCTCTTCAATTAAATAGCAGTTTCCTTCTGTTGTAACTCATTGGTTTTCAAATGTTTCTAAGCAGCACAACCCTCTCATCTAACAGCACGTCAGCCAGAAGTACATATGTAAGACAGATAAAAGCAAGACCCACCTCCTCCTAGAGAGCCACCACCAGCCCCAACTGGAACTGTGGCTCCAATGCTCCAAACCCATGTGGTTAAGTGATGCACGGATACAATGAGAGGAGATGAACAAGCAAAAATCACCTTCATGTTTCTATGCATTCACCTGCAGTTTACATTGTTCTCCACTCAAATAAACCTCTGAGCACCTGCCTTCCCTATTCTCCTGTCTCCTCCATTCATGGTGCTCAAAAAAACCTACAACTGTTCTCCAGTTCAGCTTCAACTCATTTTTGAATATTATCCTTTTACTCCAAGACTTTAGCCCATATCAATTTAAGTCAAAAATCTCCCACCAAATCTGTTTCCCCAGGGGGTTGAGCCATGTCTGGTTTCCCACCCAACCCATCTCCTTGATAATCTACATTAGGCAAATGAGAAAGAAAAGTTTTTCTATTTTACAAGTATCATCTATGTCTATATCAATCCATCCATTCATCCTTCCATCAGTCACAAACTCTGAGAAGAGCTGAAACTTCAAGATGAATCCTAGGTAACTGGGCCTAAAACTCAAATTGAGGCCAAGAGTCATTTGCTGCCTGGAGGTTTCACACACATTTTCTCACATTCACTCTGTGTTCCTGGAAAAGCCCACTTTGTGGCCCTTACCTGAGCACATTCCAGTTCCAACTGCCAGAAGTACATTTTCTGTAGAGTTCCATTTCTCCACGCACGTATGACCAATGACTTGTGACCTGCAGCTAGTTTTAAGAACCAAACAGACCAAGTGTTTTCCCTACCAGCTTGCATCCGTTATTCGCATGGCAGCACAGAATGGCAACCTGGGTGAGAACTTTGTCTACATCAAACCACCGTTCCCTTTGTTCCTTTCCTTTCCAGTGCATTTTTGTTTCGTACCAAGGCTGTCCCTCTCCAGTTTACAAACTGCTTTCTGAAATAGTCACCCTTGTTTATCCTAAATCCTTTCCTGGTGGATTTCCACTGATGCTTTGTAGATCTATATACATATTTGCTCTTTTTTCACACAAACATTAAAAGGAAAAGTGACTGCCTGTACCTGGCTCACTGTGTGGGTGATGAAATGCGCACTGTACAGCCCTGGGGACCGGGGTGATGCACAGTTTGTGGCTGGCTGCCTCAGACCTCCTCTGAGCAGAATGAAATCTTGCCAGGATGCGCTTCTCAAAGGGTTGTCTGAGGATCACCACCATCTGGACTCCTTGTATTAAAAGTGTGATCCCAGGATCCCAGGCCAAGCTTATGAAGTCAGAATTGCTATGGTGGGGACCAGGGATCTTCCTCAAACTTAACTTTCTCTTTGGGGAAATTTTATGCACACTGAAGTTTGAGTTTTAAGCTTATTGTCACTCTTGACTCTGTGTGGGTTGATTAGCAGTTTCTCCTGGGCTTACTGAGGGAGCATCATTCAGGTGAAGGCGTGGGGAGAGAAGAGAGCTCCAAGGCAGTCACACTCATGTATTTGGAAGAGGTTCTGGCTGTCAGCAGGGCACCTCAGCTCTCCTTCTTGTGACTTCTCATCCTCCAGTTGGCTGGAGCAGCTTCCTTGCATGTCATTTCAGGGCAGTGTCCCAAGGCAGCAACAGTGGAAACTGTAAGCTCTCCGGGGGCCTATACTTGCTTGCATATCATCATTTCTGCCACATTCTACTGAATCAAAGCCAGTTACAAAGCTGGGCAAGGTTCAAAGTATGGGAAAATGGACTGCAGTTCCTTGATGTCATCAGCTGCTAAGCATTTGTGACTATTTATTCCTCCCACCTCAGAGTACTTAACACTTTGAGTCTTTACCATATGCCTGCAGGGGTTGAAGTGGTAGTGAAACTTCTGGAATATGGCAGTTAAGGGCTTTGCTTAAAAATGGTTGTTTCTGGGGCTGGGGCTGTGGTATGGCATTTAAAGCCACCACCTGCAGTGCCAGTATCCCATATGGGTTTCGGTTCAAGTCCCTGCTACCGTGCCTGGGAAAGCAGCAGCAGATGGCCCAAGTCCTTGGGCCTCTGCACCCACGTGGGAGACCTGGAGGAAGCTCCAGGCTCCTGGCTTCAGATCAGCCCAGCTCTGGCCATTGCAGCCATTTGAGAAGTGAACCAGAGGATGGAAGGTCTCTCCCCCTGCTGCCGCTGCTTCTCTGTAACTCTGTCTTTCAAATAAATAAATAAATCTTTAAAACAAAATGGATGTTTCTGCTTATATTTGCAAGAAATGAGTTGGTTTGCTTTCAGGTCCTGAAACCATGCTCGTCTATATCATAGCTGGTAGTCTCATTACCCATGAAAACCCAGCCTCAGCAGAGAAGATTCAGAAACTATATAGAAGGAGTTGATATCTACATTTCCTCTTCAGATCTACTCAAAAGCAACTATGAACTTATTTAAGAAAAAAAAAATCAATAGAATTATGTATTTTCACAACTACTTTATGTTTTCCTCATTAAAACCTTTCCAAACATGAAAACTAAATTCAGAATTGGGTAATGTGAACTTAATTCCCTCTTCTGCCACAGCTTATCTCAATAAAAGCAGAAAGTTTCATGTAAACCTGAAGATGGTGGTCACAGTACAGAAGGACTGAAGTCAACCTGAGAAGCTAGGTATGGAGCACACTATGAAGTGTCCACTTCAGGAGCACAGACTGACATATCTCACATGCCCCTGGCGCAAAGCCTCTTGAGACAGGTACCAAAGATGGGACAGTCGTCCTATCCACACCCACATCTCTGCTCCAAGAATGTGCTGCTGTATTTGCAAATGACATGCAGCATCAAGAGCAGATTTAAAATGCATCCTTGGATGGTGGCCTTAGAGGGAGCTTAAATGGCAGTAATTTTTAAGAAAAATACCTGACTACAATAATCAAACCAGGAAAATGTATTTTAATCAACTAAAAGCATGCTGAGGCTGGCACTGTAGCGTAGTAGGTAAAGCTGCAGCCTGTGGCACTAGAATCCTATATGGACACTGGTTCAAGTCCTGGCTCCTCCTTTTGAGATCCAGCTCCCTGCTAATGTGCCTGAGAAAGCAGAAGATGGTTCAAATGCTTGGGCCCCTGCAAGAACATGGGAGACCCAGGGGAAGCTCATGGCTCCTGGCTTTGACCAGCCCACCTCCATCCGGATCGAAGATCTCTGTCTCTCCCTCCATTTCTCTAACTCTGCTTTTCAAGTAATAAATAAATATTTAATAAAATAAAAAAGAAAACATGCAACTAATTTGCCTGCTGCCTCAAGTTAAAATGTTTTAATATATTTTCCTCTAACGTTCACGTTGGAATTTTTTTTCTTTTGGTTTTACTGAAAGAAAATTTTGCCAAGCTTTGTGTCTTTCTGAATCAGCAAGTAAATTTCCC
Source organism: Sylvilagus floridanus (assembly GCA_949820135.1). Classification (NCBI taxonomy): domain Eukaryota; kingdom Metazoa; phylum Chordata; class Mammalia; order Lagomorpha; family Leporidae; genus Sylvilagus; species Sylvilagus floridanus. The sequence continues at coordinate 129,593,284 of OX463236.1, read as the reverse complement.
ATTACTCTCCCAGTTACATGAGTCACCAGCCTGGCTTAAGGAAGTCACAGAGTCCTGGCTGTCTGGGCTGCATGAGAAACAACATTACAGTCAATCAGTCTAGACAGCATAAAGTGTAGCTGCATGCCCATTTATGGTATCATTTCCTTTTTTTTTTTGCTGGTAGAGCCTAGAGAGCAAAAAGAGGCTCCTGGGAGTACATGTAGGACTGCCAGATTTAGCAGATAAAAATACAGGATGTCCAGTTAAATTTGGACTTCAGATAAGCAATAGTTTTTAAGCATACATATGTTCCATGCAAAATTTGGGACACACTTTCACTTAAAAATTGGAATTTACCTAAGATCCACATTTAATTAGGCAACCCTATATATACAGCTCTCACCCCACATCATCTACTGGTTATTATGCTACAGAATGTCATAAAGATGAAAGGCCATTTTCCTGAGTTTGGGAAAGTGGGAGCTATTTTTCCTTCAGAGAAAAAAACTATGATCAAGGATAGGAGTTCCTTTGAGACCATTTCTTGGGCTTTCACGTGCACATAAACCATGTGGGAATCTTAGGTAAATCCAGACTTTCCTTGAGCAGCCTGAGGCGGGACCTGACATCCTGTGCTTCTCCCATCCAAGTACTAACGAGGCCCGACCCTGCTTAGCTTCTGAGATCAAATGCAGCCGAGTGCCTTCAGGGTGGTATCCTGCTTTTCCAAAAAGCTCCAGGCAATCACAACGCTGCCGGTCCAGGGACCACGCTTGTCGACTGAAAGCTTTTTAAGTGTGTCTTAGATCTGGCTGTACATAAAAATCACCTAAGGAACTTTTACAACTCTTGACGCCCAGGCTGCATCCTATCCAAATAAAGTCTGAATTTCTGGGGTGGGAGCCAGGTGTCAGTGTTTTTGTAAAGCTCCTCAGTTAGGAACTGGTGTCTTGGAGCGACAGGTCACATCCACTCCGGTTAATGTTTATTATTATCACATAGATGGGAGACAAGCCCTTTAAAAACAATTGGCAAACCAGTTGTCACATACTAACTGTAGTCTAGAGACTGAAACTTGGAGGGTCACCACCAGTGTTTTCAATGTGTCTGTTTTTCTTATGCTTTCTAAGCCACTGAGAAAAGCAATAGATTTTTATTATTTCAACTGTTATAAAAATATTTTCTACTAAATATTTTCCAGATCTGAAATTTTATATCTGTAACATCATGATTGTTGGAAAAGATTTTTTCCATGAGTCTAAAATAATTAATTTCTCTTAATGTTTCTAATGGAAACCAAACAGCCACTACCTCAGAGTTAGTCTGGCTTGGAAAATACTGGAATTTATCATCTGTTGCTCTTTGTGAGGCTTGGCCAGAGTCAAGGAAAGCGACTTAATCAAATAGTTATATTTTTCAACAATAAACATATGCTTTCAAAGCTACTAATATGAATAGAGCATGTATATAGTACATACTTGAACATAAAACAGAGGGTTGCCGACATAGAGTTAGCCCGGGGAACCTTTAAAAAAAAGACATAACACCTATAAGATGTATTTATTTATTTGAAAGGCAGAGTTACAGAGAGGCAGAGGCAAAGGCAGAGAGAGAGGTATTTCATCAGCAATTTTATTCCCCAGATGGCCATAATGGCCAGACTTGGGCCAATCCAAAGCCAGGAACCTGGAGCTTCTCCCAGGTCTCCTATGTGGTTGCAGGGGCCCCAGGACTTGGGCCATCTTCCACTGTTCTCCCAGGCACTAAAGCAGAGAGCTGGATCATAAGTGGAACAGCTGGGACTCAAACTGGCACCCATATGAGATGTCAGCCCTGCAGGCAGCGGCTTTACCTGCCAAGCCACAGCGCTGGCCTCAAAAGGTGTTATGGCTTAACCAAAGACCTTCTTTTTTCTAATTTTGTTATTTTAGTGTCATTCATCTTTATGCCATCTTCTTTAAATCACCATGTTTTCTTTTCTGCACTCCTGTTTAGATTGAGGAATGCTGTCTGTAGGTCTTACACTTCACATGTGAGTGCTATCCTTTGGAATATTTCTTTTACTTATCCTGGTTTCCATTGTCCACTGCACACATTACACATTCTCTTTTCTCTCATTCAAGCCTGGCCTACAGTCCTCCATCTCTTCACTGCTCAATCCTCTACCCTCATGCCCAAACATTCTGCAATCTTTTATTTGACCTGCCTCCCTCACTGACTACGTCTGTGGTTACCACACCCTGGGGAAAAACCATAAGAAGTCCACACATGTCCCTGGAACTGGGTAGCCCTATCAGGATGTTGAAAGTCTGCCAACTTGAAAAGGTGACTCAGAGTGGGGAACACATTAGGAGGTGGCAAGTTCTTTTGCAAACATTTAATTGTGGGATCTCCTGCCCATGCCCTCTCAGAGAACTTTTGCCTGGGAGTGGAGGAGGGCAGAGTGGAAAATGGCTCTTATGCAACAGAATTGTCTCAGGAAAAAGTCTACCTCATTTGTCCTTCATAAAAGTCAGCCACCTAAAAGTGTTTTTTTTCTAAACAATCATGGTTTATTCTGGCTACCATGAGAGGCTCATGCACATTTTCTTAAAATTAACTCACACAACAGCAATATAGGATGTAAGATGGTAACAAAATAGTAACGCCACTAATATTTGCTAAGCAGTCACCATGCATTTTTATATGCACCAGACCTTTTGACTTTATAACAACCAAACAAGTACTATCACTTCCTGATCAGAGAATAATGCCTTGCCCATGGCCACACAGGTAAATGGGCAGTGAAGACAGGATGTGAATCCAAACAAATCAAATTAGAGGTCAAACTCCAAGTATAGCTCAGTTATATATACTTATATTTGAATATATCTGGGGCCTCGACTATGCTAGTCTGTCTCTTGCATTTCTTGCAGGGAATAAGAATACTAAAGCCTATACATTTGAGGTCAGCATTGTGGTACAGCAGGTTAAGCCACTGCTGACTGTGACCCCAGTGTCCCGTATGGGTACCAGTTCATGTCCCAGCTGCTCCACTTCTGATTCAGCTTGCTGCTAATGGCCTGGGAAACTCAGTGGAAGATGACTCAAGAATATGGATCCTTGCTACCCACATGGGAGAACCAGAAGTAGTTCCTGGCTCCTGGCTTCAGCCTGGCTCTGCCCTGGCTATTGCAGCCACTTGGGACATGAACCAGTGGATGGAAGATCTCTCCCTCTGTCTCTTCCTTCTCTAACTCTGATTTCCAAATAAGTAAAAAATAAATCTTAAAAAAAAAAGACCCTCATTTTAGGTATTAAAAGTAGCAAATGCATTAACTATAGTAGTTTTCTGCAAACTATACCAGTAGTTGAAGAGTTATAAGTGTTAAACGAGTTTGATATTAAATTATAATGAATCACAGTAAGGTTTAGGTTCTCTTTTCAAATTCCTTTCAGTCTGAATATAACAAAAGGCAAGGCTTATATTGGTATTTGTATTAATACCTCTACTCATATAGCTAATCTTTTTCTTTTTTAAATATTTAATTTATTTGAAAGGCAGAATTATAAATGGAAAGAGAGAGATCTTCCATCTGTTGGTTCACTCCCCAAATGGCTGCAACTGTTGGGATTAGGCCAGGCCAAAGCCAGGAGCCTGGAACTTCTTCTGTGTCTCCCACATGGGTGCAGGGGCCCAAGCACTTAAGCTATTTAGGCGTAGCAGGTAAAGCTGCCACCTGCAGTACCAACAACCCTATGGGCTTCGAGTCCCAGCTGCCCCACTTCCAATCCAGCTCTCTACTATGGCCTGGGAAAGCAGTGGAAGATGAACCAAATCCCTGGGCCCCTCCACCCATGTAAAAAGACCTGAAGGAAGCTCCAGGCTCCTGGCTTCAGATTGGCACAGCTCCAGCCTCTCCTTCTCTCTGTGTAACTCTGACTTTCAAATACATAAATTTTTTAGAAAAAGAAAATGTTTGAGTAAAGCAATGAGCAGCCTAACTTGAAAGAGAACAGAATGTTAACTGCTACTGAATTCCCTTACACTCCAGATCTAGGGCTTCTGAAGTTGGAAAACACACCCTGCTATGAAAGGAGCTCTTGACTCACTTTCAGGGGCTACAGGTAGCTCTGCCACTAACTTTGGCAGGTTCTAATAACGTCCTTGAAATGTTTCTCCCTGGAGAATTCAAAGATCAAATTAAATTGTTTCTTCCACTTTTAGTCTGCGATTGTACACTGCATATATCCTCCAGGATCTGTACTACTTTTCCTAGGCTACATCAGGACCTATGTAAAGTGTGTTTGGAAACTCTTTGACAGCCTTCTCCCTTTGGATTTAAATAAATATATGCTCAAGTATTCATTTATTTACCTTTCTTCCAAAGTGCTTAGCTAGGAGACGTTTTGCGTTGGTCTTACAAGTAATGTATATCTTCTGAGAGAATATAGGCCATGGTAATGCTTTATTTTGTAAAGCTTCTACTTTTGTTATCAAAAGCTATCAAACTTAAGGACTCGTTTAGTGGTAGGGTAAATGTGTAGTAGCAGGTCTGCTGCCTGTTATAACCTGGTTTCATTCTGGGAGAAAGTAAAGCTTTCATTTCCTTTTCACCATTCAAAGGAATTCCAAGAATGCCTGGGGCATTTACAACCTACTGCACTTCCTCCTTGTTTATTTTTACGATGGGAACACAATACAATTAATTACCACTGGTCATTGGACCAGAATGTAATCATGACCTGAAAGGATGCCCTTGCTTCCTTCTCTTGTTGAATGACCACATCTGTAGGAAGCTTTTCCAGAGTGCCTGTGTCTATGACCCGCTTAGCTCAGTTGTTGAGTATTAGCCTGGGGTCAACAGCTGACCCACTGTGAATGCCCTTAAATTCTCCCATTTCTGGTGACCTGATAAAAACTAAAACCAAATTGCACAAGGAAAGTACAGAAAATTCAAAATTTGTCCTTTGTAGCTATATAGGAGTGTGTAGACTCCTACCTTATGTTTCCATTTTAATAAACACCTTTTTAAAGGTTTCTGCAGATTTGGAGGAGAGGAAATACAAATCAGCCCTGTAATCAAGAGAGACTTAGAAGAGGCACATATCACATTCATTTGATCCCATTTACTGCCTGACATCAGCCATGTAACTCCCACATTTTATTCTGCATTCACTAACATTTTGAACACTTTATATGATACAAAAGGAGACTTAATGAAAGAACTGAATAAGATGTTAACTGCATTGAGATTCTGTGAATGCACAGCTAAGTGTACCTGTTCAATAAAACTCATCGATGAGAAGCACAAGACAACACATTTGTCATTTACGACCACCTTTGTAAGTCTTTATGAAGTAGGCAGGCATATAGGTTAAAACTGATTAGGTTTGTGAGCTGGAAGACCACACCTTCGCCACACCCCTGTGTGACCTCATCCCCCTACCTGGCCACACCTGGGTGCCCATGAACCAATCATGTTAATTAAGACTCCCCTTTGGAAGTGGGTTAAAACCTTGGGACATGGTGTGTCCAGCCCTTCTCTTCTTCCCTGGCCTCTAGCCAGGAGGAGGCTGGCTGTAGCCCTGTGCCTCCAGGGCGTGTGGCCTTTGGGCCACCTGCCCTAGGCTTCCTGGCCTAGATGCTCCTCCATGTGGCTGGTTCCTGGTGCTTGGTATGAAACCAGACTTACCTCCCTCCCACCCTTAGATAAAGTTCTCACTCTTCTATGCATCTTTCTTGCTAAATAAAGGCTTAAAACGTACCATGCTGCCTGGTTTATCTGTGCCAGTATTTAGAATTCTTCTCTAAATATTAGGCAAGAACTCTCTCAGGCTTATTAATATTGGGGATTTATTAGTAAGCATATGGTGATATCGTATGGCACCCCAAATTCTGGTAGCATATGTGGCACCCCAGATGGCACTTCTGAAGAACTTTAAAGGGCCACATTTTGGTGTAGATTTTAGGGGGTCATTTCCAATTTCATTTACACTGGAGATGACTGAAATACTCAACACAACAAATCTTACAAGAAAAGTTTAATATAAAAATTTCAGCTACATGAGCTGGATGGGGCCCAAAGTAACATGCTTCAGTGACTTGATTACTGCCAGGGCTGGAAAGCAATAAACTTGAGCAAACTGATTCTCAATTTCCATTGGTGCCCAGTTTGGAGTAATCATCTATAAATTGACCGATAGATTGCTAGAATAATTAGGGAGCTAGAATAATTGGTAGAAAAACACGTCAGAATATGAATTTGTTTAAAACAGTAAATAACCTCTGCTTCTCTTCTTAAATATCACCTTCACATGAAGCTAAGTGATCCATCTCCACCCCAAAATCTTGCCCAGACTCCTATTCCACTCATGCAAATAACCACTCGCAACAAATGGCAATTACTTTAGAAGTTTCAAGGAAAAGTAGATGACATGTGTCATTCATTGACCCAGCTGCTGATAGGTCTGTTCATTTAATTCGTAAAATTCTTTGTTGTGCTTACCATTTTAAACACTTTGTTGTTGTTGTTACTTGTTGATTCCCTATAGAAAAGCCAGGGTTTACTGTTGTTTTATCTCAGCATATGGGTTTTAGTCATATGCTCACTCCAAAGAGACTTCATCCAGTCCACAGAGGGAGATTTTCCTGAGTAAATCATTAACCTAGATTTTGGTCTGTAGGGAGTTGGTGCGTTTTGATGTTTAGACAACAGTGAGGGACAGAAAATGCAGAAAACGCTGAGCTTTGAGCTCAGTTCACTTTCTAGCTGAGTCGCCTCAAACAGTGAGTATATTTTTTCTTTTCTAGTTCTTTTCTGGTCCTTCTTCAAGTCCACCTGCTCCTTTTTCATTGTAATTTGGGTTTGCCTTGTTTTTCTTCCTTCATTCATGTATCTCCTTACTTGCAAAAAATATTTGTTCTGTAGCCTATTTCATATTTTCTTTTCTCAAGTTCTTGGAGATACTTCCTCAATTACAGTTTCTGCTGGCTCTTGCTCATGACAAATTATTTCCTTATGTGTCTTAGACTTCGTCAGAGATTGCTTTTGTTACAGGAACTTCCTGAGGCCTTATTTAGGGAAGTACTCCTTAGGATATTCTTTCGTTAGTTTCTGTTAGGCATCCTTGCCTACCCCATCCAGAACCAAGTGGTTCAGACAGAGATCTCTTTGCCCTCTCCCAGGACCCCAGGTTAGACTTGTTCTAGTTAGAAAAAAAAGTGTAGACTTTTTTCTAGTTAGAGGGGAGTTAGTAAAGAGCTAGCATGATTATTATTAAGCCAGGACTGTTTTTTTCAGGTTCCAGGATAAAGTCCAAACTATCAGAAGCTAAATTTGGATACTGCAGAATTAGTTTAATGAAGGGCAGGTATTCAAAGCCCAAAATCCAAATTGGGTCTTAACTTTGAGAAGCATGGAAAGAAGCTCTCATCAAGCAGAGCATGAGTGATGGTCAAGTAGGATACATAGCCTAAAGACTTCAGGAATTTCATCTGGAAACAAGACAAAGCAGACTGTGCAAAGGAGCCAGGCCCTGGAAAGTGATCTTGATCAATCAGGACAAGTGGAGGTCAGATCTCCAGCTAACTGCACAACAGTGAAAGCTCCCCAAAAAGGTTATGCCTGGGAGTGGAGAAATTTCAGGTACCTATGACACTCAAGAAAATCTATCCAAATAAGTAAAACACGCAAGAATTTTCTAGAAAATCACCTGGCCCAGCTTGGGTACAAGAAAGGGTGACACCAACATCTAGGCTATAGGAAATTCAGTAGACAAATACAGCAAGGGAAAATGAATACCCAGGCACACAAGACAACTGAGGTGTAATTCTGAAGAAAGTCAACAAATGGACATCAAGCAAAAGTCTGGAGTTAGGAATGTCAAACCATAGTTTAACTGAGCATACACATGGTGTGTGTTGTGGTTCAGTGGGTTGAACCATTGAACAGTCACTGATGCTGACATCCCAAGCGATGTATTAGAGTAACAGTCTGAGTCCCAGCTAACCTGCTTCTGACCCAGCTTTCTGCTAATGCATTCTTGGAAACAACAGATGATGGTCCGAGTACTCAGGTCCCTGGCACCCATGAGGGAGACTTTGATGAGTTCTGGACTCCTGGCTTTGGCCTTGCTGAGTCCTGGCTGTTGTGGACATTTAGGCAACGAACCAGCAGATGAAAGATATCTCTTTCTCTCCCACTGTCTGTCACTGCCTTTCAAATAAAATGATCATAAACAATCATTTTCAAAAAGGAGCACACAGGTAGTGGACTATGGAAAGATACATTGAGCTACTGTTAGAATACAACAGAGTTGCTTTTTATAGGTTACCCAAGTTTTCTTCTCTTTGGTGATGGAGAAAGTGCCTCTAATGACACTGCATTTATTCAGAAGCAGTTGAAGCTTCTTCACAAAAGAGCCAGGTATGATGAAAGTGGGAAAAGGAAAAATGTGAGACTCAGTTGGAAATGACATGTGTAGTAATCACACTTTAATATGGGATACTTTTCTCAGTATGGATTAGAATAGCAATTAAATGAAAGAAAGTTGTAAACACTGAAATTTGGGCCCCCTATAGTTAAATCATAGACAAAAAAAAAAAAAATGCTGGCAGTAACAAGGGTATTCTATGGACAAAGGGAAACACCCCCTCCACCTTTGGAAGGTTTGCTGAAACAAACTGACAGAGACTAAATAGGAGCACAAAGACTGCAACTGATTGAAGTGCAAGAGGGGAAGACCACAGCATGGGGGTGGGGGTAATCACAGGAGTGGGATTATCCACCTGCTTAATGTTGTTCATAAACTCATATACTCCTTTATGGGATGGGGGAATGGTGGGATGTAGACCAGTTCAGGGCATCTAAATGATTATTAGAACCACAAATGACCCCAGCAACAAATTCTTTGGAATTTGGATGGGCCCAAGGGAAGACATTCTCTAGAAAGTTGTCCAGCTGTAATTATATCCTTTAGTTATCTGAGATGGATAATGGGATCAAGGGGAGGAAGGAAAGACAAATGTTCCCTTTTGCAGTCTGGTCTTACTACAGATAAAGGGCATTCCAGAGAGCCATCTCCCTGTGTTTGTGGGGGAGAAGAGCAAGAAGGCTTAGAGACCTTGCTTCTGAGATTGCTTTTAATGCCTATAACTTTCCTTAGATCAAACTGTTGTGTCTTCCAAAGCTTAACATATTTGGGGGTATCATTTTACTGAGCCCCAATAATAATCACAAAGCATTTTCAAGCTGAAAAAAAGCATGTTGTATGTCTCTGTTTTGTGCAGCTATAACAAGACATCTGAGATTGTACCATTTATAAAGAACCAAACTTACTTTCTCACAGTTCTGGAGGCTCAGAAGTCTGGGACTGCTGATGGAAGGTGCCTTGTCTGGTGACATACTGGTCTCCGCTTCCAAGATGGTCTGGAGAGGAGGAACGCTGTGGCAGAGGCGAAGGGCAAGTGTGCTCAACAAAGGCTTTGTGAAGCCTCTTTTATAAGGGCCTTAATCATGCCCACCAGGAAGCAGCCCTCATGGCCTAATCATGAGGTCCCACCTCTTCATCCTGCCACTTTAGCAACACCTGAATTTTGGAGAGGCTGCATCCAATCCAAAGTACTGCATTGACCAGAGACAAGAGATTATTTACACAATTCTAGATTTTATCAGTTTTAAATTGTGCTTAGGTACTTCACACTCAACAACAAAAATAACAGCGGCTTAAATAACCAAGAGAAGTTTGTCGGGGCAGGTGCTGTGGCGTAGCAGGTAAAGCCACAGCCTGCAGTGCCAGCAACCTTTATGGGCACCCATTCGAATCCCAGCTGCTCCACTTCTGATTCAACTCCCTGCTAATGTGTTTGGGAAAGCAGTAGAAGATGATCTAAGTACTAGGGCCCCTGCACCCACGTGGGAGACTTAGAAGCTCCAGTCTCCTAGCTTCAGATGGGTACAACTGTGGCTTTTGAGGCCGTTTGAGGAGTGAGCCAGCGGATGGGAGAAGCCTAAGTGCATGGATCCCTGCTACTCAGCTGGGAGACCTTGATGACATTCTGGGCTCCTAGTTTGGCCTGGCCCATCCTCAGCTGCTGCAGCCATTTAGAGTATGAACGAGCTGATTAAAGCTCTCTGTGTGTATCTCTCCCTATCTCTTATTGTTGCTCTGCTTTTCAAATAAACAAATAAAAATTTCTTAAAAAACAAAAAAAGACAAGGGAGGAAAAGTGGAGAGAAAGGGTTTCCAAGGTCCCACAGTCAGTAGGTAGCAGCACCATGAGGTGGGAAGGTAGAAGAAGGTAACCAATGAGTTTCAGCCACACTGGCTCCCGACGTCCTTCTAAGGTCTTGTAGATGGTAGAGAAAATCTGACACAAGAATTTCCTCTCAGAGGAAGAAATAACCCTGGCTGTAACCAACTGACTCATGGATTCTGGAGAAGAAAAATCATTGACTCAAGTGATTAGAGAGAAAGGGAATTTCCTTAATGTCTACATACTGAATTAGACACTGTTTGCCTAAAATGAAATTTAACACTCTTGCATATTGTTTGAGACAAAAACAAAACACAAAAAGTAAACAAAAGTGCTCAAACACTGGGAATGGGTGTTTAGTCTAGCATTTAAGGTGTCATATCCCACATCAGAGTGGCTAGATTGGATTCCCCAGCTCTGGCTCCTCACTCAAGCTTCCTGAAATACAAAACCTGGGAGGCAGTGGTAATGAGTCAAGTAATTGGGTTCTTGTTTCTGACATGGAAGACCTGCATTGAGATCCTAGCTCTCATCTTCAGCCTGGGTCAGCCTTGGGCTGACCAAGCATTTGGGGAGTGAACCAGTGGATGAGAGCACTCTCTCTGACTCTCAAAACAAAACAAAAACCCCCAAACACAGATTTCAGGAAGGAATATATTGGCTTACCTAACAGAAACATCCAGCTGTAGGAAGCTGTATACTTTTATCTATCCCTTAGCTGAACAATATTCTCTGAATTAGAATTCATGTGCAAAATGAAAGGCGTCCAAAGAGTTCATAGAAAATTCGTATCAGTGGGCCCGGCACTGTGGCACAGCAGGTTAAAGCCCTGGCCTGCAACACTGGTATCCCATATGGGCGCCGGTTCAAGTCTTAGCTACTCCACTTCCAATCCAACTCCTTGCTAATGTGCAAGTAGCAGATCGTCCAAGTCCTTGGGCCCCTGCACTCATGTGGGAGACCCAGAAGAAGCTCCTGGCTCTTGGCTTCGGCCTAGCCCAGCCCCAGTCATTGTGACCATTTGGGGAATGAACCAGCAGATGAAAGACCTCTCTCTGTCCCTACATCTCTCTGTAACTCTACTTTTGAAATAAATAAAAATAGATCTTCAAAAAAAAAAAAAGAAAATTCATATCATTTAATGCCATTTTCCACGAATTTCTGAATCTTCCTTGTATGTGCAGGCTTCATTCTAAGACTTCTGGTGACAAGAAAGCTGCAACAGCCCTGTCTACAATTTTTCTGATTCCAACCCAGCAGGAAAGTAGTCAACCACCATGATGGCTCCAACACAGTCAGAGTCATTAGCATAATGGACCTGCTTGTGAATTAGTAACAGACCCTGAATGAAATGATGCTGTCTTTGGCCTATTATCAAACTAGAATTAGCTGCATGGGAACTAGATGAACTGAGAGTGGGGATGGAATCAACCTCCAAGCCAACTGTGGGTTGTGGAATTAGAGGACACAGATGCTGAGCCATCTACACTTCCTATGATTTTACCTTGCCATGTGCCATAGGATGAAATCCTACTACACACGTAATTATTTCACACTGCAGTTTAAATAGTCTTAGCAATAAAAGACTATGCTACTCGTTCACTTGATGCAGGATGTTTTCCATGCCCCATCTTTATGTATGTAACCTGCCCTATCTCCCCACTATACTGCAAAGTGCTAAAAGGCAGTGGGTCCAGCTGAAATCCCTACATAATGTTAGCCTCAATAAGTGATTTTGTTCAATGATTCATTTGCTTCATGCCTCTGTTTCCATCAAGATCTGACATAGTCAGAAGCATCTGAGCTTCCACTGGCTTCAAAACAGGAATTATAATTTTTTGGCAATTATGAAATCACTGTAACTCATGTTCTTTACAAACGCATTTTGAACAACATCCTGCTGACTGGAAATATGTATATAATCCCTCAGCAGACCAATTGCTCATTCAGCAATATTTATTTCAAATAGAAACAAAATTTCAAGTAATTAAAGTTGATCATTTACCAGTTTAAAGCCAATAGGACAATTCTCTCATTTTTTTTTTAACATAGACAGTTTTCCCAAAATAGGACAGTGAATTGTTTTTCCCTTTTCATTTGTAACTAAGGTGTAAATTTGTCAACTTAATTGTTGAGAAGTATCCATTCAAATCTAAGGCACTGAATCTGAGCTCTGGTCTTACAAAGGTGTATTGTATATATATGTGTGTGTGTGTGTGTGTGTTTGAGAGACTCAGAAACATCAGGGACAGAGGCAGAGAATGACAGAAATTGTCCACTGGCCTGGGGAACTTGGAATTCACATGATACAAGAAAGTACCAAGGTGCAAAATCAAAGACAAATCCTAGGAAAGAGGAAATAGCAAGTAAAATGATAGGAAGTATTTGTGTCATTGACATAGCACTTACTAGGCATTAAACACTATGGGAGAGCTTTACATAGGAAAGTGTACATGTACCTCCCTTGCACAAGTCCTTGCATGTAGTATGTGCTAAAAAATGATAGCTATCACCATCATCATCATCCTTACAGAGATAGATTCAAACACTGGCTTTGCCATTTACCAGCTGAAGGATTCTTTAATCTCCTTAAACATTGGTTTGTCAATTGTTAAAATGGGGGTAATAAGAATAACCATTGTGATAGTTCTTACAAAGATTTATGAGATTTATTAATAAAGTCTCTTTTAAGAGATTAGTAGTAGTTGCTCCCACATAAAATTTTTGTGAGGAAGAGGAAATTCTGAAATGTAAAGCATCCAGCATGATAGTTGGTATATATTCAAGGCTTAATAAATGTTAGCTATCATTACTATAATTATGCTACCACTGCAATTGTACTAGGTAAATTCTTGATGGTCACCTCTCCATTCATTAAGCGTTCTTTTGAAGAATCTTCACATACCCATATCTCTTAGAAAACTGGATAAATAGTAGAGAGATGAATAGATGTAGATATATGATTATTTCCTTTAAAAAGATTTACTATTTATTTGAAAGGCAGAATGGAAGAGAGAGGAAGACACATAAAGAGACAGGTCTTTCACCTGCTGGTTCACTCCACAAATGCCCACAACATCTGGGCAGGAACCCAAGTACTTGAGCCATCATCTGCTGCCTCCCAGGCACACTAGTAGGAAGCTGGATAGGAAGCAGGGTAGCAGAGACTCAAACCAGCACTCCAATTTTGATGTGTATATTCAAGTGGCAGCTTAACCTTCTATGCCACAACTCCAGCCCTGCATATAGATATTTAAAAATGTAAACTGAAGAGATCTAGAGAGTTGTTCGCTATGTATATTAGGGACTTAAAGGTGTTTAGAATCACACACATGAGATATTAGTTGAGACATATCATAACAAGGGAGAAGGGAGCACTATGAGCCTTGCTAGGTATTTGCTCATAGCAGACGGAAAGAGTAAGAAGAGCCAGGACAGGGCACGCAGGGAGAGATTAATATCTGGAGTAGATCCAGAATGACGCTAGTCACAGTACCAAGGAAGGAGAAAATTATAGGAAAGAGAGGAGTGTTCAGTAGTTCTAACTGGTACATAGTGGTCTGAGGAAAAATTGCAGGCTCTGCCAATTATGGAGTAATTTGTGACCTTTGAGAGAACAGTTTAGAAAAAGAACCAAGGGTGGAATCCAAATTCCAAGGAACTGAGGAATGAGTGAGTGGAGGAAAAATGGGAGCTCTGATGGCAACCTACTTTTGAAAGATGTTTTCCAAAGAAGAGCAGGAAGAACACAGGGCAGTAACTGAGAGGGTATGAAGGCCAGAAGAAAGATCTTTGTAAGGAGGGAGAATATTTTTAGGAACTTAGGGAGAGGAAATGAAAACACTATCAAGAGACATCCTTGATAGAGTAAGGTCCTAGGGAAGAATGGGAATAGTAACTAGGTTGAGCCTCACATCTTCATGAAAGGCAAGAGTAAAGGAAAGGGTTGGGCAGACCAAGAGTACCAGCATGTTGAGATAGAGCAAATGAAATTAGCGTACAAGGTCTATACCAGATGTCTGTACCTTACTGGTAAATTAAAAAAGCAACTAGTAAATTCTGAGAGATTTCAGGAACAGAGTGGGAGCTGAAAGACAGGGGAGCCATATGTGAGGCTGAGTACTGACTGGCTGAATACAATAATTTCTGGACAGTAATGAGAGCTGAGTTGAAATTACATAGACTAATTGCTGGTAGACCCAAGGCACTGACTTTCTCCAGCATGGTTAAACGTCCAAAGAGGGAGTGAGAACACTTATTTTTCATTCTTTTTAACTTCAAAATGCTAAGACAGAAATAATAAATGACAAAAATGGCAAGAGATGTTGTGTGGTGGTTAAAAGTGTATTACTGACACAGCTTGGTGTATTACTGATGTGACAAATGAGCCTAGAAAAGAGAGGGTGAATGATGTGACAAATGAGCCTAGAAAAGAGAAATTTCAAGAAACAGACACCATTAAGGTTAAAAATATGTTCAGAGTTATAAAGAAATGGAGGATTTGGAATTGAAGTGAGAATGTGTCCGGGGTCAATATCTCAGAAATGAAGCAACATCAAGCAAGAAGAAATCTAGGTATGCAGGAAGCCTTGAGGGGTACAGATTCAGCTTCGGGCAGTCCAGGAAGCAGTGGGAAAAGGCTATGTAGGAGTATAGCCCAATGGGTCTGCACATCACCTTTTTGTCAGAGAGGCCACGCTCCAACTCCCAGCTATGCTGCTCTCCAGTTGATGACCTGTGCAAGTTATTAAAACTTTTCCATGTCTGTTATCTGATCTATAAAAATGCAGGTTTATTAGTTCCCACTTTTAGGACTGCTGTGATGGTTAAATGGGATAGCATCTGTCAAGTGTATCACATTTGACACCCAATAAAGAATCAAAGTAGGGGCTGGTGCTGTGGTAACGGGTAAAGCCACTGCCTGCAGTGCCACCATTCCAAATGGGCGCTGGTTCAAGTCCCGGCTGTTCCACTTCTGATACAGTTCTGTGCTATGGCCTGGGAAAGCAATGGAAGAGAGCTTCTGGCTCCTGACTTTGCATCAGCTCAGCTGCAGCTGTTGTGGCCATTTGGGGAGTGAACCAGTGGATGGAAGACCTTTCTCTCTGTCTCTCCCTCTCTGCCTGTAACTCTACCTCTCAGATAAATAAAATCATAAAGAAAAGAATCAAAGTATAATTTGTGATTGGGAGAGTGACATAGGTTAAGATGGAGAAGAAGACTGTGATGAGGTACAAATCTATGGAAGAAGATATCAGGTTTTAGAGGTTAGTCAATAAGGAAGATTAGAGATGCTAATAAAAACACCTGCAACAACAGAATTTAACAATTTCAAAACAAAACATAACAAAACAAAACACAGAAATACCCAGGTAGAAATTGCTCCCAAGTTTATTGCCATTGGCATAGTGACATTCTGAAAGATCCAGAGGATATCATTGCTCCACTTGTTGGCTGTCCTCTTGGGCTTTTTCCCATCATGGCTCCAATATCATGCCTGCAATTTCAGGTGTCCATAGGAAAAAGTTGGAGATTAGAATATGAGAGGGTTAGCATCTATTCATTTCAGTTTGGAAAATAAGATACCAGAAAGTTACTAAGAGATGTTTTGTTAAATGAGTGATGCAAGGGGTACCTTCTCCAGATAGCCAGTTGTGCATATATGAGGTATTTTATAGGTTTAATAGGGAGGTGTACAATTGTTCTCAAAGAGTGCACATTTTAAACATTGTAGATACTTTCTGGGGCCGGCACTGTGGCACAGTAGGTTAATACTCCACCTGCAGTGCTGGCATCCCATATGGGCACTGGTTCTAGTCCCACTGCTCCTCTTCCAAACCAGCTCTCTGGCCTGGGAAAGCAGTAGAAGATGGCCCAAGTCCTTGGGTCCCTAAACCCACGTGGGAGACCCAGAGGAAGCTCCTGCATCCTGGCTTCGGATCAGCGCAGCTCTGGCCATTGTGGCCATTTGGGGAGTGAACCAATGGAAGGAAGACCTTTCTTTCTGTCTCTCTCTCTATCTGTAACTCTACCTCTCGAATAAATAAATAAAATCTTTAAAAAAAAGCATTGTAGATACTTTAAAATGACTACCACTTTTTACCATTTAAAAAAATTTATTTATTCAAATGGCAGAGTGCTACACACACGGAGAGAGAGAGAGAGATCCTTCAAACCATTGATTTACTACCCAAATGTCAGCAACAGCCAGAGCTTGTCCATACTGAAGCCGGGTGCTCAGAAATCTATCTGGGTCTCCCACACAGGTGGCAGGGACTCAAGTACCTGGGCCATCATCCATAGCTTTCCCAGGTGCATTATCAGGAAGCTGTATCAGGGACCAGAGAAGCAGAGACTTGAACTGGTGCTTCAATATGGGATGTGAGATGATCTCACTGAGCCCTAACACCCATTTCACAATTTTATACTCTTATTAACTATATAAATATAAATATATATATATATATATAAAATAAATAGTTCCCTACCTTCTATTTGCTTTTTAGGTAAATAAAAAGGCATTTCATTGCATTTCTAGGGTGCATTTTCCTTGTTACAATTAATTATCTTCCCAAAGATTTGTGGATCATTTGCATTTTTTATGAGTTTCCTACTCATAACTTTTTATTGTTTTTCTATTGGGTTGTCATGTTTTCTTTTTAAAATTTTATCATTTTTGTGGGGGTGTGTGTGTGTGAGAGAGAGAGAGAGAGAGACAAAGAGAGAGATCGTGGTCCCACCCTCATCTACTGGTTCACTCCCCAAATGCAGGGAGGTTGGGGGGGGGTAAGGATTGGAATTCAGGTGTTGGAAATTTAATCCAGGTCTCCCATGTGGGTGACAGGAATCTGATTACTTAAGCCATCACTCCTGCCTCCCAGGGTCTGTATTAGCAGGTGCGAGCTGGAGGCAGACATAGAACACAGCCATCCCATATGGGACATGAGCATCCCAAACCAAAGCTCAATGGCTAGGCCCAATGCTCACTTCTGTGTCTTATTAACTTGTAGAAATTCTTCATAAAGCCTGGATACTAACCATTGATTTCTGTCTATCCTTTGTTTCTAGCTTTGTTGAAGATGTCTGTTATTGGAAACAACTTTGAGATTGTACAGTTTTTGCACCATTGGATTCTTAGCCTGGTTTAGTGGCAGGAACTGGTTGTCAACCCACCAAAGTCAGATACAGGAAGCTCTCTACACAGTGTCTTGTAAACAATAATGAGATTATGCATCAATTGGTCAAATAGTAGAGTTGTTCAAAAAGCTGTGGGAAATGGAATTAAAAGATGAGTTTATGTTGATGGAAAAAAATTGGAATCCTCATATATTTCTACCCATGAGTTTTGTCGCCATGACTGAAATTCCCCACCTTAGTCACCACTGAGGGACTTTCCAGGAAGTTCGATCTTAACTGGATAAAGGGTGTTATTATCTTGTTGAGACGAATATTAGCCTATGAACACATTATCAATGATTACAGCCTTTGATTAAAGAATTCTCCATTCCTTTTTTCTGAGTTGAGGATGAATGGTAGGGAATGAGGAGTGCAGATAGAATAAGGAATGTATGAGACACAGTACAAATATCAAGTTACTGAGGAATTTTTACCGAGGACTTTGAGCTGAAAGGAGGAAGCTTCAAGGCAAATTTCTCTTTTTCAGGAAGAAATAAAAGGGAATGCTATCAAAACCAACTTTGACTTTTCCCCCTTAGTCTAGTGTTCTTTATTCTGGGCTACATGATATTAATATAAAAAGGTCAGAGTCTTCCACTGAGATTAAATTATTACAGTAACCATAAATAAGTTGCTCTATAGCTATGATTCAATAGGTTCTTTCCAACATTCCTCATGAAAGAGCCCTGTGATACAGAAAGCCATTTGAAATTTGAAATGAGAGATTTACAAATAAAACGAAATAAAAGGCATGTGCTTTCCCATGTATGTTGCAGGAATTTATTTTATCTTTGTAAGTGATTTTAATCTCAGAGAAAAGTATTTAAAGAAAGCATATGTGGATGAGTTGCATTTATGCTCTTACAGTTTGAAACAAAATTTCATTTGCATATGGAGTACTTTCTTGGAAGGTAGCTGGTTAGAATTCTCAAAACACTAGGTGACTATATATTTTCTTATATTTTCAATGTCAAAGAAGTTGGACAGATAACTTCCAAGAATTCTTCCAACTTTTATATTCATTTGGAAAAAAATGCACTTTCAACCTTTTTTTGCTTTTGCCCCAATTGTGTATCCACTAGCACCTTTCCCCTCTGGCTGCTGCTTTCAATGTCCGTCCATTCACAGAGAAGCGAGGAAGAACAGAAAATTTTCAGAATGTGAGTATCAGAGCAATATTTATTGCAGATATTGAATTAATATCTACAAATTATTTACAATGGGTCAGGCTAACCACAAGTAAACAGAAAGATTAGCCGAATAATCATTAACACGACCACAGATGAGGTGATGTCCTATGAATGAGGTTTCTTGGTGACAAAGGACAGAAGATCTGGATTAAGAGGTAGTAAAACTTTCTCTCATAAAGAACCTAAACCTGAGCTGAGATCTGAAGGAGGGAGGAGGGGTTAAAACGAGAAACAGTGGATGAATTGGCTAAGGTAAAGGACTGGCAACCAGAGAGACAAGGATTCTCAAGGGTCCTAGAGCAGGAGGGAGTGCAGTGTGTTCCGAACTGGAGAGAAGGGGCTGCATCCTCCACGTATTACGAGGTCATGGTGACGACTGGATGGCTAGAAAGAGTTCTCCCTCGGATTCCTTACTCTTCCCATCTTTTCTTTCTCCTAGCAGACAGCAGGCATTTCAGTCAGGCAGTAAGTACTTCATATGTATTGACTCACCCTCACTCAACAACAATCCAAGGTGTATGTATATGGCTCATGAAGTCATGATCCTACAAAGACATCTTGGCTTTACCCATTTGCACTCCTCACATGCTGAGCTAGCCTTAAGATCCTTAAAACAGCAGAATTTTTACAGGGACAAATCCAGGTTTATTTAAGAAAAGACCCCAAAAAAGGGGGAAGGGCATATGGAAATATGGTTTGGTCATGCTAAGAAAATGATAGACTGTAATCAATTCATATGTTATTCAGTTAATAGTGATGTATAATATTAAGTGCATATTATGTCAAGTGATTTTCTAAATATTTATACAGTAGTTGGTTTAATCTTCATGCCCAACCCTGTTATGCCCATTTTACAAATTAAAGAAACCAGAGAAAAATCCAAGGATGCATAGTAGTGCAAGGGGAAGGTGGGGGCTGCCCCGGCAGTCCGGCTCCAGAAGCCACACTTGTTCACTTATTTATTTGTATTGCTGGTAAGTGAATATTTACCTCATAAAACCATTCTCTTCCTTCACTAACAGACTCCCTTAAGAAACACCAAAGGGGCCGAAGCTGTGGCATAGTGGTTAAGCCACTGCCTATAGTGCTGGCATTCCATATGGGCCCTTGTTCAAGGGTTCAAGTTCCAAGTTCTGGCTGCTTCACTTCTGATCCAACTCCCTGCTCATGCACCTGGGAAAATAGTGGAAGACGGACCAAGTGCTTGGGCCCCTGCCACTCACGTGGGGGACCTGGAAGAAGCTCCTGGCTTCAGTCTGGCACCACCCTGGCTGTTGTGGCCATTTAGGCAGTGAACCAGTGGATGGAGGATCTCTCTCTCTCTCTAACTCTGCCTTTCAAATAAATAAATATTTAAAACAAAATCGGGAAAGAAAAATCTTCATGACAAACAGAACATGGTCATTGTATTAGTAGGAAAACAGAAACTTTGTTGGAACTCTGTTAGAACAACACTGAAATTGCCTTTTCTTGGGCAAAAAAATATATATAAAGGAGAATATGGAAGTAATTTTGTGGCCAGTGAACACAGAATACTTAAGATATGCAGCAAGCTGCCATGTAATTTCAGATTCTGGAAATGGGTAATATGAAAATAGTTCTAAAGCTGCGTTTGAACAGGGATTCTAAGCAATCCAGCACCACTAAACTAATTACAGCAAAACAAAAGACTGTTTTCAACAAAGCTGCAGAATTTCTCTGATTTGCATTATTTGTCATTTTCTTGGCGCATGTTTCTCCTTTCATCATTGAACTGTATGAGAGATTATGTGTTTCAAGAATGCCTCTTTCTCATTTGGGTTCAAATCAAACCCCACAGTGTTCTTTTAGATGCACTGCTTTCCCTGAAGTTAAAGAGTTTCCTTGGCTTGTATTGAGATCTAAAGGAGTGATATTTCAGTTCATCACTCATCACCCTAACCACTCCTTTGTATATATTCCCAGATTTCTTGATACTTTTACTCTCAGCACATAACAAAGCAGTTCTATTTAACTTTCTGTGTGTTCTAAGCACTTTACCCCTATTAACTGAACAATCCCCTATGAATATGCTGCACAGTACCTGGGTCCAGATGCAGGAAAATTCAGCAACAGGATAGGGAAAGCATGTGGAAGATTTCTTCTAAATGTTTTTTTTTTTTTTTTTTTTTTTTACAGGCAGAGTGGACAGTGAGAGAGAGAGACAGAGAGAAAGGTCTTCCTTTTGCCATTGGTTCACCCTCCAATGGCCGCCGCGGCTGGCGCGCTGCGGCCGGCGCACCGCGCTTGTCCGATGGCAGGAGCCAGGAGCCAGGTGCTTTTCCTGGTCTCCCCATGGGGTGCAGGGCCCAAGCACCTGGGCCATCCTCCACTGCACTCC
This sequence comes from Sylvilagus floridanus, assembly GCA_949820135.1. Lineage (NCBI taxonomy): Eukaryota > Metazoa > Chordata > Mammalia > Lagomorpha > Leporidae > Sylvilagus > Sylvilagus floridanus. The sequence goes on along the minus strand of OX463236.1, from coordinate 129,572,340 downwards.
CGGGCCACAGCAGAGGGCTGGCCTGGAAGAGGGGCAACCGGGACAGAATCCGGCGCCCCGACCGGGACTAGAACCCGGTGTGCCGGCGCCGCAAGGCGGAGGATTAGCCTGTTGAGCCACGGCGCCGGCCTAAATGTTTTTAGTCTCTGTAAATGGTACCTAAGTCTGTACTCACTCTACAGTTGAGGGAGTCAAATCATCGAGGATAAACAGCTTGCTCAAGACCACCCAGCTGCTAAGTGGCAGAACCAGATTTTAAACCTGGGCTGCTTGACTTCAGAGTCCGTGCTGTTAGCCTTCATGCACTGCTGAAAAAGTCCTCCCTGGCTGCAACTCCCCCTGCCTGAACACAGCTGAAGAAAAACAATGTTGATTGTTCTCAATTGAAGTTCATGTCTTGGCATAGCCCGAAGAACCTGTTCTGCATTCCATCAACTCATTTGTTGTTGATTACTTCACATATTTTCTTTCTTCAAATGTTTGCTGCCTCCTCTCCCACCCTCACTGCTGAGGACTTGGGTAGGGGTGGAAAGACGTGATACCTTTCTTCTCCATCATAAGGGGTATGGCCAAAAAAAGGTTAACAAGAGAAAAGCTTCACAGATTTAATTCACTAAAGTCCCACTTAACAGGAAGTGAAGGGCCAAAGACCCAGGGAAAACTGTTCACTTTATGCTTATTCAATGAACAATGGACAGCTATGTAGCAATATGATTGGACAAATGTATATGACTAAGAGGGGAAACCCTGCAAGGTTGTCTGTGTGTGTGTGTGCGTGTGTGTGTGTGTGTCGGGGGGCTTCTCGGTGTAGGATTCCTTCCTCCCAGATAGAGGAAAGGACCCCTTCTGAAATGAGGGTCTTAGATCTATTATCAGACAAGGTCAGTCAGAGAATTTCTTTATAGCCAATTCTACCACAAAAATGCAGGGGAAAGCTAAAGTAATAGTTCTAGGTTTTATGTCTTTTGGGAAAAAGATTCTAATTTCTATGATTCCCCCTGGAAAAGAGGAATTCTGGATTCCATGGCCTTCCTTGGAGGAGAAAAGGAAGCAGGAGGAAGAGGGGCAGAAGGTTAGAAACAGATTTGGCTTCTGAAACCATTCTAATATCCTTCAGTTCACAGTACACAGCACACAAAAGCACCTTACCTTGGCGTAGTCTCCGACTCCCCATAGTTGCTTCCCATTTTGTTGAGAGAATGCAAGTAACCAGAAGAGAACTTCCACGTGCATCTCCCTCCTCATCTACTCACCTACTTGCCTTGAGACCCATATACTCTGTCTCACCTTTTACCCTGGAAGAATGTCTCCTACCTAAATCCAATAGCTCCTTGTCTCTGGCACCTTATTGTCTCTCCATTTCATAATTTTCCTATCTCTGCTAAACCATTCCCATCAATACACAAATATCTGTTTTCTTAAGAACAAAAACAGACTTATTTTTCCAGTTTGCAATGTAAGCAGCTTGGAAGTTGTCACTCCATCTGACAAGTAAAAGACTGAACTGAAAAATCAACAGCTCTTCTTAGATCATCCGAGAAGTACAATCACTGGGCAAACTGCTGCCCCTAAAATTGTTGAGACAGAAAAGCAAATACCGAGAATCACAAAGTTGTTTCTCTTACCAGAGCAGAAACCTCCAAGGGAACCAACAGGAAAATTTGAATTTCTGCATTGACAAATTACTTGAGACTCAAAGCATACAAACCTGCGAGTTACAAATCCCAGGAGAGTCCCATAAGCGAGGGGATCAGTTTCATCTCCAGGAGCTCAACCTCATTCTCCTAGTGGATGCTGGGGAAGAAGGCTCCTTGTGCTCCCAGCACAGGAAGGGAGGAGGAACATTTTGAAATGTGCCAGAGCATTCTGTTCTTACCAGTGGCTGGCCCACAAGAGAAATTATTCTACCAGAGCTTGTCCTACTGGGATTCTATCAAGCTCCAATCTAGGGGAAGAGAAATACTGACTACAGTTCACTCCAGCATTCTTTCCTATAGGAGAGAGAGAAACCGAGAAGCATTGTAAAAATTCAGGGCTCAGAGGCACGGGTTCTCTAAAAGGTTGAGACTTAATCACAGACTGCAGACTTCTACCCCTGAATTTCCCACCACCTCAGCAAAGGCCTATTTACTGCAGTGCAGTTCCCTTTATTCAGTACATTTCATCTGATGATTTAAAAAAAAAAAAAAATACCAAAAGGCAAAACCAAAGCTGAAACGAAACCAAATCAAATAAAACCAAAAACAGAAAAACAGTTTGAAGAGACAAAGCAAGCATCAAAACCAGACTCAAATATGGTAGAATGTTGGAATTATCAGACTGGAAATTTAAAACCACCATGGTTAATACACTTGAGGACTCTAATGGATAAAGCAGACAGCATACAGGAATAGACTGACAATATAAAGCAGGGAGATGGAAAGGCTAAGAATTTAAAAAATACAAGAGATAAAAAAAGTAACAGAAAATTTAAAAACTTTTATTTCTCATATTCTCAACTGATATAACAGATAACTTGAAAATAATAGCCATACTGCATTCAATTTTGTACACATGAGTATGTATGTGTACACTATGTTTATGCATACATAAAATAAATGACCCAAGGGATAAGAGAGAGCCATTAGGACTGTTTTATTATAAAGTAATTGCACTACCATGAAATGGCATGGTGCTATTTGAAAGCAGATCTGCATTAGTTATAAATGAATATTGTAAACTCTAGAAAACCACACACAAAAAAATGGAGTAAAACTGATATGTTAAAATAAGAGAGAAAATGAAACCATAAAATATTCAATTAAAACCATAAATGGTGGGACTAGCATTTGGCTTTGTGGCTAAGCTGCCAGTTAGAATGCCCATGTCCCACACTGGAGTGTCTGAGTTCAATACCCAGCTTCGGCTCCTGATTCTAGCAAAAGAAGGTTCAGATAATTGGGTTCCTGCAACAAACATGGAATACCTGGATAAAGTCCTCCTTTATACACTATGCTCTGTCCATCATCTACTGATGCGGTTTGGGGAGTGAACCAGCAAACAGAACCTCTCTATCTGTCTTGTTCTCTCTGCCTCTAAATTAAAAAAAAAAAAAAAAGGCAAAAAAAAAAAAAAGAAAAAAGAAAAGGATAATGAATAGAAAACAATAATAAATATGGTAGATATTAATCCAACTTTATCAATTATCATTTTAAATGTCAATTATCTAAATATATCAATTAAAGACATAGGTAATCAGAGTGGGTAAATAACAACATCCAGCTACACAAAGTCTACAAGAAACTCACTTCAGATATAAAGGCACATGAATATTAAAAGTATAAAGAAAGAGTGAGGTATACCACACTAGTAATCAAAAGAAAGTAGAAATAGCTATATTAGTTTCAAATAGAGCAGACTTCAGGGTAAGAACAGTTATAAGGGATTACAGGAGCAGTATGTTATGATAAAGGGGTCAATTCTCCAAAAAGACATGGCAAACCTTAATGTGTATATGTCTGACAACAAAGCATCAAAATACGTGAGGCAAAAACTGACAGACCTGGAAGAAGACACACATGAATCCACTACTATAGAACTGGAGACTTCCACACCTCTGTCAGAAGTGGACAGATTCAGCAGGCAGAAAATCAGTAAAAGCCGCTGAGTTCAAGAGTATCATTAACCTTGTGGATGGAAGTGACATCTACAGATTACTGCGTCCAACACAGCTGAGGAGACATTTTTCTTAAGTTCACATGGAATATTCACCAAGACAGGGCCATAGTACACACCTTAGCGAATTTAAAAGAAGAGAAATCCTACAATATTTGCTCTCAGACTACAAAAGAATTAAACTATCAGTGACAGATAGTTGGAAAATCTCCAAATACTTGTTGAATAAATAACACACTTTTTTTATTTATTTTTTTTTTAATTTTTTGACAGGCAGAGTGGACAGTGAGAGAGAGAGACAGAGAGAAAGGTTTTCCTTTGCCGTTGGTTCACCCTCCAATGGCTGCCACAGTCGGCGCGCTGCGGCCGGCGCACCGCGCTCATCCAATGGCAGGAGCCAGGTGCTAGGTGCTTTTCCTGGTCTCCCATGGGGTGCAGGGCCCAAGCACTTGGGCCATCCTCCACTGCACTCCCGGGCCACAGCAGAGGGCTGGCCTGGAAGAGGGGCAACCGGGACAGAATCTGGCGCCCCGACCGGGACTAGAACCTGGTGTGCCGGCGCCGCAAGGCGGAGGATTAGCCTGTTGAGCCACGGCGCCGGCCAAATAACACAATTTTCAATAACACTTGAGTCAAGGAATAAATCTCAATGGAAATCAAGAAATATAGATAGATAGCTAGATATTTTTTAAGTTAACTTTTTGTTTCGGAATAGTTTTAAATTTACAAAACAAAAATTGTGAAGTAGTGCCCTACACCCAATCCCCTATTATTAGCATGTTCTATCAATATATTTGTCATAATTAATAACACCAAAATGTAACTTAGCAAGATTTGTGAGATTGAACGAAAGTAGTGGTTCTGGGGAAATACACAGCATTCAATGTACAAATTAACAAATAACAAGAATCTAAAATTGACTACCTAAGATCCCATCTGAGGAAACTAGAAAAGAACAAATTAATTTCAAAGTAAGCAAAAGGAAACATAATAATAAAAATTGGAGCTAAAAATAGGAAATCAATGACTAAAAGCGATTCTTTGAAAACATCAATAAAATCAAGAAGTCTCAAGCCAGGCCATGAAAAAAAGACACTTTTGAAAGGAAAACAAGGTTATCATCATAAACTAATGGGCACTAAAAGGATAATAAAAGAGTACCATGAACAATCTTATGCCCACTGAATTGATAACTTAGATGAAATGAACCAGTTCTGTGAAAGACACATATGTAAAAACTCTCATACAAATATAATTGTATCAATGATTAACTTCCAGATGCGGTATGAATTCTACCATATTTTTTAAAATTTTTTTTAATAACGCTTTTATTTAAAGAATATAAATTTCCGAAATACAGCTTATAGATTACAATGGCTTCCCCCCCCATAACTTCCCTCCCACCCGCAACCCTCCCCTTTCTCACTCCCTCTCCCCTTGCTTCACATCAAGATTCATTTTCAATTCTCTTTATATACAGAAGATCAGTTTACTATATATTAAGTAAAGATTTCAACAGTTTGCCCTCACATAGCAACACAAAGTGAAAAATACTGTTGGAGTACTAGTTATAGTATTAATTCACAATGTATAGCACATTAAGGACAGAGATCCTACATGATATATTTTTTTAAATTGATTAATTTTCTATGCAATTTCCAATTTAACACCAAGATTATACTGAATCAATCTTCTGTATATAGATAATTAAAAATGAAAAAAAATCTACCATATTTTTTTAAAGATTTATTTATTTATTTGAAAGAGTTACACAGACAGAGAAGGAGGCAGATACAGAGTGGTCTTCCATCCGCTGGTTCACTCCCCAAAAGACCACGATGGCTGGAGCTGTGCCGATCTGAAGCCAGGAACCAGGAGTTTCTTCTGGGTCTCCCACGAGGTTGCAGGGGTCCAAGGACTTGGGCCACCTTCTACTGCTTTCCCAGGCCATGTCAGAGAGCTGGATCGGAAGTGAGGAGCAGCTGGCTCTCGACTGGTACCCATATGGGATGCCGGCACTTCAGGCCAGGGCGTTGACCTGCTGCGCCACAGCATCGACCCCTTTACCAAATATTTAAGAAATAAATTATTCCAATTTTCTATAATTTCTTCTAGAAGAAAGAAGCTGAAGGAATATTTCCTCTCTCATTCTATGAGGCCAGGTTTACTCTAATACCAGAATGAGCTAACTACAGAATAGGATCTCTTGGGGTGGTGCAGTAGCGTAGCAGGTAAGGCCACCACCTGCAATGCCCACATCCCATATGGGTGCCGGTTTGAGTCCTGGCTGCTCCACTTCCGATCCAGCTCTCTGCTACGGCCTGGAAAAGCGGTGGAGGATGACCCAAGTGCTTGTGCCCCTGCACCCATGTGGGAGACCTGGAAGAAGCTCCAGCTCGCTCGCTCTCTGCCTCTGCTTCTGCCTCTGCCTCTCTGTAACCCTGCCTTTCAAATAAATAATCTTTAAAAAAGAAAACCAACAAATGTAATTTCTCATGTGATGGGGGAAAAAAAGCACAAGATCATATCAACAGATGCAGAAAAAGCGTTATACAAACTCCAACACCCTTTCATGATAAAAGTGAGTGAAAAAGGAACAGCGGAGGGTTATTTCCTTAAACTGTCAGCATGTATAGAAAACACAGTAAACAGCACAAGAAACTAGAAGCTTTCCCACTAAGATCAGAATCAAGGCAAGGATATCTCATTATTCTTTGTCCATGTTGTACTGAATGTTCTCATCAAAGCATTAAGGAAATGGGGTTCGGAAGGTGGGGGAGGGGGCATGGAGCTGGTGGCCTAGCACTTAAGATGCCATTTAAGGTTGGCTGGCACTGTGGCACAGCGGGTTAATGCCCCGGCCTGAAGCGCCAGCATCCCATATGGCCGCTGGTTCTAGTCCCGGCTGCTCTTCTTCCAATCCAGCTCTCTGCTATAGCCTGGGATAGCAGTACAGGATGGCCCAAGTCCTTGGGCCCCTGCACCCACGTGGGAAAACTGGAGGAAGCTCCTGGGTTTGGATCGGCACAGCTCCAGCCGTTTTGGCCATCTGGGGAGTGAACCAGCAGATGGAAGACCTCACTCTCTGTCTCTACTGCTCTCTGTAACTCTTTCAAATAAAAATAAATCTAAAAAAAAGAAAAAAAAAAAGGATGCCATTTGAGGTGTCTATGTTTCATATGGGAATGCCTGGTTCAGTTCCCAGCTTTGACCTCCCAATTCTGGCTTCCTATTGATATGCACCCTGGAAAGCAGCAGGCAATGGCTCAAGAGGTTCGGTCCCGGCCACTCATGTGCAAGACCTGGATTGGGTATCTGACTCCTGGCGCTGGCTCCTGGCTCTAGCTCTCAGCCCAGCCTCAGCCTTTGTGGTCATCTGGAGAGAGTGTACCAATAGATGAGAGCTCTGTCTTTCTGTATATCTGTCCCTTGAACAAAGAAATAGAAATTTTTTTTTTTTTTGACAGGCAGAGTGGACAGTGAGAGAGAGAGACAGAGAGAAAGGTCTTCCTTTGCCGTTGGTTCACCCTCCAATGGCCGCCGCGGTCGGCGCGCTGCGGCCGGCGCACCGCGCTTGTCCGATGGCAGGAGCCAGGTGCTAGGTGCTTTTCCTGGTCTCCCCATGGGGTGCAGGGCCCAAGCACCTGGGCCATCCTCCACTGCACTCCCGGGCCACAGCAGAGGGCTGGCCTGGAAGAGGGGCAGAATCCGGCGCCCCGACCGGGACTAGAATCCGGTGTGCCGGCGCCGCAAGGCGGAGGATTAGCCTGTTGAGCCACGGCGCCGGCCTGAAATAGAAATTTTAAAGAAATAAAAATAGGGGGAAAACCCAAAAAGTGTATTGATTGGAAGGAAAAAAGAAAGCCATCTTTCTTCAAGGGTAAGGTGTCTGCATAGAAGATCCAAAAGAATCAACAACAACAAAAATCCTATAACTAATGTGCAACATCACTGTTTACAGAATATGGTTAATATATAGTGTCAATTACTTTACTATATACCACCAATAAGTGGAATATGAAATTAAAAACATGATACTGCCTATATTAGCACCAAAAAATGAAATGTCAAAAATATATATAATATTTACATGAGGAAAAATACAAAGTTATGAAAAAAGAAATCAAAGAACTAAGTTGAGAGATAGTCCACATTCATGGACAGAAAGGCTCAATATTGTCAAGACATCAATTCTCAATACGATCTCAATCAAAACCCCAGCAAGCTATTTTTATTGGTATTTAGAAACTGATTTTAGAGTTTCCATGGAAAGGTAAACAACTCAGAATAGCCAACAGAATTTTGAAGGAGAAAAATAAAGTCACATGACTTCCAAACTTGTCAAAGCTCCAGTCCTCGAGGTGTGGTATTGGTATTAGAATAGACAGGTACATCAATGAGACAGAATAGAGAGCCCCAAAATAGGCATACATAAATACAATCAACTGCAAAAGCAATAAAATGAGGGCAAGGATACATTTATTTATTTATTTGAAAGGCAGAGTTAGAGGGGCCGATGCTGCGGCACAGGCCGATGACTGCGGTGCTGGCATCCCATATGGGCATCAGTTCCAGTTCTGGCTGCTCCACTACTGATCTAGCTCTCCGCTGATGGTCTGGGAAGGCAGTGGAGTACGGCCAAGTGCTTGGGCCCCTGCACCTGTGTGGGGGCCTGGAGGAGGCTCCTGGTTCCTGGCTTCAGATGGGCTCAGCTCTGGGCATTGTGGCCATTCGGGGAGTGAACCAGTAGATGGAAGACCTCTCTGTTTCTTCCTCTCTCTCTGCCTGAAACTCTGCCTCTCAAATCAATAAGTAAGTCTTTAAAAAAAATAATAAAGGCAGAGTAATAGAGAGAGAGAGAGAGAGAGAGAGAGAATCTTCCAAATGCTGGTTCATTTTCCCAAATGGCTGCGACCAGACTGGGCCAGGCCAAAGTCAGGAGCCAGAAGCCTCCTCCTGATCTTCCATGTGGGTGACAGGGGCCCAAAGACCTGGGCCATCCTCCACTACTTTTCCCAGGCATATTGGCAGGAAGCTGGATTGGAAGTGGAGTAGCCAGGACTCAAACTGGTGTCCATATGGGATGTGGGCACTGCAGACAGAGCTTAACCCAATGTGCTGCAGTGCCAGCCCCTAGATACTAACCTTTCACAGTACATGAAAATAAACTCAAAGTGGGTTACAGATCAAAATGTAAAATGTAAAACTATAAAAGACTTAAAGACAATGTAGGAGAAAACCTAGGAGACCCTACCTATAGTGATGGCTTTTTAGATACAACATCAAAGGCACACTTGATGTAAGAAATTGCAGAGCTGGACTTCATTAAAATTAAAAACCTTCTCTTTGCCAAATATACTGCCAAGAGAATGAGAAGAAAAACCACAGACTGGGAGACAATATTTGCAAAAGACATACCTGATAGAGGACCATTATCCAAGATATACAAAGAACACTTAACATTCAACATTAAGAAAATAAACAACTCAGTTTAAAAGTGGGCCAAAACAACTAACCAAGGCACAGACAGATGGTCCATAAGTATATGGGAAGATGCTCCACATCATATGCTGTTAGGGAACTGCAAATTATAAAAATGGGCTATCACTACATACTTACTAGAATGATCAAACTCCAAAACTCAAACACCACCAGAATCTGGGAAGGAAGTGGAGCAATAGGAGCTCTCATTCTTTGCTGGAAGGAAGGTGAAGTGAAACAGTCTCTTCAGAAGGCAGTTTGTTGATTTCTTACAACTAAATGTATCATATAAGACAGCAGTTATACCCCTTGATATTTACCTAACTGAGTTGAAGACTTACTTTCCCATGAAACCTTGTACGTGGATATTTGTAGAAGCTTTACTCTTAACTGCCAAAACTCAGAAGCAACCAAGATGCCCTTGAGTAGGTGCAGACAATGTAATATTATTTGGTGCTAAAGAGATGAGTTAACAAGTCATGAGAAGATATGGAGGAATCTTGAGTGCCTGCTACTAAAGAGAGAGAAGCCAATCTGTAGATTACATACTGTATAAATCCAACTACAGCCATTCTGGAAATGGCAAAACTGCAGAGGTGCTAAAAGAATCAGTGACTGACAGGAGCAAGGAGGGACAGAGTATTACAAAGGCACAGGCACTACTCTATGTTACTGTAAAGGTGGAAGCATGCCATGACACCTTGTTCAACCCACAGAAGGTACAACACAGGTGAATTCTAATGTAAATTGTGGACTTTGGGGAACAATGATGTTATCAATGTAGTTTCATTGATTGTGATAAATGTTTCACTCTGCTGTGGGATTCTGATAGGGTGGGAGACATGAGGACTTAGGGGATAAACAGAATCTTTGAACCTTCTACTTAACTTTTTGCTGTGAAAATAAAACTGGCCTGAAAAATAAAGTCTATTAAAAACAGACAAAACACAACAAAACAGAAGAACCTCCCTGGACTTTGCATCCCCGTCCAATCATCATCTTATTTTTCAGCTCCCGCTTGCAGAACAATCCATGGTCTGTGCTCATAAGCTATCTTGATTTCCTCTCTTTTCACTCTCTATTGAGCCCATTTATGCTGGGTTTTTGCCCTCACTTTTCCACTAAAATGTGGACATTTTTCAGTCCTCATCTGGCTTAAAATATCAGCAGTTTTTGACACAGTGTTCGCAGTCAGTTCACCTTTGTGGATACTTACTTCACCAGATTCCTGGGACATCCCTTTATTATGTTCTCCCTATCAGCATCCCTTCCTTAATCTATTTTGTTGGTTTCCCCTCAGGTGCCCAAATGCTAACTAAGCACTGGGGGTTCTTAGTTCAATCCTTGGGCTCTGTTTTTTCCATCTGTACTCAATTTCTTGGTGACCATTAAATACTATCAATAACTGAGGATGTGTCAATTTGAAATACCTCACTTATTGGATTGTAGTGAGCATTAAATGAATAAATTAGGATTTTTTGTACTAAATTATTAATATTTATTAATATTTTCAAATTCTTGGAGCTGAAGTCTCCAATACAAATCTGTACAATATGAGCACACACATATACATGCATGTGTGAACAAATTCAGACACACATATGTGGGTAGTTAATACATCTTTATTAAAGGTTATATGGAATAGATATAAATTTCTAAAACTGGGTATTAATAATCAACTTTTTTAAAAGATTTTTTTTAAATTTGAAAGTCAGAGTTACACAGACAGAGAAGGAGGCAGAGTGGTCTTCCATCTGCTGGTTCACACCCCAAATGACCACGACAGTCAGAGCTGGGCTGATCCTAAGCCAGGAGCCAGGAGCTTCTTCCAGGTCACCCAAACAGGTGCAGGGGCCCAAGGACTTGGGCCATCTTCTACTGTTTTCCCAGGCCATGGCAGAGAGCTGGATCAGAAGTGGAGCAGCCGGACTGGAACTGGTGCCCATATGGGATGCTGGCACCGCAGACAGCAGCTTTACCTGCTAGCCCACAGCACAGGTCCCTACAGTATTTTTCAGTATGAGAAGACTCAATCTCTAACTCACTGTAGTAACAGGGGTAAATCCCATAGCATGATTTCCCAACCTGGTTATGTGTAAGTCATTTGAGAAGTACAAATCCCAATCCATGTCACCAGAGTGTGATCTGGCAGGGAAGCTGAAGGCTTTTTTGAAAAGCCACCTTGATCTGTAACTTGGTTTGGAAAACATTGATTTAAGCAATCTGCAGTATCATATCTTTCTCATCTGTAAAAATGAGGCTAGAATTGTAGGCTGGGAGTCTGAGATCAGGCAGTTCCGTTGGTTTGGCCCGATGGTGGATGACATTCTACAGCAGGAGCGTGTGTGGGAGCGAGGGATCACATCCCAAGACAGAAAGTCACAACAAGGTGGAAGGCCAGTCTTGCTCCTTTCATTTCCTGAGAACTAACCCAGGGGTCCATGAGAACTACCTAATTCCTTCCAAGGGCAGCACACCCTGCTAGGTTTCACCTCTCTTTTAAAGGTCTCAGCACCTCTGCACTACCACACTGAGGACCAAGCCTGAAACACAGGAACCCGTAGAGGATGAACCATATCCAAATCATAGTGCACTTCCTCTGCCATTACCTTTGTATCTGACTGATCTACACCTGGAATGTTCATCACCCAAGTTATCTAAATAAATGCCTGTTCTTCCCCCTTTGCCTTCTCCAGTATCTTTCTCCAAGAATTTTACCCTCTCCTGCTTCATTAGGGCTTTTAGGGGAGGACCTAGCTTGTAGGTTAAGTCACAACTACAAAACCATGGGCCTGCATTGTGGCAGTGAGTTAAACTGCTGCTTTCAATGCTAACATACCATATTGGACTCCCTGTCCAAGTTACCAGATACTCTACTTCCTAATGGGCCTGGGAAGGCAGTAGTTGATGGCCCAAGTATTTGGGCTCTTGCCACCCATGTGGAGACCTGGATGGAGTTCCTGGATGTTTCAGCCTGACTCAGACCTGGCAGCAGCAGCCATTTGGGAGTGAAGGCTCTCCTCTCTGTCACTCTGCCTTCAAAATAAATAATGTTAAAAAACAAAAACAAAAACAAAAAAACCCCTGAAGCTACAAAATCAGGTTCTTGAGATCCTTTGAGCATCTAGATCAAGCCTTGCTTAATGAAAGTCCTTGAAGTGAGTTATATGAGATAATTATACCTTTTAGAGTTGATTATAATATCTGGCAAATTCTTCAAACAACTTGGAAGGCAGTATTTATGAAAAATACCTCCTATTACTAGCACATTTAATAATTTATTATGGTCAGTATTTTAATATGGTAAAATTATATAATGATTGGTGTTATAAAGGAAAGCATAATTTACTCTTTTCTTTTGGAAACACTGTGTTATACAACATCAAGAGACGAGAGAAGAGACAAAGAAAAAAATTTAGAAACAGTTAACTTTTGTACATATATTAACATATATTTTCTTCTTCAAAATTCAGCATTCCTACGGAAAATCTTTTCTGACCATTCATATTTTATCTGAGGATGGTCAGAAGGTTAAGGTCATCCAGCTATTAAGGGGGAAGAAGTCAGGATTTGTGACTAGGGCTGTGTTCTTCCAAACTTATCCCCTTGCCATTTTCACCATGCTGAGTCTGGTCTTTAAATCTTTCTACAATAAATAAGTCTTGTTTATTGAGTCAGTGAGTGAAGCCAGAAATCAAGTGGAAAAAGGAATTCTTTTCAGTCTGCAAATGTCAAGGGTGATAATATGTAGTTGTATACTTACCATAGAGCTTAAAATCTTGCAACTCAGGCTTTTGCAAAAATATGTGAAAGGGAAAAATTTTTCCATCAGCACTTCTAACATATTAAAGGATGATAAAATGCTATTGTGCAGAGTCACAATATTTCCTCCTCTTTGCTGGAAAAGGATATGAATTGAGCATAAATAGAATGGATCAATCCATCTGTTCATGCCAAATACAATGAAATATAGTTCTAAGGTAAAGGGTTTAAGTGTCCTCCTGGATCTTCTTTTGAACAATAGGGAAATAATATTTAAAAACTATATTTTTAAGAAATTGACTATTCCCTTTCATTCTGTGGTTTTAAAGTATATCACATCAGAAACATTTAAAGATAATTTGAAATTTGTCCCAGAAGAGAACAATAAGTTAATTCATTCAAGTCAATATTCTTTATTAAGTGCCTATTTTTACTTTGAACTCAGGGGGATGCCATGTACAAACACAGCATGGTGCACTCAGACTAGTCCACAATCTCTAGAAATACTTGCAGAAATCCTCTTTTGTGAGTGCCCAGGCAAAACAAAGGCTTTTTGGGATGAGCTATATCCTGGGCACAAAGAAGTCATTTAAATTGGCTAGCTGGCCAGCTCAACTCCTTCACAGAGAAAGGAGAACCAAAATAAGGTAGATATTCCTTCTTAATCCTTGCATAACCAACCTATGTTTTTACCTTTAAATTTCTTCTAAATTAACTTATCCTACATATTAATTATATTCTGAATTTATATCAAAATACTTTACACACTCCCAATACTTAAAAATGGATATAAAATTTTTCTAATAATTCTTTTAAACACATTTATACTCAAAAACATAACATTTTGATTTTGTTATTGTTGTTGGGACAGATATTTTACAAGGTTTATTGTTGACATTCTAGCTACTTTTTTTGGATATCCATGTTTTCCTTTTAGATTTAGGGTTTAGTTCATTTGTTGCTTGAAATGTCCTTATTCCCAAACATTTTTGACTGTACTAAGAACATGCTTTAAGCTATGTAAATCTTTTGTTTCCGATGTATTAAGAATTTCTAACAGCACTAAACATTTTTGACTGTACTCAGAACATGCTTTAAGCTATGTAAATCTTGTTTCTGATGTCTTAAGAATTTCTGATTGCACTCTGCATTTGGGGTCACCAGGATGTTTTTGTGCTTTCCCATATTAACAAAAATTGTTCATGGTGTTATATCATACAGTTATAAGATTCCAATGAAAAGTTCACTCAAGTCCAAATCAACCACACCTTTTAATACACATATACAGCAGTGTCTGTGCATGGATGAGAAAAACACTTGGCAAACCAGACTACAATACCGCTAGGGGAGGAGATGGGATGACACACTGGCTATGAATTTTTACTTCAAAGGCCAAAAGGGCCCTTCTGTCTGCACTTCTATACTCCGTGATCCCTTCCTTGATCCCAGGTTCAAGGAAACTTCATCAGGGCGGGCAGCTCTGCTTTGCTTCTACAGTGGTTCCTGGAGTTTATGTGTAAGACTTCTATACTTGTTGTGAATGTGTCCCTCAGCACATAAGGCAATCGCCAGGGATCTCAAGAAGCAGTGATTATGACTACTAGGTAATTTTATTCTTCTTTATCCAATTACGAGAAATACAACTTTGTCAATTTTTGATCTCTATATTAGTTGTGTGGTATGGCTGGAGGAATATAAGCATTAATATTTTTTCCTAACTCAAATAGGAGACTCCAAAACATGTATTGTAACATCTTACATTTTAATGTGAACTAAGTAGCTCACATGTTACTTTGCTATTTTCCAGCAAAAATAACTATGGTAATAGATGAAAGATGTAGAGTTGGGGACAGGGCTGTGGTGTAGAGTGTTAAACCTTGGCCTGCAACGCTAGCATCCCAAAAGGGTACTGGTTCCAGTCCCGGCTGCTCTACTTCTGACCCAGCTCTCTGCTAATGCACCTGGGAAAGCAGCGGAAGATGGTTCAAGTACCTGGGCCCCTGTACTCATCTGGGAGACCCAGATGAAGCTCCTGGCTCCTGGCTTCGGCCTGGCTTAACCCCAGCAGTTGGGGCCATTTGGGGAGTGAAGCAGCATTTGGAAGATCCATCTCTCTAACCCTCTCTTGAAGTAACACTTCGATAGAAGGGATGCCATTTTAGAGCACTTGAGACTAAATCTTGAGTAAGCACCCTTCCCCCCCCCCTCCCTCAAACTTGAGACTCTGGTCTGAAACTAGGATCTAAAACACTCAGACAACAGCAGTCCACTGCATCACACTTGGCAAGGCACAGAAACCCCCTAGCATGATCACTCAAGCTTAAAAAGGGATAGGCTGCACCTGGGTTAATGGTAACATTGTAATTTGTCTATGTCATAAATATGATTCAAGCCAATACCTGGATTAATGTTGATTATAACTGAAATTGTTAAGATTGTAACTGGTATTGTTAAGATTATAATTAATATTAGTTTCGCATAGGCTTTAGGTTACCTTGACCCCAATAACCATATATTCACCCTCCCGTTTTTGTGTTTTTTGCCTTTATAAACCCTGTTGCTTTGGGCTTCAGGATGGAGAGTTCTTTAGGGCATGAGCCCGCTTTCCACCGCTGGCAATAAAGAACCATCAAATTTTATCACTGTGTGGTGCTCCTCTGTTTGCACTCACATCGTACAGCATCTATGGGATATGGTTTTCTTCCTTGTTTGGGTTGGTTACTCCTCTCATGCTTTCATAGCAACTGTACAGCTCTCTATTACATGACACTAAAACCATCCATTTATATGTCTTCTTCCTAGAGATAAGCTTTTTTAATAGCTTCTTTATCTCACTGATTTTATTTATTCAATCTTTCTTTCCTTAGTCTTGCTAATGGTTTATCTTTTTTTTTTTTTTAAAAAAAAAAAAAAGATTTATTTATTTATTATTTGAAAGGCAGAGATCTTCCCTCTGTAGGTTCACACCCCAAATGGCCAGTTTGAGTCCTGGCTGCTCCATTTCTGAACCAGCTTCCTGCTAATATGTTTGGGAAAGCAGTGGAGGATGGCCCAAGTCCCTGGGCCCCTGAAGCCACACGGGAGACCTGCAAGAACCTCCTGGCTCCTGGCTCTGGTCTGGCCCAGTCCCAGTCATTGCAGCCATTTGGGGAGTGAACCAGCAGATAGAAGATTGATCTCTCTCTTTCTCTGTGTGTCTCTCTCTCCTCTCTCTGTAACTCTGTCATTCAAATAAATAAATATTTTTAAAAAAGTTATGTAGAATTGTAAGAATTGTTGTGGGGAGGGCATTTGGTGCAGGTTTAACTCAACATTAGCAACGCGTGCATCCCATATCAGAGTATCTGGGTTCAAATCAACTCCCTGCTTCTGATCCAGCTTCCTGCTAATGTACACCTTGAGAGGCAGAATATGATGGTTTAAGTAATTGGTTCTTGCCATCCACGTGGAAGACACAGATTTAGTTCAGGCTCCTTGCTTTCACGTGGCCTAGACCTAGATATGGGTATGTGGGGAGTGAACCAGCAGATGGAAGACATCTGCTGTCTTTAAATAAAATTGCAAAAGCTGCTATATGTCACACTGAGAAGGAAGGATTGAGTAAATCATGGAATGTAACCAACAGATTCATTAAATCACTAGTGTGCTTGTTCTACAAGTTCACAGCATAATCATTTTGGTGACAAAGTTTGATATCCATTTTGAATGGATCTGTTGTGCCTTGGTCTAATGACTTTATCCTGCTCAGAAGTGAGCAGCTGGATAGACTAGAATATTCTTCTAATTAAGTCACAACAATGTTGAGTTTGTATTGGCAATCACAATAGTCCCACAGTATATTAGCTAGGGTTAGGAATAGAGAGCTACTCATAAAATAATGCTCTTAGCAAAGCTCTTTAAGACTGACTGGCATTTGAATTCCACTTCTGACAAAATGGCTATGTAATCTTGGGTCACTTCCTTAACCTTTCTTGTCATCTGCGTTATATATACTGCCTCACTTATATAAAATAGTACTCAGAGAAAAATACGAGGGAATTATAAAAAGTTCATAGGAAAATGGAATTAAAAGGTAAAAAGTATAAACAAATTCTGAACAGAAGCTCCATCAACTTCAAGACATTTTGGTAAGCAATGAGATCTATCAGCCATTTAGTCCATCACTAAAGAACAGAGGGTCATGGGAATTGAACCATATCAATATAGACTTTTTTTTATTGTTAACAGAAGTAAATGGGTACCTTTTAAAGACTTTTTAAGATTAGGAAACAAAAAGAAGTCAGAAAAAGCCAAAACAGGACCACAGGTTAAATCCCTAATGATACCCCATCAGAATGTTCACAAAATTGCTCTTGTTTGATAAGAGGAAAGAGCAGAGCACTGTCATAGTGGAGACTCTCTGGTGCTTTCTTGAGCATTTTCTGCTAAAGCATTTGCTAAGTTTCTCAAAACACTCTCAAAATAAGCAGATATAATCATTCTTTGGCCCCCACCCCCAGAAAGTCAATAAGCAAAAACCTCTCGGCAGGACCTTTGTTCTTGACCAGCCCCCTTTTGCTTTGAGTGATCACTTCTACCTCTTAGAAGACGCTGCTTAGACTGGTTTGTCTTGAGGATTCTAGTGGGAAAATCATGTTTCAATCTCATTATAATTCTTTAAGAAATGCTTCAAGATACTGATCCTACTTACTTAAAATTTCCACCAAAGCTCTGCTCTTGTCTGCAACTGAATCTGAGTTGTAATAGTTTTGGCATCTGTTAAACATAAAATTTGCTCTATAATTTCTCAGTTAGATTTGTATAAGTTAAACCAATTGAAATCTCTATGGTGTTAACTATTGTTTTCACTGTTAATTATCAGTGCTCTTCAATTAGGGCACAAAAAAGATTAACTTTTTCCTTGTAAATTAATGTAGATGATCTCCTGCTGTTGGCTTCATGTTCAACATTTTCTTATCCTCTCTTAAAATAAACTACCCATTTGTAAACTGCTGATTTCTTTAGGGCACTGTCCCCATAAGCTTATCATAAAGGATCACTGTTATCACCATTCCTCCAAACTTCACCATAAATTTGTTCTTGTTTCAGTTTAGCAGAATGTTTTGATAGGGGCTCTTTTCAAATTAATGTCTTATCCTTCCCAGGGACTCAAACTAGATCCTATTCAGAAATATTATAACCAGTTATTATGAATTTATTTTGGTGCAAAAAGTTCTGATATCCATGCATAGCTTTTCCATTATATGCATTTTCCATGAACTTGACCCCTTGTACACAGATGTGCATATCAAGAAACTAGTATGATTCAGCAAAGTGCTCAATAATGTGCTACTTTCCTCATCATCACTACCATTGCTTCTACAAGGTTTGAACATAAGCCAAAAAAACAAAAATGTAATAAAAATTTAATGACTAGTATAATCCAATGTAAAAAAAAAGACCCAAATTTCAAAGTACTTTCAAGTATCTAGTAATTAATTCTAGCTATTATTATCATCTAAATTTAAATATATATCTATTTCTATAAATGTTGCAACAATATTTTAGGAATTTAGGCATAGTTCCATAAAAGGTAAACTGTTACTGCAATTTAACCTTTTAAAATGATGAGAATGGCATTTTAGGGGCCAGTGCCGAGGCACAGTAGGTTAATCCTCCGCTTGCGGTGTCAGCATCCCATATGGGTGCCAGTTCTAGTCCTGGCTACTCCTCTTCCAAATCCAGCTCTCTGCTATGGCCTGGGAAAGCAGTAGAAGATGGCCCAAGTCCTTGGGCTCCTGAATCCGCGTGGGAGACCTGGAAGAAGCTCTTGGCTCCTGGCTTTGGATCGGCGCAACTCCGGCCATTCTGGCCATTTGAGGAGTAAACCAGCAGATGGAAGACCTTTCTCTCTGTCTCTCTCTCTCATTGTCTGTAATTCTACCTCTCAAACAAATAAATAAAATCTTCAAAAAAAATAAAAATAAAAAGAGAGAATGGTATTTTAAGACAGGAAAATACTTAAGTTTCAATATCAAGTAAATTTTAAAAATCCCAATCACAATGGAGAAACGGTATGAACTGGATATTAAGTGAATTGCAGGACTTGGTGGCTTTTTAAATACTATTTATATTTCCTAGATATACAATAAACATATTTTAAACTTTTAAGACACATTTAAGTAGTGAAGATATTTTGTCTTTTGTATGTATATATACATACACTTTTTCATATCTCAGAATATATACTTCTCAATATATACTATGTAAAGATTTCATCAGTTTGCACCCACTCAGAAACACAAAGTGTAAAAATACTGTTTCAGTACTAGTAATAGCATTATTTCACATTGGATAACATATTAAGGACAGATCCCTCATGAGACGTAAGTACACAGTGACTCCTGATGTTGATTTAACAATTTGACACTCTTGTGATGAAATCTTTACATAGTATATATTGAATCGATCTTCTTTATATAAAGATAATTGCAAATGATTAAAAAATCTTGGAGTTAAACTGGAAATTGCATAGATAATTAATCAATTTTTAAAAAAAAAATCATGTAGGATCTCTGTCCTTAATGTGCTGTACATTGTGAATTAATACTATAACTAGTACTCCAACAGTATTATTATTTTGTGTCTCTAGGTGAGGGCAAACCGTTGAAATCTTTACGTAATATGTACTAAATTGATCTTCTGTGTACAAAGAGATTTGAAAATGAATCTTGATGTGAACAGAAGGGGAGAGGGAGTGGGAAAGGGGAGGGTAGCGGGAGGGAGAGAAGTTGTGGGGGGCGGGGAGCCATTGTAATCCATAAGCTGTACTTTGGAAATTTATATTCTTTAAATAAAAGCTTTATATAAAAAAAAGGAATAAATTAATGCATTATTTAAAAAAAAAGAATATATACTTCTCATAAAAATGATATTAAAAAGACATGGATAAGGCCAGCGCCGTGGCTCACTTGGCTAATCCTCCGCCTACAGCACCGGCACCCTGGGTTCTAGTCCCGGTTGGGGCGCCGGATTCTGTCCTAGTTGCTCCTCTTCCAGTCCAGCTCTCTGCTGTGGCCTAGGAAGGCAGTGGAGGATGGCCCAAGTGCTTGGGTCCCTGTTCCTGCATGGGAGACTGGGAGGAAGCACCTAGCTCCTGGCTTCGGATTGGTGCAGTGCCGGCCGTAGCAGCCATTTGGGGAGTGAACCGATGGAAGGGAGACCTTTCTCTCTGTCTCTCTCTCACTGTCTGTAACTCTCTTTTTCTCTCACTGTCTAACTCTGCATGGCCAAAAAAAAAGAAAAAAAAAAAAGACATGGATAAAACAAAAATTCAACATGGAAAAAAAATCAACATTCGTATACTACATTAACAGAATGAAGGTTAAAAGCCATTTGATTATCTCAGAATGCAGATGCAGAAAAAGCAGTTGACAAAATTTAACACCCCTTAATGGCAAGAATACTCAACCAACTGGGTATTAAAAAAAAAAAAAAACTACCTTAAGATAATATAAGTCTATCTTAAGATAATAGAAACTATACTCCTATGGAGAAAGACCACAATTAACATCATACCCACTAGTGACAGGCTGAAAGCTTTTAGCCTAAGATCAGGAACAAGGCAAGGATCTTATGACTACTATTCAACAAGAGTGGAAACCCTACCCAGAAGCAATCAGACAAGAAAAGGGAATAAAAGGCATCCAAATTTGAAAAGAAGTACAATTATCTCTATTCACAGATGACATGGTTTATATGTAGAAAACTATATAAAAATACCCATTAAAAACTTGTCAACATATCAGCAAAGTTGGAGACTACAAAATCAACCTGCTTTTCTACACAGTAACAATGATCAAGCTAAGATAGTAAGAAAACGATCCCTTTTGCTATAGTATCAAAAAGAATAAAATACTTATGACTAAATTTATCTGGGAAGGTAAAAAACTTGTACACTGAAGGTGACAAAACACTGCTAAAAGTTTTTGAGGAAAATACAAATAAATTAAAAGACACATGCTCCAGGAGACTTAATAGGAAAAATATCCTAAAATTCATATGGAATCTGAAGGGAGTATGGATTTTCAAAATCATTTTGGAAAATGTTGAGGCCTGACACTTCCTGATTTTAAAATGTATTACAAAGCAACAGTAATCAAAATGTTGATGTATAGGACAATGGAACAGAATAAAGAGCCCAGAAATAAACCCTTGTCTATATGGCTAAAGGGTTCTTGACAAGGCACTACAATGGATGTTGTTGAGAGCTGGATATCCACATGTCAAAAAATGAGGTTAGGCCTTTTTTTATACAATAGACAAATATTAACTCAAAATGGATTAAAGATATAACATGTAAGACCTAAAATTATAAAATTCCTAGAGGAAAACATGTGAGAAAGGCTTCAAGACTTGATTTGGCAAAGGTATCTAGATATGATGCCAAAAGCAATTATAAACAAATGTGACTGATTCAAATTTAAAAATCTCTCCATATCCAAAAAAGTCAACTGAAGGAAAAGGCAAGCTACAGAATGGGAGAATATATTTGTAAGTCATATACTGGATAAGGGCTGAGATCCAGAATATAAAGTGAACTATTACAACTGAACAACAAAAACCAGATAGACCAGTTAAAAGTTAAGTCAAGGACTATAGTAGACAATTCTCCAAATAAGATACACAAATGACAAAAAGGCATATGAAGAGATGCTGAACATCAAAAGAGAAATACAAACCAAAACCATATTGAGATAACACCTCTATTCCATTAGGATGGCCACTATCAAAATAACAGAAATTACTAAGTATTGAAAGCATGTGAACAAACTGGAACCACTATGCATCATTGCTGAGAATGTAAAATGGTGGGGTCATTATGTAATATAATATAGATATTCCTTAAAAATTCAAAAAAGAATTACCATATGACCCTGAAATTCTACTTCTCAGTTTATAGCCAGAAGAATTTAAAGTGGGATCTTGAAGAGATATTTGCACACTCACGTTCACTGCAGCTTTATTCACAATACCCAAAAGGTAGAAGCAATCCAAATGACTATCAAGAGAAGAATGGCTTAAAAACACATACAGAGACCGGCGCTGTGGTATAGCAGGTAAAGCCATCACCTGCAGTGCCGGCATCCCATATGGGTACCAGTTTGAGTCCCGCTGTTCCACTTTCAGTCCAGCTCTCTGCTATGGCCTGGGAAAGCAGTGGAAGATGGCCCAAGTTCTTGGGCCCTTTCACCTGCGTGGGAGACCTGGAAGATGCTCCTGGCTCTTGGCTTCAGATCAGTGCAGCTCCGGCTGTTGTGGCCAACTGGGGAGTGAATCAGTGGATGAAGACCTATCTCTCTGCCTATCCTTCTCTCTGTGTAACTCTGACTTTCAAATAAATAAATAAATCTGTAAAAAAAAAAGAGCACATACAGAACGAACATTGTGCAGCCTTATAAAAGCAGTGAATTCTGACAATGCTACACCATTACACTAGTGAAATACACCAGTCACAAAAAGGACAAATATTGTATGGTTCCACTCGTGTAAAGTATCTAAAGTAGCCAAAACTATAGAAACAGAAAGTACAATGATGGTTGCCAAGGGCTAGAGGGAGGAAGGGAATTAATGTTTCATGGACATGGAGTTTCAGTCTTTCAAGATTAAAAAAGGTTCTAGACATCTGTTACATAACAATGTGAATATACTTAATACTACCTGTGTATATCTAGAAATGGTTAAGATGGTAAGTTTAATATTAGGTGTTTTCAACAGACATTCCATAAAGGGGTTGGCCTTGTAGTATAGCGGACTAAGGCACCTGCATCCATATGGAGTGCCTGGTTTGAGTCCCTGCTACTCCGCTTCCAATCCAACTTCCTCCTTATTTGCCTAGGAAGGCAGTGGGTGATAGCCCAAGTATTTGAGTCCAGGATGGAGTTCTTGGCTCCTGGCTTGGGCCTGGCCTAGCCCTCCCTGGCTGTTACAGGTACTTGCAGAGTAAACTAGCAGATGGAAGATCTTTGTCTCTTGCTTTCTCTGTCACTCTGCTTTTCAAATAAATCTTTAAAAATATAGACACCCAAGTCTCTCTAAAATTATACTGTATTACAAGCATCAAAGAGAACTGCTAAACAGGCCTGTAACTTCTAGACCTTCTAAAAAAGCAATTATCACACACACACTTTAAAAAAAATAGGTATTTTAAAGACTGAGTTACAAAGAGAGAGAGAGGTATTTCATCTGCTAGACCGATCTGAAGCCAGGAGCCTGGAGCTTCTTCCAGGTCTCCCAAGTGGGTGCAGGGGCCCAAAGACTTGGTCCATCTTGTATTGCTTTCCCAGGCCATAGTAGAGAGCTGGATCAGAAGCGGAACATCCAGGACTTGAACTGGTGCCCCTATGGAATGCCAGAACTGCAGGTGGCAGCTTTACCTACTATGCCAGAGCACAGGTATCCCACATACACATTTTAAAAATACAACTCTCATCCTTGCCTTCTTAAAATTATTCAAAGTATCATGATCATATTTTCATGTCAGTACATGAAACATCTTTTTTTAAAAAAAAAAATTTATTTATTTGAAAGGCAGAGAGTCAGAGATAGTCCATCTGCAGATTCATTCCTCAAATGGTTGCACTTGGGCAAGGCCCAAGCCAGGAGTCAGGAATCCCATCCGGGTCTCTCAAATGGGTGGCAAGGGCTATCTTCCACTGCTTTCCCAGGCCTATTACTGGGGAGCTAGATTGGAAGTAGAGCAGCTGGAGCTCCCATATGGGATGCCAGCACTACAAGCAGCAGCTTAACCCTCTGCACCAGAGAGCTGGTCCCTACTTCATTCTTTCAATAGATTCACAGGATCTTATTATATCAATATACCACATCTGGCAAAGGTAGCATCATAGATTTCAGTGCTTACTATTTCCAAAGGAATGAGCCCTTTACAGATATGATTAAATTAACATCTATGCATTTCTTAGATGCACAGCACTGAGAGGGAGGGCAATACAATACATAATAGAGGAATGCCCTCAAGGAAACAACACAATTATGGGAGCCAAGATCTGCACATATACAAGGTAGAAAGACATACATAATAATTGTCACATGAGCTGGCACCGCGGCTCATTAGGCTAATCCTCCGCCATGCGGTGCCAGCACACCGGGTTCTAGTCCCGGTCGGGGCGCCGGATTCTGTCCCGGTTGCCCCTCTTCCAGGCCAGCTCTCTGCTGTGGCCCAGGAGTGCAGTGGAGGATGGCCCAAGTGCTTGGGCCCTGCACCCCATGGGAGACCAGGAAAAGCACCTAGCACCTGGCTCCTGCCATCGGATGAGCGCAGTGCGCCGGCCGCAGCGCGCCGACCATGGCAGCCATTGGAGGGTGAACCAACGGCAAAGGAAGACCTTTCTCTCTGTCTCTCTCTCTCACTGTCCACTCTGCCTGTCAAAAATAAATAAATAAATAAAAAATAAATTAAAAAAATAATTGTCACATGAATTTTGGATCCCCCATTTTGGGGTATCAAAGAAGGATGGAAATTTATCTTCAGAATAAAGTAAAAAATAGGAGAGATTTCAGAAATGTGAAGATTGGGTGACTAAGGAAGAGGAAGAGACTAGTTTACAAAGCAGGAACAGGTTGATAAAACACTCAAAAACAAAACAAAACCCAGTACATTTAGTGATACAATTGCAACCAGTTCCTTAATGCTTATGTAATAAGTACCAAATGACCAATATTCCCATCTCAGCCTCAAAACCGAAAAAGACATTTTAATCTCTACCTTATTATTGAAATGACTTAGTATCAGAAGAATTAAGTATTACATTGTGAGCTATTTGACTAAAGCAATGATAAGGTAAGAGAGAAGCTGGGACTACCAAAGATGCCTTTCATGCATAAATACTGAGAGCCCATCAGGCAGAAAAATTAGTCAATTAATTATTAAGAGGGAGACCTACTGATTAAAACGATGCATTAAGAAGACAAACCTGGGCCGGCGCCGTGGCTCAACAGGCTAATCCTCCTTCTTGCGGCGCCGGCACACAGGGTTCTATCCTGGTCGGGGCGCCGGATTCTGTCCCGGTTGCCCCTCTTCCAGGCCAGCTCTCTGCTGTGGCCCAGGAGTGCAGTGGAGGATGGCCCAAGTGCTTGGGCCCTGCACCCCATGGGAGACCAGGAAAAGCACCTGGCACCTGGCTCCTGCCATCGGACGAGCGCGGTGCGCCAGCCGCAGCGCGCTGACCGTGGCGGCCATTGGAGGGTGAACTAATGGCAAAGGAAGACCTTTCTCTCTGTCTCTCTCACTGTCCACTCTGTCAAAAAAAAAAAAAAAATCAGAAGAAACAGGTTAGGAATATAGTGACTATAAGTCCAGGTTGAAAGGGGCAGTCTTAATGTATATAAATACTAAAAGAGCCTTCTTTACTCTCCAGTGTCCTTTTCACTCAAAAATGTCCCAGTTTGGAAGTTAAATTTTATGTTCCTAAATCTAAAAGGAGATGACAGCCTTAGTAATACAGGCCAGGGGCTACGTGAATGGAAATGAGACTGATGTGAATCTTGGGGTAGTGGAAAAATCAATGGGCACTTTTCAGTCCCAGCAGCTGGATAACAAAATCTCAGTGACAGGAGGAAAATAGAGGCAAAAAAAAAAAAAAAAGAAGGAAAGAATTAAGGAAGAAAATGATGACTTTTGTTGCCCATCTGGAATTATTTTAATCATGGAAGTAAATGAGATTGCCAAGAGACAGAGAATAATCAACAATGGCAAACACGCCTGGTGGACAAGCCTTTAGAAAAAACTTCAAATTGTAAACACCAAATGAAGTTAAACACAGTTCTATAATTACTTAATCATTTTGAGTTCAGTCAAAATTACCAATTGCATCCTTAGAATAATGAGTTTGCAAGTAGCTGGTTAGGAAGCCAAAGGGTAACTTCACAATCTATTTCCTGCTAGTTACCACTTATTTCATGAGAT
The DNA here is from genome assembly GCA_949820135.1 of Sylvilagus floridanus. NCBI lineage: Eukaryota > Metazoa > Chordata > Mammalia > Lagomorpha > Leporidae > Sylvilagus > Sylvilagus floridanus. The sequence goes on along the minus strand of OX463236.1, from coordinate 129,546,479 downwards.
TTCAACTTTATTCTTATGAATGTGAACTCCTGAGTCTTATGACAAGCTGAAAGTTCTCTCAGAATATCAGTTAATGCATGAAGACTATAAACAGAATTCACTTATGATCAGTGTAGTCAGAACCCCTTGGTCGTTTATTGTTTACTTGTGGACACCCATGCCTTACTGTTTCATTTATTCAGAGATGTACATCTCACCCAGGAAAGGGAATTCCACCATAAGATTACAATATGGAATTGATAATCATATACAAAAAGGCATTTTGAAGTTAATTTTAAGACTGCTGTAATGAATGAGAAAAAAGTGGATTTAAAATTAAAAGTATTACATTTTGTAAGGCAAATTCATATTCTTTGATAAACAAAGCCATATGACAGCATGTCAAATATGAAACTTTCTTTTAATGTTATAAAAAGTTCAAAAAAATTTTTTAAGAAGCTGGTTAGGGTTGGAGTTATTCTTAATATGGTTTGAGATATATTTTTAAAAGATTTAATTACTTATTTGTATATTTGTAAGGCAGAGTGACAAAGAGGGAAACAGAAATCTTCCATATTCTAGTTTATTCTCCAAATGCCTACAAAAGCTGAGGCAGGGCCAGGCTGAAACCAAGAACCCAGAACTCCATCAGTCTCCCCCACGTGGGTGGCAGGGACCCAAGCCCTTGTTTCATCATCTGACACCTTCCTAGTCTCAATTAGCAGGAAACTAGATCAGGAGCAGAGAAGCTGGGAGTCAGACCATCACCCTGATATGGGATGTTGAGTGTCCCAAGCAGCAGTTTAACCCACTTTGCCAGCATGTTTATTGTGCCAGTCTCTTCTTAAAAAAACTGATGATTCATTAAGTACCAATAACATCCATATCTATTACAATAATATCCATATCTATTATCTTACTGAAACAGTACTTACCCATCTTTCCTTCATTTAAGAAAATTCTTGGGGCTGGTTGGATGGCAGAGTGGGTTAAAACCCTGGCCTGCAGTGCTGGCATCCCATATGGGTGACAGTTCAAGGCCTGGCTGCTCCACTTCCCATCCAGCTCCCTGCTAATGTAGCTGGGAAAGCAGTGGAGGATGGCCCAAGTCTTTCAGACCCTGCACCCATGTGGAAGATCTGGAAGAAGCTCCTGGCTCCTGGCTTTGGACTGGCTCAGCTCCAGCTGCTGTGCCCATTTGGGGAGTGAACCAGCAGATGGAAGACCTCTATATCTATCTCTGCCTCTACCTCTGTAACTCTTTCAAATAAATAAAATAAATCTTAAAAAAAAATTCTTTTTTTGAGGAAAAATCTTCTAACTCCAGATAAATATTTCCCCATATATCTGAAAACAAATGGTGCAGCCCATTGTGGTTTCATTAAATTTATGGAGGAGAAAACAGAACATAATAATGAACCTTTTCAAGCAATTTCACTACATTTCAAACCTTAAACTATTGTCAAAAATAAACTGCAGCAATTCAGCAACCATTCTAGAAAGTAGAAAATGTGTTTTTAATACCTTCTTGGAAGAGAAATATATATATGTATCCAGTTAAGATCCAGATTCTTTGCCAATTTTGTAAAATGAATTCAGGCAGTTGTGGGAATCTGCAAGATGCAAAATTTATTACTCATCAAATAAACCTCTTTTTTTCCAGGTTGGCATTGAGTCTCAAATCTAAAACTGATACTTTTTAATACACTCACCATGGGAAGCTTGGTCTTTTGTGGTAAAACACATTAATAAGAAGCTAAAAGAGAATCAAATGTATGACTCTGGCTTGACACTACTAATAGTCTCAGGATTTTTTCCTTTTTTTTTGAAAATAGACTGCAGTATATATGGCATTAAAAAATACTCCTTTATAGGAGGCAGCTAAAGTTATAAACAAATACATAAAATTCTCTAAAACTTTACTGGCAGTATGTTTAATACAGAAAAGTCTATGCAGATGTTGAGCAATTTTTTGTTCTCAGGATGATTATACAGCAAAATGACTTCATTCATTAATGAATGTGTCAGGAGTTGAGGCAAAATAAAGCATCATCTTGCATATTCCCTTAATTTCTACAGTTTATTTTTTTTAAAGATTATTCATTTATTTGAAAGACAGAATTAGAGAAGCAGAGGCAGAGAGAGACAGAATAATTCATCTGCTGGTTCACTCCCCAAATGGCCCAAATGGCCTCAATGGCTGGAGCTGGGCTGATCTGAAGTCAGGAGCTTCTTCCAGGATTCCCACATGGATAAAGTGACGTAAGGACTTAGGTCATTTTCCGTTGTTTTCCCAGGCACATCAGCAGGGAGCTGCATGGGAAGTGGAGCAGCTGGAATCTGAACCAGCACCCATTTGGTACGCAGGCACTGCAGGCGGTGGCTTTACCTGCTATGCTGCAGCGCCAGCCCCCAGTTTAGTTTTTAAAATTAGATCTTGAACAGGTTATCTCTTTGAAATGTTTTTCTCGAAGCCGATGCTGTGGAGTAGCGGGTTAAGGCCTCAGCCTGCAGCACCAGCATCCTATATGGGCACTGGTTTTTCACAAGGGAGACCTGGTAGAAGCTCCTGGTTCCCGGCCCATTGTGGCCATTTGGGGAGTGAACCAGCGTTTGGAAGACCTCTCTCTCTCTGTGTCTCTACCTTTCTCTGTAACTCTGTCTTTCAAATAAATAAAATAAAAGCATTTAAAAAGGTAAAATGTTTTTCTATTTTTCAGGTGGAGCTAACTTCAATCATCAGTGTGTTGGCAAGCAAATGAACCAAAACAAAAGTGGTCATTTGTGTCCAAATATTTCTTGAGCTCTCATTTCTAATTTTAGGTAACTATTTTCATCTAAACATGAAGAAGTAAAAATAAGACATAACATACAGTCATGCACTATTTAACAACATTTCAGTCAAAAGATTACATACCATATGAGCTGAAAAGTTCCCATCACCTAGTGAGTTCGCAGTAGTCTTAATACATCATAGTGCAAAACATTACTTTTATCTGTGGTGATGCTGGTGTAAGCAAACCAACTACACTTTCAATCTTATAAAAGCATTTCAATACAATTATGTATGGTACATAATACTTGGTAGTGATAATAGATGACTACATATTAGATCTTGTATTTACTGTACTATACTTCTGATTGGTATTTTGGAGTGTAATTTACTAAGAAAAAAATTTACTATAAAATGCTAATGCCATGTTACACTGGCAGCAGCCTCATACATCTCATGTTTACATTTTCTTTTTAAAGATTCAGTTATTTGAAAGATGGAGTTGCAGAGGCAGAGGCACAGAGAGAGAGAGGTTTTCCATCTGCTGTTTCATTCCCCAAATGGAGGCAATGGCTGGAGCTGAGCCAATCCAAGACAGGAGCCATGAGCTTCTTCGAGGTTTCCCATGTGGGTGCAGTGGCCCAAGGACTTGGGCCATCCTCTACTGCTTTCCCAGACAGTGAGCTGGATTGGAAGTGGAGTAGCCAGGACTCAAACTGGTGCCCATATGTAATTCTGGCACTGTAGGCGACAGCTTTACCTGCTACGCCATAGTGCCAGCCCCTACCATAGTTCTCAAACTCATCAAGAAGCCATGTTGATTGGTTTATATCATCAAAGTTTAAGTGAATGCTATAATGTACAAACAAAATTGCCAAAGAAGCATTTCTTAAAACATATTACCGTCATTGCAACACATGACTGTGTCCTATGTTTCTATATTTTCTAAAACCATCCACTGAAAATTTAGCTTCTATAAAGATCTGTTTCTTCCTTTTTCTGTAACTCTGTCTTTTAAATCAATCAATCTTTGTTTTGTTTTGTTTTTGACAGGCAAAGTGGACAGTGAGAGAGAGAGAGAGAAAGAGAGAAAGGTCTTCCTTTGCTGTTGGTTCACCCTCCAATGGCCGCCGTGGCCAGCACGCTGTGGCCGGCGCACTGCGCTGTCGAATCAATCAATCTTAAAAAAGGACATATGATTTTAACTTTGCACTCAAAGGAAATGTGTACAAGATCACTCTTTCAGCAACTCAACAGCTTTATTAATTTCTCCCAAAGTCTTGACATTTATATTATACCTAAATTTTATTTTTAAGATTTATTTATTTATTTGAAAGGGAGAGAGAGAGAGAGAGAAAGAGACAGATCTTCCATTCTCTGGTTAACTCCCCAAATAGCCAAAATGGCTGGAGCTGGGCCAGGCTGAAGCCAGAGGCCAGGGGGCCAGGATCTTATTCCACATCTCCCACGCAGGTACAGGAACCCAAGGACTTGGGCCATTTTCTGTTGCTTTTCCAGGCCATTATCAGTAGAGCAGTTGAGACTCAAACTGGCGTCCATATCGGATGCTGGCACTGCAGGTGACAGCTTTACTCACTATGCCAAACTTGAGTTGTTTTTATGAGATTTAAAAATTTCCATTCTACATTCATATATAAGCAATTTCTACTCAAATGCTCATTGTCCATTAAAAAAAAAACTTAAAAATGCTTATTTTCATCACCTTCAAAGGCAGAGTAAGAGTCAGTGAGGGAGAGTTCTCTTCCATTTACTAGTTCTCTACTGAAACACCCACAAGAGCCAAGACTGGACCAGGCCGAAGCCAGAAGCCCAGAACTCCATTAGGGTCTCTGCTGTGGGTGACAGAATCTCAAGCACTTGGGCCATTATCCTCTGCCTCCTAGGCTGCATTGGTAGGAAGCTGGATCACAAGTGAAGAAGTGGGGATTCAAACCAGCACTCCAATATGGGATGCGGGTACCTAAAACAGCAGCTTAACCTGCTGTGCCGTGTCTAACCCTAACAAAGAATATTCATAGGAAAAAATCAGATTATTCTTTTTAAACTGTCTTGACCTCTACTTTTGAATATGAACATTCTCAATTAGCAGCAAAGCTATTTTTTTTCAAAGAGATTTCTACAAAAGTAGCATTTACTAAAAATAAGTTACCTGGGTAAACAAGAGGAATTAGCCAGAAGTTTTATAGAACCTCATTGCCTATTTTAGAAAAGAAATGGATCAAATCAATAACATCAACTGCCATGTCAGGAAACTAAAAGATAGCAAACCTTAAGTAGTCAAAAGGAAGATCAAAGCAGCAATCAGTGAAACTTATAACAGCAAAATTGCAAAGAAAAATCAATAAAACCAAAAACTAAAAATTGACAAGTCTTTGGCCAGCCTTATCAGAAAAATTATATACTGAGACAATATGATACATTGGAATAAATAATATTGGAAAATGAGAGAGGTGACATTACTACATATTGTATGATACTAGTAGGATAAAAGAAGATCAGGAAGTTTATACCAATACATTCAACAATTTAGACAAAATGAACAAATTCCTTAAAAGACAAACTACCAAAGCTCAGTTAAAAGACATAATCGCAATAGTCCTTTACTGTTAAATACATTGAATTTATAATTTAAAACATTCCCAACAGAGTGGATTGAACAGGTCCAGAGGGTTTCATTGGTGAATTCTACCTAATATTCAGGGAAAAAATAATACTGTACATTACACTTTCAAGAAAAGAGAAAGGAATGCTTCCTAATTTCTTTTATGAGGAAGACCACATTACCCTGATACCAAAAATAAAGACATCATAGGAAAACTACAGAACAACTTATCAATATGAACTGACGCAAGTATTCCAAGAAAACTCATCAGGTTCAGCTGAGGTTTATCTGAACTCAAGGCTGTTTTTATGTTAACAAATTAAAAACAAGCCAGTTGAACATCTCAAAAGATGCAGAAAAACATTCGACAAAATCCAACATCCATTCTTGATTAAAACAAAACACAAAGCAAAAAAAGCCAAAGCCTCAGCGTGCCAGGAACAGCAGGGAACTTCCGTAATTGACCTATGGCATCTAAGAACAAACCATAGCTAATATCATTACTTCAGTGGTACGAGGCAAGAATGTTTGCTGTTACTATGATCCAGCATCATACTAAAGGTCCTAGCCAGGGCAGGAAGGAAGAGTTGCATCAATTATCTCTGTAAAGGGACAGAGAGTATGTCATTGTAGCATGAAAGTGGGGCTGATAATAATACATGATGGATGTGTTTGAATACAACTATCTACAATAAAAAGCTTACTGACTTATGCAATAACAGAAAAAATAAAATATACATATACTGAAAAGAACCTTTCAGAACCAGTTTTACTTTTTGAGGACATGACTAGGCAGGACACTGAAATCAACAAAAGCACTAGTAGCATGTTACAATACCAGATTTCAAGACATACCACAGGGCAGTTTTAATCAAAACAGCCTGGTACTGGCACAAAAACAGACACATGGGGACCTGCACTGTGGCAAAGCAGGTAATGCCACTGCCTGCAATACCAGCATTCCATATGAGTGCTGGTTTGTGTTTCAGCTGCTCCACTTCTGATTCAGACCAAGGCTAATGGCCTGGGGAAGCAGTGGAAGATGGCCCAAGTGCTTGGGCCCCTGTCACTTATGTGGGAGATTGGATGAAGCTCCAGGCTCCTGGTTTCAGCCTGGCCCAACCCTGGCTGTTGCGGTCATCTGGGGAGGGAATTAGCAGATCAAAGATCATTCTCTCCATCACTCTCTAACTTTGACTTTCAAATACATAAATAAATCTTAAAAAAAAAAAAAAAGGACATATAGACCAATGGAACAGAACAGAAACTCTAGAAATTAATCTATGTTATCTATAACCAACTAACCTTGGACAAATGAGTTATACTCAATCCCTGGAGGACAGTCTCTTCAACAAATGGTGCTGGGAAAATTGTATCTATGCAAGCAGAAGCATGAAACAAGACTGCTACCTTAGATCTTATACAAAACTAACCCTGGCTGGTGCTGTGGCATAGTGGGCTAAGCCTCCACCTGTGGCTCGAGAATCCCATATGGATGCTGGTTCAAGTCCTGGCTACTCCTCTTCCGATTCAGCTCCCATGCCATGGCCTGGAGAGCAGTGAAAAATGGCCCAAGTGCTTAGGCCCCCGCACTCACGTGGGAGACCTGGAGGAAGCTCCTGGCTTCGGACTGGCCCAACTCTGGCTGTTGCGGCCATTTGGGGATTGAGCCAGTGTACCAAATACCTTTCTGTCTCTCACTCTGTCTGTAACTCTGCCTCTCAAAAAAAAAAAAAAAAAAATCTTAAAAAAAAAAAAAAACACTTTTAAAAGAACTAACTCAAAAGAGATCAAGGATCTAAATCTACAACCCAGTATCAAATTTCTAGAGGAAAACATTGGGGGAAACTGCAAGATATTGGCAGCCAAAAAACTTGTTGGAAAACACCCCAGAAGTAAGGCAATAAAAGCAAAAATAGGCAAATGGGATTACGTCAAGCTAAGAACCTTTTGCACTGCAAAGGAAACATTCAACAAAGTGAAGAGGCAACCAACAGAATGGGAGACAATATTTGCAAGCTATGCAACTGATACAGGATTAATCCAGTATCTATCAAGAGCTAAAGAAACTCAATAACAAAACAAACAATCCAGGTAAGAAATAGACAAAAGACATGAACAGGCATTTTTCAAAAGATGAAATACAAATGGCCAACAGACAAATGAAAAAACACTCAGGATCACTGGCCATCAGGGAAATGCAAATAAAAACAACCATGAGGCTTCACTTCACCCCATTTAGAATGGCTCTCATCCAAAAATCAAAAAACTATCAGTGTTGGCCAGTGCCACGGCTCACTCGGCTAATCCTCTGCCTGCTGCACCGGCACTCCGGGTTCTGTCCCAGTTGCTCCCCTTCCAGTTCAGCTCTCTGCTGTGGCCTGGGAAGGCAGTGGAGGATGGCCCAGGTCTTTAGGCCCTGCACCTGCATGGGAGACCAGGAGGAACCACTTGGCTCCTGACTTCAGATCGGCGCAGTGCACCGGCCGTGGTGGCCATTTGGGGGGTGAACCAACGGAAGGAAGACCTTTCTCTCTGTCTCTGTCTAGCTCTGCCTGCCAAAAAAACAAACAAAGACAAACAAACAAACAAAAAACTATCAATGCTGGCAAGCATGTGGGGAAAAGGGTACCCTAATATACTGCTGGTGGGAATGTAAACTAGTACCACCATTATGGAGATTCCTCAGAAAGCTGAAAATAAATCTACCATATGATCCAGCCACTCCTGGAGATTTACCCAAATGAAATGAAAACAACCGGTGAATTATTTGTGTCTCCATGCTTACTGCAGCTCAATTCACAACAGGTAAGATAAAGCAATCAACCCAGGTATCCATCAACTGATGACTAGATAAAGAAAAGGTGGTATATTTAAACTATGAATCCTACTTGGCCATAAAAAAGAGTGAAATTCTGTCTTTTGCAACAAAATGGAAGCAACTGCAAAGCATTATGCTTAGTGAAAGAAGCCAGTTTCAAAAAGACAAATATCATGTTTTCTCTGATATATCACAGTTAACAAAAAGAAAAAATGCATAGTTATGGAATGCACACTTTGTGATATGATTGTGGTTCTTAGCCCTTGTTCATACTTCTATGTAACTGTGGTCTTCGTACCTTTTACTTGGTGAATATTATGGTTAGTGGTGAATTAAGTTTGTGAATACAGAGTAGATAAAATTATGTTTTGCAAAAACTAATGAAAGGAAGAGAGGGAGGGAAGGGGTTTGGGGTAAAGTGGGAATGATTGAAGTGTGGTTGTCCTCTTGGAACTGTACCTATGGAATGCAGGAAATCTGTCCTCTTTATATAAAAAAAGTAAAAACAAAACACTAGTAGATCTAGTGAGTTTAGCAAAGAAGATATTACTGAAATGCAAAAATCAATTTTATTTCTATTTACTAGCAAGAACACTCATAAGTTTAATTTTTTAGAAAATACCATGGTATTAACATAGATAGATAAATGAATCAAAGTTTTAAAAAGCCAGTAAACTAATGATTGATGGTCAGTTGTTTTTAACAGGTACACAGTGCAAATTCAGCAGAGAACAGTCTTTTCAACAAATGGTGCCAGAATGGTTATGTATGTTCACAATATTTAAAAAGTGTGAACTCCAGTCGACTTTGGACTGCATACAAAATTTAACTAAAAACTGATTATAGACCTAAACTTAAACTGACCAAATCCAGTGTTAGTGAAGATGTATAAACTGCTGTTGTGAATATAAAATGATATAACAACTTTGGAAAACATTGCAAAAATTTTTTTTCTGCTTTTAAGATTCACCTATCCTGGAAAAGACCCTGGAGGCACAGGTAGTCAAAGCCAAAATTAACTAGTGGGATTGCATCAAATTGAGAAGTTTCTGTACTGCAAAAGAAACAGTCAGGAGAGTGAAGAAGCAACTGACAGAATGGGGAAAAAATATTTGCAAACTATGCTACAGATAAAGGATTAAAAACCAGAATCTACAAAGAGATCAAGAAACTCCACAACAAAACAAAAACCCACTTGAGAGATGGGCCAAGGACCTCAATAGACATTTTTCAAAAGAGGAAATCCAAATGGCCAACAGGCACATGAAAAAATGTTCAAGATCACCACCAATCAGGGAAATGCAAATCAAAACCATAATGAGGCTTCACCTCACCCAGGTGAGAATGGCTCACATTCAGAAATCTACCAACAACAAATGCTGGCAAGGATGTGGGGAAAAAGGGACACTAACCCACTGTTGGTGGCAAATGCAAATTGGTAAAGCCACTATGGAAGTCAGTCTGGAGATTCCTCAGAAACCTGAATGTAACCCTACCATAAAACCCAGCCATCCCACTCCTTGGAATTTACCCAAAGGAAATTAAATTGGCAAACAAAAAAGCAGTCTGTACCTTAATGTTTATTGCAGCTCAATTCACAATAGCTAAGACCTGGAATCAACCTAAATGCCCATCAACAAGAGACTGGATAAAGAAATTATGGGATATGTACTCTATAGAATACTATATAGCAGTCAAAAACAATGAAATCTGGACATTTGCAACAAAATGGAGGAATCTGGAAAACATCATGCTGAGTGAAATAAGCCAGTCCCAAAGGGACAAATATCATATGTTCTCCCTGATTGGTGACAACTAACCGAGCACCAAAAAAGGAAACCTGTTGAAGGGAAATGAACACTATGAGAAACGATGACTTGATCAGCCCTTGCCCTGACTGTTGATGAACAACTTAATACGTTATCCCTCCTAGCATTTTTTTCGTTTGTTCTACTTAATACTATTGGTTGAATTCGGTAATTAATACAGTTACTCTTAAGTGTTGAAACTTAACTGAAAAGTGATCCCTGTTAAATATAAGAGTGGGAATAAGAGAGGGAAGAGATGTACAATTTGGGACATGCTCAAGCTGGCTTGACCCAAAGGGAAGAGTTAAACGTGCCAGGGGATTCCAATTCAATCCCATCAAGGTGGTGGGTACCAATGCCATCTCACTAGTCCAAGTGATCAACTTCAGTTCACAATTGATCATAATGATAGGACTAAGAGTCAAAGGGATCATATAAACAAGAATAGTGTCTGAATAATACTAACTGAAAGAATAAAAAAGGGAGAGAACGATCCAACATGGGAAGCAGGATGCACAGCAGACTCATAGAATGGCAGATGTCCTAAACAGCACTCTGGCCTCAGAATCATCCCTTAAGTTACTCGGATCTGGCTGAAGAGCCCATGAGAGTATTTCAGGCATGGAAAGCCAGGACACCCTGTCAAAAAACAAACAAACAAACAAACAAACAAAAAAACCTAAATGAAGCATCTCTGTGAGTGAGATCCCAATGGAAGGAACGGGTCATCAAAGAAGGAGGTACCTTTCTCTGAAGGGAGGAGAGAACTTCCACTTTGACTATGACCTTGTCTAAATATGATCAGAGTTGGTGAACTCAAAAGGCTTCCATAGCCTTGGCAACTCATGACTAGAGCCTAGGGTGATTACTGATGCCATAAACAAGAGTGTCAATTTGTTAAGTCAACAACAGGAGTCACTGTGCACTTACTTCTCATGTAGGATTTCTGTCCTTAATGTGTTGTCCAACGTGAAGTAACGCTATAACTAGTACTCAAACAGTATTTTTCACTTTGTGTTTCTATGTGGGCACAAACTGCTGAAATCTTTACTCAATATATACTAAACTGATCTTCTGTATATAAAGAGAATTGAAAATGAATCTTGATGAGAATGGAAGGGGAGAGGGAGCAAGAAAGGGGATGGCTGCGGTGGGAGGGAAGTTATGGGGGGGGAAAGCCATTGTAATCCATACGCTGTACTTTGGAAATTTATGTTCATTAAATAAATGTTAAAAAAAAAAAGTGTGAACTCCAGTTGACTTTGGACTACATACAAAATTTAACTAAAAACTGATTATAGACCTAAACTTAAACTGACCAAATCCAATGTTAGTGAAGATGTACAAACTGCTGTTGTGACTATAAAATGGTATAACAACTTTGGAAAACATCGCAAAAAATTTTTTTCTGATTTTAAGATTCACCTATCTACTTGAAAGACAATGTCACACACAGAGAGGCTGAAACAGGATCCTCTGTGCACTGGCCCACTCCCTAGATAGCACTGCAGGGACTGGGGCTGGGCTAGGCCTAAGTCAGGAGGCTGGATCTCCATCCAGGTCTCTCACATGGGTGGTAGGGGCCCAAGCACTTGAGGCACCCTCCTTTGTACTCGCAGGCCCACATGCAGGGAGCTGAACAGGAAGCACAACTGGGACTTGAACTGGTGCTCAAATGGGACACCAGCATTGCAGGCAGTGGTTCAACCTGATGCACCACGATGCTAGCCCTGGAAATTTCTTAAAAATTTAAAACAGATGAACAAACATTTCATTCTCATTACCCCAATGAAATGAAATTACATTTTCATTCAAAGTCTTGTACATGACTGTTCATACTGACTTTATTTGTAATAGTCCCAAACTGGAAACTCAATCCAACAAAAAGTGAATGGAGAAACAAACTGTGTTGTGTCCATACAAAGAAATACTATTTAGCAATTTACAGAAATGCACTACTGATCAATGCAGTAACACAGGTAAATCTCCAAATGATGACAGAGTGAAAACAAACAAAACAAAAAGGAAGGAAAAATACATATATATGATTCCACTTGCATTAAAAATATAAATTATTGAGGATGTAGAGTCTACTGGGGAGGAAAAGTATACAAAAGGGTATGAGGAATCCTTTAGTGGAAGTGTTGACTATGAGCATTATTTTATGATTGTGATTATGGTTTCCTAGACAAATATATTTGTCAAACACCAAGTTATACACTTTAAAAATGTTTAGCAATAAAGCAGCTTGAAAAGTTTAGTAAAGATCTCTCCAAAACTAGTTTTATCAGAGGAATTAGTCAATCACAACCAATTTTTCTCTCTAATTTGGCTTATTCTTCTTAATTCATTTATTTATTTTAAAGGTTTTTTTTGTTTGTTTGTTTAAATTTGTTTGAAAGTCAAGAGTTCCAGAGAGAGAAGGGGAGACAAAGATCTTCCATCCGCTGGTTCACTCCCCAGATGTCCAGAATGACCAGGCCTAGGCCAGGCTGAAGCTAGGAGCCAGAAGCTTCTTCTTGGTCTCCCATGTGTATGCAGGGACCCAAGGACTTGGGCCATCCTCCGCTGCTTTTCCAGGTGCATTAGCAGGGAGCTGGATTGGAAGTGGAGTAGCTGGGACTTGAACCAGCATCCATATAGGATGCCAGTGTTGCAGGCTGTGGCTTAACCTGCTACGCCAGTTGCTGACCCCAAGGCTTTTTTGTTTTGACGTTAATAAATCACTATGTAAGTTCACATTTTGAAAAAATATATTTCACTTATATTTATCAAAGTCTTCATGTAAAAGTCATTGCACAACAAATTCCCAAATATCCTATTTCTCACAGAAGATTTCTTTTTCATTTCTACAGGCAAGTATTATGACTCTTATCTACTTATATAATATATCAGATAGAAAAATACAAGCTGTACAAGAATAAACCTGTCAATGGCCTACATTTATTGTCAAAGCCTCTGAAATCTCCTCGGCTCACAACTTTTTTCTTGTGCTTATGTTTGCTTCTGGACAAGTCCTGACAATTTTGCATTCAGTCTTCTAATCTTCAACTATCAAAGGGAAGAGAAGATGAAGAGATGCAAAAGATGCTTTTCTGGTTTAGGAAGAAAGAGCAGTTTAATCCTTCCATTATGCATTTAAGAACCTCACTGAAACCTAAGAAACAAAACAGAACAAAACAAAACAAAACCCAAACTTGTTATTTTCATTTGACTCCCAATATACTGGTAGAGTTCTAGGTAGTACACAAAACTCCTGTTAAATTTAAATAGGTGCTATTTTCTAATAAAAACTATGCAAAAGTAATAATCAAGCTTAAGACAAGTTGGCTACAAAGTACCATTAGCTTTCAAATGTCAATAGGCAAAATCCAATCAGAACAATTTACATAGCAATTTTGCTTTTTCTTACTACCTGAATGGCATATTTTTGATTCTGGGTAGTGGTAGGGCTAGGGCGGTATGGTAAATATTTACCATCCTCTCTCTCTCTTCATACTAACATATTAACAATTTTTGTTTAATTCAAATGCCCAGGAAGACATTTTGTTATAGATGCTTTATTATACTTATATTCATTCCTTTGAAAACACAAACTCACTATTTCTGGAAGACAACAATTGAAGTATATTATTTGGTGTTCTTTCTTCAAGAAAAGTTCACCTTATTTCATCTTCTACAAGGGTACTTCAAGAAGTTCATGGAAAATGGAATTAAATTTATTTTTATCTATTTGTCTATTTCAATTAAATGTTAACTTATTAAATTACTTATCAAAAAAGGATTTTGGTACTAAAATATTTATTTTCCACTCTTCAATATTGTGTAAAAACACAAGGATGACATTCCTAATGCCACGGATTCTACTTCTTCCACATTCCTCATTTTTAAGTGAAATATCTATACAATAATACCTTTTCTTAAAAAAATTTTTATTTATTTATTTTTAAAGGCAGAGATACAAAGAGAGACCTTCCATCTGCTGGGTTCACTCCTCAAACAGCCACAATGGCCGGGCCTGGGCCAGGCTGAAGGCAAGAACCAGGAGCTTCCTCGGGGTCTCACACGTGGGTGCAGGGACCCAAGTACTTGGGCCGTCCTCTGCTGCTTTCTCAGGAGCATTAGCAGAGAGCTGGATAGGAAGTGGAACCGTTGGGACCCAAATTGGCACATACATGGGATGCCAGCATTGCAGACAGAGGCTTCACTTTCTATGCCACAGTGCCGCCCCCTTTACAATAATACCTAATCATGAAGTGAATTACACAACTATCATATTACTATACTACACTTCTAACTTAAGAGATTTGTTATTTACTTTTAATTATATATTCTTTGATACTATATATCCACACATACTATAGTTACATTATTCAAAATAAATACCAATTAAATACCATAAAATTCTTAAAATGTGCAGTAAGAAAGTCATACAGATGCCTTTTGTCTCTGAAATAGTTTCTTAAGACTGATGAAAATACAGTTTAAAGGAGTTACAAGAGAAATGAAACTGCAGCACATTTGGAATGAAACTGATATATGGTTCTTTTAAAACAGGCATATCCTAGGGGCTGGTGCTGTTGACACAGTGGTTTAAAGCCCTGGCCTTAAGCGCTGGCATCCCAAATGGGTGATGGTTCTAGTCCCACTGCTCCTCTTTTGATCCAGCTCTCTGCTATGGCCTGGGAAAGCAGTAGAAGATGGCCGAAGTCCTTGGGCCCCTGCACCCACGTGGGAGACCTGGAAGAAGCTTCTGGCTCCTGGTTTTGGATCAGCGCAGCTGCGGCTGGTGCGGCCATCTGGGAAGTGAACCAGCAGATGGAAGACCTCTCTCTCTGTCTTTACCTCTCTAACTCCTTCAAATAAATAAAATAAATCTTAAAAAAAAAAAAAACAGGCATATCCTAGATAAGATTAACTGACAAAAAATATAAGTGTTCAATGCCTTTTGACACAGTATTTTCACAGGAACATTTTCGTGTTTTTTTTTTGGTAAAAAAACCATTCAATTAAATCTGAATGTAACATGACTGAAAGGTTTTCCTATAGTCTGATTGAAAAGGCATCCATATTAATGGCTAGGCACTTAGCATTTCCACCTTGCAGTGGTTATTAGTCTCCTTCTAAAATGTATACTCAAACTATGTAGAGACCATGTCTTTAAATGTGTCACATACTATCTATGGTGCTCAATATACATATGTGAAAATGCACAAAAATATCTTAGCTGAAAGAATGAAAACTAGCCATCCTTTCTCTTTCCACATTAAGAAACAGCAATTAATAAAAGGGAAAACAGCATTAAGAAAGGTGGCAGAAGATATGAAAACACATTTTATACTAACATTTCATTAAGGTTTGTTTATGAAGGAACAAAATTTTGTGGATATTGTGATATTCTACATTTAATTGAGAGGTCAGTTCCTAGTACTTTCTACTATTGACAAACTAGGTATTATCTTTATTCACAAAACACTGCAATTATCAGTAGGATATATACTTAAACCCAAAACTAAATTTTGACAGTTCATCCTCTCATTTGGTATTTCTTAGTGCTCATTCATTGAAACATGCATTTGATTTCATAAGATGAATAGTGTGCCTTAAGTACCCACAAGCATTAACATAATAGGAAGTAAGGGATTTGTAGTTTGTAATCCTGAAAGTTCTTTATACAAAATAAACTACCCAGAATAAAACATACAGTAATACCAATAATCACCTGTATAAACTTCCGTGGGGATAGGTGCAATGCTTTCTTAATGATCTTTATCTAAACCTCTCTTCCATTAGTTTCATTATTATCCCATTTTAAATCAGTTAATGTTCAGTTGACTACAACATCAAATATTAAAAAAAATTTGCCAAATTACACAACTTACATCAGAACATTATGGACACAGTATCTGATAAACCTTCTGTGCAAAGAAAGTCAAGTCTACAATGTAACTATAATGAATTAGAAAGATTCTGGAAAACATGGCATTATTATAGGTTGTAATAGTTGTTGACAACAGGATAGAAAGAGTGTAGACAGGGGAAATTTCATAGATGCTAAGGAGAAAATGAAAAGTTTTTACATTTGGGAAAACAATCTCATTTTTCAGAATAAAAGGAAATAGACTCGACAAATTAGTCACTTCCAGATTAGCTGTACTAATAATATAGAGTAACTGTACCATAAACAAAATTCTTTCTACTGGCCTCCATTTTGATTTTCTTAGCTTAAAATGCCTTTGCATTCTCTGAGAAAAGATAATCATAATCATGAAGTGACTGCCTCAGAGCATGATAGATAAGATAAAGGCTATTTAAGAATTAAAGACAGGAAGGTAGGAAGCAGTAACTACCTCCATATTGAAACATTTTTCCTTTGACTCACTTACTAAAGAAAACCTGGTTTTCAAAATCAAAAATATTTACAACAAAGTCATGATGCTTGAAAATAAACACCTAAAAGCCTCCAGCATATTTTTGTTTATACAGACCTACCTTCCATGTGGGGAGGGCGTGGGGGGCGGCAGAAACCCCAAAAATTCAGGTCTAAACTAAATGATTAACTTCCATTTGATACAAACTCTTAAATTTTAGATGATAAAAGGATTGTCTGGGTTATAGTTTTTTCTAATTTTTAAAAGATTTTTACTTATTTATGTGAAAGTCACTTCCCTTCCATCCACCAGTTCACTCCCCATAAAGCCCCAACAACCAGGGCTAGGCCAAGTCAAAGCCAGGAGCTTCATCTGGGTCTCCTGCATGGGCCATCCTCCACTGCTTTTCCCAGGCCATCAACAGGAAACTGGATTGGAAGTGAAGCAGCTAGGACATGCACCAACAATTCATACAGGATGCTGGAGTTGCAGGTGGCAGCTTTACCTACTATGCCACAATGCTGCCCTGGGTTACAGCTTCTAAAAGGTTCAAGCTCTTTAAACCATTCTGAAAATGTTTCATTATTAAATAAGGCAGTAACATTTAAGTTTTTCTGGAGTCAGTGTTGTGATGTGGGTTAAGCTGCTGCCTATGATGCCTGCATACCTTATGGGCTCCACTTCCTTTTTTTTTTTAAGATTCATTTTATTTATTTGAAAGACAGAATTACAGCCAGATGTAAAGCCAGAGAGAGAAAGGTCTTCCATCCGCTGGTTCACTCCCAAATGACTGCAACGGTCAGAGCTGAGCTGATCTGAAGCCAAGAGCCAGGAGGTTCCTTCGGGTCTCCCACACGGGTACAGGAGCCTAAGGACTTGGGCCATCCTCCACTGCTTTCCCAGGCTATAGCAGAGAGCTGGATCGGAAGTGAAACAGCCAGGACTTGAACCAGCGACCGGATGGGATGCTGGCACTGGGGCCAGGGCTTTAACCTGCTGTGCCACAGCGCCGGTTCCCTGGGCTCCACTTCCAATCCAACTCCCTGGTAATGGCCTGGGAAAAGCAGAAGATGGCCCAAGTGTCTGGGCCCTGCCATACATGTGGGAGTCCTGTAAGAAGCTTCTGTCTCAGACCTGGCCCAGCCTTAGCCATTGAGGCCATCTGGGGAGTAAACCAACGGAAGATCTCTCTGTCTCTCCCTCTATCTCTGTAACTCTTTCAAATAAATCTTTTTTTTTTTTTTTTTTAATTTTTGGACAGCACAGACATATACCAGCCTCTTTCCATCTCCCTAAGCTTTAAAAGAAATCTAAGGTTTTTCACAAAAAGAATGGAACAAATATATCATGAATATAAACTTTAAAACTCAAGCAGTCTCTTTTATATATGAAGTATTTAAGAACAATTTTACCACAGATGGGAAGAAAACCTTAGCCTATGACAGCCTATATTTGAAAACTGCAAATTATAGTACTAATATTGAATAGCTAGGAAGTCAATTTCTTTATCAACTTTGATTTACAACCCTGTTGTCTTACATTTTACAATTTAAAAGCACTTCAGAGATCATTTAATTTTAATTTTTACATGCAAGTAAACAAACTAGAAATTTAAAAAATCCTACAATTTATCTGAGGCTGGATCTTAGGTCACTTAACACTTCAGTTAAGCTATTATCTTAGTAACCTTAAAATCCACTTACATTTGCAAATAACAAAAGACCCACAGTATTTTTTAGAAAAAAAAAAAAACACTTAATATAATGATGGTTAAAAAGGTATGTCATTAACAAACTACTACCATTTAAAATGTGCTACTATCCAAAGACCTTCAGCCCAAAGTTTGTTCAATTTCTTCCCAACTGTAATCGAACTTTAATATGCACTATTTTAACACATGGGTCTTAGCAACGATCCTTAAGTAGTATTTGGCTAAATTATCAGTTGCTTTTTAATTACGTTAATTAATTTTAAGAAATATCTTTTCATATAACACTGTCTACAGTCTCTTTTGGAAGCTAAGTATTAAACTCATAGCACTATCAGTACTCTACATGGTTCCGTGTAGTTATTAAGAGAACTTAAGTATCCTGCCTTATGTGATACTATATGATTCCTAGTTAAAATCCTGAAGCTAAAAATGTTAAGAAATTTTCACAGAAAAATTAAAACGAAGGCCCATACTTAATTTTAATGTATGATGGTCTTTATTTACAACTTTATTGGCAAAAAAGAAGAGGGAAAACTTTTAAACAGTTTAACACAGGGCATTATAACTGATCCTGTCAGATTAAAGTCCCATTTTAAATGTTCATCTACTTGTCCAAAGATATACAATACTGAATCTGCATAATGCAGTTTCCTTTATGAAGTACAGTTCTCATATTCAGGCAGTCTTTTAAACATATAAATACAAAGGAAATGAAATCACTCACTAAAAACTGCATCAAATGAAGGGTATTTTAAAGTAAATTTATGTTGTTCAGGGTAATAATACATGCCCAATGAGAACCAAAAGCTGAAAAAGCAGTTACAATTCCTACTTGAGTGGACAGTTACAACAATCAATCATTTTCTGCAATGACCATTATATTTTCAATTCATCATGAACTACTCTGAACTTACTATGAGATGTAGTCAAAGTCAGAAGAGAAGACGTAGGGAGAATATTCCTTTTTTGGAGGAGGAAAAAACCCTCCAGAATCAGCATGAGAAACAAACATCCTGTTGATTCTAGGCGGAAAAAAATTAATGTAGTCAATTTCAACTCACGTTGAGCTGACTTAATTTTGTCATTGACTTGCTTGGTGTCATTCTTCTAAATCAAGTGTGTTTAATTCTTCTTCTAGTTCATCCAAATCTTCCCCAGTAAAAAGATTTTCATCAACAGGAACGGCATCGATGGCTCCATTTTCCTGCCCTTCCCCTTCATTGTCTTCTTCCAGATCACTTCTTTCACCATTTTCAGCCCTACCTCCAGAAGCTTCGCTTAATTTGTTTTCTAAAAATAAAAATGTAAGTCAATAAGGCCTAGAAACAACATACATTATTGCATTGGCAACTGATAGCACAAACTAATAATTATACTTCCTCTTGTCCTTTTTCTATGAAACTTTTCCCTGTAATTACTTTAGCAAAAACGTTTTTGAGGGACAGGCACTGTGGTGCAGCAGGTTCAAGCCCCAGCCTGCAGCACCAGTAACCTATGTAGGCACCGGTTCGGGTCCTGGCTGCTCCACTTCCAATCTAGTTCCTGGTCGATGCACCTGGGAAAGCAGTGGCCCCTGCAGCCACTTAGGAGACCTGGAGGAAGCTGCTGGCTCCTGGCTTGGGATCAGCTCTGCGCTGGCCATTGCGACCATTTGGGGACTGAACCAGCAGATCAAAGATATCGCTCTCTCTGTAACTCTTTCAAATAAATGAAATAAATATTTAAAAACAATTTTTTGAGTTTATTTGCTATTATGTATCTGCTATGAAATACTTTTTTAACTAGACATTTGTATAATGGTTTATACATTTGAGGGTAAGACAAATCTTATATAACTGTGTACCCTACCTAACCTAGCAACTAGGTTTTAAAATCATCAACATCCATGTAATATTTTGCTTGACTAAATCATTATGGAACCAAAAATGTTTGTAATATTAGCAATTGGTTTTTGGTTTTTCAAATAGTAAAATCACACTGCTGTAATGTTAGTGAAATCAGACAAATCTAGCATGTTAAATTGTTAAGAAAGAACACAGAGCTATGCAGCCACTTTTCTTCAGAGACCATTGACTAACAAAAATTTTGCCTTTTTTTGGTTAAATGACACCAATATGTACACAAATAATTTTATCAGCCTAACTTCAAATTGTAGCAATTTAAAACATGTCTAATACAGTCTTGTGATTATAACCTCTGAAATATTTGTAATTGTGCCTACTGTCACCAAAGCTCTAACTTCTTTTAAAAGAAGCAATTCAGTCTGCATGTTGGTGAAGCAGCAGGCTTGAGAGTATTCTCAGATCTCAGGAGAGAAGGCCAGCTTTTCAAGTTATCACTTGTGTCCTTTATTGTAAAAATAAAGTTTATCCTTTTCTTCTTTGGGTTTTGGCTTAATTACTACTCCTACCTTTTTTCCCACATCAAGCATATCAAACTTTCCCCTCTCTTCAAACCCCTCATGTACTCATGGTACAATTAGACATAAATTACACCAACAAAACCTCATCTCCAAACACACCCAGACAGCCTTGCCTTCATTCTTACACTTAATCATTATTTACATTTCAAGGTCTTGTTTTAAAATAACCTTTGTTTGAAGAAAATTAATTTATTTCATTTTATTTGAAAGGTAGAGAGACATGTAGACAGATGGATAAAGTTTTTCCATCTGCTGACTCACTTCCCAAATGCCCCATAATCAGGGCTAAGCAAAGTGAAAATCAGGAGCCTGAAATTCCCATGTGGTGGCAAGGACCCATGTACTCAACTCAAGCCATCACCTGTTGCCTCCCAGGGTGTACATTAGCAAGAAGCTGGATCAGAAGCAGATAAACCAGCAACTCTGATGTGGGATGTGGGTATCCCAAGCTGCACCAAATACCCAGCCCAAGCTCTTTTCATCTTCAATTTCTCCTCCTCTATCAGATTTTTTCTTCCCCCAGTATTTACTGGCAATTCTATCAGATCTTTTTCTCTGACCTACACATAGGTCTCCTATATCCAAAAGTCAGTCCCGTGACCATGTTTCCCTCTCTAAGTTAAGCAGGATTTGCTCTCATTTTTTTCATTTCTCAAATCACTACAATCCTGATGAAAACACCCTACTTCTGTAACTCCTTTCCTAATTTTGACAATTCATATTTATTAACAAATCATTGTATTTATTTTCAGA
Organism: Sylvilagus floridanus; assembly: GCA_949820135.1. NCBI lineage: Eukaryota > Metazoa > Chordata > Mammalia > Lagomorpha > Leporidae > Sylvilagus > Sylvilagus floridanus. The sequence continues at coordinate 129,525,218 of OX463236.1, read as the reverse complement.
AGCTTTTATTTCGTATCTTTTATCTTTTATTTCTCAGTATCTTTCCTAAGCCTGTTCTCCTCTGCCTACCCTAAATGATGCTTGCAGTGAGTTTTTTTTTAATTTGTAAAAAGATTTATCTTATTTATTTGAAACACAGAGTTATACACACAGATATCTTTCTCTTTTTTTGGTGTACAAAAATTTATTTACTTGAAAGGCAGAGTTACACACAAAGAGAGATCTTCTATCTGCTGGTTTACACCCCAAATGGCTCCAACAGCAGGGCTGGGCCAGGTGGGCCAGGCTCAAGGGAGAAGCCTGGAACTTCATCTGGGTCTCCAACTTGGTTTGCAGGGGCTGAATCACTTAGGCCATCTTCTGTTGCTTTTCCAGACTCATTAATGGGGAGCTGGATTGGAAGCAAACAGCTGGGACCTGAACTGGCCTCCATATGGGATGCCAGCCAGCATCACAGACAGCGGCTTTAATGGCTGTGCCTTGCAATGTGTTCAAAATGTTCTTATTCTATGCTATTTACCTGAGTGAGCTCATTTATTCCCTAGTACCAATTCAGATGACTTTCTAAATTTTCTTCTGTAATGTTTAGACAGGATCCTTGACAATGTCACTTTTGATAGCCAAAAATAAATCTTGAATTCAAGAGGTCCCAAACAGAATTCATTAGTTACATTTGCAAACTTCCTTTTCTTCCCTTCCAGTTTCAGTTAACAGCTTCAACATTCACCATGCCACTGTATTTCTATAGCCTCTGCTACTCACTTCTACTTTTGTGTACAGCCAAACCACAGGTTACCAGCTAGTTAACTGAAAAACATCTAAGCTTACCAAGCCTGGTCTAATCCCCTTTAGACAGCTTCCTATTTCTCAGAATTATACAAAAATTAGCACACTTACCGTCTTTATCTGAAGTATACGTGCTGAATCTTTCAAGACTGGCTACGGTAATACCTGTCTCATCTACATCTCTTGGGACGTACAGGCTTAAATCTATGTCATTGACGCTCATTGAATCATCCACCTTTAACAACACAGAAAAAAAAATTGTTACAAATAAAAATAGTATTCTCATAAATTAGTTTTACTTTTTTTAATTTGACAGGTAGAGTTATAGACAGTGAGAGACAGAGAGAAAGGTCTTCCTTCGGTTTGTTCACCCCCCAAATGGCTGCTACGGCTGGCGCTGCGCTGATCCAAAGCCAGGAGCCAGGTGCTTCTTTCTGGTATCTCACGCGGGAGCAGGGGCCCAAGCACTTGGGCCATCCTCCACTGCCCTTCCGGGCCACAGTAGAGAGCTGGACTGGAAGAGGGGCTAGAACCCGGCGCCCATATGGGATGCTGGCACCACAGGCAGAGGATTAACCTAGTGAGCCACCTCATAAAGACCCCTCATAAATTAGTTTTACTTTGGTCTTAATGAAACAAAAGTATCAATGATACCAAGTTAAAAAAAAAAAAAAAAAGAGTTGCCACAATTCAATTTTGTTCTTAAAAAAAGAACAGCAATGCCAAATGTGAAGCTTTTTCCTGACATCACATTATAAGAGGCTAAAATTTTATGACAACGACACAAAAAAGTCAATAGTATACCTGCGATAATTAAATTTGCTCCCGAGTGATTCTGCTATTTTCTTACACTCTCAACTCTGTACTTTCTAATTCATCCTCTATCTCACCACTGCTCTTTTAAAAGTATTAAACAAAAAAAGACTTTAAACTCATTTAATTCTCACAAGCACTGTGATGGATGCTTAGCATTATGCCCACGTTACACACAGATGGAGGCCCAAAGTAATTTCCCGCTCACAGCCTAAGGATTTGAATTGACCCACTCTGGCTCTAGTGTTGGCGTTTTTCACCATGCTGCTCTATTTCTCAATTGTTTCTTTCATACACATAAGCAGATGAGGAGAAAACTTTCCTCTTACCTCATCACCACCTGTTCCTTGGGTGTAACGGGTATCATCTGCTTCTTCATCATCATCATTGACCAATTCAGGACGAAATTCAAATACCTCACGACCACTGATCTAGTGAGACATAAATATAAAATCAGCCAAAATTCTCAAAAACTTCCTAGTCACTGATTTTAGACAATCACATGATTACATAAAGGTGAAATCGTGCATGACCCAAAAATTATAAAATCAAGTAAGAATCAACGGTGGGAATTTGAGACATACCACTAGTGCTTTGCCTGCTTTGAAGTCAGCTTTTCTTCTTTCCATATCTTGTTCAAGTCTATCAATCTTTTCTTGTCTTTTCCTTTTTTTCCATGCAAGAAAAGATTCTAGAGTGATTTTGGTAACATTTGGGCCTAGGGCAGAACGCTGCAAATATAAAGAGTTAATTTTTCCTCCAAAAGTGATTTACAGTAGGTTTAATAGCAGCTTTCTTCTAATGCAATTAACATCTGCTTATGACTATCCTGAAGACATTAAATTTGGAATAAATTTACTTTTGTTTTATAGGGGAATTGGGAAAATGAGTGTCCACAACACAGATAGTTAAAATAGATTATTCTGAGCTAGCTATCTTCTCAGCACTGAATGTGAGTAGTAACATTTATGATAAAAATTTTTTTAACATAAGCAATAGTTAAAAAACAATAAATATAAAGAGTACCATAGCAGTATCAAATTTCATTTGTGTTTCTCAGGAGAGGAATAAAACAAAACATAAAAAAAAAAATCAACTGCTTCTCAGGGCCAATAATTGAGTAATAAATAGATAAAAAAAAAAGTCACACAAGGGGATTTCAAAAAGTTTGTGTAAAACTGAACTAAGTTGGAGCAAAAAATTTGAAGTCATGTGTAGTTTTCCATGACACACAATTTCCAAGCCCTTCATACTTGCTGAACTTCTGTCTGGTATTTAGTATTAAATGATTTACACATTTATGCTAATATATTGATTTACACAAATAAGCTAACAGTGGGTGATAGGAAATCTACCAAAGATTAATAGCTAACAAGAGGCAGAACTAGGACACAAGCTCAAATATACCTTACTCATAAGTGTATGTTTTCTATTATAGTACTATTGTACCCATTATTATATATCCATTATGTGAGAAATCAAACATGTCTGTTTATAATAAATGTATGTAATCTCAACACAAAGTGTTTATACATGATAAATGCATCATCCTGTATCAGCAAAATGAGTATTTAGAGTCCAGGAATAATGATAAAAATAATTGAAAAACTGGAATAACTGATCTCCTTCTGGGGCCGGTGCTGTGGTGTAGCATGTAAAGCTGCTGCCGGCAGTGCTGGCATCCCATATGGGCACCGGTTCTAGTCCAGGCTGCTCCAGTTCCGATCCAGCTCACTGCTATGGCCTGGGAAAGCAGTAGAAGATGACCCAAGTGCTTGGGCCACTGCACCCTCGTGAGAGACCCAAAAGAAGCTCCTGGCTCCTGGCTTTGGATAGTCGTAGTTCCGGCTGTTGTGGCCAACTGGGGAGTGAACCAGCGGACGGAAGACAGCTACCCCTCCTGCTCTCTCTTTTTAACTCCGAATTTCAAATAAATAAATAAATAAATAACTTTTTTTTTAAAAAAAGGTGATCTCTTATATACGTGTTAATTAGTATTACGGTGGGGGACAAAAGGCACCAGAGAAAAGATATAAACTGTATGTTCAATCTAAGAAGAGACTAAGTGTTTTTGATAACTCAGTCTTATGGGCAATTTGATAACCCACTAGCTAGTCAGAAAAAAACCGTTCAACGAATTCAAAAATTACTGTCTTGCCTAGGTTTACATTTTACATATACAAGAACCAAAGTATGGGAAATTTTAGGAAAATGTCACAATATTTTTCCCCCTTTCATAAAAATATGCTATTGCCTCCAAATGGTAACTGTTAAGAGTTCCGCAATACTTTTTATTTTTTTAGTGGTAGGAAAAATATTAGTTACCTCTCTTTCAATTAGATCTTCTAATGAAATTTCATCCTCTTTCTCTTCTTTCTTTTTGTCTTTTTTCAACACAAATCCAGGAGGAAGTGCATGGCGATACATGCAATTATCGCCCCCTCCAGGGCAAACCCAAAACCAGCCATACTTGTTGTTTTCAATGGCTTCAAGGAAATGCTTGCATACCTACAGAGACAATATTATTTACTAGTGGCTCAGTGTCATTTATTTCCAAAGTAAATGGTTAAGTATATGGAATAAATACATCTTATTCACACCCTCTGGCTAAACCACTTAGGTAGAGAACACTCTTATGCACAGAAATACACATAAAAATTTATTTTAAAACAATGGCATATTCTCTTTAGAGAAGATCAATATTTATTCTATTTTAGCCACTGTTTTGCATTGTGAATTATACAAAAAGTTGCTTGTTATTCTTTATATATGTATTCCCATTTATACTTTTTAAAAAGTATAAATGGATTAAATGTTACTTTGTTTTTATCTTTCCTAAAACTTAATCAATACAGTAATTATATAAACACTATTTGATTTACCTGACATTATAGGAAATTTCTTAACATCTCAGTACAAGGTTAGTCACACAAGGCACAAAAGGAACATAAAGTATAGTGACCCTTCAAAACATGCATAGAGGGGCAAAATATAACTGTACTGGAGATTGTGGTTATAAGCTTTACGAATAAGGAAAAATTAACCAACAGGATTTCTCTTAAAAAGTTTTGTGCAACTAACATTTAGAATTTTTCTAGCACACTAAGATTTTTCACTGTAATGAGATTATAGATAAATAAATAAATAAATGCAAAGTCTGAGAAATTACTCATTAATCCTTAAAGGTACATTTTCTGGAATACTAGAGCCACTACCTACCAAAAATTCACTTTGGAATTTGTACATAGTAATATCCTGGTTGCTCCCTGATTCAGCTCCCTACTAATGAGTCTGAGAAAGCAGTGAAAGGTGGCCCAAGTGCTTGGATCTCTGCACCCACATAGGAGATCAGGATGGACTTCCAGGCTCCTGGCTTTGGCCTAGTCCAGTACTGGCTATTGCAGCCATTTGGGGAGTAAATCAGTGGATAGAAGATCTGTCTTTATCTCTTCCCTTCTCTCTGTAACTTTGCCTTTCAAATAAACAAAAAACCTTAAAAAAAAAAAAGTGCAGTCTTGTAATAAAAAATTTCTTTGTATTAAAACAAAGTATTTAATTAATTTAATTAAGTGGGTTTGTTTAACATGTCTTCATTCATTATAACAAAAAAAAGAAAAGAATCCCTATCTGAATATGATTGAGTTCAACCCATATTCAGGGAAGTAAAATCCTCAGAAAAACGGCACTTAAAAGACTTCAGTATTACATGACTTTTAAAAGCTTTTTCTGAAGAATATCAAATAGAGCTCACATAATCCCACCCAAAAAACATGCAACTTATTTTGATGAAATGAAATTTCCCAACAACTTAAAAAGAAAAATGCAGTAGAAAATAGCAGCAAATACCTTGCCACATAATTTTGTCTAATGATAAATACCACAGCAACTCAATTCAAGAAAAGGACATACTATTTGAGTTTTTGGTTTTTTCTTTTCCGCCTCACCGTGCTTCTTGTTCACTACTTCTTCCAGCTTTTTCTCATCCCAATTATCCATAGTATCTAAATAAAAGGAGTTACGAAGATTAAATAAAATAATTTTATCTAATGCTTCCATAAACATATCTCCTTAAACAGATGAGAATGTTGTACAAAACCATTAAATCCAATTATTTTTACAAACATAATCCTAAAATTGAAATATTCTTCAAGTTAGTTAATATCTTAGTTAACAAACCGAAGGCAACTGGTATTCACTTTTAAGAGAATGTTAAGAGAAATACCTTTTTCAAGTTCTTCATCTCTTGCATCAATGTAAACACTTCGCTTTTCACATTTTCTCTCCAGAGTCAAGTCATGAGAGAATTTACACTTATCTCCTTTAGTACATTGTCCTTGCTTGAAGAATGCACATACCACGGACTTGGGATCTGCACCTATGACAAACAGCATTGGCCAGATCATAAAGTATAGTTTGTATGTGACACATAATTACTTTTTGCTAAATGATGATTTTTCCATTCACTGATGTTAGAGGAAAATATCACTTTTATTTATTTATCAAGAAATTTCTTTTAAGTCCTTCCCGTGGTACTTTAAATCTATTTTTGTTTCTTCTCATTAAGAAAGGCAGCAGGCAATGGGAAACCAAACACAAATGTGGGTTATTCCATAGTCATTTATCTAACTGCAGTAAATGAGGCAAAAAATACTGCCAAAAATTTGCAACTGACAGTTTTTTTTAATTTTTATTTTTTTTATTTTTTGACAGAGTGGACAGTGAGACAGAGAGACAGGGAGAAAGGTCTTCCTTTGCCGTTGGTTCACCCTCCAATGGCTGCTGCGGCCAGCGCGCTGCAGCCGGCGCACTGCGATGATCTGAAGCCACAGGGAGCCAGGTGCTTATCCTGGTCTCCCATGGGGTGCAGGGCCCAAGCACTTGGGCCATCCTCCACGCTTTGCCATGACTACAATCAAAGACTGGATATTATAAATCAACTGGCAGACTTCCAAATCCTTAAATTTGCCTTAAGTAAGGGCAAGTATGGTTACTTGTACAAAGGTACAACTTTGCACATATGAGGGCACTTAAAAATTTCATGGAAAATGGGAATGAAAAGATGAATTTATTTCAGCACAAAAAATTGAAACCATGCCTATCAGATGTCTAAAAAGTCCATGAATCATGTGTATTATGAAAAACTATACATGAATTTCAAATTTTTTATACCAAAACAAACTAATATTTTATATTTATTTATAAATGAAGCAGAGAGAGAGAGAGAAAGCAAGTGTTCCCACCCACTGGTTTACTCCCCAAAACAGCCAGAACAGGGCCAGGCCAAAGCCGGGAGCCAGGAACTCAACCCAGGTCTCCCATGTGGGTAGCAGGAACCCAATTATTTGAGCTATCTATCACAGCTTGCCCCCAGGATCTATATTAGTAGAAAGCTGGAGTAAGGAGCTACAATGAGACTAAACAATTGTCTCAAGTCTTATCATTTAATTCCATTTTTTCACAAACTTTCTGAAGTACCCTTGTATAGAGGAGCCCTAAGCAAGCCATTGATAAAGATTAATTTTGACAAAGTGGGTCTAATTTGCAAAGCAGACACAATTGTTTTATAATCTAAAGAAGATAAACATAATAAATCAACACTTTTAAACCTAAATTACATTTGATAATGTAACACCTCTGAAATTTAAAGTTTACCTTTACTAATTTTTTGAGCAGCAACTACAGGCTTGAAGAGCTCATTTAGTTCCTGTAATTCTTTCTTCTTGTCATCTTTCTTCAATTTCTTCTCAGCTTCACTTTGTGCTACCTATAATATTCCCAGGTTTAAAATGTAAATTTGATGGTTTACAAAGTTGTTTTCACTACATGGTAGTCACTAATGTAATAAGTACAGTTGCATATTGATAGGTATATAGCCTTTACCTTTTAACATAAGTGTTAAAATAGCCTTGTAGTATTTATAAATGTGTGGTTGAACTATAAAACAAAACTGCTATACTGCTATAACAGATTCTTTCTGTTCTACAAATGGTATCATGCCTAGTGAAAAATATGTATTACTAAACTTTTACTACATGCCCAGCATTTTTAGTAAATGGTTCTCACCTGGGTCATTCGTCCTATGAAAGCAACCCACTCCCCAGAAATGTGTGGGTGCATTTTGAAGATCAGAGATGCAAATATTCTGAACATATAGTGCCACACAATAATGAATTGTACCACCCCAAATACCTACAGTGTCCCTGTGGGAAAACACTGGGCTAGGTCAGTGCAAGAGACTAAACAAAACATGTAACATAGTTCCAGGCACACAATTTACATACCTAATATCATTAGAAGAGTCATCCAGACATTTATATGTCAGGTCCTATGTTAGATGACAGGGAATACAAAGGTGAAAAGACAAAGATCTTATTTAAAGCTCAGAACCTAGTGGGAAGACAACATGTCAACATCTATGTATAAAAATATATGGGCATCTGGGAACAAAGAATGACTACATGCCTAAGAAAATCAGATTGAGCTGAAAACTGGATTGATTCTAGTGAAGAACAAGAAAGAAGAAATGCAGAAAGAGCCAGCCAATGCAGACACCAGGATCAGAGGAACAAGGTATGAGAAATATCCATGAGAAATCTGGACCATATCAGTAGTCATAAAGTAGAACTTAAAAGAGTTTAAGGTCAGTGACAAGATCAGGTCATATTTTATAAAGGTTCATGATGGTAGCTTTGTGGAGGAGAGACCCAGAATCTAAGAATGATGGCAAAGAAGCCACTGTAATTGTTGTAGGCAAGAAAAGGTAAGAGCTTAAAATGGGGGTATTAGTAGCGAGGACAGAGAAAACAAGACAGGTAGCACTCTTTAGAGGTGTAACTGATTAAATGAATAGTTGAGCTTGAGGGGTAAGGAGGAGGAGTCTAGGATTATCATATGCATAGCTAGTGTTGTTAAACAAGACAGGGAATACAGGAGGAACAGGTTTCAGGGTAGAAGGTGGAGATGACCTCAGTTTTGGATATACCGAGTATGAGATGCTTACAGAGGAGCTAGGTGGAGTTATTTAGAAGGCAGTTGTATATAGACACTGATTACATGAAACCAGAAAAAGTCTGGTTTGAGATAAAGATTTTAGAAGTAATAGCTTAGATAGTAACTGGTTAAAATTTGGGGGTGTACGTGAAATTACTCAAAGTACAAAAAAGTGCCAAGAGTAGTGGACAATTCTTAGAATAATATATTACATAGGTAAACAGGATGTAAACAGTCCATTATAAACACTAAAAAACATCAAAGAAGTAGGCAGCAATCAGGACAAAAAATGTTGAAGGAAGAAATTTTAGGAAACGAATGGCCAAATGCTGTAATAAGGTTAAAGATATCCCAATTCTGGCCTTGACCACATGGTGAAAGAGTTTAAACGAAAACATTTTTTAAAAAGAAAAAAGTGCCAGCGCCACAGCTCACTAGGCTAATTCTCCGCCTGCGGTGCCAGCACAACGGGTTCTAGTCCCAGTTGGGGCACCGGATTCTGTCCCAGTTGTTCCTCTTCCAGTCCAGCTCTCTGCTGTGGCCCGGGAGGGCAGTGGAGGATGGCCCAAGTGCTTGGGCCCTGCACCCCATGGGAGACCAGGAGGAAGCACCTGGCTCCTGGCTTCGGATTGGCGCAGCGCGCCGGCCATAGCAGCCATTTGTGGGGTGAACCAACAGAAGGAAGACCTTTCTCTCTGTCTCTCTCTCTCACTATCTAACTGCCTGTCAAAAAAAAAAAAAAAAAGAGAGAGAGAGGGAAAGAAAAAGCTACTTTATACAAATCTACTAAAAATACTCTGCTCATTAGGCCCATCTCAAACATGTGGGAAAAGAGCAGGAGTAATGGAGGTCCACAAACTATTTGTCTAAGTATTTAAACATTAGAAATCAAGATAATGTTAAGTAAAACATGGTTTGTATTACTAATTTACAAATATGTATATTTTATGACTTGGAAGGACTGGTTCAAATTTAAAACGCTCAGGCTCCACAGAGTTTCACATTGAAGCAAGGTAGTTACTGAGTCAGCCCAAAGCTCCTCTTCCTCCTGTTTCCACTCCCAGTTTTATTCTACCTTATGTGTACTGGGGTAGGTAAAAGGGAAAGAAACGGTATAAACCCTGTCTACCCTCCTTGCACAAATTCTCCCTTTGGCAACTTCAGGCACATTGGCAGCACAGCAAATCCTAAGTGGAGATGAGCAAGGGGAACAGGCCTTTATAGGACCTGAGAGTGGGCTCTAAGTTGTTGTGGGGAGCAGTGTAAAAAATCTGGGTGGTCACATCCTTTTGGCCTCACTGACTACGTGTGAGGAAGAGACATGTCTGAGAAGACATAAGAGTACAGCTGTCCTCTGCAGCCATAGGGCACCTCACCTTAGTTCAGCCCTAAGGGCAGGACTGCTGCTCACTTCTAAATTTAGTGTGAGTGGTTAAAGTGCTGCATGTTCACAGATAAAATCCCACCTGCCAAGAAATTATCAAACGTATAATATTCAATGTACTCTAAACCTAACTACCACCACAAATTTTACGGTTTTTCCAGATCTGTGAAATCTGAAATCATTCAAAACACTTCCCCCAGAAGAAAAAAAAGTTTGATGGAGAGGGAACATAGGATTGAAAAAGAGATTAAAGGGAGTCTTACAGTCCTAGGTCTAACAGAAGATTTACATTTTTTTTCTCATTTAACCACCAGAGGAGCCCTACTAGGCTTAATTGTCCTTCTGCTGTACAACTGATACCCAAGTCTATTTGACTCCAAGATCTGAGCATACAGCTGTCCATGGATGTCCATATGTGGGATTGGTTCCAGGACCAATTCCTGAGGATATCAAATCATGGAAGTTCAAGTCCTTTGTATGAAATGGCAAAGTATTTGCATATAACCTACTCACATTCTGCCATTTACTTTATTTGCAGACTACCTCTTAACAACTGATTACAATGTAAGTGCTATGTAAAGTAGTTTAGGGAATAACAACAAAAAGTCTGTAAATGTACAGTATGGAGGCAACCATCAATTACCATAGGCCTAACTGCATAGTAAATGCCAGTAACAACATTAAAAAAAATCTTTTTGATTCCCAGTTGTTCGACTCCACAGATGCAGAACTTACAAATACGGGGAGTTAACAGCACATTTTATTAAACCAAGCTATTAAAATTAGCAGCATGAAAAAGCAACAGTTATTGGTTCTAGAATTGGGCTGGGGGAAAAGAAAAACGTTGGGCACTGATATGTAGTCAGCACAACAGAAAGAAATTTATTGCAGATACAGATTATCTCATAAATACATATTCTGATATTCTCAGGTGAAAAAAATGTGTATTTAAACACTTTAGAAATTCTTCTCTCCTGTGTTAAAGAGTTTAAATACTTGGGTCCCTGTCACCCATGCTGGAGACCTGGATGATGTTTGAGGCTTCTGGGTTCAGCCCGGCCCAGCCACACACGTGGGAGATTCAGATGGACTTCCAGTCCTGACTTCAGCCTGGCCCAGCCCTGGCTGTTTTGAGTATTTGGGGAGTGAACCAGATGATGACAGAAGATAAGATATAGATCTATCTATCTTTCTCTCCTCTCTCCCCAACTCCCAAGCCTTTCAAATAATTAAAAACAAACAAAGTGTTTCTATAAGTTAAGGACAAGGAATTAAGAACAGTGAAAAAAGTCCTTTAAGAAAATAAACGGCTATGTCTATAAAATTTGAACACATAAAAGATCTAAAAAAGCTTTAAGGAAAAAAAGAGCTAAATATTTTTGCATGAGTTGCCAATGAATAAATTCCAAATTCATATGACCTCAGAACAGCCAACAACAATAGAAGGAAGAATATTCTGGGGAAAGGACTTGCCTTAATAGTTAACAGAATTATTACTAGGTCTCCATAATAAAAATCAATATGATACTCAGGGATACCCAATAAGTAGAAAAGAAGAGAGAACTGGAAATAAGAGCATAATATAGCTCAAACTTCAGTGATAAATGATCCTGGTACAAAAGGCTATTCATTTAAAGAAAAACAAACCTAAGGATATGCAAAATAAATTTATATGAAAGTTGTAGATTGTGAAAATAAAAATAGAAAAAAATCTAGGAAAAGCATGCATCGTCTAGTGGCAGAAGAGACCACTCAATCGTGTTAAAAGCTACACATACGTGACAAAACTAAAAATTGTTGTATGGCAAAATATAGCTGAAATATCAGAAATTACCTGCAGTGTATACAAAAGGTATTTTTCATAAATGGACAAGAAAAAAAATCAAAAAAGTAAAGGATTTGAATAGTCCAGTCACAGAATTACAAACCCAAACAGCCAATGAGCATATGAAAAGAAACTCTCCAATAGTTAGGGAAACAATAATGAGACATCTTTACACTGATCAGACTAGAATACATTAAAAAGAACTTTAGTACCTACTCTAGATGAAAACGTATACACAGAAAGTGATTAGGCAAATCTGTTAAATTTAGAAATTCATTTCCCTTGAACTAGAAAGTTACTAGAAAATTTATTTCATAGGGATACCAGTAAAAGCATAACCATGTGTAAGGATACATATAGACAGTTCTTGCACAAGAGTTGCAAACAAAGTGATCACTTGTGAGTACTGAAACAGATAAATACACCTGTACTATAGAATAGTATGCAGTCATTTTTAGAATAAAAAAGAACTATATCAAAATGGCTTGCAGGAATATTTAAGATATAAATCTGTGTAAGAAAGGCAACACGCAAAAAACCTTAAAATTAAGTTTCATTTGGAAATAAAATTATAATACCAAGTATTTTTATCTGTAACAGATGTTATATATTATTACACTCATAATACAGAAATATAAATTATTTACCTGACGTGGATTTTGTTGACCAAATTTAACCTGATGAGTGACAGCTTTGATAAACTTCTGTTGTTTTGCTCCTTTCTTATTCTTTAGACCAAAAGTTTTGTCCTGAAAGACAGAGAGCAATGTTTATTACTGTATTTCTTCCAATTATACCTAAAAATTATTCTTAACCTATTGATTTAAAAAATATTCTTCCTAATGCTATACAAACAGATGTAAAAAACTACTCAAAGAACAAGTCAAGGCAACATAATGACCTCAAAACATTACCAAGGATTCTTTATAAATCAATACATACTTTTTATTCTATGATGCTTTTTCCAAAGTGCATTTCGGAACAACTATTTTATGGGCCACGCAGAGTTGTTATACTAGGATAAGAAGTCCTATAATCTAAACAGTTTAAGAAAGTGTTTTTAAGCAGGGTTCCTAACTTTTAAACACAATACTTCTTAGAGCCTTCACCAGTAGAAATATAAGTCTTTTACTTCCAAATCTTATTTTATTTCACAAAACATATTTTTCCCCCAACATTTTCTTGAGGGATTATGTACTGCTGAAAATATTTTGGGGAATAAGAAGAAGCAGATACAATTAAGTTCTGGACTAGTTTTCTTGGTAATAAACAGCTTCTCAAAAACTACTAATAATGGAATCAAACTGAAATGTACACATTCCCAATTGTCACTAAGCAGAAATGCTAATACTAAAGCATACCTAATAAGCAACAATTATTTATTTATATATTTGAAAAGCAGAGTTACAAAGTGGGGAGAGAGAATAAGATTTCACTTGCTGGTTCACTTTCCAAATGGCTGCAACAGCAAGGGCTGGATCAGACCAAAGCCAAGAGCAAGGAGCTTATTCCTGGTATCCCATGTGGGTGCAGGAACCCAAGGACTTGGGTCATCTGCTGCTTCTCTCCCAGGTGCATTAGCAGGGAGATGGATCAAAAGTGGAGTAGCCCAGTCTTGGACCAGTGTCCATACCCATGCTGGACAGAGGCTTAACCTGCTATGCCACAATGCCAGCTCCAAGCAACACTTTTTTTTAATTATTTGAAAATCAGAGTTACACACACACAGGTATCTTCCATCTGATGGTTCACTTCCCATGTGGCTGCTATGGCCAGGACTGAGCCAGGAGCTTCACTGGGACCTCCCACATGGGTGGCATTAAGTCCAAGCACTTGAACCATCTTCCTTGCTATTCCTGAGCCATTAGCAGAGAGCCGGATGGGTAGCAAAACAGCTGGGACTTGAAAGGGCATCCACATGGGATACTGGTGTCATGGGTGGCACCTTTACCTACTATGCTATAATGCTGGCCCCTAAGCAATACTTCTAAAAGATTCAATTGTAATATTCATATTACAGTTTCAGAATATATTCATGCACTTCCTCCATTGATATAATGACTTAAGAATGTATCACCTAGTGATATTAATTTGTGTAAACATGCTATGATGTTCACACAATGACGAAATTGCCTGATGATGTAGGTCTCAGAATTACCTCTATCATTAAGGGACCATGATTATACTATTACTATGGTAGTGGCTATCATTTATGGAATGCTTATTATGTGTTAGGTGCTAATGGGGTCTTTGGCTATCTGTTCATCTTTAATGAACATGCAATACAAAAAAAAAAAAAAAAAAAACCTAGAATCCAGGGTGTGTGTGTGTGTTTAGGGACTGTAAACTGGAAAATTACCCCCACCTCCACCCAAATCACATCCTCTTGATTTTAAACGTGACTTTATTAGGAAATAGGTCTTTGCAGTTGAGATGAGGTCACACTAGATTAGGGTGACCCTAGGTGCAACTAGTGTATAAGATGAAAGGATAGATACACAGAGTGACACGGCTAATGAATGCCAAAGACCGCCAGATACCACCAGAAACTAAAAGTTCTTACAATCTTCAGAGGAGTATGGCTATCCTGACACCTGATTTTATACCTGTACTCTCCAAAACTGTGAGTGTAAGCCATCTAGTCTTTGGAAACTTGCTAAAGCAGCCCTGAAAAACTAATACAGTGGGTGTAACTAATGGGTTTTACCATATGTGAATGGGTGGTAAGTCTGATGGTCTTTTTTTCTCTGTGTATTTTCTATTTCTCTAGGAAGATCCACTAGATAGGAGGGCAATAAGCCTAGACTAGTTTCTTGGGTTACAGTCCCAAAAAAACAACATCTATTTATTTTTAAGGCTTTATTTATTCATGTGAAAGTCAAAGAGAGAGAGAGAGAAATGGATTTTCCATCCTCTGATTCACTCTCCCAGATGGGCCAGGCTGAAGCCAGGAGTCAGGAGCTTAATCCAGGTCTCCCATGTATGTGGCAGGAGCCCAAACACTTATACCATCTTGTGCTGCTTTTCCCTTGATCCTCCCCCACTGCAAAAAATACACCTCCTGTTTCTTGCAGGGCAGTCACATCATCAAGTGATATTAGGTAAGAACTATCAGCTACTGAAACATGTCTAATGCCCAATTTTCAGTCTTCCACCTTCTATATTACGTAGTACCTCCCAAGCAAACTCAATTGAATCTCAATGCACTTCTATGTAAGCACTCAGCCCTGACTGCTCTGCTATACTAAGTCAGTTACCAACTCACACATCCACTGTCAGATCTTTACATGTTGACGTTTAAGATTATAGATCTCTCCTAATTTCAAAATAAGATTTGTATTTCTTACTCTCTTACTCATTTTCTTGTTTATAGCTAGTTTCAGCAAAGAATGAGGCAAAAAGCCTACTTCTGAAAGTAACTTGAGATCCTCTGAAAGGCAGTTAATATACTAGATGTAATTCAGATATTGAATATCTCCTATGTGGACAAGCTGCAAGTGGAAAACAATAATATTTTGCCGGTGCCGCAGCTCACTAGGCTAATCCTCCGCCTTGCATTGCCGGCACACCGGGTTCTAGTCCCGGTCGGGGCGCCGGATTCTGTCCCGGTTGCTCCTCTTTCAGGCCAGTTCTCTGCTGTGGCCCGGGAGGGCAGTGGAGGATGGCCCAAGTGCTTGGGCTCTGTACCCCATGGGAGACCAGGAGAAGCACCTGGCTCCTGCCATCGGATCAGCGCGGTGCGCTGGCCGCAGCGCGCTGGCCGTGACGGCCATTGGAGGGTGAACCAACGGCAAAAGGAAGACCTTTCTCTCTGTCTCTCTCTCTCATTGTCCACTCTGCCTGTCAAAAAAATAAAATAAAATAAAAATAAGAAAACAATAGTATTGAGAAAATTAGCTTCTGAAACATCCCACAGGACAACCTATACAGCAATTTAAAATAATAAAACAGATCTTTCACAGTTCTTAAGGTAAAAAAGCTCAAGGAAGTTTGGATTCTAAAAGGTTGTTTCTCTTTGGGAAATACTTTTAACAAATAAAAAAAAAAATTTTAAATTTCATTCCAATTCACCCCACCTTATCCTTCCTCTTGGAGGTTTTTTTTTTTTTTAAATGATTTATTTATTTGAAAGGCAGAGTTACAGAGAAGCAGAGGCAGAGAGAGAAAGAGAGAAGTCTTCCATCTACTGGTTCACTCCCTAAAAGGCTATGGTCAGAGCTGCCCTGAACTGAAGCCAGGAGCCAGGAGCTTCCTCTGGGTCTCCCACATGGATGTATGGGCCCAAGGACTTAGGCTATCCTCTACTGCCTTCCCAGGCTACAGTAGAGAGCTGGACTGGAAGTGGAGCAGCCAGGTCTCAAATGGGTGCCCATATGGGATTCTGGTTTTACCTGCCAAGCCACAGCACCAGCCCCAAGGAAAATTATTTCTTTATGCATGACATCTATCTCCATCCAAACACCAAAACTTTGCTTTCCCCTACACTAAATACCTGTTTCATGTTTCAATTTTTTTTTTTTAACATGGGATTGTCAAATTTATTTTTATTTGAAAAGCAGAGATAGGGAGAGCAACAGACAGACAGGCGGATAAATCCACATGCATCCACTGGTTCACACTCCCCAAACAAATACAACAGCCAGGGCTGGAACAGGAGTCAGGAATCCAATCTGGGTCTCCTATGTGGTTGATGGGGATTCAAGTATTTGAACTATGATCTGCTGCCTCCTAGGGTGTGCTTCATAGGAAACTGGAGTTATAAGTGGAGCTAGAACTTGATCCTGGGCAATCCAATATGGAATGTGACAATCCAAGTGGTGTCTTCATCACTGTGCCAACCATCAGCTCCTGCCTCATACTTTACCATCCCAATATGGTATTACAAAATCACTCACAAATTTTCTAATGCCTATGTATATGAAAAAGGATAGTAGGAAGTACACACAAGCTGAGATTCTCCTTACAGCGTTTTTATGGATGGTCGCCCTTATTTTTACAGAAGAGAAAGCTTAACACAATCCAATTTGGGCCAGCGCCGTGGCAACAGGCTAATCCTCCGCCTTGCGGCGCCAGCACACCGGGTTCTAGTCCCGGTCGGGGCACCGGATTCTGTCCCGGTTGCCCCTCTTCCAGGCCAGCCCTCTGCTGTGGCCCAGGAGTGCAGTGGAGGATGGCCCAGGTGCTTGGGCCCTGCACCCCATGGGGAGACCAGGAAAAGCACCTGGCTCCTGGCTCCTGCCATCGGATGAGCGCGGTGCACCGGCCGCAGCGCGCCGACCGCGGCGGCCATTGGAGGGTGAACCAACGGCAAAAGGAAGACCTTTCTCTCTGTCTCTCTCTCTCACTGTCCACTCTGCCTGTAAAAAAAAAAAACACAATCCAATTTGAAGGAAAGATGGTCAAGAGTAATGTGACATATGGAGAGAGTTGATCTTAGTGCAGCAGCCAAGTCTGAAATACTAGTTTTCTTTTATTAAAAAAGATGAGCTCTGATGGGGAGATGAGACTCTAGGTAAAACAGAATCGGGACAAGTGTAACAGCATCTACAAATGCTTTGCCAGAAAATAGTATGACTAGTGTTCGACCATCGCCCATACATAATTACAGAGATACAAACTATGAATAAAAACAAGGCCAAATATAGTAAGGTAGGTATAAATATAGAAAATCCCAGGAAGGAAAAAAAAAATCCCTTAATGAGACCTGGTCAGTTAGGAAAAAAAGTACTCACAGAGGTAGTTTCTGGTATAGATATATAGACAAAAGATCCTAGAAGAAAAAAGTTTTCAGGTTTAATTAAACTGCTTTAGTACATGATTAACCAGTCTGAAGAGATAATGAATGAGTTGTGTTGTGGAAGTCTCCAATTAGATTAGAAATCAGCAGTCATTAAACAGACTTCTGAATGTATACTTTACTGAATCTTCAACAGTTCTATGATACACGGTTACCCCGTTCTGGAAATCTGAATACAGAAACTCGGAAGTGGCAAACCACTCTTCTGAAGTTACACTACTAATAAGGTGCAGGCAATGTGGTGTAAAGATACAAGCTCTGTAGCTGGACTGCCTGAGATCTAACCCCAACCAGAGATGGGAAATCATTCTCTTTGCCAAAGTTTTTGTTTGTTTGTTGTTTTGTTTGTTGTTGTTGTTGTTTTAAACTGGAAAGTGAGTCTAATTCTCACCCTTTAAGTTTATTGTGAAAGTTAAAAGATTGACTATAGAGAGACAGTGGTTGATATTAAGGACTCAGAAGCCAGACTTCCTGGGTTCCAATCCTAGCTCTGCTATTTGCTTGTTTGTAACCTTGGGCAAGTTATTTAATCTGTTCTTGTTTCCTCAAACTATAAAAAGGGTAATAATAGCTACTGAGAGAATTAAGGGAGCTTTGTACTTATCACTTACAGATGGTTTGTGTGTCTCTTCCCTCTCCTTTCCCCAAAACACTGAGAACTGTGTGTAGCCCATTATTAACTATTAAATGGAAGATGGTATTTAAACCAAAATATATTTGACTTTAATGAAAGTACTTGTTCTTTCTACCATGAAAAACTATGTACTCCTACAGAAAACTGGTTAAGTTACTGGGCTGATTAGAACTTTAAAAACTTTCTAAATATCACATTGTAGATCTGGGATGCCACAATTCCTCTGGAAAACAGGCTGGTTTACAATTTGGAATTCTTCAAAAAGGCTTCTTCTTTTTTCCTGGAGCTTAGAACAAATCCTTAACTAAGGACTAAATCTAGGAATGGGGAAGTATGAAGTGAGAAACGAGAAAGTTACAGTGAACTCCAAATCATGGTTAAAATAAAACTATGGAAATGATGCTCTTCACCAGATTAACAGGGTACCAAAAAATCAGTTATAGGGAAGGAAGTGTGCATGTGCTTCAGAAGACGATTTGGAATGGAATACAGAGTTTAGAAAGCAGACAGCTGAAAAAGCATGCCTCCCTCAGGCGCCAAGAGCCTTAACACACAATGAAATCCAGCTTCTCTTAAAACACTGACCCTTCTTCCCCCTTCGCACCCTTAAGATAATTCTGCTCCCTTCACAGGACAGTCTCTGTTCCTTAAACAAGATGGTGGGAAAAAACAAGGCAGGGAAGGGTAGGTCAACATCAAAGAGCAGTCCAAGGTAACTGGAATTTACCTCAGAATGCCAGGGTAAACAAAGGCTGGCATCACTTTACCTTAATTAATTTTTCCTTAAAAGCACTATTTAATGTTATTTTGTTGTCCATTAATATAGTGGATAGTCTGCAACTGATTAATCAAATAATCAACAGTTGACCACAGCTGAAGTTTTTCATTGATAAACCAGTAATTTTTCTCCATTCTTTTACACACCTGGATCCGATCTCTACAGGTCTGTATTAGCACCTTCCTTGCTGCTAACAGTCCTTATCTGTGCATTCTTTATTTGCCCTAAAACCAGATTATTCTCACTTTTTTATAACCAAACACTGCCCAGAGCTGACTTCAATTTATTATAAGATTTTAGCAGTAAGAACACAAATGACATACATATAACATTTGGGAATAACATGTGACTATCTAACAGAATCATAACCCTCTGACATACCATTTCAGAAAGAAAATACTTATTAGTGCTAATGAATTCATGCAATTTGAGGGCATTTATAGAAGAAAAACCTATGGGCGATAAAAAGAAATTACTTCAGGTAGGCAGGGAGCAAGCACCATATTGAGATGGAAGAGTCAGTCTATTCCCAACTAGTACCAATTTATAATCCTGTATTAGTAACAGTAGCCACCTTTTACTGAATACATGTCATATGGCAGGCACTTTCCACATACTGTATCATTTAACTCACTCCTCCTGAACATTTTAAAAGTTAGTTGCACTTTGCAAATGAGAACTGTGGTTCAGACAGGATATGCAACTTGTCCCGAATAACAGAGCTAGGCATTTGAAATAGGGACTTTTACCCTGGTCTACTGAACTCCAAGGTTGGTGCTCCTTTCACTAAATTATACTACATCTCATGTATTCTCTCACTTCCTAAAGAACTCTCAGAAGTTACACATTATTGTTCTTTCATAATAAGTACTCATAGTGGTGGCAGAAAAAACTGTAGAGGCACAGTACAGGTATGTATGTGAACAATTTATTTTAAAGTCCTTTCAAGACAGCTGCTTAAAAGCACATGGTCTACCTGTTAATGTTGACTAAATTTAGAACTTCAGATCTATATACATGGGATCTCCCCAAATTAACCAGACTCTGAAGTATTAGTTTTTACACGTCAAAATATAATATGGAAAAGTGTTTGGTAACAAAACTTTAATAACCAAATGATTAATAACCAGTTTGAACCAGGCTTCAATTACGTTTATTGTGAATCTGCCACTTTAATTTTTATATGTTGTGACAACAAAGTCATTTTACTTTATATTTTAGAAATGCATACAAAAATATGGGTAAAGTGTATAAAACCTGATTAGGGAGCACAGAGTTAAACTTGCTCTACAGACAGGCTGGGCCTTTATGGAAGACAAAAAACGTTGTCTATGTTATTGAATAAAGTGAAATATATTGTTTCCTAACCAGAGCAGACCTAACTATCTACAATACTCTTATACCCTTTCAGTGTAGCAAACATCAATAAAGCACATTTGAGTCTGCAGAACTTTACTACAGTTAAAAAAAAAAGTTCATCTGATATATTAAAGGCAAACAAATAAACCAGGCTTGATTTCATCACTGATATAACATTTCTTATGTCAGTTAAAGAATGCAGTCTTTGTATTTTTCTTTGGCAGTTATCTTCACTCACGGAACTAAAGTTTTTATCTTAATAATCTTATTACAATATTATTATGGTTTTAGAATTGATGAGATACTATAAATAACTTTCATATACACTTTCTTAAAAATCTTAGCCCTGCCCATTAAAAATAAAACAGGGGTAGGCATTAGTCTAATGGTTAAGATGGTGATTGGGAAGCCAGCATCAGAGTGTCTGAGTCTTGGTTCTCTCCCAATTCCCACTTCCTGTCAGTGCAGACCCTGGGAAGCATCAGGCGATGACTTCAGTAGTTGATTTCCTGGCTCCCAGCTTCAGCCCAGCCAAGCCTGGGCACTGGAAGTATTTGAGGAGTGAACCAGAAGATGGGTGTTCTGTCTGCCTGCTTCTCAAATAAAAAATTTAAAAAAAAACAAAACCCAACATTTATATTTATGCATAAAGCATAGTGTAAATTGTAATGTAACATCATTTTCTCATCTAAATTTTCATTATTTCAATTATTTGAAAGGCAGAGAAAGAGACAGAATGAGAATGACATACAGAGAGATCTCCTATTGGCTGGTTCACGGCTCAAAAGGTCCCAATAGCCAGGCTGAAGCTAAAAGCTGGGAATGCAATCCAGGTCTCCTATGGGGCAGGGACCCAATTACTTGAGATACCTAATTACCTGAGATATCAGCTGTTGCCTCCCAGGGTGCACATTAGCAGGAAGTTGGAATTGGGAGAGAGCCTGGACTTGAACCCAGGCCCTCTGATATGGGAGGCAGGCATTTTAACTGCTGCACCAGACACCTGCCCTCATATGGGAATTTTACTTTGTATCATAGTCTATTATGTGGACCTAGTAAAGAAAATTTAGAAATAGAATGACATTCCTAAACTGTCCTTGGCTTATATCAATAAATGTCATCAGATCATCATCTTCAGATTTACCTAAGTGGCAGAAATCCAGATCGTTCAGAGAAGTAACAGTAGAGGTGGGAGCTTAGCTTAGTGGTTAAGATGCCTGAGTCCCACTTGAGAATGCCTGGATTTTATGCCTTTGATTCCTGACTTTAGATTCCCACTAACACAAATCCTGGGAAGCAACACAAATGGCTCAAGTAACTCAGATTCCTGCCCCTCTCCTGTTTCCTGAAGCCTATATTAGGGTCTGGCCCAGTCTTGGCCATTTGGGAGTGAACCAATGGAGGAGTGTGTGCATTCTCACTCTCTGCCTCTCAAATAGTAGAAAATGTAAAAAGAAAAAGTGATGGTGAACAGAGGTGTGATGGCAATTATTTCCTTTTTAAATATCGCTACCAGCCACGGTTTTTAAACTGCACACATTAGCTAAGAATACAGGTTCTATTTCGGAGCTGAAACTTGGCCAAGGTAACAATTCTTCGTAAGCATTTTACTTAAAAGACTGTCCATCAGTCAGACACCCTCATGCAGTAAAATGGTCATGTCTTTCAAACTATACTCAAAAGTACACGCGGTACCACATATTTTAATTATGAGAAGGAATAATAGAAATCGAGGAAGGAGATAATTTCCGTTACTGGAATATACTTATGAAATGTCAAATATAGTTCACTTTGGAGAATTGATACAGTCGTTTGAAAACAAGTGTAGAGCACGTAACATCAGCAGGCTATTAAAGGGCTATCCAATAAACGAATACAGAAAAAAACTGGAGTACGGTATTTCATACAGCTAACGACACATCCTTAATCCCTTTTAAAGAGCTATTCTACGTAATCCGACTCAGAATGTATGTTATCAAGCACTACGTGCAAGACGGCTGAGCTAGCTATGACTTGAAAGAAACCGCCATTCTTTATAGGACTTTTACAGAGGTGGCTCGAAAAGGTCACCAAATGATAATCGCTTGGCTTCAAAAACTTAGCAATATACTTCTGAAGGTTTAAAAAAAAAAACCTACCCAGGAACACAAAGACCCGTCATGAGTCAGCCTTCCAGAAAGACTGACCCAAGCCCGTTCACAGCACTTTTTAAAACACAACCCTGAACACGTCTCCAGCTTTGAAAAGTGTGTACAAGGATGAAACCTTGTGGCAGGCCCGGTGGTCGCTTCGCAGCCGGGTGGGTGAAGGCGAGCTACGTGTAGGCGGAGCAGCAGAGCCCAGGTGCGCGGGCGCCAGCAGCGTCACTATAGCAATGAGGGGTAGCAAGCGTCACCAGGGGGCTGGAGAAGGGACAGAGGGCCACACGGAGTCCAAAGGGACGACACGTGGCCCACGGAGCCCGGGGCCGAAGCCCCGGGGAGTTGGAGGCTGCTTCCCGTAGGACTCGCGGCATGAGTGGGGGAGGGGGCGGTACTCACTTCGATAATCTTTTCCTTCTTTTTCTGCTCCGCCTTTTTGCTGCCCCCGGCCTGAGCCTGTTTCTTGGGGGGCATTGCGGAGACAGGTGGTACCGGCCAGACTTAAACGCAGCTGGACACCGTCGCGGGATCCGGCCCCGCGGCTAGAGGAGGAAGACCCGGCCGCCGTCGCCGCCGCACCGCACGGAAAGCAAGTCGCTCATTCGCTGCCGAAACGCGGCCTTTGCGACAGGTCGGCGTCGCGGAGCATGTTGGGTAGCGAGGAGCGGCGCCCGGAAGCGGAGCAGCGCGTGCGCTTCTGCCGCCTCCGGCCAGGAGGGGGCAGGGACGGGACGTGGGAAAATAAATACGGCGTCACTCGTGATGTCGTGCACTTACCCGAGCATTTCTAGGTTGCTGGAAGGCTCAAAATGAGTGTGGGCGGGAGGATTGTGGCGCTGCGTGTCTGTGCTTTCTCCGCCTCGATCACTGAGGATCAGCGTGCCGTGTTCATTTTCCCTTTGGGTGAATGGTCGCCTGTACCATCCCTTCCTGTGTCCTGCCGGGACAGTACTGGACGGCGGGCGAGTGTAGGGTGCCTCAATTTCCTGCAGATGATTGTGAAGAAATGGGAAAAGTTTTCTTTGATTTAAAGCGCTCAGGGAAGGTGCTCCGGGGAAACTGAGTGCTGGAGTTTAAGTGATGTATTTATTATTTTCAGACTTGAGGAAAGTGTGCCTAGATGATTCGGAAAAAACCCCTCTTTGGTGTAAAAGTAACCAACTTAATTTGGACTAACCTTAGTTTTAACTTAGTTTAAGTACTTCCTTGGCAAGTGTAAAAACTGTCAGGCACATTTCATTTCATGTAATTATCACAAGGACACTGAGACAGGCATTGCCACTTCTCCCATGTCAGATTAGGCACAGAAAGGAAGATGCCAAGGATATATTAAGGGCTGAGAAAAGGACTCTAACCTTGGCAGCCTGGCTTCAAAGCCTCCGTACCTGTCATCTAACATTACAAAAGTAGGTCCAGTTTGAAAAGTTATTTGGTGAATGCGAGGATGATGCCTGTTAATGTGTAAACTAAAATAGTATCTTTTACTTTTTTTTTTTTTAATTTTTTTGAAAGGCAGAGTGGATAGTGAGAGAGAGAGAGACAGAGAGAAAGGTCTTCCTTTGCCGTTGGTTCACCCTCCAATGGCTGCTGCACCGCGCTGATCCGATGGCAGGAGCCAGGTGCTTCTCCTGGTCTCCCATGGGGTGCAGGGCCCAAGCACCTGGGCCATCCTCCACTGCACTCCCTGGCCACAGCAGAGAGCTGGCCTGGAAGAGGGGCAACTGGAACAGAATCCGTTGCCCCAACAGGGACTAGAACCCCGTGTGCCAGCGCCGCAAGGTGGAGGATTAGCCTATTGAGCCTCGCTGCTGACCTAAAATACTATCTTTTAAAATGTGCAATGCTTAGGTGTTATTTCTGTTCCATGATCATTGTTTAATTTGTTTCTGTTGGGAAGCATTGTGTGGCCCAACAACCATATTTCTATGTAAGAGTTTTAAAATATTTTTTATTACTTTAAATAGGGAGAAACGATAAACTCCCTTAATTAGTGCAACAGGTTGTGTAGTAACTTCCTACATAATAAAATGATATCAAAGAATCCCAAATACGCAGGTGCATATGCTTCTTCACCTAAGCACCTATCCCAGCTTGATGAGCTACAGTATTCATTTTTCTACCTTGTTTGTTATTTTGCTGTGGTTGTAGTTCTTGTTAGAGGATGCAGGGATGTAACCTGTTCATTCTTCCTGCTTTATTATAATCTTTTTGATTGGGGAAAAATGCAGCTTTCTTCACTTTGTCTTTTTAGTGCCCCCAGAGATAACACTTTGAACCCTTTTTAAAGAATTTTATTAGTAATCATTATTACAAAGCTGAATCATACTACGTAAATAACAAATATTGGACAATTACAAAGAATCTAGAAGTGTATTGTGTTAGAACAGTGGCTCCAGGGTCATAGTTCTTAACTCTTTTTTGCCTCTCTGACATTTGTTTATTTCTTCCCTAAAGTTGTAATTCAAGTAGAGAAAAAAAGATCTTTCCTTGCCTCAAGTGGAAAATATACACTTCTAAGTATTGGTCTTACTCTGATAGCCGGCTCCCCTCATCCATTCATCCCTTCATAGACTACAAATAATGTAATCCAACTCATTGAATTCACTTTTTTTTTTAATAAAAGTGAACTTTTAAAAAATTGTTTTCATTTGAGAGATTGTTTCTATCAGCTGGTTCACTCCTCAGATGTCCAGGATTGTAGGGACTGGATCAAGGGTAAAGCTGGACTGGGTCAGGCCTGAAGCTGGGAGCCTGGGAACAGAATACAAGTCTCCCACATGGGTGGCAGAACCCAATTACTTGAGCCATCACCACTGCCTCCTAGGGTCTGCATGAGCAGAAAGCTGGGGTCAAAATCCAGGCAGTCAGATATGGAACACAGGCACTCTAACCGAAGTCTTAATAGCTAGGTCAAACGCCTGCCCCAAGGTGAATGCTGTTTTATGGTCTCCAATGTCACCTGGAATCAGGACTTAGAATTGTAAACCTCCTGTTTCTATTTGTATTGATCATGATTCAGACTATACTTCTACCAACTTTAGAAGGCATGGTCCAAAGGTTAACAAATTCAAGTGCCCAAAATAGCAGGGTTATAAACTTGACTGTCAGGATGAGTAACATACATCAGTAAATATTGGGAACAGGGTCAAACATGAAGTAGATGCCCATCCTAAAAGAACTTAAAGAAAAATAGTGCCAAATCTGAATTTTAAAAAATATTTTGTTTGAAAGGAAGAGAAAAAGGCAGACAAGTGGACAGAAATCTCCCGTCTGCTGGTTCAATCCTCATATGCCCACAACAGTCACTGCTGGGCCAAGTCAAAGCCAGGAGTTAAATCTGGGTCTCCCATGTGGATGACAGGGGCCCCAACTACTTGAGCCATCACCTGCTGTCCCCCAGGGTATGCATTAGTAGGAACCTGGAGTTGAGATCAGAATCAGGATTCAAACCCAGACATTCCGATATGAGATGTAGGTCTCTAAGCAGTATATATATATTTTTAAGATTTACTTATTTTACTTGAAAGAGTTACAGAGACGCAGAAGCAGAGAGAGAGAGAGAGAAGTCTTCCATCTGCCAGTTCACTCCCCAAATGGTCGCAACAATGGGAGCTGCTTCTGGATCTCCTGCATGGGTGCAGGGGCCCAAGGACTTGGAACATCTCTTACTGCTTTCCCAGGCCATAACAGAGAGCTGGACCGGAAGTGGGGCAGCCTGGACTCGAACCGGCACCCATATGAGATGTCAGCACTACAAGTTGCGGCTTGACCTGCTATGCCATACTGCCAGCTCCTCTAAGCAGTATCTTAACCACTACATCAAATGCCCATCTGACATGTTTGATTTGGTGGACAGGCTGTGAATAATTTTGTGTTAGAATATATTTCTTGTACCTGAGCTGCTAGGCAATTGATCTGGTAATGAAGTACAAATTTTTGCTACCCAGTATTCTATGGTCCGTCCTGTGTATGTGGGAGAGACTACCCATTATGTTAAAATCTCCACTTTAAAAGCAAAGGGGCAAATTTCTCCCTCTTCCATATACCTCAGAGTTAAATTCTGGGTGTGCAATTTAGAATTGAGCAGGTAGATTCTCTGTGTCATTTTCCCCTTATGCATGGAACTTTTTACTGTCAAAAGAATGAGACTAACACACAGGAAGAATGCAGGAGGTGTTCAGGGCATTAAAAGACTAAATGTATCAAGTCCTGTGGTGGCAGAACTGTGACCGGTCCCACACTGGACCCACTTTCAAATTTGCTGTTACTCTCTTGTTTCCAAGTCTGAATGTAAAATCTCTAACTTGTCAGAAAGTTGTTTTCAGTTGTTTGCAGCCAAGCCCTCAGCTATTGACTAAATTTTGTCTCTCAGGGTTCTTATGTTGAAACCCTAACCCCTGCTACCTCAAAGTGGGACAATTTGGAGATACTACTTTGAAGAGGTTATAAAGTTAAAATAAGGCTTTTGAGGTAGGTCCTTATCCAATCTGAATGTATTCTTAGAAGAAGTAATTTGGATACATAAAGAGGCACTATGAATAAATACACATATAAAGACACAGCCAGAAGGTGGCTATCTGCCAAGGAGAGGGGCCTCAGAAGAAACCAAACCTGCTGACATTTTTTTTTTTTAAAGATTTATTTATTTGAAAGTCAGAGTTACACAGAGAAAGGAGAGGCAGAGAGAGAGAGGTCTTCTGTCCTCTGGTTCACTCCCCAAATGGCCAATCTGAAGCCAGGAGCCAGGAGCTTCTTTCTGGTCTCCCATGCGGGTGAAAGGGTCCAAGGACTTGGGCCATCTTCTACTGCTTTCCCAGGCCATAGCAGAGAGCTGGGTTGGAAGAGGAGCAGCCGGGACTAGAACCGGCGCCCATTTGGGATGCCAGCGCTCAGGCCAGGGGGTTAACCCACTGTGCCACAGCGCGAGCCCCCTGCTGACACTTTGATCTCAAACTATGACAATATGAATTTCTATCATTTAAGCCCCACGGTATGTGGTACTTTGTTGTAGTGGCCCAAAAAATCTGATAAAGAACTGAACCATCCTGTGGGTGTTGCTATTACAGTGGGCAGGGGCCAGAGGTAAGACTGACAGTTTATTTAAATAAATTCGTGTCATAAAGTTAAGGTGAATTTGGCCATACTGCTGATTCATTTTATGGGTCAAGGCACTACATATTAGAAAGGATTTTAATTTAAATGTCGAATGATTCAAAATACTTATTTTAGGCGGGCAGTCTTTTTTGAGATGTATTCCCCTCCAAAATAAACTATCATATAAGATTTGCCATTGTTTCAGGAGAGAATGTAAAATCTCTTTAAACTTGTCAGTTTCAGTTCCAAAATTGTAAGCCTTTACTTCAACCCACAATGAAGTAAAATCTTAGTGACATTTGTTTCTATTTGGTGACATTTGTTTCTATTTGAAATATTTCTTGGTGCCATTGTGATAATAGTTATCATGGTATTTATCAAGATCTTTGGAGAGCCATCTTTGATTCTTTCAACCTTCAAATTCAGCCAAGTTCTAGTGATACTATCTCTTAAGTGTCTTTCAAATTATCCCCTTCATTTTTCAGGGCCATATCTTTTGCTTAGACTTCTACCAATGCCTCTTAATTTTATTTATTTTTTTGGGGGGTACCAGCTTCTTAACAAGGCATTGTTCAAAAAGTGAGTTCCTTAACTCTATTTTCTCCCTACCCTCTTCCAAGGCTCGCTCTCTACATACATATTTTATATATATAATTGATATATACATGTTTTATTTTGATTGATGATTATTGTACAGTTACATTAGTGTCATTTTTTCTGCAACAAGCATACTTTTTATACATTATACAATATATAACAGTCTTATACAAACCCTATAAGGAATTGTGATCTCTGTAAATTTATAAACTGAGGCTAATGATTATATCTTTTTTTAAAGATTTTATTTATTTATTTGAGAGGTAGGGTTACAGACTGAGAGGGAGAGACAGAGAGAAAGATCTTCTATCCACTAGTTCAGTCCCTAAGTGGCCACAATCGCCAGAGCTGCAACGATCCAAAGCCAGGAGCCAGGAGCTTCTTCCGGGTCTCCCACGTGCAGGGCCCAAGCACTTGGGGCATATTCTAGTGTTTTCCCAGGCCTTAGCAGAAAGCTGGATTGGAAGAAGAGCAGCCAGGACTAGAACCGGCACCCAAATGGGGTGCTGGCACTGCAGGCAGAGGATTACCTACTGTGCCACAGCACCTCCCAACTAATGATTATATCTTACTTTTCTTTGTTTTCACATAAACATGTTGCATAGTTTATTAAATATAAAAGGTGCTTAAAACACATATCATAATGATTCTCAAGTTATGCTCATAGGTAAGAATTCAGCAAGTTGGACTAAGATAATCTACTAAATTGATTTCTTTCTCATTCATATAAAAATCATGAACCTTTCAATTTTAACCTTTCTTCCTTCATGTTTGTTCTTTAAAGATTAGTGAGTTTCTAGTAGTTTTCAATGAAAGCAGAACAAAAACTAAGGATGAACAATCAGTAGTGGATAGAACATTTTTATGTAACTTAAAAATATTTCATATATTCAGGATAACATGGGGTTTATGTAAAATGCAGCTGAATTTAATGTTAGGAACATTAAATCTAGGGTCTTTTGGTGAAATTAAGTTTATCAATTTTTTTCCATACAACACTACAACTTCCAAGTGTTTGTCATCTGAACACGTTTTAGAACACAGTTTAATAGATTGAACTCTATGTCTTCTTTATTGCTGGACTTAGTACCATTATCCTACAGCCCTAAAATCATTGAAGTGGTAAGGTTGTCCTTGGAAAGAACTCCCAAGTTAAATACTTATTTTTAAAATGAAAGCTAATTTTCTACTTTTATGTTTTATAATGTTTAAAATATTATATTTTAGAGTTATAAATATGTGAGTTAGGGACCAGCATTGTGGTACCGCAGGTTAAACCTCTGCCTGCAGTGCTGGCATCCCACATGGACACGGGTTCAAGTTCCAGCTACTCGGCTTCCAATCAGCTCCCTGCATCTGGGAAAGCAGCAGAAAACGGGCCAAGTACTTGGTTCCATGATACCCACGCGGGAGACCAGGATGGAGTTCCAGGCTCTTGGCTTTGGCCTGGCCCAACCCTGGCCTTTGCGGCCATCTGGGGAGTGAACCAACAGGTAGAAGATTCTCTCTCTCTCTCTCTCTCTCTCTCTCTCTCTCTCAATCTCTGTAATTCTGCCTTTCTCTTTCTCTTTATCTAACTTTGACTGTCATATAAATACATAAATTTTAAAAGAAAACATTACCTTTCCTTTGTATTCCCATCTTCCTTCATGGTCTCTTTTTAAAACGAAACAAAACAAAACAAAAATGTTGCTACTTAGAACTAGAATATGTCACACCAGGTATTCAATTTAAGGCACAGAGGTCTTAAACCTCTCATTATTATGAAGAAGTTCAAATCCTCACATGGCAAACTTCTGTATTATTTTTTCTTAAAGATTTATTTTATTTATTTGAAAGACAGTTACAGAGAGAGGTAGAGACAGAAAGAAAGAAAAAGGTCTTCCATCTGCTGGTTCACTCCCCAGATGGCTGCAATAGCCAGAACTGGGCCAATCCGAAACAGGATCCAGGAGCTTCTTCCAGGTCTCCCACTTGGGTGCAGGGGCCCAAGGACTTAGGCCATCTTCCACTGCTTTCCCAGGCACATTAGCAGGGAGCTGGATCAGAAGTGGAGCTGTGAGACTCCAACCGACATGCATATGGGATGCTGGCTTTGCAGGCCAGGGCTTTAACCCACTGTGCCACAGTGCCAGCCCTTAGACACAGAAGTTCTAAGTAAATGATTGATAAAGCAAAATCGAGGGTGGAGAGTAAGCATTGCTAATCCAGCTTGCTGCTAATGCAAATCCTGGGAGGCAGTAGTGATGTCTAAAGTAACTGGATTCCTGTCACCTACCTAGAGAACCGGAATTGAGTTCCTGGATCCTAGCTTGGGCCCCTGATCCCAGCCATTGTGAGCATTTGGGGAGTGAGCCAGCAAAAAAGGAGCACTCTTTGTTTCTCAAATTAATTAATTAAAAAAAATAGGAGTCTGAAGAACATAAGGAGAAGTGTTCTCCATAAAAAGGTGGCAAAATTGTCTGTTTTTGTGAGATGAGGAAATAGAGTATTAATGGACACATACTTGCGTAGGTATTTGGAGGCAGAATTAAGAACAAGTGAGTTTCCTGCAGTGATCCACTTCTGTACCAAGTGGTCATTTTATACAATTAACAGAAAAGGATGGCTAGGCAAGTTACAGAATTCACTGGAAAGCACTCTATGTCCATTTCAGAATGACTCTTTTTGGAGAGCTGCCCGCATTTCTTCACCTGGCCATTTACCACCTCCAGGCCAGGGGCCCGAGCTCTCCCTCCTGAGCCCTGGGGCAGGCAGCCTGGTGAAGGCTGTGGACTCTTCTGTGGCCACCCTGGTGCCACAGAAGTAGGCCGAAGGCTCTGAAATGCGAGAGCAGTCTTCCGTGAGTGTGGTAGGGCCCGTCAGGGGATCTTGGAAGACCTGTGGTCCATCATGAAGTTCCAGAACATGGAAAATCACCCTTTTGAGTATCAGAAAAAGGAAGGAGAAAAGATCTGGAAGAAATATCCTGACAGGTCCCTGTGATTTTTGGAGAAGGCGCTTAAGCCAGTGTGCCAGACCTGGTCAAGAGGAAGTACCTAGTGCCCTCTGACCTCACTGTTGGCCAGTCCTACTTAATCCAGGAGAGGATGCCCCTGAGCCCTGAGAGCACCTTATACTTTGTCAACAATACTCTCTCTCCCACTAGTGCCACCGCGGGCCAGCTGTATGAGGACAACCATGAGGAAGGCTATTTTCTAAATGTGGCCTACAGCAATGGGGTGTCTATGGGAAATAAGTGTTGGAAGCCCAGCAGATGGGGGCACCTAGACTTGGGGGTAAGGAAGGGGTGTGTGTGAGACCTGGGGGAAGAGCAGAAAGATCCCACCATGGAGGAGACAGAACTTGAAGACCTGGAGAAGAGATTACACAGCACACGCTATCATATTTTCACATGCTCAGTTCATACTTTTTGCTGCTTCCTCAGCCCAGGGAGAAAGCACGTCAGAACAGAGCTGTTGGATTGGGTTTGAGAAAGAATTGTGCATGGCATAGTTTTACAGCATTGCTGAGAATTTTCATATGGTTCTATAGGAAGGTCAGAAGGGTGAGCCAGGCGGGGCCACAGATGGTTGTGGTCCAACAGTGACTCCCTTCTCACCATTCTAGTTTTTGACAGTCACATGAGACCAAAAGGGGAGGGAACAGGAATGTTTGACAATGTGTGGTGGTGGATGGAAACCTTTTGGAAACCAAGCCCATTGTAACTGAGCCATTGTGGTCTTCCATGATTCCTCCCTTCCACCCAAGTCATATTGTCACCCAGAAACATCTCAGTGCCACCCCAGTGATGGTAACAGACACAGGCAGAAATTGAGATGACACTCTCTCACCCTGAAAATAGGGATCTGCCCTGAAGGTGGTTATGATTGTGACGTAGGTAGGCTAGCTAGCACTGGACTGGAATGGACTTGAGTGCTGAGCCTGTCTGTCTAATCAGTGCTTTCTCTGGTGCCCCTTGTCCTACACCTCCCTTGGAATATAATGGGCCTCAGAACTTTCCAGTTGCGGGTTAAAACTACTCCTCAGTGTATCCTCTAGTGTTTCCAGGTGTAGGGACAGAGATGTCTTAGCTGTGGAAGGGGCAGGGGCTCATCCAGGTTTCTTCCTCTCCTGCTGCGGTGCCTTCAGTCTCACTCGCACAGGAATGCTACGTGGTGGCCAGCTGCTTCCTTCCTTTGATTGTCAACCACTGCAGCTGCTCATTAGAAAAGTTGGGAGGGCTGGCTTTCAGTCTTTAATGGGGATTCTTCTGATCTATTTTCATTCCAGGGGTTATATGGTGTGGGAGTGGGGCCCAAGAATTGTACTCGGACAGAATATTTTATCTCTGCTAATAGAGTCCTTTCTGTTGGGAAATCTGTGTGTCAGTTCTGTCAGCTGCAGGTTCTTGTATAGCAAAGTCAGTTCTCTCAGGCCTCAGGAATAATTATTGGTCACCTTAAAAACTCTAAAAACAAAAAAACAAACAAAAAAAAAAGAATGAGTCTTTCTCTTCTTCATATATGTTTTCACAATCCATCTTTTCTCTCCTACTCATCTGCGAAAGAATACAACTAGATAAATCATGCTGATTGGTGTTTTTAGTATACATAATATATGCTTATATTATATATAGCATATATATTTTCCATGTATTCTTGGGAAAGAGGTTATTTTTCAAGGAATTTGATACCTACCTTCTATTAGAGGAAGAACATTTCTATTGCTTCGTTGAAGTTTGCAGAATAGGGCATCATGTGCAAACAAGATCTCAAAATACAGCAGATAGTATCCTTAAGTAACTGGTCTATTTTCATGTTGTGAGAAAAAGATAGCACATATAGATTTGAAAAAGTCACTGTGTAAAGGAAGGTAAAGTAAATGCAGCAAACCTTATTTCGTGGCTTTGATGAAGTTATTAATTTCCTGTAAAAATGCAACAGATCCTCAATTTTCAGAGGAAAATGTATAAAATAAGGAAAGTTTTTTTCCCCTGCTATTTATGTGTGAATCCAACATGTAATTCATTGCCATATGTCAAAGCCAAATATCAAAATCCACAGGAAAGTATGGTTTTAAATTGCTGTAATCTAAAAAATAGTTTTGGTGACCATATTGTGGCATCCCTTCTTGGATAGCTGCCAGAATTGTACAGTGGTTCAAATGTTTCCAGGTATTTTCAAATGTCTTACCTAATACGAGCTCGCAAAACTGTTCTTTTGGGGCCTGAGCTGTGGTATAGCAGGTTAAGATGCTGCCTGCAACACTGTCATCCGAATATGGGTGCAGAGTTACAGAAAGAGGGAGAGGGAGAGGGAGAGGGAGAGGGAGAGGGAGAGGGAGAGAGAGAGAGAGAGAGAGAGAGAGAGACTGAAGCCGATCTTCCATCTCCTGGTTCATACCGCAAATAGCCACAACTGCAGGGCTGTGTCAGGCTGAAGCCAGGAGCCAGGAGCTTCATCCTGGTCTCCCACGTGGGTGGCAGAGGCTCAAACACTTGGGCCAGCCTCAGCTGCTTTCCCAGGCATATCAGCCAGGAGCTGGATCTGAAGTGGAGCAGCTTGGAATTGAATTGGTGACTACATGGAATGCTGGCGTTGCAGACAGCAGCCTAACCCGCTACACCACAATGCTGGCTCCAAGTACCATTTTTTTATTTACTTTAATGACAATGATTTTTTAAAGATTTATTTATTTATTTGAAAAGCAGAGTTATAGAAAAAGGAAGAGACAGAGAGATAAATTTTCTATCTGATCGTTTACTTCCCGAATGGCCGCAAAGGCCTGGGCTAGGCCAGGCCAAATCCAGGAGCCAGGAGCTTCTTCTGGGTCTTCCACCGTGTGCAGGGACCCAAGTACTTGGGCTATCTTTCACTGCTTTCCCAGGCCAATATTGGCTGCTTGCGTTGCAGGCAGCGGATTTACCTGCTACGCCACAACACTGGTCCCAGCAGAAGCTATGTCTAAGCAACATGTTATGGCAATAGCTTGGTTTTGACTGCCTGTAGTACAAATGTGAGAAGAGAGCAATAGCTTAAGGGTAGAATTGTTGCTCAAAAAGGAAGCAGAACTTAAAATTTGAAAAATCCTCAGCCTATCTATATTGAAAGACAAAAGAAAGCCTGTTGAGGAGAGGCCACCAAAGGTGTGGGCAAATGACCATCTGATAAGGAGCTTATTTAGCTGTCTGAACAGAACCCAGCACCTAGAGTCCAAGACAATGGAAGAATGACTCTGAAACCAATTCAGAAACCATAAGGACTGCTATCCCTATACAGGCCCAGAGTGCAAAAGCCCCAGTAATAGCAGGGCAATTGCAAGGAGCTCCCATGACAGCAGTGCCTAGTGGAGCATCAGGAGTGGGGCCACACTCATGACCTGAGACCTGTCAAACCACCATCATGTGATTCCAGCCCATCAGAGTCAGGCCTGTGCCCCAGGCACAGAGCTTATTTGGATGTGGAGCCTGCTAATGGCCTGGGAAATGTGGCAGAAAAAGGGCCAAACATTTGGGCCCCTGACACTCATGTGGGAGACCTGGATGAAGCTTCTGGCCCCTGGCTTTGGCGTGGTCAAGCTGTAGCCTTTGTGGTCATATGGGGAGTGAACCAGCAGATGGAAAATCTCTCCCTGACTTCCACCACATTCCCCCACCCTTGCCCCGTAACTCTGCCTTTCAAATAAATAAATAAATCTTTAAAAAACCCACACACACAAAAACATCTCTTGAGGTTTATGAAAAAAATGTGCATTATCTTTTAAATATATTTTTTCACAAACTCTTTGAAGCCTCATTATGTACCTGTATCAGAGTGGATATTCATCTTCTATTTAAACAAAATAGCATCTTGCAAAATAAGGTATTTTGAATACAGAAGCAGATATAATAGTACTTTCTTATTCATTGTTTTTCTTTTTGTGATTTTGGTTATCCAGAGTTTCAGTTACCCCATTACCCACTGTGATCTGAAAATATTAAATGGAAAATTCCAGAAATAAATGACCCATAAGTTTTACACTGTACACCATTCTGAGTAGCATGAAGAAATCTCGAGCCATCTTTTTCTGTCCCTCCTGGGCTAGGAATATCCTCTTTATCCAGTGTATCTATGCTGTGCTGTATATATGTATAGGGATAAAAACACAGTATATTTCCTTAGGGTTCAGTCCTATCTGTAGCCTCAGGCTTCCACTCTGGGTCTTGGATCATATCCCCTGAGGATAAGGGAGAGCTACTGTGTAAGCAGCCAGCCACTTTCTGTTAAGACAGATATTAAAGAGATTTGCACAAGTGGAAAACAATGCTATTCTCATAGATTTTTTATTTCATAAAATAAAGTTATTTTTAACAAAATATGTTATTTATATTAATATGTAATAGGTTAATTATTGTTGCTATAAATGGAAAGTAAATATTAAAGAAACTTCTCAGTATTAACTTCTAATGTGATAAGTATTGAGATATTTTCCTTTTTTTGTTTTTTTTGACAGGCAGAGTGGACAGTGAGAGAGAGAGACAGAGAGAAAGGTCTTCCTTTGCCGTTGGTTCACCCTCCAATGGCTGCCGTGATCGGCGTGCTGTGGACTAGAACCCGGTGTGCCAGCGCCACAAGGCGGAGGATTAGCCTGTTGAGCCACGGCACCGGCCGAGATATTTTCCTTAATAAACAAAAGTTCTTGGGTTTCCTGGTAATTTTGAGTGCTAAGTGGTCATGAGATCAAGTTTGCCAGCTGCTGTTGTTGATGGTAATCAATAAAGCAAATCTGGTCGAAAGCTTGGGTGCCCTGAGTTGAGCAGGCCAGGTTTCCACCTGTCATGAAGAGGTAAAAATACATTGGGTTTGCAGCCCTTGTTTGCAAGGATGACAAACATGACTCAACTTTTATTACGCAAGTATTTTAGTATGTTCTTGAGGCTACACCCAGATATCACAGGCTGGGTAACTTATAAGTAGTAGGTATTAGTTTCTCAAGTTTTGGAGGTGGAAAGCCCACCTTCAAGGCACTGGCACATGATATCTAGTAAGGACTTGCTCTCTGTTTCCAAAATGGTGCCTTGTTGCTGGGACCTCACATGGCAGAAGAAGAAAACTGGGCAATTACTCTGTCTTAATATGCTAGAAGAGATACAGGGGCAGACAGCTCTCTGTAGCTGCTTTTACATTAGTCCTATTCATGAGGGCAGCATCCTCATGACTTAGTCACTTTCCAAAAGGTGCCACCTCTTAATACAAGGAATTTGAAGTTTAAGTTCCAACGTGAATTTTGGAGGGACACAAACATTCAAACCATAGCAACAGAATTCCCACTGAAGTCAGCCTTGGGGTCTTTCACAAGGCAATGGGATCAGAGGTGTGCAACTCTTTATTTGACTTTGTGTCATAAAAGTGGATTGATCTGTCGTTTGTTTTGGACCATGTGTATTTGTATTAATCTGCTAGATATATTTCCTCCAGACTTGAAGCACTGAAATTCTAGTTGGCCATGCACATGAAACCTCGAATGGAGACAGTTTCTGAGAGCTGGCACTGCAGCCCCCTCAAGAGGTCACCTCCCGCTGGAACCTTGACCACGGGTCCCTACTTTGCCTCTACTTAGCTTAAAATAGCCACAGTGGTTATCATTCTAACCCCTGACAGCAACCAGGGTTTTCTTTCTTTCTTTTAAAGATTTATTTATTTATTTGAAAGTCAGAGTTACACAGAGAGAGAAGAGGCAGAGAGAGAAAGATCTTCCATCCGATGGTTCACTCCCCAGTTGGCCGAAACAGCCGGAGCTGTGCTGATCCAAAACCAGGAGACAGGAGCTTCTTCTGGATCTCCCACACAGGTACAAAGGCCCAAGGACTTGGGCCATCTTCTACTGCTTATCTAGGCATAGCAGAGAGCAGGATTGGAAGTGGAGCAGCCAGGTCTCAAAAGCCAGGGTTTTCATAAGTAGAGAAGAAATGAGGGAGTCCAGGACAAGAAGCAGGCTACACCAACTCCATCCCACAACTCCTTGTCAGCACATATGCACTAAACAAAATGGGAGTGTTCCTTCTCTGTGGCAACCAGACATATATCTGTCTTCTCACTAACTGGACAGGGACTTGTACTCTTGCTTTCCTGTTTCCCCCTCTGTCTTCATTTTGGCCATCTTTTCCGCCATGGGCCATGTCTCTAAGTATTTCCTTGTATCCTCATAATCATAGCGCTACTATTCCTACCACATACAACTAATATATTTCAAAAGTTCTTATAGGAATGAATAATTACTATATCTCAAGCCATGATGCAAGAGTATTCTTCTTCGATCAATCCAATCCAGAGTATAGATTCCTTGCTCCACATCAACACCTGGTATCAGCTGGAAGTAACCAGAAAGAAACTGGCACCCCATTTCCTTATCCATGCTCAGAGTCAAGATTGATGGAACAAGGACATAAGCCGCAGCCATTTTAGCTCTTTGCCTGAAAGTAGATAAAAGTCCTTCTTACCCCTTAACCCTGCCTTCTTTCGAGAGACCAGCTCAGCCCTTTGCCCTGCATTGTTCCCCACCCCACCCCCTGCATTCTTTTCCAAGTGTGAAAGCCCAGGAAAAACCTGAGAAACCTATATTGAGAAACTCACCAGTGCTGCCCTTAACTCCCTCTCTGGACCCTTAGCCCCCACAAGAATGTATAAGGCCCCGTCTGCTGGAGAATTGTGTCCTTTGCCACGTGTTCCATCTGTGTGCAGGCCACCTCTGCAAATTTATTTCTCTTGAATAAATTTGTTTTGGCTGTGGAAAAAAGAGGGGATTGATAAATTCTCTGGAATTTTGTGATCCAGTTGTTAAATAGCTATTGTTAATGACTAAGTGCATAAGATTATAATAAAATAATTTGCATTATGAAGAAATAATAAATATTCAGCAGTGTGTCTGTTTAGTAGGAATATCACACATAATTTGTGCTACTGCATATTTATTTTAAACTCTGTGTTCAGTTATGTCACATGGTTAAGCTGAAATCACCTACAATGTATTTACAATATGGAGTATACAAATCCTAAAAATTAAGGTTCCTTTTACCTGTCCTCCCAACCAAAGACCTAACTTGTTAACATGTATCAAGGTATCACTGAATATGATGATTTCTTGACAGATTAGAATTTTATTCATCTTAGTTTTTCTCTCTCCTTCATTACTAGCAGAAAGTTTGGCCCTTGTTCTTTTTTATCTCATGAAGAATTTGTATTACATGGTAGAAAGTAGATATTTCTTGCAAACAGCTTGCCTTCTGGGGGCTTTTGTTTTATGTGGAGATCTGAGCTTCCAACAAATATTCAGTGTAGAGGAGCAAGCTAAATTCCAGGGAGGGAAAACACTTCTCCACCAAAACTAGGGGTTCAGGAGTCCCAATAATGTCATCCTTGGCAGTACCCTCAGGAACCGGCAAGACATTTGAGGGGGTTTGCTTTGTGATTCTTCTGGAGAGAATAGGCTCATCACAATGGGACTCCCAGCTTTGACAAAGATTCTTGTGGTCAGGTTTGACATTGGATGAAAAGAGCTGTCTTCCTTTAGGAAGCGACAAATGACCTTGTCAAATAACACATCAAAGGAGAATGTGGTAAGCAGAGATGGAGAGGATGCTTACAAACTCTAAGCACTGAAGTTGAACATGTGCTAGGAGCATGGAGTTGGAATTAATTGGATTGAGAAGAAATATAGGAATTTGACATTTCTTTCACAACTATTTGTAGTTGAAAATGCAGTACAATCATTCAATCATCCCTTGGTATCCATGAGGGATTGGTTCCAGAATCTGTGGGTGCTCAAGACTCTGATGGGGAGAATTACTCAAGTCTTACACATGTAGTATTTGGTTATAACCTATGCACATCCTCCCATATACTTTGAATTGTCTCTAGTTTACTCAGAACACTTAATACAATGTTAATGTTAACCAAACAAGATTAATTCTGAGGTTAGTGTTGTGGCATAACGGGTTAAGCTGCCTCCTGCCATGCTGGCATCCCATATGGGTGCTGGTTCGGGTCCCAGCTGCTCTACTTCTAATCCAGCTCCCTGCCAACGTACCTGGGAAAGCAGCAGAAGACGGCCCCAGTCCTTGGGCCTCTGCACCTATATGGGAGGCCTGAATGAAACTCCTGATTCCTGGTTTCAGTCTGACCCAGCCCTGGTTGTTGCAGCCATCTGGGGAGTGAACCAGAAGATGAAAAATTCTCTCTCTCTCTCTGTAACTCCGCCTCTTGAATAAATATAATAAATATTTAAAAAAAAAGAAAAAGAAAAAGAAAAGATTAATTCTTAGAAATAAGAACCTACTTTTTTTCTGATTTTATAGAAATCTATTGGGACTGTTTCAAGTACATTATGTCTAATTTGCTTCCATTCTTTGTTTCCCCAATACTTTTTAAAAAAGTGCAAATAATAATATTTGAAAAACCTTACCATCAGTCAGAAATAAATAAATTCTTATATAGGAGACATCCTATTATATTTGGAAGGCAGCTATGCTCACCACTATACCACCAACACCTTATCCTATTATATTTGGAATGAAATAAGGAGTAAGAATTTCATGAATTAATTTGGTATTCCATAGGAACATAAATAGATTTTTCAGGGTGCCTTTCTTCCAACAGCTCTCCCAAGGTCCTTTTGTTCTTCATAATAAGGCAAAAATACAAGTTTAATCAATAGGAATGAGCTTGGTTCCAAGATAAGAGCTAACCTTGGGTTTGAATGATTCTATCGATTTGGCTTTATGAACTCAAGGCAGGATTGCATCTAAAGAGTGGGGCATACTTTAGTTAAAGTGAGTGCTTCTTAAGTTATTAGAAAATAGACTGGAATTGCCAATAAACTTAGCTGAGACAGGTTCAAACAATAGTTAAGTTCATATAGAGATAATAACTCAGACAAATACAGGAGTCACAAAATGCTCACTTAAAAACCTTCCTACATTATAATTATCCAAATAAACATCACCAGTAATGAGAAATGAAGTGAACCAAAACACTCTCAAGGACACTCTTGACTTTTAGTGTGGAAAACAAGAGCATAGTTTCATCCTTTTTGTTTTTCTCTGTAAGAACTATATCCTTCTTTTTATCTCTGCTCTGTCTTATAAATGTAACATCAAATTCACCTAAAGGAAGATCATGTTTCTAGCCACATCTTAGTTGTCAAAGAAATTCTGGCTCTGAAATAAAGGCATTGGTTAAATCACTGTGAGTGTGTGGGGCAAGGGAAGAAGGGAACACGGAACAGCTTCTCTCTCTCCTTGCCCACTCCCCTGCTTACCACACAGCCTCAGATGGTTATAGTTCACCCAACTGAGTAGTTTAACTTATTTGCAGAGAGAAGAAAGTTTATTGTTGGTGATAATGCTAGTTTCCTTAAAATGTTTAAGCTCAGTGAGGTTTTAACTGAAACAGTGTATTATATATTTATTTTGTTTTATTTTATTGTCTTCCAGAGATTAAGACTGCAAGTTTGAATCTGGTATGACCCTGTTCCTAGTTTACCAGCAGATGTAAACTTGAAGTAGCTAACAGTGTGGTATCTTCTGTAACAGAAGTCTGCCGTGTTCTGAAACTACAATGCCGAAGCAACTCTGCCTTTGGGTGAGAAGAAATGTAATAGAACGTAAAAGTAGGTCTTCTAGTATTTTGGAAATATGTTGATAAAGTAAATAAAAGAAGTTAAGAAAAAGAGGACTCTTCCAAAAATCAGAACCCAAAATATAATGATAGAAAACAGACACATGGCCTATGACCATCACACTATGGGGGTGGGGCAGGGGAGGATCCAGCGAGGAGGAGATAGGTAACTTTCTGTTACAATAACATGCAAATTGGAGAAACCTATAATATGTCGAATGCAATCCCAGGGGAAGGTGGTCAAGAGAAGAAACAAAGGGAGTTTTTGTTCTTGTTTCTTTGTGGATGAAATGTGTATCCAAGCCTATGCTTGTAAGAGCTTTTGAGGGTACTACAAATAGAGCTTCTTTCACTGACTCTGGTGAGACAAAACACAAAATTGCCAAGCCATGTTGCCACACACGTTCTCTAGTCAGCATCACGGAATAGAAGAAAAAAAATTTTTAAAGATTTATTTTTTTAAAAGATTGATTTATTTATAAGTCAGAATTACACATAGAGAGGAGAGGCAGAGAGAGAGAGAGAGGGAGGCAGAGAGAGAGAGAGAGAGAGAGAGAGAGAGAGAGAGAGAAAGATTCACTCCCCAACTGTCTGCAACAGCCAGAGCTGCACCGATCCAAAGCCAGGAGCCAAGAGCTTCTTCCAGGTCTCCCACGTGGGTGCAGGGGCCCAAGGACTTGGGCCATCTTCTATTGTTTTCCCAGGTCATAGCAGAGAGCTGGATGGGAAGTGGAGCAGCCGGGTCTCAAACTGGCGCCCATATGGGATGGCGGCACTTTAGGCCAGGGTGTTAACCCACTGCGCCACAGCCTGGGCCCCTATTTATTTATTTAAAAAGCAGGGTTACAGAGAGAGAGAGAGAGGGAGAGATCCAACCTCTGCTGGTTGCAATGGCTTCCCAAATGGCTGCAGTCACCGGAGCTGGGCCAATCCAAAGGCAGGAGCCAGGTGCTTTTTCCTGGTCTCCCACTTGGGTGCAGGGGCCCAAGGACTTAAGCCGTCTTCCACTGCTTTCTCAAGCTGGCGCCCATATGGGGGTGCCGGCATTGCAGGTGGCAGCTTTATCCACTATGCCACAGCGCTGGCCCTGGAATAGAAGAAATTTTTAACTGGAAAAAAGAACAAGCTGTGCAAGGAGTCAACAGGAGGAAGTGGGAATGGTTCACAGCGGAAGTGATGTTTTCCAGGCATGGAAGCAATGGAACATTTATTCCAGGAAAAACCAGGTGTTTTTGCAAAGGCTCAAGAATCTAGAAAGATTCTAGCGAGTTTGATGAAAAGTAAGTTGATTGGAAGGGCTGGGGGCAGTCACCACTTTCAGAATTGTTGGCAAAGCTGCAGGGCACAGCTTTTTGTGCACTACTATTTGAGCCAATCTTTAACTCAAGAAACTGTGGGTCAAGATCATGGTATAAATTTTGGGAATTCAAGGAAACACAGTGAAAAGTCTGATACTAGATGAACTTTTAGTTCTTTAAAAGTTTTGTTTAAATGTCTCCATGGAGGTATTTGAGTTCATAGGGATTGATTTTACTCTCTACTTGCCATGATTTCACTTCTTAAAAAAATATGTATTTGAAAAGTAGAGTTAGAGAGAGAAGGACAGACACACACACACACACACACACACACCTTCCATCTGCTGGTTCACTCCTTAAATAGCCACAACCACTGGGCTTGGCCAGGAGCCCAAGGACTTAGGCTATCCTCTACTGCCTTCCCAGGTGCATTAACAGGGAGCTGGATCAGAAGTGGAGCAGCTGGGACTCAAATGGGTGCCTATATGGGATGCTGGCACTGCAGGCCATGGCTTAACCTACTGTACCAGAGTGCCAGCCCCTGATTTCACTTGAACTGATACCCATCCATTTCTAAACCATTAGAAGTCTACTAACCCTAAGTACCAAAATTGTGTTAAATAGAAAAAAGATGTATCGCTGCCTTAAGTTTAAGAGATCTGAATTG
The DNA here is from genome assembly GCA_949820135.1 of Sylvilagus floridanus. Classification (NCBI taxonomy): domain Eukaryota; kingdom Metazoa; phylum Chordata; class Mammalia; order Lagomorpha; family Leporidae; genus Sylvilagus; species Sylvilagus floridanus. The sequence continues at coordinate 129,482,420 of OX463236.1, read as the reverse complement.
GGGCTATTATAATGTCCGTGGAACGTCTCTATTGAGAGGTTTATGTTAGATTTTATGTAATTTTATTGTATTTGTTTATGTTTCCATTGTATATGTTATGATGAAATGAATAAAGAACTTATATGCTGTAAAACAATTGTTTCATTGCTGATTTTGAATTCTTAGGATGAATATGTCTTAGAATAACAATGAAATAATTAGTGTTTATTAGTAATAATGAAAAAAGAAAAAAGTTGACATGTACAGTGTTTCTTTTTCTTTTGAATCATGTAACAGATTGTCACAAATTTAGCAACACATATTACCTCTCACTTTCTGTGTTTCTCCTCAGGATCACACAAGGCCACAGGGAAGCTGACAGAGTTACAGCCTCATCTGAGGTGTGATTTCTTTGCCAAGGTCATTGGTTGTCAGCAGAATTTGATTTGCTACAGTTGAAGGACTGAGGCCTGCAGATCTGGGAGACTGTTGGCAGTTCCTTGCTGTGTGGCTGTCCTCACAAACATCATAGTTTGCTTCTAAGCCAACAAGAGAATGCCTGCAGCTGCTTTGAGGGTACTTTAATGGTTCATCTGATTGAGTCTGGCCCCACAGAATAATGTTCTTTTAACTCATTCAACTAATTAGAGACCTTAATTACATATGCAAAATCCCTTCACTTTTGCTATATAATATACTCCAAAGGGAATGAAATCCCATCATTTTCACAGGTCCCCTTTGACCCATGGAAAGGGGATTATGTGAATGTGTGTCATTGAGAGCAATTTTACTTATCTATTTTCAAGTTCAAAGGAACTTTATTTTGCATTATATGTTTTCTGTAGTTGTTTTTATTGTACTTTTTGTAGGGTACAGTGTGATACTTCATCACTTGGCTATAAGGTAAATGATTATATAGGACGGTTGGTATGTTCAATTCCTTAAACAGTTTAAACAATTTTTTGCTTAATACAAGTAAAAGAACATGACTCTGGGATACAATGTGACACTCCAATACATATGTGAACGTGCAATGTGTATTGATCAAATCCGGGCAATTAACAATTTCCTCTCCCCTGTCGTCACCTCATGTGTCAGTCTTTGAGATCCTCCTTTTCAGGCATTCATCAAATATATTACAATTTATTATCAACTATAGTCCCTCCATTGTCCTTTAGCTTACTTGTCTTCTGGTAGCTGTTATCCAACTTCCTTTATCACCCCCATACACATTCTTCCCAATCTCTATTAACCACTTTTCCACATTCAGATTGACTCTAAAAAATTTAGCTTCCACAAATAAGAGCTAGTATGTGGTATTTGTCTTCATGCCCTCCAGTTACATCCTTTTTGCTGCAAATGATAGCATAGTACTCTTTTTTTAATAGTTGAATAGTATTGAATTGTATATATATATATATATATATCATATTTTCTTTACTCATGCATCCACTGATAGATTTCTAGGTTGATTCTGTATCTTAGCTATTGTGACAATACAGTACAGCAATAAACAAGGGAGTACATGTATCTCTTTGATATGCTGACTTCATTTCTTTTGGATATATACCCAGAAGTGAGATAGTTGGATCATATGGTAGTTCAATTTTGTTTTGTTTTTGTCTTTTAAAAGGAGCCTGTGTACTGTTCTCTGTAATAGCTGTACTAATTTACATTATTGGGAGTCATTTTAAAATTCTGCCTACCATAGTTAATCTTAAAGTGCATACATTTTTCTTATATTCACTATTGGGTTGAGAAATATTGAAATGTTTAAATGCTTTAGATATTATCCATAGCACTATCCAATAGAAATATAATGCAAGTCAAACGTGAACCACATATATAACTTAAAATTTTTTAGTAGCCACATAGAAAAATACAATAAAAATTGATGACATTAATTTAATAGTTTTTTAAAACTTTTATTTAATAAATATAAATTTCCAAAGTACAGCTTATGGATTACAATGGCTTTTCTCCCCCATAACTTCCTTCCCACCTGCAACCCTCCCAGCTCCTGCTCCCTCTCCCATTCCATTCACATCAAAGATTCATGTTCAATTATCTTTATATACAGAAGATCAATTTAGTATATATTAAGTAAAGATTTCAACAGTTTGCACCCACACAGAAACACAAAGTGTAAAATACTGCTTGAGTACTAGTTATAGCATTAATTCACATTGAGCAACACATTAAGGACAGAGATCCTACATGAGGAGTAAGTGCACAGTGACTCCTGTTGTTGACTTAACAAATTGACACTCTTGTTTATGGCATCAGTAATCAGCCCATCAGAGTATTTTAGGCATGGAAAGCCAAGACACTCTGGGGGAAAAAAAAAACCTAAATGAAATATCTCTGCAAGTAAGATCCCAGTGGAAAGAACAGGCCATCAAAGAAGGAGGTAACTTTCTCTGGAGGGAGGAGAGAACTTCCACTTTGACTATGACCTTGTCTAAATAAGATTGGAGTCGGCAAACTCAAAAGGCTTCCATAGCCTTGGCAACTCATGACAAGAGCCTACAGAGAATTTAATAGTTTTTTTAATCCATAAGATGAATATTATCATTTCAACATATAGTCAAGATAAAACATTGATGAGATGTTATGAATTTTCATACTAAGTATCTGAATACAATATCTCCTTTTGGGATAGGCACATTTCACCTGCTCAGTAGCCATAGAGGCTGCTGTTTTGGGCTGCAAACTGCTATCACATGTCTTTTCAATAACATCCACCAGGTGTCAATAAGGTTACAGGTTTAAGCCAGCAGCCCCAGCAACTTTCTTCTCTCTTGTTGCTAAGACTTAGGATTCTGTTTGTGTTCACACATTTTTTTTACTTTCAATGTATTTGGAATTTCACTTGAAGGTTTTGATTAAGTACTTAAAAAAATCAAACAATGTAAATTTTTACTAATTAAGTTCAAATTCAAAATGATTTCTGTAATTTCATCCCAGAAGATTTGCCTTGTAAAAGAGCAAATAGTTATGACTTTTAATTGCACTCAATACTAACAACATAATGGCAATTATGAAAATTTCAAATACTCAAGAATTTTTTGTAACTTCAAAAGCAATTACATGGTGTTCTTTTTACTTTGTCAAATTGTCTAGTAGGTCACATTAAAATTAGAAATTTGAAGTTTTTAAAGGTGACAAAACATTCTTTTGCAAAAGTGCATACCATTACTACAAAGGACTAATTCCCAGTAAAGGTTTCTACTTTCTTGCACACAGTTCCCAAAGGGATTACAATGTTTGAGCTTATTCACACTTACTATTACTTTGAAAAGCAGAATTACTTAAGACTGTTTGTTTTGATATTTGCAGGTGGTTTTCTTGTTAAATGAAAGAGAAATATTTTGTCTTAATATTCTGTGGTTTTCATTTTAATAGTCTTTTATTTTTAATATCTCCTAGGTAAAACAATATTTATATATTTAGATACTGAGTCTTCTCACATACTTTGTCTTTCACTTTCAGAAAATTGTTAATTTATAAAGCATTTAGAAAATGTGTGCAAATGCCATTCAGAAGCAGTAATGAATGGAGAAGATGTAGATTTCTATCACTAACTTCCATAAAATGAATATTGCTTACCTGGATTCTATCTTTGCATCAATTAAGCTTTCCTTTTGTTCTAATTTGCTCAACAGTATAACATATGCAAGATAAAAATAAACTTGATTCTTGTGGGGACCCATGGATAGGCTTGCCATGGGACCCCCCCATGCTGGGCTTGGCTTATAGCAGTAATGCGGATGTAGCAGCTGATTGAATTTTCCATCTAGCTGAGGATCGTGGTAAACAACAAGATGGCGTTAATGCCCTGCTCACTGCAGGACTCCACAGCTGAGCGTGATCAAGTGCCGGATTGGAGAGCTCTGTGCATGGACTGTGATTGACTATGATTGGTTGAATTCTGTATATAAGCGGACCACGGGAGAAGGAACTTGCACGCTAGCTTTCCCCCTTAAGGAATGTGTGCACCATCTCTTCCCCCTTCTTCCGGTCCCCCACTCTCTTTCCCACTCCTAAGTAAAAGTCTTTTGAAGACCGGTTAGCTGCGAGCAGCGTCGTTCCTTTTGCGGCCGAAGGAGCTGACAATTCTAATGAAAAACCGTAATCATTTATTTCTCAAGGGTTTATATTACCAGTTAGCTTCAGAAATATTACATCAGCCTTGGAATCTCAGCTTAGTTTTGTTTGTTTGTTTGTTTGTTTTTAAATTTTAAAGGTAGAGTTACAGAGAGAAAAGGAGAGACAGAGATCTTCCATTTGCTGGTTCACTCCACAAATGGCCAGAACAGCCAAGGCTGGGCCAAGCCAAAGCCAGGAGCCAAGAGCTTCTTCTGAGTCTCCAACATAGATGCAGGGGCCCAAACACTTGGGCCATCTTCTGCTGCTTTCCCAGGCCATTTGCAGGGACCTGGATTTGAAATGAAACAACTGGGTCCTGAACCAGTGCCCACATGGGATGCCGGAGTCACAGGTGGTGGCTTATCCCATTATGCCACGATGCCAGCCCCTATACAAGAAACCAGAAGAAGCATTATGGAGAGATATGCAGATAACATGCTAAATAAAAATAGGAAGTTTTTTTAAAAATTTCATTTATGTTATATAAGTTTCATGTATTTCATATATACAGATTTAGGATCATAGTGACACTTCCCCCCAATCTCCTTCCCACCCATGTTCCAACACTTTCTCCTCCTCCCTCTCACATTCCCATTCTTAATTTTTACAAAGATCTATTTTTTAAAAGATTTATTTATTTATTTGAAAGAGTTACACAGAGAGAGGAGAGGCAGAGAGAGAGAGAGAGAGAGGTCTTTCATCTGATGGTTTGCTCCCAGATGGCCGCAACGGCCGGAGCTGTGCCGATACAAATCCAGGAGTCAGGAGCTTCTTCCCAGTCTCCCACATGATTGCAGGGGCCCAAGGACTTGGGCCATCTTCTACTGCTTTCCCAGGTCATAGCAGAGAGCTGGACAGGAAGTGGAGCCCATATGGATGTCGGTGCTTCAGGCCATGGCGTTAACCCACTGTGCCACAGCACCTGCCCCAAAGATCTATTTTCAGTTTACTTAATGATCATATAATTAACCCTACACGAAGTAAAAGAGTTCAACAAATAGCATGAAGAAAACAAACAAATACACTGTTCCTTAATCAAACAGACAAGGGCTGTAAACAATCATTGAATCTCAAAATGACTATTTCACTCCAATACATTACATTTCAGGTACTCTATTAGTTACCTCAGATCAGGGAAAACATATGATATCTGTCTTTTTGGGATTGGATTATTTTATTAAGTATAATGGTTTCCAGTTGCATCCATCTTGTGGTAAAAGACAGGTTTCATTTTTTTTTTTTTTTTTACAGCTGAGTAGTACTCCATAGTGTATATATACCATAATTTCTTGATCCAGTCAACAATTGATGGACATCTGGGTTGATTCCATACCTTAGCTATTGTGAATTGGGGGTACAGATAACTCAGATGCTGATTTCTTTTGGTTTAGGAAATTCCCAGGACTGGGATGGCTGGATCATATGATAGATCTATATTCAGATTTCTGAGGTATCTCCATTTTGTCTTCTATGGGGACTGCACCAGTTTACATTCCCACCTACAGTGGACCAGGGAACATTTTCCCCACATCCCCACCAGCATTAGTTGTTTGTTGATTTCTGTATGAGAGCCATTCTAACTGGAGTGAGGTGAAACCTTGTTATGGTTTTGATTTGCATTTCCCTGATGGCCAGTGATCTTGAGCATTTTCTCAAGTGTCAAAACAAGAAGTTCAAAGTTAGGATAATGTATACTCTTTTAGACTTCCAATTTCTAAATGGCAGATGTCCTAAATAGCACTCTGGCCTCAGAATCAGCCCCTAAGGCATTTGGATCTGGCTCAAGAACACATGAGAATATTTTAGGCATGGAAAGCCAAGACACTCTGGAAAAAAAAAAAAAGAAGACCTAAATGAAAGATCTCTGTGAGTGAGATCCCAGTGGAAAGAACCGGGCCATCAAAGAAGGAGGTATCTTTCTCTGAAGGGAGGAGAGAACTTCTACTTTGACTATGACCCTGTCAGAATAAGATCGAAGTCAGTGAACCCTAAAGGCTTCCATAGCCTTGGCAACTCATGACTAGAGCCTAGGGAGATTCCTGACGCCATAAACAAGAGTGTCAAATTGTTAAATCAACATCAGGAGTCATTGCGTACTTACGTCTCATGAGGGATCTGTCCTTAATGTGTTATCCAATGTGAAGTAATGCTATAACTAGTACTGAAACAGTATTTTTACACTTTGTGTTTCTGTGTGGGTGCAAACTGATGAAATCTTTACATAGTATATACTGAATCGATCTTCTGTATATAAAGATAATTGAAAATGATTAAAAAATCTTGGTGTTAAATTGGAAATTGCATAGATAATCAATTTTTTTAAAAAAATCATGTAGGATCTCTGTCCTTAATGTGCTATACATTGTGAATTAATACTATAACTAGTACTCCAACAGTATTTTTCACTTTGTGTTGCTATGTGAGGGCAAACTGTTGAAATCTTTATGTAATATATACTAACCGATCTTCTGTATATAAAGAGAATTGAAAATGAATCTTGATGTGAATGCAAGGGGAGAGGGAGCGGGAAAGGGGAGGGTTGCGGGTGGGAGGAAAGTTATGGGGGGGGAAGCCATTGTAATCCATAAGCTGTACTTTGGAAATTTATATTCTTTAAATAAAAGCTTTAAAAATTTTTAACACATCAAGGAAAAATTAACCACAAGTACAAATGCCATGTAAAGTAGATTTCTAGTGAAATAACCAAGTACATGTAAATAATATTTTTTTGCTGCTTACTATTTATCAGTTTTCTTTCTTTTGTGAAGAAATAGTAACAATTTAAAGGCTGAAGTCCCAATTTGTTCTTTTTTGAAAATACATTGCTCAGACAGTCCAAGAGATGGCAGCCAACACCTTTTTCAGAATAAATGACTTACATCGATATTTTATCATGGCAATGCTTCTCATGTGGTTTCTTTATTTTAATAACATCAGCACTGAAATAATCATGGAAAAGTCTGAAACTGAACTTCTAAATGTGGCTGTCTCTGCGTAAGTGTGCTTTTAAGAGCTTGCTCAGAGTAGTTTAGGAAACAAGCTGGAGAGATTTCTTTTTCCTTCTCCCCTGCTTTCAGAGCAGTAGTTTTGTTACCGGAGAAATGAGGGTTCTTATCTTCGGGCAAGAAAGAATTCAGGCGTGAGACAGAGAGTAGTGGGAGGTAAAATAGCAAGGTTTATTAGGGTAGGGACATCCATAAGAACGGATGGGCACCTCTCCAGAAAGGACCTGAGAGTGCCCAGTCGCTCGGACTGGGGTGGGTGAGGTTACATGGTTGAGTGGAGAGAGTACACCTGGGCAGGCCAGGCGGGCAGCTCAGCAGAGAGGCAGAGGGCTGAGCACGCCATCCCGTTGAGGGGGGGCGGGTGTTAAGGAGATGGGTCTTTGTCTTCACACATCTCCTCCTGAAACAAAGGATTTTATGGCTGTAAATATTAAGAAGCTCCTATCTGAGTTTTCTCTTGAAGGTATCAGACAGGAGGAAGCCTAGCTGGTGCCATCTTGGGTTCAGAGGAAGGGTGAGCAGGACCCCCTAGAGAATGGGGATCCAGAACAAGGTGTTTGAAATGCAGATACTGGGCTGCATCTGGGAGATTGTGGAAGATTTATCAGGCAGAAGGGGCGGGGACCCCCACCTGGCAGGTTATCAGGTAGAAGGCGGCAGAGCAGGATGTGAAGGCCAGGCTGCCCTGAAACATTATCGGGATGACTTTGAGATGCAGCATATGCTGGACATAGACGTCTTCTCTTTAGGCCTGTCATACACACATAAGCTCCTACCTAACTTTCTACCTAACAGTTTCTACCAGAATGTTAGCTTGGAATTACCTTTAGAGCAGTAGGACTAAAGAATAAGTTTTAATACTAATGAATATTCAGCAGTATTAAAAATTAAGCATATGAAGCAGTAATAATAGTCTTTGGAAAATATGTCAGAACTGATAACTGAGGTTTTTAGAATATTACACTCATTATCTGGTTAGACTTAAAATCAACCCATTTTTATAATGAGTAAGAGGAATTCTTCATAATGCAAGAAAAGAGTACCAAATCCAGTGAAAATTTAATTTATTCATTTATTTTAAGGGAATATTTTAATTTCTGAAAATATTACTTTGCATTATATTAAGCTGCCTTGTACTTCTATAGGGTAAGGGAAGGTATTAAGGACAATGATTGCCTTGTTTCAAGTCATATCATCAATTATAGCCATGAATCCAGGAAGTTCATCTTCCCAGAATTCTTTTTTTTTTTTTTTTTAAGATCTATTTATTTGAAATGCAGAGTTACAGAGAGGCAGAGGCAGAAAGATAGAGGCAGGTCTTTCATCTGCTGATTCACTCCCCAGATAGCCACAATGGCTAGAGCTGCACCGATCTGAAGCCAGGAGACAGGAGCTTCTTCCGGGTCTCCCACATGGGGCCAGGGGTCCAAGCACTTGGGCCATCTTCCACTGCTTTCCCAGGCCATAGCAGAGAGCTGGATTGTAAGTGGAGCAGCCGGGACTCAAACTGGCACCCATACGGGATACCTGCACAGCAGGCGGTGGCTTTACCCACTATGCCTTAGTGCCGGCCCCCATCTTCCCAGAATTCTAAAACTAAAACACACAACTATTTATATCAGTGTGCTGGTTTTGTAATTCTGTACAAGTTGTCATAAACTTTACTGTTTGAAAAGGCACCCACTTAATAGTTCACAGTTCTGAAGGTCAGAAGTTAGTTTGTAGCTCAATGGAGTTTTGAACTCCTGGTTTTACACGGCTAAAATCCAAGGATTGGCTGAGCTGTGTTCTCTCTGAAACATTGGTGGCTGTGGCAAGATTCAGTATCCTGTGGTTGCAGGGCAAGGTCCCTGTTTCCTTGTTGACAGTCATCCAAGAGTTTCTCTCAACTTCTAGAAGTCACTCACATTCCTTGTCATGTGCTTCTGTCTATATTCAAAGCCAATCATAGAGAGAACCTCCTTCACATCAGAACCTCTCACGCTTTGAATTCCTTTGTCAAGAAGAACACGATTTCTTTTAAAGGCTCACCTGATTAAGGCAGACTCACTGATGACAATTTTCTTATTTTAAGGCCAATTGTTTTTAGGACCTTAATTACATTTGTGGACTGCCTTTCACACCAGCACTTAGGCCGGCATTTGATTGAATGACTGAGAGAAGGTGCGTGAGGAACTAGAAAGCTTAGAATTCTGCCTACCACAAATGGACTTATAAACCCAATGTACATAGAAATTACCTGGAAGTTTTCATATTGTACTGGTTAATTCATAAGGAAGGTCTTCATCTTTATTTTTTTAGGTGCTGATGCACCATTTATTTTCTAAGTAAATTTATTCATACAAATAACCTACCAAAGAAAATCTCATAATAAAGAAGGATATCAGGAATCATCATAGGTGTAACATGAATGGGAAAGATAAGGCTATGAGACTACAATCTTACAGATAAGAAACTTAAAAGCTCTTTCTGGTATCACCTCTGATTTACTGGGAATCTGTGTTTGAAAAACAACAAAAACACCAACAAAAATTCCTTAGTGCTTTTATTTTATAGCCAGATTTAGGAGCACTAGGATTTTTCTTAGTGGCAAAGCCACAGCTAAAACTTTGCTCTCCAGAAATTCAAGTCTAAATCACTCCATACTGCGTTCCATGACTGGTCTTCCATCAGTGGGTCCAGATAAGGGGCATAGCCATCACTTATTTCCAAAGATTGCCATTAATCTACACAGAAGGAGTGACAGACTCTTGTAACTACCATGGATTTATGATTAAGAGTTCTGTATTGGCCGGCGCCGCGGCTCAATAGGCTAATCCTCCACCTGCGGCGCCAGCACACTGGGTTCTAGTCCTGGTCGGGGGCGTCGGATTCTGTCCCAGTTGCCTCTCTTCCAGGCCAGCTCTCTGCTATGACCCGGGAGTGCAGTGGAGGATGGCCCAAGTGCTTGGGTCCTGCACCTGCATAGGAGACCAGGAGAAGCACCTGGCTCCTGCCATCGGATCAGCGCGGTGCACCGGCCGCAGCGCACTGGCTGCGGTGGCCATTGGAAGGTGAACGAACGGCAAAAGAAGGCCTTTCTCTCTGTCTCTCTCTCTCTCACACTGTCCACTCTGCCTGGCCAAAAAAAAAAAAAAAAAAATGTGTTCTGTATTCTGTATCAGCTGCCTATTGCCACAATAGTGATATAAAATAAGAAACCACAAATACTTGGTGACACAAAAATGCACTTATTTCTTTGCTGCTGAACATATGATGGACTGGTCTGGTCTACTGGGTGCCAACAGGACTCACTCATGGGTCTGTGGTCAGTAGGTGAGTCTGCTGAGAACAAGGTAGCCTCCCTTGCCCTTGTCTGAGATGATTTAGCTCTGCTTCTCTTGATCACTCATCCTCCAGCTGTCTATTGCCTGCTTACTCTCATGGTGATTTCAGGGTTCCAAAAGAGAGTGGAAGGAAATGCACTAGAACTCATAAAGCTTTAATTTTTGGATAGGTGCACTATCTCTTCCACCACATGCAAATTGGCCAAACATCCAAGTGCTAGGGAAATATACTCTGTTGCTTGATGAAAAGTGTTTGAATTCACATTGCAAAGAGTATAGATACAGGATATAGGGAAAAATAGATAATTAGGGTCATTTTTATTTGGAATCAATCTATCACAAATGTCATACTCTATATTTACTGCTTTTTTTGTTTCCCCAAAGACAGAGTTTTGCAACATGACCACAAATGTATACTTTTCATGCTTTTAGGATTCAGCTATCTAGAAACTTAGTTTTCTTCTTTTTGAATTATTAATGCTTTTGAGAATTGCAGATATTTTGTATAGTCCCAGAGATTTCTAAAAAAAGTTAAATTTCCTATTTAAAAATTATATTCTATGTGGATATAATAATCAAAAAGCATTAAAAACATCAGTACTTTGCCTCACTCATTCCCACTGTTAGTCTTATTTATCAAAGAACCATTTTTGATAATTGACTTACTTATTTTTTATATTTAAAATGTTTTGCTATAATATTTTAAATACACATTGTAGTCAAAGGTTTTACATCTCTACTAAATAATGAGTTCAATAAATAAAAAATAAAAATACGTCCTGTTATTGAACATCCTTGGAGGCAGTAGGTGATGCATCAAGTAGTAGGATTCCTTCCATGGAAGTATGAAACTTGGATTATATTTGCAGCTACTGATTATAGCGTGGCCTCATTCTGGCCATTATAGGCCAGAATGACCCAATGGATGGTACGTTGCTTTCTCTCTCTCCCTTTCAAACACATGTAATAGATATAACGTTAAAATATAACAATACAGGCCGGCGCCGTGGCTCAACAGGCTAATCCTCCGCCTTGCGGCGCCGGCACACCGGGTTCTAGTCCCGGTCGGGGCACCGGATTCTGTCCCGGTTGCCCCTCTTCCAGGCCAGCCCTCTGCTGTGGCCCAGGAGTGCAGTGGAGGATGGCCCAGGTGCTTGGGCCCTGCACCCCATGGGGAGACCAGGAAAAGCACCTGGCTCCTGGCTCCTGCCATCGGATGAGCGCGGTGCGCCAGCCGCAGCGCACCGACCGCGGCGGCCATTGGAGGGTGAACCAACGGCAAAAGGAAGACCTTTCTCTCTGTCTCTCTCTCTCACTGTCCACTCTGCCTATAAAAAAAAAAAATATATATATATATATATATAACAATACAACTAAATAATAACTATAATAAATATAAATAAATATAATAATACTTAATAATAAATATAATAATAAAACTAAAATATATTAACCCAATACTTATAATAAATCTACAAAGGACAATGGGAATACAAAAGAGGCAATAGTTAACTTTAAGAGGTCAGGAATTTTAGAAAAGAAAATTTTACAATGTTCAGAAAAGCAATAGCATAAGACCATGTGGGAACATTTTATTGAGTCTGGAGTTACAAATCCTGAAAAGAAAACCATAACTACAGGAAAAGAACCAGGCTGTGAAGAGTCACAGCTTGAGAACAGAATTGTGTCTACTGGAACCAAAAAATGGTTTTACTGCTGAAAATGATATGTGTACTTGTGTGCATGTATGTATGTATGTGAAGAGGAAAGTCTTTTTTTGATTTGTTGTTGAAAAGCAGGAAGCAACTGACAATGAATATCTGATAGTTAGCATATTAAAAAGTTGTTGAATTGGAGAAATAATGATGTTAAGATAGGGTAACTGTATTTAAGGACAAGTTGGAAGAAGGGTTTTGCCTTGTATGCAAAGACTCTTATTGGAAATAAAGAGTCATTGAAGAATTTTAATTAGATGAAAAACAATGCTTGCAGAAACATTACTCTGAGTACTTCGATAACGAAAAGGGGATTGGCCCAGGGGAGGCCAAGGTGAAAAGTAGGGATGCTACTAACCTTTTACAAGAGAGGAATACAACTAAAGCACTATAAAGTAAAACAGGAAGAGGGAAGCATGAAATGGGTTCAGAAAATCCATGTATTTTATTAACTAGTTGGAAATGACAAACAATGGAGAAAAAGGAAAGTTTAGATAATTACTTGGTTTTCGCCCAAGTAACTAATTAGATGATTGTGCTAATAACTACTTACTTGGTTCTGCACCCTATTGTACAAAAATATTCTGACTGCTTATATAAAATTATAAATTTATTTAGAAAATATTGAATTTGAGGTATTTGTGGGAAATACAAAAGGAACAAGCTGTTCCATCCTGGAAAATACAGGTCTTGAATATAGACTTTGAAATCATTACCATGTAAGTGGTCATTGAAACCTTAAAGACTCCATTCTCCAGAGACCCTGTGGGATGGTGTAAACCTCAAAGTTAGAGGTGCCTGGGCTGGTGCTGTGGCATAACAGGTAAAGCCGCTGCCTGTGGTCCTGGCATCCCATGTGGTGCTGCTTCAGGTCCCAGCTGCTCCACTTCCAATCCAGCTGTCTGCTATGGCCTGGGAAAGCAGTGGAAGATGGCCCAAGTCCTTGGGCCCCTGCACCCATGTAGGAGGCCCGGAAGAGGCTCCTGGCTCTCAGTTTTGGACTGACACAGCTCCGACAGGTGCAGCTAATTGGGGAGAGAACCAGTGGATGGAAGACCTCTCCTTTCTCTGTGTAACTCTGACTTTCAAATAAATAAATCTTTAAAAAAAAAAAAATTAGATGGGCTGGCTTTCTGGTATAGTGGGTAAAGCTACCACTTCTGACATCAGCATCCAAAATGGGCACCAGTTCAAGTCTCAGCTGCTCTATTTCCAATCCAGCTCCCTCCCTGCTAATGGCCCTGGAAAGCTGCAGAAGATGCCTGAAATGCTTCAGTCCCTGCCACCCATATAGGAGACCTAGATGGAGCTCCTGGAGCTTCGGCCTGGCTCAGCAGAACCAGCTGATGGAAAATAAAGCTCTCTGTCTTTCCCTCTCTTGCTCGCACTCTCTCTTTAACTCTGACATTTAAATAAATAAATAAATAAATCTTTTTTTAAAAAAAATCAAATTAGGATCAAGGTGTGTTCAGTTGTTTGGTAATAATATTCTAAATTCTACTGCAAATATTTTGAATACCTAGGAGGGTACCTCAAAAATTCATGGAAAATAGAATTAAAAGGTAAATTTATTTTGGTGCAGAAATCATTTGAAACATGCACAGTTTTTTCATGTTATGCATTTTCAAAGAGGTTTTTGAAGACCCCCTTGTATGTTGCAGTTTGGATTTGTACTTCCTTAATATGGAGCGACGAATTTTAAGTAGTAAAAGAGTGATTTTGAAAAATTATCCATAAGTACATAACATATTCTTTCTTTAGCACATACTTTATGACTATAAATTAAAAATTTACTTGTCTCTTTTTGTTTTCTTAGTGGAATTAAGGGGCATGTCATTGTATATCATGAAGTCTTAATATTTCAGCAATATTTCATAGAATTTTATAAGACATAAAAGAATTTCTAAGAGTACTACTTCAGATGATTTTTGCATAATGCATTGAGTTTATTTAACAAGCAACCTGTATTAAGCAATATAGCTGGTAGATATCTGCATTTATTTCCTTGTTAAGGATAACTATGCCCTTACAGGCTTGGTTAAATGCCTATTTTCTAGCTTCTGTTCAACCGGGAATATCCCTCATCATAGCGCTTGCACCAACCACCACCTTGCACTGTGAGATATTCTAGAACAGTAGCTTTCAAACCTTTTTACCTTCAACCAAAATAAGAAATAAATATTGGGGTAGGCATTGTGGCATAGTGGGTTAAATTGCTGCCTGCAATGCTGGCATCCCATTTGGGCTCTTGTTCTATTCTGGCTGCTCCACTTCAGATCCAGCTCCCTGTTAATGCACCTGGGAAAGCAGTAGAATATGGCCCCTGTCACCCAAATGGAAGACCTGTATGGAGTTCCATGCTCTTGGCCTTGGCCTGGTCATCCCTGGTCATAGTGGCCATTCAGGGAATGAACCAGCAGATGGAAGATTTTCTCTCTCTCCCTCTCTCTCTGTAACTCTGTCTGTCAAATAAAATAAATAAATCTTTAAATAAAAGAAGAAATATGTCTTACATTATTTACATGAGCTATGCGCAAAATATATTAAATTGTGTGAAATTATATTTTATATAGAAAACCATGGTCTGACATTTTCTATTCCACGAAATTCTGTTTCTTCCATTGCATTCCTTTAAAAACATTGCTGAAATTCAAGATTCAAGACCAATTAGAGTTAAATAACAGAACACTAATTGGTCTCAAGCTGTAGTCTGAAAAAAGTTTTCTCCAAGATACATCTCTCTTATGGTCATATCATTTGCGTTTAGCATAAAATTTCATATTGTTTATTGGAGATAGACCTGTGAAATTTTAGATAGTGCTGAAAATCTAAATTCTAGTATAGGAAAAAAGTGCCATTGCTACTGTGCTCAGCATAAGGTTTTCTAAATTCACATTTTAAGAAATAGTATATGCTATGAGTCATGAATTGGTTTAAAAATAAAAGGCTGTAAAGCCTTATTGCGTTGCATTATTGTAATCCTGCTAATACCAGTGTGACTTATCCACGTGCATCCATGGGTAACATACTGACAAATTCTCAATTAACACAAGCATTTTTGAGCTTCTTGTAGGTAGCTCTAGTGTATTAAAAAGCTTTATCACTTTCAACATAGAAGTAGCATAGAAGTTAAATGATTAGGGTATACAAGAGAACACAAACTTTTATTTGATGTTATTTAAATGTTATTTAAATGTAGCACATTTAAAATGACAACTTGGACTTAAACTAATAAATCAAAATTAAGTAATTTTTTTCAGTATGAAAAGATGTCTTGTAAGAAATCTAGTGCAATATTTAATAAGATGAAAAAATCTGGTAAATATTTGCATTTTTTCAACTTTTATTTAATAAATATACATTTCCAAAGTACAAGTTTTGAATTATAGCAGCTTCCCCCCCCCATAACCTCCCTCCCACCTGCAACCATCCCATCTTCCAGTCCCTCTCCCATCCCATTCTTCATCAAGATTCATTTTCAATTATCTTTATATCCAGAAGATCAACTTAGTATATGCTAAGTAAAGATTTCAACAGATTGCACCCACATAGACACACAAAGTATAGAGTACTGTTTGAGTAGTAGTTTTACCATTAATTCACTTAGTACAACACATTAAGGACAGAGGTCCTACCTGGGGAGCCGGTACATGGTGACTCTGTTGTTGATTAACAACTGACACTCTTAAATATTTGCATTTTTATTTGAAGTGTTGTTATGAACTTGGGTATATAGATAGGTAAATGGAGGACATGAAAATCTGCTATGGAATGTGTAAGCCATAATACAGACATTTAGATTTGCATATCTTTTTTTTTTCTAGCAAACTTTCTTGCTCTTCTTTAAATTTTAAAGCTAAATTTCTAAATTTTAACCTTAGTCAAACTTTGTCCCAATAGTACTACTGAGAATTGTTTGATTCAAATACCCATGATCTCACAAGTTTCTGTCTCAAAGAAAATTAATGACTTCAAATTTCTTGCTAAGTCTATTCCATTAGATGGTGGTCAAGAAATTTTCTTCTTCCCTAGTTTTGACATCATTCTTTTCAAGTTTTCATTCTACTTTTTACTGGCAGCTCCTCGATTTTCTCTTCAGGTTCTCCCCACTTGCTCCTTCAGTTTTTATATTTGTTCTCATTTAAAATAGTCTTCATGGGAAGTCTCACTTTCAAATGTTGCTGGAATTCAGATGACTTCTAAATCTATGCTACCAGCCTAAACAGCTCTTCTGAAGTGCAGACTCACACATCTATCAAAATTCCTCCTAAATATAATTTCTAAGTAGGTATCCTGGGTGTCATCAAATTCTATGGGTCTGGAATAGACAGTGTTTCTCTTCTTGCACCTCACTCCAACTTGATCACATTTACTTCTAGCTCTTAATTGTTACTGGTTTTTCGTCTTTCACCTTCCTCCTACTGATTACTGACAAAGGAAAATTTTCTAGATATTAAATATTTCTTGATATTCCACATCTTTAGTCTTAAAAATTCCATGTATCAGCTACTGTGGTCAAGAAAACAAACGCCAGGTTAGGTGGAAGATATTTAATACAACCAATTAGGCAAAGCACTGTTTTAAGTCTTGGGGAGGGGGGTTGAGAACAGGAAAAGTGCTTCTTGTATTTAGGAAATCTAGAAATGCAAGAATCATAGGGAGGTTGATGTCAATGCCCTCAACTTCCTGCAGTGCTGAAGCCAGTCACAGAAGCCCTTATCTCATTGTAGGTTTTGGTTCATTTTGAACATGCTCAGCAGCTTTGCAGAGTAATTCTTATACATTTGTTAGGTGGCAAGTCAGAAATTGAGCCTGTGTGTGTGAGACAGGCCTGAAGACCAGCACCTACTGTGGAAGCTCCAGAAGCCCAGCATCTTGCACTTCAAAGTCCTGCTCAGACCCTGATAGCTTTCTAGGTGGTCCAGCTCTTCCCTAAAGGATAGCTCCCAGGAAAATTATCTCTCCTCAGTACCAAATGGGTTACCTGACCTGATAACATGGGGCAATAAAACCTTCTCAGGTGCCCTAAGGGAAGCCCCCCTACTCTGCCCTGGCACCACCCAACAAACCCTTCAGTCAGGCTCTGGCTCAAACTTGAACACATAGTACATAAAAAAAAAATGAATATTTATAT
The DNA here is from genome assembly GCA_949820135.1 of Sylvilagus floridanus. Lineage (NCBI taxonomy): Eukaryota > Metazoa > Chordata > Mammalia > Lagomorpha > Leporidae > Sylvilagus > Sylvilagus floridanus. The sequence continues at coordinate 129,465,112 of OX463236.1, read as the reverse complement.
CTCTCCTTTGTGCTCCTCTATATATGATTTTATCTAGAAGTAGAAGTTAATATTCTCAGCAACCTTTGATAAATTTTAAAAGTACCAGGCCGGCACCGTGGCTCAACAGGCTAATCCTCCACCTTGCGGTGCCGGCACACCGGGTTCTAGTCCTGGTTGGGACACCGGAGTCTGTCCCGGTTGCCCCTCTTCCAGGCCAGCTCTCTGCTGTGGCCTGGGAGTGCAGTGGAGGATGGCCCAAGTGCTTGGGCCCTGCACCCCATGGGAGACCAGGAAAAGCACCTGGCACCTGGCTCCTGCCATTGGATGAGCGCGGTGTGCCGGCCGCAGTGCGCCGGCCGTGGTGGCCATTGGAGGGTGAACGAACGGCAAAAGAAGGCCTTTCTCTCTGTCTCTCTCTCTCACTGTCCACTCTGCCTGTCAAAAAAAAAATTTTTTTTTAAAGCACTTGCTGAAAAAGACACGTGAGTAGTCATTACATATAGTCTTTGTTTTTTTTAAAGATTTTATTTATTTATTTAAAGTCAGAGTTACAGAGAGAGAGGGAAATAGAGCAAGAGAGAGAGAGAGAACTTCCATCTTCTGGTTCACTCCTCAGATGGCCGCAATGGCCAGGGCTGAACCATGAAACCAGCAGTCAGAAGCTTATTCTAGGTCTTCCACATGGGTGGCAGGGGCCTAAACACTTCTGCCATCCTTTGCTGCTTTCCCCAGGCCAATAGCAGGGATCTAGATCAGAAGTGAAGCAGCCAGGACACAAGCTGGTACGCATTACATATAGTATTTTGTATTTCAGCCATTATAACAAAAAGGTAACAGGAGATTATCTATGCAATTTTGGAGTCAAGGACTTTTCATAGAGAAGACACTGCAAGCACAAACCATATGTGATCAAGATGATAAATTCAAGTTCACAAAAATTAAAAATTTTTGCTCATCAAAAAGACATTAAGAAAATGAATAGGTATTTATAGTATTGAGAAAATATATATAATACATTCCTTTAAAAAGGACTTTTTTAATATCAGAATATTAAAAGAATAATGAAACTCAGTATTAGTTTTTATGTATGTTACTAGCATACTTCTCAAATTAATTTTTGAGTTTTCTGAGAGCCAGATTTGAAGACTTTCTCTCCTATAAGGATATCTACTTGTTTAACAGCTTTTGTTAAATTGACTTTCCTTTCTTCAATGAGTTATTTTGATGTCTTTGTAAAGATTGACCCAGTAAATGTCTGTCTATTTCTGGACTCTCCAGTCTATTCTGTTGATCTATTTTACTATTGAAACCAGCACTTCAGTGTCTTGATCATTGTAATTTTTATAGTAAGTTTTGAAGCCTGGTAATGTGACTACTCCAATTTGGTATTATATTTCAAGATGATTTTGACTATTCTGGATCCTTTGTATTACAACACTTATTTTTCAATAAGCTTTGCCAGTTTCTACAGAAAAATGAGTGCTGTGCTGTGCCTGGGTGCCACACTTTCCTACAATTGTTTGGAAGGCTCCTTCACACTGAAGCCTGGGTGCTCAGGGGACTCACATTATGGATTTCTGTTCTCTCATGGATTACAATTCTGTGTTACCTTATTGTCAGATACCTGAGATCTGATGCTTTATATACTTTGTCCAGTTTTGTACCTGTTTAAAATAGGATAGTTAATGGAATGCCAGTTTATCAGACCTCATTGGTGGTAGAAATGTTACATAGGATTTTAAGAGAATTCTATATAAAATGTAGAATATTAAAATCTAATTAGAATTACAGAAATGTAAAATCTAATCTACAAGAATGTGGATTAGAACTATGAGGATATAATACAATGTAAATAGGAAATGCTGTTTAATACAGAAGTTTACAAAACTAAGTGAACCTTTAGTTGATTAAACAAATATTATTTTGCATGGTCAGAATTTTATTTTTTGTTTGTTTGATAGCTGAAATCAGTTGAAACATTTCTCTTGAATTTTTTTTTAAAGATTTATTTTATTTATTCGAAAGACAGTTACAGAGAGAGGTAGAGACAGAGAGAGAGGTTTTCCATCTGCTGGTTCACTCCCCAGATGGCTGCAACGACCAGAGCTCTGGGTCTCCCACGTGGGTGCAGGGGCCTAAGGACTTGGGCCATCTTATACTGCCTTCCCAGGCCATAGCAGAGAGCTGGATTGGAAGAGGAGCAGCCAGGACTAGAACCGGTGCCCATAGGGGATGTCAGCACTTCAGGCCAGGGCTTTAACCTACTGTGCCACAAGCACCAGCCAAAAATTGGTTTGATTTTTCAATTAAAGCTGGACAGTTTCTTCTTTTGGAAAACTTTGGAAATGAGTGTGGTATTTACTAAAAGTCTGTTTTGAATCTGTTTAATACACATACTGTTTTATTTTCTTGCGTGTATTTGCCACCTGGGACAGCAGGTAATTATTTAGTGAACCCATCAGTTCGAGTATTTACTGGGTGGGCCAGCAGGATTACAGTTTGTTATTTACTTGTGTAAATATGGAAAGAAATCTCATATTTGGATCAGAAATTTAATTCCATCATTTGAAACTACAGAATTAGACATTTCTTTTGCATCATTTAACATTTTTTAATTTCATAAATAACTTCATAGAATATGATGGAATTTGCTTCTACTTAAGAATTTATGGGGCCAGCATTGTGGCATAGTGGGTAAAGTCATGGCCTGTAATGCTAGTAGTCCATATGTGCACTGGTTCCAGTGCCAGTTGCTCCACTTACGATCCAGCTCTCTGCTATGGCCTGGAAAAACAGAAGATGGCCCAAGTCCTTGGGCTATTGGACCCAAGTGGAGAAATGTGAAAGAAGCTCTTGGCTCTGGTTTCGAATCAGCTCAGCTCAGCTCCGTTGCTGCCATCTGGGGAGTGAACTAGCAGATGAAAGATCTCTCTCTGCCTCTGCCTCTCTGTAACTTTGCCTTTCAAATAAATAAATAAATCTTTTTTTTTTTTTTTTTTGCTTTTATTTAAAGAATATAAATTTCCAAGGTACAGCTTGTGGATTCCAATGGCTCCTCCCCCCCACAACTTCCCTCCCTCCCTCCACCCTCCCCTCTCCCGCTCCCTCTCCCCTTCTGTTCACATCAAGATTTATTTTCAATTCTCTTTATACACAGCAGATCAGTTTATAACATATTATGTAAAGCTTTTAACGGTTTGCCCTCACATAGAGGCACAAACTGAAATTGTTGTTGGAGTACTAGTTATAGTATTGATTCACAATGTACAGTACATTAAAGACAGAGATCCTACATGCTTTTTTTTTTTTAAAGAATTGATTAATTATCTATGCATTTTCCAATTTAACACCTAGAGTTTTTAATCATTTGCAATTATCTTTATACACAGAAGATTGATTTAATATTATAGTACGTGAAGATTTCATCAGTTTGCTCCCACATAGAAACACAAAGTGAAAAAATACTGTTTCATTACTAGTATTAGCATTATTTCACATTGGATAACACATTAAGGACAGATCCCTGATGAGAAGTAAGTACACAGTGACTCCTGAAGTTGAATAACAATTTGACACTCTTGTTTATGGCGTCAGTAATACATCAACTTTTAAAAAAAGGTATTGTTTGATAATTTTAAAGACACTATAGTATATAGTCTACTTAGATAACTGATGCAACTCAAATGTGTTAGAATAACTAAACCTAAACTGTAATTGCTTATCCAGAACTTTGTATGGTTCACAAAAAGACAGCCTTGGCTCCTATGTGGAAGCTAAAAAAATTTGCTTCATTCTCATAGAGGGTTAGTTGTTACTAGCTGTTAGGAAGAGGAAGAGGGTGAAGAGATAGAAGAAGGTTTTAATGGGTATCAAGATACATTACCTAGGAGGAATATGTCCAAATTTGCTACTGCACAGTAGGGTGGCTATAGTTCACAACATTAACTATATGTTTTATAGAGAACAGGAAGAGAGGAATTTGAAGGTCTCCAATACAAGCAAATGGCAAAAGTTTAAAGGTATGAAAATATTACTTACCCCAATTTGATCATTAGACATTGTATACATGTATCAGATTATCACACTGTACTTCATAAAATATAAAATTACTATACACAAAACTTTCTTGAGATAGTAATTATCATTTAGTTCTTCATATTGTTATGAGACATCAATATAATTCCACTTAAGAGTCGTTGTTAAGGCTTTAACCCTTTCTTCTCTGCCCTAAATCCCATATATTATTAAACAATATTGGAAGCTCTTTTTTAAAACATGGCTTTCATATAGTTTGTGTTCCTTTGTACCCAAGCATTCAAGCAAGGGAATGTAAAATGGAGGAGGGGGAAGAATGTGTTTAGGAGGCAATTTGAAAATAAAATAAATAGATCCCTAAAACCAAAATAAGCAGGATTTAGTGACCTTGAAATCTCCCCAATTTACTTTCAGGGAAAGAATAAGAAAGATTAGAGAAGAGATAGTGCAAACTAATTAATTAATATGCTTAACAAACACTGATTGAGTTCCTACTCTGTCTCATTCAACATGCTGGCACTTTGAGAATAAAAGATATCTAAGATAGGATTTTTTTTCCTAGACAGATCACAGTCTGATAGAGGAGGTAAAAAGACATTCAATCAAATATAACACAATCTGATACATTATGCCTTAATATTCCATATACTCCAATATACCATTGGTATATTTAATGTACTAAGGGAAAACAGATGAGTAAACAATAATTATGCTGGGGGAAGCATCCATGGATGTTAGAGAAGTAACTTCATCCTTAACAGTAACTAATGATCATTCCATGGGGAGATTATAGCAGGGTGGGGGTGGGGGTGGGGGGTGGGGAAGGAAGAGTGAGCAAAGGCAAAAGGTGTGGAATTCAAGGCATGGTTGTAAAAGGGGAAATAGTTTGGTATGATCGAATTTAAAGGAAGAATATTAGGGAATAGTGGGAAATGAACCTGAAAAGTTAAATTATGAGTAGATTCTAATGAGTTTTGTTGTAAGGATGTTTGAATTTTTTTTTTTATTTAAAAATGTTTTTATTTATTTGACATGCTGGGGGTGGGGAGAGAAAGAGGGAGAGAGAGAGAGAGAGAGAGATCAATTTCACCTGCAAGCTCACTCCTGAATGCCCGCAACGGCTCAAGTGAAGAGAAGGGAACTCCGTCTGGGTCTTCCATATGGGTTTCAGGGACCCAAGGATTTAAGCTGCTATCTGCTATCTCCCAGGATATACATTAGAAGGAAGCTGGAATCAGGAGCGGAGCTGGGGACCCAAATTCAATCATTCAGCATAGTATTCAGGTATTACAACCAATCTTAACTGGTAGGCCAAGCATGTGCTACTCTGATTGCACTATTCACATATGTGTGATAAACACCTCTGTAACTTCTAGCACTGAGAAAGTGCCGTGAATTGAGTTGTTGTCTGAACTTCAGACATCAGGGAGAATGAGATTGCTGAAAATCCTGACAACCATACAGAACAGAGGCAGTGGGAGAGAGGTAAGTATCATTCAACAACAGAATCATCTATGGGGAAAATGACATCTTTTGCTAAGCTATTTCTCCTTTATGTCTGGGCTAAGAATCAGGATTTGTAGAAAGACCACTCTCCTATGGCAAAGAGCGGGGTGAAAATGTCACTCTAGGCTTTTAGAATGCAAATGTGTTTATGCATGTGTTTTAAGTATTTGAAATCCAGGAAATAAGTGCTATAGTGTTTATTCTTTTCCTTTGCTCTCCTAACATGCATCACCTCTCTAAGGTTATTTGAAGTTCATTTTCCACATCTGTATTTAACAGTTGTGAATGCAAATGTGTATCTACTCTCTCCTTGTTCTTAGATTCTCATTTGGGAATATTTCTTTGATACTGACTCATTTTAACATAGAAATGATGTAATAGATTAAAAATATTTTCAAGTGTGAAATAGAATCCGTCTTCCAGAAACATCTCTCAATTGTTACATGCAAACTTAACTGAATGATTGAGGTCATGCCATCCTACAGTAAAAATATTAATAGGCTTTTAGCCACATTGAAATGTGCATTGTCCGGATGCTTTCAGGCGTAATTGCAATGACGCTGCGATCTTATTCAGAATTGGCAATGTATTGTAATTGCTTTTTATGCCAGCATCACTTAATTAATTTGAGGATTATTTCTATGTTTGATATTTGGATGAGATTGACAAATACTGCTTGTCCAGAATAACATTTTAACGCAAATTTCTTATGACAGAGTGTTCTGTGGTGCCAAATGTTTCTCTTAGTTATTTTCCATAAGAGAGCATAATTATGACATTTCCACTAGTAAAGTTATTTCACATTTTGATTAAAGTTGGATTGCTTTATGTCAATGAAGTTGAAAAAAAGGACCTTGTTGATATATTGTCAAATTACTTCATTGCTCAGTGATTCTACAGAGAAAGTGCCAAAGAAAACAAAGCAATGAAGACTGCTTTGTTCAATGAAGTTCCAAATATATGTATGTACCATTTTCAATGAACTTGAATCCATCATGATAATCACAATAGTTTATTAAGGGTATATTTTAATGATATTATGGCAAGAGGTAGGATGAAGATAGAAAATATGAGTTCCAGTCATAAATCCATTTTTATTAGTACAATATTTGGTAAGTCACTTAGTATATTTTCAGTTCCACTCAGTGTTAGTTGAGGTTATTAAAGTCTACTACATATCATTTTTAAAAAGATGTATTTACTTACTAATTTTGAGAAAGACAGACACACTCACACAGACAAGAGTGATCTTCTATCTGTGAGTTCAGTTCTTAAATGTCAGCAACAGTAGAGACTGGGCCAGAATAAAGTTGGGAGTTCAGAACTTGATCTGGTTCTCCCATGTGGATGATAAGGACCCAAGCACCTGAACCATCACTCCAACTTCCTCCCAGAGTGCATATTAACAGGAAGCTGGAATCAGAAGCTGAGCCAGCACTCAAACCTAGGCACTCCAGTATGGGATGTGGGAATACCAAGCAGTGTCTTAACTGCTGTGCCAAATGGCTGCCTCGTGCTTTGTATTCTCATTGTAAGGATTAAGTAAGCTAATTTTTTTCTCTCTTTAATTTTGAGGTAATATTTTTAATTCATATTACAGTTAAAGATTAATACTCTACTAAAAAAAGAGCTGAACAAATAAGTAAATTAACCATAGCAAGAATATAGGCAAGGGCTATAAACAATGATCAAGTGAAAACATATTTAATTTCACTCATATAAAGTAGATTTTGAAATATAGAAATAATTAAAACTATAGTATATAATAGCAGTAGTATATAGTATATAGTAGTATATAATTCTTAACAATTTGACAAAGATTTAAAACAACATTTGACAAATTTAAAAACATTTGACAAAACACTATGCAGGGAAACTGATGCATATAGGCATTTTTCTCTTTTGTTTTTGAGGTTTATTTGATTTTTTTAAAAAAATTAGTTCCTACATATAGAGGAGTACATTCAGTATTTAGCTTTCCATGTCTGGCTTATTTCACTCAACATAATGTTCTCCTGTTGCAACCATTTTGATGAAATGATAGAATTTAATTCTATTTTAAAGTTGAATAATAGTCCATCGTGTGTGTGTGTATATATATAATATATACAATATTTTTGTATATGTATTTTATATACATTGTATATAATATATATATATATATTTTTGTTTAAGCTACTTTTTAAACTTTTATTAAATAAATATAAATTTCCAAGGTACAGCTTTTGGATTACAGTGGCTTTTTTTCCTCATAACCTCCTTCCGACCCACAACCATCCCATCTCCCTGTATATTTTATCCATTCATTTGATGATGGGCATCTTGGTTGATTCTGTGTTTTTGGTTATTGTGAACAGTACTGCTCTAAACATGTTGGTGTATTATCAGCTTGATACAGTGTTCTTGTCTTTTGTGTATTTACCCAGTAGTGGGACCGCTGGATCATATGGCAAATCTATTTTTAATTTCTAAAGAGATCTCCATACTGTTTTCCACAGTGGCTGTACTAATTTACATATCTACCAACAGTGTATATAATTTTCCTTTCACATTCTTACCTTAGCTAATGTTTGAAATAATTCTAGTATACAGCCTAGAAGTATTAACACTCAGTAAATTTCATTTCTATTTCTAAATTTTATTTACTCTTGCCTTCTAGTTGTAAACTATATTAAATAGTGAGTAAATCCAAGAAAATAAGCTGCAACAAGAGAAAAGTTTTATATGATCATGTGTGGAGTTTTCAGGTATGCAACTAATTTTACCAGTGAATATAATTTGCTTAGAACTAAGAAAACATATATCCTGTGTGACATATTGAATAATTTTATTAGTTATTACTTATTTTAAAGAAAACTTTTGTTTAAAGTATTGAATTTAAAGTAGAGATTAAATGGCAGACATAATGTAATAATATTAAGAAGAATAGTAATAATAACTGACTGCCTTTGTATGAGACAGAGATTTGCAGCTCTCTTTAGTGTCCAACATTCCTTGTCGTCTTAGTGGTCAGCTTCCCTCTTTACATCAGCTGAAAGCCTCCTGTAAACATTTGCTTGTTGTCTGTGATGTCAAGCATCAAAATAAGCCTAAATCCTAAGGATTTATGATTTGACAAGATAATTCCCTTACCTAAGTTTTGAGTGGAATGTGGAAATTGCTTACTAGAGAGTTAGTAGCCATAATACAAATTCAGATACCAGGGTTTATCCACCATTTTCAAAAGCCCAGAGGACCAGTAGCAACAAACATAATATCTGATTATACCACAACAGAAAAGAGCAAAACAAATCAACATTGATGCAAGTTGAGAAAAACAATATGATTTCTTTTTTAGCTTCCGAATGATAGCGCACTTCTTGGAATCCTTCCATTATTAGCATTATTTGCTACAGGCCTAATTTTCTAACACACCTATGCTTTTATAAAGAAGAAGTCTTAGGAGCTAGCAGCTCATAAGCCTCCGCCTGTGGCACCGGCACATTGGGTTCTAGTCCCGGACGGGGCGCTGGATTCTGTCCCGGTTGCTCCTCTTTCAGGCCAGCTCTCTGCTGTGGACCAGGAGTGCAGTGGAGGATGGCCCAAGTGCTTGGGCCCTGCACCCGCATGGGAGACCAAGAGAGGCACCTGGCTCCTGGCTTCAGATCAGCACGGTGCACTGGCCGTAGCGGCCACTGGGGGTGAACCAACGGAAAGGAAGACCTTTGTCTCTGTCTCTCACTGTCTACTCTGCCTGACAAAAAAAAAATAAATAAATAAAAAGAAATTAGCAGCTCAAATCTAAGTGTTCTGAAAAAGGCATAGAATTCTAATGAATTTTCACTGTCAGATTTGGGGATTATATTTTTAATGGAAGGTCCATCTTTTCTCAGTTTTTTCCTTTCCTTCAATTTGAAAGTAATAAATACTCTATATGCTTTGATTTCTTCTTGCAATTGCAATTATATTTAATGAAAGCTAAATTTTATTATGAGTATATGTCTAAATGGGAACCTAAAATTTGGGTTTATTTATTTATTAATTTATTTGTTTTGCAAAATTGGATTATATTCTCTAACAAACTCATCACTGAATTTTTGATAAATATTTGCTCAAGGTTAAACATACCATAGTTGGAAGGCATCCCAGTAAAATGTTAGGTGTTATATCCAGCTTTCCAGTGCTCACTTGGATTTACTCTCATGCATATTTTATTACTTACTTTTTTTCTTTTGTCTTTTATTTGCCCTCAAATGAGTTAAAAGATGGAGTCTAGATAATAAAATGAGGGGCATCTAGGTGCTTCAGTAATATAAAGGACATTCCATTAGCTTAAAAAAAGAAAAAAAAACACCTTTCCTGATTTGAGATCAAATAGAGAGGATAAAGACAAACCTGCTGACATGTTATCTAATCACTGGAGTCATAAAACAGGTACCAGTGAAATTCTAGAGATTCACTTATGTTGACATTTTTAGGACATTAGAGAAAAACTGTGAATGTCATTTTCTCATTTTGTTACCTTTTTAAAAGATCTGATGATTTGTGTGTGTGTAGCTCAGGAATCATTTGAAGGTTTTCTCTGCTCCAAATATTGTATCAACCCCTTGTGTCATGTGACCAGCTCCAACCATTACTATTTTTTTCTGCTCCATTTATGTAACATTTTCCCAAGATGTTTCAGCTTTTCTTATCTCAACAAGCAGCAGCACCACTCATGTGTAAACATTTTACTCCTTCATTTATCCAAAAGTCATGCGTTGAACATCCCCCTGTTTTCTTTTTTTCTTAAAGGTTATTATTTATTTGAAAGGAGGAGTGACAGAGAAAGGAGAGATGGGGAGAGAGAGACACACACAGATAGATCAATCTTCCATCCACTGTTTTATTTCTTAAGTAGCCATAACAGCAAGGTCTAGGTCAGGCCAAAACTAGGAACCAGGAAGTCAATCCTGGTCTCCCAGATGGGTGGCAGGGGCCCAAGAACTTGGGGAATCTTCTCTTGTCTTTCCAAGCACATTAGCAGGGAGCTGGATTAGAAATTGAGTAGTTGGGACTTGAACTGAAACTGCACCACAAGGAGTGGCTTAACCCGCCATTCTAAAACACTGATCCCCATTCCCCGATTTTCTGAAACAGGCGCTGGAATTCAAAGTCTAATAAAATGCAGCCTGTAGACAACTAAATATTCAAGTTGAGAAGTGCTGCTGATGACTAAAGTGATGGGGTTAGAGAGGAGGTGCATTCCCATAGCCCAGGGCAGTGGTTCTCACTTTGATTACATATTGGAATCACCTCTGGAGACGTTGAAAGTTCTCATGCCCAGGCTGTGCCTAATACCCGTGAAATGCTAATCTCTGTGGGTGGAACTCAGGCCTCAGTGTTATTTTTAAAGCCTTCGGGCCACCTGCCCCATGCTTCCTGGCCTAGATGCTCCTCCATGTGGCTGGTTCCTGGTACTTGGTATGAATCCAGATTTATCATTCTCTTTTAGATAAAGCCCTCACTCTCCTACGCATTTCTCTCATTGAATAAAAGCTTAAAAATGTATCATGCTGCCTCGTTCTATGCCGGTATTCAGAATTCTCTGAATATTAGGCAGGAACCCACACAGGCTTATTAATATTGGGAACTTATTAATAAGCACATGGTGATGTCATATGACACCCCAAATTCCGATTTTATATGGCACCCCAGATGGGACTTTTGGGGGACTCTTAGGGGGCCTTATTGTGATATCATATTTTAGGGGGTCAATTCTGATATCACTTCCAGAGTGGGGAAATGCACCATGTTTTTCCTTTCAAGTTGCGCTTTCCACAGCCTTAATTTCGCTTCAGATGACTTCACCTTTGAAAGCAGGGAGCTGAGAAGCTGGTTGGGGCCCTGCAGCTTGATGTTCAGCTCTGAGAAGTACTTGGTGAAGTCCACCATGAATGCCAGATCACACAGTCACTTGCTGTCATTGAGTCCCCGGACAGGATTTCCCTTCATCTCTGTGATCTGGTTGACTTTATCCCACAGTTTGTAAAACCTCATGAGCATGTTCTCACAACTCAGCCACTGTATTTCACAGTGATTAGTAAGATCATCATACCCAGAGTCAAGATCACTCAGCAGTAACTCCTTAGACTGGTGGCTGTTAAACCCTCTGCTTTTGACAAAATGTATGAATGAGTCTATTATTGCTATCACATTGTTGAACTGCAATGACTGTGCACAGAGATTTTCTTGGTGTATGATGCAATGGTATATAATTAAACACTTGGATCAAAACTGAGATAATTCATTTTTTCTGCAATCCTTTTGGTAAGCCAACCATGGCTGGACTTCCAACGGTAGTAAGGCCTCTTGTTGTTTCAAACATTAGTTCAAGATTTTTCATTGATAAACAAGTCTTTCAAACAAATCCTCACCTCTTGTAATGCCATACATAGCTTCCAGTGATAGCAGTTCCTCTTGTACTTCAAACTTTGCAGTTATCTTACAAATGAAAACTGCCAGTTGGGCAGTATTTGTTATGTCTGTTGTCTCATCACAAACCAGAGAAAAATTGCAACCCTCCTGCAAAATCCTTCAGTGTTTTTCCAATATCTTGTGCCAAGTCAGTAATCTGATATGAGATAGTTCTCCCAGACAGACTGACACTCTGAAATCATTTTACTTTGCCTGGTGCTAACAACTCTGCAGCAGTCACTATACACTCTTTCAAAAACTCTCCCTTTACAAGAGGCCTCAGCTTCTATGGGATTAACTTGCTCATAGCATAGTACTATGAATAATATTTGTCTTTGTCACAATAAGGACTAGTGAAAGCAGCGTGTCATGATTCCAAACTCTGCTGAAGAACATTGATTTTACCCAGATGCATTTGACCTCTTGATTAACTTAATTTCGTATGTTTGAACTGTGATGTTGCTCCAGGTTGGCTTTCATTACTGCTAACATCTCTCCACAAACTAGGGACACAGGTTTGCCTTCTCCTTTAACAGCAATAAAAAATCATTTGTCTATTTCTCTTGGAAAGATTGACACTCTACATAATTTTTCTTTCCTTTATAGTCACTATTTGTAGGATGTTACACCACTTAGGTTTTGGTAACTATCCAGTGTGTGCGTGTGATCGGTGACATGATTATTTTGCTTTGATTGCTGTTCTAATCCTGCATCTTGGATTCGGAACATATCCAAAGTCAACATCATCCACTCTTGAGGTCTCCTCTATGTACTGTAATTTCCTTAATCTTCATGTGAGATTCAGTTTTTCCAAGGATTGTTGATCATGAATTTTTGGGTTAAGATTAGATTGCCATTTTTGTCTGTGTCAACAAAGAAGTAGACAACATTGTTGCCAGTTATCAGAGGCAAGGTCATCATCAGTGTTGCAAGGAATCATCTCGTTGCATCTCCTCTCACAATCACTGGATTGCTATAGTTTTGACACAATTGGTTAACTTTCACAACGTGTGCACTCCCAGCCTGCCTGGCACCGATTGTCCTCTGAGTCAGTGCAAAACAGGCAGATGGGCTGTGGGCAGCCACTGAGACCCACACTTGTCTATCGTGTGCTCATATGTGTCCTGTCTGTCCCATAATGGACATTGCTTGCTTTTCCTTCAAGATTTCTGTTATTATTATAGTTCTCTTAATGTAAGTTTTTGTTGCTATAAAAAAAGAGCCTAGATTTATTGAGTTTTGAATCTGCCTGTGGTTGCCTTGGTAGAAATAGACCAAATGATTTCACAGCCCTTGCATGAGCCCATGGTCTGGGTATTCTCTAATCTACAGGTATAAAGAAGTGGGGAATATCATAATAGGAATAAAAGTCATCTTTTGAAGAGGTAAAGGATTGTAAAATAATGAGACAGACTTAGGGAACTCACAAGTGTGAGAGAGGGAATGATAGTGAATGGAATGTTTGAAAGTCTGAGGGAAGAAGGGTGGTGGGTGGAGAATTAGTCACCAAGGACTTTGACCTACTTATTTCCAGTACAAATGATTGTCAAATTCAGCAACCAAAGGAAAGGAGAAGTGAGTTTAAGCTAAGAGTGGGTGGCTGTTGGGAAGAAAGGAATAAGCTAGGATTGATAAGTTAGTACTTTCTGGAAGGCACTCATTGTTAGGTACTGGCGACTGAAGAAACCAAGTGGCACTTGAGACTTTCAGGAGGAAAAGCAAACAGTTAGTTAGTTTGTTTGTTTATTTATTTTTTAAAGACTTATTTATTTACTTGAGAGGCAGAGTTACAGACAGAGGGAGAGACACAGAAAGAGGTCTTCCATCCTCTAGTTTACTTCCCAAATGGCCTCAAAGGCCAGAGTTGGGCCGATCCGAAGCCAGGAGCCAGGAACTTCCTCTGGGTCTCCCATGTGGGTGCTGAGACCCTAGCACTTGGGCCATCTGCCACTGCTTTCCCAGGACATAGTAGAGAGCTGAATGAGAAGTAGAGCAACTGGGACACAAACTGGTACCCATATAGGATGCCATTGTCACAGGTGGAGGCTTAACCCACAGCCCTGGCCCCCAGACACACAGTTTATCATGCGTGCATACTTGACAGGACTCACTTCCCAAGTGTCAAGCCCTGACTCTTATTCTCCTTTGTTTTTATAACCCAAAATCGGAAGTTACAATAACAGGGTTCTTCCATGAGACACCTAAGAATATAGATGACAATTTTAAGCATGTGGCTGGGCTTTTTGCAAGAATAGCCTATTCCAGGAACTGGTGACAGGCGTGTGGTTGAACAGTAAAGCAAAAAGTTCCTAAAAAGTCCCTGAGCAGGCAGTCCTTAAAATTGGACACATACTGTCTGAGCTGATGGGGAGGGGGACAGGGCCTCAAGCTGTAGTAACAGACATCTACCCTGTTCATTTTAACATGTAGGAGTCTGTCAGAGAGCAGAAAACAAAATACAAACAAACAAACAAAAACTATCACACCTATTGCAGTTAGCATCAGCTGGATATAACCCATAGAAAGCCTCCAACAGCAGTTCAAATTACCAAGAGTAAAGGAATGAGCTGGGGCATGGGGTAAGATAACTTTTGTTTGGTGTGGGTCAGGTTTGATATTCAGTGTAGAAATAAGATTTAGAATGAGTGTTTTAATGCCAAGGGTGGACTTTCATGGCATGGATCATGGGGATTGTGACTGGAAAGGGAGAGGGCAGAAGGAGATAGAGAAGGAGGTACATATCCTCTGTTAACTTCTCAGAAGGATCAGGGCTTAGCTATTTTGGGTCTGAAGAGTCACCAGGACTGAGAAGTAGATTGTGATATTGCTACTTAATTCTTATGTTAATGCCCGGGGATAGAAATCCCCCTTCCCACATCTTTTTGCTTCTCCCTACCCTGCTCCCTCTCTTTTCTCCTACACATCAGTTGGAGTATAGGGAAGGGGCCACACGCCAGTTTCTACATGCATTTTTACTAGTGGAGAAGAAACTCCTAACATAGTGTTGGTAAAACAAGACTTTATCTAATTCAGGTCATAGATGCAGTTGAGTGTATAGGAAACAGCCAAACGTGGAGGCAAATGGGCTCTGAAATTGATAGACTGTCACTGACTCATTTACTTTTCTTACAGGATTCCACAGTGAAACCTCTGGTTTGCATTTGCAAAGAGAATGTCTCTCTTTCTCTTTCTCTCTCTCTCTCTGAGTTTGAGTCTTTTTTTTTTTTTTAAGATTTTTTTATTTGAGCTACAGATTTACAGAGAGAGAGGAAGAGGAAGAGAGGGAGAGAGATAACTTCCATCTGTTGGTTCACTTCCCAAATGGCCACATCAATTGGGGCTGGGCCAGGCTGAAGCCAGGAGGCAGGAGCTTTATCTGGGTCTCCCACTTGGGTGTAGGGACTCAGGGAGTTGCCCTATCTTCTGCCATGTTTCCCAGCCCTGTTATCAGGGAGCTGGATTAGAAGTAGAGCAGCCAGGGCTCCAAGTGTTGCTCATATGGGATGCTGCAGTTTAATATGCTATGCTGCAGTGCTGGCCCCAAACAGATTCTTTTAAATGTGATAGAGTTTATAGTCATGGAAGGGAGATAGTCAATTAATGTGTTGTAGTCCACACCCTCAGGTTGATTTGCATGGAACTAACTGGGATGACTTTAACTGATTAGTCACAGACAAAGACTGGTTAAAACACCAGCACTTAGAAAATAAATACTTAATTTCTGGTGTTATCAGTAAATCCAGATCCATCCCATATCTATAAACATATCTGTTGAATTACTTCTTGTTATAATGTGTCCACTTTATTTGCTCTTATTTGGGACAATAACTTCACCTCTATATTGAGTTTATCTTGTTCAAAGATTCTGGTTCTATAATTATCTTATTTTTTAACAATTTCCTTTTCTCCACTGGACCATTGCCAATAAAATACCTATATAAATACTATTTTTATCATAGTTAGTGAAATAAGCCAGTCCCAAAGGAACAAATACCATATGTTCTCCCTGATCTGTGATAACTAACTGAGCACCTAAAAGGTAACCTGTAGAAGTGAAACTGACACTACAAGAAACAATTATTTGAATAGCCCTTGTCTTGACTGTCAAGGAACAGTTTATTATTTCATTTTTTAAAAGATTTATCATTTATTTGAAAGTCAGAGTTACACAGAGAGAGGAGAGGCAGAGAGAGAGAGAGAGGGGGAGAGAGAGAGAGAGAGAGAGAGAGAGAGAGAGAGGTCTTCCATCTGATGGTTCACTCCCGAATTGGCCGCAATGGTCGGAGCTGCACCGTTCTGAAGCCAGGAGTCAGGAGCTTCTTCTGGGTCTCCCATGCGGGTGCAGGGACCCAAGGATCTGGGCCATTTTCTGCTGCTTTCTTAGGCCATAGCAGAGAGCTGGATTGGAAATGGAACAGCCGGGTCTTGAACCGGCGCCCATTTGGAATGTTGGCGCTTCAGGCCAGGGTGTTAACCTGCTGTGCCACAGCACCAGCCCCTCATTTTTTAATTTGTTCTTTTTTCGTAATGCTGTTGGTTGAACTCTTTACTTAACATAGAATTAATCATAGGTGTGTTAAGTCAATTGAAAATAAATCCCAGTTAAAAATAAGAATGGGAATGAGAGAAGAGGAGCTGTATAGTTTGGCACACATTCCCACAGACTTACCCCTAAGCATGAAGCTAGAGGCCACACTGTGGCGTAGCGGGTAAGGCTGCTGCCTGTAAAGCCAGAATCCCATATGGCCACTGATTCGAGTTGTGGGTGCTCCACTTCTGATCCAGCTCTATGCTATGGCCTGGGAGAGCAGTAGAAGAAGGCTTGAGTCCTTGGCCTGTGCACGCATGTGGGAGACCCAGGGGAAGCTTCTGGCTCCTGGCTTCGGATTGGCACAGCTCTGGCCATTGTGGCCAAGTGGGGAGTGAACTAGCAGATGGAAGACCACTCTCTGTTTCTTTGCCTCTCCTTCTCTGTGTGGCTCTGATTTTCAAATAAATAAATCAATCTAAAAAAAAAAAAAAGGGTGAAGCTAAAAACTTACCATGGAACTCCAAATCCCATTGAGCTAGGTGGCACTAATCCCATCTTATGTGATAAAGTGATCACATTAAATGTGGAATTGATAATATAGAAAGGATTAAAAGTCAAAGGGTCACATAAATAAGACCAAGTGTCTGGTAATAACAATAGATAGAATTACAAAGGAGAGAAAATTCAAACATGGGAAGCAGTCCACATAGCAGACTCATAGAATGACAAACGCCCTAAACAGCACTCTGACCTCAAAATCAGCCCCTAAGGCATTAGGATCTGGCTGAAAAATCCCATAAGAGCATTTCAGGAATGGAAAGCCAAGACATAGTGGCAAAAACTGTTCTACATGACAGATCTCTCTGAGTGAGACCCCAGTGGAAAGAAGGGGCCACCAAAGAAGGATGTACTTTTCTCTGAAGGGAGGCGAGAGAACTTCCACTTTGCATGTGGCCCTATCTAAATGCCGACAGTTTGTGGACTCAAAAGGCTTCCTTGGCAGCTCATGTCCAGAGCCTCAGGTGTCCAGAGCCTATATGGGAGACCTGGACGAAGCTCCTGGCTCCTGGCTCCTGGCTTCAGACTGGCCCAGCTCTGGCTGTTGCAGTCATCTGGGGAGTGAAGCAGCAGGTGGAAGACCTTTCTCTCTGTTTCTCCCGCTGTAACTCTGCCTCTCAAATAAATAAATAAATCTTAAAAAAAAACCTTCCCTGACTTCATACTGCCCTTCTGATACCACTCTCATTTATGGTATTCCCCTTATATTAATCTACTTCTTTTCTCCATTTTATTTTTTTTAAGAATTATTTTATTTATTTGAAAGAGTTAGAGAAAGAGAGGTAGAGCTGGAGAGAGAGAGAGAGAGAGAGAGGTCTTCTGTTCTAGTAGTTCGCTCCCCAAATGACTGCAATGGCCAGAGCTGAGCCAATCCAAAGCCAGAAGCTTCTTCCAGGTCTCCCACACAGGTGTAGGGGCCCAAGGATTTGGGCCATCTTCTACTGCTTTCCTAGGCCATAGCAGAAAGCTGGATTGGAAGAGGAGCATCCGGGACTTGAACGGGTGCTCATGGGATGCCAGCACTATAGGCTGGGGTTTTAATCTGCTGTGCCAGTGCTGGCCCCATTCTTCATTTTTCTTAATCTCTTTCAAGATGCATTGTCTATCCACTCATCCTACTTTTTCACCTCAACTTTTTCTTGAACACACTCAGTAGGACTTTTATCTTCTCCGTTCCCCTAAAAGTACTCTTGTTAAGGACATTACTAGCTTTCAAATTAACAAAATCAATGGCCAATTTTTCCTCCTCTTACCTAATTTTATGAGTATTATTTGACAACAGCAAACTTCCTTTGCTTTGGCATGCTATTGCCTTATAGTTTTGTCCACACTTCACTGTTCACACTTTCTGTCTTCTTCTATGGCCTCTCATTCCTTTTCTAGTTGCACTCGTTCATCAGGGCTTCTCATCCAGTTCCATGACATTGAATTCCATCAATGTACTGATGTAGATTTTTATCCCTAGTCATTGTGTTCTAGACACATATATCAAACTATATTTTCAAAATATCCAAGTGGGGTTTAAGTCTCAGAAATTATTCACCCAAATCTGTTTCTTCTCCAGTGTTCTCCTACCTCAATAGTTGAATCACATTTCATGTAACCAATAGTACTTACGAGATTTTGCTTTTGGCCATGTTTTTGAACTGTACCTTTTTTTTTTTTTTTTTTTTTTTACTACTATTCTTCTTGGCTCATTGTTGTAACCACATGATCACCTTGATGTGTTCTTTGTTTTTTTTTCCCTCTTTCTTTCTTTATCACATTAGACATAATTTGGTCTCAGGGCCTTTTCATTTGCTTTTCCTACTCCCTGGATTGTATTTTCCTAGATATTAATTTAACTCCTTCTGTTTTATTTCGGTGTCTGCTCAAATGTTATCTCTTCAGAAAAGATTTTTTTTTTTTAAGATTTTATTTATTTATTTGAGAGGTAGAGTTACAGACAGTGAGAAGAAGGGACAGAGAGAAAGGTCTTCCTTCTGTTGGTTCACTCCCCAACTAGCCTTAACAGCTGGAGCTGCACCGATCTGAAGCCAGGAGCCAGGAGCTTCTTCCTGGTCTCCCCTGCAGGTGCAGGGACCCAAGCACTTGGTCCATTTTCCACTGCTTTCCCAGGACATAGCAGAGAGCAGAATTGGAAGAGGAGCAGACAGGACTAGAACTGGTGCCCATATGGGATGCTTGAGCCACAGGCAGAGGATTAACTTACTGTGTCACAACACCAGCCCCCAGAAAAGCTTTTATTATTCACTCCCTTCTACATAAATTCTCTATTCTATTTCTGTTTTATTTTTCCTTGAAAAGTTTTCATTGCCTTACATTGTGCTCCTTATTTGGCTACTAATCATTGTCTTTTTTTCATATTGGAAGGAAAGCTCTAAGAAGGCAGGGGATTTTGTCTTCACTGTGCCTAGTAACACCAACAACATGTAGAAAAGTGTCTAACACACAGTAATGAATCTGGGAGATACTGTTGGCTGATTAATCAAATGAATAAACCAATTGTTCCTGAAATTGATTTCTCTTGAAATAATGAATCTTTTTACGTCAGAATGATGTGATATAGTTTCTTGATTATTAGAAGACCTTTAAACTATAATATGAAAAATCATTATTTTTAGGATTGCATCTAGAATTTTATCTAATATACTCTCTTAAACTTCTAAGCAATGTGGCAAGTTCTTTCTTATCTCATTTTAAGAATTAGTCTGATATTTTAAATAAAAAAGGAAACATCAATTTCACTTTGTTTTCAAAGTGTTGGATTTTGTAATATACCCAATACTTTTCTTCTCCCTTCCTTTTCCTGCCACCTCTTCATCATAGTAATGATACATAAATAAAAAGGAGGGGGTAGAAGCAATTAGTTACACTCTAGTGACATACTCCATGTTCTACATCAATGAATAGGTTTTAAATGGAACACAAGATGAGCCGTATTTCTCTAAAACTGACTAATATGTTGAGCTAATCTGAGATAAATGATTTGGCATACTACTCTAAAGGTTATCTGACAAAACAAATGGTTGGAATGGTATTTCTATTTTTCACATTAAGATGTCACTTTAAAAACTAATGCTATACATAATGAAATTCTGAGCTTGCAGGCTTATCTTTTTCATGAAAATCTGAAACCCAAGCCATTTCTGCAACTGTAAACATAAATTGTCATGGCATGTAATATGTTAGTGATCGGAAATCACTAACATATTTTTCTCTGAGTAAGGGCTCTTGGTTAGCCTTTGAAAAATATATCAGTTCTTTGTTTTCCTAGATAAAAAGGAAAAATGGCAGGGATACCTGAAAGTACAAAAGTGAGCAAAACTTAGAATACGGCAAAAATATTTACAACATAAACCCAACAACTTGTTATGTTGTGTTTATATTTCTATAGTTTGTATTTTCAGATAGAGGACAATTTTATCTCCAAATTAAACAGCAGATGCTGACTAATGTAATATAAAATTGATTTCATTTATCAGCTTAACTGGGAAGTATTAGAAATGCCAGATTGATATATAGTATCTAATCAAAGGAACAGCACCCAGTTGCTGATCTCAATGGCTCATATGAAAATAAATCCTCACTCTATGCTAAATTTCTTTGATGTTCCTAAGCAACTGTAGTCCTCCAGTGACTTCGTTATGATCATGTTAATGTGTGTTTTTTTTCTCAGGGGTAGTTTGAGAAGCAAATTGTAAGTATCATGCATACTGGAATTACAGAAGGAAATCCCAAACATCATATTATTTTGATATTATAAATAGCTATATGCATAACAACAAAGTAGATGAGGTTTACAATAACATCTAGGGCTTCTGGGATCTTTTGGTATAGTAATTCATGAGCTTTCTAACCTTAGGCTGGGGACGTATTTGTAATTTACTTCATTTCTTGTAATTCAATTCAAGCTGAAAAGACTCTCAGGTTACATTTTCAAGGTTCCCCGGCGTAATAGCTTGGGATGTGTTTATGATTCTGGTACAGACTCTAGTACAGATTCTAAATACTAAAGCTGCAGCTCTCGTGATATTTACATTGGACCTAGCAGTGTTAACTAAATAGAGAATGGTAGCTGCCTGTATTAAAAAAAACACTTCCTATAATTTAGTATTTAAAAATCTAATCTTAAATAATTTTTTTTTTGACAGAGTGGACAGTGAGAGAGAGAGAGAGAGAGAGAGAGAGAGAGAGAAAGAAAGGTCTTCCTTTTGCCGTTGGTTCACCCTCCAATGGCCGCCTCGGCTGGAGCTCTGTGGCCAGCGCACCGCGCTGATCTGATGGCAGGAGCCAGGTGCTTCTCCTGGTCTCCCATGGGATGCAGGGCCCAAGCACTTGGGCCATCTTCCACTGCACTCCCGGGCCACAGCAGAGAGCTGGACTGGAAGAGGGGCAACCAGGACAGAATCCGGTGCCCCGATGGGGACTAGAACCCTGTGTGCTGGCGCCGCAAGGTGGAGGATTAGCCTGTTGAGCCACGGCAATGGCTTCTATTAAGAATCCACTTTGCTCAATCAGTCGTGCCCCAAATGATGGAGTTAGAATTGTGCCAGGGAATTCCAATACAATCCCATCAAGGTGGCATGTACCAAGGCCATCTCACTAGTCCAAGTGATCAATTTCAGTTCACAATTGATCACACTGATAGGTCTAAGAGTCAAAGGGTCACACAAACAAGACTAGTGTCTGCTAATACTAACTGATAGAATCAAAAAGGGAGAGAATGATCCAACATGGGAAGCGAGATACACAGCAGACTCATAGAATGACAGATGTCCTAAATAGCACTCTGGCCTCAGAATCAGCCCTTAAGGCATTCAGATCTGGCTCAAGAGCCCATGAGAATATTCTAGGCATGGAAAGCCAAGACACTCTGGAAAAAAAGAAGACCAAAATGAAAGATCTCTGTGAGTGAGATCCCAGTGGAACGAATGGGGCCATCAAAGAAGGAGGTACCTTTCTCTGAAGGGAGGAGAGAACCTCCACTTTGACTATGACCCTGTCGGAATAAGATTGAAGTCAGCGAACCCTAAAGGCTTCCATAGCCTTGGCAACTCATGACTAGAGCCTAGGGAGATTACTGAGGCCATAAACAAGAGTGTCAAATTGTTACATCAACTTCAGGAGTCACTGTGTACTTACGTCTCATGTGGGATCTGTCCTTAATGTGTTGTCCAATGTGAAGTAATGCTATAACTAGCACTGAAACAGTATTTTAAACTTTGTGTTTCTGTGTGGGTGCAAACTGATGAAATCTTTACTTAGTATATACTGAATCAATCTTCTGTATATAGATAATTAAAAATGAAAAAAAAATCTTGGTGTTAAATTGGAAATTGCATAGAAAATTAATCAATTTTTTAAAAAATATATCATGTAGGATCTCTGTCCTTAATGTGCTATACATTGTGAATTAATACTATAACTAGTACTCCAACAGTATTTTTCACTTTGTGTTGCTATGTGAGGGCAAACTGTTGAAATCTTTACTTAACATATACTAAACTGATGTTCTGTATATAAAGAGAATTGTAAATGAATCTTGATGTGAAGCAAGGGGAGAGGGAGTGGGAAAGGGGAGGGTTGCGGGTGGGGGGGGAAGTTATGGGGGGGGAAGCCATTGTAATCTATAAGCTGTATTTTGGAAATTTATATTCTTTAAATAAAAGCGTTATAAAAAAAAAAAAAAAAAAAAAAAAAAAAAAAAAAAGAATCCACTTTGGGTGGAATTGTGGCACAGTGGGTTAATCCTCCGCCTGGTTCTAGTCCTGGCTGCTCCACTTCTAATCCAGCTCTTTGCTATGGCTTAGTAAAGCAGTGGAAGATGGCCCAGATGCTTGGGCCTCTGCACCCACGCAGGAGACCCAGAAGAAGCTCCTGGCTCTTGGTTTCGAATCGACTCAGCTTTGGCTGTTGCGGGAGTGAGCCAGCGAATGGAAGACCTTTCTTTCCTTCTCTCCCTCTCACTGTATGTAACTCTAACTCTCAAATGAATAAATAAAATCTTTAAATTCTTCCCCTTTTTATTGTAGTAAAAAACCATACCTCTACCTGCTAACGGGAATACATGTGTATGTTAAGAATGGCATTGTGGGCCGGCGCCGTGGCTCAACAGGCTAATCCTCCGCCTTGCGGCGCCGGCACACCGGGTTCTAGTCCCGGTCGGGGCACCGGATTCCGTCCCGGTTGCGGCACCGGATTCCGTCCCGGTTGCCCCTCTTCCAGGCCAGCTCTCTGCTGTGGCCCGGGAGTGCAGTGGAGGATGGCCCAGGTGCTTGGGCCCTGCACCCCATGGGAGACCAGGAAAAGCACCTGGCTCCTGGCTCCTGCCATCGGACGAGCGCGGTGCGCAGGCCGCGGCGGCCATTGGAGGGTGAACCAACGGCAAAAGGAAGACCTTTCTCTCTGTCTCTCTCTCTCACTGTCCACTCTGCCTGTAAAAAAAAAAAAAAAAAAAAAAAAAAAAAAGAATGGCATTGTGTTCACACTGTGGTGGTAAACTAAAAAGCACACTTTAGTTTTTTTTTTTTTTTGGGGGGGGGGCTTCTTACAAATGAATTCTGTTTGCATTCTGACCCAGGCACAGATCCCACACACAGATGTCTCATGTGCACAATGGTACAATTAATATGCATGTAAAATATACATTACTCCAGGTATAAAACGACAGGGCAGGAGGACAACTCCAGTCCCCGAGGCCACCTCCAGAGAACCCGTTACAGCCACTGGACCCGGCCAGGGGCTGCAGCAGCACGATGGACAACACACCATCTTTAGAAACGAATCACCCAGCGTGGAAAAAGATGGGCAGGTTACATCCCCACAAAGAAGCCACTTTAAATACACGCACATTAGCCGGATACAGGAGACTCACTTCCGCCCTGCGAGAGGGCTGGCGGGGCGGCACCCAGGGCTCACAGAGGCTTCCGGGGTCCAGCTTGTCCCAGACTCCTGAGCGCGTGGCCTGGCGCTGGGGCCCACACTGGTGCTTGTCCAGGTCAGTCCGTTAGCACTTGTAGGATCCGATCCCACAGCCTGAGCTACGGGGAGGCTCTACCGAGACACTGAGGAGCACGGAACCGGAAGCCTGGCTTCAGCCCCCCTCCGGTTGCTCCTGCACCCAGCGGGAAGGCAGAGGCGTTCTTAGCCTGGACAAGCTGCAAGGGAACTGCGTCGCCCGGCTGCACACTGGGCCACAGCTCCTGGAAGCCCTACCCTGACAAGCTCTCTGCCCAGGAAGCTAGCCCTTGCACCCATCCCACGGGGCCACCTTGGTACAAACGGCGTCTTCTTAGGAGGCAGAGCAGCAAAACACGCGGGATGGGGAGGCAGGCCCCCAGAGAAGCGCGGAAGCCCTCAGGCAGCAGGGAACTCTGGCGGTGAGGCCAGGCTGCTCCACCCAGCGTCCAGTGACCAGGCTAGGAGGCCGCCGCCCGCAGCGCCCGCAGCACAGCAGCCCATGAACGCTGCAACAAGCCCTGGCTCTGTCAGGCCCGGGGACGCTGGCCAGAGACGGGAACTGATCCTCAAAGTGTGGTTTGTGGTTCAATATGATGGATACCACCTAAGAACTTGAAAAACAGGGAGAAGCCCAAGTTCCCCGAGACCTACTGAGATTACAGCCGTCATCTTAAGACCTTGTTCACGAGACCCTCAGGTGATTTTTATTTTATTTAAAGTTTTATAAATTTTATATATAAATATATTATGCAATTATATACTTGCATATATTTATTATAAACTTTTATAAAGATTTTAAAGCTTTATAAGCAGGGTTTGATTTTAGGGCATTTAACCTGGCAGTGGTGCGTAGGAAGATAAGAGGCCATGGTGGGGCTATTGCTGGATTCCAGATACGTGAACTGAAGGCCTAGAGTGTAGTGGCCATGTGAAAAGGAATTGAGAGCTGCACATTTTCCCACAATCTGGGCAGATTTCAGAATTAATTAATTCATTTAAAGATTTATTCATTTATTTGAAAGGCAGAGTTAGAGAGAAAGGGAGAGCCAGACAGAAAGGGATCTTCCAACTGCTGGTGTACTCTCCAGATGGCTACAATGGCTCATGCTGGTTCAGGCGAAAACCAGGAGGCTCGAATACCTTGTGGATCTTCCATGTGGGTGCAGGAGCCCAAGCACTTGGGCCATCTTCTGCTGCTTTCCCAGGCCATAGCAGAGAGCTGGATCAGACGTGGAGCACTCTGGAATAGAACTAGTGTTCATATGGGATGCTGGTGTCACAGGCCGCAGTTATACTGCGATACCTGTCCTCTGTGGAGATTTAAAGATAATTCTGTTCCCTAGGATTCACTCTCAAATATTCTTTTTTAATGGATCCGAGTTGAAACCTGAGTATTTAACAAAAAAGGTTCCTGTTGGTGCAGGCTTCTGGCATAGTGATTAAAATGCCCTTTGGGATTCCTGCATCCCATATCAGAGTGCCCGAGTTGTGCTTCTTTTCTTTTTTTCTTTTTCTTTTTTTTGGACAGGCAGAGTTAGACTGTGTGTGTGTGTGAGAGAGAGAGAGAGAGAGAGAGAGAGAGACAGAGAGAAAGGTCTTCCTTCTATTGGTTCATCCCCTAAAATGACTGCTACAGCTGACGTGCTACGCCAATCCGAAGCCAGGAGCCAGGTGCTTCCTCCTGGTCTCCCATGGGGTGCAGGGCCCAAGCACTTGGACCATCCTCCACTGCACTCCCGGGCCACAGCAGAGAGCTGGACTGGAAGAGGGGCAACCGGAACAGAATCCAGCGCCCCAACTGGGACTAGAACCCAGGGTGCTGGCGCTGCAGGAAGAGGATTAGCCAAGTGAGCCATGGCGCCGGCCCTGAGTTATACTTCTGATTCCTGATTCCAGCTTCCTGCTAATGTGTACCCTGTGGCAGCAGGTGATGGTTTGGGTGGTTGGGTACCTGCCATCCACATGGGAGACCTGGATTGAGTTCCAGACTCTAAGCTTTGGCCTGACCCTACATTAGCTATTGCTGGCATCTGGGGGGAGTGAACCAACAGATAGGGGAATCTGTTTGTCTTTCTGCCTTTCAAATAAGTAAAATAAATAGATGAAAATTTTAAATGTTTCCTGCTGATTCTAAATGTTCAACCAAAATTGAGAACCAGTGCCTCACTATTCTAAGAATTGAAAACTTTTAAATCAGCTTCATGTCTAATATTTGTAAGGCAGGGTAAAAATAACTGACATTATGGTATTATGTAACACCAAAGTGATTTAGCTTCCTAAATATGTAAAAAAAAGACACTATTCATTAAAAACTTTTATTTTATGATTTATTAAGCTAATAGTTCTTAGTCATTTGGGTCTCAGATTATCAAGTAAAATTTGTCTTTTTCAAATTTTCACTGTAAATAATTTTGTTCATGCTTTTAGTCTGTCAGGATTCAAAACGATAGTCTTAAATGTATTTGGGAAATAAACATACAGAATGAATTTTTTCCTGTGGCATAATCAAAATGGAATGAGTATTATGTATCTAATTAGGAAATGCAAACTTGTCATTAAGAGACAAACATTTCATTAAAATATGAATAGGGTGGAAGAAATATACTTAGGCAGCTGGTTAATGTAGTCAAATAGTTTCACTATGAATCTGTTTTCTTGCTTATGTTTTATTATGAATTGTCAGTGTTTCTCAGTATTGTTATCTTCTTCAAATAGTATATTGCACTTTCCTCAAATCCAACTAGTATAAACCAGTCAGCAGTCCAGGAATACTCAGAGTTATGAATTGTTGGCTACAAATTCAAAATTTGTTGACTTTTCCCTTTAGGGCATCCTTGTTCACAAAATATTTGCAGTGTCAAGCAATGTTCAAAAGTCAGGGCTTCATTTTTTTTCTCTTGTTCTCAGATAAAGTCGTGCAGTCTATTTTGTTTTTCAGAGGAGAAAGAAAGGAACCATTTCTTCTTTTGTCATATATCGTGCTAGAAGTTTTACATACAAACATCCACTTGTCATAACAAATTTGCCAGATTATGTTAAACTCAGGTCTGCTTGACTTCAAGCACTCTTGACTAAATGCATCTTTCCTTGTTAAATGTCACAGCGCTCAAGACAGTTGAAGTTGAACAATATTTAGCAGAAAATCTTTTTTCTCTTACACAGATCTTTTTTGCAATTGCCAAAGTAGTATAATAAAACTGCCTGAATTACTTCCTGCATTGCTTAAATGATTTTGTAGAGAATCCTTTGGTCCTTCATTTCCTTCATGTTGTAATTTTAGGAGCCTGGTGTCAGACTCCTGCCCATATCTGCAGATTCTTCCTCTGCACAGTCACACTTTGGGCCCTGTCAAAACAAGTCTATTTCAGTTCTCTCAATCTGCCTTGGTTCTTCTTTGCCCTTGATCCTCTGCACATGCTTTTTTTTTTTTTCCTCTGCCTGGAATTATTTATTCCTTCTTAATTCCGTGACACATTTTTATCCTCTGTGCTGGTCTGAGTTCTCCAAGAAACAAAATCAAGATGACTTACATACATATCCATAGGCAGATGTATACATTTACTATAAGGAATTGGCTTACATGGTTGTAGAGGCAGACAGGCTTACAGATCTGCAGTCAACCAGTTACATACCATGAAGCTGCAGTCTGCACATGAAGGCCTGGGACCTGGGGGAGCTCATGGTGTAAGTTTTAGCCTGAGCCAAGTCTGAAAACAAAAAATTTAGGTCCCAACTCAAAGACCATCAGGTAGGGAGAGCACATTCTCTCTTACGCTGCCATTTTTTTTTTTTTAATTGTATTCAGGCCTCTAGTGGACTGGATGAAGTCCATCTGTGCTGGGAGGGCCATCTGCTTTACTCAGTCCTACAGTTCAAGTGTCAGCCTCATCTGGGACTGAACACCCATAATCATACCCAGAATAATCTTTAATTAAATATCTGGGCACAGTATGGCCCAGTTAGTTGACACACAAAATTCATCATCAGACTTTTTCCTCCAAGACTTAACTTGAAGATCACCTATGCTTTACAATATTCTTGAACATACCAGGCTTAGTTAATGGCTTTCCATACCTTGGGGCAGGAACTGCTATTGCTCAATAGATCTCTTTTCCTTTTTATTAGCAAGTATTTTTTGGGGAGGAGGCTGGTGATGTGGAGCAATTGGTTAAGCTACTGCCTGTGATGCTGGCAGCCCATATTGGAGTGCTGGTTCTATGCTGGCTGCTCTGTTTCCAGTCTAGCTCCCTGCTAATATGCCTGGAAAACAGTGGAAGATAGTCCAAGTACTTGGACCTGTGCTGCACACGTGGAAAAGCCAATGGAGTTCCTGGCCCCTGGCTGCAGCCTAGGCCAGCCCAGATGGATGCTGTCATTTGGAAAGTGAACCAGCTTATGGAAGATTCTCTCTTTATCTTTATCTTTCCTTTTCTCTATCACTGTGATTTTCAGATAAATAAAATAGATATTCAAAAAATACACGGAATTTTCATTTGAAAGTCAGAGAGAAAGGGAGAGCAGTA
Organism: Sylvilagus floridanus; assembly: GCA_949820135.1. NCBI lineage: Eukaryota > Metazoa > Chordata > Mammalia > Lagomorpha > Leporidae > Sylvilagus > Sylvilagus floridanus. The sequence continues at coordinate 129,436,579 of OX463236.1, read as the reverse complement.
GGGAGAGATTTCTCATCTGCTCATTCACTCTCCAAATGGCTACAACAGCCAGGGCTAGGCCAGGCCAAAGCTTGGAGCCTGGAACTGAATCCATATTTTCCACTTGGGTGGCAATGACTCAACTGCTTGGTCTATCAGTTGCTGCTTTCTAGCATATCCATTACCAGAAAGCTGGCATTCTGATATGGGATGCCTGTGTTCCAGTGGCATCTTTTTTTTTTTTAGAGATTTATTTATTTATTTGAAAGGCAGAATTACAGAGAGGCAGAGAGAGAGAGAGAGAGAGAGAGAGAGAGAGAGAGAGAAATCTTCCTTCTGCTGGTTCACTCCGCAGATGGCTGCAATGGCTGGAGCTGCATTGATCTGAAGCCAGGAGCCAAGAGCTTCCTCCAGGTCTCCCACACAGGTGCTCAAAGACTTGGGCCATGGCAGAGAGCTGAATCAGAAGTGGAGCAGCCAGGACTCGAACCAGCGCCCATATGGGATATTGGTGCTGCAGACCGGGGCTTTAACCTGCTATGCTTCAGTGTTGGCCCCTCCAGTAGCATCTTAACTGCAGCACCAAATGCCTGCCCCAATTTTAAAATGATTTATTTATTTAATTTAAAGGCAAAGTGACAGAGAGAAGGGAGGAGATTGATCTTCCATTGAGTAGATTCCTGCCGAAATGCCCCCAACAGCTGGGACTAGACAAAGTTGAAACCCTGAGACAGAAACTCCATGTGGATCTCCTACAAGGGTGGCATGAAGCCATTATCTGCTGTCTCTTCCTACTAATGTCTCCTACATTAGTAGGAAACTGGATTAGAGGTGTAGTTGGTCAGAACTTGAACCAGGCACTTGGGATACGGGCATTCCAAACAGAGGCCTAACCCACCACACCAAACCACCCACCATTTCCCCTAACTAGACTTTATGACCTAAACTGTCTGTGCTTTTGTGATGATTGTTTATACTTACATTTCTTCCACACAGTCTATATCTCCCTTCTCCTGTCTGTTGTTTGCTACTACAGACAAGCTCTTTTTAGAAACCACCTGTTGAAGATACTGGAGCCTCTGTCAATGGGGCTCCTAAATGTCTTTCATCTTGTGTCAGCCCCACTGTGCTACTGATTGAATTTTATGAGAAATAAAACTATAGTAAGCCACTGAGATTTTGGAGTTTACCTGTTATAGCAGCAAGTCTTTACCTAATACACACATTGTAACTAATGTTCTTAATGCCTTTACCCATATTGTTACATATCAGATGTTGAGCTACCTGCAGCAGCCGGCACTGACCATTTCCCATGTTTCTCATCTGAGTCTCTGTGTTATATTCTCAGGGATTTATATGGCACTATAGAAACCTGCCATGCATGATGGCAACCCAGAGGAGCAAGCGAGAGTCTTAGCCAATGGGCACAGGAGTCAGTGGAAAAGTGCTTCAGCCTTTCCATCTATCAATGGGATAAATAAAAATCATGTTCTACATGATTCTCTGAGGGTGCACAGTGGGAATTTGCCTCCGGACCCACAGTGGTAATCTGCTTGTCAATGAGCCATGTCTGTTGAGCTTTTTCTACTTCCTGTCTCACATGTACTTCTTGGAATCATACCAAAAGAACTGTATCCAATGGCTCTGTCTCAGTCAGCTTTTGGGGGACCCAGATGAAGACACACATATAACATAGCTTGTTTTATGTTGCTTTAAATCTTTGTCCTTATGTCTGTGTCTTCCTCTAGATTATGAGAACCATAAGACATCGTATGATGTGGTAGGCAGAATTCTAACATGGCTCTCAAGATTCCTGCCTTGTGGTATATGTACTATAAATAATCACCTCCCCTTTAGTGTTAGAAGGTCTTGTGAACATGATGAGCTAGCTTCTTCTTTGATTAGGTTACATTATGTGGCAAATATGATAATAATGTTAGCTTAACATAAATTCCATTTTCCATAAGCTTTTTGATGTGCCTTTGAATAATTTCCTGACAAATATGAGCTTGTCCTGTCAATCTTGAAGAACCAAGCTGCTGTGAGTTCAGCAGATGTAAGGAAAAGAATTCTGCTAACAATCAAGTGAAGTTTAAAGAAGGCCCCAAAGCTTCATATGAACCCCAGTATAACAGCCAACACCTTGCTTATAGCCTTGTGAGAATGATCAGTGAAGCTATACCCTGATTCCTGGTCCATGGAAACTGTGAGATAATAAATTTATGTATTGTTTAAAACCATTAAGTTTACGATAATTTGTTATTGGAACATAGAAAAACTATTGTAAGCATGTATATATTTTAAGAAAATTATTGTGAACTATTTCCAATATGCAGAACATAATGGAACAGGCTGTAACTAGTATCATGCATCCAATAGTAAGCTTAGACAAATATCATTTTGCTGTACCTCAGCATTTTTTCAGGACTAAAATGTCTCAAGTAACACTGACATCTCTTGTGTAGCATTTTCTAATTCTGGTTCTCTCTCTTCCTTCTGAGAAGCTACCCACAGTCCTGAAGCTTTCTAATTAACATTCTGTACATTTTTCGAAACAGTATTTCACCACGTATGCCTATGTCAGAAAACGGTAAATACTATCATCTCTTTCTGTTTGATTTCTCCTCTAATAGACATAGGTGAACACTCCCTTATGATTATGGTTTGTTAATTTTCTTTGTATTATCGTCTAGTTTTCCTTTATGACCTTCAGCAATATTTTGTTACTTGCTGTGACAGAAGCATTTAATGCTTTCTGAGCAAGCATGTGCTCAATTACACCTGCCGGCCTCCTGGCGATTGGGTCATGCCATGTGACACATTCTGACCAACTGCCTATCAGGGGAAGTCATGTGTATCTCTGCTGGGCTGAAGTACTGAAGAACCCCTGCAGAGTTCTTGCTCCTCTGTTTCCCTTTCTTGGGAGCCAAGGAAGTTATAGGGAGAGCTGATTAGACCACAAATCTGAAATAGCCAAGATGTCTCTGTCCACATGGAGGACTGCTGGTCTGTAGAATTATGAAATTTGCCTACGACTGTATGGATGAGAAATAAACCTTTGCTGTGTAAGACTGCTATAATTTATTATTACAGTAGAACCTATATTCCTCTGTCTGATACAAAAATATACAAGTTCATGTTATTTTATTCTCATGTTATTTTATTCCTTCTATACTTTCTGCTTAGCACACTCTTTTTTTTGAAATATTTTATTAAATAAATATAAATTTCTGCTTCACAGTGATAGGAAGAGCTGACATTGAAGGATCAAAATGAATCATGATGAAGAATGGGATGGGAGAGGGAGAAGGAGATGGGGTGGTTGCGGATGGGAGGAAGGTTATGGGGGGAAAAGCTGCTATAATTCAAAAGTTGTACTTTGGAAATTTATATTTATTAAATAAAAGTTAAGAAGAAAAAAAATTTTTTCTAATGTTGAATAAGCAACCTCACATTCACTTTTGGCCTTACTATTGTTTTGTTTATCATGGTTACTGTTTATGAAGAGAAAAACGTCAATACTTACAAGTGTAAATTCAGCAAAAAGCTTTTGTCCCATCAGGGAGATTACATGGATCTGTGAAATGTTTTTTAGATGCATGTTTCAAATGGAAATATCTATATCCAAAGTTTATAATTCCTTTGTGTGCATTCTGATTTTTTTTATAGCTTTTATTTAAAGAATATAAATTTCCAAAGTATAGTTTATGGGTTACAATGGCTTCCCCCCCCATAACTTCCCTCCCACCCGTAACCCTCCCCCTTTCCACTCCCTCTCCCTTTGCATTCACATCAAGATTCATTTTCATTCAACTGCACGTTTTAATAGATTTGGTGGTGTGAGTATGGGAGTCTGTTGTACATCTAGACAAAAGATTAGTCCAGCAACCATTGTGAAGTAATAGCTGTTTTCTTGGTGTTTAGTAAATAAGAGAAATAAAATTCTCAATGTATAAAAAATGAATGAATGAATGAATACATAAATATAAATTTCATAGTTACAGCTTTAGGAATATAGCAGTTCTTCCTCCCATACCCACCCTCTCCACCACCCCCACTCCTGTCCCACCTCCTACTCCCTCTCCCATCCTGTTCTTCATTAAGATTCATTTTAATTATCTTTATATGCAAAGGACCAACTCTATACTAACTGAAGATTTCAACAGTTTGCACCCACACAGACACACAAAGTATAAAGTACTGATTGAAGACAAATTTTACCGTTAATTCTCGTAGTACAACTCATTTTTTAAAAAGATTTTATTTATTTATTTGAGAGGTAGAGTTACATACAATGAGAGGGTGAGACAGAGAGAAAGGTCTTCCTTCCATTGGTTCACCCCACAAATGGCCACAACGGCCAGAGCTGCACTGATCCGAAGCCAGAAGCCAGGTGCCTCCTCCTCGTCTCCCATGTGGGTGCAGGGGCCAAGCACTCAGGTGATTCTCTACTGCTTTCCCAGGCCATAACAGAGAGCTGGATTGGAAGAGGAGCAGCCAGGACTTGAACTGGTGCCCATATGGATGCCAGTGCCACAGGCGGAGGATTAACCCACTGTACCACAGCACTGACCCCATAGTACAACTCATTAAGGACAGAAGTTCTACATGGGGAGCAAGTGCACAATTACTCCTGTCATTGATTTAACAATTGACACTCTTATTTATGATGTAATGATTACCCGAGGCTCTTATCATGAGCTGCATCAGTATTTAGACAGGACCATAAGCAAAGTGGAATTTCTTTCCTCCCTTCAGAGAAATGCACCTCTTTCTTTGATGGCCCCTTCTTTCCACTGGGATCTCACTCACGGAGATCCTTCATGTAGGTCATTTTTTTGCCACAGAGTCTTGACTTTCCTTGTCTAAAATGCTCTCATGGGCTGCTTAGCCGCATCCAAATGCCTAAATGGCTGATTCTGAGGGCAGAGCTTAGCACACTCTTTACCTTATATTCTACTTTGCCTGATACTGACACTGCTAAAGCAGGTTGCTTTTGATTAATATGTTCCTATATCCCTTTAATATCTCATTTTAACCCTTTCCTTTATTTAAGACACCTCTTGTATGTAGCCTACAAAAGAATTTATTATACAAATCAATTCTATTAGTTATTTCTCTTCTTTTAGAGATTTAATCTATTTGCATTACTGGGATTCTCTTATCCCCCAGGCTCCTGGAAATCATCAATCATCAGTCTTTCTTTAAGGATATAACTACTTATCTGGATGTTTCAAATAAATGGAAATTTTACAACATGCATACTTTTGTGTCTGGCTTCTTTCAATTAGGATTTTATTTTCAAGTTTTATCCATTATCTCTTTTATGTCTGAGTTGTACAGTTATGCTTCATTGTATGTACAGACTACAGTTTGTATGTCCATTTAGCTGATTATGGACATTTGGGCTGTCTTCACCTTTTGACCGTTGAGAATAGAGCTGCTGTAAATAAGTATATGTATGCACTTGTTTGGGTACTTGTTCTCAATTCTCTTGGGTAAATATTAGGGTTCTGCAAAAGGTTAACAGATCTCAGTAAAAAATAAGAGTGGGAATAAGAGAGGGAGGAGGAAGTTTATAACTGTAAAGCTGTATAGTTCTGCATACATTCCTATGGACTTACTTCTAAGGGTACGGTTTAAAAACTTGCCATAGGACTCCAAATCCTACTAAGCTGGGTGGTAAAAATGTCATCTTAAGTGTTAAAGTGATCATATTAAGTTTTAAAGTGATCATATAGATAGAATTAAGTGTTAAAGGGATCATATAAATAACATCAAATGTCTGGTAATAATAATGGATAGAATTAAAAAGAGAATGTTCCAGCATTTCAGGCATGGAAAGCCAAGACACTGTGACATAAAAAATGTCCTACATGAAGGATCCCTGTGAGAGAGACCCCAGTGGAAATAAGGGGCCATCAAAGAAGGGTGTCCTTTTCTCTAAAGGGAGGAGAGAACTTCCACTTTGCTTATGGCATTGTCCAAATACTGACAGAGATTGTGGATTCAAAAAGCTTCCATCACCTTGGCAGCTCATGTCAAGAGCTTTGGGTTATCACTGATGTCAAAAATAAGAGTGTTAATTGTTAAATTAACAATAGGAGTCGCTGGGCACTGAGGACTTCTGTCCTCAGTGAATTGTATTATGAGTTTTAACTGTAAAACTTGTTCTCAGATTTTTGGTGGGTGTGTGTGCATGTGTGTGCAAATTGTTGAAATCTTTACTTAGTATAGAGTTCATCTTCTGTGTATAAAGTTAATCGAAAATGAATCTTAATGGAGAATTGTTGCAGTTGATTTCTCAACAATGTTGCAGTGGATTCGTTTCTGAGAGGAGGAGCGTGGTGGGGGCAAGAGGCGCAGAGTCACCACAGACTCTGGGAGTCAGGTGAAAGCAGGCCTGAGGTGAGCAGCCAGCTTATATAGCCAAGATCAGCCAATCCAGTCAAGGGGCGGTCTATGCCCCAACCAATCACAGCCTGTTGCCAGGCAGTTTCCAAAGCCATCCAGTCACAGCCTGTTTCCAGTCAGGCTCTTGTTGCCAGGCAGTTTCTGAAACCATCCAAACACAGCCTACTGTCAGTCAGGCTCTGTTGTCACATGGCTTCCAAAATCATCCAATCACTGCCTGTTGCCAGGCAGTTTCTGTTGTCAGCGGCCATCTTGGCATGACCTTTTCACCTCAGTGGCCATCTTGGCATGAACTTTTCACCTCATTCCACCACAGAGAATGGGACTGGGAATAGAGAGGGAGGAGGAGGTAGGGTGGGATTGGGAGTGGAAGGTGGGTATGCTGGGAAGAATCACTATGTTCCTAAAATTGTTCTTGTGAAGTTTGTACTCATTAAATAAAATATTTCTTTGGAAAGAAAGAGTTAACAGAAAAATGAAAAAACCCACAGATTTCAAGGTTTTTTAATTTTTTTTTTGAACCACAATAAACATATTTTCATTTTTTTCCATGAATTTTCTGAAGTCCCTTTGTACAGTATTTGCCTCAAAATGACATTTTGGTCAGTGATGGACTGCATGGATGATAGTGGTCCTATAAGATTATAATGGAGCTGAAAAATTACCTGTACTACGGGACATCCTAGCCATTGTCATATTATAGCAGAACACATTACTCATATGTTTATAGTGATGCTGGAATAAACAAACTTATTGTGTTGCCATACCCGTAAAAGTACAGCAATACAATTATGTGTGGTACATAATACTTGATAATGATAATAAGTGACCATGTTATTGGTTTATGTATGTATTACATTATACTTTTTATTGTTACTTTAGAGTGTACTCCTACTTAAAACCTTTACTCTTTTTCAGTATATGTGCTGCCGAAGCGAGCACAGAAAGTTTACTCTTGAACAGAATGTCCTGTTATGCCAGCAGCAGCCTTACACACCTCATGTTTATTGCATCTCTCTTTTTTAAAAATTTACATTAAAAAAAGATTGATTTACTTGAGGCAGAGTTACAGAGAGAGGGAGAGACAGAGAGAGAGAGGTCTTCTATCTGCTGGTTCACTCACCAAATGGCTAGAATGGCTGGAACTGAGCCAATCTGAAGCCGAGAACCAGGAGCTTCTTCTGGGTTTCCCATGTAGCTGCAGGGGCCCAAGCATATGGGCCATTTTCCACTGCTTTCCCAGGCCATTAGCAGGGAGCTGAATTTGAAGTGCAACAGCAAGGACTCAAACCGGCACCCATATGGAATGCCAGAACTGCAGGCAGATGCTTAAGCTACTACGCCACAGTGCTGGCCCTTGCATCTCTTGATTGCATCCAGAGGCCACATTGAGTGATTGACCTACCTCATCTAGCTTTATGTGTATGTACATTCTGTGATATTTGTACAACACTGAAATTGCTTAACAACATGTTTCTCAGGATGTGTGTCCATGGTGAAGTGGTACTTGGCTGCATCTAATTTATTCCCAGCAGTGCATGATGAGGCATGGTAGCTTACCTCCCCTTCCCCACCTGCCAAATATACTTACTTTAGAACAGTGTTACACTTGAAGAAAATATGTGAAAATTAGTAGAGCCTCCTATGTTCCATACCGTGTTTTCCCTATTACTAGAACTTTATGTTAGTATGGTGCATTTTTTGCAATTAATGATCCAGTAGTGATACATTAACTGCAGTACATGCTTCACTCAGATTTCCTTGGTTTTTACCTAATGCCCTTGTTCTGTTCCAGAATCCCATATAGGACATCACACAACATTTAGTCATCCAGTCTTTTTAAGCTCCGCTTGTCTGTTACAGTTTTTCAAACTCCTTTTTTGATGTCTGTGGCAGTTTTATAGAGTATTCCTAAGATAGTTTGCAGAATGGCCCTCAGTTGGTGTTTGTCTGATTTTTTCTCATGGTTTCGTGGAGGCTACATGTTTTGGGAGGCAGACCATGGAGTAAAAGTGTAATTTCAATCACTTCCTATCAGGGGTACATACTGCCAGCATGATTTATCACTGTAGATGTTGACCTTTATTATCTTGCTGAGGCAATGTTTGTCAAGTGTCTACAGCTGCTTTTCTTTTCTTTGTTTTTTTTTTTTTTTTAAACAGGCAGAGTGGACAGTGAGAGAGAGAGACAGAGAGAGAAAGGTCTTCCTTTTTGCCGTTGGTTCACCCCCCAATGGCTGCTGCACCTGGTGCGCTGCGGCCGGTGCACTGCGCTGATCTGAAGCCAGGAGCCAGGTGCTTCTGGTCTCCCATGAGGGCCAAGCACTTGGGCCATCCTCCACTGTACTTCCGGGCCACAGCAAAGAGCTGGACAGGAAGAGGAGCAACTGGGATAGAATCTGGCGCCCCAACCGGGACTAGAACCTGGGGTGCCGGTGCCACAGGTGGAGGATTAGCCTATTGAGCCTCGGCACCGGCCAGCACTCCATTTTTACTTATTTTTTTCTGCTCAACTTGTTCCCTTGTAGTGCATTCTGGGTTTATCTGAGAAATAGTGAATTCAATCACTTATCAGGTGTTCTTTGTATTGGCAAAAGCTTCCAGCCACACTTGTGGCCTTGGAAAAATGGTTTATAAATTGAAGTATTTTGGGGATGGCACTGTGGTGCAGCAGGTTAAGTTGCCACCTGCAATGCTGGCATCCAATACGGGTGCCAGTTCAAGTTCTGGCTGCACCACTTTGACCCAGGTGTCAGCTAATATGCCTGGGGAAGCAACAGAGGACGGCCCAAGTGCTTGGGCCCCTCCACCCATGTGGGAGACCAGGAGGAAGCTCTTGGTTCCTGGCTTCCACCTGGCCCAGCCCTGGCCACTGTGACCATTTGGGGAGTGAAACAATGGATGGAAGATCAGTTTTTCTCTCTCTCTGTCTCTCCGTAACTCTAACTCTGACTTTCAAATGAATGGATAAATCTTTAAAAAAAATCTTTTAAAAAAGGGTAAATCTTTAAAAAAAGAAATTGAAGTACTTTTACATTAATCTAATTTCTGACTCTGCTCCATGCGGTAGCCTTGTTTTTTTCAACACTTTCTACTTACTAATATTATCTTGTGAGTCTGTAAGGCACTTTAAATTTTTTCTCAAAGAAGTCCGGAGTAGCTACTTGTCCTTTCCCTTCTTTTTTTCCCATCAGTCATCACCTGCTTTTCTAGTCCTTCCTACATGTAAACTGACCACTGCTCATACTCTGAGTTCATTTATTTTTTAAAAAAATATTTACTTATTTATTTGAAAGTCAGAGCCACAGAGAGAGAGTGAGAGAGAGAGAGAAAGAAATAGATCTTCCAGCAATTGATTTACTCCCCAGAAGGCTGAAGTGGTAGGGTGAGCCAGGCTGAAGCCAGGAGTTTCTTCTGGGTCTACCACGTGGTTGTAGGGGCTCAAACGTGTGAGACATCTTCTGTTGCTTTCCCAGGCCATCAGCAGAGAGCTGAATTGGAATTGGAGCAGTCAGGACATGAACCGATGCCCATATGGGTTGTTCGTGTTGCAGGCGGCAGCTTTACCCACTAAGCCACACTGCCTGCCCCTCCATCTGGATTCTTGATGCCACACAGTTGTACTTCAGAAGAAGGTGGGATCTTGGTTTGTTGTGAACTGACTGGACAGAACTCTTTCTTTTTGCCACAGAGCTCTTTGGGCTAGGCTTGAAAAAACTTGTGTGAACTTGGGGGAACGAAGATAATGTCAGGTGAGGCTGGAAGTAAGCCCTGGAGAAGCTCATTTGCCTAGGTCTTTGAAGATTTTTGACCATGGGTGGAAATGTTTATATTTACGTCAATATTAAGTGTCCATGAGAATTGTCAGACTCTGGAACTGGGGAAATTTTGCTGGCATCATTTCCTCTCTTGGAGTCCAGCCTCATCTCTCCCTCTTGTATGCCAATAGGCGTCTCCTCTGGCCTTTGGACTAAGTGACAGAAAAACTTCACTTGTGTATTTTTAAAATTTGAAGAAACTTTTTTTTAAAGATTTATTTATTTATTTCAAAGTCAGAGTTACAGAGAGAGAAGGAGAAGCAGAGAGAGAGGTCTTCCATCTGCTGGTTCACTCTCTAATTGGCCTTAGCGGCCGGAGCAGCCAGAGCTGCACCAATCCAAAGCCAGGTGCCAGGAGCTTCTTCCGGGTCTCCCACACAGGTGCTGGGGCCCAAGGACTTGGGCCATCTTCTGCTTTCCCAGGCCACAGAAGAGAGCTGGATTGGAAATGCAGCAGCCAGGACTCGAACTGGCATCCATATGGGATGCTGGCACTGCAGGTGGCGGCTTTACTTGCTACACCACAGCACGGGCCCCTGAAGAAACATTTCTGCAAGACAGTGTCATGTCCTAGCTGGAAAGATTGTTGGGTGGTTTGTTCACATGTCTGAGAGTCAGCAATCTATGAGCAGCTTAGTTGGCTGTTTTTGCTGTGGATTTTTGATGAGAGTGCATTCAAGATGGCGGCAGGGACTGCTGTCTTGGGAGGTTTAGTTGAAGCTGGCCAGTCTGCTTCTGAAAAGACTCCCTCACATGGCTGTTAGGATCCCTTAGTTCCTCACCAAGCTGGACTCTATATAGGTCTTTTCACAATAAAGCTGCAGGTCTCATGCAGGGCAAGCAAATAAGCAAGTGAGAGAAGTGATGGAAGGTTTTGAAAGATAATTGCTCTGCTATTTCTCTCATATGATTAACTGTCTTTCTGCATAGTGGTTTACATGTGCTTCTCCCTGGATCCTTGATCCCAAAAGAAGGACCAGGTTTGTTTTAGCCAGCTGGAGCTCCTTTCCCATGGGGAATGTTGCAGATGAGTCACTTTAGTGGTGGCTTGACTCCCCAGTAGTAACAGGCTGTCCTCTTTGTAAGCTTAGTATGCTATAAGTTCAGCCAATGGTTGAAAGAAGATACTGTTTAAAAAAAATTTATTTATTTGACAGGTAGAGTTATAGACAGTGAGAGAGAGAGACAGAGAGAAAGGTCTTCCTTCCGTTGGTTCACTCCCCAAATGGCCGCTACGGCCGATGCTGCACTGATCTGAAGCCAGGAGCCGGGTGCTTCTCCCTGGTCTCTCATGCGGGTGCAGGGACCCAAGCACTTGGGCCATCCTACACTGGACTGGAAGAGGAGCAACTGGGATTAGAACCCGACGCTGATATGGAATGCTGGCACCACAGGCGGAGGATTAACCAAGTGAGCCACGGAGCTGGCCCCAGAAGATACTTTTTAACCTTTATTTTTATAAATATAGGAGTCTCATCAAAGTCTCTGACTTCCGACTGGAATTTTGGCTATCCTGTCTACATAATATTAAGTTCCTTTTTTTTTTTTTTTTTTTGACAGGCAGAGTGGACAGTGAGAGAGAGAGAGAGAGAGAGAGAGAGAGAGAGAGAAAGGTCTTCCTTTTCCGTTGGTTCACCCCCAATGGCCACTAATGAACCGTAAGCCAGGAGCCAGGTGCTTCTCCTGGTCTCCCATGCGGGTGCAGGGCCCAGGGACTTGGGCCATCCTCCAATGCACTCCTGGGCCACAGCAGAGAGCTGGACTGGAAGAGGAGCAACTGGGACAGAATCCGGTGCCCCGACCGGGACTAGAACCCGGGGTGCCGGTGCTGCAGGCGGGGGATTAGCCTATTGGGCCTCGACGCTGGCCCATAATATTAAGTTCTAATGTACCCGTATACTCTCCAGACTTATGCTTTAGCTGTTCTCTTTGTTTGGAAAGCTCTTTCTCAGAATTTCACATGACTTTTTTGCTTTGTCTCTTTAGAGAAGCCTTTCCTGACCAATCCAATTAAGATAAAACACAACTCCTGTTCTTTCCCTCCCACTAATGTAAATTCCATGAGGATTCTGTTTGGTTTATATTACAGTGCCTTGCAAAGAAACTGGTAGATTGTGGTACTAGAGACAGTATTTTAAAAATAAAGCAATGAAATTATGGTGCTGTGTATGTCAAGGTTGTATGAAGTGGAAAAGGGAAAAAGGAAGAAAGAAGGTTAACAATCTATAATGTATCATGCACTGTACTGGGTGACTTGTGTATATTATTCTATTTATCTTCATATACTGATGCTACTGTTAAGATAGATTTCAAGGTCTGTCTGAGTGTACTGAGTTTATGTATCAAATAATTTTTAAGTATGTAAGGATCATTGACTACTTAAAGTAAGGGAACAGTAAAGTCTGTTATTTTGTAAATATATATCCATTATGGATCTCCATTTTTATGTTTATCTTACAGATTATGAGCTATAAAAATAGTTATTTTTTAGTCTTAATTTTTAATATTCAGCTACTGACAAATAGAATCTTGAAAATGTAGACTGTGTGTGGATCTTATGCTGGGACAACACTTTCTCTTTTACTAGTCTACTTTTTTCCTTTAAATGTGCATAGTGATCAAGAACACAAACAACCCACTGGGGCTAAACTCTTCGTTTGATTAGATGAATTACTACTATCTCAAATTTACCTTCATTATAATAAATGAAGGACTGTTTTAGGTATTCCATATTTTAAATAATCATTAAAAAGTCCCCTTAAGATTCCCATTTTTCTCTGAGTATTAGGTCTTTAAAATGTAAGTGTTTAAGTGTTCAGAGTCTTTAGTAATATACTTGTTTGGAAAATGTATCAAAATGAAATTGTCAGAGGGCTGTGAAAAGTCGCTGGTGAGCAAGTAATCTTCCAAGACTGTCAGGGTCCAAAAGAACTTTTATTTGGCTTAGGGAGTTATTTCATTGACCTGGAGTCTAATAAACACTAGGTAGAAGGAAACCCATTTACAAGAAATGAGTCAGTTGGTGCATCAAATCAGTGATTAATCTAAACCTGGCAGAGGAAACACTGGCATTATATTAGCTTACTAGCATGCACATGGGTCATGCATTTTCTTATTTGTTCCAAAAACAAACCAGTTCAGGTTTATGGACTATATACTGAAGAGTCTGTCCATGGATATATGAAGAGAAATAGCATGCAGAAAATTGAGATTATATATCCTATTTGAGGAAATACTTAAATATAGCAAATTACAATCAAGTATTCTGCACTGCTTTAGCAATGTGAATATAGATTTGTTTTCTCCATGCAAAATTATTGTTATATATTAATGTTAGCCGTTGCAAAGCACACCGGACACTGGAGTAAGGGAACGGGTTTATTGGGGAACACCCTACAGGCCGGAGTGAAGGGGCGGCGAAGGAAAAAGAGAGAAAGAGAGTATAAGAGAGAGAGAGAGAAACAGAGGAGAGAAGATAGAGTAGAGAGATGAGCCAAGAGAGAGGAGCCAAGAGAAAAGAGCCAAGAGAGCACTTCAGGAGCAGGCCCTTTTAAAACTTTGCCTGAGGGCGGGCCGGGAAGCAGGAGCAGCGAATCCCATTAGGATGGGGGTGGAGCCTGGCTCAGGTAGCTGGGCCATGTGGCCACCTGGCTAAAACTGCGCCAGTTTCCTAACAATTATGAAAACTTTCTATGTATTTTTTTTTAAACCTGAAGCAGGTATGCATTTAGAACGCCCGACCCTGAGAGACGGGGCTGAGGTGCTGTCATGGAGCAGAGCCCAGCAACCTGAGGATTCTGGGAAGGCAGGCTGGAGCCATTGGCTTGGAAAAGCCACCCCACATCTGTCCAGCCAGCCTGGAGTGCCAGGCCCGGGGTCGGCACAAGTCAGCTTGCTGCCCGCCGGCCTCCACGCGAAAGTGGCCCCGAATTGTTCTGCACTGCCGCCCTCTCCTGGCCCTCTCCTGGGGTCTCGTGAGGAGCCCAGGCGCCGCTCAGCACCGAACGCATGACCGCCCACGCTCTGCTCATGCAGAGATCATGAGCCAGTCCATGAGCCCCTCCGGGCCTCAAGTGACAGCCCCTAACTCAGCTTATGCCGTGATTGCCCACACTTCTGGTCTATGTATTGTTTGTAATCGAAAAGAATATTATTGAATCTAAAATTTATTTTGTAAGAAATTGAGAATATGGTAATTATTTCAATCTGAATATAATTGTGTCTTGGGGAAAGGCAACACAAATCTTTTTATTCAAGCATTATGTCTTTAATGAGCAGCTCTACCTGGAGAAGCGTTGGCCTGGAGAGCAGAGTACACAAGTATAGCAATTAGGAGTCCCTTATTATTATATTAGTTTTTTTGTTATTTCAAGAAAATACCTGAGATAACTCACTTATACATAAGAAAGGTTTATTTAGCTCATAGTTTTATAGGTTTAGAGTGCAAATGGCATGACATAAGCTTAAGCTCTGGTGATGGACCAACTGGCCATACAGTAGGATTACACTGTGAACCAAGGAGCAGAGAGAGTAATTGAGCCCAAACTCAAGTTTGTATAATACTGTTCTTGTGAAACTACCTTCTAAGTGCATGCCCTCAGTGACCCAAGGACCTCCCACAAGGCCTCACCTCCTAAAATTTCCAGTAGTTCCCAATAATGCCACCATAGGACATTAACACATGGGCCTTTGGGGGACATTGACTGTTCATACCATAGCAGTTCTTGGCATGGCTTATCAAACTCTGTCAAATTGATCTGAACTCTCTTACTCCATCTTCCATGACTCAATCTCATCTGTGAATGTGAATTTATACCAGTTCTATAGTTCTAGTTTTTAGGTCTCAGAATTTTCTTCATGATATTTACTAAAACATTACCTCTAAGCCTAAATAACACTAAACAAATAAAAACGGGGCTTCACTGGTTTGGAGTAGGGAAAGGTGGTGACTGAATATTGTCATTTCCTTGTTCCTCACTGAAGTAGATCAATATCTTTATTTTACTGGACAATTTGCACTGGATGACCAAATTAAAAATTATGGTTCAAGAGCTATATTTCAGCGAGTGCCCTGGCTCAATAGGCTAATCCTCCTCCTGCGGTGCTGGCACACCAGGTTTTAGTCCTGGTTGGGGTGCCAGATTCTGTCCTGGTTGTTCCTCTTCCAGTCCAGCTCTCTGCTGTGGCCCGGGAAGGCAGTGGAGGATGGCCCAAGTCCTTGGGCCCTGCACCCGCATGGGAGACCAGGAGAAGCACCTCACTCCTGGCTTTGGATCAGCGAGGTGCGTGCGGCCAGCCTGAGCGGCTATTGGGGGGGTGAACCAACAGAAAAGGAAGACCTTTCTCTCTGTCTCTCTCTCTCTCACTGTCCACTCTGCCTGTCAAAAAAAAAAAAAAAGAGCTATATTTCATTGAAAAATGATGTAGCTTTATTGGTTGCTCAGCTTGGTCATCACCTTTCAAACTTTAAACATTCACAGAATTCTCTCATGCAAAGAAATAGAAAACATATTTATCTGAGAAGCAATGCTGCAAGCAAACCATTTATTTTGTCATTCTAGGATAATATACTTCAAATTTACCTGTTTTTTCTTATAAACTGATTCATACTCATGAAAACACATTTGTTTTTAAAATTAGCATAATCTAAGCAAAGATATATAGCTAACTATGCATTTCTTCTATTTGATTATCCAGAGTTTTGATTGGATCTTGCAACTAAGAGGATGAATGTCTGACACTCTGAGTTTCACTTAGCTTTTGTGATAACTGTGGAGATATTCAAACTTTCATTCAGTTTTTCTAGTTTTCAACTATATTTCAGGGAAAGATAAAGGTCTCAGATTTCAGCATATAGAAAAACTTCAAAGATACAATTAGGGAAAAACTCAATGTTCCGAGAAATTACCTGTCATGCAATATGACAATTTGATATTCAATGTCTGTCTTTAGCAATAAAGATTATATACTATACTCTTGGACAAATATCCAGGAATAGAATTTCTGGCTGATATGATAGCTCCACTTCCACTTTTGTTTTTGGGAATATCCATAGTGTTTTCCATAGTGGCTACAATATCTTGCATTCCTACTAACAGTATGGAAAGATTCTGGTTCTTCCACATCCTTGTCAATGCTTGTACTTGTTTTTTTTTTTTTTTTTTTAAATAATGGTCATCCTGATGGTTGTGAGGTGATATCACATTGCAGATTTGATTTGCATTTCCTCATAATTAGTGATGTTGAGCACTTTTAAATATACTCCTTCCTGTTTGTCATTATCATGTCTTCTTTGGAGAAATGCCTATTCAAATCATTTGCCCATTCAAAAATATATGTATATAATATTTGTACATATTTATGGGGTATAGTATGACAACTTGATACATGTTTATAGTCTACTCTGAATTTCTTTCTTTTAAAAAACATTTAAAATTATTTATTCATTTTGTTGTTGAGTTTCTTGATCTCCCTATGTATATTCTGGATATTAATCCTTTATCATATGTATAGTTTGCAAATATTTTCTTCCATTCTTTCAGTTGCCTCTTTGCTTTGTTGAGTATTTCCTTTGCTGTGTAAAAGCTTCTTAGCTTGATGTAATCCCATTTGTTTAGTTTTACCTTTATTGCCTGTGCTGCTG
Source organism: Sylvilagus floridanus (assembly GCA_949820135.1). Taxonomy (NCBI): domain Eukaryota; kingdom Metazoa; phylum Chordata; class Mammalia; order Lagomorpha; family Leporidae; genus Sylvilagus; species Sylvilagus floridanus. The sequence continues at coordinate 129,419,726 of OX463236.1, read as the reverse complement.
GGATCTTAATCAAGAAGTCTTTGCCTATGCCAGTATTTTACCGTGTTTCACCTATGTTTTCCTCCAGTAATCTGAGGGTTTCAAGTCTTAGATTTAGATCCCTGATCCACTGTGAGTTGATTTTGGTATAGAGTGTAAGGTAAGCATCTTATTTCATACTTCCCATGCAGAGATTCAATTTTCCCAACACCATTTGTTGAAGAGACTATCCTTTCTCCAGGGAGTGACTTTAACCTGTTTGTCAAAGATTATTTGGTTGTAGATCTGTGGATTAATTTCTGGGGTGTCTAGAAATGGACTAAGGATATGAACAGGAATTTTTTGCAGGATGAAATACAAATGGTCAATAGATATATGAGACAATGTTCAGGATCACTAGCCATCAGGGAAATGCAAATAAAAACCACAATGAGGTTTCACCTAACTCCAGTTAGAATGACTATCATCCAAAAATTAAAAAATAACAAATACTGGTAAGGATGGAGAAAAAGATACCTTAATGCAGTGTTGGTGGGAATGTAAACTAGTACAACCATTATGGAAGACAGTATGGAGATGCCTCAGAAATCTGAAAATAAATGTACTATATGACCCAGCCATTCCACTCCTGTGGATTTTCCCAAAGGGAATGAAATCAGCATATGAGAGTTATCTGTATCCCCGTGTTTATAACAGTTCAATAGCTAAGATATGGAATCAACCATGATGTCCATTAAGTGATGACTGGATAAAGAAATTATGGCACGTATACATGGTGGAATATTAATCAACCATAAAAACATGAAACTTTGTTTATTGCAACAAAATGGATACAACTGAAAACAGTTATGCTTAGTAAATTAAGCCAGTCCCCAGAAGTCAAATATAATGTTTTCTCTGATTTGTGGTAACTAATATACAGAGTACAAAAATTGTAATGTGTATGAATGAAAGTGACATTTTGAAGTTTGATTATTGTTGATAGCCCTTGTCTGTACTCTTGAGGAACATTGGTTTTTCTACTTACTACTTGTTGAATTCTTTATTTAGTGGAGCATTAAGCTTGTGACTATAAAGAAAATTAAATGTATGTCACTGCAAAAATTTAAGATAGAAGAAAAGGATATGGGAAGATAGGATTGGAAGCATCATTATGTTTTTCAAACTATAGATATGATACTAAATTGATCTTCTGTATATAAAGATAATTGAAAATGAATCTTGATGTGAAAGGAATGGGAGAGGGAGTGGGAGATGGGAGGGTTGCGGGTGGGAGGGAAATTATGGCGGGGGAAACTACTGTAATCCATAAGCTGTACTTTGGAAATTTATGTTTATTAAATAAAAGTTAAAAAAACAAACTGTATATATGAAATACATGAAGTTTGTTCCCTTTTTATAAATAAAACATTAAAAAACCAAAAAAAACCCCAAATTTATTTGTGAGCTAGAGAAAGTGTAAGAGATATGGAGAGAAGGCAAGGAGGGGGTGGATAAAGAGGATATTCCCATTTTCTGGTTTACTCTTCAAATGCCTTCAATAGCTGGGGCTGGGCCAGGCCAAAGCTGGAGTCTGGGCTCAATACAGGTCTCCCATGTGGGTGGGAAGAACCCTACTGCTTAAGCCATCACTATTGCCTCCCAGGATCTGCACACTCAGGAAGCTGGAATTAGGAGCTTGAGCCAGGGATGAAACAGGTATTCTGATGTCAGATGTAGCTCTCTTAATCAATAGACTAATTCCCTACTTCTGCTTAAGTCTCTTGATTAACTTTTATCCTATTTTCTACATCTTTTAAAACATTTTCTACCTCTTAACTGTGATATTCTAACTTCTTTACTACATATGTATATTTCTTTTTATTTTATTTGACAGGCAGAGCTAGACAGTGAGAGAGAGAGACAGAGAGAAAGCTCTTCCTTCTGTTGTCTCTTCTCTGTTACTCTACCTCTAAAAAGAAAACACTCAAGAACCAAACCAAACCAAAACAAAACAGAGAAACAAAAATACCTTTTCCACTGTTGTTCATGGCAGTGTTATTCATGACTGTCAAAGGCAGAAAAAACATAACTGCCCATCAGCAATGGGCAATGAATTCATCAGCAATGAATATTTAAAACATATCATTTCCATACCGTGAAACACTATTTAGTCATAAAAGAAGTAAGTATTGATTTATGCCACAATATGGATAAATGTTTAAAACACAATGTTAAATGAGAGAAGCATACATATTGCATGATTCCATTTATATAAAATTCCAGAATAGCAAATCCACAGCAACATATTAGTGGTTTCAAGAGACTGTGAGGAGGTGGAATGGGGAGACTGCTTAATGGATATCAAGTTTCTTTTTGGCGTTATAAAAATGTACTGGAACTAGATAATGATGATGATTGTGCAGAATTGTAAAAGTACTAAAGTCCACTGATTTGTAAGCACTTTAAGTGGTTAAAGTAGCAAATTTTATGTTGTTTGGATTTTACTTCAACAAAAAGCTAGTATTTCAGTAGAATTTGCAGCAAAGTGGTGTTTATAGGTAAGAACATCTATTTAAGCAACTAAATCTCTGACCTTTGTATTAAAGTTGCTTTGAAATAAAACACTAGTTATGTTTTGTCCTCTCTGGAAATGTGAACTAAAGAGAAATTTTTAAAATGCAGCCCCCAAGCATGATCTTGGAACTATGAGTATATTTAAAACTCTTTCATGAGGTCCAAGACAGAAAAAATTGTTTAAACATTTTTAAAGATTCAGTTATTTATTTAAAAGTCAGAGTTAGAGAGAGAGAGAGAGAGAGAGAGAGAGAGAGAGAGAGAGAGAAAGCGAGAGAGAAAGCTTTCATTTTCTGGTTTACTCCACAAATGCCTGCAACAGATGGGGTTGGGCCAGGCTGATGCCAGGATCTAGGACATCGATCCAGGTCTCTCATGTGGGTGGCAGGAATCTAACTACTTGGGTCATTACCATTGCCTCCAAGGTTGCACATTAGCATGAAGTTGGAATTGTAAGCAGAGCTAGGACTTGACACCAGGTGCTCTGGTATGGGATGCAGTGCCTCAAGTGGCATCTTTGTTTTTTTAAAAGATTTATTTATTTATTTGAAGTTCAGAGTTACAGAGAGGGAGAGATAGACAGAGACAGAGACAGAGACAGAGACAGAGACAGAGAGGGAGGGTCTTCCCTAGATGGCCACAACAGCCGGGGTTGGGCTAGGCTGTAGCCAGGAGCCAGGAGCTTTGTCAGGGTCTCCTATGTTGTTGGCAGGAGCCCAAACACTTGGGCCATCTTCCAATGCTTTTCCAAGACTATTAGTAGGGAGCTGGAAGGAAAGTGGACTGGTACCCATGTGTGATACCAGTGTCATAGGCAGTGGCTTGTCTATTCCCACTCTTCATTTTTACAAAGATCTATTTTTAGTTTACTTTATACTCATAAGATTAACACTACAGTAAGTAAAGAGTTTAACAAATAATATGAAGAAAAAAAAACACTGTTCCTCAAGAGTTGAGACAAGGGCTATAAACAATCATCGAATTTCAAAATGTCAATTTTACTCCAATAGATTAACTTTTAGGTACTCTATTAGTTACCGCAGATCAGGGAAAACATTGAATTTGTTTTTTTGGGACTGGCTTATTTCACTAAATATAATGGTTTCCAGTTGCATCCTTTTAGTTGCAAAATAATTTCATTTTTTTAAATCTCTGAGTAGTATTATATACTGTATATATACACCATAATTTCTTTATCCAGTCATCAGGTGATGGACATCTGGATTGATTCCATATCTTGATTATTGTGAATTGAGCTGCAATGAACATGGGGGTACAGATAACTGTTTCATCTGCTGATTTCATTTCCCTTGGGTAAATTACCAGCAGTGAGATTTTTGGCTCATATTGTAGATCTATTTTCAGATTTTTGAGGTATCTCAATATTGTCTTCCACAGTGGCTAGACCAGTTTACATTCCCACCAACAGTGGATTAGGGTACCTTTTTCCTCATATCCTCTCCAACATTTATTGTTTGTTGATTTCTGTTTGAGAGCCATTCTAACTGGGTTGAGGTGAAACCTCATTGTGGTTTTGATTTGCATTTCCCTGATGGCCTGTGATCCTGGGCATTTTTGTCATGTGTCTGTTGGCCATTTGAACTTCTCTTTTGAAATATGCCTGTCCAAGTTCTTTGCCCATTTCTTAACGGGATTGTTTGTTTTGTTGTTGTTGAGTTTCTTGAGCTCTATATAGAATCTGGATATTAATCCTTTATCAGTTGCACAGTTTGCAAATCATTTCTCTCATTCTGTTGATTGCCTCTTCACTTTGCTGTGTTTCTTTTGCAGAAGGTTCTCAACTTGATGTAATCCCATTTGCTTATTTTGGCTTTGATTGCCTGTGCTTCAGGGGTGTTTTTGAAGACGTTTTTGCCTATGCTAATGCCATGCAGAGTTTCCCAAATGTTGTAGGTTTAGTTCCTTGATCCATTTTGAGTGGATTTTAGTGTAAGATGTAAGATAGAGATCTTGTTTCAGACTTCTGCAAGCAGAGATCCAGTTTTCCCAGCATGATTTATTGACTAGACTGTCCTTGCTTCAAGTATTGATTTTTAGCTCCTTTGTCAAACATACTTTGGTTGTAGATGCATAGATTGATTTCTGGAGTTTGTATTCTGTTCCATTGGTCTACAAGTCTATTTTTTTTTTTTTTGCCAGATCAGGCTGTTTTGATTATAACTGACCTGTAGTATGTCTTGCTGGGCCTGAGCACAATAGTTGTTTCAGCTGCTACTCATGTCCAAAATGGTGCCCACCCTCTCTCAGCTGCTTGCCAGGTGCCGTTGTTATGGGGATGGGGAGAGTGAAACATAACCCTTTCATTTTACTGGGATAAGGAGTACCCTATCCCCTTTAGTGCTCCAGGTTAGACTCAAAGACACTGTGTCTGCGTGGCTCTCTCAGCCACACAGGATGCTGCAGTCTGATCTTGCCTTGCTCTCCGAAGCTGGTGTCTCCTCTGGCTCTTGGCAGCTTGGGTATGTGTTGTGTCTATACTCATTGCTGCATGATTGAACCTTCCACACAGCACCATGGCATCTCTTTCTTCTGTAGAATTTCCACTGCAGTTTTCTCTCCAGCTCTCCCCTGAGAATGCACTTCCTACACTTTTTTTTTTTTTTACTGTTTTGCCCTAGCCTAAAACAGTACACCCTTTCCCTATTCCACCATCTTGAAGTCTCTTTTTTCTTAATAATACAAATTCATAACAGATTTTATTTACCTTTTAGTCTTGACAGCAAGAATATGAATAACAAAATTGCATCTCTAATTGGAAACTATTGAAGATTTTATTGATTACACATTTCATATTATTTCTTTATTGCTGTTATGTTCCTGTGATACCTACGTGTTCTGTATATTTTATTTTAAGTTCATTTTATTTTTCTTCATAATATATTTATTTAAACTCCCTAATGCTGTTCTGGAGTTCTGGTGAACTTAGTTTAATTAGTTTGTCTGAATCTAACACTGCTATTTAAATCAGTTTAATCAATCATAAATAAAATACAGAAGGAGAAAACCAGGTAGGTATAGCTTTCCTCCTAAGCAATATGCATGTTTTGTAGTCGGGAAATTGAGCAGAAATGTGAAGAACTGAGTGGGACTGAAACCAGGGCTTTCTAGTCTGTGCTTATATAAAGGCTGGGAATTTAGTTGCTGCTGATAACGGTGTCTAAATTTTCCTTGAATTTACTAGGATCAGGCTAAGACTCAGTCCTTGAGGAGGAGTTCAGAGAGTTTTTATAAAAATAAGTTGAATAAAGTCCTGCGTAAGAGTTTATATGATGTTTTCAGTTTAGGAAAGTAAGAGGACAAAGAGATTCGATTTCAGATACACAATTGCATTCAATTTTGCAGTTCTGCTTAGCTTATATTTGGATTTGTCATAACCTCAATATCACCGAGGAGCAGGAGTTCTGAACCAGTTTTTTTCTTAAGATTTATTTATTTATTTATTTGAAAGAAAGAGTTACAGATAGAGGGGGAGATAGAGAGAAACATCTTCCACCCACTGGTTCATCCCACAAATGGCTGCAACATCTGAAGCTGGGCTGACCTGAAGCCAGGAACCAGGATCTTCTTCAAGGATTCCCACGTGGATGCAAGGGCCCAAGGACATGGGCCGTCTTCCACTGCTTTCCCAGGCCATAGCAGAGAGCAGGATCAGAAGTGAAGCAGGCAGTTCCCAAACCTGTGTCCTGCAGTGCTGGCATCCCATAATACAATCTTATATAATCTTTTAAAAATCCTGATAATATCAGAAAACATAAAATTTCCTATATTAGCCATTTTTAAGTGTACTTTAAAAATATTCAAGTAGCCACATATATAATGCTTACATTGATATTCACAATGGTATTTACCGTTTAAGTGTGCTGCTGTATTTAATCAGAGTGTTAAGTATGATCATATTGTGTGCAATAGTTTTCCAGAATTCTTGGATCTTGCAAAACTGAAACCCTACAACCCTTTAAACCTCCTAGTTCCCACTGGCATCCACCATTCTGCTTTCAATTTATTTGAACTTGCCTGCTCTAGCTACCTCATATAAATACAATCTTATAGTGTTTGTCTTTCTGTTTTTTTGTGACAGGCTTATTTCACTTAGCATAATGCCCTCAGCAATAATTCATGCTGTAGTATATATCTGAATCAGCAATAGAATATTTTAAAAGTGGAAAATGAGAATTAAAAGTTAAGTTTATTTTGGTGCAGAAAATTTTGAAATGCACAAATTCTATTTTCAGAATACCTATCTTCAGTAAACTTTTGAAAGGCCCCTCATATAATCTTATGATTTGAACATCAAAAATATAAAAAGATTTTCAGTATATACATATTCCATTTATCTCTGTACTCCATCTCTCAGTTCTTATGCTCACAATAGGTAATCACTTTTATTTTCTAGTTTCCAGAATATTTCTATACACATACAATGTAGAATAAATACATTTTTCTTCTTTTAAACATTATTTTTTCTGGATTTATTGAGGAATAATTGATAACATTGTATATATTTACATCGTACAATGTAAAGTTCTGATGTTTGTTTACAATGTGAAATGATTATGACAATCAAGTTAATTAACATATCCATTACCACATACCATTTTTTAAAGATTTATTTTGTTTATTTGTGTTTTTATTTACTTATTTAATTTTTTTAAAAAATTTTAAATTTGTTTGACAATAGAGTTATAGATAGTGAGAGATAGAGAAACAGAGAGAAAGGTCTTCCTTCTGTTAGTTCACTCCCCAAATGGCCGCTCTGGCCAGCACTGCACAGATCTGAAGCCAGGAGCTGGGTGCCTCTTCCTGGTCTCTCATGCGGGTGCAGGGGCCCAAGCACTCAGGCTATTCTCCACTGCCCTCATGGGCCACAGCATAGAGCTAGACTCGAAGAGGAGCAACCGGGACTGGAACTCAGTGCCCATATGGGATGCTGGTGCCGCAGGCGGAGGATTAACCAAGTGAGCCACGGCACCGGCCCCCCTGTTTATTTGAAAGACAGAGTTACAGAGAGAGGGAGAGCCAGAGAGAGAGAAAGGTCTTCCATCTGCTGATTCACTCCCCAAATGGCCACATAGCCAGAGATGAGCTGATCCGAAGCCAGGAGCCAGGAGCTTCTTCTGAGTCTCCCTTTGGGTGCAGGCGCCCAAAGACTTGGGCCATCTTCTGCTGCTTTCCCATGCCATAACAGAGAGCTGGATCAGAAGTGGAGCAGCCAGGACTGGAACCAGTGCCCATATGTGATGCTGCTGCTGCAGGTCAGGACTTTAACCTGCTGCGTCACAGCACTGACCCCCCATATATCATTATTATGTGTGTGTGGGGGGGTGAGAATATTTAAGATATACTTCATTAGGAATTGTTATAAAAACGAATTATTTATTAATTTAAAAGGCAGAGCAATGGGATGGGGAGGAGAGAGAGAGAGAGAGAGAGAGAGAGAGAGAGAGAGAGAGATCTTCCATTTGTTAGTTCAATCCCAAAATGACTGCAACAACCAAGTGTCAGCCAGGCTGATGCCAGGAGCCAAGAGCTCCATCCTGACCTCTGACTTAGGTGACAGAGACACAAGCACCTGGGCCGTCTTTCACTGCCTTCCCAGGTACATTAACAGGAAGTTGAATTGGGAGTAGAGTAGCTGAGACTCTAACAGAATGTGTTCTGTTTATAAACATCATATATGGGTGAGAAAATTTGAAAGTAGTAACAAAAACATTTTCAATATATTCCAAGGAAAATGTTCCTGTGGATAAGTCCTATATATTTTACTAAATATGAAGATATATTCTACAGTTTCTACTTTATGTCTTTGTATTTCTTCTATCAGAGACACAGACTATAATGGACAAAATTTTGGTGTGGCAGAGAATATAGGCTGATAATCAAAACGAGTTTTTCTTTATGGTCACACAGAGAGACTGCAGTTACTACCCTTCCATTTAGTTAACTGTTACTGTGAGACTGAATGCTAGCTGTCAGAATATTAACAGAAATGGTTAAAAACTTGGTATTGAAAAATCTCTTACTTGTGTTCTCCTAAGATTTTTTTTCTGTATTGTTGGGAATTTGTCATTTACAGAGGAGACCTCAAAAAAACCCATGTTGAGAATGACAGTCTCTGCTGACTAGATAACATTGGACCAGGGCCCATATAGTGACTGAGCACTGCCTTGACCCTTTAGCGAAGTGAGAAAACAAACCCTTTCATTCTTAATCATTTTTATTGTAATAAGAATACTTGAACAAGATCTATCTTAAATTTTTACATGTACAATACAGTATTGCTTACCTTGGCAACAATGTTGTAGAGTGGATCTCCAGAACTCATTCATCTTGCATAGCTAAAGCTTCTTATCTGTTGAACAGTAGCTCCCCATTTTCCCCGCCCCCTTGTGTTGGGCATCCACTGTTCTACTCTATTTCTCTGAGTTTGCTATTGTAGATACCACAAATAAGTGGAAATATGCAATATTCATCTTTTTCTGACTGGCTTAATTCACTTAGCACAAAACCTTCCAGGTCAATTGATGTTGTCATATAGTGGCAGAATTTCCTTCTTTCTAAACACCAAACAGTACTACATTGTAGGTATATACCATGTTTTTCCCACATCATCCATAAAGGGATATTTAAGTCCTTTCCATATCTTGGCTTTTGTGAATAATGCTGTAATTAACATATTTCTCCTTAAGATCCTGGTTTCCGTCAAGAAGTGGGGTTGCTGGATCAAGTGTAGTTCTATTTTTAAATTTTTGAGGAATCTTCTAATTGTTTTCCCTATTGGCTATACTATTTTATATTACTATCAATAGTGTACAGGGATTCCAATTTTTACACATCCATGCTAACACTTGTTCTCTCTCTCTCTCTGTCTGTCTCTGGTAATAGTCATCCTAACAGGGTGAGGAAATATCTATCTCATTGCAGTTTTGATATACAATTCCCTGATGATCAGTGATATTGAGCGTCTTTCACGTATATGTTGGGTTAAGCACTGTGAATAACACAATTTCTACACGCCTTGGATGCTATCCAGAACCCCATTATATACATTGTCCTGAGTGACTTGGCAATTTTGTCTACATGCCGGATATTGTACTCAGGATATCCAAGGGAGACAAAAGAGGACGTTTTCACTAATAATGTGTTAGGTGGGCTTTGATAGCAAATGCAATGCTAATCAGGTAGGCATTGTAGCTTCTTGTTTCTCCGTATTTGCCACTGAACTTATGAAGGTGAAGTCATCCATAACAAGGCACAAAAAGTATTATTTCCTTTTCTCACAGACACATTTTCATCATCTACAATGGTGGCAGTGTCTTTGTAGAAATAAGCTGAATGCTTTGTGGTGTTGTCCTCTGTGGTCTTAAAGTCCTTTACTTTGTTGAGGAAGCAGTTGTTCCCCAGTGACTTCTTATTGCTTTGCTCTTATATGTTTATTACATTTATTAGCACATACATGCCTTGTTGATTTGATATTACATGTTTATTTCCCTAATTTTGTTTTAATCTTTCAGCAGTCTAAGTACTAGCAGTGGATTCACAATTTACTCCTTTAGCAATATTTGTTGATTTTATAGAAACCAGTCAAAAAATGTATTAACCAGGTTTGCACCAGGTTATTTTTAATGAATTGACCACTTTTAGATAGGAGTCCTTTGTGCCTTCACTGGAGCTCCTCTTATCTCTCATGATTTCATAGCTACAAAACCATCTGACCAGAAAACCAAACCTGATAAGAAACAAAAACAAAAAAATCAACACAAAAAACCATAACATCTGATCCATGAAGGAGGACTAATATTACTAATATATCCCTTTGATCTATTGAGGGATTGTTCCCCAAAGGGTTCAAACTATATCAGCCAAGGTCACTTAAATTATTTTCTAACTTGTGATCACAAGGGATTAAAACTATGCAAAATAACTACAGAAGGGTAGGATCCTGGGACATAGGAAGTCAATAAGTGGGTTAAATATTGGAGTTTTTATTTTTCTAGAAGCTGTTAAAATTTATATTATTTGTGTGTTTATAACTATGATTAAGGGAACTATTTTGGAATACAGGAACAGCACCATTTATAGAGTGCCTGCGTGTTAGTGTGCTAAATACTTTCAAATACATTCTTTGAATTTCTGGATAGCTGTTGGCATCTTGGCATGGCCTTCTCATCCCACCACAGATAGCTTCATGATATAGTTTGTTATTCTTTGTATTTAAATTAAGAAAAATTTCACCCATTATACTTCAAACAAACATACTCATTGATGTAGTAAGTAGTGCCCTCGAAACATTCCTGTTATGTGTTGCACTATGTTAGAGATGCTAGACACTCTGATGTGGGACATTGGCTCCCTGGCCAATATCTTAAACACTAAACAAAATGCTTCCAGATTATTTTGTTTTTCTCACACACTGTGCTTTTGTCTGGTGTAAGGCATCAGACCATTATACTGACCTGTATCTCTTGAAGTACACCTGTATATAATCAGAATGTATCTCTGCAAAAATGTTATAATCAACCTTGTATTTATTTAGCACAGATGAATACATTTGTATTTATCAATAATAGCTAACAACACTATAGTAAATTAAGTCAGAGTATAAGAAAATGATTGTGATTATTCCAATACACAAATAAATTCAGGTGGTAGGTTTTATATTATATTTAGATATTATAGATTTGTCCTTCCTCTGTGTGAGTTGGTCTGGTAAGATTTTACTGTGTCGTTACTGGAGGAAATGCAATGAAGCTTGTTTTGTGCTTGATCAGTATCAAATATATTGGAAGGCTATGCTGCAAAATGAGTTATCAGATTCAATATTTGGCCCACCATCTTTTCAAAACATCCAGATATCCTTAGATGCATAAAAGATACACAATAACTCAATTTTTATCTTATAAATTCCTGAGTGTGAAATAACTGAAGATGCACATCAATGCAAATATTTGTTCTAAAGCTTCATATTTGGTTGTGCTTGTGCATGTATTAAGGGTGCGAGTGTAAAGGTCATTGAGAGATCCCACCCCAGGGAATGAGGGTTGGAGTAAGAGAAAATTGCTTTGTCGAAGAAATATAAAACAATCAATCCCAGTCTACTAACCAGAGTGTTAGATTCTCTGATATTTTCTAAAAGAGAAGAAAATACTATAATGTGACTTGCTTTTATATGGCTATTACCTGTTTATTTCCCAAATAAGATGTTCTGGAAGTTAATACTGTAATATAATAGGTTGAGTATAAGTTGATCTGAGCAATTTTATGTCATTATAACAAAATTTGTAGCCATCTGTTTACTGTCAGTAACTACTAACTGAAATCACATTTTGTGTTCATATGCCGTTTTCATATGTGTTTAAAATAGAAATGTTCCTACATATTTTCAAGGAAATGGAAGAGATTGTTGTGCAAGACAGCAGCAGGATAGAAAATTGGTATACTAGACTCTGCTATTTCATTGTCTTTTTATTTTAAATAATAGCTGAAATGTTTTTGCTTGCTTTCAGTAGCGTTTTTATTAAAATGTAGGAAAATTGGGGACTGGAATGATGTTGTTTTCTAGAATTTCTGAAAATGTTTGTATTAATTTATTTTTGAGGAGACTATAAGAGGTTACTTAGAGATTACAAATCATTTCTTGCTAGCTACTTTTGTAGGCATTTTTTCTCCATGTAATATATTTGTTTTTCCTTAGATGGAAAAGATTCTGGAAGGAAGATTGTTCTTGGATTTGCTTAACAACATGCAGTAGCCAGAAGTCTGTGGGTGAATGTGTGTGCATTAAAAAGAGCACACATTTAAAAATTATTTTATATATAAATGTCTATAATAGCTTGAAATTTCTATCTAATAAATGTTGTTTTCTCTTTTTAATTTTTGAGAAAGATAACTTAAAAAACTTTATAGCCTTTCATGTCATTATATACAGCTCGTTGAGATCACTTTTTAAAATAACATTTATTTGAAAGTCGGAGTTACAGAAAGAGGGCAAGACAGCTAGAGAGAGAATCTTCCATCTACTGGTTTACTCCCCAGATGGCTGCAATGGCCAGGGCTGGACCAAGCCAAAGCCAGCAGCCAGTAGCTTCGTCTGGGTTTCCTACATGAGTGGCAGGGGCCCAAGCACCTAAGCTATCTTCCCCTGCTTTTCCTAGACCATTAGTAGGGAGCTGAATTGGAAGTGGAGCATCTGGGACACAAACTGGCTTCCACATGGGATGCCTATGTTGCAGGCAGCAGTTTTACCAGCTTTGCCATAATTCTGGCCCTGAGAAAGATGATATTTTATGCATTCCATAACTCATAACATTTTAGACTTGTAGCCCTTTTCCCTACCTGAAACATCCACTTTGTAGAATACACTCAAAACAGATACATGCATAGTCTGCTATTTGCAGACCAATAAGTCAATCTTCTGTGACTGCTGTATGTTAAATCAGGGGGTGATATTGGACATCTTGGCAAGAAAACAATCAAAAAGGGAGACAGACAGGAAAGGGAGACAAGACAAATGCAGTATAATATGTCGTCATGGTTTCTAATGTCAGCCTTAGTGTCATAGCTGAAATCATATTCAAGACCCTTGAATATGATTCTTTCTCTTGATGGTGAAATACTACACAGTCTTAGTCTGGTATAAAATTTTCATATTTGAAGAGATAACCTAATACAAATGACAATTTTCAAGATAAGGAAATTAAGATTACAAAAGACTATTTTTCTCAGTATAACAGCATTTGATGATAACTTCTTAGTTAAAAATCACGTTTCCAAACTCATGGTCATGTATTATAATTAAATCAAGCAGTGAAAATTGGTCTTTTCCTTGATTTTTTACCTGACTATAATTAACAGACATAATAATCATGGATGCAATTTGAGATGGCCACATGATTAGTGTTAGGATGGACAGGTCTGCATGCCTGAGATATTCTAAATATGCGTACATGGATTTATGTATTGTCACACCACAAATCACTCCCCTTTTCTTTGTTTCCTATTTTGACTTTGCGTGTTTTACCCTCATTATAGCCTGGCACAATACCTGTTTCTTCCTGGACAATGGTCAAAGTGCTCCTGATTTTATGACATTGTTAGGCTTGGATATCTACTCTTTTTGTATTGTTTTGTCAGTACAATATGAGAAGGAGTTTGGGGTCATAGGCTACCTTTTTTGGTTTCTATACAGTCCTTTCCCAGTGATAATTCTAATTTTGATTGATTTTCTTACAGATGTGTAGAAACAGGAATTTGCGTCTGTAATCTTAATGTGAAAAACAAGTAAAAACACCTAAACTATTTGTTTTAAATTAGTTTTACAACTGTAAATTAGCATTAATTTACTACTTTTTATCCATGTCTTTTTTATTCAGTTCTATTTTTGAAGTAAGATTTTTTTACATAGATGATTTACCTACTTATTTATAAAATATTTGTAATTGAATCTATGTATCTTTATGTTTTATTTGCCCCTCACCATATTATTTCTTTGCCTTATAATATGTTTCTGGATTTTTCTGGAATTCAAGGTCATTTCACTATTTATGCCCGTTTTGATATGTAAAATATTGGTGAAACAAATTTATGTATTATACTGGGCTGGGCTCCAAGTCACAGGAAATATCCACCAGATGTTAGATTTTATAATCAGATTTTCCAAGAGACTGGGTTTAGGGTGGAATTTTTCTATCAAATTGTAACTTCCTAGAGGTTAGGGTTACCTCATTTTTAGTTACACATCTGGATGATTTGATGTGTGCATAGGCATATTTTGTGTACCATTCAATTTGGAGTCCAACATAAATAATTTGTTTTTGTAATCTGGATTTTTTTTATGGCTTTCCTTCCAGAAATTCTAAGCAATCTGCTTATTTTCTCTGAGCTGGTGGGCACTTCAGCACTAGACAGCACCCTAAATTGAAGGTTGCTGCAGAGTCTGCTGTTGGTGTGTTTTACTCTTTCAGCCCTAGGGGATGCTCAGAGCTCAGATTTGTCCTAAATCTGCAGTTGGGGTGTTGTTCAGAATGAACTGGGGAGAGGTCTTTAAAAAGGCAGTGGTCTTCCCTTACAAGCCTCTTCCCAAGGCTGGAGCAGACTCAGGCAGCTAGCTGTTCCTGAGGCCAACAATGCTGCAGTGCTAGATCACACCTGGAGCCCATGGCCCGTCCAGACCAACACAGCAGGAAGGTGGGACTAAAGCCTACTCTGTGAGGGTCTGTCTGCTGCTCAGGTGAACCCACAGCCAAGGCCACTGTAACCAGCCTCGAGTGACAGTGGCTGGAATAGAAAAATGATCAACTGGAGCCACAGGATCCCGCTTAGCTTCAGGGCAGATACCGGTCTGGGGACAGGGGCTATTAAGATCTATTCAGTTGGGTTTTACCAACACAGGTCCTGTGGTTCCATGCTGATTGCCCAAGGTTGAGAGAAAGGTGATAAAGGCAGCTTCGTGATGCTTAGCTGGCATTAGACTGGATTCCATCTGGGGCCCACAGGCACCAGACTGAGTATTTTCAGGGGTGCATGCCAGGCCCATTGAGGCCAACAGTTACACATGCTGGAGTATGTCTCAGCCAGGTGCAAACCTGCAACCTGATGCCGGGACAAGTCTAGGGGCTCCATCTATAAGCTCCAGACAAGGGAAAGAGGACTTTGGGATTTATCAGATGCTGGGCTTCATGCTGGGTAGCTCAGGTTTGACTCCAAGCCCAGGTTCTAAGCTCTTTCTTCTACTTCTCCGTGTCACTGGAGTTTGGCTCTGATTTCTGCTGACACTTGGGGGAGGGGTGGCGGAGGTCCCCTGGCTGGTTACATAAGCTCCAAATACTTGCTGTGTAGGTATGGGCTCAGGAGTAGAGTTTGTGGGCCCTGTCCAGCTCTGTTTTTACCACAGTGAGTCTGGCACTAGAAATTAAGTCTGAGAGCTGGACTTATTTCCCTCTCCTTCCCCCAAGCAGGAAACATCTCTCTTCATGCTGTGCTGCTTGGAGCTGGGAGCATGGTGACAGGGGCAATTCTTTCTTTCCTACTTTTTTCAATATGTCTTTTCTTACTGTTATACTAGCACCAGGCACTGTGGCCTCTCACCTGGCTTCCTTAGCCCTTGTGAAGGTGAGTTGGTATGTGAAGAACTGTTCAAGTTGGTGTCTCTGTGGGCACTTTGTCCAGAGCGTCTTACTCAGCTGCTACCTTGCTTTGCATTCTCAGTAATTTGTCTCTGAATTATGAGCACTTAAAGCATTTAATTCCATTTGAGAGAGAAACCTATTTATTTCACGAGGACAAGATAAATGTTCAACTATTACGAAAGGACATAGACCTTCTTAAGCAGGGCATGACACCTGCTATGACTAAGAATGGGAAAACAAATTTCCATAGGAAAGTTGACAGAATAATGATAAACTACATAGTGTGTATTTAAACAAAGGTAGTAGAAGAAAATGCTAAGTAGATTTATTTAGCTGGGTAATGTGGGAAGATAAGCAAAAACTGTTGAAAGATAGCACTGAAGCTATTAATAGTGAAGTTAACGAGGGCCTTAAGTGAGAGAAAGTTCATGCTCCAATACAGTGGAATAGAGACAAGCAGAATATTTTGCTGTTATATACGCTTCATCAAGCTCAAAAGTTAAAATGCCACTGCTTGCTTTGAACTTGCCTGTCACGTTTTATCTGGTGATGAATTGCACAGTATTACCTTCATAAACAGCATATGAACTGTTGGTAGCCTTTTTTCTCTAGTTACTTT
The DNA here is from genome assembly GCA_949820135.1 of Sylvilagus floridanus. Lineage (NCBI taxonomy): Eukaryota > Metazoa > Chordata > Mammalia > Lagomorpha > Leporidae > Sylvilagus > Sylvilagus floridanus. The sequence goes on along the minus strand of OX463236.1, from coordinate 129,403,427 downwards.
GAAAGATAAACAACTCTGCATGCTCTAAAATAAATTATGCTTCTTCTAATTTCAGGATTTTAATTGTTGGATTGTAATCACAAGGTATAGATGATATACTTATTTAATTAAGAAAGTCTGATGCTTGTGAGGAAATAAAGTGTGCAGTAATGGCATCCAGGAGTCAGTACCAAGGGCTAACATTTTCATTCTGAGTTGTCTTTGCACATACAACGACATACAACTCATCTGTGACTTCCTAATTAAGGGAGATAGTTTAAAAACACTTTGTAGATTTTGTGAACTTATAGTTTATGTGGTATTCATCTGAACCCTAATAAACTTGATTTTTAAGTAACACTTGGTTATATGGTTTGTCAGTAGCCTAATGTTTTATTTTCTTCAGCTTTGAATACATTTTTGTATTTACTATGAGCCAAATGTGTGTTCCCTCTTCATATTTAAATGCTGAAATTCTCAACCCCTCGTGATGGTACTAGGAGGCTGGGATATTTGGGAGGTGATGAAGTCAAGGGTCAGTGCCCCCATGAATGGATTTAATGCCCATTTTTAAATAAAAAGCTTTTATCTAATAATTATAACTTTTATAAGTACAATTTTTGGATTATAGTGGTTCTTCCCCCCATATCCCCCCTACCACCCCAAAACCATCCCACCTTCTACTCTCTCTCCCATCCCATTCTTCATTAAGATTCATTTTAAATTATCTTTATATACAGAAGACCAACTCTATACTAAGTAAAGATTTCAACAGCTTGCACCCACATAGACACACAAAGTATAAATTACTGTTTGAAGACTAGTTTTACAGTTAATTCTCACAGTACAGTTCATTAAGGACAGAGGTCCTACATGGGGAGCAAAGGCACAGTGACTCCTGTTGTTGATTTGACAATTGACATTCTTATTTATGATGTCACTGCTCACCCAAGGCTCTTGTCATGAGCTGCCAAGGATATTTCATAGCCTCTTGAGTCCACAAACTCTGACATTATTTACACTGGGCCATAATCAAAGTGGAAGTTCTCTCCTCCCTTCAGAGAAACCTACCTCCTTCTTTGATGGCTCCTTTTTTCCACCGTGATCTCATTCACAGAGATCTTTCATGTGGCTCATATTTGCCACAGTGTCTTGGCTTTCTATACCTGAAATGGTCTCATGGGCATTTTAGCCAGTTCTGAATGACTTAAGGGCTGATTTTGAGGTTAGAGTGCTGTTTAGGGCATTTTTTTATTCTATGAGTGTGCTGTGTGTCCTGCTTCCCATGTTGGATCATTCTCTCCTTTTTAAATCTATCAGTTATTATTAGCAGACACTTGTTCTTATTTGTGTGATCCCTTTAACACTTGATCCTATCTTTATGATCAGTTGTGAACTTAAACTGATCACTTTAATAAGTAAGATGGTACCTGCCAACTTAATGAGATTGGAGTACCATGGCAAGCTTTTAGCCTCACCCTCAGGGGTAAGTCTGAGGGAACATGTGCCAAATTGTACCTCTCCTCCCTCTCCTATTCCCACTCTTATTTATTTTTTTTTTTGACAGGCAGAGTGGACAGTGAGAGAGAGAGACAGAGAGAAAGGTCTTCCTTTTGCCGTTGGTTCACCCTCCAATGGCCGCAGCGGCTGGCGCGCTGCGGCCAGCGCACCGCGCTTGTCCGATGGCAGGAGCCAGGAGCCAGGTGCTTTTCCGGGTTTCCCCATGGGGTGCAGGGCCCAAGCACCTGGGCCATCCTCCACTGCACTCCCGGGCCACAGCAGAGGGCTGGCCTGGAAGAGGGGCAACCGGGACAGAATCCGGCGCCCCGACCGGGACTAGAACCCGGTGTGCCGGCAATGCAAGGCGGAGGATTAGCCTGTTGAGCCACGGCGCCGGCCTCCCACTCTTATTTTTAACAGGGATCAATTTTCAATGGATTTAAACACCTAAAAACAATTCTGTGTTAAGTAAAGAGTTCAACCAATGGTATTAAGTAGAAAAAGAAAATACTAAAAAGAATAAAATAGTAAGCTGTTCCTCGACAGTCAGGATCAGGGCTGATGAAGTCATTGCTTCTCATAGTGTCAGTTTCATTTCTACAGGTTTCCTTTTAGGTGCTCAGTTAATTGTCACCGATCAGGGGGAACATATGATATTTGTCCCTTTGCGCTGGGCTTATTTCACTCAGCATGATATTTTCCAGATTCCTCTATTTTGTTGCAAATGACCAGATTTCATTTTTTTTTTTTTACCACTGTGTAGTTTTCCATAGAGTACATATTCCATAATTTCTTTATCCAGTCTTCTGTTGATGGGCATTTATGTTGATTCCAGGTCTTTGCTATTATGAATTGAGCTGCAATAAGCATTAAGGTGCAGACCACTTTTTTATTTGCCAATATAATTTCCCTTGAGTAAATTCCAAGGAGTGGAATGGTTGGGTCATATGTTAGGGCTATGTTCAGAATTCTGAGGAATCTCCAGATTGTCTTCCATAGTGGCTTTATCAGTTTGCATTCCCACCAACAGTGGATTGGTGTGTCTTTTTCCCCACATCCTCACCAGATTCTGTTGTTTGTTGATTTCTGTATGTAAGCCATTGATGTGAAACGTTATTGTGGTTTTGATTTGCATTTCCCTGATGGCTAGTGATCTCGAACATTTTTTCATGTGTCTGTTGGCCGTTTGGATTTCATCTTTTGAAAAATGTCTATTGAGGTCCTTGGCCCATCTCTTAAGTGGGTTGTTTTTGTGGTGGAGTTTCTTGATCTCTTTGTAGATTCTTGTTATTAATCTTTTATCAGTTGCATAGTTTGCAAATATTTTTCCCATTTTGTTGGTTGCCTCTTCACTTTCCTGATTTTTCTTTTGCAATAGAGAGACTTCTCAATTTAATGTAATCCCAGTTATTAATTTTGGCTTTGGCTGCCTGTGCCTCTGGGGTCTTTTCCAGGAAGTCTTTGACGGTACCTATATCTTGCAGGGTTTCTCCAATGTTCTCTAATAATTTGATGGTATTGGGTCATAGATTTAGATTTTAATCCATGTTGAGTGGATTTTTATCTAAGGTGTAAGGTAGGGGTCTTGCTTCATGCTTCTGCATATGGAAATCCAGTTTCCCAGCACCATTTATTGAATAGACTGTCCTTGCTCCAAGAATTGGTTTAGATCCTTGATCAAATATAAGTTGGCTGTAGATGTTTGGGTTGATTTCTGGTGTTTCTATTCTGTTCCACTGGTCTATCCATCTGTTTCTGTACCAGTACCATGCTGTTTTGATTACAAGTGCCCTGTGGCATGTCCTGAAATCTGGTATTGTGATGCCTCTGGCTTTGTTTTTGTTGTACAAGATTGCTTTAGCTATTCGAGGTCTCCTGCGTCTCCATCTGAATTTCAGCATCATTTTTTCCAGATCTGAGAAGAATGTCTTTGGTATTTTGATTGGTATCACATTGAATCTACAAATTGCTTTTGGGAGAATGGAAATTTTGATGATATTGATTCTTCCAATATGAGCATGGAAGATTTTGCCATTTTTGGTTATATTTTTCTATTTCTTTCTTTAAAGTTTCATAATTCTCGCCATAGAGATCTTTGACATGCTTGGTTAAGTTTATTCCATAGTATTTGATTGTTTTTGTGGCTATTGTGAATGGGATTGATATTAGAAGTTCTTTCTCGGCCGGCGCCGTGGCTCAACAGGCTAATCCTCCGCCTTGCGGCGCCAGCACACCGGGTTCTAGTCCCGGTCGGGGCGCCGGATTCTGTCCCGGTTGCTCCTCTTCCAGGCCAGCCCTCTGCTGTGGCCCAGGAGTGCAGTGGAGGATGGCCCAGGTGCTTGGGCCCTGCACCCCATGGGGAGACCAGGAAAAGCACCTGGCTCCTGGCTCCTGCCATTGGATGAGCGCGGTGCGCCGGCCGCAGCGCGCCGACCGCGGCGGCCATTGGAGGGTGAACCAACGGCAAAAGGAAGACCTTTCTCTCTGTCTCTCTCTCTCACTGTCCACTCTGCCTGTAAAAAAAAAAAAAAAAAAAAAAAAAAAAAAAAAAAAAAAAGAAGTTCTTTCTCCACCGTGGCATTTTCTGTGTATACAAAGGCTGATTTTCATGTATTGATTTTATATCCTGCTTCTTTACCAAACTCATCTATGATTTCCAATAGTCTCTTAGTAGAGTTCTTTGGATCACCTAAATAAGAATCTATTGTCTGTAAAGAGGGATTGTTTGACTTCTTCCTTCTCAATTTGTATCCCTTTGCTTTATTTTTCTTAACTATTTAGTCTGGCTAAAACTTCCAGTACTATATTGAATAGCAGTGTTGAGAGTGGGCATCCCTGTCTGGTACTGGATCTCAGTGGGAATGCTTCCAACTTTTCCCCATTCAATATGATGCTGGCCAAGGGTTTGTCATAAATTGCTTTGATTGTATTGAGGAATGTTCCTTCTATACCTAGTTTGCTTAAGGTTTTCATCATGAAAAGTTGTTATATTTTATCAAATGCTTTCTCTGCATCTGTTGAAATAACCATATGGTTTTTCTTCTGCAGTTTTTTAACATGGTGTATCACGTTGATTGATTTGTGAACAGTGAACGATCCCTGCATACCAGGGATAAATCCCACTTGATCTGGGTGGATGATCTTTCTAATGTGTTGTTGGATTCTATTGGCTAGAATTTTATTGAGGATTCTTGTGTCCATGTTCATCAGGAACATTGGTCTGTAATTCTCTTTCTCTGCTGCTTCTTTTTCAGGTTTAGGAATTAAGGTGATACTGGCTTCATAGAAAGAATTTGAGAGGATTCCCTTTTTTTCAATTGTTTTGGATAACTTGACAAGAATTGGAGTTAGTTCTTTAAATGGCTGGTAGAATGCAGCAGTGAATCCATTTTGTTCTAGGGCTTTTCTTTGTTAGGAGGGCCTTTATTACTGATGCAATTTTTGTCTTGGCTATGGGTCTGTTTAGGTTTTCTACATATTTATGGTTCAGTTTGGTAGGTTGTGTGTGTCCAGGAATCTATCCTTTTCTGCTAGTTTTCCCAGTTTGTTACTGCCCTTGCTTAAGAGGCTGGCACTCCCCACCCCTCTTTCTTGTGAGGTTAGAGTGGGAATACAGCTGTCAATGAAGAAGGTGGCTTCTCCAGACATGGAATCTGCCTGTGCCTTGATCTTGGGTTTTCTAGTCTCTAGAACTGTGAGAAGTAATTTTCTGTTCTTTACAAGGCACCTAGTTTATGGTATTTTATTGTAGTCCAAATGAACTAAGGCAGTATCTGAATTTAAAGTAATTCAATTGAAAGATAAATAAACAATGATGAAACAGGAATTGGAGTGAGATAAAATTGTTTCTTGATAGAAAGGTGAGAGAACTTAAATAGGAGATAGATAATATAATTATGATACCAGTCTGACTGTCATCCACTAAGGGACCCCAATATCCTTCTATGTAAATTAAAACTTACATATTAGAACATTCTTGGGTACATAGACTAGATAGTTGTTTAACAAATTCCCCTTTCCTATTGGACACAGCCTACTTTGCATTTAGAAATATCCTTGCAAGAGACTTATGGTCAGTAATATCTGGTATAAGTAATACTCACTATTTCCAATCTGTCTCTTTCTTCATCTACTGATTATGAGAATATAAGCCCTGGAGAAGAGAAGGGTCATGGTAGTCCTGGGCCTTGAAAGACTGCATGGAGCATAGTCCCTTTTCTTTCTTTCTTTTTTTTTTTTTATTTTACAGGTAGAGTTACAAGCAGTGAGAGAGAGAGAGAGAGAGAGAGAGAGAAAAGTCTTCCTTCTGTTGGTTCACCCCCCAAATGGCTGCTGCAGCCAGCACTGTGCTGATCCAAAGCCAGGAGCCAGGTGCCTCTTCCTGGTCTCCCATGTGGGTGCAGGGGCCCAAGCACTTGGGCCATCCTCCACTGTCCTCCCAAGCCACAGCAGAGAGCTGGACTAGAAGAGGAGCAACTGGGACTAGAACCTGGCACCCATATGGGATGCTGGTGCTGCAGGCGGAGGATTAACCAAGTGAGCCACGGCGTCGGCCACAGTCCCTTTTCTTGGTTCACATTGGATTATTGCCTGAGTAAGAAATAAGCTTTTATTGAGCCACTGAAAATTTGACATTATTAGAGCAATTAACCCATTTTTCTAATACAAGGACAAGATTTCTTCCAGTTTTAAAGTCTATGGTTGGCTAAAAAACATCATTTAAGTAAATTAAGATAAAGCAAAGAAAAAAAGGCACCCCAAAGTGGTGTTTTTATTCTTTCTACTGTAGTTAGAGCAGCCTGAAGGAATGAGATCCATAGAATACAACGAGTGTTGAGATTTGGCTTCCAAGGTTGTGTTGTAGAAGTCATTAAAGCTTCTGCCTTGATCACTTGGATCACTTGCTCTGGAGGTACCAGCCACAAAGTCATGAGGTCACTTCAGACATACCGTGGAGAATCCCAGATACAGGGGAACCAAGTTGATAATCCTGTGACTAACTGGATCCTACCACCCCAGGTCAGCATCTGAAAACTGCAGGGCCCATCGATATCTGTCAACAATCTTGTGAGAGACCCTAAGCTGCTCCAGAATTCCCAACCCAGAGAAACAATGGGCCATAATACAAGCATATGTTTGTATTAAGCCATAATGTTTTGGAATGATATATTACAGCAATAGATAGCTCGTACATAGTCATCACTGGTGACATTTTTACTAAGTGTTTGTATGGCATAGCCTGGAGCTTTATCCTTGTGCCTTTGATTTTTGTTTCTTCACTGCTCACTGATTGTGAAACTGGTTTTTATTCTCACCACACCAAACTTTAATACATCAGTTTCTAAATGTATGATAACCCAGGCTTACATAACAGAAAAATCTTGATATCTTAATGAATTAATACAGTCAGATCGTTTTTTATTTTGTGAAAAATAATGAATTGAGAATTGTGAAAACAATTTTAAAAATAAAGAAATAAAGTCCTTTATACATGTTAAAACTTCTAATATTCAAAGTGGACATCTGAGATATTTGAAATAATTTAAATGTGATTATTTAATTTAATGAGGAAGTTACTTTGTACAGTTCCAAAATGTACAATCTTAAGTTACCAGTGTTTAGTTCCATTATACTAGTTCCCTAACAACACTGTTCAAATTCCAGTTACTATACTGTATGGACTGTGCATAAAATACCAACATTGCTACTAGCTCTGCAGTCTACAAATCACTACAAAATAACAGATGTATGTTAGATCAGTGACCTACCATATCACTTCTTTCAAAATCTGTACATGTTATTCAATTCATGCAGAGTGTGAAGTTATACAGCCTTTTTTTTCACCCTCTGATACACCCATGGTGACATTTTATATAAACGGATATCTGAAAGAGGGGATTAGCTAGTCAAGATTCAAGTGCTGCAAAGAAACAAAAGGTGGAAGTGTTGGAAGTGAGATTCCAATAGAATGTAATGCAGTCCTAGAAGGAATAGCTGTTTGAGGTAATGTTGACAGTTGTGTAGTTTGAGAACCTAGACATGCAACTAGAGGAACTTAGTAAAAATGAACTTTTTTTTAAAGATTTATTTATTTTTTAAATATTTATTTATTTATTTATTTGAAAGGCAGATGCAGAGAGAGAGAGAAGTTGTCCATCCACTAGTTCATTCCCCAGATGGCCGCAATACCTAGAGCTGGGCCGATCCTAAGCCAGGAGCCAGGAGCTTCTTCCAGGTTTCCCATGCGGGTGCAGGGCCCAAGCATTTGGGCCATCTTCCACTGCTTTCCCAGGATAGAGCAGAGAGCTGGATAGGAAGAGGACCAGCCAGGACATGAACTGGCACCCATATGAGATGCTGGCGCTGCAGGCAGAGGCCTAGCCCACTACCCCACCGTGCCGACCAAGGGGGAACTTGTTAACATGCATGGGGAAGGTAGTTGTGATGAAAAGGAGGAACATGTCCAAGAGGAAGTGATACTGGCATAAAACTTGACATTAAGAAAAAGCACTCAGAAACATTTTATGACATTGTAGCACAAGGATTAAACAGTGGTAGAGGCTGATTCAAACATAGATAATAGTATGACAATTTTCAAGGCACAGAAGAGATGCTTATTGTATTATATGACAAGAATATTATGTGACAAGATACTATTCACAGTACTCTGTGTTTTAGAGATGCTATTATATTTTCTAAAAATTGTTTCATTTTATTTGAAAGACATAGAGGAAGAGGGAGAGAAGAAGGTAGGGGAGAGAGAGGGAGGAAGAGACAGCAATAGTGAGATCTTCCATTTGCTCGTTCACTCTACAAATGCCCAATTCAACCATGACTGGGCCAGGCCCAAAACAGGAGCTCAGAGCTCAATCTGGGTCTCCCAAGTGGGTTATAGCAACCCAACCCTTCATCTGCTCTTTCTGAGTACATATTAGCATGAAACTGGATCAAAGTGGAGGAGCTAGGACTTTAACCAGCACTCTGATATGGGGTGTGGGTGTTCCAAGTGGCCACTTTTCATCCACACACTATTCTTAATAAGAATTTTAAAAATAAGTAATTAAAACATAAATTCTGAATGTTTCTGTGTTTTAAATTCTGGAGAATCAAAGAAACATCAGTTTTGCTAATTTTTCATCTTCTGAAAAATTCCCTGCCATAAAAGAATTTGGAAGCATTTGAGTGAAAATTGTAAAAATCAGGACCAATCACAGTCACTAACATCACTTTGCACAGTTTCAGTTTGCATGGTCACTTTAAGATTTGCACTGCTTTGCAAAGTGAGGAACATTTGCTGTTTTGTTAGTCATTAGAAGAGAATATGAAAGGGCTCATTTTCAGTAATTAGGTAATGAGATGTGGTCTGGTCCACCAACCCAGGGATTTCTACACTGCTCAGAATATCAAAGAGCCACTCTTCCACGGTGAGGACACCTTCTTGCCTGTCTTCTGACTTTGCTTCTAACACTGGAAGTGGTAGCAATAAAGTGCAGTGTGGGAAGAATTCAGGGGAGTGGTAGTTTCTCTTTGTCCTCTATCATCAGTGATGCTTTCTGATGAAATTAATTTGACTTCTGATGCAAAACTCACTTTTATGTGAGTTTCTTCTGTCTTTTTTCATTTAGTCTAGGATCTTGATTCCTGGCTTGAAAATTTTATTTTTGTTTCAAAGAATGATTTTGTAAAGGCGATCATCTCAGGAATACCTATTTTCTTCTATCAGAGAGTATTCTATCAGAGAGTACTAGCATCATATGAACTTTCTGTTTTTGAACAGAAATTATAAATCTAAAAGAAGATTTATAGCAATCTCAGAAAACACAAAGCAGGATAAAAATAGAAAAATAGCACCTCAGCATATCATATCCAACTGAAGAAAATCAAATAAAAAGAGAAAACTCTTGAAAAAAGCCAGAAGGGAGAAAATCTATAGAGGTACAAGGGTAAAAATTACAACAGACTTCCCATCAGAATCCATGCAGAAAAGAATAGAGTGGAATAAAATGTTTAAAGTATTGAGAGAGAAAACCCACCAGCCTCAATTTCTGTATCTAGTGATATGAAAAGAGAAATAAAGTTTTTCTGAAATAAATAAAACTCAATTAATTTGCTGCTGGCAGAACTGTCATGCAAAAAATGTTAAAAACTTCTTCAAGGAAAAATTAAATGATATAAGATAGAATTTTATATCCTAGTGTGTGTGTGTATATATATATATATATATATATATTTAATTTCTTGTTTTGAAGACTATCTTGTATGTAGTCATTCCAGCTTTCTTTTGGTTGGTATCAACATATCAACATGTTATGTCTTTTCCATTTTATTTTTGATGTTTCTTTCAGTTGAATTACTTAATGTTTATTTAATTGTAAGGCAAAACAACAGAGAAGGGGGGAAATATATATATATATATATTATACACACACACACACACACACACATATATATATATATATATATATAGAGAGAGAGAGAGAGAGAGAGAGAGAGAGAGAGAGAGAGAGAGATCTTAACAATGCAACAGCCAGTGCTGTGCGGGCAAGGAGTTAGGAACTCCATCTGAATCTCTCATGTGGATAGCAGGGGACCCAAACTGCTTGTGTCATCATCTGCTGCCTCCCATGGTGTGCATTAGCAGAAAGCTGGATGAAAGCAGAGGAGCCAGGACTCAACTCAGGCACTTCAATATGCTGGAAGCGTATCCCAAGTGGTAGATTAACCTACTGTTCCCACAATGCCCATCCCATCCTTGAGCATTTAAATTTTTTAAAAAAAGATTTTTTAAAAAAATTATTTAAAAGTCAGAGTTACTGAGAGGCAGAGAGAGAGAGCGAGAGAGCGCGCGCGTGCGAGAGAGGTCTTCCATTCACTGGTTCACTCCCCAAATGACTGCAATGGCCAGAGCTGGAGTGATCCAAAGCCAGGAGCCAGGAGCTTCTTCCAGGTATCCCACGTGGTTCAGGGACTCAAGGACTTGGACTGTCTGCCACTACTTTCTCAGGCACAGAAGCAGGGAGCTGGATGAGAAGTGGAGCAGCTGGGATTGAACCAGTGCCCATATGGGATGCTGGCGTTGCAGATGGCAGCTTTACCTGCTATAGCACAGTTCCAGCCTCTTCAAAAGCTATTATAAGAGACTTTTATGCTAATTGTATCATTTCCATCATCTCTAAGTTGTTTCTATCAATTGATTTTTCTCCTGTTTAAGGTTTATATATTGTTAACCCCCTACTCCCCACATGTCTGTTGACTTTTGGTTTGATACCTGGTGTTATAAAATTTACATCATCACATGGAAAGGTATTATTGCGTTTTCTTTAAGATTCTTAGAAATTGCTCTGACAAGCAATTACTTATGGAACATTTTTTCCTCATGATTTTCTTTTAAGATTCCTTTGAATGTGCCCAGAAAAGCTTTTATTGGTTATTATTAGCCCCACTACTCAGATACTGCCTTTCTGAAGAACTATTCCATTTCCTTGTGTATGATGATGACTCTCCACTCTAGCTGGCGCAGACAGGAATTGTTTCCAGTCCTTTGTGAGCATTGGGAATTGTTTGTTAGTGATTTGTGGTATCTCTTTCCTGTGTCTTGGGATCTTATTCCATACATAAGCAGAAACCAACATGGAGGGAACTCCTTTGCAGATCTTCGAGCACTTTTTCTTTGTGTCCCCTCTCTTCTGTACTTTGCCCTGTAGATTCTAGTCATGGGACTCTGGGAGCTCAGAATTGTTCTCCTCTGTTTTGAGATGATATGGGATCTCCAGGTAGTAAATTGGGGCAATCCTAGTACTTACCCCATTTGCCTCTACTTTTGTAGGGTTCACAGTACTATGCTCTTGTTCAATATCTACAAGCAATCGTTTTGCATATTTTGTGTAGTTATTTACTTGTTTATGCTGAGAAGAAAATTAATACCTCATGTTGGAAATGGAAATCAATTCTCAGTACTTCGTCTTTTTAAAAATTAAAAGCTACAACTGTTGTGCGCATAAAAATCATCTAGCCCTTGATAAACTCAGATTCTTTCTTCTCACTTCAGAGTGCTTGGAAAATGGAATGGATTCTCCAGTTTTAGAATACATTCAATAATCCTGATGTTGTTAGTGCAAGCACAGGCTGCATTTTGGGAACATTATTCAGATAGCTATCTCAACTCCAAGTAATCACGATATTCAGATATTAGATAGGCCTGGAGGTGAGAAATTTGTTATAAAAACTAGAAAATATTTTGGAAGAAAGGTTACTATCATCTTTGTGGAATATATTTTAATGGAAGGAATTAAAAATTATTATTTTTCTTGTCATCCTTTGTGCCTAATATTGGGTACTTACTCAGAAGACTATAAACATTCATATGTTAGGAAAATTTCAGTTCACATTTTAGCACCTCAGAAAATGCACATAATAGGAATACTATTAAAGGTTTCTGATTGGTGTGTGAGAAATTAAGCACAATACTTCTCTCTTTGAACGAATGAATCAGTATATTTAGTGATAATTATGCAACATTTATTATAAGAATTTACAAACATACATAGAGATTTGTATACAAACATCTTTATTTGTATTTTCTAGTTTCAACAATTATTATTTTTTTTAAAATATAGTCAAATAGCATCATCATGTCTAACAGAATAAACAATAATTCTTAACTATGATCCCAGTTCATACACCAACTTTTAACCAAGTTGTATTTGGTTATGTTTCTTGAGTCCTTTTTTTCTATAAAATGTTTATAGTTTTATAAAATCTCATTACTCTTTTCACTTTTGGTTTGTTAGAGGTACCAGGTCATGTGTTGTATAGAATTGTGCTTCTTTAGTGTTTCATATTTTAACTAGTCATGGGTTTTGTCAAATTCGAGGATTCTTCTTCAGTTGGTTTGGACAGGGTACTGAGATTTTGGATTTCTAAATTTATTCCAGATGATGCCTATTTTGAGGCCTGAGAAAAAGGGGAGATCATTGGTGACCTTGACGAAAGTGTTTGGTTGAGTATTGATGATTAAGGCTGCATTATATTGCATTCAATAGAAACAAAAAGTCAGAGAGCACAGTAAACCTTTTCCTGAGTTTTTCTATGAAAGTGAGAAATGTGAGGGTGATGCATGTTAGCATGAAGTTATACATGAGATAAAATATATTACTGCATGTCTATGTGCTGGTGGGAAGCGGTTCAACAGAGATGGAGAAATGTTATGATGTCTTAAACAGATTAGAGTTCCTGCAGCAGTGCTCTTGAGAAGGTCTAAGAAATGGGATCTAGGACAAAAATGGAAGGATCATTGTATGATGAAAGGAAAGAGGGTGGACAATGCACAATGTTTTGTAGGTTTGGTGATGGGGCTTGTGGTAGTTCTGATTGCTTCAGATATGTACTGTAGATACTCGTAAATGAAATTTGTTTTGTTTTGTTTTTAATTTTTGACAGGCAGAGTGGACAGTGAGAGAGAGAGAGAGAGAGGCAGAGAGAAAGGTCCTCCTTTTGCCATTGATTCACCCTCCAATGGCTGCCGTTGTTGCAGTTGATTTCTCAACAATGTTGCAGTGGATTCATTTCTGAGAGGAGCAGCATGGTGGGGGCAAGAGGCGCGGAGTCAACACGCAGACCCCAGGAGTCGGGTGAAAGCAGGTTTGAGGTGAGCAGCCCGCAGACTCGTTTATTACAGTTGGTACAACATCTTATATAGCCAAGACCAGCCAATCTGGTCAAGGGGCGGTCTATGCCCCAACCAATCACAGCCTATTGTCAGGCAGTTTCCAAAGCCATCCAATCACAGCCTGTTACCAGGCAGTTTCAAATCCATCCAATCACAGCCTGTTCCCAGGCAGTTTCCAATCCATCTAATCACAGCCTGTTCCCAGGCAGTTTCCAATCCATCCAATCATAGCCTGTTGCCAGGCAGTTTCCAAAGCCATCCAATCACAGCCTGTTGCCAGGCAGGCTCCATTGCCAGGTGGGTTTCAAAGCCATTCCTGAGGACCTGACGCTCGCTTGCCAGTGGCCACCTTGGCATGGCCTTCTCATTCCACCACATTGGCCGGTGCATTGCGCTGATTGGAAGTCAGGAGCCAGGTGCCTCTCCTGGTCTCCCATGCGGGTGCAGGGCCCAAGCACTTGGGACATCCTCCACTGCACTCCCGGGCCATAGCAGAGAGCTGGACTGGAAGAGGGGCAACCAGGACAGAATCTGGCGCACCGACCGGGACTAGAACCCGGTGTGCCAGAGCCAAAAGGCAGAGGATTAGCCTATTGAGCCACGGCGACGGCCCACAAATGAAATTTTAATATATTGCCAGATAGACATTTACAAGATACTTAAATAACATACTTAAACACATAACAAATAATTTTTTTGTTGGCAGCTGATTTAATTATCTCTGGTTTTCTACTAAACACAAATAGACTAATATTGAATCATCATCAAATAACGATAGGTATCTTAGGGTTTACAGTCACCTCCTAGTACTTATCTTAATTCTCTTTCATCAGCCAGTGCTTATAGATAGGGTTTAATTTTGTCAAAACATTAGAAGAAAGTAGGAGCTAACAATGAGGATTTTGAATCTTTCCATGCTCAACATATATGTGAGTACTTGGTTTTTATTTTCTTTACCCCTAGCATTTAGGATTATTCAGTATTAAAAAATAAAGACAGATAATGGAGTACAACAGGGATATTTATTGAAAATAGGAGGATAATTCCTGACATTATCGTAAGAGGAACTAAGCAATTCTGAAGAAACTTTGATGTCAACAACAAAGACATTTTTCACACTCTGGTGGATTATTGAAAATACTGAGATAAAAGAGTAATTTTAAAATGACATATTTAAAAATAACTGAATTCAAATATATTGTCTCAATTATGCTGTTTGACTTTCTTTACTGTAGAGATTCTTCTATCCAGAGAAAACTGCTTTTTAAAAAAATAATTTTCATGGTTATTTTTATATGATGTTACATTTGTTTATGTGCATAAGCAGTTTATACTGCTATTTTGCACTTTCAACCTTAATTTATCATGATCTCAGGCATTGTTATGAACTATCTTTTCTTCATTTAATGTTATGTTTTGAGATATCCATGATGTTATTTGCAGCTGTATTTCATTCATTTTACTTTTGCTTAGTATTCCATTATGAGTATACCACAGCATGCATGCACCATTTTCTTCTTAAAGAACATATAAGAAGTTTCCAAATTTAGCTATTGCAAAGGAAGCTGAAACAAATAGCAAGGTACATTAATCCTTGAAGTGTGAGTGAGAATTTTCTTATTGTAAAAAATACCTAGAATTTGAATTGTTACCTTTGTACATTTTCACTGTCATTAGATGATGCAAAATTGTTCTCTGAGGTTGTTTTAAAATTTATAAACCCACTAACAGCACGCAAATTATTTTTTCTTCACTTGACTTAAATTTTCATTTTTTGTGTGGAGGTAAAATTGAGAAATCGGGTGTGAAAAACTGGATATGGTGTGTTGATACAAAACACTTTGATAGATGATTAATTTATATAATACTCATTCATTAATTCCATTTTTCTTGAGTCAATTTGGTTACCTCTATCTTTATAATGATATTTCAAATTAGGTACCTAATTTTTGTTTATTTTTTCATTCCCAAAGTGGTTTAGTTGCAATTTTCTTTTTCCTTTTTCCCTGTAAATCCTGTTGGAGTTATGTTGATTTAATTCATGGAAGATACTTTTCATTATTTTTTTCTATCTTGATTTTTCTATTCATTTTGTAGAGTTATTTTATTATTATTCTTATTCTGGGGTATTCAACTGAATATAATTTACTCATTTTAAAATTGTGACTGAATTAACTCTAGTAGCACTTCAGCTGCTTCTCATGTGTAGTGTGTAAATTATTTAATTATGAAATTTTGAGATGGCCATATTTATTTGGGACTACTTTTTAAACTTCTCAAACATACACACACACACACAAAACACACAGCTGTTTTTGCCTGCTGATTTCCAATAATCAGAGAACATGGTCTGTGTGATAAAATTGTTAAATATTTTGACTCTTCCTTTTTTACTTTGTGTAAAATACTTCGTATTTTTGTAAATGTTTAGTGTATAGCTAGAAAAAATCTTGAGGCTTATGTAATATTTCTCAGAACACATTGCTAATAATTGTCCCATAAAATTTTATATACTTGCTGGGTCTGTATATGCTGGCCTCCCATACAGACACTGTTCTGTGTCCCAGCTGCTCCACTTCTGATCCAGCTCCCCACTAAAAGCCTGGGAAAAGCAGCAGAAGATGGCCCAAGTGATTGGGCCCCTGCTGCCAAAATGGGAGACCTGGTTGAAGCTGCTGACCCGTGGCTTTGACCTGGCCCAGTGCTAGCTGTTGTGATCATCTGGGGAGTGAAGCAGTGGGTGGAAGATCTCTCTTTTCCTCTGACTCTTGCAAAATGAATGATAAAAGTTCAAAAAAATTTTGTGTATTTGCTAATTTGCCTTGATCTATTAGTGTCTGGTAGTTTTGTACATTTGTGTGTGTGTGTGAGAGAATTAAAATATTTACCAAATGACTGAAGGCTTCTCAATACCCTCTTGTATTTGAACTTATTTTACCATTATGTGTGTGTATACACATACACATATAGGTATATAGATATATACATGTGTGTATATATTTTATATATATATATATATATATATATATATATCAAGGCTGATTTTATGTTTCAGCATATCCATACAATAATTATGTTTTTAATTGAATTATCTTTTATTATTATGCAATACCTAGGGATTTTATCCATTTTAAAATGTTTTCTTTTTCTAACAATTTTTTAATTAAAATTTTAAAAATATTTTGCAACATTCATTTAAATGTTGATGTTTTATACATACACATGGCAACATGTTTTCTCGAAAGCATATATTACACTCAGATTGAAGGATTCATGACATGTGATCATCACATGAGGAAAGAAGAGTGGATTGTCATTTACATGGTATGAGTCAGTGAAGCAATATTTATAACTAAGTAAGCAATGGTGTGACATCCGCACAATTTTATATTCTCTCTCTATATCATCTGCCCCCAAAAAGATAAAACATGTGATATTTGTCTTTTGGGTTTGACTTTTTTCACTTGGTTTTTCATGATTGAGTAGTATACCACCATATAAACACACCACATTTTCTTTATTCAGTCATCAGTTGATGGACGTCTAGGTTGATTCCATAGTTTAGCTATTGTGAATTGAGCTGCTATAAACATGGGGATGCAGGTGACTCTTTCATATTCTGATTTCATTTCCTTTGGATATATTCCAAGAGTGGGGTATCTGGATCATATTGTAGATCTATTTTTAGTTTTCTGAGTAATCTACATATTGTTTTCCATAACGGTTACACTAATTTATATTCCCACCAATAGTGTATTAGGGTACGTTTTTCTGTGCAACCTCACCAGTGTTTGTTATTTTATTGTTTTAAAAGATTTATTTATTTATTTGAAAGGCAGAGTTACACAGAGAGAGGGAGGCATCACATGCGGGGGCTTTAGCAGCTATGCCAAAGCACCAGCCCTTATTTGTTTGGGATGATAGTCATTCTAACTGGGGTGAGGTGGTGTCCCATTGTGGTTTTTATTTGCATTTCCTGGTTGGCTAGTGATACTGAGCATTTTTCATTTGTTTGTTCACCATATTTCATCCTTTGAAAAATGCTTGTTCATATCCTTTGCCCACTTCTTTTTTTTTTTTTTCCAGGCAGAGTTAGACAGTGAGAGAGAGAGAGGCAGAGAGAGAGTTATAGACAGTGAGAGAGAGACAGAGAGAAAGGTCTTCCTTCCGTTGGTTCACTTCCCAAATGGCTGCTATGGCTGGCGCTGTGCCGATCCGAAACCAGGAGCCAGGTACTTCCTCCCTGTCTCCCATGCGGGTGCAGGGACCTAAGCACTTGGGCCATCTTCCACTGCACTCCTGAGCCATAGCAGAGAGCTGGACTGGAAGAGAAGCAACTGGGATAGAATCCGGCACCCCAACTGGGACTAGAACCTGGGGTGCTGGCACCACAGGTGGAGGATTAGCCAAGTGAGCCACATTGCTGACCACCCACTTCTTAACTAGGTGATTAATTGTATTTTGGAGTTTATTGAGATATTAATATACTCTAAATATAAATCCTTTATCAGATGCACAATTCGCAAATATTTTCTCCCATTCTGTCAGTTGCTTCTTTACTTTCTTAGTTGTTTCCTTTGCTATGCAAAAGCTTTTTAGCTTGGGGCCGGCGCTGTACCTCACTTGGCTAATCCTCTCCTTTGGCGCCGGTATCCCTTATGAGCACCAGGTTCTAGTCCTGGTTGCTCCTCTTCCAGTCCATTCTCTGCTATGGCCTGGGAAGGCAGTGGAGGATGGCACAGGTGCTTAGGACCCTGCATCCATGTGGGAGACCAGGAAGAAGCACCTAGCTCCTGGCTTTGGATCAGCACAGTGCTGGCCATATGGCCATTTGGGGGGTGAACCAAAGGAAGGAAGACCTTTCTCTCTGTTTCTTTCTCTCACTATATCTGTCCAAAGAAAAATGCTTTTTAGCTTGATATAATCCAATTAGTCTATTTTTGCATTTATTGTATGTGCTTCTGGGGTCTTATCCAAGAAATCTTTGACTTGGCCACTGTCTTGCTGTGTTTCCCTTATGTTTCCCTCTTAAAATTTGATGATTTTAGGTCTTAAGTTGAGATCCTTGATTCATTGTGAGTTGATTTTTTTGAAGAGTATAAGGTAGGAATCTTGTTTCAAACTTCTGAATATGGAAATCCAGTTTCCCGAGAACCATTTGTTGAAGAGACTATCCTTTCTCCAGGGAATGATTTTAGCTGATTATCAAATATTAGTTGATTGTAGATGTGTGGTTTAATTTCTGATGTTTCTATTCTGGTCTGTTTTTGTGCCTGTACCAAGCTGTTTTGATTACAACAGCTTTGTAGTATGTCTTGAAACCTGGTAACCTCTGGCTTTGCTTTTATTGTTTAAGATTGTTTTTGGCTATTGTAGGTCTTTTGTGTTTTCATGTAAATTTTAAGATTTTTTTTTCTAGTTCTGTGAAGAATGCCCTTGGAATTTCGGTTGGGATCCCATTGAATCTATAAATTGCTTTTGGTAGTGTAGACATTTTGATATTAATTCTTCTAATATATGAACATGGAAGATTTTTCTATTTTTTGTGTCTTCTTTTTTTACCTAATGTTTTATAATTTTCATTGCAGATATCTTTAATGTTCTTGCTTAAATTTATCCTAAACTATTTACTAAAATTAATAAGTGCCATCTAGTTGTTGTTTTCCATAGATTCATACATACACAGGTGTGCATATATATATACATATATACATTTGCATGGACCTCTCTTTGTGTCTATATATCTATATCTATATCTCCTCTATTGTTTCAGGGGATTCAGGAAAAGGATGGTGAATGAATTGCTGACGTTATTGACATAAATTTGCTTCTGTATTAAACCATCTATTAAGCTACTGTATGAACCAATTGAATCTCTTTGGGATTCCTCATAAGTAATATACCTTGAAGGTAATCCTGTTACCGGAGAACGGCAAGGGTTCTTGTCTTCATGCAAGAAAGAATTCAGGCGTGAGACAGAGAGTAAGTGGAAAGCAAATAGCAAGGTTTATTAGGGCAGGGACATCTGTAAGAACGGATGGGCGCCTCTCCAGACAGAACCTGAGAGAGTGCCCAGTCACTCAGACTGGGGGAGAGCGAGGTCACATGGTTGAGTGGAGAGAATATACCTGGGCAGCTCAGCAGAAAGCAGAGGGCTGAGTGCCCAATCTGAGGGTTTTTAAGGGGGTGGGCCTTGCCTTCCCCTCTTCTCCTCCAGGAACAAAGGACTTTTTGGGTGTAAATACTAAAAATTCCTCTCTGAATTTTCCCTCTGAAGTTATCAGACAGAGGGAAGCCTGGCTGGGGTCGCCTGGCCTTAGAGGAAGGATGGTTATTGTGTAGAAGGGGCAGGGCGTTTGAAGTGCAGATACTGGGCTGCACCTGGAAGGTTATCTGGATGACTTTGAGATGTGGATGCTGATGTCAACTCCTTAGGCCTCTGTCACACACACATAAGCTCATATCTGACTTCCTACCTAACAATCCCATACTGGAAACTTTCTTTTTGAGATCACCCCACAGATTTTGTACAGTTTCCCAGGACCTTCTTCCCTTGTGATTTTGGATCATAAGAGGGCCTAGGAAGTTTGGTTAAAGAGGACAAAGATAATTTCCCTGGATTCTGAGGTCACACTCTTGCCATATTGAGTTCAATACTCAGAAGGCAATCATAAAAATGCAAAAGAGAAAAGTCTAACAAGGTAAGATGTGCACCTTTTTAAACAGTGTGATTAGATCTATTAATCCAAAAGAAAAATCTCTTTATACATTTTTATACATTTTATATATTAGGTTAAATGTCAGAGAAGGTGAAATCACTTAAATAAACTTGTTCCTTCAGCAAACTTTGGGGTTTTCTTGATGTGACATTATTAAATTAGAGCAGAAATATACTCATAAGTTCATAAGTATGTTTCACCTAGAAATGTGCCTTGGGCTAACATTCTTTATATTGTGTATTACTTGCTTGCTCTTCTATTTTTCATTTTAAGTTCTGTTAAAACCTTAATTTACTATTTATTGTGCTTACAGAATGTATGTAATCTTAAGTCTCAGAGAATGTATTTTGATCACTACAGGGAACTATATGGTGACATGTTTATGGATTAAAATCAGGAAATAATAAATATTTACTAGATGAAATACACAAAACAGTTGAATAGATTTTGCTCAACCTTTCTTACAATATCACCAAGAGACCAGTTGAAAAAATTTCAGCACTGATGTATTATTTTTTGAGAAAATTTATAACAATTGAAAGCAGGACTGTAAGATAAAGTTACCAGTGAAATCTGACAGCATCATCCCAAAGGCACTGTCAGTAAGATTGAAATTTCTGATCTCTGTCATTATTTTCCACATAGAACATTTGCAGACAGAACACAGGTAAATAATGCTCTTCGATGAATTCAGTTCATAGTACCAGTATCTTGAAAAGCACTTCGCCTCAGGGCTTCCTGTCATACATCAATAGGATTATTCACCTCAGCTCTTCTGATTGTGTTCTGAAGACTCTGATGTTTATCTTAATCCTCTCATTTTCCTTATCAAGTTATCTTTTTTCATGGAATTCAGGCAGTTTTGTCTAGGTATTTTCTTGGGGAATTACAATTTATTTTGTGTTTCCTGGGGTATCTTCTAATAACTAGTGGAAAAGAATTAGGGACTGCAACTTTGTTGATTTGTGTGTTTTGGTCCAGGTCTGCAGCAGTTCTTTCATGTTCCCCATAAATACACTAAGAGATTCAATTTTTCCAATTGCATGGTCCTCTCTCAGATTATTGGTCTCTACAAATCACTAAGAAATTACTGCCAATTACTAAGAAAGAAAAAAATCATGTTTGTTTTCTTTTAGTACCATTTTTTGAATAAAACATCAGAAAAAAAATTCTTCTGGGTGAACTTAGCGCGGTGGTTATGCTGCTGCTTGGAATGCTTGCATCTTACATTAGAATGCCTACCCAGTGGAGTTCCAGCTCCACTATCAGTTCCAGCGTTCTGCCAATGTGCATCTTGGAAGGCTGCAGGTGATAACCCAGATACTTAGGCCCCTTCCATCTATGTGGGAGATCTGGATTGAGTTCCTGATTCTAGATTTTGGCTAGGCCCAGCCCCAGTCGTTGTAGATATTTGCGGAATGGAAGGTAGTTGGAAGACCTCTTTCTTTCTATTTGTCTGTGTGTCTGTGCCTTTCAAATACATTTTAAATAATCAAAGTAAAAAACAACTTTTAACTATTAAAAGGTGCAAATCGAATTTCAGTTTTTTTCTGATAATCTTTTATTGCATGAGCATCACAATGTTTATTTATTTGTTTGTTCCCATGATTAAAAGATAATTATGAAATGAAATATTTGCTTCTCTGTAAAATAACCTATTTCATAACTGATGATTTAATTGTCCCACTTTAATACAGATACTTTTTTTGGGGGGGTCATCTAACTCCTTTTTGTTTTAACTTTTATTTATTAAATGTAAATTTCCAAAGTACAGCTTTTGAATTACAGTGGCTTTTTCCCCCCTTAACCTCCCTCCCACTCACAACCATCCCATCTCCCACTCCCTCTCCCATCCCATTCACATCAAGATTCATTTTCAATTCTCTTTATATACAGAAGATCAATTTAGTTTATATTAAGTAAAGATTTCAACAGTTTGCACCCACACAGAAACACAAAGTATAAATTACTGTTTGAATAGTAGTTATAGCATTAATTCACATTGTACAGCACATTAAGGACAGAGATCCGACATGGGGAGTAAGTTTACAGTGACTCCTGTTGTTGATTTAACAATTTGACACTCTTATTTATGGCGTCAGTAATTTATGGCATCTTGTCATGAGCTGCCAAGGCTATGGAAGCCTTTTGAGTTTGCCAACTCCGATCTTATTTAGACAAGGTCATAGTCAAGGTAGAAGTTCTCTCCTCCCTTCAGAGAAAGGTATCTCCTTCTTTGATGGCCCCATTCGTTCCACTGGGATCTCACTCGCAGAGATCTTTCATTTCGGTCAATTTTTTTTTTTTTTTTTTTTTTTTTGCCAGAGTGTCTTGGCTTTCCACGCCTAAAATACTGTCATGGGCTCTTGAGCCAGATCCGCATGCCTTAAGGGCTGATTCTGAGGCCAGAGTGCTATTTAGGACATCTGCCATTCTATGAGTCTGCTGTGTATCCCGCTTCCCATGTTGGATTGTTCTCTCACTTTTAATTTTATCAGTTAGTGTAAGCAGAAACTAGTCTTTGTTTATGTGATCCCTTTGAATCTTGATCCTATCATTATGATCAATTATGAACTGAAACTGATCACTTTGACTAGTGAGATGGCATTGGTACATGCCACCTTGATGGGATTGAATTGGAATCCCCTGGCATGTTTCTAACTCTGCTGTTCGGGGCAAGTCTGATTGAGCATGTGCCGAACTGTACATCTCCTCCCTCTCTTATTCCCACTCTTAGATTTAACAGGGATCACTTTGCAGTTAAATTTAAACACTTAAGAATAATTGTGTGTTAATTTAAAAAGTTTATCCAATAGTATTAAGTAGAACAAAAAATATTAAAAGGGATAAAATATTAAATTGTTCCTCGACAGTCAAGACAAGGGCTGATCAAATCATTGTTTCTCATAGTGTCCATTTCACTTCAACAGGTTTTCCCTTTGATGCTCAGTTAGTTGTCACCAATCAGGGAGAACACATGATATTTGTTCCTTTGGGACTGGCTTATTTCACTCAGCATGATGTTTTCCAGATCAGGGTCTGAGCAGGACTTTGAAGTGCAAGATGCTGGGCTTCTGGTGCTTCCATAGTAGGTGCTGGTCTTCAGGCCTTTCTCATACACACTTAGGCTCAATTTCTGACTTCTTACCTAACAGGCCCAGTTAACTGTGAATAAGTCCCAGGGGGAACAGTAGGTCTCTTTCAGACAGGTGAGGTGTAATCTCAGGCTGGTGTATTATCCATTAGAACCTTTTCAGAGGAGTTTAGAATGACTTATTATCTTTGGTTTCATTGGCAATAATTTCAGGGAAAATATATGGGTTGTATACCAATCTTCATTCCCAAAGCTCAAAGGGCACAGGTAACTCCATTTTGGGGAAACTGTTTTGGATAAATGTCAGGTAGGAAGTCAGATATGAGTTTATGTGTGTGTTACATAAAGGCCTAAAAGAAAAGACAACTATGTCCAGCATCTGTATCTGCATCTCAAAGTCATCCCGATAATGCTTCAGGGGCAGCCCAGTATTCACATCCTGCCCTGTCCCTTCTTACTGGATAACCCGCCAGGTGGGAGTCCCCACCCCTTCTGCCTAGCAATCTTCCACAGTCTCCCAGATGCAGCCCAGTATCTGCATTTCAAATACCCTGCTCAGATCCTGATTCTCTAGGGGGTCCTGCTCACCCTTCCTCTGAACCCAGGATGGCTCCAGCTAGCCTTCCTCCTATCTGATACCTTCAAGGAAAAACTCAGATAGGAGCTTCTTAAAATTTACATCCATAAAATCCTTTGTTTCAGGAGGAAATGTGTGAAGACAGAGACCCATCTCCTTAAAAACCCCCAACCTCAACCGGAAGGCGCGCTCAACCCTCTGTCTATGCTGAGTCACCCGCCTGCCTGGCCAGGTGTAATCTCTCCACTCAACCACATAACCTTGCTCCTTCCACCTGTCCGAGCAACCGAGCACTCTCTCTCAGGTCCTGTCTGGAGAGGTGCCCATCCGTTTTTATGGATGTCCCTTCCCTAATAAACTTTGCTACTTCTACTTTCCATTACTCTGTCTCATGCCTGAATTCTTTCTTATCTTCACAAGAACCTTGCCATTCACCGGTAACATAATCATATTGGTTTGGTTTAGCCACACGGACAATGTTATGAACTAGTTTCAGTCTTGACCACTGTTCATATCAGGAGAAGTATTTGGATATCAGGAGAGGTATATGAATTTGTCCCATATATACATGGAGATCTATATTCTAATGCTGATGTTGATGGCATCAAGTACATCTACAATTCAGCATCAGTTATGTGTAAATGAGTTTTCTGTTTTCATAGCACATCAAAGGAAATCCAGCAGCAAGTTAGATTGGCAACTGCAGCTGCTGCTTGACTCAGAAAGACTAGAGCAATTGATAGATGATGATTGGATGAGGTCTTAAAAGCAAGCTAGAATTTGACAATGCAAGGCTTTCTAGTAAATAATTTAAGTATACCATTTTAGATTTCCTTTTAGCACAATGAACAAGGCAGTTGTGTGATCTGACTTATGTTTTAGAAGGTTCTTTAGCTGTCACATGGAGGATGATTGAATAGGGAAAGAGCATAATGCAGAAAGTAATTAGAATGCTTAGTGGGTATACTCATGTTGGTTTCATGATCTATTGAGTGATAAAAAGGATTATATTGAAAGTCAGGGGTAGACTTTTCCAATTCACGTTGGTGCTCAAAAAGTTTCAGATTTTAGAGAATTTTTGGTTTCATATTTTAGATTATGGATGCTCAACATAGATTTGAAATTCATAAAATTTTTTGAGTTTTTCTCAGAAATAAAAGCACAATTTAGGAAATATTATGTGAATTTAGTATATAAAATGCATTGATGATTGGCAAGTGTAGGGTTGCACAACCTTTTGTGTGTGTGTGGGAATATCTCACGTTTGAAGACATTATCATGGCATTGTTGTTTTCTATATAGTGGGAATGGCTGTGCTTTGTTGAGCCTTAACCTCTCATTTGCTATGTGAATTCCAGAATTGTGGAAGCCTTCAGGGACAAATTGTCACTCAATACGTATTTATGTTTTGATCATGGCAAAACAACACAGCCATCATTGGTTTCTAGCCATCCAGGCCAAACACCTTACTATCCTTGTTTTGCATTTTAGATTAGTGCATGACAAAGAATGTAGATTAATATTGACTTAGTCATATGGGTGATCAATAAATGCTGTTGGCTTTCCTTCTCATCTTAATTAACTTAATTTGCAAAATCAGCATTGTTGACAACTTTTTTCTCTAGACTCATTTTCTGTTTTTTTTTTTTTTTTAAGATTTATTTATCTATTTGAAAGGCAGAGTTACAGGGAGGCAGAGGCAGAGAGAGAGAGAGAAGAGAGAGAAAGAGAAAAAAAGAGAGAAAAAGAGAGAAAGGGAGTCTTCCGTCTGCTAGTTCACTCCCCAAAAGGCTGCAACTAGTGGAGCTGGGCCAATCTGAAGCCAGGAGCCTTTTCCCGGTCTCCCATGCAGGTGCAGGGGCCCAAAGACTTGGGTCATTTTCCACTGCCTTCCTAGGCCATAGCAGGGAGCTGGATCGGAAGAGGAGCAGCTGGGTCCTGATCTGGCACCCATATGGGATGCCAGTACTACACGTGGCGCTTTACCCTCTATACCACAGCGCTGGCCTCTCTGAACTCATTTGCTCTCTTTTTCTGTAACATCTCCTTTTCTTTGTTTTCCTTACACACATCCTTGGACTCTGCATATTCTGGTGCTTCATTTAACTTTTGCCTTTCTTATGTACTAGCCTTTAAGAGAATCTTGTTCTTTATTGCTTCTTTTCATACACTTCTTAGGTGATTTCTCTAATGTCAATAATTTCAAACATTTTGTGAAAAATGACAGTTTCAAGTGCTTCATTTTGTAGAACATGTCCCCTTCAATTATAAATCCATCTTTTTCTATATCAAGCTATATATATCCTCCTAAATACTACACAAATATTTGAAACTCAAAATGCCCAAAGCTTTGTATGTGATCTTCACCCATTTCCCTTTATCTGTTTGGGCTGCTATAGCAAAACACTATAAAACAAAGTGACATAAATAACACAAACTCATTTACCACATTTCTGGAGCCTGGGAATTTAAAAATCAGTGTGATAGCAGATTTAGGGTCTGATGAGGCTCTGCTTCCAATTTCATAGGCCTAGGGCTATCTTTTTGCTATATCCTCACAATTTGGAAGTGGCAGAAGAGTTATCTGGGATCTCTTTTGTAAAGATACCAATGGCTCTCAGGAGGACTCCATCTTCATGATTTAATCAATTTTTTTTTTTTTTTTTTTTTGTACAGGCAGAGTAGACAGTGAGAGAGAGACAGAGAGAAAGGTCTTCCTTTTTCCATTGGTTCAACCCCCAGTGGCCGCTGTGGCTGGCGTACCACGCTGATCCAAAGCCAGGAGCCAGGTGCTTCTCCTGGTCTCCCATGCAGGTGCAGGGCCCCAGGACCTGGGCCATCCTCCACTGCACTCCTGGGCCACAGCAGAGAGCTGGACTGGAAGAGGAGCAACTGGGACAGAATATGACGCCCCGACCGGGACTAGAACCCGGTGTGCGGCGCTGCAGGAGGAGGATTAGCCTATTGAGCTGCGGTGTCGGTGATTTAATCATTCTTAAAGGACTCTGACTCCACCTTCTCATACCATCATATTGGAAGTCAGACTTCCACATATGAATTTTTTGGGGGACTTACTATAATTTAAAGCAATTTTCTTGTGCAATTTCCTTTTACATTTTCAATAAATGATGTAACTAGTAACCAACTTTTCCAAGACAAGATACCAGAAATATTTCTAGATGCTTCCCTCTGGTACAGAGAAATTGATACCTCCTAAATTATTTTCAATGTCTCTATTTTTTCTGAAAGGCCTGTAGTTCAGGTTTCTTTTCATGGATTATTATTATATCCTTGTGATATGTTCACATGCATTTTGTCTTTTCCCTCTACAAATTCTTCCAGAGTCATTCTTATAATATGCAATTATTCTGGTATCCATTAGGGTAAAACTCAAACTCTTAGCTTAACATACAGGATCACAAGGAATTAAGACTTACCTACTTCTGGGGCCGGCGCCATGGCTCACTAGGTTAATCCTCCACCTGCAGTGCTGGCATCCCATATGGGCACTGGGTTCTAGTCCCGGTTGCTCCTCTTCCAGTCCAGCTCTCTGTTGTGGCCCGAGAATGCAGTGGAGGATGGCCCAGGTGCTTGGGCCCTGCACCCGCATGGGAGACCAGGAGGAAGCACCTGGCTCCTGGCTTCGCGTTGGTGTAGCTGCGGCCATGGTGGCCATTTGGGGGGTGAACCAACGGAAAGAAGACTTTTCTCTCTGTCTTTCTCTCTTTCACTGTCTAACTCTGTCAAATAAACAACAACAACAAAAAGACTTACCTACTTCTTTGGCCTCATTTATTTTACT
This sequence comes from Sylvilagus floridanus, assembly GCA_949820135.1. Lineage (NCBI taxonomy): Eukaryota > Metazoa > Chordata > Mammalia > Lagomorpha > Leporidae > Sylvilagus > Sylvilagus floridanus. The sequence continues at coordinate 129,376,088 of OX463236.1, read as the reverse complement.
AAAGTACTGCATATATTACAATGTAATATTAAAGTATCTTTTGCAAAACTGCTTCATTTGTTCTTCCCTATCTTGTCTTTAGGTTTCTACAGATCTTAAACTCTTAGCTCAAAAGTCAACTCATTTAATCTATTGCAAATTGTCACTAAGGCTCAGCTTTGTGCCAGACACCTTGTAAATAATTCCTTGACTTTCAGGTATTTCTCATTATTCTCCATGCACGTCTTCATTACCAAATTGGATTCCCCAATTTGCATATTTATCTGCTCCTTTTCCTGAACCATCTGCTTCCAGAGGGCAGAGAATTTATCTTATTCATCTAAGTGTCATTTACTTCTAATACAGTCACAGATTTTCTTTAAATGTTGAACAAATGAATGAATGAATGGTTACTTAAAAATGTTAATAACATTTCTTAGAGTTGAAATGTATAATTTTTCTTGAGCTTAGTAGAATTCATCCACTACTTCCTGAAATTCTGAACTTACTGGGCTAGAAAATGAATGTTTCAAAATAAAAGGAACACCATAACATTCTAGTTAATTGGCATGAATAATTTCTGACAGAAGGTTGAACACAAAATAACTATATACTTTAATTCTCTTTTGTATATATCATATATATTTTGGTAGGAATTAGCAATAAACCAAATAGTTGTTTACTCACATATACAATTTTGTGTGGATAATGAGCCCTGAGAAAGTAGACAGAGTTTCCAGGGAGTAATTGATGTTGATAGTCTCTGCTATGATGCAGATATTATGAAAAATAAGAGACACTAAACTGTCATTACATGCCCAATAGTTACAAGCAAGGGCCATGTGGATCAATGATGTTTTAATGAGATATTGTATAGCAACCCTGGTATAACCTTATTTTTACAAATGAAAAGGAAAAATGAATGATTCTAGTGAATTCACGTGCAAGAGGTTATTTGCATGGTAGAATCCAAACTCCTCTATCTATAAACAAGTGGATCTGGGGCCAAAGATGTTACAGTCCATTCTTGATATTCCTCCAAGACACTGCCACATGGAGACTATGTTCCAATATGGTCCATGGATGCCTGAAACCATGGATAGCACTTATTGCTGCATATGCTGTGTTTTTCCTATATATACTGACTTATGATAAAGTTTAATTTATAAATTAGGCACAGTAAGAAACTAACAAAAGCTAGTAATGAAATAGAATAATTATAAAATATACTATAGCAGGAGTGATTTAAAACTTACGAATTCTCTATTTTTGAAGTGTTCCAATTAATATTTTTGGCTGACAGTTGTTTGGGTAATGAAACTGAAGGAAGTAAAACTCCTGATATGAGTATTCACTCCAGATAATAGGAAGGCTAGTTTTAGAGCTAGGGTTGAGATCAGAGATCATAACTAGAATTTCTTCCAACTGTTCCTACTCTGTGTACCATGTGATATTAACAATGGCATTATGGGGGCCAGTGCTGTGGAGTAGTGGTTAAAGCTGCTACCTGCAGTGCTGGCATCCCAAATGGGTGCCAATTCAAGTCCCAGCTGCTCCACTTCAGATCCAGCTCTCTGCTAAGGCCTGGGAAAGCAGTAGAAAATTGCCCAAGTACTCTGGATTAAAATTTGTGAGCAAAATAATGAGAGAAGAAGGCTTCCTATTGATCTGGGAGTGAAGGGGGTGGTGGAACATGCAGTAGAATAGAAGGAATAAATAACACAAGAAGGGAAGTAATTGAGGGAAATAGGGAAAGAACCAAGAATGTAAAGTAGAAGAATTAGGTCTAAAAGATAATACTGAGTTCCTACTTATTAGGGGTAAGATAATGTTACAGACATTTTTACTTATCTCATTTAATGCTCAACTTCAGGACATATCCCAGGGATTTTACAGATGAGGAAATATGTTGAGGTTAAATCATGTGACCAAGTCACTTATTTCATAAATGTCAAGAGTATAATTCAAACTTGGATTTGGAGGAAAACTTCATCAGAGATTAAATATTTCTCAGAGAGCCAATTTATGTTTGTTAAGGACTGATTTAAAAATTTAATGTTTCTCAGTAGACTGATTCCTGTGGCTCTTTCATGTCTACACTGAACTTCAATGGGTTCCTTACCAGAAGACCATGAAAGAATGTGGCTAATTCCTAAATCCTTGGTGATCTGATTACTGAAGAGTGTTGGAAAGAAGGGCGAGATTTCTCCTTCCACTGGTATTAGCAGAAACACATGAGTGAGAAAGTTGAAATAATATAGATGACAACAATGTAAGGCCTCCTAGAAATGAGGGATTAATTTTTTTTCTTCTTTGGAATAATAAAAAAAATCACTCAAACATAATGGAAACCAGTTTCTAAGTGGGGAGAAGGGTGTGTGTGTGTGTGTGTGTGTGTGTGTGTGTGTGTGTATGTGTGTTTGGTAGCTGTGGCTGTGATCCAACACTATGCTGGGATTTGGTTCTCTATGTGATTATTTATTTATTTATTTATTTGACAGACAGAGTTAGACAGTGAGAGAGAGACAAAGAGAAAGGTCCTCCTTCTGTTGGTTCTCCCCTAAATGGCCACTATGACTGGCGTGCTGCACCAATTCGAAGCCAGGAGCCAGGTGCTTCCTCTCGGTCTCCCATGTGGGTGCAGGGCCCAAGGACCTGAGCCATCCTCCACTGCACTCCCGGGCCACAGGAGAGAGCTGGACTGGTAGAGTTGCAACTGGGACAGAATCCATCGCCCCAACCAGGACTAGAACCCGGGGTGCTGGCTCCACAGGCGGAGGATTAGCCCAGTGAGCCGAGGTGCCAGCCTCTCTATGTGATTATAATTGGGCTAGTGCCATAATACTAAAATACTTAATCTCAAATTCTATAATCCTGAATGCTGAATTCCTGAGAATTCAAAATCACTGAAGTGTAAATTCTCAAAAGATCAAAATTTAAAAACAAAATTTTAGGACAAATAGATAAAAATGCCCTAAAAACATTTATTTATATCTTAAAGGGATTATTTCAGAAACAATACAACCATGAAAAACACTTGCCCAGAAAAATAAGCAATAATAATATACATATTTTACTAGTAGAAACATTCAAATTAGATGGGTAGAACAAGAATAGACACATCATATTCATTAATAAGTCTGAAAGTGACATGTTGAAGTTAATTTTACTATGGTTGGTAATTGGGAGCATTCAATTTTATGTCTCTGATCATCTGAAATTCTGTAATGGATGACCTAAGTCTTTGGCCAGGATTATCCAAAATCATGATTGAGTCATCACCATATATACAGTTGGCCAAAAAGTTGATATCTCAAGAAATTTTACCCCTCACAAATGCAGACATACAAAAAGAACACCTCTTCTTTTATTGAGGAAGTTTCAATGCTTACACACAAAGTTTTAATATTTTGATAACACACTTTTGTGAAGTCTAATATACAGAAATACATAGCGTGAATTAGAATACTTTGAAAGTTTATTTTGTAATTAGAAATGATGCAAAGATGAAAACCGTGGAATAATGAAATGTTAAAAATAATGCTGAAAATTTAGAATAGTGGGAAAAAATGAATAAAAAGAAAAAGATAAAGAGTAGGAAAGATAGCTCAGCTTTTAATGTGCTTAGTAACATCACGGAGATCACTGTATCTATAAGTTTCTTTGGTTTAGAGGTTGCTGAGCTTGTCAGATTATTTTTATTCCATGATAAAAGTCATTTTTTGCAGATAACCACAGAGCTGTAGAGGAAAAGACAGAGGTAGTGTACATGGAATAATGTGGAAACTCTCATGTACAGTTGAGTACTGCATTAATCTCTTCCCTTGAATTTAGCTTTCTACCCCTGCTTTTCTCTTTTTCTCTTTCAATGGGAATTGTGATTTTTGGGGACTTTGGCTTTCAGGACTTCCACATTTGAGATTCTAACCTGTTGATATTATGGTTTTAGCGATTTCCATCTTTTGGGATTGCTACATTTGGGATTTTGGGCATAAAATTATGTCTTTAGGGATTATGGTTATAACCTTAGTTTTTAATTATGGTATAACCTGGAAAGGAGGTTACCAACAGATTAAATTTTGTTGTATACATGGAAGCTCATTCAAATGGCTAACAATGACATCAAAAAATTTTTTAAATGACAATCTATAGTGTTTTAAAAAATAATAATGTATTATTTTCGTAAAATAGTAGCTTCATTACATATAAAAAACTAAATATGAAAATCTATAGAAAAGAAATTTAAAAAATTTGCAGAAAATTGTGTGGCAGAATAATCATTGTGAATATTTTTTGAATAGGATTTTTAAAAGATTTATTTATTTACTTGAAAGGCAGGGAACCTCACAGCAAAAGATCACAGGGAATTCAAAGCATACATTTGGATAAAGAAATTATGGGACATGTACTCTATAGAATACTATACAGCAGTCAAAAACAGTGAAATCTGGTCATTTGCAACAAGATGGAGGAATCTGGAAAACATCATTCTGAGTGAATTAAGCTAGTCCCAAAGGGACAAATATCATATGTTCTCCCTGATTGGCGACAACTAACTGAGCACCAAAGGGAAAACCTGTTGAAGTGAAATGGACACTAGGAGAAACAGTAACTTGATCAGCTCTTGTGCTGACTGTTGTACAATGTAATACTTTAATTTTAGTATTTTTTTATTCTAGTACTATTGGTTGAACTCTGTAATTAACAAACAATTATTCTTAGGTGTTTATATTTTAACTGAAAAGTGATCATTGTTAAATATAAGAGTGGGAATAAGAGAGGGAGGAGATGTACAATTTGGCACATGCTCAATCAGATGTGCCCCAAATGATGGAGTTAGAAACGTGCCAGGGGATTCCAATACAATCCCATCAAAGTGGCATGTACCAAGGCCATCTCACTAGTCCAAGTGATCAATTTCAGTTCACAATTGATCATACTGATAGGTCTAAGAGTCAAAGGGATCACACAAACAAGACTAGTGTCTGCTAATACTAACTGATAGAATCAAAAAGGGAGAGAATGATCCAACATGGGAAGTGGGATACACAGCAGACTCATAGAATGGCAGATGTCCTAAATAGCACTCTGGCCTCAGAATCAGCCCTTAAGGCATTTGGATCTGGCTCAAGAGCCCATGAGAGTATTTTAGGCATGGAAAGCCAAGACATTCTGGAAAAAAAATAAGACCTAAATGAAAGATCTCTGTGAGTGAGATCCCAGTGGAACGAATGGGGCCATCAAAGAAGGAGATACCTTTCTCTGAAGGGAGCAGAGAACCTCCACTTTGACTATGACCCTGTCAGAATAAGATCGAAGTCTGCAAACTTTAAAGGCTTCCATAGCCTCGGCAACTCATGACTAGAGCCTAGGAAGATTACGGACACCATAAACAAGAGTGTCAAATTGTTAAATCAACATCATGAGTCACTGTGTACTTATGTCTCATGTGGGATCTGTCCTTAATGTATTGTCCAATGTGAAGTAATGCTATAACTAGTACTGAAACAGTATTTTACACTTTGTGTTTCTGTGTGGGTGTAAACTGATGAAATCTTTACTTAGTATATACTGAATCGATCTTCTGTATATAAAGATAATTTAAAATGAAAAAAAAACTTGGTGTTAAATTGGAAATTGCATAGAAAATTAATCAATTAAAAAATATCATGTGGGATCTCTGTCCTTAATGTGCTATACATTGTGAATTAATACTATAACTAGTACTCCAACAGTATTTTTCACTTTGTGTTGCTATGTGAGGGCAAACTGTTGAAATCTTTACGTAATATATACTAAACTTATCTTCTGTATATAAAGAGAATTGAAAATGAATCTTGATGTGAATGGAAGGGGAGAGGGAGCGGGAAAGGTGAGGGTAGTGGGTGGGAGGGAAGTTATGGGGGGGGAACCCATTCTAATCCATAAGCTGTACTTTGGAAATTTATATTATTTAAATAAAAGCTTTATAAAAAAAAGAAAATGCAAATGAAATCATGATGCTATAATAAAATGGCTAATTAAAGACTAATGATTCCAAAAAAAAAAAAAAAAAGAAAAAAAAAAAGAAAGGCAGAGTTACAGAGAGAGAGAAGGAGAGGCAGAGAGCGGGAGAGAGAGGTCTTTCATCTGCTATTTCACTCCTCAAATGGCCACAATGGCCAGAGTTGTGCCGAGCTGAAGCCAGGAACCAGGAGTTTCTTCTGGGTTTCTCTTGTGAGTGCAGGGGCCCAAGGACTTGGACCATCTTCTACTGCTTTCCCAGGCCATAGCACAGAGCTGGATCAGGAGTGGAGCAACTGGGACTCGAATTGGCATATGGGATGCCGGCATTGCAGGCAGTGGCTTTACCTGCTATGCTACAGTGCCAGCCCCTTGAATAGGATTTAAGGAATCTCTTTGTGTGTATATAAAATGAAAAAAATAGCTAGGTTAAAAAAAATTTGGAGAAATGGGATAATACCTTACATGCAAGTTTTAATTAAAATATAATATTAAATATCAATTTAATAAAAAACCTGAAACTGAAGTAACATTAATTCAGATTAAATAGATGTTTTAAAATTATAAAGTAATGTTAGTCTTTGGCATCAAGTTTGGAAATTCTGTCCTCCACGTGGTCTATTCTATTGCTGAAGCTCTCAGTTGTATTTTTTTTTAAAGATTTATTTATTCATTTGAAAGTTGGAGTTACACAGAGAGAGAAGGAGAGGCAGAGAGAGGCAGAGAAAGAGAGAGAGAGAGAGAGAGGTCTTCCATCTGCTGGTTCCCTCTCCAAATGGCCACAATGGCTGGAGCTGTGCTGATTCGAAGCCAGGAGCTTCTTCTGGGTCTCCTGAGTGGGTGCAGGGGCCCAAGGATTTGGGCGTCTTCTACTGCTTTCCCAGGCCATATCAGAGAGCTGGACCGGAAGTGGAGCAGCTGAGACTCAAACCTACGCCCATATGAGATGCCAGCACTGCAGATGGTGGCTTTACCCGCTATGCTACAGTGCCAGCTCCCTCAGTTGTTGTGTTTTTTATCTCGCTCATTCATGATTTCGTCTCCAACCTTTCTATCTAGTTCTTAATTTTCTCTATTTCCTTAGTAATATTTCATTCATGTCACTTATTGATTTCCTGATTTCTTTTAGCTGTCTATTCATATTCTCTTGCTACAGATTGAGTTTCCTTACAGTTATTATTTTAAATTCTATTTCTGGAATTTCATAGATTTCCTTCATATCAGGATGTAATTCTGAAAACCATTGTGTTCTTTTGGAGGTGTCAGGCTACCTTGCCTTTTCATGTTGCTGTGTCCCCACATTGATGCCTGCACTTCTGATACAATAGTCCTTTCTTTATGAAATAGGTTTAATGGAACAGAGTTTATGGTATAGATGGAATGCAGGGTATCAACTGGCTTGTTGCTTTGACTTTGGTTCTAGATGAGTCCAGAAACATAGCCTCTGAGTGATTTCTTTTGCTTTAATCAATGTCAGCTCTAAGTGACAAAGTGGTCTAGTCTGCTGCAGTTCGTAAGGTTAGAAGTGTGACTTTGAGCTGAATGCAGCTTTTCTAGGTAGAGAGTTTGATGTCAGTCACATGGGGAGTTGTAATAGCCAGGGACTTGTTGGCGCTGAGGGAGAAAAGAGGGGCTGTGCCATTGTCACACTGGCAAGCCTGAGTGATGCTGGGGCTCGTAGCATCAATTACTGTGGCTCTAGGATTATGTGATGTAGGTGGGCTCTCCTGAGGTCCTGATTGGAGAGTGGAACACTAAAGTCCCTAGTCTTGGAACTGGGAGGTATGTACTGAACTCAGCTCCAGTGCCGCAGGCAAATACATGGCATACAGGAGATTTTGCTCTGGCAGGTTCAGAGAGGTGAAATTCAGGTAGGCTCTTCCTGGGTCCACAGGATAGATTCCAGTGAGACTGAGGAAACTAATAACTGATTGTTATGGTCCTGATGTTGCAGGGTACATCAGGGTCATTAACCAGGGTGGGAGCAGATTTTTCATGGGCTGCTGCTAGTGACCCCCTGGGTCATGTAATGTGAATGAGCACACCTCTGGGACTTACGGCCGAAAACACTCACAGTTGTAGGATGCACAGGGTCTATTCACTGCCTTGAAAGTTTTCCTGACCTTAGCTCTTATCAGTTCTGGTAGCAGTGGAACAGAGATCATCTGTACAACTTTTCACAGTATGTGAAATATTTTTCCAGAATTAAAAGAAATCTAAAAATTTAAGACATTGGACTCTTTGCAGTTTTTAATTACATTTTTAGCATTAGAGTAGCTATAGATTTTAAGCTTTGAACATGAATATTAATATACATAGACATTTCTTCCTTCTTTCCCCTTTCCTTAAATCTGGTCCCTTCATACTTTTCTGAACTAGTATTACTTTTATGATTTTTAAAAATTTCAATTTTGCCGGCGCCGTGGCTCAACAGGCTAATCCTCCGCCTTGCGGCGCCGGCACACCGGGTTCTAGTCCCGGTCGGGGTGCCGGATTCTGTCCCGGTTGCCCCTCTTCCAGGCCAGCCCTCTGCTGTGGCCCGGGAGTGCAGTGGAGGATGGCCCAGGTGCTTGGGCCCTGCACCCCGTGGGAGACCAGGAAAAGCACCTGGCTCCTGGCTCCTGCCATCTGACGAGCGCGGTGCGCCGTCTGCGGCGGCCATTGGAGGGTGAACCAATGGCAACGGAAGACCTTTCTCTCTGTCTCTCTCTCTCACTGTCCACTCTGCCTGTCAAAAAAAAAAAAATTTCAATTTTCTGCTATTTTGCTATATTTTAAGCATCTTTGAAGCCACACTTGGTGTATAATAGGAATAAGACAGAATATAAATAAGTCATATATAAATATATTAGAGGTTATTATATTTCAAAATGTTGATAATCCTGACTAATGATTTTTCAGTAATTTTTATTTATGAAATAGTATGTGTAAAGGTCACCTTTAAATTATATGGTCATTACTGAGGGTAGAATTTAGAACAACCTGGAAGTCTTTCTTTGTAAGTCAGCATTTACCTATTTACTAATAAATCTCTATATAAATTGGTATGTCTTCAATTTGCCATTTCTAAGCAATAGAAAAATTTGTTTTGCCTTGGTGCTGAAATTGCATGTTATAATACAGTGAACTCATGAGGTTAATGACTATTGGCTTGCTATTCTTAAAATTATAGGTTGCTAAGAAAGATCTTCCAAGATCAAATCTAAAAGTGAGTTATTTTCCACATCTCATCTTCTCAGTTGAAATACTGGCTTGCTTGTTAAGATTAATTAACTAGAGGTAATACTTGCACATTCGCTCATTAACAAGAAGAAAAAGAATGCTCCACTATAATCAGTCACAGAATATTAGTAGAAAAGTTGATGATGAATGTAAGCAAAGTTCATTTAAAAGCAACCTTTTACCACTTAGGAAAAAATGAAACATGATTATTTTTTCCTTCAAAGCAGAGATAATGATCTGGTGTGCAGCGCTACAGCATCTGTTTTCTTCATGGGACCACTCTTAGTGTTCTAGATCACGTATTTAACCATTTCTGATCCTGTGTAGTTGAGCAGCATTGACTCTTAAAACAACAGTGGAATTCAATACACAGTGGCTTTGTCCTAAGTAAATCAGGGCTCGGATGTGTTCCTGAGTCCTATGAGCTCCTGTTTCATTTGAAAAACGATGGAGTTAAACTAGCTGGGTCTCTGTATGTCTTCCATTTGTAAAATTTTTGATCCTAGCTGAGCCTATATTGTATTGAGTTGCGTTGTAACAATTTCAAAACATTCTTAAAACAAAAATTCATTGGCTTCATTTAATTAAGGCTTGAGTGGTTTTGTGATATTGTGTAATTGAATATCCAACCTCAGCCCGGAGGCCCATCTCAGATTAGATTTCTATGACAAGCAGCACACTGCATCCCGCAGATGTAGGCACCTGTAGTTTTAGACACAGACTGGAATTGCTCAAATGGTTCCATAGAAGGGCTGGGTCAGGGAAGATGAAGCTGGTGGTAATTCAGCTAATGAGTTAGTCTTGCCCCAGCACCATCCAGGGACCTCAGGTTGTACCACTACTTTCTGCAAGCTTAGTTCTAGATTATAGAGGCTGCTTGTTCCATAAGATAGTTGCTCAAAATTAAAAGGTTTGTTTGATTTTAATAAAACAATTTTTAGCAAACAAATATTTTTGAATAATTCACATACAGAAATGAAATAGCTTCTTCTTTTCTATGGGATAGTAATTATGAAAAAGTGAATGAATATTAAAGTTAGTAGATTTCAAGGATGAGACAGAAGAAAAAGACTCAAAGTGTATTTTTAGATTATGAAAGTAATTTGTACTAAACAGAAATTTTCATAATTTATTGAAAGTATAAAGTAAAAAAATTTAAAGTAGTTTCATCATTTGGAGCTGAGTATTTGCCCACTTTGATGTACTTTATTTCCTTCTTGTTTTCTTCTACTGACACCAGTGAAAATATTCCCACTGTATGTATAGCTGAAATTACATAAATTATAATTTTAGGTTCTGCTTCTTCCTACTCATATATTTAAATAATTCTAGAAAATATGTTTTTAAGATTTATTTTTTATTTTTATTTTAGAATATATGTTTTAATGACAATGTAATATTCCCTTATTTTGGCCATTTGCCAGGTCTAAAGGATTATGAAGACTGCCACATTAAATATCCTTGAACAAACTTTCCTGTGTATTTCACCAACATACATTCATGCAAGTAAATCCTGTTTAATCACTTTTAAATTTCTTCATTCCCTATACATAAATACTTGTTTCTGAGTGACATGGACTATGGTTATATTTTCTTTCTAGATATGTTTCTTTCTCAGCTTGTTGTAATGCTGCTGTCTTGGGGAATTCATTTATCCAAGTGACTTTTTTTAAAGACTTTTTCCCCAATATCTTTGACTCCATCCATCTTTCTGAGTTTATTATTCTAGTGGAGATGGTCTCTAGGAAATTGCAGAGAAAGGGATGATGGGAAATAATTTTTAAGACAGCATCTGTCTAGAAGATTTTATTCTATTATTGAATTTGAATTGATCTTTTGTTAAGTTATAGATTTAAAATTTTAGAAAATATTTCTCAGGAAGTTCTTCAGTATTTTTTCTCTTTAATTTTGCTTTTGTCTGGTATCCTTTTCTCTTTTTTTCTCTAAGATTTATTTTATTTATTTGAAAGGTGTAGTTACAGAGAGGGAGAGACACAGAGAGAGAAATCTCCATTTGTTAGTTCACTCCTCAAATGGCTGCAACAGTCAGGGCTGGTCCGGACCAAAGCCGGAAACTTCTTCAAGGTCTCCTAATTGAGTGTAGGGACCCAAGTACTTGGACTATTTTCTGCTGCTTTTCTAGGCCATTAGCAGGGAGCTGGATCAGAGTGGAGCAGCCGGGCCTGGAACTGGTGCCCATATGTGATGCCTGCATTGCAGGTGGCCACATAACTTGCTATGCCACAACACCGGGCCCCCTGATATCCTTGTCGTTTTCAACAGTCTTTATACAGTCCATATGGGCATTTTCTTCTGCAGGCATTTAGATTTCAATGTTTTGTATTTGAAAAGTCATTACTTGCCTATCAATTTTCAATTTCTCTACTTTTGTTAATTTTTTCTTCTTTTGTTATCTCCTCTACAATTTCTTTGTACTTTTATAGTTATATCTCAAAAATCCTTTATTGTATTTAAATATTTTGTTTCAAGAGTAAGTTGAAATAAACATGTGTATTCAATCTGTAATATTAAAAAATGTTCTACCTTTTTTCATAGGTTCATGTTGATTTGAAGTCTATTATTGAGACCAACCAATTTTTTTTTAAGATTTGATGTTGTATTTGAAAGGCAGAATGACACAGAGAAAGAGGAGAGACAAAGAGAGAGATCTTCTATTTACTGATTCACTTCCTAAGTGCCTACAAAGGCCGGAGCTGGGCTGCATTGAAGCCAGAGTTCAGAATTGCATCTGGATCTCCCACATGGGTAGTAGGAATCCAAATATATGGGCTTTATCTGCTTCCTCCCAGGCATATTAACAGGAAGTTGGATCAGAAGTAGGGAGTAGCTGGTACTGGAACCAGTTACTCTGAAATAGAATGAGGTCATCTGGTGGTTTCACTCACTCTGCCACACCAGGTTTAACTCACACTGCCTCAAACCAGTGCTCACAGGGGATGTTGGTCTCTCAGACAGTGGCTTAGCACACTGCACCAAAATGCCAGCTCTGAGTCTTCATATATATTCTCATAGGTTCACATATATTTGCATAGTCTCGTATATTGTTTTGTATATAGTCTCATAAGTATTTCAGTGAGAATTTTGTGTATTGCTCTCTTAGATATTTAGGTAGAGAAAACATTTTTATGGTTTTCTTATTCAATGTTACCATAAAATATTGAATCTATTAGTCTAAATTTTTTCTAGTTGGTAGAAAATGACAAACTACATAACATTCAAGATCCCTTAACTCCAAATTACTACATTTCTTTAACATATGCTCAGAACAAATTAACTGTCTCCATTTTTCTCAGTGACAATACTACTCATTCTGACTTTATCCAAACTACCCCATGTACATGGTGTGTTAGCAAGCACTTTAAGATTACTTCAGAGGTATTAACAGACTGATATAATTAGATATAACCATTTGAAATGGTTGAAAATTATGTGTAGTTGTTATCCCTAGAAAATATGCTTTAAAATTTTTGTAAATCATCTGAGTTTAGCAGCCACAGTTGTTGTATCTGAGATTTCAGCTTGCAATTGGAATCTTTTAATTCATTGCTTAACATGAGACTAAATATTATGCCCAACAGGAGTCACATGTTTGTTTCTTTACTGCAAAGCTGTGACAGCTTCTTCTGGCAACCTTAGTAGCATAAAGTGATTTCAAAATAATGTTTAGTCTGGAAACTGGTGTTGTTCCCTGCCTGGTGAGTGATGAAACTTGGGCATGTTGCTTCCTGTTGTTGTCATTCTTCCAGAGTACTGCAATTGTAAACAAAAGAAGGATTAGTGAAAATAGTGATATCTGCAGCTCAGTGTAGAGATTAGTTGTTCAAACTCAATTTTTGTTCCAAAAGCTTAATCTTTCCCAATTCTGCTTATTGAAAGAACAATAGTATTTATCTCCATCAAAGAGCACAAGCATTTTCGAGTCTACCATAAAACTAATTATATATTGTGGGTTTTTAAAAGAAATTGTTTTAAAAGTCTAGGATTCATTTTCCCAGTTTGTGAAAGTTTGGAATTTATGTAATATGTTTTGAAAGGTGGCATAGTACCTGTGAAAGAAGACTCTTAAATTAGGCATTCTAGTTTTAAAGTTGGGCTCCAGCCTGCAGGAGCTCTGTGATCTTGCTTGATCTACTTAATCTAAGTCTTAGTTATCTCATTGGTAAAAATGGGGTTAATAGTACTTTGTGGGCTTACTCTGAACATGAAATCAGATATCCTGTCAGATATTATTATTAACTCTTAGTAAATGAAACACAGACCTATATAGAGAGCACTCTTACTATTATTACTGAACAGGTAGGAGAGTCAGTAGGTGCACTCTTAAGCAGTAATTATAGTTGGTCTCTTTTCTCTGTGTATCTATTGTCTAATATGTTCTGAGACGATGTTGTTGATAGGACATTCAGGCATTCGGTTATGGTAGAGATGACTCATGCTTGGCCTGTTCTACTTTTCCACTCCACTGGATACAGCATGAATTTTCCCAAATTGAATTGTCCTTTTTGTTTCCAACTACACACCAGGTTGCTGTCTAGAGGCAATATTTCTTAACAGAAAAATATCCACTTATCCCTTGTTCTGATGAAAGAAGCTCCTTAAAATTCTGTATCTCTCTTCATCTGGCATGTCTAACAAATTGTATGTGTTTTCTAATTGCAAAGCATATATGATGCTGTTTTCATTAATGAGCACACTTCAAAAAGTTAATGGAAAAATGGTTAAAAGGTAAGTTCACTGCAGCGTAAAATTTTTGAAATCCACGTGTAGAGTTTTCTTTTTAATTGTTTTTTAATTTAAAATTGTAACAATTTAAAAAAATATTTGCCATATTCACCTCAAATATAGACATATACCTACAAATATATACTACTTTTTCCTAAAAGCAGAGATATTAATTCATGGGATTATGACAACGAGCATAATTTGGGAAGGTTATACTGCCATTTACGTTTTATGATTTAATAATATTTATAACTATAAGCCAAATGATATAAGGTTTTCATAACATTCATTTCCATGAAGTTTTTGAAGACCTCTCATATTACTATAGATCTGAAAAATATATTTATGTTATAAATATGGCACTGATGTGGCTTATTTTGCAAATGAACACAGATTAAGTGAAATCTTGTCCCTGACTGAGGGGTAATTTCGTAGTTACTCAAATAAAATGTTTTTCTGGAATTATATATAGCAGTGACCAGATATGTAGGTAAATCATGTGCAATTTTACTTGCATATTTCTTACACTAGTAGATTAGATTTTTTAAAAAAAGGAGAATATACTGTGCTTAGGAAGGAACACTTTTTATTTTTTAATTTTTTAGTTTTTTGTGCCAATTTTAAGTACAGGTTTATTTAATACTTCGCATTTTCCACTTAGATACAGTGCTTATAAAGTGTAATGTTATTTCCGTTCTCTGTGCACGTGTTCCATGTTCAAGTATTAACAATGCCAAGTAATGTACTATAGCAGCTGGACATTAAAATTGCCACAAACTTTGCCGCAAATATGGGTCCTTCCTTCTTTTACTGTGTGGAACAAAGCCGCATCTACATTGAGGTTGGCTTAGTCAACCTCTTCAATGGTGGGACTTGATGAAGCACTACCAGCCAGAGGAGCTCCCTGACCAGGGAAGCCCCGGCATACTTCCTGGCATGCCTCCTGCACTCTGGTACAGCTTGGTAATGATGGGGTTGCAAACTTCCTATAGCTCTTTCTGCTGATATTCAAATTGGAAGGAACACTTTTTAGAACAGTTCCTTTTGTTGTCATAGTAATAGGGTAATTAAGATAAATGTTTTTGCTAAGTGAGATGATTAATTTTTGCATAGTATGTATGTAACTGTATATATATCACATTATAAGACAAAACATATTGCCTTTCAAATTTATTATTCACTGCCCCTATTATCATTATTAGCTGCAAAGCATTGTATGACTGACATTGAAATAAACTATAATGCAGAGATTGATGGAATATTTTGAATTAATATAATGTTAGGAATATTATAACCAAATTTCATGACCTATACACACAAACATATGCCTGCACATTAACATAATATATGTAAAACTTTCCTTAATGCAAACTTTCAGCTAGTCTAATGAAAAGGGCAAACCTTGGGAGAGAGGAAGTCAGCAATAACCCAGGAATGCACATTCTTCCATCTTGTACTGAGTCCCCTCCTACTTCTCTTGCCCTCCATGTCATCCTTTTTTGTTTTCTATGTCGATTTATGGGATAAAAGCAGTCAAAAGAGCACCTTATCACTATTACAAACTCTCCCCCCACATCCTGATTCTGTCACTTTGTGAGGAAGGCAGGATCATGTAGAGAATTCTTTACACATAAAGCAAAAAGATATAATCCTAGAATCAAAGTTGTCTCCTGGGTCCTGTTGATGCTAATTGCAAACAATTACTGGTCTTTCTAAATTTCCCTTCATGGCAAAAAAACCCCAGGCTCACCAGTGCTGTGTTGACCAGGTAGAAGAGTTAGAACTGTTGAGTCACTTCTAAGACTTACATTAGAATTGACTACAGTGCTTCACTAGAGACCTTTTCAAGGTGATACAGCTCCAGAGTGATGGTTGAAGCTTCTCTTGCAACCACAGGGATATAGAGTCTCAGAGGCTTGGAAAGGAAGCTGGCAAGATGACTCAAACAGGCCCAGCCCTTTAACTTCTGTGATCACAACAGTGAATATTGCAACCTGTGGCTCTGAGTCTCATCAAAATGAGCGTGCCCTTTACCTTGACCTACCATGGAGGGAGGACCAAAGAAGGGTATTAAGATTCTTCCGGCCGGCGCCGTGGCTCAACAGGCTAATCCTCCGCCTTGCGGCGCCGGCACACCGGGTTCTAGTCCCGGTCGGGGCACCGGATTCTATCCCGGTTGCCCCTCTTCCAGGCCAGCCCTCTGCTGTGGCCCAGGAGTGCAGTGGAGGATGGCCCAGGTGCTTGGGCCCTGCACCCCATGGGGAGACCAGGAAAAGCACCTGGCTCCTGGCTCCTGCCATCGGACGAGCGCGGTGCGCCGGCCGCAGCGCGCCGACCGCAGCGGCCATTGGAGGGTGAACCAACGGCAAAGGAAGACCTTTCTCTCTGTCTCTCTCTCTCACTGTCCACTCTGCCTGTCAAAAAAAAAAAAAAAAAAAAAAAAGATTCTTCCTGGGACCAATAACCCTCTGACATCCTTTTATGTGGTCTTTCTGTTTTATAACCCATATAAATTAATATTTCACAAAGAAATTTCCTCTCCAAGTGCTCTCTTTGAAAATTCAAATGGTATATTTGATATTTGATACATTTATCACTATGGCTTTGATTTATAAAAGAGGCCTTTTGGAGACTTTATTATTAAAGATAAATAATTTACTTAAAGAAAAATAGTAAAACTAGATTATTTATCTCCCTTTAAATTTGTAGCTTTTCTTTATTCTTTTACTTCTTGGGATTATGAAAATGAGAAGATTGGGCAATGTTCATGTTAACCTCCAATGGTTTATCTTGTGCTCTAGAGTATAGAATAAAATGTATCTTCTGTTTTAGATACATACACAGATATCTCTCTAGTCTTGGAATGTGGTAATATTTCCCAAGGCAATAAATCCAGGAGGCTGATGGAGCGGTCTAAAATCAGTAAGTGATCCAGCTGTTGGGCCTCTAATAAGCACATGTCATTCATCATGTAAATGATACATGCTGCAACAAGTTTGAGTTTGTAAATGATGTGCTGTTGCCCTCTTTCTATCTATTCATCTTTACTTTTTATCGGAGTATTTCTCTAGGCCAGAGACTGTGATCACAACAGTGAATATTGCAACCTGTGGTTCTGAGTCTCATCAAAATGAATGCACCCTTTACGTTGACCTACCAAGAGGGGAATGAATAGAGGAGACATTTAAGGAAGGAAAGCTTCATATTTTACTGATTTCAGAGGGTAACAGTGTGATACTTATAGAACTAGTCAAACATTAACTCATTATATGATAGTACTATGAATAGTCTAAGGATATTATTTTAACTAAGGATCAAGAAGAAAACTTGTGACTACTGTCCATGAAACATATGTAGTATGTGTTATAATATATCTCAAAAAATTTATCTAGTCCAATTGCTCTCCACCTTAATTTGCATATCAATAAATGCAAGATTCTTTACAATTCAGATTTTCAGGCCCCTTCTGAAGACTCTATTTCACTTCTGGGATGGGCTCCAGAGATACATTTTTTTAACCAACATCCCTTGAAATTCAAATGTTTTCCTTCCCTGAGGCCTACAGAACTTTGCAATGTCTTAATATAGGGTAGTTATTCTTTTTTAAAAGACTTATTTATTTATTTGAAAGGCAGTGTTACAGAGAGGCAGAAGCAGAGAGAGGCAGAAATCTTCCATCTGCTGGTTCACTCCCTAGATGGCCACAATGGCTGGAGCCTCTTCCAGGTCTTCCAAGCTGGTGCAGGGGGGCAATGACTCGGACTATCTTCTACTGCTTTCCCAGGCCACAGCAGAGAGTTGGATAGGAAGTGAAGCGCTGGACTCGAACCAGCGCCCATGTGGGATGCTGGCACTGCAGGCGGAGGCTTTACCTGCTAAGCCACAACTCCAGCCCTGATAGTTATTCTTAACAAAAGATAACTGATTACTATAAAATAATATCAATTCAGAGTTTGATATAAAATCTCCTATTATTTTAAATCCTTGGTGCTGTGATTATTTGGCCTAACTTTTGGTAGTGTCTAGTTTGAGGCATCTGATCATTCCTCTTGTTTGGGACATAGAGGTGTGCTTTTACTGCTTTGAAACAGAAATAAATTGTGATTCATCTAAGCAAAATAAAAACTTCTACTTGACATTTGTTTCTAGACTCATAGAATTTTGGGGGGCTGAAGGACCAATCTTGGGAAAGGAGCAAGACTCAAGGTTCTGGGGGATGGATTTGGGGATTTGGCTGAAAGAACTGACTTAAAGGTATTCGCTGTTGCCCATGCCACTGAGAAGACTTTCACTGTGACCTTTTTTTAAGATTTATTTATTTATTTGAAAGGGAAAGTTACAGAGAGGCAGAGGCAGGAAGATAGAAAGGTCTTCCATTTACTGGTTCACTCCCCAGATGGCTGTAACAGCTGGAACTGGGCCAATCTGAAGCCAAGAGCCTGACGCTTCTTCCAGGTCTCCCATGTGGATGCAGGGGTCCAAGGACTTGGGCCATATTCTATTGCTTTCTCAGGTGCATTAGCAGGGAGCTGGATCAGAAGTGGAGCAGCAAGGACTCCAACTGGTGTGCACATGGGATGCCGGCACTGCAGGGGGCAGTTTTACCAGCTATGCTACAACACCTGCCTGAAGAGTGGCTTTCTTAATGAGTGATTTGAAAAAGACTGTGGAAGTTTATTTCATGAAAGATATTTGATACAGTTAGATGTAGACTAAAAAATTCTAAAACACATAATACAAATGAATAAGGATTATGTATTCAGTTACTTTGCAAGGTTAAATTTTCTCTCTAATTTTAGGAAATTGTAAAAGGAAATGGTATATGATACATCATGGAAGTGATCAATGCAAAAAAAGTTATGCTGGGAGCTGGCGCTGGGCATAGTGGGCTAAGGCTCCACCTGCAGTGCTGGAATCCCATTTGGGCACTGTTCTAATCCAGCTGCTCCTCTTCTGATCCAGCTCTCAGCTGTGGCCTGGGAAAGCGGTGGAGGATGGCCCAAGTGCTTGGGCCCCTGCACCCGTGCAGGAGACCTGGAGGATGCGCCTGGCTCCTGGCTTCAGACTGGCTCAGCTCTAGCCATTGCAGCTATCTAGGGAGTGAACCAGGATAGAAGACCTTTCTCTCTGTCTCTCCCTCTCTCTGTAACTCTACCTCTCAAATAAATAAACAAAATCTTTTTTAAAAAATTATGTGTAATATCATTATAGCAAAAAATATGAACTTAACAAAACTTTGGAAAATATTTTATTTATATGTTTAGAGTTAAAAAGAAAATGTTTAAGATATGCAGGCATCAGTATTTGTTTTCTTGACACCTTGATTCAATTATAAGCATTGACTAAGTTGAATAATTTACTAGATGCTAGTGAGTGCAACTGGATATAATATAGCAGTTTAAATGAGACAATGAGGAAAGTAAGAATCTCACCCCAAGATATAACTTATGAAGATAAAAATTATTTTTGAGCTGATGTCAATTAAGAAGCAGCAAATTAAGGAAAATCTGTATTTCCCCCACTTCTGATTAAATAAAGGATGTAAATTCTCTTACATGAAGCAATTCTAGTCTCTTATCAGCCAGAATTGGCATTGAGGAATTTGCAGGTAATCCATACAGCATGACTTTATTTCAAATATTTACATTCCCAGTTTGCTGCCATCGAAGGCTCAAATTGTTTTTTTTTTTTTTGTCTCTCATTTCCCTATAAATTTGATTCTTTGTTGGAGATGTTATATAAGTGGAGTTCTAAATCAACGTTTGGAGTTAGATTTCTCCTGTGCTTAGCAGCATGACTTATAAATTTGTTCATTTTCCTCTGGTTAATCTGCATTTTGTTATAAGAGTCCATCCCAAATAAAGCTACGATGGGTAGAGGTAAAGTTTAGCCACACTTATAGTGTCAATACTGTGTTTGAAAAATAAGAATGTAGGGCCGGCGCCGTGGCTCAACAGGCTAATCCTCCGCCTTGCGGCGCCGGCACACCGGGTTCTAGTCCCGGTCGGGGCGCCGGATTCTGTCCCGGTTGCCCCTCTTCCAGGCCAGCCCTCTGCTGTGGCCCGGGAGTGCAGTGGAGGATGGCCCAAGTGCTTGGGCCCTGCACCCCATGGGAGACCAGGAAAAAGCACCTAGCACCTGGCTCCTGCCATCGGATGAGCGCGGTGGTGCGCCGGCCGCAGCGCACCGTCCGCATCAGCCATTGGAGGGTGAACCAACGGCAAAAGGAAGACCTTTCTCTCTGTCTCTCTCTCTCACTGTCCACTCTGCCTGTCAAAAAAAATAAATAAAAAAAAATAAAATGAAAAATAAGAATGTAGTTCGCTTTTACACATACACATATATTTTAAAAAATTAGCAACATAAAGTTTTGACAAGCATTTAGAACATTCAGAACTGTCTTGAACTGTTGGTTAGGGGTTTAAAGTGGTACAACCTCTTTTGAAAAACATCTGACATTTTCTTAAAAAAACTAATGAAAAGAGAGGAGGGAAGGTGGGAGTGGAGGGAGCAGGGTAGTGAAGGAAGTGTGGCTGTCTTCTGGAACTGCATTTATGCAATGCATAAAATCTGTCCTCTTTATATTGATAAAAAAGAAAAAAGCTAACCATATATACCTATGCTATGGAATAGCAATTCCATTCATTGGACTTTATTCAAAGTAAATGAAAAGATGTGTCCACAACTTTTACAAGTCTGTTCAGTACAGTTTTCTTAATAAGGGACTACTATAATGGAGCCGAGTTTATCCATTAAAAAGGATGAATAAGCAAACTGTGATGCAATGATAGAATAAAAAGTAGTCGGAAATATACAGCAACATATTACTGATACTTGCAACATATCTGAATTTCAAAAACATTATATTGAGTAGAAGAAGCCTTATCTAAAAGAGTACATTATGCTTCATGCAAT
Source organism: Sylvilagus floridanus (assembly GCA_949820135.1). Classification (NCBI taxonomy): domain Eukaryota; kingdom Metazoa; phylum Chordata; class Mammalia; order Lagomorpha; family Leporidae; genus Sylvilagus; species Sylvilagus floridanus. The sequence goes on along the minus strand of OX463236.1, from coordinate 129,355,226 downwards.
TTCCATGGAGCTCCAGAAAAGGCAAAGTTGATCTGCAACGAGAAAAAGTAATAATAGTACTTCCCCTGAGTGGAGAAGGGTGCAGGGATTGACCAGAAACAGACCCAAGTAAACTCACTAGACTGATGACCATTGTGAAGGATCTGTAGAATATGAATTTTCAAAAAAGATGTTATTATTGGATATTCCAGCTCTCACACGTATAGTCAGCCTCGACATGTCCAGATCATTTGTCTCTGGAATGTTACTCTGCACATAAAACTCAAAGTCTATAACTGGAATTAACAAAATAAATTTCTGATTGTTTTTTCTTCAGGACAGTCTGAGTCAACAGGAGAAGTATGATAATTATTATGTACAAATACCATTGCACCTGCTGAGAGAGAAAGATAAAAGGTGTTCTATTCAGACACAGAAGGCTCTAACATATTGACGAACTCTGAGCTGTCAGGGTGGATGCGTCTTTATTACTCCCTGTTAGCATACATGGAAAATAGTCTTGAGCATAGAGACACAGTAGTTAAGTTGTCTTCCATCCTTGCCTGGGATTTCATCTGCACAGGATCTCAAAAGAAAAAGAGGCAGCATTATGACTAGCCTGTGTTATAGCCGTATTTTGAGTACATCTATTTTGTTTTAAAGAAATTTTTTCTAGATTCATTATTTATTTGAGAGGCAAAGTTACAGACACAGAGAGGGAGAGACAGAGAGAGAGGTCTTCCATCCACTGGTTTGCTCTCCAAATGTCAGCAGCAGCCAGAGCTGGGCTGATCTGAAGACAGAAGCCAGGAGCTTCTTCAGGGTCTCTCATGTGGTTGCAGGTGCCCCAGCACTTGGGCCATTTTCCACTGCTTTCCCAGGCCATTATCAGGGATCTGGATTGGAATTAGAATAGCCAGGACTGGCGCTGATATGGGATGCTAGCACTGCAGGTGGAGGCTTAACCTACTATGCCACAGTGTTGGCCTATGGAGTCCATCTATTTCTGTGACAACTAATTCATTTGAGAAAAGTAATCCTTTTCAGCTTGAGCCCCAAAGCTGATACATGAGCCCTTAATTAGACAAATATGGAGAGGTCTGTCCTCAGAGAATGAGTCTTTTGGCTTCTCTGGGAAACAGTGCTGAAGGAAAGTTAGGATTGAAAGAGATTTGTACTAGCGAGCTTCGGCTGTTGTAACAAAATACCACAGACTGCACGACATAAACATTACATATTTATTTTTCCAGAGTCTGGATGATAGAAGTCCAAGGTCAAGGTGCCAAAGGCTTTGGTTTCTCCCTAGACTTCTCTTCTTGGCTTGCAGAAGGCATTTTTCTTGTGTGCTATCGGCCTTTTCTCTGTGCACGTCCATGCTTGGTGTCTGTCTGTCTTTCTGTCTCTCACCTTATAAGGATAGCAGTTATATTGGATTAGTATCCTACCCTATGACCCAATTTAACCTTAATTACCTTCTTAAAGGCATTGTCTCCAAATATGGTCACATTGGGGGTTAGATCCTCAAAATGTGTTTTGGGGAGAACAATTCAATACATACTAAACTTTATTAAGAGGTAACCTGTGGAAGATAAAAGGGAAAGAAGAATTACTTAGGCAAAGAAAGCTGTTAGCTGGTGGTGCAAATCTGACATCTGTGAAAGAAGGGGAAAAGAAGACAGAAGTGGGAAATGGAGGGTTGTGGACAGCAATGAAGATCTTGGTAAACCCCGAAAAGAATGCGGGAACAAAGGCTTGCTCATTAGAACCCTATGTTAAAAAGAAATGGACAGGTCTCTTCTGTGCTCAGTGTTTATTTGGGGGATTCTAGGAAGAATTTTACAATTCTTTTAGGTTGTGAAATACATCCATCTGATGCCCCAATGGTCACCTTGGCTCTATAATGTTTTACTGTGTAAATATATATAGGTCCCATGTGATAACCATAAATAATCCTAAATCATGTGATCCTCTTTAAAGGCATTCTATAGATAAGGATTAATCTTCTATCAAATATTGTCCTATTTACCATGAGGTTCAGCTATGAACATTATATAAGGAGATTAGGTCACATCATATACCTTCTTTCTTTTCCCAGGAGAGTTACCCTCGTATCCCATCAAATCACAGCCCAGTTGCTTCAACTCCCTTTTCCCCAATGAATTCAGTCTAATACCAAACAACTAGTTTACAAATTATCTTAAATGCTCAGAAAAATCAAATGTATAAGATAGAAAGTAAATAAGTGGTTGTGTGGTCTGTGGATGAGAACAAGGTTTAACTGTCTGTGGGCATAAGAGATCTTGTTGAGGGAATGAAAATGTTGTATAACTGATTTATGATGACTGTGCAACAACTTGGTAAAGTTACTAAAATCATTGACTTGTATATTTCAAATGGGTTAATTTTTGTGTACGTAACATGTACCTCTAGAGTACTGTTTAAACAATGAATATAGAAAATAAAATCCTTTTTACAAAGATATGAAAATCTGTCAGATTTAGGGAAAAATATCTGAAAAGCACCTCTGGTTAGTGTAATTCAATGTATCAAACTTATAAATCAGAATTATAATAAAGTTGTCCTGATGATCTTAAGTAATTCAATCCAATGATACTACTATATTTTATATTATTTGACAGCATGAATGAATTCCTTAGCTAATTGGAAAAAGTTATTCAAAACTGAAACTACATTAAATGAAAACTTCTGTTTGCCACCCCAAATAAAGTGTGACAAAAATATGCCAACTCTCACACTAGGTTGTTTTGAGAAAAACTATGTTAGGTATAAATACAATCCAAAATTAAAATGTATGGCAATGAGAGATATTACTATCTTGACATAAAATGAATTAAAGAATTGGTCTGGAAGTGTTCCAAATGCAGTACATGTATTTGAATCCTACATGGAAAGGTTATTCTATGTTGTTGATCATAAATTGGATTGAATAAGTAATTAAATTGTGAGTTTTTGAAGGTCAAAGACATTGTTTCATTGGCATGTTTTACTTGTTCTGTTCTGTATATATTTAATAATAGTATATTACTGGGCCAAATTCTTAAAGTAATTCAATTATAGTAAATGGTAATACTCAGCTAAGAGAGTCATTAATCATTTTTAATTTATCTCTTCCAGGCATAACATTTTTTAGAGGATAGACTTTGTAGTGATTTAGTTTTAGGCAATAATATACAAATATTTTTAGTCTTAAAAAGTCATACAATTATAATATTTATACAAGTTTTATCAGATCTATAATAAATCTATCTTCTAGAAAAATACAGTATGAAGTCATATATTTTAATTGGAGTCTATAAAGTTTATGATATGTTAAATATTTGGAGTGAATAATTTTTCATTCAATAATGGCATTTTTTATAATGCTTTTATTTAAAGAATATGAATTTCCAAAATACAGCTTATAGATTACAATGGCTTCCGCCCCATAACTTCCCCCCCACCCGCAACCCTCCCCTTTCCCACTCCCTCTCCCCTTGCTTCACATCAAGATTCATTTTCAATTCTCTTTATATACAGAAGATCAGTTTAGGATATATTAAGTAAAGATTTCAACAGTTTGCCCTCACATAGCAACACAAAGTGAAAAATACTGTTGGAGTACTAGTTATAGTATTAATTCACAATGTATAGCACATTAAGGACAGAGATCCTACATGATATATTTTTTTAAAAAATTGATTAATTTTCTAGGCAATTTCCAATTTAACACCAAGATTTTTTTTCATTTTTAATTATCTATATACAGAAGATAGATTCAGTATATACTAAGTAAAGATTTCATCAGTTTGCACCCACACAGAAACACAAAGTGTAAAATACTGTTTCAGTGCTAGTTATAGCATTACTTCACATTGGACAACACATTAAGGACAGATCCCACATGAGACGTAAGTACACAGTGACTCCTGAAGTTGATTTAACAATTTGACACTCTTGTTTATGGCGTCAGTAATCTCCCTAGGCTCTAGTCATGAGTTGTCAAGGCTATGGAAGCCTTTAGGGTTCGCTGACTTCGATCTTATTCTGACAGGGTCATAGTCAAATTGGAGGTTCTCTGCTCCCTTCAGAGAAAGGTACCTCCTTCTTTGATGGCCCCGTTCTTTCCACTGGGATCTCACTTGCAGAGATCTTTCATTTAGGTCTTCTTTTTTTTTCCAGAGTGTCTTGGCTTTCCATGCCTAGAATATTCTCATGGGCTCTTGAGCCAGATCTGAATGCCTTAAGGGCTGATTCTGAGGCCAGAGTGCTATTTAGGACATCTGTCATTCTATGAGTCTGCTGTGTATCTCGCTTCCCATGTTGGATCATTCTCTCCCTTTTTGATTCTATCAGTTAGTATTAGCAGACACTAGTCTTGTTTGTGTGATCCCTTTGACTCTTAGACCTATCAGTGTGATCAATTGTGAACTGAAATTGATCACTTGGACTAGTGAGATGGCCTTGGTACATGCCACCTTGATGGGATTGTATTGGAATTCCCTGGCACAATTCTAACTCCATCATTTGGGGCAGTTCCGATTGAGCATGTCCCAAATTGTACATCTCCTCCCTCTCTTATTCCCACTCTTATATTTCACAGGGATCACTTTTCAGTTAAAATTTAAACACCTAAGAATAATTGTTTGTTAATTACAGAGTTCAACCAATAGTACTAGAATAAAAAAATTACTAAAATGGATAAAGTATTACATTGTACAACAACAGTCAGCACAAGAGCTGATCAAGTTACTGTTTCTCATAGTGTCCATTTCACTTCAATAGGTTTCACCTTTGGTGCTCAATTAGTTGTCACCGATCAGGGAGAACATATGATATTTGTCCCTTTGGGACTGGCTTAATTCACTCAGAATGATGTTTTCCAGATTTCTCCATCTTATTGCAAATGACCGGATTTCATTGTTTTTGACTGCTGTATTGTATTCTATAGAGTACATGTCCCATAATTTCTTTATCCAAATGTATGCTTTGAATTCCCTGTGATCTTTTGCTGTGAGGTTCCCTTCGTTTACCTACTTTCATGTTGATGGCTGTGTTTCTGTGTGTAACACATCTTTAAGTATCTTTTGCAGGGCTGGACGAGTGGCAACAAATTCTTTCAATTTTTGTTTGTTATGAAAGGTCCTTATTTCACCTTCATTCACAAATGAGAGCTTGGCAGGATATAATATTCTGGGCTGGCAGTTTTTCTCTCTAAGTACCTGGGCTATGTCTCTCCATTCCCTTCTAGCTTGTAGGGTTTCTGATGAGAAGTCTGCTGTGAGTCTAATTGGAGATCCTCTGAGTGTAATTTGACGTTTCTCTCTTGCGCATTTTAGGATCTTTTCTTTCTGTTTCACTGTGGTGAGTTTAATTACAACGTGTCGTGGTGAGGACCTCTTTTGGTCATGTTTACTAGGGGTTCTATGAGCTTCCTGTACTAGGATGTCTCTGTCCTTCTCCAAAACTGGGAAATTTTCTGCTATTATCTCACTAAAAAGGCATTCTAATCCTTTCTCCCTCTCCATGCCTTCAGGAACTCCTAGAACTCGGATGTTGGGTTTTTTAATAGTATCCTGTAGATTCCCAACAATATTTTTTAGATTTCTAATTTCCTCTTCTTTTCTTTGGTTTGACTGTATAGTTTCCTGTGCTCTGTCTTCTAAGTCCAATATTCTCTCTTCTGCCTCACCCATTCTGTTTGTAAGGCTCTCTAATGTGTTTTTCATTTGATCTATTGAATTCTTCACTTCATTATGATTTCTCGTCACTATCACAGTTTCATGTTCTACTAGTTGTTTCATTTCAGCTTGATTTCTCCTTAATATTTCATTTTCACGAGAGAGATTTTCTACCTTGTCCATTAAGGATTTCTGTAGTTCAAGAATTTGTTTTTGAGTACTTCTTAGTGTTCTTATCAATTTTTTGAGATCTGCTTCTTGCATCTCTTCTATCTCATCATCTTCGTAATCTTGAATTGGGGTGTCTTTTTCATTTGGGGATGCCATAGTGTCTTCCTTGTTCTTATTACCTCGGTTTTTGCGTTTGTTGTTTGGCATATTGGTTTCTTCACTGTGGTGTTTTTTTCTTGTTATACTATGACTCTAGATTAAGTGGACTGTTTGCTTTTGCTGGAGCCTTAGAGGCTTGAGATGGGTGTGGCCTGAGAGCTCTGTTTGGTTCCTCAGGGTTGATGGTGTGTCAAAGGAGACACTCCCAGGTTAGGCGTGGTAAATCTCTCTCTGTTACTTTTTTTTTTTTTTTTTTTTGGTTCAAAAGGGAAGTAATTCCACACAGCTGAATGGAGTTGGGGGTGGTTAGCAGGCGAATGATATACCCACAGGAGCCGGAGATCGGAAGCTCTTTCCCAAGGACCACAGAGGGAATCTCTGCGGCCTTCAGTGTGGGTTCAAATTCTCCTGCAGTCTCACCACTGGGCTGCCAAGGCTACCGAACTGTACCGTCTCTGGAGAGTATTCACGTGGTGAATTCCGTGAGTTCTCTCCCGCACAGTCTCTTTTTTCACAGTCTCAGTTCATTAGCACCACACATTCATTAGGTTCTAATCTGTTATTTCACCCCCACACCCAGAGTCAGGTTTTTCTGCTAGGCTCAGGGCCGGTGCAGACCTGAGGTCGCCCTGCTTATGACGTATGTCCAAAATGGTGCCTGCTCTTTGTTTTGCTCACCTTTGAGAGGTGGGCGGAGAGAGAAACTCGTGTCCGTATCGGTCACTTTTTTCTTTCTCTCTCTCTTCTAGTTAGCCTGGTGAACTTTTCCCCACAGGGTTTCAAGCCTTGTTTGCTCTAGTCTCCTCTTTCCGCTTCCCTGCTGGTGTTTCGGGCTATTGAGGATCGGCTCACCTGGCGTTCCAGCGCTGGTGCGTTGAGTCTGCTCAATAATGGCATTTGTATATGCCAAGGGAAGCCAGTCAGACATGCCCTATACTTGGTTACTTCTTCATCTCTGATCTTTTTGTAGCACTTACTTGCCATATCATCCTGCTTATTCTTACTTGTCATTTCAGAAATTGATTTCAGGGTTTTAAAAAATTTACTTTTTCATTCCTTCCACAGAGCATTTTAATAGACACCAAGTACCCCATGTGCTAGACCTTCCAATGTCCTTCCTCACTGTCTGTATTCAATGGAGCAATGGAAGGACCATTAGAAGTCACCGTCTTTCGTCTTTTGCACTTAACTTGGTCTAGTTTGTTCTGCCTTTCATGCTGAATGCGTGAGATAAACTGGAGTTTGGGGATATAAGAAATTGAATGAGTATGTGTTTTCACGAGATGTGATTTCATTTCAATTACTTGCATGTCATGATTGTTGTGTATCCATGAGCACTCTTTTTTGCCTTTTGCTTTGGAATCTTTAGACTTCTAGTGGGTCTTCAGTTAACCCTCATCATGGGAACAAATATCTTCACCTTGTGTTTTGGAGGGGACAATATATCAATAAGAAATAATATCCTTTAATAAAAAGTAAAAAAAAAATAACTTAGCTAGATATACACAATTTACTGGATTAGGAAAGAATATTTAAAAGTCCACATTGGAACATTTTGGATATGCAAGCCATACTTACTTAGAGGCATTTGGAAAACACTGGTTTTATGGAAGTCTTCAGAATATGGTATGTTTAAGAAAATGCTTACAACATGGATGACTAAACGTTTAGAATAGCATTTTGACCAATTTTAAGATTTTCTTTTAAAAACAAATTTAAAAATTTTATCTTTAAGAAAGAGATTATGACAAATAGAGAAGTAGATGGAAATTGTGGGAAAAAGTAGTAACAATGCAATGAGGCTAACTTCAGTACATTTTGGTAATTTATAAATCAGCTGATCTTATGTGAGGTGTAAGGAAAAACTTGAGGAAGGGAGACCTAGGTTTATGTGATGGCTGCAGAAAGCAATTTGCAGATTATTAGAGTTGAAAGAATACTCAAGGATGGGGAAAGGCAAGAATGGAATAGAGACTTTAGAAAATGGAAAGGGAGGCAAAGACTTTTAAGGTACAACTTAAGAAGCATTTTAAGAACAGGCCCCATTCAGCAATTCAGGGTTAATATGATGTGGGAGTATCAGACAGAGTCTCCTAAAGGAATCAGGACCTGGAGGAATTCTTTAGCAGGTAATAATAATATCAACTAGAAATCAAATTACAAAATAAAAATATGGGGGCCAGAGTTGTGTAGTAGTGGGTAAAGCTGCTGCCTGAGATGCTGGCATCCCATGTGGGAGCTGGTTTGAGACTTGGCTGCTCCACTTCCAATCAAGCTCCCTGTTAATGTCCCTGGGAAAGCAGTGGAGGGTGGCCCAAGTTCTTGGGCCCCTGCACCCACTTAGGAGATCCAGAAGAAACTTCTGACTCCTGGCTTCAGCCTGGCCCAGCCCCAGCCATTGTGGTCATTTGGGGTGTGAACAAGTAGATGGAAGATTCATTCTCTCTCTCTCTCTCTCTCTCTCTCTCTCCATCCCTCTCTCTCTTTCTGTTTCTTTCTCTTCCTCTGTGTAACTTTGGGGAGTGAACCAGTAGATGGAAGATTCTCTCTCTCTCTCTCTCTCTCTCTCTCTCTCTCTCTCTCCGTGTGTTTGTGTAACTCTGACTTTCAAATAAATAAATAAATCTTTAAAAAAATGTGACCAACACAAATAGAAAGAGAATGGGAAGTATGAATGTGTTTTAGACCATTACCTATTATGATGTAGGAAAAACAGGGTTTTTTTAAATTTTATTTTTTCTTGTTTTCACTCTAACAGTTAATACAGACCATCTCATCTGGCCATCTAGACATGTGAGAATTTTTTCCCATCAGCAACCAAGTAATGCAGCAGGCTACAGCTGGGTATCCTCTCATTAACTTCAATTCTGACACCATCTATCTGGAGATAGAATCAGATCAGACAGGTTGTGGGCTCTGTCCCACCATTCTGCTCACCAATTTAAATGTCAGTACCAGGTAGCAGGTTATCACATATACTTCTGACTGATTGGTTTTAAATCTGATTCTATCCTTGGATTTGATTAATTTGCTAAAGGAGATCTCAGAACTCTTGGAAATACTTCACTTACATTTACTGGCTTTATTATAAAGGATAATACAAAGGGTAAAATGTACAGCAAAATGAAGAGTTGGATAGGACAAAGTATGGAGGAAGGGGTGAGGAACTTCTAGGCCCTTTCTGGCATGCACCCCTCCATGTGTTCAGTTTTGTGGAAGTTCACTTGATTTTGGTTCTTTTACACTTCTGTGGAGGCTTCATTATGTGAGTGTGGTTGATCAAATCATTGGCAATAAGTGAACAACTTAAACTTCCTCCCTGGGGATTGAGTGGTAGGGCTGAAATTTCCAATCCTCTAATCATGTCCTGGTCTTTTGGGTGACTGGTCCTCATCCTAAATAAGCGTTTTAGGGGTCCCCAGTCACCAATAATTTCATCAACATACAAAAAATCACTGATCACTCAAGATATAACAAAGGTTGTTGGAGCTGTACATCATGAAGACCAAGTATATATTTCATAATAACATATGTATCATTGTTGTGAAGTACCTTTCTCAGGCAAAGAGCAGACCAAGTCCACACAATTAAAAATCAAGGTATAAGAGTGCAGAAGTAAATGGGGGCACAGAGAAAATCTCAGATACATCAGATCATGAAATCATGAGTTTCCAATTTTCAATGGAGATCTGAAGACAATGGAAACCACTGTTACAAAATGTAAACATTTTTAATGTACCTGAATATTTACAGTGGCAGCACCAAATGATATTTTAAGCTATTGAACATAAATAATTGAAAAGAATTGTTTTAAGACTCAGAAAAACCTGAAACCTGGATATTTTTCTCTTTTTCTTACAATTTTGGCAATGAAACTAAGTCTGTTATCAGTTAATGAAACAATGTACTATTGAACAAGAGAGTGATGTGGAATTTCTAGAAGACTGCAGTCTTCATTTAACTCTTGGATGTGAGTCCATCTGTGTGTAGATCTTGCATAAGTCATGTATATAGATATATCCTAGAATGTATTTAGAGAGAAGACTTGACACCAGACTGAGGAATTTAATTAAGTGATTCATAAATTCAATAGGTATTTATTAAGTATTTGCTTTGTTGTAAGCACTAGGTTAATTTCTGAGCATATAATATTGGTAAAGAATTGCCACACTCTATGCTTACTGAATATACACATAAATACACATTGAACATATTAGGGGTTATGAAGGCAAACTTTTATTGTATTGTGATAGCTAAAAATGTGGAATCTTGCCTCAGAATGAGTCGTAATAGATAGTTCCTAAGGAGAATGATTTTTGAAGTGATAGTTAACAAGCTGTGATAATTGGGTGAGAACCTCCCAGGCAGTAGGAATAACACATGTAAAAGCAATGTGGCAAAAGGGGACAATACCTCTTACTTCAAATAATTATGTGGTTTGAAGGACATTTTACTTTAAGGACACCTACATCTCTGCCTCTTAACCTTCACAAGGACAAACATTTCACAGCACAGTCAAGAGGAAAATTTTGTTCATTTAAAGAGTTTCAAGAGTGTACTTGAAAAACTACCTGGAATAGATTGGAGAGGTAGAGTTACTGATTTCTATCTCTGAAAATTTTGATGTGTCTTCTTCTTGGACCCTAGGATCTCTTTATCACTCATCCAATGTGGGACTGGGATCTTGGTAAGATAGCTATGAAGCAGAAAAAGGTCTAGGGAAACACTGGGGATAGAATATGGAGGAAACAAACAAATATTAGGCAACTATCTGTGGTGACCCTATGGCAGGTAAACTTAATGAAAGAGGCACTGATACATTTCCCACCATTTTCTGTACTGTTTTTGTATTTGTCACCCATTGCTACTAAGACATTCTTCTATGTGTAGTGTTTCTAAATGCCTCCTATTATTACAATTGTAAAAAATGAGATTATATTTGTTCTGTGTTTTAAAAATAAAAGCAATCATTCCACAGTACCCATGGAGGATTCATCCTAGGACCCTGGTCAGGTATCAAAATCTTCAGATGTTCAGGTTCCTTATGTTAAATAGCATAGTGGTTGCTTGCAGTTTATACATACCCTCTCATATTTCTTAAAGCATTTCTGGATTGCATGTAATAGCTAATATGATGACAATGCTATGTAAACAGTTATTATACTGTATTATTTATTTGGGAGGCAGAGTTACAGAGAGAGGGGGAGACAGAGAAGGAGGTCTTCCATTCATGGTTCACTCCCCAAATGGCAGCAATGGCTAGATCTGGGTCTACCTAAGCCAGGAGCCAGGAGCTTCTTCTGGGTGTTCCTCATGAATGCAGGGTCCCAATCACTTGGGCCATCCACCACTGCTTTCCCAGACCATTAGCAAGGAGCTGTATCAGAAGTGGAGCAGCTAGGGCTTGAACCAGTGTCAATATGGGATGCCAGTGCCACAGGCTGAATCTTAACTTAATAAGTCACAGTGTTGGCCCCTATACTGTATTCTTAAGGAAATGACAAGAAAAAGTCAGTAGATACAATTTTTTAAATAATATTTCCGGTGTGTAGCTGTTTGAATCCATGGATGTGGAACCACAGACGGGAAGGTCGATTGTATACTTAGAATACAGTCCACTTACTGTCCTTCCACTGAATTAGGGGCCACCCATTGCTTTCTCTGAGAGTAATTTTACGATTTGATTATTACTACTCAGTTGTCAGAAGGAAAAATTGTGCTTTTTTTTTTGAGGGTTATGTTAGTTATGGAAAAGATAATGGAGAGCTTTAGGCTTTCCTGATGGCAATTAGGCATTTATATAGGTGGAAAAGTTTATTATATAGATGATTAAAAAAGGAAAGATGGAGGATTTTATTTTCTAAGAAGCTAAAGAAATAAACTATCATTAAAAACTATCTGCACAATATTTCATTTCTGCCTGTGTTGATAATAAAGAATTGGGAAAATGGTTTTCATTATAGTCCCAATTAAATATATCTATATAAACATGATTATTTTACTTATATGCATATATACATATATTATAATCTATATGTATATTGATACTATCTACCTACAATCAACAAAGTGCTTTCTAAAAATAAAGTAAGATATTAAATAGTTATTATCCTCTTCAATCCCCTCGAAGTGTTTTTGGTGTAGCAATTTTAAGAATTTTAACAATTCTCTCTCTTTTTTTTTGTTTTGTTTTGTTTTTACAGGCAGAGTGGACAGTGAGAGAGAGAGACAGAGAGAAAGGTCTTCCTTTTCCGTTGGTTCACCCCCCAATGGCTGTGCTGCAGCCGGTGCACCATGCTGATCCAAAGCCAGGAGCCAGGTGGTTCTCTTGGTCTCCCATGGAGTGCAGGGCCCAAGCACTTGGGCCATCCTCCACTGCACTCCCAGGCCACAGCAGAGAGCTGGCCTGGAAGAAGGGCAACTGGGACAGAATCCTGCGCCCCAACCGGGACTAGAACCTGGTGTGCCGGTGCCGCAAGGCGGAGGATTAGCCTATTGAGCCGTGGTGCCGGCCAAGAATTTTGATAATTCTTATGATAGATTTCATCAGAACAAAAATCACACTGCACAAAATTACATGGTTAAACAGGCAAGGATAACATTATTTAAGGAAATTGAAATATGAGAGAGAGAAGACCTAAATCTGAACTCAGTTCCTCTGAATCAAAAGACAGGAAGAGTTTTTAAGCTTTGAGGTGAGCCAGTGAAAGAGTCTTGGTGTATATTGAGGTGGTGAATGGGGTGAGGGTTGATCGATAAGATGTGTTGATCTCACTGAGTTATCTCTTGAGTATGCAAGTAGTTTTTTATGTGTTAGACTGTTTGCTTATTAATGTTTACATACTGAAAAAGCTAGGCTCTTACCTTCCCATAGGGACTAGGAAATAGAGGCCCTATCTTTCTTGATGATTACATTTAAAAGGGATAGTTCCATGAATTTGAGAAAGATAATACTGGGCAATAAAATTTGTAAGAGATCTTTTACTTCTCATCTCAAAGGAGCAGAAAAGGATTTTATGTTTCCTAAATAAAACAGTCTAAAAAAGGGAGGTTAGGACCTAGAGTTAGGAAGAAGCCTGTGTAAAGTCTAATCAAGCTGAAGAGAATGTAAAGCTCTCTCTGTCTTTTTTTTTAGTAGAATTCTTTGTTTATAAACCTGAAGTTTGTAATTATACAGACAATGCTTTGATATTGAAAAAGTATATGGGTAGTGTTTTTTATCCTCAATATGTTTTCTGTTAGACAAGATGATATAAAATGCAATCAAGTGACAACAAATGATAATAAAGATGATAGAAGTTAACTTTTTTGTGCATGTTTTTAAATGGAATTTTTAGATCAGTCCTACAATGAGGTTTTGATGTATTGAATGTAGATATTTCATTTTTATTTCTAATATTCTGAGTTGTTTTTCAATTTTCATCGACTGAAATTTTTTTAACTGAATATTTTGCTAGCATGTAGTTTAATGCTTTACTAATTGTCATTTGAATAAATGGATTGCTTTTGACATGGGACAGTGAGCGCTTATTTTGCCTCAAGAAAGAATTCAGGAGGGAGTCAGAAAATAGCAAATAGAAAGTAGAGAGCATTTTATTGAGAAAATGAAAGCACACACTCCACACTCAGAGTGTGGGCTCACTTGGAGGGGTCTGTCTCTGTCTCTGAACTGAATTTGTCATTATGTGGGTTGTATAATAAAAAGGATGGTACATTATGATAAGGAGGAACACTGATTATTTTAGTGGGAGGTGGGCTGGGTAGAGATTTCCTGGAATTTAGATTTCCTGCTCTTTTTGCTCCTTTTATGATTCCAAATGTCTTTATTTTTTCTATAGGATAAAGACAATTTTATTTGTGGACAGAATGCCCTATGGAGGGACTTTATAATCACATTACTCATTATCATAATCATCCAATGCATGGAACATCTAAGTCCAATTAATGGAAGATGGTGGTCCCATATTTCTTGTCCTGGTGGCTGGAAGCAATTTAGCATGCTAATACATTGCAATAAGCATATAAAATGAGCTTTGGGTCAACCAAGGTCAGCCTTGGCACCTTAAACTGGTATGAACCTGGTTTGGACAGGAGTCAGCTTATCTTCAGAATCACAAGAGAAACCAAATCCATATCTTCCAGGCTGTATGATAACAAGGAACTACTCCCAGATAACTCAACTGCTTCCACCTCCTGTCTTATTGTGGTATGAGGATTACTGAGTTTCCATTTATTAACCTACACAGATGTCTGTAGCTATAACCCAAAGCTCTGCATTTTCTGATTTTTTCAATCTCTGCTTCCCAACATACAGTTTATAGCACATTTATTTTAAAATCTTTGTCCTTGCCAGGACAGGTATGTAGATTCTAGTCCATTTAAAAAAATTTTTTTATTTGTTTGAAAGAGTTACAGAGAGAGACAGACAGACAGCTTCCATCCACTGGCTCACTCTCCAGAGTCTGCAATGGCAAAGGATGGGCCAGGGTGAAGCCAGGAGCCAAATGTTTTATCTGGGTCTCTCATGTGTGTGGCAGGGGCCCAACCACTCCCACCATTCTTAACTGCCTTCCCAGGCCACTAGGAGGGAGCTGGATCTGAAGTGGAGCAGCCAGGACATGAACTGGTGCCCATATAGGGAGCTGGCATCACAGGTGGTGACTATACCTGCTATACAACAATGCCAGCCCCTTTAGTCCATTTTTGATAGATAAAAAATAATTTCAATGCTTTAGTTAGTCTTTTGTTTTGCTTTATTTAGTCTTTTAACTTAGTTTTCTCTTCCTCTTCAAGTACAAGTTTATAACAAAAGTCTTTTAAAGATTAATGTATCTAAATATTGTTAGGGAATCTTGTTTATAATAAGAAAAAAACTTGCTAATCCAGTTAATCCTCTCTACAAACAGAAAGAATGAAATAGTTTTTCATTGTATAATCATTAAACCAGACTGCAATGTGCATCACAGGCAATATGCCAAAGAGACTGCAAAGACAAAAAGTAATCTAGTTTAAGGACAGCCAAGCAGATCCAATCCATTATGTAGATGTTGTCTTTATCCAGGGGAAAAGTAAAATTTTGTGTCTGTTTTTACAAGTAGCAAGTTACAACTTGGAACCAGGTATCCAGGCTGAACTTCTAATATACACAGAGCGGAAGCACTAACCTCTTGAGGTTCACCTTCCAAAAAGATGGTCCCAGTGCCCCTAAGAAGGACGTTTCTGGCCTGCAAAACTGACAACAGGCTCATTTAGCTTTTAAAAGGATTTACATATACATTTCATGGAAGCAAAATAGTCCTTATAATTTTAAGTTTTCTTTTTTTTATAACGCTTTTATTTAAAGAATATAAATTTCCAAAATACAGCTTATAGATTACAATGGCTTCCCCCCCATAACTTCCCTCCCACCCGCAACCCTCCCCTTTCCCACTCCCTCTCCCCTTGCTTCACATCAAGATTCATTTTCAATTCTCTTTATATACAGAAGATCAGTTTACTATATATTAAGTAAAGATTTCAACAGTTTGCCCTCACATATAATTTTAAGTTTTCTAAACAAAATGCCAAAGAGAATATAGGGGTAGGTAAAACCTCTTTTACTTTCAGATAATCAAATACTTTAACATTAACTTGTATTTGTATTTACCCTGATAATTTATGCAATGTTGTTTAAAACTATTTTCTACCCCTTAAAAATCATTTCTTTATTGAGAAACAGAGAGAGACATCTCTTCCATCTATATTGGTTCATTTCCCAGGAGCTGGGTTGGGACAAATGCCAGGAACCAGGGAACACAATGCAGTTCTCTCACATAGGTGATAGAAGCTCAGTTGCTTGAACTGTCCCCACTTTCTTCACAGGGTCTGAATTAGCAGGAAGCTAGAGTAAAGTATTGGAACTGAGAATCAAAGTCAGGCACTCTAGTGTGGGACTACTGTGTTACAGGTGCAAAGTCAGAGGAGGGAATATTATTACCTCAGTTCTTTGTCTCACATGGAAGAAGAATTTCCAAGCAGACAAGCAGAGAGATTTAAAAGCAAGATTTATTAGCATCATAGACCTCCAGCCAGAGCAGCATGGAGGGGGGCTCCAAGGGAGAACCCCTGGCACTGGAGTTTTTAAGCACAGTTTTGGAGAAAAATGACTGACAATCAGATTGAAATTCAGTTACAAATCGGGGACAAAACCCATCAAAAGAACTGATTTGCAATCTTTTATGCTGTCTGGCTTGCTCAAGATAAAACAAAGAGCCATAAGCAGGGTGGCTTAGGTAACTTGTTTACAGTAACTATAAGCTCAGGAGGATGGAATCCCCACTTCCTTGCCATTCTTGTGGTAAAAGTGGAAGCTTTCAAGGAGTAGGCAGGCAGGTGCTTCTGAGCTTGCTAAGGATAACATTTTTGGGGGAACATTTTCCACCCTCAATTTCCACAGACTGCCTATTAACCCATTTTACTTCTCACAACTGGACTAAAAGCCTTCTCCCTCTACCACTTTTCTTTCCCCCAAACAAACCTTTTATTTAACAAGTACAAATTCATAAGTACAACTTTAGGAAAATAATGATTCTTCCCACCATACTTGCCCTCCCACCCCCATTGTCACCCCCCTCCCTCCCTCTACTATTCCCAGTCTCATTCTCCATTAAGATTCATTTTCAATTAACTTTATACACAGAAGACTACTATGTAAGGATTTCAACAATTTGCACACATACACACAAAAGAACAAATTTTACAATTCATTCTTATAATACAACTCACTGAGGACAGAGGTCCTGCATGGGAAGTAAGTGCACAGTGACTCCTGTTGTTAATTTAACAATTAACACACTTTTGTATGACGTCAATGATCACCTAAGGCTCTTGACATGAGCTGCAAATGCTATGGAAGCCTTTTGAATCCACAATCTTCGTCAGGCCACAAGCAAAGTTGTGAGTGATCCCATGAGTGATCCCGTGAGACTGCTTACCTAGCCCATGTAGTTAGCCTGACTGGTGGTAGGCAGTGGGAGCCCCAGTTTCCAGGAACCTCTGCCTTCTGCCTGGGTGTGGCCCAGACCCACCTGGAAAGCTACCCTAGCTATGTGACCTTCAAACTGGTTGGAGAGGCATATTGGTGCCAGTGTTGGTTCTGTTCTATAGAATTATTATTGCCCTGGATTAGGTACGCGCCTTCTGCCTGCCCTTTAAAAGTGTATGTAGTTGTTAATAAAGAGGGACATGTTCACTGAAGCCTGTCTCTGGTGCTTCTTGTGGAAGAACACCGTCACCCCACTCTCCCTGATGGTGCAAACTTCACAGGATAAGTGCACAAAGTGGAAGTTCTCTCCTCCCTTCAGAGAAAAGTGCATCTTTCTTTGATGGCCTCTTCTTTCCACTGGGGTCTCACTCACAGAGATCCTTCATGTAGGATGTTTTCTTGCCACAGTGTCTTGGTTTCCCATGCCTGAAATGCTCTCAGGGGCTTTTGAGCCAGACCAGAATACCTTTAGGGCTGATTCTGAGGTCAGAGTGCTACTTAAAGGAACTGTCATTCTATGAGTTTGATGTATGGACTGCTTCCCATGTTGGAACATTCTCTCCTTTTTCTACCACTTTTAAATCACTTAAATAGAATTGAAAGCAATATACTTAAACATATTTTAACAGATCAACAGTAAAATCCCCAAACTAGTGCTTTCTTGATTAAAGACATCCTCTGGGAATTAGTGAGAACACTTTTACACTTGACCTGAAATTCTTTTTTAAAACCTCAATTCTAAGAAGATAACCATACTTGTCATTCTCCCTTTCCCCCTCAACCTCCTTCCTTCCTTCCTTTTTTTTTAATCATTGCAAAAACATTAATTTCAGGGTCTGGCGCCATGGCTCACTTGTTAATCCTCCGCCTGTGGTGCTGGCATCCCATATGGGCGCCAGGTTCCAGTCCTGGCTGCTCCTCTTCCAGTCCAGCTCTCTGTAGTGGCCCAGGAAGGCAGTGGAGGATGGCCCAAGTGCTTGGGTGCCTGCACCCGCATAGGAGACCAGGAAGAAGCACCTGGCTCCTGGTTTCAGATTGGCACAGTGCCAGCCATAGCAGCCATTTGAGGAGTGAACCAATGGAAGGAAGACCTTTCTCTCTCTCTCACTGTCTATAACTCTACCTGTCAAATAAATTTAAAAAAACTCCACCCCCAAAAAACACATTAATTTCAGTCAACTCTATAATCACAGGCTTAATGCACCACTAACCATAATATTCAACAAATAAAAAGTAGGAAAAACACAGTTCCAACAGGAGTGTAAACAAAAACTTGTTTCTTTAAAGCTGAATAACAGGAATTAGTTGCAGGTGTGGAATCTGGGCATGTTTTAAAATGATTGAGGTTTTGTAGGCAAACAATTGTGAGAACTTCTATTTGCCATAGGACTCTTCATTCAGTTTCACCTTTTATTTTTTATTTATTTATTTTTATTTTTAAAGATTTATTTGAAAGTCAGAATTACACAGAGAGAGGAGATTGAGGGAGGGAGGGAGGGAAGGAGGGAGGGAGAGAGAGAGAGAGAGAGAGAGAGAGTCTTCCATCCACTGGTTCACTCACCAATTAGCTGCAACAGCTGGAGCTGTGCTGATCTGAAGCCAGGAGCCAGAAGCTTCTTCTGGGTCTCCCAAGTGGATGCAGGGGCCCAAGGACTTGGGCCATTTTCTACTGCTTTCCTAGGCCGTAGCAGAGAGCTGGTTCGGGAGTGGAGCAGCCGGTCTCAAACTGGTGCCCAGATGGGATGCTGGCACTTCAGGCTAGAGCATTAACCCACTGCACCACAGTGCCAGCCCCCAGTTTCACCTTTTATTTATAAAATAGGCAAGTCCTAATGGTTTTTTTAGGTTTGACATTTTAAAATTTAATACTTTATTCATTCAAAAAATATTTGTTGTTGGTCTACTTTGAGTAAATCATTATTCTGAGTTTAGACAAAGAGCTAGTGAACAAAAAGCCTAGGTGTTTAAAAGTACTAATACTTATCATTATCTTAGAATATTCAAGGAGTC
This sequence comes from Sylvilagus floridanus, assembly GCA_949820135.1. Lineage (NCBI taxonomy): Eukaryota > Metazoa > Chordata > Mammalia > Lagomorpha > Leporidae > Sylvilagus > Sylvilagus floridanus. Next base: position 129,336,206 of record OX463236.1, on the reverse strand, counting down.
AGAGAGAAAAATAATACTTGCATTTATTTAATATATTTGAGAGAAATATGTATCCCTTAAGAAAGGAAATGTTAATGGATATTCATGCATTTCCATATTTTAAGGTACTTCTGTTTGTAAATTTCTAATCTAACTCCCTAAGGGGATCATTTGCAATGCTGCTGAGGCACACATTTGAATTTAAGGTGCTGCTAAATGGGAGAATGAAAACAAGTAAATTATTTTGTAGGTGAAGGTAACTGGCTGCCATGGAACAGCATCACAGTATAAACTCTATAATTCTCTACTTGTTATATTTGTATGTAATCCTTCTTTTGAAAATATTTCGATTTTGAATTTTGCTTAAATATGCATCCATTGTTTATTTTGTAGGAGAGAAGAAATCTTTCTCAAAAGTTTCTAGGTTCATGGCCGCTATTACAAAAGGTGAATTAACAAGAGAAACCATGCAAATTATTTAACAAAAGTTTTATATGACATGCTACTGTTATCTGTTAGCTTTATTAATAATTTTAATATTAATGTTGAGGGTCCTTGCTGTCTATTCAGATAATAATTCTAATATCAGCTCAAATAAAACAGGTGCCATGGTAAGGTTTTTTGCATTTATTCAGTGAAAGAAATACACAGGAAAGTAAAGGTTTTATTTAGGGAAAAAAGAAGTCTAGAAATGTAAGTTAGGTCCATACCAGGTAGAGAGTAGGCTGGGAGCCACATGGAGCAAAGTGTGCAGTTAGGAGCCCCTCAGGTAGCTGGGATGGGCAGGAAAGCAGAGAACGAGACCCAGGTCCCTCATGCCTTTTATCCATTTCCAAAGGGGAGTGGATATGTAGTCTGAATGGCAGGTGGGCATTTCAGGTATGGGTGTGAGACTACAAAATGGGGCAGTGGGATGGCATGGTTTCCAGCTCACCAATGTAATCAGTTTAATCCTATTTACCTGCCTATATCAGGACCTTTCCTAAGAAAATGAAGATCCAAAGAAACAGGGAAGCCTGTGTATTTTTATGCTAAGTTTGTTGGAGAAGTGGATGGATGTGACAAAATCTGATGAAACAAAGGCAATGATCTGATGGGTATGTAACTTCCAAATTAGAAATAGGGAAACTTGATTAAGGTCTGTGTGTGCAGATTCTTCTCTTTGTCTCTGTGTCTTTAAAGGTAAAGATGTTGCTTTCCTCCGGGTATAGGAGAGGAACCTTGTGGACAGGGTCTAATTGTTACTGATTTGCTTATTAATAATTCAAAATATTAATAAGCCAAGTGGGGTCTTGACACATATTCAGAGAAGAATTCTGAATACTGTCATAAATAAACCAGGCAGCATGATAACCTTTTAAGCTTTTATTCAGTGAGAGAAATGTATAGGAGAGTGAGGGTGTTAGTTTAATCTAAGGGAGAAGGGAAAGTCTGGAAATTAAGTTGGAATCCATACCAAGCAGAAAGCAGGCCCAAAGCCACATGCTGCAAGTTTTGAGCAGCTGTTAACAGATTATCACAGGTAGGAAAAGTAAGCAGGTGGCCTGAATTCTACGTGCCCCAAAGGCATGGGCTAGCAAAGGTCCAAATTGGACAAAAAAGGGCCCAACCCAATATGTTTCAGGCCTTAAATCAACTTCCATAGGGGAGTGGTTAATTAGTCTGATTGGCAGGTGGGCTTGAAGTAGGCAAGCATAAGGGCTAAAATTGATTAGGTTTGTGAGCTGGAAGACCATGCCTTCACCGTGCCCCTGTGACCTCACACCCTACCTGAGACCTTCACCACGCCCCTGAGTAACCTCATGCCCTACTTGGCTATACCTGGATGCCCACCAGTCAATCAGGATAATTAACCACTCCCTTTTGGAAGTGGGTTAAAAGCCCAGGACAAGGTGTGACCCGCCCTTCTCTTCTTCTCTGGCCTCTTGCCAGGAGGAGGCTGGCTGTAGTCCTTTGCTTCCAAGGTGTGTGGCCTTTGGGTCACATACCCTAGGCTTCCTGGCCTAGATGCTCCTCCACGTGGCTGGTTCCTGGTGCTCAGTGTGAACCCAGATTTACCCCTCCCTCTCTGTCTCTCTCTTAGATAAAGCTCTAACCATTCTATGCATGTTTCTCACTAAATAAAGGCTTAAAATGTACCATGCTGCCTCACATATCTGTGCTGGTATTTAGAATTCTTCTCTAAATACTAGGCAAGAACTGTCTTGGGCTTATTAATATTGGAAATTTATTAATAAGCATATGTGATGTCATATGGTACCCCAAATTCTGGTAACATATATGGCATCCCAGATGACACTTCTGGGTAACTTTAAGGGGCTACATTTTCATACAGATTTTAGGGGGTCATTCCCCTAAAATCAGGCTCACAGTTGTGGTCAGGTAGGGGAATGAGATCACACAGGGGCATGGTGAAGGTGTGGTCTTCCAGCTTATAAATCTAACCAATTTTATACTATATGCCTGCCTACAACATAATGATGTACTTCAGAGTATGGTCTGGGAGTATGAGTGAACTTCCTGTCTCTGCTATTGTTTTAAATACAAGGTGTCATATTTTGGGATAGTTGTCCTGAACCCCATTTAAGAAAGTTTTAGGCTATATCGTCCTATAAACTAGATTTTTAAAAATGTATTTTATGAATTATTGTTTCCTTGTTGTTTTATTTTTTGCTTAACATGTTTGTAAATTCTTTTAAAAAATCCAAAAATTGGCAGTACAGGGATCAGAATGTCCATTGGAGAGTTTCTTTGAGGATGTTGATGGAAGATGTCTGGCATGTAACAAATTTTCCCAGTCAGATGAATCAATTAATTCACAAGCTTTTATTGGAATTCTGCTCCCGGGTGAGGTTCACCTGTCCCAACAGAGTGGGGGCTGGGAAAGTCTCATGTCAGAGGTTGGGAGGGCTCCTTTTATAAATACAGGGCGTGGGGGTTAAAGATTGAGGCAGGTCTGATCCTGATTGGTTGACCTTTAGGCACCCGTGGGGACCTTGACAAGGACTTTCATCCCCAGAAGTATGGGTAGGGACTCTCCATTCCCAGAAGTGTAGGCCTTCTCTCCTTGCGGATCCCAAAGCTACCAGTTGATGGCTCTCAGATAAAAAATTTTGCAAAGTATCTGTTGAAATCTTTACTTAGTATATACTAAGTTGATCTTCTGTATATAAAGATAATTAAAAATGAATCTTAGGCTGGCGCCGTGGCTCACTTGGCTATTCCTCTGCCTGCGGCGCTGGCACCCCAGGTTCTAGTCCCGGTTGCTTTTCTTCTAGTCCAGCTCTCTGCTGGAGCCCTGGAGGGCATTGAAAGATGGCCCAAGTGCTTGGGTACCTGCACCTGCATGGGATACCAGGAGGAAGCACCCAGCTCCTGGCTTCGGATCAGTGCAGCACCAGCTGTAGTGGCCATTAGGGGAGTGAACCAATGGAAGGAAGACCTTTCTCTCTCTCTCTCTCACTGTCTATAACTCTCTCTCTGCATCTCTCTCTCACTGTCTAACTCTGCCTGTCCAAAAAAAGAAAAAAAAAAAGAATCTTAATGAAGAATGGGATGGGAGAGGGAATAGGAGATGGGATGGTTTGCAGGTGAGAAGGTGGTTATGGGGGGGAACCACTATAATCCAAAAGTTGTACTTTCAAAATTTATATTTATTAAATAAAAGTTTTCTTAAGAAAAGAAGTTTTGCAGAATAAGCAGTAGGGGGAGTAACAAGGGCATTGGTATAAAAGAGTCCAGAAAGTGTCACTGTGGCATAAAAATTATTTTGAGCTGAAGACATTTGAATTCCTGAAATCTTACATCTGCCTAAAATCAGAACCCCCTAAAGAACTCAGTGGTGATAAATCATCTCCTGGAGAATGATTCTCATTTTTTCTTCTTGGACATCAGGAGACAGCACCAGCCCCAAAACCGTGTCTTCTATTTTTGTCTAAAAACTGTGTCTTCCATTTTTTTCTCCTAAGGGTCCACTTATCTTTCTGAGAAGTCATTTACTTATCAGTAAGTATTCTCCCTACTACCCTTCTAAAAAGCCATTGTTCTCCCAGTAGCCCTTCCCATCTCCTATTAATAAGGTATATAACCCTAAATTACAACTACCTTCTTGAGTCACATTTCTTGTTAGTGCCTATGTTATGGGAAAACTGTGGCAGGGAAATTATTGTTACCTGGGTTCTTCCTCTCACATGGAAGAAGAATTTCCAAGCAGATGGCAAAGAGATTTTAAAAATACTTATTAGAATCAAAGGCCTCCAGACAGTGGCATGGAGGGGGCTTCCAAGAGAGGAATAAACCCCAAGGGACTGAGTGGCAGTGGGCTTTTTAAGTACAATTTCAAAAGAAAAAAACCTCAACAATCAGATTGGCATTCAGATACCAGGTGGGAACAAAAACCATCAAAAGACCTCATTTGCAATTCTCCATCCAATCTGGCCTGCTAAGGGTGGGAGAGGTAACTTATTTTCACAGTGAACTGTGAGCTTAGGAGGAGCTCCCTTGTGGCCCTGACCATCTATTAACCCATTTGACTCCTCACAAGTACTTATTAAAATCTGCTTCTTTACTTTGCTAATCTCTATTTTGCAGCTTATTGTAGACTCCCAAATATGTAAGCTCCAAAGCTAGAGGAAACCTTTTTCTTCACTGATGAATAATAATTTGCAAAAGGGAATGGTAATGGTGAAATGGTGGTAATGGCAAACATGAGCTTACCTCAGTTCTTTTTTTTGTTATGTGTGTGGAAGAAGAATTTCCAAGGGGACAAGGCATTGGGAAAAGCAAGATTTATTAGAGTCAGAGAACTCCAGCCAGAGTGGCTGCAAGAGAGGCACAACCCAAAGGGGCAGGTGGTACAGAGGTTTTTAAGCACAATTTTGGGGAAGAAAAAAAATTGACATTCAGTTATAAGGTGGGGACAAAACCCATCAAAAGGCCTTCATTGCCATCTTTTATCCCATCTGGCTTTCTCTTGATAAAACAGCCTGCAGAAGGGTAGGATAGGTCACTTGTTTACAGTAAACTGTGAGCTCTGGAGGTTGGGCTCTCCACTCCCTTGCTATTCTTACGATAAAATTAGAAGCTTTCAAGGAGTGGGCAAGCAGGCACTTTTGATCTTGCTAAAGACAACTCTTGGGGGAAAGTAAGCACTCTGTACCCCAATTTCCACTGACTGCCTATTAATCCATCTGACCCCTCATAGGAAGATGTTAATGAAGGAACAGGAGTTACTGCCTTCTATCTAATACTTTGCTCAAAGAGAGATCATATACCTAGGAATACAAGAGTTGGAACTTCTGATTTTTCATGTTTCTTTTTGGTTTTACTGAAATCGGACAAGACCCCCTAAAATTTACACTGAAATGTGGCCCGTTAAAGTTCCCTAGAAATGCTATCCAGGGTGCCGCATGTACTACTGGAATTTGGGGTGCCATATGATTTCACCACGGGCTTATTACTAAATCCCCAATATTAATAAGCCCAAGAGGGTTCTTGTCTAATATTTAGAGAAGAATTCTAAATACCGGCACAGATAAACGAGGCAGCATGGTACGTTTTAGGGTTTTATTTAGTGAGAAAGATGCATAGGAGAGTGAGAGCTTTATTTAAGACAGAGAGGTAAATAGAGGTTCATACCGAGCACCAGGAACCAGCCACGTGGAAGAGCATCTAGGCCAGGAAGCCTAGAACACATGGCCTAAAGGCCATGTGCCCTGGAGTCGCGGGGCTACAGCAAGCCCCTTCCTAGCAAGAGGCCAGGGAAAAAGAGTGGGGCTGGGCCATACCATGTCCTGGCTTTTAACCCACTTCTAAAGCGGAGTGGTTAATTAACCTGATTGGTTGGTGGGCACCCAGGTGTGGCCAGGTAGGGGCATGAGGCCATACAGGGGTGTGGTGAAGGCGTGGTCTTCCAGTTCAAAAATCTAATAAATTTTAGCCCGTATGCCTGCCTACTTCACTTGGATCTAGGTTTCTCACTTCACTCTTCTCACCCTTCACCCTACAGAACTGCTGAACTTTCTGTATTCTCTTTGCCATACTATTTCAAGCCACTGTGACCTCGCTTATTTTGTCCCCTTCCTGTCCCATTAGTGAGTCAGATAGTAGAGTGATCCTGAGTGATGGTGGTACCATAGCAGGAGGACAGTTTAAGCAAATAGTTCTCAAACTGTAGTATGCTTCAGACACACTAGAGTGGCAGTTTGCTTGATCCCTAGAGATCTAGGGATTTCAGATTCAGCAGGTTTGGACAGTGAACCCCAGGAACATGCATTTTAACAAATACTTCAGGGGGCCCAGGGTTGTATTTTAAGAGAGCCTGACTTAAGGAACAACCAGCCCTCAGCTAGGAAAGAAAGAAGGGAACAGATCTGAATGAGATGACATCCCAGACATACATACCTTTAGCAAAGGCAGCACATACGACTTGGCAGGAGCTGTTGCTAACTTTTCAATCATTTTGTGTCCTGTTAAACACAGATGTTATTAGATTATATAAGCTTACAAATAAATTGTATTAAAATAAAAAGTAATAAACACAAAAATATATCACTTGTTAATTATTTCACTACATTTTAGTAATGCCTGTGCTCTTAAGTATATTTATGGGCTTAAGGTTGTTGTATCTGTGTGATGAAACTGCTATATTATGATGTGCTACTCTGTATTTCTTTCCAACTGCATGTTTGGTGACATCATGTTAGTAGTTAGTATTGGCCATAGTGATTTAGGCAGGCAGATAGGATCAAATTGATATTTGTGAACTGGAAGACCACATCCCCTGTGTGATCTCATGCCTACCTGATCTCACCTGTACACCCACCTGCCAATCAGACTATGTAACCACTCCCCTTTGGAAGTGAATAAAAAGCCTGGAGCACGGCAGGCCCCTCCCTTGTTGTCCTGCACCTTCCGCCTGCAGCCTTTTGGCTAGCGCTCTGCCTCTGCTTTCCTGCTCACATGTTTTGCTGCATGTGGCTCCCTGCCTGCCCTCCGCCTGGTGTGGACCCATCTTGTGCTTATAGACGACTTCTTTCTCCCCTAAATAAAGCCCTTACTTTCCTGTGCATTTCTTCCACTGAATAAACGCTAAAAAGTATGGTTAGGAAAGAGTGCTGCAAATGAACTTACATATATACACTTTATATATGTGTATATGTACTCATATATTATTGATATATGTTGTAAAATGTTCGCATAGTTCAGCTAAGTAGCACATTTAATGTTGATGTGACCTACTGGGATTTGGGAGAGTTGAGAGTGAGACACATATGACGTAAATGACTAGGATTCTTTAAAATAAGAAAATGTCAGTCCCTCTGATTGACAGCTGTATCATCACTGTTGAGGTCTAGTATTTTCCTGTTATCTGAAAAGAAAATGTTTGGAAACTATGCAATGGAGAATTGAGTTCTTTATGCTAATTGGGAGTGCAAAAGAAGCAAGTTAATGTCTTTCTTCAGATAATTTTAATTGGCAATTATAGTAAAAAGGAAATTGAATATTTTTAGTGTAAATTGAGAGAAGACACTGCCCAAGTTCTGGCCTGCTGCCAGAACATATCTAACAGCAAAAAATACCTACACATCTATTTTTTTTTAGACCTGGGAAAGTAGTTGTTTTACCTTTTCAGAAAGAACCACAGCATACAGTTTCATTTTCTTTCTCATATCCGTACAGTTAAATCTGTTTATTAAATGTTCTGTACTACAAATGAGGAGGGAATATGCGGGTGGGGGGGTGGTCATGGCTGAGACTTCTATAACAAAAGAGATAGTACAAATTTACTGATGTCTTACAACACTTCAAAAGGAAATGAAAACCCAAAGAAATCAGTAAGCCTATAATTTTTATGCTGTGTTGAGTGAAAAAGTAAATGGTTGCAGAGAAGCACGATTGCATAAAAATATGATCCAATGATAATAAATTGGAGAAGACATAGTGAGGCCTGTTTGTTCAGATTACTCGCTGTGACTCATCTCTGGAGCATGTCTCACAAGAGGGTCTTATGACCTGCTTTGGGGAAAGGTCATAAAACCATTACTAGCTTTTATGATCCGTTTCAGGGAAGATCACAGAGTAACCTTCCTGCTTCTGTGGCTTTCTTGAATTCCTTCAGTTTAAAATGTTTCGAGCTATTGTACCTGGATGCCCACCAGTAGCATCCCTAAAATGTTATTCTGTACTTAAAGGCATAAGTATAATTAGGTAAAATACATGGTCAAGCTAGAGCTTTGCTAAAAAAGTTTCAGCTTTACAAAACACATTATCCACGTGGCTCTATACTGAACACAATACCTAGAAATTAAAATCTTTCACTCTTTAGGTGTCCACAGTCAGAACATAGAATGCAGGGGAGAGGACAAGCCTGCAGCCTGTGGTTGTACTTAGAATATTGTCCAATGTGAAGTAATGCTATAACTAGCACTGAAACAGTATTTTACACTTTGTGTTTCGGTGTGGGTGCAAACTGATGAAATCTTTACTTAGTGTATACTGAATCAATCTTCTGTATATAGATAATTAAAAATGAAAAAAAAATCTTGGTGTTAAATTGGAAATTGCATGGAAAATTAATCAATTTAAAAAAATATATCATGTAGGATCTCTGTCCTTAATGTGCTATACATTGTGAATTAATACTATAACTAGTACTCCAACAGTATTTTTCACTTTGTGTTGCTATGTGAGGGCAAACTGTTGAAATCTTTACTTAATATATAGTAAACTGATCTTCTGTATATAAAGAGAATTGAAAATGAATCTTGATGTGAAGCAAGGGGAGAGGGAGTGGGAAAGGGGAGGGTTGTGGGTGGGAGGGAAGTTATGGGGGGGAAGCCATTGTAATCTATAAGCTGTATTTTGGAAATTTATATTCTTTAAATAAAAGCGTTATTAAAAAAAAAAAAAGAATATGGCTGAGCTTAAGTTTGAAGAGACTCAACCAAATCTGGAAGGGAAGGGAGACAGGAGGGTCTGGGACAGGCTGTGGGCTGGAATTGAGTCTTCCAGGCACATGATGGCATAAGAGAACATTGTTCCTGTGGAATTTTAAGTGATGTTATCGTATCGGACTTGTAATGTATAAGAATGAAACTGACATCTTAGGGTTTGATTATTGTTTATAGCCTTCATCTATATTCCTGTGGAGCAGTGGTCTTTCTACTTTTTACCTGTTAAACATTATGGTTAGTGGTGTGTTAGGTCTGTTATAAAGTAAATGAGTTTGTTATAAAGTAAATGGGAAGGCTGTTATTGTAAATGTTAAAAGAAAAAAAAAACACAGAAAGGAAGGAGGGGGGAATAGAGGGAGGGAAGTATGGTCCTCTTCTTAGAATTTTATCTATGAAATGCGAAAAATCTCTTTATGTTTATAAAAAGGAGACAATGGGAGCTAAGATTACAGAGGTGAGCCAAGATCATAACATAAAAATAATGGAAAGTTGTTCAAAAGTTTAGATTTTTATTCTGAAAACAACTGGAGCCCTTGGTGAAGTTTGTAAGAGGACTCAGAGGAGCTTTTTGAGTTGTAGTCAGATTGCTCTGGCAACAGAGTGAAGAATGGACATCAAAGGGATGACAAAGGAAGAGGAAGGGAGATCAATTGAGAGATTTGGAATAATTCAAGTGAAAAATACTACAAGTATAAATCTGAGTCCAAGCAATGACAGCATGGACATTGAAGAAGAGAGAGATCCGTATCTATTTAGAAGGAATCTGGGAATGATAGGTGAAGGAATGAAAGACATGAGAAAAATTTAGTCAGTTGGCCCAATCTATTGGGTACAAGATAGAACTTTTCAGTGGCAGAATGACACTGGCAATGGCCAAGTTAAAAACAGTAGCATATAGGGACCAGCACTGTGGTGCAGTGGGTTAAAGCCTTGGCCTGAAGCACCGGCATCCCATATGGACGCTGGTTCGAGTCCTGGCTGCTCCACTTCAGATCCAGCTCTCTGCTATGACCTGGAGAATTAGTTGAAGATGGCCCAAGTCCTTGGGCCCCTGTACTCATGTGGGAGACCCAGAAGAAGCTCCTGGCTCCTGGCTTTGGATTGGCGCAGCTCTGGCCGTTGCGGCCAATTGGGGAGTAAACCAGCAGATGGAAGACCCCACTCTCTGTCTCTACCTCTCTCTGTAACTCTGTCTTTCAAATAAATACAATAAATCTTAAAAAAAAACAGTGGCATATTATAGTGAGATGCTTAATAAATTAGACCAATTCAGTTATATGAAGAATGCATGTTCAAATGAATCATTATGCTAGAATTGACTGGTTTTAGTCAATATAATCCAGTTGGAGAAAATAAGATTATTTTTAGTTGTAATTTTTCAATCTATTTGCATTTAATTTTTTGGTAACATACTAGACACCTTCTGGCCATTGATGGTGATTGCTAAGTGTTGGAAAGAGTAAATACATTCTAACTTTACTGTGAAAGGTATAGATATTTAGCCAAAAAAAGCCATAAAAGAGGAGCCAATGTTGTGGTGCTGCAGATCAAGCTGCTGCTTGCTATGCAAACATACCATATTAAAGTACATTTCTGAGTCCTAGCTACTCTGCTTCTGATTCAGCTCCCTGCTAATATGCATGGGAAAGCAGAAGATGTCCCAAGTAATTGGCCCCCTGACACTCATTTGGAGACTTGGGTGGAGTTCCTGGTTTGTAGCTTTAGACTGGCTGTTGTGACTTTTGGGAAAAATCACTTTCTCTACTTTCCAAATAATTAAATAAATCTTACTAAAAGATCAATGGGAAATGTATAAATGATTATATTCTGTAATCTGTGGCTATAATGTATATGGTAACACATGAAGGACCAAAGGGATTTTTTCTTCAATGTAAAATATGCAGTAGGGAAGATTTTGGAGTGAGCTGTATGCTTATACTGCGAACCAATAAATAAGAAATAAAAGAAATTTGTTGTTTCTAATCATTGCATATACCTATTTAACTAATTTTTAGAAATATTATGAGTGTAAAAGAATAAATATCTTTCTTAAGATGGGTCATGTTTACTTTTAATTTTGGAGTACATTTCTCTTTTTATTATGAACATATTGGGTTTGTAATTAGAATATCCTTCATGAAGTTTGAGAATATATGGAAAATGTTACTTTTCTTAAAGTTTAGCAGTTTATAGTTATGGTTGCTTAGGTCAGTAAAAAACATGAGAAAGATGAACAAGAAGAATCACAATACAAACTTTTATAGGAGCTGTGAAAATCTAAGGCCTAATGATATGTCAGCGTGCTCTTACAACAAATCAGCACATAATGCCTTTAAAGCATTGGGATGTTGGTATGAAGTAATTACCAAGATGCAAGTTGAGGTGTTAGGTCTGATATATTGTGGTCTTTTCTGTGAGTTCCAATTTGCCTCCATGGCAACCATTGCTATTTCACTACCCTGACTAGGATCCAGCTCTTTGCATTTTCTTGTAATGAGAGATATTCTGTTGAATGCAACTTCATTTACCAGCATTTAGTTGGATTTTTTTTTAAAAAAGATCTACATTTCTTTATATAAATTTTTGAACTTCAGAGTATTGATCTGAAGTTAATGTTTAGACCTGAATATCTGATTCTTTTCATTTATTTAATATTGAAATTCTCATTTTATTTAACAACTCACAATAGCTTTGGACATTAGAGAAAACATCTACTTAATAGTCATGCATTGGCAGTCTAATTCTCTTATTCCAAATTTCACCTTCAAATATTTGGAAGGCAAAAAAGCCAGGATGAACATTAAGTTCATTGCTCATATTAATCTACTACTCAATGTTTTCTTTCTCTAACAATACCCACTACCACCAACAAAATATTTAAAGACAAATTCTAGTTTTTCTCTTATACATACTGTTTTCTAAGATATTTAGAAATAACTAGCATGCTTTGGAATTATTCTCAATCTGGGATTTGGTGGTAGATGACATAGGTCTGAGTCATATTTTCTTGGTGACTCTAAGTTACTCAACCTCTCTGTTCTTCACCTGCCTGATTTGTATTCTTTTGGATTTTCAATAAAATAATATGTAGCACAGATTTCATCACAATACTCTGTGAACATGTTACAAAGAGTGACTGCCTTTGTTGACAGGGAGCATCAATGTGATTATCTAGGGGTCTTCAAAATGCACACACTGCTTCCCATTTTATTTTTTTTTACCTTTTTAAATACATAAGTTATTTTAAACTATTTGTCAACATTGCAATAGACAAATATTTCATACCAATGTATTATGTATTTTATAAAGAACTAGAAGAGATGAGTTTAAATCTTCCTGGTACATAGAAATGATACATGTTTAAGGAGAGGGAAATGCTAGTTACCTTGATTTCATCATTACACATCATATAATATATTACTTTATCATACTATATTCCACAAATATGTACATTTATGTCATTAAAAGTAAAATATGAAACTAGAAAAATCAATAATTTAAAGGTTCCTAACAAGAGAAAATTTTAGTTATCCCTTTATCCCTTCCAGTTCTTTTTTTTTTTAACTTTTATTTAATGAAGATAAATTTCCAAAGTACAGCTTATGGATTACAATGGCTCCCCCCCCCCCACCATGACATCCCTACCACTTGCAACCCTTCCCTTTCCCGCTCCCTCTCCCCTTCCATTACATCAAGATTCATTTTCAATTCTCATTACATACAGAAGATCAGTTCAGTTTATATTAAGTAAAGATTTCAACAGTTTGCACCCACATAGAAACACAAAGTGAAAAATACTGTTTAAGTACTAGTTATAGCATTAAATCTCAATGTATAGCACATTAAGGACAGAGATCCTACATGAGGAGTAAGTGCACAGTGACTCCTGTTGTTGACTTAACAATTTGACACTCTTGTTTATGCCATCAGTAATCACCCTAGGCTCTTGTCATGAGTTGCCAAGGCTATGGAAGCCTTTTGAGTTCGCCGACTTCGATCTTATTCCGACAGGGTCATAGTCAAAGTGGAAGTTCTCTCCTCCCTTCAGAGAAAGGTACCTCCTTCTTTGATGACCTGTTCTTTCCACTGGGATCTCACTAGCAGAGCTCTTTCATTTAGGTCATTTTTTTTTTTTTTGCAGATTTTCTTGGCTTTCCATGCCTGAAATACTCTCATGGGCTTTTCAGCTGGATCCGCATGCCTTAAGGGCTGATTCTGAGGCCAGAGTGTTGTTTAGGACATCTGCCATTCTATGAGTCTGCTGTGTATCTTGCTTTTCATGTTGGATCGTTCTCTCCCTTTTATATTCTATCGGTTAGTATTTGCAGACACTAGGTTTGTTTATGTGATCCCTTTGACTCTTAGTCCTATCATTCTGATCAATTGTGAACTGAAATTGATCACTTGGACTAGTGAGATGGCATTGGTACATGCCACCTTGATGGGATTGAATTGGGATCCCCTGGTATGTTTCTAACTCTATCATTCAGGGCAAGTCAGCTTGCGCATGTCCCAAATTGTACATCTCTTACCTCTCTTATTCTCACTCTTATATTTAACAGGGATCACTTCTCAGTTAAGTTTCAACACTTAAGGAAAACTGTGTATTAATTACATAATTCAACCAATAGTATTAAGTAGAACAAACTAACAAAAATACTAAGAGGGATAATGGATTAATTTGTTCATCAACAGTCAGGGCAAGGGCTGATCAAGTCACCATTTCTCATAGTGTTCATTTCACTTTAACAGGTTTTTTGGTGCTTGGTTAGTTGTCACTGATCAGGGAGAACATATGATATTTGTCCCTTAGGGACTGGCTTAATTCACTTAGCATAATGTTTTCCAGGTTCCTCCATTTTGTTGCAAATGACCAGATTTCATTGTTTTTTACTGCTGTATTGTATTCTATAGAGTACACATCAAATAATTTCTTTCTCCGGTCTATTGTTGATGGCCATTTAGGTTGATTCCATTTCTTAGCTATTGTGAATTGAGCTGCAACAAGCATTAAGGTGCAGACTGGTTTTTTGTTTGCCAATTTAATTTCCTTTGGGTAAATTCCAAGGAGTGGGATGGCTGGGTTGAATGGTAGGGTTATGTTCAGGTTTCTGAGGAATCTCCAAACTGACTTCCATAGTGGCTTTACCAGTTTGCATTCCCACCAACAGTGGGTTAGTGTCCCTTTTTCCCCACATCCTCTCCAGCATCAATTGTTGGTAGATTTCTGAATGTAAGCTGTTCTCACTGGTGTGAGGTGGAACCTCATTGTGGTTTTGATTTGCATTTCCCTGATTGCTAGTGATCTTGAACATTTTTTCATGTGTCTGTTGGCCATTTGGATTTCTTCTTTTGAAAAATATCTATTGAGGTCCTTGGCCCATCTCAAGTGGGTTTTTTGTTTTGATGTTGTGGGGTTTTTTGATCTCTTTGTAGATTCTGGTTATTAATCCTTTATCTGTTGCATAGTTTGCAAATATTTTTTCCCATTCTGTCGGTTGCCTCTTCACTCTCCTGACTGTTTCTTTTGCAGTACAGAAACTTCTCAATTTGATGCAATCCCAGTAGTTAATTTTGGCTTTGATGTCTGTGCCTCCATGGTCTTTTCCTGGAAGTCTTTGCTGGTGCCAATATCTTGCAGGGTTTCTCCAATGTTCTCTAATAATTTGATGGTGTCGGGTTGTAGATTTAGGTCTTTAATCCACGTTGAGTAAGGTGTATGGTAAGGGTCTTGCTTCATGCTTCTGCACATGGAAATCCAGTTTTCCCAGCACCATTTATTGAATAGACTGTCCTTGCTCCAAGGATTGGTTTTAGATCCTTGATCAAATATAAGTTGGCTGTAGATGTTTGGATTGATTTCTGGTGTTTCTATTCTGTTCCATTGGTCTATCCATCTGTTTATGTACCAGTACCATGCTGTTTTGATTACACTGCCCTGTATTATGTCCTGAAATCTGGTATTGTGATGCCTCCGGCTTTGTTTTTGTTGTACAAGATTGCTTTAGCTATTCAAAGTCTCCTGCGTCTCCATATGAATTTCAGGATCATTTTTTCCAGATCTGAGAAGAATGTCTTTGGTATCTTGATTGGTATCGCATTGAATCTGTAAATTCCTTTTGGGAGAATGGACATTTTGATGATGTTAATTCTTCCAATCCATGAGCATGGAAGATTTTTTCATTTTTTGGTATCCTCTTCTATTTCTTTCTTTAAGATTTTGTAATTCTCATCATAGAGATCTTTGACATCCTTGGTTAAGTTTATTCCAAGGTATTTGATTGTTTTTGTAGCTATTGTGAATGTGATTGAACTTAGAAGTTCTTCCTCCGCCGTGGCATTGCCTGTGTATACAAAGGCTGTTGATTTCTGTGCATTGATTTTATATCCTGCTATTTTGCCAAACTCTTCTATGAGTTCCAATAGTCTCTTAGTAGAGTTCTTTGGATCCTCTAAATAAAGAATCATATCATCTGTAAAGAGGGATAGTTTGAGTTCTTCCTTCCCAATTTGTATCCCTTTAATTTCTTTTACTTGCCTAATAGCTCTCGCTAAAACTTCCAGAACTATGTTGAATAGCAGTGGTGAGAGTGGGCATCCCTGTCTGGTACCAGATCTCAGTGGAAATGCTTCCAACTTTTCCACATTGAATAAGATCCTGGCTGTGGTTTTCTCATATATTGCTTTGATTGTATTGAGGAATATTCCTTCTATACCCAATTTTCTTAGAGTTTTCATCATGAAAGGGTGTTGTATTTTATCAAATGCTTTCTCTGCATCTATTGAGATAATCATATGGTTTTTCTTCTGCAGTCTGTTAATGTGGTGTATCACGTTGATTGTTTTGCGAATATTGAACCATCCCTGCATACCAGGGATAAATCCCACTTGGCCTGGATGGATGATTTTTCTGATGTGTTGTTGTATTCTATTGGCTAGAATTTTATTGAGGATTTTTGCATCTCTGTTCATCAGGGATATTGGTCTGTAATTTTCTTTCAATGCTGTATCTTTTTCCATCTTAGGAATTAAGGTGATGCTGGCTTGATAGAAAGAATTTGGGAGGATTCCCTCTTTTTCGATTGTTCTGAATAGTTTGAGAAGAATTGGAGTTAGTTCTTCTTTAAATGTCTGGTAGAATTCAGCAGTGAATCCATCTGGTCCTCTCTCTCTATTTCTCTCTCTCTCTCTTTTTGACTCAGTTGGGAAGTAATTCTGCACAGCTGAGTGGAATTGAGGGTAGTTGATATATGAAATCTGGCCCCTTTGGGTATTCATCTGCTCTACCCCTGGGACCAAAGAGTTTATACAGCCCTCAGTGTGGTCTCAAATTTCTCCGCAGTCTCTCACCAGGTTGCCAAGGTTACCAAGTTTGTGTATTAGGTGAGTTCTCTCGTCCCCTCCTCAGATTTTCACAGTCTGAGTTCGTTAGCTCCACACATTCACTAGGCCCTAACCTCCTGTTATTTCTCCCCACCAGAGTAATGTTTTTCTGCTTGGTTGATGGTGGGCGCCGCTTTATGTATGTCCAAAATGGCGCCTGCTCTTTGTCTTGCTCAGCTTTGTAAGGTGAGTGAAGAGAGAGGCTAGTGTCCATGCCGGTTCCCCTTATTTATTCATTTTTTTCTCTCCTCCAGTCAGCCTGTTGAATTTTCCCCAGCGGGGCTTCAAGCCTTGTTCCCTCTAGGCTCTTTCTGCCTTTCCCCGCCAATGTCTTGGGTTACCGAGGGTTTTTTCTCACCTCCCCTTCCAGCACTGGCGTGCAGACTCTGTGGCTGGGCTTCCATGCGGTGGGTGACCTTGCTCTCCCTGTAGGTCCTCCATGTCACATCCACTAGATCCGGAAGAGTTTCCTCTGCAATTTTTTTCCTGAGACTACAGCAACTCCACTTTTATTAAACTATATTTTCCCGGACTATCAGTGTGCACCCTCACTACTCCACCGTCTTGGCTCTGCCCTCCCTTCCAGTTCTTACAGCAATTAAAATACAATAGTATGGTACATGCAAAACTAAATTTGAAAAGATTATTTTTGTCTTCAAGGATACAAAATTATGAATTTGAGTAATTTTGTTATCATTACTAAAAACAAAACATGGTGTATGGTGAAAAAATTGAGAAACCTTTTGCCTATGCTTGTATGAAGAAGAAATGCCATTTAAATCTTGATCAAATATGAAGGGAATTCAATTTCATACAAGCCAAGAAGAAAATTCTCTCTCTCCTGGTTCCAAAGTTCTAGACAAGAACTTGAAAACTTATTTTTCTTTGAGAATGGTACATTTTTTATAGTAATTGAACAGTCATGTAATTTCAGTTTTTCCCTATAGCTACACAGGAGAATCTAGGTTATGGGATGGAAAATAATAAAACTATTTAAGCTTTGTGTCTACTCATTTTCTCCTTCTACAAACAATTACATTGAACATATTTTTATGTTGCTATGGTGGAAAATGAAATATTAGAATTAAATTTTTATTCAGTGTAGCATGATGTATACATATTTTCTAAACATTTTACATAAATTTAATGTAACAGAATTATTGAGGGTGTTGGAAAGTAGAGGAGAAGAACCTGTTAGCTAAACAGTGTGTGTTAGTATAAAAGGCTTTAGGTAATTGAACAGAGAGAATAAATATACCCAGAATATGGCCTCTTGGCATTTGCACAAAGAGGCACAGTCTCTTAATACTTTTCTCACTCTTCTCCCCTGAAGGAAACCACAAGAATTCTCTGACATTCCTCTAAAGCAGATCATTACGACTTGCATTCCATAAGTACTCTGCTTATCCTTGCAGACACAAACGCTAAGAAATTGAACAGACAAGCCATGCTAAATCCACCTCAATTTATTACCCTTAGATCATTGTGTTTTTACCACACGAATGTATTTTAAAAAGCTAGTGAAAAACAAAATGCTTATTTTGTTGCAAAAAATTTTTCATAGTATGTGTAGTCTATGAACTTTTTAAAGACCCTTTGTCTTTCTGTAGGTGTTTCTGTAAAAATACTGTTTTCCCTGTTTTTTTTTTTAAATATTATATTTATTTAATTTGAGAGAGTTATAGACTGTATCTGGGTTAACTCCCCAAATGGCCACAGCAACTGGAGCTGAGCTGATTCAAAGCCAGGAGCTTCTTCTATATTGGTGCAGGGGCCCCAATACTTCAGCAATCATCTACTGCCTCCCCAGGCCATAGCGCAGAGCTGGATCTGTGAGTAGTCCTGTGTCTGGCTGGGAGACTGCCAGCCTAGTTCATGCAGGAGGCTAAGAGGGCATGGCACACCATGCCTCCTGGGAAGGACTCTATGTCCTAACTGCTGGGAGGCGGGAGGAGCCCCAGGCACATTTCCCCCACCCCGATCCCTGTTGAAGGGCCTTGTAATTACCAATCAGGTAAACAGCTCCCAGGTGTGGTCCAGACCCATAAGGATCACCTGGAAGGCTATGTAGGCTATGTGACCTTCAAGCTGATTGGAGAAGCATAGAGGCACCAGTATTGGCTTTATCCTAAAGAATTAGTGTTGCCCTGAACTAGCTACGCCCCTCTGCTTGCCCTTTAAAATGTGAGCTTGATTGTTAAGAAACAGACATGTTCACTGAAACTTGTCTCTAGTGCTTCTTGTCGAAGCACACCATTGCCCCACCATCCTAGCAGTGTGGGCCCTGCGTGATCCGTGTGGATCGTAAGAGGAGCAGCCAGAACTCATTCCAGCACCCATACAAGATGCTGGTGCCACAAGCAGAGGCTTTAGCCCATACGCCACAGCACCAGCTCCTTCCTGTTTCTTTGGAATCTTCATTTTTGAAGGCTATTATGTTACATAAAAGTTAATTTAAATAATTTTGTATGCTTTCCTCTTGTTAAACTGTTATAATTTGTTATAGCATTATGGCCATTCCCATTTCAGATTCAGCTCTCTGCAAATGCCCCCAGCAAGGCAGCAGATGAGGGTCTTGGAATTTGTGCCCCTGCTGCACATATAGGAGACCAAAGTGGAGTTCCTGGCTCCTGGTTTTGGTTTGTTCCAGCCCTAGTTGTTCTCACCGTTTGGAGAGTGAACCGATAGATGGAGGATCTCTCTCTCATCTTCTCTCTCTCTCTCTCTGTCTCTCCTCTCTCTCTCTTTCAAATAAATAAATGAGATACATCTTTTAAAAACTAAACTTTTATTCCCTACAATATTTAGTACCTTATTCTTAGTCTTCTCTACAAATATCTGTATCTGCTCCAGCTTTTCCTATTTTTAAATTGGAACATTGTCCATCTATCTGCTCATGCTAGTTGAGTTATCCATAACTATTTTCTGTCGATTCTCATACCCATAAATTAAGCTGTCATTTTTATTATTGAAACTTTTCTAGTCGTTTCCATTTCTCTTCATTGCCAATGCCATAACCCTGATTCCAACATCTTCTTGCAGACACCTGTGATAATCCTGATTGATCCATCTGCATTTGCTTTGTATCCCTCTAATCTATTCTCTTCAGAGAAGAGTACAGTTAAAGAGTACAGTTAAAATTCTTTTCAGTGACAACAATACCTCTTTTTTTTTATTTGAAAGATAGAGTTAGTGAGAGAGAGACAGAGAGAAAGGTCTTCCTTCTGTTGGTTCACCCTCAAAATGGCCGCTATGGCCAGTGCTACGCTGATCTGAATCCAGGAGCCAGGTGCTTCTTCCTGGTCTCCCGTGTGGGTGCAGGGCCCAAGCACTTGGACCATCCTCCACTGCCTTTCCAGGCCACAGCAGAGAGCTGGACTGGAAGAAGAGCAACCAGGACTAGAACCAGGCGTCCACATGAGATGCCGGCACTGCAGGTGGAGGACTAACCAAGTGAGCTACGGCGCTGGCCAACAATACTTCTATTAAAAGCTTTCATTATTTTCTAATTTTCTTTATATTAACAATTAAAATTTTTACAACAACTTACAATGCCTTATATAGTCATAAATGTGTATATATCATTTCTTTCTCTTTTGTTTCACAAAAAAACCTTTAATTTAATGAGTACAAATTTCATAAGTACAACTTTAGGTTTATAGTGATTCTTTCCACCATACCTGCCCTCCCATCCCCACTCCCACCCTACTTCCTCCTCCCTCTCCCATTCCCAGTCCCATTCTCCATTAAGAAAAAAAAATAAACTGTTCCTCTACAGTCAAGACAAGGCATGCTCAAGTCAGTGCTTCTCAAAGTATGAATTTCACTTCTAGAGATTTCCTTTTAGGGGCTCTATTAGTTACCATAGATCAGGGAGAACATATGGTATTTGTCTCTTTGGATCTGGCTTATTTCACTAAATACGATGTTTTCCAGATTCATCCATTTTGTTGCAAATGACTAGATTTCATTTTTTTTTTTTACCACTGTGTAGTATTCCATAGAGAACCCATCCCATAATTTCTTTATCCAGTCATCATTTGATGGGCATTTATGTTGATTCCATGTCTTAGCTATTGTGAATTGAGCTGCAATAAACATGGGTGCAGATAACTTTTATTTGCTGTTTTCATTTCCCTTGAGTAAATTCCAAGGAGTGGGATGGCTGGGTTGTATGCTAGGACTATATTCAGTTTTCTGAGGAATATCCAAAGTGTTTTCCATAGTGGTTTTACCAGTTTATATTCCCACCAACAGTGCATAGGGTACTTTTCCCCCACATCTTCACCAGCATTTGTTGTTTGTTGAATTCTGTATGGAAGCCATTCTAACTGGGGTGAGATGAAACCTCATTGTGGTTTTGATTTGCATTTCCATGATTGGTACTGATCCTGAACATTTTTTCATGTGTCTGTTGGCCATTTGGAATTCCTGTTTAGAAAAAAGTTTAAGTCCTTTGCCGATTTCTTAACTGGATTGTTTGTTTTGTTGTTGTGGAGTTTCTTTTTTTTTTTTTTAAAGAACTATTTTATTTATTTGAAAGAGAGTTACAGGGCCGGTGCTGTGGCTTACTTGGCTAATCCTCTACCTGTGGCTCCAGCACCTTGGGTTCTAGTTCTAGTCGGAGCACCAGATTCTGTCCCGGTTGCTCCTCTTCCAGTCCAGCTCTCTGCTGTGGCCCGGGAGGGCAGCGGAGTATGGCCCAAGTGCTTGGGTCCCTGCACTCACATGGGAGACCGGGAGGAAGCACCTGGCACCTGGCTTTGGATCAGCGCAGTGCCAGCCATAACGGCCATTTGGGGAGTGAACTAATGGATGGAAGACCTTTCTCTCTGTCTCTCTCTCACTGTCTATAACTCTGTCTCTCTCTCTCACTGTCTAACTCTGCCTGGCAAAAAAAAAAAAAAAAAGAGTTACAAAGAGAGGTAGAGTCAGAGAGAGAGAGGGAGAACTTCCATTCCACTGGTTCATTCCCCAAATGACTGCAATGACTGAAACTGCCAATCCGATCCAAAGCCAGGAAACAGGAACTTCTTCTGGGTCTCCTACATGGGTGCAGGTGCCCAAGGACTCATCCATCTTCCACTGCTTTCCCAGGCCATTAGCAGAGAGCTAGGTTGGAAGAGGAGTAGCCAGGACTAGAACTGGCCCCATATGGGATGCCAGTGCTGCAGGCTGGGGCTTTAACCCACTGCACCACAGTGCCGGCCACAAAGTTTCTTGATCTCTTTATATATCTGGTTATTAATCCTGTATCAGTTGTATAGTTTGCAAATAATTTATCCCATTCTTTTGGTTTACCTCTTCACTTTCTTGAGCAATTCTTTTTCAGTACAGAAGATTCAAAGTTGATGTAATTCCATTTTTCTTTTTTTTTTCTTTTGTTTTCTTTTAAAGTTTTATTTAATAAATATAAATTTCCAAAGTACAGCTTATGGATTACAATGGATTTCCCCCCCATAACTTCCCTCCCACCCTCAACCATCCCATCTCCCGATCCCTCTCCCATCCCATTCACATCAAGATTCATTTTCAATTATCTTTATATACAGTAGATCAGTTTAGTATATATTAAATAAAGATTTCAAGATTTTGCACCCACACAGAAACACAAAGTGAAAAATACCATTTCAGGCTGGCACCATGGCTCAACAGGCTAATCCTCCGCCTTGTGGCACCAGAACACCGGGTTCTAGTCCTGGTTGGGGCGCCGGACTCTGTCCTGGTTGCCCCTCTTCCAGGCCAGCTCTCAGCTATGGCCAGGGAGTGCAGTGGAGAATGGCCCAAGTGCTTGGGCCTTGCACCCCATGGGAGACCAGGAGAAGCACCTGGCTCCTGCCTTCAGATCAGCATGGTGCGCTCGCCACAGTGTGCTGGACGTGGCGGCCATTGGAGAGTGAACCAACAGCAAAAGGAAGACCTTTCTCTGTCTCTCTCTCTCTTACTGTCTATTCTGCCTGTCAAAAAAAAAAAAAAGAAATAATATATTAAAAAAAAGAAAAATGCTGTTTCAGTACCAGTTATAGCATTAATTCACATTGAACAACACATTAAGGATGGAGTTCCTACATAAGGAGTAAGTTCACAGTGAATCCTGTTGTTGAATTAACAATTTGACACTCTTGTTATGGCGTCAGTAATCACCATAGGCTCTTGTCATGAGTTTCCAAAGCTATGGAAGCCTTTTGAGTTCGCCAACTCTGATCTTATTTAGACAAGGTCATAGTCAAAGTGGAAGTTCCCTCCTCCCCTCAGAGAAAGGTACCTCCTTTTCTTTGATGGCCCCATTCTTTCCACTGGGATCTCACTCGCAGAGATCTTTCATTTAGGTCTTTTTTTTTTTTTTTCCAGAGTGTCTTGGCTTTCCATGCTTGAAATACTCTCATGGGCTCTCCATCCAGATCTGAATGCCTTAAGGGCTGATTCTGAGGCCAGAGTGCTGTTTAGGACATCTGCCATTCTATGAGTCTGCTGTGTTTCCCGCTTCCCATGTTGGATTGCTCTCTCCCTTTTTAATTCTATCAGTTAGTATTTGCAGACACTAGTCTTGTTTATGTGATCCCTTTGACTCTTAGCCCTATCATTATGATCAATTGTGAACAGAAATTGATCACATTTACTAGTGAGATGGCATTGGTACATGCCACCTTGATGGGATTGTATTGGAATCCCCTGGCACATTTCTAACTCTACCATTTGGGACAAGGCGGAATAGGGAGAGAGCACACCGATAGTCTGGGAAAAGACAGTTTAATAAAAGTGGAGATGCTGCAGGTTCAGGGAAGATTTAGAGAAAACACATAGAGGAAACTCTTTCGGAACTAGGTGGACACGGTGGACCTACATGGAGGGCACAGGCGCCCATGTGTCGGGACCCCAGCCACAGAATCTATGTACCAGCACTGGATAGGGAGGTGAGGTAAAACCTCAGTAGCCCAAGAAACTGGTGGAAAGTGGAAGGAAGAGCCTAGAGGGAATGAGGCTTGAAGTCCCATGGGGGAAAGTTCACCAGGCTAACTGGAGGAGAGAGAAAAAAAATAAAAGGGACCAGTACAGACACGAGACTCTCTCTCTACTCACCTTACAAAGGTGAGCAAGATGAAGAGCAGGTGCCATTTTAGACATACGTCAAAGCTGTGCCTGCCATCAGCCAAGCAGAAAAACCAGACTCTGGGGGGAGGTGAAATAACAGGAGGTAGGACATAGTGGCTATGTGGAGCAAATGAACTGAGACTGAAAAACAAACAAACAAACAAAAAAACGCTGTGCGAGAGAACTCACGGAGTTCATGTGAGTACTATCTAGAAAGGCTACAAACTCGGTAACCTTGACAACCCGGTAGGGGAATTTGAGCTTATACTGATGACAGTCCAGATAATTTGTGTGCTCCTTGTGACAGAGCAGATGAATATTGTACCCACCTGAGCCAGAGATCAGACACTGAGTGCCTTCAATTCCACTCAACTGTGCGGATTTACGTCCTTTCTGAATAAAAAAAAAGAGAGAAAGATTTACCACGCATAACCTGGGTGTGTCACCTTTGGCACACCCTTAACCCTGAAGAACCAAACAGAGCTCTCTGGCCACATGCATCACAGCCTCTAAGGCTCCATCAAAAGCAAACAATCCACTTAATACAGTCATAGTATAATGAGAAAAAACACCACAGAGAGGGAAGAAGAAACCAAAAAATATCTCCACAATGCCAAGCAACAAAGGCAGAAACTGAAGAAACAAGAACAAGGAAGACATTATGACACCCTCAAATGAACAAGACACACCAATTTAAGATTATGAAGATGATGAGATAGAAGAAATGCAAGATACTGGTTTCAAAACTTAATGATAAGAACATCTAGAATTTTTCAAAAACAAATTTTTGAACTACAGAAATCATTACTAGACAGGATAGAAAATCTCTCTCATGAAAATGAAATCATAAGGAGGAATCAAAATGAAACGCAGAAACTAGTAGAACATGAAATGGTGATAGTGAAGGGAAATCAAAATGAAATGGAGAATTCAATAGATCAAATGACAAACTTATTAGAGAGCCTTAAAAACAGAGTCATTGAAACAGAAGAGAGAATATCAGATCAACTGGACAGAAGATCAGGAAGGAAACAGCAGATTTAATCGGCACTACAGTCCAATGGATCTAACAGAAATCTACAGAACTTTGAATCCTATATTTAAAGAATTTACATTCTTCTAAGCAGTGCATGGAACCTACTCTAGGATTGACCACATACTAGTCCATAAAGCAAGTCTCAGCAAATTCAAAAGAATTAGAATCATACCATTCAACTTCTTAGACCACAGTGGAATGAAGTTGGAAATTAGCAACTCAGGAATCCCTAGAGTGTATGCAAACACATGGAGACTGAATAACATGCTCCTGAATGATTTAATAGTGTGTCATAGAAAAAAAAAGAGAAATCAAAATATTCTGGAAGTAAATGAGGATAACAACACAACATATCAAAACTTATGGGATACGGCAAAAGTAGTATTAGAGGAAAGTTTATAGCAATAGGTAGCTACATCAAGAAATTGAAAAGACACCAATAAAAGAACTATCAATGCATTTCAAGGATCCAGAAAAACAACAGTAAACCAACCCCAAAACCAGAAGGATTAAAGAAATAATTAAAATTAGAGAAGAAATATACAAAATTTAATACAAAAATAATACAAAAGATCAGCAAAATGCAGAGGTGGTGTTTAGAAAAAATTAACTGGAATTGACATATAATTGGCCCAAATAACCAAAAAAAAGGAGAGAGAAGATCCAGATTAATAAAATTTGAGAGGGTAAAAGAAATGTAACAACATACACCACAGAAATAAAAAGAATCATCAGAAATTACTACAAAGAGCTGTATGCCAAGAAACTGAGAAACCGAGAAAAAATGGATAGATTCTTGGACACATACAACATACTTAAATTGAACCATGAAGACATTGAAAAACATAAACAGACCCATAACCAAGAGAGAAATTGAATCGGTAACAAAGACCCTCCCAAAAAAGAAAAACCCAGGACCAGATGGATTCACTGCTAAATTCTATCTGATATTTAATGAAGAAATAATTCCATTCTTCACAAGTTGCTCAAAACAATTGAAAGGGAAGAAATCCTTCAAAGTTCTTTCTATAAAGCTAGTATCATCCTAGTTCCTAAACCCAGAAAAAACAAAACAGAGAAAGAGAACTATGGACCAATTTCTCTGATGAACATAGATGCAGAAATCCTCAACGAAATTAGATCAATCAAATCCAACAACACATCAGAAAGATCATCCACCCAGACTAATGGGATTAATCCCTGGTATCCAGTGATGCATCAACATTCACAAATCAATCATTGTAATACATCACATTAACATACTGAAGAACAAAAACCATATGATTACCTCAATAGATGCAGAGAAAATATTTGATAAAATATAACACCCTTTCATGATGAAAAATCTAACCAAATTATGTATAGAAGGAATATTGCTCAATACAATCATGGTAATTCATGAAAAACCCACAGCCGGCATCCTATTGAATGGGGAAAACTTGGAAGCATTCCCACTGAGATCCAGAATCAGACAACGATGCACACTCCCACCACTACTATTCAATACAGTGGTGGAGGTGCCTCCAAGATGGCGGAATAGGGAGGGATAGTCCAGGGAAAGATAGTTTAATAAAAGTGGAGATAGTGAAGTCTCAGGGAAGAGTTAGGGAAAAAAAGCGCAGAGGGAACTCTTCCGGAATTAGAGGGACTGGTGGATCTACATGCAGGACACAGGCACCCACAGCTTGGGAGCCTAACTACCAAGAATCTTCTCCACCACACCAGTGCTAAAAAGAGAGGTGAGGTGAAACTGCAGTAGCCTGAGACACTGGCAGAAAAGCAGCAGGAAGAGCCTAGAGGGAATGAGGTTTGAATCCAAAAAATAATACAAAAGATCAGCCAAACGGAGAGCTGGTTTTTTGAAAAAAAAAATCAGCAAAATAGACAGCCCATTGGCCCAAAAAAGAAAAGACCCAAATCAATAATATCAGAGATGAAAAAGGAAATGTAACAAAAGACACCAAAAAAATAAAGAATCATCAGAAATTACTACAAGGACTTGTATGCCAGCAAACAGGGAAATCTATCAGAAATGTATAGATCCCTGGAAACATGCAACCTACCTAAAATGAACCATGAAGACACAGAAAACCTAAATAGACCCATAAGAGGAAGAAACTGAATCAATAATAAAGTCCCTGCAAACAAAGAAAAGCCCAGGACCAGATGGATTCACTGCTGAATTCTACCAGACATTTAAAGAAGAACTAACTCCAATTCTTCTCAAACTATTCAGAACAATCGAAAAAGAGGGAATCCTCCCAAATTCTTTCTGTCAAGCCAGCATCACCTTAATCCCTAAGCCAGAAAAAGATGCAGCATTGAAAGAAAATTGCAGACCAATATCCCTGGTGAACAGAGATGAAGAATCCTCAATAAAATTCTAGCCAATAGAATGAACAACACATTAGAAAGATCATCCACCCAGATCAAGTGGGATTTATCCCTGGTATGCAGGGATGGTTCAATATTCGCAAAACAATCAACGTGATACACCACATTAACAGACTGCAGAAGAAAAACCATATGATTATCTCAATAGATGCAGAGAAAGCATTTGATAAAATACAACACCCTTTCATGATGAAAACTCTAAGAAAATTGGGTATAGAAGGAATATTCCTCAATACAATCAAAGCAATATATGAGAAAACCACAGCCAGGGTCTTATTCAATGTGGAAAAGTTGGAAGCATTTCCACTGAGATCTGGTACCAGACAGGGATGCCCACTCTCACCACTGCTATTCAATATAGTACTGGAGTTTTTAGCCAGAGGCATCAGGCAAGAAAAAGAAATTAAAGGGATACAAATTGGGAAGGAAGTAGATGATATGATTGTTTATTTAGGGGATCCAAAGAACTCTACTAAGAGACTATTGGAACTCATAGAAGAGTTTGGCAAAGTAGCAGGATATAAAATCAACGCACAGAAATAACAGCCTTTGTAAATACGCAGGGAATGCCATGGCTGAGAAAGAACTTTTGAGATCAATCCCATTCATAATAGCCAGAAAAACAATCAAATACCTTGGGATAAACTTAACCAAGGATGTCAAAGATCTCTACGATGAGAATTACCAATTCTTAAAGATATAGAAGAGGATACAAAAATATGGAAAAAATTTATTGGTTTCAGTCTTTTCTCTTCTTTTTTTTTAGTTAGTTGGGCAATGGGGTGTCAATTTTGTTGATTTTTTCAAAAAAATAGCTCTTCATTTGGCTGATCTTTTGTAATGTTATTTTGGATTCAGTCCTGTTGATTTATTCTCTGATTTTAATTATTTCTCTTCTCCTACTAGATTTGGGTCTAATTTGCTGCAGTTTTTCTAGATCCTTGAGATACATTGAAAGCTCCTTTATTTGTTGCCTTTTCAATTTTATGATGTAGGCACCCATTGCTATAAACTTTCCTCTAATACTGCTTTTGCTGAATCCCGCAAGTTTTGATATGTTGTGCTGTTATCCTCATTTACTTCCAGAAAATTATTGATTTTTCTTTTGTTTTTATTCTATTACACACTGTTCAATCAAGAGCATGTCTCCATGTTTTTGCTTATGTTCTAGACATTTCTGAGTTGCTGATTTTAGCTTCATTGCATTGTAATCTGAGAAAAGGCATGGTATGATTTTGATTTTTTTGAATTTGCTGAGACTTGCTATTGCCTAGCATGTGGTCATTCCTAGAGAAGGTTCTATGCTCTGTTGAGAAGAATGTGTATTCTTTAAGTGTAGGATGAAAAGTTCTTTAGATATCTGTCAGGTCTATTTGGTCTATAGTTTATATTAGCTCTGCTATTTTCCTTGCTGATTTTCTGTCTGGTTGGTCTGTTGATTGCTGAAAGTGTGTTGTTGAAACTCCCCATTCCTTTTGTTTTTGTGTCTATGTTTCCCCTTAGATCCTTTAGCATTTATTTTAAATTGCCAGGATCCCTGCAGTTCAGTACATATACGTTTATAATAGTTACATCTTCCTGTTGAATTGATCCATTAGTCATTACATAGTGTCATTTTTGTCTATTTTAACAGGTTTTGTGTTAAAGTCTATTTTGTCTAATGTTAGATGGCTTTACCAGCTCTTTCTTTTTGGTTTCTGTTGGCATGCACTATCTTTTTCCATCCTTTCACTTTCAGTCTGTATATATCTTTGTTCGTGACATGTTTTTATTGTAGGCAGCGAATAAATGGGTTTTGTTTTTTAATCAGTTCCCCCAGACTGTGTCTTTTAACTGGAGATTAAATCCATTTACATTCAAGGTGACTATTGATAAGTAAGGACTTTGTCCTGCCATTTTTCCAAAAATATTTCTATTTTTTATTTTTTTTGACAGGCAAAGTGGACAGTGAGAGAGAGAGACAGAGAGAAAGGTCTTCCTTTTTGCCATTGGTTCACCCTCCAATGGCCGCCGGGGTCGGCGCACTGCGGCCGGTGCACCGCGCTCATCCGATGGCAGGAGCCAGGTGCCAGGTGCTTTTCCTGGTCTCCCATGGGGTGCAGGGCCCAAGCACTTGGGCCATCCTCCACTGCACTCCCGGGCCACAGCAAAGAGCTGGCCTGGAAGAGGGGCAACCGGGACAGAATCTGGCACCCCAACTGGGACTAGAACCTGGTGTGCCGGCGCCACAAGGCGGAGGATTAGCCTGTTGAGCCACGGCGCCGGCCATATTTCTATTTTTTACTTTGGATTTTCTTTGTGCTTTTAGTGGGGAGATTTCCTTCCTTTACCTTCTTCCGTAGTGATGACCATGTTTCTGTGTTTCTGTGTGCTGCAAATCCTTAAGCATCTTCTGCAGGGCTGGACAGGTAGTGACAAATTCTTTCAGTTTCTGTTTGTCAGGGAAGGTCTTTATTTCACCTTTGCTCCTAAATGAGAACTTTGCAGGGTATAGTATTCTGGATGACAGTTCTTTTCTATTAAGATTGGAATATATCTCGCCATTCTCTCCTAGCCTGTTGGGTTTCTGATGTGAAGCCCGCTTTGAGTCTTATTGTACGTCCTCTGAAAGTAATCTGGTATTTTTCTCATGCACATTTTGAAATCTTTTCTTTATGTATTACTGTGGAGAGTTTGATTACAATGTGCCATGGTGAATATCTTTTATAGTCATATTTACTAGGGATTCTAGGTGCTTCCTGTACTTGGATGTACCTTTCTTTTCTAACATTAGGGGAATTTCCTGATATTATTTCACTAAGAAGGACTTCTAATACTTTCTGTCTTTCCACACCTTCAGGAACTTCTAAATCCATATGTTGGGTTGCTTCAGAGTATCCTATAGATTCCTAACTGTGCCTTTTAGTTTTCTAATTTCTTCTTGTGTTTGGTTTGACTTTATAATTTCCTGTGCTTTGTCTTCTAATTTGGATATTCTTCCTTCTGCTTCACTGATTCTGTTGTTAAGGATTTCCACTATTGTTTTTATTTGTTCTATTGATTTCTACATTCCCATGATTTCATTTTGCCTTCAATTTAAGATCTCAGTTTTTGGGGGAGAGATTTTCTTTCATGTCATGTATGCATTTCATTAGTTCATGCATTTGCTTCTGATTGTTTCTAAATAATCTTTTGATCAATTTTTTTGAATTCCATTTTTAGCATTTCTTCAGTATCATTATCTTCACAATCTAGTATTGAAGTGTTGTGTTCTTTTGGGGGTTACATGTTGTTTTCTTTATTCTTGGATTGGTACATTTGTTATTTGGCATTTGTGGAGATACTCGTTGGTTTCTATGTTTTATCACTGTGGTGGCTTTTATCTTTGGACTATGTCTGGGTAGATTAGTGGAGTGTCTGCTTCCAGGGAATAACTAGAAGCATGTAGTGGGTGTGGCAAGGGAGTTCTGTTCAGTGCTCCTGGGTGGAGGGTGTATCTGAGGTGACACACCCAGGTTTGGCATGATAAATCTCCTTTTTATAATTCTTCAGAGGGGAGGTGTCTTTTTGTCTGTTGACATAGACTCAGCTGAGCTCCTCTCCTTGAAGGAGTCCAGTGACTAGGTGCTAGTTCCAATGAATATTTTATTCATCTGCTCTGTCACAAAGGATCTGTGCATTCCTCAGTGTAAGCTCAGATTCCCCAGCAATGTCCCTCACCAGGTAACTAGGGAGCCCTGATAGCATGGAGCTTCCCACGGTGACTGTCCAATGTCCCAGCCACATCCTGAGTCCTACCACTCAGCCTCAATGTTTTCACAGTCCAGGCACACAAACCTCCCACAGTAATGAGCACCAAATCTCCTATCTGTTCTCCCCACCAGACTCAGAAGTCTCTGCTTGGCTGGTTGCTGAATGTGGACATGAGCTAGTGCAGCTGTTATGTATGTCCAAAATGGCACCTTCTATCAACTTGGTACAGGATGCCTTTGCAGTTTGATCAGGGAGAGTGAAAATGTGTCCCTCCTTTGTTTTTTCTCTTCTAGTTTGGCGGGTACACTATCCTCCACTGGGGCTTCAGGCTGGATACCCTCTATGCTCTTCCTGCAGCTTTCCAACAGTGGCTTGGGCTGCTGCAATCTGGTCTCACCTCACTCTCCAATGCTGTTGCAGAGGCTCTCAGCTTCTGGGGTCCTTAGTTGTGTGTGTCTTCACTCTCCACATAGGTCCACTATTTTCTTCCAATTTGTGTAGAGTTTCCCCCTGCTGTTTTCTCCCTCTTTCCTGCGACTGCACTCTACTTTTTTAAAACTGTCTTCTCCTAGACTCAAGCAGCAAGCTCCCTCCCTGATCCACCATCTTAATCCCCTTCCTATAGCGTTTCAAAAGAGGAAGATGCATGAGATATTTTATGAGTTTTTACTTTTCTGGGGAAATCCATTCCCAAATCATTTTCTGACCACTCTTACTTGGATTGTTTCCTTCTTTGGTTTTGTCAAAGCTTCTGATAGAGAATCTCCTGATGCTCCAGGGATTCCAGTGTGCTTGATGACCTGTCCTCTGCCAGCTAATACTCCATATTTAGGTTCACAGAGTTTAGCAGTAGCTCTTCTAAGTCTTCATTTTCCCCTTTTTCTTTTCTTTTTTTTTAAAACATGTTTATTGAGATATGGTTTATGTATAACATAGTTTTCAGTGGTTTTTATTGTATTCTGACTTGAGCAATCATTACCACAATCTAATTTTAGAATATTTATGTCTCTTAAAAATGAAAACAGTACTCTGTAACTGTCACTTCCCAAATACCCTCTCTTACAGTCCTCCATCTTTTTTTTCTGTAGAGACTTGCCTACCTTGACCATTTCATATTTATGCAATCACAAAATAGTATATGTAATCTTTTATGATAGATGTTTTACTTAACATAAAGTTATCATGTTTCAACCATGTCATAATGTATATTAAAACTTCATTCTGAATGGTATTCATTATATGTATTTACCACATCTTATTTATCCCTTTGTCAGTTCATGTGCCTTTGGATTATTTCCTCTTTTTTTTGCTGCTATGAACAATACCATTTTGAACATTCAAGTACACATTTTCATATGATCATATGTTTTTGTTTTTCTTGGGTATGTACCCAAGAGTGGAATATTGCTCTATCATGTGGTAACTTTTTGTTTTCATTTCAAGGAATTATAAAACTGTATTCCAAAATGAATGCATCATTTTATATTGTTATGAGCAATGTATGAATTCCTCCATATTCTCTTTTGTTGTCAATCCTTGTGGATGTGAAATGGTATCACTTTATGAATTTGATTTTTCTCTAATTACTAATGATGTTGATAATCTTTTCAAGTACTTGTTGACCACTTGTATTCCTTCTTTGTAAATCATACTCCTGAAAGTAAGAATTCACCATTTCCAATATTATTATACAGGCTTGTCTGGAGGGCTGCAAGTTTTGTATCTGTTCAACCATGTCATTACCTGATAAGTAGGAATTATATGATTCCTACACTTCATTTCATAAAAAGGTAATGTGTTGAAAGCAACTAGTAATAATAGTGTAATAAAGACTACTGATAGACATTTGAGAATTCAGTTAATGTTAGGATCTGAGTGTACATATCATATGGAGAATCCTATAATAGGTCATCTGATAAAAATTTTTAATGGCATGAATATTATTGAGGAATAGTCTAGTTTTTTTTTGTGAAGGGTTTTGTTTGTTTAATACATCTGAAAAGAATGCATACACAAAGAATTGATATATGCCAAAGCATTGGCTCAACACTAATGAGTCTATAAGAATTAGGGTTTGGGAAGGTGGAATAGATTATCTAAACATTTTTAAAAGTTGGAAACTTCTATGAAATAAGCTGATAAAATCCATATTATTATTTATGAAGAAGTGATATTATTAAACAGGAAGAGAATAGATTTATTTTATTTGGAATTGCACCAGTTTTTTGGTTCCTAAGACCAATGGATTACCTTTATGCTTTAAAAGCTAAGGACATGCCAGCATTGTAACAGAGTGGCTAAAGCTGCCCCCTGAGATGCTGACATCCCATGTGAGTGCTGATTCATGTCCCAGCTACTCTACTTCCTATCCAGCTTCATACTAATGTGCCTGGGAAAGCAGTGGAATGTGGCCCAAGTGCCTGGACCCCTGCTATCCATGTAGGAGACCTGGAGGGAGCTCCTGGCTCCTGGCTTCTGCCTGGTCCAGCCCTGGCTGTTGTGGCTATCTGAGGGGTGAAATAGTGGATGGAAGATCTCTCTCTTTATCTCTCTTTCTCTGTCTCTCTCCCTCTCTCTAACTCTTTCAAATAAATAAGTACATTTTAAAAAAGCTAAGGAAACTATTGAGCTATTAAGCATATTTTCATGTGCTTTTTGTCCACTAGTATACCTTGAAGAAATGTCTCATGGCATTTAATCCTTAAATATGTATGAGCAATGAAGGATATATAGGTAGAGAAAAACCTACTCTACAAGAATTGCGAAAAGCATATGGAAGAAAAGACCTTAGAAAAACAGTCAGTTATGGGAGAGAAATAAATGAAGAAACCTCATTCTCATAAGCCTCCTCCAAGATATGTAAGGATATCTTGCAAACACAAAGAGAATGCTTTGGGAAAGACAATTTGAGCAGCAAACTCTCTAGGCATGCAGGTGTAAAACCTCTCAGATGGGAGAGCTGAGCTCTGAGACATGCAGCTGGCTGTGGGAGAGGCTGATAACCTCTTGGCTGCTGGATTCAGCTAAAAATGTGTGTTAAAATGTGCATCCTTTTGCAAAGAGTAGGTTCATAACGCCCTGTATGTGATAGCTAACCATGGGGTTGAGATGACAGCCTGAGTCAGCTTGTATTTTAGGATTTTCTACTTTGGAAATAAAAAAATGCATTATGTATTAACATCAGATATTCAGCTAATAAGCATATTTTGGCTTAAAATTTAAACTTTGTAAAAGAGAATTTTATAATGATCAGCTCATTGGATAAGGGACTGGTGAAGAATTTGTCTTTATTTGCTCGTCAGAACACATTAGAAAAAGCAGAGCCTTACTCGAGGTTGGACTGCTGCAGCGTATTAACTTGTTTGATCATAAGATGCTAAAATATCAAAAAGGTTAATGGACCACTTACTATTCCTGTCTTCCAGAGTACCTCTCGATGCTTCCATTCTATCTTAGTCTCACAGCTAGAAGTGGCAGGGCTCAGGTTAGAACCTAGTGAGTTTGTTTCCAGTTCCTACACTCTGAGTGCACCCTGCTGCTTATGCTTTTCCAGGGAGGACAACTAAACAATTAAAATGATGGCCTTTCAGGGGCCTTGCCTCACTTTAAGTGTGGTCATTTTACATCAGTATTTTTGCTAACACATCTATTTCGTGACAGAATTTTACACCATAAAACTAACAGTTAGGGATTAGGGGAGAGAGCGATTGAATCCTCTTTGCTCCTTTTTGTTTTCTTCACGACACAATTAATAGGCCTTTTCTCCTTTCTGCAGCCTGGCGTTATTGAGGAGACTGAGGAGAAAAGAAAGAGGAGCTCAGTGCAATCAAGAAGTTAGGTCGGCATCAATTTTCCAGCACCATGTGATAGTGATTTCTCTCTCCTTGGTATCAGGGGTGTCTGTCACTGCTCAGGGTTTTTATTGCTATCAGAAAACTAATAAGAGAACAAAAACCTTGACTTTGGTGTATGAAATTAATACTAATGACAGTCATCAATAAAAATAATGAAAACTGCTTATCGTCGATGGATAATTACCTTATGTATAACAACTATGATGAAAATCATTAATATCTGTCAAATTATTACTATAGGTTTTATTTGATTATGACATTAAATTATGTTTAAATCTGCCTGGGTTCTTTGGCTTTACATCTGAAATCTTGAACTTGCATATCCCACTCTTTGAACATCATTTTATCCATCCAGACAATAAACACTGTGACATAAAGCTATTGTGAGAGTTAAACAAGATGTAGGCAAAGTGCCTGGCAAAGCGGCTCAGCTCACTGCAGTGTATGTTCGTTCCTTTTTCCATTTTTCCTGCTTCCTTTGGCCTTCAGATTTTTTTCCCACCTTTTTTACTTCAATCTGTCTCTGGCTTACATCTCTTAACTCCTCAGTTCCTTGTTTTGCTTATAAATGACTTCATATTTCTCTCAATCAGATTCCTTTGCTCCTTTGTGGGAGTACTAAGTGCAGGAAAGAAAGTTATGTGTTGAGGCCGGCGCCGTGGCTCAACAGGCTAATCCTCCGCCTTGCGGCGCCGGCACACCGGGTTCTAGTCCCGGTGGGGGCACCGGATTCTGTCCCGGTTGCCCCTCTTCCAGGCCAGCCCTCTGCTGTGGCCGGGGAGTGCAGTGGAGGATGGCCCAGGTGCTTGGGCCCTGCACCCCATGGGGAGACCAGGAAAAGCACCTGGCTCCTGCCATCGGATCAGCGCGGTGCGCCGGTCGCAGCGCGCCGACCGCGGCGGCCATTGGAGGGTGAACCAACGGCAAAGGAAGACCTTTCTCTCTGTCTCTCTCTCTCACTGTCCACTCTGCCTGTAAAAAAAAAAAAAAAAAAAAAATCTTTAGAAAGTTATGTGTTGAAAGATTGGGCTCCCTTCAAGTTCAGTTTCCATAAAATTGTGAACTGATAACACTTGCTTCCTCTCCTCTGTGTTTGCTTAATTCCATCTCCTTTTCACTTATTTGTTACTTCAAAAGTGTGCCAAACTAAATTGACTCTAATATTCATGCCTTAATATTTGGATAATGACTTCACTGCTAACATTGCAGAAATTCAAGTATGGTCACCCCATTGTGCTGAGGATCACCAGATCATATTCCTTTCTTCTAGCTCCTGAAACCCTTTTGTCACTGATGTTGTTAGTGTGTGAATGCCTCAACTATATCACTACCATTGGCTGACTTGCTGCACTGGCAGGAACCTGTCCTTTTTGGTATCCTGGGGAAAACATGTATATCCATTTGACTGAGGCATATCCTTCAGCTTGTGCTTTGATGCTGTTTTCTGACTACATATCTTCAAAATCTTAGTTTCTCTCTCTATGTATTTATGTCTCTGGATATTTCTCTTCTGCTTCTTGAGTTTCTTGTAAGCATGTTCACACTTCTTTCAATCTAAAAATCTCTTCCCGTTTCTGCTATCTTCTTTTTCTCCTCATCCAGGATTCATGGCCAACATTTTTTCTTTCTTCTGCTTTATCTCTATTTTATTCTTTCTCCCCTATTTTTAACAAACATGTAATTGTTGTGGGGGAATAGTGTGGTATTTCAAAATACATATATGGTATGTACCAATCAAACCAGGGTGATTAACATTTACATTCCTGCCCATTTTCTTTTATGATTAGAGGCTTCAAGCTCCTCTTTTCTAGTTCTTCACGGAATTTATAATATGATATTGTGAAATTCAAGTATGTTTGCCCCATTGTGTGAGGAACAGCAGAACCAATTCCTTTCTTCTAGCTACTCAAACTCTTTTCCCAGTGATGTTGCTATGTGTCCAATTATCTTTCATCTGCCAAATGTAATGGACACATTTCAGTCTTAATGTCAATATCATTTGAGAAAAGTACGCTTCCTTTAAAACCACAGGCACTTTGTATAGGCTGATGGAAGCACTGTTCTTTGAATCAAGATATAATTTCTCTCCCCTCATGTTGATTCTTGTTACATTTGCCTTGTTGCAGGATTTCCATCATATAGCTTCATATTTCCACGAAATAGTCCCTGTTTCTTGGTTGTTTTTGCAACATACCTTTGGACTTGACTTTGGTGCCCTCCTTAGTGGTTTCCCCTTCCACTGACTCTGACTCCACACTGTTGAACGTTGATCACTCCTTCCTCAACCCTGCTTGAGAACTCTGAGAACACAGAAACCCACCCTGTGTCTGGTATTTGCCTACAACTTGTGGGAGTAAAGAGTGATTAGGCTGAAAGTAGTGCAGTAGATGGTTTTCTTCCAGAAAAGAGACAAAGCACCACAGTATGCAGGAGGGGCAGGCAGTATACGGCAGCAGATTGCCATAGCTTGGGATGCCTACATCCCATGTAAGAGTGCCTGGTTAAAATCCTGGCTGCTCTGTGCTTCTCATCTAGATTTCTGTTAATGCACCTTGGAGTCAGCAGATGGTGGCCCCTGTACTTGGATTTCTGTCTCCTAGACAGACAGATGAAGACCCAGATGAAGATCCTGGCTGCTGGCTTTGGTGTAGCCTAGTCTTATATGTTGCAGGCATTTGAGGATTGAACCAGTGGATGGAGGATCTCTATTTTTCTCTTTCCCTCTCCCTGTCACTCTACCAATAAATAAATCTTTGAAAACAGCAGTGTGCAGGAAATATGAGTGAGGATTACTGACTGATGTCATATGGTAATTATCTGTGGCTATATGAAGCCTACTTACTTAAAATTTGCATTATAGATGTATTGTAAATCATGCTCATTAAAGATGTGTACCTGCATTGCAACACTATTTGCTTTGTTTCCGTGATTTCCCTAGCTTGTGGGAGGAGCATCTGAAAAATTATGCAGATTGTGGTGCCAGTTTTGGCACACATGACATTAGTCTATTCTGTTATCTTTCCACATTTTAAAATTTTATCATTCTCCTGTACTCAAACAATAAGGCTTACTTTTCACCACAGATATGTATTTAAGTTAAGTGTTCATTTTGGAACCAGTCTCTGTGACCAGAAGGATGTAGGCTTAGCTGCTTGCCTAACCCTTTACTGTACAGTAGTATGCATTAGTAAATAGCTTCACCAGGACACCATGCTATAGAGAAGAAGTACCTACAAAGAAATAAGGAAAAAAGCAAAATCTGTTGTCAATACAGTCTATTCTAACTGTTCACATTAAACGAATATACTGTGTTAAGTTACTTTAACTCTGAGCCTCAGGTTCTGCTAATAAAACCTATCTTGTATGATTTGGGGAGGAAGAATGACAATAATTCCTGAAAAGTACCTGGTATGTTTAATAGTTTCTGACCTATACTACAGTTTTCATAGACCCTCACCTCAGACCTCTTTTTCCTTTGACTTTCACTTTTTGAAACAGTCCTCTTTCTTCTAACTCCACAGCCAATATCAAATTTCAAAATTCCTTCAGCTTCAGTCTAGACACTTTCCTCTGTACCCGTTTTCTCATTCTAGCTTATTTTTCTAAAGTACAGTTTGGTAATGTTACTTGGCTGCCCAGCCTCCATCCACCTGTATATCAGCTAACAACACTTTTCAACTCTGTGTCTTCTAAGACCTTTGATGGATGATGGTCTCTATTTAGAGAAACACTTGAGAAGTATCCTCAGTGTTTAAAAAAATCCCAGCACATTAACTCTAACCTCCCTCCCTTCTTTCTACCTTTGGAAACATTTCAGAACTTGATGAGCAACAAAAAATTCTTGACAGAAGTATTTATAGTTTTTAATTACATATTTGCTTTAATGATAAGTAGATACATGCATCTTATGGCAAGCTAGAAATGTATCTGGAGATAGATAATGCCATGAAAATTCAGTTGTTTATGTTTTTGTTTCTTTAGATTGTTGTACCTGTTTTTAATTTCCTACAAGTCACTACGTTGATGCACTCACCTCAAACAAGGTGAGAATGTTGTCAGATGGAATTCTCAGAACATTGTATAGAGGAGTATAGCCTCACCAAATAATAAAATGTGTTCTATTATTTCAAAATTATTTGTTACTCTGCTCATATTTTGTTATTTTTCTCTAGGAAATAGTAAAATGTAGGTATATCAAAATTAAGATTTTGGAATACTTTAGATAAGATTCCAAAGGTGGATAAAGTTTTTGTCTTAGGTTAATATTTCCCAGCCCAATAAGTGTTTTTAAAAACAGTGTTCTTGAGTTATAACTGATATATGATGTGTATGCTGTGATGAGTTTGTATGAGGAGTCAAATGGGCTGATAGTCAGGGGATCCCAATGGAATTCAGGATGTAAAATATTTGCTTCCTTCCCCAAAACTTTATCTTTAACAACAACAAACAGGCCACCCTCCTCCCTTCAGAATCTCTGAATTTACCCCAAGAATAGCAAGGGAGCTCCTCCTAAGCTCACAGCTTATTGTGAAAACAATTTATCTATCCAGCCCTTAGTAGGTCAGACAAAATGGAGAATTGTAAATGAGGTCTTTTGATGGCTTTTGTCCTGGCCTGTTATCTGAATGCCAGTCTGATTGTCAAGTTTTTTTTCCCTTGGAAATTGTACTTAAAGTGGACTGCCACCTAGTTCCCTTTGGGTTTTCCTCTCTTGGAAGCCCCCCTTGACACCACTCTGGCTGGAGATCCTTGACTCTAATACATACCTTTAAATCTCTTTGCTGTCCACTTGGAAATTCTTTCATGTGAGATAAAGAACTGAGGTAACAATAATTTCTTCGCCACTGTTACCCCGTAGCATTTGGATATAAGCAAATACCTGTGAAATCACCATCAATATCAACATAACTGTGAAATCACCATCAATGTCTACATGATAAATATATCCAGCATAAACCAAAGTTTCATTTTGTCTTTTTTTTGATAAGAAAAATTAGCATGAGGTCTATCCTGTTAAAAAACTATGAAATGCACAGTATCCTATTATTAACTATAGAGAGTATGTTGTATGACATATTTCTGGAATTTATACATTCAGCACAACTGAAGCTGTATATCCATTCAAAAATATCTCCCCAGGTGACTCATCACCAACCCATAGTGAAATCAGGAATGACCCCCTAAAATGTATACAAAAAATGTGGCCCTTTAGATTTCCCAAGAAGCACAATCTGGGGTGCCACATATGCTACCAGAATTTGGGGTGCCATACGATATCACCATATGGTTATAAATAAATCCCCAATATTAATAAGCCTGAGAAGGTTTTTGCCTAATATTTAGAGAAGAATTCTAAATACCAGCACAGATAAACGAGGCAGCATGGTACATTTTAAGCTTTTCTTTAGTGCAAAAGGTGCATAGGAGAGTGAGAGCTTTATTTAAGAGAGGTAAATCTGGGTTTGTTAAGTAGGAAGTCAGATATGAGCTTATGTGTGTGTGACAGGCCTAAAGAGAAGATGTCTATGTCCAGCATATGCATCTGCATCTCAAAGTCATCCAGATAAGGCTTTAGGGGCAGCCTGGTATTCATATCCTGCCCTGCCCCTTTCTACTGGATAACCTGCCAGGTGGGGGCCCCCACCCCTTCTGCCTGACAAATCTTCCACAATCTTCCAGATGTAGCCCAGTATCTGCATTTCAAATACCCTGCTCCGGATCCCCATTCTCCAGGAGGTCCTGCTCACCCTTCCTCTAAACCCAGGACGGCTGCAGCTAGCCTTCCTCCTGTCTGATACCTTCAGGTGAAAACTCAGAAGTTTTTCTATTTCCATCCAAAAAGCCCTTTGTTCCAAGAGGAGCAGAGGTAGGGAAGCAAGACCCATCTCCTTAAAAACCCCCGGCCTCAACCGGACTGTGCGCTCAGCCCTCTGCCTCTCTGCTGAGCTGCCCGCCTGGCCTGTTCAGGTGTAATCTCTCCACTCAATCATGTAACCTCACGCCCCCCCTCCCCCAGTCCGAATGACTGGGCACTCTGAGGTTCTGTTTGGAGAGGTGCCCATCTGTCCTTACGGATGTCCCTTCCCTAATAAACCTTGCTATTTCACCTCCCACTACTCTCTGTCTCACACCTGAATTCTTTCTTGCGCTAAGACAAGAACCCTGCCATTCTCTGGTAACAGGTTCATACTGAGCACCAGGAACCAGCCACGTGGAGGAGCATCTGGGCCAGGAAGCCAAGGGTGGTGGCCTGAAGGCCATGTGCCCTGGAAGCACAGGACTACAGCAAGCCCCCTCCTGGCAAGAGGCCAGGGAAGAAGAGAAGGGTGGGTCACACCTCACACCATGTCCCAGGCTTTTAACCCACTTCCAAAGGGGAGTGGTTAATTAACTTGATTGGCTAGTAGGCACCCAGGTGTGGCCAGGTAGGGGCATGAGGCCACACAGGGGCATGGTGAAGGTGTGGTCTTCCAGCTCACAAACCGAATCGATTTTAACCTCTATGCCTGCCTACTTCAATAGCAGCTTCTATTGTATTCTCTGCTTCTGTGAGTTATTAAGTCTTTTTTAAGAAAACAAATTCATTGGCCTTTATTCAAAGTCAGGAGGTAAGTCATATATTTGACCCCATCCAATCACAAATAAATTTATTTTCCCATCACTCTTCTCAGCAATAGCCAACATATAGAATCAACCAAGGTGTCCATTGTTTGGTGAATGAATAAAGAAAATGTGGTATATGTAAACAGTAGAATACTCTCCAACTACAAAAAAGAATGAAATGCCACCATTTGCAGCAAAATGGAAGGAACTGGAGAACATTATGTTAAGTGAAATAGGCCAAACACCGAAAGAGAAATACTGCATGTTTTCCCTCATATATGAAAATTAAGAAAAACTCCATCTGAACACAGAATGGGGATGACTAGAGGATGGAAGGGTTGTGGGGGTAGTGAAGGTATGGATAATGGGTACCAAAACAGAATTACAAGGTGGATTGTTCCTAGTGTTATGTAGCATGGTGGGGAGACCACATTTCATAATAATTTAGCATGTATTGTATAAACAAGCAGAAGAGATAAGTTCCAACTGTTAAACCATAATATCTGAGTTTAGGAAATGCTGACTTGTGGTTGTATTTTGTCTTACCTGATGGTCCCCTTTACTTTTTTCTGTCCCTTATCAAGCGCTAAAATCTGAATAATAAAACTGTTTGGAGGCTTGGTATATATATATTTATGTATATGTATATATGTGTGTGTGTGTGTGTGCGCTTGTTTTGTGGAATGATCCCAAGACAGCACAAAGATGACCACTTACTTTCATTTACAAATAGGAAGGACAAATTTAAAGGTTTTTTTTTTTTTGCATTTTCCTGAGCTAATGAATTAAAACAAGTATAATTATATATTTTGATTTAAAAGCAAAACTGATGAATCAAAAGGAATTAAGTCTTTGTAGTCTGATTATGTAATAAAGGTAATAATAATATTAAGTAATAAAGGTTCGAATACATACTCTTTGGCCGGCGCAGTGGCTTACTAGGCTAATCCTCCCTCTGTTTTGCTGGCACCCTGGATTCTGTCCCGGTTGCTCCTCTTCCAGTCTAGCTCTCTGCTGTGGTCCAGGAGTGCAGTGGAGGATGGCCCAAGTGCTTGGGCCCTGTACCCGCATGGGAGACCAGGAGAAGCACCTGGCTCCTTGCTTTAGATCAGTGTGGTGCGCCGGCTGCAGCAGCCATTGAGGGGGTGAAGCAACGGAAGGAAGACCTTTCTCTCTCTCTCTCACTGTCTAACTCTGTCAAAAAAAAATCATATATACTCGTCAATGGTAATGTGGCTTTCAGGCTAAAGAAAGTAGACTCATATTCATGCATAAATTCTGGAATAATGTTTG
Organism: Sylvilagus floridanus; assembly: GCA_949820135.1. Classification (NCBI taxonomy): domain Eukaryota; kingdom Metazoa; phylum Chordata; class Mammalia; order Lagomorpha; family Leporidae; genus Sylvilagus; species Sylvilagus floridanus. The sequence goes on along the minus strand of OX463236.1, from coordinate 129,293,886 downwards.
TATTTAAAGTGATTTTCCTTCTGTTTTCATTGATCAGAGATAATCATAGTAATTTATAACATAAATAAAGATTCTAAAGACTTTATAAGGTCAAATTGTTCATAATATAGTCTTACTACCACAGTAATGTTTCACTGCATCCTTAGAAATAAATTGTGCATTATAATTTCAAAGAGGAATCTAATTCTCTAGCATTATGCTAGTGCTAATTAACATGATATATTAGACAAAGCTGTTAGTGTTACTAACATGGCAGAGATAAATTGACTATATTTTTAGACTAGCCTTGGTGAGAAAACTTTAAAATACAACCAAGGATATTTTTAGTCTTAACTGCCAGCCAACAACATAATCCTGGCGAAACTCTAGAGGTGGGCTTAGAGATGAGAACTAAATCTTCAAGGAGACTCTTTTGAGTATCTCCAAATGGATTTTATATAATTGCCTGAAGCATTGAGATATAGCAATGTTTAGATTAGTTTATGCTTATTCTCAGGGGGGATCAAATCTTTCCATCTGAAAGCCACAGCTTTACCAGTGGTAAAAACTGTTGCATGGCTTTCTGTTTCCCATCTAAAGAAAGCTGACCTACCTCCCTAGTGATAGTGGACTCATATGTCACAGCCATTAAACAATGCTGCAGTTTTATCAGGAAGCCTGAAAGTCCATTGTTCTTATCACTCACAGTCATCTGGAAAAAAAAATAAAGGGAAAATGCCTTCTAAAATGCAAGCCTGCTGAATTGCTTCAATTGTCTTGGTCTAAGGTGTTCCCTTTTTGCCCTAATGATAATTCATGCTACTCCTTCAGGATTACTTAAGGTTGTCTGCAAATGAACTGTGTTAGCTCACCTAATGAAAGCGTGAGTCTTTGCTCCCATGGTAGATTCCACCCTATTCCACGAAGAAATAGGTTGTTAAAGTTTAGTGTAATAATCTCAGAGTTATCATCAGTACAAGAGAAAGCATACTTATATTTGAGAAAAAAAAATGAAAACACTACCTGTGAGTATCTGTGGAATAAATGTGAATATTTGTAGAATAATTTTTAAATGTTGCTTAAAAAATTTGGGACCTCAGTTGCATGTACTGAAAAGCAAAAACAAAAGCTGTATGTTAAGTCAAAAAATTGGAAAAGAACAGCAGTATCTATAGCAGCAAAATAATGATTAGAAAATAGAAAAATTAAGAATAATAAATTAAAGAACCACAAAGATGGTTATTGGAAAAAAGAAATTACATTTATGTCTTTATAAAGAATTATCAAGGAATAGGAGAAAAAAATACATATATATGTATGTATATAATATTTAACCTGGAAATATAACATGTTTGATATATATTAAGATTAAAATTTCTTTGAAGAAATCTATGAATAATTTTATACCAATACTTCCTAGAACTTGAATGAAATATATAACTGTAATAAATGTATGTGTTTGGCCTAGAAGTTAAGATGGCAGTTGGGAGTTCCATATCCCATCTTGGAATACCTGGGTTTGATTCCCAGTCCGAGCTCCTAACTACAGCTTCCTCCTAATGCAGATCCTGGGAGGCTGTAGTGATGGCTCAAGTGGTTGAATTTCTGGCACCTATGTTGGAGATTTGAACTGAATTCCAGGTTCCTGGCTTTGGCCTGGCCTGGCCTACCCCTGGCTGTTCCTAGTATTTGGGAGGTGAATTAGTCGGTGAGCACTCTCTCTGCTTCTCTCTCTCTCTCTCTCTGTCTCTGCTCTGTCTCTCAAATAGTCAAATAAAAAAATCCACAAATTACTTTGGGGGCATTGAGCATAGCTGTTAAGGTATTGTTTGGCATATATGGATCTCATATCAGAGAGCCTAGGTTGTGGCTCCAATTCTGATTACAACGCTTGCTAATTCACACCCTGGTGGGCAGCAGTAGTTGAGTCCCTGCCACCAATATGGGGGATACAGATTGAGTCTCCAGCTCCTGGCTTTGGTTTGGTCCATCCCTACTTGTTGTAGGCATTTGGGTAGTAAACCAGCAGATAAGAGATCTTTGTCTTTCTCTGTTGCTCTGCTTTTCAAATAAGAAATAAAATTTAGAAATTTGCTGTAAATGTGAGGGAATTAGAACAAAAAAATAAGAATCCAAATAAATCAATCCAAATTCAATAAACTGAATCAATAACCGAAATGCCATTTGACAAAAGACATCATTTTTAGATAGCATTACAGATAAATTTTACCAAATTCCTCAGAAAAAGATATCTCTGATGTCTTTATTATGGATGTATATGAATATTTGTATTTGAATATACAGATATTCTCTTCTTAGAGTATAAAAAAGACAAACATATTCAAGTCATTTTATGAAGTTATTAATACTTTAATATAAAAACTGAGCAGGTAACAAAACTATAAATCAACTTATTTATTAATTAAAACTACTGATCCTGATTTATAGGATCACAAATCAAATTCAACAAAATATGAAAATCAGGATTATATCTCAACCCAATGATAGATTCCAGGAATTTAAGAAATTATCTATGTCAGTAGAATTAAGAGAATAAACTATCACTTCTAGGGATGCAAAAAAAGGAATTGATAGTTTGAAATTCACCAGGAGAAAAAGTTGGCAATTTAGTAGTAGAAAGGAAATTTATTAGCTTGAAAAAGTATATTTAAAAATTTGATAGCAAGTTTATCAATGGTGAAATTGCACGAGCATTCTCAGTAGTCAAGAGAAAGACAAAATGCTCTGTCATTTCTTTGCTTTATGTGTTGGAGGTCCTAACCAATGCAATGAGGAAATCAAATGAGATATAATGATAGGATGGAAATGTGTGTACTTTTTTTTCAGATGCTATATTATAAATATAGAAAGTTCATAAGAATTCATTAGATCTCTAAGCATGTAGTCATTTCCTGAAGACAAGACTAATATTAAAAAATAGCATTCTCATATATCAGCATTGCCAAACAGAATACACAATGTGCAAAGAAAAGAATCCTACTTAAAATACCATAAAATTGATAATGTGTCTAGGATTAAATGTGATAATGCTTGAGACTTATTAGAGAAATTTATTAAATAATATTGAAGGGTGCAAAAAAGAATAAATTATTTTTACTTCATGTTTATATGTTATTCCTTCCAAATTTATAGTTGGATTCAATTACAATAAAAAGCTTTTGTCCCTGAAAATTGATAAACTGCTTCTAATTTTACGTAGAAGAAAAAGGAGTCAAAAAATGACAAAATTATTCTGCAGATGAGTGAAATCAGAAATATTTCCTTCTTAGTTACTGAAACATTTAAAACTAGAGAAATTAAGATTGTTGTTTCCAGAATAATCATACAAATGTAATTAAGAGAAACTAGAATTAATATTATCCATACATACATTTATACACACAATTTATATAATTGATTTTAAAATTGAACAAATAAGTGGAAAATTTTGCTTTAAAATGGTCAATTTTGCTTTTATTGTATAGATAGATGTGTATTGCATAACAGCAGCTTTATAGAAGTTACAAGATATCTGCCTTTGATTTAAAATATACATCTTTGCTACATATTAAATAGGAAGTAGTAAAAACAGGAAAAAATTAAAAGTTTTGAAGGCAATTGTAGCATTTAGACTAAAACCAGAGAATTATTTTACAATTCATTTTTTATAAATTGCGTAGGTTGATGATAGTCTATAAATTGTAATTTCATGAATAGCTTCTTTCTTCTTTTCTTTTACACAGAAACAAAGGGGGAAATTATATTTAGTTTGGTATAAGGTATGTGTGAATGTTGGAGATGTATTCTAACAATTTACTTTGAAGTGGATCATAAATTCTACATCACAAATTTTCTCCTTAAAAGCTGTTTTTCTGGACCAAAAGAAGTTGGTCCCAAAACTTAGATATTAGACATTGGCAGATAAACATTATTCAAATAACAGTATATTATACATTTTAATGTTATATATTAGTTGTTTTAATATTTGTAAGCAAGATATTGGTTGGGAAAGAAGAAAAAACTTAAATTTAGAGTAATAATTATATGTTTCAAGGATGGTGGCATTCATAGTATTGTTTCTGTCTCTTCAGACTGAAGGTACCAGATATGTAATCTTCATAAATAAATAGCATATTCCATATGCATCCTGTAGGTACAAGAAAATTCATTGTGAGGACTGAGGATTCTCTTTTTAACTCAACAGATGCTCAGTGCATTTTATGTTTTTGTCAGGTTACTTTTTGCTTGTTGTGTGAACAACTTTATCTGACTTACCATCTACAAATTCTATTAGAGTTTAAATTAATTTTCTATTGGTGTGTATTACAATATTCCATGCTTAGTGGCTTTAAATGATACAAGTTTACTTTCTCACATTTTCTGTGGACGAGGAATCTAGCACATTTTCACAGCGCTGTCTGCTATAGGTCTCAAAAGGCTGAAATCAAAGTGTTGGCCAGGGTTAGGATCTAATCTAGAGCTCCGAGATTCTATTGCAAAGTCTTTGTGGTTATTGGAAGAATCTGAATCATTGCAGAATCCCACTTATGATTACTTGCTTTTTCAAGGTGAGCAGGAGAATTCTGAATTCTAAGTATTAAGGTGAGGTCTTATATTGTGTATCCTAACTAAGGAGTGACCATACCATTGTGTTTACAAGCTTTCTCATATTGGAGGAAAAGGGAATATATAGGATGTAGGAATCATGAGGCCTTTTTAGAATTCTGGTTACCACTAAGTGATTTGTCATCTTAACCTTACTTTAGCATTTTTTAAAAAGTTCCAAACATGAATTAACTGACACCTTCCTTTCTTGTCTCTTTGTGTTATTACTCCTGAGCAATGAAAAGAAATATTTTCTGGTAATAATTTGCATGACTAATACCTGTTTTGTATTTGGTCTTCTGAATTAAATTTGGGAAAAAAAGATAGTTATAGTTTAACCCATATTGCCTAAGGATGGTGAAATAGTTTCTGCACTTAAACATAAAATGTTGTTACCCTCATCTGCCAATAACTCACTTAATATGAACTACTTTTTATTAAATGTGGTAAAATTTGAACTTTTAAGGAAAACTCTTATTCATAATTTTAAGAGAAAAAATAATTAACAGCATAAGATAGAGTGTTTTCTTGGACTTTTATAAAAATAAACTCTAAAATTTGAGAAAATGATGTTGAGAAACTTGGGAGAAATTCTTATTGTTAGACCAGCTGCCAGAAAAATTCTGCATTCCCTTCACTTTCATAGGTGATACATTTGGTTTTGTAAAAATATCGTGAGACAGATTAGTTATGAAAACACAGTCATGTTTATCCTTTTTTTGAAGAACAGAGGGCTGAATGTTTTATTTCTCTGCTAGAATTACTTTCACCAATGGAAAAGCTGGTAGACACTGTTAAAAAAAGGATACATAAAATCCTTCATTTTGTATTATTGAATAGCTATAGAGCCCAGTAAATTGACAGGGGAAACATTTTACTGAAAGCACAATGAAAAAATCAATTCCATATGAAGCATTTGTGGATTCTTTAGATGTAAACCTCTAAATGAGGGCTGGAAATACTGTCAGAAGAAATGGAAAGCAGAAAGAAAAACAAAAACCTTGTAAGTTCAGACTCACTTTTTTTTTAAATCAAAATGTTGATGATCAATTTATTTTCATTAAAATTGCCAAGAACACACAATGGGAAAAGGACAACCTCTTCAGTAAGGGGTATTGGGACTACTAGATAACCGCAGGTAGGAAAATGAAATCAGACTTTTATTTCATATAACATAAATGTTAAGATTTGAAACTATAAAATCTGAAGGATTAAATACAGGAGAAAGCCAGTCTGGGCAATGATTATTTTGAATATAAACCTCAAAGTGTTACCGGTGAATGGCAGTGTTCTTGTCTTCATGCAAGAAAGAATTCAGGCGTGAGACAGAGTATTGGAAAGTAAAGTAACAAAATTTATTAGGGAAAAGGACATCCGTAAGAACAGATGGACACCTCTCCAGACAGGACCTGAGAGAGAGTGCCTAGTCGCTCAGACTGGGAGGAGGAGCGATGTTACACGGTTGAGTAGAGAGATTACACCTGGGCAGGCAGGCAGGTGACTCAGCATAGAGGCAGAGAGCTGAGCGTGCAGTCCAATTGAGGCGGGGGTTTTTAAGGAGATGGGTCTTTGTCTTCACACATCTTCTCCTGAAACAAAGGATTTTATGGATGTAAATTTTAAGAAGCTCCTATCTGAGTTTATCCCTGAAGGTATCAGACAGGAGGAAGCCTAGCTGGCACTGTCCTAACCCAGGATCCAGAGCAGGTCTGGAGCAGGGTATTTGAAATGCAGATACTGGGCTACATCTGGAAGACTGTTAGAAGATTGTGGAAGATTGTCAGGCAGAAGGGGTTGGGGACCTGAACCTGACAGGTTATCCAGTAGGAGGGGGCAGGGAAGGATGTGAATCCTGGGCTGCCCCTGAAACATTATTGGGATGACTTTGAGATGCAGATGCATCCGCTGGACATAGATATCTTTTCTTTAGGCCTTTGTCACACACACATAAGCTCATATCTGACTTCCTACCTAACAAAAGCACAAGTAACAAACATGAAAGAGACAAATAGGATTACCTCCCAGGATAAACCAATCAACAGAGTAGGGAGAAACATTTGTAAACCATACATCTGGTGAGGGGTTATTATAGGCAAGCATATAGAATAAAATCGATCAGGTTTGTGAACTGGAAGACCATGCCTTCACCATGCCCCTTTGTGATGTCATGCCCCTAGCTGACCACACCTGTGTACCCACCAGCCAATCAGGTTACTTAACCACTCCCCTCTGGAAGTGGATTAAAAGCCTGGGACACTGGCCTTTTGCCAGTGCAGGGTTTGCTGTGGCCCTGTGCCGCCAGGGCACGTGACCTTCTGGTCACCCGCCTCAGGCTTCCTGGCCTAGATGCTCCTCCACGTGGCTGGCTCCTGGTACTCAGTATGAATCTAGATTTACCTCTCTCTTTTAGATAGGACCCTCACTCTCCTAAGCATTTCTCTCACTGAATAAAGGCTTAAAAATATATCATGCTGCCTTGTTCATTTATGCCAGTATTCAGAATTCTTCAGGAACCCACACAGAATTTATTAATAAGCTCATGGTGATATCATATGGCACCCTGTATTCTGATTTTAGGGAGCCATATTCCGATTTCAGGGTTAATATCCAAACAGATGAACTCAGATTCAATAGTAACAAAACTAATGATCCAACTGAAAAATGGACAAATGATCTTATTTTTTGTCAAATTTGTCCAAATAAGATACAAATAGCCAACACGTATATGAAAAAAATTTCAACATTGCTATTTATCAGACAAATGCAGATTAAAACCACAATGAGATGTCATCTCACAACTGTTAGAACAGCTATCATAAAAAGGAAAAAGGTAATATATAGGAGGAGATGTGGAAGAAAGGAAACCCTTGTATTCCGTTGGTGGGAATGTAATTAGTACAACCACTGTGGAAAATAGTATGGTTGTTCCTCAAAAAATTAAAATTAGAGCTACCATAGGTAGTTAGCAATCCCTCTACTGATTATACACCCAAAGAAAAGGAGATCAGAATGTTAAAGAGGTATCTGCATGCCCACTTTTCAATTTTCAGTAGCCAAGATATAGACTCTATTTAGGTGTCTGTAAATGGATGAATGGATAAAGACAATGTGGAATATATACACACAATTGAATGTTACTTTGAAAGGAATGATGGGGCCAGTGCTGTGGCACAGTGGGTTAAACCACCACCTACAGTACCGGCATCCCATATGGGCACCGGTTCAAATCCCGGCTGCTCCACCTCTGATCCAGCTCCCTGCTAATGTGCCTGGAAAAGCAGTGGAAGATGGCCCAAATCCTTGAACCCACATGGGAGATCCAGAAGAAGCTCCCATCCTCCCTAGGGTCCAGCCACAGCCATGGCCACTGGAGGAGTGAACCAGAGGATGGAAGATTCCTCTCTTTCTCTCCCCTTCTGCTTCTCTCTCTCTCTGTAACTCTGCCTTCCAAATAATAAAATCTAAAAAAAAAAAAAAAAAAAAGGCAGCTTGTGATTTGTGAAACATGGATGAACCTGAAGGATATCATGGTGTGAAATATGCCAGGCACAGAAAGACAAACATCACATGCTGTCACTTTGATGTGCCGTATAAGAAAGCTGAACTCATAGAAGTAGAGGATAGAATAGTGGTTACCAGGGTTGAGCAATGGCCTGGGTGGTGGTAGGATGTTGGTAAAATGGTACAAATTTTCAGCTAAATGGGAGGAAAAAGTTGAAACATCTATTGTATAACATGAAGACCATAGGAATAGATTGTATTCTTGAGGATTTACTAAGAGTAGATTTTAAGTGTTCTTATCACAAACTGCTAAGTATGTGAGATAATTTATATGTCAATTAACTCAATTTAGCCATTCCAAAATGTACATGTATTTCAAAATAGTTTGTTGTATGTGATAAATATAATTTTTGTCAGTTAAAATACATTCATAAATAGTTAACAATTTAAACAGGCCTGATTGAAAACAAAACAGCCTCTTGGAGGTCATCCGACCGTTTTACTGGCCCTCTGGGAAGAGTGGACTCCAGTCTTTGGTAGAACCTCTGCTTGCCTTGGGAAAGCCATCTGTCTTCTCGGCTCTGAGGTTCAGGTGAGGGTCGCCCAGGTGGTGACTAAGGCATCTCTTCTGTCTATAGCATTTGGGTCTGTCAGAGGTGGGGGAGCTGAGCTGGTCCAGTAAATCCTTTCTATTTTTTTAAACTGAAGGAGATTTTCTTTCTTTTCCCACTGCCATCTCATGCACTCTCTGCTCGGGCCTGAAGAAGTTCCTTCAACAATCCACATTTAACCCACATTCCTAAGCTACCATTTCAGTGAAGACAGCCTTAGGGGTGGGGCATGCTGGGCCGGTTGGTGGGGAGTGGGGGCCAAGAGGTCAGGGCTCCTTACAGGTAAGCCAGCACACCTGTGCCAGTCAGCCAGCGGTCCCTGATTCCTGCTCATGCTCAGCCTAGAGGAGAGCAGCCCTCCCTGTTTTCCTAGTGTCCCGGAGAGCAGCCTTCCATGTCTGCCTGGAGCCCTGAAAGCCCTGGCATGTGCAGGGCCGTCCCTGCTTTGTGCCTGGGTTTGGTGACTGCCTCTTCTGGTGCTGCGTGGCCATGCCTCACCCTGACCTGGCTATTCTCTGCAGAGGTCTGGTCTCGCAGCACCATCACTCCAGCTGTGTCAAATTCTGCAACCCACCCACTATTTGGCCACCTTGGTCAGGGACCTGGGCAGCTGCTGAGGCCGGCAGTCTGTGGGGCTCCATTTTGTTTCCTCCTTTAGGCCAAAGACCACCCCTTTCAGCAGTTCTTCTTTGAGCTTTGGACTGGGCTTCTGCGTCCAGTGACAACAACCACACAAACTCTGGGTCAGCAATTTTGGGTGCGGCATTCCTTATTTTTTTAAAATTTATGTATGCATTTATTTGAAAGAGCAACAGGGAGAGATGGTGAGCCAGGGACCTTCCATCCACTGCTGGGCTCCCCAGGGGTCCACAACAGCTTGCCGTAGGCCCAGCGGAGGCCAGGAAGCAGGCACTCCATCCTTGTCTCTGAGTCTCATGTACTTGATCCATCACTTGCAGCCAGCCTCCCAGGATCGGAAGCGCAGGGCAATAGGATGGGAACCTGCGCTTGATGTGAGAGACCAGCAGCGCCAGACAGGATAAGAGCTGCGCCTGGAGGTCCGCCCCTGTGGGGCGCTCCCGCGCGAGGCGCTGTGACCCGGAAGCGCCGCTGGTGCTCGGCCTCTTCTACAGCGCCCACCGCCTGGGCTCCGGCCTGAGCCCTGAAGGGCTGGCGAGGCGCTGCTGCGGACGCTGTTGACGGAGGCTGGGAGACCCCACGCAGCCAAGAGTCAGGCCCGGATCCAGTGAGTCGGCAGGCCCACAGGGGCCTCTGGAAGTTTCTTCACGATTTCCTGCGGGGACCCTGCAGCGCTTCGCCACGGCCGCCTCCCGTAAGTCTTGGCCTCAGGACTTTCAGTTTTGTTCCTGAGAGCGAAGGATCCAAGGTACAAACGCTATTCAATATGATATTATTAAATTATGTCATTTATGGGACCCGTGCAGTGCAATGAGTGAGAAGACTTTACACTTCAAACCTCTGTGCTTTTTACTTCTCATCATCAGGTGAGATAAAAAGAGAAGTTAAGATAAGAAATCCCAGCTTTAATTTGATTGTCCTTCAATATTTGCTTCAGGCCGGCGCCGCGGCTCAACAGGCTAATCCTCCGCCTTGCGGCGCCCGCACACCGGGTTCTGGTCCCTGTCGGGGCACCGGATTCTGTCCCGGTTGCCCCTCTTCCAGGCCAGCTCTCTGCTGTGGTCCGGGAGTGCAGTGGAGGATGGCCCAAGTGCTTGGGCCCTGCACCCCATGGGAGACCAGGAGAAGCACCTGGCTCCTGCCATCGGATCAGCGCAGTGTGCCGGCCGCGGCGGCCATTGGAGGGTGAACGAACGGCAAAGGAAGACCTTTCTCTCTGTCTTTCTCTCTCTCACTGTCCACTCTGCCTGTCAAAAAAAAAAAATATTTGCTTCAACTTGCAGATTCTGTGGTTAATGTTGGCAGGTTTCAATGAATAATAATTCTAGGTGATGTTAAAAATAACAAAGAATGTTAAGTAAAAGTTACGGAGCTCTTTTTTGGGGAATTTTCTACTAGAGCAAATGTAAGCACAGAGAAATTATGTAGAATTCACAATTTCAGTCAGTTTTGATTTCTTATATTAATAATTCCATAATGCAAGTACTATTGCATTTAGTTGACTATACTATAATACAAAGTATGATTTTGATCTGAGTGTTTCTCATTTTAAGCCAGCATTTATACTTAAGCTTACATGACTCTACAAAGGTTATAGAGCTACCTCACTTCCAAGTTTTATAATTCAGTTTTTATAAGCAACAGAAGAAACATCTTTTATCAATTGTGGCACCAAAAAAAGGGAAATGCATGAAGGAGCCATGAATAATTCTGCCTAAACAAAGTTTTGAGAGTTTTATAAATGCTTACATCTTAATAAGAATGGAGGATGCTGAGATTCATGCTTACAGCACTTGTTTATAATCAATTATTTAGACAGTGCTCATTCCTTCTTTTGCAGATTGCGGTATTGGATTATATATAATGACTATATTTGTTTTCACTCCTCATTTTACAGAATCTGAATCAAAACTTAAGTGTATTATCACTGTTGTTTAGTGTCCTACATATTTAATTTAGTAGGTAATTTAGAATCAACAATAGACCTAGTTAAGATTATCTTGGTGAAAATAAAGATGAGGAAAGGATTATAAGAAAAATCATATCATTCAGTTCTTGCATTATGTTAAAATGACATTTAGCCATTTTCCAGATGAGTAGGTTTTTAAAATGGAATTCATTCAACTATAAGAAATCAGGTTTAAATTTTATAGCCATGATATTTGGTAAGTATGTCATGTGTTTCCAAAAATTAGAAATAATGTATTATATTAAATTCTTTTGAGATAAACCATGCTTACAAGGAGACAAAGCATTAATATTTGAAGTGAAATGAATACATTAAAACATGCAAAGCAGAGTTTCAATAAAAATGAGAAGAAAGGAAAGTAATAATAATAGTACAACAAAGTAACTACTCTCCTACATATTGAATAACATCTTCAGTAACCAAAACTAATTGGTCTAAATAACAAATGGACTTATAAGTAGTTTGAAGATAGAACACAGAAATGTAGATAATTGCTTCTGTTCCTTTTGAAGTAGTAAGTGGTAGTCTTTTTCATCTTTCTTCATTTCAAAAGGAAATATGTAAGCTATTTATGTCAAATGAATTAATATGAACTCCAGATGAATCAAGCTTTTGTTTTCCTTCTTAGAATATTCAATTGTTAAGTACAAATAACTGTATTCAGCTTTTGAAACTCCTGAAATTAAAATGGGGGAAGTGGAGTATTAATGATAGTTGAATTTGATTAGAGCAAAAGTTCATACAAGAATAATAGGCTTCTGAATTAAGCATTATCAGTAGAATGTTTATATTTGCAAGTTATGATCATTTAGAAATATAAACTCAAGCAAAGAAGCTATACAGTTAAGATGTATAAAATCCACTTTAGTCAACTTGTAAAATAGAAATACAAGTTACTTCTCTTTTAATTTAATTTAATTTAACTTAACTTATATCTGTTTGAAAGACAGAGTTACAGAGAGGCAGGGAGAGAGAGAGGGAGAGAGAGAGAGAGAGAGAAAGAGAGATCTTCCACCTGCTGGTTCATTGCCCAGGTGGCCGCAATGGCTGGAGCTAAACTGATCTGAAGCCAGGAGTCAGGAACTTCTTCTGGGTCTCCCATGTGGGTGCAGGGGCCCAAGGGCTTGAGCCACCTCCTGCTACTTTCGCAAACCATAGCAGAGAGCTGGATCGAAAGAGGAGCAGCCAGGACTCGAACTGGCACCCATATTGGATGCCAGCACTGCAGGGGCGGCTTTACCAACTATTCCACAGTGCCAGCCCCTATAAGCTATTTCTGGTATCTTCATTCTCCATTCCAATGCTGGCTCTGTCAGTTATAATTGTCTTTGCTTAACCTACCAAAGAAATTTAATATTCAATTTTCCTATCTTTATTTATATCACAGTGGAGCATAGATTGACAGAGAAAATACTTTAGTACAAATTTTGTTGTCAGAAATTTTATCATTTAGAGTAAATATATTTGTGACTCTACCGCCTACCTGCCATAAGATATTTAGGTAAGTCTTTCTGATGAGATGACATGTAAGCAGAGACCTGAATGGTGAAAAGGAGCCAGTCCTCCAAGATCAGGAGGAAAGTTATAAGCCGAGGGAAGAGAAAGTGAAAAGTTGAGAGTGAACTTTACGTGTTGGGAGCAGAAAGGTCTGCATGACTGGAGTGTAGTGAACTTGGGAGGTTCCAGGTTGAGATAAGGTGCTTAGGAAGGTAGAGGTTGGGTCATGTTGACCTTTGTACATTAAAATAAGGATTCTGAATTTTATTCTTAGGGTAATAAGAAGGAAAAACACTGAAAATTTAATGTGTTTTCATGGTGAAATTTGCCATATATGCAAAAGAATGTGTGTCTACTATTTAATAAATGGAATGTTACAAACATTATCAGATAATGCGAAAACTTATTTATTCCCTTTCCAACAGGGTTCCCTACTTTTCCTCCCCACTAGCCTGAATTTCATGTCTTGCATTTTATAGATTATCTTTGTGTTATTTCATATGCTATAAACAACTGAATTAGATTTTACTCTTTTTGAATTATAAATATTTTTTCTACTGAATAGTATTTTATTGTATACCAAATCCATAGTTATTTATTTGTTCTATCATTGATTGATATTTGGTTATCTGCCCCCGGCCCCCCTTTTTTTTTGCCTTGAAGGAAACAAGCTATAAAAAACTTGTACTTGTTTTCTGATCAGTGTATATAAAACTTTCTCTAGATAATTAGATGCCAAAAATTGTTTTGCAAAGAAGCTGTGCCAATTTACATATGCACCAGCAGAGGATAAGTGTCATAGTTCTCCATATCCTCTCCAGCACTTAGTATTATCAGGTTCTATTATTTTAAAAATAATGGGATACAAACTAACTCCTTATAGCTTTAATGTTAGATTTCTCTGAGTGTCACTAAGGTCAAATATATTTTTATGAGCTTTTAATTATTTTCCCTTTTCTTATTATTTATTAAATTAATTAACAAATCCCTTATTAGTACTTGTAAAATGGGTGATTTTAAGACATATTCTAAATATGAAACTTTTTATATTTGCTATATTTGTTGCAAATATATTTCACTTGTATTTTTTTTAACTTCCTCAGTGATATCTTTTTTCTTTTTTTATGGGCTCCAGTTCTAGTCCCTGCTACTCCACTTCCAGTCCAGCTCTCTGCTGTGGCCTGGGATGGTAGTGGAGGATGGCCCAAGTCCTTGGGTCCCTGCATCCGCATGGGAGACCAGGAAGAAGCACCTGGCTTCGGATTGGCGCAGCTCCGGCCGTTGCAGCCATTTGGTGAGTGAACCAACAGAAGGAAGACCTTTCTCTGTCTCTCTCTCTCATTGTCTGTAACTCTACCTCTCAAATAAAATAAATAAAATCTTTTTTTTTTTTTGACAGGCAGAGTGGACAGTGAGAGAGGGAGAGAAAGGTCTTCCTTTTCTGTTGGTTCACCCTCCAATGGCCGCTGTGGCTGGCACGCTGCGGCAGGTGCACGGCACTGATCCGAAGCCAGGAGCCAGGTGCTTCTCTCGGTCTCCCATGCGGGTGCAGGGCCCAAGGACTTGGGCCATCCTCCACTGCACTCCCGGGCCATAGCAGAGAGCTGGACTGAAAGAGGGGCAGGGCTTTTTTTCACTCAATATAATGTTTTCCTGTTGAATCTATTTTGAATCAAGTAGTAGAAGTTCATTTTTTTTTTTTTTAGATTTACTTTATTTATTTGAAAGACAGAGTTACAGAGCGAGGTAGAGCAGAGAGAGAGAGAGAGAGAGAGAGAGAGAGAGAGAAAGAGAGAGGTCCTCCATCCGCTGGTTCACTCCCCAAATGACTGCAACAGCCAGAAGCTGAGCTGATCTGAAGCCAGGAGTCTCCTCTGGGTCTCCCACAGAGGGAGGCAAGGTGGGGGGCCAGAATTGGAGCAGCTGGGACTCGAACTGGCACCTATATGGGATCCTGGCACTGCAGGCCACAGTTTTAACCCACAGCGCCACAGCGCCAGTCCCAGAACTTCATTTTTTTCTTTTACTGAATGATATTCCATTGTGTATATGTATCATATTTTCTTTATCCATTAATCTGATGATGGACGCCTGGGTTGATTCCAAATTTTGGCTATTGTGAACAGTGCTGCTGAAACCATGGTGGTGCAGGTATCCCTTGGGTATATATCCAGTAGTGGGATTGATGGATCATATGGCAAATCTGTTTCTAGTTTTTAAAGATATCTCCATACTGTTTTCCACAGTGGCTGCGCTGATTACATTCCCACCAACAGCTTAACCCACTGTGCCACACTGCCCTCTCCAGAAAAGTGCCTTTAGAGAAATAGAAGTTCTTAATTTTAAATGGCCAAATTCATGTTTATTTTTATTATTAGTCTTCTTTTTATAAGTTTAAGAGATATTTTCCCTGGCATAACTAGAGAGATACATGTTTGTTGTCAGTGGTTTAAAAGTTTTGTTTGGACAGATTCTGTTTGGACAGAATTTAGTGAGTGTTTTATAAAGTGGTAAAACTTTATTTTTATTTAGATAGCTATTTTCAGCCCTATTTATTGCTTAGTCACTGGATCCTTTTTTTTTTCTGTAGTTCTGGGGCAGATTACCTAAGTTGTAACTCTGAGTTCCATAGATGCTTGTGTCTGATTCTGGGTCTTTATTGCGTTGTTCAGTTTGCCTATGCAGATCTAGTACTGCACTGTCTAAATTATTCTGGCTTTAAAGAACTAATCAAATTCTAACAGGGAATGTTTCCTTCTTGTTGTTCTTCAGAAATATTTTTATTATATTTTTTCCATGTTCATTTAATTTTAAAATAATTTTATCAGTTCCAATGAAAAAGGATCTTTTAGGATTCCATTTGTAATTGCCTTGTAGATATAGATAAGTCTGAGGATAATTGATAATTTTATCCTTTTTTTTAAACTTAGGACTCTTTTTTTTAAAGTTTGTCAATATCTGTTTAAAGACATTTATTTATTTGAATTTTGGAGTGACAGAGAGGGAGCCAGGAGCTTCTTCTGAGTCTCCCATGGGGCTGCAGGGGCCCAAGCGCTTGGGTTATCTTCTACCGCTTTCCCCGCCATAGCAGAGAGATGGATTGGAAGAGGGGGTGGGGACTTGAACTGGCACCCAAATAGGATGCTGGCACTGCAGGTGGAGGTTTAGCCCACTGTGCCACAGCTCAGTCTCCAGAAATGAGGATTATTTGCAGTGTGCCCCTAAACCTCATTCTCTTTCTTTCAACACACACACAAACATATACTAACACACACACACATATACATTCATAGGTTGTTAACAGGGATAATAATTTATAAATAATTTTGTTTCAGAATGCTACTTCAGATTGTTAAAATGTCAAATTGATGTACATTTTTAGTGTGACTCTAAGTTGTAATCCACCCCCTCATTCAAAAACATTCTAGGGGTATTTTAGTTTAGGGATCATAAATTTTATTATTATCTGTAATAGGCCTCATCATAAGTCTTAAATCATAGACTCTGGCTTCTATTAACCCCATAAAAAGGGAACATGCTTGCATAATAGTACCAGTCTCCTTGCCTGAGCTGACAAGCTAGGCACAGTTCACCCCATTAACACAGTATTATGAACTACTTTGTTCCATGGCAAAACATGTATTTGAAGCTATGTTTGGAGAATTACCTTGTCAAAATAAGAACATGGAGTTTTAAAATAATCTCATTTCAGCTTCAGCTCTTAATGGGAACATGTCGGTTGGTGTTAATGAACCTTATTATTTGTTTCACAAACAGCATTTGTTGCTCACTTGATTTACATCTCCCGTAACTAAAGTGCATGTTTATAGTATAATAGTGTATCCTCTTCATTCATATTTCTTCTTTACAAAATTAGGTTTACTTAACTCTAACATATATATATATCCTATAATTTTATATTTGGCTTCTATATTTTTCTTGTTTCAGTTTTCTTTTAGTTTAGTTTGATTACTTTGATGTTTTGGTTATTATCATCTGATAGCCTACTTTCAGTTGCTTTCTCTCAAATTAATGTAAGTTTTAAATATCTTAGAAGTGAAAAGCACCAAATATTTTTAATTGTTTCCAAGTTGCTGTGATCTTGTTCTCATTATTCTCCCTCATTGATTTTGAAGTATAAAACATAATAGTTGTAGAAAGCCCTCCAAACTTTTTTCTGAATTGAGACACTAAAGTAGGTAGACTTACTATACACAGACTTTTATTTCAAAGGAAAATAAGTTTCTTTTTTCCTTGAAAATGTCAAGAAGTGTCTTGTGAAATTTAGGGAGGTATTTGTCCTAGTCTGTTTTGTGCTACTATAAGAGAAGACCTGACACTAAATAATATATAAAGAGCAAAATATATATAAAATAATATATAAAGAGCAAAACTTTTGGGTTATGGTTGCCACTGAAAGTCCAGGACCAGGAAGTTGGCATCTGGAAGGAGTGAGTAAGAGAGCCAGAGAGAGAGAGAGAGAGAGCGAGCGAGCTAGTGAGCACAGGTGAGAGAGAAAAGGAATCAAATTCATTGTTTTATAAGGAATTCACCCTCACAATAATGAACCCAGTCTGGTGTCTCATTAGGCCCCATCTTCCAACATTGTTGTATTGAGGATTAAATTTCCAATACATTGTTTAACAGGTGACACATTCAATCTATGTTGAGTTATTTACTCATATGACACATTTTTCAATTGCTGATTTATTAAAAGCTTGAACAACTTATAACTTCTCTGGTGAGATAATAACTAGATCAATATGGAAGTCAAAAGTTCAAGAGAAGGGAAATGCTTTCATGTTCATAATAGGACATTTAACTTTAGAAAGTTCAAATCAGTATATTATGGAAGTCTCTTAAATCCTGGGCTCAAAATAGAGATCTGTTACTTCAGCTAACATTCCAATGCTAAAATAAGTCATATAACCAAGCCGTATGTTAATGAGGCAGGAAATATAGTTCATAGTTTTGGGATAAGGAGTAAACATTTGCCAAACATCTGACTTACCACATTGATCTTCTACTGTCAATCAAAAACTGTATTATATACAATAAATGTAACTGGTGTGCTTCTGTGGTCAAACATTTAAATTCAGAGAAATTCACAAAGAAGCTTTGATTTACATTTCTTCGGAGTAATAATTGGATAAATGTTTATCTTTTCCTAAAATAATGTTTATCAGGATTTTTTCATGAAAATGGAAATCATATACTTTTAATAAAACAATCCAAATTTATAATCGGGTCATTAAGCTTTGTACAGAGATTAAAGCTGTCATGAAAAGATGATAAAACTGTGATATTTTGCAAAACTTGTAGGAAAAGATTTAGTTTTCTGATATTTATAGGACATGTAGCTTCTGCTTTGGTGTGCCATACTAATTTGCTACAGGACTATGGGCAAAAGATGCATATATGTTACTTATGACATGCAAATCCTTAACAGTTTAGTACTGTAAAAACATTTAATCATTTTGTAATTTTAGCCTGAAGTTTAGTCACATTTGACAGCATCACTTTTTTTTTTTTTTTTTGGTCTCTATCCAAATAGTAGAAGGTATAAAATAATGTTGTATTGAAAAGAATAGGTTCTCTTGACTTCATTTTCAGTGCAAAGCTAAAGCAACTATAGCTTGAAAGTGGGAAACAGTGGTCAAAACAATTATGTTAGCAAGTACCTTCCCTCTCTACTCACCTTTTAGTTGTTGTTGTTCCTCTACGGCTTTCTTTTGGAATATCTATTCATGATTTCTCTTGCTAATAGCACCATTTCCCAAGGCTTCATTCACTATCTATGGGCTCATGATGCTATTACACACAGCTCATTTGTCTTTTCCAAGTCAAAACTTGAATTTCCAGGGTATTGTTTAGCATCTTAGTATAGTATATCAAAAACAATTCAAACAACATATTAAAATTGCTTATTATATTTAGTGGCCAAACTCACTGTTTTTGTTTTGATTTTACTAGGTTAAAGGCATTGGTGCTCAGAGTCTCATAAACAGGAAAATTCTGTGGTCCAGAAATAAACAGCTGCATCAGAACTTTGAGAACACAATATTCACTCTGTCTACTGTCAGGACTTAACTAACTTCACTATTCTGTAACTTAGTTAACTACATCACACTTCAAATATACGTGTTCACCAGCTAGTAAACCCCTCCTGTCTTCCCCAACTTTCTGTTCTGGGTAACTATTAATGTGTGCTGTGAGCATCTTCTGGTGTTCCCTCAAAAGCATATGTTAAGGGCTAATCTATATTGTAGTTTTAGGAGGTGAGAACTCTACAAGTAACATTAGATCATGAGGGTAGAGCCCTCCTGAATGGGTCTTTACAAAGAGAGGAAGAGATGATCAATCTCTCTTCGTTTTCCACCATGTGAAAGTACAATGAGAAAAGAGCTGTCAGAAAACCAGGTTTGTGAGCCCTCACCAGGACCAATCATGCTAGCACCATGGTCTCATTTCTCAGACTCCAGAATTAGTAGAGCCACTCAATCTCTATATTTTACAGTAGCTGCAACTGACTGAAACAGTGTGTAACTGATATTTTAAAAGAATATATTATTATTGTTCAGTTTCCTGTGGGTTGATGTGCTCAGCTGGGAAGCTCTCATACAGTTCCAGTCAGAATTTGGATTGGCTTGAAGTCATCTCAAAGGTTGATGAGTTGGATGTTTAACATGCCTCAGTCATGTCTGACAGTTGATGCTTAGCTAGTATCATTAAGCAGAGCACTTACAAGTGACCTTATCAGGAAACTAGGATTTTGTACATCATAGAAATTCAATTCTGATGGGGGAGATTCCCAAAAGCAAGCTTTCTAAGAGGTAGGAAGCAAGAACAGAATAGGACAGGGCTACAAATATAAATGACAGCATCACTTCTGCTATATTCTACCGATCAAAGCAGTCACAAGATAGTGGAAATAAACTCTGCTTCTCAGTGTGGTCATAGAGAAGAAAGGCATAGGAGATGGGAGATAATTTTGCAGCAACCTTTGGAAAGTAGAATGTTTATAATTGTCTTTTTATTAATTTGCTCTCCCACTTAAAAACTAGGTGGACTCCAGATTAATTTATCGTTTCATTGTTGGGAACAGCATCATGGCTTAACTGGTTAAGCTACCACTTGTGATGCAGGCTTTCCATATTGGAGTGCTGGTTTGAGTCCCAGCTGCTCTGCTTCCAATCCAGTACTCTGGTAATGTGCTAGGGCCTTTGCCACCTGTGTGGGAGACCCTGCTGGAATTCCAGGCTCCTGCGTTAGCCTGGCTCAGCCCTGGCCATTGCAGCTTATCTGGGATGTGAATCAGCAGATAGAACATCTCTCTTCCTTTCTCTGGGGGCACTCCACCTTTCAAATAAATAAATAAATAAATAAATAAATAAATAAATAAATAAATCTATCTTTAGGAAAAAGCTTTGTTCTTGAAGAATCGATTCACAAGTTGATCTATTTTTGGCTCTATTTTTCACCGATTTACCTAAAACTTGCTCATTCTACTTATGTATAAATTTACAGTAATATGTAATGAACCGTTGGTAGTTTTGAGCCTTCAGACTCTCCTGGCTTTGATCTTATGATTTATGCTCCTCCACTTTTTCCTCTACTGGTCTCCCTGCACTCTCTTCATTTCCCATCTCAGCGCTCATTTCCTTTGTCCCTCTGCCCTTCCCTGCAACAGCTGGAGGCTGTGCTCAGTGTTGATTGTCTCTTTCATCCTTTCCCCAGCAACTCCATTTAGTCACTTCTTTTTCCACCTGGCACTCTTACGGTGCTTATCACACTGCTTATTTATACTAGTTACATTTTGTGTGCCACTCTAGGCAGAGCAACTGGAGGTGAAAGACAGTGCCTTATTCATCTTTATAGCCTCATTACCAGGCTTGAGTTAGAGTAGGCCCTCAGTAAATTGTTGCCTATTGAATTACTTATGATTCAAAAAGATCTTGATTGCTTTTAGTGCAGGTCAGAGACAAGAAGATGAAATTTAACAGCGGTAAATATAAATTTCATTATTTAGGTGCAGATGATTTGCTCTAGTGCGATTTGAGATTCTGCTTGTTGGACATATATGTCAGACATCCTCAGTTGTCTTTGATAAATGCTTTTTCAATATTAATCCTGCATTTTAAAAATGTTACAAAACTGTGCATGCTAATGACACTAGGAACAATTTCATTAAAGAAAATACAAAAAGGAATGAAAATGTGTACCTTGAAGATGAACAACTTTTGAGAAAATATGATTTTTTTTTCAAATAGTTGATAAGATAGCGGTTGGAGATTTGGCAGTTGCTGAATGTCTTTTCTGATTGTTCATTCTTGAACTGGGGAAATAATGATAAGATGTGCCAGGACCTCTGAGCCTACTGTGATATGAGCCTGAGCTAAAAAAAACTTCATCAATCACCTCACCTCCATTAATGCTTACTCTGGTGGATTACACTGAATTTTTGGGTCTCGTCATTAGTGCATGTTCAGAACCAGCGTTCAGTAGTTCTTGATCAGTCCTCTTATATCCTTTTCTCCAACATACACTTACTCTGGTATAAAGCCATATTTTACTTTGGAGGAAGCTGGAAGAAAGGTTAACAGCATAAATTTTTGGCTGCTAAGGTCCTGCCTAAAGGTATTTGACCTCCCCTTTATTGAAGGGCTTCTCGTTCTATAAACTGACTCAAGTTTGATGACTGATTAAGGGGCTGATTTTTTTAGGGTTTAGGCTAGACGTTTGCTCACTTGACCTACAACTTTTTAGTTTCCAGTTTTACTTTAAGGAACAGCATGATCATTTAGGCAAGACCATAGGCCTGTGTAAGTTAAATTATTTTGATCACTGTTTACTCTCAGCTCTCCACCAAGGAACAGCATCCACCTTGCCTTTGCAGGTTGAATGCTGCCATGTGGCTCATGCCACCCAAGGATCCAGTTACTACCATTGCATTTAGTTTTCCCAACTAAAGTATTGCAGTTTCCACTGTGGGGACTGACCTAAAAAGAAGAGCTGTTACAACACTCTTGGATGCTAAGGGCTCACCTAAAAATCTTATTTTCCATGATAGTGATCCAGGATCCTTCTAGAATGCATGAGCAAGTCTTACATGACAGATTTACTTTTAACAGTTCAGTCTTCCTGAGGCTTTGTTTCTCTCAGTCTGCATTAAACCAAGGCAATTCTAGCATTTCTAACTGGAAATATATAATTAGTCCAGTCCAAATTCTAGCAAGACTGAGTCTCAGGAAATCAAGTCCGTTTCAGTTTGAGTCTGAAGATAGGAAAAGTGGGTAGTCTTAACAATAGATGTTTAGGGTAGAATTTCAAGACAGATTTAAATGTAGCACTTGGAAAAACTTCTGGAGATTTACAGCTGTTCAAAACACATTCCTTTCACATTTAATAAATTGGCTTTTATATGAAGAGGATGAAGACATATGCCTGGGATTTTAAGATGTATACCCATGTTTGGCTAGTTGTCATTTCTTTTAACACACATCTATCCTGCTGTGCATGTAAAACATATAATATAATCCATGTGTTTTGCACTGTTTTTATTTCTTTTAGGTGTGAAAATCACAGCTTAGAGGATCATGTAAATGCTATAATATGATAACTCAGGAATAGTGGTAGACTGGTAAGAGCACAGCATAGAGAATGGGGTAGGTGATCTCTAAGGAGCTTTGGTTCTTAAAAATGTTAAGAGAATGTAAACAAATTTGTCCTTTAATGGCCTTATCTCAATTCTGTGTCCCTTGAAATAAGTTAGCACTTTAAGGAATACTTATGTTTGGCAATGAAACACTAAATTACATATTAATAAAAGAAATATGTTGCACTGATAAAAATACCCAATTAATCATTTAGCACAATTCTAGAATTCATAATTCTAGAAACACTCCATTTTCTCTCTGGCTTGATAAACTAGCTCTGGGAGGTGACTTAGCTGAAGTCTTTATTTCTTTATAACATGAGCTTCTTCATTTAGTTAATAATATTCAAATGCTTCTTCATTTAGTTAGGACTTGGAGCAAACTAGTTAGATAACCATCCATGAACTGAAATTGAAAGTTGTATTTGGTGATACTAGTGATTGGAATTATTAAATTTCCAGATTAGGATGGTGGCATAATGAGATCATTTGCCATCCTCAACCCTGACTATAACACTAATGAAGACATAGAAAAAGTAATCTCTTTTTCTTTTTTTTTTTTTTTTTTTTTTTTTTTTTTTACAGGCAGAGTGGACAGTGAGAGAGAGAGACAGAGAGAAAGGTCTTCCTTTGCCGTTGGTTCACCCTCCAATGGCCGCCGCGGTCGGTGCACTGCGGCCGGCGCACCGCGCTCGTCCGATGGCAGGAGCCAGGAGCCAGGTGCTTTTCCTGGTCTCCCCATGGGGTGCAGGGCCCAAGCACCTGGGCCATCCTCCACTGCACTCCTGGGCCACAGCAGAGGGCTGGCCTGGAAGAGGGGCAACCGGGACAGAATCCGGTGCCCCGACCGGGACTAGAACCCGGTGTGCCGGCGCCGCAAGGCGGAGGATTAGCCTGTTGAGCCACGGCGCCGGCCAGAAAAAGTAATCTCTATGAGCACCAGAAAAATGGGGAAAAGAAATTACTACAAAGAGATTGCAAAGGACAATCTCATGTTCTTTAAAATTAGTGAGGATGGCTTAAGAAACATGATAAAAAGCTTAATCCTCTGAATCAAAACAAAAAGATTTTCTGGGAAATAGCTAGGAGATTTCCTTAGTTTTAGCTGAAGGATAGGTAAAGTATCTAGGTAACAGAGAATCAAAATTGAAAACTCAAGTGTTGTAAGTTATGATTTTAGGAGTCATGATGACGGATATCTTGAATAAAAATATTCTCAGAATTAAATTCTAGAACTATGTATAGATTCTAGATGCTATGTACTACCTATGAAAAATATATATATATAGGTTTTATGTGTTATCTATACAGAATATATATATTCATAGATTATAGAAATCATATATTTATCTAAAAGGGAGATTGCATTTAAAAAAAGGCAATTAGTACTAAAAATAATCAGTGTCTATATTCCCAAATTCAGTTAATAGAAAGAAAGAAGTAGTGAAATAATAAATGCATGGGGTTTCATCTTACATCTGTATCTGGTATAGACAAAAGTAACTGTATCTGGTGTACACAAGAGTAACTGCTTCATTGTTGCCTATATTTTTAATTAACACATTGTAATTGTGTTGTTTATGGGATACAATGTAGCACTGCAGTACATGTATACAAGGTGAAATCCAATCAGATAAGGATAATTGGCATATATATCACCTTAGACATATGTCATTTTTTTTTTAGTGTTGGTGACATTCAAAATCCTGTTAGCTAATTTAATATTTATTTGCTTAGTTGAATGGGAGAGATGGAAAGAGAGACAGTGGGAGAGAGAGGGAGAGAGATGAGAAAAGTAATCTTCCATCTACTAGTTCACTCCCGAAATGGTCACAATGTTGGGATTGGTTCAGGCTGTAGCCAGGAGCTCAGAGCTCATATGTGGGTGGCAGGAGCTCAAGTACATGGGTCATTCTCTATTGCTTTCTCAGCTATGGTTAGCAGGAAGCTTGATCCCAAGGTGCAACAGCTGGAACTCTAATCAGTGCTCCCATATGGGATGCTTGCATTGCAGGAGGCAGCTTAACCCACTATGTCACAATGTTGTTTTCCTGTTAGCTGTTTTGAAATGTTCTATTAATTATTGTCAAACTTGGTTACCCTACTGTTTTAAAGAACATTGTAAGCTGTTACTCCTATTGAACTACAGCCCTGCACCCATTATCCATCCTCTTTCCATCGTTCCATCTTGCACAGTCTTTCCAGGCTCTGGTAACCATTATTCTGTTTATTAGTTGTGGTATACCTATTTACTTTATGAACCTTTCTAATTTATTTATACAGAAAACATAACAAATTAGAATGGAAATTTGAGTAATACAGTAATAACAGTATCAGAAACCACTGGTATAGCTTTTGAGAGTATAATGTCTTTATAAAATTACAAATAAATTCAGCATGTAATTCTGACTATAATACTAAATTCTTAACAGTAATATATTCTATGTATCTTTGAAAAGATTATTATACATTATGTATAGCTTGACTCTGGTCAAATTTGATTTGCATTTTCAGAAAATGTAAATGCCTTAATTTCTGAATGCAAAGAGAAATGTGATCCATATTCTCTAATGTATTGTCTGGCATTTACAATGTTCATGGTCTATTCTTTATAACTCTCTATTCAGGTTTACAGTAATAAGATTATGGAGAGCTATCATTACCAAGGAGAAAACTAGCTGATCCAGATGATAGGATAAATATAATTAGTATAATGCTAATAATAAACCTCTCTGGTTTATTGTTATTTAAGCCACTTTAAAATCATCCTGAGCTACATATTATTTCTTCAAACGATTAATTTTTTTGAAATTTGTGACTGAAACTTAATAATGCTCATTGTTTCATTGCATTTATGAAACTAATGAAACAATGCTGATTCAATTTCTCTTAATTTATACTCTTCTATTTTTAAAAATAATGATTGATATGAAATTAAATTTGCCTTAGTCTTTGGTTATAATTTCCTTGTGTTGATTATATTTGGTTGATTTAAAATGAATATATTTGGTACTTTCCATCATTTCTAGTGAGATTCAGTATAATCATCTAGAAATTATTGTGTAGGGAGAAGAGATATATTATAAAGATTTTATATTTAGCTGTTCAGTTTTTGCTTAAAACTTTTTGGAAGGGATTGAGATTCTGTTTTCCTGAGTTTGTAACCACAGAACCTATCTGGACCCAGCATGGCTTTGGGTTGGGTGCATTAGGAGAAGTTTGTTTATGTGAAATGACAGTTTGGTACTAATGATAGTCCCACAAGGCATCTTCAGGGGACCATGGTGCTCTGCATAGGGATAAACTTAATCTTAAAATTAAAGAAAGGACAGAAGTGTCATAGTATTAGGTATTTGCATTTCTCAGAATCCCCAAAACTCTCTCACCTCTCACTAGAAATAACCAACAATATGTGTTTCATATTGATGTTTTTTATTATTTTTTTCAATTGTCACTGGACTTACTAGCAAGGGAAATTTCCATAGAAGGTAATTAAAATTAGGATTATTAATTACATCAAGTGAATTCTGGAAGTCCGTTAACTTTATGTTAACCTGTGTCTTTGATTTGTTTTGAAAAAAAATCAGTGCATTTTCCTCTATTACATTTTCTTCTAAAAGAAACTTAAATTGATGGTACAGAGTCAAAGGTGACGTGCTACTGATTTGGAAATGTTTCATAGAGTATCTTTAGACAAGCAGAAACAAGTTTTAATGAATGGATTAGAAGAGAAATGATGGCTTTAAAGCAGTGGTCCCAACGTCAATATTACAGGCAACCAGAAGATGTCACTATTGTGTATAAAATGTATAGAAGAGAAGAAGCCAATAGCTCCCCCCCCCCGCAAAAAAAAAAAAAAAAAGAAACTTTTTATTTAATGAGTACAAATTTTATAAGTACAACTTTAGGAATATAGTGATTTTTCCCACCATACCTGCCCTCCCATTCCCACTCCCACCCGACCTTCTCCTCCCTCTCCCATTCCCAGTCCCATTCTCCATTAAGATTAATTTTCAATTAACTTTATATACAGAAGACCAAGTCTATACTAAGTAAAGATTTAAACAATTTGCACGTGCATGCACACACACACACAGAACAAGTTTTATAGTTAATTCTCATAATACAACTCATTGAGGACAGAGGTCCTGTTTGGGAAGTAAGTGCACAGTGACTCATGTTAATTTTACAATTAACACTTTTTGTAGACGTCAATAATTACCAGATCTGCCAAGGCTATGGAACCCTTTTGAATCCACAATCTTCATCAGTATTGACAAGGCCATAGGCAATGTGGAAGTGTAGAAGTTTTCTCCTCCCTTCAGAGAAAAGTATGTCCTTCTTTGGCCCCTTCTTTCCACTGGGGTCTCACTCACAGAGATCTTTCATGTAGTACATTTTTTGCCACAGTGTCTTGGCTTTCCATGCCTGAAATGCTCTCATGGGCTTTGCAGCCAGATCCGAATGCCATAAAGACTGATTCTGAAGTCAGAGTGCTACTTAAAGTGATTGTCATTCTGTGTGTCTGCTGTGTGGATTGCTTCCCATGTTGGAATATCCTCTCCTTTTTAATTCTATCTAATATTAAAACTAGACAGTTGATCTTATTTAACTTAATTAAACACTTAATCCTATTGATATGATCACTTTAACACTTAATGTAATCACTCTAACACTTAATACGGCATTTTTAACCACACAGTTTAATGGGATTTGGGGTTCCATGGCAAGTTTTTTTTTTTTTAATAACGCTTTTATTTAAAGAATATAAATTTCCAAAATACAGCTTATAGATTACAATGGCTTCCCCCACCATAACTTCCCTCCCACCCGCAACCCTCCCCTTTCCCACTCCCTCTCCCCTTGCTTTACATCAAGATTCATTTTCAATTCTCTTTATATACAGAAGATCAGTTTAGTACATATTAAGTAAAGATTTCAACAGTTTGTCCATGGCAAGTTTTTAAACTGTACCCTTAGAAGTAAGTCCATAGGGATGTATGCAGAAATACACAGCTTTAGTTACAAACTTTCTTCTCCCTTTCTTATTCCCACTTTTATTTTTATTTTATTTTTACTGAGATACTATTTTCAATTGAATTTATACACATATGATTAACTCTATGTTAAGAGTTAAACAAATAGTATGAAGAAGAAAAAAAATCATAACTTGATAGTACAAGGGCTGTTCAAGTCATTGCTTCTCAAAGTGTCAATTTCACTTCTACAGATTTCCTTTTAGGTGCTCTATTAGTTATCACAGATCAGGGAGAACATATTGTAATTCTCCAGTGGGGAATGATTTATTTCACTGAATATGATGTTTTCCAGATTCATCCATTTTGTTTCAAATGACCAGATTTTATTTTTTTCCCATTATGCAGTATTCCATAGAGTACATATCCCATAATATCTTTATCCAGTCTTTAGTTCATGGGCATTTAGGTTGACTGCATGTCTCAGCTGTTGTGAATTAAGCTGTAGTAAACATGAGGGAGTAGATAACTCTTAATTTGCTGTTTGCATTTCCCTAGGGTAAATTCCCAGGCTTGGGATGGCTTGGAAATATGGTAGGACTATATTCAGATTTCTGAGGTATCTCCACACTGTCTTCCAAAGTGGTTTGCCAGTTTATATTCCCATAAACAGTGGATTAGGGTACCTTTCTCCCAACATTCTCACCAGCATTTGTTATTTGTTGATTTCTGTATGGAAGCAATTCTAACTGGGATGAGTGAAACCTCAATGTGGTTTTGATTTGCATTTCCCTGATGGTTAGTGATCCTGAACATTTTTTCATGTGTCTGTTGGCCTGTTGGATTTCCTGTTTTGAAAAATGTCTTTTTAAGTGCTTTGTTCGTTCCTTAACTGGGTTGTTTTGTTGTTGTGGAGTTTCTTGATCTTTTTGTTTATTCTGGTTATTAGTCCTTCATCAGTTGCATTCTATTGGTCGCCTCTTCACTTTCATGAGTGTTTCTTTTGCAGTACAGACACATCTCAATTTGATGTAATCCCATTTGTTAATTTTGGCTTTGATTGCCTGTGCTTCTGGGGTCTTTTCCAAGAACTCTTTGCCTGTGCCAATGTCTTGCAGGGTTTCTCCAATGTCCTCTATTAATTTTATGGTATCAGGTCATAGATTTAGGTCTTTAATCCATTCTGAATGGATTTTTGTGTCAAGTATGAGGTAGGGGTCCTGCTTCATACTTCTGCATGTGGAAATCCAGTTTTCCTAGCTTCATTTGTTGAAGAGACTGTCCTTGCTCCAGGGATTGGTTTTAGCTTCTTGGTTGAATATAACTTGGTTGTAGATGCTTGGATTTATTTCTGGTGTTTCTATTCTGTTCCATTGCTCTTTCCATCTTTTTTTTTTTATTAATACCAAGCTGTTTGATTATAATTGCCTTATAGTGTGTCTAAATCTGGTATTGTGATGCCTGTGACTTTTTAAAAAGATATATTTGTTTATTTGAAAGCCAGAGTTACACAGAGAGAGAAGGAGAGGCAGAGAGAGAGAGAGAGGGGTCTTTCATCCACTGGTTCATTCTCCAACTGGCCACAATATCCGGAGCTGCTCGATCCAAAGTCAGGAGCCACGAGCTTCTTCTGGGTCTCCCATGCATGTGCAGGGGCCCAAGGACCCATCTTCAACTGCCTTTTCCCATAGCAGACAGCTGGGTGGGAAGTGGAGTGGCCGGGACTAGAACTGGCACCTATATGGGATGCTGGCACTGCAGGCAGCGGTTTTGTGTGCTGCACCAGAGTGCTGCCCATTTGAATTTGTTTTTGTTGTATAAAATTGCAATCTTATACATGGTCTTCTCTGTTTATCTTATCATGGTCTTCTCTATTTCCATATGAATTGAACCATCATTTTTTCTAAATCTGAGAATAGTGTTCTTGGTATTTTTATTGGTATTGTATTGAATCTGTAGATTGCGTTTGGAAGAATGTACATTTAGATGATATTGATTCTTCCAGTCCATGAACATGGAAGGTTTTCTCATATTCTTATATCTTATTCTATTTCTTTCTTTAATGTTTTATAATTCCCATTGTGAAGATCTTTGACATCTTTTGTTAAATTTATTCCAAGGTATTTGATTTTTTTTGTAACAGTTGTGAATGGGATTTATCTTAGAAGTTCTTTCTCAGCTATGGCATTGTCTGTGTATATAAATGCTAATTTTTGTGTAATTATTTTATATCCTGCTACTTTACCAAACTCTTCTATGACTCTTGGAGTCTTTTGGATCCCCTATATATAGAAGTATGTCATCAGCAAATAGGGATAGTTTGACTTCCTCTTTCCCAATTTGAATCCCTTTGATTTATTTTTCATGTCTAATGGCTCTGGCTGAAACTTCCAGGACTGTATTTAATAACAGTGATGAGAGTGGGCATCCTTGTCTGGTTCTGGATTTCAGTGGGAATGCTTCCAGTTTATCCTCATTCAATAGGATGCTGGCAATGGGTTTGTCATAAATTGCCTTCATAGTGTTGAGGAATGTTTCTTCTATATGCAATTTGGTGAGAGTTTTCATCATGAAAGGATGTTATATTTTATCAAATGCATTCTCTGCATCGATTGAGATAATTATATGGTTTTAGTTCCTAAGATTGTTAATGTGATGTATCACATTGATTGATTTGTGAATGTTGAACTATCCTTGCATACCAGGGATAAATCCCACCTGGTCCAGTGGAATGATCTTTCTGATGTATTGTTGGATTCAATTGGCCAGAATTTTGTTGAGAATTTTTGTCTCTGTGTTCATCAGAGTAATTGCGGTGTAATTTCTTTTTCTGTTGCCTCTTTTTCAGGTTTAGGAATTAAGGTGATGCTGACCTGATAGAAAGAATTTGAGAAGATTCCCTCCCTTTCAATTATTTTGGATAATTTTAGAAGAAGTGGAGTTAGTTCTTTAAATGTCTGCTAGAATTCAGCAGTGAAGCCAACTGGTCCTGGACTTTTCTTTGTTGGGAGGGTTTTTTTTATTACCGATTCAGTTTCTGTCTCAGTTATAGGTCTGTTTAGGTTTTCTATGTCTTCATGGCTCAATTTAGGTTTGTTGTATGTGTCCAGGAATCTATCCATATCTTCTAGGTTTCCCAGTTTGTTGGCACACAGCTGTTTGTAGTAATTTCTGATGAATCTTTTTATATCTGTGGTAGCTGTTGTTTATTTTCATCTCTAATTTTATTAATTTGGATCTTCTCTCTCCTTTTTTGGTTAATTGGACCAATGGTGTGTCAATTTATATATATATATATATATATATATATATATATATATATATATATAAAGCTTTTATTTAAAGAATATAAATTTCCAAAGTACAGCTTATGGATTACAATGGCTCCCCCCCCCATAACTTCCCTCCCACCAACAACCCTCCCCTTTCCCGCTCCCTTTTCCCTTCTATTCACATCAAGATTTCTTTTAATTTCTCTTTATACACAGAAGATCAGTTTAGTACATATTACATAAAGATTTCAACAGTTTGCCATCATATAGCAACACAAAGTGAAAAACACTGTTGGAGTACTAGTTATAGTATTAATTCACAATGTACAGCACATTAAGGACAGAGATCCTACATGATTTTTTTTAAAGAATTGATTAATTATCTATGCAATTTCCAATTTAACACCAAGATTTTTTTAATCATTTTCAATTATCTTTATATACAGAAGATCGATTCAGGATATACTATGTAAAGATTTCATTAGTTTGCACCCACACAGAAACACAAAGTGTAAAAATACTATTTAAGTACTAGTTATAGCATTACTTCACATTGGATTACACATTAAGGACAGGTCCCTCATGAGACGTAAGTACACAGTGACTCCTGATGTTGATTTAACAATTTGACACTCTTGTTTATGGCGTCAGTAATCTCCCTAGGCTCTAGTCATTAGTTGCCGAGGCTATGGAAGCCTTTTGAGTTCACCGACTTCGATCTTATTCTGACAGGGTCATAGTCAAAGTGGAAGTTCTCTCCTCCCTTCAGAGAAAGGTACCTCCTTCTTTGATGACCTGTTCTTTCCACTGGGATCTCACTCGCAGAGATCTTTCATTTAGGTCTTCTTTTTTTTCCAGAGTGTCTTGGCTTTCCATGCCTAAAATATTCTCATGGGCTCATGAGCCAGATCCAAATGCCTTAAGGGCTGATTCTGAGGCCAAAGTGCTATTTAGGACATCTGCCATTCTATGAGTCTGCTGTGTATCTTGCTTCCCATGTTGGATCATTCTCTCCCTTTTTAATTCTATCAGTTAGTATTAGCAGACACCAGTCTTGTTTGTGTGATCCCTTTGACTCTTAGACCTATCAGTGTGATCAATTGTGAACTTCACAATTTAGTATTGAAGTGTCATGTTCTTTTGGCAGTGTCATGTTATCTTGTTCTTGTTTCTTGAATTGTGCTTTTGTTATTTGGCATTTGTGAAGATACCTATTGGTTTCTTCTTTGTTTTTTCACTGTTTTAGCTTTTATCTTTGGACTATGTCTGGGTGGATTAGTGTAGTGTCTGCTTTTAGGGAATACCTAAGGCATGTGGTGGGTGTGGGCAGAAATCTCTGTTCAGTGATCCATGGTGAAGGGTATGTCTGAAGTGACACACCCTGGTTTGGTGTGGTAAATCTGTCTCTCCTCTCTCTCTCTCTCTCTCTCTCTCTCTCTTTCTCTCTCTCTCTCTCTTAATCAGAGTGGAGCTTTGTTCTTGTGTAATGGCATATACTCAGATGAGCTCTTCTCAAAGGAGTCCAGTGCCTGGGTGCTAGCCCCACTGGGTATATTATTTGTGTGCTCTGCCATAAGGACCACACAAAGGATCTGTGTAATCCTCAGTGTAAGGTCAGATTCCCCAGCAATGTCCCTCACCAGATAATCCAGGAGTCTTGATTGTGTGGAGCCTCCCACTGTGACTGCCCAGAGTCCCAGCCACATCCTGAGTCTTCCCACGAAGTTTCAGTTTTTTCATAGTCCCTGCATACAAACCTTCTACAGTCATGAGCACCCAATCCCTTGTCTGTTCTCCCCACTAGACTCGGGAGTCTCTGTGTGGCTATTGCTGGGTATAGATATGAATTGGTTTAGCTGTTGCGTATGTCCAAAATGGTGCCTGCTCTCTGTCAGCTTGTTACAGGATACTGTTGTATGGTGGTCAGAGAGAGAGAAAGCATGCCTCCCCCATCTTATTTTTTCCCTCTAGTTTGGCAGGTGCACTATCTTCCGCAGGGTTCCAAGCTGGATTCCCTCTGGACTCTTCCTGCAGCTTTTTTGCTATTGGCTTGGGCTGCTGCAGTCTGGTCTCACCTCACTCTCCAGCGCTAGTATGGAGGCTCTTGACTGCTGGGATCCTGAGTTGTGTGTGACCTCACTCTCCACATTGGTCTCCAATTTGTGTAGAGTTTCCTCTTCTGTTTTCTACATTACTCTTCCCTGAGACTGCACTCTTTCCACTTTTAAAAAACTGTCTTCTCCTAGACTAGAGCAGAAAGCTCCATCCCTATTCCACCATCTTAATGCAGTACAAGCCGGTAATTTCCACATAGTTCCATTGTGTCTCTCCTACTCTTGTTAAATTTCCTTGCGAGTTCCATGAAAGAAAACACTGGGGTGAAGGATTGTCTTAAATTTGACAAGCGTTTAAAAATTACTGCATTCATTGGATTGGTGGGCCAGGCACACTCTTAAGTTTTTTGATTTGTAAAACAAAAATAATACGTTTGAAGAAATATTCGATGTGAATTAATAATTTTGTATTGGTGCTAACTGGACATTTTTTTCTTTTATTATTATCATGACGCCGGTTTGTGTTGACCAGCGGTAACACGTCTGCCCCTGCAGGTAGACTTTATTCTACCTCCTCAGCCTCAATGACTAGAGTTTGCCTTGTTTTTCAGTTGCATCTTCGAGATGTGACCCATGGACGTGTGCTTCACAA
Organism: Sylvilagus floridanus; assembly: GCA_949820135.1. Lineage (NCBI taxonomy): Eukaryota > Metazoa > Chordata > Mammalia > Lagomorpha > Leporidae > Sylvilagus > Sylvilagus floridanus. Next base: position 129,260,476 of record OX463236.1, on the reverse strand, counting down.
ACACTGCTTCATCAGCCTTGTACTAGTTGCAAATCCATGGTGGGTGATAAAATGTTTCACAGGACAGTTTATTTCTTGTTTGTGCTAACTGGAAATTTTATTTTATTTTATTTTATTTTTTTTAATTTTTATTTTTTTTTACAGGCAGAGTGGACAGTGAGAGAGAGAGAGACAGACAGAAAGGTCTTCCTTTTGCCGTTGGTTCACCCTCCAATGGCCGCCGCGGATGGTGCACTGCGGCCGGCGCGCCACGCTCCTCCGATGGCAGGAGCCAGGAGCCAGGTGCTTTTCCTGGTCTCCCCATGGGGTGCAGGGCCCAAGCACCTGGGCCATCCTCCACTGCACTCCTGGGCCACAGCAGAGGGCTGGCCTGGAAGAGGGGCAACCGGGACAGAATCCGGTGCCCCGACCGGGACTAGAACCCGGTGTGCCGGCGCCGCAAGGCGGAGGATTAGCCTGTTGAGCCACGGCGCCGGCCACTAACTGGAAATTTTAAAGCATATAGTCTATCTGTTTTGATTTGTAAAAGGTGTCAATTGCAAATAAAGAGACATTAAGAAAATTCAAATTATTTCCTGAATATCTGTTATTAAAGTAATGGTCCATTTAAAGCAGAGAAAATAAGCTTCTTAAAATATGCATTTTAAACATGATTAGTTATATCAAGAATGGAATTCACTCCTAAACAGCACTTTCATCTGTTGAAGAGGTGATTTGTTTTTGTTTTAATAAAGAAAGTGATGTTGACATTTCTGTTCTTGAGGTTACAAGAGACATTACAGGGGCAGTTTATTTTAATCCTTTCAAAGTTGTCTTCCTTTTTAGGCAGGAATCAACAGTAGTTGGACTCTTGTTTGTGGGTGAAGAACTTTCCTGGACATATTTATTCAAGAGGAAAACAGAAAGAGTAGGCTGCAGACATGAATTAGATCCCAGGTGCCTGGGAAGCTTGAATAGAAAGGTGCTTGTGAGCTGAACAGCTGGGCTTAATTTAAGTCACTGGCGGGTTTGACAGGCAGGATATCAAAGGCAAGGCAATTAGGCAGCATCAGGAATGTTTCCTACTGAGTTAATTTTTACATGAAATATTTTGTGTTTTATTCTTTTCTTCATTTAGCCCCATGTCAAAGTCTATCTTTACATGTAGTTATACACTGAGGAAGAACGAAAATTAAAAAAAAAATTCTCTTTCCTGGTTTAGTTAGTGAAAGCAATTATCAAATCATTTTTAAATGGTGATATAAAACCTTTAATCTATAAACTTGTTGGTTAGCTTTTCATTACTATAAGGAAACACTCAAGGCAGGCTACCTTGTAAGAAAAAGAGGTTTACATTTGGTCACAGTTCTGGAAGTACAATGTTAAAACAACATAGTGCAGGGGATCCAAAGACCACTGTGGACTGAATCACATCATGGTGGGAGTGCATATGCATCTCTGTCCGTATCTGTATGGTCTATCTCTTCCTTATCAAACCACCAGAAATCAGTCATGGGGCTCCATTCAAATGGCCAATTCTAATGTAATCACTTTCCAAAGGCCCCACTTTTAAAAACAAGAGTTAAATTTAAGTTTCTATCCTCTACGGAGCACAAGGTTTTGAGGATTCAGCTCCTGCATGACCTTGGGGAAAATCATACTTAACCCATAGCGGTATGTTCAGATTTATCTTTAATGAGTATTCACCAATACCAGGTGCTATTCCAAGTGCTTTACATGGAGCACTTTCTTCTAAAATATCTATTATGTAGGTTCTTTCATTATTTCTATTTTACATATGAAGAAACTGAAACAGTGCTAATAAATTTTCTAACGTTATTATGCTAAAGAAAAGCAGAGTTGGCATTCAAACCCAGAAAGTTTGGCATTCGAGACTTTTTTTTAGTCACATTATTCCATATCAGTTTTCCAAAATGGTTGAAACACCATTTGTTTGTGTTTACCACTCTGTTAGAAAATTTCTTGTTTCAATTTTCTTGTAACAGTTAAGAGCAAGTGGAACAAGGTTTTCACAATCCTCTCAAACTTACAGACTGAATAAATTGATCCTTTAAAAATACAGGTAAAGATTTTATTATTTTTCTGCTTCTCTTAATCTTGATTATTCACAAGAACCAGGGAATGTTTAATCTTCCTTCAGTATATAATTTCTCATTCTTATGTTTAGTGAAGAATCATTAGAAACTGCAGGTCTTCCATCCTTGATTCATTTCCCAAATGGATGTAACAGCCAGGGCTTAGCCAGGCAGAAGTGAGGATCCAGTCAGTTTCATCCGGGTATACCACATGGATACAAGGATTAAGCACTTGAACCATCCTTTGCTGCTTTCCCAGGCACATTAGCAGGGAGCTGGATTGGAATTGGAGCAGCTGGGACTTGAACCCATATAGGATGCTGGTGTCACAGACAGTGTCCTAACCTATGCCATAACACCAGCCCTCCAAAATGCATACCAATATGGTTTTCTACAAAGCATTTTTATTGTGTAAGAGAAGAGAAACAACATCGCTTCTCAGCCTTTTGGCTAAGATCAAGTGTGTGTAGAAGAGAAACACCTTAACATATGTATCTCTGCTAATTGTTTTATGGCTTACTGGTTTTGACAATAATTGGAGAATCTTCTGATTTTTTTTTTTTATCAAGATTAGGTAGGATTAATTGTTTGTTACTTCAAGACAAAAAGACTTGCCATAGAATTTGTACTGATGATTAAAATAGAAATGTTCAGATAATAGAACCACTAGGCAATCTACTTGAGTAATTTTCTTTAGTCACATATAACAGATCAGTATATGTATAGCAGAAAAGCACCAAATCAGAATGTCTTAGTTGGTTTTTTTTTTTTTTTTTTTTACAGGCAGAGTGGACAGTGAGAGAGAGAGACAGAGAGAAAGGTCTTCCTTTTTGCCGTTGGTTCACCCTCCAATGGCCGCCGCAGACGGCGCGCTGCGGCCAGCGCACCGCGCTCGTCCGATGGCAGGAACCAGGAGGCAGGTGCTTTTCCTGGTCTCCCCATGGGGTGCAGGGCCCAAGCACCTGGGCCATCCTCCACTGCACTCCTGGGCCACAGCAGAGGGCTGGCCTGGAAGAGGGGCAACCGGGACAGAATCCGGTGCCCCGACCGGGACTAGAACCCGGTGTGCCGGCGCCGCAAGGCGGAGGATTAGCCTGTTGAGCCACGGCGCCGGCCAGAATGTCTTAGTTCTTATGACATTTTTACAATTTTGACTAAACAGATTAATTAAAAATATTTGTTGGTTGTATTACTATCAGAAAAAAAGCAACATAATGAGGGATATGTGACAGGAAGACTTGATCTTACACATTTTGTTTTTCTCTATCTTGAATATTTGTAGAGCATACAATTTTTTTACTGCTTTCTACAGAGATAATCATGGCTAAAGAGTCTGATTTCTTACAGGGTTTTTGTTTTATTCAAATTATATGTCTATATTTACATACCCGAAGATCTATGACAAAATTACTAATAATCTAAGGAAAATGCTAGATGAATTTTACAGTTAGTTCTATTCACATTCAGAGGGAAAGAAAACTTGATATAGACTAAGGAGACCTGAGAAGTCATTTTTAAAAAATGTTTGTTTATTTAAAAAAGTTTTAAAGTGAACAAATTTCATGTGTTTCATATATACAGATTTAGGAGCATATGGATACTTCCCACCCTCTCTCCTTCTTCCTTTCTTATTTCTTCTCTTAATTTTTACAGTGACCTACTTTCAGCTTACTTTATGCTCATGATTAACCCTATGCTAAATAAAGAGTAAAATAATAATAAGAAAAAAACACTGTTCTTTGACAGTAGAGACAAGGGCTGCAAACGATCATGAAATCTCAAATTGTCAGTTTCACTCATACATACGGCATTTTTTTGGGTATCCTGTTAGTTAGGAGACCCAAGAGGTCTTCATGGTACTTGAGGTGTGCCTTGAGAAATTGTCAAGCTTTAATAACAAAGAAAAGTGCAAGGCAGCTTTAGGTGGAATTGTATATGGAGTGGCACTGCTGAGGAGGGAACAGAATTAGGTGAGTCTCACTGTAAAAAGTTCCAGCTACATAACTCTGGGTTAACTTGTTGCAAATCAAATTTCTGTTTGTAGAATTGTCCTTAGAATATACATCATACTGGCAATTAATGACTATGATTGCTTTGAGATGAAGAGATTCATATTTATTCCAGTTTGGTATTACTGAAGGGAAAATAATTTCTTTTATTTCCTTCTCCCACCAAAAAAAAAAAAAAAAAAAAAACCATGTATTTCCTATCAATTAACTGCCAATTTAATTTTATATATGTATTAAATATTCTAAAAGTTCTGAGATCAAATTTGAGATAAAATTTTCTCTGAAATGGAATCATCTGGACACACTATGTTTAAAGTATTCATAAGGCTAATGCTCTTTCGTCTGAGTAGTAAGAACACTGGACAATGCCTTCTGGGAACTGGAGGAGATAGTAGAGTACAAAATATGTAGATATTTATGGAGTTTAGTGAAACATGGAATCTAATACCTTCTCTTTAATACTGTAATGACAGAATAACATCATTCTCTAAGTGAGGGAGAAGTCCTAATTTAAAGATGGAATTAACCTATGAAGTAGAAAAGTAGTTTTCAGTGTTAACATAAATTATTTCCTTCTGTTATATGGATAAGATCCAATATTACTTCTGTTATGTAGTTATACATATATTATACACACACACACACGCATCTGGTGGAAACGGGGTGGGTTTTGTGACATAGAGGGTTAAGCCACTTTTAGGAATGCTTATGTTCCACATCTGAGTGCCTGGGTGGAAGTCCCACTTCTGCTTCCAGTCTGACTTCCTGCTAATGCACACCCTGGGAAGCAGCAGATGATGGCTCAAGTACTTGGATCTCTGCTGCAAGGATGGAGTTCCTGGCTTTTGGCTTTGGCCTGGCCCATCCGCATTTGTAGCAGGCATTTGGGGAGTGAACCTGTGGATAGAAGATATCTATCTTTTGTTCTCATTCTCACTCTCATTGTTGCTCTGCCTTTCAAATACATAAAACTAAATAATGAAACTTAAAAAAAGTGATAATTAATATGTAAGTAATTTTGATAAATGACAGCATAGTACTTGTCATAGCTCAGTTGTACATACTAAATAATGAATACACTTTGAAAGCAGCTAATATATTGAAATGAATGTTTCTAATGCAACAATTTTTTTTGCCAAAGTAATGACAATACTTGAGAATTTTTTTCAATAGAGTATGAAAATTTTGTCTGAATCTCAAAATCAGACTTTAACAATGTATTTTTCTCTGATAGTGTTCAGTAAAATTTATTTATCAAGAAGCTCAGAGAACAACTGGGATGATTACACAAAATATCACATTTTGAGTAACTTCAATAGTTTATTCTCAAAATTTAGTTATGATATAGGAACAGTGATTTAACATGCATTTTATTTACTAAATATCAATAGAAATTTTAATACTTAAAACATTAATATCCATTCAGGAAATTATTATTTTTAAAGATTTTTTTTTTTTGAAAAGCAGAGTTAGAGAGGGAGAATGAGAGATCTTCAGTTGGTGGGTTCACTCCCCAAATGGTTGAAATGGCTGCGGAAGGGCCAGGCTGAAGCCAGGAGCCAGAAGTTTCCTCCAGTTTTTCCATATGGGTGCCGGGGACCAAGGACTTGGGCCATCTTCTGCTGTCCAAGTCCTTGGGCCCCAGCACCCATGTGGGTGACCCAGAATAAGCTCCTGGCTCCTGGCTTTGGATGGGCACAGCTTTGGCGGTTGCAGTGATTTGGGGGGTGAACTGGCAAATGGAAGATATTTTCTCTCTTCATTACTCTCTACCCTCACTCCCCACTTCTCTCTGTATATCTCTATCTTTCAAGTAAATAAATAAATCTTAAAAAATATTGCAGGTCAAAACAATACTCTTCTATGTGCTTCATTAGGAATAAAGGTGATATTTTGAGTGAAACTTGAGTCTTTCTCTCGACTTCTTTCAGACCTATGTTGGAGGGGATGAAACAAGTATTACTTATTAGACTCCTAACTTCTCTGAGGTCAGAACCTAGCCATTTTGATTTAATCTACACTATAACCACTCAGACTGTTATATTTTCAACTCACTGGGAAAAATATTTTTTTCCCTCAGCAGTTTTTCTCTGGCTTTATTTGATTTATTTTAAATAAAAATATTTAGTAAATTTACTCCAATGAGGGAAATTTAAGTGACACAGAAATTAAAAATATTGGAAACCCTGAACAAAAGTGATTAAAAATTAACAAACTCCATAGACATTTACAGTTAACTGGTCACACAGATGCTTATTCATTTTTTCTTTACATAAGGATAATATGCATATATCTAATTCTGGCAAAGAAATGAGAGATACAAAAATATTCTCAAATTTTAAAAATGGTATGGATATGTCTCAGCAACATTCTACAGGGATATAAATCCCTGAATTAACTCCATGATTCTATCATTCCAAAAATATGATTGGTTTTAATTTTTAAAGACAGATATTGGTATAACACATTGGCTTATTAATAATTAAAGTATTTTACATATACAACATCTCAGTAGGGACATAAACATTTAGTATTTATTATTTGCTGTGATATTTTAAACTTTCAAAGCCTTTGCAACATAAGAAAATAGCTATACATATTTAAGTGCCTTGCTTTTTAAACATGATCTTAGAAAATTTACTGATGATTGGCCTTGTGGTCCCTAGAAATAAATTCTTTCTTATTTTTCATGTAGTATAAATTATATTCTGATGCACGATTATATGACCCATTTTTTTCAAAACAGTGTTATCAAATAAGCACATACATCTGATGCAAACAATCTTAATAGTGTACTTTCACATCATTGAACCTGAAGCTGCTGCTTTTGGGTATTTTTCCTTTTCAATGTGAAATAAATTGTTAGGGTTTCATTAGTGTTTTTGTCATGTGGCTTTTTAAAAGAAGAAAAATTGCCATTGAAGGCATTTGGGGGTCTGAACCAGTGGATGGAATCTTTGAGCTCGCTTTCTCTCTTTCTGCCTCTCAAATAAGTAAATAATTAAAGAATGAATGTAGAGTATCACTTGGATCCTAGACCATTCAGTATAGCTGGCTGAGATAGACTTTTCCCTGGCTTTAAATATTAAATTTAGCTTAGTAGGAATGAAATTCTATTATAGTATCTATATTTGCCTAGGAAAATGAAGTAATTCTAAGAGAATCGCATTTTAGTTTTTCTCATTATCATGTGAACATAGTGACTCTTCAAAAGTCATTTCAACTTTGGTTTGGACATTTGGCAGGGTGGTTAAGACATTGGTTAGGACCCCACACCCCACATAGGAGTTCTTGTGTTTGATCCCCTGCTGGATCCTTATTCCAGCTTTCTGCTAATGCAGACTCTGGGAGGCATCTGTGAGGCCTCAAGTAATTGGGTTCCTGTCACCCACATAGGCGATCTGGATTGAGTTCCTAGGTGTAGCCAATCCCAGTGTGGGTTGTTGTGGGTATTTGGAGAATGAATAGATGAGAATTTTTTTTTCCCTCTCTCTCTTTACCTGTCAGACAAATCAAAAATTTAAGAGGTGATTGTTAGGATGTTATTAATATTTTATGTGTAATATTAGTTCAGCTCACAAAATGTAGCTAAGGTTGTGCATATATTTTTTGCAAAAGATTTTGTCCCTTGGACAAATTGAAAAGTGACTTTTTCTGATGTACCAGAATATCTTCCATTCTTTTAAACTATTTTTCACTTATCTTTGGTTAGAGTTTTGAGGAATAATTCTTCTTGGCCTTAAAAATATGTGACAGAGGTAGGATTACCACATATTTCAGTCCTCAGGTTCAGTCTTAGTAAATGTTTGTCTCTCAATTATTATTAACAATTCACTTTTAAAAATTCCAGTTTGGGTGATAAATTATTCCCAAGAAGCTATTACAAACTTTAGTACATATTTACTGATATTTTTTGTGTGGAATTAGATACCTTAAGGTTATTTCTATTTAGAATAGGCAGGGTAAATTATTTAGTTGTCTAATGTGATAGGATCTTTCCTTACTGCACTTTTTAAAATATGTAACCTCTTTATGTCTCAGTTTCCTTTCCTGTAAATATAAATGAAAAGCCTCCATAAAGATTTCCTGGAAGGAGTCTGTTGATTGAGTTTAGTACATTTACTACAACATAGGAAACACTTTGACAGTCTTAGCCAGATATGAAAAGGGGGAAGTTAGAAAAGGGAAATTATGTGGCACTGATAATATGAAAAGGTAGATTTGCAGGAAACTGAGTGGGTTTAGGTAAAATTTAAAAGTATGTGTTTATTTAGTAGAGAGTCATATATATTTGGGATGGGGGAGAAAGAGAGAGTGAGAGTAAGAGCAAGAGAGAGAGATCCAGTTGCTGGTTCACTCCCCAAACGCTCACAACAGCAGGGACTAGGTCAGGAGACTAAAGCTGGGAATCTAATCCAGGTTTCCCACATGAGTGTCAGATACCCAACTACCTGATCCATCACATGCTGCCTTCCTGGGTACACATTAGCAGGAAGCTGGGATCAGGAGTTAAGTCGAGACTCAAAGACAGGTACTTTCATAGGGAATGCAGGGGTCCCAACTGTGTCCTAACTATACCAAATACTCTTCTCAGGCAAAAATTTGTAATACCAATCTAGTATCAATAGATTGATGAATATGGTAAGGTGAAGGACTAGAAGCATATCACAATGTGCATGCTGTTTATCAGAGTTGTCTTGAATAATTGGCATTGGTTTTGATAAGTAAACAGTTCTGGATGACTTACAATTTGATCATACTTGAGGCAGTTTTTTTTTCCTGGAGTAAGTGGCTAAATTATTTAAATTATTTTGTTCAGTAGAATCAGGGAATTTGTTTCATTTGTGATGATTTAGAGTTAGAATACTTTCTGTCTATTAAATAAAAATGTATTTTGTTAATTTTCAGCTTAGTTTTTATATTACTGTTTAAATTTGTTTTTATTAGGAGTATATACTTTAGGAATATTAGAACATATTTAAGTGATGATAATGATATGCATTGCTATGTGTGGTTACTAGGAGTAGTTAACCTAGGTATGTATGCATGCATCCTCTAGTATACTTTTAAAATTGTGTAAGATGATAAAAAACTTTAACCGATCCATATTTTCCATTAGCTGAATCTCTCTTGTGAGTTCTGCCATGTAATTTTATTGCCTGTTTTTTGTGTTCAAAATTACTCTGTATCAAGTGTCATCTAAAATCATTTGAATTTCAGAGTGCTGGTAAAAATGTCAGTTTCTTATTAAAATTTTATGTTCCAGTATCAAAATATCAAAAGTTTTCCAATTCTGTATTTGTACTTAGGTTGAATTCTTTTAGCAATTATTAAGATAAATGTTATTTTTCATTAACAAATCAAGTCAAATGCCATTTTGATACAAAAGGACTTTGTTATTTGTATATATGACTGACTTTAAAATGACACAAAATAATATGTAGTAGTGGATAAATGTGCTACTTTAATTATTGTATAGTATTGAGAAAATAATAGTGGTAGAAGTTAATACATAAATGATGTGTTTTAGGGGCCAGTGCCATGGCTCACTTGGTTAATCCTCTGCCTGCAGCACTGGCATCCCATATGGGCGCCGGGTTCTAGTCCCGGTTGCTCCGCTTCCAGTGTAGCTCTCTGCTGTGGCCTGAGAAGGTAGTGGAGGATGGCCCATGTGCTTGGCCCCTGCACCCACATTGGAGATCAGGAGGAGGCACCTGTCTCCTGGCTTCAGTCGGCATAGCTCTGGCTGAAGCAGCCATTTGGGGGGTGAACTAACGGAAGGAAGATATTTCTTTGTGTCTCTCTGTCTCACTGTCTAACTCTATCTGTCAAATAAAACAAATGATGTGTTTTAAAGAAAAAGCCGCCTTTTTTCCCAGTCTCATATAAACATTTCACAACATTTCAAATAGAAGAAAATATTGGGGAATCAATTCATCACATAGTATATGCCCTTCCTAATACAAAAGTAACAGTTTTGATATTCTTCTTTAGGTAGCATAGCCCATCAAAAACAATCCTTTAATACAGGCATTTGGCAGAGTGGTTAAGATGCCACTTGAGATGCCTGCATCCCATATTAGAGTGCCTAGATTTAAGTGCTGGCTCCCTCTCTAACCCAGTCTTCTGCTATTGTATACTCTTAGAGGCAGCAGATGATGACTCAAGTACTTGAGTTCTTGCCATGCACAAGGAAGACCTGGATTGTGATTTGGGTTCCTGATCTTGGCCTGGCTGAGCCCCAGCTATTGCTAGCATTTGGTGAATGAATCAGTGGATGGAAAATCTTTGTCTCTGTCTCTCTGCCTTTCAATTAAGATGAAAATAAATACATAAAAATTCAAAATAATAACAATTTAGTCCCTCAATTTTAGTTTGAATTAGCGTAGGGGCCAGAAATGTGGCACAAAAGTTGGTTAAACCACCATCTGTGATTCCAGCATCCCGTATGAGTGCTGGTTCCAGTCTCATTTGCTCCACTTCTGATCCAGCTCCTTGCTAATGTGTCTGGGAGAACAGCAAAATATGACTCAAATACTTGGCCCCTGCCACCCATGTGGGAAACCCTGCTGGAGTTCCATGTTCCTGGCTTCAGCCTGGCCTAAACCCAGCCTTTGGAGCCAGGTGGAGCATGAATTAGAAGATTAAAGATTTATCTCTGTGGAGCTCTGCCTTTCAAATACATGAATAAATAAAAAAAATAGTCCATAATAATGACAAAGTCTCATCACACTCAAAATCAAAGAAGAGGCAGTTCCAAGATGGTGGAGTAGGGAGGGAGATTACTGCTGTAGTCCAGGAGAAGACATTTTTGAACAAGTGGAAAGAGTGTAGTCTCAGGGAAGAGTTAGAAAGAAAATGGCAGAGGAAACTCTACTGAAAGTAGAGGGATATGGTGGACCTACCTGGAGGGTGTTGATGCCCACAAGTTGGGACTCCAGCAGACAAGAGCCTACACACCAGCATTGGAAAATGAGGTGAGACCAGACTGCAGCAGCCCACGCAGCTGGCAATAAAGCTGCAGGAAGAGCCTAGAGGTAACCTGGCTTGGTGCCCCGTGGGGGATAGTGTACCTGCCAAATTAGAGGAGAAAAAAAAAGATAGATGCATTTCTCTCTCCCCAATCACTTTACAGTTGTATCCTGTAACAAGCCTATAGAGTGGGCGCCATTTTGGACATACATACAGCTGTGTCAGCTCATGTCCATGCCCAGAAACCATTCGAGTGGTGACTCCTGACTCTGGTGGGGAGAACTAACAGGGGGCTAAGAGCTTATGACTGTGTGATGCTTCTGTAGTAGGACTGTGAATAAAACTGAGGGTATGTGAGTGCAGTCACACTGTGGATGGGAATTTGGGCAGTCACAGTGGGAGATTCCAGAAGCTTAGGGCTTCATGGTTACATGGTGAAAGACATTGCTGGGGAATCTGAACTTACACTGAGGACTGCACAGATTCTTTGTGTGGTCCTTGGGACAGAACAGATGAATATTATACCCACTGGGGCTAGCGCTAAGGCACTGGTCTCTTTGAGGAGAAGAGCTCAGCTGAGTGGAATAAATTTCCCTTCTGATTAAAAAAAGAAAAAGGAGATTTACTGTACCAAACCTGGATGTGTCACCTCAGACACTCCCTTAACCCTAGAGAACTGAATATAGCTATCTGGCCACACCCAGTAAAGCCTCTAGATAGTCACTGAAATTAGACATTCCATTTATATACAGAGCAACAGTACAAAGATAAAATCCACCACAGCAAAAACAAAAGCAAAAACAAAAAATGCAAGAAATGGAACTAAAAAATTGATCATAAGATTACATAGAAGTAATCAGAAGCAAATGTACAAACTACTGAAATCAGTACAGGACATGAAAGAAAAGTTCTCCTATGAAATTGAAATCTTAAAGAGAAATCAAAATGAAATGAAGAATTCAATAGAACAAATAAACAATGCAGTGGAGAGCCTTAACAACAGAATTGGTGCAGCAGAAGAAAGAATATTGGATCTAGAAGACAAAGCACAGGAAATTATAGTCAAATCAAGGACAAGAGAAGGAAATTACAAAACTAAAAAACACTGTTGGGAAACTACAGGATACTATAAAACAACCCAACATACAGGTTTAGGAGTTTCTGAAGGCATGGAAAGAAAGTATTAGTAGACCTTTGTAGTGAAATAATAACAGAAAACTTCCCTAATTTTTTTTAAAGATTTATTTATTTACTTGAAAGTCAAAGTTACAGAGAGAGAGAAGAGGCAGAGAGAGGGGATGGGGTGGGGGGAGAGGTCTTCCATCTGCTGGTTCACTCTCCAGATGGCTGCAGTGGCTGGAACCTGCGCCGATCTGAAGCCAGGAGCCAGAAGCTTCCTCTTGGTCTCCCATGTGAGTGTAGGGCCCAAGCACTTGGAGCATCTTCTGCTTTCCCAGGCCACAGCAGAGAACTGGATTGGAAGTGGAGCAGCTGGGTCTTGAACCAGCGCCCATATGGGATGCTGGCACTTCAGGCAGCAGTTTTACCCACTATGCCACAGTGCTGGCCCCAACTTCCCTAATTTGAAGAAAGAAACGGACATCCAAGTACAGGAAGTACATAGAACTCCTAATAAACATGCCCAGAAAAATCCTTGCCATGACACATTGAAATCAAACACACAGCCGGCGCCACGGCTCAATAGGCTAATCTTCCACCTTGCAGCACCGGCACACCGGGTTCTGGTCCCAGTCGGGGTGCCGGATTCTGTCCTGGTTGCCCCTCTTCCAGGCCAGCTCTCTGCTATGTCCCTGGAGTGCAGTGGAGGATTGCCCAAGTCCTTGGGTCCTGCACCTGCATGGGAGACCAAGGAGAAGCACCTGGCTCCTGCCTTTGGATCAGCGTGGTACGCCGGCCGTAGTGCACTGGCCGTGGCGGCCATTGGAGGGTGAACCAACGGCAAAGGAAGACCTTTCTTTCTGTCTCTCTCTCTCTCTCTCAATGTCCACTCTGCCTGTCAAAACAAACAAACAAAAGAAATCAAACACACCACGTTAAAAACAAGAGAGAGAGAATATTCTAAAATGTACATAAGAGAAGTGCCAGATTACTTACAGAGGATCTCCAGTTAGACTCACAGAAGACTTTTCATCAGAAACCCTACAGACTAGGAGAGAATGGTGAGCTATAGTCCAAATTTTATGAGAAAAAAAACTGTCACCACAGAATATTATACCCTATAAAGCTCTCATTTATGAGAGAAGGTGAAATAAAGACCTTCTATAACAAACAGAAATTGAAAGAATTTGTCACCACATGTCCAGCCCTACAAAAGATGTTAAAGGATGTGTTACACAGGAAACACAGAAACATAGTAATCAATATGAAGGAAGGTAAAGGAAGAAAATCTCTCTTTAATAGTTCAAAGGAACTGAAAAGTAAAAAAATAGGAATATTTTTGGAAAAATGGCAGGGCAAAGTCGTTACTTATCAACAGTCATCTTGAATGTAAATGGCCTCAACTCTCCAGTTAAAAGATACAGACTGGCTGAATGGATTGAAAAACAAAACCCATCTATTTGCTACCTACGAGAAACATGTCTCATCAACAAAGATGCACGCAGAGTGAAAGTAAAAGGATGAAAAATGATACTCCATGCCAACTAACAGAGCACTTGAAACCTGTAGAAATGAAATTACACTATGAGAAGTGATGATTTGAACATACCTTATTTTTACTGTTGAGAAACAGTTTATTTTATTTTATTTATTTTTTTCCACTTAAGACTTTTGAAATATTTACTTAACATAGAATTAATCATAGGTATATAAAGTCAATTGAAAATAGATACCAGTAAAAAACAAACATGGAAATAATAGAGGGAGGAGCTGTACAGTTTGGTACACATTCCTGTGGACTTACCCCTAAGGGTAAAGCTGAAAACTTGCCATGGGACTCTATATACAATAGAAAGGATTACTTGAATAATTGTTATCAACATTTTGTTGATGATATTACTAATTTTAGCTATGCTTCTGAATTATGATATATATGTGAATTCTATGTTTTTTGACTGTTTTGAGTTTCTCTTCTTCTCTCCATTAGTTGGGAAAGAATTCCTATTCTAAGATTGTGGAGATGGCCAACACATTACATTGGACAAATCGACAGCAATTTTTTTAGTTACATTATTGGACCCTGAGGGAGCAAAAATACATATACAATGCAGGGCCATAGAACAGTCGCCCTTGGTAAGACCGTAAACAAACAGGGATCTTGAAAACAGGCTTTTAAAAGTAAGTCGAGAGGGGGATGACCCTCTGGTTCTTGTGGGATGTTGTGACTGGTTTGCTTGAGTGATCCTGCCAACTGGTAACATATTGAAGCCAGCTATTCAGGGAAGCAAGTATTTTCTTGGCTCCCCTTTTGAGAGTGTTTGGTTAAGGAACCTTATCTGTGACAGTGGGAATTGGGGGGCAATTTTTGGTTTGTCCATTCAATGCCTTCCTGGGTTTGTCAGGAGACACATTATATTTGTTTCAGGTCTTATACAACAGAGACACAAATTTGGTGCCAGAGCTGGACATTTAAAGGTTTAGGTTCTTAGATTCAGTAAGTTCATATTATATCAAACATTGAACAATATGGACAATAAGAGGTTTCTGGATATAATGGGTCTTTCAGTTTGAGTTGATGCTTTTTGGCTTTTTTTTTGACAAGGTGATTTTCAGTTCATATCATGAGATGGACAGTACTAGAATTACTTTTTATTTCTAAATTTTATTTATATAAGGTGAGCAAATTTCATATATATGGGTTTAAGAGCATAATTATCCTTCCCACCTCACCCTCTTTCCTGCCCATGCTCCCAGCCTCCCTCCTCCTTCCATTCTTATTTTTCTGTTTAAATTTTATGATGGCATACTTTCAGTTTATTTTACAAACACAAACATAACCCTCCACTGAATAAGGAATTCAACAAGTATTAAGTAGAAAAACCACTGTTCCTCAAGAGTGTAGACAAAGGCTCTAAACAATCAAATCTCAAAATGTTAATTTTGTTCATATTCATTACATTTTTTATACTTTGCATATTAGTTACCACAAATCAGGAAAAACATATTTGTCTTTTTGGGACTGACTTGCTTTGTTAAGCATAATGATTTCCAGTTGTATCCATTTTGTTGGAAAAGACAGGATTTCATTCCTTTTTTTGGATGTATTCCTATACACTTAAATGACAATTTTGTTTTGGAATAAAATTTCTGTCTAATTTATCAAGGGCATAGTGTCGTTCAAAAAATATGTCAGTTTTTTTTACGTTTTTGTTTGTAATTTCCAGGCTGATGTAGTCATTAGATATTTTACAGTTTAAGTGATTCTGGGTGTAATTACAAGAAAATACATTTACTGATGTCTTCTAGTCTAAAAGAATATCAACTTGCTGAAATAAAATTTAGGATGGATGTTTTAGTTCTTTAAATACTATTTGGTTATCTCTTTGATGTACTTACTTTACAGTTGTCATCATAACAATATTTAGTGTGGTAAAAATAATGGACTTCTTTTTTTAAACTTTTATTTAATAAATATATATTTCCAAAGTACAGTTTATGGATTACAGTGGCTTCCCCCCCCCCCATAACTTCCCTCCCACCCACAACCCTCCCCTCTCCTGCTCCTTCTCCCATTCCAAAAATAATGGAATTCTTAAAGAACTCCATTCCTTGATAATTATTGCCTCCCTTAATTCAACGTAGCCCCAGGATATTGACTTAGAATGGATTTAATATATATAATGCCAGTTTTAAACTCTTTCAATAAATGCTTAAAGTTTTTCATTACCATATATTGAATCTTAAATTTGTAGTTTCTAAGTTACTTTCTCTGTGGGGTTTGAAAACCTGAACTAATTTTCTTAATTACTGGGATGCAATTTTGGTAAATTTTAGTGAAATTCTATATATTTAACTTAACCTCCATTTATTAGAACCTTTGAAACTTACACAATCAACACAGTGTAGTTTAAAATATATATTAATTTATACTAATTCAAACCAATTAAGCTATGATTTTTTATAAAATCTACAAAAACCATTTCCAAGTATGTGAACAACAAGCATGACCATCAACAGATATTTTTTCCCAATTATTGAATTGTCCTTTGGATTGAAAATAAAATGTTATATAATGAATAAGTAGTAGTATCACTGAGATTCTTGATCTCAATGTGGTCAACACTGTTTGCCACCAACTCCATATTCATTTTCTCCTTTTCCATTCTTAGCAGAAGCCTGGTTTTGTATATAACCAGAGTTCCAGCCCTCCCACATTCCCTTTGTATCTATAGATGTCTAAAGTTCTAAGGCAGAGTTTACCAGACTTTCTTGGTTGCTGTCCTCTTAGTGCCTCAATAATTGTTTCACAGTGCCTTTCAGCTAAAATAAATACCTAAGTGTTGTGATAAGTATTTTGATCCAAACAACTTAATAACAACATTTTAACAAATTAGTAACCATTTGAAGGACTAATATATAAAAATTGAAAGAGAAAATATTTTAATTTTATTCCCGACCAATCAAAATCACTGATTAATGGGAAGTTTCTGCTTTGGATATGGCACAACTTTCTAAATCTTGGAATCAGATTGGACTTTTTTGCCCTTTGTTTATCTTCTACACTGATTTTAGTATGGTACTTTCTATATATATGTATATATAAATATATAATGCACAATAGAATTCACTAAAAACCTAGCTTTTCAAAGAAATGTCATTTTAATCTAGCAAGTGTAAATGTTGGAACTGAATTTGTTCAAATTATTACTTTATTTAATATGTGATAAATGTTGACTATCATGTTTTCCTAAAATTTAAAATACCTTGCCTTTAAAAAAATTTTTTTTTGACAAGCAGAGTTAGATAGTGAGAGAGAGACAGAGAAAAGGTCTTCCTTCCGTTGGTTCACTCCCCAAATCAAATGGCCGCCATGGCCGGTGCGCTGTGCCGATTCAAAGCCAGGAGCCAGGTGCTTCCTCCTGGTCTCCCATGCAGGTGCAGGGCCCAAGCACTTGGGCCATCCTCCACTGCCTTCCCGGGCCACAGCAGAGAGCTGGACTAGAAGAGGAGCAACCGTGACAGAATCGGGTCCCCAACCAGGACTAGAACCCGAGGTGCTGGTGCCGCAGGCAGAGGACTAGCCTAGTAAGCC
This sequence comes from Sylvilagus floridanus, assembly GCA_949820135.1. Classification (NCBI taxonomy): domain Eukaryota; kingdom Metazoa; phylum Chordata; class Mammalia; order Lagomorpha; family Leporidae; genus Sylvilagus; species Sylvilagus floridanus. Next base: position 129,243,209 of record OX463236.1, on the reverse strand, counting down.
GCTGCACCAGCCTAAAATAGCCGGTCTTAACACCCCCTCCCAAACCCATTAATTAGCTGTGGCTCCATAGTTTGGTTCAGTTTGGGAAATGTGAGTTTAGAAAAAACTGCTGGCCTGAACTTCAGAGAATCTTTGGAAGTGGGCCAAGATCAGTTAGTCCTTGTCTTTACTTTTTGTCCTCTATTCTTCTTTTCCTTGCCTAGAAAGAAGATACAGTATTTCAAGATGGAGTAGCCATTGTGCAACCATGAGAATGAAAGCCATATCCTAGAGATGATAAAAAAATTGGGTCCTGGAGGATATCATTTTCAGACCTACTAGTCTTGAATTACTTACCAATGGATCTTTTGAATGTGATAGCTGAATGCTATTTCACTGACTTAGTCTAAATTTTTCAGGTATCAGGATGAATTCAAGTATTTTTGTATGTGTGATTGTTATTTTAAAGGAGCATTATTTTTAGACATCTGATACCTGAAACCTAGAAAAAAGATTATACTTTAATATTTTCAACGGAAGAGAATGCTCCAACTTTTTGAATTCTGACAGTGAGTTAGCAAAACAGTGAGTTATCGTTGTAAAAAATGTATAAATGTAGTAACTAGGGTTGGGAATATTTGTTCAATAAAATGAATATTTAATGAAAAAATCTGACTAACCCTATTTACAAAAAGCTTTCCAAACTTTTTATAGTTTGTGAAATTGTAAGGACACTGTGGGTTGCAAATGAAATGAGTGATAATGCCAGTATCTATCCATTCAGTATTAGCACTCCTACTGGCTTTCAGTTTCATTTCTTTTCCTCTTTCCATGTTCTCTTGTTATTGTCCAATACGAAATAAAATGGTTAAAGACAAGTGCCTTCACTGTTATTTTAAAATGGATCCTAGAGTTTGACTTGAAAATTAAGTAGAAATGGGTACTTAATTCATTTTCTTCAAAAGATAATCTTTTTGGGGTTGTGTGATAAGGGAACAAGAGTCAAGGATTGCAAACACAAAAACTCTGTTCACAGTTTATCAAAGTGTTTTAACATCAAATACATATGTAAGTTCTTAAATTTTTCCTTTTTTCTTTGGAACATCCCTCTGTGGATTAGTGGCATGTCTGCTTTTCAGTGAATACCTAGAGGCGTGTGGGTGTGTTCAGGGAACTTTTTTCATGCTCCAGGTGAAGTGAGTTTCTAAGGTACATCCCGGCTGGGCATGGTAACTCTTTCTCTTTTATTCAAAGGGGAGGTTTGTTCTGCTCTTTTGGCATAGACTCAGCTTACTTCCTCTCCTCAAAGGAGACCAGTGTCTGGGTGCTAGGTCCAGTAGGTATAATATTCATCTGCGCTGGCATTTAAACCACACAAAGGATCTCTGCAGTCCTCGGTGCTATCACAGATCCCACAGCAATGTCCCTCACCAGGGAACCAGGGAACCCTGCATGTGTGGACTTTCTCACAGTGACTGCCCAATTTCCCAGCCACACCTTAATCACTCCCATGGAGCCTCAGTGTTTTCACAGTCCCAGCACACAAGCCTCACACAGTCATTGGCACCTGCCGGAGACCAGCTCCAGCCAGTCCAGGGGCCCCAAGGTGTGAGAGGTGTCGGCGCTTGAAGAAAATGAGAGACACTCACAGCAAGGCTGATGGCATGGCTCTGGTTTTTGAGCACCAGACTTTATTTTTATATCATAAGCCACATAATGATTTTTTCTTCTTACAATGAAAGGCCTGTTGTCCATTTTTTCTAATTACAATTTTTTTGATTTTCAAGGGCGTACTCAGAGCATGGGTTACAATCACAGACAGGTGCAAGATAACAGGCTGCCCACACAAGCCAAGGCCTCGAGTGCTGCTAAACTATGCAGAAATTGGCTACATAGGCTAGAATAGTACCTTCCTAATCTAATCTTTGCTAGAAGCCCCAAGTTCAAAGCAGACCCTTTTTAAAATGTGTCCCCTCTTTGCAGTTCTTTCTGTAATTTTTAAATTTCTTTATTGCACTTATTTAAAGATTCACCTAGCTCTATTCTACAGTTTTGACATCCTAACCATTGTAGTATTTGTAGCAATTAGTGAATTAAAGCTTTATTAACATCTATCTTTATTCTAGTGGGAAGTATATACCAGAGAGCCCGTTGCCTTTTAATTCTTTTCTACAAATAGCTCAACCTTGCATAAGGCATTAACCCTTTCTTCTACACTAATACTCTGCTTGATTAAAATTCTACAAGACAATGGACATTTTGGAGGTTATGAGACTAAGTGCTCTTCCGTAAAATTAGGAATACAGCAGTCATTAGGAGGACCACCAGGGAACTCCGGCTTGTAGTTCCCATCAAACCTAAAACCACCAAGAGGACCGCAGCTGTCCTTCTCATGCCTTGCTGAGGCAGACCTTCTGCTGTGACCTTGTCAGCCAGCTGAAGTTGCCTTGGCCTCGTCAGGCACCCAGCCCCCTCTGTCAGTGCTTCCTGTCAGACTCAGGTGTCTCTACTTGGCTGGTTGCTGGGGCATGGACATGAGCTAGAGCAGCTGTTACTTATGTCCAAAATGGTGCCTGCCCTCCATCAGCTTGTTACAGCATGCTGTTGCAGGATGATCAGGGAGAGAAAAACATGTCCCCCCCACCCTCCTTTTCTCCTCTAGTTTGGCAGGTACACTATGCCCCACAGAGTTCTAAGCTGGATTCCTTCCAGACTCTTCCTGCAGATTTATTGCCAGTGGCTTGGGCTGCTGCAGACTGCTCTCACATCACTCTCCAAAGCTACTGCAGAGGCTCTTGACTGCTGGGGTTCCGAGTTGTGCATGTCCGCACCCTCCATGTAGTTCAACAGTGTCCTTCTTATTTGCGTGGAGTTTCCTCTGCCATTTTCTCCCTAATTCTTCCCTTAGACTGCACTCTCTCCACTTTTTTAAAACTATTGTTCTCCTCAGCTTTCATTTTTGCATATATAATACTTGATGTTTGCAGACTTTCAACAATTACCGTTACCTTTAAAGGCATATATTGTTATTTTTACATTGTTGGATATTGACCTTTGATCTGTTACTGTAACTTTGATGTCTAGGAAAAATGTATCTCCCAGATCTCCCATATGCAGGAGCATTTTTTGACTAATGGCCTCAGTTGTGGTGTTCAGAAACCCGTCATCTTGTTTGCACTGAGGCTCTGTTCCTTGTGGCAGGTAACTGAGTCCAACGGGGATATTAAGAAAGGCCCACTTTCAGCAGCTGTGGAACTCCTCTGACAAGGCATGATTTTGGCTCAAAGACTCATTAATGGACTCTCCTAGACCTAAAATGCTTCCTGCCAACTTCTGTCTTCTCCCCTTTTATTCAGTCAGGGTCAAACCTACATCACACTCTGATGGCTTTCCCAGACTCTCCTGGTTCCCACTCCACTGTATCTCATATGATTTGGCACTAATAAGTTTCTTACTGAGCTAATATGAATTTGGCATCTGTTTATCAGAAGAGCTTGCCAGCATATTACTTCCAAATTAAAAGATAAATCTTCCTGTACTGTAAAGAAGGAGGCATGGTGTCTGGAAGGTGCATAATGGTCAGGGAGCATAACTGAACAATGGCCTCAACTATCATGTTTTGAAATCCATCATTGTTCCCTGAATGCTGGAATTCAGATCACGTGTGTCTTCTTTAATTCCTTTAAAGCAATCATTTCCTTTCTTCCTAACCACAGTATCTAACTTTGGGGGTTATGTGTTAAAGTCCAACTGAGAGAAGCACTAGAGGATATAGCCTTAAGGTTCATGTTCAGTACAGTTTCTTTTAAATTGTGTGGTAGACTTTTATAATCTTTTGATTAAATCCCTGATTGCCCAGGAGCCTTCCTCAACTCAATAAATAAATAATATCATTTTTGAAGTTCTCTCATAAAAATTTGGTTGGAAGCTTTTTTCCAGTGTGATTTTTCAATGCATGAATACAGTGTGTACTGATCAAAACAGGGTAATTGTTCTCAGAAGTGTTGGTTTTCATTTGCCTGCATTATATTCTGAATATTCTCATTCTGCACTGTTGGTGGCATTCCTCATGCTTTCTAATGACAATATGATTTTATTTATATATTTTAATTTTAGATATTTACTGTCATCCCAACAATATTAGGGGAAGAAAGGGACCAAAATATGAGTACACTTAGGTTTTCAACTTCTACACTTTCTGTGTTGCTTATTTATAATACTGGGTGATAGCTTTGGCTTCTGTTCATAGAGAACAGATCCAAACCGTTTACTGGCTGTGACTCATTTGGTTACTTAACTCAGGACCTGATAAAATGTGAAACCAAGTTACTTCACATTCCAGACACTGGAGAGGTTCTTTGTTTCTAATTTGCAACCGAATTGGTGAATTATGCACCACTGTTCTATGCCCATGTATCTCATATTTGGGGAATTCCAAGATGCTACATCAGAGAAATCCACTTATAATTTTCTGGACAGTCCCCTCTTTTGACTGCATTGTATCTTAGGCTGATTTCTTTTACTATTACATATCTTACTCTAATTCTCCTTGTGTCTAATATTCCCCAAATCTCTAAAACACTGTGGTTGATTGAAGTGCATTTTCGCTATGTGTATGTATTACAAATAAGTTATCATTGCATTTATTTTCTTAAATTCTAGACATGGAAGAAGTAATCCTGACTGGTTTAAATCAAACATTTTTGTAAAACCATTAAAGTGAATTTTGTATAATGCAATAATATCTACTAAAAATTGGGAAGAAGGATATATATGTATTGATGTTTTTGACTTTTCAATGATTACTACTTCTCTGATCCACTTATAGATTTCATATATGCATCATATACATTTTAAGGTCATAAATCATTTGTAATGTTTTCTCATTTTTTAAACAAAGCTTTAACAAATAATTAAAGATTTTAAATAATTTTCTTGGTGCAGAGCAGCCTAAATTTGTTCCTATTTGGCTTGATAATTAATGACTTATATTTCAGCTAGATTGACTAATTTGAGAAGAATGCTATGGTAGCATTTAATGATCTATTGGTAACTTACAATTAAAATTAAAGACCTATACAATCAGTCATCTTGTGACAATGATGTGATCATCTTTTGGAGGAATTTGGTAGGAATCCAAGCTTTTCCAGTTGAGATAGCAATTTTCTTACAGTAATTTTGAATCTGCTGTGATTTATAATAAAGAAGAAAACCTTAAAAATATATATATCATGTCTATATTTTCTCATCAGAAATATGATAAAGGGGGCAGGCATTAAGATACTGCTTGGGGCACTTACATCCCATGTTGGAGTAAGAGATTCTGAGTACTGCTCTGCTGTTGCTTTTTTATTTTTAAGATTTATTTATTTATTTGAGAGGCACAGTTACAGAGAGAGAGAGGGAGAGACTGAGAGAGAAGTCTTCCATCCACTGGTTCACTCTCCAAATGGCTGCAATGACTGGGACTGGGCCAGACCAAAGCCAGGAGCCAGGAGCTTCCCCTGGGTCTCTCATGTGGATTCAGGAGCCCAAACACTCGGGCCATCTTCCACTGCCTTCCTAGGCCATTAGCAGAGTGTTGAATCAGAAAAGGAGAAGCTGGGACATGAACCGGCAACCATATGGGATGCCGCTGCCACAGGTGGAGGCTCCACCTACTATGGCACAGCGCCGGCCTTTGTTCTGCTTCTGATTCCAGCTTCCTGCTAATGCACGCCTTTGGAGTCCCAAGTATTTGGGTGTCTGACACCCATGTTGGAGACATGCATTGAGACTCTGGCTCCTGGCTTTGGCCAGTTTTGGGCACTTAGGGAGTGAACCAATAAATGAAAGATCTCTTTGTCCCTGTTTCTTTTTCCCTGGCCTTCAAATAAAATTAAAATAAGAAATCTGATAAATGGCATGATTTTATTTTTAACCCATCAGAAAAATGTTTCATAAAATGTCAGAAAAGTGAAATAATTTATTCATGTAATAGAAGTTTTTTCATAAATTATTTTCCACTTTAATCCAAATGGTATGGAGTGAATAGGATAAATGATAATGCAGTATAAAATGTATATTAAGTTTTTCTCTTTAAATGAGATTATTACTTTTTTTTTTTTTTTTTTAGTTTCTCCTTTTCTTCTTGCAACGTGTCTGGTGCGTAACAAATCTTCCCAGGCAGACAAATCAATTAATTCACAGGCTTTTATTGGGGTTCCTCTCCTGGGCGAGGTTCCCTGGTCCCAACAGAGCGGGGACCAGGGAAGTTGCGCGTCAGAGGCTGGGAGTGCTCCTTTTATAGATTCAGGGCATGGGGGTTAAAGGGTGAGGCAGGTCTGATCCTCATTGGTTGACCTTTAGGCACCCATGGGAACCTTGACAAAGACTCTCCATCCCCGGAAGTATAGGCCTTGTGGATCCCAAAGCTACCACTTCTCTCTCTGTTTCTCCCTCTCTCTCCGGCATTAGTGAAATTTGCTATATGATAGGCACAGTAGCAAAGCTACTATTGGTTATTAAAATGAGAGCCATTGTCTATGAAGTGTTTATTAAGTTCAAAGTGTTTTTTATATATATATATGTATAAATAAATTTTTTGACAGGCAGAGTGGACAGTGAGAGAGAGAGAGAGAGAGAGAGAGAGAGAGAGAGAGAAAGGTCTTCTTTTTTCTGTTGGTTCACCCTCTAATGGCCACCGTGGCCGGCGCATTGTGCTGATCCGAAGCCAGGAGCCAGGTGCTTCTCCTGGTCTCCCATGCAGGTGCAGGGCTCAGGGACTTGGGCCATCCTCCACTGCACTCCCGGGCCATAGCAGAGAGCTGGACTGGAAGAGGAGCAACTGGGACAGAATCCAGTGCCCTGACCAGGAGTAGAACCTGGTGTGCCGGCGCCACAGGCAGAAGATTAGCCTATTGAGCCACGGCGCCAGCCAAGTTAAAAAATGATATCTCAGTTAATCATCTCAACATCCCTATGAGGTAGGGTTTGCCATTATTCTCATTTTAGAATTAAAGAAATAGATTCTTAGCACTTTGTTGTCAATGCTTCCAATGCTAGTTAAATTGGAGTATCAGAATCATGTGGCCACACTGCTCAGATCTTTGCTTGAAAAATGCTTATTTTGCTTTTGAAAGACCAAGCTGTATTTGCTCTTTACTCACTTATAAAATCTGTTTTTTTTTTTAAATTTATTTGACAGGTAGAGTTATAGACAGTGCGAGAGAGAGACAGAGAGAAAAGTCTTCCTTCTGTTGGTTCACTTCCCAAGTGGCCGCAACGGCTGGACTGTGCTGATCCAAAGCTAGAAGACAGGTGCTTCTTCCTGGTCTCCCATGCAGGTGCAGGGCCCAAGCACTTGGGCCATCCTCCACTGCCCTCCCGGGCCACAGCAGAGCTGGCCTGGAAGAGGAGCAGCCAGGACTAGAACCTAGCACTCATATGGGATGCTGGCGCCGCAGGCGGAGGATTAACCAAGTGAGCCACGGCGCCTGCCCCTAAACTCTGTTTTCATAGAATGTGATTTTTGTAAGTGGATAAGTTAGTTGATTAAAATATGATCATGAATGCCTTCCTAGAGCAGTCTGGGAAGATTTCACAGAAAAGGTAGAACATGAGTTATATCTTCCAGAATGGGTATGGATTTTTCAGTTGCCAAAGCAGGGCTTAGTGTTGAAGAAACCGTGGGTAAAATTCTCTAGGCTTATGTGAACATTGTGTATTTAAGAAAGAAAAATAATAGGTCTTAACATTTGAAAACAAAATGGCTTCTTAAAAATTAAGTCCTATAATTCCGACAGATCCATATCTCTCTCTCTCTCTGTCTCTGTCTCTCTCTGTCTCTCTCTCTCTCTCTCTTTCTCTCTCGTACACACACACACACACACGCGTGCGCAGACTGAAATGATTATGCTTTAGTCTCCTAAATTACTGAGCAATGACATCTCTGGTTTTTTTCACTGCTTCCAGCTTGACACTACTTTTTCCCATGTCTTCCCAGTGAAATAATTTGATCTTTATTGGACAGTCCTAAATGTTTTGCGTTCAGACTCTGTCCAGCAGAGTGACTGCAGGTTTCTACCATTTTTACTTATTTCCATTCTTAACAACACAATTGCAGATAAATGGTGACTACCAAGCCTTCTCATGACACTGATATAAGGAGAAATACAGCAGCAACCTGGCAGGCCTAAGCATTTAAAACTGAATAACCTGAGGCAAAGAATATCCAATTTCGATTGATATGAGTAATGAGTAACCATATTTTCAGTGGACAACTAAATATGCTTTACCCTGGGAGAAATCTAAATGGTATGCTTAAGCTTTCTAAAATCTCTAGGTCTTCACTCTAGTTGTAAGAACATAAAACTAATAAGAACTAGTTTATTCACATTTCTTATTTGGAAAAGCACACAGCAGCATAACCTTACAAATTTGAATTGTGGAACTGTTACAGGTATATACTTTATTTTAAAAATATTTTGAATTGTATTTATTTGAGAGGAGAGGAAACCATCTGCTGGTTCACTCCCCGCATACTCCCCTCATATTGGGCCCAGTTTGGCTGAGGCAAAAGATGAAAGCTAGAAACAAATGAAGACCTCCTAGGTGAGTGGCAGAAACCCAATTACTTGAGGCATTGCTTGCTCCCTTCCAGGGTCTAAATCAGCAGGAAGCTGGAGTCAGGAGCTAGAGGCAGGTTTTGAACCCAGGTGCTCCAATATGGGATGGATGCTAGTGTCCTAACTTCCTTTTTACCCACTAGGATAAAAACTTGTCCTGTGTATGCACTTTAACTTCAACTATATTCATATAATTAAGATGTTTATGAACAATTAAAATCTTTCACTTTCTAGTGCAGAATTAAAGTATAAAAAATCCACATAGATATAGAGGAGAGGTTAATTAATATTTTTCATGTTTCTATAATCCAGGAAAAAATTTTTAACATTTGACATTTCTTTTCAATATCTTTATGGGTGCTGAGAAATATTAACATTTTAATTTATTATAAATCAGCATTTATAAACAGGTTTAAAATACTAATCACTTGATAATTATCACCATTTTAGCCTCAACTATTTATAGACTACTTTGAATGGGTTGATAGGGACCATCAAATATATGGAATTTTGCCTATAAACTACAACATTCTACTGCCACTGTGACTCCTATTAAATATCAAAACATCTCATTTTTTTCATATATCACAAATACACACGTAGGCCAGTTAGCATTTGACAGCAATGGGGAAATGTTTGAACTCCTAATGTGGACTGAGTTTCTGCCAGTGGCTGTCTGCCCGTCAGTTCAGAAGTGATTTGGCTCAGGCTGACCTCTGCTGCAGACCCTTTGGAAGTCTGCAAGCCTCCTGGGTGCTGTGTGAATCCCCTCAGACATATTCTTCAGAACAGTCTTCCTCGGAGCCTCTGATTCCACTGCTTTGGCTGCTGTGCTACAGGTTAGGGATTATCTCACCTGCCCTAACAAGGGGCTCTGGTTTTGCTCTGTTGATGTAGAGCTGGAATTCACCATTGTTCCATGAGTTACATAAAGTGAATGGACAGAGAAATCAACAAACAAAACTCTCAGTAAGTCATTTGTTTGCTTAAGTGTGTAAGAAAGCATATATATCTGGGTGATTTTGGTGCATAACATCACAATGTAGTCAACTTGAAAACTGGACATTTCTGTCTTTTTTTTAAAGAGTTATTTATTTGAAAGAGTTAGAGAGAGGAGAGGAAGAGAGAGAAGTCTTCCATCCTGTGGCTCACTCCCCAACTGGCTGCATTGGCCGGTGCTACCCCGATCTGAAGCCAGGAGCCAGGAGCTTCTTCCGGGTCTCCCATGTGGGTTCAGGGTCTCAAGGACTTGGACCATCTTCTACTGCTTCCCCAGGCCATAGCAGAGAGCTGGATAGGAGGTGGAGCAACCAGGTCTCAAACCAGCGCCCATATTTGATGCTGACGCTTCAGGCCAGGGCATTAACCTGCTGAGCCACAGTGCCGGCCTTGACATTTCTGTCTTAAAAGTCCCTTAGCAACCCCAGAGGTGGGTCTTTTTCATGGCCAACTCACCTCCTGTGGCTCTTCTGCCTCAGACTGGTTTGATAAATTCTTTCTTCTTTGCTTCATTCCCATTATTCTTCTGTATCTGCTTTTCCTGAATTGCAACAGTGTTCCCAACTTATTCTAATTTTCTGGGAAAGTAAATTCATATATAGTGAATCCTCAATTCAAACACTGCATGTCTAGACTCATTAAAGAGCTCAGTAAAAGACTCATTCCTTTCACTTATTAAGTCTTAGACTTTAGTGCCACACATAGCAATATTTCCTTCCCACTACATTAGTTTTTTTTTTTTTAATTGACAAAACCAAACACCTAAGTCTAGCAATTGGAAAAGCAGTACATGCAAGTTTTCTTTTTTCTCTTCTTTCTTTTTTTACATTCTCTTCTTCTGTTTATTTTTCTTTCACAAATAATTTCAGAGATAGTCATCTTTAAATCATTTTTAAATATATTATGAAATTCAGAATATATATTTTGAAAGAGAGAGAGAGAAGGAGCGAGAGAGAGAAACTATATACAGGCACAGAGAGCTCCCATTTGCTGGGTCACTCCCCAGTAGCCCAGAGCTGAGCCTGAGTGAAGCCAGGAGCTGGGAACTCGATCCATGGGTAGCAGGGTAGCTACCTTCCAGGGTCTGAATCAGCAGGAAGCTGGAGCAGGTTTTGAACCCAGGAGCTCCATTCGGGGATGGATGCTAGTGACCTAACTGTCATCTTAACCAGTTCTGACAGATGCTAGCAGGGATTCAATTAACTTGAGCCGTAATCTGCTGGCTCCCAAGTTGCACGTTAATGAAATCGCAATCTGGAGCAGAGCCAGGACTTAAACCCAGGCATTCTGATATGGGATGCAGGCATCCCAAGTAGCAGTTTAGCCATTAGGCCAAATGCCTGCCCCCAAATTCAGATTTTGAAGTACAATATAGATAAAATCATTTGGATTTCCTAAAGAAATGTTAAATACTTAGTCAATAATGATATTGAGTTCATCTAACACATGATACTGAATACTAGGTGTGGCGTAACATTTCCTTTCTGTGTATTTTATTATTATTATGGAACAGGATTCATATGAAATCCTTGTGTTGATGTCCACATAGGGGATTGAGGAGTTTTGGGGTGGGGGACACTCAAGGATATTATTGAATAATGTATCCTGTGTCTGTAAACATTGAGATGGCATAGGAAAATTTAAGATGAAAGTGGTTTGTCCACTCTTGTGTTTTAAACGTCCTGGTTTAGGATGAGACTATATTGCTCAAACAGTATTTGGAGATTTGTTTTATTAGTAATGCTCCTCATTTAATCTGATTTGCTTTATTGGGAGAGCAAAATCAGACCTGGAAATCCACAAAACCTTTGTCCTATCTTTTTACTTCTTGACCCTTTGAAGTTGAGCACAATGGAAATACTAGTAATAGTTACAGCTAAGATTAAGTCACTTTAGTGCATGAACTACAAATCTTTTTTTTTCTTGTCATCTCATTAAAATCTGGTTGTATACTTGTGAATATATCCCATTAAAATGTATTCTTCAGGAGAAAGAATGACTATTGCAAAGACTGTGAAAGGGTACCAACTGGAGATAATCTGTTATCTTCATGAAAGCTACGTGCTCTTGACTTAGGGAATGCTTTTGTACTTTAGAGAGAATGCGTATGAAAATGTGAGAAGGTGTAGGATGAAGTAGAATATTTACTGAAAGAGGCAATTTAATCTGTATGAATTTGCAAAGGCATGATATATATATATATATATACATACATATACATAAACATAATATAGAACAAATGCAACAGTATAAGCAGCTTTCAACTCATCCATGCTACTGAGTGATAGGTGGAAAGACATTGGTGTATGCCTTTCATTCATCCTTCATTAATTTTTATTTCTTGCCAATTATATTTGTTAAGGAATGAGACTTTAGATGAGAAAATTTGAGGCAAACTTATTAACTGATATACTCAAGAGAATGTCTTGGGGGTTTTGTAGACATTTTATCAAAATCTGCCAAAAACTCAAGTTCTTTTTTTTTGTAAATATTCATTTTTTATTTGGAAAGCACAGGGACTGAGAGAGGGAGTGACAGAAATGAGGGAGGGAGGGAGGGAGAGAAATAGAGAGAGAGAGAATCATTCACCTGCTAGTTTACTCCTTAAATGAGTGAAACAGCCAGGGTTGGGCCAGGCAAATATCAGGAGGCTGGAACTCAATCAGGGTCTCCCTTCTTGGTGGCAGGGTGCAAATTCTTGAATCATCTTCTGCTGCTTTCCCAGATGCATTAGCAGGGAGCTGGATCAGAAGTGGAGCAGCTGGGGCCTGAATTGGTGCTTAGATATGGCATGCAAGCATTACAAGCAGTGGCTTAATCCACAGCACCACAATTCTGGCAGCAAGTTCTTTTTCTATGCAGCATGATGACTATAAATATACTTCTATATGTTCAATTATCCATCAGGCAAGCATTACATTTAAATATATCAAGCAGTGAGGTCATAAACAAGTCTCTCTCCTACCATTAAGGAACTCATACTATATGAGGGCTATGATGAATTGTGGGACATAATTCTAATTGTGTGTGTATGGGTGGGGCAAGTGATAAATTCTGCTTGGAGATACATAAATAGCTGCTTAAGCTGACAATGAATGGTTATCTACAAGTTGTATGAAAGAGCTAAGCTAGAAGACAAAGCATTTGCCAATACAATATATCATTATCTTGCTTATTTCTCTTCTTTTTCCCTTCATTTTCCTTCTGGCTCATGCTCTACTCTACCTCTTGCTTTACTCCTTTTAAAAACAGATTTATTAAAGGCCAGTGTTGTGGCTCACTAGGCTAATCCTCTGCCTGCAGCACTGGCACCTCAGGTTCTAGTCCTGGTAGGAGTGCCGGATTCTGTCCTGGTTGCTCCTCTTCCAGTCCAGCTCTGCTGTGGCCCGGGAGTGCAGTGGAGGATGGCCCAGGTACTTGGGCCCTGCACCCATATGGGAGACCAGGAGGAAGCACCCGTCTCCTGGCTTTGGATCGACGCAGCGCACCAGCCGTAGCGGCCATTTGGGGGGTGAACCAATGGAAGGAAGACCTTTCTCTCAGTTTCACTGTCTGGCTCTGCCTATCAAAAAAACAGATTTATTTATATATTTGAAATGTAGAGTTACACAGATAGAGGGAGAAACAGATAAAGGGAGAGAGAAATCTTCTATCTGCTGGTTCATTCCTCAAGGGGCCGCAACAGCTAGTGCTGGCCCAGGCTAAAGCCAGGAGCCAAGAGCTTCATCTGTGTCTCCTATGTGGGCAATGGGACCCAAGCACTTGACCTATTTTCCACTGCTTTCCCAGGTGCATTAGTAAGGAGCTGGATAAGAAGTGGAGCAGCCAGGACTCGAACTGGCACCCATATGGAATGCTAGTGTCACAGGTGGTGGCTTTAACCCCTACATCACAATGCTGGCTCCTGACAAGGGCCTTATTTCCACTCACCACATCTTACACCACCTTATGAGATGGTTCCAGCCTCTTTCTTACTGCACGTGTCTTCTTTTCCCTTATTCTCTCATTTTTCTTCTCAATGCTTTCTTTTTAACTTCATTTCTTCTTATTTTCCTATTATCTTTGCATGTGCTCTAATACGTGAAATATAAGTACGTATTTATAGATTTTTTATTTCTTTACCAAAAATAAGCAAGAGTTCCATGCTTTCATTCCACATGCAAACAATACTCAGCAAATTTGCTTTTGTATATATTCCTGAGAAAATTTCTCACGTTGTGATTTTTCTATAGAAAACACTTCCCCCATCTGTATATACTGATACTGCTGGAATATCTGGTTGTTTTCTGCCTGACAGAAAATATGCTGCCATTTACTATGAGCCTTGGAAAATCTGCAAGCAACAATGTTGAATCAGTGGAAACCCTTTCCTTCATATTGCTAGAGTCATCAAACCAAAGCCTGCAATGATTGTCAGCTAGACTCTGAGATAACAGCTTGTGAGTTAGGATAGAAATGAAATGCTTTGTTGCAAGTGTCAGAAGTAATCTAGGAAAAACTTTTAGGCAATCTGGTCACTGGAATGGGAACACTGAAAAATCAGTTACTTGGCAGTCAGCAAAAAGTGAAGTGTCTCCGTAGTGTTCTGCAAAAAGGAAGATTGAACAGATAAATACTCATCACCAGAAAAATCTAAATGATTCTGTGGATATGGGACAGAAAATAAGAAGTTGGGAAAGGGAATTTCTGGATTCTGGCCTAGCTTGTAAGAAGCTTGGAAGTTTCCATTCTGTCCTAACAACAAGTGACAAATGGAATAAATTGAAGAATCACCAGATCTTCTTGGGTCAGCAAGAGAAGTTAGGCCACAGGACCAAATGCTGCCTCCAAAACTGGAGATTCCAGGCAAACACAGAGAATCTCATCTTACAGGAGGAGAAGCCTGTGAGATGACACCTGCACATGTTGTAGTGCTGGGGTACAGAAAACTGAATGAAAATTAGGGATTTGCTAGAGGTTTAGTGTAGGCAACTCTGGGTAATAAAATCTCCATAAGGACCTAGTCACCAACCCCAGCCCCCGACGTTTGTGGGTTTTGTTTGTTGGATTCTACTTTATGATGAATGTCAGAGAAAGATATGTTGTAGGCAGGCACACAGGATACAATTGATCAGGTTTGTGAGCTGGAAGACCACGCCTTCACCACGCCCCTCGTGTGACCTCATGCCCCTACTCAGGGCACCTGTGCACCCACCTGCCAATCCCTTTGGAAGTGGATTAAAGTCCTGAAACAGGGTAGGCCCAGCCCTTTTGCTTTTTTGCCCTTTTTTCTCTTTGTCCTTCTCCTTCTTCCTCTCTGCCCAGAATCCCCTTGAGGCCGTGTGCCTTCTGGATGCATGGCCTTCGGGCCACTGCTTCATGCCTTCTGGCCTGCATGCTCTTCTACGTGGCTGGCTCCTGGTGGCTGGCTCCTGGTGCTCGGTTTGAATGCAGATTTCTCGTTCCCTTTTAGATGTGTCCCTCACTCTGCTGTGCATTTCTCTCACTAAATATAAAGCTTAAAAACTTACCATGCTGCCCAGTTAATTTGTGCCAGTGTTCAGAATTCTTCTCTGAATATGAGGCAATAACCCACAAGGCTTATGAATTTTGAATTATTAATAAGCAAACCACCAACAGACTCACTTTGTGATTCACAGGATGTGAGGGAGTGGGAGAAAAGGAACTGCTTTAAAATATGCCAAAGCATTCTGTTCTCTAACCAGGTCTACCCTCAGGAGAAACTATTTAACGTGAACCCTAACTGCTAAATGATTTGGTGGAAGGGTAACACATATTCCAGCCTCCTCTGGTTTTCCATATCAGAGAAGGAAAAAATACCCAACTCCATCTCACTCTAGCCATCCCGTTGTATTTAATGGGGCTAAAAAAAAAACCCAGAAACATGAGAAGTTCACAGTCCAGAGGCACAAGCTTATGAAAAGACTGAGATCTAGGGGCTGTCGCTGTGGCATAGTAGGTTAATCCTCCACCTGTGGCGCCTGCATTCCATATGGGTCCTGGTTCTAGTCCTGTCTGCTCTACTTCCAATCCAGCTCTCTGCTATGGCCTGGGAAAGCAGAGGAAGATGGCCCAAGTGCTTGGGTCCCTGCACCCGCATGGGAGACCAGGAAGAAGCACCTGGCTCCTGGCTTTGGATCTGCACAGTTCCAGCCATTGCGGCCATTGGGGAGTGAATCAACAGAAGGAAGACCTTTCTCTCTGTCTCTCCCTCTCCTCTCTGCCTCTCACTGTCTGTAACTCTACCTCTCAAATAAATAAATAAAAATCTTAAAAAAAAAAAATGAGACCGAGATCTAACCATAGTGCCATAGCCTGAAGCATGCCCCCTCCCCCACTTACCATCACGATACTATCTATTTATAGCAGTTTCTGTCATCCAGAGAATAAAGTCTGGCTGTTAAAGATCACAAGAAATGCTCAAAAACAAACAACAACAACAAAAACCCCACAATTTTAAGACACAGAGAAGGCATGAGAACCAGATTCAAATATGGCCTGATTGTTGGAACTGTCAGCTGGGGAATCAAAAAAATGGTGACTAATATGCCAAAGGCTGTAATGGAAAAGTAGCTATCTTGCAAAAGTAATTGGAGGGGCTGGCGCTGTGGTGCAGCGTGTTAAAGTCTTAGCCTGTAGTGCAAGGACCCCATATGGGCAACGGTTCCAGTCCCTGCTGCTCCACTGCTGATCCAGCTCTCTGCTAATGTGCCTAGGAAAGCAGTGGAAGAAGCTTCTAGCTCCTGGCTTCAGATTGGCCCAGCTCCAGCTGTTGCAGCCATTTGGGGAGTAAACCAAAATGTTATAGAAATCTGGGGTGGGAAAACTCCATTCAAACAGGCACCAGAGACAGTGGAGGATCGAAGCAGTTTATTATGCCAGTGGGCTCAGCTGGAATCATTTCCTGAGAACTGAGCAATAATCCCAAGTTTCTTACAAAAATTATAGGTTCATCAGCATCATACCTTAGCTGTTACAGCATTGATGGGTTTAAATTGCAGCCTACATGACTTAGGACCACACTACCAATGGTCAGTGGCCCGATATGTTTGAAAAAGAGATAACATGGAAAAAAAAAAGAGATAACATGGGCATATTTATTAGGATGGATTTATGACTTCAGTTTACAGAAGAAGAACTTAGGACATCTTCCCTCCCTAGACAAGATAACAGTGGGCAGTTGCTGCACTAGTTACTTGCGTGTAGCCATGTTTCAAGGTTTGTGTTGGGAGGAGTGGGTCTCCTTTTCTTTGCCTCTGGCTGTGGCCGTTTTTCCCTTATAAAAAGATGGAAGACCTCTCTCTCTCTGTCTCTACCTTCCTCTGTAACTCTTTCAGGTAAATAAAAAAATATTTAAAAAAGAGAATAATTGGAAAATGTAAATAGAGAAAAAGATTCTAAGAAACTATCAAAAAGATAATTTAATACTGAGATTAAAATGCTGTATCAGAAGTAAAGAATGCCTTTGATAGGGTGATAAGTGTATTGAATTGGCTGGGGAAAGAATCTCTGAATAGAATCTTTCTGAATAGAAATCTCTGAAACTTAAGAACAAACAAGAGAAAGGTTAAAAACGAAAACAAAAATGAAAACCAAGAAAATTCAAGAACAGAACAACTGAGAAAAATAGGAAATCATGAAAGATACAATACACATAATACAATATGAATAACTGAAGGAGAGAGAGAAAGAAGAAATATTTGAAACAATAATGATTGAGAATTTTCCCAAGTTATTGTCAGACACCAAACTGTGTATCTCAGAGAATATCAATCAGGATACATGGAAAAGTAAATTAACAACAAAGACAACACCTGGATCCATCATTTCAAACACCCTGAAAAAGGCCAGGTGAAGTAAACACATTCCCTATAGAAAAGTAAAAATAAGAATTGAATTGGACGTCTCAGAAACCATGCAAACGTTAAGGTAGTGTAGTGAAATATTTAAGGTTGGGAGAAGCATAACCCTAATCAACCTAGAATTCTGTGTCTAGCAAAATTATCCTTCAAGAATAAAAGTGAATTAAGAAGATTCACAGATAAACAGAATTGTGGATATTTGTTGCAATAGACTTGCCGTGCAAGACATCTTTTTTTTTTTTTTTTTTGCATTTAAACAAGATTTTTTTTTAACTTTTATTTAATTAATGTAAATTTCCAAAGCAGGACTTTTGGATTATAGCAGTTTATTCCCCCCATAATCTCCCTCTCACCCACAACCATCCCATCTCCCACTCCTTCTCCAATCTCATTCTTTTTTTCTTTTTTATTTGACAGACAGAGGTAGGCAGTGATAGAGAAAGACAGAGAGAAAGGTCTTCCTTCTGTTGGTTCACCCCCCAAATAGCCACTATGGCTGGAACTACACCGATCTGAAGCTCCCATGTGGGTGCAGGGCCCAAGCACTTGGGCCATCCTCCACTGCCTTTCCGGGCCAAAGCAGAGAGCTGGACTGGAAGAGGAGCAACCAAGACTAGAACCCAGCACCCATATGGGATGCCGGTGCTGCAGGCGGAGGATTAACCAAGAGAGCCACGGCACCGGCCCCTCCAGTCCCAGTCTTCAAGATTCATTTTCAATTATCTTTATACACAAAAGATCAACTTAGTATATACTAAGTAAAAATTTCAACAGTTTGCACCCACACAGAAACAGAAAGTATAAAGTACTGCTTGAGTACTAATTATACCGTTAATTCACAATACAACACATTAAGGACAGAGATCTGGGGCCAGCATGAGGCTCTTGTCATGAGCTGCCAAGGCTATGGAAGCCTCTTGAGTTCGCCAACTCCGATCTTATTTAGACAAGGCCATAGTCAAAGTGAACAAGTTCTCTCCTCCCTTCAGAGAAAGGTGAAAGAAAATGGGATCAGTTGGAAACTGATTCAAAAAAGCAAAAAAGGGTACTGAAAATAAGAAGGGCAAGGAAAATCTTTAAAAAAAATTTCTTGTCCTTAATTTTTCTAATGAAAAATAGTTTTTCAAAATTATAGCAATAATGTACTTTACTATGCCCACATATATATTAATAGCTATCACTTGGTTACTTATGTATAATATATGTAATAAAATAAATATTAATATATATCATTTGGATACTTATATATGCTATATACAAACATACATACTATACATAAGCATATACTGTATATATATATATTTTCATATATATGCTATGTGTGATGTGAAGGACAGGAATAATACAGGAGGCAAGACAGCAGAATTAGGATTGTTTTATTGTTATAGGTTCACAGTAATCAGAGAGTGATGTAATGTTGTTTGAAATTGAACATGGATTAAAATGTATAGTGCAAGTAGGAGAACTACTAAAATTTTTTTCTAAACATTTACTTATTTATTCAGAAGACAGTTACAAAAGGAAAGGAATAGGCAGAATGAGAGAGATGTTGTATCTGCTGGTTCACTCTCCAAATGGCCAAAACAGCCCGGGCTGGTTAAGGCTGATATCTGATATCAGGAACTAGGTCAACTTCATCCCATGTGAGGTGAAAGCCCCAAGCACTTGGGCCATCTTCTACTACTTTTCCAGGCACATTAGTAGGGAGCTGGTTTGGAAGTGGAGCAACTGAGACTTGAACTGGTGCCCACATAGAATGACAGCATTGTAGGTAGCAGCTTAACATGCTATCCATAGCACTGGCTCCTAAAATGTATAACTTATATGTTAAGAGAGGAAAGAAAATAGAATAATAAAATGCTCATTTAAACCCACAAAAAGAAGAAAAAGTATGGCAGACAAATACAGGAACAAAGAACAAAGGTGATAAATACAAAGCAGTAACAAATATGGTACCTATCAATCTAATGATATCAACAGTCATTTTGAATGTCAATGTGTAACTGCATCAGTTAAGACAGAGATTGTTAGAGTGGGTTAAAAAACTCTTCAAAAACTATTGTTAGAGTGGATTCAGTAACTATCTTGTCTGTAAGAAACTCTCTTAGGGCCAGTGTTGTAGCATAGCAAGTAAAGCTGTGGCCTATGATGCTGGCATCTCATACATGTGATTGTTTTTGTCCCAGCTACTGTACTTGTGATGTAGTTCCCTGCTAAGGGTCTGGAAAAAGAAGTGGAAGATGGCCCAAATACTAGGGCCCCTGCCACCATGTGTGAGACTGAAGCTCCTGTCTTTGGACCTGCCTAATGCTGGATGTTGTAGCCATCTAGGGAGTGAACCAATGGATGGAAGATTATTTCTATAAATCTGAATTTGAAAAATAAATAAATAAACCTTTAAAAATATCAAAGTATAATGGCAAATAAATGTGAGCAGATGGTTTGGGAAAGATATACCATGGTAATTAAAAAAAATGGCATAGCTGTACTATTTTGAGAGTCCATATTAGAGACAAGGATATTATAAGGGATAAAAATATCATTGACTATGAATAACGGATCAGTTATCCAAGAAAGCATGATAATTCTTAATATATATTCACCTAATCAATAGAACATCAATATTGAGACAAAATTTGATAGAAAATGAAGTCCATTTCAGCAAACAACTGTATGTAATGGAAATGTGCTAGTTACTTCAGACAGAATACAGAATACAACAGAATACACATTCTTCTCAAGTGCAAATGTAGCATTCACCAAGATAGGCAATTTTCTTTTCCATACAATGAAATTTAACATATTTAAAAGAACAGAAATCATGTCTATGTGCAGATGAGGGAATTAAATTAAAAATCAATAACAGAAAGATAGGTGGAAAATATCAAAATATGTGGAGATTAAGTAAATAACATATAAATCAAAAATATATCATAAGAATATTTTAAAAATTTTATTTATTTATTTTAGAGGTAGAGTTACAGACAGTGAGAGAGAGAGACAGAGAAAGGTCTCCCTTCTGTTGGTTCACTCTCAAATGACTGCAATGGCCAGAGCTGTGCCAATCTGAAGCCAGGAGCCAGGTGCTTCTTCCCAGTCTCCTATGTCGGTGCAGAGGCCCAAGCACTTGGCCCATCTAATGCTGCTTTCCCAGGCCACAGCAGAGAGCTGGATTGGAAGAGGAGCAGCTGGGACTAGACCTGGTGCCCATATGGGATGCCGGAGCCGTGGCACCAGCCCCATATCATAAGAATATTTTAAAGTTTTAAACTAAGTGAAAATGAAAATATAGTTCTTTAAATTTTCTGTGATGTAGTGAAAGCAAAATAAAATTTATAGCAATAAATGGATAGAATAGAAGAAAATCTAAAATCATCCATCTAAACTACGATCTTAGCAAAATGGTAAAGGAAGAGTAAATTCATTATAGGAAAAAAATCATTAAAAATAAAAATTAGAGGAGAAATCAAACATGGTTCTTTGAACAGATTGATAAAAATATAAACCCCCATAAATATACCTCTGTTAATTAAATTGAATTGATAATTAATAAAGTCCCCAAGTACATAGCACTAGGCCTAAGTGGCTTAACTGGTGAATTCTACCTAACACTGCAGGATGAAATTAGAGTTTCTACATAACTTACAATGAGGTTAAGCCCTAATACACCTGTCATAAGTTGAAAATATCATCAGTCGAAAAAATCATTTAACATATCCAAACTTCTCACCATAATAACGAGGAGCATGGTATATTGTAGAGTGCCGTTTGTTTACCCGCATGATTGCTTAGCTGACTGGAAGCTACAGCTCATGACCATTGTCCAGCAACAGGAGAAAGATTTGTACAGCATATCTCTAATCCAGACAAAGATCAAAATGCAAAAGTTGAAGTATCATTTCTCCTGAATGTGTATTACTTTTACACAATTATAAAGTTGAAAAATTATGTCTAATGATTATAAATTGGGGATTATCCATCCATTAATTTACCTCAATATCTTGTAAGTAGAGGGAATATTTCCTAACTCATTTTGAGGTCAACATTGCCCTGATATGAAAAGATGACAAAGATATTACAAGGAAATTACAGACTAATTTATTTTATGAACATATGTACAAAAATGTCCAATAAAATATTAGCAAAAAGAATTCAGCTGTATAAAAACTATTAAACAATGCAACCAGGTGAGATTTATCCCAGGTGTCCAATATTGGTTAAGTTCTCTAAAATCAAATAATTTAACACTTTGCATCAACAGAGTAAAGGAGATTCATGTGGTCGTAGAACCAGATGTAGAAAATACATATGACACAATCCAACACCCACTCAGTAGTCTACGAACAGAGGTAGAACTTTCTCAACATTAAGATCACCTACAAAACACCTAAAGTTAACATCATACTCAGCATGGGAAACTCAGATTTTTCTCAATAAGATCAGGGACAAGGCAATAGTATCAATTTTTCTTTTTCATTATTTTAATTTAAAAACTTGGTTATTTTCATCAACTTGAAAGAAAGACACACACACACACACACACACACACACACAGAGAGAGAGAGAGAGAGAGAGAGAGAGAGAGAGAGAGATTGATTGATTTTCAGCTGCTGGTTCACTTCCTGAATACGTTAGACAGCTAGGGCTGGGTCAGGCTGAAGCCAGGTGCCAGGAACTCCATCTGGATCTCCCAATGGGTGGCAGAGATCTAAGTATTTAAGACATCATGTGCTGCCTCCCAGGATGCCTTGCTAAGAAGCTGGATTGGCAACAGAGGTGCCAGGACACCCAAGAAGTAGATTAACACCCTGCTGCACAAGGCTCACCTGGAGCTACTGCTTTCTAAAGATTTACTTATTTATTTGAAAGTCAAAGTTACATAGATACATACAGATGGCAAATAAGCATAGCAAAAGATATTTCACCTCATTTGTCTTCAGAAATGAAAATTAAAACAACAAGAAGATGCCGTTACAACCTGCTGGAGTTGTAAATCAAGAATGCTGACAACATCCAGCATGAGGATGTGGAGCCTCTGGAACTCTCATTCATTGCTAGTGGGAGTTAAAAATGGTATATTCACTTTGGAAGTGAGTTTGGAAGTTTCTTACAATATTGAGCTTAGTCCTACCATATGATCTAGCAGTTTAGTTCCCAAAAGAACTGAAAACTTATATCTACACAAGAGCCTACACAGGATTGTTTATAGAAGCTTTATGATTGCCAAAACTTGAAGCAACCATATCCTGTAAGTCAATGGGTTAACAAATTATGTTATATATGGAAAACGAAAGATTATTCAGAGTTAAAAGTTAATGATTTATCAATCCATGAAAGGACATGAGAAAATTTAAATGCATATTCCTAAGTAAAAGAATCCAGTCTGAAAAGGCTGTGCACTGTGTTATACCAATCTTATGACATTCTGGAAAAGGCAAAACTATGGAGATGGTAGAAAGATCAGTGGTTTCCTGGGGCCTGAAGAAAAAGTAATGAATAGGTAGAACACAGGATTTTTGGGGAAAAGAAACTCTGTGTATAATTGATTACAGATGCATGTCCAAACTCACATAATGTATAACAGCATGAATAATTCTGATTTGAATTATGTCTCTGAGTGATAAAGATGTGTCAATGTAGGCTCATCAATTAAATATACCACTCTGGTGGGGGATGTTTATATGAGGGAAGCTATGCATGTGTACGATGAGGTATATTCAGGAAATCTAGGTAAAATCTACTCAAGTTTGCTATGAATTTAAAACTATTCTATGAAATAAATTTTCTTGAGACAGAGAAACTGAGAAGGAGAGTCTGGCAGACAGGATGTCAAAATCCAAAAGTAAATGTTATGTTGGATTTGTGGATTACAACTTAATATGAGTTGCACACCAGAATTACTTGCAATGCTTTAAAAAAATGTCAATGACAGTGATGGGCCTGGACAAGTTTTGTTTGGTCTTGCTTTGTTTGCTTTTCAAATTATTTCAGTTGAGAGCCATGTTATTTCAATGCTAGTTCACAAAATTATTTCCCATCTTTTTCTTAGATGGGGAATTACTAGATTAATTCCTTTAAGCCATCTGTTAGAAATCTACAGGAATTAATGAGGAAAAACAGAAAGCACTAAAATTTAACCACAATACACCTTAACCTTCCTAATCTTCATTATTTTTAACCAGAGAGAGAAGAAATTGTGTGATATTGTGTCTAATCACACTGATGGCTTGGAGAATTGCTGTGTTTTCCCTTCCAGGAGGTGTTATAGCAACTATTAGTGTAGAGTCCTTACTAAGGTTATTATGCTTTTGAAAAACTTTAAAAATCTAGTTATTTTAATATGCTTTTTAAGAAGCATGTGAAGACAGAAACAGGCATGATGATTTTGAGTGGTGAGACAACAAAATCAAATTGTAATCATCTCATGCTTATATTAGTTATCTAATCTCTGCAAGCAGAAGACAGTTTCTATCTTATTCACTGTCCAGAGCCATGCTTGGCTCTGAGCCCAGAGCATGTGCTCCGTAAATGCTTGACGAATGAATGGAATTTACTAGAAGGGAAAAGACAAGATGTCAATAGATGATCGATTAGAGAAGACATTACAGTGCCATTGTTTAAAGTTTTTAAAGATAGGAAAATCCTGTGTTTGATATATCAATCGTAGGTGTTTCATAGTTGAGATACTGAATATAGTGGCTGGAGAAAGACAAAATCAGAGTAGAATGAGTCTTGGCTATGGTTGTATGCATTGTTTGGAGAATCAGGATTATTTCTGAACTGACTTTTGGGATTCCATATCCCTAAAAATGGAAGCTAGGCCCCAATAGCTGGCAACTGTGATCTAAGAAGAGTTACTATAATTTCATCTTTTTATTATAGTAATCATTTTAAGTAGAAAATATCCAATGAAATTTGCCTCAGAATGTAGGATGACAGAAGAGAAAGGAAAAATCAGGGTTGTTCTCTAAAGCATTGTTTCAAGAGTATAAATTTCCTGAAATGTATATAACTAAGTTAATACAGATTTGGATAAACTTTTGATGCTTCCTCTTAATTTTTTCAATTAAAGGAGTATACTTACCACATATAACCTAGAAAAAATGCATTAATGACACATTCATTTCATTTGTATTATGTCATTCTGTATTACATTATTGTTATATATATATTGATGTGGAGTTTGTTTTATATTTTTCTTCTTGCTGAATTCTGTTTTTTTGTTTTTTTGTTTGTTTTGTTTTGTTTTTTAAGATTCACTTATTTCCTTGAGAGAGAGAGTTACAGATAGAGGGAGAGACAGAGAGAGAGGTCTTCCACCTGCTGGTTCACTCCCCAAATGGCTGCAACAGTCGAAGCTGGGTTGATTTGAAGCCAGGAGCCTGTAGCTTCTTCCAGGTCTCCCATGTGGTTGCAGAGGCTCAAGGATTTGGGCCATCTTCTACTGCTTTCCCAGGTAATTAGTATGGAGCTGGAGAGGAGCAGCAGGGATACAAACTGGGGCCCATAATGGATGCTCACTATGTAAGCGGAGGCTTAGCACACCATGCCACAGTGCTGGCCCCTGAATTCTGTTTTTTTTTTAAAACAGACTTTCTCTAGCAATACAGACTAGGAATAAACAGCATGGGCATCAGCAGAGTTTTAACAAGGTTATTGAGCAAACACCACACAAACTCTGATAATATAAGGGAAATGGAAAGTATAAAATAAATTAAAAGGACAAAAACCCTAACTTTTTTTTTAAAGGGACCTATAATATTTAGAAAAACTTTTACGTGCTTGCAGACATGATTTTCCTATTTGTAGACAGCTTAGATTTTCCTGTGTAGTATGATAGAAGATATTTCTGATACAAATCAAGCTACAGAGGAGGAATAAGTAGTGTTCTATAGCATAGTAGATTGACTATACAATAGTTTATTGTATATTTACAGGGAACTAGAGGAAGGAATTTTGATGTAGCTGTCATATTTCACAAAGAAATGGTAAATGTTTAAGGAGATGAAAATGCTAATTACACTTTCTCATCATACATTATACATACATGTATCAAATTAGCATACTGTTCCCATAAGTATGTACAATTATTGTATTAAAATTATAACTATTATATTAAAATTGAAAAGTTCAAAATTCTAAAAAAATTTGTCAAAATTCACCAGGAGAATTTTAAAGAAAAATTGTTAAACTGTATTAGAAAATCATTCAGTAGTAGAGTAAAATAAATATTAATGCTCAGTAGTTAATCTTGGCCCACTGACACAGTATTACAACTCAGTCAATTAAAACTTAGTGAAGAAATGCAATAAGGGAGAGGTGGAAGGAAAAGCTACATATTCTTTGTTACTACTATTTGAGAAGTGTTGCCCTAACTTTGAACTCATTTGTTTTAAATGTAAAATTACGTGAAATTCAAGCCAATAGAAATTTCACTTCTTTCTTGGCCAACATAGTAGCACTATAGAACAGCTCAAAACTACATTTTCATGTGTTTGTGATTTAATTTTCTTCTGCCACCTGCATGTGGTAAACAGTTTGCCATACTTGCCTATTGTAGTTTTGCCAACTATTGTACAAAATGGATAATAACTTTAACTGTTTCTGCTTACATGTCAATCATGTATCTTCTGGTTATTATTGGAAATCTAGAATTTTGTCACTGCATAGGTGAAATGGATACTGTTGGCCCAGTAATTGGCACTGTATTAAGATAGGAATTACTATGTGAAAGCTACTTAAAAGTGCTGAATTTAAAAGAGTGGGCAAAGCTGTCTTAAGTTTATTTGTGTATCTGAATATCTGAGACAGTTATGAGAAGGAAGTAGTTCAGCTGAAGAAGTAAAAAGATTTTAGAGTTCTACACTTAGATTCAAACCCTAGTTCTTGCTTTTTCTAGCAGTGTGACTTAAAAGCAAACTTTATTATAGAAGTTCTATTTTCAAAGTATATAATGGAGGAATGTAAATACCTTAAGTAATTAGTTATTTAATCTTTAACATACCATATGGTAGATATTTGCTATCAGTCAATGGTAAACAAACCTGTGGACCCAAAGGAAATTATGTTACAGAGAAAGAAATAAGTGTTAAGAATAAACACAAAAATCATTCAACTATGAGAGATTATAACATGAAATCATAATTTATTGCTAGATGAGTACATAAAACTTCCTCTGAAGAAGTACTATTTGAGTTCTTTTTGGGATAATGAATAATAAAGAAAAATGTATTTTAGTAATAGGAGGTAGCACATGCATAGGACCAGCACTTTCACAGAACTAACTATAGGGAGAAGTAAGAACACGATGAGTTGAGACTAAAGACAAATATTTAAGAGGGGCTTGGTCTTGAGGATTTGGAATTTCATCTTAAAAGTAAAATGAATCTATATAAGAAAGATTATAAGTCAAAGAATGATAACATCAAGTTTTTTTTTGTCTTAAAAGTTGATTTCATGAACTCTTAAAGAGAATTGGCTGGGGAAGAAGGACAGAACAGATTAATGGGGAATGGCATAATTGGAGTGAGTCAGTCTATATTCTTGAAGAAAGATGATAACAGTTGTTATATAATTGACAAAGAAATAAGGGATGGATTTCATACATAGTTAAAGAAAATATCATTGACCTTAGGGATTGATAAGGCATAGAGAATGAAATACGAAAGGAGAGAAAAGTTTCAGTGTTGACTTTTTTTTTTTTATATAAAGCTTTTATTTAAAGAATATAAATTTCCAAAGAACAGCTCATGGACCACAATGGCTCCCCCCCCCCCCCAACTTCCTTCCCTCCCCCCACCCTCCCCTTTCCCGCTCCCTCTCCCCTTCTGTTCACATCAAGATTCATTTTCAATTCTCTTTATACACAGAAGATCAATTTAGTACATATTACGTAAAGATTTCAACGGTTTGCCCTCGCATAGAGACACAAAATGATAATACTGTTGGAGTACTAGTTATAGTATTAATTCACAATGTACAGCACATTAGGGACAGAGATCCTACATGATTTTTTTTTTAAAAAAATTGATTAATTGTCTATGCAATTTCCAGTTTAACACCAAGATTTTTTAATCATTTGCAATTATCTTTATATAAAGAAGATCGATTCAATATATACTATGTAAGGATTTCATCAGTTTGCACCCACTCAGAAACACAAAGTGTAAAAATACTGTTTCAGTACTAGTAATAGCATCACTTCACATTGGATAACACATTAAGGACAGATCCCTCATGAGACGTAAGTACACAGTGACTCCTGATGTTGATTTAACAATTTGACACTCTTCTTTATGGCGTCAGTAATCTCCCTAGGCTCTGGTCATGAGTTGCCGAGGCTATGGAAGCCTTTAGGGTTCGCCGACTTCGATCTTATTCTGACAGGGCCATAGTCAAAGTGGAAGTTCTCTCCTCCCTTCAGAGAAAGGTACCTCCTTCTTTGATGGCCCCGTTCTTTCCACTGGGATCTCACTCGCAGAGATCTTTCATTTAGGTCTTCTGTTTTTTCCAGAGTGTCTTAGCTTTCCATGCCTAAAATATTCTCATGGGCTCTTGAGCCAGATCCGAATGCCTTAAGGGCTGATTCTGAGGCCAGAGTGCTATTTAGGACATCTGCCATTCTATGAGTCTGCTGTGTATCCTGCTTCCCATGTTGGATCATTCTCTCCCTTTTTCATTCTATCAGTTAGTATTAGCAGACACTAGTCTTGTTTGTGTGATCCCTTTGACTCTTAGACCTATCAGTGTGATCAATTGTGAGCTGAAATTGATCACTTGGACTAGTGAGATGGCCTTGGTACATGCCACCTTGATGGGATTGTATTGGAAACCCCTGGCACAATTCTAACTCCATCATTTGGGGCAAGTCAGCTTGAGCATGTCCCAAGTTTTACATCTCCTCCCTCTCTTATTCCTACTCTTATATTTCACAGAGATCACTTTTCAGTTAAAATTTAAACACCTAAGAATAATTGTGTGTTAATTACAGAGTTCAACCACTAGTACTAGGATAAAGAAAAAAAAAAATACTACCATGGATAAAGTATTACATTGTACAACAACAGTCAGCACGAGAGCTGATCGAGTCACTGTTTCTCAAAGTGTCCATTTCACTTCTACAGGTTTCCCCTTTGGTGCTCAGTTAGTCATCGCCAATCAAGGGAAACAAATGATATTTGTCTCTTTGGGACTGACTTAATTCACTCAGCTTGATGTTTTCCAGATTCCTCCATTTTGTTGCAAGTGACCGGATTTCATTGTTTTTGACTGCTGTATAGTATTCTGTAGAGTACATGTCCCATAATTTCCTAATCCAGTCTACTGTTGATGGGCATTTGGGTTGGTTCCAAGTCTTAGCTATTGTGAATTGAGCCGCAATAAACATTGCTGTGTAGACGGGCTTTTTTGTTTGCCCATTTAATTTCCTTTGGGTAAATTCCAAGGAGTGGGATGGCTGGGTTGAATGGTAGGGTTATATTCATGTTTCTGAGGAATCTCCAGACTGACTTCCATAGTGGCTTCACCAGTTTGCATTCCCACCAACAGTGGATTAGTGTCCCTTTTTCCCCACATCCTCTCCAGCATCTATTGTTGGTGGATTTCTGAATGTGAGCCATTCTCACCGGGGTGAGGTGAAACCTCATTGTGGTTTTGATTTGCATTTCCCTGATTGCTAGGGATCTTGAACATTTTTTCATGTGTCTGTTGGCCATTTGGATTTCCTCTTTTGAAAAATGTCTATTGAGGTCCTTGGCCCATCTCTTAAGTGGGTTGTTTGTTTTGATGTTGTGGAGTTTCTTAATTTCTTTGTAGATTCTGGTTATCAACCCTTTATCTGTTGCATAGTTTGCAAATATATTTTCCCATTCTGTCGGTTTTCTATTCACTTTCCTGACTGTTTCTTTTGCAGTACAGAAACTTTTCAATTTGATGCAATCCCAGTAGTTAATTTTGGTTTTC
This sequence comes from Sylvilagus floridanus, assembly GCA_949820135.1. Lineage (NCBI taxonomy): Eukaryota > Metazoa > Chordata > Mammalia > Lagomorpha > Leporidae > Sylvilagus > Sylvilagus floridanus. Next base: position 129,213,802 of record OX463236.1, on the reverse strand, counting down.
AGTGCCTGTGCTTCTGGTGTCTTTTCCAAGAAGTCTTTGCCAGTACCTATGTCTTGCAGGGTTTCTCCTATGCTCTCTAGTAATTTGATGGTGTCGGGTCGTAGGTTTAAATTTTTAATCCATGTTGAATGGATTTTTGTGTAAGGTGAAAGGTAGGGGTCTTGCTTCATGGTTCTGCACGTGGAAATCCAGTTTTCCCAGCACCATTTATTAAACAGACTGACCTTACTCCAGGGACTGGTTTTGGATCGTTGATCAAATATAAGTTGGCTGTAGGTGTTTGGATTGATTTCTGGAGTTTCTATTCTGTTCCATTGGTCTATCCATCTGTTTCTGTACCAGTACCATGCTGTTTTGATAACAACTGCCCTGTAGTATGTCCTGAAATCTGGTATTGTGATGCCTCCGGCTTTGTTTTTGTTGTACAAGATTGCTTTAGCTATTCGAGGTCTCCTGTGTCTCCATATGAATTTCAGCATCATTTTTTCCAGATCTGAGAAGAATGTCCTCGGTATCTTGATTGGTATTGCGTTGAATCTGTAAATTGCTTTTGGGAGAATGGACATTTTGATGATGTTGACTCTTCCAATCCATGAGCATGGGAGATTTCTCCATTTTTTGGTATCCTCTTCTATTTCTTTCTTTAAGGTTTTGTAATTTTCATTGTAGAGATCTTTAATGTCCTTAGTTAAATTTATTCCAAGGTATTTGATTGTTTTTGTAGCTATTGTGAATGGGATTGATCTTAGCAGTTCTTCCTCAGCCGTGGCATTGTCTGTGTATACAAAGGCTGTTGATTTTTGTGCATTGATTTTATATCCTGCTACTTTGCCAAACTCTTCTATGAGTTCCAATAGTCTCTTAGTAGAGTTCTTTGGGTCCCCTAAATAAAGAATCATGTCGTCTGCAAAGAGGGATAGTTTGAGTTCTTCCTTCCCAACTTGTATCCCTTTAATTTCTTTTTCTTGCCTAATAGCTCTGGCTAAGACTACCAGCACTATATTGAATAGCAGTGGTGAGAGTGGGCATCCCTGTCTGGTACCAGATCTCAGTGGAAATGCTTCCAACTTTTCCCCATTCAATAGGATATTGGCCGTGGGTTTTTCATAAATTGCTTTGATTGTATTGAGGAATGTGCCTTCTATACCCAGTTTGCTTAGGGTTTTCATCATGAAAGGGTGTTGAATTTTATCGAATGCTTTCTCTGCGTCTAGTGAGATAATCATATGGTTTTTCTTCTGCAGTCTGTTAATGTGGTGTATCACGTTGATTGTTTTGCGAATATTGAACCATCCCTGCATACCAGGGATGAATCCCACTTGGTCTGGGTGGATGATCTTTCTGATGTGTTGTTGCAGTCTATTGGCCAGAATTTTGTTGAGGATTTTTGCATCTATGTTCATGAGGGATATTGGTCTGTAATTCTCTTTCAATGCTGCATCTTTTTCTGGCTTAGGAATTAAGGTGATGCTGGCTTCATAGAAGGAATTTGGGAGAATTCCCTCTTTTTCGATTGTTCTGAATAGTTTGAGAAGAATTGGGTTAGTTCTTCTTTAAATGTCTGGTAGAATTCAGCAGTGAATCCATCTGGTCCTGGGCTTTTCTTTGTTGGGAGGGCCTTTATTACTGATTCAATTTCTGACTCACTTATGGGTCTGTTTAGGTTTTCTATGTCTTCCTGGTTCAATTTAGGTAGGTTGCATGTGTCCAGGAATCTATCCATTTCTGATAGGTTTCCCTGTTTACTGGCATACAGGTCCTTGTAGTAATTTCTGATGATTCTTTTGATTTCTGTGGTGTCTGTTGTTATATTTCCTTTTTCATCTCTGATTTTACTGATTTGGGTCTTTTCTCTTCTTTTTTTAGTTAGTTGGGCCAATGGGGTGTCAATCTTGTTTATTTTTTCAAAAAACCAGCTCCTCGTTTGGCTGATTTTTTGTAATGTTTTTTTGGATTCAATCCTGTTGATTTCTTCTCTGATTTTGATTATTTCTCTTTTTCTACTAGATTTGGGTCTAGTTTGCTGCAAATTTTCTAGATCCTTGAGATGCATTGAAAGCTCATCTATTTGGTGCCTTTCCAGTTTCTTGATGTAGGCACCTATTGATATAAACTTTCCTCTTAACACTGCTTTTGCTGTATCCCATAAGTTTTGGTATGTTGTGCTGTTATCCTCATTTACTTCCAGAAAATTTTTGATTTCTCTTTTGATTTCTTCAGTGACCCATTGTTCATTCAGGAGCATGTTGTTCAGTCTCCATGTGTTTGCATATGCTCTCGAGATTCCTGAGTTGCTAATTTCCAACTTCACTCCCTCATGGTCTGAGAAGTTGCATGGTATGATTCTAATTCTTTTGAATTTGCTGAGGCTTGCTTTATGGCCTAATATGTGATCAATCCTAGAGTAGGTTCCATGTACTGCTGAGAAGAATGTGAATGCTTTACGTGTAGGATGAAAAGTTCTGTAGACATCTGTTAGATCCATTTGGGCTATAGTGTTGTTTAAATCTACTGTCTCCTTGTTGATCTTCTGTCCTGTCGATCTGTCAATATCTGTGAGTGAAGTATTGAAGTCCCCCAGTACTATTGTGTTGGGGTCTAAGTCTCCCTTTAAGTTTCTTAACAAATTTTTTAAATAAACCTGTGGCCTGTAATTAGGTGCATATACATTGAGAATTGTTATATCTTCCTGTAGTATTGATCCCTTAATCATTATATAGTGCCCCTCTTTGTCTCTCTTAACAGTTTTTGTGTTAAAGTTTATGTAGTCCGATATTAAGATGGTTACACCCGCTCTTTTTTCATTTCTGTTGGCGTGGTATATCTTGTTCCATCCTTTTATTTTCAGTCTGTATGGATCTTCGTTGGAAAGATGTGTTTCTTGTAGGCAGCAAATAGATGGTTTTTGTTCCTTAACCCAATCAGCCAATCTCTGTCTTTTAACAGGACAGTTTAGACCTTTAACGTTCAATGTGACTATTGATAAGTGGTAAGTTTGCCCTGCCATTTGCCAGATATTTTCTAATGTATGCTTTGAATTCCCTGTGATCTTTTGCCGTGAGGTTCCCTTCGTTTACCTTCTTTCATGTTGATGGTCGTGTTTCTGTGTTTCTGTGTGTAACACGTCTTTAAGTATCTTTTGCAGAGTTGGACGAGTGGCAACAAATTCTTTCAATTTTTGTTTGTTATGAAAGGTCTTTATTTCACCTTCATTCACAAATGAGAGCTTTGCAGGGTATAATATTCTGGGCTGGCAGTTTTTCTCTCTAAGTACCTGGGCTATGTCTCGCCATTCCCTTCTAGCTTGTAGGGTTTCTGTTGAGAAGTCAGCTGTAAGTCTAATTGGAGATCCTCTGAGAGTAATCTGACGTTTCTCTCTTGCACATTTTAGGATCTTTTCTTTTTGCTTCGCTGTGGTGAGTTTAATTACAATATGTCGTGCAGAGGATCTCTTTTGGTCATGTTTATTAGGGATTCTATGAGCTTCCTGGATTAGGATTTCTCTGTCTTTCTCCAAGCCTGGAAAGTTTTCTGCTAGTATCTCCCTAAAAAGGCCTTCTAATCCTTTCTCCCTCTCCATACCTTCAGGAACACCTAGAACCCGAATGTTGGGTTTTTTAATAGTATCCTGTAAATTCCCGACGATATCTTTTAGTTTTCTAATTTCCTCTTCTTGTCTTTGGTTTGACTGTTTCCTCTCCTGTTCTCTGTCTTCTAGGTCCGATATTCTCTCTTCTGCTTCACCCATTCTGGTTTTAAGGCCCTCAAGATTGCTTGTCACTTGATCTATTGAATTCTTCAATTCATTAAGATTTTTTGTCACTATCGTAGCTTCTTGTTCTACTAGTTGTTTCATTTCGTTTTGATTTCTCCGTAGTACTTCATTCTCGCGAGAGAGATTTTCTATCTTATCCATTAAGGATTTCTGTAGTTCGAGAATTTGTTTTTGAGAACTTCTTAATGTTCTTATCAATTCTTTGAGATCTGCTTCTTGCATTTCTTCTATCTCATTATCTTCATAATCCTGACTTGGGGTGTCTTTTCCGTTTGGGGTCATCATAGCGTCTTCCTTGATCTTGCTCCCTCGGAATCTGTTTTTATTTGGCATTTTTTTTTCCCCACACTCTTTCTCTGGGTTGTCAAGGTAACGGAGTTTGTGTGCGCGGTGTGTTCCCAGTTTTTGGATCCCCTTCAGGTTTCTACAGCCTCGGGTTTTTGGTTCCGTTTGCCTCAGTGATGTGCGGGCGGGTGGGCGGGCGGGCGCGCCTTGTCCCACTGCGTTTAATCTAGCTTGAATTAGCAGGGTGGGTGACGAGAGAGGCTAGTGTCCGTGCAGGCTCGCCTCAATTGTGCTGTTTCCCCCGTGGGGGGTCTGCTTCCCACGCCAGTGTCTCGGGATCCCTGTATCGGCCCCCGTTCAAGCGCTCAGTTCCAATGGCGACTGTGTTCCGCCCGGCTTCCGGTTCAGCCGGCGGGCGCGCGCCGTCCCACTGTGTTCAGTCTAGCTCGAGTGAGCAGGGTGGGCAACGAAAGAGGCTAGTGTCCGTGTGGGCTCGCCTCAATTGTGCTGTTTCCCCCGTGGCGTCTGCTTCCCCCCGCCAGTGTCTCGGGATCCCTGTATCGGCTCCCGTTTAAGCGCTCGATTCCAATGGCGACTGTGTTCCGTCCGGTTCCCGTCCCTCCCGGCAGCTCCCGTGCCACTAAGGCACGATTTGCCGTTCGCAAACTTACTTTCCCCTAGGTCCTCTGCGTCTCATTCACTGGGTCTGGAAGAATTTCCACTGCATTTTTTTCCGTGAGATTTTTCCTGAGGCTACAGTAACTCTGTTTTTATAAAACTATCTTTTTGCGGACTGCTAGTGCGCGTCCTCACTATTCCGCCATCTTGGCTCCACCGGGCGTAGCCATCTTAATCCAGTGTTGACTTTTGATCAGTCTTGAGGAAGTGTATGTATGGTTGTACTATGCAATGGATAAGGAAACCTCAAAGAAGACCAGCTTTGGAGAAAGATGATGAGCTATTGTTGGGATGTGTTGAATTTCAGATGACTCTGGTGCATTTAAGTGGATACATCAAGGTGGCCTTCAGATATGTAGACCTGAAGATAGAAAAATAGTCTAATGTCAAAGTATAAAATTAGAAATTGTCAGTGAATGGCTGGTTATTAAAGTCAGTGATATAGAATAGATTGTCCATGGAGAAATGAAAACATATGAAAGTGGAGTGTAAGAATAGAAGATGGCCAGTAACTATTTTTTTTAAGGGATAGCAATATTTGTAATCTAACTACTATGCCAGAAACATGTGGGTTGACTGAGAAGTGACTGAAGATTTTGAAGGAATGAGGCATCGTTAGACAGTACTTATTAAACTTAATAAAATAAACCTGCTAAATGTTTTCAAGAGTTGCTATACTATTTTGCATTTATACCTGCAAGATATTTGTATTTGTATTCCACTTAAAATATCATGGCAGTATTAAGTATGGCATTTTTTGCCTTAAAACTAATTTTTCTATTGTAATAGGTATGGTAGTAGCATTTCTACATTTCAATGTGGTTTTAATTTAATTTGTTTCCTTAATAGTTAACAAAGTTGAAACTTCTTTCATGTGCTCAATATCTGCATAGCTTTTGTAAATTTTTAGTGATTTGTTCAAATAATTTACTCATTTTTCAATTGAGTTTTTAACTTTATTCTTGCAAAACTTTGAGAGTTCTTTATATTTTTGTATATAATTCCTCAGTTGGGTGTGTGATTTACAAACTTTTTTTTTCTGTTTATATAGCTTGTCTTTTCCTTCTCTATATATTTTGCAAAACAAAAGATTTTAAAGCTGATAATACCTTAGTTAAGGCTTCTACAATAAAATACTATAAATTAGTTGGCACATAAAGAGCAGAAATATATTTCTCACAGTTCTAGAGCCTGAGAAAGTCAAGAAGAAGATGCTGGCCTATTAGATATCTGTTGAGGACCTGCTTTCTGATTCATAAATTGTGAGTTTTCACTGTGTCCTCACATGGATGTAGGGATGAACCAGCTTCCATGGACTTTTTTATAGGGGGAATTAATCCTCCTTAACACACAAAGCAAAAAGACCCCACCACCTAGTACCCATCACCTTAGAGGTTTTTCAACATGTGAATTTTAGGGGAATGTACATTCAGACCATAACCGATGATGTTGTTTATGATTTTTTTTCATTTATGGACATGATTCTGTATTTTACCTAACAATTCTTCAGGAAGACCAACATTTCTCCAGTGAATTATCTTCATAAATGATTAATTGTCCACATATATGTGGTTCTGTTGTTCCATTGATTTGTTAATCATGATAGTTTTGTTAATGGTAGCATTTTAATAAATATTGAAATTTGATAATGTTGCTCTTCCAACTTTTTTAAAACTTGTTTCAAATTTTATTTATTTATTAGTTATTTCATGATGGGGGTGGGGATGGGGGAGAGAGAGAAAGAGCGAGAGAGAGCGAGAGAGAGCGAGAGAGAGAAATTTGTCCAAAGCCAGCAGCTAGGAACTCAATCTGGGTTTCCTACATGGGATGCAAGTATCCAAGTACTTGAATCTGCTGCCTCCTAGGGTGTGCAACAGTTTTGCCATTATGTATTGGTTTTTTAGAACTGTGGGCTACCATAATTTGGTTACTTCCCAAAGTTTTATGATAATGCCATCAAGAGGCTAGAAACTTAATTTGACTATGGTGTGTACAAGTGGATTTTTGGGAAATAGTTTTACCAGATTAGGTCATTAGAATGGAGCTGTTATATTTAATAATGGTGGCTTTATAAGGAGAGGGAGAGAGACCAATCAGAGAGATACACACACTCCTACCTTGATGTGATGTAGTCCAGGGAACCTCACACAAGAACCTCTATCAAGCTATTTGGATGATTTATCTCCAGAATTGTGAGCCAAAACTAACCTATTTTCTTCATGAAGTAGGCTTCTTCAGAAATGCCATTGTAGTAATGAAAACTGGCTAATATATGGGCAGAAGACAACGTGTAAATGTACTTTAATTACAAACTATTTGAAAGGTAGAACATAAAAAAAGAATGTTTGACTGTTAGAGGTAGAAATCCTGGTAGGATCAAATGAGTGATTATTGATTATTTTGGGTTCAATATGAATGCAAATGACATGGTAGTGAGATTGATTGACTTGCATTTGAGTAAGAAGCATACTATATTCACATCAAAGGAACATTCAAGATAATCGTTTCTCTAGTGAATGCAAAGCATAGTAATTATTTTAGCCTGGGAGGGGAGAAATTATACAAGAAGAGTTGAACTGAATTTTCGTGCACTGTAATTTTTGTCTTAAATAGAGGAACGGTGACTACTGTGATGCTATCCATTTCCCTAACTCAAATGTCTATAATTAAGCAAGTGAATTCTCCCATCCCTGCTTATTATGACTGTCAGAGTCTTTAAACCTTAATAGCTTTCAAAATGCTTCTCAACTGAGAAAAAAATTTAATAGACTAGAATAAAAATATCCTAGGGTTACCCAGGGGCTAATGAATAGATGGGCTTGTTTCCTTGTTCTATGTCTTCATTAGTGGATACAAAGAGAGCTATATTAGGTGATTTTTCTTACAGACACTCATGTTCCTACTTTCTTACCATATTTATTTCTTTACTGTTTTAGTTCTCAATACCATATGAAATATTTGGAGAAGTTCCTTCAGAGTGTGACATGGTAAAGAGATCAAGAAATAAGGGCCTGCTCAAGGAAATAATGAAAGGGGATGCTCATCAGGGTTGGCATTGAGATAGGTAAATGCAATCCTTCCCTTCTCATATGGAAGGGTTTCAGAGCAGGCTTTATGGTCTTATCAACACTGCCACTTTGGGCAATAACAAAATGGGGAGTTATCATTCCAAATGATTAATTTATGAAAGATAAAGTTGGCTAAGGTCAGATTTAACTCTGAACAACTCTCTTTGCTTATTTTCCCTGCATTTCACAGATTCGATATGGTTATGTGTAACAATTAAAATTAAGTTTTGAGATGAAGAAAAGTCAATACTCTGCATACTCTCATTTTCTCAAAATATGAGTTATTTTCCTCAAAGGAAGACTTTAAACGTCTGGCTTTACATTTTAATTATCCTCTCTCCTCAGCTTTTTGGCTAAGATCAAATGTAGTACATTTTAATCAAGGGGCTAATTTCTGTGGAAAACCTATAAATTCAAAAGAGATTTTAATTCTTTGTAAGTTAATCTTGTATACCATCCACTTAACTCATCTGTGGTATTTCAGGACAGGGCTCTGAAGTATTCGTTGTTTGTTGAATATATTCAATAAATGACAGAACTGAGACTAGGTTCTTAGTTCTTTTAATTATTAGTTCTCTGTTCTAATTACTTTAAAAGTAAAATTTAAGTTCCAACAAATTAGACACAGTAAATAAGTTTCCTTACAAGAATCTGGTTTAAAAGTGTTAAAAAAACAAGAGGCTTCAGGTTTCGCTGTCCTTTAAAATTTGGGAAGGTAGTTTAATATGCTCTGCTAAGACTTCAGCAGTGGGCAGGTTCCCTTCCTCTTATTTAGAATTGTTTCTGCATTGACTCACTCTGACTCCAATATTGCATTAGCTTGCTTTACAAACGAGTAATGGAGAGATAAGGGGATTAAAACTTTGGAGACATATTTGGCAATAAACAGTATTAAATCTTTCACTAGGCTACCGACAGCATTTGGACAGCACACAGATCAAATCTTGAGGCATTTTGAGTCACAGAATTGAATTAAAAGAGCCAAGAAGCAACATAAAGTGAAACTCTGCGTTTCAACACACCTGGGACTTCTTAGTATCTGAACATATGAGTCTCTCTCTCTCTCTCTTTTTTTTTTTTTTGCAATACAAAATTTCTAAATGTCAGCATCAAGACAATCTGGGAGTCTCAGATGATATAATTACTTATGGCACAGAAACTCATTAAAGGGAATATGTAAAGGCAATTTCTGAATTTTATTTTAGGTGGTATTTTTTACAAATTCTCAAAGGCCTTTAGGGATATATCTGCCATCGCAATTTTCAGGAGATGTTGAATAGACCTTTTTAAATTTTTTTGAGTATACATTATAAACAGTTGTTCAAATTCTATGATATTATCACATTAATTCAGGCAGTTGTGGGTTTTCCTATAAGGGTGTTGGGTTTACCTTTGCAACTAAAAGATATCTTTCAGTTAATAAATTACTCATAGTTAACATATCAATCCAAAAGTTATTCAAATTGTTATATCTAGGATAACAACATTATCTTCTAGCTCTTTCTAGTCATTTTATTGCCAACTGCTTAATTGTTTCTTATGACATTTGCCTCTTATAGCTGCGTATGAATATTTTCATACTTCAGCATTTTGCTTGGACAGTTTTTGACATTCTCTGTTTGCTTCCTCTTTTGGCAATTGTAGATTTTACTGCTCTTATATTCCACTTTCCTGCTTTAACTATCTGTAATGATATTAAAATTTTAATAACCCTGTAGTCACTATTTTCATCATGATGATGTAAGAATGGCTAGCTGGCAGCCAGTGCTGTGACATGTAACTGGCTAAGTCTCTGCCTGCATTGCAGGCATCCCATTTGGGTGCTGGTTTGTGTCCTGGCTGCTCCTCTTCTGATTCAGCTCTCTGGTTGTGGCCTGGGAAAGCAAAGGAAGATAGCCCAAGTGTGTGGTCCCTTGCACTGGCATGGGAGACCTGGAAGAATCTCCTAGCTCCTGCCTTGGGGTAGGCTCAGCTTCAGCCATTTAGGAAGTGAACCAGTAGATGGAAGACCTTTCTCTCTATCTCTCCCTCTCACTGTCTGTTACCTCACCTCTCAAATAAATAAATGAAATCTTTATAACAAAACAAAATAAAATAAATGGCTAGCTGGCAAAGTGGTATACCTTATTACATTTCTATTCTTGTACAAGAGATTATTTTTCATCTAAGAATCACCACCCTTTTGTGTGCATATATAAATGTCTACATTTAATTTATTTTAAGAATTATCTTGTTTCCTGTTTTTTTTTTTTTCTTTTATCAATTCAGTTTTCATGAACTTTTCCTTGGTGGAAACTGGTACTTCAAAATACTTGCTGAGCATGGGTTAGTCAATGCTATTCATTATTGGACTTTGGAATTTTGTCACTTTAAAATGGGTTATTTAAGGAATACTTAAGAAGACTTCCATTCCTCCTATTTCAAGCATCTGAATTTGTCCATGGGACTACTTATTATTAATAATAGAGAAGCAGAAATAACATTCTGTTATAGAATTGCTCGTGGTATGTATAGGGCTTAATTGTGGAGTAAATAAAATTAATTTTCATTATCCTAACTCAGACAGGAATAAGGTCTTGCTTATCCCAGAAATCCTGGACTTTTGGCTGTAAATCTTATCCTCTCTCCAAATGATACATAGTTCCATGTGCTAGGTCTCTTCCCTCTGTGATTATTTTGTGTCCTTACTTATAAATTTTATACTCCAAAGCACAATATATATTTGTCAGTTTAATAAATTGTGGATAAGACACAACACTGATGTATAATAATGAATCTCTGGTTGATATTTAAGGAGTTATGGGTTCTCAAAGTAGGCATATTAATATTCTGCTGATCCAGAATTATTTTGTGAGTGCTGTCAATCATAACATATACTTTGTTTAAAAGACTATTGCGTTGGAAGTCATAGAACTTCCACAGGGAGGAGCGGCAAGATGGTGGAATAGGAAGGGAGCACACCGATAGTCTGGGGAGAGACAGTTTAATAAAAGTGGAGATACTGCAGGTTCAAGGAAGAGTAGGGGAAGAAACAGCAGAGAAAACCCTTCCGGAACTGGAGATTCACAGTGGACCTGCGTGGAGAGCGTGGGAGCCCGCAGTTTGGGACACCAGCAGCAGATTCAACACACCAGTGCTGGAACGCGAGGTGAGCTGAAACTCAATAGCCCGAAATACCAGCAGCGAAGAGGAAAAGGGAGCCTAGAGCGAACAAGGCTTGAAACCCTGCAGGGAAAAGTTCACCAGGCTAACTAGAAGACAGAGAGAGAGAGGGAAAAAAAAAAAAAGTGACCCATACGGACACGAGCTTCTCTCTCTCCGCTCACCTCTCAAAGGTGAGCAAGACAAAGAGCAGGCGCCATTTTGGACATACGTCATAAGCAGGGCGACCTCGGGTCGGCTCCGGCCCCGAGCTTAGCAGAAAAACCTGTCTCTGGGTGGGAGGGGTGAAATAACAGGAGATTACAACCTAATGAATGTGTTGTGCTAATGAACTGAGACTGTGTAAAAAGAGACTGTGGGGGAGAGAACTCACGGAAATCACGAATTCATGTGAGTACTCTCCAGAGACGCTACAGTTCAGTAGCCTTGGCAGCCCAGTGGGAGACTACAGGAGAATCTCAGCCCACACAAAGGGCCGCAAAGATTCCTTCTCTGGTCCTTGGGAAAGAGCTTCCGATCTCTGGCTCCCGTGGGTATATCATTCGCCTGCTAACCACCCCCAATTCCATTCAGCTGTGTGGAATTACTTCCCTTTTGAACCAAAAAAAAAAAAGCTAACAGAGAGAGATTTACCACGCCTAACCTGGGAGTGTCTCCTTAGACACACCCTCAACACTGAGGAACCAAACAGAGCTCTCAGACCACACCCATCTCAAGCCTCTAAGGCTCCATCAAAAGCAGACAGTCCACTTAATCTAGAGTCATAGTATAACAAGAAAAAAACACCACAGTGAAGAAACCAATATGCCAAACAACAAACGCAAAAACCGAGGTAATAAGAACAAGGAAGACACTATGGTGTCCCCAAATGAAAAAGACACCCCAATTCAAGATTACGAAGATGATGAGATAGAAGAGATGCAAGAAGCAGATCTCAAAAAATTGATAAGAACACTAAGAAGTACTCAAAAACAAATTCTTGAACTACAGAAATCCTTAATGGACAAGGTAGAAAATCTCTCTCGTGAAAATGAAATATTAAGGAGAAATCAAGCTGAAATGAAACAACTAGTAGAACATGAAACTGTGATAGTGACGAGAAATCATAATGAAGTGAAGAATTCAATAGATCAAATGAACAACACATTAGAGAGCCTTACAAACAGAATGGGTGAGGCAGAAGAGAGAATATCGGACTTAGAAGACAGAGCACAGGAAAGTATACAGTCAAACCAAAGAAAAGAAGAGGAAATTAAAAATCTAAAAAATATTGTTGGGAATCTACAAGATACTATTAAAAAACCCAACATTCGAGTTCTAGGAGTTCCTGAAGGCATGGAGAGGGAGAAAGGATTAGAATGCCTTTTTAGTGAGATAATAGCAGAAAATTTCCCAGTTTTGCAGAAGGACAGAGACATCCTAGTACAGGAAGCTCATAGAACCCCTAGTAAACATGACCAAAAGAGGTCCTCACCACGACACGTTGTAATTAAACTCACCACAGTGAAACAGAAAGAAAAGATCCTAAAATGTGCAAGAGAGAAACGTCAAATTACACTCAGAGGATCTCCAATTAGACTCACGGCAGACTTCTCATCAGAAACTCTACAAGCTAGAAGGGAATGGCGAGACATAGCCCAGGTACTTAGAGAGAAAAACTGCCAGCCCAGAATATTATATCCTGCCAAGCTCTCATTTGTGAATGAAGGTGAAATAAAGACCTTTCATAACAAACAAAAATTGAAAGAATTTGTTGCCACTCGTCCAACTCTGCAAAAGATACTTAAAGATGTATTACACACAGAAACACAGAAACACGGCCATCAACATGAAAGAAGATAAACGAAGGGAACCTCACAGCAAAAGATCACAGGGCATTCAAAGCATACATTTGGATAAAGAAATTATGGGACATGTACTCTATAGAATACTATACAGCAGTCAAAAACAATGAAATCCGGTCATTTGCAATAAGATGGAGGAATCTGGAAAACATCATTCTGAGTGAATTAAGCCAGTCCCAAAGGGACAAATATCATATGTTCTCCCTGATCGGTGACAACTAATTGAGCACCAAAGGGGAAACCTATTGAAGCGAAATGGACACTATGAGAAACAGTAACTTGATCCGCTCTTGTGCTGACTGTTGTTGTACAATGTAATACTTTATCCATTTTAGTAATTTTTTTATTCTAGTACTATTGGTTGAACTCTGTAATTAACACACAATTATTCTTAGGTGTTTGCGTTTTAACTGAAAAGTGATCCCTGTGAAATATAAGAGTGGGAATAAGAGAGGGAGGAGATGTACAATCTGGGACATACTCAGTCAGTTGTGCCCCAAATGATGGAGTTAGAATCGTGCCAGGGGATTCCAATACAATCCCATCAAGGTGGCATGTACCAAGGCCATCTCTCTAGTCCAAGTGATCAATTTCAGTTCACAATTGATCACACTGATAGGTCTAAGAGTCAAAGGGATCACACAAACAAGACTAGTGTCTGCTAATGCTAACTGATAGAATCAAAAAGCGAGAGAATGATCCAACATGGGAAGCGCGATTCACAGCAGACTCATAGAATGGCAGATGTCCTCAATAGCACTCTGGCCTCAGAATCAGCCCTTAAGGCATTCAGATCTGGCTCAAGAGCCCATGAGAATATTCTAGGCATGGAAAGCCAAGACACTCTGGAAAAAAAAGAAGACCTAAATGAAAGATCTCTGCGAGTGAGATCCCAGTGGAATGAATGGGGCCATCAAAGAAGGAGGTACCTTTCTCTGAAGGGAGGAGAGAACCTCCACTTTGACTATGACCCTGTCGGAATAAGATTGAATTCAGCAAACCCTAAAGGCTTCCATAGCCTCGGCAACTCATGACTAGAGCCTAGGGAGATTACTGATGCCATAAACAAGAGTGTCAAATTGTTAAATCAACTTCAGGAGTCACTGTGTACTTACGTCTCATGTGGGATCTGTCCTTAATGTGTTATCCAATGTGAAGTAATGCTATAACTAGCACTGAAACAGTATTTTACACTTTGTGTTTCTGAGTGGGTGCAAACTGATGAAATCTTTACTTAGTATATACTGAATCAATCTTATGTATATAGATAATTAAAAATGAAAAAAAAAATCTTGGTGTTAAATTGGAAATTGCCTAGAAAATTAATCAATTTTTTAAAAAAAATATATCATGTAGGATCTCTGTCCTTAATGTGCTATACATTGTGAATTAATACTATAACTAGTACTCCAACAGTATTTTTCACTTTGTGTTGCTATGTGAGGGCAAACTGTTGAAATCTTTACTTAATATATAGTAAACTGATCTTCTGTATATAAAGAGAATTGAAAATGAATATTGATGTGAAGCAAGGGGAGAGGGAGTGGGAAAGGGGAGGGTTGCGGGTGAGGGGGAAGTTATGGGGGGGGAAGCCATTGTAATCTATAAGCTGTATTTTGCAAATTTATATTCTTTAAATAAAAGCGTTATAAAAAAAAGAACTTCCACAAACAACTAGATATTGAATAAATTATTAAATTTTTCTAGAGAAGAATAAGTTAAAATGTTATTTTAATATTATACATTCTAAATATCATACTGTATTAACTGGTTATATGAAGAATTATCATATATTCAGCTTTTGCACTTGGAAAAGCAAAAATAATTTGATTAATTTTAGAAATTTGAGCTTGACAATTCCAGGGAATCCTTGGGATCCATTGGGAAAACTGAAATGATCCAGTAGATCCATACCTCCACTTTGAGGATTCATGTTGAGAACGAACTGACAACCAAGGTCCTCTATCTGTTGGACTTGCCTTTCTGGAGACACTTCTTTTGTAGAGTTAGAAGAAAGTATTTGAGAAGAAGCACAAGTGTGAATTAAAATTCAAACCCTTTATAAATATCTGGAAACTACTTCTGATATATTGATTTTTCCCCTACCTCCCCATCTAAATCTCCACCTGGTTCTATCTTTGGTGATGACAGAGAAAGCACAGTATTTACTGGGAATGGATTTACTAAATAAATCATTGGCATGTCTTCAGGCAGCGTTCCATTCTAGAAATGCAGGGGCTATTGAGTTCACCCTAAGATTTTACTTAATGTTACTTTCAACAAATGTTTGCATGGTGGGCCCTGAATGGATACACAGAATGGAGAGGTTAATTCAGTACTTTCAGGCATCTTCAAACATTTGAAGTTGATTTGTCAATTGGTCACTTTGACCCTTACTAGTTTCGAGTCCAAAATACTAGGCAGAACATTTTAGCAGATCAGTGCACATATAGCAACCTTGCATCCACCATATTTCATTCTCAACTCCTGTAGGCATGGCAGACATGCTTAATCCATCTGGGCACTATTTCTCACTGAGGTCAACTGTGATCTCCTTTCTTTCCCATCTAGTGTTCAAGAAACTAGTGCCAATTTTTAAATGTTATGTATAAAATGAAAATGAATTTGGTCCTATACCTAAGCTAAAGAGACTAAACTTAGAAGAAATTAAGATTAGCTCCTTTGAAATCAGTCATTTGATTATGAAGTTTTAGTTACCTTCTCTTTCTTGGGTCATGATCCCAGGTCCAGATGCTTTGGATTTTAGATTTCTCTCTCCCTGTCTGCTTATACCATTGTCTCAGATGTACCACTAAAGTGACATATTACTGTGTAGTTCACAAATGATTTAATATGTTTGAATCTTGGCTTTACCTTTTGCAAGCTATGTTACTTAAATACTATTGAAGGAAAATTTAAAGTCCTAGTTTCCTCTTTTACAAGGTAAGTGCTGTTATATGTGATATATGAGGAAATCCAGTGCCAAAACATGCTTCAATTTTTAAATCAATATAGAAATGTTGCACATACTTGCTATCAACTGGCATTCCATGTCATTATTCAACTGAAAAAGTGGGAACAGTTAGCATGATATGTTGAAAAATTATGTTCATTTTAGAACTAAGTGCACCCATTCTTTTATTTCTTTTTAAGATTTGTTTTATTTATTTGACAGAGAGTGACAGAGAGAGCGAGGGAGAAAGTAATTTTCCATCTTCTGATTTACTCCTTAAATGGTTTCAACCATCTCCCATGTGTGTGGCAGGGATTCACACACTTGGACCATCTTCTATTGTATTACCAGAAGTATATCTGTTGTTGTTAAAATAGACAAAATCTGAGATTCTTCTTAAAACGTGAGTCTGATTATCTTAAACTACATAAAACGATATGAAGATATACCAAAGCTACACATTAATATCAGTAAATCCTAGACTTCCACTTAAAAAGCAGTAAATGTTTAAAGATGCAGTCTTCTGAGTTTTTAGCCCTAATTTCTAAATCATTATTTAAATAGCACTATACATTTAATCCCAAGTGGAAATACTTACTGCAAATATCACTGAGTAAACTCTCTTTTTTGTGTAAGTGATAAATTTGAGACAGTCATAGAAAATTAGTCTAGTTCTCAAATATCTAAATTTCAAAGTGATTTCCCAGTCAATTTAGTAAGATCTGAATTGATACTGGAGAAACTTATGTGACTTCATTCCTAAACAAGGTTTGGTGTAGCATGCTTTGTTAAAATAGTCAATTTCAGTGTGTGTGTGTGTGTGTGTATATATATATATATATATATATATATATATATATGATTAATACTAAAATAGTCAATTTCAGTATATATATGTATATATTATAATAAGATTAATACTTGCATCTATACACAATTATCTTGTTAAGATATTTCTGTTTTTATTCTACCACTATGAGTATTTTTTATACTTCATGATCCTGTCTCCTGATTACAGTTAAATGGAATGAAAGTTTATAATAAGAAAATTACAGCCAATAGATTGGCTTCAGAGCAGCTTGTGACATGGTCTCATGTAAACAGGGGAGTCTGGAAAATGAGCATCTGCAAATTAATGGGATAGTAGATGCTGTTAAATACTTGGTAACCTGAAAGAATTCACAAATCAAAGTGATGAGGGATTAAAAAACCTGAATAAACTGAAAACTTCATAGAAAAGGTGAATGATACAGGTAAGGAGAGAGAACAGAGACATTAAAAAAGCTAGTTACTCAAGACAGAGAGTAACCAGCCCTTGAGCTGCTTCTGGTCCAGTTTCTATATCTTTACAGACTATACCTTAGGATTGAAATAAAATAATGAATCTGATTTCCTTCTCCAATCAGTTCATGTGGTAATAAACATGACATTGTTCCATTTTGTCTTGAAATCACACTTTGTTCTGGTGCTTATTTTAGTAATTTCCTGGCCAAAAATATTTAGTGATATGGACATGAATTAAAAATTTAAAGAATCTGTGACTTTAATAATTTGCCATCAAAATAGTGTTTTATGAATTCATGGTGGTAATTACATTTGAGAAATTAGAACAATTATTTTTTAAATAAACTCCAGTGTAGTAGTTTTTCTGTAACAAGTCTTAAAAGTAATGAGGCACAAAATTTTGAAGTGAATCTGGGTTAAATTTTAGGAGTGTTATAATATGATGAAGAATAGTCATTTGAGAATGGCACTGAGCCTGTAGGAATGGATATTACAGCAATAAACCTGATGGGACAGGAATTTCCATGGCTTAATAGTATAGTTTTTTGTAAATATTATTCAGAAAGAATAATCTATATTACCCCAATAGCAAAGGTCAGCTATATTGCATTTAGGATATTTTCAAGGATATGTCGCATTTTTTTAAATTTAAAAAATATACTGATAAATGATATTTTTAAAAGGGAAACAGCTTTCTATAAAAGCATACATGCACACATGTGCACACACACAGAGCTAAGTGTCTATCAAGAGACATATTCTGGCTGCAATACCAGTTATGTGCATATATTTATATTTTCCAGCATCTTGGATTGATTTAAAGGCTGTAATGCACTATAGTTTGGAAATGTAAATTGTTCTATCTTCTCTAAAGACAGCTTATCTTTTTAAAAATCCTTCATTCACAATATTTATTGCTTGTTATCATATCTGATTTATGTTATTTTCATAAATTGTTTTTGGGGTAAAATTGTACTCAGTAAAATAGTAATTTAAAATCTGTCTTCCACAAATATAACAGAAGAGTGCTGGCATGGCATGTTTCTTAAAAGTGTGTTTCACTTGAAGACTGTCATATTTCTGGAACTGGCAGTTCTAAGTAAAATAAATTTAAATGGCTTACCAGCAGTTTATCTGTACAAAAAATAAGTTGGAACTAGGCAAGCAGGAAGGTTTTTTTTTTTTTAAGATTTATTTGTTTATTTGAAAGGCAAAGTTACTGAGGGGCAGAGGTCGAGTCAGAGAGAGAGAGAGAGAGGTCTTCTGTCCACTGGTTCACTTCCCAAATGGCCGTAATGGCTGGAGCTAGGCCAAAATGAAGCCAAGAGCCAGGAGCTTCTTCTGAGTCCTCCACATGGGAGTAGAGGCCCAAGCACTTGAACCATCTTTCACTACTTTACCAGGCTATAGCAGAGACCTGGATTGGAAGTGGAGCAGCCAGGACTTAAACCAGCACCTATATGGGATGCTGGCACCTAAGGCTTCAACTTAACTTACTACACCACAGCACCAGCTCCTATAAAGTCTTAACACTGTGGAGATTATGGTCCATTTAATTCCCTATGTCTCATGATAATTTAAAGAGACCAGTGCATAAGCGTGCTGATATTATATATTAATTGATTTAGAAAAATTGGGCAAACCAAATGTTCCATTATGGAATCTGCCATCTTAACAAAGTTGTAAGAGTACAATAGAAATATAATATTTTTGCTTTTTTAAATTACCTACTCATAATCATAAATAAAAGAATTGTTCCATCTCCTTTATTAGTGAAGAAATTTATTCCACGTATTTTTGGCTAAAGGAAGCATGCTTTTACCAAATGAAAACATATGTGATCTGATTTGTCCATATGTGCATTGTGCAACAATAAATATCTGGCCAAATATTGAGATTGTGCTGACAAGTCATAGTACTTTGAAATATTAACCTTTTATGAGTAAAATACTGAGAATTGACTGTGTTTATTCGTTCTGTGAATAACCCTACATATGAGAAATGTAAGAAGTTAAAGAATTATGTTTTTTTTTCAGTTGAACCCAGTGTTTTATTTGCCACAAATACAATTTTACATTTTAAGGCTAAAAATATTTTGAAAACATATCCAGCTCCTTGATGCATTAGAGAGAATTTAGTTGAGAGAGAAGCTGTTCTGATTAAAAGCTTAAAGAGAAATTTATTTTTCAAGAACTCATCTCACTGTTAAGAACTGTAAAATAGAGTGAATCATATAATGCAATTGGAGCCTGGTCCTGGCAAGTATGTGGCTATTTACCCCTCATTGGCAACTCGGGATCTAGAGCTGCAGCACATTCTGGGTGTTGATTTCCTGTAGGGGCATGTTTATGTTGTCAATGAAGCATACCCTGCTTGGAAGCCTTCAGATGGTTCTATGGCGTTCAGGATTAATGAAGTTAAATTAATTCACATTCATGTACACTTTATTGAAGTTCAAGCTGTTCATCATGTTGCAGTTAATATGAGTAACCCAGAGTGTTGCTAGTTAAATGTAAGTTACACATCAGGGATGTCAGGGTCTTTACTGACAAGAAGAAAGTGATTTTATTTGGTTATGGTGTTTATCATGAAGGCATTCTCAGTTTATAGAATATGTCTGTTTTTCCTCCAAAATGTCTTTTATTTGGAGATTTGACCGGCAATTAAGTTAGGGTTATGATCTTCGTTCTAATTACTTTCACTGTGATTTTAGAGAACAAAATGCTGACTTAAGAAAGATAAGTGAGAGGAATGAAATTCACCTTCACCCTTGAAAAGCATATATGAGGACTATGTTGAGATAGCTGTTTTTTCTTGAACTTCTTAAATCATGAAACTATATCCTGATAGGCTCCCATATTGAGAAGGTATGAATCAGACATGTAAAGCAAAGCTTGTACATCATTTGTTCACTAATTCACTCACTATTTGTTGATCACCTAATATGTGCTACCATTTACGTTAGAATTGAGACTACGATAGTTCTAGCTCCTTTAGGTTTAGTTTTGTATTAACCTCTGCATTTATGTATGTAGTTTCTGTGTAATCAAAGACTATGTAACTTCCTATCACATAGCATACCACTGGCTTTAAAAAATACTCATTTTTAGATGTCCTTAAAAGAAACTGCTCCAGTGATCAAACCTATTATCCAAATAAATTGCTTCAATTTTTCTAGACGGTAAAAGGAGGCTTGGAACATCAGCAGTGATGATACCCTGCTTCACTAAAGGGCATCAAATACATGCTTTGCTAAACTCTTTGTACAAGATACTATAGCCCTCCCATCATGCGAAGAATCTCATCACTTTTTTCATGTTATGATGTCACTTAAAGGGGCCCTTTTCCTTTTATGTCAGGAATAATGGGAAAAAATAATCCAGATTGCTTCTACAAAAAGAACACACACATGCACATGCTTGTGCACACACACAAACACATACACATTGAATGAAGGGCTCATGGCAAGGCTCCAGGAGTACATGAACAAGTCTTCCTGGTATAACTGATGCAGTGCATGTTTTTGCTTCTATCCAGCCCCAAGCCGAGCAACCCCTTGATTTGGAAGTAGAGCTTTGCTATCCTACTGAAAACAGGGCATTGAGAAGCAGTTGTAGAGGGAAGAAACATTACAGTTGCCAACCACTGCTGCAGTTTTCTTGTTCTCCTTCCCTTCCACTTATGGTTGTTTTCCAATAATCCCCCGGCTTGATGTTGCAAATAGTATTTATTTAATAGAACAAATTCTTATTAACTGCCAGGTGCATTGTGGGCTATTTCATGAATTCACTTAACTTTGACTCTTCAGGCATTTGGGTTTGGAGGAATCAGAGAGAAATAAAGTACAAATAAAATTATAGTGATACAAAATAGTCACTTGAAAAGCTCCTAACCAAGGGGCCTAAAAGTGAAAACGGGGGAAATATCATGGGGAAAGAATCAGGAAGAAGGACTTGAGAAGACCCTTGAATGGTGGTCACCATTTATGTAGGAGAGGCCAACTGGTAGAAAGGTGGTAGATGGAAACTGACAGAATATATTTGGAAATAGTGAATAGAAAAGTGTGTCTGGAATGTAAGAGTGTATGGGAAAGCTTGGTAAACTAAGACTGCGGCTGGCCTTGTGGCATAGCTGTTAAAGCCTCTGCCTATGGTTCTGGCATCCCATACACAAAACCTGGCTGCTCCACTTCTGATCCAGCTCCCTGAGAATGCTCCTGGGAAAGCAGCAGAAGATGGCCCAAGTTCTTGTGCCCCTGTACTCACATGGGAGACCCTGAAGAAGCTCCTGGCTCCTGGCTTTGGATTAGATCAGTCCAGCCCTGGCTGTTGCAGCCATTTGAGGAGTGATCTAGAGGATGGAAGATCTCTATCTTTGCCTTTCTTTCTCTCTGTCTATCTGTGTCTGTCTCTGTAACTCTGTCTTTCAAATAAAATAAATACCTCTTTATTTTTTTTTTTTAAAGGAAAGCTAAGATTGACTGGGTCATGCTTGTAGTAGGTAGGGGTTCTGCTGACAGCAAGTACCTGATCTCTGGATGTGTTGCCGGGCATATTAAGTTGCTTAGTTCTCAGTACCCCAGCCTTTTTGTTTAAAAATTTAAAAAGTCATAGAATAAAAATAATATAAACTTCAATATTATGATCATTTTTGTGTTGAATTTGATTGTATTCAAAGTACCTTCATGATGTACAACAGTTATTTCATTTATTTCTCTCTTTTTATCCTATGAAGCTAGACCTCTACTCATGAAATGATAATTCCTCATTGCTCTTTTTCCCTACTCTTTCTTGTAGCAACCACTACTCCACTTTCTTTAATTATGATCTTTGACTATTTTAACTAGCTCACCTAAGCAAATCATATAGTAGTTTTTGACTGGATTATTTTGCTTAAAATAATATTTCCCCTAACTACAAAATACTGTTCCAACTGTTGATGGAAATAAACAAGATCTGTAAAAGGTTAATGTGAAGTTTATTTAAAGAAGAACAAGAGTGATGTAAGCCCGGGAGACACAACTCCAACAATTTCTATGAATCTTGAGAAGTATCCAGAGGTGATCAAATTCTAGTCAAGGTTTATATGTTAGACACTGAACAAACAGTGAGTTTGCCTGAAAATGAGTGTTTTGGGTAAGCTGGAGGTGTATTTTTTTCATGGGCTGATGGTTAAAATATGATTGGCTAAAAAATACACAGGGAGAATATTGTTTCTGAAACAGGCTATTGAAAAGAAGGATTCTGATCAATTTTAAGAAAGGCATTTCTGAGGATGGGTAAAGAGTGTATATATGAAGAACAAAGGGTTGCTCAAAGTTGCTCCAGATGGCTAAGACAAACAAAATCTTTGTGCACATTGCCCGAGTCAGTTTGATCTGATAGATAACATTAGTAGCTCTGTTCATAACTCCTTATATAAGTTTCAGTAGGTATTTCTGTTGAATACCCTGCAGATTTTTAAGGACAATTCATTCTCTCTAACTAGTATGTTATAATTTTGTAATTTATAGGGAATTTTATTGTTAGATTTTTGTTTCCTGGTGGTACTGGTGGTGTTGGAACTATAAGTAAGAAAGTTATTGTTGGTTGAATAAAGGAAATCAATCACATATCATTTTCTTTGTAATTTTGTCATATAGTTATGGATTATGGCAGGAATTTTGTAACCTAAGGACTTTTTAAATTGGTAGAATTTGAAAAAATAAGAAGGTATTTGTGGCAACTCTGCAGAGCAACGCAGAGCTCCAAGGACTAAGCCATGGGGCCATCCAACATAAAGAAGTAAGAATGGAAAAAATAAAGGTACAACACTTATTGAGAGAGTTACCAGTGATCTAGAAACATAAAGGGAGTGAGATGATCTGGAGGATAAATGAACTGCTTAAATCCCTCAGATGTGGCTCACAGGACATGTAAGAAAAGGTCAGAGAACTCATGATTGAATTAGTCATATGGGGTGATGTTGAATATAGGCTGACTGAATAGAAATTGTAATCTGTGTGATTTTGAAATAATGTGGAAGACTAAGAATTGGAGTCAGAAAATATAGACATATTCTAGGAGCTTTGCTTTTTAAGAAAACAGAGAAATGAGGTTGGTAGCTGGGATGAAAAATAAATTGAAATCAAGTCAGTACTTAATATTTTAGAAAGACCTGGTTATTCACATAACTGTATGTGGGCATACAGATTGTTCCCAGTATTTCATTTAGTCAAACAATGTGCCAATGAAGAACCTCATATTTATGTATTTTGGTGATATAATCAGTTTTCATTCTTAAGGATATCTATAATTTTAAGCTGAGGGAGCTTTTATCTATCATCAATCTATCAGCTACCATATCTGTTATCTATCTGCCTATCACATATTCAAATTAATAAAATGAATTAGCTTAAAGATACTGCTTTAGATTTGCAAAAAAAATTTCTGCCTTAGTGATATGAGCTGAACAAAGCAACAGATCAGTCCAGTTTAAAAAAAAAAAAACAGCAAAATAAGAAAGTAAGCATGAAAGGTGAAAAGCATGAAAAAATAAATTGAGTATCATTTCTGAAATGCTTCCTTTGTGTAACAGACTTTGTTTTAAAGAGATTTTTTTTTATAAATACTTATGTTTATTTGGTTGACAGGCAGAGAGAGAGAGAGACAGAGACAGAGAGAGAGTGAGAGAGAGAGAGAGAGAGAGAGAGATGGAAAGACAGAAAATATGCTGTCCTCTTGTTCACTTCCCAAATGGCTGTAATGGTTTGGCATGTCCAGGCCAAGCCAGAGTTTTGGAACTTCATCTGCAATTTCTCTAGGGTATCAAGCACCCAAATATTTGGACCATCTTCTGCTTTTGTAGTTGCATTTGCAGGGAGCTGGATGAGAAGCAGAGTACCTAGGACTCAACTACACTGCAACAGGGGATTCTAATATGACAAGTAAATGTTTAAACTACTGTGCCTCAAAGCCAGTCCTTTTAACTGATTTTTAATGACATTTTTTTTCTTTCTTACTTTCTCATTTCTGTACCTTGTTAACTGGGATCTCTTGTCAAATAAATCACTTAAACTTAAATACTATCATAAAAAGTTTGAAGGTAGACTACATAGTAAAGCTCCAAAGGACTAAAAAGATTTTTACGTCTTACAATTACTGATGGTCATAATACACAGATAAGAACCTAAATGTAGTCTATACTTTCAGATACTTTCACGGGATCAAGAGTATTCTGGGCAACTTACTTGTATGGAGAGGAGGGTTTGACCCAATTTGGTGGTGCTATAATACACATGAGGGTTAGAAAACAGAGCTTCACTCATTTCTTGCGCTATTAAGGTTTTTATTGGTTTAAACTTAAATTTAGATTCTCTTACATTATATACAATCTTCCAAGAAATAGAAAAGAATATTAGGAATGTTGTACATTTACATTTATTACATATATCTAACATGTACATTTTATTAAAATAGGGAGTCTTCATTTGAGATTTTTCCTAAACTTTTTATTTAAGGTATATAAGTTTCATGCATTTCGTAAATTCAGCTTAGGAACATAGTGATTCTTTCCATTGTACGTGCCCTCCCACCCACATTCCCACCCTTCTTCCTGTTCCCTTTCCTATTCCCATTCTTATTTTTTACTAATATCTATTTCAATTAACTTTATACACATGATATTAACTCTATACTAAGTAAAGAGTTCAACAAGTAGTATGAAAAAACCTATTCCTCAACAATGAAGACAAGAGCTATTCAAAGTCATCATATCTAAAAGTGTCAATTTCACTTCTATGGGTCACATTTTAGTTGCTTTTATTAGTTAACACAGATCAGGGCGATCATACAGTATTTGTCCCTTTCTGAATGGCTTATTTCACTAAGTATGATGTTTTCTAGTTTCAGCCATTTTGTTGGAAGTGTCAGAATTTCATTTTTTTTACCACTGTGTAGTATTCCATGGTATACACATCCCATAATTTCTTTATCCAGTCTTCGGTTGACAGACATTTGGGTTGATTCCATGTCTTAGCTATTGTGAATTGAGCTGCAATAAACATGGGGGTACAGATAACTCTTTCAGATGCTGTTTTTATTTCCCTTGGGTAAATTCTGAAGAGAGGGATGGCTGGGTCATATGCTAGTACTATTTTCAGATTTCTGAGGTATCTCCATACTGTCTTCCATGGTAGCTGTACCAGTTTACATTCCTCCCAACATTGGATTAGGGTACCTTTTTAGCAAATCCTTACCAGCATTTGTTTGTTGATTTCTATGTGAAAGCCATTCTAACTGGGGTGAAGTGAAACCTCATTGTGGTTTTGATTTGTGTTTCCTGATAGCTAGTGATAATGAGCGTTTTTCATGTGTCTGTTGTCCATTTAGATTTCTTCTATTGAAAAATGCCTATTTTGGTCCTTTGACAGTTTCGTAACTGGGATGTTCGTTTTGTTGTTGAGTTTCTTGAGCTCTTTTTTTTTTTTTTAAAAAAAGATTTATATATTTATTTGAAAGGCAGAATTACACAGAGAGGGGAGAGGCAGAGAAAGAGAGAGAGAGAGAGAGAGAGAGAGAGAGAGAGGTCTTCCATCTGATAATTCACTCTCCAATTGGCTACAATGGCCAGAGCTGCGCTTATCCGAAGCAAGGACCCAGGAGCTTCTTCCACATCTCCCACATGGGTGCAGGGGCCCAAAGACTTGGGCTACCCTTTACTGCTTTCCCAGGCCATAGCAGAGAGCCAGATCAGAAGTGGAGCAGCCAGGTCTTGAACTTGTGCCCATAAGGGATGCTGGCGCTTCAGGCCAGGGCGTTAACCACAGCACTGGCCCCGTTTTGCTCTTAATATATTGTGGTTATTAATCCTTTATTGGTTGAATAGATTGCAAATAATTTCTCCCATTTTGTTGGTTTTGCTTCTTCACTTTTCTGTGTGTTTCCTTTGTGGTGTAGAAGCTTCTCAATTTGATGTAATCCCATTTGTCAATTTTGGCTTTAATTGCCTATGCTTCTGGGGTCATTTTCAAGAACTATTGTTTTTTTCAGTGTCTTGCAGAGTTTCCCCAAGCTTCTCTAATAATTTTATGGTATTTTCATAGATTTAGGTCTGTCATCCATTTTTAGTGGATTCTTTGTAAAGTATAAGGTAGGGGTCTTACTTCATACTTCTGCATTCAGAGATCCAGTTTTCCCAGCAGCATTTGTTAAAGGGACTGTCCTTGCTCCAGGAATTGGTTTTAACTCCTTGGTCAAATATAAGTTGGTTGTAGATGTGTTGATTTCTGGCATTTCTGTTTTGTTCCATTGTTCTATCTGATTCTGTACCAGATCCATGCTGTTTTGATAATAACTACCCTGCAGTATTTCCTGAAATATGTGATGCTTCTAGCTTTGTTTTTGATGTATAAATGTGTTGAGGAATGTACCTTCTAAACACAAATTGCTTAATTTTTCATCGTATAAGGGTGCTGAATGTTAAAATGCTTTCTTTGCAACTCTTGAGATAATTCTATGGTTTTTGTTCTTCAGATTGTTAATGTGATATATCACATTGATTAATTTGCTAATGTTGAACCATCCCTGCATACCAAGAATAAATCCCATTTAGTCTGAGTGAATCTTTATGATGTATTGTTTCATTTGATTGGCTAGTATTTTGTTGATAATTTTTGCATCTAAGTTCTTCAGAAAATTTGGCCTGTACTTCTCTTTCTCTGTTGTATCTTTTTCAGGTTTAGGAAGAAAGGTGATGATGGATCCATAAAAGTTGTTTGGGTGGATTTCTACCCTTTCAATTGCTTTGAATATCTTCAGTAGAATTGGAGTTAGTTCTTTTTTAAGTGTCTTGTAGAATTTACCAGTGAATCTATCCAATCCTGGGCTTTTCTTTGTTGGGAGGGTCTTTATTACTCATTTACTTTCTGTCTTTGTTATTGGTTTCTTTATGTTTTCTATGTCTTCATGGCTTAATTTAGGTAGGTTGTATGTGTCCAGGAATCTATCCATTTCTTCTAGGTTTCTTGATTTGTTGGCATTCAGTACTTTGTAGTAATTTCTGATGATTATTTTTTATTTCTGTGTATCTGTTGTTACCTTTCTTTTTTTCATTTCTAAGTTTATTGATTTGTGTCTTCTCCATTTTTTTTGGTTATTTGGAACAGTGATATATCAATTTTGTTTATTTATTTTTTAAAAAAATCAGCTCTTGCCTTTGCTGATCTTTTGTATTATTTGTTTGGTTTAAATTTTGTTTATTCTCTAATTTTTGTTATTTCTTTTCTCTTACTGATTTTTGCTTTGGTTTGCTCTTATTTTATTATGTCCTTGAGATGCATTATTAGCTCATTTATTTGGTGCCTTTGCCTTTATAGTTTCTTGATGTAGGCACCAATTGCTGCAAACATTCCTCTTAATACAGCTTTTGCTGTATTCCATAAATTTTGATATGTTGTATTGTCATCTTCCTTTGATTCCAGAATTTTTTTTTAATTTTTCTTTTGATTTCTTCAATGACCCACTGTTCATTCAGAAGCGTGTTGTTCAGTCTCCATGTGTTTGCATGTGTTCTTGAATTGTTGGTTTTCAACTTCATTCCATTTTTGTCAGAGAAGATGCATGATATGATATCAATGGTTTTGAATTTGTTGAGAGTTTTTTATGGCCTAGCCTGTGATCTATTCTAGAGAAAGTTCCATACTGGTGAGCAGAGTGTGTATTTGGCAGCTGTAGGATGGGAAGGTGTAGATATCCCTTAGGTCCATTTGGTCTATAGTGTTGGTTAACTCTGTTTCCTTGCTGATTTTTCTCTCTGGTTGATTTGTCCATTGCTGAAAGTGGGGTATTGGAATCCCCATTACTAATGCACTAGAATCTATGTCTCGTTCTATATCCATTTATATTTCTTTTAAATAGTCAGGTGCCCTGTAATTAGGTGCATATTTGTTTATAATAGTTACACCTTCCTGTTGACTTGATCCCTTAATCATTAAATAATGCCCTTTTTATCTCTTTTAACAGTTTTTGTATTAAAGTCTATTCTATCTGATGTTAGGATCACAATACCAGTTGTTTTTTAGTTTCTGTTATCATAGAATATCTTTTTCTATCCTCTCACCTTTGTCTGTGTGCATCTTTATTGGTGAGATGTGTTTCTTGTAAACAGCAAATATATGGGTCTTGTTTTCTAATACATTCAGCCATTTTGCATGTTTTAACTGGAGAGTTGTGGCCATTGACAGTCAAGGTGCCTATTGGCAAGTAACAACTTGGCCCTATGATTTTTCTATAAATATTCCTATTGTTTACTTTGTATTTCCTTTGTAATCTTACTAGGAGATTTTTTTTGCCTTTGTCTTCTTTCATAATGATGACATTGTTTCTGTATTTCTGTGTGTAGCACATCCTTAAGCATGTTTTGTAATGTTGGACCAGTGGTGAACAATTCTTTCAATTTCTGTTGTTATGGAAAGTCTTTATCTCACCTTCATTCACAAATGAGGGCTTTACAGGGTACAGTATTCTGAGTTGACAGTTTTTTATCTTAATACTTGGAATATATCTCCATTCTCTCCTAGCCTGTAGGGTTTCTGATGAGAAGTTAGCTTTGATTCTAATTGGAGGTCCACTGAAAGTAATCTGGTATTTCTCTCATGCACATTTTAGAATGTTTCTTTATGTTTTATTGTGGAGTTTTTGTCTACAATGTGTAATGGTGAAAATCTTTTATAGTCATGTCTATTAGGAATTCACTATGCTTCCTATACTTGTTCATCCCTTTTGTTCTCCAAATTCTGGAAGTTTTCTGTAACTATTTCACTAAAAATGCCTTGTAATCCATTCTGTTTTCTATACCTTCAGTAACTCCTCAGACTCCTATATTGGGTCATTTGATAGTATCCTGCAAATCTCCAAGACTGTTTTTTAGTTTTCTAATTTCTTCTTCTTTTTTCTCCTCCTCCCCTTCCTCTACTTCTCTTTTCCTGTCCCTCTTCTTCTCTTCCTTCCCCTCCCCTCCTTCCTTCTTCCTTTCTTCTTCATCATCTTCTTTTTTTCATTTGTCTGACTGTAGAATTTCCAGAGATTTGTCTTCTAACTCGGATATTCTTTATTCTGCCTCACCAAGTCTATTGTTAAGGCTTTCTAACACATTTTTTAAAATTTAATCTATTGAATTCTTCATTTCCAGTATTTTATTTTGATTTCTCTTTAAAATCTCAATTTTTTTTGACAGGCAGAGTGGACAGTGAGAGAGAGAGAAAGGTCTTCCTTTTCCATTGGTTCACCCTCAATGGCCACTGCGGCCGGCGCACTGTGGCCAGCGCACCACACTGATCCAAAGCCAGGAGCCAGGTGCTTCTCCTGGTCTCCCATGGGGTGCAGGGCCCAAGGACTTGGACCATCCTCTGCTGCATTCCCGGGCCACAGCAGAGAGCTGGCCTGGAAGAGGAGCAACTGGGACAGAATCTGGTGCCCCCACCGGTACTAGAACCTGGTGTGCTGGCACCATAGGCAGAGGATTAGCCTAGTGAGCCGCGGCGCCTGCCCATTTTGTGGGAAATATTTTCATTCATGTCGTGTATGGATTTTTTTAATATATGGGTTTGCTTCTTTACAATCAAGTTTTTGAATTCTGTTTGTGGCATTTCTTCAGTCTCTTCATTTTCACATTCTAGCAATGAAGTGTTGTTGTGTTCCATTGGGGGTGTCATGTTGTCTTCCTTATTCTTGTTTCTTGAATTGCTGTTTATTTTTAGACATTTGTGGAGATACTTGTTGTTTTTCCCCTCTGTGGTGGCTTTTATCTTTGAAACATTCCTCTGTGGATTAGTGGAGTGTCTGCTTTTTCAGTGAATACCCAGAAGTCTGTCCCGGGTGTGGCCAGGGAGCTCTGTTCAGTGCTACAGAGTGAGGGGAGTGTCCATTTTGACACTCAAGTTGAGTGTGTTAAATATCTGTCTTTTTTTTTAATCAGGGGAGATTTAATCAGCTCTGTTCCATAGTCTCATGCTCATATTGCCTCTCCTCTAAGGAGACACTAGCCCCAGTGGATATAGTATTCATCTGTGCTACCACAAGAACCACACAAAGGATCCATGCATTCCTTAGTGTGAACATGGATTGTGCAGCAATGACCCTCACTAGGGAATCAGGAAACCCTAAGCATGTGTAGCTGCCCACAGTGAATGCTCCAAACCCAGTCATACCCAGCATCCTTTCACAGTTCCAGCACACAAGGTTTGTACAGTCATGAGCACTCAGCCCCATCAGGGCTCCCTTCCAGATTCAGGTGTCTCCTCTTGGCTGGTTACTGGTCATGCAGACACAAGCTAGCACAGCTGTTACATTTGTCTAAAATGGCAGCTGCCTCCTCTAAGCTAGTTATAGGATTCCAGTGCTGTGTGGTCAGGGAGAGAGAAATGTGCCCCAATTTTTTCCCTCTAGGTTTGCATGTACATTGTCCCATAGAAGGCTCCAAGCTGGACTCATGCCAGGCTCTTCCCAGAGCTATATTGCCAGTGACTTGGGCTCCTGCAGTCTGGTCTCACTTCAGTCTCCAGAGCTTGTGCCAAGGCTCCCATCTGCTGGGGTTTTGAGTTGTCCACATCCTCCACATAGATCCACAGTATCACTCTAATTTGGATGGAGTTTCTCCTGCAGTTTTCTCCCTGATTCTTCCCTGAAACTGTAATCTCCACTTTTTAAAAACTGTCTTCCCCTCTACTAGAGCAGTAAGCGCCCTCCCTATTCTGCCATCTTGGAATCTTCTCAGGCATTTGAAATTAATTTGAGGAATGTTCTTTCAAAACCAAGAGTCCTAATTACTTGTTCATTGTGAAATTAGTTTTTTTATGTGGATGAGTGGGAGTATAGTGAGAGAGGAGAGAGAGTGAGACAGAAAAAACTGCTTCATACGGTTTGAAAGTGCGTTATGATCATAAAGTGTGTTATTTATTTGTTGGTACAACAGTGTGTTTTATGTTATACTTGAGCTTAGTCGTACTCTGCTCACCCAAAGTGGAACTATGAGAACCTAAAGTCTAAAAAACAATTCTAATTCTATTTTCTTTTCTCCTTTTAGTATTTTCCAATATTTATTTTTGTTGGGCTGCCATACCTTTTTTTGGTTGCTTTCAACATTTTATGTTCTTCCTTTGCCATGTTTAATGTATAGCATCTTTTCTAGAGACTCTTTAAGTTGAAAAGGCTCTTCTTTAGCAAACATACTCCATATTCTTTTTGGCTTTTATTTAAAAATATGAATTCATTTCATCCCATTTCCCATGACATTCTTCACTCAAGTCCTGTTCTATATAGAAAGATGGATTATTCATGTTAGAGCTATAAAAAATATTTAGTGTGTGCTGAGACCAGTGTGAAAAATAGGCAACCAAGATACATTAATTGTCAAAATTGAAAAACTTATGTTATGAAGAATGCATATGACTAGAGCAGGTCTATTTTGTTTAATTTAAATTTTTTTCTATATTTCAGAGGCTGAGATACAGAGGCAGAGAGTTCTCCCATCCACTGGTTCACTCTTCAAATGCCTATAATAGACAGGGTAGACCTAAGACTCTATGAAGGTGGGAGTGCAGTCCAGGTCTCTCACGTGGGCAGCTGCAACACAGTTGCTTGAGCCATGACTTTTGCCTTTCAAGGTCTGTATTAGCATGAAATTGGAGTCAGGAGCCAGAGCCAGGAATGCAACCCAGGCACTCTGATACAGGATACAGGCATCTTAACTACCAGGCTAGATGTGTGGTCCCGGGTCTATTTTAAACCACAATGAATTAAGCCTGTTTGTAGAAGAAACAGGGCCTTCTGATATCTGGATCTTCAGGCTACTTGAGAGGTCACATGCAAGCATTCTAAGCACTGATGCTTGCTGCATTCTTCTGCCCAGGAGAAGGGAGTTAATGTCACCTGTAATCTGTGAAGCATGGCACTTGGTAAATAAATGTGTCAGGATGTCAACAGGGAAATCCTGAGATGCATTCTCTATATCCCCAGTAGGCTCACCTCTGACTTAGTGCCAATTGCCATATTAGCAACATTCTTTATTAACTTTCTTCTTTCTCTCTCACTTGTTCATTCCTGTGCATTGCTAATTGGGATCAATTCCCAAATAAACCACTTGCACCAAAATGTTGTTCTAGGTTCTACTTTTGGGAACTCAAACTAAGATATAACAACCTAAAACATTCAGGTATTTTTTATTTTTAGGTGTTTCTTATTTTGAATATTTTTAACTGAATAACATAAAAATGAGAAATTTTGTTAGCTCTGTTTGTAATATTTTCTTTTCATTGTCTGACTTAAGGCTTCTTCCTGCCTTAAGCAAATTGAAAAGTGACTTCCTTGAAGGGTCTACAATCACTGAGACAAAGTATTGCTTAACATTTCTTGCCCCCAGCACATTTCTGCCTCAGGCAAGTGCCAGACTGAAAGGAAAAACATCATTTCTGAAACAATAGAGCTCATGTGGTTCTTTTATAAAATTGTATATCATATGAGGATTTGTTTTTCTAGACCCTATTTACCATTTCATTTTCAAATTTTGTTCTAACAGGAGACTTTTCTTTAATCCAAGCTGTTTTATTTGATTATTTGCTTTCTTTTTTTTCCCCAAAGAAACTGTTATTAATGAGTACAAATCTCGTAAATACCACTTTAGGAATATAGTGATTCTTTCCCATCATACCTGCCCTCCTACCCCACCTCCTCCTCCCTCTCTCATTCCCAGTCCCATTCTCCATTAAGAAAAAACAAACAAACTATTCCTTGACAGTCAGGACAAGGGCTGTTCAAGTCATTGATTCTCAAAGTGTCAATTTCACTTCTACAGATTTCCTTTTAGGTGCTCTATTAGATATCACAGATCAGGAAGAACATATAGTATTTGTCCCTTTGGGGACAAATTTCACTAAGTATGATGTTTTCTAGATTTACCCATTTTGTTGTAAATGACTGGATTTGCTTTCTTTTAGAATATCTGACTCATGAGAAAATATACGTAGCCATTTTTATTTCTCCTCAGCACAAAGAAGTTTTGATATATGCTACCAGGAGATATATTTTCTTTAAATCTCTACAAAATTCTACATATATGTCCATAAAATTATGAGTAAGCCCATATATTTAATATTCATATATGCTCAAATATGAAATGGAGAAGAATAGGAATAAGGGAAGTAGTAAAGAAACCTGAAGAATGTGACAATTTGGTTTCACTTTTTTTTAAAAAAAGATTTATTTATTTACTAGAAAATCAGTTACACAGAGAGAGGAAAGGCAGACAGAGAGAGAGAGTGCTTTTCCATTTGATGATTCACTCCCCAATTGGCTGCAACTGCTGGAGCTGTGCCAGTCCAAAGCCAGGAGCCAGGAGCTTCTTCCAGGTCTCTCACGTGGGTGCAGGGGTCCAAGGACTTGGACCATCTTCTACTGCTTTCCCAGGCCATAGCAGAGAGCTGGGTCGGAAATGGAGCAGCTGGTTCTTGAACCTGCACCCATAAGGGATGCCTGCGCTTCAGGCTAGGGTGTTAACCTGCTGCGCCACAGCGCTGGCCCGGTTTCACTTTTCTGTTATTTATGTGTGTCCTTAGATGTGGCCTAAGGAAGAAGTAATTGGAAGAATGCTGAAATGTCTTTGTTAACCTTAGATCTTCTCCAGTCTTTCTAAGTTGATTAAAACTCAACTTGATAAATGTTGTAAGTTGGAATTTATTTTAAAGTATGCAGTAAAGTACAACAAATAAATGTCTCTTTTTAAAATTTTTCTTCAAAATGTATTCTATAAATCATCCTGACTACATTAAAATGTATATGTTCATCATTTTAAAGTCAATTTTAATGAAGTTATTTTGTTATTTGTATGTTAAGTATGATCTGGTTAACATACTAGCATGAGCAACACATAGATTGACATACCAGCTCCTGTTTCAGATCTTGGAGTTGCAGGCTTGCAGAAGCAACCAAGGAGGGAGTAAATGTTGTAATGTCAGCAGTTAGAGGCCAATACAGTGTATTTTGGGACTGAAGACTGTTGAGGGAGGTGATAATTCCAGTGCTCCCAAGAGACTTGAAAATGCAGAGTTAGAAATATAATTTATTTAAAATAGATTGAATTTTTCTCTCAGAAATGGACCTTTAGAGGAGGTAAGGGAAGATAACTAGAAATGCAGTTCTGAATTTGTCTCCTGTGATCTGTATATCTTTTGTATATCCATGGGATGAAATCGAAGTAGTCACTTATATGTGGCATATACACACAATGAAATATTATTCACTATTAAAGAGGAGGGAATTCTGCCATTTGCCATAAAATGGACAAAATTGAAGAACAATATACTAAGAGAAATAGGCCTATCACAGAAGGACAGTTACTGCCTAATTCTAACAACATGGAGTTGTGAAAATAGTTAAATTCCTGGAAGCATAGCATAGAACGTTGGTTGCTAGGGAGTGGAGAAAGGAGGGAACAGGGAACTCTTGTTCTATTGGTATTAAGTTTAACTAATTAGTTGTAGAAATCTGTTGTGCAGTGTAGTACCTGTAGTCAACAATACTGTATTGTGCCCTTAAAAATTGCTGAGAGAGCAGATATGATGTTAAATGTCCTTACTGCAAATGAACTGAAATTACTGCAATAAAATAAAAGGACACATGAAACTTTTGGAGGTGAAGGATATAGTGAAGATTTCATGGATGTATTGCATATATCCAAAATAATCTACTTATGTACATTTAATACATGTGATTTTTTTGTATGTCAATTATACCTCAATAAAACTGTCTAAAACACAAGTAGCCATTTATACAGGAATGATTACAGTAGACACAAACATATGAATTAGTAGGATAGAAATCCTTGTTCTCAAAACTCTCTGGGAAGTGTGGTTATCTTCTCTTTGCTATATCTGTGGAAAGCATAAAATCTGTTCTCTTCATATTAATATTTTTTTTAAAAAAGAAAAGAGTCATAGATAGAGCATACTCCCCAAGAGCAAATTAGATATCACTTGGGGTGAAGGAAGCAAAGTGTGAAGAACACACACCTCTCAGTGGCGAGCCTGAAGTGATCAAAGCCAAGCAGTGTATGCAGATAAGGCTGTGAGGGTGGGATGTGACAGGACAAGGCTGAAGACACAGATGAGTAAACATCTCAGAGGCCCTTCTGTGCATTGCTAAGGTTTGGCTGTACCTGTAAAGTCAGTTGGAAATTTTGATAATGTTAGCGAAATGACAGGAACAAGATTAGAGTATATTTTAGAGAGATGAATTTATAATAGTTTTTGAGCTGTTCTTATTTTATGTGCTTTTGTCATTCTCATAATAAAATTGATTATTAAAAATAACTCTCTCTATGAATTGTCATCTTTCCTGTCTTTATTTCTTTCTCCATCCATCCCCCTCTGTTCTTTCCCCTTCCTTCCTCCCTCCTTTCCTCCCTCCCTTTCTTCCATCTCTCTTTCTTTCTTTCATATTAGCATACTTTTATATATTAGGGGCCTTCAAAAGGTTCATCATTAGTACATATTATGAAAAACTTATGCATGGATTTCAAGATTTTGTGGCATATTTTTGTCTATTTTTTCCAAGGTTTTTTGAAGTATCCTAAAATAGTTATATATTATTTTAATTCTACCATAAACAAAAAGGGAACAGAGACAAACACAAAATTTAAAAAAGCATGCACTTGTGAGAGATGTAATTAAATATTAACTGATCAATCATTGAGCAGTTTTTCCAACTTCAAGGGAAGAATTTACGAAATCACATGTAATATTACACATTCATAAACTTGTACTCAACTTATGACTGGATTTTGGGAGGAATTGTCATTGATGGCATATCCAGTGGAATGTGACCATACTCTATGTAATTTACTACCAGGACAGAACATATCTGTCAACCCAAGAGAAGATAGGAAGCTTATATTTTTACCACTATATTTCTTGACACTGATAGAAAAACCCAAAGTTTGTCTTAAATGAAATTTTCTTTTCCCTGCATGAATGTCCTTTCTCTGAAATAGAACACTAAAACCTGTTGTGCCCCATTTGATACTCATGCTTTTTCCTCTCTGTGTCTTATCAAAGACATGAACATTTCATGGAAAACTGCAGGAAATAGATTATTCTAATGGCAGTGATTCATAGACTTACTGGACATGGCAATGCCATGTCCTCCATTTATTATAAGATGTTATAGATAATAAGTTGGTAGATAAAGGAGATGGTCCCTAATCATAGCTGTGTTTTATTCTTGGCGATGCCAAAAGATATAGAGACTCAGGTTGCAAGTTGGGCTTATTGACTTCTGTAACTTGTGGGATATGTATCAACTAGACCTCAAATTTCAGTGCTCAAGGCCAAGACATGTACACATTCTGCACTAGCAATCCTGCATATGAATACAAGTCTCATTCAACAGCACTCAAGCAGATATAAGAAAAAGTGGAAATTACAGAAATGTTCTGTTTGTTTCACTGTGTAGTATCTCAAAACTTAGCTCAAGCACAAATTTTATTATTTTTACATAATCTATTATTGACTAGACTCAGCTCCATGTATGTTGGTTGGACTCATATCATGTCAGGGTTTGATTGGGCTGGAATATTCAGATGGTTCATTTTCATGGCTGGAAATTGATGTCAGATTCTTTCATTCCCATTGTGTAGTGACTCAATTTTGGTGGTCTGATTTTCCCTCTGGCTCCTTAGATCTGCTTGTCTTCCTTGGCCTTAATTTGTTTAGCTCTTTGCCAGTTAGTTCATAGCTTCCCTATTGGTCATGATAGAGTTAAGATTGGTTTAATAAAAGTGACTCTGAATACATTCATTTGATGGTTGTAGGAAACAACCTTATCTATCTTGCCTTGGGGAATCTTTGTTTGCTGATTAAAAACACCTTACAATTATGATGGAAGGCCTCCTTACTTGAAAGACAAAAAGAGATAAATCCAGAAGAATTATAGAGAAATAGAACTGGAGCCTTGTTAAATAGTTCCCAAATCTCCCCTACTGCAAATATTTCAGGAACTGAGCCACTCCATCAAACTGTTTAAACTAGTTTGAGTTAGATTTTCTCATACTTCCAAGATAAAGCATTCCAATTGATTGACATAACTAAAACAACCCATTTAAAAAGGATTAAATAAAAGGGTTGGCATAATGTTTGTCACTTAAGGAGGAAAAAGAGACAAATCCCCAGAAATATAAATCAACAAAATAACAGAAATTACAGAGAAAAACAAGAAACATGATAAGTACAGAAGCATTTTTATTTCTTAGGAAAGATTATAGTAATAGCACAATAGTGTTGACTGTGCTGTTTCACCTGTCTTACCTCCTTTTGCCTTCACCAAAATCACTGTAAAGTAAGTACTGCAGTAATGCTTATTTTCATCATAAGAGCAGTGTGGAAAAAAGAAGTCTGTAACAGGTAGTGGTCATAATTATGGAGCCCCTATTTTATTCCAAATAATTTAATGAAAACACATTTGAAATTCTTTTTGATTAAATTTTGAAAGAACATTTTTTACTTACATTTTTTATATAAAAAGAACAGATTACCTAGTACATAGATACAGTGCTAGAATATAAGATACTTTGATCCTGCCTCCCTCCCTTTCTCTCTCCTTCCTTCCTTCTTTCATTCTTTCTCTTCTCTTCTTTTTTTTTTTTTTAATATTTATTTGAAAGGCAGATTTACAGAGAGGCAGAGGCAAAGAGAGAGAGAGAGAGGTCTTCTATCCACTTGTTCAATCCCCAGAAAGCTGCAGTGGTCGGAGCTGCTGATCCAAAGCCAAGAATTAGGAGCTTCTGGGTCCCCGAAATGGGTGTAGGGTCCCAAGCGCTTGGGCCCCTGGACCCGCGTGGGAGACCTAGAAGAAGCACTTATCTCCTGGCTTCAGATCAGCGCAGCTTTGGCCATTGCGGCCAATTGGTGAATGAACTAGCAGATGGGTGACCTCTCTCTCTCTCTCCTTCTGTTTCTGTGTAACTCTGACTCTCAAATAAATAAATAAATCTTTTTTTTTTTTTTTTTTAAAGTAGTTGGCCAGCGCTGCGGCTCACTTGGCTAATCCTCCACCAGGGGCGCCAGCATCCCATATGGGTGCTGCTGAGTTCTAGTCCAGGTTGCTTCTGTTCCAATCCAGCTCTCTGCTGTGGCCCGGGAAGGCAGTGGAGGATGGCCCAAGTGCTTGGGCCCTGCACCTGCATGGGAGACCAGAAGGAAGCACCTGGTTCCTGGCTTCGGATCAGTGCAGCGCTGGTCGTGGCAGCCATTTGGAGGGTGAACCAACGGAAAAGGGAAGACCTTTCTGTCTGTCTGTCTCTCTTTCTTTCACT
The DNA here is from genome assembly GCA_949820135.1 of Sylvilagus floridanus. Classification (NCBI taxonomy): domain Eukaryota; kingdom Metazoa; phylum Chordata; class Mammalia; order Lagomorpha; family Leporidae; genus Sylvilagus; species Sylvilagus floridanus. The sequence goes on along the minus strand of OX463236.1, from coordinate 129,175,414 downwards.
GTGTAACTCTGCCTGTCAAAAAAAAAAAAAAAGTAGTTTCAAATCTGGCCTCACTGTTCAACCAGTTATTTTACAACCTCCTCAGTATTTTAGAAAAGAAATATGTTTAACTAATTCCAATTTTAAATCATTTGACTGTGATTCCTCGAAACACACTTAGCTGATAGCTATTAAAACTTTGGTAAAATGAGTCATATTTCACCAATAGTTAATATTTCAAAGTATCTTTCTTTTAGTAGTTCTGGACCATCTTATTCTGTATTCTGTCACCTCACACATACTTAGCACAAATTGCAGTCTTGTTTTTAAATTGTGATTTTGAGATTGGGCAATTTTTTTAAAAAAGTCTTATTTATTCAATTAAAGGCAGAGTTAGAGAGAGAGAGAGAGAGACAGAGACAGACAGACAGAGAGATTGAGGGAGAGAGAAAGAGAGAGAATCTTCCATCAGCTGCTTCACTCCTTATATGACCACTACAGCCAGTACTGGGCTGGACTGAAGCCAGGATCTGGGAGCTTCTTTTGGGTCTCCCATGTGAGTGCATGGGCTGAAATATTCGGACCATATTCTACAGCTTTCCCATGTGCAGTGACAGGGAACTGGATCAGAAGTGGAGCAGTTGGGATTTGAAACCACATCTCTATAGGATGTCAGTTTTGCAGACAATTGGTTTAACCTACTATGTCATAAGTCTGATCCGTGAGCAGTTTTTTGGAAATTGCCCTTGAAAATCTTTCTAAAATTTTAGACTATATAAGAATAAATCTTTGTTTTCACAATCCTTGTCTATCCTCCTTGACTCAAGGGAATATTCATATTTTAATACATGCAAAACTATTTTACAAAGCGGCAGTCTCCAATGCAAAGGCGAGCATTCTTGTAGTTTGGTATTTATTACTCTAGTTTCAATTTTTGAAGCCTGTACTAATGCCTTAGGTTCATTTCTGTTTTCCTTCCTGTATTTTCCTTTCCTCCTGTTCTTTGTCTCCTTTGATTCCTCATTCTCCTTTATAGTGAGCTGGTTGTTATGCTTCTATTGTCATTTTTATTATTTATATTTATTGTGTCATATTTGCCATAATTTCACAAATCCTCTATTTACAAAGTATCATACAGATTTTGTTGCCTCTATGTCTTTCTTAGTAGTTAAACTCAATTATGATAGAACAATGCTCATATTAAATTATATTAAAGTTTTAAATGTTTAAGTCTACATTGTGTGTATTTTCTATTATTCTCTATCCATTTGTCCATGGATAAGAAGCATTAGTTTTTGTTTGATAATGACATGCAGATTAGCTTTGTCCACATTTTCCTAAACATGTGTAACAAACAATCATCATTTCTTTACCATAGGATGATGAATTCAGAAAGCTATTGGGGCCAGTGCCACGGCTCAATAGGCTAATCCTCCACCTTGCGGCACCAGAACACCGGGTTCTAGTCCCAGTCGGGGCACCGGATTCTGTCCTGGTTGCCCCTCTTCCAGGCCAGCTCTCTGCTGTGGCCCGGGAGTGCAGTGGAGGATGGCCCAAGTGCTTGGGCCCTGCACCCCATGGGTAACCAGGAGAAGCACCTGGCTCCTGCCATCGGATCAGCACGGTGCGCTGGCTGCAGTGCGTCAGCCGCGGCAGCCACTGGAGGGTGAACCAATGGCAAAAGGAAGACCTTTCTCTCTGTCTCTGTCTCTCACTGTCCACTCTGCCTGTCAAAAAAAAAAAAAGAAAGAAAGAAACCCAGAAAGCTATTGGTACATTGAATAAGAGCATAAAATAATTCAAGTGTATAGATCATTGCATGAATTAATTTCAGAGTAAAGGTATGCATGAAAATGTTATGCAAAACTTCACTATCTACAATGTAAATATGCAAGGAATAGAATCAAGAAACTCCAGAAGGAGAAAAGGGATTGCCTCAGTATGTAGGAAGTTGTTGCTTATCAACGCCTTCAGTTCTTTGGGTCTACTTGGAATTGAAAGCAACTTGAAGCTTATGGGTGATTTTGAAGATAAACGTATTGTCCATAATTCTAATATTTATATATTTTGTATCAAATATGTCCTGTGTCTGTTTACTGCATAATATCTGTATCTACCTGTGCAACCCCTATCAAGTATGATATGTCCAAACTACCCTAATTTTATCAGAGAGTGGATTTAGGAGTCAGAATCTATTTGCGATTAGTAACACTCACCCCAAGCATAATATCTATAAGATTTGGTCATATTATACTGGTGTTAGAATTTTCTTTTCTTTTAAGACTGAATAATCTGTCACACACACACATACACAGAGAAATCATATTCTTTAGCCATTCAGGCAATGTAACTCATCTCTTGACCTCATTTTTTGATTTGTTATTTACTTAGAAAGGTTTGCACCAAGCTCAAGTTTAATTTTTAAAAATCCATTAACATTTTAGCTATATCTTCCTACAAAATCTGGAATTGATAGTTCCTTTTTTCAGCACTTGAAAATATTGTGCCACTTTGTTTTGGCTTCCATTGTTTCTTATAAGAAGTTTTGTTTTCCTTCCAGATAAGATGTCTTTTCTCCTTCAATGTTTTTACAAATATTCTTTGTGTATCTTTACATAACCTTTTCTGATGTGGATGGGGGTGGGGTCTTAGCTTTCTGTGTGTGGTTTAGCTGGAATAGAGCAGTTATTGTCTAAAAATTTTCCATTTTGCAGGGTTACCTCTTTCCTGGTCTTTTGACTGGACATTGAAGAATTTTCTTTCCTTCCTTCCTTCCTTCCTTCCTTCCTTCCTTCCTTCCTTCCTTCCTCCCTTCCTTCCTTCCTCCTTCCTTCTTCTATTTTCTAGAAACATTTTATTTAAGGTATACAAAGTTCATGTATTTCATGTATACAAATTAAGGAACACAGTGCTTCTTCCCACCCTACCCTTGCTCCTGTCCACACTCCCACCCTTTTTCCTCCTCCCTCTCTGATTGCATTCTTATTTTTGACAAAGATCTATTTTCAGTTAACTTTAGGAACAAAAGAGTAACCCTGCACTAAGTAAAGAGTTCAACAAATAGAATGATAAAATAAAAACACAAAAACTCTTTTCCTCAGCAGTTTTGAGACAAGGGCTATTCAAATCATTGCATCTTAAAGTGTCAATTTCATTTCCATAATTACCTTTTAGCAAGAATTTTCTTAAATTTATTTGGTGTGTACCTGTTGGTAATTCCAGGTTCCTGTTTGTTAAGCAACTAGTCTGGGCTATATGAGGCAACCCAATGATGGACCCCAAAGAAATTGCTGCCACATTTCTCTTTGGATCCTGAAGTGTCTAACCTGTGCACATGTTTTGGTTGCTCTGCACATGTCTGTGAATGACCATAAAATCATGATAAGTAAAGGAGATGTTTCTTAATATGCATACATAGCTATGTGCAAGAGCCACACCATACACAAGCAGTCTCAAATCTGGCACAGAAATGACATCAAGAAACTGTAATCACAAAAATATGAATCTCATGGGGCTGGTGCTGTGGCATAGTGGGTAAAGCCACCACCTGCAGTGCCAGCATCCCATAAGGGCGCCGGTTCGGGTTCTGGTTGCTCTACTTACGATCCAGCTTTCTGCTGTGGCCTGGGAAAGCAGTGGAGGATTGTCCAAGTCCTTGGGCCCCTATAGCCACTGGGAGACCTGTAGGAAGCTCCTAACTCCTGGCTTCAGACTGGTGCAGCTCCAGCCATTGTGGCCAATTGGGGAGTGAACCAGTGGATGAAAGACCTCTCTCTCTCTCTCTCTCTCTCTCTCTCTCTCTCTCTGCCTCTCCTGCTCTATCTGTATAACTCTGACTTTCGACTAAATAAATAAATCTTTTTTAAAAAGTACATGAATCTATCTCTTTTTTTTTGACAGGCAGAGTGGACAGTGAGATAGAGAGAGACAGAGAGAAAGGTCTTCCTTTGCTGTTGGTTCATCTCCAATGGCCGCCACAGCCGGTGTGCTGCGGGGGGCGCACCGCGCTGATTCTAAGGGCAGGAGCCAGATGCTTCTCCTGGTCTCCCGTGTGGGTGCAGGGCCCAAGCACTTGGGCCATCCTCCACTGCACTCCCAGGCCACAGCAAAGAGCTGGCCTGGAAGAGGAGCAACCAGGACAGAATCTGGTGCCCCGACAGGGAATAGAACCCAGTGTGCCGGCGCAACTAGGTGGAGGATTAGCCTGTCGAGCCGCGGTGCTGGCCATGAATCTTTTTTTTTTTTTTTTAATAATTTTTATTTTTGACAGGCAGAGTGGACAGTGAGAGAGAGAGACAGAGAGAAAGGTCTTCCTTTAGCCGTTGGTTCACCCTCCAATAGCCGCCATGGCCGGCGTGCTGCAGCTGGTGCACCGCGCTGATCCGAAGGCAGGAGCCAGGTGCTTCTCCTGCTCTCCCATGGGGTGCAGGGACCAAGCACTTGGGTCATCCTCCACTGCACTCCCTGGCCACAACAGAGAGCTGGCCTGGAAGAGGGGCAACCAGGACAGAATCCGGTTTCCCGTCTGGGACTAGAACCTTGTGTGCCGGCGCCGCAAGGCAGAGGATTAGGCTGTTGAGCTGCGGCGCCAGCCGGCCATGAATCACTTAAGAGGGTGGATCCTAAGTTCCTCAGTAACATGCACTTCGGCAAGAAATATGTGGACCTGAAGAAGAGGCAGGTTAGGAATGCTAAGGCCATGAGTGCACAATCTGAAACTACCAAGGTTCTCTTAAAGCCCAAGGAGATCAATTCCAAGGTCTCAAAGGATGCTGTCTGCAAACTCAATCTTCTTGATAACATCACCCATCCAAACTTGGGAAACCTATTTGGGCTTGCATAGTTGTTTTAGTGCAAACAAGATCTGTCTCCCCAAATTCATGCAGACCATTTAAAAATATCATTTATTTATTTGTGAAGCAGAATTACAGAGAGGAGAGAGAGGAGAGAGAGGAGAAAGAGAGAGAGAGAGAGAGAGAGAGAGAGAGAGATCTTCCATCTGCTGATACAACGGCTGCAATTGCCAGGGCTGTGCCAGGCTGAAGTCAGGAGCTTCATCCTGGTCACCCATGTGGGTGCAGGGGCCCAAGGACTTGGGCCTTCCTCTGCTGTTTTCCCAGGTCCATTATCAGGAAACTGGATTGGAAACAGAGCAACCAGGACTCGAACTAGCACCAGTATGGGATGCTGGCATCACGGGTATAGGCTTTATCTGCTATGACACAATGCAGGATCCCATGCAGATGTTTAAACCTCAAAGTGTTACGTTGCTGATTAATGGATTTATGGATTGAGGGTGAAGAATTGATCCAATTATGGCATTGGGGAGATGGAACTAGTGGGAAGTCTTTAACCCATTGAGGACTTGTCTCTGAATGTGGTTCTTGTGAGAGGCTTAGTTACATAAGAAAAGTGTATTCCCTGGCTTTCCTTTGACCCTTTCTGTGCACAGATTCTGACATTCATGATCCTTATAAGACAACAGATTATTGGAGTCACATGATCTTAGACCATAAACTTCCAAACTGTAAGCCAAAATAAACCTTTCTTCCCAAGATGATCTCTCAGGTATTTGTTATGTTATTACAAAAAGTTGATGAGTCAAGGGTTTTAGGCTCTGCTGTTCCACGGCCAAGGCTAAATCTCAAATGAAAGCCAATTCTGATGCTGCAGGTTTAGCTACAGTTTCAGCTCCAGCTCAGACTTCCAAATGTTCCTAAGACCTTCCAAAGGCAGGTGCAATATGCAATCTGAAACAATACTAATGCTTGTTTTGTATTCTGCTTCAGTAAAATTCATCGAATTCATTGCTGTCATGCAAGTTGAATTAATATTTTTTTGTGATCAATTCAAAGATTTTTTGATAAAACATATTGACTTTAAATTTCTACCTTGTATATTTTGGCCTTTCATCAGTGTGGAATTTATGTTGGATTGTGATGAGATGAATGCATCCATATTTGATATTCTTCATATATTAAGCAAAATATTTAAATGTCATTCAATATATGGCCATTGTTTCCATACTGAGAAAATATATTCACTACTCTCATACACCAACTTAATATGCATACATAGATTTATTTTGGAGCTTCTCTCTTTTTTTCTATTTATCTTTTATACACCAATTTAACATTGTTTAAATGATAAAGGCTTTGTAGCACAACTAACAGTTTCACTGGACATGTTTCCTCTTATAATTTTTTCTGAAATTACCTTAACTGTGGTCAATTGTTTTTATCCTAGGTAAAATTTAAAATATCTTTATCTATTCTCTCCTCAAATGGTCCTCCTGTATTTTTGGAATTGTTTTGAATGTGTAGTAATTGTCTTTTTAAATAAAGTTTCCTTTTATGCTACTTAATAAATTTAAAATTATAGTTCGTTATCATATGTTATTGATTCATTCCTGACTACCTTACAATTTTGTTGTTAATAAAAATAAATTTATAATTTATTTCTCTTTTACTTATAGTTAGGTCATTTTGATGCAGAAATATATATTGATTTTTGTAATGGTTTTTGTATTTGGTAATACAAAATTCCTTGTTGTAGGAATTTGTTGAGTATCTTGATATATTAACAATGATATATCACATGTAAATATTATTTAATAATGCAAACATTTTTCCTATGTATTTACTTGTAAATTATTTTACAAGATATGGATGTATTATACTATATGTAAGAGGTGGTGTGACAAGAAGTATCTTTGTCCTGTTCTGTGAAATAAGAATTTTTAAAAAAATTTTTATCTTTCTATCACTTAAGCTTAGTATTAGAAATCACCTTTTTTTTTTTTTTTTCCACATGTGAGATCACATGCTTGTGTTACTGTGTTTGGTTTATATCACTTACATAATGATCTCCAATTCCATCCATGTTGTTGTGAATGGTAAGATTTCATACTTTTTTCCTGGCTGATTATTATCCTATTGTATATTTGTACCTTATTTTTCTTATCTGCTAATCAGTTGATGGATACTTGGGTTGTTTCCATTTTGTGCCTTTAGTGAACAGTACTGCAATAAATATGGAAGTGCAGAAGTCCCTTTGACAGATTTCATTGATTGCCCCACCAGCATTCTCAAGTCCACAGTGAATCCCAGTAACATAGATATTTGCTCTTTTCTTAAGTTTTCCTCATTCCACTTGATTCTTTTTTTATCTTCTGTGTATTTACAAATAGCCTGTCCTTGAGATCACAGGTTTGTTTTTCTTTTGTTTGATCTATTCTGCTGTTGATGCCTTGTATCACATTTTTAATGTCACTTTGTCTACTTTTGAAATATTTCCGTTTGATTTTATTTAATTATGTCCATCTCTTCCTAAAATCTCTCTGTATTGGTCATTTCTCTGTCTTATTTTTAGTTCACTGAGTTTCCTTAATATAGCTATTTTGAAATATGTAAATGTTAGAATTTTAATTTCTAAATTGTTGCTTTCTAGCCCTTATTTTACTTTCTTATGTAAGGTCATGGTTCCCTGGAAGTTCTTGATGATTTTTGTTGCCCAATTACTGCCCAATGTTATTTGTGAATTGAAGGATTAGTTAAAGAAATCTGGCTTCATCTGTGGCTGTCTTAGAAATTTTAAGTAACCTACTTACTTTCCCTGAGGCTGTGGACACCTCTGCTGTTTCAGCACTATATAGAACCCTATGCCAAGGTCTGCCCCAGATTCACTGTTGTCTCTTAACTATTAGTACTCCTATAACACAAGCCATGGCCAGATTTGTCCCAAATCTGTGGTTGGCGTGTTGTTCAGAATGAACTGGGGAAGTGCCCATGAAGGGGTAGTTTATCCCTACAAGGCTCTTCTTGGAGTAGGGGTAGGCCCACACTCCTTATCCAGGGGCCACCAATGCCATGAAACTAGATAACATCTGGAGCTCCCTGCTCATGAAGATCAGCACATCCCGGAAACTGGACAAAAGGCAGCCTTGCTCTGATCTGTCTGATATTGACGTGGACTTGCTGGCTGATGTTGCTCCTATGAGCTACTGGTGATATTGGCTAGGGAATAATACTGATAAACTGAAGCCACAGAACCCCATTTGCAGTAAAGCATAGTCAGAGGCTCTCTTTGTAAACTGTAGCCGAGTGACAGGGACATTAGGATGTGCCTAAAGTAGGGTTTTACAAGCCTTGCATTGAGTCTCCAAACTGTCCTGTGGTTCCTTGCTGTCTGCCCAAGGTTGTTGGAGGGATGATAGGGGCAACCCCTTGGCTTCCAAGGCAGACACTATATAGGTCACACCTGTATCTCAGTCATGAAGTCCATGTGCAACCTTTGGGGGTGCCCCCTAGGCCCATGTGAGGCTGCTGAGCAGACATGCCAAAACAAGCCCTTCTCACCAGGGCACAGATCTCCCACCTGATAACTGAGGAAAGTCTAGAAATATTTCACAGGCACTCATCCAACAAAAGGGACCATTAGGATCTGCTCAACATTGGTTTTTTATCAGCCTGAAACTGCATTCCAAGACGCAGTCCTGTAGCTCCTTGCTGTCTTCCCACTACTGGAGGATAATGACAAAAGTAGCCTCTTGGCCCACCCAGGCAGGCTCCAGGTTAGGTTACATGGATTCCTCAGTCATCAGGTCCCATGAAGTCCTGGAAATGCAGACCCAGACTTCCTGAGACCAGTGATGACACACACTGAAGTGAGTCCATCCCACTATAGCACAGACTTCTGCCTGATGCTAGGAAAGTCCAGAGGCTTCTATCCAGGTCTAGCATTGACCTAGGGGTAGAAACCTTTAAGCTTTATTGGGTGCTGAACCTCAGGACAGCAGGCTGGGGTCTGAGCTCTTAGGTCAGACACAGTGGTGAAAAAGAATGAGGATAGTGAGAATTGTTCATGTTTTGTATCTCTTGTAAAGGCAGCACCAACAGAATATGCTAAATGAGTGGATGTAAAATATGAAAGAAAGAAAGAGTCAGGGTAACTATGATATAGAGAGATGAATCAGTTGCCACAGGATAGAGGTAGTTTGTGGCTGGAGATGGTTTATGGCTAGAGGAATGGAAAAATTATGGTTTTCAACATGCTAAGTTTGAAATGTACAGAGGTATTTATGTTACTAATCTAAAGTTTGAGAGAAAGGTCTGAAATTAATATTTAATTATGAGAGTTGTCCTTTATAAATGGAGCATGAAGTCATAGTAGAGCTTAGGGTTACAGGTGACAGAAAAGAGAAGACCAAGGGCACTGGGACTCTGCAGTACTGAATGGTCAGAAAATAAAAGGAATCAACAAAGCAGACACAAGCAGCTCAGTGATGAGAAGGAAAACCAAGAGGGCATGCAGAAAAGTCAAGAGAAAAGTATATCAAAGAGAAGGAAAATAACAAATGTGGCAGTTGTTGCTGGTGGTAGATCAATTAAGTTGATGATGAATTATCAGTTAATAACTGACCTTCAGATTCAACAACATGAAGCCTTTTGGGGATATTGAAGGAGGGATGGGCTGAAATTAGAGTGGTCTTAGGAAAAAAGGAGAGGGAAAATATTAGAGGCAGAAAATATAGACATAAATTTTCTTGCAAAAGGAAAGCAAAAAAATTAGTGCTGTGGGAAACTGGCACAGTAGAATCAAAGTAGAATCAAGTCAAGAAGACTTATTTATTTACCTATTTATTTGCTTTTTAAAAACTTCTGTTTATTTATTTTTTGAGAGTGTGTGTGTGAGAGAGAGGAGAGAGAGGAGAGAGAGGAGAGAGAGGAGAGAGAGAGAGAGAGAGAGAGAGAGAGAGATCCCATCTGCTGGATCATTTCCAAAATGCCACAGTATCTGAGACTGGCCTGGGGCCAGAGCCAGGAACCAGCAGCAATGCTTTCTAGGTCTCCCATGTGGTAATAGGAACCCACCCATGTAAGACATCACTCCTGCTTTTCTAGCTTCACACTAGCAGGAAGAATCAAGATCCAGAGCCAGGAATTAGTCTCAAGCACTCCATCATGGAACATGGACATTTGACCACTGGGCTAAATGAATACCACTGTTTATTTTTATTTTTAATGATCCAGCAGAAGCAAAGAGATCACTGATTCAGGGGAAAGAGTTTGTGAATTCTCTTGGCAAGTGAGAGGAGATTGTTGTTTTCTTTGTATTCTTTTGGGGCATATTAAGAATGGGATAGTGGACATCAATCTACATATGTTTCCTTGGTGATACAGTGGGGGAGATTTTCTGGTAACACAAAGTTATCAATAATTAACCTCTACCATTCTTCACAGATTGGACTTAAAATGTATAACTGCATTAAAATGTATTACTGCATTAAAGTAAGTTTGTACCAAGTCAGATTAGTGCATTTAAGGGATTGTCATTACCAGTGGTCTTGATTTGTGAATTATATAGGCTTCCCTATCTGAAATTTTAAAAGTGCTATCTCTAAACTAAAGTTTAATTGCGTCTTGAAAAATCCATGGACATTTTAATAGCAGCACCCTTGGAAGGTGGTTGTGAATTAAAAGTAAATAAGTAATACTGTTAAATAATGCAAACAGACATATTTTCTTTTGTTTGTTTAATCACTACCTATTTTTTAGATTCATGTATTGTTAAGAATGAATCATCTTTTCATTCGTATCAGGAACAAATGAATGCAAATTATAAAATAATTTATTCCCCACTAACAAGGTCATTGATTACATGACAGTAGATTTGTGTTCATCTTTATCTTACCAGATCATTCCTTGGCACTTTACAGTTATTACTACTAATTCATTGAAACTGTCTCCTTTCCCAGCTTTTGTATAAATGTAACTTCCTAAAGTAATCCTTTCTTCATAATCTCTTTATAGTTGTCTTTGTGTCTTCTTATCTACTCATCCTTTAATGTGTCTGTGTTCTCATGGCCTCTGCCTGTGGCATTATGCTCCTTTGAATCCTTTAACTCCTCCTGTTACCAATGATTTGTTATATGATGCTGATTTTCATGATCATGTGCCAGTCCACAAAATTTGACATATACCAAACCACTTTTTAAATATTCCTCATATGATGATCCCCCAGGTATTCCACATTTTACATATTTCAAATTGAATTTATCTCCTTCTAAACTTGCTCATTCCTCTTTACTTCCTGCATTGAGAAATGATGTGGACATGTACCAACCACTCAAATCAGAACACACTTCATCCTAGACCCCATCTCAATCATGAGCAAAAAGTCACCAATCTCTTCTGAATCTGTTTTCAGTTTTCTAATTTAATTAATTAATTAATTAATTAATTTTTTTTTTGACAAGCAGAGTGGACAGTGAGAGAGAGAGAGAGAGAGAGAGAGAGAGAGAAAGGTCTTCCTTTAACGTTGGTTCACCCTCCAATGGCCGCTGTGGCTAGCGTGCTGTGGCCAGCGCACCGCGCTGATCTGAAGCCAGGAGCCAGGTGTTTCTCCTGGTCTCCCATGCGGGTGCAGGGCCCAAGCACTTGGGCCATCCTCCACTGTACTCCCTAGCCACAGCAGAGAGCTGGCCTGGAAGAGGGGCAACTGGGACAGAATCCAGCGCCCCGACAGGGACTAGAACCTGGTGTGCCGGCGCCACAGGTGGAGGATTAGCCTATTGAGCCAAGGCGCCGGCTCTGATTCTGTTTTCATAATCTCTCTCCACTCGTACTGCCATGGCTTTGTGCTGTGCATATTAGTAATCAGCCAGAGTATCACCAATATTATTAAAATAATAGAATATATACTGAATAATAACTATTTGAACAATTGATATGCATTATCTCATTTGTTTAACACCCTTATAGTTTAGGTGCTATTATTCTTCCTATTTTCCATATTTTAAAAAGCTGAGCCTTAAAGAGATTATGTGATATGTCCTGAATCACATGAATCTGTTTTCTAAGTAAGTAGCAAATCCAGGGATTCATTTTAGGTTTATAAACACATCAAGATCCAAGGTCTTAAGTTGGTTCAGGTTGTCATTTTTCTCCTCTGACAGAACTAACATTTACTCCATTTCCCAAGAAAAGCTCTGAAGTGTAAATATGATAAAAATTACAATATGAATAATGATTCCTGTGCATATCTGTAACATTAACTTCAGTTTTCAAATTCTTGCAATCATACTGATTCGTATCATCCCTGGCTGTGTAATGCCATTTTGTTTATCATTTCCTCCTGCCAAAATGTGATTTTCTCTGCCTGGGATCATCTACCACAAATCAGAGAAACATGTGATATTTGTCTTTTTGGGTCTGGCTTATTTCAAAAAGCATAATGGTTTCTAGTTGTATTCATTTGGTTGCAAAAGACAGCATTTCAATCTTTCTTATGGCTAAGTAGTATTTCATCATGTATATATGCCACATTTTCTTTATTCAGTCTTCAGTTGGTGGACATCTAGGTGATTCCATATCTTAGCTATTGTGAATTGAGCTGATGGATACATGGGTGTACAGATAACTATTATGCTGATTTCATTTCCTTTGGGTATATTCTAAGGAGTGTGATAGCTGGGTCATATGGTAGATCAACTTTTAAATTTCTGAGGAATCTCCAAACTGTCTTCAATAATGGTTATACCAGTAGACATTCCCACCAACAGTGTCTGAGGGTACTTTTTTTCACTACATCACTCCAGCATCTCTTTTTTTTTTTTTAAATTTCTGTATGGGAGGCATTCTAGCTGGGATACAGTGATACCTCATTGTGATTTGTATTTGCATTTCTTTGATGGCTAGTGATCCTGAGCATCTATTTTTATTTGAGAGCAAGAGGAAGAGGGGGAGGAGGAGGTGGAGGGGGAGGGGGAGGGAGAGGGAGGCATTTGGGCCATTTTCTGCTGCATTCCTAGGTTGATTAACAGGGAGCTGGAGCAGAAGTGGAGCAGCTGAGACTCAAACTGGTGCCCATATGAAATGCTGGTGTCACAGGCAGTGGTTTTACTGGCTACTCCACAGTACCTGCTCCCCTGAGCATTTTCTTCATGTGTCTGTTGTTAATTTGTATTTAATCCTTTGAAAAATGCATGTTCTTGGGGCCAGTGTGGCATAGTGGATTAAGCTGCTAAATTTTTCTGTTATATCTTTTTCTGATTTTGGTATTAAAGTGATGCTGGCCTCATAGGGTTTTGGGAGATTCTAAAATTTGTCTTGAATATTGTTCAGTTGTTTTGAATATTTTAAGAATTGGCAGTAGATGTTCTTTAAAAGCTTGCTATAACTCAGCAATGAAGGCATCCAATCCTGACTTTGCTTTGTGGGGAGATACTTTATTACTGATTTAATCTCAGCCTTTGTTAACGGTATATTCATATTTTCTATGTCTTCATGCCCAGTTGTAAATTGTATGCGTCCAGAACTCCATAGATATCTTCTAAATGTTTTGATATAACTGTTGTAATAATTCCCGAGAATTCTTTTTTATTTCTGTGGAATAATTTGTAACATCTCCTTTTCCACCTCTGATTTATTAATTTAGATCCCCCCCCTTTTGATTAGTTATACCAGTGATTTATCAACTTTGTTTATTTCACTAATCTTTATTATAGCTTTTTTTGGATTTCAGTTTTGTTTATTTCTTTTCTAACTTTTATAATGTTTTTCCTCCTACTAATTTTGGGTTTGATTTGTTCTTCTTTCTCTAAGTAATTTAGATGCATTATTAGATCATTTATTTGATACTTTTGCAATTCTTCCTGTAGGCACCAATTGCTATAAACTTTCCTGGTAACACTGTTTTTGCTGTATCTCATATGTTTTGATGTGTTGTGTTAATTCATTTCAAGGAATTTTTTGATTTCCCTTTCTTCTATGATCCCTTGTTCATTCAGGTATATGTTGTTCAGTCTCCATTTGTTTGTATATTTTCTAGAGTTTCTTATATTGTTACTTTTAAGCTGCATTCCGTTGTGGTCAGGAAAGATACAAGGTATGATTTCAGTTTTTTTGAATTTGTTGAGACTTGCTTTATGGCTTAGTACGTGGTCTATTCTAGAGAAGGTTCCATGCACTGATGAAAAGAATGTGTGTTCTGCAGCTATGAGGTGAAATAGTATAGATTTGGTCAATAGTATAGATTTGCTGTGCTTTCTTTGTTGATTTGTCTGATTGATCTGTCCATTGATGACAGTGTGGTGTTGAAATATTACTGTATTGGGCCGGCGCTGTGGCTCAACAGGCTAATCCTCCACCTTGCGGCGCCGGTACACGGGGTTCTAGTCCCGGTCGGGGCGCCGGATTCTGTCCCGGTTGCCCCTCTTCCAGGCCAGCCCTCTGCTGTGGCCCGGGAGTGCAGTAGAGGATGGCCCAGGTGCTTGGGCCCTGCACCCCATGGAAGACCAGGATAAGCACCTGGCACCTGGCTCCTGCCATGGGATGAGCATGGTGTGCCGGCCGCAGCGCACAGGCAGCGGCGGCCATTGGAGGGTGAACCAACGGCAAAGGAAGACTTTTCTCTCTGTCTGTCTCTCTCACTGTCCACTCTGCCTGTCAAAAATAAAAAAAGAAAAGAAAAGAAATATTATTGTATTGGGTATATATTTCACTTTAGATACATTGACATTTGTTTTTTATTTTTGTTCATTTTTTTTTAAAAGATTTATTTATTTGTTTGAAAATCAGAATTACACAGAGAGAGGAGAGGCAGAGAGAGAGAGGTCTTCCATCTAATGGTTCACTCCTCAATTGTCTGCAACAGCTGGAGCTGTGCCGATCCAAAGGCAGAAGCCAGGAGCTTCTTCTGGGTCTCCCATGTGGTTGCAGGGGCCCAAAGACTTGGGCCAACTTCTACTGCTTTCCCAGGTCATAGCAGAGAGCTGGTTCAGAAGAGGAGCAGCGAGGACTAGAACTGGCACCCAAATGGGATGCTGGCACTTCAGGCAAGGGCATTAACCTGCTGAGCCATAGCACCGGCCCCAACATTTGTTTTAAATAGCTGGATGCCCTAGCATTTGGTGCATATACATTTACTATTATCATATCTTCTTGGTGAAACAATTCCTTAATTACTACATAATGATCTTCTTTGTATCTTTTAACAGTTTTTGCCTTAAAGTCTATTTTCTCTGATGTGAAAATAGTACTCTTGCTTATTTTTTATTTCCATTTTCCACTTGCATATATTTTTCTATCCGTTCACTTTCACTCTGTATCTGTTCATGAAGTATGTTTGTTGGAAGCAGCATATAGATGAGTTTAATTTTTAATGCATTAATTCAGTCTATATCCTGGAAAATTTAGTTCACTTAATTCAAGGTTATTCATAAGTAATGACCTGCTCTTGCTATTTTTTCCATAACTAGTCCCTTTGTTTACTTTTGGATGTCCTTTGTTTTTTTACTAGGAGGTTTTCTACCTTCATATTCTATCATGATTCTGATTATCTTTCTCTATTTCTACATATAAGATGTAAGTATCATTTATAAGAGTGCCAGGTGGTGACAAAAATCTTTCCATTTTTGGTTATCTTCAAAAGTTTTAATTTCACCTATGTTTATAAATGAGAAAGTCACTGGGTAACATATTTTGGGTTGACAGTTCTTTCCTTTGAGGACTTAGACTGTGTCTTTCCATTCTCTCCTTGACTGTAGGATTTCTATTGAGAAATCCACTATAAATCTAATTGGAGTTCCTTTAAAGATAATCTGACATCTCTCTATTGTACATTATAGGTTCTTTGCATTATCTTTTATTTTTGAAAGTTTGATTATAATATAAGTTGGTCTTTGATTATAATGTAACTTGATCTTTTTTGATTATGCCTACTTGTGGTGCTATGGCATTTCCTTCTTGGCAGCTAGCCGTGGGATCACTGGTCGTTTGCTGCTGGCTGTTACTTATGTGTGCACTGTCTTTGCTCCTCCATGGTGTCTCTTTACTGTTCTTTAGGATCTCCACAAAATTTTCTCTCCAACTGTCCTCTGGGGACATGATCCTTCCTTTGTTTTTCTGTATTTGGATTTCTATATTGTTCTCTAATTGGGGAAATTTTCTGTCATTATATCACTGATTAAGTTTTAACCCATTCTCTTCTCCATACCTTCAGGATTTCCTAAGACATATATATTTGGTATTTTGATGATGTCTCATACATCTTGAATACTTTTCAATTTTTCTAACTTTTTTCTTTCTGTCTATTTCAAAAGACTTGTCTTCTAGCTCAGATATTCTTTTCTTTAAAAATTTATGCATTTATTTGAAATAGTTATAGAGTGAAAGAGGGAGAGATACACAGAGAGAACTTCTGTCTACTGGTTCACTCCCCAGATGGCCTCAATGTCCAGGGCTGGGCTAGGTCAAAGCCAGGAGACAGCCTATAGGTCTTTCTGGTCTCCGGTGTGAGTAACAGGGGCCCAAGCACTTTTTTCCATGCCATTAGCAGGGAGCTGGATCAGAAGTAGAGCAACCAGGACATGAACTGGCAGGAATATGGGATACCAGCATCACAGGTGGTGGCTTTACCCTCTATGCCACCAGGCCAGCCCCCTAACTTGGATTTTCTTCTGCTTTGTTGAGTCTGTTGTTCAGACTTTCCACTGTATCTTTATTTGGCATATCGAATGCTTCATTTCTAATATTTTTACTTCATTTTTCTACATTATCACTGCCTTGCAGAATTTCAAATTCATGTCATATTTGGATTTCCTTATTTCATGTAACTTCTTTTGTTTTTCAGTAATTTTACAGTCATTCTTCTAAATTTGTTTTCAGGTATTTTGTAAATCTCCCTGTCTTTATGGTCCAATATTGTTTCATTATTGTGCTCCTTTAGGGGAGTCACATTGCCCTCATCCATGTTCCTTGTATTTCTACATTGATTTTTTTTTGTGCATTTGTGGAATCACTTTTTGTTATCTCCTCTGAAGACTTTGTGCTTAGAAATGTGCTTATTTGGCTTAGGGTAATGGCTTTAGCTTACAACAGATATCCAGAGGTGTGGGCTGAGTAGGGCCAGGGAAATCTGGCCAGCACTGTGGGTGCACAAGAATCCAGAGTGATGACCAAGTTCGGTGTGGTACATCTATTATCAGTGGAGGGAGGAGATGTTAATGCTGGCTGATGTGTTCACAGCCTCAGCCCTTCTTGGTGTCAAGGTAACTGTCGAGTTCACTGCCTAGAGTGAGCTCACAGTGCCTGTGCACCCCACCCACTCCGGTGTGACAACTGCACAGAACTCTATAGTGTGAACACCGAGCCTTCTGCGAGGTCCCGCCCTAGCACTCAGTTTTGAGGTTCTGGAGTTGGACCCAGTAAGTGCCCAGAAATCCATTTATATCCTATGCCTCTCTATGGCCTCTGCAGAACTGACAGATCACAGGATTCCCTCAGTCACATATGCAGGACTCCCACAATCTGAGGGTGCACAGGATCCATTCCCAACCCTGGAGTGAGCTGCCCAGCAGAGGCTGGTTAGAGTTCCACCTCAACAAGCCAGGTCTGGTACTTTGGTGGTCCGAGGGGAGGGAAACAATGTATCTTCCCTTCCTGGAGCCAGCCTCCGCTCACCTTGCCCTGGGAAGGTGATGTTTCCCCACTGGCTGCTAGCTGCAGGAGTCACTGGTAGTGTGCTGCTGGCTGCTGCTTGTGTGTTCACTGTCCTTGCTGCTCCACATAGTCTCTGTTCTGTTCTGTGGGATCGCCACAAAAATTTTTTTTCCCACTATTCCCTGGGAATATGGTCCTTCCTTTGTTTTACTGGTTATCTTTCTGTGGCTAAAACTAGTCTTCTCCCTATTCAGCCATCATTTCTTGGCCTCCAAATTGTCTGGGTGTCTTTGCCAGCTTTGCAGTGAGGGAAGGTCACAGAAGGCAGAGCCTGAGCCTCTTGATGCCTGTCTCTCTAGCTGAGCTCCTATGCAGCTAGGGTGGCTGCCAGAATGATCATCATGCTTGATTTTATTTTTTAGATTTATTTATTTCTTTGAGAGGTAGAGTTACAGACAGTGAGAGGGAGAGACAGAGAGAAAGGTTTTCCACCCACTGGTTCACTCCCCAAATGACTGTAATGGCCAGAGCTGAGCTGATCTGAAGCCAGGAGCCAGGAGCTTCTTCTGGGTCTCCCACATAGGTGCAGGGGCCCAAGGACTTGTGCCGTCTTCTCCTGCTTTCCCAGGCCATAGCAGAGAACTGGATTGGAAGAGGAGCAGCCGGACTAGAACCGGCACCCATATGGGATGCTGGCGCTGCATGCGGAGGATTAACCTTCTGTGCTACAGTGCCGGCCCACATGCTTGATTCTTAAGCCAATTTCTTGTAAGAATTATTTTTAGAAACCAAATACATACATATGTGTGTGGTAGGTTTGCAGTTATTTCTAATTCTTCAAATTTGACTAACCAGAAATTTGTACTGCATGATTAAATTTTTCTTAAGCAAATCTACTGATGTTATATACAACATACATTTATATTTACATATGTACATATGTTATGGTTTGGATAATAATTTGGTTAGCCCTCAAAGGTCCACATTCTGGGGTCTCAGTCCACTAGGTCCTGTGTTAATGAGGATGTAGAGACTTGATTTAATTATGGCATCTGGGAAGTAAGCCTAATGGGCGGTCTTTGAGTAATTGAATATTTGTCCTTGGGAGGTAGTTCATGTAAGAAATGTTGGTTATGTAAGCTGAATGTGCTTCCTGTCTCTGCTTCCTGAATCATCAACACCTGATCATAATTCCTCCGTTTCATGCCAGACTACTGGAGTGGTCAGGTGCTCTCTAAACTGTGGGCCAAAGTTGCTCCCCTCAAGTATTTTAGTTGAAGTAATAAAAAACCAACTAATACAATATGTATACATTATTATACATCTAGAGTGTATGTACTCTAAAATACACTGAATTTTATCTGTATTTATAGAATTATATATAATATATACAAATATAATTCCTCAGTAAGAAAATCAACTACATTGACTATATTTAGATATATTCACATCATGATGCCCTCTTACATAATTATCTTACCCATGCCAGAAAGGAATATTGCACTGTTTTGTACCCAAGAAGTACTGTCTTACATGGAAAAGTCTAATCCTGTAAGTACTGATATATCAAATATATAGACTAGACATTACCAATTTCTGATTCATATCTCTGTTGATTTTCAGAAAAAATTGTGTATTTCATACTTCCACAATTTTCAGCAGTTTCTTTTTTTTTTCTTTTTTAAAGATTTTAATTATTTGAGATGTAGAGTTATAGATAGTGAGAGGAAGAGAGAGAGAAAGGTCTTCATCTACTGGTTCACTCCCCAAATGGCTGTATCAGCCAGAGCTGAGCTGATCTGAAGCCGGGAGCCAGGAGCTTCTTGTGGGTCTATCACATGGATGCAGGGGCCCAAGGACTTGTGCCATCTTCTCCTGCTTTCCCAGGCCATAGCAGAGAGCTATATTTGAAGAAGAGCAGCCAGGACTAGAACTGGCACCCATATGGTGCTGCAGGTGGAGGATTAACCTACTGCACTACAGCGCTGGCCTCAGCAGTTTCTGATAAAACTAGCTTCCCATAGATCCTTTTCAAAGTATCTGTAGCTTTGAAAAATAACTGTAGCTTTATGGCTGCTTGCATTCCTGGAACTGTAAAGAAACAGGGAAATAGTTTTTGTGGTGCTTTCTTTCAAATACATTAATATTTTCTAAAGCACTCACTTACTTATTTATTCAACATAGTCACAGAGGACCTATATTGTTTCAAGCAATTGTGTTAGAGACCGGCAATAATATGAAGAGTTAAAAAATTGAAGTTCCCAATCCTTAGAGGAACAGATGTTATATAATCCATTACAGAGTGACAATATAATAGTTAGGATGTGACTAAAATCCAAGGGGAATACAGAGAAGATGAGTGTTTTGTGCTTATTGAAAAATCATGAAAGACTTCAAAATAAAACTAATAGTTACTTTATTTCCTCAGAGAGAGCTTTTTCAATTGATGGCAAGCATCAGTTACTATTAAGTTAGTTCTAAATATTAAGCTATGATAGCCTTCATTTTAGATTTCACTCACTGGACAGAGCTTAACTCTCTGGGTATCATAAAATATCTGTTAGTTTCTTCCATACCAATAATGCCTAGCCTCATGGCAGGTCTTATAATTAATATCTTATTGTTCCATTTATATTTGATTTTCCTTTATTTTTAAAGTCATATAGACAGTATTATAAATACTTTGTTTTCTTCCTCTTATTCAACAACCCTCAAACATTTGCTCACAGTAAGCATTATTGTTTTAGTTTCATATATTTCAGATAAGCTTTATAACAAATACTTTCTTATGTGTGAACCCCTTAGAGAGTCAGAATTTATAAATCCTTCAAATGCTGCAGTCACTGCTTTGTAGCACAGTTTGAAAGAGGCACAAACAGAATTAAATGGTTATAATGTAACAATCAGCATGCAAAGAAATGGAAACCCACTCTTCCTGAAAGAGAAGTGAAGAAGCTCTAGATTTTTAGCACAGAGTAGAAAAGACTGAGGGTGAACTCGGGAGGTCAGTGGTCATGTACCAAATGAGCTGTCTTCCACATGCTGGTTCACTTTCCAAATGCCCACAATAGCTGGAGCTCAGCTGTGTTGTTCCAGGAGCTCAATCTGGCAAGGACTCGAGTACTTGAGTCATCATTGGCTGCCTCCCCACGTATTCATTATCAGGAAACTGGTTTGCTGTTTATGTGGTTTGAGTGTGAGCTGCATTGGAGTAAAGGAATAATCATGTAATGTGATGAAGTGATATTTCGCTTGGTTAGGATGATGTGCTTTAAGGCAACAAAAGACTCAGCTGGGTTATATGAAGATATTTAGACACAGATGTAATGAAGTTAGCTCATTGACTACAAATTCTAGGCTTTAAAAAAATAACTCTGTTCAAAGAATAATCTATTTTCTAGAAAATTTTGGGTTTCAAAAACTGTGTTCTAACTTTTATAAATGAATTTTATGTATATAGCTGAAATGATTGTGTAGATCAACATAAAATGTTAACAGTGATGATCTCTGGGCATTTTTATTGTGAACAATTTAAAAATTGTCATCTTTGTGATTTTAATTTTTTATACAGAGAGTACCTTCTGTCTTTTATAACCTTAATGAAAATATTTGCCAAACTAGAATTCTATGCCAAGGAGACTATCTTTTCAGAATGAGGAGAAAATAAAGACATCTTCTGGGGCTGGCATTGTGACTTAGCTGTAAAGCCTCTGCCTACAGTGCCAGCATCCCATATGGGTGCCAGTTTGAGTCCTGGTGCTAACAGTCCAGCTCCCTGCTAATGTGCTTAGGAAAGCAGCAGAGGATAACCTAAATCCTTAGGCCTCTGCACTTATGTAGGAGACCTGGCTGAAGATCCTGGCTCCTGGCTTTGGCCTGACCCAGATCTGGCCATTATATCCATTTAGGGGAGTGGACCAGTGGATGAAAGATCACTCCGTTTCTCCCCTTCTCTCTCTGTAACTCTGCCTTTCAAATAAGTAAATAAATAAATTTTAAAACATTTTCCAAAATGCAAAACCAGAGTTTGTTACAAATAGACTGTGACACATGAGAATTCTAAAGTGTACAAGTATATATCAGATGGATATTAGATACTTGATAGAATTTATTAACTTCTGGAAGAAATGAGCAGCAAGCAAAATGTTAAGTTTTTGGACAAACTGAAAGAAACATAAGCACTGTAAGCAATATAGCAGTATCTGTGAGGTTCTTCCTACTAAGGAGGGAACTTAGTAGAAATTTTATCAAATTATCTATCAAATCATCTACCAAAATGCAAATAAGATTATAAATGGAGTTGTAGAAATATTATTCATGTATTAGAGTGTACAGTGATGCCAAGTATTCATTTCACTTCACGTGAGCCAGAAAATTATTATAATTCCAATAAAAATTTCAATAGTTTGGGGAAAGGAGATGGTATTTGGTAATCTGATTTTAAAGCCAACATAAAAGTGCAAAGGGACACTGTTGAATTAGAAAATATGTGGTGCTCTACTAGACAAAGATTTATTATAAATTTACAGTTTTAATTAAATACTGTGATACTGGCACAAGGATGGATACACCAGTGGAACACAATAGATTAGTGAGGATGCAGGTAAAGTCAGGGTTGCAGCTTACAGATATAGCAAAGCAAGGTGGTTGCAGTGTCATGTGATTTCGATATTTTATCTTAAATTTTAAATATCAATGTAAGATTAAATAAAATTAAGGTTTAAAAATTATATTTGAGATGGAGGGAAGAAAGGAGGGATGGAGAGAGAGCAAGGAATGCATTTGTCTTAATCACTTAATCACAAAGCTAAATGCCTGTATCTAAAGAAATTTTTATTTCTTATTTATTATCATTTATCTTATTTATTTGGATATCACAGAGAAACAGAAACAGACAGCTGCATAGATAGAAATTTTCTGTGAGCTGGTTCACTCCCCAAATGTCTAAAACAGTCAGGGCTGGGGCCAGTCTTAAGCTGGAAACTGGGAACTTAATCCACATCACCCACGAGCATGGCAGGGACCAACTTGTTTAGCCGTCTGCTGGTGTCTCCTGGGATCCAATGTGGAACATGGGAGGCCCAGCTGCTGTTTTAACCAGTAGGCCAAACTGTCCCCCCATAATAACATTTAAACTGTAATTTAGATAGTACTACATTGTCAATTGTGAGGTATTGGATTATTTAGAAATTTCTCACCACTAAATTGCATTATTTTTTGGTAGAAGAACAGAAGTTTAGATTTTTCATTTGAGAGAGGGAGCGAGAAGGAGAGAGATGGATCCTATCCAATGGCTCATTCTCTCAAATCCTGCAGTTGCTGGGACTGGGCCCAGGCTGAAGCTCAGGTCTCTCACAAAGGTGGCAGAAACCCAATTATTTGAGCCATCATATAGTGGAGCTAGATTCAGAAGCCAGAGTAACGTATGGAACTCAGGCACTCCGGTGTGGTATGTGGTGTCTTAACCACTAGGCTAAATGCCTGCCTCCATTTCTTCTTGAGAAATACAAAGGGTAATGAAAATGTAGTATGACATTTAAAAAGACTGACACAACAATGTCAGAAAAGATATAAAGTGGGATACTCATAGTGTCCCATTGAAGTAACAAGAGTTGAGGGTCTAGTCTTCAGCTCAGCTTTTGAACCCAGAAAAGTAGTTTTGTGAGTGCACCCAAAACTGATCTACCAGTGAAGGTCTAATAAGTAGTTGGTGAAGATATTGTAATTTTTCTTTGTTTACTTATAATTGAAAATTTTCTTGTCCCCTATTTGAATGTTTCCTTCCTTGCCCATTGGAATATGAACAGCTGAATGGCTTTTTAAAAAAATTATTTTGGACAGGCAGAGTTAGACAGTGAGAGAGAGAGAGACAGAGAGAAAGGTCTTCCTTTTTCCGTTGGTTCACCCCCAAAGTGGCCGCTGTGGCCGGTGCGTTGCGGCCGGCACGCTGTGTTGATCCCGAAGCCAGGAGCCAGGTGCCCCCCAGTCTCCCATGCGGGTGCAGGGCCCAAGAACCTGGGCCATCCTCCACTGCACTCCCGGGCCACAGGAGAGACCTGGACTGGAAGAGGAGCGACCAGGACAGAAGCCGGCACTCCGACCGGGACTAGAACCCAGAGTGCCGGCGCCGTAGGCAGAGGATTAGCCTAGTGAGCTGTGGTGCTGGCCTGAATGGCTTTTAAAAAAATTTTTTTAAAGACTTATTTATTTGAAAGTCAGATTTACACACAGTGAGAAGGAGAGGGAGAGGAGAGGGAGAAGGGGAGAGAGGGAGAGACACTGAGAGTCTTCCATCCACTGGTTCACGACCCAGTTGGCCACAACGGCTGGAGCTGCACCCATCCGAAGCCAGGAGCCAGGAGCTTCTTCCTGGTCTCCCATGCGGGTACAGGGGCCCAAGGACTTGGGCCATCTTCCATTGCTTTCCCAGGCCATAGCAGAGAGCTGGATTGGAAGAGGAGCAGCCAAGACTCGAACTGGCACCCACATGGAATGCCGGCACTGCAGGTGGTGGCTTTACCTGCTATGCCACAGCGCCAGCCACAAGAATGGCTTATTGAAACCTAGCTTTGGGATATATTCTGCAGGCCATGGCAAAGCCTAATGATCAAGTCCTTCCTAAACAGATATCTCCTCCTTAATCTTCCAGATTCAGGCCGTCACTGCTTTCAAGGACCCTGGATCAACTCTGCCAAACACCTGTTTCCTGGATCTCTTATGTAGGGCCTTACATAGAAAGAGTCCTCCCAGTCAGAGGCACTTCTATTTTTCTCTTTCTTCTAGGCTTCTATCTCTTGTGAAGTAGATTGTAGCAGTCTCAAATCCTGACAAACATGAGGAGATTGGCCGGCTTTGGTCTTCCTGCTTTGTCCTGAGCAGCATCTCTTGTTGTCATGAGGCTCCTGAGACGATTTACCTCATCCACTATGGAGTCATTTCAGGAGGTTAATTCTTAAAGAGCTGGGTCCTGGTTTCTTTTTGATCTCACCTTGTCTCTCTACTCACTATATCTAAAAATTCTTACTTAATAAGATAGGGTAAAACCTTTACTTGTTAAAATATCTTTTCCCTAAATGGATTTGTTACTGAATGAAGAAAATGTATCCGTTGTTATATTTTTGCTCTATGTTCTCATAAAAATCCCTATCCTTTGTGTTAGCAAAAAAAAAAAAAAAAGTCTAAGTTGGTTTCCTTGTAGTATTTTTTTTTTTCATTGAAATAGTTTCCAGGCTGCACAGTAACATGAAGATTTTTCAACAGTTTGCAGAAATGGTGCTTCTGAGCATACAGTTTTCTTAAACCACTAAAATGAAACCATGGGAACACAGCATACTATTTGCTTTGACAGGGACCTGGTTAGTAGTCCACATGTGGTGCATTTTAGTTTTGTTCTATAGTTGTTTCCACTGTGTCATGTAATTCATCAAAAGGATTTTGGGAATGGGAAATATCACAAACCAAATATACAAAATTAATGAGTAGTCTATTCCATTGCAAATAGCAGATAGGTGTAGGCCAGGCAGAACAAAAGCAACAAGAATCCCTGGCATAATAAAGTTGTTTCAACAAATGAAGTCACGTTTTCATGTGAAATATGTAAACTTTCAGGTCACTAACAACCATCATGGTTAATTTTTAAATCTGTGAATGTCAAAAATGATCTACTTTGCATCCACTATACTTATTAATGTGTCAGTTAAGGTTAGTGGTATGTTGAAATAACTAAGAAAAATAGTAGCAAATATGAATCAGCATGAAGTTGTTACTAGCACCCAAAGTCACACTGAGTCCTGTGTTTCTGTGGCAACATACCCAAGGAGACTTCAATGCACATTATTTTTTCTTAAAAGAAGATTTACTTGAAAGACAGAGTTAGGGGGGTTGGGGAGAGGATCTTCCATCCACTGGTTCACTCTCCAAATGGCCACAATGGCTAGGGCTGGGCCAGGTGGAAGCCAGGAGCTTCTTCAGGTCTCTCATGTAGGTGACAGGGACCCAAGCACTTGTGCCATCTTTCTCTGCTTTCCCTGGGCTATTAGCAGGGAGCTGGATGGGAAGTGGAGCAGCTGGGACATGGAAGGAGGCCCATATGGGATGCCAGAGTCACAGGTGATGGTTTAACCTACTATGCCACAGTGCCACCCTTGTGTGCATATTATCTTTTAATTCCACTAATTCATGAACTTTTTGAAGCCCCTTATAGAATAAGAATATGGTGTCCATATTCTCATATGCCCTGAAGCCAGTGGTGGTATCATTCCTTAATTAAACATACCAACAAAAGCAGAGAAACAGAGACCCCTGAACTCCAAACTCCCATCTGTTGATTGTTGCAACATTCACATGTCTCGGTTTCATTAGATTTCTACTACTACAAGCATTTCCAATGTAAAGTCAGCTAATCTGAGCTGGGTGTTTTAAATTCAGAAATGTTTGCATTCAAAGGTCAAAAGTCACTTCATATGCTCTTTAGAGTTTTTTGGTTTCCTGTGACTGGAAACTGCCATCAATAAACAGTGCAAAATTTGAGCTTCACCTGTGTTAGCTTGGTAGCAAAATGCCTCTTGAGATTTTCCTTGTGTCTAGAATCAGTTGATTTGTATTAAAGCCTAATTGCTAAATTGCTAAATTATGAAAATAAGAGGAGCAAAGGGCCTAGCATCTACCGAAAAAATAAGGAAATATTGGGTGACATTTAGGCCACATACCATTTCCTTTACAGAGCCATCTACACCCTGATTTTTCCCAAGGAGACAACTGTCACTTCTGTTCCCCTGTTCTGTGGCTTCCTGGTGGGTTTGGCCACAGTGAGTACCAGCAGGAAGTAGCGAATGGCAAGGAGTGAGGCCTGGTATTTATTCTCCTGGCTCCTCACCAGATCCGGTGGGATCCCTTATAGTTCCTTTCTAGGTGGCCTGTTCTGCATGGTTTTCTCCTCTTTCTGCTTTTGGTAACCTTTCCCATCCTTAGCTCTTGGGGCTAAACTCTGCTACTGTTACTCTTGGCCCCAGAGGCCCCTGCACTCCACTTCGATCATCAGTCCCTTTTAGCATGCCTTTCTTGGCTTTTCTCACTTTAAGTATGCAGTCATTTATTGTGCAGGCTGTGACTGAAGCACCAAAAATGATAATGGCTAAATCTGAGGAATAAGCTAAATAATAAGAAGAGTCTAAAGTAAAAAATGTTAATCCTTACTTAATAGGGGATCCAAAACATTTCCTCCAATTTCACATTGACCTTCATCAAGACAGCTAAGAAAAGTGAAAACAATAAAAGTGAAAGGATATTTTATAAATATGCATCAAGTCCCTCTGCCTGGAAGTCCCCTTACCCTTGCCC
Organism: Sylvilagus floridanus; assembly: GCA_949820135.1. NCBI lineage: Eukaryota > Metazoa > Chordata > Mammalia > Lagomorpha > Leporidae > Sylvilagus > Sylvilagus floridanus. The sequence goes on along the minus strand of OX463236.1, from coordinate 129,148,655 downwards.
CCAGAGCTTTGCAATCTTTAGTTCAGTACCAGACCCAGCCCCCTTCCAGCCCTCTGCACAAATGTGTTCTCGCAGGCCTTCACCGCTTTCGTGTGGATCCGCTGCTTCTCATGCTGGATGTCTTGGGGCTTTTGCTGTTTTTGTTTTATCTTGTTTGGAACATGGTGCAGGGAGAGATTTTCTAAAGCTCTGGGAAGTGAAGGCAGCACTATTTTCAAGGACACCTGGGTGCTGACTCTGCTTCTTCCAAGAAGCATATGTTTCTAATACTAAGTTTGTTCCAAAATCTAGGAAACCTTAATGTTTCTAAAGCCTTCTTTGAGCAGAATTACATGACTGGTGAAGTCCTGTTCCTGAGTGAAAAATGAAATCATGTTATAAAAGAGCAGTAGCTTAGCAGGAATTTTGAGTTTCACCAGCAGCCTTGTGCCCCATAGGTATAAAGATTCCAGTAACATAAAACCCCACACAAAGCTACACACTGTATCTTCACTGTTGGATACTTCTGTTAAATTCTGTTTCCTTTGCCACAGAAGTGAGAAACATATAGCAGGTCTATGTCTGTGACTTGTTTTTGCTGATCCTTAACTCACCCTTCAGTGCTCCTGTGACATCTGTACTTTCTAAGGAACTTCTAAGAAAAGTTCTGTAGAAAAATCACTTTTTGAGCCTTTCCACACCCGAATATGCTATTGTTTTTGACATATCGACTAAACTCATATTGAGTTTTAATTTCTCTCTGTATTTCAATGTCTCTATTTTTCTTAATGTATTTTTCTGAGATACCTGTATCATTTTTATGAGATGCCTGTACTATTCTCATCATTTTGTACAAATATTGTCATTATTCTCAGTGCTATCTGAAATTTTGTGAGCAATATTGAGATTTGTTCCTTTTTTATAGTCTATTTTTGTCTGAAAGCTTGTCTTGCCTCACTGCTGGGAAACAAGTCTCTGCTGTGTCTTTATTTTCTTCCATCCACTTTCTGTCTTTTTAGAATTCCTAAAAGACGAGGGTTGCATTCCATGGGTTAATCTTTCTATGTAATTTTTCTCATATTTTCACTTTGTCTTTTTAATCTATGTTCTGGGAGATTGCCTTGTCTTTTCCCCTTCTGAACATTTTTAACTTCAGGTATTATACATTTACTTTCTTCAGTGTCTTTTCTTATTATTTGTTCCCTCTTGCTAGCATCTTATTTTTGATTTATGAAAGTAAATTTTTTCGAATCTCTGAAATATATTAATTATACTTTGTTCTTTCTCTTTTTTTTAGTTTTCCTGTGTTTAGCTTTTTGCTGTGTTTGCCTTGGATGCTTGTCTTGCATGCTCTTGGTTTTTCTCATATAATGATTCTTGTCCATTTGTATTTCAGAAAGAAAAAGAGGATAAGGATTCCTTCTCTCTCTCTCTTCTTTCTCTCTCCCTCCAACCTCTTCTACATGTGTTTGTGTATGTAAGGGTATGTATGTAACTACATACCCACACCTACACATACAAATATACTCTGTACATAGGTTTCATATTGGTTTTATTCTCTGAGTTAGGATTTTGTGAACTTTTTGTGTAAGTATGTGATGACAAAGGATAGGGGGACAATCAGGCTTTGCGGGTTCGCAGATCCCAGAAGGAGCAGCATTTTATTTACGTTAAAAGTATTAGTTCTTCGCCAGCGCCGCGGCTCACTAGGCTAATCCTCCGTCTAGCGGCGCTGGCACACCGGGTTCTAGTCCCATTCGGGGCACCGGATTCTGTCCCGGTTGCCCCTCTTCCAGGGCAGCTCTCTGCTGTGGCCAGGAAGTGCAGTGGAGGATGGCCCAAGTGCTTGGGCCTTGCACCTGCATGGGAGACCAAGAGAAGCACCTGGCTCCTGGCTTCGGATCAGCGCCATCTGTGGCAGTGCACCATCTGTGGCGGCCATTGGAGGGTGAACCAACGGAAAAGGAAGACCTTTCTCTCTGTCTCTCTCACTGTCCACTCTGCCTTTAAACAAAAAAAAAGTATTAGTTCTTTAGGGGATTTTCTGCATTTCTTTAAATATGAGCCCTCTGTTCCTTGACTAGGGCAGATGATTAGTAGTTGGAATGCTGAGAGCTGGGGGAGACTTTTCCCTTAGGTCTGTCCTCAGAATATCTTGGCCTCAGGCCCAGGCTAGATGATTCCTAAACAGCCAGATTTCCAGATGCAGTTATTGGATTTTCTTATCATTATCTGTTAATGTGTCTCTTTCCTGTATTAGCCTATAAACTCTTGAACACTGCAAGAACCATGCATTAATAATCCCTCTATCTTCTGTTTTTCTATCCTCATTCTGTTAGAAAATGAAACTTCTGTGACATTAAAAGCACATTTTTCATTGTTATTTGTATAGATACTTCACCATTCAAACTAATATAAATAATACACACAGATTACAGTTTTTCTTCATGAGTTCCATTATATGTTCAGAATTAAACATCTTAGATAAAAACAAGCATTTCTTAATAGTTACAGAAATATTTTGGTATGTGATTTCATTTGTCAAATGAGTCAATTTTATATAGCTCATTTGGTACACTTCATTTGTGATAACCTTTGTGGAGAAATTCATATGAAACACATTTTTATCAGTTTTTTTTCCCCCAGGGAGAAGAGCAATAAGTATAAATTACCATCATGGTATGAAGACCTAGACATTCAAGTACAGGATTCATTTGGGGAATTGACTTACAGTCTTGGTACGGTAGACATTGAGCTAAGCTTCCCAGCACCCTTTCAAAATAAAACTTACTACTGGAAGGCAGGAAGTGCAGTCAAGAAACAGCTTTTGGCTATGACTGCACGATTTCTGGGCAGCCTACCCTGCTTGGCACAGTAAAGCAGATGTATAAGGCCTGGCCTTTTCAACTTGTCATAGAACACTTTGATGGCAGTACTTGCTTCAGAACTGGAGCTGGGTAAAGCAAGACTTTATAGTATGTAAACTGTACTTCAGTTTCTTCTTCTGCCCAAATCTACTTTCTTCCCTTTCCTTTCATAGATGTTGATACTTTTACTTATATTTTTTATTCCAAACTTCATTTTAGCACCTACTTCTGGAGAACCACAGAACTTCTGTGACACTTAGTCTCTAGACCTCAATTATTTCTGTTAAGACTTTCTTATTCTGTTTTCTAAAGGTATTAATTTGCTAAACATAATAGATTGTTCGCATATTTCAGGATAAAAATCAGGTCAGTTTTGTGCCTATAGACATGAGGGGCCACTTGACTCCTTGCCCCTTTAACTTTCTAATTTCCCAATGTATCTTTGTGTTCAGACCATGTAGACCAAATCTGCTGAGAGGATTTTCTCTTAGTCATTGGACAGTTTAGCAAAAGTTTCTACAGAACAAAAAGTAGATATATTCTATGGTTTGTCAGTCTTCCCATCTTGCTACTACTAGAATCTTGCCAGAACATCTTCTCTTTTAGTAGTCTGCCTTACTCTGAAATTTGATCCAGTTTGTCATCCTTTGAGTTCTTCCATAAATAATTGAAACTGATTTGCTTACTAAATGAGTTAATTCTTTTTCATGATGCTGACCTACTAAAACTTGTCATTGTCTCCTTGGTAGGATTTTTTGGTTTTGACACTTCTTGAAGCTTAGACACATGTGCACACACACAGAAACTTGTTGCACAAAATTTATGCACAAAGTACAGCTCATAAAAGTCTGACAGAAAGCCTGTCCATCTCAAAAGAACTAACAAATTGCAAAGTGCTGGCTAAGAACAACTTGGATTCCACTCTCAATTCCCTGAGTGCTGTTGTGATGGGGCTTCTGTTTCTCTGTAATCCCTCCATGTCCTTATGCTTGAATTCCTGAGACTTATCTAGAATTCAAGAGATAAAGCACAAGCTCCTTTGTGGATTTTTCTCTCTTTTGTAGTTTTATTTCTATATCTTGATTTATTTTGTGGGGTATGTATGTGCTTTTAAGCAAAAATAGAACAAAACATACAAATGTTTTAGCAAAGCCAGATGCTATAAAGGGTGTTAACTTTTAAATTCAACTTTCTATCTTAGGAAAAACAGTTATATATTTAAGAGATTATGGATTACAGCATAGCTTTACATAGGTAAAAAAAGTTTTTCTGCTTTATTAAAAGATACAAATTTAATCTTGTTATCAATTTTTGCTTTTGTAATTAGCTAACTCATGTCTGGACACTTCTAAGAAAAAGACGCTGGAAGTACTAAGTGTATCATCATTGTAATTCAGAAGCATTTTAAAGAAAATGTCCATATATTAGATAAAATGCAGACCCAAAAATCTTTATGGATTACAAAATGTGATCCTTAAGTGAAAGGAGTAGTCTGCCTGCTGAACTAGAATATTTTAAAGCCAAACCTTTTGGCTTTCAGGTTTCTTTCTGCACTACTAATGTATAAGGTTATGATTCCTTCCTAGCAGTGAAACCTGTTACTCCCTCATGGTGGGGAAAATGCTAAGTTGTTAGCCCCAGCACAACTGTATTCTGTAGTCCATTTTTTTCTTTATAATGGCATTATCTACTTTTCTTTTGTCATACTACATACAATTTGTCATAAAGAATTTGACATACTGACAGGAAAACATAAATGTAGTAATGTAGTTGTTTACCTAAAATCACACACACACACACACACACACATAATTATGAGGTTCTGCCCTTAAACACATCCAACCTTTTACTTGTCAAAAAATAAATATTACAAGTAATGACTGATCATTATAATAAATGCAATGTTTACCAAAAGAAAACAGATACATCATGTGATTTCACTTATGTAAAGCAAATAAATAGAAGAACCTAAACAAGCAAACCAAGAGAAAAAAGAAAGTAAAAGATGAAGAAATCCAGAAAACAGGGGAGAAAACCTTCTTGACACTGGTCTTGACAATGATTCCTGGATATGATACCAAGAGCAGAGGAAACAAAAGCAGAAATAAGCAGTAAGTTTGTATCAAATTGAAAATATTTTTCATAGCAAATGAAACAATAAAATTGAAAAGGCAATATACAGAATGAGAGCAAATATTTGCAAATCATATTTGTTATAAAAGTTTAATACTCACAACATGAGTAACTCCTGTAAATCAATAGCAGTCAAATAACCTGATTAATAAATGGTCAAAGAATATGAATATAATTTTTTCAAAGAAGACATAAAACATGGCTGGTTACATATGAAAAGATGCTCAACATCACTAATAATCAGTATTATACAATTTAATACTTCAAATAAATATCATCTCACAATCAGCTATTATTGATATCATCCATATGCATATCCATCTTAAAATGTACCAAGGATTAAGATATGCATCATTGGTAAGAATGTAAGATGCTACAGTCACCATTGGAAACAGTATTGAGGCTCCCCAAAAATTAAAATTAGAACTACCCTATGATCCAATAATCCTACCTCTGGAATTGAAATGAATATTTCAAACATATAATGGGATGTTATTCAACCTTAGAAAGAATGAAATCTTGCCATTTGTGACAACATGGATAAACTTGAAGGACATTATGTTAAATGAAATGAGTCTGACATGGAAGTATAAATACAGGAGTACTTAAAAATTCATGGAAAATGGAATAAAAAGATTTTTGCTTTGTTGCCCCAAACTTGAGACCCATACATATGAAGGATCTTCAAAAAGTTTGTGAAAAATTAATGTTTGAAAAAACCTACACATGAGTTACAAAATGTTTTGAGAAAAATAAGTTCATATATTAACTCTAGTTTCCACAAGCTTTATGAAGGCTATTCATACTACAGGTTACCTCTTATAGAAGGAATCTCAAGTAGTGTAACTCACAGAGGCAGAAAGTGTGATTGCCACAGCTTGAAGAATGCAAAAATAAGGAGGAATTAGTTAAAGTGGGCAATTTCAGTTACACAAGGTGATTAATCCTAGAGATCTGTGGTATAGACTAGTGTCTATAGTTAGCAATACTGACTTGCATAGTTGAAATTTGCCAAGGGAATAGGTTTTCTGGGTAGTTATCCACACATACACACTCATAACATAATAATAAAGATGCCAGGGGAAACTTCTGGAAGTAATGGCTGTCTACGTTTATAGTGTAGATTATGGTGATGCCTTTATGAATGTACACTTAGATCCAAACTTGTATACATTAAATATGTACAGCTATTTCTTTGTCAACCATATATTAATAAAATAGTTTTAAAAATAAAGTTATAATTATAGATATTACTCATTGAGTCGTAAAGTTTTAGATTTAGGGAGATAATTACCCATCTTCAGGTCTAACTTCCTATTCAAAATTTCTCTCTCTGACAGATGTTCAAAAAATATTTACTGAGCCCCAACTTAGTGAAAGTATATAAGGCAAGATCTCTCTTTTATTTATTATTTATTTAGTTCTGAGTGCTGATTTTTTAATGACTTCAATAATATGACAGAAAAAGAAGTTACCATATTTGAACTACAGTTCTTAAGGCAACACAAGGCTTCTCTATGAGTGTTGGTGCTATGTAGTGAAAAATATCTGTGAATGCCTATTACTTTATACTTTTAAAGTTCTCAGGCACCAGAAGGCATGGCAGTTTCTCTTCCCGCACAACACACATGTCAGTGTTACCATGGGGTTTCATACACCCCTGGGGATCCCCTGGACACTTCTGAGTGCCAAGTATGAGAAGTTCTGAAGGCCACCAAAGCCCTGGACAGATGGGACTTTGGTTGGAAGTGAGCTATGTTATCTGGACAAAAGAACACTCTACGTTGTTTCTAGAAAAGTGATATGTGGGTGTATCAATCAGGTCTTTTTTGGGCTGAAAATGAAAAAATCTTACTCAAGCTGGTCAAAAGTGGGACTCATTGTCTTATTTAGCAAACTAAAGGAAAAGCTGGTATTTTAGTCATCTTTTTGTGGTTATAACTGGGGGCTCGTCCTTCGCAGTCCACATTGCTGGGATGGTGTTCTTCGACAAGAAGCACCAGAGACAAGTTTGGGTAACAGGTCCTTTTTTTTTTTTTTTTTTTTTTAACAATCAAGCACACCTTTTAAAGGGCAGGCAGAAGGGGTGTAGCTAATTCAGGCCACACTAATTCTATAGGATAGAGCCAATATTAGTGCTGCTATGCTTCTCCAATCAGCTTGAAGGTCACAGAGGCTACAGTAGCCTTCCAGGTGGGCCTAGGCCACACCCAGGAGCAGTTTACCTGATTGGCAACAGAAGGCAGAGGTGGGGGAAATGTGCCTGGGGCACCTGCAATCTCACAGGATCACCCACATATAACAAAATGCCTGAAAAAATGAACTTGGTAAGGAGAAAAGGTTTACTTTAGCTTATGGTTTTGGAGCTTCAGGTCCATGATTGGCTTGTCCCCTTGGTTTGGCCTCTGGTAAGTGCAGCAGACTTGCAGTGGACAGATAACCAGGAAACAGAAAAGGTGAGAGGGAGACAGACAGGGAGTGAGGCTAGGCCTTCCTCTGCCTTTAATAACAACCCTTTCATGAGAATTACTTTCCAAGGGCACACTCTTAATGCTCTAAGGACTTCCCACTAGGCCCACCTCCCAAACACCACCACTGGATTAAGTTGGCACTTTCTCCATAGCAATAATTTATGACTTCAGGGCTTAAACATTTGCATGAGTTCGAGAGCCTCTCTTTTAGTTATTTATTTTTTAAAGAGTTATTTATTTTAGAGACAGAGTTAACAGAGATAGAGGTCTTCTAACCACTGAATCACTCACCTAATGCTACAAGAGCTGAGGCTGGACCAGGCCAAAACTAGGAGCCAGGAACTCAATCTGAGTCTGCCACGTGGGTGGCAGGGGCCCAAGCACTTAGGTCATCTTCTGCTTCTTTTCCAGGCACATGAGCAGGGAGCTGGATCAGGAGTGGAGCAGCCAGACTTGAACCAGCTCAAATGGGATAACAGTGCAGCAGGTGGCAGTTTAACCCACTCTGCCACAGTGCTGCCCCACCCCCCAAGTAGTGTCTTAGCTGCTGTGCCAAAAGCCTTTCCCTCATGCAGACATTTAAACTCCTAAGTCTTATGTTCATGGATGGATTAAGGCTGGAGAAGTGGTCTAATTATGGAGGTAGGCCTAATGGGAGGTCCCAGGTCACTGGGGGCTTATCCTTGGAAGGTGGGTTTTGCAAGAGGGTTGGTTACAGATGCAGAGTGTGCCCCTTGTCTCTCTACTTCCCAGTTTGCCATAGGATCATCTCTCTGCCATCCTCCAGCCTCACTGGATGACTAAACCAGTGGGGCCACCCTCCAAAACTAAACCAAAATAAGTCTTCCTTCCTAAGTTGCTCCTCTTAGGTATTTTAGGTAAAGTAAAAAAAAGCTAATGCAGGAGGCATCCCATGGCACTAGAGGGAAGGCACTCATGTGTGAGAGGAAAGCCAGCTGAACTCATTCGTTGAGCAGGACCTCATTCCAGGTGTTTCTGACACACCCTGCAACAACAACCTTAATCCTCTCATAAAGGCAGAGCTCTCCTGCCTGCATCACCTCTCAACACTGTGGCCTTGGGGATTAAGTGCCCAACACTCATCCCGATCATAGCAATTTCCTGAAGCACTGCTTTGGAGTTGACTTCACTGTTCTCAACTTGGCTTCCCCAAGCCCACTTCATAGCAAAAACATGAAAAATAAATTTTTTTCTTTCATTTTAAAAATTTCATTTATTTGCAAGGCAGAGAGAGAATGAGAGAGGTGGATGCAAGATGCAAGGAGAGAGAGAAGGAGGGAAGTGGACAGGAAGAAAGTACAGGTCAGTGTGTGGAGGGGTTCATGGTAGATAGGGCTGGGTCAGTCTCCCCACCTCCTCACATTGTGCTAATAGAAATGTAGGCACATTCAGATGCCAGTCACAGAAAGGAAAGTCAGGAGTTCCAGAGTCTCAGGGGAGGCATGAACATATCTTTATCACTCAATCCTTTTTTTTTTTTTTTTTTTTCTGACAGGCCGAGTGGACAGTGAGAGAGAGAGACAGAGAGAAAGGTCTTCCTTTTTGCCATTGGTTCACCCTCCAATGGTCGCTGCGGCTGGCGCGCTGTGGCCGACACGCTGCACTGATCCCAAGGCAGGAGCCAGGTGCTTCTCCTGGTCTCCCATCGAGTGCAGGGCCCAAGCACTTGGGCCATCCTCCACTGCACTCCCGGGCCACAGCAGAGAGCTGGCCTGGAAGAGGGGCAACCGGGACAGAATCCGGTGCCCCGAGTGGGACTAGAACCCGATGTGCCGGTGCCGCTAGGTGGAGGATTAGCCTGTTGAGCCGCGGCACTGGCCTATCACTCAATCCTACATAACTGTATGGCAACAAGCCATAGTTATGCCATCTTGATGCTCATCCTTCCATTTTGGCATTTTTTTTTTCAGAAGGATGCTTGCTAGTCTGAGGACTTTGATTCTTATTTGGAGTTTCCTCTTTCCTTTTTCTGGTCTCAGGATTCCTTCTCAGTTTTGGGGTCACCTCACTGTCTGAGCTTCATGACATGAGAGATGCAGCAGAGCTGGCATTGTCTATACTTGCAGCCTAACATCTCATTTCTTCCTGAGCTCTTCCTCCTCATCACAATAGTGACCACAGCTCCAACGAGGACCAGAGGAGCAACAGTTACCCCATGAGGATGGTGGCCTCAGGAGGTGGCTGCTATCTCAGGGTGAGGGGCTCAGGCAGCCCCTCATGCTCCATATGGGTATGGCACATGTATCTCTGCTCCTCTCTGGAAGGCATCACCATAGCCACCCACTTCTGGAAGATTCCATCCTGCCTGGCTCCACAAGCTCTGAGTCCTAGCTCTGGTCATCCCCATCATGCTGCTGCCAGTTCAGCGTGACATGCACAGGACAGTGCCCAGGACCCAGCACCTCAGGGTCAGAGACAGAGTGGACAGTCACGTGTGTTTGGGCCGTTCTGTGCACTATTGTGCCTCCTTCGTGTTCTGCAGGTAGGCCCTGTGGAACTTTGTTTCACTGGCCGCTTGCTATCTGCGCTTGGGAATCTCAGCCATAGTGACCGCTGCAACCCAGGAGCAATGTGGTCCAGGGCAATATAGTTGGTGGTAGGGGAACTGCTGGTACCCGCGGAGTTGGTGCCGGTGCCTTGTTGCCGCCGCACATAAGCGGCCTCGCTCTGGTTATAAGAGGGTCCGCAGGTTTACTCCAGAAGTCAAGAAGGCGTCCTTGGCTCTCTGTCTCCCTCTCCACTTGGTTCATAGCATCCACAGTGCTTGAGGCTGTGCCTTTGGACTGGAGGCGTCACTTCAGGAAGCCTGCACCATCAGGCTGCTGAAACAGGATGTGGAATGCAACTAAGATCTCTTTTAGATCGCAAAACCCATTAGAGCTTATAGCAAAATGCAGAAAACAATAGTAGCTTAGATGAAGCTGTTCTTTGTCGGATTATACTTTATGCTCTTAGATAACGTTGTTTAATTCTATTCACTCTGAATTATGTTTGGTTCCCTTAGGGAATTGACAACCTAAGTTGTGAAAGACAGGCTGCTTAACCTCTTGCTTCCAGAGAAAGGCATTTATAGGACATCACCTATGCTCAGGGGACTTTTTGTTTTTTTAATTTATTTTTTCCTCCAAAGAAGCCTTTTATTTAAGGAATACAAACGTCATGCATTTCATAAGTACAACTTTAGAAATATAGTGAATCATCCCACCACACCTAACCCTCCCACCTCTCCTCCTTCTCTTCCTCCCAGTCCCATTCTCCACTAAGAACCATTTTCAATTAAATTTATACACAGAAGACCAACTCAATACTAAGTAAAGAGTTCAGCAATTTGCACGAAAAAAAAAAAAACAACAACAAAAAATGTTCCCCAGCAGTCCAGAAAAAGGCTGTTCAAAGTCTTTAGGACTTTTTGTAACTTATCAAACTTTAAGGTGGAAACAGATCACCTAGGACTCCAGTGAAATGTAGATTCTGACTTAATTGGTTAGCATGGGGTCTGATGAACCCTCACAGATGTCAATGCTGCTCTTTGAAGAGCCATGTTGAATAGGACTCTTGAACACTTTCCTTTCTACTGAGTTAATCTTTTCAAGAGAAAGATTGTGGTGGTAAGAGAATTCCAATCCCATCTCTGATCTCTTCAGTCAGGAAAACAACCTTATTTCAGTGTTCTATTCAGTTTTTTAAATTGCTTAGAAAGATCTATAATTTATTTATAACTCGTGGTAGCACCTTATTCGTTTAAAAATATTTCACATTTTCTGGTCATTAAAAATTTAAAGACTGGTAGTTTTCATTTTAGTTTTCTATAGATGAGAAATAGTCTCAGATAAATTATTTTTAAAGGGATAAATTTATGGTATTTTAAAACAGACACTTTTAACAAGATCATTAGTGCACACTTAATAAATGAGAAAAACATTTTAAATATGAAAACTGATACAAAGTGCTTACCAACTGATTGAGGATAATCTGGAATTTATTTTGAATAAGTAATGACTTATGGCCAAAAATATTCCTTATTTTCTTTTTTCAATTTGGGGAATGAGAATCTTTTATTCAAAACCTAAAGAATAAAAATTTTCTTGAGTATCTCTGTATAAAATTTCCTTTGAATAATTAATAGTTTTTGAGGGATTGAATAAAAGGTAATTGACTAAATCCAAATGTCTCGTCTTATTTCAAAAAGTATAGAGAAGGGTAAGAACTGATGTATCATACAAAATTTTTTTTCTACAAATTTCAAATTTCCATAATTATAAAGAAAACCCTATAATTTCTTTCAAAACTCAATCTGGAGCTTTTTTCAAGATCTTGGGGCAATCTAAACTGATTGGAAGTGATAATAGGAAATTCAGATTAAAATCATCTCCTGATAAGGAAAATAAACACAAAGTATAAACTACTGAATAAACATCCAGGTATAGCAAAGTGGTAACTATCGGAAAGGGACTAAGATGTGCACGGGGGGCTTGATGAAGCATTTTTTTGAAAGGTTATGCTGTTTGGGGCCGGCGCGGTGGCTCACTTGGTTAATCCTCCGCCTGCGCACCAGCATCCCGTATGGGCGCCAGGTTCTAGTCCCGATTGCTCCTCTTCCAGTCAGCTCCCTGCTGTGGCCTGGGAAGGCAGTGGAGGATGGCCCAAGTGCTTGGGCCCCTGCACCTGTATGGGAGACCAGGAGGAAGCACCTGGCTCCTGGCTTTGGATTGGCACAGCCCTGGCTGTAGTGGCCATTTGGGGAGTGAACCAATGGAAGGAAGACCTTTCTCTCTGTCTCTCACTGTCTATAACTCTACCTGTCAAAAAAAAAAAAAAAAGGTTATGCTGTTTGGAGAAAAAGAAATTTTAAAAAAGTAATATTGAGACTATAGTTAAAATAAAAAAATCCAGTTTTAAGATTGTGGAAAGCAAAAAAAAAAAAGCAGAAATTTGAAGAGCACACAATTATAGTTCTCCATCTAATAAAATAAGTACAAGTTACTGCAATAGCAGAAGAAATTTTCTTGAAATAAAAGCCTTGTTAGCCATTCCAAACCACTAATTGTGTTTGTCAAATGCAGACACAATAATGTCCACACAACTTCAAATAAAGCTAATACTAAAAAATCAGAATGAAAATAAGAATATTTCCACTGATTAAAATCGATTCTTCCCTTAAGAAATACTGTGGCACAGAAGAATCATTAACCACGAAATACCCAAGCTGAATTAAATATCCAGAGACAAATATGTGGGGAAGTTAAAAAAATTGGATGGTAACTTTGAATCAGAAATTCAAACACCAAGAACATAACTGGTCAAAACTAGGAAGAAATGATACAATTTTATATATCCTAGAAAGAAATAGGAGAAAACTTTGTCAATGTATTTTAATAAAATTAAATAAAACCCCTACCATTACCTCAGTTGTTCCTATTTTGTAGAACACTGAAAGGAAAGACTCATACCTTACAAAATATAGGACCAGTGATTCTTTATTCATGTGGAAGAAGTGCAGACACCATATGCCATGTTGAAGATTATATTCTATTCCCTGAAATATTCAGCAGTAGAGGTGAACCTGGTAGACATAATGCTAAGTAAAATAATCCAGTTACAGAAGGACAAATGCTGCATGATTATACAAGTATGAAGTGTCTAAAATAGTCAAATTCATAGAAACAGAATGGATTGGTACTTGCCAGGGGTTGGGGGTAGGGGAAAGTAGAGAATTTCTGTTTAACAGGTGTAAGATTTCAGTTATGTAAGAATAAGTTCTAGAGATCAACTCTTCCATATTGTGCTTATACATAACAGTAATATGCAGGGTTCTTCAAAAAGTTCATGGGAATGGATACTAAGTAAAAGCCATATTTGGATTTCAAAATTTATTTCAAAATTTAATTCATTATTCCATGAGTATTTAAGCCCTCTCATGCACTTGCAAATAAATATTTTTAAAAATTTGAGTAGATTTCATATTAAGTGCTATTACCACAATAAAATTTTTAAAGCTGTATCTTTAAAGAAAAGGATGACTCTTAAAAGAAGATAAGCACAAAGTATCTTTGTGACTGCCTTTGCCTCTGTTGTTAGAACAGGATCTTATCTTCAAGTTTAAAGAGTAATTCCTCAAACTACTCAAGCATAGCCAAGGATTTAAATCAGTATATTGGGTAAAGCATTAATAACCATGAGAAAAACCTTCAAACTTGCCAGTACTTATTTCAGTTGCTTTAGAGAAAGAAACTTTTAAATACTAGCAGTGAAGAAAGGATGATCTCTCCCCAGAATATGTCAAATATCTACTGCTTAAGAATAAACAGACCACAACAGAACTGGGTACAGGTAGAGGAAATACAAAACATGAGCAGAAGTCCGCAATTTGGATGTGATAGAAAAACTTAGTAAAATAATTTATATAATAATAACAACAAAGTCACAATAGTCCTTTCTGACTCAATGGAATTCAGTGTGTGCTCAAATGTGTAAGTCCTTCATGGTCTTAATCAACAAGAGATTCAAATGACAATAATACTTGGAGATCTTCATTAAATTTAAATGAATTATCAAGCTGGTTATTTAACTAGTCATTTTTGTCCTGAAACAGAATATATAAGAAAGAAATATGAGCCATAAAGAAGACAAGAATTGCCCATGAATTAGTGGAGGACATAATTACAAACCTCATAGTTTAGAACATACAAAATTTCATTTTGTTTGCCTATTACAGCTGGCTTGGTCAGGCCAAAGACAGGAACCTGGAACTCCATCCTGGTCTCCCATGTGGGTGTCAGGGATATGAGTATTTGAACCATCACCTGCTGCTTCCCATGATAAACTTCAGTAGGAAGCTGTTTGTGAAGCTTAGTAACCAGGACTTGAACCAGGCAGTCTGATATGTGAGTCAGGCATCCCATGTGGTAATGTCAAGCCAAGTTTTTAAATGGAAAATAAGGAAATATTGTATTTTACATCGATAAATTGGAAAATTTAGAGTAAATGGACAAATTATTTGAAAGATAAAACCTATGAACTCTTACTCAAGAAGAAAAAGGTAGCCTGAAAGTTTCTGTATCTGAAAGCAACTTAATATGTTGTTAAAACAAAAAACTTCATATAAAGTATACGCCAGGCTCAGCTGCCTTCATTAGTAAATTCTGCCAAGGATTTAAGGGAAAAGTAATTTCAGGTACTATACATATATTCACTTCCCTTCATGAAAATGGAAGAAACATGTTCCAGTTCATTTTTGGCTTATTTTATTTTGTTTTTGAAGCTAACATTATATTGATACTAGAGAAATTACAAGACACCAAAAAATGCAGAACAGTATCAGTTTTAGCATAGACAGAAACATTCTTAATATAAGATTATCAAATTGTTTCCAGTAGTACATAAAAAGGTTAATATGATCAAGTGAGTTTGATTCAAGAATGCAAGAAAGAGAGGGCCGGCAGGGTGGTGTGGTGGGTAAAGCCACTGCCTCACATTCCTGCATTCAAGATTGGATTGCCGGGGTCTGAGTCTCACTTCTGCTTCTGATCTAGCTTCCTGCTTATGTGCCCTGAAAGGCAGCAAATGATGGCTCAGGTACTTTGTTCTTCGTCACCAAATGAGGAATTCCCACAGAATTCTTGGCTCCTGGTTTTGACCTGGTCCAGCCTTGGCTTGTGCAGGCGTTTAGGGAGTGAACCATCAGACTGAAGATCTCTCTTCCAAGTGAACAAACAAACAAAAAAACCCTAAAAGGAATAAAATACACTCATGGCAAAATATTTTTTTGAAAAAGAGCTTAGAAGGATGGTGAAAAAATTATTTTGCTTCCCCCAAATTCCCAATCTCTTCTTTTTGTAATAATTTAGGTTGGATTAGAGATCACTTTAATGGCCTCATTTAGTTTAACCATGTCATTAAAGTCCCTGTGTCCAGTACAGTTATGTTTTGAGATACAGTGTTAGAGTTTCAATGTCTGAATTTTGAGGGAACACAATTCAGCAAGCATAATATCTCTTTAACTACATAGTTTTATTCTGTTAGATTCTTCCTTTTGTCCTTGCTTTCCTCTTTCCCTCTTTTTTCCCAGCTTCCCTCCTCCCCTTCCTTTCACCCTATTTTCTCTCTCCTCCCTTTACTTCTATATTATCTTTTTCCTTCCCTCCCCTCCCCTCCCCTCCCTTCTTTTCCATTCCCTTTTCTTCTCTTCTTTTTCCCTTTGAAGACAAGATTACAAAAATATTTCTGTCTTAAATATATGAGGAAAAGGAAGCTAGATAAACACCACAGTATTTCATATTTTATACTTTGTGTCACTACATTGATGCTGGCAGACAACTGGAATGATAATGCTGTAGCCACATGATGCTGATATGCCTTTTTGAAAATGAACATAGAAGTCCTATCATTCAAAAGTAGTTCTTAAGGCATTAAGACTCCTAAACAAAATGAAAATTGTTGAGATAGCATATAACACAGTTCTAGTTTTTCTAGTTGAAAATAATTCAAGTCTCAAAGTAAGTGACTTGTTTCCTGAGAAAAAGCTGAAATACCAGGACTTCAGTTAAAAAATGGATAATTGCCACTTTTTTTTTTTTTTAACCTCTGAGCCACTTCTGTGGAGAGCTTTGATTATTCAGATTTGGGATTTATAGGATCTCTGATGTTATCAACTATCCCCTTCCTCTACTCATCAATAAATTTGCTCACATGTTGTTCATAGTTCCTATTTTGCTGTGCAAATAGCATGGTCATCTGCTTTACTCTTTAGAAAATATCAGAAAGAACATTGGTCCTATGTGGCTCTGTGAATTTGGTGAGAGTCCATCTGGCATAATTGGTAAATGGACTGGTTTTCACATACTGGCTATAATAATTGTGAAGGCCAACTTGTAGGTGATTTTGTAATTTACAGATGGAAAATTTGATTATTACCACCTGTTCTTGTCTAGCACAATTCTTAGAAAATCTGTATCTGAATACTTGCTAGTTTAAAAACCATTTAATGCGCCGGTGCCGCAGCTCACTAGGCTAATCCTCCGCCTTGTGGCGCTGGCACACCGGGTTCTAGTCCCGGTTGGGGTGCCAGGAGAAGCACCTGGCTCCTGCCTTTGGTTCAGCGTGGTGCTCCGGCTGCAGCACACCAGCCACAGCAGCCATTGGAGGGTGAACGGCAAAAAGGAAGACCTTTCTCTCTGTCCCTCTCTCTCACTGTCCACTCTGCCTGTCAAAAAAATTAAAAAAAAAAAAAAACATTTAATGACTATTTGATTCCTTATACCATTGTATTTATTGTAATAGAAATAGTTCAGTAATAACATGCCAATAAGTATTCTTCTATGTATGATGAGGTGACCTCAACCTCTGTATATGATGCAGTAGGAGTTCTGTATCTTGACTCACCTCCTCAGAAATCTAACTCTCCACAGGCAGGAATACCACCCAGAATGTACTGGAACTTGGGGACGAGGCTGAGACTCCTTGGACTGAGAACCAAGAGAAGCCATAATCCAATATGAGTGGAATGACTCTCTACTATTGAACCCCTTCCTTTCATCTTGCATGGTACCTCACAGAGAGCATTCCTGAGGACTCGGGATTTCTACAGTGAGAAAGTGATTTGGAAGAATGCCTTCAGCTTCCCCATCATTGTGTGATCCTTTGTAGTAGGCTAGCCTCCATGTCACCCCCCCCCAAGAAGCATCGGGAGTACCAACAGGGCTAAAATAGAAACAAAGAATGAAAGTGGGGCTCAGAGTAACCATTATGTAGATCATGGGAGTTGCTCTGCATTTTGGCCAGTGGAGGCGTTACAACAGAAAGATTAGGTGATGGCATCATGCTGCAGAAAATGGGTCCTGATTCTTTCAGGCTCATATTACACCTCCAAGTAAACTCAGTTTTTCATCAATAGGGAATACTAAAGAAGCTAGAGAAGCAACCCTAAGCATGTTTTAGGAAATAATGGCTGAAAAAAACCCAACTTGGGAAAGGGGACAATATCCAGTTACAGGAAATAGAGAGGTTGAAGAAATTCAACCAAAAGAAACAGATCCCATTCAAAAGGAACCCTGATAGGACTTTCAGCAGATTTCTTAGCAAAAACCCTGTAGGCCAGTAGGGAATTGGCTTATATGTTCAAAATGAAGAAGAAAAAGAACTGCCAATCAAGATTACTTTACTCAACAAAGCTGTGGTTTAGAAATGAGGAGGGAATAAAATCCTTCTGAGAAAAACAAGATAATGGAGTTCATCCCCACTAGACCTACTTTATGGAAATGGCTCATCTTGAGTTCTTTAAGGTCAAATGAAGGGCTGCTAATTAACAACAACAACAAAAAAAACTATTAAAGTAAAAAACTCAATGGTATTTGCAAACAGAATTTGTATTAGAATTTTGTGATAGTATAAGGGCAGTGCAAATTGGGAGAATTAAAAGTCAAAACTATTGAAAAACAAATGTAGCTAAACCATTAACAGATATAATTTAAAAAATATTAATTTTGATATCAAAATAATAAAAATGGCATGGTAGTGGGAAGGATTAAAATGTAGGATTCTTTTTTTTTTTTTTTTTTGATAGGCAGAGTGGATAGTGAGAGAGAGAGAGACAGAGAGGAAGGTCTTCCTTTGCCATTGGTTCACCCTCCAATGGCCACTGCGGCCGGCGCACTGTGCTGATCCGAAGGCAGGAGTCAGGTGCTTATCCGGGTCTCCCATGGGGTGCAGGCCCCAAGCATTTGGGCTATCCTCCACTGCACTCCCTGGCCACAGCAGAGAGCTGGCCTGGAAGAGGGGCAACCGGGACAGAATCAGCGCCCTGACTGGGACTAGAACCTGGTGTGCCGGTGCCGTAAGGCAGAGGATTAGCCTACTGAGCCACGGCATTGGCCAAAAAATGTAGGATTCTTATATGAAATTAAAAGCTGGTTATTGCCGGCACTGTGGCTCAATAGACTAGTCCTCCGCCTGTGGCACTGGCACCCGGGTTCTAGTCCAGGTTGGGGCACTGGATTCTGTCCCAGTTGCTCCTCTTCCAGTCCAGTTCTCTGTTGAGGCCCAGGAGTGCAGTGGAGGATGGCTCAAGTGCTTGGGCCCTGCACTCCGTGGGAGACCAGGAGAAGCACCTGGCTCCTGGCTTGGATCAGTGTGGTGCACCAGCTACAGCGTGGCAGCCACAGCGGCAATTGGGGAGTGAACCAACGGAAAAGGGTGACCTTTCTCTCTGTCTCTCTCTAACTCTGCCTGTCAAACAAAACAAAACAAAACAAAACAAAAAACTGGTTATTACCATCTAAAAGTATCCTATTATAAAGGTAACATATTTAATGTAAGACTCATGGTAGTCACAAAGCAGAAACCCATAGTCTGCACAAAATATAAAAATAATGGATTAAAAGCATACCATCATAGGAAAATTATCCAACTACAAAAGAAGGCAATAAGAAAGGAAAAACAAAGGAGGTATGCTTAGTAGCAATTCTATTTACATTTAACAAGCTATCTGAAAAGGAAATTAATAAAATAATCCTATCTCTGATAGCAACAGAAATTAAATACTTAAGTGTACATTTAACCTTGAAGGTATACAATCGTTATACTAAAAACTATAAAACACTGATGAAACAAATTGAGAAAACTTAATGAAATGGAAAGAAATCCTATGTTTAATCTTCTGAAAAAACTGTGAAAAAGTTTTTTTTAAGCTTTTATTTAATGAATATAAATTTCCAAAGTTCAGCTTATGGATTACAATGGCTCCCCCCCCCATTACTTCCCTCCCACCCGCAACCCTCCCCTTTCCCACTCCCTCTCCCCTTCCATTCACATCAATATTAATTTTCAATTCTCTTTTTATACAGAGATCAGTTTAGTATACATATATATATATATAGTTTATATATATATATATATATATATATATATATATATATATAATTTGTTGACAGGCAGAGTGGACAGTGAGAGAGAGAGACAGAGAGAAAGGTCTTCCTTTGCCGTTGGTTCACCCTCCAATGGCTGCTGCGGACAGCGCGCTGCGGCCGGTGCACCACGCTGATCCGAAAGCAGGAGCCAGGTGCTTTCTCCTGGTCTCCCATGGGGTGCAGGGCCCAAGGACTTGGGCCATCCTCCACTGTACTCCCAGGCCACAGCAGAGAGCTGGACTGGAAGAGGGGCAACTGGGACAGAATCCAGCGCCACGAACGGACTAGAACCTGGTGTGCCGGGGCTGCAAGGTGGAGGATTAGCCTGTTGAACCACGGCAATGGCCAGTTTAGTATATATTAAGTAAAGATTTCAATCGTTTGCACCCACACAGAAACACAAAGTGAAAAATACCGTTGGAGTACTAGTTATAGTATTAATTCACAATGTACAGCACATTAAGGACAGAGATCCTACATGATATTTTTTAAAAAAATTGATTAATTTTCTATGCAATTTCCAATTTAACACCAATTTTTTTTTCATTTTCAATTATCTTTATTTCCAGAAGATTGATTCAGTATATACTAAGTAAAGATTTCATCAGTTTACACCCACACAGAAACACAAAGTGTAAAATACTGTTTCAGTACTAGTTATAGCATTACCTCACATTGGATAATACATTAAGGACAGATCCCACATGAGACATAAGTACACAGTGACTCATGATGTTGATTTAAGAATTTGACACTCTTGTTTATGGTGTCAGTAATCTCCCTAGGCTCTAGTCATGAGTTGCCGAGGCTATGGAAGCCTTTAGGGTTTGCTGACTTCAATTTTATTCTGACAGGGTCATAGTCAAAGTGGAGGTTCTCTCCTCCCTTCAGAGAAAGGTATCTCCTTCTTTGATGGCCCCATTCGTTCCACTGGGATCTCACTCACAGAGATCTTTCATTTAGGTCTTCTTTTTTTTCCAGAATGTCTTGGCTTTCCATGCCTAAAATACTCTCATGGGCTCTTGAGCCAGATCGAATGCCTTAAGGGCTGATTCTGAGGCCAGAGTGCTATTTAGGACATCTGCCATTCTATGAGTCTGCTGTGAATCGCGCTTCCCATGATGGATCATTCTCTCCCTTTTTCATTCTATCAGTTAGTATTCACAGACACTAGTCTTGTTTGTGTGATCCCTTTGACTCTTAGACCTATCAGTGTGATCAATTGTGAACTGAGATTGATCACTTGGACTAGTGAGATGGCCTTGGTACATGCCACCTTGATGGGATTGTATTGGAATCCCCTGGCACATTTCTAACTTCACCATTTGGGGCAGGTCCGATTGAGCATGTCCCAAATTGTACATCACCTCCCTCTCTTATTCCCACTCTTATATTTCACAGGGATCACTTTTCAGTTAAAATTTAAACACTTAAGAACAATTGTGTGTTAATTACAGAGTTCAACCACTAGTACTAGTACAATAAAAATACTACAATGGATAAAGTATTACATTGTACATCAACAGTCAGCACAAGAGCTGATCAAGTCACTGTTTCTCATAGTGCCCATTTCACATCAACAGGTTTCCCTTTGGTGCTCAGTTGTCACCGATCAGGGAAAACAAATAATATTTGTCTCTTTGGGACTGGCTTAATTCACTCAGATTGATGTTTTCCAGATTCCTCCATCTTGTTGCAAATGACCGGATTTCATTGTTTTTGACTGCTGTATAGCCTTCTATAGAGTACATGTCCCATAATTTCTTTATCCAGTCTACTGTTGATGGGCATTTGGGTTGGTTCTAGGTCTTAGCTAATTTGAATTGAGCTGCCATAAACATTAATGTGAAAAAGTTTACAAATTCAATGAAATCTCTTTCAGAATTCCAATGCCATTTTCACATAAATGGTAGAAATAATCCTCAGATTCATGTGAAACCATAAAATATCCTCAATAGCCAAAAGAGTCTTGAGTTAAAAGGACAAATATGGGATTTTATTCTCTTTGAATTCAAAACATACCATAAACTGTGTATACTAAAAACAGTATCATATAGACATATAAACTGACATACTGGCCAATGTAACAGGATAGAAAACCCATAAATAAATGTATACATTGACAGTTAGTTGGTTTTGAAAAAAAATGTGCCAAGAGCACACAATGGAGAATACAGTTTCAACAATAAATGGCATTGAGGAAATTGGATATCTGTAAGCAAAAAATGAAATGAAATTTTACCTTATACCATAATGAAAAACCAACTCAAAATGTATTAATGTCATAAAAATAAGAGCTGAACCTGTAAGACTACTAGAAAAAAACAACAAAGGGAAAAAACTGTGTGATCCAATAATCTCATTATTGGATGAATTTCAAAAGGAAAGGAAATTGGTGTGTCTAAGTGATGCCTGCATTGCCTTGTTCATTGAAACCTTATTTATTATACCCAACATAGGGAATCAACCTAAGTATCCATAAATAGATAAAGAAAGAAAGAAAATGTAGTATTTCTACACAATAGAATACTAATCAGCCTTAGTTAGGGGGAAATCCTGTCATTTGTGGTAACATGAATGAATTTGGAGGACACTGTGTTATTTGAAATAAGGTAAGCACAGAAAGACAAATACCACATGAACTCATTAATATGTAGAAAATTAAAGACGAACTCCTAGAGTCAGGGAGAAGAATGATAGTTGCCAAAAGCCAAGGGTAAGTAGAGAGGAAGGAAATGGAGAATTATTGATGAAAGAGTACAAAATTTCACATAACAGAAGGAACATATTTTGAGATCTTTTGTACAGCATGGTTATTATATTAGGGTACTTCAAAAAGTAGAAAATTGAATTATAATTGAATTAAAATTTTATTTTAGTACAAAATGTTTTCAAAATTCATGCACAGTTTCTCATAATATACATTTGTATTAACTTTTTCAAGACTGTTCATTTTGCATCGTAATATGTATTTCAAAGTAAATTTCAAATGTCTCACCAAAAAACATTATAGGAAGTGTGGTCATGAATACATTTATCAGCATGATTTAAATATCCCACATTTTATACATATACAAAGTATCACACTATACTCCCACAGAATATATAATTATAATAGGTAATTATAATTTTAATCAAAATAACAACAGCGGGAAAATGCACTGACAGAATGGGAGAAAATATTAGCAAGCTATACAACCAATAAAGAGTTCAAATCCAAAAAAAAATTCATATCCAGAATTTATAAAGAGCTCAAGAAACTCAGCTGCAACAAAATAAACAATCCAGGTAAGAAATGGACAAAGGACTTGAACAGATGTTTTTTTCAAAAAATGAACTTTAAATGGGCAACAGACACACAAATGAATGCTCAGGATAATTAACTGTAGGGGAAATGCAAATGTAAACCACAAAGAGGATTCACTTCACCTCAGTAGGAATAGCTATCATACAAAAATCAAAGAACAATAAATGCTGGTGAGGATGTGGAGAAAAAAGTACCCTAATACATTGTTGGGAATGTAATCTAGTACAGCCCTTGTGGAAGACAGTATGTAGAGTCCTCAGAAATATGAAAATAGATCTACCATATGTCCTAGCTAGCCCACTCCTGGGAATTTATTCAAACAGAATGAAATTAACATATGTACCCCCATGTTTATTGTAGCTCAATTCACAATATCTAAGATATGGAATCAATCCAGGTGTCCATCAATCAATGACTGGTTATGTATGTGCTATGGAATACTAGTCAGCCATAAAAAGGAATGAAATCCTGTCTTTTGCAACAAAATGGATGCAACTGGAAACCATTATACTTAGTGAAATAAGCCAGTCCCAAAAAGACAAATGCCATCTATTTTCCCTGATCTGTGGTAACTAATAGAGTACAAAAAATTTTATATGAGCAAAATTGACATTTAGAGATTTTATTATTGTGTTCAGCCCTTGTCTACTGTTGAGGAACAGTGTTTATTTTTTTTATTACTATTTGTTGAATTCTTTTTTTTAAAGATTTATTTATTTGCTTTGAAAGCCAGAGTTATACACAGAGAGAAGGCAAGGCAGAGTGAGAGAGAGAGAGAGAGAGAGAGAGAGAGAGAGAGAGAGATGGCCTTCCATTCGCTGGTTCACTCCCCAATTGGCTGAAATGGCTGGAGCTGCACCAATCTGAAGCCAGGAACCGGGTGCCTCCTCGGGGTCTCCCACGTGGGTGCAGGGGCTCAATAGATTGGGCCATCTTCTGCTTTCCCATGCCACAGCAGAGACCTGGATTGGAAGTGGAGCAGCTGGGTCTCAAACCAGCGCCCAAAAGGGATGCCAGCACTGCGGGTGGCGGCTTTACCCACCATGCCACAGCGCCAGCCCCTGTTGAATTCTTTACTTAGTGGGTTAAACTTATGATTATGAAATAAACTGAAAGTATATCATTGTAAAAATCGAAAGAATAAGGAAGGAAGGAGGAAGGGAGGGGGGCATGTGGGTGAGATTGGGAAGTATTGCTGTACTTCTAAATCTGTATATATGAAACACATGAAATTTGTTAATGTTATATAAAATTTAAAATTTGAAAAAAGGAAAGGGTAATTATTTACAAGGTTGCTGCAGCATTTCATCAGTTTATTTAAAACTTAGATGAGAAACCAATCAAAACATGAACTGTATCTTCTACTTATAAATCTCTTATAAGTTTTCATTGTGGCATAGTGGTTAAGCTGCTGCCAGTGAGGCTGGCATCCCATAGGGCACTACTTTGTGTTCTGGCTACTCCACTCCAGTCCAGCTTTATGCTAATGGGTCTGGGAGGGCAGTGGAGATGACCCGAGCACTTGAGTCCTGATACCTACATGGGAGACCTAGATGAAGCTTTAGGTTCCTTTCTTTGAGTTGGCCCAGTCCTGGTCATGCAGCCATTTGGGAAGTGAATCAGGAGATAGAAGATGTCTCTATCTCCTTCCCACTGTATCTCTAACATTCAAATCAAACTAATTTAACCTTTATTTCCTATGTACACTAGAAAGGATTTTCAACTATTTTTTAAAACACTGGAACACCACATTTATAATATTGAAATAATTCTCTTTGTCCAGTGTCTTTTCCACTCATATTCTCATCTCTTATATCCCTGGTCATCTTGAGATATTAATAGTGAAATATTGAGATGTCAATGTGAAATAGAGTTTACACAGTGACTCCTGATGTTGATTTAACAATTTGACACTCTTGTTTATGGCGTCAGTAATCTCCCTAGGCTCTAGTCATGAGTTGCCAAGGCTATGGAAGCCTTTAGGGTGATTTTATTCTGACAGGATCATAGTCAAAGTGGAAGTTCTCTCCTCCCTTCAGAGAAAGGTACCTCCTTCTTTGATGGCCCCGTTCTTTCCACTGGGATCTCACTCGCAGAGATCTTACATTTAGGTCTTCTTTTTTTTTTCAGAGTGTCTTGGCTTTCCATGCCTAAAATATTCTCATGGACTCTTTAGCCAGATCCGAATGCCTTAAGGGCTGATTCTGAGGCCAGAGTGCTATTTAGGACATCTGCCATTCTACGAATCTGCTGTGTATCTCGCTTCTCATGATGGATCATTCTCTCCCTTTTCATTCTATCAGTTAGTATTAGCAGACACTAGTCTTGTTTACGTTATCCCTTTGACTCTTAGACCTATCAGTGTGATCAATTGTGAGCTGAAATTGATCACTTGGACTAATGAGATGGCCTTGGTACATGCCACCTTGATGGGATTATATTGGAATCCCCTGGCACGTTTCTAACTCCATCATTTGGGGCCGTTCTGATTAAGCATGTCCCAAATTGTACATCTCCTCTCTCTCTTATTCCCACTCATATTTGTCAGGAGTCACTGTGTACTTACGTCTCATGTGGGATCTGTCCTTAATATGTTGTCCAATGTGAAGTAATGCTATAACTAGTACTGAAACAGTATTTTTACACTTTGTGTTTCTGTGTGGGTGCAAACTGATGAAATCTTTACTTAGTATATACTGAATCAATCTTCTGGAAATAAAGATAATTGAAAATGAAAAAAAAATTGGTGTTAAATTGGAAATTGCATAGAAAATTAATCAATTTAAAAAAAATCATGTAGGATCTCTGTCCTTAATGTGCTGTACATTGTGAATTAATATTATAACTAGTACTCCAAGAGTATTTTCACTTTTTGTCTCTATGTGTGGGCAAACTTTTGAAATCTTTACGTAATGTGTACTAAACTTATATTCTGTGTATAAAGAGAGTTGAAAATGAATCTTGATGTGAATGCAAGGGGAGAGGGAGCAGGAAAGGGGAGGGTTGCGGGTGGGAGGGAATTTATGGGGTGGGGAGCCATTGTAATCCATAAGCTGAACTTTGGAAATTTATATTCTTTAAATAAAAGCTTCATTAAAAAAGAAATAGAGTTTACAATTATAGTATAAGATTGGAGTCAGAAGTGGAGATGATCTATCCTACCATATAATTGAATGTCAAGAATATATGGTGTTTCAGGGTATGATATCCTGAATTTACCTTTTCAGTGTCCTACTTGAATAACAGGAATGTTTGGAGAAATATAGACATCCTTGTAAAGTACTTTAGGAATTGTGCTCTACACAGGAGCCTAGGGTGGTGGGATACCATTTTTTTTTCAATATTACAGTCCTTATTACAGCAATAAACTGAAACCTTAGTGGAAGAAATAGATGGAAATGTTGAAGTCACAGGGAACTCCAAGCTGCTCAGTGTTGGATAAACTATTCCAGATATTAAGGGGATTTATAAGGGTCAAAGTATGTAAACCAACAATACTCAAAACTTCTACTCATTGGACACATGAAGAATTGAATTGCTTCCAATTCTTAATCTGCTGAAATAAAAGAGATATAATCATGTATGTAAAAAAGATTATGGAGCAGTTTGTAATTGCACAAGAACCAACCTTCCTTCCTTCCTTCCTTCCTTCCTTCCTTCCTTCCTTCCTTCCTTCCTTCCTTCCTTCCTTTTTTCTAGTTGTGTTTAGTTATTTGAAAGGCAGAGTTACAGAGAGGCAGAGACAGACAGAAGTCTTCCATCCACTGGTTCACTCCCCAAATGACCGCAATGGCCAGAGCTGGCCTGATCTGAAGCCAGAAACCTGGAACTTCTTCCAGGTTTCCCACATGGGTGCAGCGGCCCAAGGACTTGGGTCATCTTCTGCTGCATTTTCAGATCATAGCAAAGAGCTATATCAGAAATGGAGCAGCCAGGACTTGAACCAGCACCGATATGGGATACCAGCTCTGCAGACGGTGGCTTTACTCCCTATGCCAAAGTGCTGGCCCCGGCACCAGGAACAGAAATTTCTATGTATCTTGTAGCACCAGATAAACTGAGGCTTGCTTTAGAATTCCTAATTTTTAGGAAAATTTTTCCATCTCATATGTAACAGTAATTCAGTCTTTGAGGCACCAGATTTAAAGGCTTGAATTTTGTAACTTTTACCAGTATAGTAATAGCATCAACAATAACAAAAACCCTATAGATTAGGATAAGAGCAATTATTGTAACTTTTTCAGTATTCATCTTACATGTTTACTTTCTTCATTCTCAATTATCTTTGTGGCTGGGATCCAATCTTTAATCAATGTTTTTAGACTGTATTTTTGGCAAAAGTAAGTAAGCAAAAGTAAACAAGTAATTGCCCTTTTGATCTAGTTTGCAGATTAAAAATTTCTTGGTTGGTGCTTTGGTACTTTTTTAAAGTTCATAAGGATTCCTTTCTTGTTAGCCCACAGAATGTCTGCTTCCCTGCCCTGGCTGAACTATGAAACCATTAAGAATGCATTCCACTTCCTACCATACATCCCCACCCATATCATTCCTGCCCTGGGAGCCATGGTAACCGTGCCAGGAAGGCCAGCGAGACAAGGCAGTTTTAAGATCTATATTTTTGCTTAGGTCTTCTTTAAGCTGCTACGGAACATTTGGCATCCATCACACACCTCACAGCAGTTACATACCCACATTGTGAATATTCAGGCAGTTGAAAACTATGCCTTTTGGCAGACTTTATTGAACACCATAGTAAGTCACCTACAGTTCTAGTCAATTAACTTTCCTGAAATCTTTCTGCATTGTTGTTCCATTGTGAATCAAGTATTGCACTGTCACAGAGTTATGAAGTGCAGTTTGAAATCTGAGTAATCCCTGAGAAAAACTGCAGGGTTCTCTGCTATGAATCACAAAAATGATTTCTTGCCCAGGGATAGCTCTCCTTATGAGGTAGAACATGTTGTTAAATAATATGGAAATGGTGAGGTGATTAATGATGGGGAATATTTGGTATTTGATATTGTCATACAGAGTTTCTTTTTGTTTGTGAAGATTATAGGTTTAATATTGCTCTATATTTGAATATTTTCATGAAAAAAATCTAAATTATTTATCATGTGGCAACTCTAACTTTAAGGAAGGTATATCATCAAAAGTTTAAATCATATGGCAGTGTTAAAAATGAACTTATAACTGTAACCTTAGAATATTAGATGTTTTATCTTGGCATGTTTCACTACAAAAAGATACACCATGAGAGAAAGTAATCATTAATTTCCCATTCATCCATTGAATAATATTTCCGTATATTGCTAGTTACAGTAGTATTAGCATTAAAAATCGAGACAAAGCATTGGCTAAGGTCATAGTACTGAATTTTGAATGAAAGATACACAATAGGCTGGCGCTGTGACTCACTTGGCTAATCCTCTGCCTGTAGCGCTAGCACTCCGGGTTCTAGTCCCGGTTGGGGTGCCAGATTCTGTCCCGGTTGCTCCTCTTCAGTCCAGCTCTCTGCTGTGGCCCGGGAAGGCAGTGGAGGATGGCCCAAGTGCTTGGGCCCTGCACTTGCATGGAAGACCGGGAAGAAGCAACTGGCTCCTGGCTTTGGATTGGCACAGTGCGGGCTGTAGCGGCCATTGAGGGGGTGAACCAAAGGAAAGGAAGACCATTCTCCCTGTCTCTCTCTCACTGTCTAGCTCTGCCAGTCCAAAAAAAAAAAAAAAAAACAAAAAAAAAAACAAAAAAAAAACAAAAAAAAAGAAAGATACACAATAAATTATATGGCAAGCAACTGTATTGTTTAACTGAATAAAATGATTTTTTTCATAAATATAGAAGAAGCATTTGATTTCCTGTTTACCTTAGTATACTTTCAAGATGTGAACTATATTTGATATGCATTTAAATTGCCATATCTGATCATCCAATTGGTATCAACAACAGAATAAAGAGTACGATATATGAAAGAAAAGTGATTCAAGTGATGATCTCAGAACTTAGGCTTTAATTTTGAAAGGATGCTGAGGCATTAACCAATGCTAATAGGAGTGGATATAGAATATTCAGTCAATTGAGGACAACATCTAGTTTGCTGGGTAATTTAGTATGACATGTCGGCCTACACATTTCCAGTGCAGGAGTTTCTGCTCCTTTAAAAATAATCTAATGAAATAAATTTTGAAGTGCCTCTCAATTCACAAAATGCTTTTTCCTTTTAAAATTTAACCTCATTTTAATAGCTTTATGCTAGAGACTATAATCTTTTCTTTTGCTTCTATTGTTCACATAAAATATTTATTTAATGATTTGTAGTTAGCAAATTTATAAAGAAGAAATAGTTTTGTGCCCAAGAGAACTGAAAAGAAAGATAGGTAAGTTTTCTGAATTTACCCAGCAATTTATGGACAGAGAGATGGTTGAATATATGTTTGCTAGTCCATCAGTATAAACTTCTATTCTCTCTTGGTTGAGTCAGACAGCATCAAACAAACAAGAAGAAAGGCCAAACACCGGTAATTTTGAGTGCTTCATAGTTATGTACTCCTCATGGTTAATGATACAAATTTAAAACATCAAAATCTATTATTTGAAACCAAATTGCCTCGCATACACAATATATCAGGTCCCTTATCTGCTGTAATTCTTCAGTAATTAGAGAAGCATTTGTGAAGGTACCCCTTGGTTACTCTCATAGTATTAAATATTAGGTGATTTCTTATCATGGTTTGGCTTTTGCTTTAAAAACTAAAAAATATTGATACATGTGTTTAATTATGTTAATAAAACCATACCATTATTAGAGGTAAATGAGAATTATTTAAGATATATGGTTGTATATAAGAAACTTATTTATTAGCTAGTAATATCTAATACTTAATTTCATAGTTATGCTTTTAGAAATATCTTTGAACATATACATATACCCTATGAATTCTAAAAGCAAGTAATTTGACATAATTACATGGCTCCTGGACAGGATTAACCTTATTGCAAAAATAAGCAAATGATATTTACAATCACTATAAAAATGTTCACTTTTGAGACTCTGTCCTCAGTAGATACAAATAAGTTCATCTTAGGTAGGCATCCAAATGCAAATCTATTCTGTAGCTTTGACTTCTGTTGTTTGTCTATGGAGGGACAGTTTGAACAATTGAAAAATTCCTGAACTAGTTCTCTCCAAAAGTCCCTTTAAAGCCTTTTTTGGCCAACTAAATAAGTATTATTCTTTCAACATGTCCATTATTTGAAACAGGTTAATTATGTATATTTTTAAGTTTTAAAATTTATTTGAAAAGCAGAGAAGGATGGGGAAGAGAGAGAGATGGAGATCCATAGAGAGATGTTTCATCCGCCTGTTCACTCCTTCAAAGGCTGCAACTGCCAGGGCTCTGTCAGATTGAAGCTGGGAGACTCAGGCTCCATTGGTGTTCCCAGTGTGGGTGGAAGTAATCCAAGTACTTGGCACTCTCACACAGGGTCTGGGCAACTCAATCCACATCTTAACCTGCTATGTCATGATGCCTGCCCTAGCAAGTTAAATAAATTCTCAAGACACAGATACACATTTTGTACAACTACCTTGTCCATAGGAGATAAACGGACAGCATTAGATATGAAAAACCCTGGAAACTTGTGAATCACTCATAATTGAAATTAAAGTAATACTGATGCAGCAGAGATTTGAGAGATGTTAAAAGCATTCTAGGCCAGCGCCGTGGCTCACTAGGCTAATCCTCCGCCTGTGGCGCCGGCACCCCGGGTTCTAGTCCCGGTCGGGGCGCTGGATTCTGTCCCAGTTGCTCCTCTTCCAGTCCATCTCTCTGCTGTGGCCCAGGAGTGCAGTGGAAGATGGCCTAGGTCCTTGGGCCCTGCACCCGCATGGGAGACCAGGAGGAAGCACCTGGCTCCTGGCTTCGGATCAGCGCGGTGCACCGGCCGCAGCGCACTGGCTGCAGGGCCATTGGGGAGTGAACCAATGGAAAAGGAAGACTTTTCTCTCTGTCTCTCTCTCTCTCACTGTCTAACTCTGCCTATCAAAAAAAAAAAAAAAAAAGCATTCTAAGATATTTTGAAAAGAAGTTCTTTGAATTACACAGAGCAGCCTTACTTATGATGCAGGAAAAATAAAGACTGAACTCTATTGCCTTTTTAAGATAAAAGTTTTTTCTCACTTTTACATGAAGGCAGGATGGTTCTTCTCTATCTTATAGTGAGAACTGTCCAGAACACACGACCTCTAGAATTATCATAGTAGGTTAAGAGAAATTGTAAGATTGTGCAGGATGTCTTTAACAGTCAGTTTTGGCACTTTTTTTTAAATAAAGATTTATTTATTTATTTGAAAGGTAGAGTTACAAAGAAAGAGAGAGACAGAAAGAGCTCTTCCATCCGCTGGTTCAGTGCCTAAATAGCCACAACGCCAGAGCTGGGCCAATGAAAAGCCAGGATCCAGGAGCTTTTTCTGGGTCTCCCACATGGGTGTAGGGGCCCAACAGCTTGGGCCATCTTCGAACTTCCTTCCCAGGACATCAGCAGAGAGCTGGATCAGAAAAGGAGCAACCAGGACACCAACTTGCGCCCATGTGGGATGCCGTCGCTGCAGGTGGAGGCTTAACCTACTCTGCCACAGCGCTGGCTGCTGGACATGGCACTCTTCTCTTTACCTGTCATCCTTTGGCTGGAACTCAGTCCCAGGCTCAACCTTCCTGGGAAGAAAGTATGAATTGTGGTCTTTCTATGTGCCCAAAAAGAGATCAAAATGCGATCAACACCTGTCACTAAATTATGCTATAATCTCCTAGAGTCATATTCTTTCCTAACTTCACCTTTCAAATTGTTTCCCAAAATCAATATTCGTTAAACATTTGGTGCATATGTTTAAAATTATTCAATGCCTTGACTTGGAACATAATTATTTACAGTAGTTATAATACTTGTATATCCCAAAGATGTATAAAACATATTTTAAATTTTTCTAGTACCATTGTCAAGCTATTAATTATATCGTCCATCTTCTCTTAAATAGTAGATTTCCCAACGAGCTGATGCAAACACTGGTTTGCCTTAAATTCATGGCTGAATGCAATGATTGATATTATAAAATTGTTAACCTAGGTTGTTATTTAAATTATTGTCTATGTACCAAATATATAACAAGTAAGAATATGATGTTTTATGATGGCTGTACTAACTCAGTGTCTCTCTCACTGTGTCATCAGAAAGGATCCATTTTCCACATGTGAATAATTTCCATCTGTAGGTTCTAATGAACAGTTTCTGAAAGTATAATTTTTGGACATGTGAAGGATAATTCTTTCAGAAATATGATTTCTCTCTGGTATAAAAATATAACTCACATTTAAAAGAATTCTTTAGGGACAGATTATTTACTTAGATAAATATGTTAATAATTCATTTCCTCCCTTCACCTCAAATTCAAAAATAATTCACTGTAAGACATGTATAGGTAGAAAAATTCTAAGCTCCTGAGGAAAGATGTTATTAGGGATCCAAAATGATTAGTCTTTGGAGGAGGTTAGGGCTTTTCAAATTCTGTATGTATATTCTATATGAATCTGACATATCTGCTGTTTTGACTTTACTCAAATGTCAGACTCTTAAGGGTATTGCTACGCACAAGTACTCTTTAGTTTTTTATAAATCTGTAGGCAAGAATAATTTTTTTGCTGCATTGGGAATAATTTCATAGGTAACATAAATATGTTACATTATAGACTCTTGGCAAAACAACATGCATTCCTTTTTCCATGACATTTCCTTTGTGTTTCACAATGTACTACAAATGCAGCATGAGGTTCTATTTCAATTATCCTCTTAATTCATGCTACATGAAATGTACAATGACGTTTTAATAATAAAACTCTAAATGACATTCTTCTTTTGGGATTTGAGTTCCGTACGTGGACCTTAAATATACCACATGGGCCATATTATTAATTTGAATGATGTCCAAAGTGGATGCTGTGGTTACCTAGATCCTTGTTCCAATGGCTATGAGAATATTTCTTCTGTTTTCTCTGCTTCTTCATGCACGCATGCATGCTTTGACAGGCATCATGGGAATCAGCAGGGCAGCAGATGGTCTATGCTCAGTTCCCTCAAGCATAAAACAAAATTTCTGTACTTGTTGTCAGGATCTTAAATTGCACACTGTTGTATCTGATTATTTTCAAATTCCCGAATTGCTATACAGACTCAAATAAAAACTATTTGCATAAAATAATTGAAAGAAGATGAATTAAAGGGGCAAACATTTGGGTTGAAATGAGGTCTAATGTAAAAGTCACTAACAGTGTTTGGTTATCGTTGACATTGTTTTAGGCAGGGCTTGGATTGTGTATTTTCACTTAAACAAATAAATAAATACTACTTTTCCCACAGTAGATAATATGCCAACGTGCCAATATTTACCACCTGATCTTAATATGATTCATTGTGATAAAAGGATGGTTTTTATTAAAATGAATATAAAATCATAGTATATTAAGTTGATACTAAATATATCACAGCAAGAACTTTTGTGTTAAACACATTTATTTTAAGTTATTTCTATCTAGATATTGTTATAGTTTAAGGTTACAAAAGTTTGAAAAGCTTTGTATTCAAAGAGAAAAGTCCACAAACTTTGAAAAAAAGTACATAAACATGCTTGACTTAATCAGATTATATAAATTTTCTGTTTCATTCTCAATCTTTTATCTTCTCACTCTCTCAAGGTATTTTTCAGTGGGGTAACGTGTTAAAAACGTGGAGAAGTTAGAAATTTGGCTCCTACTAGGATTTGTTTCCAGGGGACAAGTTGTGATGGAGATGTCCTAGAAATGAGGGAAATTGTATGTAATATGAATGGAAGAAGTGAGCATTTGAATTCTCCTTACCTCATGAAACCAATTCTGACCTGAATAGCCCTTGTCTAAATGCAAGTCCATATTCCACCAAAGGACTGGGTTTCCTGAGTCATCACCATTTCACTGGAACTTGTGGAAATGACCACAGTAAAATATATGGTTCTCTGAGTCTTCATTGGCTTCTTCACATTACCAGCCTAGAGGAAACTTTTCTAAATTTCACAAGGGATGTGACGGAAGAAAAGATTTTCAGTTTAAGTAATTCTTTAGGTTTTCCAGATAAAACTTTGACTAGTAATGGGAATAGTCCTTATAAAATTTGATGAATGGTTATTAGATCAGTATATAATAAGAATAACTAAGATTATATGAAAAATATAATTTCTAAACTCTATAACAGCAAGTGATTAATTTCCACTACTGTTTTTTAAATTTTATCATTTCCTGTGTTCATTTATGACTACATTTACTGAGAGTTTAATTGGATACCAGTTAGCTAGTCTGTACTGTCCAAAATACTAATGTCTAATAATATCTACTTAAATCTTGATTACTTAAATAAAATACAATTAACAATTTAGTTCCTTGGATACAATCGTCATATCTAATGCAGACAATTGCCATAAGAGGCTACTAGCTACCATATTGGATAATTCAGAATGAACATTTTCTACATCACAGAAAGCTTTATTGGTCAGCACTAGTTTGGTTTCTAATACCAAGGATTAGTTTCCTTTCTTCACAGAAAAACAACTAAGCACCTATTTCATAGCTTTATTTTATACAAACTCTTAAATACAATATTGGAAGACATGGTCAGAAGGCACTGGTTTTTAGTATTTTTAAAATACTTCAATAAGGCACCAACTGAGCTCAAATTGTTGAAGTTTTTGCTTAATATCCAATTTTAAACTTTTGTCTCAATGTCACCATGTATCTATAAACAGAATTCTTGTCTTATTTGGAATAATACTAGTACTTTTGGGATGGGAAAATGATCTGTCTTCTAAATTGCTTCCCAGGAAGGATAAGCTCGAGGCAGAATAACTAAAACAATTTTCAGCTGTTCATGTCTCCTCTGTCATCCCTTCCCCATCTAATACATTTCCTGCATAACCAGGAAACATACTGTGATCTCATCATACCCCTTCATTTAAAGACAAACTTCCATGCATCTTTTTATTTTTCCTCCTCTACCTTCAATAAAAAAGTTATAGTTGTAAAACTAAATATAAAACATCTATACATTTCATAAGTTAATTACTACTTTATTTTTCTCATTCCTTTCACAAATCTGTAATATACCCATAGAGTTACTATTAACTGTTCTGTGATGGGAATAATAACCTCCAGTTTGCTGTTTAGTAAATAAATAAGCCTAAAATCTTTACGATGGAATTAAAATATCTTTGTTAAATGACTACTTTACTTATTAGTTATTTTCTTCACGATGCCCCCAAACCAAGTTTCCTTCTAATTTCATTGTTAACATTACCAGTTTTTTTTTAAGTCTGTACTCAAGTCTTACTTATGCCATAGAGTAAAGGACTGTGTTTTTGTTCACTGTGTCATTCTCTGATAACTGGTCTGTTGCTTTAATTTGGAAACACTCTCTGGAAACCACACAAAGACAAAATTCAACAATCCTCATCTATGTTGTGGACAGATTCCAACATTATGGGGACAGAATGAGCTGTGCATAGGTCTTGGTAGAGGGTTGAGTTAGATATATACTAATGTTTGAAGGGGAATTAGTGCATAAAACATTTACCATTCACTGATAATTTCTCATTTATTGATCACTTAATTTCAATAATACGTGTATAATAACTCTTGCTATTACACTTATTTTTGTATAGTCTTTTTTCATAAGTTGAGACTTTTCAAAAAGCATACAACAGGACAACGAAGTGTTGTGGC
This sequence comes from Sylvilagus floridanus, assembly GCA_949820135.1. Classification (NCBI taxonomy): domain Eukaryota; kingdom Metazoa; phylum Chordata; class Mammalia; order Lagomorpha; family Leporidae; genus Sylvilagus; species Sylvilagus floridanus. Next base: position 129,113,180 of record OX463236.1, on the reverse strand, counting down.
TCGACAGGTTAAGCTGTAGCTCGGGACACCTCATCTCATATACACTATGCCTTGGATTGAGTCTCACCTCCACTTTGGATTCCAGCTTCCTGCTAATACATACCACAGAGAGCAACAGATAATAGCTCAAGTAATTAGTGGCCTGCCACCTGTCTGGGAGACCTGGTTGCAGTTCTAGGCATCTGACTATGCCTGGCCTGGCACTGGCTAATGCAGGCACTTGGGGAGCAAACCAGTGGATCTCTCTCTCTTTCTCTTTCTTTCTCTTTTTCTCTCTGTGCTCCCATCACTGTTTCTGTCTCTGTCTTTCAAATATATAAGTAAACTTTAAAATGCATATTTTATGATTAAAGATACTACAAAATAATGATATATTTGCCATTCAGTTCTATAATAATGTTTTAATTCTTGATCTCTGGCTTTAGTTTTTAATTAAAAAAAGATTTATTTATTTGAAAATCAGAGCAATAGACAGGGGTGGGAGGAAATACCATCATCAAATGGTTCATTCCCCAAATGGAAACAACCAACCAGGGCCAAACCGAAAGCCAGGAGCTAGGAATTCTGTCCTGGTCTCCCACATGGGTTACAAGGTCACAAGAATCTAGGCCATCTGCTGCTGCCTTCACAGGCCAATTAGCAGGAAGCTGAATCAGAAGTAGAGCAGTAGGGACTTAAAACGTGCACTCTGATATGGACGCCAGTGTCACAAGTGGCAGTTTTATGCTGCTGCACCACGGACAACACCTTGTTTATTTTTGTATTTCTTTACATTTTTGTTTTGTTTTGAAGAAATAGCATTACAAACACAGTGGAAGTCCCTGATGAAACTTTTCTGTTACCTTCCTTTTTCATCTTTAGAAATCATGGTCTTGGGGCTGGCATTGTGGTATAGTGGGTAAACCTGCTGCCTGGGATGCCATCATCCCATATGGGTATGGGTTTGGATCTCAGCTGCTACACTCCTGATACTGCTCCCTGCTAATGTGCCTGGGAAAGCAGTAGAAGATGGCCCAAGTAGTTATGTCCCTGCGCCCACATAGGAGACCTGGAAGAAGCTCCTGGCTCCTAACATCAGCCTGGCCCAGCCCCAGCTGTTGTGGCCAACTGGAGAGTGAACCAGTGGATAGATCTCTTTCTCCCTCTGTCTCTCCCTCTCTTTCTCTGTAACTCTTATATTTTTTTCCTTTTTTTCTTTTTATTTTCTTTCTTTCTTTTTTTTTTTTTTTGACAGAGTGGACAGTGAGAGAGAGAGACAGAGAGAAAGGTCTTCCTTTTGCTGTTGGTTTACCCTCCAAAGGCTGCCGCGGCCAGTGCGCTGCGGCCAGCGCACCATGCTGATCCGAAGGCAGGAGCCAGGTACTTCTCCTGGTCTCCCATCCAGTGCAGGGCCCAAGCACTTGGGCCATCCTCCACTGCACTCCCAGACCACAGCAGAGAGCTGGACTGGAAGAGGAGCAACCAGGACAGAATCCGGTGCCCCGATCTGAACTAGAACCCGGTGTGCCAGCGCCGCAGGCGGAGGATTAGCCTATTGAGCCGTGGCACCGGCCATAACTCTTACTTTCAAATAAACAAATAAATAAATCTTTTTTTAAAAAATTAATTTCTCCCACTTCCAGCCTTTCTCTACTGTCATCAGAGAGCCCTTTCTGAAATGGCTAGAAGAAACTTAAAAAAAAAAAAAAGTGATAGCAGTTTTATCTTTTTTTTTCAGGTTTCATCTAATTCTGGGTGACATCATGCAAATATTTTTGGACGTCTTTGTACTTATTGGTTATAAAATGGTTACCACATTCTCTGAAATCTATTAAATTACAACAGAATCACAACCACACGTTTAATAATACTGTGTGTGTGTTTTGTAACTTTATGTTTTAGTTTTATTTTTTAAGGTGAACAGCTTTCATGTATTTTATTTATACAGATTTAGGAGCATAGAAGCTTATCAGAGTCAAAATTTTTTTCCTGATTTTAATGGCATGTTAAGTAGGTATAAAATTTTATTTTACCAAATTTTTCTCTTGACAATGTAGATATTACTGTAGAGACTTATTTATTCTAATAGAAGTGAAATTATGTCACAGGGATCATTCAATATTTTAGGATATAACCTGTTTTTTCTCCTATTTATAAGTATATAAGTTTTTTTATATCTGTAATTTCATTACAATTTTACTAATATATATTTGTATTTATTATTCTTGACACTAGAGGTTTATTTTTGATCTGATACATACACATTTGTGTAAGATTCTCGATTAGTGCCCATCATTTCTGCTGTTTTTAAATACCCATTCAGTATACACTCTTATTTTATGATATGTATGTCTTTGTTTCTCGGTGCTGTGTTTTACAGCTTATTATTTATTTATTTTTATTTTATTTGAAATGGGTAGGGGAGAGTGAGAGAGAAATTGAGACAGGTGGAGATCTTCCATCTTCCATCCATTGGGTTCACTCCCCATGTGCTTGCAACAAACAGGGGTGGGATGGGCTGAAGTCAGGAGTCAGGAGTCTGAAATTCAATCTAGATCTCTCATGTGGGTGTCAAGGACACAGATACTTGAACCATCATGTGCTGCTTAGCAAGATACGTATTAGCAGGAAGCTAGATTGAAGCAGAGTAATCGGGACTTGACCAGACATTCCAATGTGAGCTGTTGACATCCCAAGTGGCTATTTTGAGAGTTGCAACAAATGTCCATCTCCCTTTGCTGTGTTTTAAATGATTTGTTAAATTATATTTTTATGTTATAAATTCCTTTTGTGATTGTCTTCTCCATATTATGATTTTAAATTAGGATTTTCATTTTAGTGATCATATTTTTCAATGCTAATGCTTCCCTTTCCCATCTTACCTTAATAATTTCTTGTCTCTTTATTTCATTTGTTCCCATCTTATTTAATAATTTCTAATCTTTTTTCTTTCATATTATATGATTTCATTTATACTTTTGAGATTTCATTTATGTTTTTGTCAAATTGGTTGTTCTGTGAAGTTGAATTTTTTATGGAGTTTACATCTATTTTGATGTTGATATTTAATTATTATCTTTGAGTTTTTAACTATTATAATTGAATTTTTACATTTTAAAATTTTTATTTATTTACTTTTTGACCGGCAGAGTGGACAATGAGAGAGAGACAGAGAGAAGAATTTTCACATTTTTACATAAATGAGTTTTGTGTTTGCCTCATTCTAATTATCTGGCATTTAGTTTAATCCAGATTTTGTAATGTGTGTCTTGACCTAATCTCTAGGAGCACATAGTATTCTTAGCTCTGCCCTGGTCACATAGTTTACTGTTATTTTTGTGCCTCTTTGCCCATAGCATTCTGTTTGTCATAGTTATATTCAGCATATTGGAAACAGTTTGGATTCTCTTTAATTATGGGGTATACTGGCCAGTCCTGAGGCTTCCCACCTCTAAACATGAAGCCTCGAGACTGATTCCAGTTCATGTCTCTCTTGGAGTGACAATGATGCCCATTACCATGCAGGAGCCAAACTTGAAACATTGCTTGTCTCAGGATCCACAGTTCAGTACACCTGCTGCTTGGAGTCCTACTAAGCAGTTCAGTGTTATTTTGTTTGCAGACCACAAAAATGCTGGTCTTGTGTTTCAGCCAAGTTGTAACAGTTTAATTTAGGTTTTATATTTCACCGATCATAGTTTTGTTTTTATATTATAGCAGTAGGTGATTTAGTGTATGAACTCATCAGTATCTTGGCTGGAATTTGCCAGTATGACATCTTTTCATCTCAAAACATTTAATTTCAAATAATAGTCTCAGGGTATCAATTTTAAGAGTGTCACAAAGTGATTCACTTAGTGAAGAAAAACTTAGGCAGAAGAAATTCCCCCGTCTCCTAATTCCAAATTAAGCTACAGAACAGAGTATAATAAGAAAGTAATGTTCCTTTATCATTTTATTCTGGTTATTTGGAAAGCCATAGTAATAGGAGCTTTGGCTCATATCTATTATATTTTCATATTTGTTGTTAGCATAAATTTTATTTTATGTTTTATTAATATACAAAGAACAAATTCCATGTATTTCAAAAATACAATGCTTCACAGTGTTATTGTTGATATTCTGTTTTACAAAAAAAGACTTTGACTAGAGTTAATTTTTAAATATCATTAGGGTAGATATCAGAGACTTAGTTTTCTGATCCTTTTTTATAGTGCATAAACGTACAGGTAATTTTTAAAGAACCTTTGAATTGAGCCATCATTTTTCTGAGGTAAGAAAGTTTAAATATCTATTATGGCTTTTATTCACAGCTGAACAAATTTGTGATTAAATTAAATGGTTTACATAAACTCATGTAGCTGATGAGCTGTGGACAGTTATCCTGTTTATGTGACTACATTTGAAGTTTCTGAATTAAAAATCTCAGATGTTCACATCATTGTATGCTTCATAATACAGAGATGTTTTGAACAATCTCTTCACAAAGTTTCTCAATTATTTTTAGGGATTATGAATTCATAAAAATTTTAAAATAGCAATACAAGTCTGTGACTTTATTACTATTTGTTGTTTTATTGATACTGTTTTTATCATTAGCTCTATTGTCCAAAATCTATCTACCATTCTTTAGTCATACTTGAAATCTAGAAAAAGAACAAATGGAATTGTCTTTCTTACCATGTCTTTTGATCTACATTATTTCGAGAATAGTTTAATATTTTGTTCTAAAGCTATTTCTAGTGGTAGGTATTTTGGCTAGCTGTTAAGAGCACCATATCACATATTTGAGTATACAGGTTTAAATTCTGCTCCTGATTCCAGTTGCCTGCTAATGCATTCCTGGGGAGGTTGTGGCTTTAGTAGTTGTGTGCATGCTATCCAAGTGGGGAGCTCTCTCCATCTGTCTCTGTCTTGCAAATAAATAACTAAACTAATTAATTAGATAAAATGTTTATAGAATAACAATCATTTTGCAACTTCAAAAATGAAAATGTACTTTCTTCATCAGAAATGATGGTGTAATGAGGACTTAATATACTTTCCCTTTTAAAAAATAATACACTGGGCTAAAATATATAAAGCAAGTTTTTAAAATATTGGTTAGTAGGCAGTGCAGGATTATGAACCCTGATAGACAGTAAACAAATCAATGAGTTTGTCTGTTGTCCTCATTTTGTATTGTATTGTCTAGAAAGGCTCCAGATCACAGAATGAGAAAGGGTGTCTAAAGATAGCCTGAAGGTCTCTCTGAATTGAAGAGACAGAGTAGAGCTTGGAAGTGTGAACCTTGGTAGAATTTATGAGCAGAGAATCAGAAAGATGGCAACTGAACAGAGAGATTCTGGAGATATGGAGAGGAATCCTGTGTACTCTTTTTGACTACTAATTCTGTACATGTTTAGAGGAAACCAACTGATCCCAGGTTAAAACCAAACACACAAACAAAAGCAAAATAAAAAGCAGTAGTTTCAACAATTGCCAGAGCTCATACAGTCCTGGACATAAAGTTTCCACCTGCCAGAGAAGACCTTATAATGTGTCCTGGGTCGAGTGTGGTAATGAGTATCACCTTGGGGAGCGACAGAAGACTCTAGGCTGAAAGCTACTCTAGAGTCACCATAAAAATACTAAAAAATAGGCAGATGCAACGAATTTTAAGTAATTTAAGTGTATAAGTGAATAAAGTCACTGTTTAAAGGAATATCAAATTATAGCACTGAACAATGTAATATACTTTTAGGATTCAATATAAAATCACAATTCAAAAAATAATGTATCTAATGTTTGTAACATTAAAAGGTTTCAGATTTTATTTTGTTTTCAAACTAACAGGATACTGCTTCCTACAATCTCCCAGATGCTAGTTCAGTATTCCTGGGTCAGAGACAGGGTTTTACTACTCATGCCACAGTAGTCAGTAAAGAGCTTTAAATTGACATCACTTCCCTTGTTATTCCTTCTCTAAAGTCCCTTAGGGGTTGATGCAGAAGTGGACCCAAGTGGATGTTGCACATAAAATGCATTGTATTATAGCTGAGCAACAGGACATAGGAATCTAGCAGTTCTGCCCAATTGTTGAAGAAGGAGGTATTGTCCTTGCTATAATGATCAGGAAACAAAGGTGCCCTCTTTTGCTCGAGGGAGACAACATCTGTGTCTTCTAAGGCTGTTTTCTATAGGAACATAATTGCAAACACAGTCTGTATCAAAAGCTGTTACATGGAATGTAGAAATTCTATGAATTATATTACTTCATTCCTAATATACAGATTTTCTGTGTTCTTTTCTTCTAAACACATATGCAGCTTCTTTCATCTGATTTGTTATACTTTATCTCCAAAGAGCATTCAATGAATGTGATTTAAATTATGTTTGCATAAAATGTATTGTAAGAAACTTTCATAAGTGCTCCTATTTGATGTAGCTGCCCAGATGCAAGATGAATGGATTCTATGAATGGTAACTTCTATTATTGTCATAGTGGAAGTTTGGAAATGGTAACATGGTAAAACTGTGAATATAACAGTTACTCCCAAAATAACCAAATGCAGGTTTTAAAATTTTTATAAAGGTGTGGAAATCAAACTAGTGTACAAAAATTAAATTTTTCACCATAAAGATTATCTCAATAAAAGTCAGAAATTTGACAACGTTGTATTGTATTCTGTTTTATTACTTAAGTTTTTGAGATGAAAATTGCAACTCTTGAGTCTAGATTTGCAAAGTCATAGTTATAATAGATTAAAGCAATTTTTTATTATTCCAAATTATAGGTTGATTGTCACTGCTCATATTTTAAATGAAGTCTCACAATCATGTATTTAACATAGCCTAAAATATGTAGTTTATATAATTTTGAACCATCCTCTGTCAAGCATGAAGCTGTTGAAGCAAGTTTCATAAAGTGGAAATAATGCTATTATCCATAAAAGTAGTGATGTTGTCTTTATGATTTTTATTTTCATCATTGTAAAAATATCTGTTAAACTCTTCATACACACTCTCATTTGATATTCATAGGATGGCTGCAAGATGAGAAATATAATCTCCTTTTAACAAATAATGAGACACAAAAGGATGGTATAACAATCCAAATTGCATAAATTACCAGAGCCAAGATTTGAATACATTTGTTTGACTTCAGTTGTGTCTTTTTCTCTTTTATTAATCTGCCTTCCTATATGTTAATAGTTTAGAACAGGGGTCAGCAAACTCTGATCTACAGATCAAACCTGATGTATCACTGGGTTTTGTAAATAAAGCTTATAGCTCCGTAGCCACATTCATCCACTGCCAGAGTCTGTGACTGTTTCTGTACTAGAGTAGAGTAGTAGAGCTGAGTAGTTGTGATAGAGATCCGATGGCCACAATATTTACTGTTTGGCCCTTTATAAAAATGTTTGCAATCCTTTGTTTTTGAATAATTAGTTTCCTAAATGTATGGACTTCTGACAAAGTAAATATATGCTATAAAATAAGGATAGAAATGAATAAAATTCTCTTCATTATTTCTTGGCTCATGAAATTCACAATAAGTTACTTGAGAGAAAAAAAATCCATGAGTAGCTTACTGGGCATTTTGCATAGAGAACTGAACTCCAGAAATTGGGAATCAGTTTCCCAGTCAAAGCAGAGGTGTTCAGGAATGATCCAGAGCGGAAGACCAAGGAAACCCATATTGACAATGACCTGCCTGATCCACATGGCTACATTCCAAGGATGAGTGTCCAATAAGGTGGGACAGTCACTGGGCACTTGGCTAATGGGAAAGAAGTGTTGAGAAAATCAAGTAGGAAAAATATAAATGATTAGTCACTTGATAATAATGGATACAAACAGTAATGATTTTGATTCTGATATTAAGTCAGAGAGTATACTCTTCTTTTAATAGAAAAATATTTTAATAAAGGTTAAGTATCATGGGTTTTTAAAGATAACAATAATGAAATTAACTCAAGTTGTTTTTTCAATGGTTTTCTTAAAAACTGTGTTATTTCATCAAGAGAAAAAATATCTCTGGGAAGTCTAAAAATACATTTGATGCCTAAATTTTCCCCAGTGTGTGTCTTACCTGAATAGCGCAAAATCTGTGCTAACCTTTAATTTTCATTAGCTTGTGAGCTTTACTATTAAAAGCTCCAGAATTCTCCCTTCTTCTCCCTAGAGTAATGGGAAAACTGAAAGTATACTATGAACTCTACCATTTTATTTGCAATAAAAGAACTTAATTCCAAATTAATTAAACTGGCACATCAAATCAGAAAGTAATTATGTGACATGTCACAGAAATGTTTGTCCTACTTTGGGCTTCCAAAGCAAAATTAAATAAAGATACTGAAATTCTAATTACTTAGAGATCTAAAAGAAATAATATATTTTGAAAACCATAAAGTAATACAGCTATTCATTCCAATAATTCTTCTTCCTCTTTCTTTAATTTCTCAGTGAACTAATAAGTCATTGCCAGTTTTGTTTGTCAAACATTCATTCATTCATCTACTTATGCATAAAAGGGCTAAGAAAAATTTAAGCTATAAACTTTCCTACTTACCTGGTCCCTGTCCTTAAAAGAAGATGTTTTATTCATTCAGCTATGATAGATTAGATTTGTATATATAATGAAGAAGTAGTGGGAAAATTGAGTCAGAAATGAGAATAGCTAATTAACTAGAGTTAGAATTAAGAATTCTCAAGTGAAAGAACAGTGGAAAAGATATGAGAATGGCTATACTGTTCAAAGAGTCTTTAGGGGGATAATTTCAATAATCATATTAATTTTCACAGGTTTTTCTATATATGAGTCGTGTTACTCTAAATACTCAGTAATGCTTCTGGGTCAGAATTTCCATTTATTTGTATCCCCACAGAGTGTTGTGCATTGGAGCAATAACAAAACAAGTATTGAATTACAATCACTATTGAGAAATGCTAAGATTACTAAGTACTGTGACAAAATATTTCAAATAATGATATAGAAAGTATCATTGTAGAAACAAAATCTCAGATCCTTTAAGCCAGAGTAGGAATTATTGTAGTGATGTTTTGGGTGAGCAGAACACATTACGTGTGCATTCAGTAGAAACAGTTTTGATATAAGGGCAAATGTAAAAGCTGGATAGAGAGTGAACATTGATTCATTGTGGGCTTAGGAATTAGAGTGGTATATGGAAGATTCCTTCCAATAAACTTAAAAAGAATGAGACAATATTATAGCATATAGAACAAAATAAATACAGAATTAAGGGAATGATTTGCTTCCGTTTAGTACAGTAAATGTCAGAGAATGTTTGAATTCTTTTGGGCAAGAACCAGTAGAAAAAGAGAATATAATTAATGGATGTAAGATTTTGAGAAGTTGGGTAAAAATAGGAGGTATAATATAATGGAATTGTTAGCCTTGTCAAAGAGGGGAAACTTCAACTCCAACAAAAGGAGCAAATTAATGTGGGTTCAGGTTAAGTTTGCAGTTTTGTGATAAGATGGGAAGTTCTAGCCTGACTGCTTTAAAATAGTATGGCACTTGAGGTCTTCAACTCAAAGTGGGATGAAAGGATGAGAGGAGTGAGGCGTTTGATTAGTTCAAAGAATAATTTGAAAGAGTCATTGACATGAACACCTTACCAAACATCATGAAAATTGAATAAGAGTGATGGGTGATGCTGACTACTCAGTTAATAGTGGTCTGCATGAATATGCTATAATGGTGCTCATCTATCTGATTTTATCTGACAATCATCAGGGTCAAAGGAAATCAGTATGATTTTGACAAAGATCTGAGAAATATGAACAGAGATGGAAATTAAAGATATTGGTGACAAAATTATTATAACGATTATCTCTGGAATTAAAGCAGGATAAGAAGAATGGTTATAATTATACCGAAGAGAAAATTCTAAACTTATCTAAACTTACAAACATCAAAACTTGAGATTTGAACCCAGGATTTCAGATTCAAAGACAAGAATGCTTTTAGTATATTTCATGTATTTCAAATTGATATACTTTATGTCCAACATTATAGTATATGATTGAGGCCACATCTAATAAACACATTGATCTTCCTATTTTACCAAATTATAGTGAGATTGAACTATATATAAAAACTGCCTTAATGTATTGTCCAGTGTGAAGTAATGCTATAACTAGTACTGAAACAGTATTTTTACACTTTGTTTTTCTGTGTGGATGCAAACTGATGAAATCTTTACTTAGTATATACTGGATTGATCTTATGTATATAAAGATAATTGAAAATGAAAAAAAAAACCTTGGTGTTAAATTGGAAATTACATAGATAATTAATCAATTTTTTAAAAAAAATCATGTAGGATCCCTGTCCTTAATGTGGTGTACATTGTGAATTAATACTATAACCAGTACTCCAACAGTATTTTTCACTTTGTGTTGCTATGTGAGGGCAAACTGTTGAAATCTTCACATAATATGTACTAAACTGATCTTCTATATGTAAAGAGAATTGAAAAGGAATTTTGATGTGAATGGAAGGGGAGAGGGAGAGGGAAAGGGGAGGTTTGCGGGTGGGAGGGAAGTTATGGGGGGGGGGAGCCATTGTAATCCATAAGCTGTACTTTGGAAATTTATATTCTTTAAATAAAAGCTTTGTATAAAAAAACTGCATAAATGAATTTCTCAAAGAAAGGCAATAATAGGCTAAATGGAAAATTTTTATCATAAGTTGGAAAGTTACATTTGTAGACACCTAAGCTTCATGTTTCAAGTCAAATTTGATGGTGTATCCAGGCAACAAAATCTAAAAATTTTAAAAGCAGCTGCACAGGGATTCTTGTCCAAGTAGAAGGATAATACTAGTAAACTGTAATATGAATAGCAAAAGGAGAAAAGCACTTCTCATAAGTTAAACAGGAAGGCTTTCAGGGCTGAATAAACGTCATGAAAAAGCAATGCAAGAATCATGATACTATTTGGAGACATATCTATCCAGCATCATAAGCAGTTTTGGGGTATTATAAAGTAAAGTGAATATAAAGATTTCACAGTGATTATAATGAATGACTCCATGCTTAATTTAGCAGCTAGTACCCACAATGATGCACCAGGCAACACCGAGAATAGCAATAGAACTACATGATTTTGGATAACTTAAATAACACAACTTCCTAAATTAATCTTTTTAATAATCCTTCATTGACTTCCAAATTAAGAACACCATTTTTTCTAAGACTATGTATAGTATGTTCCAAAGCAATCTCTCTGCTTTTCTGTTTAGCTTTATGACATCTATTTTGTTATTTTGCAAACATATTTTGGCCTTTATGCTTTCTTATATTTTTTTTACCTAAACCACCCCCTTTACTTTTTATTTTCTTTGGCCATCAAACAAAATCAATTTCAGAATCCAAATATATCTTCTGTCTAGGCTCTTTCTTGATCTATCTGTAACTGAAGATGCTCAAAACCTCTCATAGAATTGATTTCTGTCTTTTCCATCAGGTCTTCAGTTCGTTCTTAGGATCTACAGTAATACACTTCATGCAAGAGATAGATGGAAATCAACCCTTTGAGAGTTAAGTTCTAAAATCAGTGCTAAGGAATCAGTGCAGAGATAAAAGGGCCCCTAAAGGAGGAGAAATGGCTCTCAGTTCGGAAGGAATTGATCATAATCTGGTTGAATGCATTAACATATAGAAAGAATGAGTGAGACAATCAAATTAAAGTTGGATACAATAATGTAGAGAAATCTTGGGAAAACTTTTTAGTAACACTCAATGAAAGTTTATAAAGCAGAGGAAGCCTTAGTATCAGCATTTGCCCATTTTAACAAGAAGCATAACTCTAGGGTGTTTAAGCATTCTGAGAAAATAAAGGGCTTTAGGTAGTATAAAGATACTTTTGCAAAATCATCTCAGTAGTGAGATCTTGCTATGAAAAAGCATCATGTGCCTTCTACCATTTGTATCCATTCTTTACTCCAGCTTTAACTGAGGAAATTTCCCTTTTGTTATTTAATCCAATCTTGGCACTATGTTCTGGATTTCAGTGTGTTGCATATTCTCATAATTCTGTTCTGTTCTTCCTATAGTCCCAAATCTTCAAGTGTTCAATGGCAATAATTAGAAAAGTAAACATCCTTGAGATTTCAATTTAACTTCAATAAAAAGACACCTCCGAGATAAGAGTTCAGACACAAAAAACTGATTTGAAAGTTTTAAGGGGAGTATAGATGTGATACAGGGTAGGGAAAGAAGTAAATAAAGGGTAGCATTTGAGGACTACTATCCTTGTGGGCAATTAGATCTTGATCAGAAAGTGTATAAAACCGATGCCTCAGAATTATCTTACCAAGATGATATTGCTGGTAGAACAGTGTGAGCTTTGCAGAACTGCTCCAAGGAAAGTGGTGAAAATTATTTTTAAAAATCCAAACTTTGAGTCTCTGAAAGTAGTTCCAAGTACATAAAGAAAATGAGGAAACATCAATCAAGAAAGTCTACTAAAATTCAGTAAAATCAGAGAAAACCTGCACTTTTTGAATTGAGACCTAACCTTTTTCCACATATTTTTAAAAATTTTTTTCTTGACGGCGGAGCCAAGATGGCGGAATAGTGAGGACGCGCACTAGCAGTCCGCAAAAAGATAGTTTAATAAAAACAGAGTTACTGTAGCCTCAGGAAAAATCTCAGGGAAAAAAATGCAGTGGAAATTCTTCCGGACCCAGTAAATGAGACGCAGAGGACCTAGGGGAAAGTAAGTTTGCGAACGGCAAATCGTGCCATAGTGGCACGGGAGCTGCCGGGAGGGACGGGAACCGGACGGAACACAGTCGCCATTGGAAATGAGCGCTTAAACAGGAGCCGATACAGGGATCCCGAGACACTGGCGGGGGGAAGCAGACCCCACGGGGGAAACAGCACAATTGAGGCGAGCCCACACAGACACTAGCCTCTCTCGTCACCCACCCTGCTAATTCGAGCTAGACTGAACGCAGTGGGACGGCGCGCGCCCGCCGGCTGCAATGGAAGCCGGGCGGAACACAGTCACCATTGGAACTGAGCGCTTGAACGGGTGCCGATACAGGGATCCCGAGACACTGGTTGGGGGAAGCAGACCCCACGGGGGAAACAGCACAATTGAGGCGAGCCTGCACGGACACTAGCCTCTCTCGTCACCCACCCTGCTAATTCGAGCTAGATTAAACGCAGTGGCACAGTGCGCGCCCGCAGGCTGCGACAGGAGCCAGGCGGAACACAATCACCGCAGGATCTGCGCGCGTGAACGGGAGCCGATACAGGGATCCCAAGACACTGGCGGGGGGAAGCAGACCCCCACGGGGGAAACAGCACAGTTGAGGCGAGCCCGCACGGACACTAGCCCCTCTCGCCGCCCACCTTGCGGAGTCGAATTTGATTAAACGCAGTGGGACAAGGTGCGCCCGCCCATCACTGAGGCAGACGGAACCAAAAACCCGAGGCTGTAGAAACCTGAAGGGGATCCAAAAACTGGGAACACACCGCGCACACAAACTCTGTTACCTTGACAACCCAGAGAAAGAGTGTGGGGAAAAAAAAATGCCAAACAAAAACAGATTCCGAGGGAGCAAGATCAAGGAAGACGCTATGATGACCCCAAATGGAAAAGACATCCCAAGTCAGGATTATGAAGATAATGAGATAGAAGAAATGCAAGAAGCAGATCTCAAAGAATTGATAAGAACATTAAGAAGTTCTCAAAAACAAATTCTTGAACTACAGAAATCTTTAATGGATAAGATAGAAAATCTCTCTCGCGAGAATGAAGTACTACGGAGAAATCAAAACGAAATGAAACAACTAGTAGAACAAGAAGCTACGATAGTGACAAAAAATCTTAATGAATTGAAGAATTCAATAGATCAAGTGACAAGCAATCTTGAGGGCCTTAAAACCAGAATGGGTGAAGCAGAAGAGAGAATATCGGACCTAGAAGACAGAGAACAGGAGAGGAAACAGTCAAACCAAAGACAAGAAGAGGAAATTAGAAAACTAAAAGATATCGTCGGGAATTTACAGGATACTATTAAAAAACCCAACATTTGGGTTCTAGGTGTTCCTGAAGGTATGGAGAGGGAGAAAGGATTAGAAGGCCTTTTTAGGGAGATACTAGCAGAAAATTTTCCAGGCTTGGAGAAAGACAGAGAAATCCTAATCCAGGAAGCTCATAGAACCCCTAATAAACATGACCAATAGAGATCCTCTGCACGACATATTGTAATTAAACTCACCACAGTGAAGCAAAAAGAAAAGATCCTAAAATGTGCAAGAGAGAAACGTCAGATTACTCTCAGAGGATCTCCAATTAGACTCACAGCTGACTTCTCAACAGAAACCCTACAAGCTAGAAGGGAATGGCGAGACATAGCCCAGGTACTTAGAGAGAAAAACTGCCAGCCCAGAATATTATACCCTGCAAAGCTCTCATTTGTGAATGAAGGCGAAATAAAGACCTTTCATAACAAACAAAAATTGAAAGAATTTGTTGCCACTCGTCCAGCCCTGCAAAAGATACTTAAAGACGTGTTACACACAGAAACACAGAAACACGACCATCAACATGAAAGAAGGTAAATGAAGGGAACCTCACGGCAAAAGATCACAGGGAATTCAAAGCATACATTAGAAAATATCTGGCAAATGGCAGGGCAAACTTACCACTTATCAATAGTCACATTGAATGTTAAAGGTCTAAACTGTCCTGTTAACAGACAGAGATTGGCTGATTGGGTTAAGGAACAAAAACCATCTATTTGCTGCTTACAAGAAACACATCTTTCCAAGGAAGATACATACAGACTGAAAATAAAAGGATGGAACAAGATATACCATGCCAACAGAAATGAAAAAAGAGCGGGTGTAACTATGTTAATATCGGACTACATAAACTTTAACACAAAAACTGTTAAGAGAGACAAAGAGGGGCACTATATAATGATTAAGGGATCAATACTACAGGAAGATATAACAATTCTCAATGTATATGCACCTAATTACAGGCCACAGGTTTATTTAAAAAATTTGTTAAGAAACTTAAAGGGAGACTTAGACCCCAACACAATAGTACTGGGGGACTTCAATACTCCACTCACAGATATTGACAGATCGACAGGACAGAAGATCAACAAGGAGACAGTAGATTTAAACAACACTATAGCCCAAATGGATCTAACAGATATCTACAGAACTTTTCATCCTACACGTAAAGCATTCACATTCTTCTCAGCAGTACATGGAACCTACTCTAGGATTGATCACATATTAGGCCATAAAGCAATCTCAGCAAATTCAAAAGAATTAGAATAATACGATGCATCTTCTCAGACCATAAGGGATTGAAGTTGGAAATTAGCAACTCAGGAATCCCTAGAGCATATGCAAACACATGGAGATTGAACAACATACTCCTGAATGAACAATGGGTCACTGAAGAAATCAAAAGAGAAATCAAAAATTTTCTGGAAGTAAATGAGGATAACAGCACAACATACCAAAACTTATGGGATACAGCAAAAGCAGTGTTAAGAGGAAAGTTTATATCAATAGGTGCCTACATCAAGAAACTGGAAAGGCACCAAATAGATGAGCTTTCAATGCCTCTCAAGGATCTAGAAAATTTGCAGCAAACTAGACCCAAATCTAGTAGAAAAAGAGAAATAATCAAAATCAGAGAAGAAATCAACAGGATTGAATCCAAAAAAACATTACAAAAAATCAGCCAAACGAGGAGCTGGTTTTTTGAAAAAATAAACAAGATTGACACCCCATTGGCCCAACTAACTAAAAAAAGAAGAGAAAAGACCCAAATCAGTAAAATCAGAGATGAAAAAGGAAATATAACAACAGACAGCACAGAAATCAAAAGAATCATCAGAAATTACTACAAGGACTTGTATGCCAGTAAACAGGGAAACCTATCAGAAATGGATAGATTCCTGGACACACGCAACCTACCTAAATTGAACCAGGAAGACATAGAAAACCTAAACAGACCCATAAGTGAGTCAGAAATTGAATCAGTAATAAAGGCCCTCTCAACAAAGAAAAGCCCAGGACCAGATGGATTCACTGCTGAATTCTACCAGACATTTAAAGAAGAACTAACCCCAATTCTTCTCAAACTTTTCAGAACAACTGAAAAAGAGGGAATCCTCCCAAATTCTTTCTATGAAGCCAGCATCACCTTAATTCCTAAGCCAGAAAAAGATGCAGCATTGAAAGAGAATTACAGAACAATATCCCTCATGAACATAGATGCAAAAATCCTCAACAAAATTCTGGCCAATAGACTGCAACAACACAACAGAAAGATCATCCTCCCAGACCAAGTGGGATTCATCCCTGGTATGCAGGGATGGTTCAATATTCGCAAAACAATCAACGTGATACACCACATTAACAGACTGCAGAAGAAAAACCATATGATTATCTCACTAGACGCAGAGAAAGCATTCGATAAAATTCAACACCCTTTCATGATGAAAACCCTAAGCAAACTGGGTATAGAAGGCACATTCCTCAATACAATCAAAGCAATTTATGAAAAACCCACGGCCAATATCCTATTGAATGGGGAAAAGTTGGAAGCATTTCCACTGAGATCTGGTACCAGACAGGGATGACCACTCTCACCACTGCTATTCAATATAGTGCTGGTAGTCTTAGCCAGAGCTATTAGGCAATAAAAAGAAATTAAAGGGATACAAGTTGGGAAGGAAGAACTCAAACTATCCCTCTTTGCAGACGACAAGATTCTTTATTTAGGGGACCCAAAGAACTCTACTAAGAGACTATTGGAACTCATAGAAGAGTTTGGCAAAGTAGCAGGATATAAAATCAATGCACAAAAATCAACAGCCTTTGTATACACAGACAATGCCACGGCTGAGGAAGAACTGCTAAGATCAATCCCATTCACAATAGCTACAAAAACAATCAAACACCTTGGAATAAATTTAACTAAGGACATTAAAGATCTCTACAATGAAAATTACAAAACCTTAAAGAAAGAAATAGAAGAGGATACCAAAAAATGGAGAAATCTCCCATGCTCATGGATTGGAAGAGTCAACATCATCAAAATGTCCATTCTCCCAAAAGCAATTTACAGATTCAACGCAATACCAATCAAGATACCGAGGACATTCTTCTCAGATCTGGAAAAAATGATGCTGAAATTCATATGGAGACACAGGAGACCTCGAATAGCTAAAGCAATCTTGTACAACAAAAACAAAGCCGGAGGCATCACAATACCAGATTTCAGGACATACTACAGGGCAGTTGTTATCAAAACAGCATGGTACTGGTACAGAAACAGATGGATAGACCAATGGAACAGAATAGAAACTCCAGAAATCAATCCAAACAGCTACAGCCAACTTATATTTGATCAAGGATCCAAAACCAATCCCTGGAGTAAGGTCAGTCTGTTTAATAAATGGTGCTGGGAAAACTGGATTTCCACGTGCAGAACCATGAAGCAAGACCCCTAACTTTCACCTTACACAAAAATTCATTCAACATGGATTAAAAATTTAAACCTACGACCCGACACCATCAAATTACTAGAGAGCATAGGAGAAACCCTGCAAGACATAGGTACTGGCAAAGACTTCTTGGAAAAGACCCCAGAAGCACAGGCACTGAAAACCAAAATTAACTACTGGGATTGCATCAAATTGAAAAGTTTCTGTACTGCAAAAGAAACAGTCAGGAAAGTGAATAGGAAACCAACAGAATGGGAAAATATATTTGCCAACTATGCAACAGATAAAGGGTTGATAACCAGAATCTACAAAGAAATTAAGAAACTCCACAACATCAAAACAAACAACGCACTTAAGAGATGGGCCAAGGACCTCAATAGACATTTTTCAAAAGAGGAAATCCAAATGGCCAACAGACACATGAAAAAATGATTCAGATCACTAGCAATCAGGGAAATGCAAATCAAAACCACAATGAGGTTTCACCTCACCCCGGTGAGAAAGGCTCACATTCAGATCCACCAACAATAGATGATGGAGAGGATGTGCAGAAAAAGGGACACTAACTCACTGTTGGTGGGAATGCAAACTGGTGAAGCCACTATGGAAGTCAGTCTGGAGATTTCTCAGAAACCTGAATATAACCCTACCGTTCAACCCAGCCATCCCACTCCTTGGAATTTACCCAAAGGAAATTAAATTGGCAAACAAAAAAGCCGTCTGCACAGTAATGTTTATTGCAGCTCAATTCACAATAGCTAAGACTTGGAACCAACCCAAATGCCCATCACCAGTAGACTGGATTAGGAAATTATGGGACATGTACTCTACAGAATACTATACAGCAGGCAAAAACAATGAAATCCAGTCACTTGCAACAAAATGGAGGAATCTGGAAAACATCATGCTGAGTGAATTAAGTCAGTCCCAAAGAGACAAATATCATTTGTTTCCCTTGATTGGCGATGACTAACTGAGCACCAAAGGGGAAACCTGTAGAAGTGAAATGGACACTATGAGAAACAGTGACTCGATCAGCTCTTGTGCTGACTGTGGTTGTACAATGTAATACTTTATCCATGGTAGTATTTTTTTTTTATCCTAGACTAGTGGTTGAAATCTGTAATTAACACACAATTATTCTTAAGTGTTTAAATTTTAACTGAAAAGTGATCTCTGTGAAATATAAGAGTGGGAATAAGAGAGGGAGGAGATGTACAATTTGGGACATGTTCAATCGGAACGGCCCCAAATGATGGAGTAAGAATTGTGCCAGGGGATTCCAATACAATCCCATCAAGGTGGCATGTACCAAGGCCATCTCATTAGTCCAAGTGATAAATTTCAGCTCACAATTGATCACACTGATAGGTCTAAGAGTCAAAGGGATCACACAAACAAGACTAGTGTCTGCTAATACTAACTGATAGAATGAAAAAGGGAGAGAATGATCCAACATTGGAAGCAGGATACACAGCAGACTCATAGAATGGCAGATGTCCTAAATAGCACTCTGGCCTCAGAATCAGCCCTTAAGGCATTCAGATCTGGCTGAAGAGCCCATGAGAATAGTTTAGGCATGGAAAGCCAAGACATTTCGGAAAAGACAGAAGACCTAAATGAAAGATCTCTGCGAGTGAGATCCCAGTGGAAAGAACGGGGCCATCAAAGAAGGAGGTACCTTTCTCTGAAGGGAGGAGAGAACTTCCACTTTGACTATGACCCTGTCGGAATAAGATCGAAGTCCACGAACCCTAAAGGCTTCCATAGCCTCGGCACCTCATGACCAGAGCCTAGGGAGATTACTGATGCCATAAACAAGAGTGTCAAATTGTTAAATCAACATCAGGAGTCACTGTGTACTTACGTCTCATGAGGGATCTGTCCTTAATGTGTTATCCAATGTAAAATAATGCTATTACTAGTACTGAAACAGTATTTTTATACTTTGTGTTTCTGAGTGGGTGCAAACTGATGAAATCTTTACATAGTATATATTGAATCGATCTTCTGTATATAAAGATAATTGCAAATGATTAAAAAATCTTGGTGTTAAACTGGAAATTGCATAGACAATTAATCCATTTTTTTAAAAAAAAATCATGTAGGATCTCTGTCCTTAATGTGCTGTACATTTTGAATTAATACTATAACTAGCACTCCAACAGTATTATCATTTTGTGTCTCTATGTGAGGGCAAACCGTTGAAATCTTTACGTAATATGTACTAAATTGATCTTCTGTGTATAAAGAGAATTGAAAATGAATCTTGATGTGAACAGAAGGGGAGAGGGAGCGGGAAAGGGGAGGGTAGGGGGAGGGAGAGAAGTTGTGGGGGGGGAGCCATTGTGATCCATAAGCTGTTCTTTGGAAATTTATGTTCTTTAAATAAAAGCTTTATATAAAAAAAATTTTTTTCTTAAACTTTTATTTAATGATTATAAATTTCCTAGGTACACCTCATGGATTACAATGGCCCTCCCCCCCCCATAATTTCCCTCCCACCCGCATCCTTTCCCTTTCCTGCTCCTGCTGCCTCTCCCCTTCCTTTCATTTGAAGATTCATTTTCAATTCTCTTTATATACAGAAGATCAGTTTAGTATATATTAAGTAAATATTTCAACAGTTTGCCCTCATATAGCAACACAAAGTGAAAAATACTGTTGGAGTACTAGTTATAGCATTAAATTACAATGTACAGAACATTAAGGACAGAGATCCTACATGATATTTTTTTTAAAAAAATGATTAATTATCTATGCAATTTCCAATTAAATACCAAGTTTATTTTTTTTCATTTTCAATTATCTTTATATAGAGAAGATGGATTCAGTATATACTAAGTAAAGATTTCATCAGTTTGCACCCACACAGAAACACAAAGTGTAAAAATACTGTTTGAGTACTAGTTATAGCATTACTTCACATCGGAAGACATTTTAAGGACAGATCCTTCATGAGACATAAGTACACAGTGACTCCTGTTGTTGAGTTAACAATTTGACACTCTTGTTTATGGCTTCAATAATATCCCTAGGCTCTAGTCATGAGTTGCCAAGGCTATAGAAGCCTTTAGGGTTCGCAGACTTCAATCTTATTCTGATAGGGTTATAGTCAAAGTGGAAGTTCTCTCCTCCCTTCAGAGAAAGGTACCTCCTTCTTTGATGGCCCCGTTCTTTCCACTGGGATCTCACTCGCAGAGATCTTTCATTTAGGTCTTCTTCTTCTTCTTCTTCTTCTTTTTTTTTTGCCTGGATGTCTTGGCTTTCCATGCCTAAAATACTCTCATGGGCTCTTGAGTCAGATCCGAATGCCTTAAGGGCTGATTCTGAGGCCAGAGTGCTATTTAGGACAGCTGCCATTCTATGAATCTGCTGTGAATCGCGCTTCCCATGCTGGATCGTTCTCTCCTTTTTTGATTCTGTCTGTTGTTATTTTCAGATACTAGTCTTGTTTGTGTGATCCCTTTGTCTCTTAGCCCTATCAGTGTGATCAATTGTGAACTGAAATTGATCACTTGGACTAATGAGATGGCCTTGGTACATGCCACCTTGATGGGATTGTATTGGAATCCCCTGGCAGGTTTCTAACTCCAACATTTGGGGCAAATCCGATTGAACATAACCCTAATTGTACATCTCCTCCCTCTCTTATTCCCACTCTTATATTTCACAGAGATCACTTTTCAGTTAAAATTTAAACACCTAAGAATAATTTGTGTGTTAATTACAGAGTTCAACCACTAGTACTAGAATAAAAATACTAAAATGGATAAAGTATTACATTGAACATCAATATTCAGCACAAGAGCTGATAAATTCACTGTTTCTCATAGTGTCCATTTCACTTCAATAGGTTTCCCCTTTGGTGCTCAGTTAGTTGTCACTGATCAGGGAGAACATATGATATTTGTCCCTTTGGGACTGGCTTAGTTCACTCAGCATGATGTTTTCCATATTCCTCCATCTTGTTGCAAATGACTGGATTTCATTTTTTTTGACTGCTGTATAGTGTTCTATAGAGTACATGTCCCATAATTTCTTTATCCAGTCTACTGTTGATGGGCATTTGGGTTGATTCTAGGTCTTGTCTAATTTGAATTGAGCTGCAATAAACATTAGTGTGCAGACTGCAATTTCATTTGCCAATTTAATTTCCTTTGGGTAAATTCCAAGGAGTGGGATGGCTGGGTTGAACGGTAGGGTTATATTCAGGTTTCTGAGAAATCTCCAGACTGACTTCCATAGTGGCTTTACCAGTTTGCATTCCCACCAACAGTGAGTTAGTGTCCCTTTTTCTGCACATCCTCTCCATCATCTATTGTTGGTGGATTTCTGAATGTGAGCCATTCTAACGAGCGTGAGGTGAAACCTCATTATGGTTTTGATTTGCATTTCCATGATTGCTAGTGATCTGGATCATTTTTTCATGTGTCTGTTGGCCATTTGGATTTCCTCTTTTGAAAAATATCTATTGAGGTCCTTGGCCCATCTCTTAAGTGGGTTGTTCGTTTTGATGTTGTGGAGTTTCTTGATCTCTTTGTAGATTCTGGTTATCAACCCTTTATCTGTTGCGTAATTTGCAAATATTTTTTCTTATTCTGTCGGTTGCCTCTTCAATCTCCTGACTGTTTTTTTTTGCAGTACAACAACGTCTGAATTTAATGCAATCCCAAATGTTAATTTTGGCTTTAACTGCCTGCACATCCAGGATTTTTATAGGAAGTCTTTGCCAGTACCTATATCTTGCAGCGTTTCCCCACTGCTCTCTAATAATTTGATGGTGTTGGGTCATAGATTTAATCTTTAATCCATGTTGAATGGATTTTTGTGTAAGATGAAAGGTAGGGATCTTGCTTCATGCTTCTGCACGTGGAAATACAAGTTTCCCAGCATCATTTATTGAATAGACTGTCATTACTCCAGGGATTGGTTTTGGATCCTTGATCAAATATAAGTTGTCTGTAGATGTTTGGATTGATTTCTGGTGTTTCTATTCTGTTCCATTGGTCTATCCATCTGTTTCTGTACCAGTACCATGCTGTTTTGATAACAACTGCCCTGTAGTATGTCCTGAAATCTGGTATTGTGATGCCTCCGGCTTTGTTTTTGTTGTACAAGATTGCTTTAGCTATTCGAGGTCTCCTGTGTCTCCATATGAATTTCAGCATCATTTTTTCCAGATCTGAGAAGAATGTCCTCGGTATCTTGATTGGTATTGCGTTGAATCTGTAAATTGCTTTTGGGAGAATGGACATTTTGATGATATTGTTTCTTCCAATCCATGAGCATGGAAGATTTTTCCATTTTTTGTTATCCTCTTCTATTTCTTTCTTTAAGGTTTTGTAACTTTCATCATAGAGATCTTTAACGTGCTTGGTTAATTTTATCCAAGGTATTTGATTGTTTTAGTAGCTATTGTGAATGGGATTGATCCTAGCAGTTCTTTCTCAGACGTGGCATTGCCTGTGTATAAAAAGGATGCTGATTTTTGTGCATTTGATTTTATATCCTGCTACTTTTCCAAACTCTTCTATGAGTTACAATAGTCTCTTAGTAGAGTTTGTTGGATCCCCTAAATAAAGAATCATATCGTCTGCAAAGAGGGATAGTTTGAGTTCTTCCTTCCCAATTTGTATCCCTTTGATTTCTTTTTCTTGCCTAATAGCTCTGTCTAAGACTTCCAGAACTGTATTAAATAGCAGTGGTGAGAGTGGGCATCCCTGTCTGGGACCAGATCTCAGTGGAAATGCTTCCAACATTTCCCCATTCAAAATGATACTGACCATGGGTTTTTCATAAATTGCTTTGATTATTGAGGAATGTTCCTTCCATACCCAGTTTGCTTAGAATTTTCATCATGAAAGGGTGTTGTATTTTATCCAATGCTTTCTCTACATCTATTGAAATTATCATATGGTTTTTCTTCTGCAGTCTGTTAATGTGGTGTATCACGTTGATTGTTTTGCGAATATTGAACCATCCCTGCATACCAGGGATGAATCCCACTTGGTCTGGGAGGATGATCTTTCTGTTGTGTTGTTGCAGTCTATTGGCCAGAATTTTGTTGAGGATTTTTGCATCTATGTTCATGAGGGATATTGTTCTGTAATTCTCTTTCAATGCTGCATCTTTTTCTGGCTTAGGAATTAAGGTGATGCTGGCTTCATAGAAAGAATTTGGGAGGATTCCCTCTTTTTCAGTTGTTCTGAATAGTTTGAGAAGAATTGGAGTTAGTTCTTAAATGTCTGGTAGAATTTAGCAGTGATTCCATCTGGTCTTGGGCTTTTCTTTGTTGGGAGGGCTTTTATTACTGTTTCAGTTTCTGTCTCATTTATGGGTCTGTTTAGGTTTTCTATGTCTTCATGGTTAAATTTAGGTAGGTTGTATTTGTGCAGGAATCTATCCATTTCTGATAGTTTTCCCTGTTTGCTGGCATACAAGTCTTTGTAGTAATTTCTGATGATTCTTTTGATTTCTCTGGTGTCTGTTGTTACATTTCCTTTTTCGTGTCTGATTTTATTGATTTGGGTCTTTTCTCTTCTTGTTTTAGTTAGTTGGGCCAATGGTGTGTCAATTTTGTTTATTTGTTCAAGAAACAAGCTCCTCGTTTGGCTGATTTTTTGTAATGTTTTTTTGGATATAATCTTCTTGATTTCTTCTCTGATTTTAGTTATTTCTCTTCTCCTAGTAGATTTGGGTCTGATTTGCTGCAGATTTTCTAGATCTTTGAGATGCATTGAAAGCTCATCTATATTGTGCCTTTCCAATTTCTTTATGTAGGTGTCTATTGCTGTAAGTTTTCTTCTTAACACTGCTTTTGCTGTATCCCATTGGTTTTGGTAAGTTGTGCTGTTGTCCTCATTTACTTCCATAAAGATTTTGATTTCTCTTTTCATTTCTTCTATGACCCATTGTTCATTCAGAAGCATGTTGTTCAGTCTCCATGTGTTTGCATACACTCTAGGGATTCCTGAGTTGCTAATTTCCAACTTCATTCCTTTATGGTCTGAGAAGCTGCATGGTATGATTCTAATTCTTTTGAATTGGCTGAGACTTGCTTTATCGCCTAGTATGTGGTCAATCCTAGAGAAGTTTCCATGTATTGCTAAGAAGAATGTAAATGCTTTCTGTGTAGGGTGAAAAATTCTGTAGATATCTGTTAGGTCCATTTGGGCTATAGTGTCGGTTAAATCTCCTGTCTTCTTGTTGATCTTCTGTCCAGTTGATCTGTCTATTTCTGACAGTTGAGTTTTGAAGTCCCCCAGTACAATTTTATTGGGGTCTAAGTCTCCCTTTAAGTCATTTAACAAGTCTGATAAATAAACCGGTGCCCTGTTATTAGGTGCATATACACTGATAAGAGTTACATCTCCCTGTTGAATGGATCCCTTAATCATTATATAGTGCCCCTCTTTGTCTCTCTTAACAGTTTTTGTGTTAAAGTTTTTGTAATCCAATATTAAGATGGCTATGCCCGCTCTTTTTTCATTTCTGTTGGCATTGTATATCTTTTTTCTGCCTTTTACTTTCAGTCTGTATGCATTTTTCTTAGAAAGATGTGTTTCTTGTAAGCAGCAAATAGCTGGGTTTTGTTCCTTAACACAATCAGCCAATCGGCGTCTTTTAACTGGACAGTTCATTCCATTAACGTTCAATGTGACTATTGGTAAGTGGTAACTTTGCCCTGCGATTTGCCGAAGATATTTTCTAATATATGCTTTGAATTTCCTGTGATCTTTTGCTGTGAGGTTCCCTTCGCTTACCTTCTTACATGCTGATGGCCGTGTTTCTGTGTTTCTGTGTGTAACACATCTTTAAGCATCTTTTGCAGGGCTAGACGAGTGGTGACAAATTCTTTCAATTTCTGTTTGTTATGAAAGGTCTTTATTTCGCCTTCATTCACAAATGAGAGCTTTGCAGGGTATAATATTCTGGGCTGGCAGTTTTTCTCTCTTAGCACTTGGGCTATGTCTCGCCATTCCCTCCTAGCTCATAGGGTTTCTGATGAGAAGTCAGCTTTGAGTCTAATTGGAGATCCTCTGAGAGTAATCTGACATTTCTCTCTTGCACATTTTAAGATCTTTTCTTTATGTTTCACTGTGTTGAGTTTGATTACAACGTGTCGTGGTGAGGATCTCTTTTGGTCATGCTTATTAGGGGTTCTTTGAGCTTCCTGTATTAGGATGTCTCTTGCCTTCTCCAAACCTGGGAATTTTTCTGCTAGTATCTCACTAAAAAGGCCTTCTAATCCTTTCTCCCTCTGTGCCTTCAGGAACTCCTAGAACGCGAATGTTGAGTTTTTTTAGTAGTATCCTGTAGATTCCCAACAATATTTTTTAGATTTCTAATTTCCTCTTCTTTTCTTTGGTTTGACTGCATACATTCCTGTTCTCTTTCTTCTAAGTCCAATATTCTCTCTTCTGCTTCACCCATCTGTTTGTAAGGCTCTCTAATGTATTTGTCATTTGATCTATTGAAATCTTCATTTCATTATGATTTCTTTTTTTTTTATAGCTTTTAAAGAATATAAATTTCCAAAATACAGCTTATGGATTACAATGGTTTCCCCCCCCCCAGAACTTCCCTCCCTCCCGATAACCTCCCCTTTCCCGCTCCCTCTCCCCTTCCATTCATATCAAGATTCATTTTGAATTCTCTTTATACACAGAAGATCAGTTTAGTATATATTAAGTAAAGATTTCAACAGTTTTCCCTCACATAGAGACACAAAGTGAAAATACTGATGGAGTACTAGTTATAGTATTAATTCACAATGTACAGCACATTAAGGACAGAGATCCTACATGATTTTTTTTAAAGAATTGATTGTCTATGCAATTTCCAATTTAACACCAAGATTTTTTTTTTTTTAATAATATTGTTACTTTTTTATTTATTTTTATTTAGTAAATATAAATTTCCAAAGTATAGTTTATGGATTACAGTGGCTTCCCCCCCCCATAATTTCCCTCCCACTCGCACCCCTCCCATTTCCCGCTCCCTCTCCCATTCCATTCACATCAAGATTCATTTTCAATTATCTTTATATACAGAAGATCAATTTAGTATATATTAAGTAAAGAGTTCATCAGTTTGCACCCACACAGAAACACAAAGTGTAACATACTGTTTCAGTACTAGTTATAGCATTACTTCACATTGGACAACACATTAAGGACAGATCCCACATGAGAAGTAAGTACACAGTGACTCCTGTTGTTGACTTAACAGTTTGACACTCTTGTTTATGGTGTCAGTAATCTCCCTGGGCTCTAGTCATCAGTTGCCGAGGCTATGGAGGCCTTTTGAGTTTGCTGACTTCAATCTTATTCTGACAGGGTCATAGTTAAAGTGGAAGTTCTCTCCTCCCTTCAGAGAAAGGTACCTCTTCCTTTGATGGCCCCATTCGTTCCACTGGGATCTCACTCGCAGAGATCTTTCATTTAGGTCTTCTGTTTTTTTTCCAGAGTGTCTTGGCTTTCCATGCCTAAAATACTCTCATGGGCTCTTCAGCCAGATCCGAATGCCTTAAGAGCAGATTCTGAGGCCACAGTGCTGTTTAGGACATCTTCCCTTCTATGAGTCTGCTGTGTATCCCACTTCCCATGTTGGATCATTCTCTCCCTTTTTGATTCTAACACCAAGATTTTTTAATCATTTCCAATCATCTTTATATACAGAAGATCGATTCAGGATATACTATGTAAAGATTTCATCAGTTTGCACCCATACAGAAACACAAAGTGTAAAAATACTGTTTCAAAACTAGTAATAACATTATTTCACATTGGATAACACATTAAGGACAGATCCCTTATGAGACGTAAGTACACAGTGACTCCTGAAGTTGATTTAACAATTTGACACTCTTGTTTATGGCGTCAGTAATCTCCCTAGGCTCTGGTCATGAGGTGCCGAGGCTATGGAAGCCTTTAGGGTTCGCCGACTTCGATCTTATTCCGACAGGGTCATAGTCAAAGTGGAAGTTCTCTCCTCCCTTCAGAGAAAGGTACCTCCTTCTTTGATGGCCCCGTTCTTTCCACTGGGATCTCACTCGCAGAGATCTTTCATTTAGGTCTTCTTTTTTTTGTTTTTCAGGGTGTCTTAGCTTTCCATGCCTAAAATATTCTCATGGGCTCTTGAGCCAGATCTGAATGCCTTAAGGGCTGATTCTGAGGCCAGAGTGCTATTTAGGACATCTGCCATTCTATGAGTCTGCTGTGTATCCCGCTTCCCATGTTGGATCATTCTCTCCCTTTTTCATTCTATCAGTTGGTATTAGCAGACACTAGTCTTGCTTGTGCGATCCCTTTGACTCTTAGACCTATCAGTGTGATCAATTGTGAGCTGAAATTGATCACTTGGACTAATGAGATGGCCTTGGTACATGCCACCTTGATGGGATTGTATTGGAATCCCCTGGCTCAATTCTAATTCCATCATTTGGGGCAGTTCTGATTGAGCATGTCCCAAATTGTACATCTCCTCCCTCTCTTATTCCCACTCTTATATTTCACAGGGATCACTTTTCAGTTAAAATTTAAACACCTAAGAATAATTGTGTGTTAATTACAGAGTTCAACCACTAGTACTAGAATAAAAAAATACTAAAATGGATAAAGTATTACATTGTACATCAACATTCAGCACAAGAGCTGATAAATTCACTGTTTCTCATAGTGTCCATTTCACTTCAATAGGTTTCCCCTTTGGTGCTCAATTAGTTGTCTCCGATCAGGGAGAACATATGATATTTTTCTCTTTGGGACTGGCTTAATTCACTCAGCATGATGTTTTCCAGATTCCTCCATGTTGTTGCAAATGACTGGATTTCATTTGTTTTCCCTTGATTGGCGACGACTAACTGAGCACCAAAGGGGAAACCTGTTGAAGTGAAATGGACACTATGAGAAACAGTGACTTGATCAGCTCTTGTGCTGACTGTTGTTGTACAATGTAATACTTTATCCATTGTAGTATTTTTTTTATCCTAGTACTAGTGGTTGAACTCTGTAATTATGATTTCTCATCACTATCACAGTTTCATGTTCTGCTAGTTGTTTCATTTCATTTTGATTCCTCCTTAATATTTCATTTTCATGAGAGAGATTTTCTATCTTGTCCATTAAGTATTTCTGTAGTTCAAGAATTTGTTTTTGAGAACTTCTTAATGTTCTTATCAATTTTTTGAGATCTGCTTCTTGCATTTCTTCTATCTCATCATCTTTCTAATCTTGAATTGGGATGTCTTTTTCATTTGGGGCATCATAGTGTCTTTCTTGCTCTTGTTTCCTCGGTTTACACGTTTGTTTGGCATATTGGATTTATTTTTTGGTTCCTTTGCTGTGGTGCTTTTTCTCGTAATACTGTGACTCTAGATTAAGTGGACTGCCTGCTTTTGATGGATCCTTGGAGCCTGTTATAGGTGTAGCCAGAGAGCTCAGTTTGGTTCTTCAGGGTTAAGGTGTGCCAAACGTGACTCACCCAGATTGTTCTCTCTCTTGCTCTCTCTCTCCCTTTTTTTTTTTTTTGACTCAGTTGGGAAGTAATTCTGCATAACTGAGTTGAATTGAGGGTAGTTGATGTATGAAATATGGTCTCTGTGGGTATTCGTCTGATCTACCCCTGGGACCACACAAAGAGTTTATGCAGCCCTCAGTGTGGTCTAAAATTTCTCTGCAGTCTCTCACCAGGTTGCCAAGTTTTCTGAGTTTGTGTACTCCGTGAGTTCTCTTGCCCCCCCTCAGATTTTCACAGTCTCAGTTTGTTAGCTCCACACACTTTCACTAGACCCTAATTCCTGTTATTTCTCCCCATCAGAGTCAGGTTTTTCTGCTTGGCTAATGGTGGACGCCATTTTACATATGTAAAATGGCACCTTCTCTTTGTCTTGCTTGGCTTTGTAAGGTGAGTGGAGAGAGAGGCTAGTGTCCATGCATGTTTCCCTTGTTTATTCGTTTTTTTCTCTCCTCCAGTCAGCCTGGTGCACTTTCTCCAGTGGGACCTCAGGCCTCGTTCTGCCTTTCCCTGCCAATATCTCAGGTTACTGAGGGATTTTTGTCTCACCTCCCTTCCAGCGCTGGCATGCAGATTCTACGGCTGGGCTTCCGTGTCTGGGCTTTTTCAGCTGGGCTCCTGCAACTCTGCTCCTATGGCTCCGCTCCCGCGGCTTGGCTTCCATGCAGTGGGTAACCTTGCTCTCCCGGTAGGTCCTCTGTGTCACATCCACTAGATCCGGAAGACTTTCCTCTGCAGTTTTTTCCTGAGGATACTGTAACTCCACTTTTATTAAACTATCTTTTTCTGGACTATTGCTGCATGCCCTCACTATTCCGCCATCTTGACTCTGCCTTTTTCCACATATTAACTCACCTGGACAGACATTCTACTTAATACTGATGGAATCAAGAACACAAGCCTCCTTCTCTGACTCCGTCTTCTGCTCCGCCCTACTCATGACATAGAAGCAGTACTTAGTATGTGGATCAATTGAGACTATTGAGGCCCGAGTTTCCATATCTCCAGCTCCTAAGTGCTGGTCTGTACTAGACTTAAATCTGAGAAGACGGTAGCCCACTGTTTGCTATATTACCCTCAACTAATCACTAACCCTACTAGCATAGGGCTGACTCAGAGTCCACCATTGTTCCTACATCTAAATTCAGACTCATGTCTCAGAGATTTTTTTCTAAGAGAGAACCAGAGCATAAAACCTAAAGCTTCTAATCTGTTTCCAAAATAATTGACTTCATTTGTCACCCACAGTGCAAAGTTCAAGCCTAACAATTCCCTCAGAAACAGTAGAAACATTTATGAAAAGCATTTGGGAGGACACTGGTAGCTTAATTTGACACATACACCAAGCTGTAGGTCAGTTAGCTTATCTGAAATAAGTCAGGAAATATAACACTGGCTATAGCCCACTTGAGATTAGAACAAATCTCAGATACTGGTCTTAGGAACTACCCTTTCAAGGGAGGCCAAATTTGGGTGCAGCAGTTTACATATGGCGGCATTGCCATATTTACAAAAAATAGTGCAATTACCAAAAATAGTTGGATTTTAGCATCTAAGTTTGGTAAGGGAAATGCCCAGAGAAATCCATCCCAAAACAATTTTCATCTTGGAGTGACTGAGCATGTCTAAAAAGCCTCTTGAGTAGTAACATCAGTGACTTGACACTGTAGGAGGTACGTAATCTCATTAAACAGTCATGTGTTTAATAAACAAGTGACAATAATCATCCCTGGGGTAGGATGAGCAGTAGCTAGTGTTTTTATGATTATTTAAAATGTCCACTTTAGGCCAGCGCCGTGGCTCAACAGGCTATTCCTCCGCCTTGCGGCGCCGGCACACCGGGTTCTAGTCCCGGTCGGGGCCCCGGATTCTGTCCGGTTGCCCCTCTTCCAGGCCAGCCCTCTGCTGTGGCCCAGGAGTGCAGTGGAGGATGGCCCAGGTGCTTGGGCCCTGCACCCCATGGGGAGACCAGGAAAAGCACCTGGCTCCTGGCTCCTGCCATCGGACGAGCGCAGTGCGCCGGCTGCAGCGCACCGACCGCGGCGGCCATTGGAGGGTGAACCAACGGCAAAGGAAGACCTTTCTCTCTGTCTCTCTCTCTCACTGTCCACTCTGCCTGTAAAAAAAAAATAAAAAAAAATAAAATGTCCACTTTAAAATAAAAATTTTGAGACATAAAATAAAAATCAGGACTTGTACACAGAAAAAACATCCAGGCAATTAAAACTACCTCTGAGAATAACCAGATGTCATGTTTAACAAAGATGTCAAAGTAGTGAAGTATGTAGGAAGAGACATGGGACATCACAATCTAAGAAGTAAAAGAATGTATGAATACAGTGTTGCATCAAATAGAGAACAACACAGAGGTCAAAATGCTTAAGAAGAATGAAATGGAAATTCTCAGATTGAAAATGACAATAAATGAAATTTAAAAATTGCTAGTGAAGTTTTCCAGATAATTAGAATGGCAGAAGAGTTATTGAACTTGGAGACAGATGGATATGATGCAAATCAAAATATAGGTTAAAATTAAGTAATGAGAACAGGACCAGCATATGTATTTTTGGCTGTTAAGAATTCCAACATTTATGTTATGTGAGTATGCAATAGAGAGGAGAGAGATAAAGAAGAAGAAATAAATTCATAGACAACGACTTAAAACTGCAAATCTACTGAAAAAAAAACCCACTAATCTGCATATCATAATTTAACTCCAAGTACGATAAACACAAAGAGAATCCACGTGGAGAAACATCATAGTAAAAATGATCAAAGGTGAAGGCAAAGAGAAGATCCTGAAAGAAGCAAAGTGAAAACATCTTGCCACCTACCAAAGTTGCCTATTAGGGCTAACAGCTGCCTTCTGATCAAAAACAGTGGATGGCAGCAGAAAGTAGGATAACACAGTTAAAATCCTTGAAAGAAAACAAACTCAACTAGGGATTTTGTATTCAGCTAAGATATATTTATAAATGAGGATAAAATAAAGACATTTGGAGATAAAGAAAACCTGAAAGAATTTTTTGTTAGCAGACTTGCCTTACAAAAAGTAATGAAGTTAGGTTGAAAACAAATGGAATCAGGTTGTGATTAGACGCAAACATAGAGCACTTAATAAAGGTAATTGTTTAATTATAAAAGGTAGTAAAAGGGACTGGCATTGTGGTATCACTGGGAAAACCACTGCCTGTGATGCTGGCATGCCATATGGACACTGGTTTGTGTCCCAGCTGCTCCACTCTTTTGATCTAGCTCTCTGAGTGGAAGATGGCTGAAGTGTTGGAACCCTGCCACCTATACAGGGACCCAGATGTAGCTCCAGGCTCCCATCTTTGGTGTGCACATCCCTGGTTGTTGAGGCCATCTGGGGAATGAACCAGCAGTTGGAAGATCTCTCTCTGTTTTGCTCTCTCACTCTCTCTCTGTAACTCTTTCAAATAAATAAATAATTTTTTAAAGTATCAATATCTTTCTTCTCATT
This sequence comes from Sylvilagus floridanus, assembly GCA_949820135.1. Classification (NCBI taxonomy): domain Eukaryota; kingdom Metazoa; phylum Chordata; class Mammalia; order Lagomorpha; family Leporidae; genus Sylvilagus; species Sylvilagus floridanus. Next base: position 129,080,697 of record OX463236.1, on the reverse strand, counting down.
TCTTCTCTGTTAATTGATTTTAAAAATCAGTTGTACAAAAGTGCATGTAACCTAGAGGTTATAACATACAGAAAGGTAATATATTTGACAACAACAGCACAGAGGAGGCAAGGAGTACAAAGCTTTATTGGAGTGAGGAAATTATAATAGATCATAACATAAATCTACAAGAACAAATTGAATAATGGTAAATAAGATTAAGGTAACAGAACATGATAACACATACCTGCTCTCTTTTTGTCTCAGATTCTTCAAAAGGCAGATATAAAAATCAATAGTTATTACATTGTTTAATCATATTTGGGACAATTGTAGATGTATAATGTATGGTAATATCACAAAAAGGTGTAAAATGGAATATAGCTCTGCAGGTGTGACATTTCTAATTAAGTCAATAGACATCTGAAACTGAGTTTCATAAGTTGTTAGGTACAAGGAAAGCTGTAGAACAAACAGTAAGGAAAAAGCTTAAAAAGGCACTGAAAGTTTCATTAAAGAAATTTAAATGCTATATCATAAGATAATTAATAGAAAATAAAGCAGTAAAGAAGAATAGAGAAATATATGCATGGGATACATAAAATAAGTAGTAAAACACCATATATTATCCAACCATCAAAAGGAATGTAATAGTAATAGGTGCTGTATCAACTGTAGGTCAATTTATCCCAAAAAACTCAAAAAATGGATTACTGGCAGTAGCCTATTTGAGATCAGAATAAATCTCAAACATTGGCTTTTAGAAACTAGTCTTTCAAAGAAGGCCAAATTTGGATACTTAACATTTTTTTTTTTTTTGACAGGCAGAGTGGACAGTGAGAGAGAGACACAGAGAGAAAGGTCTTCCTTTGCCGTTGGTTCACCCTCCAATGGCTGCCGCGGATGGCGCGCTGCGGCCGGCGCACCGCGCTCATCCAATGGCAGGAGCCAGGTGCCAGGTGCTTTTTCCTGGTCTCCCATTGGGTGCAGGGCCCAAGCACTTGGGCCATCCTCCACTGCACTCCCGGGCTACAGCAGAGGGCTGGCCTGGAAGAGGGGCAACCGGGACAGAATCCGGCGCCCCAACCGGGACTAGAACCCGGTGTGCCGGCGCCGCAAGGCGGAGGATTAGCCTGTTGAGCCACGGCGCCGGCCGATACTTAACATTTTTAAGCAGATTATGTCTGGTGGTGCTCTTGAAAAAATATAGAGCAACCAATCATCACTTAGTGGACTTGAGCAATTTAGCAAGGAAAGGGCAGAGTTAGGGAGCTGGATGACCTTGGAACATTCTAAGTGAAAAAAGTCAATTACAAATGCCATATATTATGTGGATTCCATTTATATGAAATATACAGAGTGGGTAGCTCTATAGGACAGAAGGTATATTAGTGATTTCTTAAAGCTGGGATAGATCTAGGGACATTTGGAGGTGACATCGCATTTTGAGGTTATGAATGTTCTAAGATTGACTGTGGCAAGTTTCACACATCTTTGATTATTGGTAACTAACAGAGTACCTAACATGTAATGTATAGAAGTGAAATTGATGTTTTGAGATTCAACAATGATTTATAGCCCTTGTCTCTACTGTTGAGGAACAGTGATTTTTTTTTTCATACTAATTGTTGAACTCGTTACTTAGTATAGGGTTTATCTTATGAGTAAAGTGAAAATAGAACTTTGTAAAAATTAAGAGTGGGGATAGGAGAGAGAGGAGGAAGAAGGGTGGGAGTGTAGGCAGGGGAGACAGTGGGGAAGGAGGTATCACTATGTTCCTAAATCTGTATATATGAAATACATGAAATTTGTGTACCTTAAATAAAATCTAAAAAATGCAATCACTAGATTGTATAATCTTTTGAAAGATTTATTTATTTATTTATTTGAAAGGCAGAATTGCAGAGAGGCAACCGAAGGGGATGAGAGAGAGAGCAAGCTTGTATCTGCTGGTTCACTCCCCAAACGGCTGCAATGGCAGGAGTTGGGCCAATCCAAAGCCAGGAGCCAGTGGGTTCAGAGGCTCAAGTACTTGGGCCATCTTTCATTGCTTTCCCAGGCACATCAGCAGGGAGATGGATCAGAACTGGAGCAGCCAAGTCCCAAACTGGTGCCCATATGGGGTGCCAACAGTGCAGGTGATGGCTTTACCTAGTATGCCACAGCATTGGACCCCTGGATTGTATAATTTCAATTGTATGCTTCAAACAGGTTATACAGGTGAATCATATCTTTCCATTTTAAATAAATAAATTACATCTACATTAGGATGATTTGATATATATATATAATTTCCCTGGCACACTCAGCCTTTACTTATGAGCAAGGTAGTCTTTCATGATTTCAGAGACAGATTTCAATCAGAGCTGCAGAAACTTTAAACTTGAACTTTTCCAGAGCACATCGATTTTAGCAGAGTTTGAGGTAAATGGATTCTTGAGAATATCAACTGCAGTCAACTTCTTGTGCCACTCAGATCTACGCACATTTTATATTAAGTTCAGAATATCTTGTGAGTATTTTTCCTTTAGAATTTTACCTCATTACATTTTATGGTAACAAAAAGAAAATACCTTAAAACAAGAATTAGTAGGGGGAAAAGAACTAGTCAGTCTAGAACTGAGATAGCAATGGGTCATCAGCTGATCTTAAACTACTTTCACTCTTGGGTGATCACCTGACCTAAACTACTTTCACTCTTGAGTGATCACCTGACCTAAACTACTTTCACTCTTGGGTGATCACCTGACCTAAACTACTTTAACTCTTGGGTGATCACCTGACCTAAACAACTTTCACTCTTGAGTGATCACCTGACCTAAACTACTTTAACTCTTGGGTGATGACCTGACCTAAACAACTTTCACTCTTGAGTGATCACCTGACCTAAACTACTTTCAATCTTGGGTGGAACTTCTGCTGCTCTACCTTTGCTTCTTTGGCCAACTACAACCCTTAGCAGTGAAAGTCCAAGTTTCTAGTTACCATTATTCTCAGGAGGTGGTGTATTATTCTGCAAGTTATGGTGTTAAGACTGGATGAAGAAACAACCAAAAACAGCCCAATAAATGTTCTCAGATCCAGACATTCTCATTTATTTCCTTTACCATATAATAGTAAGCCCATCTATTACATACTCAGAGATCCCCTGGAACATCATTGTCTAGTAGCAATGGCAAATGATTCACGATACTCTAGGTCTCTGATTGTCAGTATGGATTTGCTTTCCATTTTGATAATTATATCTATCTTGCTTCTGATGGTTACCTGTCTATGAAACGCCTATTCCAGAATCTTCCCATTTTCAGTACATTAAGTAATTTAGTTCCATCATAGTCTCTCACTGTCTGTTCCTGCTGCTATGACAAAATACTACAAACTGGGTAATTTACAACAGAAATTTATTTCTCACATATTTGGAATCTTTAAAGTCTAAAATCAAGGAATAAGCACACATTGATGTTTGATGAGGCCACGCTTTGTGCTTCTAATATAGAGCCTTCTTTTTGCATTCCCACAGGTAGAAATGTACGTTGTGTTCCTCACATGGCAGAGGGAAAAAGAAAAGTGGTGCATAAACTGACTCCAAATTCCTTTTACAAGAGTACTAATCACATTGAAATGAGTGGATCCCTGGTGGCCTAACCTCCTCTGAGGGCTTCCTCTTCCAATATCATCTTGAAGTGTAGTTCCAATACATATATAAAGGAAGGACACATCCACTCAAATCCCAACATTGTCCCATGCTATTAACTGCGAACAGCAAAGAATAGCCTCAGTGAGTTTCTTATCCACGCAAGTGCCACTCCACACAATCATTCCTGATTGTTTCCTTGAGGGCAGCATCTTCTGGCACCTTCATAGGGAAGTAGCAAACTTGTGGGTTCTCTGGTCAGAGGTAATGAGTTTATTCTAGCACATCCACCTTTCTGCCCATTTCACCACGGGTCATTTATATTATTTCTATATTATTCACTATGGACTGTCATTATTTCCTTTAACTTTTTGTCAAATAATTTAAAAAGTATTACAGGTAGTTCCCATCCCATCTGTACTTCACCTAGCTTTTCCCAAAGATGATGTAACCATCGCATGTTGACATTGGTGTAGTACATCAATTGTAGTATGTTAATTAAACTGTAAAACTAATTCTCATTTGGCATTTTTCACGTGACTCATTTAATCTGTTTTTCATGTTTTGAGGAGCTGTTCTAGAGGTATATTAAACTGACTGTAGGTGTATTGGCTTTAATTCCAAGTCATAATAAATTTTTTCTTGCCCAGTAGAATGTTAACTCAGCTTTTTTTCCTGTAATTTTTGGGAAAATAATTACTTTCCTCCTGAAGTAGGAGCAACTTGGTGCTAGCCTGGGAGTTACCGCACTAGCAATGGTGAGGAGCATTTCTTGAGCAGGGCAAACATATTCTTCTTAGTCATCTGTCTAGGTAAGTTCTTGGCATTATCTCCAGACAAGGGAGGGAGGCTGCTATCATCTAGCAGAGTGGATTTTGCTTACCCATGCTGCATTTCTTTGCAGCATGCCAGCTTCCATAATCATGTGAAATAATTCCTTGTAATAAATATCTTTCAATGTCTCCCTCCCTCTTATTATATATGTTTTGGCTTTTTTTTTTTTTTGAGAATCCTGAATAATACGATGTTTGAGTAATTTTATCCAGAGGATCTTTTTTTAATCATTTCTAATTTGATATATATAGAATAAAGAATTTGTTTCAGACAAAACTCATCTACTTTCATTTTATTCTCATTTTGCTATTTATGACTTTGCAGGAAATGTAGAACACACTATTCCATCTGGAACAATTCTGATTTGGTATATTTAATAAGGGATGCTATGTTGGTATAAGAGGAAGTTTTTAATAACAAGTTTTTAATTCATAATCCAAGAAACAGAATCTGAATTTTAGCAGTGACAATTTGAAGCAGGCATGCTTAAGGCCCAGAACTAAACAAAGTAGAATTTTACCATGCATAGGGGTGTAGCAATATAAGAGGTAGTTTCTGTTAATGTATTTATTTCTGGCTGGCGCCGTGGCTCAACAGGCTAATCCTCCACCTTGCGGCGCCGGCACACCGGGTTCTAGTCCCGGTCGGGGCGCTGGATTCTGTCCCGGTTGCCCCTCTTCCAGGCCAGCCCTCTGCTGTGGCCTGGGAGTGCAGTGGAGGATGGCCCATGTGCTTGGGCCCTGCACCCCATGGGAGACCAGGAAAAAGCACCCAGCACCTGGCTCCTGCCATCGGATGAGCGCGGTGTGCCGGCCGCAGCGCGCCAACCGCGGCAGCCATTGGAGGGTGAACCAATGGCAACGGAAGACCTTTCTCTCTGTCTCTCTCTCTCACTGTCCACTCTGCCTGTCAAAAAAATAAAAAAAAAAAAGTATTTATTTGTGTTCCCTGGAGAAATTTCTCAGCTATGTACATGTATTTTATGCATTATGATTTAAAGCTGATCACCTCTTTTCCTATGAATTTAATTAGTAACATTTCATGTGAATTCATATCTACATGATAGTCTTAGAATTCAGAGAACATAAGAGAAATATAACTCTATTTTGAAGAAGACAGGCAGTATTATCTATAGCCTAATGTGTTCAATGATGTAATCTTATCTACAAACAATTCAACTTTTTTTTTTTTTAACAGCCGTAAGGAAAAGATTGATTCCAAACAAATTTGCTTTATCATTGATTTACTCTATTGACTTGAAATTTATTTTTTATGTTTCTTCAAAATCTTCTTTCAAACTTGTCCTGGTGCTTAGTTTGTCCTCTGGAGCCACATCTCCTAGTGTGTCTAGTTGCCAATTAAAATATTTTCCCTTCATCATATAAATGGCTTGCTGGATTCTCCTCTGTTATCAAGAGCATCCTTCTCTGTTGGCATCTTGTTTTTATCTTCCATGATTTAAATTTTAGAACTCTTCCCTATGTGGTTTGATAAGAAAACACAATAGTCATGATATTTTTATTTCTCTAGAAATATGTTTACATTATTATAGTTAAATTACCATTTAGAATAGGTGACATTCTTATTAATACATATCTAAGTTTGCAGTAGTACATTCAATACCTAAAGTAGTTTTCTATGTTCTCTGTAGCAAATTTTAGATGCAAATTGGCAGCCTCCTGTCAAGGAAGAGGTGGTGTCTGTACCACCTTCCCCTCTTCTAGTTGATATGTTTTGAAATATAAACCTGGTTATATCAGCCTCATAGTGGATATGAATGTCCATCTAATGCACATAGAAATCTCATGCAAAGACAGTAATTCATAAATTCAAAGTTATATATGATTGCTATTTAAATATTCCCGCTAATATAAACCATCTGTGAATGCTTTCCTTGGTTACTCTATTGGATCAGGTAAATGAGAGGCACTATTATATTTATAATGCAAACCTCATATGGGAACTCTTTGTTTGTCTGGATCATATGGTAGATCTGTTTTCAGATTTTTGAGGAATCACCAGACTGTCTTCCACAATGGCTTTACTAGTGTGCATTCCCACCCACCAACAATTAGGGTATCTATCTTTTCTCACATGCTCACTAGAATTCGTTGTTTAGTGATTTCTGTATTAGAGCCATTCTAACTGGGGTGAGATAAAGCCTCATTGTGGTATATATTTTAATTTCCCTGATAACTAGTGATCCTGAGCATCTTTTTCATGTGTCTGTTGGCCATTTGAACTTCCTCTTTTAAAAAATGCCTTTTCAAGTCCTTTGCCCACTTCTTAACTAGATTGCATGTTTTTTGTTGTTGAGTTTCTTGAGCTCCTTATAGATTATGGATATTAATTCCTATAGTAGCATAGTTTGCAAATATTTTCTCCCATTCTATTGGTTGCCTCTTCATTTTGTTGGGTCTTTCCTTTGCAGTGGAGAAACTTCTAAGCTCAATATAACCCCATTTGTCTATTTTTGGTTTTATTGCTTGTACTTTTGGAGTCTTTTCCAAGAACTCTTTGCCTATGCCAGTGTCTGACAGAATTTTCCCCAATGTTCTCTTTTAGTAATTTGATGGTGTCAGGTCATGATTTAGAACCTTGATACATTTTGAATTGATTTTTGTATAAGGTTTAAGGTCTGATGGAATTTCATTTTTTTTATTGCTGTATAGTATTCTATAGAGTACATGTCCCATAATTTCTTTATACAGTCTACTGTTGATGGGCATTTAGGTTGATTCCAGGTCTTAGCTATTGAAATTGAACTGCAATAAGGTGCAGACCACTATTTTGTTTGCCAATTTAATTTCCTTTGGGTAAATTCCAAGGAGTGGGATGGCTGGGTTGAATGGTAGGGTTATATTCAGGTTTCTCAGGAAACTCTAGACTGAATTCCATAGTGGCTTTACAAGTTTGCATTCCCACCAACAGTGGGTTAGTGTCCCTTTTTCCCCACATCCTCTCCACCATCTGTTGTTGGTAGATTTCTGAATGTGAGCCATTCTAACCGGGGTGAGATGGAATCTCATTGTGGTTTTGGTTTGCATTTCCCTGATTGCTAGTGATCCTGAACATTTTTTCATGTGTCTGTTGGCCATTTGGATTTCCTCTTTGGAAAAATGTCTGTTGAGGTCCTTGGCCCATCTCTTAAGTGGGTTTTTTGTTTTGATGTTGTGGGGTTTTTTGATCTCTTTGTAGATTCTGGTTATTAATCCTTTATCTGTTGCATAGTTTGTAAATATTGTTTCCCATTCTGTCATTTGCCACTTCACTTTCCTGTTTCTTTTGCCGTACAGAAACTTCTCAATTTGATGCAATCCCAATAGTTAATTTTGGCTTTGACTGCCAGTGCTTCTAGAGGCTTTTCCAAGAAGTATTTGCGGGTAGCTATGTCTTGCAGGGTTTCTCCAATGTTCTCTAATACTTTGATGGTGTCGAGTGGTAGATTTAGGTCTTTAATCCATCTTGAGTGGATTTTTGTGTAAGGTGAAAGGTATTGATCTTGCTTTATGCTTCAGCACGTGGAAATTCAGGTTTTCCAGCACCATTTGTTGACTGTCCTTGCTCCAGGAATTGTGTTAGATCATTGATCAAATATAAGTTGGCTGTAGATGTTTGGATTGATTTCTGGTGTTTCTATTCTGTTCCATTGGTCTAACCATCTGTTTCTGTACCAGTTCCATGCTATTTTGGTTACAGCTGCTCTGTAGAATGTCCTGAAATCTGGTGTTGTGATGACTCTGGCTTTGTTTTTGTTGTACAAAATTGCTTTAGCTATTCGAGGTCTCCTGTGTCTTCATATGAATTTCAGCATCATTTTTTCAAGATCTGAGAAGAAAGTCTTTGGTATCTTGATTGGTATTGCATTGAATGTACAAATTGCTTTTGGGAGAATGGACATGATATTGATTCATCCAATCCATGAGCATGGAAGATTTTTCTATGTTTTGGTATCCTCTTCTCTTTCTTTAAGATTTTGTAATTCTCATCATAGAGATCTTTAACTTCCTTGGTTAAGTTTATTCCAAGGTATTTGATTGTTTTAGTAGCTATTGTGAATGGGATTGATCTTGGCAGTTCTTTCTCAGCTGTGGCACTGCCTGTGTATAAAAAGGCTATTGATTTCTGTGCACTGATTTTATATCCTGCTACTTTTCCAAACTCTTCTATGAGTTACAATAGTCTCTTAGTAGAATTCGTTGGATCCCCTAAATAAAGAATCATATCGTCTGCAAAGAGGGATAGTTTGAGTTCTTCCTTCCCAATATGTATCCCTTTAATTTTTTTTTCTTGCCCAATGGCTCTGTCTAAAATTTCCAGAACTATATTAAATAGGAGTGGTGATAGTGGGTATCCCTTCTGGTACCAGATCTCAGTGGAATTGCTTCCAACTTTTCCCCATTCAATAGGATGCTGGCCGTGGCTTTTTCATAAATTGCTTTGATTATATTGAGGAATGTTCCTTCCATATACAGTTTGCTTAGAGTTTTCATCATGAAAGGTTGTTGTATTTTATCAAATGCTTTCTCTGCATCTATTGAGGTAATCATATGGTTTTTCTTCTGCAGTCTGTTAATGTGGTGTATCACATTGATTGATTTTTTAACACTGAACCATCCCTGTGTACCAGGGATAAATCCCACTTGGTCTGGGTGGATGATCTTTCTGATGTATTGTTTCCTTCTATTGACCAGTATTTTATTGAATATTTTGCATCTGTATTCATCAGGGATATTGGTCTGTAATTCTCTTTCAATGCTGCATTTTTTTCAGGCTTAGGAATTAAGGTGATACTGGCTTCAAGAAAGAATTTTGGAGGATTCCCCTTTTTTTCTATTGTCCTGAAGAATTTATGAAGAATTGGAGTTTGTTCTTAAATGTCTGGTAGAATTCAGCAGTGAATCCATCTGGTCCTGGGCTTTTCTTTGTTGGGAGGGCCTTTATTTCTGTTTCAAATTATGTCTCATTTATGAGTCAGTTTAGGTTTTCTATGTCTTCCTGGTTCAGTTTATGTAGGTTGCATGTGTCCAGGAATCTATCCATTTCTGATAGGATTCCCTGTTTGCTGGCATACAAGTCCTTGTAGTAATTTCTGATGATTCTTTTTATTTATCTGGTGTCTGTTGTTACATTTCCTTTTTCATCACTGATTTTATTGATTTGGGTCTTCTCTCTTCTTTTTTTAGTTAGTTGGGGCAATGGGGTGTCAATTTTGTTTATTTATTCAAGAAACCATCTCTTCCTTTTGCTGATCTTTTGTAATTTTTTTTGGATTCAATCCTGTTGTTTTATTCTCTGATTTAATTATTTCTCTTCTCCTACTAGATTTGGGTCTGGTTTGCTGCAGTTTTTCTAAATCCTTGAGAGGCATTGAAAGCTCATTTATTTTGTGCCTTTCCAATTTCTTTATGTAGGCATCTATTGCTGTAAACTTTCCTCTTAACACTGCTGTATCTCATAAGTTTTGATATGTTGTGTTGTTGTCCTCATTTACTTCCATATAGATTTTGATTTCTCTTTTCATTTCTTCTATGACCCATTGTTCATTCAGGAGTATGTTGTTCAGTCTCCATGTGTTTGCATACACTCTAGAAATCCCTGAGTGTCTAATTTCCAACTTCATTCCACTGTGGTCTGATAAGCTGCATGTATGATTCTAATTCTTTTGAATTGGCTGAGACTTGCTTTATGGCCTAGTATGTGGTCAATCCTAGAGAAGGTTCAATGCACTGCTGAGAAGAATGTAAATTCTTTACATGTAGAATTTAAAGTTCTGTAGATTACTGTTATGTCCATTTGTGTTATAGTGTCGATTTAATCTGCTGTTTCCTTGTTTATCTTCTGTCCAGTTGATCTGCTTATCTCTGAGAGTGGAGTATTGAAGTCCCCCAGTACTATTGTATTGGAGTATAAGTCTCCCTTTAAGTCCCTTAATATATCTTTTAAATAACCCAGTGCCCTGTAATTAGATGCATATAAATTGATAATAGTTACATCTTCCTGTTGAATTGATCCCTTAATCATCATATAGTGCCTCTCTTTATCTCTCTTAATTGTTTTTGTGTCACAGTTTATTTTGTCTGATATTAATTGGTTACACCAGCTTTTTTTTTGGTTTCTGTTGGCATGGAATATCTTTTTCCAACTTTCAATTTCAGTCTGCATGCATCTTTGTTGGAAAGATGTGTTTCTTGTAAGCAGCAAATAGATGGGTTTTGTTCCTTAATCCATTCAGCCAGTCTGTGTCTTTTAACTGGAGAGTTGAGGCGATTAACGTTCAATGTGACTATTTATAAGTAGTAACTTTTCCCAGCTGTTTTCCCAAAGATATTTTTTAATATATGCTTTGAATTTCCTGTGATCTTTTGCTGTGAGGTTCCCTTCGTTTACCTTCTTACATGCTGATGGCCATGTTTATGTGTTTCTGTGTGCAACACATCTTTAAGCATCTTTTGCAGGGCTGGACGAGTGGTGACAAATTCCTTCAATTTCTGTTTGCTGTGAAAGGTCTTTATTTCACCTTCATTCACAAATGAGAGCTTTGCAGGGTAAAATATTCTGGGCTGGCAGTTTTTCTCTGTTAGCACCTGGGCTATGTCTCGCCATTCCCTCCTAGCTTGCAGGGTTTCTGCAGAGAAGACTGCTGTGAGTCTAATTGGAGATCCTCTGAGTAATCTGACGTTTCTCTCTTGCACATTTAAAGATCTTTTCTTTATGTTTCACTGTGTTGAGTTTGATTACAAGGTGTTGTGGTGAGAATCTCTTTTGGTCATGCTTATTAGGGGTTCTATGAGCTTCCTGTACTAGGATGTCTCTGTCCCTCTCCATACCTGGAAAGTTTTCTGCGAGTATCTCACTGAAAACGCCTTCTAAACCTTTCTCCCTCTCCATGCCTTCAGGAACCCCTAGAACCTGAATGTTCAGTTTTTTAATAGTATCCTCTAGATTCCCAACAATATTTTTTAGATTTCTAATTTCCTCTTTTGTTTTTTATTTATTTATTTTTTGGTTTGACTGTATATTTTCCTGTACTCTGACTTCTAAGTCTGATATTCTTTCTTCTGCTTCGCTCATTCTGCTTTTAAGGCTCACTTTTGCATTTGTAATTTGATATATTGAATTCTTCAATTGATTTTGATTTCTTTTTACTATCACAATTTCATGTTTCACTAGTTTCTTCATTCCATTTTTTAATTTTTTTTTTGACAGAGTGGACAGTGAGAGAGAGACACAGAGAGAAAGGTCTTCCGTTTTATGTTGGTCCACCCCCCAATGGCCACTGTGACTGGCATGCTACAGTGACGCACTGCACTGATCTGAAGCCAGGAGCCAGCTCTGGTCTCCTGGTCTCCTTTGCGGGTGCAGGGCCCAAGCACTTGGGCCATCCTCCACTGCACTCCCGGGCCACAGCAGAGAGCTGGCCTGGATGAGGAGCAACCGGGACAGAATGTGGCGCCCCGACTGGGACTAGAATCTGGTGTGCCGGGGATATGGGTGGAGGATTAGCCTATTGATTCACGGCGCCGGCATCTTCATTTCATTTTGATTCCTCCTTATATATATTTTCACGAGAGAGATTTTCTGTCCTGTCCAGTAAGGTTTTCTATAGTTCAAGAATTGGCTTTTGAGAACTTCTAGATGTTCTTATCATAAAATTTTTGAAATCCATATCTTGCATTTCTTCTAACTCATCATCTTCATAATCTTGAATGGGGTGTCTTGTTTATTTAGGGGCATCATAATGTCTTCCTTGTTCTTGTTTCCGTGTTTGTTGCTTGGGATTGTGGAGATATTATTTGGTTTCTTATTTTTATTTTTTTCCTTCGCTGTGGTGGTTGTTATCATTATATTATGACTCTAGATTAAGTGGACTGTCTGGTTTTGATGGATTTTCAGAGGCTTGCGATGGGTTCTTTCAGTAAGCTCTGTTTGGTTCTTCAGGGTTTAGGGTGTGCCAAAGGTGACACATGCCAATGGTGACACACAAAGTCATAGTAAATCTCTTTGTCTTTTTTTTTTTTTATTCAGAATGGAAGTAATTCCACACACTGAGCAGAACTGAAGGCTATTCGTGTCTGAGTTCTGGCCCCTGTGGGTATAATATTCGTCTTCTCTGTCCCAAGGACCACACAAAGTATATGTGCAGTCCTCGCTGTAAACTCAAATTTCCCTGCAATGTTTCCCACCAGGTTGCCAAGGTTACTGAGTTTGTAGCATCCCCTGAGAGCACTCCCATCTCGGGTACTCTGTGACCCCTCTCACACACCCTCAGTTCTTCTTTTTTCACAGTCTCAGTTCACCAGCTCTACACATTCGCTAGGTTCTAACCTGTTATATCTCCCCACCAGAGTCAGGTTTTTCTGCTTGGCTAATGGTGGGCACAGCTTTTATGTATGTCCAAAATGGCGCCTGCTCTTTGTCTTGCTCGCCTTTGTAAGGTAAGTGGAAAGAGAGAATCCTGTCTGTACCAGTCCCTTTTTTAAAATTTTATTATTTTTTTTCTCTCCTATAGTTAGCCTGCCACCAGGCTTCAAGCCTCACTCCCTCTAGGCTCTTCCTTCCATTTTTCTGCCAGTGTCTTGGGCTACTGAGGTTTCGCCTCACCTCCCTTCTCAGCACTGATGCATAGATTTGGTGGCTGGGGCCCCGAGCTGTGGGTGCCTGTGCCCTCCATGTAGGTTTGCCATGTCCCACTAGTTCTGGAAGAGTTTCCTCTGCTATTTTTTCCCTAACTCTTCCCTGAACCTGCAGTATCTCCACTTTTATTAAACTGTCTTTTCCCGGACTATCAGTGTGCTCCCTCCCTATTCCGCCATCTTTGAGCTAATCAAGGATTAGTTGTTTATAGTTGTGTGGATTGATTTTTTTGGTTTCTATTCCATTCTGTTGGTCTGTATATCTTTTTTTTTGGTACCTGTACCAGGATATTTTGATTCAACTGCCCTGGAGTATGTCTTGAAATCTGGTATTTTGATGCCTCCTGCTTTGTTTTTGTTGTTTAAGATTGCTTTAGCTAATTGGAGTCTCTTGTGTTTCCACATGAATTTTAGCATCTTTTTTTTCTGGATCTGACAAGGAAATTTGTTATTTTAAATCTATTGTGAAACAAAATATTTAAATTTAATTTAAATATTAAATAAATTGAATAAATAAATTTAAATGTTAAAAGAAGCAACCCTCTCTTTTCAGTGCTTAGAGTTTTACATAAATGTCATATTTATAGAAGAAATAATAATATCCTCCATAATCATACTTTATTTAAGAAATAGTATATTGGGCAACAAATCTCTCTGGGCACATATCTTACATATCAATCAGTATGTGTCTTTAGTTTCTGTTGGTCAGTTGGTTCCTCCCATGGGGCTAACTTGTAGATCAGCAGGCAGTGTGAAATATCAGACTATTGTGCTAAAATGCCTTTTTGTATTGAAAGGAGTACCTTGCTTGTATTCTCTCAAAGTCTTCAGAAATATTATTTCAGTATTTCAGTTTCCTATTTATGTCAGATGAAATAACAAGCTGTGTATTAGTCATATAATTGAATGCAGAATAGTAAAGGGTATAATTATTAAGTATATGTATATATATATATATATATATATACACATGTAAAACTTCTACTTGGTTGAATGTGACTATTTCAAAGGAGTTGACAGCTATATTTTATGTTCTGCTAACAAAATATCATTTGCTAAAGGTAGGAATAAAAAAAAAATCCTCACAATAGGAGTAACACATGTTTAAATGATAAAAACCAGATCAAAAGTGAGATCCCAGAAGAGGAAATGTTTATAATGAAAAATAACATCATTTAAAAAAAATCTTTATATTGGTATCATATCTCTAGTCATTCTACACATGATACCTAGAAACCAGTTCTCAGTTTTATAACACTAAATGAAGCAGTTAAAACTATAAATATAGTCTTAAACATAAAAAAAATCTATACTATTTCTAGTTTAACACAAAAAATGACAAAATGAAAAAACTATTTATAGCTGAAAATTTAGTACTTACTTTGGACATATTATGCTACATAACAATGAAATTAAAATAGAACATAATTCAAATTGTAGTAAAGATGTGACCATATTTCAAGTATGTGAATATGCTGATGTTTATGATAAAGCTCAAATATATCTGCATATGTGTGAGGATTTTTTTAAAAAATTGAATGTTATCATTAATTATCTTGGTGATTTGTTCAAATTTGCAGTGGTCTTGACTAAGGTTAAGTAAGTTGTCCATAAAATGAGGGGTGAAACATGTGAAAATCAAAGATTGAATCAGATTTGCCTACCTGCTTACTTTTAACTTTATCCTACATGGTACGAACTAGTACAACAAAGCAGAAAAATGATTGAGTTTCCTAAAACCAGTATCCACTATCATTTAAAAGATAAGCATGTCTGATTAACACATGTAAATTGAAAATCACTATACCTTGCCTTACCAAAAAACAAACATAGCAACAAAAATAAATTCTGGCGCCAGCACTGTGGTGTATTGGGTTAAGCTGACATCTGCCATGCTGGCATCCCATGTTGTGCAGGTTCGAGTCCCAGCTGTTGTGCTTCCTGTCTGGCTCCCTGCTATGGCCTGGGAAGGCAGCAGAAGATGTCCCAATTCCTAGGGCTCCTGCACTCAGGTGGAAGACCCAGAAGCTCCTGGCTTCTGGCTTCAGACCAGCGCAGTTCAGGCCATTATGGTCATTTGGAGAGTGAACCAGGGGATGGAAGATTCTTTCTCTCTCTCTTTCTCTCTCTCTCTCTCTCTGATTGACTTTCAACTAAATAAATAAATCTTTAAAAAAATTCTCTAAACTGAAATTTGATGTGATACTGTACTAAAGTCTACTGTTAATATTTAAAATTTACTTTCATTACAAAGTATATATAATAACTTCACAATATATTTATGAATTAAAAATAAATCATGGAAAAGTAGCAATTAGTATAATCATCTATTCTTATTTTCATAAGTGGATTTTCATGATTATTCTCAGTTTATAAATAATAATTACATTTAGACTCCTAAACTAAATAAAATTTTCTGTTTCTCCATAAGTATATAATTATGATTATTAAAGACCATGTAATAATTCATAAAATGATTTTTAGTACTTACCAATTATCCTAAAATTGTATTTAATCTGAATCCTAAAACAGATTGACATAGTAATCAGTAATATAATTAAAATACATTTTTAAAAATTAATTGCCTTCAATGACTCATGTATTCTTGTGTCTATGCCCTTTTATGTTGTCTCTTCACATGGGACTCTGAAGTTGATCATGTGACAAAATTTGTCAAATGGAACTCAAGTAAGTGTGATGTAAGCAGAAGATGGTTTAAATACTTGAGCCCCTGCACCCACATGGGAGACCTGGATGAAGCTCCTGACCAAGCCCTAGCTATTGTGGCCATTTGAAAAATGAACCAGTGGAGGGAAGATCTCTCCCTCTTCCTCTCTGTTCTATTCCTCTGCCTTTCAAATAAAGAAATAAATCTTAGAAAGAAATAAAGAAAAGAAGGATAGAAGGAGGGGAGGCGAGGAAAGGAGGGAAAGAAAGGGAGGGAGGGATGGGAGGAAGGAAGGAAGAAAGAAGGAGAGAGTGGGGGCGAGAGTGAAAGGAAGAAAGGGAGAAAGAAGGAAGGAAGCTAGAAAGGAAGGCAGGCAGGCAGGCAAGCTGTCACTGAGGGAAGAAGTCCAGACTGGTCTGCTAGACACGGACCCAGGCAACAGCAAGTAGCATGGTTTCCATATGTGAGTAAAGGAGCATCTTAGGTCATCAATGTGCAGTGGATCCATCAGATCCCTGCAGTCACTTGAGTGACTTTGGTGCAGACATGAGAAATAACATCTCGTTTAGCACAAAATTGCTAACCCATAGTTACAGATTAATAAGATGTTTATTGTTTATGTCTGTATTTTGGGGATGACATAAGAAATAATAAAATTTTAAGAAAAGCAATTGCTTGACTTCACCTCTGGATTTACTAGAAGTGAGTAACCTCAGGATTATTGGATCGGCAGCTCAAAGTATTTGGCAGGTCTGTGGCCAATAGCAGTGGATACCAGAGAGTGTTGAGATAGCCTCAGGAAGCCAGAAACAATTCCAAACGTCATGTCTCCAGAGGTGAGCACAGAACCTGAGCGAATGCATTCAAGACTCAATGAGTAAAAGGGTTTGTTTAGGCAGAAGCTGGTGATGCTCCTGAAGTAAGGGATGAAGTAAGAGAGCAGTCTTTTCTACAACTTCGGAATCTAGCTTGTAGGAAGCCTCAGATAAGAAATAACTAGGCCAAGGCTGGCTTTGTGGCCTAGCAGGCAAAGCTACTGCCTGCAGCGCTGGCATATCACATGGGTACTGGTTTGTGTCGCTGCTGCTCCACTTCCAGTCCAGCTCTCTGTGAATGGCCTGGGAAAGCCGCATCCATTTCTAAATTATTCATTTCTAAATCATTACTTTTAATTAAAAATATGTTAAACACATGAAAACTAATAATAATCATCAACAAACCCACATGTTAATACTTTGACATTGGAAGGATTTAGAGATGCTCAGAATGATTGCTATTAGTTATAACTGAAATTAAATTAATTTAAATGCAAATATGGCCTTCCCAGTTTTCACTGAAGGAGTGCGTATGTGAAATTTTCAACACTTATTGCAAAAAAGACAATTGAATCAGGAATAATTTCAGTGGCCTCATTATCCTCTCCATTTGTCTGAATCAATCAGAGTAAACAATTAAAACTTTGAAAAGGAATTGTCTATGGGATAGCAGTTATTTAACAAAAAAAGAAAAAATAGCAGTGTCAAAGATGACCCTATATGCATTTTCTTCCTTCTAATATCAGAGTTAAGCATTTCATTGTTCATTTATCCTATTCCTTGGAATCCATATTGCCTATTGATTGCAGTGTTAATAGTCATCCTGGACCATGGCTTAGCTTCCTATCATTCCAATTTTTACAAATAGTCATATATAGTTTAATGGTTATGATATTTTCTGACAAATGCTCTGATAGGCGATTTCATTGTTGTATGAATGGCATAGGAAGTAATTACACCAACTTAAGTGGTAAAGATCAATCACTCAATGTGGCCTCCTAAAATAATCAGGAGATAGAGTAAACATGAGATACCTGAGGCTGCTTCTTGCCTTACTACACCATTCTGTAAACTTTTTTGTAAATAAGTATTGGTACACTTTATAAAATAACGATAAGAATATTTAATAAATGAATAAAACAGTAGCATTGTCATTATCATTGTCGAGTGTTATGTGTTCTATGTAATGATATGTGCTATAGTTTCATACTAGTGGCTATGTGGTAGGCTTGTTTATACCAGTATCACCATAAACCATGAACGCTGTGATGGCTGTGCCCTAGGATGATAGAACATTTTCAGCTTTATTGTAATCTTATGGGTCCACCTTTGTAAAGTATATGGAATGTCTTGAGCAAAATTTTGTTATGCAGCATGTGACACCTGGTTGGATGTGGTTGGTTCTCAGGACATCATTTAAATACAAATGATATAGCACAACCTGAGAAGAAAGGTGCTGCATTTTGGTGTAAGGTATTATAAAACATGACGTATTACCTATCCCTCAGCACCCTAGAAGTTTGGTACTGAAATATTATTGGGCTTTTCCTGATTATTCCTTTGCCACAGATATCTGGGGAAACATGTATGTTAATATTTGTGGGGAGTGGATTGTGTGTGTGTGTGCTTGTGTGTATGTATGTATGCAGACATTGGGGGGGGGGGCTAGGGATCCTGATGATAATGTAAGATGACATAACTTTCTAAATAGCCAGTTAGAGAAATGGAGTTTTTTAACTACCATTACTGCAACTTCAGTGAATTTTTAGGGAGAGATATTCCATAAATCAGAATCCTGTGGCTTGTTGATGTTTATATATACAAAGATAGCTCTTCTTTGTTTAATGTTTTGAGTCTAAAAACCATCATTTTCTGACATCTACATATTTGTAATGCTTTTACTACTATTTTTCCAGGGGAAGAAAAATCAATAATAGTCTCCCTATGGAATTTATATACAAAGCCTGATACTTGCTTTATTTCTGTGTCAGAAACCCACAAATTTTGATAATCACTAAGAGAATTGGAAAGAGCTAAATTTTATCTGCTCTTTCAGTTTTTATTCAGGAAAATTTTCTTACTACTATTTTTGTTGTTCTTTGTATCTTACATTAATTATTAAAAGAAAAATCTGTTCCAATAAAAAATTTTGTCAAAATTCTGACCTTTGGGTATATTTTGTATTGAGTTGGAGAAGGGTTAGATACTATTTGTTGGTAGAAAAATGTAAGGAAGACAAGTTAATGTTCATTGTTCTTAATTGAATCTAAGAATCTAGTAATTATATTAGATTCATGCACTATGAAATTATTTCTTCTGATTGGCTTTATGATACTCACACAAGGAAAGTAAAATTAAAACTATAATGCCCCAAATGTAATGATGGTATTGAGCCATCTAGTGCCCAGTTCATTGTTATTCTGGTTGAAAATATTATTTTTGTTATCTAAACTTTAACACGATGATCTATACTAACTTTATCCCCACCATTTATTGTGTACTTTCTTGCAACAGTTTTTGGAAGCATCAATCTCAAAATAGATGTTGAAAGAAAAAATAAATGTAATTATGGAGAAGATGGATGGCCAATCCCCAAAGTAATTGAAATAAATATAAAATAGGTTTTGCATTTATCTACCAGGGAAAAAGTAGGATACTGAAGAAAAAATATTTCTACTGTTCATTCTGGCTATCAATTTTTACTCAGTTTTTGGCAAATAAAATGGTTTGTTCTCAGTCTAATTCACCATAACTTGGTATAAATTCCTTCCATATTATAATAACTAAGTGAATCTTAGTCTAGTTTTTGAGATTGTTGGAGTTATATTTTTTAATTTTTTAAAAAATTATTTAAATTATACAAAATTCATATATTTCATATATACAGATTTAGGAACAGAGTGGCACTTCCTCCCATACCTTCCCTCCCTCCAGCCTACACCCCAACC
Source organism: Sylvilagus floridanus (assembly GCA_949820135.1). NCBI lineage: Eukaryota > Metazoa > Chordata > Mammalia > Lagomorpha > Leporidae > Sylvilagus > Sylvilagus floridanus. Next base: position 129,061,183 of record OX463236.1, on the reverse strand, counting down.
CTTCCTCCTCCTGTCTCTCACATTCCCATTCTTAATTTTTACAAAGCTATTTTCATTTTACTTAACGATGGTATAGTTAACCCTACACTAAGTAAGTTTAAAAAATAGTATGAGGACAAAAACAAAACAAAACACCATTCCACAACAGAAAAGACAAGGGCTATAAACAATCAATGAATATCAAAATGTCTATTTTACTCCAATATATTACATTTCTGGTACTCTATAAGTTACCTCGGATCAGAGAAAACACATGATATCTGTTGTTTGGGGACTGGCTTATTTTACTAAGTATGGTGGTTTCCAGTTGTGTCCATCTTGTTGCCAAAGACAGGATTTCACTTTTTTTTTTTACAGCTGAATAGCACTTCATAGTTTATATATACCAAATTGTCTTTATCCAGTCAACAGTTGACGGACATCTGGGTTGATTCCGTATCTTAACTATTGTTAATTTGCTAAAATGAACGTGGAGGTAGCAGATAGCTATTTCAGATGCTCATTTCTTTTCTTTTGGCTAAATTCCCAGGAGTGGGATGGCTAGATCATAGGTTGATTGGCAGATTTCTGAGGTATCTCCATACTATCTTCTACAGTGACTGCACCAGTTTACCTTCCCACCAAGAGTGGACCAAAGTACATTTTTCCCCACATCCTCCCCAGCATTTGTCATTTGTTAATTTCTGTATGATAGCCATTCTAACTGGAGTCAGGTAAAACCTCACCATGGTTTTGATTTGCATTTCCTGGATAGCTAGTGATCCTGAGCATTTTCTCCAGCGTCTCTCTTGGAAAAATACTTGTTCAAGTCCTTTGCCCAATTCTTAACTGGATTGTTTGTTTTGTTGTTGAATTTCTTGAGCTCTTTATAGATTCTGGATGTTAACTCTTTATCAGTTATATAGTTTGCAAATACTTTCTCCATTCTATTGCTTGCCTGTATACTTAGCTAAGTGTTTCTTCTGCAGTGCAGTAGCTTCTCAGCTTGATGTGATCCCATATGTCAATTTTGACTTTGCCTATACTTCTGAGGTCTTTTCCAGAATTTTTTGCTTATGCCAATGTCTTGCAGGGTTTCCCCATGTTCTCTAGTAGTTTGATGGTATGGGTTGTAGATTTAGGTCTTTGATACATTTTGAGTGGGTTTTTGTGTAAGGTGTAGGTTCTAGTTTTATACTTCTGCATTGGAGATTCAGTTCCGCAGCACCATCTGTAAAAGATACTGTCTTTGCTCCAAGGATTGATTTTAGCTCCTTTGTCAAAGTTAAATTGGTTATAATGCAAAGATTGATTTCTGGAGTTTCTATTCTGTTTGGTTTTTCTTCAAGTCTATTTTTGAGCCAGTGCCAGCCTGTTTTGAAGATAACTACCTTGTAGTATGTCTTGAAATCAGGTATTGTGATGCCTCCAGCTTTGTTTTTGTTGTATAAGATTGCTATATCTATTCACGGTCTCTTATGTTTCCATATGCATTTTAGTGTTATCCTCTCTAGATCTCTGAAGAATGTCATTGCTATTTTGATTAGGCTTGCATTAAATCTTGTAAATTGCTTTTGGTAGTATGGATTTTTTTATAACGCTTTTATTTAAAGAATATAAATTTCCAAAATACAGCTTATAGATTACAATGGCTTCCCCCCCCATAACTTCCCTCCCACCCGCAACCCTCCCCTTTCCCACTCCCTCTCCCTTTGCATTCACATCAAGGTTCATTTTCAATTCTCTTTATATACAGAAGATCAGTTTAGTATATATTAAGTAAAGATTTCAACAGTTTGCCCTCACATAGCAACACAAAGTGAAAAATACTGTTGGAGTACTAGTTATAGTATTAATTCACAATGTACAGCACATTAAGGACAGAGAACCTACATGATAAATATTTTTTTAAAATTGATTAATTTTCTATGCAATTTCCAATTTAACACCAAGATTTTTTTTACATTTTTAATTGTCTTTATATATATAAGATTGATTCCGTATATACTAAGTAAAGATTTCATCAGTTTGCACCCACACAGAGCAGAAAGTGTAAAATACTGTTTCAGTGCTAATTATAGCATTACTTCACATTGGACAACACATTAAGGACAGATCGCACATGAGAAGTAAGTACACAGTGACTCCTGATGTTAATTTAACAATTTGACACTCTTGTTTATGGTGTCAGTAATCTCCCTAGGGTCTAATCATGAGTTGCCGAGGCTATGGAAGCGTTTAGGCTTCGTGGACTTCAATCTTATTCTGACAGGGTTATAGTCAAAGTGGAAGTTCTCTCCTCCCTTCAGAGAAAGGTACCTCCTTCTTTGATGGCCCCATTCGTTCCACTGGGACCTCACTCGCAGAGATCTTTCGTTTAGGTCTTCTTTTTGTTTCCAGAGTGTCTTGGCTTTCCATGCCTAAAATACTCTCATGGGCTCTTGAGCAAGATCGAATGCCTTAAGGGCTGATTCTGAGGCCAGAGTGCTATTTAGGACATCTGCCATTCTATGAGTCTGCTGTGTATCCCGCTTCCCACGATGGATCATTCTCTCCCTTTTTGATTCTATCAGTTAGTATTCACAGACACTAGTCTTGTTTGTGTGATCCCTTTGACTCTTAGACCTATCAGTGTGATCAATTGTGAACTGAAATTGATCACTTGGACTAGTGAGATGGCCTTGGTACATGCCACCTTGATGGGATTGTATTGGAATCCCCGGGCACGTTTCTAACTCCATCATTTGGGGCACGACTGATTGAGCATGTCCCAAATTGTACATCTCCTCCCTCTCTTATTCCCACTCTTGTATTTCACAGGGATCACTTTTCAGTTAAAATTTAAACACTTAAGAACAATTATGTGTTAATTACAGAGTTCAACCACTAGTACTAGAATAAAAATACTAAAATGGATAAAGTATTACATTGTACAACAACAGTCAGCACAGAGCTGATCAAGTTACTGTTTCTCATAGTGTCCATTTCACTTCAACAGGTTTCCCCTTTGGTGCTCAGTTAGTTATCGCTGATCAGGGAGAACATATGATATTTGTCCCTTTGGGACTGGCTCAATTTACTCAGAATGATGTTTTCCAGATTCCTCCATCTTGTTGTAAATGACCGGATTTCATTGTTTTTGACTGCTGTATGGTATTCTATAGAGTACATGTCCCATAATTTATTTATCCAAATGTATGCTTTGAATTCCCTGTAATCTTTTGCTGTGAGGTTCCCTTCGTTTACCTTCTTTCATGTGGATGGCCGCATTTCTGTGTTTCTTTGTAAACATCTTAAGCATCTTTTGTAGGGCTGGATGAGTGGCAACAAATTCTTTCAATTTCTGTTTGCTTTCAAAGGTCTTTATTTCACCTTCATTCGCAAATGAGAGCTATGAAGGATATAATATTCTGGGCTGGCAGTTTTTCTCTCTTAGTACCTGGGCTATGTTTCGCCATTCCCTTCTAGCTTCTAGGGTTTCTGATGAGAAGTCTTCTGTGAGTCTAATTGGAAATCCTCTGAGAGTAATCTGACGTTTCTCTCTTGCACATTTTAGGATCTTTTCTTTCTGCTTTACTGTGGTGAGTTTAATTACAATGTGTCGTGGTGAGGATCTCTTTTGGTCATGTTTCCTAGGGGTTCTATGAGCTTCCTGTACTAGGATGTCTCTCTCCTTCTCCAAAACTGGGAAATTTTCTGCTGTTATCTCACTAAAAACGCATTCTAATCCTTTCTCCCTCTCCATGCCTTCAGGAACTCCTAGAACTCGAATGTTGGGTTTTTTAATAGTATCCTGTAGATTCCCAACAATATTTTTTAGATTTCTAATTTCCTCTTTTCTTTGGTTTGACTGTGTAGTTTCCTGTGCTCTGTCTTCTAAGTCCGATATTCTCTCTTCTGCCTCATGCATTCTGTTTGTAAGGCTCTCTAAAATGTTTGTCATTTGATCTATTGAATTCTTCACTTCATTATGATTTCTCGTCACTATCACAGTTTCATGTTCTACTAGTTGTTTCATTTCAGCTTGATTCCTCCTTAATATTTCATTTTCATGAGAGAGATTTTTCTACCTTGTCCATTAAGGATTTCTGTAGTTCAAGAATTTGTTTTTGAGTACTTCTTAGTGTTCTTATCAATTTTTTGAGATCTGCTTCTTGCATTTCTTCTATCTCATCATCTTCGTAATCTTGAATTGGGGTGTCTTTTTCATTTGGGGATGCCATAGTGTCTTCCTTGTTCTTATTACCTCGGTTTTTGCATTTGTTGTTTGGCATATTGGTTTCTTCACTGTGGTGTTTTTTCTTGTTATACTATGACTCTAGATAAGTGGACTGTCTGCTTTCAATGGAGCCTTAGAGGCTTGAGATGGGTGTGGCCTCATAGCTCTGTTTGGTTCCTCAGGGTTGAGGGTGTGTCAAAGGTGACACTCCCAGGTTAGGCGTGGTAAATCTCTCTCTCTCTTTCTTTCTTTATTTTTGATTCAAAAGGGAAGTAATTCCACACAGCTGAATGGAATTGGGGGTGCTCAGCAGGCAAATGATATACCCACGGGATCCAGAGATCAGAAGCTCTTTCCCAAGGACCACAGAGGGAATCTCTGCGGCCTTCAGTGTGGGTTCAAATTCTTCTGCAGTCTCACCACTGGGCTACCAAGGCTACCGAACTGTAGTGTCTCTGGAGAGTACTCACGTAGTGAATTCCATGAATTCTCTCCCCTACAGTCTCTTTTTTCACAGTCTCAGTTCATTAGCACCACACATTCATTAGGTTCTAATCTGTTATTTCACTCCCATGCCCAGAGTCAGGTTTTTCTGCTAGGCACAGGGCCGGTGCAGGCCTGAGGTCGCCCTGCTTATGACGTATGTCCAAAATGGCGCCTGCTCTTTGTCTTGCTCACCTTTGAGAGGTGGGCGGAGAGAGAGAAACTCGTGTCCGTATCGGTCACTTTATTCTTTCTCTCTCTCTTCTAGTTAACCTGGTGCACTTTTCCCCACAGGGTTTCAAGCCTTGTTCGCTCTAGTCTCCTCACCTCGTGTTCCAGCACTGGTGCGTTGAGTCTGCCACTGGTGTCCCGAACTGCGGGCTCCCACACTTTCCATGCAGGTCCACTGTGAATCACTAGTTCTGGAAGATTTTCCTCTGCTGTTTCTTCCCCTACTCTTCCTTGAACCAGCAGTATCTCCACTTTTATTAAACTGTCTCTCCCTGGACTATTGGTGTGCTCCCTTCCTTTTCCGCCATCGTGCCCTAATCCAGAAAGAGCTCTTTCATCCGTTAATTCTCTCCACAAATGCCTGCAAAAGCAAAGACTTGCCCAGCCCAAAGCCAGGAGCCAGTACACCATCCAGGTCTCCCACGAGGTGGCAGGAACTCAAGTATGCACAACAGCAGGGAGCTCAATTTGAAATGGAAACTGGACTCAATCAGGCACTTTGCCGTGGGATCACTGTCCGATGCAAGTGTTTAACCTGGGTCACAATGCCCAGTATTCGAGTATGTATATTTTGATGATATTGATTCTTCCAACCCATGTGCATGGAAGATTTTCTTTTTATAAAAACTTTTACTTAGTAAATATAATTTTCCAAAGTGCAGTTTATGGATTACAATGGCTTTTTCCCCCCATAACTTCCCTCCCACCCCCACCCCTCCCATCTCCCGCTCCCTCTCCCATTTATTCACATCAACATTCATTTTCAATTCTCTTTATATACAGAAGATCGATTTAGTATAAAGTAAAGATTTCATCAGTTTGCACCCACACAGAAACATAGTGTAAAATACTGTTTGAGTACTAGTTATAGCATTACTTCACATTGGACAATACATTAAGGACAGATCCCACATGAGGAATAAGTACACAGTGACTCCTGTTGTTGACTTAACAATTTGACACTCTTGTTTATGGTGTCAGAAATCTTCTTAGGTTTTAGTGATGACTTTCCAAGGCTATGGAAGCCTTTTGAGTTCCCCAACTTCGATCTTATTTAGACAAGGTCATAGTCAAAGTGGAAGTTCTCTCCTCCCTTCAGAGAAAGGTACCTCCTTCTTTGATGGCCTGTTCTTTCTACTGGGATCTCACTCTCAGAGATCTTTCATTTAGGTCTTTTTTTGCCAGAGTGTCTTGGCTTTCCATGCCTAAAATACTCTCATGGGCTCTTGAGCCAGATCTGAATGCCTTAAGGGCTGATTCTGAGGCCAGAGTGCTATTTAGGACATCTGCCATTCTATGAGTCTGCTGTGTATCCTACTTTCCATGTTGGATCGTTCTCTCTCTTTTTTATTCTATCAGTTAGTATTCACAGATAATATTCTTGTTTGTGTGATCCCTTTGACTCTTGGACCTATGAGTGTGATCAATTGTGAACTGAAATTGATCACTTTGACTAGTGAGATGGCCTTGGTACATGCCACCTTGATGGGATTGTATTGGAATCCCCTGGCACATTTCTTTCTTTTTTTTTTTTTTACAGGCAGAGTGGACAGTGAGAGAGAGAGAGACAGAGAGAAAGGTCTTCTTTTGCTGTTGGTTCACCCTCCAATTGCTGCCCTGTCTGGTGTACTGCGCTGATCCAATGGTAGGAGCCAGGTGCTTCTCCTCGTCTCCCATGGGGTGCAGGGCCCAAGCACTTGGGCCATCCTCCACTGCACTCCTGGGCCACAGCAGAGAGCTGGCCTGGAAGAGGAGCAACTGGGACAGAATCCTGTGCCCCGACTGGGACTAGAACCAAGTGTTCCCGCGCTGCAAGGCAGAGGATTAGCCTATTGAGCTGCGGTGCCGGCCCCCCTGGCACATTTCTAACTCCACCATTTGGGGCAAGTCTGATTCAGCATGTCCCAAACTGTACATCTCCTCCCTCTCTTATTCCCACTCTTATATTTAACAGGGATCACTTTTCAGTTAAATTTCAACACCTATAATAAATGTTTGTTAATTACAGAGTATTTTCCATTTTTTAATGTCTTCTTCTATTTCTTTCTTTAATTTTTTTTTTGCAAACTAACAAGGTTTTACTGGGGATAGAGCATCCATCAGAATTGAAGGGATATAGACAGAGTGTTCAGTCACTCTGACTGGGGGAAAATGATGTTACATGGTTAAATTGAGAGAATATACCTTGCTGACAAGGCAGGCATTTTAGTGGAAAGCAGACAACTGAGTAGCAGTTTTGTTTAGACTCCCAATCTTTAAGGTAGTCTCTTAATCTCCTCCTCTTTCTCCTCCAAGACAAATGGCTTGTTTGGTGTAAATAAGAAAAATTATTTTCCAAGTTTACCACTGAGGTTGTCAGACAGGGTTAGTCTCACTGGCATTATCCAAGGGACTTACCCTTGGGTGCCTGCCTTGGAGGAAGGATGTTTATCAGGCCAGGGAGAAGGGGTTGGGACTTCCTGGAAGGTATTCATGGGTAGGTGGCTCAGTGGAGAGCAGAGAGCTGAGAATTTCTTTAATGTTTTATAATTTTCATTGTAAAAATCTTTGACATCCTTGGTTAAATTTATTGCAAGATATTTGATTCAAATTTGGAGGTATTTTTAATGGCACTAATCTTAAATGTTCTTTCTCATCTATGACATTGTCTGTGTATACAAAGGCTATTGGTTTCTCCAGGTTGATTTTATTCCCTGCCCCTTTACCAAACCTTTTTATGAGTTCTAGTAGTCTCTCAGTTGAGTTTTTTGGATCCTCTCTGTATATAAAATCACATCATCTGCAATTAGGGATAGTTTGATTTTCTCCTTTTGAATTTTTATCCCTTTGATTATTTTTTTCTTACCTTATGGCGCTGTCTAAAACTTACAGGACTATATTAAATAACAATTGTTACAGTAGGCATCCTTGTCTTGTTCTGGATCTTAGAGGGAAAACTTCTAGATTTTCCCCTTTCAGTAGGATGCTGGCTGTAGGTTTGTCATAAATTGCCTTGATTGTGTTAAGGAATGTTCCTTCTATCCCCAATTTGTTTAAGGCTTTCATCATGAAAGGATGTTGTATTTTATCAAATGCTTTCTCTGCATCTATAGAGATAATCATACAGTTTTTGTTCTTCAGTTTGTTAATATGCTGTATCACATTGATTGATTTGTGAATGTTGAACCATCCCAGCATACCAGAGATAAATTCTACTTGGTCTGGGTGAATGATCTTTCTGATGTGTTGTTGGATTCAATGAGCTAATATTATGTTGAGGGTTTTTGCATTTATGTTTATGAGGGATATAGTCTGTATGTCTCGTTCTCTGTTGCATTATTTTCTGGCTTAGTACTTATGGTGATGCAGGCTTCATAGACAGAGTTTGGGAGTATTCCCTCCCTTTCAATTGTTCTGAATAGCTTGAGAAGAATTGGAATTATTTCTTCTTAAATGTCTGGAAGAATTCAACACTGAAGCCATCCAGTCCCGGGCTTTTCTTTTGGAAGGGTCTTTATTACTGATTCAATGTCTGTCTTAGTTATTTTTTGTTTAGGTTTTCTATGTCCTCATAACTCAATTTTGATGGTTTGTATGTGTCTAGGAATCTATCCATTTCTTCTAGGTTTCCCAGTTTGTTGGATTACAGCTCATTTTAGTAATTTCTCATGATTCTTTTTATTTTTGTGGTATCTCACGTTACATTTCCTTTTTCATCTCTAATTTTATTGATTTTTATCTTCCCCCTCTTTATTTTTGGTTAGTTGAACCAATGGTATATCAATTTTGTTAATTTAAAAAAAAAACAGTACTTTATTTCACTGCTATTTGGTATTTTTTTTAGGTTTCAATTTTTTTATTCTCTAATTTTAAAATTTCTTTTCGCTTACTAATTTTGGGCTTGGCTTGTTTTTGATATTCTAAGTCCTTGAATGCATTGATAGCTCATTTATTTGATATCTTTCCAATTTCTTCATGTAGGCACTGATTGCTGTAAACATCTCTCTTAACAATGCTTTTGCTGTATTCCTTAAGTTTTGATGTGATGTATTATTGTCTTCATTTGTTTTCGGAAATTTTTTGGTTTCTCTTTTGATTTCTTCTGTGACACCACTGTTCATTCAGGAACTTGTTCAGTCTCCATGTGTTTGCAATTTATTTTTTAGGGCCCATTGCATTTTAAAACAAGTTGTTCAAAGATTCTGTATCAGGGTCAACTCCTGAAAATTTCATATTTTAAAATGAAACTAGTCCATGGGAGACCAGGAGAAACACCTGGCTCCTGCCTGTGGATCAACGCGGTGCACTGCCTGCTGTGTGCCAGCGGTGGCGGCCATTGGAGGGTGAACCAACGGCAAAAGGAAGACCTTTCTCTCTGTCTCTCTCTCTCACTGTCCACTCTGCCTGTCAAAAAATAAATAAATAAAAAAATGAAACTAGTTCCTGTTACTTTCAGAGAATATATTTTTTTGAAAACAGAGTTCTTTTTTGCTGCCTCAACTTTATACTTCTTTCTAATGTTTCCCCATGGGCCTAATTATGAATCCCTACTAGATCTCTTTTGAGCAATAATAGTGTGTTTAGTACTATGAGCTCTTTGTTAATGCTTTTCCCATCTGGCTCAAAAGAAAGCTGCTTCTTTCCTAATTTATATCTTCCTACTTACTTGTGTGGAAAAGCTATATTTATTTTTCTGCCATTTTCTAATAAAATATATAAGCTTTTGGTCTTATATACATACATATTTATTTTGAAATATTTTGTATTTAATATGTTATATTGATGTATGTACTTAAATTTAATATATTCTTTATGCTTGTTAATATTCTCCGTCTAAAATTTGTTACACATAGAGCTGTATTCTAATAGTAACCTACCTGCTGGAAGCTAAGGACAATGACATAAAATTCCAATAATAATGAATGGATTTCTTTCCACTTTTCTCCCCATTTTTTGTAGTCATCCTTGCTATTAACCACAGAAGGGGGATAATACTGAGAAACAAAGAACCAAAATATCTAGAAAGTTCCCATGCAATACAGTAATTAAAAAGTAAAAGAAGACTAGAAATTGAAAAATTTCCAAATACCAGAGTTCTATATTATTGGTGTCTGGTGTTTTCTAACTGGGAATGTGCACAGGAAGGGGAAATAAATAATTCTTTTCAATGGGACACTGCTGGGTATCATACTGAGGGAAGACTAAGAATAGCAACGAGCGTAGAAAGCTTCCCCTGTGCTAGGCAGCTCTTTCCCACGGAGAGCCACTTTTGTTTGCTGCTTTGTCAAAAAGACCCATACGTCGGCTGCTACCTTCCATATCTTGCTCAAAAGTATAGTAACTGTATTATCCCATTTTATTTTTCTTGTATTTGACCTGCCTGTCAACCTGCTGGGAGAATAAGAAATACTGTGTGCACATTCAACCTCTCGTCATACTGCATGGTGAGGGGCCTCGTTGTGAGGAAGTCAGGGCTAATATGCTGTGTCTTAGAGATAAAAGATCAATTGTCTACCCTTATTCTTGAACTTCTGGTATTGCACAAAGCGAACTGAAGAAACAGTGTAATCCCTTATTTTAAAATTTAATATATTTTACAGCCTCAGCATAAGGCAGTAGTACTGTGAATCTGCTGACATTTAAAATTCAACATTGGAAACTTTTTCTCTATTTCAAATATCCACTCTACTCACAATTTTATTTAACGTTATCTCCTCCACACACCATCAATATGAAAGTTCTTTCTTTCCTGAGGCATTCTAAGTCACTACTGTAACCAGCTCCCTTAAGAGAAACCCACTAAATCTTGCTGCTTACACAGCAGCCCCAAATCTTGCCATAGTGCTTGTCAAAGCGAGAGAAATATTTCCAGAGTAAGCTCCTGCAAGGTTCACAAGCTGACTAGATTGTGCTTTCTTGCTAATAGGAAAGAAAAGAAAACTGCAGAAGCCCCTAGAGAACCTCCTGGCAGAAAGTAGATAACACAACGTAAAATCACTATTTTATTTTATTAAGGACCTTTGTGAAAGTTCATTCGAAACAATTTAGTCTGTCTAACACAATTAAGTCACTAAGTAGTATCAGATAGTAGCCAGTTACAGTCTTGGATTAATAATGTTTAATTCAACTATAATCACTTTAATACATGTCTAGGAAGCATACACAGCATTTTATAAAATGCAATATGATGAGTAAGGACAGATGGATTATAAATCATAGAATAGATTAAATTGTAGTCATCTGAGCTGCTGTTTCAAATTTATGACTGCCAGCTGGCAATCAGGATTTTTAAAAATATAAATTAAATAAGTTCAATAAAATTATCCAGATAGGATATCTGCAGCTGGATATGAGAATCATTTCTTTTTAGCCTTCCTCAGAAATTAGTTTTGGGAGACAAGCACACTAAAGAGTATCTAAGCAGGATCACTGTAGAAGCAATTCTATGTCGAATGAGATCCTACATGATAAATTTCCAACTTATCAGCTTTTCATATTTGATACTCTTCAGCTGGATTGAACTGAGCTTCATCAACTGAAGTAGAAGAGAAAGAGGGATGGGGGACAGATTTAGACAGAAGATTTCTGCTACAGTACTCCATTTAAAGCCATTAGGGGCTGAAATGGGATGGTTAAAGATTTTTTTTTCAAATCATGGATAAACATGCAATATAAATCTTATTTGCAGCTCAATTTCCATATTTACACCTGAAATTTAAAGATTTCTATTTAATATTTAGAGGAAAGACCTACTTCAGCAGAGAAGAATCTTTCAATTTTGAAATGGGATGGAAGGAAATTAGACATTGAGACTTTGAAATAACAGAATTCAGAGCTAAATATCAATGTAATTCTAGCATCTGGAAATTTGTAATGTCTAAATTTCAGAGCTATGAATATACAGCAATTTATATATTATTGAACTCTTACTGATATACTAATCATGATTGAAGCTATTTATAAATTTCATCACCTACCAAGAATCTACATTACATTGTTTGTGGTTTAAAAGTATTTAAATGTACTTTGTAATAAATAGTTATACTCATAACACAGATTTTTGTATAGTTTTTTCAGATGATATTGATTTAATAAGCTTGATTCAATGATCTATACCTTCTTTTGTCTTTGGAATCCTGGGGCGTAAAATCAGACAACACAAAGGCCTGCCATTTTGTAGAGTGTTGAATGATAAGGAAATATGAAATAAAATAAAATACTGATAATAATTTCTTACTTATGAGTAATAGAAATCTGGAAGATGCTATGATCAATTTCTGGTTATGTAAAAAATCAGAAATATTCAAAGGTACTTAGGATACTTGCATTTGCATACTTGTATGATTTAGAGATATTTGTATAAAAACAGAAATTCGAGATTTACTATATAATGGAGATACATGATTGCTCTATGTTGGAAGAAAGGTATGATCTTTTCTTCCCATCACAGGGTCATGGCCAACACTCCTAGAAAGATATACATTAATAAGAGTGAGGTATAACAAATTTATTTAATGAAAACTTTGTATGAGACAAGATCTTTAGGACATGAAGATACAAAGACTCAAGTGAAACTGTTTTCCTGCTTAGTTTTAAAGAACAATGGACAGACATAGAAATGTGCCTGGAAGAAAGGATGTGATCTGATGATAATGGGTTGAGAGTGGAAATGAGCAAGGCCTGTCTGTTCAAATTCTTCTTGGCCTCTTTGTGTAGCACTACTTCCTCCCACTATGGTGAAGACTCCCCTGGAATGAGGCTGCTTTGACATACTATCGGACAAGATAGGCCAGAGAATTTCTTGATGACCATCTCCTGCACGGAAATTTGGGAGAAGATTATAGTGATATTTTTACTTTCTATGACACACATGGGAAATAGGGACTTGGTGTCTGTGAATTGCTTCAGGGAAAGACGAGAGACAGGAACTCAGGAGACGGTCAGGGAGTGACCTTCTGAGGCCCTTCAAATGTCCTTCACTTTAAAGAACTCAGAATGTTGAAGGAGTATCATTTTCTTATCCTCAAAAATCAGAATTAGAAATTTCAGTTGCTCTTCTATCATATGTTAAAGAGTTGAGTATTTTCCAGGTACTGATGAGACAATGACAGAAAAAAGGCTCTGACCTCCAACAAATAGATTAGTGTGGAAGTTGAACACATGACATCTCACCAGACAGTGCCATAATTAAAGGAGGAGGGAATGCAAAGTAAAAAATCAATATATAATAGAGCCAAAATTTATCAAAATTTAAGTCATGAGACTGCTTATACTTTGAGACATGCATGAGTCCATAATTTATATTTATAGGATTCAGTCAGTGTTTGTGACATCATAAAATATTCCTATTTATAATGATTCATAAATGAAATATCCTTAACATGCCTTCCTTCTTCTTTTTAAAATAATTAATTTCATTGGGAGACAGAGAACAAAGCTCTCATCCATCTTCTGGTTCACTCCCACAATGGACAGGTTGGCCTATGCTGAAGCCAGGAGCCTGGAACTCAATCCTGTTCTCCCATGTAGGTGACAGGGACTCAACTACCTGGAGCATTACCTGCTGCCTTTTTGGTGAACATTAGTCGGAAGCTGAAATTGGGAGTGGAGTCAGGATTCAAGCCCAAGCACTTTGACGTGAAGTGTGGGCTTCTTCTGAGAAAGGATATTATTTTGTTTATACACACGGTAAATTGCATTTCCTTTTTTGTGTTGCCTGCTAAGAACCCTAGTAATACATATGGGGCCAAAATCTAGCTATCCAATAGAAAAATGAATGTACATTTCAAATGCTTTCTTTAGTTTTACAGAATTGAAACACTGAAAAAAATCATAAAAATCAATAGCATTCACAATCATAGTTCATTTGTAAATTCGACTGATACTTCTGAAAGCATTGATAGCATATAAGTCTTCTCAGTAGATAAAATGACCTAAGCCTACCTCTATAGAGAAGTTTCCATGATTTACTTTAAAAAGTCTTATTTTACTATGGCTGGTCCAAGTCCAGAAAGAGTAGACAATCCTATCATTGAAGAAAATACACACACAGTATATTTATATCAATATAAATGGAAGAGAGTAGCAAAAACCCTGAGAGGGATAGAAAGTGACATTGTCAAAGAACATTTTCAGGGAGAGCTTTAAGCTAAAGCAATTAGGAGCACTGGGATGCAGAAGCAAAAAATCAGTCACATCATTGCAAGCATTACTTCAATAAAGCTCAGAAGTCATAAATAGCTATAATGGCAATAACAATTTAGTTGGAATTAAAAAGATAGTGGTAGCATTTGAAAATATATTGAGCTTCATTTATACACTTACACATTGCAGCAATCAAGTTAAGAGGAATCTTCTTTGGATTTAGTAATTTACTCGAAGATCATCATGAACAGTTACACAGAATCTGTGTGTATTTTGCAAATTCATTGTGTCTTATTTAAAAAGATAAAGAAGATATTTTCCACTCTTTTTTAGAGAATTCAGTGAATTGTCTCACAGTAAATATAAATGGTTATACCATCACTTGGCTGGGAGTTCTACTCCCCCAGGTCTAGGACATGCCTTGCGCATAAGAAGTACATTAAATAAATGATTGTTCTAGATTTAGTTCCTGTAGTGTGGTAACTGACAGAACAGCAATTGTGTCTGAGATGGTAATTGTACTGCCATCTCTGTGCTAGTAAACAGTAAATTAGCTGCAGTGGGAAGCGGAGGGCAAAAGAGCTATTTTATATTCTCTGGCAATTTACCCTCATTGTATAAGCAACCCCTTGGCCAACTCTGAGCTATGTTTACTGCTATCTAATGTAAGATTTAGAATGAGTGTAATTTTTGGGTTTTGTAAAGAGTATCAGATGATAAATAGAGTAATCAGATCTTTGCTTGAATTGCTTACTGCAGAGAAACATGGATTAAATGCATAGTAAAAATATCCAGTTCATCTGTCCAAGAAACTGGTGATATTTATTTCCTTACTTTGATCCAGCTTAGTTGTCTCATTGGAAAAGAGGAGGAAAGAGAAATGATGTCCAAATTATTTACGTACTTCCAAGTTCGTATTTTTTTTTTTTTTGCTTAGACTGCCATTAAACTGGTTCATGCCATAAGTTTTGTGCCACAGCAACTTAATGTTTAATTTAAAAAGCAGTATTGATGGACGCAGTGAGTTTCTCCCACCCAGACTCCACCATAATAGTAATTCAAGAGACTGTTGATCTCTGTGTTGTACAGGAAAACAAAGCCAAACAAAGGGCTTATAAGAGAACCATTCATATTCCCTGCACCAAGGGTGCAGATGAAGAGCTCTGTGCTAAGTGGTGTCTTCTAATTTAGTTGGATTAGAAAGGAATCTCTCACACTCAATAAGTGAATTGCAGGAGTGGGTGTTTTATATTTAGGCTTAAACTTTTAGTACTAGATTAAACAGTTGCTATAATGTTACCTCTTTGGGGAAAATTTCCAAAGGCAACATGTTTCTGCTTCTGCTTTTAATTTTAAATCAAACTAAAACTTTATCAAAAAGACAATCAATATAAATACTGATGAGGATGTGGAGAAAGGGTAACCTAACATACTATTGGAGGGAGTATAAATTAGTACAACCATTATGAAAATAGGAGAGAAATTCCTCAGGGGGGGAAGAATAGAAATAGAATTATCATGTAATCTAGCAACTCACTATGTCAAAGAACTATCTGTTCTCTTAGTTTTTATTTTTTTTTCACCAGCACTAATGACAATAGCTAATAGGTATTCCACTGGGGTGATATTAGTAGATGAATAGATAAGGAAATTGTGATATACATGCACAATGGAATATAATTCAGTCATGAAAAAAATGAAATAATGTAATTTGCAGCAACATGAATTGAACTGGCATATGTTAGATAAAATAAGATATGTCAGACACGGATAGAAAAATATTATAGTTTACACTTTTGTAAACATGTGTGTCTAAAATATTTATAAGAGTGAAGCAGAGAGTGCAATACTGGTAATGAGCAGTCAAGAAGGGTTGGGGTCAAGAAGCGTTGGGGGAAACAAGAATGGATAAGTGATGCAACTGGATAGGAGAAGTAACTTCTGTTATAAAGCACAGTAGAACTACTAATGTTGACAACATTTAATTGTACATTTCAGAATAGCTAGCAAAAGAATTTTGAATGTTTCCAACATAAAGAAATGGCAAATGTTTGAGATGATAGGTATTTCAATCACCCTGATATAATCATTATATATTATACATAATAAATACTTGCAAGTATTAAAATAAAGAATATCTAAGGATAAATAATCAATGTACCCCATAAAATGTACAGTTATCTGTCAATTAAATTTTTTATAAAGCTTTTATATAAAGAATATAAATATCCAAAGTAGAGCTTATGGATTACAATGGCTTCCCCCCCATAACTTCCCTACCACCCCGCAACCCTCCCCTTTCCTGCTCCCTCTCCCCTTGCATTTACATCAAGATTCACTTTCAATTCTCTTTATACACAGAAGATCAGTTTAGTCCATATTACGTAAAGATTTCAACAGTTTGCCCTCATATTGCAAGACAAAGTGAAAAATACTGTTGGAGTACTAGTTATAGCATTAAATTACAATGTATAGCACATTAAGGACAGAGATCCTACATGATATTTTTTTAAAATATTGATTAATTATCTATGCAATTTCCAATTTACCAACAAGTTTTTTTTTTCATTTTCAATTATCTTTATATACAGAAGATCGATTCAGTATATAATAAGTAAAGATTTCATCAGTTTGCACCCGCACAGAGCAGAAAGTGTAAAATACTGTTTCAGTATTAGTTATAGCATTACTTCACATTGGACAACATATTAAGTACATATCCCACTTGAGAAGTAAGTACACAGTGACTCCTGTTGTTGATTTAACAATTTGACACTCTTGTTTATGGTGTCAGTAATCTCCCTAGGGTCTAATCATGAGTTGCCGAGGCTGTGGAAGCCTTTAGGGTTCGCCGACTTCAATCTTATTCTGACAGGGTTATAGTCAAAGTGGAAGTTCTCTCCTCCCTTCAGAGAAAGGTACCTCCTTCTTTGATGGCCCCGTACTTTCCACTGGGATCTCACTCGCAGAGATCTTTCGTTTAGGTCTTCTTATTTTTCCAGAGTGTCTTGGCTTCCCATGCCTAGAATATTCTCATGGGCTCTTGAGCCATATCTGAATGCCTTAAGGGCTGATTCTAAGGCCAGAGTGCTATTTAGGACATCTGCCTTTCTATGAGTCTGCTGTGTATCTCGCTTCCCACGATGGATCATTCTCTCCCTTTTTTATTCTATCAGTTAGTATTCACAGACACTAGTCTTGTTTGTGTGATCCCTTTGACTCTTAGACCTATCAGTGTGATCAATTGTGAACTGAAATTGATCACTTGGACTAGTGAGATGGCCTTGGTACATGCCACCTTGATGGGATTGTATTGGAATGCCCTGGCAGGTTTCTAACTCCATCATTTGGGGCACGACTGATTGAGCATGTCCCAAATTGTACATCTCCTCCCTCTCTTATTCCCACTCTTATATTTCACAGGGATCACTTTTCAGTTAAAATTTAAACACTTAAGAACAATTGTGTGTTAATTACAGAGTTCAGCCACTAGTACTAGAATAAAAATACTAAAATGGATAAAGTATTACATTGAACATCAACATTCAGCACAAGAGCTGATCAAGTTACTGTTTCTCATAGTGTCCATTTCACTTCAACAGGTTTCCCCGTTGGTGCTCAGATAGTTGTCGCCGATCAGGGAGAACATATGATATTTGTCCCTTTGGTTCTGGCTTAATTCACTCAGAATGATGTTTTCCAGATTCCTCCATCTTGTTGTAAATGACTGGATTTCATTGTTTTTGACTGCTGTATAGAATTCTATAGAGTACATGTCCCATAATTTCTTTATCCAGTCTACTGTTGATGGGCATTTGGGTTGGTTCTAGGTCTTAGCTATTGTGAATTGAGCTGCAATAAACATTAATGTGCAGATGTCTTTTTTGTTTGCCAATTTAATTTCCTTTGGATAAATTCCAAGGAGTGGTATGGCTGGGTTGAATGGTAGGGTTATATTCATGTTTCTGAGGAATCTCCAGACTGACTTCCATAGTGGCTTTACCAGTTTGCATTCCACCAACAGTGGATTCGTGTCACATTTTCCCCACATCCTCTCCAGCATCTATTGTTGGTGGATTTCTGAATGTGAGCCATTCTAACCGGGGTGAGATGGAACCTCATTGTGGTTTTGATTTGCATTTCCCTGATTGCTAGTTATCTTGAACATTTTTTCATGTGTCTGTTGGCCATTTGGATTTCCTCTTTTGAAAAATGTCTATTGAGGTCCTTGGCCCATCTCTTAAGTGGGTTGTTTGTTTTGATGTTGTGGAGTTTCTTGATCTCTTTGTAAATTCTGGTTATCAACCCTTTATCTGTTGCATAGTTTGCAAATATTGTTTCCCATTCTGTAGGTTGCTTCTTCAATCTCCTGACTGTTTCTTATGAAGTACAGAAACTTCTCAATTTGATGCATTCCCAATAGTTAATTTTGGCGTTCACTGCCTGTGCTTCTGGCGTGTTTTCCAAGAAGTCTTTGCCAGTACCTATATCTTGCAGGGTTTCACAATAGCTCTATAATAATTTGATAGTGTCAAGGCGTAGATTTAAGTCTTTAATCCATGCTGAGTGAATTTTTGTGTAAGGTGAAAGGTAGGCATCTTGATTCATGATTCTGCACATGGAAATGCAGTTTTCCAGTACCATTTATTGAATAGACTGTCCTTACTCCAGGGATTGGTTTTGGATCCTTGATCAAATATGAGTTAGCTGTAGATGTTTGGATTGATTTCTGGTGTTTCTATTCTGTTCCATTGGTCTAACCTCCTGTTTCTGTACCAGTACCATGATGTTTTGATTACATCCACCCTGTAGTCTCTCCTGAAATCTGGTACTGTGATGCCTCCAGCTTTGTTTTTGTTGTACAAGATTTCTTTAGCTATTCGAGGTCTCCTGTGTCTCCATATGAATTTCAGCATCATTTTTTCCAGATCTGAGAAGAATGCCTTTGGTATTTTGATTGGTATTGTATTGAATGTACAAATTGCTTTTGGGAGAATGGACATTTTGAGGATATTGTTTCTTCCAATGCATGAGCATGGAAGATTTTTCCATTTTTTGTTATCCTCTTCTACTTCTTTCGTTAAGGTTTTTTAATTCTCATTGTAGAGATCTTTAACATCCTTAGTTAAGTTTATTCCAAGGTATTTGATTGTTTTTGTAGCGATTGTGAATGGGATTGATCTTAGAAGTTGTTCCTCAGCCGTGGCATTGCCTGTGTTTAGAAAGGCTGCTGATTTTTGTGCATTGATTTTATATC
Organism: Sylvilagus floridanus; assembly: GCA_949820135.1. NCBI lineage: Eukaryota > Metazoa > Chordata > Mammalia > Lagomorpha > Leporidae > Sylvilagus > Sylvilagus floridanus. The sequence continues at coordinate 129,041,891 of OX463236.1, read as the reverse complement.
CTGCTACTTTTCCAAACTCTTCTATGAATTCCAATAGTCTCTTAGTAGAGTTCGTTGGATCCCCTAAATAAAGAATCATGTCGTCTGCAAAGAGGGATAGTTTGAGTTCTTCCTTCCCAATTTGTATCCATTTGATTTCTTTTTCTTGCCTAATAGCTCTGTCTAAAATTTCCAGAACTGTATTAAATAGCAGTGGTGAGAGTGGGCATCCCTGTCTGGGACCAGATCTCAGTGGAAATGCTTCCAAGTTTTCCCCATTCAAAATGATACTGACTGTGGGTTTTTCATAAATTGCTTTGATTGTATTGAGGAATGTGCCCTCTATACCCAGTTTACTTAGGGTTTTCATCATGAAAGTGTGTTGTATTTTATCAAATTCTTTCTCTGCGTCTAGTGAGATAATCATATGGTTTTTCTTCTGTAGTCTGTTAATGTGGTATATCACGTTGATTGTTTTATAAACATTGACCATCTCTGCATACCAGTGATAAATCCCACTTTGTCTGGGAGGATGATGTTTCTGATGTGTTGTTGCATTCTATTGACCAGAATTTTATTGAGGATTTTTGCATCTGTGTTCATCAGGGATATTGGTCTGTAATTCTGTTTCAATGCTGCATCTTTTTCAGGCTTAGGAATTAAGGTGATGCTGGCTTCATAGAAAGAATTTGGGAGGATCCGCTCTTTTTCAATTGTTCTGAATAGTTTGAGAAGAATTGGGGTTAGTTCTTCTTTAAATGTTTGGTAGAATTTAGCAGTGAATCCATCTGGTCTTGGGCTTTTCTTTGTTGGGAGGGCCTTTATTACTGATTCAATTTCTGTCTTGGTTATGGGTCTGTTTAGGTTTTCTTTGTCTTCCTGGTTCAATTTAGGTAGGTTGCATGTGTGCAGGAATCTATCCATTTCTGATAGATTTCCTTGTTTGTTGGCATACATGTCCTTGTAGTAATTTCTGAGGACTCTTTTGATTTCTCTGGTGTCTGTTTTTACATTTCCTTTTTCATCACTGATTTTATTGATTTGGGTCTTCTCTCTTCTTTTTTTTTAGTTAGTTGGGCCAATGGGGTGTCAATTTTGTTTATTTTTTCAAAAAACCAGCTCCTTGTTTGTCTAATTTTTTGTAATTTTTTTTGATTCAATCCTTTTTATTTCTTCTCTGATTTTAATTATTTCTCTTCTCCTACTAGATCTGGGTCTGGTTTGCTGCAGATTTTCTAGATCCTTGAGATGCATTGAGATCTCATCTATCTTGTGCCTTTCCAATTATTTTATGTAGGTGTCTATTGCTATAAACTTTCCTCTTAACATTGCTTTTGCTGTATCCCATAAGATTTGGTATGTTGTGTTGTTATCCTCATTTACTTCCAGAAAAATTTTGGTTTCTCTTTTAATTTCTTCTATGACCCATTGTTCATTCAGCAGCATGTTGTTCATTTTCTATGTGTTTGCATATGCTCTAGGGATTCCTGAGTTGCTAATTTCCAACTTCATTCCTTTATGGTCTGAGAAGCTGCATCATATGACTTAATTTTTTTGAATTTGCTGAGACTTGCTTTATGGCCTAGTATGTGGTCAATCCTAGAGAAGTTTCCATTTATTGCTGAGAAGAATGTAAATGCTTTCTGTGTAGGGTGAAAAGTTCTGTAGATATCTGTTAGGTCCATTTGGGCTATAGTGTCGTTTAAATCTCCTGTCTCCTTGTTGATCTTCTGTCCAGTTGATCTGTCTATTTCTCAGAGTGGAGTATTGAAGTCCCCCAGTACAATTTTATTGGGGTCTAAGTCTCCCTTTAAGTCCCTAACAAATCTTTTAAATAAACCTGTGCTCTGTAATTAGGTACATGAAAATTATTATATCTTCCTATTGAATGGATCGCTTAATCATTATATAGTTCCCCTTTTTGTCTCTCTTAAGAGTTTTTGTGTTAAAGTTTTTGTAACCCAATATTAAGATGGCTATGCCCGCTCTTTTTTCACTTCTGTTGGCATGGTATATCTTTTTCAAGCCTTTCACTTTCAGTCTGTGTGGATCTTTGTTGGCAAGATGTGTTTCTTGTAAGCAGCAAATAGATGGGTTTTGTTCCTTAACCCAATCAGCCAATCGGTGTCTTGTAACTGGACAGTTCTGACCATTAACGTTCAATGTGACTATTTTCAAGTAGTAACTTTGCTCGGCTCAGGGCCGGTGCAGGCCTGAGGTCGCCCTGCTTATGACGTATGTCCAAAATGGTGCCTGCTCTTTGTCTTGCTCACCTTTGAGAGGTGGGCGGAGAGAGAGAAACTCGTGTCCGTATCGGTCACTTTTTTCTTTCTCTCTCTCTTCTAGTTAGCCTGGTGCACTTTTCCCCACAGGGTTTCAAGCCTTGTTCGCTCTAGTCTCCTCTCTCCACTTCCCTGCCAGTGTCTCGGGCTATTGCGGTTCGGCTCACCTCGTGTTCCAGCGCTGGTGCGTTGAGTCTGCTACTGGTGTCCCGAACTGCGGGCTCCCACACTTTCCATGCAGGTCCTCTGTGAATCACTAGTTCTGGAAGATTTTCCTCTGCTGTTTCTTCCCCTACTCTTCCTTGAACCTGCAGTATCTCCACTTTTATTAAACTGTCTCTCCCTTGATTATCGGTGTGCTCCTTTCCTATTTCTCCATCTTGCCGTTCTCTTTAAATTTTTAAAAAAGTCATTCCATGAGAAAATATATTGTTGTTTTTGAAACATTTGTTCATCTCCCTAATAAAACAATAAATATTTATTAAATTCCCACTGTGTATATTCAAGCTACTTCAAAGGAGAGGAAGAATCTTATTTTTAAGGATATGTTTGTCTTTCAATTAGAGGATAAAGGAAAATAAAAATGAAAGCACAGAAATCAATGAAAACCCTAAACGATGAGGGCCACGTGTTTGGTTTTTACCAGAAGTTAGGATTGTTGTTTGTAAACTTGAATTATTTCCAGGTAAAGCAATCAAAACATTATACAGTAGTAGAATTTAAGTTTGAAATAATACAAAGATATAATTTTCATAGCTTAAAAGAGAAAGAATAGAGAGCAGAAATTTTATTCAATAAAACAGAGGAGTAAGAAGTACAAAAGCATGTAAGCATACGGAAGTCACCTGATTTAAACTTCTAGATAATTGATTGTTTCACACTAATTACACAGACCAAATAATGAAATATTTGAAAAGAATTTTAAAAAATGTTTATCCTTATGTTCTCCAATATGATCAAGTTTCATTTCTTCATCTTGTCTCCCACGAAAGATTTTTGTGCTGTGAAATGGCATGATGGAAAGTGTGTTGGTGGACTTTCAGGAAGATTAATCTATCAATAGTAACAAGATAGAGACTGAAGAGAAGTGTGGGAAACCCAGACACCAATTAAAATTCTATTGATGTAATCCAGGTGAGAAGGGAGACAGGCATGAACAGAAATGAAAAGAAATGGGAAGTTGTTAAAATCACTGAAATGGAAAAATCACCAATTGGATATGAGACATTAGAGAAAGGTAACTGCAAATGAAGAATGGAACCTGAATTAACAGCAACCATGCTGGAGATAGAATGCAGAAACAAGATTATTAGAATTGATATGTAACTGTGAAAATTATTTTTTGTATTTTTGTAACACGTGATCTTTAAAATATATAGATATACAAACGTTGCTAAATTATTTAAAGATGTAAAATTAAGAAAGTTTTGTTACTAATCCTGAGTTTTCCCCCAGAGTTCTGTATTCCTTAAACATATAAAAAGGTAAAATAATATGAATTAACTGATCAAGATTATTAATGCTTTTTTTTTAGGAGAAAAGTGTTCAGTGAAAAAAGAGTAGTCACAGAAGTTGATTGAAGACTTACATGATTCTCAACATTAGGGAAGAGTGCAAGAAAAAATATGAAAGTGCGATTGGTAGGTTAGGGAGAACAGGGAGAAGAACTGAGTGAAGGTCCTTGGGTTTCCTAAGAGTTCATTGATGACTTTTGAGAAATCAGTGAACAATTCATATTTTTCAAACTGTTTGCTAGAACACTAATTTTTCATTTGATACATTTTAATGAAAAAGAAGCAATGGAATGGAATAGTAGGTGGTTAAGCTTAGCAAGATTTGTTTTTCTTCTTCCATTTCATGCTCTAAAGGAAACCCTTTTTTAAAAGGCTTGTTCAATTTTGGGAGTTGAGTAGGAGAAACACAGAATTGAAGCCCAAGAATAGATATATAAGCATTGTAAAGATGCATAGTTACAGACAGAGAAGGGTTAGTGGAGATTGAAAGAGGAGAGGCCAGGTAGGAGGATATTGACATGTTCACAAGAGGTGTTAGTGGCTCCTACTAGGGTAGTAGTTGTGGAGGTGCTGATTCTTGGTTTGATCTTGTCTGTATTTTGAAGATAGTGCTGACTAATCACAATTAGGAGTAAGATATGAAACTTAAGAGCAAGAGGGAAATAAAAATGTTATTTAATTGGCTTACACAACTGGAAGAAGGGTGATACCATTTGCTAATGTGAATGTACTGGGTAATATGCAAAGCTTCCTTTTTTGTTTGTTTGTCTTTAGAAGGAGTAAATGAAGAGTTGTCTCTTTTTCAAGGATGGATTTATTTTACTTGAAGGCAGAGTTACGCAGAGGGAAAGACAGAGGCAGAGAGAGAGAGAGCGCGCGCGTCCATCCTTTGGTTCACTCACCAAGTGGCTGTAATGGCTGGAGTTGGGCCAGTCTGAAGCCAGGACCCAAGAGCTTCTTCTGGATTTGCCATGTGTGTCCAGGGGCCCAAGGAATTGAGTCATCTTCCACTGCTTTCTCAGGCATATTAACAGGGAGTTGGTTAAGAACTGGAACAACCAGGACATGAACAGGGAACCCATTTGGGATGTTGGCACTGCAGGAAGCAGCTTAACCCACTATGCCACAGAGTCAGCCCCAAGAGTTCTCTCTTTTAAAAGATTTATTTGTTTATTTATTTGAAAGTCAGAGTTACACACAGAGAGAGGAGAGGCAGAGAGAGAGAGAAAGAGAGAGAGAGAGAGAGGTCTTCCATGCAATGGTTCACTCCCCAATTGGCCACAATGGCTGGAGCTGCGCTGATCTGAAACCAGGAGCCAGGAGCTTCTTCTGAGTCTCCCACCCTGGTGCAGTGGCCCAAATACTTGGGCCATCTTCTGCTTTCCCGGGCCATAGCAGAGAGCTGGATTGGAAGTGGAGCAGCTAAGTCTCGAACCAGTGCCCATATGGGATGCTAGCTTCAGGCCAGGGCATTAACCCACTGTGCCACAGTGCTAGCCACAAGAGTTCTCTTGTATGTAGAGTATGTTAAGACTGGTCTTAGTATTACAAGCCCAAGTGATGATATTGTCATGACAGATAGTTGGGTAACTAAGGGTAAATTTTGGGACATGTAAATTTGATATTCATTGTGTATTAGTGATATGGTCTACAAAATTGGAGGACTAAATGAGATTACCTAGGGAGCGATATAATGAGAACAGTGTCGAGAACTGTGGATTGATCTACTCCAGAGTCTAATGATCAGAAAATAATAAGAATGAGATGGAGTGCAAGAGTATTTCATGAGGCATGACGATAAGAGAGGGTGATGTCTACAAGAAGAAAAGAAAGTGTGTTTTGAAGAGGGTATGTTCAGTTGTACCAATGGCTGTTGGGATGTAGAGCAAATTACATATACAGGGAAACACAAACCAATAACACAATAAGATACTACCTCACCCCTGTTAGAATGGCTATTAATCAGAAAGACATAAAGTAACACATTCTGGAGAGGATGCAAATAAAGCCACAATGAACAATCCCATAGAAACTCAAAAACAAAAACAAAGGGGAGCTGACACTGTGGCATAGCTGGTAAAGCTGCTGCCTGCAGTGCTGGTATGCCATATGGGTGCTGGTTTGAGTCTCAGATGTTCCACTGCCAATCCAGCTGTCTGCTATGGCCTGGGAAAGCAGTAGAGGATGGCCCAGTTCCTTGGGCCCCTGAACCGGGTGGGAGACCTGGAAGAAGCTCCTGGCTCCTGGATTCGGAATGACATAGCTTTGGCCATTGTGGCCAATTGGGGAGTGAACCAACAGATGGAAGCCCCCCCCCCTTTCTCTCTCTCTCTCTCTCTCTCTCTCTCTCCCTCCCTCTCTGTGTAACTCTGACTTTCAAATAAATAAATTAAAAAAAAAAAACAGTGACACAATCTAACAATCTAACTACCCAAAAGACATGAAATTGTTTTATGCAAGAGATAAATGCTCCACTATGCTTATTGCAGAATTGTACACAATAGCCAAGATACAAAATAGACCAAGATGTTTGTCATGAGATGGATGGATAAAAATGTGGTGTATATGTTCATATATACACACACATATATATGTATACACACACATACACATACACAATGAAATATTATTCAGCCATAAAAAGAATGGAAGCTTGCCATTTAGAGCAAAAATGTATAAGACTGAATGGTATTGTGTTAAGTGAAATAAGCTGCACATGGAAAGACAAATATTACACATTTTTTCTCATATGTAGGGCTTATGAAAACAATCTGAACACAGAATGTTGATTTCTAGAGGCTGGGAGGGGTTGGAGGGATAGAAGATAGAGTTTTGATAAAAAGAAAATAGGGAAAGCTGCATGTGGCTCATTAGTTGTGAGAAGTATATTATTCAGTATGGAATGTTAACAGAGAAAACTGGATGTGGTTAATTAAAGATGGTGAAATATATATAATACTAAAATAAGATGTTAATAGTGAAGCAAATAAGATGTTAAGTATCAAAGCTGGTGTGGAGTATATAGAAACCATGCATTATTTCATAATTTTTTCTTTGTAAATTTAAAACTATTTTGAAATTTAAAAAATTTTAAAATGCAAAACATGAGTGTTATTTTAAAATATTTTACATCTGCTATACAAAACTGGTGAATTTATGTTAAGCTACTTGAGTTCTTGCATCTTGGGCTTGCAATGACCTTTGAAATAAAATGAAAACTGAGACATTTCTATTAAGAATAAATTTCTTATTTGAAGTTAACAGAAAATAAAAGTCTGGGGCCGGCGCCGTGGCTCAACAGGCTAATCCTCCGCCTAGCGGCGCCGGCACACCGGGTTCTAGTCCTGGTCGGGGCGCCGGATTCTGTCCCGGTTGCCCCTCTTCCAGGCCAGCCCTCTGCTGTGGCCCAGGAGTGCAGTGGAGGATGGCCCAAGTGCTTGGGCCCTGCACCCCATGGGAGACCAGGAAAAGCACCTAGCACCTGGCTCCTGCCATCTGATGAGCGCGGATGAGCACCATCCGCGGCGGCCATTGGAGGGTGAACCAACGGCAAAGGAAGACCTTTCTCTCTGTCTCTCTCTCTCACTGTCCACTCTGCCTGTCACAAAAAAAAAAAAAAAGAAAAGTCTGATAAGCCCAACAGAGTTGAAGTTCTCATCTTTGAAATAAAAATGCATTTGCGTATCTCAAGGCAAAAAATGCCCGAAATCTCAGAAGTAGGGGGTATACCCACTGCTTGGCTAGACCTGCTGAGGTCATATCATTTACTTCAATGTGGGTTCTCAGTTGGGCTCCATAACCTAGTACTTTCGCTCTGTGCATATTCTTTATTATATCCTGTTGAATTTGTCACCCTCCAATTGGACCTAAATGAAAGTGTTTCCCACGGGGAAATTGTGCAGTCTTCTCTTTGTTCTTTATCCTTACCCCTGTTATGGAAAACACATGTGAGTGATAATAATGCATCTTAATCTCTTTCCCTTGTATTGCAATGTGCAGTTGCAGGTGGAATTGTCTATTTTTCTTTTAACAAAAATATTTGTTAAATTCCTAATTTTTCCATCATTAAAGAATCTCCCAGAAGTCTTCTTAGTTTTTGCAACTGGAAATAATATTTCTGTTATGTTTCTGTGGTATATATTGTCCAGAGAGTGACATCAGAAGCACACCTTTTTGCATTATATCTTTTTCCTCTGAAAGAAACACTACCCCCAATTTGACTGTGATTTTCCAAAGTTTATAAGACATACTATACTTAGACAGTACACTTACATCGATCCCTCCACAGAACCTACAACAGTGACTCGCTTGCCATGATATCCAGTGACTGTTTCTTGTGCTAGTTTTTTCCATGCTGTACCTAAGTAAAATTGTAAAAATTGCTTTTATAAAAGTAAATTCATTATGACATTCAGGATTTCTTACACTATTCATACGGGTATTCTTGGTTGTGTATATTACTTCCTTTCTCTTTGTTAACACCTCATTAACCTACTAAGCTGATAACTCTGATCATTACCTTATATGACTCACTTGGTATTTTAGTGGTAGAGTTTTATTTTTTTAAATGTATCATCTATTTTTTAATAACACTTTTATTTAAAGAATATAAATTTCCAAAACACAGCTTATAGATTACAATGGCTTCCCCCCCCATAATTTCCCTCCCACCTGCAACCCTCCCCTTTCCCACTCCCTCTCCCCTTGCATTCACATCAAGATTCATTTTCAATTCTCTTTATATACAGAATATCAGTTTAGTATATATTAAGGAAAGATTTCAACAGTTTGCCCTCACATAGCAACACAAAGTGAAAAATACTGTTGGAGTACTAGTTATAGTATTAATTCACAATGTATAGCACATTAAGGACAGAACCATAAGCCATGGAATCATCATTTATTGATTAGATCAACATATTTTTACTGGCAGCCTATTAGGTGTCTGGTGTATATACTGATGCCATAATCATGAATCGGATGTTTATGGTATTTGTGGAGCCAGGATCTCAAAATGGATCTCCCATGTGGGTGGCAGGAACCAAAGGGAACCATCATCTGTTTTCTACCAGGGTACGCAGTGGCCAGCAGCTAAAACTGGAAGCAGAGGAAGCACTCAAACCCAGCTTCTTCGATATAGATGAGAGCATCCCAAGAAGCAACTCAACTACTGAATCACAATACCCAGATATAACCAGGCTTCTTTACCTTTATTATTATCAAAGCTTTCAGATCACTTGATCACATTTTCTTTGTTCTTTTCTTTTCTTTTTTTTTTTAAGGCAGAATGGACAGTGAGAGAGAGAGAGAGAGACAGAGAGAAAGGTCTTCCTTTTCCGTTGGTTCACCCACAATGGCCACTGCGGCCAGTGCACCACGCTGATCCAAAGCCAGGAGCCAGGTGCTTCTCCTGGTCTCCCATGCAGGTGCAGGGCCCAAGCACTTGGGCCATCCTCCACTGCCCTCCCGGGCCACAGCAGAGAGCAGGACTGAAAGAGGAGCAACCGGGACAGAATCCGGTGCCCTGACAAGGACTAGAACCCTGGGTGCTGGCATTAAAAATAATTGGCACTCAAATGTGGGAGGAAGGTATCCCAAGGAGCCTCTTAATGATTATGCCAAATGCCCAATGTGTCATGTCTTTTTAATTGAACATAATATAGGATCCCATTTAACTCTATTTTTAAGATATCATGGATATATGTCTTTTAAATTTTTTGTTTAGGTAATTTCACTGGAGTTGGCAATACACATTTTCAAATAATCTATACCCAAATTCAAATAACACTATTTCTTTGGAAGCTCAGATATCTGCTAAAAGAATGTTCTCAACTCTTTACTCCTATCCTTTATATAATTTCTGTCATTATTTTTAATGATCAGAAATTGTAACAACACTGTTCATTGTTAAGTTTTTATTATAATGATATTATATGTTAGGTTACATGGGAATAAAGAATACAAATATTTTGCTGTACCTCTAAAAAATATTTACTTATTTATTTGAAAGGCACAGCAACACAGAGGAAAGAAGAATGGGAAGAGAAATCAGCTTCTATCTGTAGGATCACTCCCCAAATGGCACAACAGCCTGGCCCAAAAGCCAGGAGCCAGCAACTTCATCAGGGTCTCCTCCATGAGCGACAGCTGCCCAAGCACTTGAACCATCTTCCACTACCTTCTAGGTGTACTAACAGGAAGCTGGATCTGAAACAGAGTAGCTGTGACTTGCACTGGCATTCCAATATGGGGTTCTGGTGTTTCAAGTAGCATTTTAACCAGCTGTGCTACAATGCCGACCCCAACTATTAATTTTTAAATTCCAAGTGGTTTATTTAGAGAAAAATACTGCATTGTTTATGTTTGTCTTTTTAACAATAGAGACCATTGCACTCTGCACTTACTTTTCCTGAATTTATCACATCACTTCAAAATTATCTTTTTGAATATATTTTTAACACAATGTAGTATAAAAGACAGGCATGTTACTGCAAAAAACTCAGTTTTTAGAGGCCAAGTTGCTTATGTCTTAACAAGTATCTTTGATATAGCTGTAATGTAGCTGCTGAAGGTAATTTTTAATCTTGTAAGTACTACCTTGTGTTCTGTGAAGCACATGTAACAATTCCATAAATGAAGCTATCAGGAAAAATGCCATGTTACTAAATAGAAAAATCACTTGATAGGTTTAAATGAGTCATTCAGCTGCATTGCACTAATGCGTGGCCATTATCTGTGGGAAAATAGGGTCAGTACTGACATTAAGTGTACTGTGTGATTTCTTTATTATAAACTTCATGGTCTGCTCAAACTCTTTAACTACCAGCATATGGTTTTCATTATGTTTGTTGCCATTTGTTATGCCCAATAAGTTAAAACTGTATTACATATTGATTTCCTGCTATGAATGCCTGAAAACCTTTGTACTTTCAACACCATCATTGATCAGATATCAATTATTTTTTACTCTCAGACACAGAACATATTAAACTGATTCTGGGTTTATCAGATACATGCTAAAGTGCCTGACCCCAATTTTTCTGCTAACCACCTTTTAGCTTCAATTTTAAGAGCAATTTTGCTTCTTACAATACTGTGGCGCTTGTGCCTTAGAATTCCATTTTTTCATTTATTTGGCTACAAAGGACTTCAACAATGCTTTGGAGAATTTGTAAGAATCCTTTGGCTGCTGTCTTTGATTTAATCAATATCAATAAAAATGAGCTGGAAATGTTTTATTTGGAAAATGAAGTGTGTTAATCATCATAAATTGTTAGGTGATTTTAAAAAATAATACCAATAAACAGCAAAGTGTGGCTGTTTTCCCTTGCAGATTCTGTTATATGTGATTTTAATATGTCCATGTAGAATGGGATAAGCATTGTCCCAAGAATGATATGTGAATTTGCAAGACAATTTGCTGTCCCCCCACCCCATCAATTTGCTTTGTGATGGTAATTTGATTTTTAACCCATTTGAAAATACAATGTATAATTCCAAGAACATAAAATCTAAGATAAAAGAACATAAAATCTTATAATATACAAATATTTTTACATTTAACCATTATTAGTTATAGGACATAAAGCTAACTGTAGTTACCATAGTATTTTTCATATTTTACTTTGTAAGAAACTGTCAAACCGCCATCTAACGTGGCCACACCACTTTAAATTCCCACCGTCACTGAAGGAGAGCTCCTGTGTCTTGATGTCCTTCCCTCAGATCTGATTGTTACATGTTTATTCTCCTGGCCATGCAACATGACAGGAAAAAATACTTGCTGCTAAATTTGCTCACAACAAGATGGCTACATAACTTACTTGGAATCTATCATTTATAAATGAGGTTTGACTTTTTGAAAGAATTTGAATACAAAATTTAAGAACAGTAAAAATTTTTAAAAAATAAGAGATCAAGATTAATAAAGTTTTGTAAGTGAATAGGAAACAAGAACTGGATGAAAGAAGCTACTGGAAAATATGGAAAGAGTAAAATACAATTTGAAACACTTTGTTAGCAGAGCTATACCAGGAGAAACTACCACACAAATGTTGTATTAACACTGCTGATTGTTTTCACAAAATAAAATGTCTGAAAATGAATGATGTAAGGTTTAGGATTGTGCCTGTGGAAATCTTTCTTTTGGAAAAATCACCATCCTAGTGACAACTGTCTTCTACATCAAAAATGAGCTTTGAGCCTCAAATAGTATTCTTAAGATAAAGAAAAAAGTGATAGAAAAATTACTAAGCATCTCTTTCTCATTGTAGCTTACACAGAGATTTTTAGAATAAACATATACTCAAGATTTTAAAAAGTTAAAAACCAATGTTTAACATTGCCATTTTTCACCTATTTCCATGTAGGATAAAGAGAAATGTTCTTGGAGAAATTCAGATTTTGGCAGGAAGTTTAGGTAGGCTTGCATCATCTTTTATTATGCTTGCATTCAAAGGAAAATTCTATAGCTTCAGACTTGAAGAAAATACAGTAGAACTTAAAATTCTGTCAAAAATAAGCATCTTGGTGGTTTAAAGACAAGTTTTTAAACATGCAAGTATATTTATAAAATAATTTAAAATTCTTGTATGACTTCAACATGTGTAGACATTTAACAAATATATTTTGAAAATTGTGTGATTTAAAAATTCAGATTAAAATATGGCAGTTTATTTTGTGAGAATACTACTAGTCAGTCCAGTAGTGCACACTTTGATTTCATTAATTGTGATTAAGTGATTAAAAAAAATAAGGAATGAATTTCATTTGACACCAAAGCAAAGTAAAGAGCAAAGAAGGGTCTTTTTGTGTTAATTTATCAGCTGTGTTGATGGATATTTGATATACAAATGACTGCCTATATTTAAAGTATACAATTTAACAAGCTTGACTTATATACACATCAATGAAAACCATAATTACAATCAAGATAATGGTCATCCCCAAAGTTTCCTAGTGTCCCTTTGAAATTGCTCCTGCCCATTCTTCCTGTCTTTGTGCTACCACTGATGTGATTGGTAATAGTATATTAGTTTGAACTTTATGAAATTTTCCATAAATAGAATCATACAGTATATATATTCTATTTTATGGCATCTTTCATCAAAATTATTTTGTAATTATTTATACACTTATGTTGTGTATATTAACTTTTCTTCTTAAGTGGAAAATGCTATTTAATAAAGAGGGCAAAGTTACATTTTGAAGTGGTGCCTTTCTAGCATTCATTTCCCTGCAAGATTTATATAAAAATAAAGTATGAATTCTTATATATTATTATATAGGACATAGAAGTATGTGGTAAATGTATAACTTTGCATTTCTCATACTACAAAATAACTTTTAATTACCATGTTATAAATAGCTGTTAGTGTGCACATGCATTTTAGGGGAAAATAATCTATACAGTAATCCTGTGAGCTAACATTAGCCAGTTAAGTCTACTTAACTCTGATATTCTTAGCAGGTCAATGGGAACCAGAATTGAAAACATTAGTGCTGATTTGTGTCTCCTGGAATTTTATGTTTGGATGATTCTTCATAAAAGCCCCAGTTTCATATTATCTATGGGGAGACATGCTTGGAAAGACAGAAATTTTCATTTGTTCTAATATGCACTAGTTTTGTAAACTAGTGTTTTTGTTCCTGTGTTTGCTGCTTCCTCATTGTCTCTAACGAAGTTGATACTTTTCCAATATCAACCATTCTACTGAATATGTGAGACTCTGGTCAACTTCAAATATAACTACACATGTCCATACTCAGCACTTCTTGCCTTATGCTACTAGGTATTAATTTTTTAATCCCAATGTCTGCAGAGATAAATATACACAGAATCATAAAGTTACTGCTTTTAGTTAAAGCTCAAACACTGTCAACATTAGGATTGAATTAATAGTAGCAGGGAAGTACAAAGAAACAAAATATGAATTTATCTTAGTGGACATTACTTAAAATCACTAGTAGGCAATTATGATTTTGTATGTCAAAAGTTTTCAATTTATCATACTTATTTAATAACTATTATGAAGCAAAATATAGATGTATGTATAAATATATACACATGTATGCATATAATTCATTAATAAAACTACAAAATTACTTCAAAATTTGACCTGAGAGAGGAAACTTTTTTTATTTTGTTGTCATTTTTGTTAATTCACTCTTATCTCAGGTGTCTTAACAGGATACTAGGTTAAGGGAATTGATTGTATTTCACCTATTAATGATGAAGAAACCTCAGAAACTAAGAAGTTTTTACTGTTACATTTATTGCTTTTAGATAGACTGGAGGATAAGAGGTTAGAAGGCCTTAGTTAATCTTTGAGAATTAAATCTACCTGTATAAAACCAATTGGAAAGGATTTTTGTATCTCAGGCTTTGGGCCTTTGTTGTGCAATAACTGCAGCCATTTAAAGTGAATTGCCCATTAAAGTAGCACTCCAGCTTTTGACAAATTGCATCAAACTGTTTTCTTCCTCTGGGGACACACAAACCTGAGAACAGTGGTTTTATTTTTTTCTGCTTGACATATAGGTTGCCTGAACCAGTGGGCTAAAATGCTTTTAGATGCTCTACAAGACAACCCAAAGTGGTTATGTATGGTCCAGTAGAGCCCAAGTGAATATATTGATACCAGCTGCTTATCTGGAGTGATGACAAATAATTGGTCGTGCTCTCACATCATTTATCATTTCAAAAACAGTTCTCACTTTAAACTATGTTATATAAAAACACTGTGATAGAAATATTGAAGGCCATAAATCCTATTTTTGGTTAAAAATGATTGAAGCATATGAAAATAATTCAAATGTCTGACAATGCCAGCTCAAAGCACTGCTGTCATTAGCAATTACGACCTTCCTTTTAATTCAAGTTGCTAATGATAAATGAATAATAAAAATTAATTTTAATGAAAATATTAGGTCAAAATTAAATGAGCTATTATCAAAGGTTACAAGATAACCATACAACTGTGGTTTCAGTTTAATGGAATAGAACATTTTATTGCTTTTTAAGCAGATTATATTAGCTTTGTGAAAACATTCATATTAGCTACACAAAAACAGTCTCTAAATTATTAGTAGTAGAAAATACCTATAACAGAGTCACACAGTATATAAGAAAAAAAACATTGTGTTTCCTAAAGCTATTCATTTTAAATTTGATTATTGATATGTTATGATTATGTAATTTAATAACAATAAAAATACTTCAGACAATCAACTAAAACTTCTGACATAAATGTGAAGAGTCAGGGGGATGTATATAAGCAACTAAAATCTGCTTAGGTGCTTTGATTTTAGGAGTGATTTTTCTCTGCAGCATTTTGCAGAGGGTATAAGATTGTTTTGTACTGGATCAATAGTGTAGAAGGTTATGAGTAGAGTTACTTTCTTTGGCTTTCATAACTTTCACTGTTTTGAAGAAAATTGGCCTATTGTTTTATAGACTTTTTTAAATTGGGATTGTCCAGTGTTTCCTATTGATTAATTTCTAGTTATGCATATTTGGAAGCAATATTGCAGAAGTGAATTTATATCCCTACCAGGAAGTACATGATTTTGATTTGTCTGACTTTTCATAATATTAACATAGATTATGTATTCTAGGTCATGTCTATCATACTTCTCCACTGTAAAAGTACTCATTTTACTGTCATAAAATAAGAATTTGTGGAGAGATACTTGAGACTATATAAATACTGTATTCTTTACTAATATTTTGATATATTCATTTATTTCTTTAGTTAGGAAATTTTATATCCTTTGATGCCTAAATTGTCCCACACTGTGCCATAGGTGGATGTTTAAAGCTGGCTCCTCTGTCCTTTGGACATGTTTTCATTAACCTTTCAGTCATTTATCTTTTCTGGCACAATAAAATTATCCAGGTCTATTTTCTCCATTCCCTGCCCCCTTCAGCTATTTCTCCAAGGAGTCCCAATTATATTTAGGGAAGAATGATATTTAGAAACCAAGATCTGATATAGGTACACTTTTTTATGTTAGGCCATATGAGCATGTGTATGTTTGTATCCCATATAAGGGCTACAAGGAAATTAATTTTAACTCCTAAGTTAGAATTTAACTATCTCAGTTAGCAGATTGTTGATAATATTAAGAAATGTATGTACATTTGTTTATAAAGTTTCCAAGACTAAAATTATATCAATACTGGCAGAAGGGAAGGATAAATCTTAGTGCAGTTGTTCTAAACTATTGCTCCACATAATATGCATCTGAGGGGACTCTTAAAAAGTGATTGTCTGGGGCCTGTGTTGTAGGGTAATTGGTTAAGTGGCTGCCTGCAATACCAGCATCCCATATGGACGCTGCTTTGAGTCCTGGTTGCTCCACTTCTGATCCAGCTCCCTGATTACGTGCCTGGGAAGGTAGCAGAAGATGGCCCAAAGGCTTGGACCCCTGCTTCCATGTGGGAGACCTGGATGAGTCTCCTGTCTCCTGTCTGGCTTGGCTCAGCCCTGGCCATTGTGGCCATTTGGGGAATGAATCAGCAGATGGAAGATTCTCTCTCTCTTTCTTTCTCTCTCCATTTCTGTCTCTGTAATCATGCCTTTCAAATAAAATAGAGTGAGTGAATTTCTTCGCAGAGATTTTGATTTAATTGGTCTGGATTTTGATCTGGGTATAGACGATGTTTTGAAATTCTAATGCACAGGGTGAGAGTTTGAGAACCACTATTTTAGACGAAAGAATGTTTCTCAAAATATAGTTCCAGTCATTTGCCACCATTTTGTGTATGTTAATAGAGTTTCCTAATAGAAGTGAGCGTTAGCCAGGACTCCTAATCCTTGGCTCAAGTACACAGCTTCTGAGGTTAAAAGTTTCCAAAGGGTACAGTATAAAAAACATTTACAGGTAATAAATTATTTTACGTTGGTTAACTCAGGACATCTCAATGTAACATCTCCTTTTGCTGCATTGATATATGCTGAGATTTGAAGGAACGTGTAGCTTCTTTGGACAGTTTTCCATCACTTTGGTCTTTTGAACTTCAGCACCCTCACCAAGACTGGTGTGGAAGAATCACTTGGTAAGGGTGCTTTTCACCTAAAGGCTTAAAAAGAGCTTTTACACATTCTTTCTCCATTTGTCCTAGGATCTGGCACCATTGTTGTGATCAGGGTTAGGCCAAAGTTCCCTAGCCACTCATACTTGGCTGAATTATCTCTTATCCTTATTAAAGCAAACAGTTATAGCAACCACCCACAACAGAACTCTCAGCACTGTCCCACTCCATCTAAGGACCTCAGCTGTTCAGCATGAGATTAATGGGGCTGGGGAAGCACCATGGCGAAGTCCACTCACTCAGTTGCCGTTTACAATAGACTCGGATATCACCAGCAGCGACAACTTCATGGAAAGTTTCTTAAGTTTATTATTGATTCTGATGAACTTGTGTTGCTCTGCGATTTCTCACTTGGTTCTTTTTGCAGCTGCTAATGTGAGAAACATTGAAGTCAGCAAGTTTCTGACTAAGCTAAAAGAGGATTTTGAATAATTTTCCTACCTACTTAGCAAATTTCTCTATGACAACTGGATTTTATTTGGGATTCCATACTAGGAGGAAGAAGTACAAGTAAAGTTCAATCAATCTGAGTATAAATATCGTGTGTGTGTGTGTGATTTGTAACTGCTGTTTTCTTTCTTTTTAAAGTTTATGATTGATTGTTAGCATGTGGTTCCCTGTGTATGTCTCTGTTGAAAACAACCTATCAAAGTATTTTCCAAGAGTTCTATGCACAGTTCCTGATTTGCAGGTCTACTTTCTTCCTCGCTTGAGTATCTCTATCTTCAGAGAACTAGCATAACAAAGATGTGGATACAAATCCACACAAGGTGACTATCAGACGATCACTGTACTAAAGTTGTGAAGCTCATTGCAAGTCATTTTCTACTGAAAAATTTAATTAAAGTTATTAATCATATCTCTCTGTTTACCAATGTTAAATGAAAATTTAAAAGGCAGCAATCAATAAATAGAGATAAAAGCTTCCAAGGAATAAATGAAAGGAAGTAATAAAAAAAACCTCACTAAGCTGAAGTGCCTTCTATCCACAGCAGCTGATAAAATATTAAAAGATTTGCCTTGTGTAATGTCTCTGGAGAGCCGTCTTGCTGATGTACTAGACGATGATTGACAACGTTAAGACCTTGCTAGAAGCCACAGAAGTATGTCTATAATATTATACTCAACAGCATACATAGGCTTTTCTTCCTAAATGGGACTAGAAATAACATACCACAGAGTGATTGGCTTTTAAGAAATGGAACATTCTCCTCAGTTCAAGTTTAATTTACTCAAAATTAGACATATGTGGCATCCAGAATGGGCAAAACAAAACCAGAGTATTATAGCAGAGGACATGTAAAGTAGTTTTTCAGGAATAAAGATGTCGCTGGAGGGAATTTCATGGGAGGGAAGTGATTTCTATGTTAGAATTAACAACTAGTTTTATTTACTGATACATTTTATGTACCTGACACTGAACTAAGTGATTTATATGCATTATCTTTATTAAATGTCACATTAAAATGCCCCTATGGCCCAAGTAATACTTCTGTTTTTCTTGAGATAAGGAACAGAAACCCAGAAAAGTTAAGGAACTTGTCCAAGATCATAGTAAATAAGAGACTAACTTGAGTTTGAAGCCTGATCAGCCTGACTCCACACAGCACGATGAGCTGAGATTTACTGTGAGGCTGGTGACTCCCAAAACGCTATGCACAAGCCTTTTGTGATGACCTTTGAGCAGCAAATATTGGATGGAGGGACGGCTCTACCAGCTGGTGGTGTTGAGTCAGTGACTGGCCCTGAAGCTCCACTGGGGGCCTCTCCCCTGCCCCTACTCCCAAGCCACAGCAGCAGCACAGAGTTGGCCTGGCTTGGGGTGCTGAGCGGCCTATGGGCAGACAGAGATGTTAAGCCCTCCTTCCTTGAGGAAGGTTTCTATCCATTTCAGGGCACACTAGTAGGAGCTGCTTCAGCTCACTGCACCCTGCTCCAGCAATACCTGGACCTTTACCTCAAGGTGCTGCAGCTCATTGTGAAGGAGGAGCGGGCCCAAACCAAGCAGCCGGGGAATGCATTTCATACCCCAGAGTGCAGGAAGAAGGAGTCTGGCAATCTGAGTGGTGGCTCAACACAGGTTGCCTACAGTACCACCAGCCCATGGTCGTCTACTCCAGCCTGGTGCAATGTTCTCAAAGCAGGACTTTGTGGAACTTCAGGGCAGGTTGCAGTTCACCACCAAACTCCTCTAGGGTGTATTGGATTTTGAAGCTGTGATTGACAATAAGACCCTGTGCATGGAGCACCTAGCAGCTGGCCTGTGTGCATGAACCCATACTAGCAGATCCTGTCCTGCTGTGTGCTGGACACCAAACAGGACTCACGTCATCAGCTTTATAAAGAACAAGAATCTACCTGAGAATATTTCGTGGTACACAACTACCAAGTGTTTTTTTTAGCTTGAGGTGTACAACAGCTATGGGACACCCTTCACCTTAGATCAGGACTTCATACAGCTGGAAAAGATCTGGAACTTGGTCTTGCAAACCAACAAGGAGCCTGTGGGCATCCTGACCTTCAACCACTGCCAAGTGTGCTCTTCCAGAAGAGCATCTTCACTTTGTGCCTGGAAGCCACAGTGCCCAGGGTCTCAGAGCATGTGCAACCAAGTGGTGGGCCAGATGCTGCACCAAGGCGGGAGCAAACAAGAGCGGGAATCACTGGTTTGACAAGATGCTACAGTTCATTGTGGCAGAAGATGCCTCCTAGGGGCATTTTATTTTTTGTTTTTGTTTGTTTGTTTTTGACAGGCAGAGTGGACAGTGAGAGAGAGAGAGAGAGAGAGAAAGGTCTTCCTTTGCTGTTGGTTCACCCTCCAATGGCTGCTGCGGCTGGTGCACTGCAACCGGTGCACTGTGCTGATCCAAAGCCAGGAGCCAGGTGCTTCTCCTGGTCTCCCATGGGGTGCAGGGCCCAAGCACTTGGGCCATCCTCCACTGCACTCCCAGGCCACAGCAGAGAGCTGGCCTGGAAGAGGAGCAACCAGGACAGAATCCGGCACCCCGACCGAGACTAGAACCTGGTGTGCTGGCGCTGCAAGGCAGAGGATTAGCCTATTGAGCCACGGCACCTGCCTCCTAGGGGCATTTTTATGAGCACACAGAGGCCTAGAGATCTTGCGTTGTCACCCTTGTGGCCTATGTCATTGAGTTTTGAAGAAGCATAAGCTCATGCAGTCACCCTCCATGCCCCTGCCCATCCCCAAGAAGTTGGGATTCAACATCATCCTGAGATTGATAGTGACATTGAGAAGATAACCTTGGCATCATGATCCAGGACGTGGACCTTGCAGTCATGGGGATTCACCATTTGCAGAAGGACTTCCCCAAGTCGTAAATGCTGAGCCCAGACATCTTTATCCAGAGTCCCCATAGCTGGCCTACTACAGGATGTACAAGAGCATCCCACCTACACAAGCATCTCACTGTGCATGTTTCAGCTGAGTCCCACTGACACCATCCGCTCAGCCTTCGTGGACCCCCTGACCTTAGTCAAGGCCATGAATGACTCCAGTGTGGCAGAGCAGCAGAAGCACTAGAAGTGGAAGACTGCAGAGGTGCACCTAGCCGAGGCTGAATTGGGGAGGGTTTCCACCTGCACCAGCTGGGCCAGAAGCAGCAGGCCATGGAGTACCTCCTGATTATGAGAAGCATCTTCATGGACACTTCCTGTGCCATCCACATGCAGTTCAACCTCTCTACCAGCCCAGTTCCCTCCAGGACAGTGTGTCATGTTCTTTGGGCCTGTGGTCTCAGATGGCTACAAGTTATGCTACAACCCCTTGAAGGCCTGCATCAAACTCTGCATGTCAGCCTACACCAGCTGAGCAGAGACCAACAGGGCATGCTTGGCACACTACCTGGGGAAGGCACTGTTGGATGTGCATATCCCGCTGCAGTACCACCCCCAGGCCAAGCTCTGAGTCCTTATCAGGCTGCCATACAACTCCATGCCCAACACAAAATGGGCATGTCAGGGTACGGATCTTTTGTGCTCTCTTTCCTGGCCGTGCAGATGGGACAGAGTCAGAGACAGCTCCAGAACAACCTCTAGGGAGTATGAATACCCCAGTCAAGTGCCTTCCATGCCACTGAAGGGCCATCTGTGGCCTGATTCCCGGGGCTATGTTCATAGACTGAGCAGGAAATAAGGTCTAGGACTCTGGTGGTGTATCCACTGAAGCCTCCCTTGGAGGAATAAACCCAACTAACACATTCCAGGTCAGCTCAGATCTGTGAGTCCCTGCTTCCTCCAATGTCATGCTGTGGCCTGCACCCTGGTAGACAAGATCCCAACGGGTCAGGAGACAGGGCTGTCAAAAGGCAAGCGGCTCCTGGTGAAGGAGGACCTAAGACCTCGCCCGAGCCCACCCCACATGGAGGGCACCGCCTCCCATGGGGCTGCCCCACTCCTCTGCCTCTTGCTTCCACTTGCTTCCACTTCTCAGCCCTCTTGTTTCCACTCCTCTGGATCCCTGACCCACATTCATGGTTGCACAATTGTAACCTAAAAAGTGAGTAATTAAGGGGAAATGTGAAGGGAAACCAACAAACAGTTGACAGGACATTTTTCTTTTCTTTGTATGAACATTGAGTACAATGTAAATAAATTAATAATATCAAAGATCTAATGCTCAGTTTTAGTTGGCATAGATAATCTTGGTAATGAAAGTAAAATAAAAATACATAGTAGTGGCCGGCACCGCGGCTCAATAGGGTAATCCTCTGCCTTGCGGCGCCAGCACTCCGGGTTCTAGTCCCGGTCGGGGCACCAGATTCTGTCCCGGTTGCCCCTCTTCCAGTCCAGCTTCTGCTGTGGCCCAGGAGTGCAGTGGAGGATGGCCCAAGTGCTTGGGCCCTGCACCTGCATGGGAGACCAGGAAAAGCACCTGGCTCCTGGCTTCGGATCAGCACAGTGCGCTGGCCGCAGCGGCAATTGAAGGATGAACCAATGGAAAAGGAAGACCTTTCTCTCTGTCTCTTTCTCTCTCACTGTCCACTCTGCCTGTCAAAAAAAATAGTAGTAAATAGTATAATCACAAGTAAATTACCCTACCTAAATTTTTTTTCCATCTAAAACTTCTTACTTGTCATGAAATAATTGTAAATCTTCATGGTTTTTGGGTATATACGTGCTTCTATATTATGTTATATTTTATATTGTAGTAAAAGGATTTTATTTTTTATTTTATTTTTTAAATTTATTTGACAGGTAGAGTTATAGACAGTGAGAAAGAGAAACAGAGAGAAAGGTTTTCCTTCCGTTGGTTCACTCCCCAGATGGCTGTGATGGCTGGCGCTGCGCCGATCCCAAGCCAGGAGCCAGGTGCCTCCTCCTGGTCTCCCATGCGGGTGCAGGAGCCCAAACACTTGGGCTATTTTCCACCATCTTCCACTGCCCTCCTGGGCCACAGAAGAGTGGTCCAGGATTTTATTTTTATCTTTTTGAATTTATTCATTTAATTTTGTTTTTACTGAAATAAACTTTGCACATATTTATGGGGTATCACATGCATGTTTATACATGCATAACGTCCAATAAGGGTAAGCACAGCTGTCTTCATATTTTACATTTCTTTATGAAGAAATGTAAGTGTTTTAAAAGAAATATGTAGTTCATCATCATTATTTACAGTCTCTTTCCTTTGCAATAGAACTATATACTACTATCACACTATAACTTGGTGTACATTAGCCAACCTTCTTCCATCTCTCCCTCCTACCTACTCTTCCCAGCCTCTGGTAACCAATATCATGCCCTTACCTTCCGTGAGATCCATTTTTAGGATTCCAAATAGGAATGATATTGTGCAGTACTTGTCCACTTTCTGTGCTTGTTTTATTTTACTAAAATAATGTCGTAGCAAATGACGAGATTTCATTTTCTGTTATTCTTTATGCCTTAGTAATATGCCATTTTATATATATATATATATATACACACACATATACATATATATGTATATATACACACATACATATACATTTTCTTTATCCATTCATCAGTTGATGAACACTTAGGTTGTTTCCAACTCTTGGCTATTATGAATAGTGCTACAATAAATATGGGTGCACAGATGTCTCTGACAGAGTGATTTACCAACTATTGGGATTACTGAATTATGTGGTAGTTCTATTTTTAATTTTTTGAGGAAACTTTATATTGTTTTCCACAATGGCTATACATTTTAACCAATCATGTGCAAGTGTTCCCTTTTCTTTACATCCTCACCGGTATTTTTATCATTATGTTTTTTGTAATAGCCAGTCTATCTAGAGTGAGATGGTGTCTCTTTGTAGTTTTGATTTGCATTTTCCTGATAATTATTGATGTTGAAGATGTTTGCATGTGCCTGCTGGCCCTTTGTTGTTTGTCTTTCTTTGAGAAATGTTTGTTTAGATCTATTCCCATTTTAAAATTGGATCATTTTGTTTTTTTTTTTTTTCTTTTGGCTATTAAGTTGTTTGAGTTCCTTATACATTCTGGTTATTAACTCTTTGTCAGATGTATAGCTTGTGAATATTTTTCCCACTCTGTCAATTACATTTTTATTCTGTTGATTGTTTCTTTTGCTTTGCAGATGTCATATGGGTGACGGGAACCCAGGCACTTAAGCCATCTTCCACTGCTTGACCAGGTGCATGAGCAGTGATCTGGATCAGAATCAGAGTAGCTGGGACTCAAACCAGTGCTCCAAAATGGGATGTCAGTGCTGCAGTCGGTGATTTAAAAGCTGCTGTGCTCCAATGCCAGTCCTCATAGGTAAGGTCTTACTACTGCCATTTTGATACCTATTTTCTATTCTTATTGTATTTCTTTCTTTCCTTTTCCCTGTCTTACAATCTTCCGTTGTGCTTAAGTAATTTTCTCTAGAAGTGTGTCTGATTCCTGGTTATTATTTTTGATAAGTACTTAGCAATTTTTCGTTATGTTTACCATAAGGCTTACAAAAACACATTTTGGTTATTAGCAGAGTCTTTAGAAATGATAACAACTTGACTTTGATTGTAAAGATAGAAAAAAAGAGGTAAGAAATACAAATGGGGCCAATGCAACATGAGGTGGCACAAATCAAGGTTTATCACAAGTCTGCTGCCAGTGCTATACCTTTGCCTCACTGATGCCCTGAGCTCACATTTGTCCCAAGTGTGCAGTTGGTGTGTCACTCTAATTGAACAGGGAGGCATCTAAAAGTGGCTCTCTATCTCTGCAGCCCACCCTCTGGGGCCAGAATAAGCCCAGATTCCCAGTCCTGTGGTCAACATTGTTGCAATGCTAGATCACATCTGAAGCTCACATCCCACTCAGATGAGGGCAGCAGGGGAGGAGAACCAAAATTCACACTGCTACGGTCTGTATTATGCTGAGAAGGACTCACTGCCTGAGTCCACTCTTACTGGTCATAAATGATGGTGGCTAGAATGTAAATCTGATCAACTGGTGCCATGAGATTCCACTTGGCCCTGGGCAAGGTCCAGGGGCTCTGTCTGATAGCACTGACCTAGAAACAGGGACCAATAGGGATCTACCCAATGATGGGTTATGGTAGCCCAGGCAGTAGTATCTTCCTAGTCCGGTTCAACCAGTCCACCTCTGCATCCCAGTACAGAGTCCCATGGTTCCTTGCTGTCTGCCCACGGTCAAGAAGGAGTGATTATGTCCAGCCTTGCATTAAGCTGTGTCACACTTGGGTCTCAAAGTCACCAGGCCTTGCACTCCATGTCCACGTGAGGCTGCTGGTGATACATGCTGAACTTGCTAGGTACATATCTATGATGACACACAGCTCTGGATCTTCCACCTGCAAGCATTGGTCTGATGATAGAAACCCCTGAGCTTTATCAGGCGTTGGATTTCATAGTAGCATCCAGGCTCTGAATTCTAAGAAGGACCTAAATTCCCCTCTCAGCCCTACCCCCGTTAGCTAGATTCTTGCTCCCTTATCAGCTGAAGGTTCAGGTTAGGATGTAGCATAGTCTCACTGCGGTCTTGCTAAGGAGGGTTCAGCAGCTCTGGCTGCACTTTTGGGCCTGAGGCAGAGGACATGGGGTCCTGTTGCACACTGGTTTAAGTCTAAAGTATAGACAATTCGCAGTGCATCTCCATCTCTGAAGCTAGAGGCAAGATTAACTCCGAGCTTGGCGAGAGATGACAGGGATAGCTATTTCCTTCACCTTTTTTTTTAATGTGTCTGTTCTTATTGTTCCACTAAAAGCAATCACTGTGACTTCTTACCTGGCTTCTATAGCTCTTGTGAAGGGAACTTCGTTTGGAAATAGCTGTTCAAATTGGCATCTCTCTGGGGACATGATTATCTCAGTGTCTTACCCAGCCATCATCGTACTCCACCCCTTGCAGAAGTTTATATCTTTAGAATCAATCACTAATCCTCATGAAAATTGATTTGTATTACTTCTTATTGTTTGATAGAAGTTATTTCACATTTTAATTTAATTCAGTGTTTACAAATCACATTAGTATTTGTGTATTAGTGGGAGAATTCTACTTAAGTATTTAATTGATTATTTTTAACTGTGTGTCAGATTTTAAAATGTCATACAGATACAAATTTAGGTATTCAGAAATATTACTTTTTAAAGGTGAAACCTAGAATTGTCACTATAACATTACAAAAAGCGTATTCATGTATCTGAATAAAAATTGGAACAAACCTTGGTTCATTTAGTTCTAGAGGAAGAACAAATTTACTTAGCAAAATTGGTTAGAAACTATATAACAAACAGAAATAACAAATGACATTATAAACAAACTAATGACTGGATATGACGGAAATTACATCAATAAAGCAAATCTCCTAAAGATATAAAAAGTTACTTCATACTCCTTAGGAAAAGAATTCTTACAAATCTCAATTTTGGTGAAAGGCTTGTTTGTGGTTTTTAAAAAAGATTTATTTATTTGTGTGAAAGGTAGAGTTACAGAGAGAGAAAGGGAGAGACAGAGAGAAAGAGAGAAATCTTCCATCCACTGGTTCACCCAACAAATGGCTGCTAGAGTTGGAGCTGGTCTGGTCTGAAGCCAAGAGCTAGGAACTAATATCAGGTCTCCCATCTGGGTGCAGGCGCCCAAGTTCTTGAGCCATCCTCCACTGCTTTCCCTGACACATTATAAGGGAGCTGGATGCTAAGTGGAGCAGCTAGGACTCAAACTGATGTCCATATGGGATCCTGGCATTGCAAATGGCAGCTCTACCTACTACGCCACAGCAGTGGCCCCTTGTTTGTGATTTTGATGCATGACTATAAAATGTTCAACAGTAAGACTTACACAACTTAGAAATCAGCTGAATTCATTGGTTATGAGCAGACTTTATCAGCTTTCTCTAATTTGTAGTGATTAAAATCACAAATGCCAGTGAGGATTTTCTGTGAGTTTACTGATTAATCTTAATGTATATACTTACATCCAGATAGTAAATAGTAATCTGAATACATAACCTTGTATCCACCACAGTTGTCTAAACAAGCACTCATTTTGCATTTTATAATTCTTTTGAAAGTATCTCCTTTCCTCTTTTGATTTCTTTTGTTACATACACATTTAAAGATAAAATTCAATTCTTGTCATGTGCTGAAAGATTGAGATGAACAAAACAAAGCTCTTCCCACTTGTTTTATTTTTTTCTCAAAATTGCTAGTGAACAAAGAACAGGCAAAATATCGGTACTACATTTCCAAATGTTTTTTCTTCATATGTGATTGTGAGCTTGTCTTTTTTCTCTAATACAGCACTTTGTCCACAAAGAAACTACATAAATGCCTCATTGGTTGAATATATCTTTTGTTTTCAGCTTCCTGGAATTAGGTTCTTAGCCATTTTTCTTATCTAATTTTTAAATTTATAATTACTTGATATGATCATATATCACTGTTCATTAAATTGTCTCTTTATATTATGGGAAAAATCTGATATGGTGTAATAATTAACAAATGTTAAGCAGAATTACAACGAAAGGGACAAACTCTGTTCAGAATTAATGCAGCTTTCCATAATAGGTTCATTGAGAATCAATAAGAAAGGAATTATCTTTCCAAAGTTTGCAAAAGCAATTTATATAAATACCTCAAAGCTCTTAGGAATAAGAGAAAAAGAAAGAGCAAATCTGTAGAAACAGGGCTAATGAACTTACTATAGTGCCAACATTTTTTTAAAAAAATTATAACACATCTAATGAACTCAATTGGGGAACTTATTTTTTCAACCAGAATTTCATTTTCACTTCTATATCAGTTTTAGTGATAGTTTTGATTTTTTAAAGCAAATTATAACATGATAGAATTTTCTTTTGACAGTCTGAAATTATTAGTTCTCTTTCTATAAGATTATTTCTTAAAATGTGTCTATGAAGTTTGCTAATTTTCTAAAATTTATCCATTTATTGGAGGAGTGAGAGGGAGGGAGAGAGAGAGAGACAGAGAGAGAGAAAAAGAGAGAAAGAGAGAGAGAGAGAACTCTCTCGTTCATTAGTTCAGTCCCCAGTTACCAGCAATGGGTGCTGCTGGGTTAGGACACAGCTGAGTTGGGAATGCAATCCAAGTCTCCCACTTCAGTTGTAGGAATTTGTTCATATGAGCCATTAGTACTGCCTCCCAGCTTTTGCAGTAGCAGCAAGCTGGAGTCAATGGCCAGGTAGAGGAATTGAACTCAGACACTCTGATGTGGGATGTTGGAATATTAAAGATATGGCTAAATGGCTACTTCTAAGTTTGCTTTTATTTTTAAAAGCATGTTAACATTTTTAGAGATATTTTAGCTTTACATAAAATTGGAGAATACAGAATTCTACCACATATTACACACTTTACTATCTCAGTAATTACACTATTCACTGTGATGTTCACCTTGTCCTCACCATTCACTTTCTGTACATCAACAAATATAGTATATAAAGTATATATATATTTAAAGTATATATATATTTATATATATATTTAAAGTATATAAAATCTGTTCATTTTGATTATTTATCACATAGATAATTTCTGTCAGTTTCATTAACATACAGATGGAGTGAGGTCAGAGGTCTTATTTTTCCTGTTCTAATGCTTGATACATAGGACATAGGACATGGTAGGCATTAATTACATATTTACTTGAAAAATAAATCATAATAAATGATCAATGGAACATAAACTTCTAAATGCTTACATAACATTCAGTTAATCTGCTCATTCTCTATTCCTTTCTTACAGATTCTTTAATTTGCTCAGATAATCTGCCTTCCTTTTAAGGCCCTATTCTTCATGCAACCATTAACTTTGGACGTTAGAGTTTTTTGTTTTTTTTTAATGTATTGAGTTACTTTGAAATGTTCGTGCCAATTTGAGGTATGTTTTCAATGGAGTCAAGCTTTTGCAACTATTGTCATTCAAAAATATCATAGGACCCAGTCAATCTGTGATGTAACTAGATACCTTAGCATCCCAGGAATTAATTTTTTAATATTATCATCATCATTGTCTATCTCCACAAAATGACTTACGACCTAAAATATTTGTTCCCAGGATGTCTATGCAGATTTGTATTACCTCCAAGCTTCTAAAATAGCCACATGTTAACTGGTCTTACAGCCAAATACAAATACTCATTAATGATAGATGAAAAATAAATGTTAAAATATTTATAATTATAAGCTTTAGAATATTGTTGATAGTAATTAACTCATCATGCCATTTTTAACTCATATTTTAGATAACTGATTTTTATTGAATTATTTGAACTTTTTACTTTTTAGATTTTATTTATTTGAAAGGCAGAATTACAGCAAGGCAGAGGCATAGAGAGAGGTCTTCTATCCACTGGTTCACTCCCCAAATGGCCACAATGGCCTAAGCTACACCGATCTGAACCCAGAAGCCAGGAGATTCTTCTGGTTCTCCGACACAGGTGCAGGAGTCCAATGACTTGGTCCATTTTCTACTGCTTTCCCAGGCCATAGCAGAGAGTTGGGTCGGAAGTGGAACAGCCTGGTCTCAAACTGGCACCCACATGGGATGCTGGCACTGGAGGCTGCTGCTTTACCTGCTGTGCAACAATGCAGGCCCCTATTTGAACTTCTTAAATTCAGCAGACATTATTACAAACTATTTTTCTGCTAAAACAAAGCATTTTGTGAAGAATTAAATCAATACTTGATTTACAAAAACACCCCCACAGGATTACAGGTTATATATATTTGCTTTTTGGGAAGTAGAGTGAAATGATCCATAGTGATGGAAACACTAATGCAATATAAAATAGTCAGGCAGGCATAGATAAGTAAATTGACTGTAAAGGAATATTCTTTGTGTCCATAGGACCATATGCAATTAGAATGTTAGATAATTTTTGGAGACTTTAAAAGTAACTCCTTGGGAGATGGTAGTGAAGTGAAGGCATAAGAGAGTCAAAGTATAGAGTCTCTTAATTCATTGATCCAATAAATACAGGGTGTCTACTCTTTGGCAAGCCTTGTTTTCAACTCTGCATAATTTAAAAAAGTTTTTGCACATATAAATCAGAACTTACAGTATAGGAGAGGAAGGGGAAAGGAAATACCAAATATAGAGAAATAGTTTTATGCTAGATGATGGTTAAGTTCTGTGGAGTAAAAAAAAACAAGATTAAGTAGATCATGAGTATGAGCTATAGGCTACTTTCACTAAGTTGCAGTTTAAAGTAGAATGAGCAGCATAAACTTACTTTGAAAATAATCTTTTTCACTTTTTATCAAAAACATTATTATATTTTTAATAATCCATTAGTAAAAGGTTGACAGATTCATCTTCCAGGCAAATGCACATGGAAAAGTGAGCACTACAATACTTTACATGTGCATGACAATGTTTACACATGTGTGCACTCACATGCATGCATGCATATGATTAATTATCTTTATATATTGTCTTTAGAGGTTGCTATTTTTAGTCTATATATGTGACATGTAATATCCAGAGGGGTTAAATGACTTGCTGAAAGCAATTAACTATTGCTTTTATCCCCAAGTTCTTTCTTTAAATTACATTAGTTCACTTAATCTTAACTTTCCCAGTTCTTGTGATCTGTTTTTTGATATTATTATACATTATTGTGAGAAAGAACATTTTGTAACTTCCAAACTCAGTTCATCTTTCTGTGATTATTTTGAACAATGATTTCTGATCCTTAATTAAAAGAATAAAGATGTCATAAGTACTGAATGACTATAAAGATTCATTTTATATAATCATTAATATCTTTACCATTTAGTGTGATGATTATATTCATAAGCTTTGGCACAGATAGCCAATATAATTGGTACTATTGACTGTCAGCACAGGCATAGAAACAAAGGTGAGTTTCTTTTGATTAAAAAGAAGTGCCCCAAACAGTCAAGTGTCAGATGTAATAACAATCTCATAGTTCTGACTTACTGACTTATTGACATTACTTAATAGGTTGTCAGAAATCATTAAAATAAACTGATTTGAAAAATGACATTCAGCACAGCTTATTCATGTAGAAAGCACAAATTAATTCAGAGTAATAAGCATTTCTGTTTTGTTACTCATAATGAATACATCTATGTAAATTCACCTACAAGGTCTTATTAAAAGTACCCAGTTGTGATTGTTGGGTTTTTATCATGATTTTCTGAAGTACATGAAATAAAGTTTGGAAATGTCTTGAAAATTGTAATTATGTGGCAGCATACAATTATCACATAGATTCTGACAACTAGAAAATATACATTTGAAAATTGTGAAAGTCATTATTCATAAGTAGTCTATAAGAGAGCTTTTATTTTTCTTTTTTGAAGATTTATTCATTTTTTGAAAGGTCAAGTTATGGAAAGAGAGAGGAGAGAAAGAGGAAGGAAGGAAGGAAGGAGAGATGGAAGGAAGGAAGCAAGGAAGGAAGGAATGGAGGGAGAGAGAGATATTCAATCCACAGGTTCACTCTGCAAATGACCACAAATGCTGGGGCTGGACCAGTCTGAATTTAAGAGCCAGGAACTCCATCCATGTCTCCAATAAGGGTGGCAGGGGCCATGTACTTGAACCATCTTCCACTGCTTTCCCAGGTGCCTTAGCAGAAATTTGGGTTGGAAGTGGAGCAACTGAAATTCAAACTTACACCCATATGGCATGCTGGCATCACAAGTGGTGGCTTAAGCCACTGCACCACAACACTGACACTTAAGAGAGCTTTTCTAACTAAACTTTTTCACACATATACTTGGTAAATATATCATATAAATGATCCAGCAAATAAAATAAAAATGAGTCTATGTTATTTATAAACAACACTGAACAAAAGTATTGGTGATAGAAATACATTAAAGATGAGATGAGTTGTCCATCAAGATGGTATATGATGAAAAGAGAAAAAGGTAGGAATGGAACTGTTTTGTAATTTGAAACAATGATACGTTTTACATTTGTCTAAGAGTATAGCAAAGCAACTCAGAAGTTTGGCATGATCAGACTTGAATTCCACAAGATCCTTCTGTTTGAACTGGTAAAAATAAAATAAAGGACATAAGAGCAGAAGAGGGAGGACCACTAAGATGAAGAGTTAGCACACTAGGGATCGGAGAGGAAATCTGGTCCATGTGCATTTTTCATTCAGTCTTGAGTTAAAATTTGTTTAGCATTTTGAATGCATAGAAGAAAAAAATCATGACTGAAGAAGACTGTCAAGATGTCCAAACAGAGTAGGGCCAATGTTTTCTGCCTCTTCAACAAAGAACCAGAAAAAACAAATAACTTTATTTTTAAATGTGTGACAGTTGAAACCAGTAAGAGACAAACAGGAACTCTATTAGAAAAGGAGGCCTGAGATAGTGGCACAAAGAGTGGAATAAAGCCTGCTAAACAACAGTGACCCTAATTCGCAAGAAGCAGATGAACAGCAGACCTACTGATGCTGCTGAAGCTAGCTACTCTAGTTAGAGGAAAGTGCCAGAAACATCCTGGGCTTGGATCCCAGTGAAGGGACCTACCTGGATTCTGATCCCAGTGCCACTATTTCTGTTGTCACTGTATCCCACCAACACTGATGTGCATACCACACCCACATGGGCCACTAGAGTACCCCACATTCCTAAATAGTACCTGAAAGCAAAAGGGCTTTCTGAGTCTACCACCACACATATCACACCCAAAGCCATGGATTGAATCTTAGGAAGCTTTAGGAAGACTATAGGCACCCAATTGAAATCAAAGCCAATGTAACTAACCAAAATAACACCATACGATGTAAGTTCAGGAGAAAACCATTTCCTTGGAAAGCAATCTTACAAAAGTTGTAAAGGAAACAGATCCACCACTATGGATAAATTTTAAGCTAGGGATAAAATAAGTATGCAAAAATTAAGGCAATATGATACTTCCAAAGAAAATCATGACTCTCTACAAACAGAGTTCAAGTAAAAGAAGCCTGACAGAATGCCTAGTAAAGAATAAATGGGGGGCTGGTGCTGTGGTGCAGCAGGTTAATGCCCTTGCCTGAAGCACAGGCATCCCATATGGGCACCAGTTCAAGACCCAGCTGCTCCACTTCCCATCCAACTCTCTGTTATGGCCTGGGAAATCAGTAGAGAATAACCTGAGTCCTTAGGCCCCTGCACCTGCAAGGGAGACCTGGAGGAGGCTCCTGGCTCCTGTCTTTGGATCAGTGCCTCTCTGGCCACTGCTGCTAGTTGGGGAGTGAACTATCGGATGAAAGACCTCTCTTTCTCTGCCTCTCCTTCTCTATCTGTGTAACTCTGACTTTTGGATAAATAAAGCTTTAAAAATATATATAAAAAGAATAAATGGGCCGGCGCCGTGGCTCAACAGGCTAATATTCCGCCTTGCGGCGCCGGCACACCGGGTTCTAGTCCCGGTCGGGGTGCCGGATTCTGTCCCAGTTGCCCCTCTTCCAGGCCAGCCCTCTGCTGTGGCCCGGGAGTGCAGTGGAGGATGGCCCAAGTGCTTGGGCCCTGCACCCCATGGGAGACCAGGAAAAAGCACCTAGCACCTGGCTCCTGCCATCGGATGAGCGTGGTGCACCGGCTGCAGCGCGCCGACCGCGGCGGCCATTGGAGGGTGAACCAACGGCAAAGGAAGACCTTTCTCTCTGTCTCTCTCTCTCACTTTCCACTCTGCCTGTCAAAAAAAAAAAGAATATATGGACAGTGACTGGTGTTGTGGCATAGATTGGATATTAATCCTTTATCGGATGTATAGTTTGCAAATATTTCAACCAATCTGTCAGCTGCCCCTTAGCTTAGTTGAGTGTTTCCTTTGCTGTGCAGAAGCTTCTTAGCTAGATGTAATCCTATTTATTTTTGCCTTTAATGCCCATGCTGCTGGGGTTTTATCCAATAAGTTTTTGCCTATGCCAGTGAATTTGGTTGTTTCCTCTAGTAATTTGATGATTTCAGGACTAATATTCAGATTTCTGATCCATTGTGAGTTGATTTTTGTATAGGTATAAACTGGGAGTTATTTCATAATTCTGCATGCAGAGATCCAATTTTCCCAACACCATTTATTTATTTATTTTTTTATATAAAGCTTTTATTTAAAGAATATAAATTTCCAAAGAACAGCTTATGGATCACAATGGCTCCCCCCCCCACAACTTCTCTCCCTCCCCCTACCCTCCCCTTTCCCGCTCCCTCTCCCCTTCTGTTCACATCAAGATTCATTTTCAATTCTCTTTATACACAGAAGATCAATTTAGTACATATTACGTAAAGATTTCAACGGTTTGCCCTCGCATAGAGACACAAAATGATAATACTGTTGGAGTGCTAGTTATAGTATTAATTCACAATGTACAGCACATTAAGGACAGAGATCCTACATGATTTTTTTTTAAAAAATTGATTAATTGTCTATGCAATTTCCAGTTTAACACCAAGATTTTTTAATCATTTGCAATTATCTTTATATAAAGAAGATCAATTCAATATATACTATGTAAAGATTTCATCAGTTTGCACCCACTCAGAAACACAAAGTGTAAAAATACTGTTTCAGTACTAGTAATAGCATTATTTCACATTGGATAACACATTAAGGACAGATCCCTCATGAGACGTAAGTACACAGTGACTCCTGATGTTGATTTAACAATTTGACACTCTCCAACACCATTTATTGAAAAGATGATCCTTTCTTCAGGGAGTTATTTTAGCTAATTTGTCAAAGATTAGTTGGTTATAGATTCATGAATTAATTTCTTAGGTCTCTAATCTGTTTCATAGTTCCTCATGTCTTTTGTGCCAATATCAGGCTGTTCTGATTATAAAATGTCTTGAAATATGGTATTGTAGCACCTATAGCTTTATTTTTATTGTTTAGGATTGTATAAGCTATTTGGGGGTCTAATCACAGATCATGAAAACTATAGTAATATATCATTCTTAACAATTTATTTGATGATATTAAAATTTGAGAAAACTATATTTGCAGCAATATTGATACACAAATATTTTCTTTCCTTTTTCTGTTTCTTTTTTTATTTCTTAATTTTAGCTCCTATATATAAGGGAGAACATGTGGTTATTGTCTTTCTATGTCTGGCTTATTTCATTCAACATGAGGTTCCCCCAGTTGCATCCATTTTGATGCAAATGGAAAATTTTCATTATTTTATATAGAGGAATTATATTCCATTGCATGTGCACACCACATTTTCATTATGAATTTATTCCTTTTTAAAAAAATATTTATTTGGAAGTCAGAGTTACACAAAGAGAGGACAAGATTGAGAGAGAGAGAGAGGGAGAGAGAGAATCTTCCATCTGATGGTTCATTTCCAAATGGCCACAAAGGCCAGGGCTGGGCCAGGCCAAAGCCAGGAGTCAGGAGTTTCATCAGGGTCTCTCAATGGGGGCAGGGTTCCAAACACTTGGACCATCTACAGCTACTTTCCCAGGTGTATTAGCAGGGAGCTGATTGGAAATGGAGCAGTCAAGTCTTGAACTTGCTCATCAATGAGATGCTGGTGTTTCAGTCAGAGGCTTTACTGATATATAAGTTACCCAAGAAACTTAACAACAACAAAACTAGCAAATAAGTTAAGAAATGAGCTAAGTATATGAATAGGTATTTTTTAAAGGATCAAATTCAGATGGCCAACAGACACATGAAAAAGTGCTCAGGATCACCTGTCACGAGGGAAATGCAAATAAAAACCATAATGAGGCTTTAATTTAACCTATTTAGAATGACTATTATTCCAAAATAAAAAAAAACAACATTTGCTCATGAGGATGTGGGTAAAAGCAGACACTAAGTTACTATTGGTAGGAATGTAAACTAGTACACCATTGTGGAAGACAATCTGGAGATTTCTCTGAAATCTGAAAATAGATCTACGATATGACCCAGCCATTCCAATCCTAGGAATTTACAGAAATGAAATGAAATCAGCATATAAAAGAATTATCTGTATCCCCATTTTTATAGCAGCTCAAATTACAATAGCTAAGATTTGGAATCAATAAAGATATCCATCAGCTGATGAGTGGATAAAGAAAGTGTGGTATATATACACACTAGAATACTACTCAGCCATAAAATGGAATGAAATCCTGTCTTTTACAACAAAATGAATGCAATTGGAGATCATTATGCTTAGTGAAATAAGCCAGTCCCCACCCCCAAAAAACCCATGCTTTCCCTGATTTGTGGTAACTAATATAAAGAGTACAAAAAAAATTTGATGTATACGAGCAAAATTGACATTTTGAGATTTTTTCTCTTTTTGTTTTATTTACTTATTTTAATTTTTGTTTTTACCAGATTCAATGTGATTTGTAGATTTAATTCGAGAATATAATGAGATTCCCTTCCTCCCTCCCTCCCTCCTTCTCCCTTTCTCCTTTTTCTTTTTTTTTTTAGTTTTTAAGATAACATACTTTCAATCTACATTACAGTAAAAATACTTAATACTTCAGCAAGTAAAAGGTTTAACAAGTGAAAAGCAAAAACTCCCTAGTTTAGTGGGACTATAGACAAGAGCTGTAAACAATAATTTAATAGAAAAATGAACATTTCACACACATACACTGAATTTTAAAGTAATCACAGATCATTACAGCTACAGTAGTAGAACATTCTTAACCATTTGTTTGACAAAGGTATAAAATAAAATTTTACAAAACTATATTTGCAGCAATATTGATACACACAGACAATCCTTCATTCCTTCCTTCCTACCCTCTTTCCTTCCTTTCTTTCCTTCTTTCCTTCTTTCTTGCTTTCGTATTAGCTTCCACATATAAGGGAGAACATTCAGTATTTTTCTTTCTGGGTCTGGATTATTGCACTCAACATTGTTTATAGCCCTTGTCTATACTCTTGAGGAATAGTGTTGTTCTACTTACTAGTTGTTGCATTCTGTACTTAGTGGAGTTATGTTTGTGATTATAAAGTAAATTGAAAGTATGTCATCACAAAAATAAAAAGAAAAATAATAAAGAAAGAAGGGAGGGTGGGAATGGAAGGTGGGGAGTATAATTATGCTTGTAAAACTCTTTATGAAATACATGAAATTTGTTCCCTTTATATAAATAAAAAACCCAAAATTTCCTGTATATGAATGAAATTGCCATCTTTTCGTGATTATTGTTTATGGTCCTTGTCTATATTCCTATTGAACTACATATCATCTAAAACTTTGTATGAGGCAGAAGAGAAGGAAGGAAGGAAGGAGGAGGGACTGAAAGAAGGAAGAAAGGAAAAAAGAAAGAATAAAGAGGGAGGAGGGAGAAAATGAGGAAGGAAAGAAAATCTCATCATATTCTTAGAGAACTGTATATACAAAGTAAATTAAATCTGTTCTCTTTGTATTAAATAAATAACTGGGGAAAATAGAGAAATTCAATGAGATAAAAGGGAATATATGTTGAGGTGGATTCACTCTGAGAGGAGGAGCGTGGCAGGGGCAAGAGGCGTGGAGTCATCACACAGACCCCGGGAGTTGGGTGAAAGCAGGCCAGCTTGCAGACTCATTTATTTCAGTTGGTACAGCAGCTTAAATAGCCAAAGCAGCCAATACGGTCAAGAGCGGTTTATGCCCTAACCAATCACAGCCTGTTGCCAGGCAGGCTCCTTTTGCCATGTGGTTTCCAAAGTCATCCAATCAAGCCTATTGCCAGGCAGGCTCCGTTGCCAGGTGGGTTTCAAATCCATTCCTGATACTTGCTTGCCAACAGCCTTCTTGGCATGGCCTTCTCATTCCACCACAAATATATAAGACAGTTAAAAAAGGAAAAAATAATGCATGGCATGAATAAAAGATTGAGCAAGGTGGTAAGAGATCTTAAACAAAAACAAGTAAAAATCATGGAAATGAAGAAAATTAAAGATTGGGAAAACATGCTTGATGGAAATTTATGATAAATAGTACTATAAATCAGTAAGAATACACTGACCATGGCAATACAAAAATGGCACAAAAATAAAATAGGAAAGTCAGCAAAATAACAATGAATATGACTAGTAAACTTAGCTGAAAAACATCTCAGCAAATTGACATCTCATTTCTGTGCTGTACCATTGAGAAACCAACCCTGGAAAATGGTGCTCCTTCCTCATCTAGAAGATATATTTCCACTCCCTGGCTCCCAAATCAAGAGTAACTCATTAATTATACACTCAGCTTTTATAGATTAATTGGAATGCAAAAACAGTGATAATATATTTCTGAAAGAAAAAATGTTTGAATGATATAACTTATTTAAAAAATTATTAGGTAGACACAAAGGCATGACTCATGCTATTTGTATTCAGGACTATAGCATGGAATTAAGGGAACACGAAATGTCTGTTTTTCTTATCAACTAAAAGGAATGTGCATATTTTATACCATACAAAATACTAGAGTACTTAAAAAGTCTGGGGAAAATGGGATTAAAAGGTATTCACACTGTCAATGCACTGTTTGCAGATCCCTCATATAGATGAATATGTGTATAGAGGCATAGATGGAAACAAGTGGTCTAAGATTTGAGAGCCCTATACAGTTCTAGGCATTTAAATAATATTTTTCTGGATGTTTCCTCATATAAAGGAAACTATTATGAGGAATACATAAGTCACTTTAATGGAAAAATCATTTATGTTTTATCTCTAAGATCAAATGTATGTTGGCCAATATGCTATTTACATATCCAGAATTTTTATGACTCTTCCAAAATACATAGAAATATAAACAGAATATCAACAGTGACATTTAAAATGCATTATCTTTATCAATAGAAGTTTATGCTATTTTGGTAATGTCAGGATGATGAATAGCACATAATTCAGAGAAGAATAGCCTGGAGCAGATACACAGCATTAATATAGGGTAGATTCATCTGGCAATAAATCAAACAAAATTTTCAGTTTTATGATCTTAACATTTCAAGAAGCTAGTTTTAGGTTACAATTTATTTGCATGATTTGAACATTATGAACCTTTCATTTAACCTCAAATTATGTCATCTTACATGAATGATCATCATTTTTGTATTACTAAAAGGTTAAATTTCTCTAATATGTAGTGCTGATAGGTACTTTTGATATTGAGATAAATGCACTTTTC
Source organism: Sylvilagus floridanus (assembly GCA_949820135.1). Lineage (NCBI taxonomy): Eukaryota > Metazoa > Chordata > Mammalia > Lagomorpha > Leporidae > Sylvilagus > Sylvilagus floridanus. The sequence goes on along the minus strand of OX463236.1, from coordinate 129,003,450 downwards.
CAGGAGAAACATTTTGCTGTAATTCCACTTTTCTATTTCCCTCATTATGCATCCAATAGTTGTAAACAGTTTGCTAGAGCATTTGACACATTCCTCTGTAAAAGCCCTTAAGTTTTATTTGCATGTGTCCAATATAATTAATGAAATCCTAAATCTCTGGAGTTCTTACTTTCCTCTTTTTCTTTTAGATTTTCTTGCATGCATAGTATAGCTTAGTGATTTTCAACTCTAACTGAACATCCACACATTCTGTAACATTTTAAAAAATGAGAGAGGTCAGCATCCCTACCCTTTCCCACTGAGTCTTCTGATGATTCCTCATGAATCTCTTAGGCTGAGGGTCTGTCAATTGATTTTGAAAAAATGTTCACAGATGAAAATGTGCCTGCATCAGTTAAGAACCTTTAGGTTTGGGTCAGCTTTTTTGCATAGAGGATTAAGCTGCTGCCTGTAACACTGCCATGCCATTTCAGTTGGGGCACCAGTTCAAGTCCCAGCTGCCCCACATCTGATCCAGCTCCCTGCTAATGTGCCTGCACCTGCATTGGAGACCTGGAAAAAGCTCTTGGCTCTTGGCTTCAGTCTGGTCCAGTGCTGGCTATTGCAGCCATTTGAGGAGTGAACCAGCAGATGGAGAATTTCTCTCTCTCCCACTTTCCTTCTCTCCCTCTCTCTCTCCTTTGCTCCCACTTTGTCTCCCCACCCCCTACCCCGATAACTCTTTCACCTTTCAAATAAAGAAAATAAATCTTTTTTATTATTTATTCATTTGAAAAACGGAGGACAGAGTTCTGGAGAGAGGTAGTGACAGAGAGAGTGGTCTTCCATCCACTGGTTCACTCTCCATATGGCCGCAACGGCCAGAGTTGCACCGATCCGAAGTCAGGAGCCAGGAGCCTCCTCCAGGTCTCCCACATGGGTGCAGGCGCGAAGGACTTGGGCCATCTTCCAAATCTTTCCCAGGCCACAGCAGAGTTGGATCAGAAGTGGAGGAGCCGGGATTGGACCGGCGCCCCCATGGGATGCCAGCGCTTCAGGCCAGGGCTTTAACCCACTGTGCCACAGCACCGGCCCCCCCTAAATAAATCTTATTTATACAAAAAAACCCCTTTAGGTTATAAATAAAAATGTTTAGATATTCTCTTACATGGTCTTGTCAAATGATAAAGAGATCTACAGAAACCAAAAAGCAATGTTGCCAGACCTTAGAAACAGAGCAGAGCCAGGGACTGGGAGCATTGTTAAGTGTCACAGAAGGCTTGTCTCCTAGTCTTATTTATGATCATTTCTGAACATTTTTATTGCTCTGCTAAATAAAAAGATCAGCAAGTGAAAAGACTATAGTTCAGCAGTATTATAGGCAAGAACCATAAACATAAAGCAAGTGGAAAGATGACCATTTCACTCATACACAGCAAATTTTGAAATAATCACAGATCATTAAAGCTATAGTGGTATAACATTCTAAACAAATTGTTAGACAAGCATATAAAATAAAGTTTGAGAAAAATATATTTGCAGCAGTAGTGATACACACAGGCCTGCCTTTCTTGGTTTTGTTTTTGCTTTTTTTCCTCTTTAATTTTAGCTTCCACATTTAAGAGAAAACATGTGGTGTTTGTCTTCTGTGTCTAGTTTATTTCACTCAACATGATGTGCTCCAGTTGTATCCATTTTGATGCAAATGGTAGAATTCCATTCTTTTTCACAGCTGAATATTACTTCACTGTGTGTGTGTGTGTGTGTGTGTGTGTGTGCACATGTGTAACACGTTTTCTTTATCCAGTCATCTGCAATTTCTGGAATGTATCGTAAAGCCACATTGTAATGCAATTACAGTTCTTTTTTTAAAAAAAGATTTATGTATTGATTTCAAAATCAAAGTATGCAGAGAGAGGAGAGGCAGAGAGAGAAAGGGGTCTTCCATCTGCTGGTTCACTCTCCAATTGGCTGTGATGGCTGGAGCTGTGCAGATCCAAAACCAGGAGCCAGGAGCTTCCTCAGGATCTTCCTATGTGGGTGCAGGGGCCTAAGGACATGGGCCATCTTCCACTGCTTTCCCAGGCCATAGCAGAGAGCTAGATCAGAAGTGGAGCAGCCAGCACTCGAACCAGCAGCCATATGGGATGCCAACACTGCAGGTGGCGGCCTTACTCCCTAAGCCATAGCGCCAGCCCCTGCAATTACAGTTTTATATATGAATTTCTTGGTTTTGCATACACAAATTTTAGATTCTTGGATTTTAATTTTTTTGTAATTTTCAGCTATTATCATTTAGATTTGAAGTAGTTTTCCTTTTAAATGGTTTCAGTTCAGTTCATGAATTTCAATTTATGGATCAAGAAAATAGAATAATAAATGGGCGATCTGGAAATTCAAAAAAATAGATACATTTCAGTTAGAATATTGAACTGCTTTTCTGTGGTTACTTTCTGAAAACTGTGGAAGCTATTTAATAAAAGCAGATAGTAGTATAAAATTTATAATTTATTGGTCTGGTATTATGTCAAAGTGGCTTAAGTCACAGCCTGTAATGCTGGCATCCCATATGAGAGCAGTTTTGAGTCCCAGCTGCTCTACTTTTGATCCAGCTCCCTGTTAGTATGACTAGGAAAGCAGAAGATGGCCCAAGTGCTTGGACCCCTGCCACCTGCATCAGAGATCCTGATGGATTTCCTGGCACCTGGCTTCAGCCTGATGCAGTCCCAGTTATTGTGGCCATTGAGAGATGATGTTCCTGCCTCTTAGCTTTATCCAACCCAACGCTGACTGTTGCAGGCATCTGGGAAATGAATCAGCAGATGGAAGATCTCTCTCTCTCTCTCTCTCTCTCTACCTCCCCCAACTCTTTCAAGTAAATAAATAAAAATTTTTAAAAAGGTAATTTTTTAGGAACATTCTATTAGTTGTAAAATATACCATGTAGCTGTTCTTTTCTGTTATTAAAATCATTGCACTGAAACTTTTTAATTTTTCTCTGTAATGAAGTGCATTAAAGATGAAATATTTTCTTGTCTTGATTATAAACATTTGCTTATTATGAATATAATATCAATAAAACTGAAATAATTAAATTATATGCTACTTGAGAGCTACTTTAGTCTTTAATGTATTATTTCCCTTTGCAAAACAATGACACATGTAATACATACAGATAAGATTGAAAGTCAAAAATTTAGGACTAGGAAGTCACATTTATAAAGAAAATTGTGTATTGATGAAACAGACTGAAGAAATTTTTTCTTTGTACTGTAATTGCTTTGATAAGTAATCAATTATAAATTAACTATAGAAATTTCAAAAAATCTCTTTGGTATCAATGAATTAATCACAGTTTTCATCATTTCTTATTTTGATTATAAAGCACCTGCTGATTTCTAAATGGAGATAATAAAATATTTTATCTCACTCAGAAGATATGAGAAATATTTTAAATTTACATAAACACAGAAATATTTTCTAATGTCAGAAGAAAAATACTGTTACTTCATTTTTTAAAAATTTTAAACACATTTTGTTAAGTTTATAATGGATGAAATTTTTACCTTTCAATATTTGAAGTAGAACCAAATGATTTTTTACAATAGTCTTACTCTATATTCACAACTGCCAAATACAGTGTTTTCCCATTTTTTATTTTAGGCTAGTTTCCTGGGAAATAAACTCTGGGATGGAAATTTGTGCTCACAACTTTCCTAGGTTGTTGCTGCTCTGGGGAGTGATTGCTGTTAATATGGAAGGCAAGTATGGGCAGAGAGTTGAATTCTTTTGCTGTTCTTACAGAGTACTCAGTCAGTCCCATTGCAAACTCTGAAATCTGAGACTGAGTTTATAGTCAGTGATGGGCAAGTCATTGGGTATGAGATGCCTCTAAAGCAGGGGCATATCACTGGTCAAGGAATGGACACTTGGCCAAGGAGAATTCCTGAGAATACAATAAGGTGTGAGCTGCAAGAAGGTAACCTTCCCAGTAGCCAGTGGAATTAATACTGTGATTCCAGACAAGATCTCAGCAGCACATCACTTCAGAGGCATCCACCCCTAAGCCCTTTTGTACTGCAAAGATCCATATTTTAACTCCTTTCCTTGCAGGAAAAGAACAACTCTGTTCTTGCTGTTTCTAGGGTCCATTTATAAACAGATTTGCTGAAGCAAATATGGCCTGGTTGTTTCATGTGGTTTCTAGGCCTTGAGGTCACTCATCATTTTCTTCCTCCACTACTTTTCATTTTCCAGCACCTCTTCTGGTTTGTGTGTCTCATCTGATGAAAGGATATCCCATCCTTAATGATCTGATCTACCATGGGCTTGTATTGTATTATATGCTCAAACAAAACTATGTTTCTGAAACACATCTGTGTTGAGAACACTTTTTGAATGGGTTTGCATTGTTACCGTTCAGGATTGATTTGGCTTTTGTTGGAAACGGATGCATGACTTCAATGAACAGGAATTGGGCATCCTTATACTTCACCCTTTTAACACTTTGAGAGTTGCATAATTTATGATTCTCTGCACTGCCAGTGAGTGATATTATTTTGGGTTTACTGACTTGATAGGAAGGCAGTTTCAAGGCTGTAGATTGGGTTTCTGAGCTACAATAGAATTTTGTCCCACATGCTGGAAATTAATGTGAGTGTTTTGTCAAATACTAAGTATATCCAATCCAGTGGCACCTTTTTATTTGACCATATGTTCACTGGGGTTATACCATATACTAATTTTGGGTCAGGGTAGCACTTATTATATGCCCTCTATTCATCCACATTGTAAATGAAATTTTGGGTCCCTGGATGTTAAATGTCAACTTGGAGTTTGTGTCCAGCAGTCCTCAAAATCTTTACTATTACCATTTCCTCTTAGTAACTTTACATGTTGGAATACTCTAAGAGAATATGTATCAAATATATATTTTAACAGTTTTTGATTATTATTCCTACTCAAGTCCAGAAATACAAAAAGGAATTAAAACTTTTAGTTGTGGTGGCTTCCCTATGCCTTTTGACTATCCTGCATTTCATTTGGTTGTACAGAGAGAGAAATATTGTTGGTTGCCATTTTATTGCCTCTAGAGATGTCTTGCTATATTAACTGTCTCCATAGCTCCATACCCATCAGACCTCCTTATGGCTACTATGGTAATTAACTGACATGTTGGCAACTGATAGCTATGATTTCAGGATTCTGTCCTCTACGTGGCTTTCATGTATGTCAGTCATATATTTGTATGATAACAGCATCTCTCATTGTCATCTCTTGTCCAAAGAGTATACCATTGATTCTCTTGAAAATACTGATACTGCTTCACACATTTTTTAATAACTTTGTAGAATTTCATATTGACTTTCACTTAGTCTTTTGAAGAACAGAAGCATTTAATGAGCTTTGAAGGTTTATGAAATGTATAGCCTTTTCTGAGTCTTTTCAATTCCATCTGCCAGTATCTTCCATGATCGACCTGGAATTTCTTTTTTTTTTAATAAAGCTTTTATTTAAAGAATATAAATTTCCAAAGTACAGCTTATGGATTACAATGGCTTCCCCCCACCCCATAACTTCACTCCCACCCACAACCCTCCCCTTTCCCGCTCCCTTTTCCCTTCTATTCACATCAAGATTTCTTTTAATTTCTCTTTATACACAGAAGATCAGTTTAGTACATATTACGCAAAGATTTCAACAGTTTGCCCTCACATAGGGACACAAAGTGAAAAACACTTTTGGAGTACTAGTTATAGTATTAATTCACAATGTACAGCACATTAAGGACAGAGATCGTACATGATTTTTTTTTTAAATGATTAATTATCTATGCAATTTCCAATTTAAAACCAAGTTTTTTTAATCATTTTCAATTATCTTTATATACAGAAGATTGATTCAGTATATACTAAGTAAAGATTTCATCAGTTTGCACCCACACAGAAACACAAAGTATAAAAATACTGTTTCAGTACTAGTTATAGCATTACTTCACATTTGACAGCACATTCAGAACAGAGATCCTACATGAGGAGTAAGTACACAGTGACTCCTGATGTTGATTTAACAATTTGACACTCTTTTTTATGGCGTCAGTAATCTCCCTAGGCTCTAATCATGAGTTGCCGAGGCTATGGAAGCCTTTAGGGTTCGCTGATTTCGATCTTATTTCAACAGGGTATGGTCAAAGTGGAAGTTCTCTCCTCCCTTCAGAGAAAGGTACCTCCTTCTTTGATGGCCCCATTCTTTCCACTGGGATCTCACTCGCAGAGATCTTTCAATTAGGTCTTCTTATTTTTCCAGAGTGTTTTGGCTTTCCATGCTTAAAATACTCTCATGGGCTCTTGAGCCAGATCTGAATGCCTTAAGGGCTGATTCTGAGGCCAGAGTGCTATTTAGGACATCTGCCCTTCTAAGAGTCTGCTGTGTATCTCGCTTCCCACGATGGATCATTCTCTCCCTTTTTGATTCTATCAGTTAGTATTCACAGACACTAGTCTTGTTTGTGTGATCCCTTTGACTCTTAGACCTATCAGTGTGATCAATTGTGAACTGAAATTGATCACTTGGACTAGTGAGATGGCCTTGGTACATGCCACCTTGATGGGATTGTATTGGAATCCCCTGGCACTTTTCTAACTCCATCATTTGGGGCAAGTCCGTTTGAGCGCGTCCCAAATTGTATATCTCCTCCCTCTCTTGTTCCCACTCTTATATTTTACAATGATCACTTTTCAGTTAAAATTTAAACACATAAGAATAATTGTGTGTTAATTACAGAGTTCAACCAATAGTACTAGAATAAAAAAAATTACTAAAATGGATATAGTATTACATTGTACAACAACAGTCAGCACAAGAGCTGATCAAGTCACTGTTTCTCATAGTGTCCACTTCACTTCAACAGGTTTCCCCTTTGGTGCTCAGTTGTCACTGATCAGGGAGAACATATGAAATTTGTCCCTTTGGGACTGGCTTAATTCACTCAGCATGATGTTTTCCAGATTCCTCCATGTTGTTGCAAATGACTGGATTTCATTGTTTTTGACTGCTGTATAGTATTCTATAGAGTACATGTCCCATAATTTCTTTATCCAGTCTACTGTTGATGGGCATTTGGATTGGTTCCAGGTCTTAGCTATTGTGAATTGTGCTGCAATAAACATTAATGTGCAGACGGCTTTTTTGTTTGCCAATTTAATTTCCTTTGGGTAAATTCCAAGGAGTGGGATGGTTGGATTGTATGGTAGGGTTATATTCAGGTTTCTGAGGAATCTCCAGACTGTCTTCCATAGTGGCTTCACCAGTTTGCATTCCCACCAACAGTGGATTGGTGTCACTTTTTCCCCACATCCTCGCCAGCATCTCTTGTTGGTAGATTTCTGAATGTGAGCCATTCTCTCTGGGGTGAGGTGAAACCTCCTTGTGGTTTTGATTTGCATTTCCCTGATTGCTAGTGATCTTGAACATTTTTTCATGTGTCTGTTGGCCATTTGGATTTCCTCTTTTGAAAAATGTCTATTGAGGTCCTTGGCCAATCTCTTAAGTGGGTTGTTTGTTTTGATGTTGTGGAGTTTCTTGATCTCTTTGTAGATTCTGGTTATCAACCTTTATCTGTTGTGTAATTTGCAAATATTTTTTTCCCATTCTGTCTGTTGCCTCTCCAGTCTCCTGACTGTCTTATGAAGTACAGAAACTTCTCAATTTGATGCAATCGACCTGGAATTTCTACTTCACACAGTGAATCATGCTTTCTCCAAGTTCCCAAGATCCATCCTAGCAGCATACTAGCACAATGTAACACCATCCTTTTTTAGGTGTTTAATCTTGTGTCATAGGACAGTGCTTCCACATCAGTAGACTACTACCCAATCCACAGTGTTTTAAGTCTTACTCTCCTTGCCCTCATACTCTCAGGATTCAGTCTTCTACGGATTGTACTGGCTTCCTCTCATGCATGATGGCTTCATTGTTCACTTTCTTTAAGGTATAACTCCTTTCCTCCTTTGGAGGGTCTAGCAGTTTCCTAGTTTGGTTCACTTGCAACTTTATCTTCTTACTTTTGGAACGTTCCGGAGAGAAAGTGAAGAACCTGAGAAGTTGCAGCATTGCAGATAAGACTTTTTTTTAATGCTACCAGAGGTCTGCTAGGTTTCACACTTTGTCTTGTTTGTGATTTATTATCCTCCGCTTTCCACTGACTTTCTTCAGAGCCACGACAACATGCAGAATTACCATCTTCTGACTGAAATTCATAATTTAGATTGAAAATAAATAGTTCAAGTATCTAAATTTTGGTCAGTCCCTTATTCAGCTAAAGCATAAGCAGGTAACAAAGGTTGTAATTGAAGATCAAATACAAAGCTTAACCTATACTTACCAGAATATAAATATCAGTTTAAAATAATTAGAAAGAACCAGATATTTATTTTAATTAAAAAGACAATTAGCCTGGATAAACCATTGCATCTTTCTTGGGTACAGTGTTTTTGCCAGCAACATCATTAAATAACTTACAAAATGATCATTCACTATCAAGTTGCCTCACATATGCTTGTTATTAATCATTATTACTATATTACAACAAAATACATCCAGTAATAAATGCATGCTAATAGAGTTCAGTAGTCTCAAAACATAGGGTACTAAAAAGCAGCTGTCATTGCATACTGTAAGAATGTTCAGTTGGAGACATTTGTCATACTATTTGGAGACAGTGTTTTGTAAAGTTGGGCCCCTGTTCTACAGCTTGTAGTATTTGTGTTTATACTAGATTCATATGTAGTATTCTTTTGCATAGTCAGAATATATGGATATGGAATCAAAAGTTAGATGTGGGAGTGGTTTATTTAACATTCATTTAATAAGCTAATGAACAATTTCCTTCCCATTCTTGAAACTTGAAACTTGTTTAGAAGTCTTATTTTCCAAGGGAGGGACTTCTTTTTTTTAATCAAGGAACATAACAATGTTAGTGAACTTGAAGATAACTGACATTCTATTTATTTGGGGGTTTCATGTCACTGAATCAATAGGTAAATTAGGGGTGTTTCAATAAATGGAGAACTGGAATAACTGATACAAATACTCAAGGACAAATTAGGTTTCTGCTATATAATTCAAGCATAGAAGGCAATGACTGGGATTCAAAACATTCTCTTATATGCCAATTCATTATTCCATGCTCAGTATTAAAACATAGCAGGACATTGAACAAATTGGAATATATACTAAAATTAAATGTGTGCAATTATTAAGATCTAGCAATTCCACATCTTACATATACAGGGAAGTACATACTTATGTTTATCAGTAATTAGGGGACTTCAAATATTTTTGGAAAATGGAATTAAAAGGTGCTTATTTGGATGTAAAAAATTTTGAAATCCATGCAAGATTGTTCATAATACACATTCTTCTTTTCATACTTTCATGGCTATTTTAATTCACATTTCCATATATATACATATATATATGTACTACTTATTTATTTATTTATTTGAAAGTCAGAGTTACACAGAGAGGAGCGGCAGAGAGAGAGAAAGACAGAGGTCTTCCATTTGATGGTTCACTCCCCAATTGGCCACAACGGCCAGAGCCATGTAGATCCGAAACCAGGAGCCAGGAGCTTCCTCCAGATCTCCCACGTGGATGCAGGGGCTCAAGCAGTTGAGCCATCTTGTACTGTTTTCCCATAACAGAGAGTTGGATCAGAAGTGGAGCAGCTGGGTCTTGAACTGGTGCCCATATGGGATGCTGGTGCTTAAGGCCAGGGCGTTAACCCGCTGCACCACAGTGCCGGCCCCAATGTACTACTTTTTTTTCTTTTTATTATTTAATAAATGTGAATTTACAAAGTGCAACTTTTGTATTGTTGTGGCTTTCCCCCCACAACCTCCCTTCCTCTTGCAGCCCTCCCCTCTCCTACTCCCTCTCCCATCCTGCCCTTCATCGAGTTTCATTTTCAATTACCTTCATATACTGAAGATCAACTTAGTATATACTAAGCGAGGATTTCAACAGGCTGCACTCACACAACCACACATGGTATAGGGTATTGTTTGACTAGTAGTGTTGTTTTTAAGTTTCATAGTAAAACACATTAAGGACAGAGATCCTACATGGGGAGCCTGTACCCAGTGACTCCTGTTGTTGATTTAACGATTGACACTCTTATTTATGGTGTCAGCAGTCACCTGAGGCTCTTGCCATGAGCTGTCTAGGCTATGGAAGCCCCTTGAGTTCACCAACTCTGAACTTGTTTAGTCAAGGCCGTATCACAGTGGAGGTTCCTTCCTCCCTTCAGAGAAAGGCGCCTCCCTTCTTGATGGCGTGTTCCTTCTGCTGGGGTTTTGTTCACCAGGATCTTTCATTTAAATTGTTTTTGCCACCGTGTCGGGGCTTTCCATGCCTGTGAGACTCTCATGGGCCTTTTAGCTAGATCCGAATGCCCCAAGGGTTGATTCTGAGGCCGGAGTGCTGTTTTGGGCGTTTGCCATTCTATGAGCCTGCTGGGTGTCCTGCTTCCCCCGCAGGATCATTCTCTCCCTTTTAATTCTATCCTTCATTATTTGCTTACACTGGTCTTATTTGTGAAATCTCTTCGACATTTACCCTATCTTTTTTGATCGGTTGTGTACTTATACTTATCACTTTACCAAGTGTGCTGGCATTGGTATCTGCCTCCTTGGTAAGATTGAGTTGAAATCCCCTGGCACATTTCTAGTTCCACCATTGGAGGTAAATCCAAGTGAGCATGTGCCAACCTATATATCTCCTCCCTCTCTTATTCCCACTCCTATGTTTAACAGAGATCACTTTTCTGTGAATTTTTAAACGCCTAAGAATGATTGTGTATTGATTACAGAGTTCAACCAGTGGTATTATGTAGAACAAACCAAGCAACAACAACAGCAACAAAAAATACTAAAAGGAATAAAATAGTAAGTTTTTCCTCAACAGTCAAGACAAGGGCTGATCATCCCATTGTCTCTGATAGTGTCCATTTCACTTCAATGGGTATCATTTTAGATGCTCATTTAGTTGCCATCGATCAGGGAGAACATATGATATTTGTCCCTTTTGGACTGGCTTATTTCACTCAGCATGGTATTTTCTAGCTTCCTCTATTTTGTTATAAATGCTTGGATTTCATTGTTTTTTACTGCTATATATGTTCCATAGAGTACATATCCCATAGATTCTTTATCCAGTCATCTGTTGATGGACATTTAGGTTGCTTCCATGTCTTAGCTATTGTGAATTGAGCTGCAACAAATATTGAGGTACAAATGGCTCTTTTTTCTCCCCTTTAATTCCATTTGGGTAAATTCCAAGGAGTGGGATGGCTGGGTCCTGTGGTAGTGCTACATTCAGGTTTCTGAGGACTCTCCAATCTGTCTTCCATAGTGGCTTTACCAATTTGCATTCCACCAACAGTGGATTAGTGTCCCTTTTTCCCCACATCCTCACCAGCATCTGTTGTTGGTTGATTTTTGTATGTAAGCCAATCTAACCGGAGTGAGGTGAAACCTCATTGTGGTTTTGACCTGCATTTCCCTGATGGGTTGGGATCTTGAGCATTTTTTCATGTGTTTGTTGGCCATTTGGATTTCCTCTTTTGAAAAATGTCTGTTAAGGTCCTTGGCCCATCGTTTTATTGGGTTGTTTGTTTTGATTCTGTGGTGTTTCTTGATCATTTTATAGATTCTAGTTGTTAATCCTTTATCTGTTGTGTATTTGTGAATAACGTCTCCCGTTCCGTTGGTTGCTTCTTCACTTTCCCGACTGTTTCCTTTGCTGTAAAGAAACTTTTCAATTTGAGGTAATCCCATTTGTTTGTTTTATCTTTGATTACCCATGCCTCTGGGGTCTTCTCCAGGAATTCTTTGCCTGGTCCAATATCTTGGAGGGTTTCCCCTATGCTCTTAATTAGTTTTATGGTGTTGCGACACATCTCTAGTTCTTTGATTCATGTTGAGTGGATTTTTGTATAAGGTGTAAGGTAGGGGTCTTGCTTCATACTTCGACATGTGGACATCCAGTTTTCCCAGCACCATTTGTTGAAGAGGCTGTCCTTGTTCCAGGGGTTGGTTTTAGGTCCTTTGTCGAATATGAGTTGGTTATAGATGTTTGGATTGATCTCCAGTGTTTCTATTCTGTTCTATTGGTCTATCCATCTGTTTTTGTACCAGTACCAGGCTGTTTTGATTATAACTTCCCTGTAGTATGTCTTGAAGTCTGGAATTGTGATGCCTCTGGCTTTGTTTTTATTATAAAGGATTTCTTTAGCTATTCTCGGTCTCCTGTTTCTCTATATGAATTTCAACATCATTTTTTCTAGGTCTTTGAAGAATGACTTTGGTATTTTGATTGATATTGCATTGAATGTATAAATTGCTTTTGGGAGAATGGACATTTTGATGATATTGATTCTTCCAATCCATGAGCATGGCAGGTTTTTCCATTTTTTTATGTAATCTTCTATTTCTTTCTTTAGTGTTTTGTAATTTTCATCATAGAGGTTTTTGACATATTTGGTTAAATTTATTCCAAGGTACTTTATTGTTTTTGTGGTTATTGTGAATGGGATTGATCTTAGAAGTTCTTCCTCGGCCATGGCATTGTCTGTGTATACAAAGGCTGTTGATTTCTGAGCGTTGACTTTGTATCTTGCTACTTTCCCAAACTCTTCTATGAGTTCCAATAGTCTTTAATAGGAATTTATTGGGTCGCCTATATATAGTATCATGTCATCTGCAAATAGGGATAGTTTAACTTCCTCCTTTCCCATTTGTATCCCTTTATTTTCTTTTTCTTGCATGATGGCCCTTGCTAACACTTCTAGGACTATATTGAATAGCAATGGTGAGAATGGGCATCCCTGTCTGGTGCCCGTTTTCAATGGAAATGCCTCCAACTTTTCCCCATTCAATATGATGCTGGCCATTGGTTTATCATAAATTGCCATGATTGTATTGTGGAATGTTCCTTCTAACCCCAATTTGCTTAGGGTTTTCATCATGAAAGGGTGTTGTATTTTTTGAAATGCTTTCTCTGCATCTATTGAGATAATCATATGATTTTTGTTTCTCAATTTGTTAATGTGATGTATAACATTGATTGACTTTCGAATATTGAACCATCCCTGCATATCAGGGATAAATCCCACTTGGTCCAGGTGAATGATCTTTCTGGTGTGCAGTTGGATTCGGTTTGCCAGAATTTTGTTGAGTATTTTTGCATCTATGTTCATCAGGGTGATAGGTCTGTAGTTTTCTTTCTCTGTTGTGTCTTTTCCAGGCTTAGGAATTAAGGTGATATTGGCTTCATAGAAAGAAAGGGATTCCCTATCTTTCAATTGTTTTGAATAATTTGAGAAGAACTGGTGTTAGTTGTTCTTTAAATGTTTGGTAAAATTTAGCGGTGAAGCCATCCAGTCCTGGGCTCTTCTTTTTTGGTAGTGCATTTATTAGTGATTCAGTTTCTTCCATGGTTAATGGGTCTGTTTAGATTTTCTATATCTTCAGGTTCAGTTTAGGAAGGTTGTTTGTGTCCAAGAATCTATCCATTTCTTCCAGGTCCCCTAATTTGTTAGCATACATCTCTTTGTAGTGGTTTCTAATGATTCTTCTTATTTCTGTTGTGTCTGTTGTTACATTTCCATTACTATCTTTCATTTTACAAATTTGGGTCTTCTCTCTCCTTTTTTTCATTAGTTGGGCCAATTGTGTGTCAATTTTGTTTATTTTTTCAAAGAACCAGCTCCTGGTTTTGTTTATCTTTTGTTTTTTTTTTTTTTTTGGTTTCAATTCTGTTTATTTCTTCTCTTATCTTTAGTATTTCTTTCCTCCTGCTGGGTTTGGGCTTGATTTGCTGCTGTTTTTCTAAATCCTTGAGGTACATGGAGAGTTCATTTGTTTGGTTCCTTTCCAGCTTCTTGATGTAGGCACCAATTGCTATAAACTTTCCTCTTAGCACTGCTTTTGCTGTGCCCCACAGGTTTTGATAGTTGTGTTATCATTTTCATTTGTTTCTAGAAATCTTTTGATTTCTCTTTTAATTTCTTTGATGAGCCACTGTTTATTCAGGATCATGTTTTCCATTCTCCATATGTTTGCATATGGTGTAGAGATTCTTGGGTTGTTGATTTCGAGTTCCACTACATTATGGTCTGAGAAGCTCCATGGTATAGTTTCAATTTTTTTGAATTTGTTGAGGCTCCCTTTATGGCCTAGCATATGGTCAATCCTAGAGAACATTCCATGTACTGGGGAGAAATACATGAACTCTGTGCCTGTGGGATGGAAAGTTCTGAAGATATCTATTAGGTCAGTTTGCTCAATAGTGTCAATTAGCTCTGTTGTTTCCTTGTGGAATTTCTGTCTGGTTGATCTGTCCGTTGGTGAGAGTCTGGTGTTGAAGTCCCCTGTTACTATTGTATTTGAATCTATATCTCACTTTAAATCCTTTAGTAATTCTTTCAAGTAGCCAGGCACTCTATAATTAGGTGTGTATACATTTATAATAGTAATGTCTTCCTGTTGGATAGATCCTTTAATCATTATATAGTGCCCTTCTCTGTCTCTTTTAATGGTTTTTATGTTAAAGTCTATTTTATCTGATATTAGGATGGCCATACCAGCTCTTTTTTGATTTCTGTTAGCTTGGAGTATCTTTTTCCTTCCTTTCACTTTCAGTCTGCATGCATCTTTGCTGATAAGGTGTGTCTCCTGAAGGCAGGATAGAGATGTATTCTCTTTCTTGATCCAATCAGCTAGTCTGTGTCATTGGTAGTAGAATTAAGACTATTCACATTCAGTGTGATTATTGTTAAGTACTGTCTTTTCCCAGTCATCTTTCCTGAAACAAGCTGTTTATGTATTTTGAACTCTGTTTGTAGCGTACTCTACCTTTGCTTTTTTTTGTAGTGAAATTCTTGTTTTTGTATTTCTGTGTGTAGCACGTCTTTGAGCAAGTGTTGTAGGGTTGGACGCTTGGATACAAATTCTTTCAGTTTCTGTTTGTCTTGGAAGATCTTTATTTCCCCTTCATTCATAAATGATAGATTTGCAGGGTATAGTATTCTAGGTTGGCATTGTTTGTCTTTTAAAACTTGGAATATATCACGCCATTGTCTCCTTGCCTGTAGTGTTTGCAATGAGAAATCTGGGGTGAGTCTGTGATTAACTTACCCCTGAATGTGATTTGTTGTTTCTCTCTGGCACATTTTAGGATTTGTTCTTTGTGTGTCACTGAGCTGAGTGTTGCCACAATGTGTTGCAGTGAATTTCTCTTCTGGTCTATCCTGTTTGGAGTTCTGGCTATCTGCTGAAATTGTCTGTTATTATCCAGCTGCCTTTGTTTAAAGTTTTCTGATATTATTTCATTGAAAACACCCTCCAATCCATTCTCTCTTTCTACCCCCTCGGGGACTCCTATTATCTGCACATTACACTGTTTGATTGAATCTTGCAGGTCTCCAACCGTATTTTTTAATTTTTTAATTTCTTCTTCCTGCAATTGAAGTGACTGCATTATTTCTGGAAGTTTGTCTTCGAATTCTGATATTTGCTCTTCTGTTTCATCTGTTCCATTTCTGAGGGATTCCACGGTGTTTTTTATATGGTCAATTGAGTTTTTCATTTCCAGTATTTCATTCTGGCTTCTTTTTAGGATCTCTAATCCTTGGGCTTGTTTTTCATTCAGCTTTCAAATCTGTTTCTCATTATTTCTAAGTAATCTGGTTATTAATTTTCTGAATTCTTTTTCTGGCATGGTTTCAAGTTCTTCTTCTTCTTCAGCCTCTGTTATGGTTGGTTTAGTCTGCTTCATTGGCAAGTTTATAAGTTCTTCTATATTCTTATTGTGGGTTTTTGCTTTATTTTTTGGCATTTTGTTTGGTTTGTTTTTCAGGTTGATTTCCCTCTGCTATAGGCTGCTGTGGGTCTGTACCAATATCCAGTGTAAGCAGGCTGCTCTACCTCCTAGAGTTTGTTTATTTATTTTTTACTTACTTATTTATTTTTTTTTTGTAACTTGAGTGGCCCGGTTATCAGGGCTTTGAGGTGCCAATCTCCACCGCTTGAGGGCCAGTTTCCCTGTTCCTATGTTTCCCCTTTTGTGTCTGTGCCTGGTTTTCCTTTGTCAGCCACTCTCCCCCACAGTTCCTTCAGTGCGACCACCTTTGGACTCCGCCCCTGTTGCTTCCTCCTTCAGAGCTGAGGCCAGCCTGTGTTAAGTCCGAATGTAAACAAACAGGATGGCTGCTCTCTGCCCACTGCAGCTCTGATTGTGGGGAGGATCCTAGCGTTTTTTAATCCCTCAGTTCGTCCCCTCTTCCTGCGAGCACTATTTGATTTTTTTTTTCTTTTGGTAACTTGAGTAGGCTTGTGTAGGGACTTTGAGCTGCCCTACCTTGCTGCGCCCACCCCCTGCACCAGGAGTGTCATGTTGCTCCACTCCACCTTTGGACTCCGCCTCCGGAGGTTAGTGCGGAGGCACAGGCAGTTCACCTTTAAGCCTGAATGAAAACAAACAAGATGGCTGCTTCCCACCCACTGAAGCTCCGATTTGGGGGAGGGTGGAGGCAACAAAGGAACCTGGCGTGTTTAGTCTCTCAATTCGTTAGTCTCTCAATTGTTTAGTCTCTCAATTCGTCCCCATGAATCGCGCACTCTTTCTGCAGGCACTACTCTGTTCCTTTTTAGATTTCCTCCCCCACTCAGTCTTGTGTGTCTCACTGTCTGTCCCAGGGTGGTGGGGGGGGAGGGGCGGTGGCAGCTGGTGCAATGGTTCCCAGCGAGCAACCTGCCTCACCTTGGCTTCCAGTGCTGGTGCATACACACTCCTGCTGGTGTCCTGCACTTCAGGCGTCCACGTCCTCCTCGCAGGTCCACCCCATCTCCCCAGTCTCAGAAGAGTTTCCCTTTCCCTGAAACTACAAACTCTCACTCTCTCCTCGAACTTTTCCTTCCCAGATCATCGATGTGCTCCCTCCCTATTCTGCCATCTTCTGCCACCTCCCTCAATAGACCTATGTACCACTTTTAATAATAAATTATCCACGACAGTAAAATGAAAAAAAAGTAAACCTATATAAATAATATTGATAACAAACATAATTAAATTTTACATAACAAGTTAGGTAATGTTTTAAAGTAGATAAAAGCAGTGTGTTGTTTTTGTGTTTTTTTCTGTGATTTTCACAGACTAATGAAATTTTTACCTATGTGATGTTTAGGTATTTACATACATTTGGTAATGTCCAATGAGGGGTATTACTATAACCTTGAAAATGTAATATTTCTTTAAGTTGAAAATATCGTAAATTTTGTCTTCTAAGTTATTTTTCTTTTTATAAAGAAATATACAGTATATTAACATAATCTGTACTCACTTTACTAGAAATAGAACCCCAGAATTGGTGACATATATAGCTGTTAGTACTCATTAATCAATCCTTTCCCATCCTTTCCTGTTTCTTCCCTCCCAAGTCTCCATTAACTATTGTAACCTATGTTATAATTTTAATTACTATAAGGTCTTAGACTCTACGTATGACTGAGATAATGTGATTCTTGTCTTTCTGTTCTTGGTTTATTTCACTTAATATAAAGTCCTTCAGTTCCATCCATGTTACTGTGAATGACAATATTTCATCTTTTTTAAGGTTGAGTGGTATTCCATTGTGTATATATGCCACATTTTCTTTATCCATTCATCAGTGGATGGACACTGAGGGTTTTTCCATTTCTTGGCTATTGTGAATAGTCTCCAGTAAACACAGGAGTGCCATCAACATAGGAATGCAAATTTGTTTGTTAGACTAATATCTTTTAAAAGATTGATGTATTTATTTATTTAAAAGACAGAGTGACAGAAAGAGATATAGACAGAAGAAAGATCTGACAGCTGGTTGACCCCTCAAATGCCTGCAACATCCAGGGATCAACCAGGCTAAAACTGGGAGTCAGGAACTCCAGTTGGGCCTCCCACACAGGTGACAGTAACTCAAGTATTTGAACCTTCTTCAGCTGCTTTCCATATGAATCAACAGAGAATTGAATTGGAAGTGGAGTAGCTGGGACTGGAACTGGTGCTCAGATGTGGAATGTAGCATGCCCAGCAGTGGCTTAACCCACTTTGCCACAGCTCCAGTCCGGAGCGACTGATTGCTTTTTTTCTTGGATGTATATCTAGAAATGGGATTCTTGGATCATATGGTAGTTCTATTATTAGTTTCTTGAGGAGCCTCCATATTGTTTTGCACATGGCTGTTTTAATTTTATATTCTCACCAACAGTATGCGTGGGTTTCCTTTTCCCCACATTCTCACCAACACACATTATCTTTAAAAAAATTCTTTTTATTATGACAGGTAGAGTAATAGTCAGTGAGAGAGAGAGACAGGGAGTAAGGTCTTCCTCCCATTGGTTCACTCCCCAAATGGCCACTACTGCCAGCGCTGTGCTGATCCAAAGCCTGGAGCCAGGTGCTTCTTCCTGGTCTCCCATGCAGGTGCAGGGGCCCAAGCACTGGGGCCATCCTCCACTGCCCTCCAGGGCCATTGCAGAGAGCTGGATTGCAAGAGGAGCAACTGGGACTAGAACTCAGCGCCCATATGGGATGCTGGTGCTGCAGGTGGAGGATTAGCTAAGCGCTCCATGGCACCGGCCCTGGGATTTACTCATTTCTAGCACAGTGAGTAAAAAATTTCTGTTGTTTAAGCCACCTAATTTATGGTATTTGTTGTAGTAGTCTGAGATAAGACAATAATGATAATCCTTTATTGGGACTTATGCTATATTTAAAAAGTGAATCTGAAGAAAAATTTATAATATTAAATTCTGATATTAAAAGAGAAGGATAGTAGGAAATGAAGCAGTTCATAATTTAACTTAAGAAATTAGGATATCTGTTACAAAACAAATCATTATGTGTGAAATAATAAAAAAAGCATAGACCATTATGAAATTAAAGAATCCAATGTAGAGAACTTCTTACCTATCCATTTAGTCATCTTTGAGTAAACAGTGAAGCAGGTGAAATTATAAAAAAAAATTATTTTTTAATTTTAATTTTTATTTATTTATTTTAGAGAGATAGGCACACTCAATGAGGAAGTGTGAAAGAGAGAAAGAGACAGAGAGACAGAGATATACACAGAAAGAGAGAGAGCACTAGGGGCCAGTGCTGTAGGGCAGTAGGTTAATCCTCTGCCTGCTGCACCCGCATACCACATGGGAGCCGGTTCGTGTCCCTGCTGCTCCAATTTCCACTTGCTCTCAGCTATGGCCTGGGAAAGCAGTAGAGGATGGCCCAAGTCCTTGGGACCCTGTACCCATGTAAGAGACATGGAAGAAACTACTGGCTCCTGGCTTCGGATCGTTGCAGCCAACGGAGTGAACCAGCAGAAGGAAGACCTCTCTCTCTCTCTCTCTCTCTCTCTCTCTCTCTCTCTGTCTCTGCCTCTCTGTAACTCTGTCTTTCAAATAAATAAATAAATCTTTAAAAAAAAGAGTATGCACTTGGGTGGAACTGAGCCTGGGCCAAGCTTAAGCTCAGAATCAGGAATGCATTGCAATTCTCCCACATATGTAGCAGAAACCCAATCACTTGAGCCATCGCTACTCCTTCCATGGTTCTGCATTAGCAGGAAGCTTGAATCAGGAGCTAAAGATCAATATTGAACCAAGTTACTCTAATATGTGATTTGGTTTGCATTAAGTGTTTTTTTTAACTGCTAGAATTATGTCTTAAATGCTAGCCCCAGAAGATTAAATTTTAACACTTTGTGGAAAAGGGAGAAAAAGTAAAATAAAGAATATTATTAATAACAAAAGAAACTAAGAATGCTACAATAAAATCATTAGTTTTTAAAATAAGGGAATTTATACCAGATATTAAAAATGTGATGAAGTTATCAGTTTTCTAAATAATTATAATTGATCAAGAATTACTCAATAAATAAATAAATGCAAGAATGATATAGCCAATAAACAAACTGATTACCAGTTAAAATTCTTTCAATACAAAACATTAATCACCCATGTATTTTTATTGGTGGAATTACAAAAGGGTTTACACAAAATATTACTACAAAGGAACTCATTACAGCAAGGGGTAGAAGTTAGCAGCTATATTGATGATTCATTAGCATTATTATGAATTTCATCACCTAGTATTGGTTGGCTTTTTGATATGATGAGATGTGTTATTGAAAATGCAGTTTTGAAGCAGCTTGGATATAATATACTGCAGAGGTGTGTGCTGCCTCACAGGATGAAGTGTGTGATGTCAGACAGCCATCAGTATGTGATGCAGTTTTCCCCGTAGGCAGAACTCATGATCCAGTAACAAAGGTCAAAGTCAGCCTTGCCTCTTACAATCATTTCTAATGGAATGCATGCAAATTGTGGTATGTACATACATACATGTGCCCATGCACATACGGAAGCTGAAAAAAATTATTCTCTGCCCTCTTTAGTTTAGAAACTGAGCACCAAAGAAAGGAATATTTCCATATTTGCCAAATTGATTTCAATGAACCTGAAAGTGATATTTCTGCTTGATTATTCAAATTCTTTATACTACTGCATAAATAATCCAGATACAGGGTTGACTGTGGTAATTGGTCTTGAGTATGACTAGAAATATGATTGCTACTATCCACAATACGGAAAGGAAGAAAAGCAATAGAATCCGGGTGATTTCATTCTAAGAGGGAAAGAGAATAATTTTTAGAATTCAGAACTCAGCTTTTCTCCAAGCAGCTAAATTAATATATTTTTCTTAGCTGAAGTATTTAATAACTACATGGTAAAATATGCCATTCCTATCCAAACAGCTTGTAATAAATAGCTTTTCCTTAAAATAAATACTTGAATCAACACGATATTTTATCTACTGAATCACTGTTAAAATTCAGGTATTTGTTAAAAAGTTATCCTCTAGTAATCAGTCAAGTAAAGATAGCTTCCATCAGTATGAAGACATGTAATAAAGTCTCTTTCTCATCTACAAATGAAATACGATAATATAAACCCAATTTTTCTAAGATATTCTCAAGCTTGGTTAGATTTCTTAATTTACTGATAGAAATATAATTTCATTATACCAAATTTTATAACCTCAGTGAAGCCTAATTTTGCATTCCCAATTAACATCCATATGTCAATGCCAAAAATTTATTTAAAGGAAATTAAATAAGGTAAATCTTTTGAAGTTATGATGTAGTTATAAACAGAAGATTAAATGGAAACAATGGCATCTGTATGGTTTCTGACCCATCAGTTCTATGACAAGTAGAATGTAAAGTCTGTTGAATTTATATGTAAATATAACATCATTAACCCAATCTATGTTAAAATTATTTGGGGATATGATAACTTTTTGATTATAACCTCTAAATATGATTTGATTTAATTTTTCCTTAGTGAAGAAATATGTTAAAATTATAGATTCAAATAGGGACAGATAGTGCTTTTATGCCTCTCAAAGCATAATAGTTATTATCTTCTAATGAGTCACATATCAGCAATGCTATCTTTGCAAAAATTTTGACACATTACTGAAGACTTACAAATTTCTCTTTTTTTTTTTTTATAGGCAGAGTGGACAGTGAGAGAGAGACAGAGAGAAAGGTCTTCCTTTTGCCGTTGGTTCACCCTCCAATGGCCGCCGCGGCCGGCGCGCTGCGGCCGGCACACCGCGCTGATCCGATGGCAGGAGCCAGGAGCCAGGTGCTTTTCCTGGTCTCCCCATGGGGTGCAAGGCCCAAGCACCTGGGCCATCCTCCACTGCACTCCTGGGCCACAGCAGAGGGCTGGCCTGGAAGAGGGGCAACCGGGACAGAATCCGGCGCCCCGACTGGGACTAGAACCCGGTGTGCCGGCGCCGCAAGGCGGAGGATTAGCCTGTTGAGCCACGGCGCCGGCCCAAATTTCTCTTTTAAGTACTTCACTCACTGACCATTACTCTGCTGTTTTAGTCCTGCTTTCTATAAGTTACCCATTTCAAAAGTTCTTGGACTGGATTTAATAGTTTCTTGGCAAGCGCTTTTAGTTGCTATGCTACATTTTTATCCACTGTGATTTCATTGGAAAATCTTTGCCTTCTTTAAACTCTCACCTTTTCTTTAATAAAACTACCAACAAGCAAAAGAATCTAATTGGAGAAAAATATTTTTCTGATTGGTCACACCAAGAATATTTGGTTATTCAGCATTGCATGGCAATCCCACCTCATATCTTTAATCTATCTT
The DNA here is from genome assembly GCA_949820135.1 of Sylvilagus floridanus. Lineage (NCBI taxonomy): Eukaryota > Metazoa > Chordata > Mammalia > Lagomorpha > Leporidae > Sylvilagus > Sylvilagus floridanus. The sequence goes on along the minus strand of OX463236.1, from coordinate 128,981,204 downwards.
GTTCCCATTGTGTAAGAGGTCCTCACATATTTTCCTCCCTTCCCACAAAACTCTGATGAAAACAGCTGTGGGTTAGTAACAATCCCTGAGGAGCCTCATTCACATCCATATATATAATTTATATGATGATATTCTAGACTGTGAGCTGATAGTGTATTTGATTAAGAAATTTAGGGTCTTTGAGAAGATATTAGTGCTTTTTGCATATTGGATGGTGATGCATCATCAAGAATCCTAAATAAGACTGTGGAAGGCAGTCTCCATGAAGGCCCTAATGATTTCCATCTTCTGGCATTCACATCTTTGTATAATTTCTCCATATCCCCACCACGGTACAGTTGAAGGTCTGTGTGACCAGAGAATTACAAGAAAAGAATAACGATATATCACTTCTAAGATTTAGATGTACAAGATACTATCGCTTTCATCGTGAGTGCTATCTTCTTTCTGTGGTATCCCTAGCTGTAGGAGAAGCCATTTCATCATCAGTCCTACAGAGAGCAGCTCTATGGCAAGGAACTGAACCTCCTGCCATCAGCTGCATGGATGTGCTAGTCATGATTTATGAGATATGTGTTCACCTGAGAGCTTGGGCATGACTTCATTAAAGATGCTGCATTAGAACCACCTAACTGTTGGCAGGCATTTTCCCTAATGTTTAAGATGCCAGTTAGGATGTCTGCATCCCATATTGGAATGCCCAAGTTCTAGAAATTAGCCTGTAAATCAGGCCATTTTATCAGAATACAATTTTTTTTTGCTGAATTAATTAATGCTCTGGAAATTATGCAAAATTTCTAACTAGATTCTTATAAAATCTTGGTGAATTCAACATTATATAAATATAAATTCATCTATCTATATATCTACCATCCATCTCTCTCTATCTCTCTTTCCATCTACCCATCCATCTGTTCCATCTTTGTTATCTATGGAATACTAGCTAAAATACCTAAAAAAAGAAGAAGATGAATGACTTAAGTGAAATAAAATTTTTATTTATATATAAATTGATGACAAGATTTTAAAACTTGTATCCACTTAAGAAATTTTAATTATGGCAAATTTGCTATTTTAAGAAAGGTTTTGATGATTTCAATTTTTCTTCTGTAGTCAGTGATTGAGGTTTGAAAATTGATCTTTCCTATGACTTATTTGTTCTGATTTGGGGATAAAGTTTCTGCCCACATGGAGTTCTGCTATTTCTCTGGATTTAGAGTCCTCTGGGAGCCTATTCACACTGAGCTGATAAGAGGAAATAGGCAGGACTATGGAAGTATTTTTCATGGATAAGGCATGAAAATATATCACATGCTTTCTTTACCTTTATCAGCACTTAAATCACATAGATATACTTAACTCAAAGGTGGTGGTAGTGTATGTGTGTGTGTGTATTTGTGTCCGTACATGCTGTGGTTGGAAGGTATTTTCCGAGTTTTCAGTAGGAAAGCCAAAAAATTCCTGTAAATACAGAGTGGATTGAGACATATTCTATACAGAGAAACATAAAATATGCAAAACAATTATTGTATTTAAAAGTTTCTGTACAGATGGAAAATGTGCTAGAAGATATATGAGTTATAAAACTTACCAAAATGAAAACAGTTTAACTAGGAAGATCTATATATAAAACTAAGGAATAATTGAAGAGACCTACATAATTATACTCATGATGTGATCCTAACACGATTCAGTCTCAGAAAAGCACTATCTGTCCCTATTTCAATCTATAATTTTAACATATTTTAGTACTATGTGAAGTTGTGAAGTTGTAATTTGCAAAACTGGTTCTAACTTCACATTAAAATAAAGATTTTTTTTTTAAATGATGAAAATAAAAATGAATTTTTTTCTACTAATGTTAGTAGTAATTTAAAGTTTACCTAAGAACAATAGAGTTATACCATAAATTCACTCTTGGAAATATATCATACTGATAGAAACAATAGACAAAATTTTACAGCCAGTACTATAATGGAACTGATACATCAAATTGTATGCCCAATCTTTTAGAATAGATGGGCACTGTAAGCAACTATAATGAATATCCTGTGATAAGTCCCTGCTGATATCAGTTCTGTAAATTATATTTCTTGAAACAGCATTTATTTCACCAAAAGACCAGATAAAGTGCCAAACAATGCTGGGCCAAATAAAAATCTATGTAATATCAACCATGAAAAGAGTTAGGAAGTATGGAATAATCTTTAGGACAAATTTTAATTTTTTTAAAAGCAAAAAAAATAGTATCGTCTTCTTTATTTCAAAAACTTACTTTGATGTAATTATAGATTCAAAGGAAGTTAGAAAAATTAGTATGGAGAGGCCTCATGTACTCAATCAGTTTTACCCAGGCTTATGTCTCACCTAATAATTGTACATCAATATCAAAACCAGGAAATTGACATTGATTCGTTGTTTAAGTAGATTTCTATAACATTCTATCACTCGGGTAGCTTTATATAACTGCCACTATAATAGAGATATAGAATTATTTGATAAGCTCAACAATCTCCCATAGGCTACACCTCTATGACTATTTCCCTTTCTGCCACATTAACCCATGGAAACCACTAAAACCAATAAACAACTGTGTAATACTGACATTTCAAGAATGCAGTATAGATTAACTCATTGTGTATATGACTTTTTGAAATTTTTTCCCCTCTCTGCAGACATCTGGGAGATCCTTCTAAGGTGCTAAGTGCAGCAGTAGTTTGTTCTTTCTGTTGCTGAATGGCATTCCGGGATATGGATGTACTGCAGTTAAACTGTTTACTTCTGAAGGGACAATTTGGTTTTTTCAAGTTTTTAGGTAACTTTTAAATTAAAAAAATTTATACATAATTTTGGTACATTTTTATTTTTCTGTCATATGTGCCCAGTAGTACAATTGATAGTTGTAAATGTGATAAATATTTTGAGGCTTTTTGCTTGTTTTTTGATTTTTTTGTTTGTTTTTGGCTAAGGATATCCAATTTCTCTAGAATCATTTGTTGAAAAGACTCTCATTGACCCTTTAAATGGTTTTTGTACTTTTGCCAAAAATTATTTGGCTGTACTTCTGTGGAGCTATTTCTCAGTTCTCTATTCTGCTCTATTGAATGATCTATGTGTCTATCCTTCTGCCAATAGACACAAATCTTTAAAATCTTATTATCTGTACAATAATTAAGACAGGGAGATTGGTTCCTCCTTTTTCTGCCTTTTTAGAATAGATTTTTAGTTATTATCATTCTTTTGATATTTTATATCATATGTATGTCAATTTGTAGAAAATTGACATCTTTGTAATGTTTTCCATTCCATGTACCTAGAATATTTCTCTATTCATTAGCGCTTTTCTTATTTTTTTCAGGTTTTATGGTTTGTATTTGTTTTGTTAGACTTAGCATTTCATTTTTTTTATGAATGATTGTGCCTTGTGCTGTATTTCTAATTTTGGTTTCCATGTGTTCATTGCTGGTATATAAAATAAAATAAAAATTTTATGTTATCTTGTGTCTTGCCACCTTACTCAGCTCTCTTAAAAATTTTAGGGATTTTCTTCATAGATTTTTTTGCGATTGCCCATGTCTAATATGATGTCAATTGCAAATAGGAATGGATTTCTTTCATTTTGATATGTATGTTTTTTAAACCTCATTTATTGTCTTTTAATGTTGGCAACAACATTCATTTGTACATTGAATAGTAGTGATAAGGGAGCATGTACTTAGATTATTTCTGATCTTGAGAGAGAAAAGGATATACACAATTTCTCTCCAATATGTTTAATGTAGGCTATGTATCTATTTTTTTTTGTAAATGTTCTTCAAGTGGAAGAAAATTTTTTCCTAATTCTAACTTCTGGAAGTTTGAATTATGTAAGAATGTCTTTTCTCTATTAATTTATAGATCCATGTAGCTTTTCTTATTCAGCTTAATTTGATGAATTATACTGATTTTTGATTTGCAAACTAATATTTCATCACTGGAAATAAATACTCTTGATCATAATGTTAATTAAAAATATTTGGCTGAATTCTATTTGGTAAAAGTTTGAAAGAATTTTTTCATATATATTCATTAGGGATATTGACACACACTTTTGTTTGCTGTCTTGGTTTGGTTTTGACACTGGTTACATAGAAAGACTTGAGAGGAGTTTTTTTCATTGGCATTTTCCATAAGAGATTCTGCTTCTTTAAATATTTGGTAGAATTTTCTTATGAAATCATTTATGCCTAGCAAATACTTTTTTGGGGGATCATTTAATCAATAATTTAAAATACTTAGTTGTTATATGGTTATGGTTATGTCTATTTCCTGTTGGGTAAGTTATGGTAACTGAACTTTTGAAAAGTTTGTTATTTCAACTACATTGTCAAATTTGTTTATGTAGAATCTGCTAATAGTACCCTCTTATTACCCATTTGATGTCTGCATGGTCTGTGCTAGTGTCAGTTGTTGTATTCCTGGCATTACTGCCATTTATGTGCAGTACTTTCACTTTTTATGAAAGTTTGTCACTTTTATTTATCTTTTCACAGAATCAACTCTTTTCATTGACATATTGTTTTCCTGTTTTACATTTCATTGCTATTTGCTCTTACCTATATTATTTCCTTTTTTTTTTGGTTTGCCTTGAGATTATTTTGGTTTTTTATTTCTAGGTTTTTAAATAACAGCTTAGATTACTAACTGAAGACTTTTTCTTCACTAATTGAAGCATTTAATGCAACATATTTCCCTCCAACACTGCTTCAACTGATTCCTACAGATTTTGATATTTTTTATTTTTGTTTTTGTTTAATTGAATATATTCTTTCAGTTTTCTTGAGAGCTCTTTGATTTGTGGAGGTCAGTTGATTCACGTTCTTTATGGGGTAGTACTTGTTAAGACAGTTAAGACACTGTCATACCCTCATCTCTTACCAGAGTACCTGGGTTCCATTACTTGCTCTGCTTCAAATTCCAGCTTCTTGCTGGTACCCTAGGAGCCAGCAAGTGATGGCTCAAGGGCTTGGATTCCTGAAGCTTGAGTTTCTGGCTTCTTAGTTTGGCCTGGCCCAGTCCAGCAGTTGCGGGCATTTGGAGAGTGTAACATCCCTCTCTCTCTAAGTGATTGTATCTGTCTCTCTCATTCTCTGTCTTTCCAATGTTAAAGAAATAAATGGATAATTTAAAACTAAGCTGTTTATTTTCTGAAAGAATGGATGTTTCCCTTTTACCTTTCTAACACAGATTTCTATATCAGCATCATTTGATTCCAGTGTTGGAGAATATACTCTCTATGATCTAAAATTATTCTTGGTTTGTTTTTGGGCCCAGAATATAGTTCATTTAGGCATAAGTTGCAAGCTGAGGGAAAAATGTATATTCTGATGTTTTTGGGGCAAACTGTTCTATAAATGCTCATTAGATCCTATTGACTGACAGTGTTACTGAGTTTTCCTGTATCTCTGCAGATTTTTTATTTGTTCTACCAATTGTTGGACAAAGGGTATTGAAGTTGTGATTGTACATTTGTCTATTTCTCTTTTCAGATCTACCATGTTTTGCTTCACATATTTTGTAGCTGTTATTTAGCACATTGTTGATTGGCCTATTTTCACTGTAAAATGTCACTGTGTCTCTCACAATACTTTTTTTTTTGCTCTGAAGATGCCAATCTGATATTAATGTAATCATTTCTGATTTCTTTTGACTAACGTTTGTACAGTATATTTTTCCATCATTTCACTTTCTTTTATTTATTTATTTATTTATTTATTTTTTGACAGGCAGAGTGGACAGTGAGAGAGAAAGAGACAGAGAGAAAGGTCTTCCTTTGGTTCACCCTCCAATGGCCACTGCGGCTGGTGCGCACCATACGGGTGCAGGGCCCAAGCACTTGGGCCATCCTCCACTGCACTCCTGGGCCACAGCAGAGAGCTGGACTTGAAGAGGGGCAACCGGGACAGAACCGGCGCCCCGACCGGGACTAGAACCCGGTGTGCCGGCGCCTCAGGCGGAGGATTAGCCTATCGAGCCACAGCACTGGCGCTCATTTTACTTTCAATATAGGTATATCATGATATTTGAAGTGAGTTTCCTCTAGGTAGCATATTGTTGGGTCATGTCTTTAAATTTTTCATTTGTTTGCTTACTTTTATTGTTAAATTTAACTTAGCATACTTAGGCAATTGGCATTTAAGGTAATTATCTTTATCTCTGGGACTAAGCCTCAATTTATTTTTTTTCCTCTTTGTTTTCTTTACTTTCCTCCTCTTTTCTTGCTTTTTATAGGTACAATGACTATTTTATAAAATTGCATTTTAATTTTAATTACAGATAAGTAGTATATATGTATTATATATGTGTGTATATATATGAAAGCAAAACCTATCAGTATTGACATTGCATTAATTAAATTTGAGTATAAAAACATTACTTGCATTACATTCCTCCATAACTTACAATACTGTGATTTTTAAATATTCCCTTTACATATATTGAGAATCTCATCACATAGTGTCCTAAGTCTTGATTCAGCTCTCCAATACAACTCAAGAATAGGAAGTCTAATGTATTTTTCCATATTTTTGCTCTTACCATTTTTTCCTTTTGTATTGTTTCAAGTCTTCTTAATAATTATTTTACTTTTGTTTAGAGAAACCCTTTTACTTGTTTTTAAAGAAAGACCAGCTTATATCAACTTCTTTTAGTTTGTGTTCATGTGAGAATCTATTGATTTTCTCTTCATTTTGAATGGTATTTTCTCTGTAAAGTTCTAGGTTAACTGTTCTATTCTTTCAGCATTTGAATTATATTGTATTGTTCCTTTTCACCCTCCATGATTTCTGTTTTGAAATCCACTGTCATTAGAATTACTTTTTTCTGTATAAATAATGCATCAATTTCTGATTTCCAAATTTTTTCTTCATCTTTAAAGTTTGGAGCATTAAGTATGGTGTTCTGACATAGATTTCTTTGAGTTTGTCCTGTTTGGGCTTTGCTACAATTCTAGAAATTGGAGTGTTATGTGTTATTTTGTTGTCAGATTTTGGAAGTACTCAGGCATTATATTTTCAAACTATTTTCAGCTCAAATCATTTTCTCCTTTCTGCTCAGACATTGATAGCACCAACATCAAACCTTTGTTATTCCACCTATTCTCAAGGTTCTGTTCTTTTCTGTTTATTTTTTTTCTGTTGTTCAGATTGGTCAGTTTGCATTGTTGTATCTTTAATTTTACTGTTTTATTCCTCTTCCCTCTCCATTGATTATTTAATTGTATTTTGGTTCCACATTTATAGTTCCAAATTTTTAAAAATTTTTAAAAAAAATTTTTGTTTGCTAAAACTTTACATTTTCCCAAAATATTTCAGTGTGTTTTAATTATTCCTTGAAGCATTTTTATCATAGCTTTCATAAAAACTTTGTCAGGTATTTCTGGCATTAGTCTTATCTTCTTGGTGACTTTATAAGAATTAATTATTTTTAATTGACAGATATTATTACTAAAATTGTTTAAATCAAAGAACCCAAAATAGAGATTTTTTGGTATTCTTGGCATCATTTGGTTGTCTTTTTACAATCAATTTAAGATTTTCCATCTTCCTTGCATGATGAAAAATTTTAGGTTATTTCATGGACATTTTGAGTACTATGCTATAAGACTCCTAGTCAATTTATTCCTTTTTTATTTTTTAATTTTATTATTTTTTTGACAGGCAGAGTTAGACAGTGAGAGAGAGAGACAAAGAGAAAGATCTTCCTTCTGTGGTTCACCCCCCAAATGGCTGCTATGGCCGGCACACGGTGCCGATTCGAAGCCAGGAGCCAAGTGCTTCCTCCTGTTCTTCCATGCACGTGTAGGGCCCAAAACCTGGGCCACCATCCTCTGCCCTCTTGGGCCACTGCCGAGAGCTGGACTGGAAGAGGAGCAATCGGAACAGAATCTGGCACCCTGACTGGGACTAGAACCTGGGGTGCCAGCGCCACAGGCGGAGGATTAGCCTAGTAAGCCGCGGCGCCGTCCTATTTAAATCTTGTTTTAGCAGATATCTTTCAAATTATATTTCCTTGTATGTTGAAAAATTATAACTGTATATATTTATGGGGTATAAATTTGTGTTATGATTTTTGACATAATGTAGAATGGCCAAATTAAGCTAATCAAACCATCCATTATCTTCCATGCTGAAAACATTTGAGATCTACTTTTCTAGTGACACTAAAACATATGGTACTCACTGTTAGCTACAAGTATATTCACCATGCTGTGCAACAGACCTCAAAAAATAAGAGATCCTGGCCGACACCATGGTTCAATAGGCTAATCCTCAGGCTTGCGGCACTGGCACACCAGGTTCTAGTCCCGGTCGGGGCGCCAGATTCTGTCCAGGTTGCTCCTCTTCCAGGCCAGCCCTCTGCTATGGCCCGGGAGTGCAGTGGAGGATGGACCAAGTGCTTGGGCCCTGCATGGGAGACCAGGAGAAGCACCTGGCTCCTGCCTTCGGATCAGCGCAATGCGCCGGCCGCGATGGCCATTGGAGGGTGAACCAAGGGCAAAAAGGAAGACTTTTCTCTCTGTCTCTCTCTCTCTCACTGTCCACTCTGCCTGTCAAAAAAAAGTTTAAAAAAAAAATAAGAGATCCCTCCTATCTAATTGAGGCTTTATGCTTGATTTTCATCTCATTTCCCCCAGGCTCTATCCTCTTGTAGTCACATCTATTTTCTGCGTCTTTGAGTTCAATTGCTTTATGATTTTACATATAAATGAGAACATGCAGTATTTGACTTTCTGTGTTGGGCTTATTTCAATTAGCATAATGTCCTCTAATTCCATTCATGTTGTCACAAGTAACAGAATTACTTCTTTTTTTTTTTTTAAGATTTTATTTATTTATTTGAGAAGCAGAGTTACAGAGAGAGGAAGAAACAGAGAAAAAGGTCTTGCATCCACTGGTTCACTCCCCAAATGTCTGTAACAGCTGGAGCTGCCCCAATCCAAAGCTAGGAGCCAGGAGCTTCTTCCAGGTCTCCCATGCAGGCGCAGGGATCCAAGTGCTTTGTCATCTTCTACTGCTTTCCCAGGCCATAAGCAGAGAGCTGGATCAGAAAAGGAGCAGCCATGACACAAACCAATGCCCATATGGGATGCTGGCAGAGCCATGCGGAGGCTTAGCGTACAATACCAAAGTGCTGGCACCTGAAATACTTCTTTTTTAACGGTGAATAGTATTTTATTGGGTATATATACCTTTTATTTATAGATTCAGCCTATCTAGCCATTACAATGGAATGAATGTATCTTGTATGTGAGAATAACTTGAATTTTGTGTGGCCAGGAGCAGAATGATATGGGTTGAATGTGTCCCCTCCAAAATTTGTCAGTGTGATGGTACTAAGAGAGGGAGCCTCTAAGAGTTAATTAGAATTTGAGTGTAAAGCCCTTATGAAGAGACTTCTGACAGCAATGTTCTCTTGCTCTTCTACCTGATACCATGGGAGGATGCAGCATGAAGGCCCTCACCAGACAACTGAATCTGAGGGCACTTTCATTTGGCAGGCTTTCCAGCCTTCAGAACTATGAGAAAAGATTTTTTTTTCTTTATACATTACCTGGTCTACTCTATTTTTCTATAGTAACACAGAACCAACTAAGACATCAATCTATAGTTACAGGGCCAATTTAGAGACCTCAGCTGTAAGAATCTGTTCCTCAAGATTTACCCTCAGTGTCAGCTTCTTTATTTATTAGGATTCAAAGAGGATATCAGAGGTGGAAGATATCAGAGGTTCTCCTTAGACCACTGTCATCTCCAACCCTACATTTAAAGTCAAAATGTCATCTTTCTCAAATCACATCAGCTGGGTGAGAAACATGCTCATTGGTAGTTCTCAGATCATTGATTTTTACTCTCTCTTCAACTGATCAATGTCAATCATCAGTTACCCTTTTTTCTTATTTATTTATTTATTTTAGAGAGAGGAGAGGCAGAGAGAGAGAGAGAGAGAGAGAGAGAGGTCCAGGAGCCAGGAGACTCCTCCAGGCTCTGCAGGCAGTGGCTTTACCCCCTATGCCACAGCGCTGGCCCCAGTGACCCTTTTTTAAAATGGTGGCTTCTCCAGTCCCAAAGGGACAAATATCATATGTTCTCTCTGATCGGTGACATCTAACTGACCACCAAAAAGGAAACCTGTTGAAGTGAAATGGACACTATGAGAAACAGTGACTTGATTAGCTCTTGTCCTGATGTTGATGTACAATTTAATACTTTAATCCTTTTAGTATTTTTTTTGTTCTACTTAATACTATTGGTTGAACTCTGTAATTATCACAGTTATTCTTAGGTGTTGAAATTTAACTGAAAAGTGATCCCTGTTAAATATAAGAGTGGGAATAAGAAAGGGAGGAGATCTACAATTTGGGACATGCTCAATTGGACTTGCCCCAAATGGTGGAGTTAGAAATGTGCCAGAGGATTCCAATACAATCCCATCAAGGTTGCATGTACCAATGCCATCTCACTAGTCCAAGTGATCAATTTCAGTTCACAATTGATCATAATGACAGGACGAAGAGTCATAGGGATCACATAAACAAGACTAGTGTCTGCTAATACTAAGTGATAGAATAAAAAAGGGGGATAACGATCCAACATGGGAAGTAGGATGCACAGCAGACTCATAGAATGGCAGATGTTCTAAACTGCACTCTGGCCTCAGAATCAGCCCTTAAAGCATTTAGATCTGGCTGAAGAGCCCATGAAAGTGAGATCCCAGTAGAAAGAATGGGCCATCAAAGAAGGAGGTACCTTTCTCTGAAGGGAGAAGAGAACTTCCACTTTGACTATGACCTTGTCTAAATAAGATTGAAGTCGGGGAACTCAAAAGGCTTCCATAGCCTTGGCAACTCATGACAAGAGCTAAGGAGATTACTGACGCCATAAACCAGAGTGTCAAATTGTTAAGTCAACAACAATTTTCACTGTGTACTTACTCCTCATGTAGGATCTCTGTCCTTAATGTATTGTTCAATGTGAATTTATGCTATAACTAGTGCTCCAACAGTATTTTACACTTTATGTTCTGTGTGGGTGAAAACTGATGGACTCTTTACTTAATATATACTAAATTGATCTTCTGTATATAAAGAGAATTGAAAATGAATCTTGATGTGAATGGAATGGGAGAGGGAGCAGGAGATGAGAGGGGTGCGGGTGGGAGGGAAGTTATGGGGGGAAAAAGCCATTGTAACCCATAAACTACACTTTGGAAAATTATATTTACTAAATAAAAGTTTAAAAAAAATAAAAACATATAAAATGGTGGCTTCTTCTAGGTTCTTAGAGTTAACAGATAAATTGATTTTAGCATAAAAGATTTTGAAATCATTTATAACTTTTTCATAATATATATATACATATATATATATATATATATATATATATATATATCCATGAACTTTTGAATATCTTTTATATATGGTTGGATATTTTATATATATGCATATATGAAACAACACACCTAAATGCTCATGTTTGTGTATATATATGTTTTTTCCTTTAGAAGGTGAGTTAATATAATTGTCACATTCTCAAAAGCATTTGTCATCCCAACAGTGATTATAATCAATGATTTAGTGAATTCTGTTGGCTAAGCTTATGTTACACCAGCAAATAGTGTAAATTTCTAGATGCTGAGTATATTACACAGATATTGAATTATAACTATGTAGAAGCAACACACTGACAGGAGATTGGATAACAACAGGAGTCTGAAATTTTGGAACAGCACTGACAAGCACCATGAAGGAGGTGGAGCACCCAAAAGCACCTGGTCTAGTATGCATTCTTCTGGGAGCTGAGTAAAGATTTTTCAATTTATATTTGATTTTATTTCTGTCTTTCTCTATAAAATTTGAATACAATATAAATTCAGAGAAAAACAGAAAAATGTTTTATTAGGTGTAGGAAAATTACTGGTCTGTGAACATGTTTTTAAAACTACTAAATAAAAGGAAGAGAGTAGTATAGGAGTCTTAGAAGAGTTAGACATTATCTACCTAGTAATTTTATGTCACCATGAGTAAAAAAATGTAAACAGATGATAGACTGACTTAAGCTTCAGTTTAGCCTTTAGTGATAGTTATGGGCACAATTCACTCTCAAGCAGTGAAGGCATAGATGCAGGCCACTGAGCTGCATGATTGCATCTTGATATATAAGACAGGAGGTTCTTTTGGAAGCTATCTCTGAAAACATCAAGCAAATCTGTGCATTGATATTTTTTTTCTTTCAATTTCACTCAGACAGTAAACCAATATATTTAGCTATCAGGGAAAAGTGGTGTTTAATCTTTTTAACTTACACATCCCCACATGAAAATTAGAGTTGTGTGGTTTCTTTCACACAGAATTTTCCCCTCCTTTTCCCAATTTTTAACTTATTTTCAGAGACCTTGAATTTCATGTTAAAATATCAGTGAGTATAGACACATAATAGTAATATACTAGGAATAGCAATAAATATTACATTGTATACATTTTATATTTTTATTGTTTGCTCCTTTCTGTATATTAGGCATCTAATACTATCTAAAAACTGAAATAGTAATTCATGTAAAAATATACTATGTAGTCTTATATCTGGAATGAGCACAATGTTTTTCACTTTTATAAATAATGTTACATGAATCTATAGTTTATTTATTTTTATATCTGATAAATATTCTTAAGCAATTAAACTTCTGATCCTTTACTTTCAGTATCCTTACTGCTAGAAAATCAGTGATCTGATTTTCATCAGCATAACTTAGATTTTTTATTGTGGAACTCCATATAAGTTGAATCACAAAATATTTTCCATTTGACTTCTTTCACTCGACATTATTTTTTTTAAACTTCATCCATGACAATTTTTTCCTTCTTCTCCATTGTCATTTTTTTAAATTATTTTACAAGTAGAATTATAGACAGTGATAGAAAGACAGAGAGAGTCTTCCTTCCATTTGTTCACCCCCCAAATGGCCGCTATGGCCGGCACTGTGCCGATCCGAAGCCAGGAGCCAGGTGCCTATTCCTGGTCCCCCATGCGGGTGCAGAGGCCCAAGCTCCTGGGCCATCCTCTACTGCCTTCTGGGGCCACAGCAGAGAGCTAGACTGGAAGAGGAGCATCCGGGACTAGAACTCGGCGCCCATATGGGATGCTGGCACCTCACGTGGAGGATTAACCAAGTGAGCCATGTTGCCCACCCCTCTATTGTCATTTGAATCGAAGGTTTATGCTATTTAATACTGGAGGAGTATTAAAATGTGAGAATGTCAACATTTTCATATTCATTCTCTTGTTAACAGGCATTTATGTTATTTCTAGTTTTTAACAATTATGAATAAATCTATGAATATTATTTTTATTTATTAATATATAATTTACTTGTTTGAAAGAGCATCAGAGACACAGAAAGAATCTTCTATCTACAGGCTCGATACCCAAATGACTGGAATTTCTAGGGCTTGGCAAAGTTGAAGGCAAGAGCCAAGAGCCAGGAACTCCATCTGGGTCTCCCACATGGGTGGTAGGGACTCATGTACTTAGACCATCTGCTGCTTTCCCTGGCACATTAACAGGGAGCCTGATTGGAAGTGGAACAGCCAGGGCTTGAACTGGTACTCCAATATGGGATGCCAGTATGGCAAGTGGTAGCTTAACTCACTGCTCTACAAAACTGACTCCATTTTTGTCTTTTCTTGAGCATAAACATTAATTGCTTTAGAGTTTTGCTACAGTTTTAATGTCCCTCCAAATATTTTGAAATTCAGTTGCCTCTGTAACAGTGCTAAGAGGGGATACATTTTACGGAAGGATGAGTTTGACCTCCTTTTGCCTCTTTGCCTTCTGTCCCCTGCTGGGTGACGTGTCCATAAAAAGAGCTTCACCAGATGCCAGTGTCTTGATCTTGGTCTTGCCAGACTCCAGAACTGTGGGGGAAATAACCTTCTGTTCTTTATAGATTATTTACATAGTCTAAGGTATTTTATTTTATTTTTTTTCTTTTGACAGACAGAGTGGACAGTGAGAGAGGGAGAGAGACAGAGAGAAAGGTCTTCCTTTGCCGTTGGTTCACCCTCCAATGGCTGCCGCGGACGGCGTGCTGCGGCCGGCGCACCGCGCTCATCCGATGGCAGGAGCCAGGTGCTAGGTGCTTTTTCCTGGTCTCCCATGGGGTGCAGGGCCCAAGCACTTGGGCCATCCTCCACTGCACTCCCAGGCCACAGCAGAGGGCTGGCCTGGAAGAGGGGCAACCGGGACAGAATCCGGCGCCCCAACCGGGACTAGAACCTGGTGTGCTGGCGCCGCAAGGAGGATTAGCCTATTGAGCCATGGCGCTGGCCCTCTAAGGTATTTTATTATAGCAGCACAAATGAACATAAGTGTTGTAAATCTGTTGGTGCTCTTGCTGGGTTATTACATAACCACCTAACAGTTTTCCACAATAGTTGTACCACTGCACACTCTCATTTGGAAAATATGAGAGTTATATTTGCTTCTCATTCTTCTCAGCACAGGTCAATTCAGCCTTTTTATCCGAGACATTTTTATGGTTACACAGTAGTATCTTACTGGTTTTTGCTTGACGACTACTGACAATTAGTGAACACATTCTAAAGGACCACATAGTCTTCTAAGTGATTAATATTTTATATCCAAGTAGATACAGAAAGCATTGCTCATCAACGACAAATATTTCATTTCAAAGGAAATTTATAAGATTGTGTTGTTTGTGGAAGCTCTTGTCATGCCCACTATGAACAAGCAAATTTTGGGCCTTTTTCAAGGCAATGTGTATCTATTGTAGTATTCTTGCATCATCAACCGTTTAACATGTGTGAAATTGTGCTAGTCTTTGTTTTTCACTGACAATGCTTTTAAATGTTATGCATATGGTGTAATGTACCCATAACATCCGTGTATTTCTTATGTGACTTTGCATAGCATGAATGTTTATGGTAACACATGTCTCACCATGGCAGAACTATATATTTTTATTCTTGCTGCTTTATAAGTACTTTTCTTTCTTTTGATTCCAACAACTTTACTATGATAACTTAAGTATGGTTTTTGTCATGTTTGATATTCCTTGTACTTATATCATGTATTGATTTTTTTAATTTATACTAAAAATATTATTGGTGCTGGCATTATGGCACAGCAGGTTAAGCTGCCACCTGCAGTGTTGGCATCTCATTCGGTCAGAGGTTCAAGCCCTGGCTACTTCCTCTCCTATCCTTCTCCCTGCCTGGGAAAGCCACAGAGGATGGTCCAGGTGCTTGGACCTCTGCAGTTATGTGAAGCTCCTGGCTCTTGGCTTCAGCCTGGTCCAGGTCCGGTCATTGTGGCCATTTGGAGTGTGAACCAGCAGATGGAAGATCTTTATCTTTCTTTAACTATTTCAAATAAGTAAATAAATATTTAAAAGAATTATTAATGATAAATCCTTTAAGTTCTCTGTCTCCTGTTCTGCCCTTTTAACACTTAAATGCCCCTTCATGCTGCACTTTCCTGTCACTTCTTGTGTATTTCTTATATTTTTTTCTGTATTTCACTTTTTGCTTTGTGTGCTTCAGTCAAGTCTAATTATTTATGACCTCTAAGTCTGTTCAATAATTCTCTCTAATTAGATCTTTGGTGTTAAATCATACACTTTTCTTTTAATATTTACTTCTAGAATTTGATATTTTCAAAGGCAGCTCATCTGCTCGCACATGAAAATAGACTCATCTGCAGCCCAAAGTATGCTTGCCCCTGTCTTACTGTATTTTGAATGCTGATGTAGAGTATTTTGATATTACCTAGAATCCTTTAAGTGGATGATCTTTTTGTGTGTTTAAGTTCCAAAAATTCTCTAAGATTTGTCTTAATTGGAATGAAAGTTATTGATTAATTTTATCTGACACTAAATGTACCATCTCAATATTAGATTCTATCCTATTATTTCAGGAAATATTTAATTGAATTGCATTTCCGTGTTTTTTATGCTCTCCAGTTGCTTTAATATCTTTCTTTAGCAACAACACACATGCATATTTTAGGTATCATTTCCCTATCCGTCCACCAGCTTTTTACTAGTAGTTTTTAGTCTGTATTTCTGTTTGTTTGTTCACTAACTTCTTCTTTATGTTCCCTCTTTTGCTGTTTATCAGGTCTACAGTTTCCTGTGTTTGTTAAAATTTTTGTCTTTATGTCTGTAAATGTTTTCTTTTGATCAGAAACTTAGTTTGTCAATTTTGTACTTCACTGTTTATTTACTCTTACTATCAGCTTCTAAGTTCAATTGTGCTGATCTTTTTTTTTTTTTTTTTTTTTTGGTTATAAACAGAGAAGGCAAGAAGGTCCTTCCCTGAATCTTTGAGAAAGTATCTATTCCCTTAAATATGATGCCTCCAGATATCCATGCTGCTTCTGATTTTCTCAAAGCAATCATCTTCCAGGGAGCTTCTGGGACTCTAGTTTCTTCATGTTACCAAAATCCCTAGCCCTTGCCTTGTAAGGTATATCCCTTTGATTTAGAAGATGCTTATTCCTCATACTTCATGAGATCTGTCACCTTTGTGTCAATGGGCTGTTTCTGTACCTTCTCTCTGCAGCGTCATGTGTTTTTACATCCTGTATGAATGCCACTCAAGGTCAAAGCTCCCTTTTGCTTATGATTTTGGAATCTTTCACTGAAGGCATTATTTTTCTCATTCAATTCTGTCACTCTGGTTGCTGCTTCCTGATAACTCCAAAAATCTCTGTTCTTTGTGTTAGCAATTAGACTTCAAAAATCTCTTCTTAGCAATTCCTAGGTTCAAGTTAAAGTGTTGTTTCTTTCTGGGCTGGTGCTGCGGCTCACTAGGCTAATCCTCTGCCTTGCGGCGCCGGCACACCAGGTTCTAGTCCTGGTCGGGGCGCCGGATTCTGTCCTGGTTGCACCTCTTCCAGGCCAGCTCTCTGCTGTGGCCTGGGAGTGCAGTGGAGGATGACCCAAGTGCTTGGGCCCTGCACCCCATGGGAGACCAGGAAAAAGCACCTGGCTCCTGCCATCAGATCAAAAAAAAAAGTGTTGTTTATTTCTTTGCTGTTTTGTTCTGTGAAAGGATTTCTTTTGTTGTGTGTGCATTTGTATTTATGTTGTATTTATGCTAAAAAGAAATGTTAAAATTTCAAAATTAAGCTTCTGCTTTGTTTATATTACTGACAAGTTCTTAAACTCTATTTTCAGTTCAAAAACTTGAGAGCAAATTTGGAGAGAATTATATGAATCATCTGAAAGTTTTCAGTGGGATGCACTGTATAAGCATAATTTTTCACCACATCCACTGGGTTCTCTCCACCTAGTGTCATATCTACTAGAAGGTTGTTTCAGTGTCCCTTTTTTGTTTAAGTGGGAGTTTTAATTACTATCATAGTTCTTCTGATTGGAAATTTATTTTTTAATTTATTTTTAAGGAATATGAATTTCATAAGTACAACTTTAGGAATATAGTTTCTTCCTGCTGTACCCACCCTCCCACCCCACTGCCACCCCTCCACCTCCTCCCTCTTCCCTTCCCAGTCCCATTCTCCATTAAGATTCATTTTCAATTGACTTTGTGCATAGAAGACCAACTCTATACTAAGCAGAGATTTCAACAATATGCACACACACACACATACGCAAAACTGTTTAAAAACTAGTTTTACAGTTATTTCATAATACAATTCATTGAGGACAGAGGTCCTCCATGGGAAATTATTGAACAGTGACTCCTGTTGTTAATTCAACAATCAATGCTTCTGAGTGGAAATTTATTAATCAAGAGCAACTGACTTGGCTGACAAAGCTGCTTCCTGCTCGACCTCTTTTCTTTACTCTGCACTTCTGCAATCTAGGTTTCTATGTTGCAAAACTGGGTCTCAGAAGATGAAGTGAATATCATACTTTATTCTTCCTTCCTGCTGTGATCAATAGGTAATAAGAACTCTATGGGGATGCCTGAGGCCTCTCCTGCCGCAAGCCCATATTCCTTGAACTTAAATTTTGCTGTTTGGATGCTTTAGGGACATGTCAGCTTCACTTACACAATTCTTCATTCTGCAAGAGAACTATAAATATATTTATATATCCAGTTTTTTGTATTTTCCAGCAGTTGGTCAGAAAATGTTTTCTACTTGGTAGATATTCACTTATTAACACACACACACACACAAACACACACATATTTTCTCTCTCTGACTTCAGTGAGGGGTGTGGGGTATGAACATGGTTATTTAGCTATTCAATCATTGGATCCATTTAATCTTCACTAAAAACATATTTATTTCTTATGGAGCATGAAAATTATAATGAAAATATTCCTGACACATCTGAGAATCATAATTGTTGAATAAAGATTGTGAGAACCCAAATATTCATGGTCATTAAAATTTTGAATTATTTAATGCAAATCAAAATGAAATACACAAATCAGTAATGTTTTTCACTCTATCTCACATAGCAGAGGCCTTAACAGGGAGAGCTCTGCTCCATGACCTAATCACCTTACAAAGGCCTTATCTTCTCATGCATCATTTTAGAGTTGAGGATTTCAAAATACTGATTTTGGAGGCATGAAAAAACCATAGGCTTCACAGCACCAAATTTGGTTGAATGCAAATAGAAATGAAAGAAAAATTATTCAGATAGGAGACAGAGCTATGTTTCCAGCAGGTAATATGTTAATAACTGGAAAAGAGCTGAAAGACTGAAAATTTCCTAGTATTCTCAACCTACTTTTCTTAGCAAGGAAGAAAATTAGTTAGTTTCATGATTGATTGGCTGTTCTGACTTAACATTCACATAGTTTTCAGATAATGAACATTGGCCTTGATTGAGACCCATAAGTAATGAATACTTTCAGTTGGGATCGTGTGTAGTAGAAAGTGCACAGCCTTCAAATTCAGAAGACCTAGTTGTATCTAGACTTTACCATTTACCAGTTGAGGGGCCTTAGGAAAGTCACTTAACCACTCAAACAATCTATAAACTAGAACTATAAATGATTACAATATAATGGTGCTATTTATATAATAAAAAGATAATCCATAAACATTAAAAACTAAAAGCTGTAAAATTAATTACAAATCTATAGCTTTAAAAAGCACCTAGCACCTGGCTCCTGCCATCGGATGAGCGCGGTGCGCCGGCCGCAGCGTGCCGACCGCGGCAGCCATTGGAGGGTGAACCAACGGCAAAGGAAGACCTTTCTCTCTGTCTCTCTCTCTCTCACTGTCCACTCTGCCTGTCAAAAAAAAAAAAAAAAAAGTTAACAAATGCTTTGTAATATATGCCATTTATTTAATCAGGGAAATGGACAAAAACTAGCAATTATGCCGTGTTTTGTCCCTTAACCATGGGAGCATGCAAGTCTCTCTATAAAGATTTTTAAAATATAGGCTTCTAGGATATTAATATGCAATTATAATCCAATTATATTTCTGATATTTTCTTCATTTGCATAGTCTGAACTCAATATCCTGATATTAAATTTACAAATTTAAAGACCATAAAATCAAATTAAAGATATTTTGTGATTTCTTTCTCTCTTTTTCTTTTTATTCTCTCTCTCTCCTGTCTCTCTTTCCTTCATAATTAATCATTAACCATTGGTAAGAAAAGAGAACATAATTTTAACTTGAGGAAAAGATAAATTTTGTTGTTGCTTTCTTTTTTATAAAAGATTTTATTTATTTATTTGACAGGTAGAGTTACAGACAGTGAGAGAGAGAGAGAGACAGAGAGAAAGGTCTTCCTTCTGTTGGTTCACCCCCCAAATGGCCGCTATGGCTGGCACTGTGCCAATCCGAAGCCAGGAGCCAGGTGCTTTCTCCTGGTGTCCCACACGGGTACAGGCGCCCAAGCACCTGGGCCATCATCCACTGCACTCCCAGGCCACAGTAGAGAGCTGGACTGGAAGAGGAGCAACCAAGACTAGAGCCGGGTGCCCATATGGGATTCTGGCGCTGCAGGCGGAGGATTAACCAAGTGAGCCATGGCGCCAGGCCTTGTTGTTGCTTTCAACCACTGATATGTCACTGATAGTTCAGTAAATAGGAATATGAACACTTAATCATCAGTAATTAAGAAGTATAAAATGTTACTTCTACCATTTATTTCATAACAATAGCATTCATGAAAATCATTATCTATTTATTAATGTTTTCATTAGAAGCCATATGTTTCTTTTTTGATTAAATACAAAATTATAAACTAAACAGTATAGCATAATACATGTAATAAAATTTATTTTTGTATATTTCATAAATATAGTATCTTTTATTCATATATATATTTCTTCTTATATTGTTTTAAAGAATAAGTACTTGATAGGGAAATATACAAAAATCTTATTTCCTTTTTTATTTATTTTTCACAATTTTTAAAATCACTTCAAGTGTAGACATTATATACATACCCAAATATGACATTGTTTAGAAAACAGAGGTATTATCATCAGACATTGAGGAATTTTTGACAATGGTCATAATGTGGGGAAAGAAGAGCATATTGTCACTTACATAGTATGATTCAGTGAAACAATGTTTATAATCAAATGATGTGATAGTCACACAATTTTTATGCGTTCTATATATTAACTACCACAAATAAGAAAAAAGTGTGATACTTATCTCTTTGGATCTTACTTTACTGAGCATAATGATCTTCAGTTCCATCCATTTTTGTTGAAAATGTTAAGATTTCATTCTTTTCTAAGGCTGAGTAATATTTCATCACTCACACATATATGTGGAATCTGCTATGTGTTCTGTACTATTATTCCTCTCTGATAACACAAAACTGTCAGGATTATGAGGGCAGGACACAGATTTATTTCTATCATAATTATTGTACTTAGCCAAGTGACTGGTAGATGTTTTAGAGAGTTTATTGACTGGATAATAAATGTTTGAAACAGTGCAAATGGCTGAATTGAGAGTATTACATTATAAAGGAAGAAAGAAACTTTTTCTGAGGGGTACAAAAAATGAGGTTATATTCTTGGCTTGCTTTGTATCTATATAATCTTGTATATTTCACTTAACTTCTGGATTTTTGATCTGTATTATTTGTATAAAATTTCAACTTCCCTTATTTTAAGATCCCTTTACAAAGGATCTCCTCTCCACCTACAGTAAATAACATTTAGGTAGGTTGACCTAAGTTCATTTTATTTTCAAGTTGATTTGTACCCAGTGTATATTCATGACAACAACGCTATCTGAGACATTGGATGGAAAAAGGGAGAACTGAGCCTCAGAATATCTTCCCAATGTGAACATCCACAGGAGGCTGGAATAGAGTGGGAAACTGAATTGAATCACTCCAATATGGACTTGGGTTTCTTAACCCATGTCTTGACTGCAAGGTCAAATACCCACCCCAAAGCCAATTTTTGAGCCAAGTTTTTTTTTTTTTTTGGAATAATCATCACATTTTTTGCTTCTGAACTAGTTATCATTATCTTCCTGAATATTCTGTGTTCTTACTGCCATCTACTTTACTCTGTGTGATTCAATTACAGATAGAAATCACATTTATGATCCTTATTTCATTACTTTGCCTACCTTTTTGTGCACATGAAGTACTGATAACTTTTGAGTTTTTGTTGTGTTTCATCTTGTTTAAAAATAATTTTTCAAAGGAGGATTTATCAAAGCAGAGACAGTAAATCATCAACATTTTGCTACAAATGTTAAAAAGAATTTCTCTTTAAATGTTGAAAAAAAAAAAACAAGAAAATAATTTTAAATATCTAATGATTTTCTTCCTAGGCTGATGGCTGTATTTCTTTCAGCATCAAACTATGCACTGGGCATCTTTAATTCTTAACAGAAACTCTACTGTCTCAAATTACTCTTAGGAATTTCAGTCTTAATTTCTGATTTTCTAGGTGGAGACACATGCTATAAACAAACACATAACATATTAATTGGGACAAATATCAAATAGTGGTATCCCAAAATCACTATTGAAATAATTTGACAATAAGACAAATGATTATTCAATATTTTTAAGGGAGAATCCTACTTTGATAGTCTCTTGGAATAACTAAAGGGGAGAGGCCAAGGTTATGATCTTTAAGAAGTTTTAAAGTTATAATTTGATTATGATTGTGCAAATCATAATACAACACTTTAGTACTGGTGTACACAGAAAATTGTGGGTTTTGAATAAAGGGTTTAGAAAAAATACTAGAGAGAAAACAATCATATAATGGTACTAATTCTGACTATTTCAAAATTTGTATGAGTGAAGTTGAACATCTTCTGGTTTCCTTACGGGTTACTGGGGACCACTGCATGGCCTGAATTCTGCTGACGGCATGCTTGGCCAGCTTGCAAAGGTGGCTGATCAATTTATGCTAACAATGGCAATGGTCAGTTGACATGTATGGCAAAGCAGCTAAGGAAATGCTGTGGGATCCAGTAAACAGCAAGCAGGACATTTGTCCCAGTTAATACTTTGTCCCCCTCAAGGTTCCTCGACATTGTGTTTGTTCTCCTAATCCTAGCTTCAAAGCAGTCACGTATTTCTGGTGGTTATTGGGTTTTTAACCACGACTGAGTATAACAACCAAGACCACGCTAAGCAAAGAAAATGTTTTATTAGGGCGAAGAATTGCCGGGAGCAGCCTCAGAGGGAGAGGAGCTGGGGGCTCATGTGTAGGGCTGAGGTTTTATAGGGAACTTGTGTCAGGGAAGTGGGAGATAGGTGGGAGATGGGTTGGAGCGGCCGAACAAAGGGATGTGGGATGCGGACTGGAGCACTTAGAGAGGATAGATGATACCATGAGACAGGGTGTCCCTGAGATGGAGAGTCCATGGGGCTGCCTGGTTTATAGATGGGGACCTGACAGGGACCGAGAGGCACAGGATGGTTCCCTGATCTGCAGCTGGGACAAATTGTGGGAATGGTAGGTTCTCCAGGAGCATGGCACCTCTGTGTTTTTTTTTTTTTTCTGATGCCAGGAAAGAGTGGGAGAAATGTCTTGGACCCGTGTGGATTTAGGACTCTCACTCTAGTAAACACTGAAACCGGCCCCCACATTGTTCCCTATTTCATTGTGTTAAAACTCCCTCATCATAAAGTCCTGTTTTCATAAAACTGGATATTTTTCATATTAGTCAATTACATCACCATTGATAATAAATACTTGGAGTAACCATACATCTGAGCATCTGCTTCTGCCTCTGGTAGTAGATGGAGTACCCCCTGGTTTTCCCACATTAAAATCTTCACCTGAGTCTGCTCCCTTATTCTATGTGATGCTGTCCTTCTTTCCGGTTCACTTGACACCCTGCCAAGCTGGACACAGCAGCTGTTTATTGCCCTTGCCTGTATTTTTGCTGAACTATGATATTTTTACTTTTTGTTAGTGGAATATTAAGACTGACTATAATATAAATTTTTAAATTTGTTATCTCAAAACTAGTAAAAAATTCAAAAAGCTCAATAGTCTGACACTCAATGAAACAGTTCTTTCAGGAAATATCAGAAATGAGTAGTAATGTTATTTGTCATACTTCTCATCCTGGGCAAGAATTTCCTGAAAAACAAAACAGAAAAAACTATATGCATGACTACTTTAAATCCACATGGTTGTATTGATGAAGATAGTAGGAAGCTAATAGTCATGTTAATGTAGACAATAAACTGTGTAGGTAGATTGTAAATAGTTCCAATAATTGTATGATTATATTATTGTCTTATGGAGAAAACCTAAGAGGTTGCACTGGAAATGGGAAGAGTGAGCTTCAATTTTAATAAAGGTATTATAGAAGAAAACACAAGTGAGACACATAGGAGGAAGGTGATTGCTTCCCTCTGGTGAATTATCTTCACAAAACTGCTAAGGCAATCTGTGATTGCTGTGGTCCTCTTAGATAGCTATAATGCCACGTGGATACTTCAATTCAAATAATAGAAACTCTCTGGTTTTGCTATATAGTGTCCCTGCATTTTGAAATGGTAATTTAAAACTTGATATTTAAACTGTCAGACAGTAAGCAGCTGTCCACAAAATCTGATAAGTGCCTCCATTTACTCTTGGTTTGGATATTATTTAAAAATTACAGTCTATTTTCTTTAAAAGAGAAAAAAAGAAAGCACTTAACACTTTTATAGGAACTCCAGTTCTTTTAAAGTGTAAAAAAAAATTGTGGTCTTATTAAGTTCACTTACTGTCATTCTAATTACTTTTGTCTTTACTAATTTTGAAGTATGCTTTTTGGACTAGTACAGGAACATGTTCCTTTACTACAAGAGCAATATTTCTTACTTTGAAGCAGAAAAATGATAAAAAATTTTCTTTCTGTTTTCTAGTTTAATAAAAACAGGAGGAACTTTTGTACACAGATTTATAGCATTTTCACAAATAAAAAATTTTGAACATGATTCTGTAATAACTCATTTTCCTACAGTAAAATTTTTGGTTTTCATAACACATTTTCTACATATTCAACAATGTGTCCCCATACTTCCAGGGTCCATGATTTAGATTTGGTTTGGGATTAGTAGTTATAGGTCAAGAATGTCAACATTTTCTTTGCTCCGTTCTAAACTAAGAAAGAATAGTTAATGATAATGAGATGCACACTATATGAAACAGTAATCACAGTGGATGTTGTGGTACTGCCAGGTAAACTGTTGCTTGGGGTACTTACATCCCATATCAGAATGTCTGGTTGAGGCCAAGCTACTTTTTGCTTTCCATCTAGCTTTGGGTTCAGTGCCAGGGAAGCAGTGGATCATGGCCCAAATACTTGGATTACCTACACCCATGTGGTAGCAGGAGATGGAGTTTCTGGCTTCTGGCTTCAGCGTGGCCCTGCGGTAGCTGTTGCAAGCAATTGGGGAGTTAACTTGTGGATGAACGATTCCTTTTTCTCTGTTGTTCTTTCAAATAAATTTAAAACTCTAAATAAGAGAGAGAGAGAGGAGAGCTTTAAAATGTAATATGAATTGGGCTTCCCATTGGTAGCTTTTTTATAGTAAGCTTTTACTTAATAAATATAAATTTTTAAGTACAGCTTTTGGATTATAGTGGTTCTTCCCCCCATACCCACCAGCCCACCCCCAAGCCATCCCACCTCCTACTCCCTCTCCCATCCCATTTTTCATTAAGATTCATTTTTAATTATTGTTATATACAGAAGATCAACAATGTACTAAGTGAAGATTTCAACAGTTTGCACCCACACAAACTCAGGAAATATAAGGTAGTGTTTGAAGAGTAGTTTTACCATTAATTCACATAGTACAACACATTAAAGACAGAGGTCCTACATGGGGAGAAAGTGTACAGTGACTCCTGTTATTGATTTAACAAATGACACTGTTAGTCATGACGTCAGTGATCAACAGAGGCTGTTGTCATGAGCTGCCAAAAACTTTCACATTATTTAGACATGGCCATAATCAAAATGGATGTTCTCTCCTCTCTTCAGAGAAAGGTACCTCCTTCTTTGATGGCCCCTTCTTTCCACCGGGATTTCACTTACAAATGTCTTTCATATAGATGATATTTTGTCACAGTGTCTTGGCTTTCCATGCCTGAAATGGTGTCATGGGCCTTTTATCCAGATCCTAATGAATTAAGGGCGGATTCTAAGGTCAGAGTGCTATTTAGGGCATTTGTCAATCTATGAGTCTGCTGTGTGTCCTGCTTCCTATGTTGGATTGTTCTCTCCTTTATAATTCTATCAATTATTACTAGCAGACACTTGGTTTGATTTATGTCATCCTTTTGATACTTTCCTATCTTTATTATCAGTTATCAACTTAAACTGGTCACTTTAACTAGTAGGATGGCATTGGTACCTGCCAAATTAATGGATTTGTAGTCCTATAGCAAGTTTTTAGCTTTCTCCTTAGAGGTAAGTCCGAGGGAATGTGTGCCAAATTGTACATCTACTCCCTCTCTTATTCCACTCTTATGTTTAACAGGAATAATTTTCAATTGGATTTTCAAGAATAATTCTGTGTTAAGTAAAGAGTTCAACCAATGATATTAAGTAGAAAAAGAAAATACTAAAAAGAATAAAATAGTAAGCTGTTCCTTGACAGGACAAGGGCTGATCAAGTCATTGTTTCTCATAGTGTCCATTTCACTTCACCATGTTTCCTTTGGGTGCTCGGTTACTTTTCACTGATCAGGGAGAACATATGATATTTGTCCCTTTTGGACTGGCCTATTTCACTCAGTATGATGTTTTCCAGATCCCTCTATTTTGTTGCAAATGACCAGATTTTATTTTTTTACTGCTGTGTAGTATTCTATAGAGTACATATCCCATAATTTCTTTATCCAGTCTACTGTTGATGGGCATTTAGGTTGATTCCAGATCTTAGCTATTGTGAATTTGCTTCAATAAACATTGAGGTGCAGATAGCTCTTTTTTTGTCAATTTAATTTCCCTTAAGTAAATTCCGAGTAGTGGGATGGCTGGGTCATATGGTAGGGCTATATTCAGGCTTCTGAGGAATCTCCAAACTGTCTTCCATAGTGGCTTTACCAGTTTGCATTCCCACCAACAGTGGATTAGTGTGCCTTCTTCCCCAAATCTTTGCCAGCATCTATTGTTGGTTGATTTCTGTATATAAGACACTCTAACTGGGGTGAGGTGAAACCTCATTGTGGTTTTGATTTGCATTTCACTGATGGCTGGTGATACTGAAGATTTTTTCATGTGTTTCTTGTCCATTTGGATTCCCTCTTGAAAAATATCTGTTTAGGTCCTTGACCCATCTTTTAAGTGGGTTGTTTGGTTGGTTGTTGTGGAGTTTCTTGATCTCTTTGTAGATTCTGGTTATGAATCCTTTATCGGTTGCATAATTTGCAATTATTTTCTCCCATTTTTTCAGTTGCCTCTTCAATTTCCTGACTGTTTCTTTTGCAGTAGACAGACTTAACAATTTGATGCAACCAAGTTGTTAAATTTGGCTTTGGCTGCCTGTGCCTCTGAGTCTTTTCCAAGACGTCTTTGCCTGTGCCAATATCTTGTAGAGTTTCTTCAATGTTCTCTGATAATTTGATGGTATCATGTCATAGATTTAGATCATTAGTCTATGTTGATTGGATTTTTGTGTAAGGTGTAAGGTAGGGATCTTGCTTCATACTTCTTCATATGGAAATCCGGTTTTCCCAGCCCCATTTGTTCAATAGACTGTCTTTGCTCCAGGAATTGGTTTTAGATCTTTGATCAAATATAAGTTTGTTATAGATGTTTGAATTGATTTTTGGTGTTTTGTTCTGTTTCATTGGTCTATCCATCTGTATTTGTATCAGTACCAAGCTCTTTTGATTATAACTTCCTTATAGTATGTTTTGAAATCTGGTATTGTGATGCTTCTGTCTCTGTTTTTGTTGTACAGTGTTGCTTTAGCTATTCAGGTTCTCATTAGTTTACATATGAATTTCAGCATCATTTTTTCCAGATCTGAGAGGAATGTTTTTGATATTTTGATTGGAATCATATAGACTCTGTAAATTGCTTTTGGGAGAATGGACATTTTGATGATATTGATTCTTCCAATCCATAAATGTGGGATATTTTCCATTTTTTTGGTATCCTCTTGTATTTCTTTATTTAGAGTTTTGTAATTCTCATCATAGAGATCTTTGACATCCTTGGTTAAATTTATTCCAAGATATTTGATATTTTTGGCTACTGTGAATGGGATTGATCTTATAAGTACAGTTCTTTCTCAGCCATGGCATTGCCTATGTATACAAAGGCTGTTGATTTTTGTGTATTGATTTTATATCCTACTGCTTCACCAAACTCTTCTCTGAGTTCCAATAATCTTTCAGTGGAGTCCTTTTGATCCCCTAAATAAAGAATCATATCATCTGCAAATAGGGATAGTTTGACTTCTTCTTTCCCTATTTGTATCCCTTTGATTTTTTTTTTTTTTTTTTTGCCTGATGGCTCTGGCTAAAACTTCTAGGACTATATTGAATAGCAATTGTCAGAATGGGCATCCCTGTCTGGTACTGGATCTCAGTGGAAATGTTTCAACTTTTCTCCATTCAATATGATGCTGTCCATGGGTTTGTCATAAACTGCCTTAATTTTGTTGAGAAATGCTCCTTCTAAACCCAGTTTGCTAAGAGTTTTCATCATGAAAGGGTGTCGTATTTTATCAAATGCTTTCTATGCATCTATTGAAATAAATATATGATTTTTCTTCTGGAGTTTGTTAATGTGATGTTTCACATTGATTGATTTGTGATTGTTGAACCATCCCTGCATACCAGTTGTAGGTCTCACTTGATCTGGGTGGATGATCTTTCTGATATATTGTTGGATTCTATTGGCCATAATTTTATTGAGGATTTTTGCATATATGTTCATCAGGGAAATTGAACTGTAATACTCTTTCTCTGCTGCATCTTTTTCAGCTTTAGGAATTAAGGTAATGCTGGCTTTTTAGGAAGAATTTGGAAGGATTCCCTCCCTTTTAAATTGCTTTTTTTTAATATCTTGAGAAGAATTGGAGTTAGTTCTTTTTTAATGTCTGATAGAATTCAACAGTACATGCATCCTGTCCTGGGCTTCTTTTTATGGGGAGGCCCTTTATTATTGATCCTGTTTCTGTCTTGGTTAGGGGTCTGTTTAGGTTTTCTATGTCTTCATGGTTCAATTTAGCTAAGTTGTATGTGTCCAGGAATCTATTAATTCCTGATAGATTTGCCTGTTTGGTGGCATACAGCTCTTTGTAGTAATTTTTGATGACTCTTTTTATATCTGTGGTGTCTTGTAACATTCCATTTTTCATCTCTAATTTATTGATTTAGGTTTTCTCTCTCCTTTTTCGGTTAGTTGGACCTATGGTTTGTCTATTTTTGTTCATTT
This sequence comes from Sylvilagus floridanus, assembly GCA_949820135.1. Classification (NCBI taxonomy): domain Eukaryota; kingdom Metazoa; phylum Chordata; class Mammalia; order Lagomorpha; family Leporidae; genus Sylvilagus; species Sylvilagus floridanus. The sequence continues at coordinate 128,952,315 of OX463236.1, read as the reverse complement.
TTTCAAAAAACCAGGTCTTTTTGCTGATCTTTTGTGATGTTGTTTTGGATTCAATTGTGTTGATTTCTCCTCCAATTTTAAATATTTCTTTTCTTCTACTAGTTTTTGGTTTGGCTTGCTATGGTTTTTCTAGATCCTTGAGGTGCATTGATAGCTTATTTATTTGGTGCCTTTCCAATTTCTTGATGTAGGCACCTATTGCTATAAACTTACCTCTTAATACTGCTTTTTCTGTATCCCATAAGTTTTGGTATGTTGTATTGTTATCTTCATTTACTTCCAGAAAGTTTTTGATTTCTCTTTTGATTTCTTCTATGACCCACTGTTCATTCAGGAGCATGTTGTTCAGTCTCTATGTGTTTACATATGTTCTAGAGTTTCCTGAGTTGCTGATTTCCAGCTTCATCACATTGTGGTTCAAGAAGATGCATGATATGATTTTTTTTTTAAATTGCTGAGACTTGGTATATGTGGTCAATCCTAGAGAACATTCCATGCACTGCTGAGAAGAATGTGTATTTTGCAATGGTATGATGAAAAGTTTTCTAGATATCTGTTAGGTGCATTTGCTCTGTAGTGTCTATTAAATCCTCTGTTTACTTGTTGATTTTCTTTCTGGTTGATCTGTCCACTGTTGAAAGTAGAGTATTGAAGTCCTCCTATATTATTGTGCTGGAGTCTAAGTCTCCCTTTAAATCACTTAATATATCTTTTAAATAGCCAGGTGCTCTATAATTAGATGTATATACATTTATAATAGTTACATCTTCCTGTTGAATTGATCCTTTACTCATTATATAGTGCCCCTCTTTTTCTCTGTGTTAAAGTTTATTTTGCCTGATATTAAGAAGAAGGCTATTCCAGCTTTTTTTTTTTTTTTGGTTTCTGTTGACATGGAATATCTTTTCCAACCTTTCACTTTCAGTCAGCGTGCAACTTTGTTGGAAAGATGTGTTTCTTGTAAGCAGTAAATAGATGGGTTTTGCTTTTTAATCCATTCAGCCAGTCTGTGCCTTTAAACTGGAGAGTTGAGGCCATTTACATTCATTGTGACTATTGATAAGTAGTGACTTTGCCCTGCCATTTTTCCAAAGATATTTCTAATTTATACTTTGAACTTCCTTTGATTTTTTTTACTGAGAAATTTTCTTTTTTTACCTTCTTTCATATTGAGGATCATGTTTCTTTGTTTCTATGAGTAACACATCTAAGCATCTTTTGTATGGTTGACCATGTGGTGACAAATTCTTTCAATTTCTGTTTGCTATGAAAGGTCTTTATTTCACCTTCATTCACAAATGAGAGCTTTACCAGGTTTATTATTCTGGAATGAAAATATTTTTTCTCTTAGGGCTGGGCTGAATCTCACCATTCTCTCCTGCAGGGTTTCCGATGAGATGTCTGCTGTGAGTCTAATTAGAGATCCTCTGAATGTAATCTGGTGTTTCTCTGTTGCACATTTTAGAATCTTCTGTTTATATTTCACTCTGGTGAGTTTGATTACAAGTTGTCATGGCAAGGATCTTTACTGGTCATGTCTATTGGGAGTTCTATGTGCTTTCTGTACTTGGATGTCTCTTTCTTTCTCCAGACCTGGGAAGTTTTCTTTTATTATCTCACTAAAAAGTCTTATAATCCTTTCTCTCTCTCCGTGCCTTCAGGAGATCCTAGAACCCAAATTCATTTTTTTATAGTGTCCTGTAGATTCCCAACAGTGTTTTTTAGATTTCTAATTTCCTCTTCTTGTCTTTGGTTTGACTGTATACTTTCCTGTGCTCTGTCTTCTAAGAACGATATTCTCTCTTCTGCTTCACTGATTCTGTTTTTAAGGCTCTCGACTGCATTTTTATTTGTTCTATTAAATTCTTCATTTCATTTTGATTTCTCTTCAATATCTCAATTTCATGTTCTATTGAATTCTTCATTTCATTTTGATTCCTCCATAAGAGTTCAATGTCTTTTTTCTTTTTTTATGACAGGCAGAGTTAGACAGTGAGGGAGAGAGAGACAGAGATAAAGGTCTTCCATTTTCTGTTGTTTCACCCCTCTAAATGGCTGCTACAGCTGGCACGTTGCAGCCGGCGTGCTGTGCCAATCCGAAGCCAGGAGCCAGGCACTTCCTCCTGGTTTCCCATGCAGGTGCAGGGCCCAAGGACCTGGGCCATCCTCCACTGCATTCCCAGGCCACAGCAGAGAGCTGGACTGGAAGAGGAGCAACCGAGGCAGAATCCGGCACCCCGACCGGGACTAGAACCTGGGGTGCCGACGCCACAGGTGGAGGATTAGCCTAGTGAGCCACAGCACTGGCCTAAGAGTTCAATTTCATGAGAGAGGTTTTCTTTCATATCCTACATGAATTTCAGTAATTCATGCATTTGCCTTTAATTACTTCTACATAATCATATGATCAATTTTTGAGTTCCATTTTTTGCATTTCTTTTATCTCATTGTCTTCATAATCTAGTATTGAAGTGTCATGTTCTTTTGGGAGCATCTTGTTGTCTTCCTTATTCTTGTTTCTCGGATTGTTGCATTTGTTGTTCGGCATTTGTGGAGATACCCATTGGTTTTTCTTCTTCTTCTTTTTTTTTTCTTGCTGTGGTGGCTTTTATCCTTGTACTATGACTCTATAGATAAGTGGACTGTCCTCTTTCAATGAATCTCTATAGGCTTGCATTGGGTGTGGCCTGAGAGCTCTGTTCAGTTCTCCAGGGTTAAGGGTGTGCCTAAGGTGACACACCCAGGTTTGGTGTGGTAAATCTCTCTCTTTTTTAATGAGAAGGGAAGTATATTCTGCTCAGCTGTTTGGGGGGCTCCAATCAAAAAGGAAACAAAGTTGCTAATCCTTCTCTTGACAATGCTGCTAAGGCTTTGCTTGAGTTTGCTGCACTTCCGCATCCCAGTGACTCAGCGTTTCCAACAATCCAAGATGGCCCCCAGGGGAGATACCTAGCATGACAGGAGACTTCCGTATTTGTGAGCAGTACGTGTCCTCGGCTGTGATAGGCCTGTGAGGGAATGCCTGGCTCATGTCATGCTTTACCTTTAGCTGGTTGGCTTGGTTCCCTTGTGCCCTGGACAGCCCCCTTTCTATGTCTATAAAAGCTCTTCCCCTTCCAATAAAGTTGAGAACCTGGCTGCGCCCTGGGCATTGACTGATCTCCTGGCTCTGGTGTGGTTCCTTTGCTGCCAACACTCATCATCCCGCTCAGTCCCTGAGCTCCCCAGGCTGGACCTGAGGAGCTCCATCGGACCTGCTGCCCCATGATGAACAGCACAGCTGAGCTCTTTTCCTTCATGGAGACCAGTGCCTGAGTGCTAACCCCAGTGGGTAAACTATTTGTGCAGTCCTCAGTGTAAGTTCATATTCCCCAGCAACGTCTCTCACCATGTAACCAGGACTGACCAAGCTTGTGGTGTATCCCCCTGAGACTATTCAAATTTCCAGACACACTGTGAGTTCTCTCACACACCCTCAGTTTTCTTTTTCTTTTTCTTTTTTTTTTTTCACTTTCCCAGTTCAAAAGCTTCACACTGTCACAAGCTCCTAGCTCCCTGTTATTTCTCCCTACTAAAGTTAGGAGTCTCCACTCAGCTTATTTCTGGGTGCACACATGAGCTGCTGCAACTCTTACGTAAGTCCAAAATGGCGATTGCTCTACTGGTTTGTACACCTTTGTAAGGTGATTGGAGAGAGAGAACCGTGTCTATACCGTCCTTATTTTTGGCTTGTTTGTTTGTTTTTCCTCCCCTCTAGTTTTGCTAGTACACTTTCCCCCATGGGGCTTCAAGCCTTGTTCCCTCTAGGCTTTTCCTGCCACTTTTTCTCTAGTGGCCTGGGCCACTGTGGTCTCGTCTTACCTTACTCTCCAGTACTGTTGTGTAGGCTCTCGGCTGTTGGAGTCCTGAGCTGTGGGTGCCAATGCCCTCCACATAGGTCCACTGTATCCCTCTAATTTTGGTAGAATTTCCTCTGCCATTTTTTCCCTAACTCTTCCCTGAGTCTACATTGTCTCCACTTTTTTCTTTTTTTATACTATTTTCTCCTAGGCTAGAGCAGTAAGCTCCCTCCCTACTCTGCAATCTTGGAACCGCCTCCCCATTGCTAACTTTGAAGATGGAAGTTCCTGTTTGTTCTATGTGAGATAAGCCAGCTAATGAGACAAACAAGATGTCTAGAGTGGCAAATCTTGAACACTCAGCATTTCTCAGAGGTACCTTGTAGGCATGCAAAACACATATTGGAGCTTTCAATTCAGTAGGTCTGTGTGAGGCAAAAAAATTTGCACTTCCAGCCAGTTCTGAGGTAATGCTGATACTGCTTCTCCAGGTCTTTACCGTGTACTACTGCTATTAAGGGTTATAAGCTGGAGTCAGAAATATGGCCAAAATTATATTCAGATAATCTTTGCAATATCTGCTGAGGCAAATTGGTTGTCACAGTAAGCATTTTTGCTTGTAGTACTCTTTGGATATAAAGAAATGTTAGTGGTTAAAGATTTGACTGTGTTGACTTATAAAATATCAAAACTAGACATTTCCAATTGATTAAGGTACATATGTATGTTTTGCATATTTAAAATGAGCTTAATTTTTACATAAGTGGCTCTTCTTTTGAAATCTAATAATTTATGTTCTTTGTATTGTATCATGAAAATAAACACTGTTAATATCTTGAATTTATTTTTTATGCTGACAAGAAAATGAAGTACAGTGCTTATTATATGGCACCAATAATAGACAGGGTTTTATTTCATTATGTTCAGAAAGTTTGGCCCAAAGATGTTAGATAATCTCTGTAAATCCATAAACGTGTATGAACATCATCTGTGCAGTCAGGATTATAAACCTTTACATTAGACTCTACAAATAGTGGTTTACTATCTCCCCAAAATAGGTCATAGTTCTATAAAGTAGAATTAGATATATTTTCATTCTTATATGAATCCAGCAGTTTATTCAAGAAAAAGAGGAAGTTTATTCAAATAGACAATCCATTAACTTCTGTTTCTGGTTCATTTTGAAACCATTTAAAATTTATATGAAAATAAGACTTTTATAATTGCTTCACTTAAGACCTTACCTATGAGAGAAGATCAAGGAATATGAAATTTTTATTTCTGTGATATTTTGTGATATATTATGGTTTTAGAAAAAGCAGATTAAAATTCTAGGTTTTTGAAAAAAGGTTGATCTATTCACTTGAAAGGTGGAGTTATAGAGAGGGAGAGGAAGAGGCAGAGGAATAGAGAGCAAAGTTGGCCGGCGCCGTGGCTCAACAGGCTAATCCTCCGCCTTGCGGTGCCGGCACACCGGGTTCTAGTCCCGGTCGGGGCACCGGATTCTGTCCCGCTTGCCCCTCTTCCAGGCCAGCCCTCTGCTGTGGCCCAGGAGTGCAGTGGAGGATGGCCCAGGTGCTTGGGCCCTGCACCCCATGGGGAGACCAGGAAAAGCACCTGGCTCCTGGCTCCTGCCATCGGACGAGCGCGGTGCGCCGGCCGCAGCGCGCCGACCGCGGCGGCCATTGGAGGGTGAACCAACGGCAAAAGGAAGACCTTTCTCTCTGTCTCTCTCTCTCACTGTCCACTCTGCCTGTAAAAAAAAAAAAAAAAGAGAGCAAAGTCTTCTATCTGTTGGTTCACTCCCTAAATAGACTGCAACTGCCAGGGTTAGGCTAGGCTGAATCTAAGAGCCAGGAGCTTCATCTGGGTCTACAGATGCATGACGGGCAGGGTCCCAAATACTTGGGCCATCTTGCACTGGTTTCCCATGTGCATCAGCAGGGAGCTGAGTCAGCAGTGGAGCAAAATGGATATGGGATGCCAACACTGTAGATAGTGGCTTAACCTGCTATGCCATAGTGTTGGCCCTAATATTTAAAAATTTTAAAATTCAGGTTTTTTTTTTTTAAATATTTATTTGAGAGGCAGAAAAACAGAACAAGAGCGAGACACAGAGACAGAACAATTATTATATGTGATACATGATCTGTGTGCAAAATTTTATTTTATTCATTATTTTATTTTATTTCATTCCAATCAATAAAGCTTGATGTGTTTGCAAAGCATCTTTGAAATACCTATTCATTTTTACTTAACTTTAATCAGGATATGAACATATATTAAATATTTGTAATAGCATTTTGGCTAACAAACCACATGTTGCTTTAAACATCATTGTTAAAAACCTACAGGCTTTTCTTCCCATGATTGTATTATGCAAAATGTCTATGCAAGCCATGTACCATATGGACCACACCAGAGAAAATTCATTTAATATGTTACAAAAGGCTGTAGTCTTTTCTTTAATTATAATTTTAATGCCAACAAATTTAATCACATTAACTACTGCATCCCAAGTTATCCACAAATTATTAACTACAATGCTTGAATTTAATTTTATAATCCCTTTTAACCTGGCAATGATATTCATTCTTCCCCCATGTCTAGTGATAAACATAGGATGGCATGAATTTGAATACTATTTATTATTTCCATCCAAAAATTCATTGTTTTAAACACATTTTGGTTTATTTTAAAATAAACTAAAAGTCAAGATCTTAACCATGTGGTGTTTTTACCTGCATGCATTTGTCAGTGATCTGAAATAAGGCCAAGATAAATACATACACACATATAGAGCCTGCAAATTGTACTCCAAAACACATACATCAGCAAAAATTGTTGATTTGCAATTATTTTAAACTTTCATCTAATTCTATTGAAAATTGTAATTATTTTTAATTTAGATGTCAATTTCCTGTTGATAAAAGTAGGAATTTTGTCTTATTTACTTTTTGAATTCCCAGTAGTACTTTTTCATATTTAACGTCAATTACTTAATAATTATTGACAACTTTTGTTAGCTAATGACATTGTTTGTAACTAATTATAATAGCAAAATGAATATAAATTCATTATTATACTTTGTAATAAAATTTACTAAAATTCAACTTAAGAGTTTATAGTTTTTTAGGCACTTCTGAAAGTCCTTGCCACTTCATGAAATTCTTCTTAGCTTTATCTTAAACATTGTAATTTTGCTTGTCATATTTGGTCCCCACATGGGACTTATTTTCATGTGTTATGTGAGATAGTCATAATGATAAAAACCTATTTTTAAATAAAGTATACCAAATTTCCCCCAAATAATCTATCACATTGCATTATTTTCCACTTAGTTGTGATGAATATTCTCTAGATTCACAGAGTTCTGAATTATACTTAGTCTATTTCATGCAACAGTTCCAAATTGTTTTAGTTGTAATGGCTTTAGATACCTTAATATCTGTCAGAGTATATATTCCTGTTTTCTCTTATGTGGGTTCTATAAATGTCTGCAGCGCCGGCACTTGGAGTTCTAGTCCCGGTTGCTTCTCTTCCAGTCCAGCTCTCTACTGTGGCCCAGGAGTGCAGTGGAGGATGGCCCAAGTGCTTGGGCCCTGCACCCGCATGGGAGACCAGGAGGATGATTTTTCTGATGTTTTGTTGGATTCATAGTTAATATTTTATTGAGAATTTTTGCATCTACATTCTTTAGGGATATTGGTCTATAGTTTTCTTTTTCTGTTGCACCTTTTCCAGGTTTAGGTATTAAGGTGATTCTGGGTTTGTAGAAGGAGTTTGGGAGCATTCTCTCCTTTTAAATTGCTTTGATAACTTGAGAAGAATTAAAATTATTTCTTTAAATGTCTGGTAGAAATCAGCAGTGAAGCCATCCAGTCCTGTTGGGAGGGTCTTTGTTACTGATTCAATCTCTGTCAAGGTTATTGGTCTGTTTAGCTTTTCTACGTCATCATAACTTAATTTTGGAAGATTCTTTCTAAGAATCTATCCATTTCTTCTAGGTTTCCTAGTTTGTTGGCATACAGCTCTTTGTAATAATTTCTTATGATTCTTATTTCTGAGGTATTTGTTGTTACATTTACTTTTTCATCTCTGATGTTACTGATTTGGGTCATTTCACTTTTTTTTTGATTAGTTGCACCAATGGTGTATCAAATTTTTTTTAGAAAATCAACTTTTCATTTCATTGATTTTTTTCTAATTTGGGTTTCAATTTTGTTTATTTTTCTAATTTAATTATTTCTTTTCTCCTATTGATTTTGGGTTTGTTTTGTTATTGATATTCTAGGCCTTTGAGATTCATTGATAGCTCATTTATTTGGTACCTTTCCAGCTTCTTCATGTGGGCACTGACTGCTATGAATTTCCCTCATTTTTTTAAAGACTTATTTATTTATTTGAAAGTCAAAGTTACATAGAGAGAAGGAGAGGCAGAGAGAAAGAGAGGTCTTCCAGCTGCTGGTTTACTCCCCAATTGGCCATGATGGCCAGAGCTGTGTTGATCTGAAGCCAGGAGCCTAGAGCTTCTTCCAGGCTTCCCATGTGGGTGCAGGGGCCCAAGGTCTTGGGCCATATTCTACTGCTTTACCAGGCCATAGCATGTGATGTAATGAGAAGGCCATGCCAAGATGGCCACTGGCAAGCCAGCATCAGTTACTCAGGAATGGCTTCAGAAACCACCTGGGAAATCATCTAGCAAGGGAGTCTGTCTGGCAACAGGCTGTGATTGGTTAGGGCATAAACTGCCCCTTGATCAGATCGGTTGCCTCTGCTGTATAAGCTTCTGTACCAACTGAAATAAATGAGTCTATGGGCGGTTCACCTCTGGCCCACTTTCACCTAATCCCCATGTCTGTGTGATGACTCCATACCTCTTGTCCCCACAGCACTCCTCTCAGAACAAATCCACAGCAACAATAGCAGAGAGCTGGTTCGAAAGTGGAGCAGCTGAGACTCAAACCCATGGCCCTATGGGATACTAGCACTGCAGGCTACAGCTTTACCTGCTCTGCCACAGTGTCGGCCCCTGAATTTCCCTGTTACCACTGCTTTTGCTGTATCCCATAGGTTTTGATATGATGTGTTGTCATCTTCATTTCCAGAAATCTTTTATTTCTTCTATGACCCACTATTTATTCAGGAGCATGCTGCTCAGTTTCCATGTGTTTATGTATGTTCTAGAGATTCTTGACTTGCTGATTTCTAACTTGATTCCATTGTGGTCTGAGAAGATGCATGGAATGATTTCAGTTTTTTGAATTTGCTGAGAATTGCTTTGTGGCCTAGCATATGGTCTATGCTAGAGAATGTTCCATGTAATGATGAGAAGAATGTGTATTATGCCACTGTTGGGTGAAAGGTTCTATAGATATCTGTTAGGTCCTTTTGGTCTATAGAGTTGATTAACTCTGTTGTTTCCTTGTTGATTTTCTGTCTGGTTGCTCTGTCCATTGCTGAAAGTGTGGTATTGAAGTCCTGCATTACTACCGTATTGAAGTCTATTTCTCCCTTTAAGTCTATTAACATTTTTTAAGTAGCCAGGTGCCCTGTAATTTGGTACATAAACATTTATTATAGTCACATTTTCCTGTTGGATTGATCCCTTAATCATTACATAGTACCCTTCTTCATCTCTTTTAACAGTTGTTATGTTAAGGTCTATTTTTTCTGATATTTGGATGGCAACGCCAGCTCTTTTTTGGTTTCTGTTAGTGGGGACTATCTTTTTCAGTCTGTGTGCATCTTTGTTGGTGAGATGTTTTTCTTATAAGCAGCTAATAGTTGGGTTTTATTTTTCAATCCATTCAGACAGTCTGTATCTTTTAACTATAGAATTAAAGCCATTGACATTCAAGGTGACTATTGGTAAGTAAGACTTGGCCCTGCCATTTTCCATAAATTTTCCTATGGTTTACTTTGGATTTCTTTTGTATTTCTGCCTTCTCATTCTTTCATAATGATGGCCACCTTCCCACTGAGCTCTGAGGCAATTGGTGCTGCAGGACCATTCCCTGCACTTATAGCTCAGGATCACAACAGCACACTATAGTCCCTGGCCTAATATCTGCACATCACTGCTGTCAGTGCTGCGCTCAGTGCTGTCCTAACTCAGTGAGCTGTTATGTGCACGCCTGCAGCCTTCAATAGTCCTAGTCCTATTTTAAAATGGCGCCAGCCCTCTCTCAGCTGGATTGTGGGTTCACGCAACTTCAAGCCATTTATACCCCTCCCATGGGGCTTTCTGGATGGTTTTCTCTCCATTCTTTGCCAAGTGTGTACCTCCTACACTGTATTCTCCACACTATTTCTTCCTAGAGTTGTGAAGTGTGCTGTTCCCTACTCTTCCACTCTTCCATTTTTCCTGTTCCCAAAAGTGTTTTTTTTTTTTTTAATTTATTTGACAGATAGAGTTAGACAGAGAGAGAGAGAGACAGAGAGAAAGATCTCCCTTCTGTTGGTTCACTCCCCAAATGGCCACTACGGCCAGAACTACACCTGTCCACAGCCGGAAGCCAGGTGCTTCCTCCTGGTCTCCCATGCAGGTGCAGGGGCCCAAGCACTTGAGCCATCCTTCACTGTTCTCCCAGGTCACAGCAGAGAGCTTGACTGGATGAGGAGCAGCTGGGACTGGAACCCGATGCCCATATGGGATGCCGGTGCTGCAGGTGGAGGATTAACCAAGTAAACTATGGTGCCGGCCCCATCAAAGTGTTTTTTTTTTTTTTTTAAGATTTATTTATTTAAGAGGTAGAGTTACAGACAGAGGGAGAGACGGAGAGAAAGGACTTCTATGTGCTGGTTCGCTCCCCAAATGGCCACAACAGCTAGAGCTGAGAACTTCTGGGTCTCCCAAATGGGTTCAGGGGCCCAAACATTTGGGTCATTTTCCACTGCTTTCCCAGGCCATCAGCAGAGAGCTGAAATCAGAAATGGAGCAGCAGCCATATGGGATGCTGACACTACAGGCAGTGGCTTTACCCACTATACTACAGTGCTGACCTCTTGAAATGTTTTCTTTATATTTTCTTCTTGTAGTTTCATAGTTTCGGGTCTTACATCTAAATATTTGCTCCATTTTGAGTTGATTTTCTGTATACCTTGAGAGGTTAGGGCTTTAGTCAAATGTCTGTATATGGATATTCAGTTTTCTCAGTATCATTTTTTGAAGAGAATACTCTTTTTTTTCTATAGCTTTTTAAAAGCAACTTTGTCAAAGATAAGCTGACTGTAGGTGTGTGGATTTCTTTTTGGGGGTTTCTGTTTTGATTTAAAGGTACTCTATGGTTTATGAATACAAAATGGACCTCAGAAATACAAGTAAAGGGTACTTAGGAACCTACTCTGAGGACTGTGAAATTTGTTAGTTGCCATGGTTATAACAAAAAGTAGTTGGAGTTCCAGATAAATGAGTCAGTCTAGTGACACCACATATACAAGAGATGATTACCTTATTGAGTCTCCTAGGTTGACCAACTGGAGATCCATAGACATGCTAACATACCTCTAAACACTGACTTCTTCCAGTTCTCTGGGGACCCCTGTCTGCCTTGATTAGTTCCTTTAGTAGGAACAGTGCCAGACTGAGATGTTTCTAGGTCCTTTCTCAATCCACTGAGGTTCTGCTCTACCTGATTTCCTGTTGTCATTCCAGCCATTAAGAACCAAATGTCTAGTAATTAGAGCTATGTATTGATAAATGTGGACCAAAAGAGATGGTAGGTCTGTTGTGACTTTCAATAATGGTTCATTTATTTGAATCTAGAAGTCAATTTTAAATTTTTATATGTTTAATTAAATTGGTATGCTATAATTTAAATGCACTTGTAAGAATTACATTGCACTTTTGAGCCTGTTACAAGGAAAAACTGTTAAAGGAAACTTGTCTTTTCATCACAGAACTATGTATTTTTTCCCCCTTGAAAATTGTGTGATCAAGTTCATTAAGTAGTGTATGTGAGAAGAATAAATGTGCTAATAATATTTATAATGAAAATAAGAATATAAAATGTGTTGATGTCACATTGATGAATAATAGGAAATCTAAGAAGGGCCTGTGCTTTGCTTATTATAGCAGTCTTTTTAATTTGCACCAACATTTTAATTTTCACTTGTAATCTATTGAGGAAAACATTTTAATGATGTAAATTTAGATAGACACCAAAAGGAGGTAGGCAATATTATACTTTTTATATTTAAGAATAATTACTGTAGCATCTATGTATTTTAATAAAGGAAATTACTACTTGATTAAAAAATTGGCCAAAATATTTCTTCACAGTCATATTAGTGTCTAATGATACATATTTTCCTAGCATAACCACCTTTGAAAGATATTTTCTCTATAAATTATTAATATTTCACAAAAAGATACAAGCATTGCAAATACCAGATTCCATCAGACTTTTTATATCAGAAATTGACAAGATGATGAAATATTTGAGAGGGACATGTGAAGGACCTAAAAATTGGAGAACAATCAGATAAAGAGAAATTAAATTGAAAGACACACCTACCTGATTTTAAGCTTTGCCATCCAGAGGCCGATGTGGTATAGAGGGTTAAGCTGCCACCTGCCATGCAGGCATCCCACATGGGTGCTGGTTCCTGTCCCAGATGCTCAACTTCCTACTCAGCTCTCTGCTACTGGCCTGGGAAAGCAGCAGAAGATGGCCTTAGTATCGTGTCCATGCCACCCTTAGGAGCCTTCTGCATGAAATTCTTGTCTTTGGATTCAGGATGGCTCAGTGCTGGCCTTTGCAGCCATCTGAGATGTAAACTAGCGGGTGGAAGATATATATATATATATATATATATATATATATATATATCTTTGTCTCTCCATCTCTTTCTGTAACTCTGACTTTCAAAATAAATTAATAAATTTTTTTAGAATTATATTTTCTCTTTGTGTTTCTGCCTTTCTTTGTCAATCTGTGTTTGAAATAGCTAAAGAAATGACTTTGTTTTTAAAAAGACTATCATTGTTTTCACTGATTTTCCTTATCACCTTTGTTAAAATTGTATTGGCTATATACATGTAAGTTTGTTTCTGAATTCTCTATTTTGTGCCACCAATCTATGCTCATATATCTATAATTCAGTAATAAGCTTGATGACAAAACGTTTTTTAAAGATTTATTTATTTTTCTTATATATCTTCTCAGTGCCATGACTAAATTCAACAGGCACATTTTCCATTTTTTATGCAATGAACTTCAATGTGTATAATGTTTCTGCAATGAAATAACAAGCCTCTTCTAGTTTCCAAAGAGATTTTTTCACTCTCTGATGGACTCACCTGCAACACACTGGAGGTCCCAAATTCCACACAGTCTGTTGAAGGTGCTTTAGTTTCTGCTTTCTCCCCTCAAGACACCCTGCTCAAATTCAAAGCCATTTTCATATTTTAGGATTTTATATTGCTAATCCCCATAATCAGACACAAAACAAATTGTGTGAGTAATAATTACTCTAAAACTTAGAGGCTGAAAACAGAAAACATTTATAATCTCAATTTCTGGGTGTCAAGAAACCAGGAGCAGCTATACCAGATATTTTTGCCTTTGGCCTCAAAGTGCCAGCTGTGACTGCAGTCAATTCATGTTTCAACTATGGTAGGATTCACTTCCCAGCTTATACTGATAGTCTTGGCATGCCTGGATCCAGCTCTGAATCCAGGTGTAGTGATCTGAACCACCTCACGACATGTCAGTGGATGCGTGTCATGTCTGCTGATCTGCCTCAATAGCAACTCAGGAGGCAGAGGCAGGAGGGAGGGAGGGAAGGGGAGAGGGTGAGGGAGAGAGAGAGAGAGAGAGAGAGAGAGAGAACAAGACCAGTCTTTTTATGACCTGATATCAAAGGTGACATTTCTTAGCTTCTGCCATGTTCATTTCAGTGGCGGTGTCTCAGTAAGTCCAGCCTGTATTCAAGGGACAGTGTTACCCAAGGGCTTACATGCAAGCAGACAGGGATCTCTGGAAATGGAGGCAGCTTGGGGAAACAACCAGTGCCTTCAATGGGATATATACCAATAACTGTGTATTATTTGGAATTGTCCATAATATTGAGCTAAATGTTGTGCTCAATCTCAAGGTTTTTACAAAATATATAATGTATGTTTTAAAAGAAAAACTGCACAACTTTAATGGATGAGTACTTACCACAATGTAACTTTCAATTTATGATGTAACCAATTGTTTATTAGATGTAGATGAAAATACTCTGTGAAACTTGTGGCCTATGTAGTGTATATGTACTGTGAAAAAGATTACTACTTAAAACCTTGTGATTTTGTTAAAAGTTGGTTTTAAAAATTGATTTCAATGTAGTATTTATGTAGGATTTGGCTTATGCTCTCATGCTGCTACATCTCTTTTCCATTCTGTCTTTTTATTTTTTTTTTATTTTTTTTTTATTTTTGACAGTGAGAGAGAGAGACAGAGAGAAAGGTCTTCCTTTGCCGTTGGTTCACCCTCCAATGGCCACCGCGGCCAGTGCGCTGCGACCGGCACACTGCGCTCATCCAATGGCAGGAGCCAGGTGCCAGGTGCTTTTCCTGGTCTCCCATGGGGTGCAGGGCCCAAGCACTTGGGCCATCCTCCACTGCACTCCCGGGCCACAGCAGAGAGCTGGCCTGGAAGAAGGGCAACGGGGACAGAATCCGGCACCCCAACCGGGACTAGAACCAGGTGTGCCAGCACCGCAAGGCGGAGGATTAGCCTGTTGAGCCACGGTGCTGGCCGCATTCTGTCTTTATAATATTTATATTTATACACTAAAGAAATCTTTAAATATAAGAAACTAAAACACTCCATCCTCTATTCAGAGAAAACATCATGTATCACTCATGGTTTGGCCAAAAACAAAACAGGAAAGATTTAAAAGGAATTGTTATTATTGATGAAGTCTAAAAGAGGATTAAAAGGATACTGAGGGAACTAGAGGTTGAAGCTGTGCAGAGGTCCCTACCTGCCCAGGTGGGGAAACCAAAGGGAAGTGGTGGTGTTACGTGTCCTGGGGAAGGGGACATGATGCAGCTGGTGCTCGACCTCTGGTGAGGAGCTCTAGTTTGTGCTGAGTGTAGGGTACAGGTGTAGACAACTTAATGCTTCTGAGTCTCTAACTCCTGGATGCGTGTTTCTGGCATGTTATTCACATCCCAGAAGGAGTGACACATACCAGCTGAGTGTGTCAAAAGAAACTGGATTCTGCACCTAGCTGTCCTAACCAGAGAGCCATCCCCAGACCAAGGACCTGGAAGCTCTTCTTAGCTCCAGTCTTCTAATCTTCCCAATGACAAGTACCAGAGGACACAAATCTCCACTGGCAAAGGAGCTACTACAATACTAAAGTAAATGTTCTCTAATAGAATGTTGTAATACTTTCAAGATATTCAAGTTCTGAGTACACTGAAAGTCCTGTAAGCTCTTAAAAATATCACATATTTTATATTATAGGTTGATATTAAGAGTATTGATCCAAGTAGGCACTGGTACAAGATCGTTCTGTGTTCTGAGAAAGAGACGGGCTGCAAGGAATTTACTAGGAGGTAGCTAGCATTCCTCATGGGAAGAGAGGAGTATTATCAGTGTTTCTCAGACTTCGCATCTATCAGATTAACTCAGAGCACTGTTAAAACAGAAATTGCAGATATCTACTCCTGGGTTATCCAATCCAAGCATTCTGGGACAAGCCCAAGAAACTGCGCATGTAAAATGTCCTAACTGAAGCTGATGTTGTTAGACTTGGCTTTGTGTAAAAGGAGATTCAGATGTGAGGACATCTGAGGAAAAGCTTTGGTCCACCTGGCAGGAAGAGCTCGGAATAACATTGCTCATAAACAATATCCTTTTGAGCCAAAAGGATCAGGCTTTCCTACTCTCAAGAGCCTCACCTTTCTCAGTCACTGGACGCAGGTGGCCTGTGAGAAGCACAAATCTGAGACCAGCTCACTGTAGGTGAGGCAGGATCTGCAGTCAAGAGCTGGAGACTGTCTGCTGGCTTTCTTCTCCACTGTTGTTCTCCCTGACTAGGAGAACTTAGTGATAAACCTCCATGTCTACCAAAATGTTGAAATTAAGTTTCTTTATAAGGGACTGCTGTTTTTAAAACTTCAATTAAATTAATGTAGTATCAAATAGATAAAATATGAACAGTTCCCTAAGCAATCATGGAAAGAAAAATAGGCTTATAAAATGAATGTGATATCTCTGTGTCCTCATATTGTTCTGAAATAATTGCACAATAAATCTGTGAAACAAAGCTATTTTATAAAATACTATAGGATGCAATTAAGGATTTAGAACTCTTTTGAAGGATAAAGATGTAAAGTCCAGGTATAATGGATGCAATTTATGATTCAATTATACAAACTACTCACTTTCTTGGTTGGAAACATAAACCACATTTGAACTATGGTTGTTATAATTATGAATTCATATTGGAAAGAAAATATAAGTTTGTTGATGAATTAGAATATATTTCATTGTTAATATTAAGATGAATTTAAACATACTGTATCTTCATATTAATTTCTGAAATACACATATTTTAATGTATTGGAAATTTATGTTTATATATATATATATATATATATATATATACAGTACTACAGAAATATTTCTTTTTCTGAAGGTTGCTACCATGAGATTCTATTTTGAGAAATGGGTCAGCTATTTTTTCTTAAGATTTTATTTATTTATTTGAGTTAGAGTTTCATACAGAGAGGGAGAAAGACAGAGAGAAACTTATTCAAACCACTGGTTCACTTCCCAAATGGCAACAATGGCTGGAACCGGGCAAATCTGAAGCCAGGAGCCAGGAGCTTATTCTAGGTCTCCCATGCAGGTGCAGGGACACAAGCACTTGGATCATCTTCTGCTGCTTTCCCAGGGACATTAGCAAGGAGCTGGATCATAAGAAGAGCAGCCAGGACACAAATTGGTGACCATATGAGATGCTGGTGCTGCAGGTGGAGGCTTAGCCACACCACAGCACCGGCCCGTCAGCTATTTCTTACAGTTAGGTTCTTTTTTTGTTCGTTTCATTTTGCAAATTTCATTACTGATGAATATACAACTCAGCTGATGTCTTGAAGTGTAATTTTAAAGCTAGTATTTCTGTCTCTGTGAAAATTAGAGAAAATTTTGTTTAAATTTCAGAGTAAATTTTGATGGCCAAATAAATAAAGGGAAGAAAGCCTAAAATAATCATAAAATATTGGAAAATTTTCCATTTTTTGTGACATACAATTGGAGTATTACAGTTTTTATTCTGATTCCTTAAGGATTTTGAACAAATCTTCATCCCAAAATATATTTGGAAGAAAAGAGAACAAAGTTGCTATATAGTTGCTAACCTGTAAGGGTTCTTTCTGTGAATAGTATACACTGCAGCACTGAGTGAAGGAACCCAATTTTACAAATATTTTAATATTGATTAAGTTACATTTTACTTAAAGCATATTTTATTTATTTATATATTTATTTATTTATTTGACAGGTAGAATTATAGACAGTGAAAGAGAGACACTCCCCAAATGGCTGCTTTGGCTGGCGTGTGGTGCCAATCCGAAGCCAGGAGCCAGGTGCTTCCTCCTGGTCTCCCATGCGGGTACAGGGCCCAAGCACTTGGGCCATCCTCCACTGCCTTCCTGGGCCACAGCAGAGAGCTGGATATGAAGAGGAGCAGCCGGGACTAGAACTGGTGCTCATATGGGATGCCGGCACCGCAGGAGGAGGATTAACCAAGTTAGCCATGGCGCCAGCCCTAAAGCATAGAATATATTAACATGACAATAATATTTTACAGTAAATATTGTTCCAGGAATATTTTAAGTGCATTCTAGTTCTACTGATATGTGTACATGTAAATAAGCTTTCAGGCCGGCGCCATGGCTCAATAGGCTAATCCTCCGCCTTGCGGCGCCAGCACTCGGGTTCTAGTCCCAGTTGGGACGCCGGATTCTGTCCCGGTTTCCCCCCTTCCAGGCCAGCTCTCTGCTGTGGCCCAGGAGTGCAGTGGAGGATGGCCCAAGTGCTTGGGCCCTGCACCCCATGGGAGACCAGGAGAAGCACCTGGCTCCTGCCTTCAGATCAGGGCAGTGCGCCGGCCACAGCGCACTGGCCGCTGTGGCCATTGGAGGGTAAACCAATGGCAAAAGGAAGACCTTTCTCTCTGTCTCTTTCCCACTGTCCACTCTGCCTGTCAAAAAAGAAAATAAGCTTTCACGAGTACTTTTGTGTGTCTGTCTTCATATGGTCATGTATGAATGGTTTGAATGTGATGTTACTGTGAGTAGATACGAGAATGAGAATAAATGGGATGTTTCTATGAGAAGAGTTTATCATTTAAGTATTTTACATATTTATGTTTAATGTTGTCTCCTGTATTTATAATCCTCTGTAGGTCTGCTTGCTTGTGCATGACTGCTTGCATGTATACATGTTTATAAAAGTGTGTAACATTAATATTTTGCTTAATTTTTTTAAAGTTATAGTAACAAATCTTAAAATAATATGCCTATCTTCATATTTATTTCACTTCTTAGGAATTTTTTTCTTTTATCCAATCTGGTTTATTATAGGTAAAGTGTTTCTTAAACACTAGAAAGTTGACTACATTTGGAAGCAGATATTTCAGTTAGTTGAGAGAAATAGAATAAATTTTCAAATGTTGTTTACAAACTAAGCTTGTAAACATTAGTAGATATTTACACAAATTTACTTATCAAAATTAAACTCAATTGAGAGTTAAAGATTTATTATAAAAATAACTAATGGTAATCCATATTACTAATTTATAGTTGAATTTATCGGATTACAAATTGCTTTTAGGAATTTAAAGGAAAGCAGATTTGAACACTAAGGAAAATAAAAGAAACCATAATGGTGTCATGTATATAATACAGAACCAGAGCTTAATTTCCTCATACCAAAATCCCCCAAAATTAATGTGTAGATGGCCTGTTGGAAGCATCAAGCAACAACCCATTTGTGCAGATGAAAGGCAATATATTTTCCTCTAAGTGATTCTGTTTCCTGTGAGCCGTCCTTAGCTCCTTTCCTGAATAGCAGGTGAAGAAAATCAATAGAAAAGACAGTCTTAGGAAAACACAATAAATAAGTTCAAGAATCTCTTAAGGAAATATTCAATCTCCTTAGGCAAAAAAATGCTCAGTCTCTCATTCTTAATCTACAAATGATGACAGGTTGTGGAAACTTGGTTTATGGGTCTCTTGTGAAGTAGAAGATGGGAGAGGTTTCTATTTTTAGTCCTCTAATCACTTTTGCTTTTGTAACCAAAACCCCGTGCCAAGGTGATAAATAATCTGCTCTCAGTTTCTTATACCAGCAATGGTAGTATTTCTTATCGTCCATATTCCTTTTTATCCTGCATGGAAGAGCAGACCTCCCTGTTTCTCTGTAAGAACTCCCTTCTGGAACCTGCTTTTAGGAACCTTGTTATTTCCGAATCTGTGACTATTCAACTGGCTCTGAACTAAACATATCACGTTGTAAATATACAGGCTCTCTTTCATAAATGAAACATAGATGGCCTCTGATATCAGCACTATGTTGTTTATTTCTTCGTAGTAGGCTGGGACCCATTAGCTTAAAAGCCTGCCAGCAGCCAAACTCAGAAATTTCCACATCCATTGAGGGAGATTGAAAAACGGGAAACAAAATGCAGGGAGATAGAAGTAATCGGATCTTGTTTTCCACAGTACAGTGTGGTGGCTATAGTTTGTAACAAAGCATTATTTACCATTAAACTAACTGGAAGAGAGGAAATATAGGACCCAAATGTAAAGAAATGGTAAAGAAATGAAAATGCTAATTGCCTGATTTGATTAGTTTATGCTGTATGTATGCATTGGAATATTACATTGTACCCCATAAAATACATATGCATTACATGTAAGTAAACACATAAGTGGCACATAATAGTGGTTACCTGAGGCTGGTGGGTAGATGGAAAGAGGATGGTTAACAGGTATAAGATTGCAAGTGGATAGTAAGAGTAGCTACTAATGTTCTGTTGCACAGTAGGATAATAGTTGTTGACAAAAATTATATATTTCAGAAGAGCTGATAGAGAAGATTTTGAACGTTCACAAAGAAATGATAGATGTTCTGAGTGATGCATAAGACAAGGATCTGATCATTATACAATTTATACATATATTTAAATACTATGCCATACCCTAGAAATATGTATAATTACTATGTGTCTATCAAATATTTTTGAAAAATTGAAAAGAGAGGATGCAGGGAAATTTGTGATTTTCTTAATATTAAAAAATGGTTGCTTTAATGAAAAGTGTATTTTTATTCTTTTTGTGCTGCTTTAAGAGGCAGAGGTGTGTATGGAGAGAGGGAGAGGAGAGAATATGCTGCTATCCATTGGTTCACTCCTCATATGCCTGCAAAAACTGGTACAGGACCAGGGTAGAAGGTGGGAGCCAGGAACTCAGTGCAGGGCTGCAGCATAGGCATCAGTGTCAGGAACTCAGATTCTTGAGCTATCACTTGCCACCTCCCAGGGTACACATACACAGGAAGCTGGAATTGGCAGTGGAGCCAGGACTTGAACCCAGGTACTCTGATATGGGATGGACATTCCAAACCAGTTGTTTAGCTGCTAGGCCAAACACCTGCCCTGTTGTTTCCATTGTTTTAAAGTAAAAACGTTTTTTTTAACCACTAAAATAGAGGAGTATTTCCATGTCTGATTGTTTATATATAGCCTAAATTTTTAGCCACAAACTAACTGGTAGTCAAAAATAGGCTAAACCTTGGATCTCTAAAGACCTCAAGCTCCTGCTGCCTGGAGGGCTCCCTGACCCAGGAACTACCCACGTGCTGCTGAGGAACAACACCCGATGACAGAATTCTTAATTTGGAATTGTAAATATTCTTTCAGGATCACATTGATGCTTGGACAATGAAATCATATTTTCTTTCCTTCTTTTCTTCTTTCTTTCATTAATAGGAAGACGGTGAAGGAGAAGGAGAAGGGGAGAAGAGGGATGAGCAAGAGGGAAGAGATGGGGGGAGGGAAATGAGAAGGATGGTAAGGGGAAATGGACATTGATTCATGTTTATTAAATTCTAGGCATATCCCTAAGCATTTCCACATATTAATTCTCAAAAAAGCATTTTGCTATAGGCACCACTTTTACTGTAATTTAAAGTTGAAGACAGAGAGAGTAAATAATTTGGCACAAATCCAGGATCCCAACTCAGACATATTAATTCATTCATCAGGGTTCCACCCTCAGGATGTGAACACATCCCACATGCATTTACATAGGGTAAACCGTATTCAAACCATGGAACTCTACCTCTCCTTGTGACTTTTGCCTCACTCCTTTCATGTCTTGACTCCAGAGTTATTTTAACAACGTGTTCTTCTGGTAATATTCTACATGCTGCCAGTTTATAAGTGGCAGATATAGGATTTGACCTCGAGCAGCCTCATTTCAAAGACTACCAATGATTATATTGAAATGCTGGACCATGAGAAGCGTCTTTTAGTATTTAAATTCAGTCTTTACTTTGTTTTCTCTAACATTTTATATTCTTTATTCTTTCAAGAGAACAATGTAATTGAAATTTATTTTTATCTTGGCTGAGAAATAGCTGAAACTTTTGTTTATCTCACATCATGCATTTTACCAATTCTTTGGAATATATGCCTTCTTGTTAAAGTGCTATTACAGGGTATATTTTTTTAAGATGTGAACCTATTTTTTTATATAAAGCTTTTATTTAAAGAATATAAATTTCCAAAGTACAGCTTATGGATTACAATGGCTCCCCCCCACAACTTCCCTCCCACCCACTACCCTCCCCTAAAAACATATTAAATAATTATAATTTGTCATTTGGGTCTCCAATCTGCTTCTCTTATGTTATACCCTATCTGTGACTTGCATTGCCATACATTGTCCCCTGGAAAATTCTAGGTTTTGAATTTTCTTTCTCTGTGTTTTCATGGCACATTCACACATATTGCACTCAGATTTATGTTCTTTGAACATTTTTATTCTAATTATATTTGGCTTATTTCTACTTTCTATTCCATATATAAACACTTGTTTCCAGAAAAATGCAAAAGTATATATATTGCTTAGGCTTTAGTCAGAAATAGATAGTGTAAGTTAGTCACGAAATTCTGAGCTAATATTTTACTTCTGTCTCTCTGAGGGGCTGAATATCCAAATAGACAAGTTCCAGACCATATATAAAACGTGAGTCTGACCCTCAGCCTATAGCAACCATTCCAAGAAACTAAACACTATCTGTAGAAGCCAGTTTAGTGAAATAAATAACTCCAGAAGCCACTGGTCTCTTACAACAAGGACTTGATCAGTGACTGATAGCTTTCCTAATTGTTGCCCATGCTTCCAACTTAGGACCAACCAGAGAAAGCTAAATATGTTTCCACATCCAATTTTATAGGATAGTCTTCTCATTTGCCTGCTCACAGCTTCTCTATGACAGGAGCCTTTAATCCACGGACCCTTGAAGCCTTCCTCTTTCCATATGCATGTATTTTATATGTATTTACTTATTTGAAAGTAAGAGTTACAGAGTGAAAGGGAGAGACAGAGACGTAGAGAGATCTTCCATCCACTGGCTCACTCCCAGGATGGCAATAATGGCCAGGGCTGTGCCAGGCTGAAACCAGGAGCCAGGAGCTTCATGCTGGTCTCCTTGTGGGTGGCAGGGGCCCAAATACTTGTGTCATCTTCTGCTGATTTTCCCAGGCCATCAGTAAGGAGCTGGGTCAAAGTGGAGTACCCCGAAACAAATCAGCGCCTACATGGGATGCTGGTGTTGCTGCTAGTGGCGTTACCCGACACTCAACGATGCCAGCTCCCCTTTTCCCACATGACGTGTATCCGATCATCCAATTCCAACTGAATCTTTGCCAAATTCAAGGGAGTTGGCTGACTCTTTGCTATGTAGGAAGTTCTGAAGAGCCTTTGCTTTTTCAGAACTTGTTGAGGTAGTCTTTATATCCATCATTCTCTTATTTGTGTTCTGTCAATTTAAATTTAATTGCTTTTATATTATGCATTCCTAATAAATTTAAAAACATAGACTTCTATTTATTACATTATATTCATTAACACTAATTTTTGATGTTTTAAATATAGAGGTAGTTGTAGGATAAGATGTGGCCCCCACCCCTGGGCTGGCCATATAGAGCTCAGGAGACCTTATTACCTGGAGACAGTGGCTGACAAACTTTAGGTGTTTCCACTGAAATTTCCTTATCAGAAGACTTTGACTAAGATATTTGTCTCTACTCAGCACTTTTCTACTCATTGCAAATCACCCTCTTTGCTCCTGGCCACCTGGATCCTACAAAAGGGCAGGGTGGTTTTTATTTGTTTTTAAGGATTCTCAGTCACAAGATGATTCCAATTCCTTGCACCAAACATCTGACTGACCCTTTCCCAATACCATTCTGTGGGGGAAAGCAAAATATTAGAGAAGTTTTTCTCTCTCTCTCTTTCTCTTTCTCTTGATTCTTGCCTGTAGTTGTTACAGTGTTATGGGCTGAATTATATATCCTCAGCTCCATCATTCATATGTTGAAGTTCTCACCCACAATACCTCAGAATGTGAGGGGCGGAGCCAAAAAAAAAAGAATGTGAATGTATTTTTGGAGAATGCTTTTTTAATGAGGTAATCAAGGTTAAATGAAACCATTAAAGTCGGCCTTCCTCCAGTGTGATAGGTATTCTTATAAGAGGAGATTAGGATCCAGACACACAGCAGAGGGATGCTGTGTGAAGACAAAGGGAAAGACAGCCATTAGGCTACCAGGTTGGTAGAAAGTGGCTTTAGGGGCCAGCGCCATGGCTCACTTGTTTAATCCTCTGCCAGCAGCGCCAGCATCTCATATGGGCACCAGTTTATAGTCCAGCTCTCTGCCATGGGCCAGGAAGGCGGTGGAGGAGGCCCAAGTGCATCCTGCACTGCATGGAAGACCAGGAGGAAGCACCTGGCTCCTGGCTTCGGATTGGCGCAGCCGGAGTGGCCATTTGGGGGGTGAACCAACAGAGGGAAGACCTTTTTCTCTGCCACTCTCTCTGTCTAACTCTGTCAAATAAAAAAAAAGTGGCCTTAGGCAAAACAATCCTGACAGTACCTTGATCTTAGACTCCTGGCCTCCATAACTGTGAGAAAATAAATTTCTGTTGTTTGGCGACTCAGTATGTGGTGCCTGGTTGTTATAGCAGCTCTAACAGAAAATACACAATGCTACTGATTGGATTGTTTTTTTTCTCCAAAGATTCATGATTCATGTACTGGAAGCAAAGTCTTCAGTTTGCCCTGTTGGGGTGCAGAACCTTTCAGAGCTGGGGCCCAGCAGAAAGCGATTAGGTCACTGGGGAGTCACCTGTAGAAGGGATTAATACTGGACTCCTGAAGGGGGTAATCTCTGAAAGAGCAGGTTGTTGGAAAGTGGAGCCACCCAGTGAGCTTGGCCCCTCCTGTACATAGCTACTTCCCTCTCTGCTTCTCTGCTACGTCTGAGCAGCCAAAGATTTGGGGCCTTTGATCATGGACTTTCAGTCTCCAAAACTGGGGGCTGAATAGGCCTCTTTTCTTTTTACGGTGCTCAGCCCTTTATTTTTTATTGTAACATACACAGTAAGTGAGCAAATACCTGATTGTTACTTTTGGTTTGGCCCAGTGTCCTAATTTACTACCCCAATAACTATCAGCGAACCAGTCTCTCCATTGCTTTTTTTTAAAAGATTTATTTATTTATTTGAAAGGCAGATTTAGAGAGGCAGAGGCAGAGAGAGAGAAAGAGACAAGTCTTCCAACTGGTTCACTCCCAGATGGCTGCAATGGCACCAATCCTAGCTTCCTCCAAGACTACCACACTGCTGTGGGGGCCTTCTTCTGCTTTCATGGGCCATAACAGAGAGCTGGATTGGAAGTAAAGCAGCCAGGATTCGAACTGGTGCTCACATGGGATGCTGGCGCTGCAGGCAGCGACTTTCCCTGCTACACCGTAGTTCTGACCCTTTCATTACTTTTGTCAGTAATGCTTTTGAAGAATTTCCTTCCCTCCCTCCCTTCTCTCCTCTCTCGTTCCTTCCCTTCCTCCCTTTTTCTTCCTCTCAAGAGCACTCTCTCCCTCTGTTTTTCTTTCTTTCTTTTATTTTTTTGAAAGGCAAAAACCAGATGAACTGCAACAGCCAGGGCTGTGTCATGCTGAACCCAGGAGCCAGGAGCTCTTCCAGGTTCTCTCATGTGAGTGGCAGCGTCCCAAGCAGTTGAGTCATCAATGCCGCACCACAGGATGCACATTGTATAAAGCTGGAGTGGAGATTGAAGGCGGGATACCAACTCAGGCATTCCAAGATGGAATATGGCTGTCTCAGGCAGCAGCTTAAACGCTGTGCCAAATATCTGACCAATGACTTTCCTTATATGATTCACATTTTATTTCACATAAGAAATTTCTACAATCTCATGGATTTCTCCTGTATTTTGCTTTAGAAATTTGATAGTGTTTTGGTTGCACGTATAAGTACATACTTAATTTTTTGTTAATTTTTATGCATGGTGTGAGATAAAGCAGAAGATGACCCTTATCTCTACAAATTACACTGAATTGCTTTGGCACCTTTATCAAAATAAATTGACTCTTATGTGTAGATATTTTTCTGCCTATTTCATTTTGTTATATTGATCTTCATATGTCTTTTCACTAATACCAGAAAGTTTTTTTTTCACTGTTTTATACATGAAATTAGGTGAAGCAGATCTTCCAATTGTTTCTTCTTATTCGATATCAGTTTTAGAATGAACTCATCAATCTGCATAATTGGAATTGCATTTAACCTATTTAGTTCAATTGTGAGATTGGTCTTTTTTTTTATCATTTGCAATTATCTTTATAAAGATCGATTCAATATATACTATGTAAAGATTTCATCAGTCTGCACCCACTCAGAAACACAAAGTGTAAAAATACTGTTTCAGTGCTAGTAATAGCATTATTTCACATTGGATAACACAATAAGGACAGATCCCTCATGAGACGTAAGTACACAGTGACTCCTGATGTTGATTTAACAATTTGACACTCTTGTTTATGGCGTCAGTAATCTCCCTAGGCTCTGGTCATGAGTTGCCGAGGCTATGGAAGCCTTTAGGGTTCGTGGACTTCGATCTTATTCCGACAGGGTCATAGTCAAAGTGAAAGTTCTCTCCTCCCTTCAGAGAAAGGTACCTCCTTCTTTGATGGCCCCGTACTTTCCACTGGGATCTCACTCGCAGAGATCTTTCATTTAGGTCTTCTGTTTTTTCCAGAATGTCTTGGCTTTCCATGCCTAAACTATTCTCATGGGCTCTTCAGCCAGATCCGAATGCCTTAAGGTCTGATTCTGAGGCCAGAGTGCTATTTAGGACATCTGCCATTCTATCAGTCTGCTGTGTATCCTGCTTCCCATGTTGGATCATTCTCTCCCTTTTTCATTCTATCAGTTAGTATTAGCAGACACTAGTCTTGCTTGTGCGATCCCTTTGACTCTTAGACCTATCAGTGTGATCAATTGTGAACTGAAATTGATCACTTGGACTAATGAGATGGCCTTGGTACATGCCACCTTGATGGGATTGTATTGGAATCCCCTGGCACAATTCTAACTCCATCATTTGGGGCCGTTCCGATTGAGCATGTCCCAAATTGTACATCTCCTCCCTCTCTTATTCCCACTCTTAGATTTCACAGAGATCACTTTTCAGTTAAAATTTAAACACCTAAGAATAATTGTGTGTTAATTACAGAGTTCAACCACTAGTACTAGGATAAAAAAAAAATACTACAATGGATAAAGTATTACATAGTACAACAACAGTCAGCACAAGAGCTGATCGAGTCACTGTTTCTCATAGTGTCCATTTCACTTCTACAGGTTTCCCCTTTGGTGCTCAGTTAGTCATCGCCAATCAAGGGAAACAAATGATATTGGTCTCTTTGGGACTGACTTAATTCACTCAGCATGATGTTTTCCAGATTCCTCCATTTTGTTGCAAGTGACCGGATTTCATTGTTTTTGACTGCTGTATAGTATTCTGTAGAGTACATGTCCCATAATTTCCTAATCCAGTCTACTGGTGATGGGCATTTGGGTTGGTTCCAAGTCTTAGCTATTGTGAATTGAGCCGCAATAAACATTACTGTGCAGACGGCTTTTTTGTTTGCCCATTTAATTTCCTTTGGGTAAATTCCAAGGAGTGGGATGGCTGGGTTGAATGGTAGGGTTATATTCAGGTTTCTGAGGAATCTCCAGACTGACTTCCATAGTGGCTTCACCAGTTTGCATTCCCACCAACAGTGGATTAGTGTCCCTTTTTCCCCACATCCTCTCCAGCATCTATTGTTGGTGGATTTCTGAATGTGAGCCATTCTCACTGGGGTGAGATGAAACCTCATTGTGGTTTTGATTTGCATTTCCCTGATGGCTAGTGATCTTGAACATTTTTTCATGTGTCTGTTGGCCATTTGGATTTCCTCTTTTGAAAAATGTCTATTGAGGTCCTTGGCCCATCTCTTAAGTGGGTTGTTTGTTTTGATGTTGTGGAGTTTCTTAATTTCTTTGTAGATTCTGGTTATCAACCCTTTATCTGTTGCATAGTTTGCAAATATATTTTCCCATTCTGTCGGTTTCCTATTCACTTTCCTGACTGTTTCTTTTGCAGTATAGAAACTTTTCAATTTGATGCAATCCCAGTAGTTAATTTTGGTTTTCAGTGCCTGTGCTTCTGGGGTCTTTTCCAAGAAGTCTTTGCCAGTACCTATGTCTTGCAGGGTTTCTCCTATGCTCTCTAGTAATTTGATGGTGTCGGGTCGTAGGTTTAAATTTTTAATCCATGTTGAATGAATTTTTGTGTAAGGTGAAAGGTAGGGGTCTTGCTTCATGGTTCTGGACGTGGAAATCCAGTTTTCCCAGCACCATTTATTAAACAGACTGACCTTACTCCAGGGACTGGTTTTGGATCGTTGATCAAATATAAGTTGGCTGTAGGTGTTTGGATTGATTTCTGGAGTTTCTATTCTGTTCCATTGGTCTATCCATCTGTTTCTGTACCAGTACCATGCTGTTTTGATAACAACTGCCCTGTAGTATGTCCTGAAATCTGGTATTGTGATGCCTCCGGCTTTGTTTTTGTTGTACAAGATTGCTTTAGCTATTCAAGGTCTCCGGTGACTCCATATGAATTTCAGCATCATTTTTTCCAGATCTGAGAAGAATGTCCTCGGTATCTTGATTGGTATTGCATTGAATCTGTAAATTGCTTTTGGGAGAATGGACATTTTGATGATATTGATTCTTCCAATCCATGAGCATGGGAGATTTCTCCATTTTTTGCTTCCTCTTCTATTTCTTTTGTTAAGGTTTTGTAATTTTCATCGTAGAGATATTTAGTGTCCTTGCTTAAGTTTATTCCAAGGTATTTGATTGTTTTTGTAGCTATTGTGAATGGGATTGATCTTAGCAGGTCTTCCTTAGCTGTGGCATTGCCTGTATATACAAAGGCTGTTGATTTTTGTGCATTGATTTTATATCCTGCTACTTTGCCAAACTCTTCCATGAGTTCCAATAGTCTCTTAGTAGAGTTCTTTGGGTCCCCTAAATAAAGAATCATGTCGTCTGCAATGAGGGATAGTTTGAGTTCTTCCTTCCCAATTTGTATCCCTTTAATTTCTTTTTCTTGCCTAATAGCTCTGGCTAAGACTTCCAGCACTATATTGAATAGCAGTGGTGAGAGTGGGCATCCCTGTCTGGTAGCAGATCTCAGTGGAAATGCTTCCAACTTTTCCCCATTCAATAGGATATTGGCCGTGGGTTTTTCATAAATTGCTTTGATTGTATTGAGGAATGTGCCTTCTATACCCAGTTTGCTTAGGGTTTTCATCATGAAAGGGTGTTGAATTTTATCGAATGCTTTCTCTGCGTCTAGTGAGATAATCATATGGTTTTTCTTCTGCAGTCTGTTAATGTGGTGTATCACGTTGATTGTTTTGCGAATATTGAACCATCCCTGCATACCAGGGATGAATCCCACTTGGTCTGGGTGGATGATCTTTCTGATGTGTTGTTGCAGTCTATTGGCCAGAATTCTGTTGAGGATTTTTGCATCTATGTTCATGAGGGATATTGGTCTGTAATTCTCTTTCAATGCTGCATCTTTTTCTGGCTTAGGAATTAAGGTGATGCTGGCTTCATAGAAAGAATTTGGGAGAATTCCCTCTTTTTCAATTGTTCTGAAAAGTTTGAGAAGAATTGGGGTTAGTTCTTCTTTAAATGTCTGGTAGAATTCAGCAGTGAATCCATCTGGTCCTGGGCTTTTCTTTGTTGGGAGGGCCTTTATTACTGATTCAATTTCTGACTCACTTATGGGTCTGTTTAGGTATTCTATGTCTTTCTGGTTCAATCTAGGTAGGTTGCATGTGTCCAGGAATCTATCCATTTCTGATAGGTTTCCCTGTTTACTGGCATACATGTCCTTGTAGTAATTTCTGATGATTCTTTTGATTTCTGTGGTGTCTGTTGTTATATTTCCTTTTTCATCTCTGATTTTACTGATTTGGGTCTTTTCTCTTCTTTTTTTAGTTAGTTGGGCCAATGGGGTGTCAATCTTGTTTATTTTTTCAAAAAACCAGCTCCTCGTTTGGCTGATTTTTTGTAATGTTTTTTTGGATTCAATCCTGTTGATTTCTTCTCTGATTTTGATTATTTCTCTTTTTCTACTAGATTTGGGTCTAGTTTGCTGCAAATTTTCTAGATCCTTGAGATGCATTGAAAGCTCATCTATTTGGTGCCTTTCCAGTTTCTTGATGTAGGCACCTATTGATATAAACTTTCCTCTTAACACTGCTTTTGCTGTATCCCATAAGTTTTGGTATGTTGTGCTGTTATCCTCATTTACTTCCAGAAAATTTTTGATTTCTCTTTTGATTTCTTCAGTGACCCATTGTTCATTCAGGAGCATGTTGTTCAATCTCCATGTGTTTGCATATGCTCTAGGAATTCCTGAGTTGCTAATTTCCAACTTCAATCCCTTATGGTCTGAGAAGTTGCATCGTATGATTCTAATTCTTTTGAATTTGCTGAGACTTGCTTTATGGCCTAATATGTGATCAATCCTAGAGTAGGTTCCATGTACTGCTGAGAAGAATGTGAATGCTTTATGTATAGGATGAAAAGTTCTGTAGATATCTGTTAGATCCATTTGGGCTATAGTGTTGTTTAAATCTACTGTCTCCTTGTTGATCTTCTGTTCTGTCGATCTGTCAATATCTGTGAGTGGAGTATTGAAGTCCCCCAGTACTATTGTGTTGGGGTCTAAGTCTCCCTTTAAGTTTCTTAACAAATTTTTTAAATAAACCTGTGGCCTGTAATTAGGTGCATATACATTGAGAATTGTTATATCTTCCTGTAGTATTGATTCCTTAATCATTATATAGTGCCCCTCTTTGTCTCTCTTAACAGTTTTTGTGTTAAAGTTTATGTAGTCCGATATTAAGATGGTTACACCCGCTCTTTTTTCATTTCTGTTGGCATGGTATATCTTGTTCCATCCTTTTATTTTCAGTCTGTATGGATCTTCGTTGGAAAGATGTGTTTCTTGTAGGCAGCAAATAGATGGTTTTTGTTCCTTAACCCAATCAGCCAATCTCTGTCTTTTAACAGGACAGTTTAGACCTTTAACGTTCAATGTGACTATTGATAAGTGATAAGTTTGCCCTGCCATTTGCCAGATATTTTCTAATGTATGCTTTGAATTCCCTGTGATCTTTTGCCGTGAGGTTCCCTTCGTTTACCTTCTTTCATGTTGATGGTCGTGTTTCTGTGATTCTGTGCGTAACACATCTTTTAGTATCTTTTGCAGGGCTGGACGAGTGGCAACAAATTCTTTCAATTTTTGTTTGTTATGAAAGGTCTTTATTTTGCCTTCATTCACAAATGAGAGCTTTGCAGGGTATAATATTCTGGGCTGGCAGTTTTTCTCTCTCAGTACCTGGGCTATGTCTCGCCATTCCCTTCTAGCTTGTAGGGTTTCTGTTGAGAAGTCAGCTGTGAGTCTAATTGGAGATCCTCTGAGAGTCATCTGACGTTTCTCTCTTGCACATTTTAGGATCTTTTCTTTTTGCTTCACTGTGGTGAGTTTAATTACAATATGTCGTGCAGAGGATATCTTTTGGTCATGTTTATTAGGGGTTCTATGAGCTTCCTGGATTAGGATTTCTCTGTCTTTCTCCAAGCCTGGAAAATTTTCTGCTAGTATCTCACTAAAAAGGCCTTCTAATCCTTTATCCCTCTCCATACCTTCAGGAACACCTAGAACCCGAATGTTGGGTTTTTTAATAGTATCCTGTAAATTCCTGACGATATCTTTTAGTTTTCTAATTTCCTCTTCTTGTCTTTGGTTTGACTGTTTCCTCTCCTGTTCACTGTCTTCTAGGTCCGATATTCTCTCTTCTGCTTCACCCATTCTGGTTTTAAGGCCCTCAAGATTGCTTGTCACTTGATCTATTGAATTCTTCAATTCATTAAGATTTTTTTTCACTATCGTAGCTTCTTGTTCTACTAGTTGTTTCATTTCGTTTTGATTTCTCCGTAGTACTTCATTCTCGCGAGAGAGATTTTCTATCTTATCTATTAAAGATTTCTGTAGTTCAAGAATTTGTTTTTGAGAACTTCTTAATGTTCTTATCAATTCTTTGAGATCTGCTTCTTGCATTTCTTCTATCTCATTATCTTCATAATCCTGACTTGGGGTGTCTTTTCCGTTTGGGGTCATCATAGCGTCTTCTTTGATCTTGCTCCCTCGGAATCTGTTTTTGTTTGGCATTTTTTTTTTCCCCACACTCTTTCTCTGGGTTGTCAAGGTAACGGAGTTTGTGTGCGTGGTGTGTTCCCAGTTTTTGGATCCCCTTCAGGTTTCTACAGCCTCGGGTTTTTGGTTCCGTCTGCCTCAGTGATGGGCGGGCGCACCTTGTCCCACTGCGTTTAATCAAATTCGACTTCGCAAGGTGGGCGGCAAGAGGGGCTAGTGTCCGTGCGGGCTCGCCTCAACTGTGCTGTTTCCCCCGTGGGGGTCTGCTTCCCCCCGCCAGTGTCTCGGGATCCCTGTATCGGCTCCCGTTCACGCGCGCAGATCCTGCGGTGATTGTGTTCAGCCTGGCTCCTGTCGCAGCCTGCGGGCGCGCACTGTGCCACTGGGTTTAATCTAGCTCGAATTAGCAGGGTGGGTGACGAGAGAGGTTAGTGTCTGTGCAGGCTCACCTCAATTGTGCTGTTTCCCCCGTGGGGTCTGCTTCCCCCCGCCAGTGTCTCGGGATCCCTGTATCGGCACCCGTTCAAGCGCTCAGTTCCAATGGCGACTGTGTTCCGCCCGGCTTCCGTTGCAGCGGTCGGGTGCCCGCCGCCCACTGCGTTCAGTCTAGCTCGAATTAGCAGGATGGGTGACGAGAGAGGCTAGTGTCCGTGTGGGCTCACCTCAATTGTGCTGTTTCCTCCGTGGGGGTCTGCTTCCCCCCGCCAGTGTCTCGGGATCCCTGTATCGGCTCCCGTTTAAGCGCTCAATTCCAATGGCGACTGTGTTCCGTCCGGTTCCCGTCCCTCCCGGCAGCTCCTGTGCCACTATGGCACGATTTGCCGTTCGCAAACTTACTTTCCCCTAGGTCCTCTGCGTCTCATTCACTGGGTCCGGAAGAATTTCCACTGCATTTTTTTCCCTGAGATTTTCCCTGAGGCTACAGTAACTCTGTTTTTATTAAACTATCTTTTTACGGACTGCTAGTGCGCGTCCTCACTATTCTGCCATCTTGGCTCCGCATCGAGATTGGTCTTTTATTCCAAGAGTATATCTTTAACTTTCTTTATTCACTATCATTCATGATTTGTAGTTTACAATGTAGAGATCTTACCAACCTTATATTAGTTTTTCCCAAGTTGCATTTTGTATGCGTGTGTGTGTGTGTGTGTGTGTGTGTATGTGTATGTGGGTGAAAACATTAAATAGAAATACAGATGTGTCCTTTTACAATTGTTTACCACTGGTTAGTAAAATTACAACTCGTTTTCATATTTAATATTTTTTCAGACTTTGCCATATTACTTTATAAGTAATATATGGTTTCACAGTTTATTTATTTGAAAAGTTAAGTAACAGAAAGGGAGATCTTGCATCTTCTGATTCACTTTCCAAATGCCTGCAACATCCAGAACTGAATCATTTAAAGCTAGGAGCCAGGAAGTTCATCCAGGTCTCCAATATGGGTGGCAGTAAGCCAAATTCAAGGGCATTCGCAACAAGCAGAATCAGAAGCAGTTAGCCAGGACTCAGCTCCCGGGAATCCAATGTGGGATGCAGGTATCTCAAGCAGTGGCTTAACCTCTGTGCCAGAATGCCTGCCATCGGACCTTTTTTCAATCCATAGAATTTTTCATTTAAACATTCATAGGATCTGTGAAAGAATTATTTTTTTGTTTCCTTGTTATGTATTTTACTTATTTTTTATTGTAAACTTTAGGGCCCCCTGAACAATTTTGAATATAAGTTGTAAAAGTGAAGATCATTACTGTTTTCCTGATTTCAGAAGGAAAGGATTCAGTTTTTTTCCACTAAAGAAGATATAGGTACTAGGTGGTTCTTAGAGTCACGTTTTCAGATTGAGGTGGATCTCTCATTTCATTTTACTATTTTGTTAACAGCATGTATCACAAAAGGCTGTTGCCATTTTTCAAATCTTGTGCATAATATTTACTACCTTGAGCTTGTGACTTTTATTCATTATTTCATTAATACTGTGAATTACATAAATTCTTAAATATCAAAATAACCTTGTTTCTTGGAGTAAACTCTGCATAACCAAATTATATTTTCTTTTAAGCATTGCTGCTTTTCTGAAAATTATTTGTTTATTTGACAGGCAAACTTACAGACAGTGAGAGAGAGAGAGACAGAGAGAAAGGTCTTCCTTCCATTGGTTCACCCCCTAAATGGCCGCTATGGCCGAAGCTGTGCCGATCCAAAGCCAGCAGCCAGGTGCTTCTTCCCAGTGTCCCATCCAGGTGCAGGGGTCCAATCACTTGGGTCATATTCTACTGCTATTCCAGGATACAGCAGAGAGCTGGGCTAGAAGAGGAGCAACCGGGACAGAATCTGGTGCCCATATAGGATGCTGGCACCACAGATGGAGGATTAACCAATTGAGCCATGGCGCCAGCCCCAGCATTGATGCTTTTTAATTTCAGTTTCCATTTTGTGCCCACTAAAATGTATAAAGTTGTTTTTTTGTGTGTTTGTTTATTCTACTTAATACTATCGGTTGAATTGTGTAATTAATACACAGTGATTCTTTTTTTTTTTTCTCTTTTTTTTTTTTTCGACAGGCAGAGTGAACAGTGAGAGAGAGAGAGACAGAGAGAAAGGTCTTCTTTTTGCCATTGGTTCACCCTCCAATGGCCGCCACGGCCGGTGCGCTGCAGCTGGCGCACTGCCCTGATCCGAAGCCAGGAGCCAGGTGCTTCTCCTGGTCTCCCATGGGGTGCAGGGCCCAAGCACTTGGGCCATTCTCCACTGCACTCCCAGGCCACAGCAGAGAGCTGGTCTGGAAGAGGGGCAACTGGGACAGAATCCAGTACCCCGACCGGGACTAGAACCTGGTGTGCCAGCGCCTAAAGGCAGAGGATTAGCCTATTGGGCCGTGGCGCCAGCAATACACAGTTATTCTTAAGTGTTAGAACTTAACTGAAAAGTGATCCCTGTTAAATATAAAAGTGGGAATAAGAGAGGGAGGAGATGTACAATTTGGGACATGCTCAATTAGACTTGCCCTAAATGGTAGAGTTAGAAACATGCCAGGGGATTCCAATTCAATCCCATCAAGGTGGCATGTACCAAGTCCATCTCACTAGTCCAAGTGATCAATTTCAGTTCACAGTTGATCACACTGATAGGTCTAAGAGTCAAAGGGATCACATAAACAAGACTAGTGTCTGAAAACACTAAAATATAGAATAAAAAAGGAGAGAACGATCCAACATGGGAAGTGAGATACACAGCAGACTCATAGAATGGCAGATGTCCTAAATAGCACTCTGGCCTCAGAATCAGCCCTTAAGGCATTCGCATCCTGCTGAAAAGCTTATGATAGTATTTCAGACATGGAAAGCCAAGACACTCTGGAAAAAAACAATGACCTAAATGAAAGATGTCCGCAAGTGAGATCCCAGTGGAAAGAACAGGTCATCAAAGAAGGAGGTGCCTTTCTCTGAAGGGAGAAGAGAACTTCCACTTTGACTATGACCTTGTCTAAATATGATCAGAGTTGGTGAACTCAAAAGGCTTCCATAGCCTTGGCAACTCATGAGTAGAGCCTAGGGTGATTACTGATGCCATAAACAAGAGTGTCAAATTGTTAAGTCAACAACAGGAGTCACTGTGTACTTTCTCCTCATGTAGGATCTCTGTCCTTAATGTGCTGTACATTGTGATTCAATGCTATAACAAGTACTTACACAGTATTTTTCACTTTGTGTTTCTATGTGGGTGCAAACTGTTGAAAGCTTTAGTTAATATATACTAAACTGATCTTCTGTATATAAAGATAATTGAAAATGAATCTTGATGTGAATGGAAGGGGAGAGGGAGCGGGAAAGGGGAGGGTTGCAGGTGGGAGGGAAGTTATGGGGGGGGGAAGCCATTGTAATCCATAAGCTGTACTTTGGAAATTTATATTCATTAAATAAAAATTAAAAAAAGAAGTCAAATATAAGAAAAAAATAAAGTTGTTTATGTGTTGATCTGCAAACTTGTTGGCTTTAATTATTAGTTTTTGAAGATTTTTTTGGTTTGTCCCTTTCGATTTTTTACATGCAGACTAATGTCATTTGTAAATAAGGACTATTTATTTATTCTTTTCCAAAATGCATGCATTTTTATTTCCTTTTGTTGCCTTATGCAATAACTAGAAATTGTGTAACATTTAGTTACCAATGATGAAGCAGACATGCCTCCTTTCTTTCTGATCTTAGGGAAAACCATTCAGTATTTCCTCATTAAATATAAAAAAAAATTAAAGGGTGTGTCTGTATTTTTAGATATTTTTAAATTTCATTTCTGTTCTTTATCAAATTGTAGAAGTTACCCTCCAGTCTTAATTTTTTGAGTTTTCATCACTAATGAAAATTTTCAAAATTTTACACTAATTAGTTTGATAATGTGACTATTCTTCTGTAACCTGTTAAAATAATAAGTTACATTGATTTTGATTATCAAACCATTCTTTCTTCACTGAGACAGTAGAAAGGGAGCCAATCACTGCCTCACAGAAATAAAAATACTATTGAGGCACTTGGATCCTCTATCATTAACTGGTGTTTGTGGAAATCTAGGCTTTTCAGGGTCTTTGCTAGGAGGGGTACGGATGGACATAACATTTGTTTGGATGGTATAAAGTTATTATGACATAAATGTTTTCTGTACTTTTCTTGGTCCTTTGGCTAGAAAAAGCGTTCTTGATTCTCTTACTGTATATTGTAGCTGCCATTTCTCAGTTGCCAGCTTTTCCCACTCTGTAAGGCAAAAAGAAAGCTCTCTGAATTCAGCACCATGGCTTTGCTAACATTCCGAAGCCCTAAGCTGGTTTGTTTCTCTTACTAGAGATTTATGCTCATTTTATGCATAATGTTGGATAAAGATATAAGTACTTAAGCAATCTTCCGAAAAGGGAAGTGTCATGTATTATGCACTTTATACATTGATGTATTTGATATGCAAGAATTTGTTAGTAATTTGATTCCTGTTCCTCCTCTCTCAAGGATCATATTTCCTTGCTGCATATGTTTCAGTGCCTGAATACAAATATTTCCTGTCTTTCAGATGTATCGTTACATAC
This sequence comes from Sylvilagus floridanus, assembly GCA_949820135.1. NCBI lineage: Eukaryota > Metazoa > Chordata > Mammalia > Lagomorpha > Leporidae > Sylvilagus > Sylvilagus floridanus. The sequence continues at coordinate 128,915,515 of OX463236.1, read as the reverse complement.
AGTGACACCTGTGTAACTGGCGAAAAATGTTCTAACATGCAGGCTTTTACAAAACTTTTCTATCTATATTTACCATGCTAGAAATTTCATTGGCAGATTTTTACAATGGAGAATTTTAATATATAAGTCATTCAAAATTATAATATTTAACAAAAGATGAATATGCTTTAGATAACATTTATATATAATATATAATAAAATAGAAAATACTCTACATATTTATATATAAATAAAATAACATTATATGAAAAAGAAATTCACTGTTTTATTTTTAAAAATCTCATTTTTTGCTTAATGTGAGAGCTCATTCAATATAAAATACATAATGTGATATGGAATATTCATAAGCACTAAGAATAAAAAAGAAAAAAAATTATAGCTGTTAGTGACATTATTCTGTTATTCAGTGGAGTTTCCCCCTTTCACAGTCTAACAAATAGAAAGATTGCAATTAAATAAAATATTGCATTATGCTATTATTAACCATTCTAAAGTTAAAATTGTCATCTCAATTGGATAATTGTTCTCTCCTGTTGTACCTAGCTATTAAAATATTAACCTATAAATAAAATATACATATAACAATATAAATTGTCATGTAGCATGCAAATAGAATCAATAAATAGCTTGATTAAATATGAACAAAACACTAGTCCTCAGACATTGGCATTTGTAAATTCAAGACACTTGCTTGAATCTATGAATAGATGATGACCAGATCTCTTATATCTTGATATTAATATGGGAATATGATTCTAGGTTGGGAGTTGATCCATCACTGTTGGGAAATTGTGTGATTTCTCTAGTATACAATGTCATTGGAAAACTTAGTTTAGTTGTAGATCATTGTGGATTTAATGATCACTATAAAACCTAATGAATTCTGAAGATAATTAGAGTAATTTTGTTATAGTAGTCTCATTCATGATCATTGAGGATCAGATGTTTGTGTATAAAAATGTGTGCATATAACATTATGAATTATCTAAGTGCTTCAAATTGATGTATGCTCTATTTCTACAATCCTGCTCTAAAAACATAGCAGCCCCTAGAAATACAATATAATTGTTATTTTTGCATTAGTCTTACAGCTTTGCTATGTTTCTTTCCATCTATTACTAAGGTGTGTTCTGAAATGTCTGCTTGCAATGAGAAGTAAAAATCATTGGTATCAGTGACTTAAGCAAGATAAATAATTTCTTGATATTAAATTCCAAAGGAAAAATTCAAACATCTTTAATTGGAATCTGAGTATGGTATTTTCAGTTATATTATAGCAGTTATACTGACAACCTAATTTCCCAGGGTTTACTTTAGTCATACCAGCTGCTAGCTGTACCACTAGCTACAGTTTTTATTTTAAATATAAACAATAATTTTGATAAAGAAGCAATTACTTTTTATTATTGATTTTTGTTTGCCTTATTTATTGAATGCTTTGTCACAGCTGAAGTATGCAGCTGCTTTCTTTTTCCTTACATTACAAAGACAAATCATAGATGTACATTAGAGGATAAAATTTATTTAGTGTTTAAAATCATCTGTCAGCAATTTAGAAATATATAATTTTCAGTAAATGAATGTATAATTTAAACTGGTATATTGATGATGATCATTCATTTTAATTGTGCTGCAATATTATTTTAAACTTTCTTTGTTAAAGAAAAATAAATTTTTGAACTAATGTAAATGAAAATTTTAAAAAGAAGCAGAAAAATTACTTATTATGTATAGATAATAGACTTCTTGTGAAAAACAATCTAGAAAACCATACATTAAAGTTATTAAAAGAAAATCCTTTAACATTCTGCATACAGAGTTATAATATTCTCACTCATGATAATTGACCAAAATATTTTGATCAAAGAAATAAAAGCTGAAAAATGCACTAGCATTTTTTCAGACCCGTACTTCAAGAAGTTTGAAAGAGTATTCTTAAGCAACAAGAAAATGATTGTAACACACATTTGCTTCTACACATGGGATGAACATGTAAAAGGAATTTTAAATATATGAATATATACATATTTTTATACATATTTTCTTTTTTTGCCTATTTTTTGCTATTTATTTATTTATTTTTTAACTTTTATTTAATAAAATCCCTTGGCATGTTTCTAACTCTACCATTAGGGGTAAGTCCGATTGAGCATGTACCTCCCTCTCTTATTGCCACTCTCATATTTAACAGGGATCACTTTTCAGTTAAATTTCAAAACCTAAAAATAATTGTGTGTTAATGAAGGGGTTAAACCAATAGTATTACGGAGAATAAAAAAATACTAAAAGGAATAAAGTAGTAAGTTGTTCCTCGACAGTCAGGACAAGGGCTGATTGTCATTGTTTCTCATAGTGTCCATGTCACTTCTACAGGTTTCCTTTCAGGTGCTCAGTTAATTATCACAGATCAGGGAGAACATATGATATTTGTCCCTTTGGTACTGGCTTATTTCACTCAGCATGATGTTTTCCAAATTCCTCCATTTTGTTGCAAATGATGAGATTTCATTTTTTATTGCTGTATAGTATTCTATAGGGTACACATCCCATAATTTCTTTTTTTTTTTTTTTTTTAGTGGGAGGTAAAATAGTAAGGTTTATTAGGGAAGGGACATCCATAAGGATGGATGGGCACCTCTCCAGACAGAGCCTGAGAGGGTGCCCGGTCACTCAGACTGGGGTGGGGCAGAAGGAGCAAGGTTACATGGTTGAGTGGAGAGATTACACCCAGCCAGACCAGGCAGGCAACTCAGCAGAGAGGCAGAGGGCTGAGTGCACAGTCTGGTTGAGGCTGGGGGTTTTTGAGGAGATGAGTCTTGCTTCCCCACCTCTATTCCTCTTGGAACAAAGGACTTTTTGGATGTAAATAGAAAAACTTCTCTCTTGAAGGTTTGAAACAAAGGACTTTATGGATGCAAATGTTATCAGACAGGAGGAAGGGTGGGCAGGACCCCCTAGAGAATTGGGATGTGGAACAGGGTGTTTGAAATGCAGATTCTGGGCTGCACCTGGGAGATTGTGGAAGATTGTCAGGCAGAAGGGGTGGGGACCTCCACCTGGCAGGTTATCAGGTAGAAGGGGGCAGGGCAGGGCAGGATGTGAATACTGGGCTGCCCCTGAAACACCATCAGGATGACCTTGAGATGCAGCATATGTTGGACATAGATGGCTTCTCTTTAGGCCTTTATGTCGCAGACACATAAGCTCATAACTGGCTTCCTACCTAACATTCCCCCCTCAAGAGGCAATACCCAAAATTCTTTGGGATTATGGATGGAGATCCGTTTTCTGTAACTTCTTCAAAGCTGGCATGTGGGCGTCGAGTGGGATTTGGGTATTTCCTCTTGCTATCTGTCTTCTGGTGTGTGACAGTGGCCTTGGAAAGACTGTGCTGCTCAGTCCAGAGGGCTGCTCAGGCCATCCATTAGAATGGGCTGGAAGCTTTGTCTGATGACCATTTGGAGTTTGACAGCTTTTGGTCTTAGAGACAAAATGAACAAGGGCATTAAAAACACACGGTCCAAAGAGAAGCAGCAAAATTACAGAAGTTATTGGGCCAAGGAGAGAAAATAGCCAGGATTTCCATGATCAGATATCAGGCCAGAAATCCCAGCCTTGCTTGGTCTGGTCCTGGAGCTGTTTGGCTTTGTCCAGGAAAAGTACGAATAACCTGATAGAGAAAAGCTGGGACTGCCTGAAGTTTGCAGGAAGAAGTAGGAATTTGCTGCATGGCCCATATCCTCTCTGGGGCAGGTTTTCTCTTCCCAGGGGTGAGGATAAGGATTAAATAGCACTCCAATGGACTAGCAATGCTTTTATTTTCCTCTGGATACCCAGTAGCTATTTTTGCTAGGAAGTTAAGCCAATGTACAAGACTAGAGTCTCAGGCTGGGAAAGCAGACAGACTAACAAATCATTCACATTTAACCATCTACATTATGGATTATTGTCCACCCCCCTCAAGAGATAGGCTCTTTAAGTCCTCAGTGAGGACCTGTCCAAATAGGTGCAGGACTATCTGAGTTAGCTGTTACTGAAAGCCCTGTTTTTAGGAACTGGCAGGGAGGGCTTTCTAAGCTTAATGCTATTGGATAGACTTTTAAGGCCTGGCTGGGTGTGTGAGCCCCAGACCTATCCATGGGGTGCTGGAAGAGAATCGCAAGAGATGCAAATCTCCTTTAAGGGAGGCACCCTGTTGACTTGCATTACATGGCTGGACTAGGAGGAGAGCAGAATAGGAGGCTGATAGAAATAGGCAACTTGCGTTTCACTGACTCTAGGCCATCCCCTCCATAGCAGTGGCTGGAGCTGGAAGCTTGGCAGAGGCTGGGCAGAACCAAAGGCTTTTTAGCTCGGGGCCACAGGGTCTGCGGTTCTGAACCAGGAGTCCTTCGACACCCAGGGCAGTTCCGTGTCCAGTGGCCTTGCTCTTGGCAGAGCTGACAGAAGGCAGTTGCTGCCATACAGCTGCTTGCCCAATGCCCTGGCTCCTTATATCAGCAACAGGCGCCGTTTGGGGTGCACTGGCTGGGTCTCCTTGATGGCAGATCACCGTGTAAAGCAGCCATTGATTGGCCTGTTGCCTATCCTCTGCTGCTAGCTTGCTCCTCGTTCTGCTGGTCTCTAATAAGAGGCAGCCTCTATGATGTCAGTCAAGGGGGTGCTCAACCCAACCCTGATTTTTGGAGATTTTTCTAATATCAGGGTGAGCTAGAAAAACTATGGTCATGGGAAAATTCTGACACTTAGTATTTTCCTGAGATTTAACACCGTGCCCATGAGGAGAACTATGACCTTTTAGCTAAGACCTAAAAAAACTCCTTGCATACTTTGAGGTCATCAGTGCAGTTTCCTATCTATCCCTCAGTTTGGTTTAAAAGGGGAGTTCTGCTCATTTACCACATACACTGAAAAATCGATCTAGCTGTCACATTATTTCATAGTTTAACCTCTTATTCTGGCTATGCTATTTGGTCCTCTATCCTGTGGCCAGGCATTATTAAAGAAAAGGTCAGTCATCCCTTACATAAGGTCTGGGGATCAAACCGTACATCACAGTGGAGATTCCTGCAGAACAGTAGTAACTTCCCTTCTGGCAGAGAAAAGAGAAATGAGGCAGCGAGTTGGGTCTCTAGCCTGACTTCCTGGGCTTTCAGATTTAACTGGCAGTTTAACCAGTGTTTGCTGAGTAGCCTAAATTATAGGAGAAATTATGGCAGAGGTCTCTGCCATCCTTTGGCTTCTGGATATTTACTGTGTAGCCAGTGGGTTATAGGCCTGGGATTCTGGGCTTAACTGGTATTACTGTGTAACCCATAAGTTTAGGTTTTGGGGCTTCTGGGCTTTCACTGTGTAGCCTGTGGACACTAGACTTTCTTAGGCTCCTGGAAATTTCTTTATCCAGTCTACTGTTGATGGGCATTTGGGTTGGTTCCAGGTCTTAGCTATTGTGAAATGAGCTGCAATAAACATTAATGTGCAGACAGCTTTTTTTTTTTTTTTTTGCAAATTTAATATCCTTTGGGTAAATTCCAAGGAGTGGGATGGCTGAGTTGTATAGTAGGGTTATATTCAGGTTTCTGAGGAATCTCCAGACCTACTTCCATAGTGGCTTTACCAGTTTGCATTCCCACCAACAGTGGATTAGTGTCCCTTTTCCCCACATCCTCACCAGCATCTGTTGGTAGATTTCTGTATGTGAGCCATTCTAACCGGGGTGAGATGAAACCTCATTGTGGTTTTGATTTGCATTTCCCTGATTGCTAGTGATCTTGAACATTTTTTCATGTGTCGGTTGGCCATTTGGATTTCCTCTTTTGAAAAATGTCTATTTAAGTCCTTTGCCCATCTCTTAAGTGGGTTGTTTGTTTTGTTGTTGTAGAGTTTCTTGATCTCCTTTTTAGATTCCTGTTATTTATCCTTTATCAGTTATGTAGTTTGCAAATATTTTTTCCCATTCTCTTGGTTGCCTCTTCACTTTCCTGACTGTTTCTTTTGCAGTACAGAAACTTCTCAATTTGATGTAATCCCAATTGTTAACTTTGGCTTTGACTGCCTGTGCCTCCAGGGTCTTTTCTAAGAAGTCTTTGCCAGTGCCTATATCTTGCAAGGTTTCTCTGATGTTCTCTAATAATTTGATGGTATCAGGTCATATATTTAGATCTTTAATTCACATTGACTTTTGTGTAAGGTATAAGGTAGGGGTCTGCTTCACACTTCTGCACATGGAGATCCAGTTTTCCCAGCACCATATGTTAAATAGACTGTCCTTGCTCCAGGAATTGGTTTTACATCCTTGATCAATTATAAGTTGGCTGTAGATGGTTGGATTGATTTCTGGTATTTCTATTCTGTTTCATTGGTCTATCCATCTGTTTCTGTACCAGTACCATGCTGTTTTGATTTCAACTGCCCTATGTATGTCCTGAAATCTGGTATTGTGATGCCTCCAGCTTGGTTTTTGTTGTACAAGACTGCTTTAGCTATTCGAGGTCTCCTGTGGCTCCAAATGAATTTCAGCATCATTTTTTCCAGATCTTAGAAGAATGTCTTTGGTATTTTCATTTGTATCACATTTAATCTCTAAATTGCTTTTGGGAGAATGGACATTTTGATGATGTTGATTCTTCCAATCCATGAGCATGGAAGATTTTTTGGTATCCTCTTCTATTTTTTTCTTTAAGATTTTGTAATTCTCATTATAGAGATCTTTAACGTCCTTGGTTAAGTTTATTCCAAGGTATTTGATTGCTTTTGTAGCTATTGTGAATGGGATTGACCTTAGAAGTTCTTTCTCAGCCAAGGCACTGCCTGTATATACAAAGGTGTTGATTTTGTGCATTGATTTTATATTCTGCTACTTTTCCAAACTCTTATATGAATTCCAATAGTCTCTTCATGGTGTTTTTTGGATCACCTAAGTAAAGAATAATATCGTCTGCTAAGAGGGATACTTTGAGTTCTTCCTTCCCAATTTGTATCCCTTTAATTTATTTTTCTTGACCAATGGCTCTGGCTGAAACTTCCAGGACTATATTGAATAGCAGTGGTGAGAGTGGGCATCCCTGTCTGGTACCAGATCTCAGTGGAAATGCTTCCAACTTTTCCCCATTCAATAGGATGCTGGCCATGGGTTTTTCATAAATTGCTTTGATTGTATTGAGGAATAGTCCTTCTATATCCAATTTGCTTAGAGTTTTCATCATGAAAGGGTGTTGTATTTTATTGAATGCTTTCTCTGCATCTATTTAGATAATCATGTGGTTTTTCTTCTGCAGTTTTAATGTGGTGTATCACATTGATTGATTTATGACCACTGAACCATCCCTGCATACCAGGGATAAATCCCACTAGGTCTGTGTGGATGATCTTTCTGATGTGTTGTTGCATTCTGTTGGCCAGAATTTTATTAAGGATTTTTTGCGTCTGTGTTCATCAGGGATATTAGTTTGTAATTCTCTTTCAATGCTGCATCTTTTTCAGGCTTAGGAATTAAGGTGATGCTGTTTTGATAGAAAGAATTTGGGAGGATTCCCTCTTTTTTGATTGTTTTGAATAGTTTGAGAAGAATTGGAATTAGATTTTCTTTAAATGTCTGGTAGAATTCAACAGTGATTCTGTCCGGTCCTGGGCTTTTCTTTCTTGGGAGTGACTTTATTACTGATTCAATTTCTTTCTCAGTTATGGGTCTGTTTAGGTTTTCTATGTCTTCATGGTTCCATTTAGGTAGGTTGTAAGTATCCAGGAATCTATCCATTTCTGATATATTTCCCTGTTTGCTGGCATACAACTCTTTGTAGTATTTCTGATGATTCTTTAATTTTTATAGCGTCCGTTGTTACGTTTCCTTTTTCATCTCTGATTTTATTGATTTGTGTCTTCTCTCTTCTTTTTTTAATTAGTTGGGGCAATGGTCTGTTAATTTTGTTTATTTTTTTTCAAAAAACAGCACTTCATTTTGCTGATCTTTTCTAATTTTTTTTATTCAATTCTGTTGATTTCTTTTCTGATTTTAATTATTTCTCTTCTCCTACTAGTTTTGGATCTGGTTTGCATCAGTTTTTCTAGATCCTTGTGGTGCACTGATAGCTCATTTATTTGGTGCCTTTCCAATTTCTTGATTTAGGCATCTATTGCTGTAAACTTGTAAACTTTCCTCTTAACACTTCTTTTGCTGCATCCCATAAGTTTTGATATGTTGTGTTGTTATCTTTATTTACTTCCAGAAAGTTTTTGATTTCTCTTTTGAATTCTTCTATGACCCCACTGTTCCTTCAGGAGCATGTTGTTCAGTCTCCACGTGTTTGCATATGCTCTAGGGATTCCTGAGTTGCTAGTTTCCAGCTTCATTCCATAGCGGCCTGATAAGATGCAGGGTACGATTTCAATTCTTTTGAATTTGCTGAGACTTTCCTGTCCTGTATAGATTTCTGTAGTCCATGCATTTGTTTTTGATAACTTCTAGTGTTCATATCATAAATATTTTGTATTCCATATCTTGCATTTCTTCTATCTCATCATCTGCATAATCTTGTATTGGAGTGCCATGTTCATTTGGGAGTGTCATGATGTCTTCCTTGTTCTTGTTTCTTTGTTTTTTTGCATTTTTTGCTTGGCATTGTAGAGATTTTCTTTGGCTTCTTCTTCTTCCTTTTTTTTTTTTTTTTTTTTTTTTTTGCTGTGGTGGCTTTTCTCATTACACTATGACTCTAGATTAAGTGTACTATCTGCTTTTGTTGAATCTCTAGAGGTTTTTGGTGGGTGTGGCCAGAGAGCTCTATCCAGTTCTTCCAGGTTAAGGGTGTGCCAAAGGTGACACACCCAGGTTTGGCATGGTAAATCTCCCCCCCTCCTTTTTTTATGCAGAAGGGAGCTAATTCCGCTCAGCTGAGCTCTTCTCCTTGGTGGCAATCAGGGCCTGAGCACTAGCCCCAGTGGATATAATATTTGTCTGCTCTGTCACTAGCACCACACAAAGGATCTGTGCAGTCCACAGTGTAAGCTCATATTCCCCTGCAATGTCTCTCACTGGGTAGCCAAGTTTCCCAAGTTTGTGGTGTCTCACACTGAGACTACTCTCTTCTCAGTCACAATGTGAGTTCTCCCACACACCCTCATTTTCTTTCAGAGTCCCAGTTCATAAGCTCCACCTATTCACTAGGTCTTTGTCTCCTGCTATTACTCCCCCCTAGAATCAAGTTTTTCTGTTTGGCTGAGGGCGGGTGCAGCCCCGAGCTGCGTAGCTGTTAAGTATGTCCAAAATGGTGCCTGCTCTATTGTCTCACTCAACTTTGTAAGTTGTGGGGAGAGAGAGAATCATGTCTGTACCATCCCTTTTGTTATTTTCTCTCCTCTAGTTAGGCTGGTGTACTTTCCCCCACAGGGCTTAAGCCTCATTCCCTCTAGGCTCTTCTTGCCACTTTTCCACCAGTGTATTGGGCCACTGTGGTTTCACCTCACCTCCGTTTCCAGAACTGGTGCAGAGGAGAAGATTCTCATCAGCTGAGCTCCTGAGCCATGGGCACGTCCTCCACGTGGATCCACCATGTCCCTCCATATATCTGCTGTGTCCCTCTAATTCTGGAAGAGTTCCCTCTGCAGTTTTTTTCCCCTAACTCTTCCCTGAGACTTCACTATGTCCACTTTTATTAAACTATCTTTTCCAGGAGTATCAGTGAGCTCCCTCCCTATTCTGCCATCTTGAAGCCACCCTATACATATTTTCTGACATCATTAAAAGATAACTATTTAGAGCTAAAATGCTAACTGTTTGGTCTAGTTTGATACATGTAGAATTAAATTGCTTGATGTCAGTGAGATAAGACAGGAATAGAAAGTGACAATATGAGTTGTCAATTTAAGTTGAATATTGTAAGAACAAACAACTAACACCACACAGAATGCAGAAAAAGAAACTATATAGCTAACAACCGATATTGGTGAAGCCTTTTTAAGAAATCATCCCAATATGTTTACAAAAGGAAGATGAAAATCAACATGAATTTTAAAAAGTAGTGAAATGGTAGATTTAAACAAAAAAAGTAGGATAGATGTTATATTGTCTTATAACAATGAAACAGTTTTGGATCAATGAAAATATATCAAATATAAATAGCCATTAACAAAATAATTTCTACTTATTTCATTCATTGTCCAAGTTTTCACTGTGGTCATAATATATTCTACTTCATTCTCTGGAGGTAAATGAAACAAATTTAATGTACATAAATGCAAAATCAGTAGGTTAACCATTTGTGATTAGTGAGACCAGTAAGAAAAGTAATCATAAAAGCAACTTTATTTTTGAACATTTTTTTAAAAGATTTATTTTATCTTTTGAAAAATGATTACAGAGAAAAGTAGAGACAGAGAGAGAGGTCTTCCATCTGCTGGTTCACTCCCCAGATAGCTACAATGGCAGGAGCCAGGAGCTTCTTCTCAGTCTCCCATATGGGATGCTGGCACTTCAGGCCAGGGCTTTAACCCTTTGTGCCACAGCTCCAGCCCCTTTGAACATTTTACCAAGAATTTTAAAATTATTTTGGTTCCTGTAATTCTCCTGACCATTCAGATGATCATTCCTGTGTGGCTGCTTGTCCTCTTTGTCCTTCGATTTCTTTTAAGATCTTATTTATTTATTTGAGAGATAGTTACAGACAGTGAGAGGGAGAGACAGAGAGAAATGTCTTCCTTCCATTGGTTCACTCCCCAGATGGCTGCAATGGCTGGAGTTGCACTGATCCAAAGCCAGGAGCCACTAGCTTCTTCTGGGTCTCCCATGTGGGTGTAGAAGCCCAAGAACTTTGGCCATCCTCTACTGCTATCCCAGGCCATAGCAGAGAGCTGGATTGGAAAAGGAGCAGCCAGGACTAGAACCAGCACGCATATGGGATGCCGGCGCTTCAGGCCAGGGCTTTAACCTGCTGCACCACAGCACTGGCCCTGGTATCCTTGGATTTCTAATGTTCTACTCTATAATGACTCCATGTGAGTACAAGGAAGTCCATGAATTGCCCTTGGGCAAAACTGTAATGTATCCATTTGAACTTCTATATCAGAATCCCACATTTAATTAATAAGAAACATTCACACAGTCTTTTGCCTCTTGCCGTCTTTAGAAGCATAGTCATTCTAAAATGTGGCCTAGTTTCTGATATTATATTTTAGGTTAGGACCACAGCTTCACATTAAATTGCTTGAAAGGGTGAGAAACATCACTTTATTTTTTTTTAAATCATTTATTCTATATATGAACATTATTATACATTATTTACATATAAATATTTATATATTATTTTTTTCACAAATCTAAACCTTTTTTTACCCAGAAAACTTTTGTTTAAGGTATACAAAGTCCATGCATTTCATAAATACAAATTAAGAAACAGTGATTCTTCCCCCGCTACCCACCTTCCCACCCTTCTTTCTCCTCCCTCTCCTATTCCCATTCTTATATTCACTAAAATATATTTTCAATTAACCTTATACACATAAGATTAACACTATACTGAGTCAAAAAAATAATATGAATGGTCGGTGCCACAGCTCACTAGGCTGATCCTCCATCTGTGGTGCAAGCACTCCGGGTTCTAGTCCCAATTGGGGCACCAGTTCTGTCCCGGTTGATCCTCTTCCAATCCAGCTCTCTGCCGTGGTCCCAGAGAGCAGTGGAGGATAGCCCAAGTCCTTGGGCCCTGAACCCACGTGGGAGACCAGGAGGAAGCACCTGGCTCTTGGCTTTGGATCAGCACAGGGTGCCGGCCGTGGCGACCATTTGGGGGGTGAACTAATGGAAAGAAGACCTTTCTCTCTCTCTCTCTCTCTCACTGTCTAACTCTGCCTGCCCCCCCCCAAAAAAAATGAAAAATAAAAACCTGTTCCTCAACTGTCAAGAAAAGGGCTGTTCAAAGTTGTTGCATCTCAAAGTGTCGTTTTCACTTTAATAGATTACCTTTTAGGTGCTTTGTTAACTTCCACAGATCAGGTGGAACATACGGTATTTGTCATTTTGGGACTAGCTTATTTCACTAAGTATGTTTTCCAGTTGCATCCATTTTGTTTCAAATGTCAGAATTTCATTTTTTACCACTATATAGCATTCCATGGTGTTCATATCCCATAATTTATTTATCTAGTCTTCAATTGATGGGCATTTATGTTGATTCCATATTGTAGCTACTGTGAATTGAGCTGCAATAAAGAAGGGGGGTACAGATAACTCTTTCATAGACTGATTTCTTTTTTTTTATTTGACAGGTAGAGTTTTAGACAATGAGAGAGAGAGAGAAAGACAGAGAGAAAGGTTTTCCTTCCGTTGGTTAACCCCCCAAATGGCTGCTATGGCCAGTGCGCTGCACCATTCTGAAGCCAAGAGCCAGGTGTTTACTCCTGGTCTCCAGTGTGGGTGCAGGGCCCGAGCACTTGGGCTATCCTCCACTGCCTTCCTGGACCACAGCAGAGAGCTGGACTGGAAGAGGAGCAACCACGACTAGAATCCGGCACCCATATGGGATGCTGGCGCCGCAGGTGGAGGATTAACCAAGTGAGCCACAGTGCCAGCCACATCATAGGCCGATTTCATTTGCCTTGGGTAAGTTCCCAGTAGTGGAATTCCTCGGTCATATTGTAGGTCTATGTCCATATTTCTGAGGTATCTCCATACTGTCTTCCACAGTGGCTGACCAGTGTATGTTCCCACCAGTGTTGGATTAGGGTACCTTTTCCCCGACATCCTTGCCGTCATTTGTTGTTTGTTGATTTCTGATGAAAGCCATTCTAATATCATGGTTTTGATTTGCATTTCCCTGATGGCTAGTGATCCTGAGCATTTTTCATGTGTGAATGTAAATGTCCTCAACTCCAGTTAAAAGATACAGACTAGCTGAATGGATTAAAAAAACAACACCAATCTATTTGTTCTCCTCAAGAAACACATCTCAGAGTTGGCTCTATGGCATAGCAGGTAACGCCACCATCTGCAAGCACTGGCATCCCATTTGGGTGCTGGTTCAAGAACTGCCTACTCCACTTTCGATCCAGCTCTCTGTTATGGCCTGGGAAAGCAGTAGAAGATAGCCAAACTCTTTGGACCCCTGCATCCATATGGGAGATCCAGAAGAAGCTCCTGGCTCCTGGCTCCTGGCTTTGGATTGGCCTAGTTCTGGCTGTTGCAGCCATTTGGGGAGTGAAGCAGCAGATAGATTTTCTCTCTCACTCTCTGCCTCCGCCTCTCTGTAACTTTGCCTTTCAAATAAATAAATCTTTAAAAAAAAATTGGAAGAAAGAAACACATCTCACCAACAAAGATACAGGCATACTGAAACTGAAAAGATGGAAAAAGATATTCCATGCTAATGGAAACCAAAAATGGCAGGTATAGCCATCCTAATATCAGACAAAATAGACTTTAACACAGAACTATTAAAAGAACAAAGAAGGACTCTATGTAATGATTAAGGGATCAATTCAGCAGGAAGATGTGACTGTAATAGACATAAACACATCTAATTACAGGGCACATGACTATTTAAAAGAAATGTTAATTGATCAAAAGAAAGACATAGGCTCCAATACAATAGTAATGGGGGACTTCAATACCCCTCTTTCAGTAATGGACAGGCCAACAAGACAGTAAATCAGCAAGGAAATTTAAGTCCTTTTTAAAGCTGATGAGAAATGTGATAAAGTATATTTTTTTCCAGAGCCCTGGTAATTTTTTATACATTTTGCAGCACAGGTCTGCTGGAAATTCATATTTTGAATATAATTAATTCATTTATCTATATTTTAAAAATATTATCAGTATATAATAATAAAGTGGAAATATCTGAATAATTACTTACAAATTTCAAATTTGTGGTCAATTTTCACTATCTTGCATTGCTATTTTTGAGAACACTCTAGGAATTCTTTGTTTTCCAAAATATGCTTTTTGTGTAGTTGCTTTGACGGTGTTTGCTTTATAACTTCTATTTTGAAACTTGTGACATGCTTTAGTGTTTGCTTGTGTATCTTGTTTGGGATTATGAAGGCTTTCTACTCTCTCTCTCTCTCTCTCTCTCTCTGTATGTGTTTCTGTCTTAAAATGTCATAAAAAGTGTGGATCTAAACCTGTTTTTCTGAATAGAAAACTTATGCTCTTTTCACTATGCAATTAATATGCTTTCTACAATTCTTTGATTCTAACTGCTTTCAATGTCATATGGGAGCAAGAATAGGAACTCTGTGAGATTACCACAAGAATTAGGTGGTATAGTTTGCAAAGTCCTTGCATAGTGCCCTACAACATCTTACTACATAGAATTGTCATGATAGTCTTTTTTTTTTTTCCAGGCAAAGTTAGACAGTAAGAGAGAGAGACAGAGAGAGTTATAGACAGTGAGAGAGATACAAAGAGAAAGGTCTTCCTTCTGTTGATTCACTCCCCAAATGGCCACTACAGCTGGAGCTGCGCCAATCAGAAGCCAGGAGCCAAGTGCTTCTTCCTGGTCTCCCATGCAGGTACAGGGACCCAAACACTTGGGCCATCTTCCACTGCCCTGCGGGGCCATAGCAGAGAGCTGGACTGGAGAGGAGCAACCGGGAATAGTACCCGGTGCCCCAACCAGGACTAGAATCTGGGGTGCTGGCGCTGCAGGCGGAGGATTAGCCAAGTGAGCCACGGTGCCGGCCATCATGACAGTCTTGTAGTAGGTCAAGTCCCATAATAAGTAAAGTACAAACCCCGAATACTATATAACAATAAGAATGATAAAATTAAAAAATGACTGTATATAGTATATCCCATTGTTTACTATTAATTATGTTGATCTTCTGTTATGCCTTTGAGAAAATTTTTTTTATCAGTATGTGATACTGGCTTATAGCAAGTATAAAAATGAATGTAAGAAATATTTTCCCAATACATTTCCTTCTTAGAAAATCTGTCTGCAAATACCAGTAATAAAAAACCAGTTTCCTCAAATCTGGAAAAATTTATATACAGATTTATCAAATATTTTTGTTTCATTATTCTTTTCTAAAACTTCTTATTCACTTATGTATAACCATTTGATATGATTTCCACTCAGTGTGTGTCAGTTTATTTGTTGTAAGCTTTTCTTTTTCTTTATTATGTGCTCTTATTTGTAAAGTTTCTGTTACTGTATCAAAATTGCTTATCTTTCAGAGTCATATCTGCTGTTCAGCATGCATGGTCAATTTTTATTTCAGATAAGGAACTTTACAATGAGTATTATTTTATATAACATTCTTTTTCTCCTCATCTTTAAATGTTTTCTTTAAAGACATAATATTAGTTATTTGATTTTTACAATATTTGTGTACTAATTTAACTGTTGTCATTTCCAAGCTTGTTTCCATTAATTATTGTTCTGTTTATCATATGCTGACTTCCTTCTTCTTTCACCTGTCTACTAATTTTTTGTTGTATGTCAAACTGCTGGATTCATATATTGTTGACTGTGTTTTTTCTTCAAAGACTTTTAAAATTTCATTAGACAAGAAGTTACATTAATTCTTCCTCAATTTGTTCTTTGTGGGCATGTTCTTCAGCTTTGGTAGACTATGTCTGGAGTGTCTTTTACATTCCTAGGATTCTCCTGGCATCACTACTGAATGTCATGGTTATTTGAATAATGGTCTGCACATAGAAATAGAAACTCAAATATCACCTTATATTAGTTCTGTTTGGCTGACATATGGTTTCATGCTGTTAGCTTTCCTAGATTTGGTGTATTATTTCTTATAAATACAATTTGGAAAATTTCCAAATCGTCTTCAACATCTTTAAATAGCTCTTGATGTTTAATATCCAGTATCATTACTTTTTGGTAAATATTAGTAAGAGGTTCCATTTTCAGAGTACACATCTGATTTAGTGGTTAAGATATTGATATCCATATTGGAGTGCCTGGGTTTGATGGCCAGTTCCAGCACTTGACTCCAGTTTCTTGCTGGTGCACTTGTTGAAGGCAGCACAGGTGAGTTACTACTATCTTTGTGGGAGACCTACATTGTGCTTTTAAATCCTGGCACCAGTCCTAGTGCAACACAAGCATTTTGGATGTGATCCAGCAAATAGGAACTCTGTCTCTGTCTCCTTCACAAATAAATAAATAAGTAAAAATTTTTAAAGTTTCCATTCTCATTTGTAATTTTGATACATAGATTTTTTTTTCTGTATGCCATTGAATAGAATAATACCATTGGTTTTATTGATCAATGTTTTACTAATTTAAATTATAAATTTAAAATTATCATATGATAACATTAACAGTTCTTATCTTCCTGTCATTTGGTTCTTATATCAAGATATTTGTTTACTAAATTCAATGAGTTTATATTGCTGATACATCTCACACTTAATTAGATTTTAATGTGTTTGTGGGGTCTTCAATTTTGTTGACTTTTCTTTTTATTAAGAACTCATTAAGAGAGGGTTTTGAAACATGATTTTCACCTGTAAATTTATTGAAATTGGGAGTAAATAATTATTAAAAAATGTCGTTTTGTTCTTATGTAAAAATTCAGTTTTGTTTAAATAATATTACACTCAATGAAATAAAATAAAACCTTAATTAGTTGTGTAAATGAGTTAAACATTGATGCTGTGCTATAAAAAGAACACTGCATTTGGCATCTAATGTGCTTCATTTTAAACATAACATTGAAGTATAACATATATTTTAAACATAGAAGCATAAAATTTAGCAGTGCACAAATCAGTTTGAAATATGACTATTTCATGAAGATATATAGATAATTCACTAAATATTTATGAGAGAATTAGAACTTATTTTTGGTTTATCTTCCTGATGTTTAAAATTTCACATTAAAATAAATGATAAAAAATGAACACTAGCATGGTACCATAACTTTAACTTTATTTACTGATTTTAAAATCAATAATATTTTATAAATGATAACTTGAATGATAATCAGCTAACAATTATTTTGTTTTCCCATAATGCCTTCTATATTTCTGCATACATATTTCAAAATACTTCTGTATGTTTCTTGATATGTGACTTATAGAATCTTTTCCATAATGTTGATTTATTACAGTAACTCGTATCATAGTTCTATTAGTTTATAATCATATTTTTATTACAAAAGAAATAATATGTGTATTTTATAAGAATTTATTATATTATTCTAATAGAACTGACGTTTGGTTTTTAAAAATTACTTGATTTGGTACATCATTTGAGAAATGCCTGTTCAAGTTCTTTGTTTCTTAACTAAAATTGTTTTGTTTTGTTGTTGTTGAATTTCTTGAGCTCTTTATAGATTCTGGGTATTGATCCTTTATCATTTTCCTAGTTTGCAGATGTTTTTCCTGTCCTGTTGTTGGCTCTTGACTTTTTAAAGTGTTTCCTTTGCAGTGCAGAAACTTCTTATCTTGATGTAATCCTATTTGTCTATTTTACTTTGATTGCTTGTTCTTCTGAGGTCTTTTCCAAAAAGTCTTTGCCTATGCCAATGTCTTGCAGCTTCCCCAGTGTTCTCTTCTAGTAATTTGATGGTATCACATCATAGATTTAGATCCTTGATCTATTTTGATTTAATTTTTGTATAAGCTGTAATGTAGTTGTCTTGATTCATACATCTACATGCAGAGAACAAATTTTAACAGCAACATTTGGTGAAGAGACTGTCCTTCCTCTAGGGATTGATTTTAAATACTTTGTCAAAGATTTGTTGTTTTTAGATGTGTGGATTGATTTCTAAGGATTCCATTATGTTTCATTAGTACATGTCTATTGCTGTTCTCATACCAGGCTATTTTGATTGTACTGCCCCATATTATATCTTGAAATATGATATTGTGATGTCTCCAGCTTTGTTTTTTTTTTTTATTTGACAGGTAGAGTAATAGACAATGAGAGAGAGAGACAGAGAGAAAGGTATTTCTTCCGTTGGTTCACTCCCCAAATGGCCACTATGGCTGGCGCTGTGTCAATCCAAAGCCAGGAGCCAGGTACTTCTTCCTGGTCTCCCATGCGGGTACAGGGGCCCAAGCACTGCTCTCCCGGGCCACAGTAGAGAGCTGGACTGGAAGAGGAGCAACTGAGACTAGAACCCGGTGCCCATATGGGATGCCAGTGCCGCAGATGGAGGATTAACCAAGTGAGCCATGGTGCTGGCCCCTCCAGCTTTATTTTGGTTAAGGTTGCTTTAGTTATTCAGTTATTTTGTATTTCCATATTAATTTTATTATCAATATTTTTAAAGAATCAATTATTTGAAAGGTGGAATTACAGACCAGAAGAGGCAAAGAAAGAGAGAAGGAGAGAGAGAGAGAGAGAGAGAGAGAGAGAGATCCTTCATCGGCTGGTTCACTCCCCAAATGGCTACAATGGGCAGAGCTGGGTGAATCCAAAGCCAGGAGCCAGGAGCTTCTTCCAGGTCTCCCACATGGTTGTAGGAGCCCAAGGACTTGGGCCATCTTTTACTGCTTTCCCAGGCCACAGTAGAGAGTTGGATTGGAAGTGGAGCAGTTGAGTCTAGAATGAGTGTCCATATGGGATGCCAGCAACCCACAATGCCACAGCACCAGCCTCAGCTTAATTTTTTTTCTAGATCTGTGAAGAATGACATTGGTATTTTTATTGGAATCCCATTGAGTCTGTAAATTTTCTTTGGTAGCATGGACATTTCTATATTAATTCTTCCAATCCATGAACATAGAAATTTTTCCATTTTTAAATTTCTTTTTCTATTTAATATTTTGTAAATTTCAGTGCAGCGATCTTTCACCACCTTAGTTAAATTTGTTCCAACTATTCAAATTTTCTTGTAGCTATTGTGAAGGAGACTTACTGGCTTACAAATTCGTTCTCAGCAATGGCATTTTCCATGTATACAAAGGCTATTGATTTTTTTGTGTTAATTTTGTTTCCTGCCACTCTACCAAACTCTTTTATGAGTTCCAATAGTCTGTTAGTGGAGTCTTTTTGTTTTCCTGTATACAGTGTTATGCTATCTATGAACAAGGATAATTTCTATCCACTTGATTTGTTTTTCTTGCTAATGGCTTAGGCTAATACTTCCAGAACTATATAGAATAGCAATGGTGAAAGCAGGTATTCTTGTCTGGTTCCAGATCTTAGTGGTTTGTGCTGGGTGGGGGTGGGGAACTCTGGTCAATGCTCAATGGTGGTGCAAGTATCCAGGGTGACACCCAAGTTGGGTATGGTGGATTTTTTTTTATTGTCAGCATTGGGGAACATCTGATAATTTCTGTTGGAATAATCACAACCTCACTTCTTTTTTCCAAGGTGATAAATGCCTGGGGTTAGCCCACAGTGGGTACAACCTTCACCAACCCTGGCAAGAATCACTCAAAGTATCTGTGCATTTCTTAGTGTGAGCATGGAACACTCAACAGTTACCCACCCTAAACAGTCAGGGAGCGCTGAGCCTCTGACACTAGACAGTGATTGCACAGAGACCCAGCCACACCCCATGCCCTCTGTGCAGTTACAGGATCCCCACAGTCACAGGGTGCAGAGGATCCCATCAGCACCTCACAACCCTGTCCTGTCCATGGAGAGAGCATAATCATTTCCAGAGACAGCTGCCTGTGGGTGCTCTTCCTTGGCACTTTGAGCTCCTGAGCCTGTGATTTGCTGAGAGGATGAGTGCACCTTACAATCCTAAATGGATGCCTCGCCCTGCCAGCCAGTCTCAAAGGCAGTGGGAAATTTAAGAGCCGCTACAAA
Organism: Sylvilagus floridanus; assembly: GCA_949820135.1. NCBI lineage: Eukaryota > Metazoa > Chordata > Mammalia > Lagomorpha > Leporidae > Sylvilagus > Sylvilagus floridanus. Next base: position 128,895,791 of record OX463236.1, on the reverse strand, counting down.
CTCTTCATATGTCAAAATGGCACCCCCTTCTCTCTGATTGCTGGGCATCTTTGTGGAGGGTTGGGGAGAAAGAAATCTGCTTTTCTGCCATTGGCTTAGTGGGTACCCATCCCCCTGCTGGAGCTCTAGGCTGGACTCAGACAGTGTAGTCTGCAAGGCTCTCCTCCGAGGCAATATATCCCGTGATGCTGGATGCCACAGTCTGCCCTCACCTTGCTCTCAGAACCTGGTGCCTCTTCCTTTACTTATTCTTTATAACCCACTGTGCACACTACCTGAGACCTAGTAGAGCTCAGTAAATATTTGATACATTGTCCTTCAGCAAATAAAATAATTGTATAAATGGATGTTTGCAATTTGCATTATTTTAAAATTTAGTTTTTGAGATGGTAAGCATAGCAACTGCAGTTTTTATGTACTGAACTGAAAAGTCAATACTACTCTTTTGTCTCTTTGAGTCCAAATCTTTCAAGTGCAAGTGTTGGTATTCTTTCTTGAAAGCCATGTGTCCACCTGGAGTAATTTATTCCATCTACCTAATAACCCCTTTCCAGTTCTTTTGTTTTTTGAGGTATGGCTAGAGAAGTGGCTATTTTTTTCAAGTATAAACTGACATGAATGAATAATGAATTATAACTGATATCGGCACTCCTTATATACATTTATTATTTTTATCACCAAAATTATTACAAGTCTCCAAATTTGAGGTTTCACTTCATATGTAAAGATCACAACAGTTTCTTCATTTCTTTTTGAATACAGCAGTCTAAAGATTTTATTTTTTTTAAAGTTATTATGTGTCAGGTCCTAAATGTCCTACATGTTGCAAATAATTTCATAAATGTAATCATCTGTCTTCCCAAAATGACTTCCCTACTTTCACTTTCTTGAAATTTCAGTAAGAATTTCTGAAATATATTTTATCTTAAAAATTCCAACTATGGTGATTTTATTCCCTCAAAATAAAGATTATAATTATCACTGTATTTACTTACAATAATCTCTATCAAAAATGGATTACACTGTGACTTTCAACATTTTTTTTAAAGATTTACTTATTTATTTAAAAGGTAGAGCTACAGAGAGATAGGGAGAGACAGAAAGAGAAAGAGATCTTCCCTCCACTGGTTCATGCCCCAATGTCACAAATGATGGGAGGGAGTAATTAGAAATACCTGGTAATTATAAGATCCTTGTACCATCTGGGAAGTGGTACAATATCTTTATAAATAAAATGGAATGTGGTGTAGTTGTAAATGTTTACTGAGAACTCTAGGGGGAATCACTAAGCAAAGGGAAAAACTAAGGGATAAACTAAGGAAGGAGAAAAAAGTTGAATCACATAAAATACTCAATTAAAACCAGAGAATATACACAAAATGGTGGAAGACAAAATTATTTAAGTAAAAAAAGTATAAATGGAAAATAATACCAAATAAGGTAGATATTAATCAAGCTATATTGATAATTTAAATAGCAATATCTAAACATACCAATTCAAAGATAGAAATTGTGGGGCCAGCATTGTGGCATAGCAGGTGCAGCTACTACCTGTGACACTGGCATCCCATATGGTTGCTGGTTCTTGTCCAGGCTGCTCTGCTTCCAATCCAGCTCCCTGCCTGTAGGCCTTGGAAGTGTTTAGGCCCATGTCAAACCTGGATTAAGCTCCTCTTTCCTGGCTTATGCCTGTCCTAGCCATGGTCTTTGTGGCCATCTGAGGTGTGAACCATCAATGGAGTTCTCTCTCTCTCTCTCTCTCTCTCTCTCTCTCTCTCTCTCTCTGTAACTGACTTTCAAATAAGTAAACAAATATATTAAAAATAAAAGAAATGCTGAGACTGGGTAAAAAAATTTAAAGCCCTATGTGTATTGTGTATAGGAACCTCACTTTAAATATAAATATCTGATAAATAAAATGTGAGAGGATGGAAAAAGAGAAATCATACTAACACAAATTAAAAAGAATGCTGGAGTAGGCACATCAAGTTGAGATGATACAGACTTCAAGCAGGGAAAATTTCATGGAGAAAAAGAATGTTACATAATAATAAAAACTAATTCCCCAAGAATATATATCTGTCTGCTGTTCCTGCATTTGACCACAGTACATCAAGATATGTGAGGCCAAAACTGATGGATTGCAGGGAAAAATAGATGAGTTTATTATTACTGTTGGAGACTTCAACAGCTATCTATCAGTAGTTGAGAGATGCAGCTGGCAGAAAATCAGTGAGGACATAGTTGAACTGAACAGCACCATGAATCAACTAGATATAATTGACATCTATGGAACATCTCCTGCAATAAGAGATGAATGGCATTCTTCTCAGGCTTACACAGAACTTTTACCTAGATAGACTACATTCTGGGTTATTAAATATAAGTTATCCAATTCAAATGAACACAAATTATATAAAATATTCCTTTGGACCATTATGGAATTAAAATTAACAACAGAGCGATAGCAGGAAATCTTCAAAATACTAGGCAATTACATGACAACACATGGATTAAATAAAGGAGTCTCAAAAAACCAAAAAATATTCTTAGGAGAAATTCTAGTTTCTTACCTGGAATCAAAAGAGCTTTAGATGCTGCCACTCCGTTCTAACAACAAGTAAAATCCGAATAAACTAAAAATCAGCTCTTCATAGATTTCATAAAAAATGAGCTCATAGAGTAAACAGCTGCCTCCAAATTGAAAAGACAGAGGTATATACAGAAAATTAAAACTTATCAAGATAGAAACCACGAGCAGAGGGGCCTGCAATGCAGCACAGAGGGTCAAGCTGCCACTTGCAAGACTGTCAAGTCCCAGCTGATCTTCCAATCCAGTTCCCTGCTGATGCGCTTGGGAAGGCAATGGAAGCTGGCCTACGTTCTTGTATCTCTGCCATCCATGTGGGAAATCAGATGTAGTTCCTGTTTTCTGGCTTTGGTCTGATCTAGGCCCGGCTATTGTGGGCACTTGGAGATTAAATCAGTGGATGGAACTTCTCTCTCTCTCTCTCTCTCTCTCTCTCTCATTTTTTTTTTTTTCATATAAATAAACAAAAACCTCATGGCAACCAGTACCAGCGCACTGGAAACCTAAACTGTATTTAACAAGTTGATTTAGACTCAGTGTGTGTATGTCTAAAGAAATATAACTCAGGGAAGCTCGCTAACGGGGAGCCTCCACAATTTTGTGAGCTTTATCTCCAGGAACTTTCCAATGCTCTTACAGCAAATATCAGAGAAAATTTCCTTTATGCTTCTAGCAAGTGAAAAGTAGGCATGTCCCACAGAATTGCTCTTAACAAGGCCTCCCCTTCAGGGGAACTCGTTTCCAAGGGTCTAACCTGTGAGAATCTTACAAGAGTCTAACTAACGTTGGCAAAGGGAAATAATCAACTCCAGCTCCTGTAGCCACTCTGTACAATGTAAGGGCAAGGCAGCAGTGCAGAAAAACTGAAACACTGGGTAAGTTCACATTTTAAAGGTACACCTTATTGAAAGACTGATATCCAATCCCCTTAGCACTACACCTTACAGAAACATTATTTAAAGACTTTATATTACCATCCGAAACATCCTGTCTACTTTTCAACCAAAAATATTTAAAAATAGACTAACAAAGAAAATAGTTTGAAGATACTGAATTACTATCATACCAGAGTTGAAAGCAACACAAATTTTTAAATTATAAGAATAGGAATTTTAAAAATTGTTATGAATATAATACAAGATTTAATGTAAAAAGTGAACAATATGCAAGAACAAATGCATAATGTAAGCAGAGAGTTTAAGAAACAATTTTCACAGTAAAAAAATACTATAACAGAAATATAGAATTTTTTGGTGGCCTCATTAAGTAACCTAAATAGAATTGAGGAACGAACTTCTTTTTAAAAAATATTTTATTTATTTATTCGAGAATTGGAGTTACAGACAGAGTTAGAGACAGAGAGAATGGTCTTCCACCTGCTGATTTACTCCCCCAAATGGCCGTGATGGCCTGAGCTGAGCTGACCCAAAGTCAGGAGCCAAGAGCTTCTAGGTCTCCCACGTGGGTGCAGGGGTCCAAGCACTTGGGCTATCTTCTACTGTTTCCAGGCTGTAGCAGAGAGCTGGATAAGAAGTGGAGCAGCCAGGACTTGAACCAGTGCCTATAGGGGATGCTGACACTGCAGGCCGAAGCTTTAGCCTAATATGTCACAGTGCCGGCCCCATGGGGAAAGATTTTCTGAGTTTAATGTTGTTTGGAAATTAGAAATTTCCAAAACTTAAAAGATTAAAAATACTGAAAAAAAAAACCAGAATATTCATGAAGTGTCAAATGTATGCCTAGTAGGAACTCCAGAAGGAGAAGAGATAGACAAAGAACAGAAGGAATATTTAGTTGGCACCGTGGCTCACTAGGCTAATTCTTCACATGCAACGCCGGCACCCTGTGTTCTAGTCCTGGTTGGGGTGCCGGATTCTGTCCTGGTTGCTCCTCTTCCAGTCCAGCTCTCTGCTGTGCCCCGGGAAGTGTTTGGGCCCCTGCACCTGCATGGGAGACCAGGAGGAAGCAGCGCGCTGGCCTTAGCGGCCATTTAGGTGGTGAACCATCAGAAGGAAGACCTTTCTCTCTGTATCTCTCTTCATACTCTACCAAAAATCAGAGATGAAGAAAATAATCTTGAAAGAATCCAGAGGGGGCAAATAACAGTACTTCTAGAGGAACAAAAATAAGCATTACATGTGAGTTCTCTTGAAAACCATAGGAGCAGAAAGAGTGGCGTGTACTATTTGAAATGTTAAGAGAGGGCTCAACATTGTGGTGCAGTTGGTTAATCCACTGTCTGCAATGCCAGCATCCTGTATTGAAGTTCTAGTTTGAGTCCTGGCTGCTGGCTGCTCTGTTTCCAATCCAGCTCCCTGCTAGTGTGCTGGAAAGTAGTCGATAATGGCCCAAAGAGCTGGGTCCTTGCCACCCCTATCAGAGACCTAAATGAAGTTCCAGACAACTGGCTTCAGCCTAGTCTAGCCCCAAACTTTTGGTCTTTTGGGAAGTGAACCAATGGATGGAATATCTCTTTCTCTTGTTCTCTTCCTCTCCTTATGTTGTTCTACATAACAAATATAAAATAAATCTTTTTTTTAAAAAGTTAAAAAAAGAGCTCAGCAAACTAGAACTGAGAAATTATCTTTTAAAAGATAAGAAATGAAGAATTTTTTAGAGAAAAATAAAAAAGGTGAAGAAATTTATTGCTAGTAGATCTTCCATGCTGAAGTCAAGAGCTAGGAGCTTCTTCTGGGTCTCCACATGGGTGGCAGGGGCCCAAGTACTTGGGCCATCTTCCACTGGTTTTCCCAGGTCATTGGCAGGAAGCTTGATCGGAGTTGGAGCAGTTGTAACATAAACCTGCACCATATGATACTGGTGTCACAGGCAGCAGTTTTTCCCACTATGCTACAATGCTGGCCCCCAAAAAAGGTAATTTAGAGAGAAGGTATGATATAGTCCAGAAATTTGGATCCAGGTAAAAAAGGAGGATTATAAGGGAATGAGACAATGAAGCTAACATAAAAATGTATATGTTTTAATTCTTAATTTATCTAACAAAACTTAACTCTTAAAGATAACAAAAGCAATAATATATTTATACATGTAAATATATTTATACATAAATATGAGGCCAGCGTTGTGGCATAGTGGGTAAAGCCGCCGCCTGCAGTGCTGGCATCACGTACAGGCACCAGTTTGAGTCCTAGCTGCTCCACTTCCAATCCAGCTCTCTGCTGGAAGCATGTACTTTTCTCTGAAGGGAGCAGAGAACTTCCACTTTGCTTATGTCTCTGTCTAAATACCGACTGAGTCTGTGGACTCAAAAGGCTTCCATAGCCTTGGCAGCTATGTCAACAGCCTCAGGTGATCGCTGATGTCATAAATAAAGGTGTTAATTGTTAAATCAACAACAGGAGGCATTGTATACTTACTCCCCATGCAAGACCTCTGTCCTTAATGAGCTATACTATGAGAAATAACTGTAAAACTTGTTCTCAAACAATACTTTATACTTTGCGTGTGTGTGGGTACAAATTGTTGAAATCTTTACTTAGTAGAGAGTTGGTCTCCTGTATTTAAAGTTAATTAGAATAAATCCTAATGAAGAATGGGATGGGAGGATGTAGGATGGGAGTAGGGGTGAGAGGGCGAGTGTGGGGAGGAAGAACCTCTGTATTCCTAAAGCTGTACCTATTCTATTTGTATTCTTAAATAAAAGCTTTCTAAAAAAAATAAAAAGAAGCAATATACCGCAGTATAATCAAGGTTCCATAATAATATATAACATAATAACAAAAAGGAAAAAGCTGGCCGGCGCCGTGGCTCAACAGGCTAATCCTCTGCCTTGCGGCTCCAGCACACCGGGATCTAGTCCCGGTCGGGGCGCCGGATTCTGTCCCGGTTGCCCCTCTTCCAGGCCAGCCCTCTCCTGTGGCCCAGGAGTGCAGTGGAGGATGGCCCAAGTGCTTGGGCCCTGCACCCCATGGGAGACCAGGAAGAGCACCTAGCACCTGGCTCCTGCCATCGGATGAGCACGGTGCGCCGGCCGCAGCGCGCCGACCGCGGCAGCCATTGGAGGGTGAACCAACGGAAAAAGGAAGACCTTTTTCTCTGTCTCTCTCTCTCACTGTCCACTCTGTCTGTCAAAAAAATAAAAAAAAAATACAAAAAAAAAATACAAAAAAAAAAAAAGGAAAAAGCTAAAAGCATTTCCTTTAAGATCTAGAACCAGACAAGGATGTCTACTCTTACCACTCTTGTTCAACATAGTACTGGAAGTTTAAGGCAAAGAAAGGTAGGAGAAATAAATAAAAGGCATATGAATAGTAAAGGAGAAAGTCAAATTATGACATGATTCTATATATAGAGATACCTAAACATGTCAAAAAGAGTCTATTAGAACTGATAAATTCCATAAAATTACAGGATACAAAATCAGCACACAATGGTCCTGCAGTGCTGGCATCCCACATGAGCATTCATTCGAGTCCCGACTACTTCACTTCCCATCCAGCTCCCTGATTATGTACCTGGGAAAGCAGTGACAGATGGTCCAAGTACCTGAGCCCCAATCACCCACACAGGAGACCCAGTTGGAGTTTCTGGCTCCAGACTTCTACATGGCCCAGCCCTGACCGTTGCAGTCATTTGGGGAGAGAATCAGTATGGAAGATTCTCTCTCTCTCTTTTTCTCATGTTTTCCTCTCTCTCTGTAAGTCTGTCTTTCAAGTTCATAAATAAATAATTTAAAATATTCACACAGAAAAGTAAACAGCACTTTTATATCCCAACAATGAACTTTTGGGAAAAAATTATTAGCAAGCTAATTCATAATATTTAAAATTGAAAAATATCTTGGAATAAATTTAACAAGGGCAATGAAAGATTCCTGCAATGAAAATTACAAAACACTGATGAAAGAAATTGAAGAAATGAAGAAAACAAGGACAAGAAACCAAGGAAGGACTTCCATGCTCATGATTTGGAAGATTTAAAATCATTAAATGTCCATACTTCCTAAAGCAAGTTACAGGTTCAATACAATCCCTATTAAAATACCAATGAGGGGTAGGTGTTGTGGTATTACAAGTTAAGTTGCTAGTTGGAATACCCACATCCAGTTTTAGACCTACCTATTCTACTTCTAATGCAGTTTCTTTCTAGTTCATCCTGGGAGGCAGCAGATGATGGCTCAAGGCCCCTCCCATCCATCTGAGAGACCCAGATGGATTTTCAGGTTCCAGGCTTCAGTCTGGCAAAACCGTAGGCTGTTGTGGGCATTTGCAGAGTCAGTCAACAAATGGAAGATCTATGTCTCTCTCTTTTTGTCACCCTGCCTTTTGAGTAGAGGAAAATATGTAAACAAACACTGAAAAACCAAATGAAATAACAATGACATTATTTATAGAAATAGAAAAATATCCTGAGATTTATATGGAAGTACAGAGAACCCCAGATAGCCAGAGTGATCTTGCACAGAAAGATAACTGGAGACATTCTAATACCTGATCTCAAGATATACTATAGGGGCACTTAAAAAATAAACAGCATTGTATTGGTATAAAAACAGAAAAAAGGGACCAATGCAACATATAAAGATCCCCAAAATATACCCATCTGTCTTCATTCTAATAACAGACAAAATAGACTTTAACTTTAACCTGCTGATCCTTAAGAATGGTTCCAGGAGCATGCACTGGAGAAAATTGGTTGTTCCTATGCAAAAAATTGAAATTTGACTCCAAACTCACCCTATCAAAAATCAACTCAAAGTGGATCAAAGGTCTAAATATAAGACCTGAGATTGTGAAACTCCTGGAAAAAGGGGGAAAATACTTCAAGATATTGATATAGGAAATTTTTTAAAAGATCCCACAGCATAAGCAGCAAAAGCAAAAAGCAGAAAATTGGCAAAGACAAGGATGAACAGAGTGATGAGAAAAGTGACAGGATGGTAGAATATATTTGCAAACTATTCATCTGGCAAAGGATTCATGCCTAGAATATATAAGGAATGGGGAAAAAAACCAAGAAAGTAAACAATCCAAGGGAAAAACTTCACAAATGATCTGAATAGACATTTATCAGAAGAAATACAAATTGGGGAAGCCATTGTGGTTCAGTGGATTAAGTGGGTTAAGTCCTGGCTTCTTTGCTTCTGATCTATTTCCCTGCTACTGTGGCTTAAAGTAGCTGAAGACTGCTCTGGTGCTTGAGTACCTGCCACCCACATGGGAGATCAGATAGAGTTCCTGGCTCCTAGCTTCATCCTGGGCCAGCTTGGGCTGTTGTGACCATTGAGGGAATAAACCAGCAGATTAAAGATCTCTCTCTCTCTCTCTCTCTGTCTCTCTCTCTCTCTCTCTCTCTCTCTCTGTCTCTCTCTTTCTTTCTCTCTTTGCATTTCAAATAAATAAATGAAGAAATAAATATTTTAAAAAGAAAAAATACAAATGGCCAAGAATATATGAAAAAAATAGTCACTGATCTTCTGTGTATAAAGAGAATTGAAAATGAATCTTGATGTGAATGCAAGGGGAGAGGGAGAGGGAAAGGGGAGGGTTGCGGGTGGGAGGGAAGTTATGGGGGGGGGAAGCCATTGTAATCCATAAGCTGTACTTTGGAAATTTATATTCTTTAAATAAAAGCTTTATATATATATATATATATATATATATATATATATATATATATAATAGTCAATATCATTAACCACCAGTGAAATGTTAATCAAAAATAACATTACATACTGTTCCATTTCAGTTGGAATGACTATTATCAAAAGGACCAAAAATAACCAATGCTAGGGGGAATGAGGAGAAAAGACAGCCCTTACACAATGTTGGTGGGAATGTCAAATCGCACAGTCAGCATAAAGAAAGTATGGTGGTTCCTCACAAAACTAAAAATGAATCCCCCACATGACCCCAATATCAAACTTCTGGAGATATATATATATATATATATATATATCCAAAGAAAAGTGAAAGCATATCAAGTAAATACCTGCACTACCATATTTCCTGCAGAACTATTCACAATATCTAAGAGACTCTCTAAATGCATGAATAAATAAAGGAAATTTCATACACAAGCACAGACACACAGTGGAATGTTAATCATTAAAATAGTGGAATACTGGCCGGCGCCGTGGCTCAACAGGCTAATCCTCTGCCTTATGGCACCGGCACACTGGGTTCTAGTCCCGGTCGGGGCGCCAGATTCTGTCCCGGTTGCCCATCTTCCAAGCCAGCTCTCTGCTGTGGCCCAGGAGTGCAGTGAAGGATGGCCCAAGTGTGGCCCAAGTGCTTCTCCTGGTCTCCCCATGGGGAGACCAGGAGAAGCACCCGGCTCCTGGCTTCGGATCATCGCGGTGCGCCAGCCACAGCGTGCCGGCCGCGGCGGCCATTGGAGGGTGAACCAACCGCAAAAAGGAAGACCATTCTCTCTGTCTCTCTCTCTCACTGTCCACTCTGCCTGTCAAAAATAAAAAAATAAATAAATAAAAATAAAAAAATAAAAAAAAATAGTGGAATACTGACATTTGCAGCAAATTGGATGGGACTGGAGATATTATGCTAAGGGAATTAAACCAGACACAGGAAAAGAAATACCACAATCTTATTTCACATATGGAATCTAAAAAATCTTGTTTTGAACAAAAATAATGATTATTAGAGGATGGGAAGCAATGGGGGCAGGTGGGAATAGAGGGAGATTAGAGTCATAGGTACTAAGACACAGTAGTAGGAGTAAGTTCTGGTAGTCTTTGGCACATTGTGATGACTATAGTTCACAGAAAACTATTATATATTTCATGAACAAATAGAAGGGAGGAGCCTAAAGTCTACAAACATAATGACAAAGAGATGGAAATGTTTAGTGCATTTGGTATATATTTATTGATATATCACACCATACCCAATGAATGTGTAAAATTTAAGGAAATGAAAATATCAACTAATCTGATTTGATCATCTCAATTTGAATACTTGCTTAGAGTTATCATACATGTAAATTAATATATAGAACTAAAAAAAAAAACTATGTCATTTGTAGCAAAATGGGTGGAACTGTAGGCCATTAGTTAAATAAAGTAATCCAGGCACAGAAAAATAAGTACCTCATGTTCTATTTCAATATTTGGAAGCCAAGAAAAGAAAAGTTGATCTGAATGTGTAATAGTACTTATTAGGGTTGAAGAGTAGAGGGGAGATTATGAGGGGCTGAATAACAAGTACCAAATGATTTAGATAAAAGTACAAACCTATTTAAAATGTTTATGCAAAATCCAATTACAATGTGTTTATTTTAATGCAATTTTTAAAATCCATGAATATGAAGACTCTTCAAAAAATTCATGAAAAATTCATATGATGAAAAAGCCATGCATAGAATAGAATATTGCTAGAAATATGAAGACTAAAGCCAATTTTATTTAGTCTGAAATGGAAATGAGAAACATGTTATTGGAAACTCAAGGAAAGATGATCCTTGTTATAAAGTGAGAAAGAACTTGGCAAAATTAGATTTGATTTCTGTTATTCAGTAGAAGGTTTAATTGGGAGTTAGCAATTGTATAGTCAAGAGAAATCTAAGCCAAATGTTAAAGGTCTAACAGTTTCTTCTGAATGCCAAAAGTAAAATGCAAGAAGAGAAATACTACCTGTCTTTGGTTTCGAAAGTTTCTTTATAATATGTCTTGGCATGGGACTCTTTAAATGAATCCTTCTTGAATTTCTTAGAGCCTCTTAGATTTCTAGAATCATTTTGTAACATTTGGGAAATTTTCCCATTATTTCTTTAAAGATCATTTTTCCTCTTTCTCTCCACTTTTCATTCTAGGATTTCCATATGTAGGTTCTGGTTTCCTGATGGTGTTCCACACATCCTTTTGGCTCTATTTACTTTTTTCTTTCTAATTCTCAGAATAACTAATTTCAATTGTTCTATCTTTGAATTAATGGGCAACATCTTCAATTACTTCAAAACCTGCTGTTGAAACACTCCAGTGAATATTTTACTTCTATTATTGTAGTTTTAAGCACCAGCATTTCTTAGTGGTTCGTTTTTTTATTGTTGAGGTAATATACATATAAAATTAATTTTTACCATGTGACCTATTTTTATATTATAATACATTGACATTAAGTACACTGACAATATTGTGCAATCATCACCCCTATTTTCAGAACTTATCCAAAATGGAAACTCATTACCCATTAAACAGTAAATTCTGTGCCTATTTCTTCATCTCTTATTATTATTTATTCTACTTTTTTCCTCCATAAATTTACCTATTCCATGTACTTGGTATAAATGGAACCATACAAAATTTGCTGTTTTGTGTCTGTTTTATTTAACTTAGAAAAATGTTACCAAAGGTTCATCCGTATTGTAGCATGTACCACAGTTTCATTCCATTTAAAGGATGAATAATATACCTTTGTATAATTTGTTAAAGATTTATTTATTTATTTATTTGAAAGGTAGAGTTACACAGAGAGAGGAGAGGCAGAAAAAGAAAGAGAGGTCTTCCATCTTCTTGTTACCTCCCCAGTTGGCCACAATGACCAGATCTGAACAGATCCAAAGCCAGGAGTCAGGCCTCCAGATCTCCTATGTGGGTGCAGGGGCCCAACCACTTGGGTCATCTTTCACTGCTTTCCTAGGCCATAGCAGAGAGCTGGATCGAAAGTGGAACAGCCGGGTCTTGAAGCTGTGTCCATATGGGATGCTGGCACTGCAGGTGGTGGCTTTACACACTACACCACAGCACTGGCCACTATATATTTTGTTCATACATGTATCTATTTTTGGAAATTTAGGTTGATCTCACTTTTGGCTTTGTGACTGATGTTGTTATGTCGGTGAACAAGTATCTATTTGTTTCCTTGCATTAAATGATTTTGTGCAATTGATTTTGGTAAATACCTAGCAATGAAATAAATGAATTAGGTAGGAATTATATACTTTAAAGTGAACCTCCCCAAATTATTCACAGTGGATGTTTCTTTTTATAATTTCTGTCTCTTCATTGATACTTTCATTTTGTTCATACATTGTTTCCAGATTTTTTTTTTTATTTGACAGGTAGAGATACAGACAGTGAGAGAGAGACAGAGAGAAAGGTCTTCCCTCCATTGGTTCATCCCCCAAATGGCCACTACAGCCGGCGCTGTGTCGATCTCAAGCCAGGAGCCAGGTGCTTCTTCCTGGTCTCTCATGCGGGTGCAGGGGCTCAAGCACTTGGGCCATCCTCCACTGCCTTCCCAGGCCACAGCAGAGAGCTGGATTGGAAGAGGAGCAACTGAGACCAGAACCAGGTGCCCATATGGGATGTCAGCGCCACAGGCGGAGAATTAACCAAGTGAGCCACGGCACTGGCCCCTCCAGATTTTTTTTTAAATTCTTTTTTTTCCCTTTAGTTTGAGTATATTTTATAAGAATTGCTTTATACTCTTTGTATAATTAGTCTACAATATGAACTTCCTCAAGTTGTGAAAACTGAATATAAATACATTATTCTTATCTCCTTTTCCAGCGGTTATTGTGCTATTTTGATTGAGGTAGTAGTCTATTTGTTTAATATTTTTGCTAACTTATTTTTGCAAAGACTTTGTTCCTTTTCTTGTGTGACCACTGTTGTCTCCATTTATTTCAGTTAGAGACTTGACAGAGAACACCAGGATAAAAAAAAAAAAAAAAAACAAAACAGATTTGACAGCTATTTCCTTGAACCCCAGGATTTAAAAGACAAAACAAAATGAAACACAAACAAGGGAACAAAGAAACAGACATAAAATACACCCCAGTCTGTGGTGATCGGGTACATACAGATCACTTTAATACTTGAACCTCAGGAATGTAAAAAGAAATCTGGAGGCAGATCAAAGTGTTGTTTTTCAGTTCTTTTTGAACACAGGTGCTCTGTGCATGTGAATGGCTTTCTATGTAGTCATCACCTAACACACACGCACATACATGCAGCCTTGACCTGCGAGATCCACACTGCCAGGATGGAAGGGTGACAGTGTTCTTCAACAAGAAGCACTGGAGACAAGTTTTGGTAAACATGTCTGCTTTACTAACAACAAGCACACCTTTTAAAGGGCAGGCAGGCCGGCGCTCTGGCTCATTGTGCTAATCCTTTGCCTGCAGCACCAGCACTCTGGGTTCTAGTCCCAGTTGGGGTGCCGGATTCTGTCCCGATTGCTCCTCTTCCAGTCCAGCTCTTTGCTGTAGCCAGGGAGTGCAGTGGAGGATGGCCCAAGTGCTTGGGCCCTGTACCTACATGGCAGACCAGGAGAAGCACCTAGCTCCTGGTACATCGCGCTGGCTGTAGGGGCCATTTGGGGGGTGAACAATGGAAGGAGGACCTTTCAGTCTGTCTCTCTAACTCTGCCTGTCCAAAAAAAAAAAAAAAAAAGGCAGGCAGGCAGGAGGGGCGTAGCTAATTCAGGGCAACACTAATTCTATAGGATAGAGCCAATATTGGCACCACTATGCTTATCCAATCAGCTACTAGGGTAGCTTGCTAGGTGGACCTGGGCCACACCCAGGAGCAGTTTGCCTGATTGGCAGAAGACAGAGGTGGGGATGTTGGAGTGGGGGTTGAAATATGTGTGGGGCTCTGGCCACCTGCCAGCAGTCAGGCTAATTTCCATAATGGGCTAGGTAGGCTGACTCCCTGCCTGGTAGAGGATCACCCACACACACACACTCAGGTGACTCAAATGCCCTAATTTCTTAACTTTTTTTCCAGCAACTATTTCTGTTATCTTGCCATGCTTATGGTTGCAATTGGTTTACAGTGTTTTTGAATAATGCTTACTGTTTGTTTTCAATTTCATTTGCCAGATGAAAGAGGAACTCTTTGCCTCAGTCATTCATGTAGCCCACAAAGTTTAAAATAGACTTATATCACAAGTTACAGTAAGATCTCTGCTCTTTGCTAAAGGTCCCACACCAAGAGTGCAGACTCCTTTGTTCAAGATTGTTCCTCTACTGAGGAGAGAAATGGGCAAGGGCAAGTGAAAATATCACAAATCTTTCCTACCATTTTGCAGTTATTCTGCTTGGCAGCTATATCCTTTTTTTTTAGTTTGAAGGATGGGAAAAAAGAGGAAAGCAAGAGAGACAGATCGATCCATCTATTGGTACATTACGAACTAGCTGGGGATGGAGGGGCTGAAGCTGGGAGGCAGGAATTCAATCCAGGTTCCCCATGTGGGTAACAGGAACTCACTGTCTCAAGTGGTCTGCATCAGCAAGAAGCTGGAGTCAGGAGACAAAGGCGTGTATCAGACTTTATGTGGGGCATGGGCAACCTAACCAGCAGCTCAAACGCTAGACCAAACATGTAAGTTTGTGACTTTTTTAGTTGGTTTTGACAGATTTTTCTTGTGGATGTTTCTGTAGAAGAATGAGAGCTTAAAGCTGTCAACTTCCATTTTGTTGCAATGGAACCTAGCTGTTTTGTTTGCATTTTTTTTTTTTTTACAAAAATGACTATACTACCTGTTCTGATATTACACTTGGATCTATATTGATTGTCCACTCTCAAAATCAGAAAGAATTTTTAACTACAAATTCACCTTCAAATTAAACCTGGATGTAAGTCTTGATTTTTTAACTTAAAGTATGTTTTAGAAGCATGGTCATATTCCTATTGAAAACTTATTCAATAGCCAACACAGTAAACAAACTTATGAATTAATTTTTTGGCCAAGTTACAGAGAGGCAGAGGCAGAGAGACAGAGAGAGAAGTCTTCCACCTGCTGGTTCACTCCCCAAATGGCTGCAACAGCTGGAGATGCCCCAAACCAGACAGGATCCAGGAAATTCTTCTGGGTCTCCCACACGGGTGTGTAAAACACAATTTTCTCATGTTCTACTTCAGTACTAGCTACTGCCAAGAACATTTTATTCACAATAGCTAAGACCTGGAATCAACCCAAATGCCATGAACAGTAGACTGGATATAGAAATTATGGGACATGTTCTTTATAGAATACTATACGGCAGTTTAAAAAAATAACGAAATCTGGTCATTTGCAACAAAATGGAGGAATCTGGAAAACATCATGCTGAGTAAAATAAGCCAGTCCCAAAGTGGCAAATATCATATGTTCTCCCTGATTGGTGACAACTAACCGAGCACCAAAAATAAAACTTGTTGAAGTGAAATGGACACTATGAGAAACAGTGACTTGATCAGCCCTTGTCCTGACTGTTGATGAACAACTTAATACATTATCCCTTTTAGTATTTTTGTGTGTTCTACTTAATACTATTGGTTGAACACTGTAATTAACACAAATTTATTCTTAGGTGTTTAAATTTAACTGAAAAGTGATCCCTGTGAAATATAAGAGTGGGAATAAGAGAGGGAGGAGATGTACAATTTAGGACATGCTCAATCAGTCTTGCCCCAAATGGTAGAGTTAGAAACATGCCAGGGGATTCCAATTCAATCCCATCAAGGTGGCAGGTACCAAGGCCATCTCACTAGTCAAAGTGATCAGTTTCAGTTCACAATTGATCATATTGATTGGATTAAGAGTCAAAAGTATCACATAAACAAGACTAGTGTCTGCTAATACTAAGTGATAGAATAAAAAAGGGGGAGAACGATCCAACATGGGAAGTAGGATGCACAGCAGACTCATAGAATGGCAGATGTCCTAAATAGCACTCTGGCCTCAGAATCATCCCTTAAAGCACTCGGATCTGGCTGAAGAGCCCATGAGAGTATTTTAGGCATGTAAAGCCAAGATGCTCTGGCAAAAAAAAAAAGGACCTAAATGAAAGATCTCTGTGAGTGAGATCCCAGAGGAAAGAATGGGCCATCAAAGAAGGAGGTACCTTTCTCTGAAGGGAGGAGAGAACTTCCACTTTGACTATGACCTTGTCTAAAGAGTTGACAAACTCAAAAGGCTTCCATAGCCTTGGCAACTCATGACAAGACCCTATGGTGATTACTGACACCATAAACAAGAGTGTCAATTTGTTATGTCTACAACAGGAGTCACTGTGCACTTACTCCTCATGTAGGATCTCTGTCCTTAATGTGTTGTTCAATGTGAATTAATGCTATAACTAGTACTGAAACAGTATTTTTATACTTTCTGTTTCTGTGTGCGTGCAAACTGTTGAAATCTTTACTTAATATATGCTAAATTGACCTTCTGTATATAAAGATAATTGACAATGAATCTTGATGTGAATGGAATGGGAGAGGGAGCAGGAGATGGGAGGGTTGTGGGTGAGAGGGAAGTTATGGGGGGGAAAAGCCACTGTCCAAAAGCTGCACTTTGGAAATTTATATTTATTAAATAAAAGTTAAAAAAAGAAATCCTTGCTTATTTTCTGATATTTGCCTGATCTACTGCTGATATTTTCAGTCATTTTCTCTCATGGCACACAGGTAATTCTGGTGTTTAACATCTTCTAATACCAAAATGATGATCAAAGTAATTTATTAAGCCATTATTTTAAAAGGTACCTTTTACATTTTCTAGTGATGTTATTTTCAATACTGTAAAAATTACAGGACACCATGATATGCTTTAAAAATATTTTATTTTCTAAAGGAAGTAAGCATACTTATATGAAGCACAGAAATTTCATTACTTGTTCTGGTTAGATGGTTTGGAAGATTTAGAAATGTCAGTGTTAGGTCGGGAAAACACCTTTGAAAGAACTGAAGATACTTTTGCCAGCATATTAGATCCTTGTTTGGAAACACTGGGTTTGGGAGTTTCTGTAAACAAAGCAAAAAGGCAATATGGATACACACTAGACATTTTAATTGAGGCACTCACATCAAGGCATTGATGACTTAGAATTCAGAAATTGATATTCATAAAATAGTCTGTGGGATTTTAAGAACATTCATAAAATTTACTTTACTTGATCCATTAAACCCCTATGAAGGAAGCAAGGAGAATCATATCTTCATTTGGGGGCTCTGAAGCTTGTGGAGGTCACATCCCCTGCCCAAGGTCAAAGGAATCAAAAGTAGCCAAACTGGGAGTAGGGTCTAGGCTTTCTGACTTGTATGGCATCATCATACCCATTTCAACTTGAGTTTCTATAGTCAGGGTGCAAAGTCCAGTTTTTAATTTTCCAGCAAAATATTGTGAGAATGCATAATGAGCTAAAAGGGAAAGTAACTTTCAACTCTATCCAGTCAGAATGTCTATTTCAGAATCCTGATGTAAAAATTCAAGTACATTAAAACTGTTGTAATTCTCAGCTACTTTGGTTAAATTTGTTGACTGACTGCAAATAGTTTTTGTCATCTGAGATAGGAAAATATAGATAAGAAAATATAATCAGTCTCAATATGGATTCACTTGTTTTCTTGACCATTTATTCAGGACACAGAGAAGATCATACCTCACTTTAACAAGCCTGCTATTTGACATGTAAATGTAGATATGAACATGTATATACTTTTCTGATACTCCATGATTAAGTTGTGAAAAGACACAAAACTCTACATGGGACTAAGAAAAGCAAAACATTTTATTAAATATTATACATGATATTCAAGTCAGCAATTTTCATGCAAAATAATTATTCATTTTCTTTTGAAAAATGACAAGATTTGAGTTGGAAGACCCTGACAACAATCTGAAATGCCAGTGAGTGAAGGAGAGTAGCAGCTCCCTCTCTCAGATGGAACATACATCTCCAGTGAGACACAGACTCATAGTCAACCTGCTGTTCTTGTTTATAATGCTTACCTTGCTCCTGGAAGCAACTGAGTATGCAAATTAGGATGATGTTGAATGAGTATAAGTCTTTGAAAACAGGCAGATCTGTGTTTGAATCATAGTTTTGCAGCTTTATTGGCTGAGGGATGACCTTGGATAGCCTACTGCCATTTTTCTCGTTAATTATTCATACTTTCTTATTTAATAAAATGTGGATAGTTGCAATGTAATAAAAGTACATTATCTGTTGCCACTTGTACATGAAACTAATGAAAATTGCTTATTAAACTGAAAGTTTTTCTATAAATAATAAGAACATTAATTAATAAGAATTTCAGTACCATATTGATAACACGTAAGGAAAAAGTTACTCATTTGGGGAGGCAAACTGAACAATGATTTTAAGCTCAAAATAACCGGGAGCCTAATTATACTAGTTGTTAAAATGGTAGTATATTTCATACCTGAAATGGCTTCCTTTGAGGAATACATACTACCAGTAACATCATTCGTTCCTTCGAAGATGGTAATGAACTGTCAAAGCAAATTGATATATTGAGTCTTTTATTAGACACTAAATGCTAGATATACCTGGAAATTGTCAAAGGGTGAATACAACCATTAAAGCATCTTACATAAATGGTATCTGTGGTCTTATGCCTCGAAGAATTCTTTTGTGAAACTCAGGCTTATAATTTTTGCCAATTATAATAATTAAGATTGTCTCTGGTCATCAATGTAGGCCATTATCACAAAATCATGGCTAAAGGCTCAATCATATTAACCCATGAAAAATGTCAGCTCTATTGTCCCTTTTCCACTTAGGCTGAATTGGAAGAAGCTACAAATCCTTTTGGAAATAATAGATAAAATGATAGGGGAGAAGGAAAAAGGATGTTAGCTTCACAATTCTTTGTTTCCTTTTACGTAAACATTAGCTATTGTGTAGACTGGAGCAATAAAGTGATTGTGTTGACTTAGAAGTCCTGGGGACATGGCTTAGATATTTGCTTTACTCTGTAGACTGTGTGTGTGTGTGTGTGTGTGTGTGTGTGATTTCCTTTTTTATGATTTCACTTATTTTATTTTAATTTTTGATAAATTCAACATGATTTATACATACAAGTCTAAGAGCATATTATATTCCCTTCCTCCTTTCATCCCTCTGTCCTCCTACCTTTCTTTTATAATTTCTTTGAATGTAGAAGCAGAAACTATACTAGAATCACATAATAGTTTAGAAAAGGTGGTTTGGCTATAGTGTGGCTATTCTATAATGTTATCAATTTTAAAAGAAAGTGAATAATTAGTGACATACAGTCTAAATACATGTCACACAAGAAAAATGCCTGGTGCATAAATCTTGGAAAAAGTGTTATTATGAGAGTTTTATGATAGTTCCTCCAGGAGGACCTGAGGCAGTTTACATATAAAGATATTGAAAATAAGATACCCTAGGAATAAAATGGGGCACAGATAATCTAAAGTACTGGTTCTCAACAGTGGCTATACAATACAGTTATCTGTGAACATATAAGTTAAGAAGTATGAATATCTTGACCCCATACCAGTTTAATTGGAATCCATGAAGTGGGAGATTCTGATTTTTTTAAAAAATATACTCTTATATGGGTGCTGGGTAGAGCCCCAGTTGCTCTACTTCTGATCCAGTTCCCAGTTAATGGCCTGGGAAAAGAAGCAGAAGATGGCCCAATGGTTTAGGCCCCTGCTAATCATGGGGGAGACCAGGATAAAGCTCCTGGCTCCTGGCTTCAGCCTGGCCCAGCCTGGGTGTTGTGGCCATCTGGGTAGTGAACCAACAGATGGAAAATTACTTTCTTTTTCTCACCATTCTCTGTAAATCTAACTTTCAAATAAATAAATAAATCTGGAAAAATATACACCCTAAAGACACTAATATGGGAGAATTAGAACTGAGAATCCCTAATCTAAATAGGGCAGATGCTACCCTGTACCTGGAATAAGTAGATATACTTACATTTTTTTTGTTTGTTTTCTTCTTTTGTTTTTTTTTTAAACTTAAGAATGTTTGCCCATTTTAATGGAGCACTGTAATACTATTAAGATAACTTTAACTATTTTGTTTTTGACAATTTCAAAATTTTGTTTGTCATGGACTTGACTTTTCTTGTTCTTTTCCTTAAAATTTATAGATAATGTCTTTGTTCTTTGTATGTCAAGTAACTTTACATTGTGCCCTGGGCAATTTTAACAATTTATGAGATTCTTGATCTCATTAAAATCCTCTGGAGAAGACTGATTTTTGTTTGTTGGTTGGTTGGTTGAAGTAAGCAATCATCCTTAAAGTACCCTACGTTCTGGGGAAGTTGTTTCCTGCAGTTTCAGTTTTCAGACTTAATATTTTTTGAATAGCCTTGTGATTGCACCACTACTGAGACTATTATTTAGGGGCCTGCACAGTGGTATAGTGGGTAAGGCCACCGCCTACAGTGCCGGCATCCTATATGGGTGCCAGTTCAAGTCCTGGCTGCTCCACTCCCGATTCAGCTCTCTGCTATGGCCTGGGAAAACAGTAGAAGATGGCCTAAGTCCTTGGGTCCCTGCACCCACATGGGAGATCTGGAAGATTCAGGCTCCTAGCTTTGGATAGGCCCAGCTCTGGCTGTTGCGGCCATTTGGGGAGTGAACCAGTAGATGGAAGACATCTCTCTCCTTCTCTTTCTGCCTCTGCCTCTCTGTAACTCTGCTTTTCAAATAAATAAATAATCTTTTAAAAAAGACTATAGTTTAGGGGCCAGCATTGCAGCACAGTGGGTTAAGTCACCACCTGCAACACCAGCATCCCATATGGGTGCCAGTTCCAGTCTTATCTGCTCTAATTGCAAGCCATCTCCCTGTCAATATGCCTGGGAAAGCAGTGACAGGTGTCCCAAACCCTTGGAACTCTGTTACCCATCTGGGCGATCATGATGATGAGCTCCTGGCTCCTGGCTTTGCCCTGCACAGCCCCAGCCATTGAGGCTATTTTGGGAGTGACCCAGAGGATGGAAGATTTCTATCTCTGTCTGTCTCTCTGCCCTTCCGTCTTTCTGTAACTATGCCTTTCAAATAAATAATCTTTTTACAAAAGACTATATTTTATGTTCCTCAAAGCCTTTTGTGCATGTTATTTTTGGAAGTTATTGTCTAAGAGTAGCTGAGACTATTAAGTAGATGTTTACATTCATAAAAGAAGATTATGTTGAGTGGAGAACTAAGCCAGTATCTTTGTAAAGTGGCAAACATCTTAAGTATGAGAGAATTTTACAAATTAACTTGCAACATTATGCTATATTATGATATGAGAAATAGCTGGATAATTGATGGATATTGTTTAATGGAGGTACAAGGACCTGCTTGGAATGTGATTAAATTGAAACAAGAAACAATGTAATAAAAACAGAGAAGAGGTTCTGAAGATTCATTCCTTATTGGGAACTTTCTGATACGGATTAAGGAAAAGGAAGTTTCTTTGGCTTGCAGTGGAGAGAATTTTACAAAACTAATGAATGTGTTCTTAGGGATATGAGATCAGAATTCACTTTCTGTAAGCCACTTCTCTCCATCTCTGAAGTTAATGTTCCTTCACGACATCCACCAAGTCCCTCAGTTGTGTCTACTCTGCCCTAGGGAGGGCCAAGAAACTTGCTCACTATAAGCTTTTCTCCAGCGCCTAGACTACCAGAGCTAATGAGTCGAACTGTATTTGGGTACTGAAGAGAATCAGTGGTTTACTTCGTGTACCTCAAGACAGAATTCATATTTAAGTTTAAGTTGAGAATTTTGATTAAGGGATTTTTTAGGTACCAGGCACAAGCCTCAGTTAGTAGAAGAGATTTGGACATGAAACAATTGTAAAAAAAAAAAAAAAAAAAAAAAAAAAAAAAAAAAAAAAAGAAGTGTTTCCTGAAATTCCTTAAATCATACCACACAGTCTTTGATTGCACTTTTCAAATTATACGATTTTCAACTGGACTTCAGTGTATACCAGGTAGAAACTACTGAAAAATATTTACCTTAACACTGCTTGCATTCTCTGGCTTTCGTTCCAGACAACTTTCTGTGGAGGTAGAAAGAAGGAGTCTTTTTCTGAGGTATATATACTACTTGATACAACTCTGATTTTTTTTCACCAAAGAATCATGTTATTTAGTCATAGAAGTAATTATTATTTTTAAAAATTTCATTTAAATTGTACACGTTTCATGTATTTCAAATATACAGACTTAGGAATGTAGTGATACTTCTTCCCTCCCACCCACATTCCAAACCTTGTTTCTCCTCCCTCTCCCATTCCCATTCTTAATTTTTACAGAGATCTATTTTTAGTTTGCTTAATGATCATAAGGTTAACCCTACACTAAATAAAAGAGTTCAACAAATAGTATGAAGAAAAAAAATGCTGTTTCTCAACAGAAGAGACAACTCTAAACAATCATCAAATCTCAACATGGACATTTTGAGAAGTGATTATCTTTTAAGGTATATACAATGAGGGTAAAGCTGAAATAAGTGAAACTCCCAGGCATATGTGAACCCTTCACTTAGAAATTATAAAAGACGAAGTGTGATATGGTAGGAAAGGCAAGTGGTATACATTATTAGCTACATATTCTATGCACAATCATCCCATTTCTAGGGGAGTGTTTATTTACCTTAAAATAAGAGGTTACACTGTAGATGATTCCTAAGAGATTCCAACTCTTAACAGTCTTTGTCCATACCTACTTACTCCCTACTGAGGAGTCAGTTAACTTGCATTCGAGTCTTAATTTTACCGCTTAGAACTATGTGAACACTGACAAATTAATTATAACTTCTCTGATTATCAGTTTCCTGATATGTAGAATGTAAATTGTTTATTTCACAAGGGATACAGTAAAACATATATGAAAATGACAAATTTTGTACACATGCACTCCTCACAATCATAATAATTCAATCTTTGAGTTATTCTTTGGGCTAATATCAATTCTAGAAACTAAGCAATAGGAGAACATTAGGTAACTCAAATATGAAGGCATGTGATTGATTACTGAAAAAAAATCTGAAAAAGTTGCTAAGATTTTATTGTTGGTTAACAATATTCTATAGTACTGGAATATATATGGTAGAATATAGAGTTTTGCTTTTACACAACCAAGGACATTTGATTTACCACAAGTTATATCATTCCAAACAGTTTTTTTTTTTCATGTTTCTAGAATAAATGGGCATAAAACTCCAAGTAGTATTGTTGAAGAGGCACAGATAAATTCTTGACACTTGGAGTGATCATAAAATCATATTTCAGAACTAGGAATCTAGCATAGACCTTTCTAGTAAACTCCAGACTTAAATATTCAATTACTTATGTTACATTTTAACTTGAATACCTAAAGGATACTTCAGTATCAACATAACCAAACAACACTTGTGCTCTCCCCCTATGCTATTCACTAAATGCCTCCATTTACTATATGCCATAGACTATTTTAAGCTTTTGGGAATACAGTTGATAACAAATATAAAAATCTATCTTCATGGATCTTAAATTCTAGAAGAGACTCAAAAAGCACATAGTCTGAATATGCAGTCTGCCAGATAAGTACCAAGGGAAAAGATATAGTAAAAGCAGTGATATGTAATGTCATGATGGGAAACAAGCGGCACTTTCAGGGAAGGTGTTCAGAGAAGATATTACTGAGAAATGACATTTGAGTCGAGATTTGAAAATGAAGACTTCGCAATGCAGTTACTGGGGGAAGTACTTACAGGATGGACTGGCAACTGCAAAGGCCATAAATGTCTGGAATATCTAAGGAATAACTAGGAGGCAAATTAGGCTGGAGTGGAGTGAACCACAGAGAGAAACAGAGGAGAAGGTGAGAGAAGTCATAGGGGCTAGGGTGATACCCAGGTGATGTATGTAGGCTTTTGTAAGCCAGGACAGTAAATTGGGATTTTTGTTCTCATTGTTTGTCTTCCCACCCCAAGTTAAAACGCAAATTCCACGACAGAAATAACTGTCAGACTAATATGTATATGTAGTCTTATAACTTAAAGGTAATAGTAAATCTTCAAACGCATGAATAATGGAATTGGACAGTTACAATATCCTGAGGGATATAAGAAATAAGCATGATCACTGCAACACAACTGAATAAAAAAACAAAACACTGGTGGTGGCAGGAGACTTGAGACCCAAACTAGATCATTTTCTTTTTTTTTTTTTTTTTTTTGACAGGAAGAATGGACAGTGAGAGAGAGAGACAGAGAGAAAGGTCTTCCTTTGCCATTGGTTCACCCTCCAATGGCTGCCGCGGACGGCGCGCTGCGGCCGGCGCACCGCGCTCATCCGATGGCAGGAGCCAGGTGCTACGTGCTTTTTCCTGGTCTCCCATGGGGTGCAGGGCCCAAGCACTAGGGCCATCCTCCACTGCACTCCTGGGCCACAGCAGAGGGCTGGCCTGGAAGAGGGGCAACCGGGACAGAATCCGGCACCCCGACCGGGACTAGAACCCGGTGTGCCGGCG
Organism: Sylvilagus floridanus; assembly: GCA_949820135.1. Classification (NCBI taxonomy): domain Eukaryota; kingdom Metazoa; phylum Chordata; class Mammalia; order Lagomorpha; family Leporidae; genus Sylvilagus; species Sylvilagus floridanus. Next base: position 128,870,997 of record OX463236.1, on the reverse strand, counting down.
CCGCAAGGCGGAGGATTAGCCTGTTGAGCCACGGCGCCGGCTAGATCATTTTCAAGTATAATAATATTGGGCTCATCACTTCTTCAACCTCATCTTAAGTTTATCCATCAGATGAGGAGGGTGGTAGGAGGCAGTTTCTGTCAGTATATCAGAATATGGTTTCATAATTCAGAAGTCATATTAGTGATTGGTCTGACACCTAATGGTTATATGTTCATGGAAATTCTGGTATACTTACTATTGTTCTGTGAACTACCTTAAAATGGTTTCTAAGTTGAGGGGAAATGTTCCCTGGATGGGTTGCATGTTTGAAATAGCCATGATAAAACTGTGGTTTGGAGTTCAAGGCCGTGTTATAGTAAACATGACACCCTTCTTCTTACACATGCTGTCATTGTTAAAGAACCACATTAGTACTCTGAGTTATCAACAGATGACTAGAAACTCCTAACAAACATCCTAAGGATCCAGTACAGAGATTTTCAAAAAGGAAAGAAGAAAAGGGTAGGAAGGAAGGAGGGAAAGTAGGAAGAGAAGGAGAAAGGGAAGAAGTTCCATTGCAGCCAGATTTTAATGTGGGCAAATAAATTTAGTTTTAAGAGGCTGTTTTTACATTTTGGTAGGGTTATAACATGCAGACGTAGGCTGCATAAGGCCAATAAAAACACCTGACCCTACCAAGGAAACCGAAGGAAAACATTAAAATTCAATAAATTGGGGCTGGTGCTGTGGTATAGTGGGTAAAGCTGCTGCCTACAGTGCTGGCATCCCATATGGGCACCCATTCTAGTCCCAGCTGCTCCACTTCTGATCCAGCTCTCTGTTATAGCCTGGGAAAGTGGTAGAAGATGGCCAAATCCTTGGGCCCCTGTACCCATGTGGGAGACCCAGAAGAAGCTCCTGGCTCCTGGCTTCAGAATGGCAAAGCTAGGGCTGTTGCAGCCATCTGGGAAGTGAACCAGCAGGTGGAAGACTTCTCTGTCTTTCTTCCTCTGCCTCTCTGTAACTCTGCCTTTCAAATAAATAAATAAATCTTTAAAGAATTCAATAAATTTATAGCTATCTACTTTTTAAGTTGATAATTTTGTACGGGATGTGATTGATGTTATAAATATTCTAATTTTCCTTGGCAGGATAAAGTTTCCTCATCACTGAAGGAAGTGTAACTAATCAAAGAAAAAATTAATCAAATCGGAGAGGCATGAGTTCTGGCTGATATATGAACTATCATGAAAACACACCCTTTTTGTCACATAGGAGCAGAGAAAGTGTACATTCATAGTACCTCATGTACTTGATTTTAAAATTATTATTGAACTTTTTTTAAAAAAGATTATTTATTTATTTGAAAAGCAGAGTTAGGGCCGGCGCCGCGGCTCAATAGGCTAATCCTCTGCCTTGCGGTGCCGGCACACTGGGTTCTAGTCCCGGTCGGGGTGCCGGATTCTGTCCTGGTTGCCCCTCTTCCAGGGCAGCTCTCTGTTGTGGCCCAGGAGTGCAGTGGAGGATGGCCCAAGTGCTTGGGCCCTGCACCCCATGGAAGACCAGGAGAAGCACCTGGCTCCTGGCTTTGGATCAGCATGGTGCACCGGCCGCAGCGCAGCCATTGGAGGGTGAACCAACGGAAAAAGGAAGACCTTTCTGTCTGTCTCTCTCTCTCACTGTCCACTCTGCCTGTCAAAAAATAAAAAAAGAAAGAAAGAAAGAAAAAAAAGCAGAGTTAGAGAGATAGAGACAGAGAGAGAAGTCTTCCATCTGGTGGTTCATTCCCCAGATGGCTGCAATGACTGGAGCTGCACTGATCAGAAGCCAGGAACCAGGAGCTTCTTCCAAGTATCCCACGTGGGTTCAGGGGCCTAAGGACTTGGGTCATCTTCTGCTGCTTTCCCATGGCCATAGCCAGAGCTGGATGGGCAGTGGAGCAGCCAGGACTTAAAGTGATGCCAATATGGGATGCCAGCACTGTAGGCAGCAGCTTTACCTGCTATGCCACAGAGCCAGCCCTACAAAATTGTTAATAAACGTTTAATACCAACTCAGATAAGGCAAAGTATCTGGCTCGATTTCACACCTGAATGATGTAATATTTGATCACTTTCCAAAAGTAAATAAACTCACAGGAAAAAAATTAACTTTAAATTTAAAAACTAAAAAAGTCATTTTTGTAAACAAAGTTTTCTTTTAACTACTCTATAATTTAAATAAAGAAAAAAGAGTCCAACCTTCTAATATTGTAGCGCTGGAATCTGGGTTATAATCTTCAGTATCACTGAAACAAAAGAAAAATGACATCACTTTCTGTATATGTAATAAATGCAGAAATTACAGGATAAGTGGAATAATACCCAGTCTTCATTTGGAAGCAAACCTGTAAAAGTATATTGCTGAAATTTCAAATGGAATAAAAATGATTTCTAATCTAATTTTTCCACTTAAAATTATGATTAAAATTATATAAAAATTATCCTCATCACTTTTTAGGTGAATAATTCTGTGGCTTTAGAACATTCACATTGTTATGCAACCATCACTACTATCCATTCCCAGTATCCTTACATCTTACCTATTTATAACACCAAACCCACTGAATACGAACATCCCCTTTCCCTCATTTTCCTTTTCCCTTTCCCCTGGAAACAAACCCACCATCCTTTCTGATCCTATGAATACTACTACTCGAGGCACAACATATGAGTAGAATCATGGAATATTTGTTGTCTGTGTCTAACATTCCATTAGCATAATATAAAGTGTTCAGTGTTCACATTGTATCATGTGTTGGAATTTCCTTCTTTTTTAAGGCTTAATCTATAGGATGCAGATAACACATATTGTTTATCCATTCATCCATCAATGGATGTGTAGGATGCTTTCATTATTTGTCTATTGTGAATAATACTATAACACGAGTGTACAAATATCTGTTCCATTTCCTGCCTTTGATTCTTTTAGATATATACTCAAATTAAAACATTGTATCATATGCCAATTCTATGTTTAGCTTTTAAAGAAAACTCCAAAGTGTTTTCCACACTGTGTGCAACATTTTATATTCCCACCAGATTTCCACTGCTATACATCATTACCAGTGTTATTTCCTTCCTTCCTTCCTTCCTTCCTTCCTTCCTTCCTTCCTTCCTTCCTTCCTTCTTCCCTTCCTTCCTTCCTCTCTCCCTCCCTCCCTTCTTTCCTTTCCTTTCTCTTACTCTCCTCTCCCCTTTCTTCTCCTCTGCTTTCATTTCCTTTCTTTTCCTCCTTTCCTTTTCCCTTCATCCCTCCCTCCCTCCCTCTTTCCTTTTTTCAATTTCCCTCTAGTTTTTGATATAGCTATCCTATTAGATTTAAAGTGGTACTTTATTGTGAGTATAATTTACATTGCTCTAATGTTTAGTGATGTTGAACATCTTTTCATGTGCTTATTAACTATTTTATACCTTCTTTGAAGAAATGGCTATTTATTCTTTTGCACATTTTTAGTTGGGTTTTTTAATTGTTGTTTAGCTATGGGAGCTTTTTACATTATGTTTCAATTTAATATTTCATTTTTTAAATTTAATATTCACTCATCTCAAATAATTTATAAATTTCTCATGATTACTGCCTTTACTTAAGAATATGCCATTTAATTCCTAATTATTTCTGGTTTTTCAGTTTTCCTTCTGTTTTTGATTTCTAGTTACATTATGTTGTGAATGGTAAAATACTTCGCATTATTTCAAACTTTGCAAATTTACTAAGACTCATTTTGTGGCCCGAGATATTGTGTATCCTGAGAATGTTTCAGGTCTTCTAAAAAATTGTAATCTACTGTTGTTACATGGAGTGTTCTGTATATGTGTATTAGGTTAAATTGGTCAATAATGTTGTTTACATTTAACACTTACTGATACTGTTATTGAACAGTTATTTATTTCTCTCTTCAATTCTACCTGTATTTACTGTGAATATTTTGAATCTCTAGTGGTGTATATATGTCTATAATTATTATACATATTTGACAAATTATTCCTTTTATCATTACATAATGTTTTTCCTTGTAGTAATTTTTCACTTACAGTTTAGTTTTTCTAATATTAATACAGCTGCCTTTGCTTTCTTCTCATTTTTGTGTTCCTTTTTCATTCTTTCACTTTATCTTGCGACAAAAATACAGTTGAATCTCTTGTTAAATTCTTTTTCTTGTTAAATTCTTGCTAAAATCTTTTGACTTAAAATTGCAAATCCATTTACACATCAATTAATTACTGATAGGAAATAACTTACTTTTGCAAGTTTTCATTTCCTCCTCTACTATTTTTTTGTGTGTTTAGTTGATGCTTCTTGGTAACTGTTTGAATCCATTCAAATTTGTAAAATATATATTTGATAGATACTTTGTCATTACCAGAGGAATTACATGTAACATTCTAAAATTTGACAATATCCTTTAATTGGTTAACACATTAAATTGCATACAAAAATCGATTCCTATATAGCTATGCTCCCTACCTCTTTTTCACATTTTGGATAGCACCAATTACATCTTTATCAAATGAGAGGATTTTGGTAGCAGACTTTTGGGCAGGATTGAGGATCGAGGGCCAGCCTTCAGTTCACTGTACCTAAGGTTATGGGAACACTGTTCTGGAGACAAGGGGGTCCATTCAGGTACACATATTGGCAGAGATAAACCTTCATAGCACTTCTAGAGTTTTCCCCTATTGCCAGTTCCAGGATTCTATGCACAATTTTCATACCATATATCTTTTCCATCCAAGCAATTATTTTTACATGTTATATTGCCTGGGGTTGTCTAAAAATGAATTAATTAGTCCTGTGGTCATTCAATCTGCAGTGCTAGATCATATTTGGTACCAACAGCTTTGCAAACCAGGACAGCATAAGGATGTGCCAAGGTTGACTTTGTGTGCTGCCTGCTGCTGAGATGGACCTGCAGCCTGAGGTTGTTGCAGCCAACCTTAATTGATGCTGGCCCATATTAAGTCCAATTGACTGGGATCACAGACATCCACTTGGACCCAGAGCATGTCTGGTGGTTTCATCAGTTGGCCTTGACCTGAGGACAAAAATCATTAGTGTTTGCCCTGCAATATTTTATCATTTCTAAGACACAAAGTTGGGCTTACTTTGGTGACCTACTCTCCATTGCTTTGAATCCCTTTCTTTGCTTGTTTGCCCACAGTTGGTGGAGGGGTGATGAAACCAGTCTTTTGACAACCTAGACAAATACTAAGCTGGGTCACAACTGAGACTCATAGCTACAAGGCCCTATGCTGCCTTGCAGATGCACATCTCATCTATGCTGCAAGAGGCTGGGGATGATGAAGGATAAAGCATTCATCCATTCTACCAAGGTGTATATCTCTACCTGATGTCACTGCAGATCTAGATGCTATATCTATGAGCATCGCCTTGTGATAGAGACTTTTGGGCTTTATCTTGTCCTGGGTCTCACAGTGCTAGACCTGGTTCTAAACTTCAAGGAAAAGTGCTAAGTTCACTTTCCCACTCTATTCCCGATAGTGGTTGTTCTGCTTTTCTGTCTCCCAGAGATTGGGGTGGGGTGGTAGAAGTAGTCCTTTGTTTGCTCAGGACAACATTAAGTTCAGTCATACTTGAATCTCACGATAACAGGGCTCACTGAAGTTTCAGAGTGTATGTCAGGCCTATGTGATGCTGGACATGAGAGAGACCAAAATGATTCCATCCCACCAGGGCACAGGGCTCTATCTGATGGTGATTCTGAGCTGTGAAGGCAAAGTCTTAACATAGTTTCCTCACCTTACTCCCCAGAGTCAAGGCCTTTCAGTGTGGTCTGTTACAGATTAGGGAATGTGAAGGAGGTAGTCTCTTTGAAAAAGCCTAGGTCTTCCAGTATTGGTCTAGGGGCAGAGGCCATGGGGCTTCCAGGTTTCACCATAGTAGGCCTTAGTTTCAAGTCTAAGGTGTGGACTTTATTCCCTTTCACTCTCCCTAGTAAGAAGTGTCTCCCATGTCCACCTGGGGAAGGAGTGATTTGGCAACTCTTTCCTTCCTGACTTCTTCAATGTGTTTTCTTATGACACCAAACCAGGCACTGGAGGCTTTTATCTGACATCCTTGGTTCTTGTGAGGATGACCTGATGTCACAGTATACATAGCTGTTCAAATTGTTAATTTTGTGGGGGATTATGGAAGCTTTGTCACCTCTGACTCCATCTTTAAATAACATATTCTTTACCATTTCTTGTAAAGTGGGTCAAAGTGTTAATAAATTCTCTTAGGCATTTTTTTGACTTGGGATGTCTTAATCTCTAACTTTTGAAGGACTTTTTTTCCTGGATACAATTGCTGTTTGAAGTGTTTTTGTTTTATGTTCAGCTCTTTAAATATAACATCTTACTCTCTCTTGGCTTTCAAAATTTAGGCTAATATTCACTGATAATCTTAAGATTCCTTGCACATGATAAGTCCTCTTTCTGCTTTTTTCTCTCTTCTGACAATTCAATTACAAAAGGTCTTGGAGTGATCATTTTCTGTCTATTCTATTTGGAATTTATTGGCCTTCCTGTTTTCTTGTTTTTGTAAATCCAGGTCTTCAAATGGAGTTTTCAGCCTGCTTTTCCCAAAAAATCTCTCTGTTGGCTTCTCAAAGTCTTCTTGTAATCACATAATACATACATTGGTCTGCTTTGTGGTGTCTCCAAAATCTCCTTAGCCTCTCTCTGCTATTCCTCAGTCTTACTTAATTTTGCATCTCAGATTTGATAATTTCAAGTGAATGCCTTGAAGTTCATATACTTTCTTCTCTCCATCCATATTTGCAAGTGAAACTATCTACTGAATCTTTCAGTTCCATTATTGTATTCTTTAGCTCTAGGCTCTGTGCTTATAATTTCTTTTGTTGATATTCTCATAGCTTATGTTTTCCTATAGAACTTACTTAAAGAAGCTATCTTTAAGCAGTAAATATCTTTTTAAATTAAAATTAATAGTACCATAAAAACATACACATTTAATGATATTCCATTTTGTTTTGCTATATATACATTATATAATATTCAATAAGTGACAAGATATTTATCCTTTCAAGTATTTAACATTTCATTATAGTATAAACATCCAAAATCATATCATCTAGCTTTTAAGTACAGAAATATACAATACACTAATATTACCGAGAGTAATGGTTAATCAACCTTTCCCCATCTTGCCCTCTTCTTTTTCCTCTCCATTCTCAGGTAATGGCCATTATACATTTAACTTCTATCAGATAACTATTGATTATACTTCACATTTGGGTGAGATCATGTGATGTTTGTCTTTTTGTACTTTGTTTATTCATATACTTAACATACTGATATCCATTTCCATCCACTTTGTTGCAAAGGACAGGGTTGCATCCTTTTTATGATTGAGTAGTATTCCATTGTAGGTATGTACCAAATTTTTTTAATCCACTCATCACTATATGGAGATTTAAGTTGTTTCTATTTCTTGGCTGTTGTGAATAGTGCTGCAATAAACATGGAAGCACTGTTATCTCTTCCACAGATGGATGTATTTTTTTTTTTTTTGACAGGCTGGTGGACACTGAGAGAGAGAGACAGAGAGAAAGGTCTTCCTTTTTCCGTTGGTTCACCCCTCAATTGACCGCTGCAGCCTGGGTGTTGCGGCCGGTGCACCATGCTGATCCGAAGCCAGGAGCCAGGTGCTTCTCCTGGTCTTCCATGGGGTGCAGGGCCCAAGCACTTGGGCCATCCTCCACTGCACTCCTGGGCCACAGCAGAGAGCTGCCCTGGAAGAGGAGCAACTGGGACAGAATCCGGTGCCCCAGCTGGGACTAGAACCTGGTGTGCCGGCGCTGCAGCGGGAGGGTTAGCCTACTGTGCCGCGGCACTGGCTAGATGGATGTATTTTTAAAAATATCTTTTCAAGCTGTTTTTAGAAGTTCCTCAATGTTTTCCAAAGTATATAAAGAAGAACTTGGCATTGTTTCACAGTAGTAAAGAAGAGTGCATGGCAATGTCCAAATGATACGTTGTCTCAAGCTTCAAATGATACGTTGTCTCAAGCTTCTCGTTCTGCCTTTTCCCTTAAACACTGCTATGGCTTTTATCTAGTTCCTTGATTCTCTTAGATCCTTCCTCAAAACTCAATGTCTTCAAGTATCCCTTACAAATCTCATATAATTTCTCTAATTTTGCCTTGTCAAAAATATTCAGAAGGTAATCAACTATAATATGGGTAATCTATTTAACATAGAAAGTCACTAGATTTAAATGAAGGGCTTGAGTAAATATTCTTGTAATATATTTTCTGATATTAGTCCTGACTCCAAATATGATGGTTATTTCCAATACATGTACTTTTTCCATACCAATTCTCCAATATCAATCATGACTCCAGCATTTCAGTTCTGACCTCATGTGAAGTTACAACAGACCCCTGGCTAAAACTGCCACCATTTAGAGGCCATTCACAAATGGGGTATCAGACAACTTACACTTCTGAATAGAAGACTTATAGAACTCAGGAAAGTGCTCTGCTTGCATTGTCAGTTTATTTTAAATATGCCTGAAGAACACCCAAATGGGCAATATGCATAAAGCAGGTTATCAGAGGTGAGAGAGCAGTTTCCACACCAACTGCAGAGACAGCATTTTCCCAGCTCCTTGATGTGTTCCTTCACCTGAATGCTTCCCCAACTCTGTCACTGAGGATTTTTTCCCTTCACAGTTTCAACTTTATTTTTTGAAAACATGTGCTTCATTTAAATATTAACCAGATATACAACTAGAGGTAAAAAATTTCAGGTGATTTTTATTTTTTATTTTTGGACTAAGAATGGAAGGGTTCAGGCAACACACAAAGCTAAGCGTTCTGCAACTACAGTGATATATTTTATCCTTGGTATCATCTTTCTTTTCCATCAGCTCTCATGTTAGTGTGATATTAATACACAGAGAACAAAATCAATGTAGTTCATATTTATAATACTAAGAATATAATGATACTTCCTTTCCTCCCTCCTGCTCCTTTTCTTTTTGTTTTCTTTTCTTTCTTTCCTTACTTTCTCCTTCCTTGCTTAAATTTTTTAAGATATATTTTATTTACTGTAAAGGTGGAGTTATGGGGTGGGGAGGAGAGAGAAAGAGAGAGAGAGAGAGAGAGAGAGAGAGAGAGAGAGACTTAAACCATTGGTTCACTCCCCAGATGACTGCAATGGTCAGGGCTGGGCAAGGCCCAAGCTAGCAGCCAGAAGCTTCTTAGGGGTCTACCACGTGGGTACAGGTGTCTGAAGAGCTGGGGCATCCTGTGCTGCTTATCCAGGCACATTAGTAGGGAGCTGAATTGAAAGTAGAGCAGACTGGACTTGAACTGGCACCCATTGAGGATGCTGGCTGGCACTGCAGGCAGCAGCTTAACTTCCTATGCCACAGTGTCAGCCCCTCTTCCTGAATTTTTGATTTACATCATAGTCAAAAGTTTAATTGAAGCCATAATCATGTGTGTTCAATTCATAGGTTTCTTCAGAGACATTTCTTGGTATTTCCTTGAGTGAGCCACATTTCCCTGTTTTTCCACATGCTTACTGATCTTCTGTTGAAATTTAGAAAGTAAAATAAATAAATAAATAAATCTTCTCATTCCTGAAGTTTGATATATAAGACCTTTACTAATTAGTGGAACCCGAGGCCTTGGGCATAGTCTGAATTAGAGCCTTAAGATCTTTTATTGGCATATATTTTTTCCCTGAGCCTATGTGTATAAGTTGCTTTTCTAATATTCAATTCTTCAGGACTGATTTTAAATAACTCATTTTCTCAAACAGTCTCACCCTGCTTCTTTTCAAGGCCTTGGATAAAAAATTAAATGAGGGATCTTGAAAGAGTTCATGGAAAATGGATTTAAAAGATAATTTTAATTTTTAAAAGATAATATTTTAAGAAATATATTTTAATTTTTAAAGATAATTTTTTTCTGATGCAACACTTTTGGAAATCCATGAAGGTATCTTCAAAAATTAATGGAAATGATTATTATGCAAACATCATGAACATCAATATTCTGGCTTCAAAATAAACTTATTTTTAAATTCTATTATCCCCATATGTTTTTCAAAATGCCTTCATATTATATTTCATTTATCTTAATCTCATTCCAAATGTTTCTGTGGGTATGAATTCTTTCTCATGTTTTCATGTTTTTTGGCACCTATCAACGCTAGTCTGTGCTTTCCAGGCTTATATCCAGATATGTCACCATTGTCACTTTGAGCTACTCATCAAGTAAGACAAATATAATGTCCTTAGACAGCCTGTATGCATTCCAAAATACTACAAAAAGTGGTTCGATTCTGCTTTTCCCCTCCTGAGGGAAGATACCATGAATCAGGCACACCCTTTGAAATGTGCTATGATGTGCTGGGAGAGGTACAGTAAGAATTAAGAAAAACTTCCAAAACAATTGTTTACCATATTTTCAATGTAACATTTTCTTTAATGTTACTTTTCACTGCTGTAGATATTTGACTGCTTTCTAGATTGTTTCTATATAATGTTGATGATATAAAAGCAGCTTATATAGGTTTACAGTTTTTGTCAATTTATAGTTTTTATCCCCCCATGAGAAAATAATGGCCTGAAACTTCTACATACTATCTTTGTCTAACTTTATATTTAGTCAGCATTTTCTGTGCTCCTGTCTATTTCATTGATGTAAACAATAGAGAGATGCCTGCATTACACATACAGTCCACACATTGATCTATGGTCATGCAAACTTACATTGTCTTCCTCTTTTGTAAATGCTATTCATACTTTAAAGTTCACATCAACCCTTATTGATTCCTATAATTCATCTCTAAATGCTCCAACTTACATTTCTCCCTCTTTTCATTGTATTCCTCCTTTAGGCAGTGCTATATAGTGGAAAACTTAGCTCACTTAAGGGGGCTAAGCAGGAATATTTTTGTGCAAATAGTGCATATCATATGGTTGACCAAATGCCTATCTCTTTGGTTAAAAAAATACTGACAAATACTTGATCCAAGACACCGATACACTAGACAGAAGTTATAAAACAATGATGAGGGAGCCAGGTAACTAGAAATGGTGAAACAGATTAATAATATGTCACTTAGGAATTATCCATAGTGTGGAGGCAAAGGAGGTAAGAATAAGAATTGAGGGAAAACTTACTTTGAATACTTGCTCAATTACAGTTTTTCCATGAGCGCTATCCTTCCCTTAAGCATTGCTTTCATCTCAGATTTCTACATCAATATTAGTTTATTTTCATATACCTGACAGTTGAAATGAAATCTTCTTGGTTGTATGAAGATGAACTCATAATTCTATGTAGTAAGTAATGTGTTGGTTCAGCAACAAGAACTCTTTCTTCCTTCTGGAAAGAAAAATGCAAATCATATATTATAACAAATAGGGCTTGATATGTACAGTCTCATCTGTGGGCATATTTTGTAGTGTACAGATTAATGAGACAAAGTTTTAGAGATTTCATAAAAGATGGATGAATCCTATAATTGATATTAAAATATATCTTCCAAATATAATTCTTTTGAAATGGCTCCATACAGATGCACTAAATTAAGAAGTGGAGAATATAATTTTTCATTTCTAAGCTTTAAAAATATTTAAGATCATATTTTATTTATATAAAAAAGAATGATACAGATAAAACTCTCATCAGTTCAGAAGCATGCCAGGTCAATCATATTATCACAAATTCTAATATATTTGTTGGCAGGTCATGTGTGCTTTGTTTTTTCTAGAAAAATGTATTTTAATTATTTGAAAGAGTTACAGAGAGAGGGAGAGAGAGGGAGACACACACACACACACACACACAGAGAGAGAGAGAGAGAGCAAGAGAGAGAGAGAGAATGAATCTTCCATTTGCTGGTTTACTCCCTAGCAACAGCCTAGGTCCGGTCAGAACTAAGCCAGGAGCCTGGAGCTTCTTCTTGATCTCCCATGTGTGTGCAGGTGCCCAAGCACTTGGGCCATCTACCACTGCTATCCCAGGCACATTAGCAGTCAGCTGGATTGGAAGTGGAACATCTGGGACTTGAACTGGTGTTCACATGGGATGCTGACATTGCATGCAGAGGCTTTACTCTCTTTACCATAACTCCTCATGTGTGCTTTTAAACTGAGTGGAGTTATATTTGTTCTTTTGCTGTCATTCATCTAAGCTTTCATGTAATTATGAAATGTGTAATCAAGAGAACTGTCCTATCAGGAAATCCTAAATTATATATTCACCAAAAATACACATACGATACAGATTTTTGGACAGGGATAAACCTCAAGGGTCATTGAGGATCAGATCATCATTTGAGGGTATTTAATAGATGTTTATAGTGGTGTTTAATAGATGTTTATAAGGGTTACAGTTAAAATTTTATTAATGTGAAGTTTTGTAAAGTTGGCTAAAATATGTTTAAAGAAAAAGCTGGCTATGTAACTTGCCCAAAGGTCATGTATTTATTAAATATCAGGATTCAAACTCAATCTGAATTTCTAAGGATATTTTTAAGCTTCTGCCTACCTCAGCCAACCTTAGGGTCCTTTCCCATGGATATAAATGAGAACTTACTAGCCAACATACAAAAAGGACTGAATCAATTATTTTAAATTATTAGCTTGCATTTCTTTTAACTAGTTTACATTTCCTTATTTCCTTTGGAGTTCTAATTAATCTAGGTTTCTTCCTATTCCCTGCTTTCCTTTTAATTGAGTTTTATGATTGCATATGTAGATTGCTTTACTTATGCTATAAATATAACTAGGCTAAGAAGGAAAATTAATCCATTTTAGTATTTTCTGCCTAATCAAGGTACATTCTTGAACAGGATTTGTGAATCTCTCTAATCTTGTCACTGACAGCCATATTTCTCACTTACCTTACATTGTAACTTTTTCTCCCTAGAAGTGTTTGTTTCAGTCAAGATTTTTGTTGTGGCCATGTCAAGCTTAGCAACAGCTCTTTTAACTTGTGTCTCATTAGATTCTATTCTCAGATTTGAGATGGCTTCAATACTTTCTATGTTTGCACTGTATGTAGGCTGACAGCATTTGCTGAGTGCTAAAAACCTTTTCAGGCTGCCTGTGCTTACTGTTGTTTTGGGAGAAGCAGCTTTGCTTGCTGGCATCTTCATGACTTCTTTCACTTGACATTCACTTAGTTCACGTATGGATTCTTCTTGTCCAATAACCTCTCCTAAAACAATTTCATCTTCATCAGAAATGACTTCTCCCATGGTGCTTTCTGAATCTCCATGATCAATATCATGAGCTACTAAACGAGTGATAAGATCTCTTTTGCAGTTAACATCTTTTAAAAGCTCTACCTTGGTGATATCAGGTTTTCTTACATTCTGAAATGAATTTCTGCAAACAGCCTGAAATATAAGGTACAACAAATATTAAAAGCAAATGTTTCAATTATTTTCCTGTAGTTCTATTGAGATACAGCTATTTTCTTATGATTTTCAGTTATAATATAAATAGCATCTTCAATGCCACTTACTTGTATTTATGTAATATTTTAAAAAGAAATGAATAAAAATCATAAATACTTATTGTCTATCATTTCATATACATTGAGTTCATATTATTTTATGATACTTCAAAAAGAGGAAAGTCTAAATAGTTTCCTTTTTCTTAAACTTTATATTGCAAAATAGTTGAATTACCTTCTATTTTTTGTTATTTATCTTGGAATTTTTGTGGCAGAAGTAGAAATGATAATTAAAAAAAAAATCCTAGTTAGGGGGCCAGTGCTGTGGCTCAGAGGGTTAAACTGCAGCGTCATTTTGAGGCCAGGCGGCTGCTCCACTTCTGATCCAACCCCTTGCTTATTGCCTGAAAAAAAGATGGCTTGAGTCCTTGAGCCCCTGCCACCCACTGGGAGACCTGGAAGAAGCTCCAGGTTCCTGGATTCAGCCTGGCACACACCCAGCCTTTGTGGACATTTGGAGAGTGACCCAGTGGATGGAAGCTTGCTGCTCTGACTCTCTCTCTCTCTCTCTCTCTCTCTCTCTCTATATATATATATATATATATATACATACATACATGCACGTATATATATATATACACATACATGCATATATATTTGAGGGTATATATACATACATGCATATATATATATATATATATATATATATATAAAACTCTGTCTTATATATTCTTTTTAAAAAATCGTAGGTAGTAGATCCTAAACAAATTTAATTACACATAGGTTCAAGAATAAAAAGTAGACAAGGGCTGGTGACATGGCTCACTTGGTTAATCCTCTGCCTGTGGCACCGGCATCCCATATCGGCACTGGGTTCTAGTCCCGGCTGCCCCTCTTCCAGTCCAGCTCTCTGCTGTGGCTCTGGAGGGCAGTGCAAGATATCCCAAGTGCTTGGGCCCCTGCACCTGCATGGGAGACCAGAAGGAGGCACCTGGCCATTTGGGGAGTGAACCAACGGAAGGAAGACCTTTCTCTCTGTCTCTCTCTGTCTATAACTCTACCTGTCAAAAAAAAAAAAAAAAGTAGACAAGATATTGCCTGAGTTTTATTTGTAAAAATGATGAGTAGGCAAATTTATGGTCTTTGAATTTTCACTCCCTACCCTTGCACTACTGATATATTCATTGTATTCTTGAAGATTCTTCAAAAATATTCATTTCTTCTCACCTCTCTAGTCACATCTTAATTTCTATTTTCAATTATAATTCTATAACTATCATATACAATTATAATCAAATAACATGATTTTCCATTTATGTAAACTTTGCACATGTCACAGAACCTCTAAACTAGTTAATAATCTTATTTTCAACCTCTCTAATTCCTTCTCGGTATTTTAGCTAAGATCAAATGTATTCAACTTCCCTTTAGAACATTGCAAGCCACCTTTATAGAATAAGGCATAATAATGATGCCTTAAGGGAATATTTTATGGGAAAAAGCAATATCATAAGAACTTCTTTAAGAAAATGAAAACCAATTTCGATTATCTGTGCTAGTGGAGTAAATAGTGATTTAGAAAATCCAAAGTTATTTTATATGGTTTTGTATTTGTTATTGCATGTGGTTTGACCACACATGTCTGTTATGTTGAGAATTTATGGAACGTTACAAAAAAGAGAATTAAGCCATAAGATAGAGCCAACAAATGTCTAGAGCATCTGACCTTATCTGTTATTCTTTTATCTCTTCTGTGATCCACTGCTGAAGATAGATAACACTGGTACTGATTTGTATGTCTAATTTATATGCCTTAACTGAGCTTTCTACAGTTGCATCTTTTTAAAAACAATGTGACTTTTCATTTTTATTAAAAGGGCAAACTTTATGTGTTGGGTTAAATAATCTCTTACTGCTGTCTGTGGTTTATAAATGACATAAGTAAGACCTAGTAACTAGTAGTAATATTTGTGACAGATAGTTCTACAGGCAAATAAAAAACTGATTTGAGATAATATTACAGTCTGTTAACACAAATTTCAATTCGAGGGAATTGTTTATATAAAGGTATTTCATATAGAAATACCCTTATTTGTGAATGAAGTCAATTTAAGTACAATGCTAATATAATGACGATAATGGAAAAGAGAAATTTAAAACTGTAAGGGACCATCATCTGTTCCCAAAAACTACAGATAAATTAGATGAAAATAATTCCAGACTATGATAATCTCAACATCTAAGACTGAAAACATAAAGGCTATGACTCCATTCAGTGTGTTGCCAAACAGTCCGGGAAACTCACTCTGCCTCTATGCTCCATGGACCTTGGTTGCTTGTATCTAAGCATTGAAATACATGCCCATACTCATACAGCTCTTTTTTAAAATTTTTTGACAGAGTTAGACAGAGAGAGAGAGAGAGAAAAAGAGAGAGAGAGAAAGGTCTTCCTTTTTCCGTTGGTTCACCCCTCAAGTGACTGCTACAGCCTGGGTGTTGCGGCCGGTGCACTGCGCTGATCTGAAGCCAGGAGCCAGGTGCTTCCTCCTGTTCTCCCACTCGGGTGAAGGGCCCAAGGACCTGGGCCATCCTCCACTGCACTCCAGGGCCACAGCAGAGAGCTGGACTGGAAGAGGAGCAACCGGGACAGAATCCGGTGCCCTGACAGGGACTAGAACCCGGGGTGCTGGCACTGCAGGCTGAGGATTAGCCTAGTAGGCCACTGCACCGGCCATACGGCTCTCTTATAATTACATACCATCACTTCATTGATAAATTTAAGCTATGTAGAGGGTCAATGTAACTCTATCGACTGGAAAAACAATTTCTTGATACTCAGTGGTAGTTTTCTTTTAACAAGGACAGCATTTTTTTTTCACTCTTAAGTTCAATTTCTTTAATATTTTAGAGGCCCACATAGAAGTCTTTAGGACAAAGTTATAACTACAGAAAGAGGAAACAGGTACTTTAAAAAGAATGACTTCAGGGTATCTTTGTCTAGAATAAGTGTTAGAGAAGATGGAGATGGTTCATCTTGACAGTATAGGGTAAATGGGACAGGCTAACACAATTAAAATGAAATGATAACACATGTAAACTAAGTGTTAACATTCATGTTTGTTGAATAATGCTGCTAAAATAAACAGTATTATTCTGGAGTCATAAATTTGATAATTACAACTGTCTAAGGGGCCGGTGCCATGGTGCAGTAGGTTAATCCTCCACCTGTGGTGCCGGCATCCCATAGGGGCGCCGGTTCTAGTCCCGTCTGCTCCTCTTCCAGTCCAGCTCTCTGCTGTGTCCCTGGAGGCCAGTGAAAGATGGCCCAAGTACTTGGGCCCCTGCACTCACATGGGAGATGTGGAAGAGGCACCTGGCTCCTTGCTTCAGATGGGTGGAGCTTTGGCCATTGCAGCCATCTTGGAGTGAACCAATGGATGGAAGACCTTTCTCTCTGTCTCTCCCTCTCATTATCTATAACTCTACTTCTCAAATAAATAAATAAGAATCTTAAAAAAAACTGTCTAAAATGGCTCCATATATCCTGATACTCTTAACAAATGAATCCTTCTGAATGCCTTTAAATATCCATAATGGAAAATGAATGGGAAAAATTCTTTTAAATTTTCATACCATGATAACTTCAGAAAATCTCATATCACTGGTAAGGATATGTCTTTTTATTCTCATTCAAACAATGCTAGTTCAAATTTACTTTCTTATGAAAATTAACCTAGGACCTTTAGCAGCAGCCATGAAATTGATATGAAAAGTCTCAGCAAATTGTATGGCTGAATGAATGAACCAGTGTAATCAATTCTCCCATTAGGCTGAGCAGTAGCTACAAAAATGTAACCCCATATTTCTATTTGATAAAGGAAATCACAGAACAACCATGTTTCACTACTCTGTCACTGCCTTTGTACTTACCTCCAGGGGTTTTACATCCAGTCGTCCTGTCATATTCAATGAGATACGTCTTTCTTTCTTTTTGTTTCCTAAAGTATATGAGTCTAGGGAGGAATAACTTCTGCCACTTAATGATGCTTTTCTCAGTTCTGCTATGCTATGTCCCGTTCTTTTAATACATTCCATCTTAATTTTCTCAAGTGGTTGTGTTTTCACAGAAATGACTGCTAAGTGTTCTGAAATAATATTTGGATCTATTTTGATTGGTTTTTTCCCAACATGTGGAACTATTTTAATTGGAAATTCTTCTTCATATGAATATTGATCTGACTCTGTGTGTAAGTCAGGCATCATTTTAACAGCATGTGCTTGCGCCTTTTCAACAATTCTATTGAGATCTAGATCTCCGAAAAGACCAGAATTTGAACTTTTTGTACTAACTGTACCTAGTGGGAAATTTAAAACTTCATCAATGATTAAACTAGCCACTTTATCAGGCAGTAGTATTTTTGTATCTCTTACATCATAAATTTCTTTATTGGTTCCAGAATATTGCAATACATTACTGTAAACAGAATTAACAACCTGAGAAACCATTTCTGTATTTTCTGGATTTGAAAAGTGTTTTTCAGGATTGGCAGCTATAAGACTAATATTACTTTTAGAAATTTCAGCTGTTACAGATTTTGTCAGTTGAGATGCAATTTTATTTAACTTAGGTTTTGACATGTTGCTTGTGTCTTTGCTTGAGGCACTTGGTGACCTTACCAGTTTAGCTGACAACAAGGCCAGTATTTCTTCTAAAATTTTTCCATCTAACATAGAAAATTTTTGAGATGAAGATTTGTCCTGGAACTTAAATTCGTCAGTAATTTTGATCACTTTTTCCATAACTTTGACAGCTTCCAGAACTAATTCTGTACTTGACACTTCTTCCTCTTTCTGAGGCTGAAATTCAGAATTGGAAATTTCTCTCACCATTAAAAATCCTATTATATCAGAGAGAAGATTGCTGTTACCCATTAAGTCTTTAAATATAGAAGTGTAAGAGCCAGAGTGGTTTAAAATATTGGTATAAACAGCATTAACTACTTTTTCAATACTTGCATCGTCAGCTAAAGGTACAGTTGGGGATTCCTTGGCTGGTTGTATAAGTTTAATCTTGCTTCTGGAGATAAATTCTTGTATTGAGTTTAATATTTTTGATATTATTCTCTGCACTTCAGTTTCTTGAGGAGTGGTTCTTTCCTTTTGTACTTTTGGAAACACTGATAAAAGCTTGGATAAAAATTTTACAGCAATTTCTTCTATAATGTTATATGAAAGCTTAACTTGTGATGGTTCAGGCTGTGGGACACCAGTAGTTTGGATAACGTCTTTAAGGATATTTTCAACAATGCTATCAACTTCTGCATACTGATATGTACTTAGCTCTCCGCAAAAATACTTCTGCAACTGATTGCCAGCTATTTCTTGTATAATTAAATCAACTAGAGTTTCTGAAAGGATTCTGCATCCACTGATTACACAATTTTGTATGATCTCTTGGGATCCAAACTGTGGCAAAAGATTAATATATATAGACTGAACTATTGATTGAATAATTCCATCATCATTGGGATGTAAGGATTCTACATATTGAATATTTATATCTTCACTTTTGGAGATTCCTGTTGCAACGGTATTTAGTAACTTCATATGAAGGAAATCCAATTCTGTGAGTATATTGCCCTCAGAAGCTTTTACTTTGGGGCTGGTGTTGGATATGGTTGAGAAAATTTTTGACAAGAGAGCAGCAATCACATCCTCTAAAAATTTATATGATAGTATTATGGTATATGGTGATGATGTCTGACATTCCTTGCTGGCTGTCTGGGCTACCTTTTGCACCTTTTTACAAATATCTCTAGATTCTAGAGGCAGACAGGCTGAAACTGGAACATCATCACAAGTTTTCAAGTTAAGCTGATGCTGAAAAATTTCATTTATCACTGTACTAGTTAGCTTTTTAGCTAAATCTTCCCCATTACTATTTATATTCTTGCAAATAGAATCTTGAGATTTATATTCCTTCAAAAGGTTGCAAATAGAAGAATGGACAACTTTATTGACCAACATTTTATCAATTGAGAGCATTTTATCAAAGAAAGGCATTTCACCTGAAGAAAGTTGTTTATGGGTATGTGGCATTTTTTCTGCATCTTTGTTCTTAATACTGGATGATGCTTTATCTGTAGTTGGTTCTTTATAACTGGGTGGTGCTTTAGAAACTGAAGACAATTTACTGGCAGGTGGAAAAGACTGATTTTTTTTATTGGGCCTAAATACCTTAATGTGAGCATCTGAAAACTCTTTTAAAAGTGAATCAATAAGTTTCATAGCTGTGTCATACAGTTCAGTTGGATTTTTATAATCATGTACATTTGGGTGTTCATTACATGCTTGCGTTTCTGGTGAAGATGAAAATATCAGTTTGTTAACCATTTCAGTGATAACATCTTCTAAAAATGTAGCAGGAAAAATTCTAGGTTTACTTTCTGGTAGGTCCTGGGGTTGGTCTGGATTACTAGATTCACTTTTAATCTCCTTCTCTCTTAATTTTTGTTTCTCTTTCTCTCTTGTTCTCTCTTTCTCTGTATCTTTTTCTCTTTCCATTTCTTTCTCCTTTTCCTTTTCAATTCCTTTTTCTTTTTCTCTCTCTTTCTCTTCTTTCATTTTGGCAGGGACATTTTTGTTTATTGAGGGGGATAAATCCTTCGTTATAAACAACGGTGCAAAATCTTTGTCAACATTTTTAATTACATTAAATGCTGTATCATCTTGGGAGATTTTGCTGTATCTGTGTTTTGAAAAATGTGTTGGTTCTTGAGAAGGAATTGGTAAAACATTGTCATAAATATTTTCTATGACATTTTCAACATATTCATGCTCTGAATGTTGTTCCTCATCCGTATCTATTTGAGCTGGAGAGTCTCTCCTCTTCTCATTGGTTGGCTTTTGTAATCTTTCCAAAGTTTTGTCTGTAGTAGTCCCTATACTTCTTTGCTTGGACTTCAAATAAGATAAATGAATGGCCACATCATCTTTTTTCAGTGAACTTTCTTCTGTACTATCAATCTTATTTACATTTTCTATTTCAATATCTGGCTTAATTCCTTCCTTCTCATATTCTGTGTTATCAGTTGCAACTGAAATATGTGTGTGTAATTCATTCCCATATCCCTTCTCAACTTTTCTTTTCTCAATTCCATTATCTTGAAGTATCTCATTCAAATCCGACTCTTGAGTACCTTTCCTTTTTATATTGGTATTTGAAGTAATTTTTGATATATTGCCACTGCATTTTTGTATGGGGATTCTCAATCTATTTACACTCTCTTTCTTTTTATTTGCCACATCTGTAGCTGATGCTGACCTCAAGTTAATCTTATTGTCTTTTAGAATGGTGGTTACAGAATTAACTAGTGGATTTTGGATATCAATTTTTCTCATTGACGTGTCCTTGGTTTTGATTCTTTTTGTTCTATTCATTACATTTCTATCTATTTCCAAAGTGTCCCCTGTATCTTTCTGATCTGAGCTTACAGAACTATGTTCATGTGAATGTTCTGGCAAAGTAAGTTGGTTCCCTTTTAAGCATCTAGTTATCTGCGTAGTTTTTTGTGGTAGATGTTGAACCCTTTGGGTAATGTTATCTGGATCTAGAAATGAAAAGAAAGTAGAAGACCAATTTCCTGAAAAAAGTGGTTGAATCTTAAATGCAGAGATTGCCTTCTGGGCTAAGGTGGCAATCATTTCTACCACAATGTTACTATTATTTTTTGGAATGTCATCAGATGAGTATTTTCCAATGAACTGATCATATACAAAATTGGATATTTTACCAACTGCCTCTTTATCAATTGGAGGAAAGGGAAATATTTCTTCAGCATGTGGTAAAACTTTAATTTCACTTTTCGTAAATTCTCCAATCAAAGAGTTTGCAAATTTTATAGCCAAGCCCACTATGTCAGGCTCTGGCATTTCTTTTTTCGTAGAATCTTCAATGATAGTTGGGTCAGCACAAAATTTGTGAACAAGGTCAACGATTACATCTTCCAAAAATGTAGCTGAATACAGAGAAGGCTGTGTCTTTTCTTTACCAGGTTTAGCAAGTACAGAAGCATGGTCAGATAGGTCACTATCATTTAAAAATGGCTGTAAATGATGATTCATTATTTCCTTCAAAATGAAGTTGGCTATTTTACTTAGAAAGGATCCTTGGTTTTTGTCTGCATCTTTTTGTACTTCAGCTTGGAATTCAGAATTTTTCAAAATATTACTGCATACGGAGTCAGCAAAATTTTCAATAGCTTCTAGCTGTACACTTTCTGCATTCTCCTCTGCTGTAGCAAGTCGGATCTCATGTTCAGAAATTTCTTTTATAATTTCATCAGTCAGTTTTGAAGCTGCATCCACAGAATCATAATCTGGTGGAACCTCTTCCTCTTTAAGTTCATATTCTGTGCTGGATGAAGGGAAAATATGCACTAGAAGCTTGTAAATCATATCTTCTAATAGAGAACGAGGCAACACAGTAATGCATGATGGAAAGGCACAGCTATCTTTCATGATGATGTTGAGCACATTTCTGATGATATTATCAGCTCGAAGGGAAGAATAGGAAGAAGACAGTAATTCTCCTGAAATTAATGACTGCATCTGATAATCATAAATTTCTTCCAATACCAAGTTATATATTTTCTTTCCAAAAGAGTTAGTGTCACTTTGTATAGCCTTATATACTTGAATCAGAGATTTATATTCACCTAATATTTTTTCATAAATTATGTTTACTGTTTTTTGAACCATTTCTTTATAGCCCTCTGAGAAATACAAATTCTCATCAATGGTATCCGCAACCAAAATCTCTGATGTGTCAAACTCCAGAATAATTGATTTTACTAATGTAGTAACAATTTCAGTAATTCTGGCTTTTGCTCTGTCTGGGTTTTCATCAGCCAAAACATTGTTTGTGAATGCATAAAGGATTTTACATAAAAGTTCAGAAATTACATCCTCTAAAAAGACAGCGGAATTCACAATGAAAGATAATTTTCTTTGTTTAGTATCTAGTTCTTTCTGTTTATAAGTTCTATCAACTGAAGCTGAAAGGAGAGTTTTATCCCCAGATAAAAATGATTGGAGATGATGGTTAAAAATTTCTTTTATTATAAAGCTTGCTATTTTTGAAACAGGTACATCATTTATACCTTTCTTATCTTTTGTAAGAGACTGGTACAAATTTGAGTAAGAAAGATCAGCATAAATGGAATCAATCATAGATTGTATATCTTTTTCAGAAACTGTATTTTGTTTTTCATTCCCATGTTTAATAATACATATTGCATGCTTTGAAATTATTGACATGATTTCAGTTATCAATTTTATGACTGTATTGTTTAAATCTGATGGAGAAGTATCTGAATGTTCTAAACTGGAGTCAAATGGACTCATCTGAGATATAAGCTGAGTGACTATTTTTTCCAAATGAGTATGTGGTAACATAGTAGTATATATTGTTGAAGCCTTTCTTCGAAATAGTGATTTACTAATATCATGCTGAACTCTCTTAATCAAAGCATTTGCATTGAGTTTGGAACGTGATTTAATTGGCAGATTTTCTATAACATCAGGATGAATTTGGAAATCAAAAATTTCAGCCAGGATAACTTTAGTTACTTTTGCAGCCAATGTCATTGTATCATTTAGAAAATCTTTACCAGGTATTATTTCCATTTCATATTCTTGTAAAACTTTGCTGTAAATTGTGTCAATAATTTTTTTTAATACATCATTCTCCACTGGAGGTAAATACAGTTGTTTTTCAGCATTATCTATAATGTTAATTTGGGCTTTTGAGAATTCCTCTATTATCAAGTGTATGAGTTGTTCGGCTTTATCAAAGAGTTCGTCTTCAGAGTGTCTTCCTGATTTTGTTTGTACGATGCCTACTACCCTGTGGAATATTTTACTTAAAGCCCCACAGATGACATCTTCCAAAAAATCTGAAGAATAAGCACTAACATAAAATAATTGCCTTTGTTCATCATCAAAATGCATGTATGGTGAATAAGACAATGATTTTTCTTCCAAAAATGGAACAAGATGTTTTTGACAAATATATTTAATGATAAAACCTGCTATTCTATCAATAAGGACATCATTACTGCTTGTGATATTTTGCTCAGCTAATTCTTGAGAGACAGAGTTTTGTGAAATATTTTCAAATACTGAGTCAACAAGATGCTGAACATCATCTTCTGAATAAACAAACTTGTTTTCTTCTTCATCTTTTGAAAATCGAATTTCATGCTGGGAAATTTTCATTCTAATATCACTGATTAGGTTAGAAGCTATCTCATTGAAATTCACTCTTGATATGTCTTTTGGAGCATCTGTGTTTGAAACCATGCTAGATTCACATGGAAATAATCTAGACAATAACACTTTGATCATGTCTTCTAAAAATGTGTATGGCAGCAAGGTGTTATATGGAGGTGAACTCTGGTTTGGCTTGGTAGATTTGCTGACATTACTAATGACATCCTGAACAATAGTCTCTACCATCGGAATAGAATATGCAGAAGCTGACAAATCCCCAGAAAAGAATGGGTGAAGAAGGGATTCTGAAATATTTGCTACAATCAAATTGGCAATATTTTCCAGGAAGACTTCACTATCTTTAAACTCTTTATCAATGTCAGAGCCTAACCCAAGCTGTTTTAAAACATTTCTATAAACTGAGGTGACAAGTTCATCCACAATATCTAAATCTATAGGTGGGTAAGATTGTTCCTTTTCATCACATAAAATGTGAAATTTAGACTTGTCAGAATGATTATTTATTAAGTTTACTATTTTCTGGGTCATTTCTTCTAACTCAAATTCAGTGTTAGGCTTTGGGCTGAAAATTTTTGATAGAAGTCTGGTAACAATCTTTCTTACAAATGAATCAGGGTGAATATTAAAGGGTAGTGGCTGCTGGGGTCTGCATGTCTTTATGACTTCACTGAGAACCTGTTTAACCATATGAGATACCTCATCTAGTGGAGATGCTGGGCGGGGTAAAACCTCTCCACCCAAAAATGGCTGAAGATGATTGTCAATAATCTCTTGGATAATAAAACTGGTGATTTGGTCCACTATAATTGGGCTTCGGCTGATTATGCTTTTCTGTATTGAACCAAGGGATTCAGACATTTTCAAAATATTACCATAAACAGAATTGACCATTATTTCAAGTTTTTTTCCTAGGCATAGATACTGATTATCATATATAGTGAATCCAATTTTATGTTTTGAAATGGCTGATATAACCTTATTTATTATGCATCCGGACATTTCATTGAAATCTGAACTCATTAGATATTTTTTTTCCATAGAGGAAGCCTTACTGAGTGTGGGAATGAGCTGAGATAAAAGTCTTCTGATGACATCTTCTAAAAATGACTGTGATAACATAGTGCTATAGGCTGTTGAAGACTTAGTTTGGCAAATAAACTTTCTTAGGTTGTTTTGAAGCTTCTGTATTATAATTTCAGCTTTGAGAGAGTCATAGGATTGAAATGGGAGCTTTCCTCTGAAACAAGATGGCAGTTGGTAATCTAAAATCTCTAACAATATGCCATTAGTTATTTGTTCTGCTATTGAGGTACTGTCATATGTCATATTATTACTACAGGTTACTTTCAATTCATATTGGTGTAAAACATCATAATAAACTGAATCAACAATCTTGTTAATAGCTCCTTTTTTCACTGGTGGGAAACACAGCCTTTCTTCATCATTTCGTAGAACACTGACTTGTGCATTATTAAACCCAGTCACTACATTGTTGACAAGTAATGTATTTATCTCATTGAGACAAGCCTCAGTGATATTTTCGCATTTTCCCCACAATGAGGTGGAGAGATTAAAAAACAATTCTGAAACTATTTCCTCCAAAAATGTAGCTGAAAAAACACCGGTATGCATATCTCTTTGATGTAGCTTGTTGGTAATGACAATTGCATTTATTTCCTTTGATTCTTGTCTTTTAAGAAAAGAAGATTTTACTGTACATTGTTTGCCAAATGGTTCTTTTGTTTTGGAGCCAACCATAATAGGATTTTCCAAGGGTTCTTTCAGATAATTACCATCATAACTCATGAATCCTAAAGAACCTTTAGTTTGTCCTAATTCTATGAATCCTGGTCTTTGTGCTTTTGTGAAACTAGACTTCATTTCTTTTGTTCTATAGTTCAAATTATTATTTGCACAAGGTAGATTTTCAGGAGCTTGTTGGAGACTATGAGATAGTTTCTCCATCAAGGATTTAACCAATCTGTGGGAAATAATAGTAAGTAAAGAATCTGATGAAGATACATTTTGATTCATTTCTGCCAGATTTTCCGAAAGATCTAATATGTCATCTCCTTGAAGTTGTTCACAGTCCATTGTTCCCTTAAAGTAATCAAATTCACCATCTTCTATACTTTGAAGTATTTTTGAAAGCTGACATTCTTTTGATATTTCATCAGATGAAGAACCATTATCAAGGAAAACAGTGCTTGTGCATTTTTCCAAAAGTGTTCTAGTAAGTTTCTCACAAATAACATTGAGAAGAAAAACTGATTTTGAAGAGAGTCCCAGGTTACCTCTACTTAAGCTATTACTTTGATTGCTATGATTATGTGTGGAAGGGAAACATGTTTCTGCTAATTTATGTGAATCCATATCTCCATCTGGGCACTCATCTGGCATAAATAAATCTAAAACAATATCAAAAACTTTATTGACTACTTCTTTGGATTCACGAGTTTTTAGACTACAAGCCAGGCTGTCTAACTTTTGTGCCAGGTAATTTAATTTATTTTTTGGAATGAGTTGATCAATTTGGGGAGTAGATGATTCTGAATCTATGGGAACTGTCTGTCTTGCTATTGTATTTGTTTTGCTGCAAATGGACACACTATTGCTTCTGAGTGAAGAAGGTGATTGGTTTCTTCCACTGCTTTCAAAGTGATGATTTATTCCTATTTCTTTGGATAGTACATGAATCACACCTATTAAGAGATCTTGAAAGAGATTATCAAAATCAGCAGAAGCTACCCCTGGACAGTAAATGTATTTTGTTTTTATAGAAATCATTTGCTGTGCAATATCAGCTTCTATAATGTTACCATTAAAAAAGATTTCAATAATGATTTCAGAAATACTTAAAGCAAGTTCTCCAAGAGAAATGGACCTGCTCCCAAACATGAAAGAATGAATTGAAATAATCTTGTTAAATGCTCCATCTTGGCTTTCCCATGCATTCTCTTTCTCTTGATCCTTTTTGATGTCATCAGAAATGCTGGAAGTTAAATGGTAAATTACTGACTTGGTGAGATGTTCACAAAATTGATATATTGAAGAATCACCATATATGCTTCTTAGAGGCTGTTTTGGTTCACATTTTTTCTTTGACAGTGTAGAAACAATAGACACCTTCTCCTCAGTGGAAACTTTAAAAAAGAAAATATTACTATTTTTAGCATGCATTATAGGAAATATGGGACATTCAGTATAATCATTATTATTTACATATGTATTTATGCCTTTGGATCACATTTCTAAAGAAAAAGAAAAATACAGTAAAGAAAGCAATTATATTTTCCTGAGATACTTATTTTTTTGCTTATGGAATCTTAACTGCAGCCCAAAAGCTGAGAAAACAGTTTCAAATAACTCAAATTTCTAAGTCAGATGTGTGCTTGGTTAAGGATACCTAACAAGCAAATAATCCTGGGCCACAGAAATTATTTCCAAGTTTCATGGATCATCCTTTCATGTCTCTAGTAATACTGAAGAACTCATATAATTATTTTAAAATATTTTCAGTCAAAGCATTAGTTTTATGCTCTGGTTTACTTTTAGGACAATAAGGAGTTGAGCTGTAAAAACCACTTGACTAAAATAAATGTGCCAAATCCAGGGAGGTTAGTGGTAGTTTGCAATGTTGGTAATACTTCAACCCCTACACTATATTTTGTCAAAAGAAGGAGGGTCAGCCAGCAAGACAAAGGACTGTTTTCTTTGTTTATTCAATAAATTGTTATAAATCATTATTTACTTGGTATGGTCAGCTTCTGGGAGTGGTCGTTACAGCAACACACAGGTGTTTTCAAAGTTTCTTACTAAATACAGAATCAATTATTATTCATGGGTAAACAGGCAAACTCTGTAGAGAAAGAAGGTTTTAGGTTGAGCCTGACTGCCAGGTAGATGGAATGAGTGGGGAAAGGGTATTCCAAGTGGAAGAAGGCAGACCCTGGATGTGCCCAGGAATAGATAACAGATAATTACAAATGGAATGAAATCACGGAGCCACTCTGTATTTTTCCTATTTAATTAGGTCATGCCTGAAGAAATTTTATTTGTTTCTAATTGATGACAAACAGTGCCCACCTTAAGAGAATACTGGTATTTAGGATGTTAAATAACTGCTTAATGGAGGTGAGTAGGGCTGCTACTGTATCTTCTCCTATTTGAACAATGGGCAATTAATATATCTGGACTGGTACTGTAGCAATTAAATACTGGTAACCGGAACTGTTGATCCAGTTTAAGACTATTATCTTGTTATTAGATAAAACTTTATTGACTTGCAAAATAATCATTTAGATATACAAAAAAGACATATATAGCAAACTTACCCATGTGTGTGTGTGAGAGAGAGAGAAAGAGAGGGAAATGGAGGGAGGGAGGTGGGGAGGGGGAAAGAGAGAAAAAGAGAGAGATTGATTGATTCTCTGGGAATACAAGCCTTGCAAGTATATGTTTAGTGTACTACACCTAAAAGGAAGTTAAGTCAAAATACTAAAATGCAAACAACTTATTAATTCTACTGCTGTCAATAACTGTGAATAATAATTGCAAATGCTTCAATTATATACTTTAAAAAGTAGTTGAGTAACTTTCACAGATTAACTGTAAATGCCATATGATAAGGTATAAGAACAGTAAAAATACTTTGGAATCCATGCCTTAGGCTCAACCAAAATCCCCTGCTCTTAAAATTTTCTCATTTTCTTTTTCAAGCCATATAAATCTTCTACATTGTAAAAGCAATTAAATAGACACCCTACCTCTGAGGCTATTTTCAGTAAAACAGCAAATACAGCTTCTTAGATATGATCTCTTAAATACATTTTAAAACTATTTTTCTTAAATTATACAAACTTTTAAAATAAGTTATCTCTTGCCTACCTCTAGTTTTGAAGTTCTTGAAATGTGTGATGACTGATGTGGTGACATGTCTTGCTACCAAATGAATTTCATTAGGACCTAGTTCATGATCAGCAAAAGAAATGACTTCAACTTCTTTCAGGGTCTCTGTTTTCATTGGGTACCGGCTATTTTGCCATTTTTGCAATAAAGAAAAATCTCCTGTGCTGGCTTCAGGATTTTCTTCTTTAAACATAAAATTGATTCTTTTATTCCACATTCTAAGCAAACTTATCTCCTCATTCTTTTGTCCTCCTGATATTTTAGTCAAAGGGCTTTGCTTTGATATGAAAAATGGTTTCATCGTTTCCATGCTTTCATTAGGGTGTAGTTGACTTGGAAAGTCATAGTTTGACAGTACAGTATTTACAATATTTTCTGCAGCTAAACATATTTTGAGTGGAGAAACAGTTGTTTGAATTTGGTTTGACTCAACAAATGGTTTGGGGGTCTCATAATAAAATACTCTTGGATTTTTACCTTTTCCCACTTCTATGAATGACATGACTTGTTTAAATGCTGCTTCTGTGGAGTCATTTGCTTTCCTGGACAGTTTTTGTAAGACACTGTCTTCAGAGGGTGAACTGCTTTTCTTAACGGCCTCATCAAATTTGCCAGTGACTGATTTTCTTGACTGGTGGCTTTGTGTATTATTTCTGAAGCACGAGGACATAATTTTTGAATCTGGCCTTTCCATTGGCTCTGAGCTTTTAATTTTATCTTCTACAGAGGATCTGACATTTGAGAGTAAATTTGGTGGAAACTTGTACTTGCTTTTCATATTTTCCTCTGAATCAAACAAGGAGTCAGAGATTCTCCTTTGTGGAGGATTATTTTCCAAACTGGCTTCTTTTATCTTGGATGTGGGCATGTTCATATTAGTTGCTAATTCAGCATGATTAACAATGCAGGCTTTCTCAACTCCTTGGAACAAGCTTTCCTTTGGAAGATCTTTGATCAAAGATTCACTGAAATGAGTACACTGTTCCATTAGTGTGCCAATGATCTCACTTGCTGCAGTGTTCTCTTTCAATATGCAACTTGAAGATGGTTCCAATTGGCTTATTTCTTTGTCTAGTTTGTTCTTAATTGCACCAAGCATGTCATTGACAATATCGACAGCATATGTAAGTAATTCTGAATGGAACGAATGAACCTTTAGAAGGGTATTCTGAATGTTTTCTTTGGAAACAATACTGTTTGACATGGATTCATCAGAAAACTTTTTCAGTGGTTCTAATTTTGGCAACATCTTCTTGCTTAATAGTCTCTGTTGGACAGGAGAAAGGTTTTCTATAGGCATTTTCACTATTTCAGAGAATTCATATTTAGAGATATGCTTAAATTGCAAGTCCACAAATGACTCTAAAATATCTAATACCCTTTGTACAATCTCTCTAACATTTTGGTTGCTAGAGTCCACAGAAGTTTGATCTTTTGTCTTCATGTTACAGGTTGGTAAATTGCTGAGCATGCCTGTGGTTGGAAAGCCATGTTTACTGGTAGCAGTTATGTACTCTTTCCTGTTTGTTAGAGTTGCTTTGCTATCTACAGTGGGCATCTGGGACAAAAAGCATAACTGTAATTTTTCAAATAGTATTTCAACAATTTCCCTTCCAAACATATTAATTTGTGCTTTAGCATTTTCAGGTCTAGAAGAAACTCTTTTATAATGATTATAGAACCTACTTTCACAATCCTCAAAAGGTGGCAAATTTAAAAGTGAAAGAGAATATTCTAAATTTTTTGCCTTTATTGAAATTTCAGTCAAAACATTTTCAGCTATCATCAATAGCTTGTATTTTTCACTTTCCATGTCATTTGATTCTGTTTGCCATTTGTCAAACATTTTTTTAAATATGCTGTCTTTAGGGAAAATCTGTTCTAGCTGTGAAGAAACATTTTCCAAATAAAAACACGACTGTTGTTTGGCAAGTGACCCTGCACCTGAGATCCCCTGTGAAACTTTGAGATGGTCCGAATATGACAATTTGACTGAATGAGACACATTGTGGTTATTTGAAGCATGTAATTCTTGCAAAACTGTGTTAACTATTTTACTTGCTGCCATGATTTGATCTGATTTTAAAGCTTTTATATTCTCCATTGCTCTAGTTTGTTTCACCATTTCAAATTCTTCCACAATTTTTTCCAGAATATTAATTATTATATCCTTGGCATATATTTTTAGTTCTGAAGTGGGCAATTTTGCTTCAAGTAAGTTTTTGGCATCTCCTGTTGATAGGATATGTGGCAGACCAATGGCAATATTGGACCAACTCTGTTTTAGGGTCTTCTCTCCAGGACTTAACTTGGTCTTGCTTCTGATCTTAGCACCACT
Source organism: Sylvilagus floridanus (assembly GCA_949820135.1). Taxonomy (NCBI): domain Eukaryota; kingdom Metazoa; phylum Chordata; class Mammalia; order Lagomorpha; family Leporidae; genus Sylvilagus; species Sylvilagus floridanus. The sequence continues at coordinate 128,839,991 of OX463236.1, read as the reverse complement.
ACTATGCCCAACGTTTTGTCTGGTGCTACACTTAGGCAATGAAGTAATTTTTGATCTTGGTTTTAAACCAGTTTTAAAACTTGGCTTTGGGCTCTCCTTGCAGCTGACCTTAGAATTATTTAGCCCTGGAAGTTGCAACTCATCAGAACCATCTTCAGGGGACAAACTCTCTTCTAGATGAAGTAACAGAAAATTCATGATTTTATTGAAAACCATTTGTACTAAATCTTTTCCTACTTGCGATGGTGAATATTGCCAAAAAGTGTTTCCAAACACAGAAAACTTTTGACTGTCTGCTAAAGGATAAACCTGTGTTATCACATATCTAGCAGGGTCACTTGCTTTTCCTATTTGTTTGGTTTCTCTTAAGGGTAACAATTTTGAGTTCTCATTGTTGTCAGGCATTTCCATTTCTCCCCTATTTTTAGTATCTTCATATAACAATGTCACAACTATAGAGTATATTTTCTCTAAAACACTTTCAACTATGTCATTTGCTCCACTCTGAAAAAAGTTGTTTTGTGTTATATCTGTCTTAATTTTAGAATTAAAATGTGGAATTTCATTAAATGCAGGCAAATGACCTAGGGCTTGTATTACTCTTTGATCTAACGCTCTCAAAAGTTCTTCCACTGCACTAAGCAACTGAGCTTTTTCTTTTTGTTTCATTTCTCTATTTTTCATAAATATGTCTTCCAAAACAATTTTCTGCCTTTCTTTCTCTAATTTCATTTGGTTCTGCTCTAATGGATACTTTCTAAGCAGAGAGAGTTGGGTGTTTTTTTCCTTCTGTCTGTCTCCAAGCAACACTTCATTTGCAGACCTTTTATCATACAAAATCTTTAAGATATTATCAACAATTTCACTCATAATAATATTTTCTTGGAAGGAAATAGTGTGTGCATATGGGTACATCTTTTGGATTTCTAAGTCTAAGTCATTTTTAATAAGCTTCAAAGTAGCACTGGCAATGAAGTCAGCATATTCTATAAGGCTAGTTTGTGATAAATTAATTGTGGATCCAATTTTTCCTCCATAACTGGCAAAAGTAGAATCTATAAGTTGTTGACTGAGAACAGGTTCAGTTGATATTTTCAGTACATTCATATCAGATTCCACTTGGCTTGATTCACGAAAACTGCTGTCATCTTGTCTGCAATTTTCCAATTCTGGGATAACAACTGATTTTCCCTTAGGCTGGAAAGCAAGAGTAATTAATGAACCTATTCTTTCTGTTGCAAAGAACTGTAACCTATTGGAAATAGTGTTAGTAAGGACGTTGGCATTTTCCTCACATGGGTTGGGATATTTCTTGGTTTCTTCTTCTTCCACTACATTTATCTGGTTATCATTAGCACAAGCTGATTTCTTATTTCTTGAATACAGAAAATACTCTGTTTTTCTTTCACTTTTTGGCCCTATAAATACATGATGTTCACCTGCTTTTGGAAATGTATCACAGATGATCATGGGCCATCTCGCAGAACTAAGATGTTTTGCATTTATGCCAAGCATGAAAGCAGAACTAAGACTGTGAAGAATAATATTGACGATATCATTAGCTAGCAAAACAGCATCTGATTTAGGAACTGAAAACTTAGGAATAATATTCTTTGTCTCTTCAATGAACATTTTAGAATCTGTTTCTGAATGTTCACCAGCTATGCTGCATTTCAGAGTGGATGCAGGAAGCAGGAGATTATTCTGTTGCAGTATTTTTTCATAAATATCACATATCATGTCTTCAACAGTATCTTGTATTTGAATCTGAAGTGCTTTTTGATATTCAGTCTTATTGAACAGCTTTTTAATAATACTTTCCTGCTGATCTGAATTATTCTGTTTATTAGAATTGTTTTTGTTACATTTGCTTTTACATGACACAATACTTAACACTGAGTTAACAACCTGACTTGTAATACTTTCAGAACCCACAATATTAGGTGTTAAAGATGGACTTTCCCTTTCTTTATCTAATTCATGTTTGATTCCTTGTAAAATCTTTTTAGCCACTTCTGTTGCATATGTATTTAATTTTGACAAAGGCAATTGGCACAACGAATTGGTCTTTCCCGATTTAATACGATTCATTGAGCCATAGGAAAATTGTTCATCATAATATGAATCTTTGGCTGATAATGATTTGCTAAATGTACTTTTATCTTGCTGGTTAGGTAAAGCCATTGGAACTAGAGTACAGACTTGAGAGAAAAAGAGAGATTCTACTTTGGAAGTAGCAAAAGTTTCCAAATTTGTCAGTATTGCCTGTACAATGTCTTCAGTTACATTTATATTAACTTGTTTCTCAACACTGAATCTTGATTGAAAAGTACATGGGTTTCTGTCCAACATAGGAACAGAGGACTTTCCTCCATAGGTGTGCTTTTGAAAAGAAACATTTGTTGAAGAAGTAATGGCTTTATATTTGTTTTCTCTTATATTTCTTTCTACCATTACAGCTGAATAAAGTTTATGAAAAACAGTTCTAACGACATCATTTGCCACTATGGTCACATCTTTTTCAGACACTAAAGGATCCATCATATTATCTGTAAATTGAACAGATGTTTGAGCAATTGGCTCAAGAACATTGTGAGGCATGCCATGCAAGTTTAATTGGTTGATTAAAGCATTTTGAAAAATTTCATTCAAGATATTTCTTATAATGGGAACAACTGGAGATTTATGAGTTTCTTTAAGTTTCACCTCAATTTTGTTTAAGGTTCTTTCTAGAACCCGTTGTCCAAGAGCATAGGAGTTAGTTTCTTCTCTTACTAATGCTCTGTTTCTAATAAATTCTTTCTCTCTATGTGTATCATCATCCAGAAATGAATCTGATTCAGCTCCTCCAGGAAGATTTCCACAAGATGGCCTGTAACGGTAAGTGTCCATGTCTTGCTCCTTGGATTCAGTTTCATTAAACATATTTGAGGAGACTGCATCTAAAATTAAATTTACTATATTCTTAAGCATTTGTGTCTTAGGTGGTGAAGTCTTTACACTTGTCTTCATATCAGAAGGGTTCATATTTAATTCTGTTTGAATAGCCTTCAAAATAGCACTTGATACCTTTTTCGCATGCATGTATAAAACAGAATGCAGTGGTTCTTCATGAGTATCTGTGAAAACACTATGACTTTCCAATTCCCAGTCCATATTATTATTTTTTTTATTGTGTTCATTGATATCACCCACAGATTCTAAATTTCCATTGGCAAATCCTTCTAGTTTAGCAAAAACTGTATTAAGAATATCTGAAGCTATGGCTTTCAGTTTGTTTGGCTGAATGTCTTCTTTACTCCCTGTTTTCGAAAACATGGGAGAAATAGTTTTTGCCTTGATTTTAGTTACCTCTTGACTATCATCATCCTGGATCATTCTGGAAATTATGCTGGTACATTTGGTCATTTCCTCAATAACTGAAACAAATGATAGACTGTCAATATCAAGAGACTCTGAGACAGATTTAAATCCAGAACTTGCAAAACTGGTATCCATGTCAAAACAACATAATTTTGCAAGGATGTATTCTAAAATTGTTTTGGAAATCAGCTCAATCTTAGACTGCAAATTAGCAGCCATTTGCTGGTCACTGTTTGTCTTCTCTCTGTTTTGTTGACTACAAGATGGCTGAAACTGAGAATGGGCTCCTGTGACTTTGTTTAACATTTCATGTAGTGTTTCTCCAATTCTATCTAAAACTTGCAATTTGGCTTTCTTTTTGAGATCACTTCTATTATTGGCACTCTGGAGAGTACATGGAGTATCCAAATGTTTTTGCAAAGATTTCTTATTCTGACTACTTGGAAAACTGTTTTGCTTATCAGCACTGTGAAGTTCATATGAAGTTTCTGACCTTGCCTTTTCAGAAGGGAGTGAAATATTTTCTTGACCTTCATTTCCACTTAGTAAAATCTCACAAATTAAAGTTAATAATGGACTTTCCATAACATTATCACTAAGATTTGTGACAAGAGATCCCGATTTCTTATCAGTTTTAACAAAAAATCTTCTACATGGGAGGGTTTTGTTATGGTCTGTCTCTTTAAGATTTAAGGCTTTTTTATTGTGTTCCAGTTCATTCTGGATAGCACGTAAAACAATGTGTACTACTTTAGTTGTGTAAGTACTAAGATGATTCTGTAATGAAGAATGCTTTGCACGTGAAGGTTTGAAGTGCATTTGCAATTTTGGGCAAATAAATACCTTCAGCCTTTTAAAAATTGTATTAATGATCTTATCAATAATGTCATCTACAGGTATAGGATCACTTTCTCCAGATTTTAATCCGAAAGTTCTTGCAGGATCTATGTCGATTGAAGATAAATATTTCATTTTCTTTTCACTGTCAAACCATATCTTTAATGGTTTTTTATTTGGTTTGTCTTTGACTATGTGGGAAGTATCAGAATTATCTACAACAGTTTGATGAACTGATGATGAAGCAGTATTGGGAATGTAGTTTGATTCCTTATGAAGTATATTTAGCACTGCCTCTGTTATTTCCTGAGCCACAGAGCTAATTTCTGACACAGAGAACATCTGGTCCATCCGTTCTTGATGTGATGATCCTTGATGTTTTTCTGAAATAAGAACTGAATCTTCTTTGCTAGTTCTGCAGCCTAAGCGACCAGAAGGAACAGGAGATAAGCCCTTGAACATTTCTGTTAAAATATTTTTAACTATGTTTTCTGAAGCCATTTGTATTTGATACATTTGATTTGGGCTGAAAACATAAATATCTTTATGTAAGCAGGAGTTTTGCTTTAAAATGTCTTCATTATTAAGAGATTGTGGCTCAGTATTTAATCCCCAATCATGTAAAGCAATTTTGCTTTGAGAAGTAGGCTTTCTAGATACTTTAATATTTTTTTTGTATTCAAAACAAGTGTTTTCTTTTGTAAACCAATGATTAGGAATCTTTTCTTGAGATTTTTCTTTTTCATCTCTGAAAGATGAATCAAGAGCATTTTTCACAATTTTGTTTATTTCTTCATTATCATCTTCAGAATAAAGTACCATGCCTGGAACATTAACAGGTGGAAATGATCTTCTAGACCTGGGACCATTAGATAACCTAGTGCCAGCGAATCTGTATGTTTCTTCAACATCAGGAGGTTGTTTACTTTTTGGAACATCAGCTTGCACTGACTCCTCATGGAGTTCGGAGAAGACACCATCGAGTAGCTGAAGGAGCACTATTGTTTCTTCAGATGCAATTAATCTCTCATTATTGAGTTCAGTTTGTACATAACTTAGTATAATGCTGACTGCTTTCTTTATATGACCAAGTAAAGATGACTGGGAAAAAACATGTGATATTAAACCTTGTATTTCTTCTTTTGCAATTAAATTAGCTGTTTCAGGTTGAGGACTACATTTATTGCTGATCTCTCTTTGAAGGAACATACCAGCTGGATCTTTCTTAGGCTGCTGATTGGAGAGAATGCTTGTGTCTTCAAGATGAGAAAGTTCATTTTGCTTGCAAGATGCAAGAGACATCAGCTTCTCTAAAATGGCTTGCACCATATCTTCTGCAATGTCACTCATGGGTTCCAAAGTACAAGGCAGAGAAGCTTCTAAAGGTTTTCCATTTGATGACATAAAATATTCCTCACTGGCTGTTAATCTTGGTGAAATGTTCACAGACAAATCTTCTTGTGAACATATTTCAACACATTTTTTTTCAACTGCAGACTCTAACTTCTCAAGCATATTTTCTACAATCTCAGAAGCAATTGAGCAGATATCAACATTGGAGAGTAAGTCTTCTTTTTCAGACTCATCTTGGTCAACAAAAACTTCAGCAGTAACAGAGGAGAGAGAGGGAATGGCCTGGGTTAAATCAGACATTATTTCTTGAAAAATACTTCCTAAAATCAATTCAGTTTCCCCTTTCAAGTGACATTTAAAATCAACAAAGACATTCTTTAAGTTCTTCATCTCATCCACAGCTTTTGTTTTTTGATCAAAGAACGATGGACTCACTAAGCCATCTGTTTCAGTGGTAGCATCCTTAGACTTTTTTGGGCCTGTTTCAAATGAAACTAAAAGATGACTATCAGATTTACAACTTCTGAGGTTAGGGAATGAATATACCAAACTGGCCCTGTTGTATTTGAGTTCAGAGGTTATAGACTGTCCTGACCTGTGGTATGTTGTCCCCACAACTGTTCTTTCTACGTGGGCAGAAGGAGGTTTGGAAGGTGTGGCTGGTCTCCTTACTGACATATCAAGTTCAAATGTGCACGGCTCTGTCTGAAATGTTTTAGTTGTTGCAGATGTGTAGTTTCCATATGTAAACTCTTCACTGCATGTGCTGCAGAAACTTGAACTATCTGAAGAGAGGACTGAGTCATCAGACACCAGATTTGTGTTATTTTGCAACCTTTCTTCATACTTGGTGATTGCTGGGTATAATATACTGGTCACTGTAGCCACAACCCAGGTCATGATATTCTGAATTATACTATACAGTTCTTCAGAAGTTACCTGTAAAGGGCATGGTTTAAAAAAAAATAACACACATAAAAATTTACTGTGTTCTGGAGAGAGAGAGTAACATTTACATTTTTGTATCAAACACTGAATAGGTGGAAAACTATCATGGTTCAGGAAGAAAACATGGCAAAGAATATAATTACAACTGTGATTAATTTCAAGTCAGTTTAGTCTGTACTACAGTGGATTTTTTTTCATAAGTTTCAGTCTCCCTCAGAATGTGTTTATCCCCATCTCCCAGCATTTATTGCTGAGGTAAATTACTCTTTTGTGGAAAAAAATCATTAAATTGCTATCTAGGCACATAGCATTAAAATATTTTTGGAAAAACTAACTCTGAAAAATTCTTTAAAGATACATGAAATTACATATAATGAGTTGTGTTACCCAAACAGATGCAGTCAAAATTATTTGTGTTCTTTCGGAGGCACCTGTGTATTTGTGATATAGGATTGGAGAATAAGCTATCTCCTTCCTCATTCTTTGCTGCAAAGGTGAATCTGTTGTGGAAATGACTACAGCTAACTGTTAAGAATGACTGCATAGGCATCAATAAAATCTAATGCTTTATAGAGATTGTAGGACTTCATATTCAACAGAAGAGTATAAATGCAAACTGCTATAAGAAAATTGAACAGAGATAATCAAATGAAGAAATTAACTTAGGTAAAAATAAAGGGGAAGGGGTAGAACCTGGACTCAAAGAACCAGGAGGGCTAAGCAAGTGTAATGAAATAGGAATATTCTTCAATTTGATCTGGGAGTGAAAGGCCAGGAACCAGATTTGAATGACCATATCCTTAATGGTCAGTGTTGCTGTTATACATGTAAACTGGACTAAAGGTGGAAAAAGAATACATCTGAAAGATTCTATAAGTCTCTTCTCACTTACTGCAAATATATTTTGGGCTTTCAAAGTCATCCAGCTTATTAAAAAAAAAGTAGTGTAGTTTAGACTGTTGTAACTCTTAAAACACATAGGATATGAACATAGGTAATTGGTAGCAAAACTCGAAGGATGGTATGTAGGTAACGGGACAAACAACGTGATCCCTGTAATATGCTCTTGACAGCAAAAATATTGTCTGAGTTAGTCTTAAATTATTTATGTTTAGGGCAACATAAAAAGATAATCCCTATGCAACACCCTCATCTCTTGACCTATTTGGGGGAAGGCCATTTTATTCAACTCTAATATCCAAACTCCTTATATATTTTTTTCACTTAATGTACAAACAATGGTTAATGGTTTGAAAAAAAAATATTTTGGAATGACAGCAGATGCTATAAAACATGTATTTGTTTTACATGAATACAGTTTAAACCAAATACCTAAGAATAAAAAATAGCTTTTAACAAAGAAGGTAACTATTCCAAGTCAACCATAATCCATAAAAAATATAATCCAAGACACTCAACATGTATTCTTCTTCTTATAATGAACAGTAAGTACAAGATCTTTTAGGATAGGTGTGAGAAGAAAACTTTCCAACTTCAATAAATGAAACACTGATATTCCTAAAGTTTTCTACATAGTGAAATCCAGTAAATAGAATCCTATCTATTAACTGCTTTCCATTGTAAAAATGAACTGATAAATGTCTCCTTCAGTCAAAGCTTTTACATTTACTGCATATTCTATGAATTAAGGAGATGTCCAAATGAGATAATTTGTCAGAGTGTGTGCTGTTCCGAAACCTTTTTGCATACTGAATGGTCTTCCTAGATGCAGAGTTGGGTCTTACGAAAATATACTATCCTGTCTCTTGCCTTTTCCAAGTCTTAGCTCATAGGTGATCAGTTACATTTCTATATGATCTTCTGAAATCACTATGTCCCTTCCCATGAAAAGTACTAGAGAAAGATCCATGCTTCCTGGCTTATCTGCTACTGACCTTTCCAGAAAGATCTATTAGGCATGTTGATGATACGTGATGCTGCTTTTTATGATAGCTTCCTCAATAGTCTCCCATTCTATACTACACTTGAGACCCCTTCCTAAAGGGACAACATTATCTTTAGATGAAATCTTTGGCCAAAACAAAACCTAAGAATAAGCTGAAATAAGCTAGAAAAGAAAAAAGGCAAGGAGTAAGATAGACAATCATTAATAGATAATTCATAGTTATCAGAGTCACAGGGATTTTTTTTTTCTTTATGGCTCATCAAAGGTATCATGAATATGCTGCATTTTTAGGATACATACTTTTTCTTGCAAGCAATTTTGTAGAATATTCTGTTGCCTGTAAAGTCAAAAAGATTGATCGTTGTTGTCAAAGTCAAGAATTTATGAAAGTTTTCCCAAAATTTCTATTCATTGACTTGGTTTTTTTGCTTTATGTCTGGGTTTTTCCACAGAAATTCAAATAGAAGAATAAAATTTAGTTTTTTTGACCAGTTCTCATATTTCAGCTCCTAGTTGGGTATCGATGTCTGGATTCAGAAATGTGCTTCATTACTTTAGGGAGTATAATTATAGCTGCTACATAAACAACATAGCTATCTGGCCCATGTATTTTTGACACCTTAGTGATACTTGCTTTGTGGTTTTCTGGGGGAAGGAAATAGGATTGGGAGAGAAGGTGTAGGTACTTCAGCATGCTAAAAAGAGTGATGGCTATAATAAGCCTCTCAAAACCCATAGTTCCACCATCTCTTTCCTATTTCCCACAGCAGGAAAACAACATGTGAATTCAATAGTGATGAGTTAAAATCATGCATTTCTAGCTATTTTCAATACCTACATAGATGTTCTGTGTATGATAATATTTTATCCTGTGTTCTAATTAGATTTATCATCACACACTAATGAAATAAAAACAGTTTTCTGAATTGTGACATGAAACTCAATCAAAAATGATGGAAAAGTAAATACTTACTGAAATAAAAGCTGAAATTGAAGTCCTAATTGTTTTCCTATCTTTTTGCCAAGGTGAGCTGTTTGTCTAATCTACTTCATACATTCTTAAAAGAAAATTAGTATGCCTTTTTCATCTCTTCTGGGACTGTTCTTAACATTTTCAAACTACTTTTTCCCCAACACCTAAAATTCTATCGTCAGAGTGAATATTATAGTCTAAGTATTTGTACAAGATGAAAACTTCATGAATTTCAGATTGGAAGCAACAATCAATTTTTAGCTAAGTACCTTCTTAAATATGGAGCCCGAATGTTTTTACATTTGCAGTATAAGGGTTAATGTCAGTGACATATTATCTGTCGTTAGTCATCATTTATTTTCTCTATGATCTGGTTTCTTAGATCAACCCAAGTTGCCACTGCCTCCTTCCTCTAGATAATGTACAACCTAATTGTTTCAGATTTAATGATCTGTTCTTTTCACATTATACTCTAAGAGCAAAATGGAAGATAAGGCATCCTATGTGTTCACTGATTCCCAGTAAGGCTTCTGCTCCCAAGTCATGCACGTAAATGCAAACAAAAGCAAAAGAAAAACCTATAAATAAAACTAACCAAGTAACTAAGAAAATCTGATTGAAGACTATATACTAAAAGGTAATTGCAATACTCTGATAAAACATGGCACAGCAAATGGGAGAGTTAATGACTTCCAAAAATGTAGTCCTCTATAAAAGTCATCATAAATACAGTTTGCTGAATTCTGGCTATCAATTAAAGGCTTGCAGCTTTCTACAGAGTAATTATTCACAAAAACTGAGAAATCTAAGTAAAAATAGTGAATTTTGTAGTGTTTTAGTTTGCCCTATTTTCATTCATTCTTTCCAGCTCAGTGCTATCCTTTACAACAATACCCTCTAATCACAGTGATAGAGTTTTGTTCATCCACATAATATATCCACATGACATCTAGCATTTATTCTTAGAATGTAATTAGTTCTCAGTACTTTTCAATCTGTGTATACTTCTCTTTAATCCCAAATGAAGTTTTTGTGTAGGTCACTAATGAACAAGGTCCTAGTTTCTTGCCTTTAATATCTGCTATGAATTCTTGTTAGATTTATTAATTTTGTGGACTTTTGACCATTTAAAAAAGGCATTATATTTACAATAAACAGAAATTAAATAAAAATGTTCGTTGTCTACACACAATTGTTGTTCTTTCACCTTGTCCTCTTGCTTTAAATGGGACTGACTAGTCAGTTTCCTTCCTCCCAAAACTATTAAAATACTGTTTACCTATAGACATTTGGTCAGTCACTCAAGTGAGATCCATCAATCCAGAAGTCAAGTCCTTTCTCCTAGAAAGCTTGATCTAAATATATCAAAATTATCTGCCAGTGCATACTTGTACCCTTACCAAACCATTTTCACAGGGAAGTAGGTTCTGTAAAGTCAATTCTTGACCTCATTGGATTTGCTCATATTTTTAAAATATTATGATTTTAATCTAAAATAATAACCCTTTTCCTTCTCAAATTCAGGAAAACTAATATCACATCAATGGAATAGATAACCAAGAGGTGAGGAATGAAAAGCTCCTGGGATTAAATAATTATCTCCTCTAAGGATCTTTGTAATTTCTATAATTAGAGTTTATTATTTTGGATTAAACTGCAAGTAATTTTTATGAGGGAAATAACTGATTCAGTATCAATACTCTACAGTAAATGATTTTAAAATCCTTAGAAGTTAATAATCTCAAATGCATAAGGAATGGTTTCAAAGGGCAGAAAGTTAAAGGGATAAATTCAGATCATGGAATGCCGCCTGGAAAGGAGAGGGCATTGTGGGGAAATACTGGAAAGTGGTGTGAAGATCCTGACAGCAGGATGAGTACATAAGCAAAACAGGGGAAAAGGAGACACAGAGGATAAGGATGAACATTATTTTGTCTACAATTTAAACTTAGTTTTAAACATTTACAAGGCACAAAGTTTCATTGATTCCAAGTAGAACTACAATGAATGAGGATTCCATTTTAATCATTTGCTTGTGAACAATACTTTATAATTGCTAAAATATTAATTTATGATAATTAATTAACACTTTAAAATACTTACATGTTTGAGCACACAGGAGTAGAAAAAATGCCTGGGGTTGTATCATGAGTCTGAGGTCCTAATTATCAGGAAAAGAAAATTATAACTTGCATCTGTCATCAGCAACTGGCTTAATGTTTAAAATATTGTCCCATAGGACATTATTCTTTGTCACTTCTTGACTTATATGATTTTAGAAACTCTCCATAGTGAAATATAAAATCTTAAGCAAAGAATAAAATATACTAAAAGATTATATATCCTCTACATATCCAGAATCTTTCTCTGGGTGTTTCTTTTCTTTTTTTTTTTAAGATTTATTTATTTATTTGAAAGTCAGAGTTATAGAGAGAGAGGAGAGGCAGAGAGAGAGAGAGAGAGAGAGAGAGAGGTCTTCCATCCACTGGTTCACTCCCCAGTTGGCCAAAATAGCCAGAGCTGTGCCGATCTGGAGCCAGGAGCCAGGAGCTTCTTCTGGGTCTCCCATGTGGGTGCAGGGGCCCAAGGACTTGGGTCATCTTCTACTGCTTTCCCAAGTCATAGCAGACAGCTGGATCAAAACTGGAGCAGCCGGGTCATGAACCGGTGCCCATGTGGGATGCCAGCACTTCAGGCCAGGGCATTAACCTGCTGCACAAACAGCGCCAGCCCCATCTGGGTGTTTCATAGGCATTCTGTGGTCCAGGCCTCCAGAACAGCTTACAGCTCCCTAAATACATAGTATTTACATGCCTCTTGGAGTTCTTACCTTTTCCTTTGGAACCTCCTGCCTTGATCTCCTTTAACTTCTCGATTCTTGTATCTCATTCAGCTTGCATTAAGTCTTCTGGAATGCTTTCCATGAAATCTACATAAATAACTACATATCCTTCTCTAGTATTCCCAAAGCACTCTAAACACGATCTTTATTACAACACTTCATTATTCTTCACTGTAATTATATACCTACTCTTTTGTATTCCTATGATATAATCCCATAACTCTATCTTCAGCATTTAACATAATAATTACTCAATAACACTTATTTGTTGACTACATTATTAAATCCATGTATTTCTTTAGTGTTTATTAATTGGTATGCCTGCCGTTTGTCTCTTCCCATTCAAATGTTATCTAACATTCTTTGCGTATGTAATATAGGAAGACTCCATAGCTGATTTTGCTAAATATTCCTGATATATATGATATAGAAAGGCTTTAGGTAGAACATCTCTGCTGGTGCCAGGATTATTTTATGTTAATTATAAAAATCCACAAAAGCATGAAAAAGACAAATAGAATTCTCAGCTCACAGAAAATATTGCTAATAAGTACAGCTAATTCAAAGTCAGATTTAATTGGTAACTCTATTTCACAACCTCAAATGAATAACCAATATGCAAGAATAATGTATAGAAAAAGTGTTAACTCCAGGATTTTTTTGAGTTTGAATAGGTATGTTTTGAGAGGTACTTGGTTTTCTAGAGGAAGGAAGTGAGATTAAGAGTTCATCGACCTGAGAAATTAAGTGTGAAGTTAATACTATTTTTTAGGTGTTTATTATTGTACTGTTTTGAGAGGAAGAGTGACAGAGAAATATTCCATCCTCTGGCTCCCTATCCAAATGATTACAAGAGATATGACTGTGCCAAAATAAAGCCAAGGAGCCCAGAACTCAAGCTGGCTCTCCCAGGTCAGTGTTAGGAACTCTATTAGTTGAGAAATCACCTGCTGTCTCCCAGGGTGTGTTTTGGCAGTAAACTGGAATTGGAAGCAGAACTAGGTCTTAATTCCAGGCACTCCAACATGGGATACAGGCATCTAAGTGACATCTTAATGGCTACGACAAATTCTTGCTCTGATAATATTAGTTTAAAAACAAAACAAAACGCTTTTCTGTGATTTCCAGTAGTATGCTGTAGAAATGCCTTTCTAAAAATGTTGCTGAAACATTGATAGGTTTATAGAACATTAGTAGTATATTCCTTAAATATAGCTAAGCTTTCAGAGAAGGAAGAAAGCTCCTTGAAGATTAAAAAATAAATAAAAATAAAAACAAGGTCGGGGGGCTGGCGCTGTGGTGCAGCGGGTTAATGCCCTGACCTCCAGTGCCGGCGTCCCATATGGGCACCGGTTAGAGACCCAGCTACTCCTCTTCCAGTCCAGCTGTCTGTTACGGCCTGGGAAAGCAGTAAAAGATGGCCCAAGTCCTTGGGCCCCTGCACCTTCATGGGAGACCCAGAAGAAGCTCCTGGCTTTGGATCAGCGCAGCTCTGGCTGTTGTGGCCATTTGGGGAGTGAACCAGTGTGGTGGAATGAGAAGGCCATGCCAAGATGGCCGCTGGCAAGCGAGCGTCAGTTACTCAGGAATGGCTTTGAATCCCACCTGGCAATGGAGCCTGCCTGGCGACAGACTGTGATTGGACGGCTTTGGAAACTGCCTGGAAACAGGCTGTGTGATTGGTTGGGGCATAGACAGCCCCTTTACCGGATAGGCTGGTCTTGGCTATATAAGCTGTTGTACTAACTGAAATAAACGAGTCTGTGGGCTGCTTGCCTCAAGCCTGCTTTCACCTGATTCCTGGGGTCTGCGTGGTGACTCCTCGCCTCTTGCCCCCACCACACTCCTCCTCTCAGAAACGAATCCACTGCAACATTGTTGAGAAATCAACTGCAACAAACCAGCAGATGGAAGACCTCTCTCTCTCTCTCTTTCTGCCTCTCCTTCTCTCTGTATAACTCTGACTTTCAAATATATAAATAAATCTTAAAAAAAAAAAGGTGGGAACACAAATTTTAAGTGGTAAGTATATGTGCTGAGGTTGATGCCTGCCCCAGGGGCAGTAGCCATAACAAGAAATTTATTGTCTGATGAGGGGATATAGAATAAGACTCCAGGCTCAAAAAAAAAAAAAAAAATGGGAAACTAAAACTAAGAGCTCCTAAAACTCCATAACATTCCTAAGAACTCATCTTCAGAGGAAGAGTTAATCTAAAGAAAAAAAAATCATGACCCAAAGAAGAGCAATAAATTATTTAGTCTTTTAGCTGTGCATACAGGAGGAAGAAAAGATGCAAACATCTCTTATATAACCACAGACAACCTCTTATATATCTTTGAGTTTTAAAGCCTCAGAACTTGTATATTCCATAAAACTCCTAATGAGAACTTAACTAAAAAAATTTGAGCCAGTATTTATTGTTCATTCAGTTACTTTCAGCAGCAAATAAAAATTTTCTCAAGTAGAATACAACCTATACAAATATTAAAGAATTCCCAACAATACCTCTCTGTCATAAAGGAGTTCACAAAGAGCAACAATAATAACCACTCCACACACACAACATACACACATACACACAATGTCTTTAGCAGAAAAAATTAGAATTAGATTTCAAATATTTGAAGAATAAGATATAGAATATAAAATCAAATCTTTCAACATAGGAGAGTACTTTAAAATAGGTCACAGAAAAATAGACTTGAAAAATAACCACATGAGGTTTTACCTCACCCCAGTTACAATATCTAACATCCAAAAATTATAAAAAAAAAAATGCTGGTGAGGATATGGTGAAAAAGGTACACCTAACTCACTGCTGGTAGAAATGCAAACTAGTATAGCCATTGTGGAAGACAGTATGGAGAGTCCTCAGAAATCTGAAAATAGATCTACCATATGACCCAGCCATCCCACTCCAGGGAATGTACCAAAATGAAACAAAATCAGCATATAAAAGAGTTATCTGCACCTCTGTGTTTATTGAAGCTTAATTCACAATAACTAAAATATGGAATTAACCAGATGTCCAGCAACCAATGACTGGATAAAGAAATTATGGCAGGGGCCAGCACTGTGGTGCAGTGGGTTTATGCCCTGGCTTGAAGTGCCGGGATTCCACGTGGGCTCTGCTTCCCATCCCAGCTGCTCCACTTCTGATCCAACTCTCTGCTATGGCCTGGGAAAGCAGTAGATGATGGTTCAAGTCCTTGGGTCTCTGCACCCGCGTGGGAGAACAGGAGGAAGCACCTGGCTGCTGGCTTCAGACTGGCACTGCATGCTGGCTATGGCGGCCATTTTGGGGGTGAACCAATGGAGGGAAGACCTTTCTCTCTGTCTCTCTCTCTCTCTCTCACTGTCTCACTCTGCCTGTCAAAATTTTTTTTTAAAAAGAAATTATGGTATATATACACTCTGGAATATTACTCAGTGGTAAAAAACAACAAAAAAGTGAAATACTGTTTTTTGCAACAAAATGGATGCAAATGGAAACCATTATACTTAGTGAAATAAGCCAGTCCCCTAAAAGACAAAAATCATGTTTTCCATGATCTGTGGTAGATAATAGAGAATAAAACATGTAATATATGTGTGAAAAAAAGAAAAATAACCTAATTTTGCTGCAAGAATTCTTGAAATTCAATGCAGATTTTTTCATATTATGCAATCTCTGAACTGTTTCATACCCTATTTTAAAAACAATAGATTTGAAAGCACAGGAATGGAACAAAAGCTTACCAAAATTCACAGTTACCTCTTATATGACTTTGAAACTATTCAGAAATTCAATTAAATAGTAAAATAATTAATTTAAATAATTAAAGAGATTAATGTGCTATGTTAATGAAAATGTAAATAAGGTATAATTAAATAAATAAATAAAGCACTGCTGAATTAGAGGACAGATTTAAAGAAATCAACACCGATGCAGCAGAAAGCACTGAAGATATGTCAGCAAATAAAAGATATGGAAGACAAACTGAATTCTAACATATATATGGAAATTCAGAACACGATAATAAAGAACCTTGAGAAGACAATATAGGAAGATGCAATGGCTAACATTTTTCCAGAACTACTTTACATAATGATACCAAAGAAACAATAAGATCATACAAATAGCCTAAAGCAAGTGTTTAGAGGGGAATCACCTACATAAGAATAATTAAGTAGAATAAAATTAGGACAATTATTATCTTTGAAGTATTAGAAAAATACTTCTCTACAACTTTCTTGTATAGTGAGACATAATTACATCCCAGAACAAGGGAAATATTTTTGTAAGATTTATTTATTTATTTGAAATGCAGAGCTACAGAGAGGCAGAGGCAGAGAAAGAAAAGTTTTCATCCACTGGTTCATTTCCCCAAATGGTTGCAATGGCTGGAACTGCACTGATATGAAGCCAGGGGCCAGGAGTTTCTTCTGGGTCTCCCATGTGGGTCCAGTGGCCCAAAGACTTGGGCCATCTTCCACTGCTTCTATTGTCTGCCATAGCAGACAGCTGGATCAGAAGCGAAGCAACGTGTATTGAAACAGCACCCATATGGGATTCCAGTGCTGCAGGCAGCAGCTTTACTCACTACACCACAAAACCGGCCCTAACAAGGGAAATTTTATCAAATAAAATCTGAGAGAATACTCTCCAAAAATACATTCATTAAAGGCCATTCTTTTCTTTTTTTTTATTTTATTATTATTATTTTTTTATTTTTGACAGGCAGAGTGGACAGTGAGAGAGAGAGACAGACAGAAAGGTCCTCCTTTTGCCGTTGGTTCACCCTCCAATGGCCGCCGCGGACGGCGCGCTGCGGCCGGCGCACCGCGCTCCTCCGATGGCAGGAGTCAGGAGCCAGGTGCTTTTCCTGGTCTCCCCATGGGGTGCAGGGCCCAAGCACCTGGGCCATCCTCCACTGCACTCCCGGGCCACAGCAGAGGGCTGGCCTGGAAGAGGGGCAACCGGGACAGAATCCGGCGCCCCGACCGGGACTAGAACCCGGTGTGCCGGCGCCGCAAGGCGGAGGATTAGCCTGTTGAGCCACGGCGCCGGCCTTCTTTTCTTTTTTAAGATTTCTTTTATTTATTCGAAAAACAGAGTCACAGAGATATAGGGAGAGAGAGAGAGTTTACTCCCCAAATGGCTGCAACAGCCAGGGCTGGGCCAGAAGCCAGAAGCCAGGAGCCAGGAGCTTCACCAGGGTCTCCCATATGAATGCAGGGCCCAAACACTTGGGTTATCTTTCACTGCTTTCCCAGACACATTAAGAGAAAGCTGGATTGGAGGTGGAGCAGCTTGGATATTCCATATGGGATTTAGGGGTTTCGGGTGGTGGCTTAAACCATTATGTACAATACCAGCCCCAAATACATTTCAAGAGAATGGAGTACTGGTGCCAGCATGGTGGTACACTGGCTCCAGCATCTCATATGCAAGCTTTTTTTTTTTAAGATTTATTTATTTATGTGAAAGGTAGAGTTACAGAGAGGTGCACTGGTTTGAGTTCCATCTGCTCCACTTCCAATCCAGCTCTCTGCTAATGTGCCTGAGAAAGAAGCTGAAGATGGCCCTAGTGCTTGGGCTGCTCTACCCACATGGAAGACTCAGATGGAGTTCCAGGCTCCTATCCTTGACTTGGCACAGCGCCTCACACTACCCCACCAACTCTGCATCTTATCCCAGCTATCTCTCCGCAACTCTTTCAAGGAAAAAAATATGGAGCACTTTAGTAAAAACTGGCAATTGCTCACAAGAAAGTATAAAATAAATGAAAATATAATGAATATAAGAAGTTAATAAACATATGGACAGACAATAAAAAAAAAACCCTTTAAAATAATCTAATTATACAAGATAATACTAGAAAAGTAATCTGGTTGGTAAAAACTTTAGAACAATTCCCTGTGAGACATGTTCTCAGCACGCTCATTCCTCTGGTGAGCCATGCACTGAGCATTCTCAGACCCTGGGTTAGCTGCACACTGAGCATGCAAAGCCAAAGGTGAGATGCCCACAGGGTATGCTCATTCCTAGGTGAAAACTTCATAATTGGCATTACTGGAAAACCATAACCAGTATGATATGAAGCAGTGATCAGAAGAAAATTATCCTGTAATTATATATGATGAAATTTAAGGGTAATTGCTGAAAGAAATATAGTGTGTAATCTTCAAAATAATAAAAGGAAAACTGATGGGAAGCTGGACTGGGAGTGGAGTAGCCAGGATTTGAACAGGTACATTGATATGGGATGTTGTCATAGTAAGCAGCAGCTTAATTCACTGTGCTGGCCCCAAGAACTTTTAGCATTATTAACTCATTGAATTTTCACAATAATTATATGAATTTCGATTATTAAACCCATTTTATGGTTGGGAAAACTAAAGAACAAAGATGATAAATAAATTGATCAAACTAACATTCATTTTAAATGTTGGAATGTGTTTAAACTTAAATAAGGTCTGGGAGCAGAATGCATTGCCTTAGTCATTATCCTAGATACCCTGTCTTTCAATAATCTAATCTATATGGATAAGATATATGATAACTTTATGCTAAGAAATTTGAAAATTTAGGTGAATTGAATAAATGTATGAGAACAATGTAACCTGACAAGAAGCTTGAAAATATAAAAAATAAAAACACAAAAAAAGCCAACTTTTGTTTTGATTTTGACTATTTTTAAATTTTTACTTTTTAAAATTAAGATATCAAAAACACAGTTTTGCATTATTATGAGTACCATGTGATATTTCAATAATTGCAATATAGATTTTTAAAAATAGAGACATATATATTAACAGTACCTATACACAGCTTACTGTGTAATCAACTCCAGAATTTCTCATTCTGTTAGTAGCTTTTTTTTTATTTAATAAAGTTCTTAATTACTAAAATCCCCAATTTAAAATGTTTTTCAATAAGACCTAAATATTTATATCACAAGAGACTTATATCAAACCTTCAAAGATGTATAATTCCAGTGTTACAAACTTCTAGAAAATAATAAAAAAGAAGCTACATAATTAAATGAAATTTTTACCAAATTCCCAGTGACACTATATACAGAATCATCCCCTGTCTCCCCCAAAAAGAGGCTAAAATTCACATGGAACCACAGAAGTTCTCAAATAGCCAAAGGAACCTTGATCAAGAAGAATAAGCTGGTAGCATCAGACTCTCTGATTTCAAATTATAAAATTACAGTGATCACAACAGTATGGTATTAGAACAAAAACCAAACAAAGTAATGGAGAAGAATTCTCATGCAAAAAAAAAAAAAATAGCACACATCTATAGTGAATTAATTGTAGAAAAGTATGCAAACAAAAGACAAAGAGGAAGGAAAACTGGATATCTACATGTAGAATTAAGTTGGACCCCTTATATTCTATACAAAAGAACAACTCAAAATGAAATATAGACTTGAACATAAGAACTTAAACCATAAAACTACTAAGAGAAGGCAAAGCAGATGCTTCTTGGCATTGGCATAATCAAGCAGCAAATATTTTTCAGATTGACACCAAAAGATAGGCAACAAATGCAAAAATATGCAAATAAAATTATATCAAACTAAAGAAGTTTTTGCATAGCAAAGGAAACATTCAACAGGTAAAAAAGCAACTTAAAGAACTGTAGAAAATATGTGCAAACCATATATATATATATATATATATATATATATATAAAAGGGTCAATATCCAAAATGTAAATGGAACTAAAAAGAAAAAGCTCACCCAATTAAAACAACGAAACCAGGCCTGAACTGATCTAAACAAGTTACTCAAAAAAAGAATTATAAATGAGAAACAGTTTTATGAAAAATGTGCTTAAAATCCCAAACCAACAGGAAAGTTCAAATGAAAATCACAAAGAAATATAACCTCACACCTACCGGGAAGATTATTATCCAAGAAACAAAAGATAAATAGTGTTAAGTTGTGGAGAAAAGGGAACCTTTGAACACTGTTGGTAGTACTGTAAATTACTTCAGTTATTACAGAAAAGAAGATGGAAGTTCTATAAAGGTTAAAATAGCACTACCTTATAATACAACAATTCCAAACTGTGTATTTATACAAAGGAAATTAAATCTGTATGCTTATAAACATATCTGCATTCTCATGTTCATCTTGCCACGATTTGGAAACAATGTAAGTATCTGTTAAGGGACAAGTGGAGAAAACAAATTTTTGTATGTACAGTTGTCCTTTGGTATCTGCTGAAGATTCACTTCAGAACAACAGAGGTTACCATAACCATGGATGCTTAAACCCTGTATATAAAATGGCATATTACTTACATATGAACTCTCATACACATTAAATTATCTCTAGATTGCTTATAATACTTAATACAATGTAAATAGTTGTTATACTCTATTGTTCAGGAAATGGTGACATGAAAAACCTGTCCTTTTTCAACACAGACACAACCCTTGTATCGTGACTACACAGTACATGAAGCACAGTTGGGTGGATATGGATGACTGAGTGTATATCAAGATTATTTATTGGCCGGTGTCGCAGCTCACTTGGCTAATCCTCCGCCTGTGCCGCCAGCACCCCGGGTTCTAGTCCCAGTTGGGATGCTGGATTCTGCCCCCGGCTGCTCCTCTTCCAGGCCAGCTCTCTGCTGTGGCCCAGGAGTGCAGTGGAGGATGGCCCTGCACCCGCTAGGGAGACCAGGAGGAAGCATCTGGCTCCTGGCTTTGGATCCGCACAGTACAGGCTGTAGCGGCCATTTTTGGGGGGGGGGGTGAACCAATGGAAAGGAAGACCTTTCTCTCTCTCTCTCTCTCTCTCTCTCTCCCCCACTGTCTAAATCTGCCTATCAAAAAAATTATTTATCTATGTATCTTTCTATTTTTATCTGGATCTAGATTGCTCAAATGACAGGTGCATAGATTCAGTGGACTACCATTCAACCTTAGAAAAGGAAATATTGCCATTTTTGACAACAAAGATGAATCTAGAAGGCATTATACTAAATGAAATAAGCTTAGTATACACACAAAAAAAACAAATGCTGCATGATCTTATGTGTATGTGGAATCTAAAAATGTTAAACTCATAGAAATAGAAATTGTAAGGGTAGTTGTCAGGGGCTGGAGGGAGATGTTGGTCAAAGAGTAAAAAATTTCAGTTATGTGAGAAAATAAGTTCTGGAGATCCAAAATACAACAATGTAACTATACTTAACAAGCCCATATTGTATAGTTGAAAGTTTCTGGGGCCCGCACTGTGGCACAGCCAGTTAAAGCCCTGGCCTGAAGTGTCAGCATCCCATATGGGCACCGGTTCTAGTCCTGGCTGCTCCTCTTCCCATCCAGCTCTCTGTTATGGCCTGGGAAAGCAGTAAAAGGCAGCCCAAGTCCTTGGGTCCCTGAACCTGCGTGGAAGACCTGAAAGGAGCTACTGGCTCCTGAATTCAGATTGGCTCAGCTCCTGCTGTTGTGGACATCTGAGGAATGAACCAGTGGATGGAAGACCTCTTTCTCTGTCTCTACCTCTCTCTGTAACTCTGTCTTTCAAATAAATAAATCTTAAAAGAATGTTGCTAAGATAATAGATCTTAAATTATAGTTAATATTTCCTTATTCAGACATATATAAAACATCTAGTTTCATGCTTTAAATATATACAATGTTTAATAATATAGTATACCTCAAGATTGTGAATGGAAAATAAGATGATATAAAAGCAAAATAATAAACACAAAACTAAACAGAAAAATGAATGTTTTTCAACTTGGTATTAACTCGACAAAAATAGAAAAATAAAATAGAAATTTCTTATCATCATCTTTCATGTCTCATACATGGTCTCTTTTGTAAAGTTTTATGATCTTAGGCCTAGGCATTGTAGACCTTCCGACTTTCATATATATCCAGTTTTTGTTTTTGTTTTTGTTTTTGAGATACAGAGCTCCCATCTAATTGTTCACTCCCAAATGCCCTCAACAGCTAGAAATGGGCTGGGCCCTAAGCCAGGAGGGGAGAACTCAGTTCAAATCTCCCATAAGAGCAGCTTGGATCTAAATAGTTGAGCCATCACTGTGCCTCCCAGGGTCTGCATTAGCAGAAAGTGAGTTTAGGAGCCAGAGCCAGGAATGTAATCCAGATATTCTGATAGAAAATGCAGTTATCTTTATTAAAAAGATATTTATGTTTTAAAAGTGTATTTATTTAAGGGGCCGTCGCTGTAGCATAGTGGGCATGGGTTTATATCCCAGCTGCTCCTCTTTCCGTCCATCTCCCTGCTGATGCATTGGGAAAGCAGAGAAAGATGGCTCACGTGCTTGGGCCTCTGCACCTGCATGGGAGACCTGAAAAAAGCTCCTGGCTCCTAGATTCAGATTGTCCCAGCTCTGAACATTGCGGCCATATGAGGAGTGAACCAGTGGGTGGAAGAACTTTCTCTCTATCTCTCCCTCACTCTGTAACTCTGCATCTCAAATAAATAAATCTTAAAAAAATAAAATTATAAAAAATATATTTATTTGAAAGGCAGAGCTACAACAAAGAAAAAGAGAGATACACCAGAAATATGCTCCATCCATGGTTAATTCCCCAGATGTAACAATGGCCAGGGCTGTGCCACGCCCGCTACATCACAACTCCATATCAAAACACAGGTATTTTAACCACTAGGCTAAACAACCCACCTCCACACCTACTATTTTATTGTACTTATCATATTGGGCTGTGGTTATAACTGTGGTTTTCTTCACACAACTCCCTAACAGCCCTATGTAAAAATTACAGTTTCTATTTTTCACACGTTCACTAAATCTAGCTTGAAGCAAGATTTAGTTGAAGGAATGACTTAATAGAATAAACTATTTCTTCAGTAATTGTCACTGATCCTTACCTGATTCACAGATGTAGCTTGATCTCTTGGTTGTTCTTCCATTCCAATCAACATTTGTACGTTTCTACATAATTCACAATAATAAAACAAACAGATTAACAAAGAATTTGCTTCTAAAACTTGAACACCAATGATTATTTCCATATTTAAAATACAGAAATTTTAAAATTTTTAAATTTCTCTTAAATGTAAATTTATAAGGAATATATTTTAATAATGTTTATATCACATGTTAATTACAAAATAAAAATTCAAACGACTCTGTTGTATCAGTGGGTGTCCATAAGACCATCTGATGGTCTGTGAAGACTGAGTCTCAGCATATAATTATACTCATATTAAAGAATTATTAAAGTAACAAGATAGGCAGTATTGTTAAGTTAGGGGAAAAGACACAGTCTGAACTTGAAAAAAATCTTGCCCAGTCTTCTTCTGGCCATTCTTTCCCCAACCCCGTCTTCTCTCCAACTGAGTGGACACATTTGAGCATGTTCATTTCTCCAGAACAAAATATGGTATAACATGTGTACAATGATTTTACACATGGAAATTTGTTAGGAACTGTGCATTCAAAACTTTTATTATGGAGGTTCCAAAATGGTTAAATAGTGTAAAGCCACAATATCCTCAGCTGCAGAAAGGTAACAGAAAAACAAAGGAAGGATCACATCCCCAGGAGACAGGCAAATTATCAGGAAAGAAGTGACAAAACAGAACTGAGACTCCATGGAACAGCAGGAAAGAGGACAAACATGATGATATGGCCGGCTGTGCTGCCTGCTAACCCTGCGTCTGTGTAGCTGGCTGCCGGCTGCGAAATGCAATCTTCCCAGGACAAAGGAGAAAGAAATTGCCTGGTGTCATGACACTGGCAACTTCAACTGAGGGGGAATTAGACAGACTCACTGACCTCCAAGTCCAGCCTGGGGAACTGACTGAGCAGCGACTTTGCTCCGAGAAGGGAAGCCAAATCACCTGCCTCCCATGACCCACTCTTCCTAGGCACCAGAGTTTCAACTGGGTGTGGTAGAGTCTTGGCTGAACCTTGTTCTGATTCAGCAACAGCACACAGTCATGCTGCTACCAGAAGTGACTGGAGCCAAAGTCAGGGCAACTTAGAGGAGAGACAGCAAACCTTCTGCATCCTGCAACTGTGAGAGTTTTGGGCATAAGCCCTGGAGCTGCACTCAATCACTCTATGTGAGATAGGGGAGAACCCTGTAGCTTTTGGGGGCTAGCAGCAGCAGTCCATAAAAAATCTGGACCTGGCAGCATCCCATACTGACACCAATTCAGATCCCAGCTGCCCCACTTTCAAACCAGCTCCTTCCTATGTATCCAGCAAGGCAAAAGAAGATGGCCCAAGTACTTGGACCCTTGTTTCACATGTGGGAGATCTGAATAGATTTCTAGGCTCCTGGCTATGGCCTGGCAAAACCTCAGCCACTGTGGCCATTTGGAAAATAAACCAGTGGATAGAAGATTTTTTTCTCTCTCTCTCTCTTAATGCTGCCTTTCAAATAATGAAATATTTTATATTTTTAAAAAAACCCAAACTTGACCTGAGGAAGTTCTTTTTTTTTTTTGACAGGCAGAGTGGACAGTGAGAAAGAGAGAGAAAGGTCTTCCTTTTGCCGTTGGTTCACCCTCCAATGGCCGCCGTGGCCGGCGAATCGTGCTGATCCGAAGCCAGTATCCAGGAGCTTCTCCTGACTCCCATGCAGGTGCAGAGCCCAAGGACTTGGGCTATCCTCCACTACACTCCCGGGCCACAGCACAGAGCTGGCCTGGAAGAGGGGCAACAGGACAGAATCCGGCGCCCCGACCACGACTAGAACTGGTGTGCCGGCGCTGCAAGGCGGAGGATTAGCCTATTGAGCCACGGCGCCGGCCCTGAGGAAGTTCTGTCCACACCTCCTAGCTATCTGTTCTGAGAGCCCCAGGAGCAAGCCCCAGCAATACTCCTGCATGCTGCATGAGAAAGGCAGACACTTCCATCTGTGCCTTATAGAACTGGGGCTATTGATGTTACTATCACAAACTTGGGAGCAACATATGCTCACTTGTAGTACCTGGAGTGCTCTACTGCATTGTTCTGCTTCAGGCAAGTGGCTGCCAACATCTGCAACACCTGGCTCCCCAAATGGGAGATCTGAGTAATGACCCCAGTGAATCCTGCAACTCTGGGACTGTAAACAATCAAAACTAATTTCATCAAACCCACTGGAATCTACCTGGTGGGATCTAGGGAAAAACCTTCTTGCATTTCACCTCTCTGGATCCATAGCTGCCAGTGCAAAATCTCATACCTACCTGCAGGACTGGAGCAGGGTTCAATTCACATCTCCTAGTACTAGTACTAGGGTTTTCTGTAGGGTTTTCTGTGTCACTAGCCTCAGCACCAGCTGCACTCTCCTAGAAGGAACTGTCACACAGTCCTAAAGCCACAGTTACTGGTTTCACAAGCCCAGAATCATTCTTGCCATTGGGACATGGGGACTGGGCCCTTTCTATTCCTCATCACGAATAAGAAAGCCCTGGTTATCAAAATTACTAGTGTAACTTACATAAAACTCTTTGAGGACTGAAGACAAGTACACACACTAGGAAGCCCACATTCACCTCAAAGTCACTCTTCTCACCTACAAACTGTTGCAGTCTAGAATACTGTGTTACATATAGACACAGATAGATTGATTAAATCAAAAGAAATCACTCAGAGGTTAAGATTCTGGGGTAACCTAGATTCAAAGGTGAAGCAACAAGCCAAGCTAAACTCTGCATCCTACCTAAAACACAAACTATTTTCAAGTAAAACCTACACCATAAAGAAGAGGGACTATTATACTTAAGTGGGAAAAGTCAGGGAGATAGATTATACATTAAGTTCACGAGCTGGAGACTATAACTCCCCTGTGCCATGTAATCACACCTGTATCTCCCCATCTGTCAATCAGACTATGTAACCACTCCCTTTTTGGAAGTGAATAATAAGGGTGGGGAGATCTGGATATGCTTGCTTTCTTGCTTTCTGGCTTGCTCCCTTTCTCTCCTGGTGGACCCCTGGAAAGACTGGTATGAAAATCCCTGTTTACCCTTCCGGGTAC
Organism: Sylvilagus floridanus; assembly: GCA_949820135.1. NCBI lineage: Eukaryota > Metazoa > Chordata > Mammalia > Lagomorpha > Leporidae > Sylvilagus > Sylvilagus floridanus. The sequence goes on along the minus strand of OX463236.1, from coordinate 128,813,789 downwards.
ACTCTTTCTTAATAAAGCCCTCATGCTCCCGGGAATTCTTCTCATTTTCTAAATAAACATTAAATCTTACCATGCTGCATGCCGTGTTTGAGCCTGTGCTTAGAATTCCTCTCCAGGCCGGCGCCATGGCTCAATAGGCTAATCCTCCGCCTTGCGGCGCCGGCACACCGGGTTCTAGTCCCGGTCGGGGCGCCGGATTCTGTCCCGGCTGCCCCTCTTCCAGGCCAGCTCTCTGCTGTGCCCCGGGAGTGCAGTGGAGGATGGCCCAGGTGCTTGGGCCCTGCACCCCATAGGAGACCAGGAAAAAGCACCTAGTACCTGGCTCCTGCCATCGGAGGAGCGCGGTGCGCCGGCCGCAGCACGCCATTCGCGGCAGCCATTGGAGGGTGAACCAACGGCAAAGGAAGACCTTTCTCTCTGTCTCTGTCTCTCACTGTCCACTCTGCCTGTCAAAAAAAAAAAAAAAAAGAATTCCTCTCCAAATAAAAGGCAAGAAACCGAAATATTAATTTTGGCCTAACATAGCCCACAACAATACCAGATGTGCAGACATCAACATAGGGATACAGGAAACAAACAAAAAAAATAGCAATGGCAACTCAAAAAAACACAATAGTGTCCCAAAATTAGAAACTGATAAAATCTATGAAATGCCAGAAATAAAATTCAAAATAATTAGTGTAAAGAAACATGATGCAATGCAATAGAATACAGATACTAGCTTAAAGAAATGAGAAAAACAACAGGTGACCTGGATGAAACATTCACTATAGAGATAGAAATCATTAAAAGTAACCAAACAAAACTGTGCAGATGAAATCTTCAGTCAATTAAGTAAAAAATACGATTAAGAGCATCAGGAGCAGAATGGACCAGTTGGAAGAAAGAATTTATGATGCAGAGGACAAGATATTTGAAATAGCCAGTCAGACAGAAATACTTAGAAAAGACTTAAAAATTATGCAGACAGCCTCCATGAAATACAGCACACCATTAAGTGACCAAATATTCCTCTTGCAGAGATTTCTGAAGAAGAGAGGAAAAAACCACTGAGAACCAACTAATGAAATAATAGTTGAAAACTCTCCAAGCCTTGAGAGGGACATAGATATCCAGATACAAGAAACTCAAAGAATCCCAAGCAGACTCAACTGAAAAGATCTTCTCCAAGGCATACTGTAGACACATTTTCAAAATCAGGGACAAGGAGAGTTTCCTAAAGACAGTAAGAGTAAAGCATCAAATTACATATAAAGGAAAATCAGTTAAACTAACAACAGACTTCTCATTAATCATATCAACAGAATGAAAAACAAAAACCAGAGTCAAGTCAATACATGCAGAGAAAGCATTTGATAATAATTAACATCTCTTTATAATAAGAACTCCCCACAAACTACAGAAGGACCATATCTAAAAATTATACAGGCTATTTATGATGAACTAGCAGCCAATATCTTACTGAATGGGGGAAAACGGAAAGCATCTCCCCTCAGATCTGCAATAAGATAAGCATGCCCCACTTTCACTACTCTCATTCTGTATAGTATTGGAAGTATCAGCAAGGACATTAGGGAAGAGAAAGAAATAAAGGATGAAAACAGTGGAGAAGAAGTTAAATTTTCCATGTTTTCAGGTGTCAGGATGCCATACATGTAAAAACCCAAATACTCCACCAAAATGCTGTAAGAACTAATAATAAATTTAGTAAAGCTTCAGGTTACCAAATAAACATAGAAACAACAGTAGTTCTCGTATATGCTAAGATGAACATGTTGAATGAAAAAATCAACAAAACTCATTCACAATATACATTAAAAATCAAATATTTAAGGACTAATCTAACCAAAGAAGTAAAAGATCTCTACAATGAAAATTATAAAACCTTGGTGATATAAATCAGAAGGTCACAAAAAATGGAGCATAGTCCTTCAACAAGGATTGGAAGAATGAATATAATTGAAATGTCTATACTACCTAAAGCAATTTAGATTCAATGCAATGCCTACCAAAATGTTAATGATATTCTTTAGATAATTAGAAAAACATTCTAAAATTCATAGGGAATCACAAAAGATCCAGAGTAGCCAAAGCCAATCTGAACAAAATTGGAGGTATCACAATACCTGAATTAAAAGCACACTACAGGCTGGTGCCACAGCTCACTAGGCTAATCCTCCACCTGCAGCATTGACACTCTGAGTTCTAGTACCAGTTGGGGGCGCCAGTTTTGTCTCGGTTGCTCCTCTTCCAGTCCAGCTCTCTGCTGTGTTCTGGAAGGGCCGTGGAGGATGGCCCAAGTGCTTGGGATCTTGCACCCGCATGGGAGACAAGGAAGAAGCACCTGGCTCCTGGCTTCGGATTGGCGCAGCGTGCCAGCCATAGCGGCCATTGGGAGGTGAACCAACTGAAGGAAGACCTTTCTCTCTGTCTCTCTGTCTCTCTCTGTCTAACTCTGCCTGTCAAAAAAAAGCATACTACAAAGTTATAATTAAAACAGCATGTTCTAGCATAAAAACCTACACATGGATCAATGGAACAGAATAGAGAGCTCAGAAATTAATACACATACAGCCAACTGAATTTTGACAAAAGTGCTCAGACTATACAGGTGAGTAAGGATAGTCTCTTCAACAAATGGCACTGGCAAAAATGGATATTTATATGTAGAAGAATGAGATTAGATACTTACCTTCTACCATGTATAAAAATTGTAAAATTACTAAATTTTAGGAGTTATGCAATCTTTACTCTGTCAATTACTCTGTCAATTATTAAGCCTTATAGACATGGAAATGATGACATTTTCTACCCTAATCTGAAAAATTTATCTGTGAATAATTCAGTAAATTTCCAGTTTATTTAAATCTTCTTCAAACCACATTGTCTTATTAGGATAGTGAACCAGTTAGCACTATGCTAACAATGAATCCAAAGACATGGATTTGATTCCTAGAACAAGATGAAAAATCAGCAGAGAGCATATATTTGTGTTCAGAGGCTGTATCTTGATTCTTGGGTCAAAAAGTATGGAATTATTTAGAAGAAAAATCAAGGATCAGCGTTGTGGCATAGTGGGCTAAGCCACTGCTAGGCACGCCTGCATTCCATATGGGCACTAGTTTGTGTCCCACCTATTCCATTTCCGATACAATTCCTTGCTAATTCTACTGGAAAAGTGGTGAAGGATGCCCAAATGCTTGGGCCCATGCCACTCATGTGGGAGACCCAGATGAAACTTGGTTCCTGGTCTGCCTGGTCCAGCCCTGGACATTGCAGCCATTTGGGGAGTAAACCAACAGATGGAAGATCTCTCCTTCTTTCCCTAGCTCTCCCTCTCTGCAATTCTTTCAAATAAATAAATAAATATTTAATAAAAAGAAGAAAAATCAAAGTCCCATTTCATACTTCCCCTAGACCATATAGGTAAATATTATAAACTATCATCTTGTGACTTACATTTAGGTAGACTATCCTAAGGATATTCAACTGTTTTTATTGGTGTTATTAATTTCAGGAAATAAAGCTGTTCTCTATTATTAGTTAAAAAAGACATTTTTGTTTGACCTTAAGATCAACGATGACTTTAAGATCATAACTCATTTATTGTGTTTGCATTTGAAGTAAGAAAAATATTATATACCTCTCCTTTTTGAGGATCCAAAAGGGACTGTGAAGATCTAGGAAAATTTTTTGTGGGTGATGTTTGAGCTGTAATGACTGATTCTTGAGTAAACCTGTTTAGAGCTCCTAGGGAAAGAAGAGATGTCTTTATATGTGAGAAAATCATATCACCACATTAAGGATAGTATTAATAGCATTGATACAACATTCACTCTGAGAAGCTACTATAATTACCGAGATTATCATAATCAGAGCTTATTTGAGTTACAGAAGTATCTCTAATAAAAATAACTCTATTCATGCCCACTTCCTACAAAATTTCAGTGGTTCACCATGGCCTTCAAGGGAGAGTTCAAATTCCTTAATTTCTCATTGTAATATATTTGTCATTATGCCACTTTAATCTTCTGCCACTAACCGCAGCACACTGTCAGAATTAGCCATTTACATTTTATTCAATATGCAATGAGACAAAATCCATCACTTGAATAGGGAAATAAAGCTGTTTTAGGAAGTGTGTTTTCAAAGAAAAAATATAGAAAGGATTAAAAGAAGAAGAGATTTAAAATTTAAAAAATTCAAAGGTTACTATCATTATTTCAAAAATGAAATAAACAAGAGCAGTAGATGTGGGCCTGGTAAAAAGATGATAAAATATATTATCAGTTAGAAGTAGCAATTTTTCTATGTAAAATGCATAAAAAAGGAAGAGTCAGAGATAACTCAGGTTTGGTGCCTGAGTTAAATAGGAGGATGATGAATTCTGTTTTGTATTGACTTTGAGGTTGTCATTAGTCAATGGATGAAAATATCTAGTATTATTCTGTGTATATATGCAGTGTATTTATGGGAGAATTTTTATTGAATTAAAGAAATTTAACAAATATTGATCATATTTTATTTAGAAGGAATTGTAAAATTAGATGTACAGTTTGTGAAGAATTGATGGCAACTAAGTATGGGAACAACCCAGGCAGGTACAGGTTTTGTATTGAAATCTCATGAATCATAGTTTGCCAATAGCTTACTCTACTTATCAGTACAAACATCTACAACAGGGACCCTAATTTTTCCACACTTTAAAAATTCAAAAAGAAAGATACAATGATCATTCATACAGATTGCTCATTATATTAATTATATATATATGATCATGCTATTATAATCTCTAATTTAATATAATCCTCTATTTTAAGTATAATTTTATAATCAAGAAATCAAAAACTATTTGATAAAAATCTAATGGTGTATTTAACAATGAAATAATAACAGATGTTTTCCATTTTCTTACCTCTATCATCAAAAATACTTGATTTTTTAGTTAGCTAAATGATACAACATTAAAGAGAAAAAAATCATTAGTAAATGTATTTTAAAAAAATATTTTTATTCTGTCAATAAACCAAATGAATACAGATGCTCTCCCCATCATACACACACACACACACACACACACATTCTCTCTCTCTCTCTCTCATCCACAAATACACTGACAACAGTTGTCAGGAAACAATACATATTACTAGTCTAGGATACATTCCACAGAATCGTATCTTAACTAGCTCAAAACTGAGCTCAGTAGTCAGAAATGTACAAACTGACTCTTCTTCTAGTACTCTATATTTTACATAAAGGCATTACAATCTATTCAATGGCGGGTTCTAAAAAGTTGAGAGTCATTCATTTATCTTCAGAGAAATCCAACCTAACACTTTCATACCCAATCTAATCCAACATAGTGTTCATTGAAAACACTGTTTAGTAACAAAATAAAATTTACTATTTCAAATTCATTTTTATGTAACAGCATTTTTCTGTGTCTGCTGCCCCACAAGAGAATGAATCATCAAGGGGACCAATTATGTATTCATATTTATATTCAATTGGCCAACTTCTTTGTAGGCTTACCACTTGGACAACAGTATGTGGTCAATAAATACACACTATGGTTATAATCATAATTGCTGAATATTTGTTAAATTCATTTCTGGTAAACTACTTAATGTGTTTAGCATAAAGGTAGTTGAACACTTCCTCTGACAGGGAAAGGAAGCAAATCTCATGAACAGAAGGCACTTTCCCTAATTACATAATTACATAACACCATGCTAGTGAAAGAGATAGTATACAGAAGTAAAAATGAAATATATACATTAATAAAATCTGTAAAACTGTGAAATATAACTTTATACCTTTTTTTCTGTATCATTATCTTGTACATCTGGTGGAACAACAACTGAAGTTGATTTTTTTAAAACAGTCTTAGAACTACTTTGAGAATGGTAAGCAGCATTTGCTTGTCCTAAAAGTAAATGAAAGAGAAACTATGATTTTTAAAACAATCGTATTGAAATATAGTACCTGAACTCCTTTAAATTTAGTTAATTAATTTTGAAACACATATACAAGTATGAAACCATCACATCAATCAAGATTAAAAACTCAATGTCTCCTGAAAATTTCTAATGCAACTTTATAATCCATCAATCATTTTATTCCCATCCCCCACAAACATTGAACTGTAGTTCCCAACTGAGGTTAGTTTGCATTTGATAGAATTTTATTTAAATGCAATCAAGTAGTACATATTCATTGCCCCCCACTCTTAGCAGAATATTTTGACATGTTATAACTTTAGTTTTATTACATGAATATTTCACAATTTCTTATCTGCTCCTCTGTTGATGGACATTTGATACCTTTCAGTACTGAACTTCCATAATAAACTTCCAATAACTTTCAGGAAAATCCTTTGTGGACAAAGTTCTGCATTGTACTGGTAGTGAATGCTTGACATTTAAGAACTGCCAAACTGTTTTCAAGTTTAGATATAATATTATATACCAATCAGCAGTGTACTAGAGTTTCAGTTACTTTACATTTTTGCCAACAGTAAATAAGCAAAATAAAGGAAACAATAACCAGCAATGGTCTTGCTGAGAAAGAATTTATATAAGCAATCTAATCCACAATGGCAAAAATAACTTAAATAATTTGGTGTAAATTTAATCAAGGATGTAAAAGACCTCTATAATGAAAACTACAAAATACTAATGAAAGAAATTGAAGAAGACACAAAAAAAGAAGGAAGAAGCTTTTTGGTTCATTGGAAGAATTAATAACAAATTTCCATATTACCTGGAGCAATTTACAGATTCAATGCAATTACGATCAAAATACCAATGATATTCCTCATGGAATTAGAAAAAAATTCATACAGAAACACAAAAGATCCCAAATAGCCAAAACAATATTATCAATGAAAACAAAGCCTGAGGTATCACAATACCAGATTTCAAGACATACTACAAGGTTACTGTAATCAAAACAGTTTATAAACATAGATACATGGAGGAATAAAACAGTTTAGAGATCCCAGAAAAAAAATCTATGCATCCACAACCAACTTATTTCTCACAAAGTTGGTCAAAACATTACTGGAGAAAGGGCAGTCACTTCAATAAATGGCATTGAAAAAACTGATTTCAACATGTGGAAGATTGAAATAAGACTTCTACCTCTTACCCTATACAAAAATGGTCTCAAAAAAGATTAAAGCTCTAAATGTAAGACACGAAACTGTGAAACTACTCGAGGAAAACATGGGGAAAACTTGAATACATTGGCATAGGCAATTTTTTTATTTAATTTTTAATTTTTAATTAGTTTTTAACAGATTCAATGTGATTTGTAGATATAATTCGAAGAACCTAATGATATTCCCTTCCTCCTTCCCTCCCTTCTCTTTCTCCTTTCCATTTTCCTTTCATTTTTTTTGGTTGAGATAACATTTTGAATTTACATTACAGCAAAAAGGCAAAGGCAATAAAAGCAAAACCAGACAAATATAATTTTTTCTTAAACTAAGAAGCTTCTATACTGCAAAGGAAACAATTAGCAGTGAAGAGACAACTGACAGAATCTAAGAAAATATTTACAAACTATGCATCAGGTGAAGGATTAATATGCAGACTATCTATAAACAACTCAACAAATTCAACAAAAAACAATCTATGAAATAGGCAAAGAATTTGAACAGACATTTCTCAAAAAAAGAAATCAACAAACACATGAAAAAAATGTTCACTATCACTTGTCATCAGAGAAATGCAAATAAGCCCATAATGAGGTATCATCTCATTTCAATTAGAATGAATATTATAAAAAAGTATTTATCAAAAGATAAATGTAAAGGGAACCCTAACACACTACTGGTGAGAATGAAAATCATTATATCCATTAAGGAAAACAATATGGAGATTCTTCATAACATGAAAAATAGATCTACCATATTCCACTATTCCACTTCTGGGAATATATTCCAAGGAAATGAAATCAGCATTTGAAGAAGAGGTGTAGCCCCAAGGTTTTTTTTTTTTTTTTTTTTTAGATTGATTTGTTTATTTGAAAGGCAGAGTTACAGAGAGGTAGAGGCAGAGGCAGAGGCAGAGGCAGAGAGAGAGGTCTTCCATCCACTAATTCACTCTCCAAATGGCTGCAATGGCAGGAACTGGGCCAATCCAAAGCCAGGAGCCAGGAGCCAGGAGCCAAGAGCTTCTTCCAGATTTCCAACGTAGGTGCAGGGACCCAAGCACTTCTGCCATCTTTTAGTGCCTTCCCAGGCCATAGCAGAGAGCTGGATTGAAACTGCAGCAGCCAGGTCTCAAACTGGCACCCATATGGGATGCTGGCACTGCAGGCAGTGGCCTCATCCACTACACCACAGCACTGGCCCCAAGCCCCAAGTTTATTACAGGCTATTTACAAGAGCAAAGATATGTAATCAACCTAAATATCCATCCACGGACAAATGAAGAAAGAAAATATCATACACATTCATAATGGAATATTACTCTGCCATTAAAAGGATGCAATATTGATATGTGCAACAAGAGAATGGAATAGATAATTATGTTATATGAAACAAAAAGACAAATCATATATTTTCTCTGATATTTGATGGTTAATATATTATAACAGAAAAATATCTGGATGTCATATCATTTTATATATAGATATTTACAAATGTTTTCTTCACTGAATTATATAGCTTCAATATGCCCTTCTATCCTCATTTTATGATCCTTTTCCTGAAATTCACATTATGTAATATAACATATCCATGCTTGCTTTTAAAAATAGTATGTATGTGTATGTACATAATTGTTTTTTTTATTTTTTTAACTTTTATTTAATGAATATAAATTTCCAAAGTACAGCTTATGGATTACAATGGCTCCCCCCCACACCCATAACTTCCCTCCCACCTGCAACCTTCCCCTTTCCCACTCCCTCTCCCCTTCCATTCACATCAAGATTCATTTTCAGTTATCCTTATATACAGAAGATCAGTTTGGTATAAAGTAAAGATTTCAACAGTTTGTCCCCATATAGCAACACAAAGTGAAAAATACTGTTTGAGTAGTAGTTATAGCATTAAATCATAATGTACAGCACATTAAGGACAGAGATCCTACATGAGGAGTAAGTGCATAGTGACTCCTGTTGTTGACTTAACAATTTGACACTCTTGTTTATGGCATCAGTAATCACCCTAGGCTCTACTCATGAGTTGCCAAGGCTATGGAAGCCTTTTAAGCTCGCCAACTCTGATCATATTTAGACAAGGTCATAGTCAAAGAGGAAGTTCTCTCCTCCCTTCAGAGAAAGGTACCTCCTTCTTTGATGACCTGTTCTTTCCACTGGGATCTCACTTGCAGAGATCTTTCATTTAGGTCATTTTTTTTTTTTTTTTTTGCCATAGTGTCTTGGCTTTCCATGCCTGAAATACTCTCATGGGCTTTTCAGCCGGACCTGAATGCCTTAAGGGCTGATTCTGAGGCCAGAGTTCTGTTTAGGCCATCTGCCATTTCATGAGTCTGCTGTGTATATAATGTTTAATATGAAAGCTATATGGAAAATATTAAAAAAAAACAGTTAAATTGGTATGTTCCTTGAACTCCTGTTAATACTTTTCTGTATTATTTTAAATATTTTAAAATAAGACACAAATATGTTTTTTAAAAAGAGAATAATAAAAGATCAGTGAAATTTAAGTAAAAAATGAGAGAAAATAGTGAATCAAACAGCTAGGCCCTTAAAAATATTAAAAGTGATAAGCCAGGTTGATCAAGAAAAAGAGGACAAAAACCAACACAACAGTCTACTTAATTATTAAGAGTTATAATGAAGAAATTGGCTTTAGTATCATCTCAACCCAGAAACACCAGACACCTTCACAAGAGCTATGAAAGGTAGATGAGAGATCATACTATGTCATTTTAGTACAATAAGTAAAGATATATTAGAGAAAGTCAGAAGGAAAAAGTTGCCTGCAACTCACTGCCCCCAGTGCCAAATAGCACTGCATGGACAGAAAGACTTCTCACTTGGGGCAAGCCAAAGGGATTAAGTCTAGACCTTAGACTTGAAATATAATACATGGCACATCATGGTATAATTCATTGCTGTATTTGCCCCAGGGTCCTTTCTCCAAGCCAGTACCAATAGACAGTTTCTGGACCTACGAAGCAAAGGGACTGCCTCAAGAATCCAACCCCTTGGGAGTAGGGCAGGAAAGTTAGCCTAAGATTCTGTTTTGGAGTTCAGTTCCAGGCTTGCCATACTGAGATCCAACACAAACTGTTGGGGCCGGTGCTGTGGAGTATTGGGTAAAGCCACTGCTTGCAGTGCTGGCATCCCATAGGGGTGCCAGTTTGAATCCCAGCCGCTCCACTTCTTATTTTTATTTTTATTTATTTATTTATTTATTCATTTGACAGGTAGACTTGTAGACACAGAGAGAGATAGACAGAGAGAAAGGTCTTCCTTCCATTGGTTCACTCCCCAAATGGCCGCTACAGCCAGCACTGTGCTGATCCAAAATCAGGAGCCAGGTGCTTCTCCTGGTCTCCTATGCAGGTGCAGGACCCAAGCACTTGGGCCATCCTCCACTGCCCTCCCGGGCCACAGCAGAAAGCTGGACTGGAAAAGGAGCAACCAGGACTAGAACACGGTGCCCATATGGGATGCCGGTGCCACAGGCGGAGGATTAACCAAGTGAGCCATGGCGCTGGCCTTGCTCCACTTCTGAACCAGCTCTCTGCTATGGCCTGGGAAACCAGTGGAAGATGGCCCAAGTCCTTGGGCTCCTGTACCCATATGGGAGAACTAGAAGCAGCTCCTGATCGGTGCAGCTCCCACAATTGTGGCCAACTGGGGAGTGAACGAGTAGATGGAAGACCTTCCTCTCCCTCTCCCTCTCCCTCTTCCTCCCTCTCTTTCCCATCCTCCCTCCCTCCCTTCCTCCTTCCCTCTCTCTCTGTCTCTGTCTCTCTCTCTCTCTCTGCCTCTCCTTCTTTGTGGCTCTGACTTTCAAATAGGTAATAAATCGTTTTTCTTTTTTCTTTTCTTTTCTTTTTTTTTTTGACAGGCAGAGTGGACAGTGAGAGAGAGAGACAGAGAGAAAGGTCTTCCTTTGCCATTGGTTCACCCTCCAATGGCTGCCACGGCCTGCGTGCTGCGGCCGGCGCACCGTGCTCATCTGATGGCAGAAGCCAGGTGCTAGGTGCTTTTTCCTGGTCTCCCATGGGGTGCAGGGCCCAAGCACTTAGGCCATCCTCCACTGCACTCTCGGGCCACAGCAGAGGGCTGGCCTGGAAGAGGGGCAACCGGGACAGAATCCGGTGCCCCGACCGGGACTAGAACCCGGTGTGCCGGCGCCGCAAGGCGGAGGATTAGCCTGTTGAGCCACGGAGCCGGCAATAAATCGTTTTTCAAAAAGGGGAGGGCAGCAACAGTGACACAATACTGCCCAATTTTCTTATTTAAAAAAAAAAAAAAAACTACTGATTGAAAACACATGAACTTGGGACACTTTCTTTTCTTTTTTTTTAAGTTTTATTTAGTTGAAAGTCAGACTTACACAGAGAGAGGAGATGCAGAGAGAGGAGAGGCAGAGAGAGAGAGAGAGAGAGAGAGAGAGAGAAAGAGAAAGTCTTTCTTCCATCCGATGGTTAACTCCCCAGTTGGCTGCAACAGCCTGAGCTGTGCCGACCCGAAGCCAGGAGCTTCTTCCGGGTCCCCCACATTGGGTGCAGGGGCCCAAGGCCTGGGCCATCTTCTATTGCTTTTCTAGGCCATAGCAGACAGATGGATCGGAAGTGGAGCAGCTGGGTATCGAACTGGCGCCCATATGGGATGCTGGCGCTTCAGGACAGGGTGTTAACCCGTTGCACCACAGTGCCGGCCTTGGGACACTTTCTTGTTCTCAAATTCCAATACTTTCACATGCTAAAATTACATCTACAGCAGATTCACAGAAGACCTGCTCTAGTGTGTGATCCAGTGCTGAAGAAGCAGAATTCTCTACAGGCTCAGAATAAATAAGCACACTACTTAGAATTTCTGGAAGCTCAGGAACAAACAAAGTCAGATTGTGAGTTGTGGAATATATCTAACCCTGAAATGCATAGACAATATTATTTGCCAGTAAGAATTATGTACTTTCAAGCAACCACGAACTCATGTAAGAAAAAAAAATAAGGCAACCAAGCAATCTGTAAACTCATATATACAGAATGCAAAATAGATGTTTGAAGGAAACTCTATGAGGGTCAATAAAATACAGAAATAATTCACTACTCTAACAGAGAGACTTAAAAGAAAGATTTGTTAGTAAAAAAAAAAAAAAAAACTGTGACAATTATACTAACCCAAATTAAAAATGGCAGAGGGCATCAGTAGCAGAATAGGTCACATATAAGCAAGAATTAGTGAACTTGAAGATAGGCTATTTAAAAGTATATAGCCGAAGGATAAAAATAACAATGATCAAGAGAAGAAAGCTTACTGGAACTTTGGGACAGCAGGAAAAACACAAAAACCTGAGTGTTGGGAGTTCAGGAGACACCTGAGAATGCCAAAGGGGCAGCACAGCTTATTCAGAGATTAAAACAAACAAACAAACAAACAAACAAACTTCCAAAACCTAAAGATACAATATCCATGCTCAGAAATTCCATAGGTCACTAGTCAGATTCAACTCTACTGGGGCATATTATAATCAAGTCTTTAGGGTAAAAGACAGGCTTCTCAACACTGAAAGAGGAAACAAATAACACATAAAGGTGTCCCAATTCACCTAACTGATATACTCTCATGGGCTTTTTAGCAAGATCTGAATGCCATAAAGGCTGATTCTGAGGCCAGAGTGATATTTAGGGCATTTTCCATTCTATGAGTCTGCTGTGTACCCTGCTTCCCATATAGGATCATTCTCCCCTTTTTAATTCTATCAATTATTATTTGCAGACACTAGTCTTATTTATGTAATCCCTTTGACACTTAAACCTATCTTTTTGATCTATTATGAACTTAAACTGATCACTTTAACAAGTAAGATGGCATTGGTACATGACACCTTGATGGGATTTAATTGGAATCCCTTGGCATGTTTCCAGCTCTACAATTATGGGTAAGTCTGAGTGAGCATGTGCCAAACTGTACATCTCTTCCCTCTCTTATTCCCACTCTTATATTTAACAGTAATCACTTTTCAGTTAAATTTAAATGACTAAGAATAACTGTGTGTTAATTAAAGAGTTCAACCAATGGTATTAAGAAAAACAAAAGAATACTAACAGGAATAAAATAGTAAGTTGTTCCTTGACAGTCAGGACAAGGGCTAATCAACATATTGTTTCTCATAGTATCCATTTCACTTCTACAGATTTCCTTTTAGGTGCTCAGTTAGTTGTCACCAATCAGGGAGAACATATGATATTTGTCCCTTTTGGACTGGCTTATTTCACTCAGCATTATATTTTCCAGATTCCTCCATTTTGTGGCAAATGATGGGATTTCATTTTTTATTGCTGTATTCTATAAAGTACATGTCCCATATGACAATAGCCTCAGGTGATTACTGACATCATAAATAAGAGTGTCAATTGTTAAATCAACAACACAAATCACTGTGCACCTCCTCCCCATGTAGGACCTCTGTCCTTAACCTGTTGTACTATGTAAATTAATGGTAAAACTACTACCCAAACAGTACTCTATACTTTGTGTGTCTTTGTAGGTGCAGTCTGTTGAAATCTTTACTTAGTATATACTAAGTTGATCTGTATATAAAGATAATTGAAAGTGAATCATGATGAAGAATGGGATGGGAGAAGGAGTGGGAGATGGATGGTTGCGAGTGCGAGGGAGGTTATGGGGGGAAAAGCTGCTATAATTCAAAAGTTGTACTTTGAAAATTTATATTTATTAAATAAAAGTTGAAAAAAATCAGTATTTTCTATCTACCATCCTTTCATACCACTGACATTCTTTGACAGTAGTTGCACTAGTTTGGATTGAATTAAATACTAGAATTCTAGAGAATATCACTTTGTTTGAGATTATGTTAGCAATGGAGAATTTGTATGTATTTACTAGTTGTGGGAGTAATGTTATCATTATTGTGCATGTTATATAATTGTGCATGTTATATAACTCTTTGACAACTTAGAAAATTGGACTTTAAACATGAAACCCACAAAAGCTTAGAGCTGAATTTACTCAACCTCAGTGATCGTGAATGTGGAAGACAGCCTAAGCTAAGGCAACCTTGACTTCTCACAAATTTCTGAGTCTTTCATGAGACAAATTGTGTACTCACATGTGGAAAGATTGTGGACTTTGTTATCTTTGTATTGTTACCAATAATGGCAAAGAGATTTAAGATTTATATGTTAATTTCTCCTTTATAATTTAACAGAGCAAAGACAGTCATGTTGTTACATTTTGAATGGTCTCACACATTTGATGAAGTATGACTGGAAGATTTTCATTTTGCTATGTTGGCTCTTGTTCTGATCTAGTGTGCTCTAACTGGCAACACAGTAAAGGCAAGAAATGAGAAAAGTGACTTTTCAGTGGGAATCACAGTGGCTTTGGAGTTAATGTACTTAATTTCTCACCCATTTCATCATTTTTTAAAGTCATTTGAATCTTAAAAAGTTATTTTATAAATTTTAGGTATTCTGCATTATGTATTTAATAGTAATAAGCGCTTAATTTTTCTAAACTGATAGTATTAAGTCAGGTTCAAAACACTGAATTTGTTATCTAAAAAACAAATCTGAAAGTAACAACGGCTGTTTAGTTGTTAATAAGCATCACTCTAAAATGGTCATTTGATGAAGGAGTTAAGAGTATTTATCTGCATTTTAGAAGCAGTCACCACCAAATTCAGGCTTTCTCCAAATTACTAGTTAATGTTTAGTATTTCTTAAGATAATATTAAATTACCATATGCTTCTTTACATATTTTCTGGTCATCAGCAGGAAACAGTAACTTTATATCATCAGAATTTTTCTTTTTCTTCTTTGGAGATGCTTAAAAACATAGAGCATTTATTTTTAATAATGGGAAAGACAAAATTACCCAGAATAATCTAGTATTTCATGTCCAAAATAAAATGAGGCATATATTAACCTGTGGAAATGGGAGAAGAAACTGAACAAGATGGAGAGAAATGTGAAATGGGAGGAAAAACAATTATCCCTGAAACATTATCTCTCAAGTTAATTTTTCTGACAGAAAGAAGAATTTGCACTAGGGTCAACTGGAAGGTATCATTTATTCTCTGTTGAAATACACACCAGTATACTGACTGGGCTGAAGACTCATCAGCCAACAGTTCCTATCCAAGTTGCTGGGTGTGTCTTAAATCCTGGCATACCCTTTGTGATAAAGGCGATTAGAATTTCTTTTTCTAAATGTAGGTTAGCATAAGATCCTCTGTCTCTGTGTGGTAAAGGGTTTTCTTTAGAGTTGTAAGATGTTAGAGCAATGTCTCCCAATTCATAGACTACTGGATGTGATTCTTGTAATGTTTCTCTCTCTCTCTCATTATCGCTCTCGCTCTTGCTCTCCTTCTCCCATCTCCAGAGGTTTTAAGCTTGGTGGAAGATGACAATGTTATCTAACAACTTATGTACTTAGTAGATTCTCATTATAACTTGATGTTTACTGAAAAATCAACAAAACCAATTAAAAATACGTATTAGAAGAAATCAGAGGGAGATCCCCTTTAACAGACTTGGTTAATATTAATCAATATTAACAATTATTAACTAGTGGCAATAAATGAATATTAGGGACTTCATTGCCCTTATTTGATAATGGTTGTCTTAAAATTACTTCATATTATTGAAGTTATATTTTAAAATATATTTAATACAATAATAAATAATTTATATGATGACATATTGAAAATATTTACTTATTTTAGAATTGATTGGATTTTTTGATTGAAGAAACAGTGTTTTATTTTTTCCAGGTTTATGTAAGAATAAATGACAGATAAAAGTTATATATTTTTGAGCATACAATACAATGTTTGGAAAAGCAGAGAGTAGAATGATGCTTAAACAGAGGTAGGGGAATGGAAGAATGAGGATAAGTTAGTCAAAAGGTACACAGTTTCAGTTATAAAATGAGCAAGTTCTGAGAGTCTAATGTACAGCATGGTCACTTCAGTTAGTACTTTATTGCACATTTGAAATGTGCTTAGAAAAGTAAATCTTAAGTTTTCAGAAAAAATACAACATGTAGCTGAGATGAATATGTTAATTAGCTTAATTGTGGTAAGATTTCACAATACTTATTCTTTCTAAAAATTTATTTATTTCAGAGAGGAGAGGAAGAGGGTGGAAAGAGAATCGGACCGAGCTGCAATCCAACGATTCATTTCCCAAATAGCAGCCTTGACCAAAGCTGAGAGTCAGGTCTCCCATGTGGGTGGCAAGGATCCAACTACTTGAACCCTCACCTGCTGTCTCCCAAGGTGTGCATTACACAGGAAGCTAGACTTGGGAGCAGAGCTAGGACTTGAATCCAGGTACTCTGATATGGAATATGGGTGTTCCAACCAGCAACTTAAACTCTAACCCAAATGTCCATCCCCAAAACTATTTTTTCTAATGTAGTAAAATATTATGTTGGTATATAATAGCAATTATATTACCTGAGAGTTTTTACACTTTCAGTAGAAAAAATACATTAAGTATAGTGAACTGTAAGGCAAGCAAGCTTGTCTGTAAGCTAATAAGATTGCTTTAGTTAACTATAATCTTTACATATGTATCTACTTTTGAACTTGGGCTGTAATGTGGAAAAGGCTAGAACAATGTTTGGCATGTACTCTGAATGTTACAAAGAAATTTCTACATAGCTAAGCATTCCCTATTTAGCAACATTATCTTTTATTATTCTTACATTCACCAAGTGTTCCATCTTGTCCTCTATATTCAAATATACTTTTACCTATATTTTCTTCTTTAAAACCAGTTTCTTGCATTTTTTGTAAATGATAAGCCATTTTTTTCTCTAGAAGGGCTTGCTTCTAAAATATTAAAGAAAACATGATGGTTAACATCAACCAGCCATTTATAAATCCAAAACAAATATTTAAAATATAGTAGCATATTGGAAATGAACAGTGATTTCTCTTGTGTCTTTTGAAGTTATAATGAGAACAAAAATTAGAGCATAATATGGGATAAATATCCTTTTGTCATAAAAATAATTAATATATTTAACACTCAGACATAATTTACCTAACTTCTCACCTTCAGGGATCTGCTTCAGTTTCTGATCAGATAGGGTTCTTTTTCATATCTATCCTGGTGAGTTTAAGTAGTTTCTCAGTCATCTTTAATTAGAAGATTCCTGAGGGCTTAACCAAAAGTCACTTTGGCCTACTATGTGAATGAGACTTCTCTTGGTGAATCCCTGAACTGATATGACCCTGCATGTACCAGAAAGGAAATAACTTCACAGAGGAGGAACTTCAGAGATCCTCTGGGGATTGGGTTCCAGGGAATATTCAGCAAGAAAATAGTTAGTACATGCATGTAAAGAAAATATCGGAGTTCATGGAAAGAACCATTCTGAAAGATTAGAGAGAACAATGCTTAGTACCTACCTAGGTACTAGGGATGGAAATCATGTCTATTCTCACTGTCACACTGCAAAAAATCGTGAGTCACATGGTATCACAGAGAATATAAAACTAAGTTTTAATTCAGTTGTAGGAAATAACTAGTCTCATATTAAACATGGCTCTGATTCAAAAAATATTAAAGAAGGAAGACCTGTATGATGAAAATGCTTCCAAATAAATTGCTGACATTCAAGAACGAAGCTAATAAGTATTTCTAAAAATATAAATATGAAAATACCTGGTACACAAAGTAAAATTCATAACATTTTGTTTCCAAAGATTAACAGGCAGGTAAAGAAATAGTACCCATAAAAAAGAAGAAACTCAGGGCCAGCACTGTGGCATAACAGGTAAGGCTGCTGCCTGTAGTGTCAGCATCCCATTTGGGTGCCGGTTCAAGTCCCAGCTGCTCCATTTCCGATAAAGCTTTGTACTGTGGCCTGGAAGGGCAGTGGAAGATGGCCCAAGTCCTTGGGCCCCTGTTCCTGGGTGGGAAACCTGGAAGAAGCTCCTTGATTCTGGCTTCTGATCTCAGCTCTGGCCATTGCATCTAATTTGGGCATGAACCAGAGGATGGAAGACCTCTCTCTCTTGCTCTCTTTCTCTCTTTCTCTCTGCCTCTGCCTCTCTAACTCTACCTTTCAAATAAATGAATAATCCTTACATAAAAAAAATCAAAAAGTAACTCAATCAAAAACTACCTGTGAATTGCAAAAATTAAACAAAAGCCATTAATGCAATTAACACAACTACATTATACATATTTGCAAAATAAGAAAGATAGATACAAAAAGAACCAAAACAATTTTTCTGTTATATGAGATTAATAATACAATGGATGCATTAATAGCAGAGTAGATATTGCAGAAGAGATTTATCAACACGAATTCAAGAACAGAAACTATTCAAAAGTAAACACTGCAAGGAAAAAATGAAAAGAACTTCAGTGAGATATGAAACTACCTAATATTTGCAGAAATGATAGGGATAAAAGGAATACTTGATAATAATGACTAAAATGCTCCAAATATGATGGTAATCACAAACCTACAGGCCCAGGAAGCTCCCAAAAAAACAATGAAGAGAAAACAAAGAGAATTTCAGCATGGCATATAGTAATACAATTTTTGAAAACAAGTAATAAACAGAATATTTTAAAAGTTGTCAGAAAAAAGTAGGGTGTGTACCACAGAAAGAAACTGTTAAGAATTTTCTTATTGTAAATAGAGAATACAGTGGAACTGCATCAAAGTAGTGAGCAAAAAAAGTCAATGGAGAATTGTATACCCAGCTGATATTAACCAATAATACCCAAGAAAATTTTCAAAAACAGAAGTGTGATTTTTTCAGACATACAAAGTAGTTGCACAAAGAGAAATGTTAAATTAAGCACCTCTGACAGAAGAAAAAAATGATACCAGAAGGAAATTTAGGTATACAAAAAGGAAAGAAAAGCACTAAAAGTGCTGAATACATGGCAAAATATAAGACTTATTATTTAAATCATGGTAAAAGATAAATGACTATTCAGATAATCATGCTAATGTATCATAGGATAATATGTACAAGTAAAATTTATAACACAAAGAAGATAAAGGCTAGAAAGCAGGTCATTGATTGAATTCTAAGACCCTAGGGAAAAAATTTTTAATAAAGATTTTATTTATTTACTGTGTGGTAAGATTCTTATTCTACATGTGGTGCAGTATAGTAGCACTTTAGGATCTATCCAAATAAGTAAAAATGCATACTATAAATCTCTAAAGCAACCACTAAATTATAAAACAAAATGATAAATCTGACATTAATATAATGAATAAAAGCAAAAATTCAAAATTAAAAAAACAGAAAATGAAGAAGAAAACAAAGACCAATAGAAAACAATGACATGTCAGATAGAAATCTAACCAGGTAAAGAATCACATTAAATATAAAAGCTCTACACACTTCAGTTAAAGTCACAATTTCGCAGATTAGATAAAAATGCAAAATCCATTTATATGATAATTAACTACAACTAAAGAAACTAAAAATAAAGCCAGAACAGACTCTTCAAAGTAAAACAAAACAACAAAAAAAGCTGCCATACTAGTATTAATCAAAAGAAAGCTATAGTGGCAATATTATTTTTATTTTTCAATTTTTAGTTTTTTAACAGATTCAATATAGTTTATAAGAGCATAATGATATTCCATTCCTCCCTCCCTCCTTCCTCCACTTTCCTCTCACTCTCTTTCCTTCTCCCTTTCTTTTATTTTAGGCTTTGAGTTAGCATATGTTAAAACTACAGTAAAAAGGTGTAGTAATACTTCACATAATAAGAAATTTAAGAAGTAAAATGCAATAAGACCCTAGTTTAGTGGAAATACAGACAATGGCTACAAATGAGAATTCAATGTAAAAATTACCATTTCAACCATATATAAATGGTGAATTGATCACAGATCATTAAAACTATAGTAATGTAACATTATTATGCATTGGTTTGACAAAGTTATAAAACAAAGTTTTATAGAACTAAATTTGCAGCTTTACTGAAACACACAAATTATTTCTTTCCTTTTTTTTCTCTCTTTTTTTTTGTTAAATTTTAGCTTTGATATATAAGGGACAACATACACATGTGGTATTTGTCTTTCTGGGTCTGGCTTATTTCACTCAAAATGATGTCCTCCAATTGCATCTATTTTGCTACAAATAGTAGAAATTCATTCTTTTTCTTATAGCTGAATACTATTACATTGGGTATACATACCACATTTTCTTTATCCATTCATTTGATGATGGACATCTTGGTTGGATCCAAATTTTGGTTGGCCATTGTGAACAGTGCTGTTATAAACATGGTGGTTTAGGTGTCTCTTTGATACATTGTGTTCAAGACATGTAATATGGAAAGACACTGTGTTCAAGACATAATAATATACAAAGACTTTCTAGTTTTTAAAGAAATCTCCAGGGTCAGATATCCTGCCTTGGCAGGTTAAGCAGCAGCCTGCAGTATCGGCATTACATATGAGCACCGGTTTGAGTTCCAGCTACTCCACTTCTGATCAATTCCCTGCTAATGTACCTGGGAAAGCAGCAGGGGATGGCCCAAGTCCTCAGGCCTCTACACCCACATGGAAAACTTGAAAGAAGCTTCAGGCTCCTGGCTTCAGCCTGGCCCAGCCCTGTCCCTTCTGGCCATTTGGGGAATGAAACAGTGGATGAAAGCCCCCTCTCTCTCCCTTTCTTTACACTCTCTCTAACTCCACCTTTCCAATAAATAAAATCTTAAAAAAAACTTTCCATGCTGTTTTCCACAGTGGCTGCATTACATTCCAACCAACGGAGTATAAGTGTTCCTCTTTGTCCTTAACTCTCTGTGTTTTGGATTTTAGCCATTCTGACCGGAGTGAAGTGATCTATCTCTGTGGTTTTCATTTGCATGTCTCAGAAGGCTAGTGATTGTTCATCATTTTTTCATATTTTTGTTGGCCATTTGTATTGTTTTGGAGAACTACCTACTGAATTTCTTTGCTCATTTCTCAATTGGATTTTCCTTTCATTCTTGAGTTTTTTAAGTCACTGATATATTCATAATATTAATCCTTTATCAGATAGGTGTTTTGCATATAGTTTTTCCCATTCTGTTGGATGTTTATTTTATTGATCATCTCCTTCGCTGTCAAAGGCTTCTGAGTTTGTTTAGTTCCATTTGTTTAGTTTTGTTTTTCTTGCCTGTGGTTTGGAGGTCTTATCAAAGAAGTCATCCCCTACACCAATGTTTTAGAGTGTTTCCCCTACATTTTATTCCAGCAACTTTATAGTCTCAGGTCTTAAATTTAGGTCTTTAATCCATCTTGAGTTGATTTTTGTATATGGTGACAGGTATGGATCTGATTTCATTCTTCCATATATATACATTCAGTTTTGATAGCACCATTTGTTGAAGAGATTAATTTTACTCCACTATATAGTCTGAACACTTTTGTCAAAAATCAGTTGGCTGTATGAACATAGATTAGTTTCTGGGCTTTCTGTTCAGTTCCATTGATCAGTCTTTATGTCATTACTAAGCTATTTTAATTACTATAGCTTTTTAGTATGCTTTGAAATCAGGCACTGTGATGCCTCCAGCTTGGTTTTTCTTGCTTAAGATTGCTTTGGTTATTCAAAGTCTTTCTTGATCCCATATGAATTTTAGGATTATTTTCTTCTAACTCAGCAAAGAATGCCTTTGGTATTTTCATAGGCATTGCACTGAATCTGCAAATTACTTTAGATTGTATAGACATTTTAATGATATTTAGTCTTACAATCCACGAGCAAGGAATATTGTTCCATTTTTTCTGTGTCTTTGATGATTCCTTTCATCACTGTCTGATAATTTTCTTTGTAGAGATCTTTCACTTCTTTGGTTAAATTTATTCCTAAATATTTGATTTATTTGTGTGGCTATTGGGAATGAAATTTTTCTTGATTTTTCTTTCATTGAATTCATCATTAGTATACAAAAAAGCTACTTTTTTAATGTTTATTTTGTAACCTTCAACTTTACTGAATTGATTTATCAATTCTAATAGCTTTTGGTGGATTGCTTAGGTCTTTCCAAGTACAGCATCATGCCACATGTAAACATGGAAAATTTGACTTCCCACTTCCAAATCTGGATGCCGTTTATTTCTTTCTCCTTAATTGCTCTTGCTAAAACTTCTAGTACTATATTGAATAAGAATGGTGAAAGTGGACATCTTTGTCTTGTTACAGATCTGAGAAGAAATGTTTTCAGTTTTTCCCCATTAAGTATGATATTGGCTGTTAGTTTCTGATATATATACCCTTTATTATTTTGAGGAAAGCCCTTTCATGCCTAATTTGTAGAATGTATTATCATGAAGAGGTGTTGAATGCTAACAAATGCTTTCTCTACATCTATTGAGATGACCATATGGTTTTGTTCTTCATTCCATTGATGTGATTTATGACATTTATTGATTTTCAAATGTCAAACCACTCTTGCATTTCTGGGATAAATTCCACTTGATCATGACTTGTGATCTTTTTATGTGTTTTGGATTTACACGACAGTATTTTATTGAGAATCTTTGCATCTATGTACATTAACAATACAGGCCTGTAGTTTTCTTTTCCTGTCATGCCTTTGGTTTTGGTATAAAAGTAACTCTGGCCTCATAAAAAGAGTTTGGAAAAATTCCATCCTGTCCATAATGTTGTAATGGTATGAAGAGTATCAGAGTTACTTTCTCTTTGAATGTTTTGTAGAATTCAATAGTAAAACCATCAGATCCCATACTTTTTGTTGAGAAAAATTTTTGTTACTGCTTCCATCTCACTGCTTATTATGGATCTGTTTATATTGTGTATATCTTCTTGATTTAACCTTGGTAGGTTATATTAATGCAAGAATTTTTTTTATGTTTTTAATTTATTAGCATATAGTTCTTTATAGCAGATTTTTTACAATCCTTTGTATTTCATTGGTGTAATTTGTAATGTCTTCTTTTTCATCTCTAATATTTATTTGAGTTTTTCATCTTTTCTTCTTTGTTAGTCTGGCTAGAGGTTTATTTATTTTGTTTATCATCTCAAAAACCAACTTTTTGTTTTGTTGATATTTTTAGATTCAACTTCATTTATTTATGCTCTGGTCTTTATAATTTCTCACCTCCTCCTAAATATAGATTTGGTTTGTTCTTGTTTTTATAAGTCTTCAAGATGCATCATTGCATCTTTAATTTGAGATATTTTTCTTTTTAATGTAAGCACTTAATGCTATAAAATTTTCTCTTAATACTGTTTTTGCTGTATTCCATAGATTTTGGTATGTTCTGATTTCACTTTCATTTATCTCAAGAAAAATTTTTATTTCCTTTTAACTATATCAGTGTCCCACTGATCATTCAGTAGCATGTTTAATTTCCAACAATTTATGAGTGTTCTATTGTTCTTATTGTTGTTGATTTCTAGTTTTATTCCTTTATGGCCTGAGAAGCTACATGACATGATTTCAATCTTTTCAAATCTGCTGAGACTTGATTTGCAGCCTAATATGTGGTCTATCCTACAAAATGTTCCATGTGCTATTAAGAATGTGTATTTTGTAACTGTTGGGAGAAATGTTCTGTAAATGTCTGTTAATTCCATTTCTTCAATAGTTTATTTCAACTCTGATATTTTTTTTTTCCTGGATGATCTTTCCATTAAGGAAAACTGGGAGTTTGAAGTCACCCACTATTATTGTATTAGAGCCTATCTCTCCTTTTAACTCTTATATTACTCTCTGTATGCATCCGGGTGGTCTTCTGTTGGCTGAATACATATTTATGATTGTTACGTCTTCTTGCTGAATTGAATCTTTATCAAAATATTATGTCCTTCTTTACCTCTTTTTACAGTTTTTAAAGTCTGTTTTATCTGGTATCAGAATACCTATATCTGCTTGCTTTGGTTTCCATTTACTTGATATACCTTTTTCCAGCCCTTCATTTTCTTTTTTGTTTTAATAAAAGGCTCTATTTAATGAATATATATTTGATAAGTACAACTTTTAGATTATAGCCGTTCTTCCCCCCATACCCACCCTCCCAACTCCTACTCCCTCTCCCTTCCCATTCTTAAGATCCATTTTTAATTATCTTTATTTATAGAAGATCAACTCTATACTAAATAAACATTTCAATACTTTGCACTCACACAGCCACACAAAGTATAAAGTACTGTTTGAAGACTAGCTTTACTGTTAATTATATCTGTGTGTATCTTTGTGATTTTTTTGTAGCATATAGAAATGTCCTGATTTTTAATGTATTCAGCCAACCTAAGTCTTTTGGTTGGTGAATTTAATCCATACACATTCAGGTTTAGTATTGACAGATAAGACCTGTCATTTTGTAGATTGGATGATTTTACCTGCTCTGTTAGTGAATTTGGTGGTGTCATGTACTTTCATGATGTTTACTGCTAATGCAGGACACCCTTAAAAACTTCTTATAAGGCTAGTCTTTGGCAGTGAATTCTCTGTTTTTACTTACCTGGAAAATAATTTATTTCTCCTTCTCTTTTAAAGAATAGCTGCACTTGATATAATATTCTTGGTTGAAAGTTTTTAAGACTTCGAATATATCATCCCACTCTCTTCTGGCCTATAGGATTTCTGCTAAGAAGTCTGATGTCAATCTAATTGGTTTTCCTGTATGTTTAACTTGACACTTTTCTCTCACTGTTTTCAGGGTTCCTTCCTTGTCTTTAACTTTTGACAATTTGATGATGACATATGCCTTGCAGAAGACCTTTTTAGGTTGAGTCTGCTTGGTATTCTTTGAGCTTTTATCTGGATGTCCACATCTTTCAAGACCTGGAAAATTTTCAACTATTACTTCATTTAGCAGGTTCTCAATGCCTTCTCCTTCAGGAATATGATATTCCACATTTGTGTAGAATTTCTTCATTCTTTTAAATTATTTTGTCTTTATATTTGTGTGATTGAGCTATTTCAAAATTCTTGTCCTTGAGGTCAGAAATTGTTTTGTCCACTTGATGTATTCTGCTATTAAAGCTCTCAATCTTATTTTTATTTCACTGATTGAAGATTTCATCTCCATAATTTCTATTTGTTTCTACTTAATGAGTTCTATCTCCTTAGCAATATTTTCATTCATGTTATTCATTGTCTTCCCTATTTCTTTATTCTATTCACATTCTATTACATCTCATAGACTTTCTTATAAACATTATTTTGAAATCTGTATCTGTCATTTCATAGATTTCCTTCAGTTCAGGATCTAATTCTGGAGGAATACTGTGTTCATTTGGAGACATCATGCTATGTTGCTTCTTCATGTCTCCTGTGTCTCTACATTGAAGTCTGCCCATCTAGCGTATAAATCCCTTCTTCACTTGGGGTAGGTTTTATTGTAAAGAATTATGATTTTGCTGGAAAGAAGAGTTGCTGCTTTGACTTTGGCTCCAGGTGAGCTCAGGAGTGCAGTCTCTGAGTAATCTGCTTTATCTTAATCAATGTCAGCTTTGTCTATAAGTAACACAGTGCACTAGACTGCTGCAGTTCACTGGGATAGAAGTGTGGTTTTGAGATGAATAAGGGTGTCCTTGGGTGTGTAGCTTTGGTCCACAGAGAGTTTAGTGTCAGACTCCCTGGAAAATGTGATAGCCCAGGACTTGTTCTTGGTGCTGAGTGGGACAGAAGTGGCTGCCTCTTGTCCTACTGGCAAGCCTGAGTGATGCCAGGGCTTGTGGCACCAATAGCTCTGGGACAGTGTGATACTGATGGATCCTTCTTCAGGTCCTGATAGGAGAGTTTAACTGGTGCTGTGGCTTATAAAATCAACAGCTCTAAACTAGGGAATGTGATCAGGACCCTGTCCCAGTCCTACAGGATGACTACAAGGTTTACAGGAGATATTACTCTGGAGACTGAGTACAGAGAAGTGGAGTACAGATAGATACTTCTCTATTCCACTGGATGTATTCCAGTGGCACCAAGAAATACAGAATGAACCGTTACAGTCTCAGTTTTACAGGGTATAGTGTGGTCAGTATCTCAGACCCAGTTCTCGCAGGGTAGGAGCAGATTTTATTTTTATAGGTTTCTTCTGGTATTAGGTCTCAGAAGTTAAGGTGAATCCCCCTTGCTCATGCAGAGCGCTTGAGCATAGCTCCCGAGCTAATGCCCAAAAACTTCCAGTTGTAGGATGCAGGAGATCTGTCTTTAGGCCTAGACATTGTGCTGACTCTGACTATGATTCTGGAAGGATAACAGAGGCATGCTGTTCAGTATGGCACTCTGCGGGTTTTGGAGAGGGGAAAGAAGCAAGTTGGCTTCCCTGCTCTGAGTCTGGCAGTTGCTCAGAACCCAGAGAGCTCTTCAAGCTAAAGTAAAAGTCAGTGGGTGACTGTGGAATTCCCTCTCAGGTTATGTGCAGCATGGCATGTGGTGATTTCTTCCTACCTTAGTGTACTGAGATGAAGGCTAGCAGCCAGCAAATGGCTGTGCTGCATGGTTGGCTGTAGCCAGGTCTCTGTCTTGTCTCCTCTTGTTGCACAGAGTCTTAGTGTTTTCTTTTTTTTCACTTCCTTGCTGAAAATTTCCACTAGTTAGACTCCTTTCTTTGTTCTTTTCATATCCCAGAGCAGCTTAGGTTAGTGTGGTTATACCCTGCTCAACCATCTTGGATCCTGTGCCTGCTACATCACAATGCTGGCCCCAAGAAAAATAAACTTTAAAAATTTCCCCTTGGGAGAAACAAAGCTATCTTTATTCACAGACTATATCATCATCTATACAGAATGTCAATTGGCACTGGAAAGAAAACTACTGGAATAAATAATTGATTTTAACTTTTAACAATGAAAGATAAAAAATGTAATTTCTTATCTTGAATTTACTATTTACTAGAATCAGGTAATGATTTCAAATAAAAATACAAATTACCATACTTTAAAAATTATAAGTACCTTAATAAATACCTTATACACTAACTAGTTCAGACAAGAAAACTATGGTACTTACAGATATTGCTGACATTTATTACAGTTGAAGAAATTACTTATAAGTTATACTTCTGTGATCACTTACAACCAACACCAAAGCAACTACACAACTGAAACCCCACATTCCATATAAACAAAATGTCTTTTTTCCAACAAAAGCTAGTACATAAATAAGAAACTGTTAAATCAGATATGAAGACATCATTGTAGGGATGTGGGAAACAGGAAGAAGCAAGGAGGCATGGCACCTCCAAAAAGACATGATAGTTGTCCTAAAACAGATCCCGATTTAAAGAAAATATATGAAATGCCTGAAAGGTAATAAAAAGAAAATAGTCATCTGAAGGGAAATCAATGAGATGTAAGAGAATATTGACAGTCAAAAGAAATTAGGAACACAATGCTTGATATGAGTCAGAATACAACAAAAAGATAAATTGTTAAAAAGAATCAAGCACAAATTTTGGAGTTGAAAATGCCAATCATAAAAGTATAAAGTAGAATTGAAAGCTCAAACAACAGGATGGACCAAATGGGAGAAAGAATTTCTCATCTTAAAAAAAAAAAAACTTTTGAGGGCCAGTGCTGTGGCATAGTAGGTAAAGCTGCCACTTGTAGTGCCGGCATCCCATATGACCACCAGTTTGAGTGCTGGCTGCTCCACTTCTGATACAGCTCCCTGTTAATGTGCCTGAAACATCAGTGGAAGGTGGCACAAATCCTTGAGCCCCTGCATCCACATGAGAGACCCAGATGAAGCTCTTGGACCTGGCTTGGGTCTGGTCCAGCCCTGACCATTGAGACCACCTGGGGAGTGAACCTGCAGATGGAAGATATCTCTCTGCTTCTGTCTCCTTTTCTGTAACTCTGACTTTCAAATAAATAAATCTTAAAAAGAAGCAATAAAAGTTTTGAAACTAAAGACACTATAATTGAAGAATGCCTATAAGAAATACAGGATATGATCAAGTGAACATATATTCACATTATAAGGATACCTGAAACAGAAGAGAGGAAAAAGGAACTGTGAACATACTTAATGAAATAGTAGATGAAAACTTCACAAGTCTTAAAAGAGATATGGACATCCATATGCAGGAGCTTTAAAGGACCTCAACTAGATTCCATCAAGTAAGATCTTCCAAGGCATACTGTAGTCAAATTTTCAAAATCTAAGGATGAGAGAGACTCCTAACAGAGAGTTAAAAAAAAAAACTAGCCAAGAATATTATATGCAGCAAAATATTTCTCATATGAACAAAAAAAGAGAGTTCATCATTTACCATAGCAGCCTCACAAGAAACCCTAAAGAGAATTCTACATTAGAAGTAAAAAAGTTGTAAAAACCATTATTAAAACACATAGCAAAAAAAAAAAAAACTCACTAACAGAGCAAATACACAAAGGGAAAGAGAATCTAACCATATCATGATAAAGAGCCCCCAAAACACAAAAATAAATATTAAGAGAGTTAGTGAATACTTGACAATCAGTAAGCAAGCAACAAGTTGACAGGAGTGAATTATTATTTGCCAGTTTTAACCTTGATTAGATATAAATTAATCAGTCAAAAAACATGAGTTGACCAACTGGTTAAAAGGAAAACATGATTCAACAATATACTGTATGCAAGAAACTCACTTCACAGGTACAGAAACATATACACTGAAAATGAACAATTAGAACAAAATATACCATGCAACTGGAAACCACAAACAAGTTGAAATAGCTATGCTCTTAATAGATAAAATAGATTTTAAAACAAAAACTGTAACAGGAAAAAAAGAGGGCTATTACATATCGATAACAGAATTCAGCAAAAAGATATAACAAACATAAATATATACACAACCAACACAAAACCACCTCAATATATAAAGCAAATATTAGACTTAAAAGGAGAGACTCCAAATTATAACATTGGGGAATTTCAGCACCTGACTGTCATCAATGGACACATTATCCAGAGAGAAATCAACAAAGGTACATCAGAGTTGATCTATATTACAGAGAAAGTGAATCTAATATTTATAGAACATTTTACCCAACTGTTATAGAATACACATTCTTCTCATCAGCACATACAATATTTTCTTTTTTGACCATATATTATGACAAAATCAAATCTCAGTAAATTTTAAAAAATGCAATATATCTTCTCGCACAATAAAGAGCATTGAAATCAGCAACAAAAAAATAGAAAATTTATAATATGTGGAAATTGAAATAGAAAAAAATGCTACTAAATAGATCATTGAAGAAATTTTAAAATGTCAATAATTTATTAAAACAAGTGAAAATGAAAATACAAAATATCAAAACCTATATGATAAAGTAAAACCACAATTAAGAGGGGAATTTATAGTAATCACTGTTTACATGAAAAAAAAACCCTCAGGAAAAATTTCATTATGCATCTCAAGTACTTAGAAAAGAAAGAACCCAACTCCATATTAGCAAGAAGTGAGAAATAGTAAGAATCAGAGCATAAATAAATAAAATAAAATTCAAACTAAACTAAAAAAATACAAAAGAGCAACAAAATGTAAAAAAAAGGTTTATTAAAAACAAAACAGCCAAACTTTTAGCCATAATAACAAAGAAGCAAAGAGAAAAATGCAGGTAAACAAAATTAGAGGTGAAAAGGAAGCATTACAACTTACACCACAGAAATACAAAGGAGCATT
The DNA here is from genome assembly GCA_949820135.1 of Sylvilagus floridanus. Lineage (NCBI taxonomy): Eukaryota > Metazoa > Chordata > Mammalia > Lagomorpha > Leporidae > Sylvilagus > Sylvilagus floridanus. The sequence goes on along the minus strand of OX463236.1, from coordinate 128,783,968 downwards.
AGAACCCTATTATAAACAAATACATATTTCATAAATTGGAAAATCTTGAAATAATGGATAAATTCCTGGACACATATAAAGTACCAAGATTAAATCTAAACAGACCTGTCAAAGTAATGATTGAAGCAGTAATTAAAAGTATCAAATCAAAGTAAAGTCCAGGACCTAATGACATTACAACTGAGTTCTACTAAGCACATTTAAAAGAGAACTAATTCCCTTACTTCTCACACTATCCCAAATTATTGAGAAGTGTAGAATTCTGCCAAACTCTTTTCATGAGGACAGTATTACTCTCACATCAAAACCAGAGACACCACAATAAAGACATGACAGGCCAATATCTTTGATGAACACAGATGCAAAAAACTCAATATATTACCAAGCTGAATCCAATGCTACATCAAAAAGATGATACATAATGAACAAGTAGGATTTATCCAAGGGTGGCTCAATATTCACAAATCAATGAACATCATAAATCATATCAGCAGAATGAAGAATAAAACCATATGATCATATCATAGATCCAGAAAAATCATTTGATAAGATTCAATATCCTTTCATGATAAAAACTGTCTAAAAAGTGCATATAGACAGGATAAACCTTAAAATTATAAAACATATCTATGACAAACCAACAGCCATCATCAATACCATGTTCCATTGAGATCTGGAACAAAAGAGGATATTCACTACCTTTGCTTTTATTTAATACAATACAGGGAGATATTAGCAAGAAAAATTAGGAAGATAAAGAAATAAAGGGTATCAAAATTGGAAATTCAAAACATCCATGCTTGCAGATATCATGGTTTTGCATATTTAAAAGCCTAAGCACTATAAAAAAGATATGATTGATAAACAAATTTAGTAAAGTTGTAGAATCAAAAATCAATATTTAAAAATAGTATTTTTATACAAAAATGATGAGAGGGAAATCAAGAAAGAAATTCCTTTCATAGTAATTACAAAATTTGAAATATTTGGGAATAAATTGAATGAAAGAAGTGAAAGACTTCTATAATAAACATTATAAAACACTGATGAAGCAACCATCAAAGAAATATACAAAAATTGGAAAGATATTCCTCATCCATTGGTTGGAAGAATATAATTAAAATGTGCATACTACCTAAAGCAATTATAGATATAATGTAATCCCTATCAAAATGGCAATGATATTTTACAAAATTAGAACAATTCTGAAATTCACATGGATTCACAAAAATCAAAATTGACAAAGTAAGCCTGAACAAAAACAAACTGAACTTCAAAGTATACAATAAAGTTATAGTAATTAAACAACATGCAGCTAGCATAAAAAGTGATATATAAATCTAAATCAAAGAAACAGAAAGCCCTGGAAATCAATCCACATACATAAAGCTAGCTATTTTCTGACAAAAGTGTCAAGGACATAAATTGGGGAAAGGGTAGCTCTTTCAAATCAACAAGGCTGAGAAAATTGGACATATATAGTTAGAATGAATTTAGATCCCGACCTCTTACCATATAAAAATATCAACAAAGATGGATAAAAATCCTAAATGTAATATTGAAAATATAAAATTTCTAGAACAAAACACAGGAAAAACACTTCAAGACATTTTTATAGGCTATGACTTCTTGGATAAAATATAAAATGCACAGGTTACAAAAGCAGAAGCAGTCAAATGGGATTATATCACACTCAGAAACTTTTGCACAACAAAAGAATAAAAAAAGGCGAGAGAAGACCCAAATCAATAAAATTAGAGATGAAAAAGGAAATGTAACAACAGACCAAATTGTCTGCCACCTAATGAATGGATAAAGAAATGTGGCATATATACATAAGGAATATTATTTATACAAAAAAGGATGAAATTTTATCATCTGTAGCAAAATGAATGAAATTAGAGGATGTCCTATTGAGCGAAAGAAGCCAGACACACAAAGACATACACCAAATGTTCTCCCTGACATGTAGGAGCTAAAAAATAACAACAAAAAACTTAACATGGCATGGTGATTACTAGAGGCTGGGAGGTTTGTATGTGGTGCAGGATAGAGGAATTTTGGATAAAGGGTAACAAATCAGAATGAGATTGAAGGAATAAGTGTTTAATGTAACACAGCCTAATGGGGAGATTGTAGTTCAAAAAATATGTCCAGGAGGAGGCACCTGGCTCCTGGCTTCAGATCGGTGCAGCGCACTGGCCGTAGCGGCCATTGGAGGGGTGAACCAATGGAAAAGGAAGACCTTTCTCTCTGTCTCTCTCTCTCACTGTCTAACTCAGCCCGTCAAAAAAAAAAATATGTAATGTATGAACAAATAGAAGAAGAACCTCCAGGTTTCCAATAATAAAGTAATGTCAAAAAATAAAAACTATTGATTATTCTGTTTTGATCAGTATACCTTGTATACTTGTATTGAAACACCACATTGTAATCCATAAATATATACAATTATTGTTAATAAAACAGTTTATAAAAATCAATTTGTTGGAAAATTAAGAACTTTTGCCAAGAATTTCAGGTTCTAAGGAAAACTTAATTAGCTAGTTAATTTTTATAGAAATAACAGTTTATGGTGTGATGATAGAGCCAAAATAATTATATGCAATAACATAGGTGTTATCAAGGTATTTCAGGAAAAAATAGTCAAAATGTTCATAATTTCAGGTTTGTATAATGAATATCACTTAGAATAAATGGTCCATAGTCATCGCACAAGTGCTCTTACTTTGAAAAGCCAAACTAGCAAAAGCTGCTCCTTCAAATTGCCAAGTTATCAGAAAAAGCTCACTCTACCTTCCTGTCACTCTCTTCTCTGGTTTTTCGTCGTTGTTCTTCTATCCTCTGCTCCCTTCTAACATCTTCTTCAATTCGTGTCAGGAGCAGCATTTCCTTTATCTTCCATTCCTAGGCAGGACAATGTTACTATAATCACTATTCCCTTCACAATAATACCTTCATATTTTGTGACTAACAGACAAATGAGAAAAAAGCCTAACAGAAACCAGGTCAAACATAATGAAAGCCATATACTGGCTGTAGAATGATCTTTTGTTACTGAACTTCCATTAGGAATTATTTTTTTGCTAAGCCAAATAAAATTTCATTTTCCTTATAAAGGAGCTAAATAACATTTAGTAAGTTTCTCAAACTACTCTTTAAGGGCAAAAATTGGCTCATACATAGTTTGTGGTATCTGCTTCATTATTCTATGCAACAACTTATCTAGTATATTATGACTTCAAAACGTATGACAAAGTTAAAATTATATAGAAGTGGAAAACTGTACACAAATTTCCTCTCATCAATAATTATCTCGCACCTCTTCAATTTTTCTTCGAAGACTTAATTTTCTTCTTGTATGTTCCCGCTGTTGTCTTTCTTCTCTATCCATCCGAAGCAGGCGTTGCTCCTCTGCTGTGCGCTCACGTTGTTCCAATTCCCTACTTATCATATCCAAGTATCTGAGTAAGAATGCAAATATTATTGAAAATGAAATGGTGTTTCCTTTGTGATGGTATCAGCTGCTGAAATATTCTCAAACTATCACCTTGCTTAATTTTTATTTCTTGAACAACAGAAATATTGCAGTTTTTCTATCAGAAATTTTTCTACAGAAATTTTGCAGTAACGCTCAAGGACTTTGAGGAATCTGAGCCACATTGTTTTATTCATTGTAAAGTCTTCCTGCTTTGTCAACTATCTGTTAGCATGCCAACATAATGGTAAGACATGGGATAAACTGATTGAAGTCATTTTGCATAGTAAGCATTAATAATCTTGTAGGCTTAGGAATATGCATTTGTAGAGAAGGCTAAGATAACTGAAGCAGTGGCTTCAAATATGACAAAAGAAACAGTAAATTTGATTATCCTAAGACAAAAATGAAGTACTGAACCCCTTGCATATTCCAAGTCTTTAAAACATCTTTCATCTATTGTCCAGGTTCCTGGTACATCACCGTCTTATGGCACTATTTTAAAATGAAACCATGGAACATAAGGCAAACAATGCAGTCAAATCTCTTACTATTGTAGAATGAAAGACAACTGAAATATCTCATTATTTCCTAAAAAAGTAGGCTTTACAATGGAATGGTAAACATTGAGTGGTAGTATCGGAATGAGTTTACACATATTTTTAGAGATAGTATAGGTTTATTGTGGCATGAAATAAAGCCATAATAAACTTTTCTTTCTTGACTTTGTGCTAACTTCTTCAAACTTAATGTTGTCCATCTTCAAAAATGAATCATAAAGAGTTGATACTGCTCAAGACATGTGCTAAAACACTCCCCTTCCCTCTCCTACTAAAGATTTTAGGGGCTGGTGTTGTGTGGTGCAGGAGGTTAAGCAGTTGCCTCCAATGTTGGCATCATATATGGGCACCAGTTTAAGTCTCAGCTATTCCACTTCTGATTGAGCTCCCTACTAATGCACCTGGGAAAGCCATGGAAGACAGTCCAATTCCTTGGGCTCCTGTACCCACATAGGATATCCAGAGGAAGTTCCTGGCTATTAGCTTTGCCCTGGCCCAGCCCTGGCTGTTGCGGCAATCTGGGAAGTAAATCAGCAGATGGAAGATCTGTCTCTCTAACTATAGCTTTCAAATAAATAAATATGTAAATAAATCTTTAAAAAATATGTTTGGCTCACCTCACAGCAATGCTGTCATCTCTGGTAGAAATTCCCCCTCACAGACTTGCTGACAAGGTTCCCAATTTTTGTACTTCTTGCTATCCCTTCCTTCCTCTCCACACTGAGGACTATAGGGGAATTAAATAGCTACTACTGTAAAAAGAGCGTCCTGCCTTCAATTCTTTCCTGTGTTTTTTACAGTTTGAGTCCACTATATATATATATATATATATATATATATATATATATATATAATGCAATAATTTAACTCTTACCTGTGCCTTATTGAACGCTCCCGGTCCTTAACAGATTGGGGGCCTTCTTGTAACAACCAATTTTGGAAGTGTGTAATACCAGAACATCCAGGGATTTGACCTTCTTGTAGTTTATGTAACTGTTTTGCAAGCATTTTCTATTTCAAAAAAAAAGTATTATAAATATATTATTTGTTTACATTTCTTAGAAATTAAAAACCATTAACATTCCTATATTTTAGATATGCTTAATTCTGCTTAACTGCATTTAAATCTATTATGAAGTCATTAGAGACAGTGTTAATTGCATCAAAATAATTATTTATCTTTCTTAAAATAAAACATAATCATTTAATTGTATTTGTGTACCTATTACTAAAAAATGAAAATCTAGAAGAAATACCTAGGTACAGAGAAGATAAGTAGAATAAAATTGAATTCTTAAAAGCATAAGAAAATTTCTAGTGTTTATCCAACTCTCAATCACAGAACATACCTTTGTAAACAAACACACACACACACACACACGCACCACTTTGTCAGTTTAGCTCAAAACTTTTAACCCTAAAATATGAATTTAGAGGCCACCATAGTATAAAAGCATTTATTCTCCCCTACACCCCTTCCAAGTCCAGCATTTTTTTTCATCAGCATGTACTGCCAGGTTCCTGTTAGGCTGATTAAGAAGACAAGGGAAGACAGCCCAAGTATTTGGGCTTCTGCTACCCATATGGGGAACCACAGACATCCAGTGCATGGAAGATATCTGTCTGTCTGTCTCTGTCTCTGTCTCTGTTTCTATCTCTGTTACTCTGCTATTCAAATAAATAAAATCTTTAAAATACAATATAGCTTTGCAAACACACACAACTTTGAGCCAGAACTTGAAAAGAAGTCATCTATAACCATTCCCTCTACAGTCAGTCTCTCCACTTCAAATTTAACAGCATTATTTACTTCATGAATACAAATGTATGGGTGGAGGTACAATTATACCATGTTCCTGTTCTTTGAATTACCAGGAAGAAGCAATGAATATTCACACCGTGTAAACTGTTTTTGGTTCCAGTTTAAGAATCTTGCTACTACAAAAGACACTTTGTATTGGTCTCAGCTCAGGTGGAAGTAACAGATTTAACTAACAAATTACTGAATTATATCAAATATAGCAATCTCAAAATATTGCTTTTTCCTGCTGTAAATTTTCATTTGGAAAAGTATTAGACAGTAATTAAAGCCACAATATTATAAGAAAATACTTTATATGTAAACAATTCTTTATTCCAAACTATATGTAAAGAAAGGGAGGAGATGTACAATTTGGGACATGCTCAATCGGACCTGCCCCAAATGATGGAGTTAGAATTGTGCCAGGGGATTCCAATGCAATTCCGTCAAGATGGCATGTACCAAGGCCATCTCACTAGTCCAAGTGATCAATTTCAGTTCACAATTGATCACACTGATAGGTCTAAGAGTCAAAGGGATCACACAAACAAGACTAGTGTCTGCTAATACTAACTGATAGAATGAAAAGGGGAGAAAATGATCCAACATGGGAAGCGGGATACACAGCTAAGAAAAGATCTCTGCGAGTGAGATCCCAGTGGAAAAAAGGGGGCCATCAAAGAAGGAGGTACCTTTCTCTGAAGGGAGGAGAGAACTTCCACTTTGACTATGACCCTGTCGGAATAAGATCAAAGTTGGCGAACCCTAAAGGCTTCCATAGCCTCGGCAACTCATGACTAGAGCCTAGGGAGATTACTGATGCCATAAACAAGAATGTCAAATTGTTAAATCAACAACAGGCGTCACTGTGTAATTACCTCTCATGAGGGATCTGTCCTTAATGTGTTATCCAATGTGAAATAATGCTACAACTAGTACTAAAACAGTATTTTACACTTTGTGTTTCTGTGTGGGTGCAAACTGATGAAATCTTTACTTCGTATATACTGAATCGATCTTCTGTATATAAAGATAATTGCAAATGATTAAAAAATCTTGGTGTTAAATTGGAAATTGCATAGAAAATTAATCAATTTTTAAAAAAATATCATGTAGGATCTCTGTCCTTAATGTGCTGTACATTGTGAATTAATACTATAACTAGTACTCCAACAGTATTTTCACTTTGTGTCTCTATGTGAGGGCAAACTGTTGAAATCTTTACGTAATATGTACTAAACTGACCTTCCGTGTATAAAGAGAATTGAAAATGAATCTTGATGTGAATGCAAGGGGAGAGGGAGAGGGAAAGGGGAGGGTAGCGGGAGGGAGGGAAGTTATGAGGGGGGAAGCCATTGTAATCCATAAGCTGTACTTTGGAAATTTATAAAAAAAGAAAAGAATCCTTTTAATAAAAACTGTTCTAGATATTAAAAAAAAAAAAAACCAAATGTAAGTATTTTACTTACTTGTTCTCTAATATAGTTTCTTTCAAAATCCAATTTTAAACTGGTAAGATATTGCCTGTACTTATTCAATTCCCTCAAGGTACATACAATCTAAAATAAAAAATATATAAATATATAGAAATCATAGTAAACATTTTACAGAGGAAAAACAGTAAAGACATACAATTTGACAAAATTTTGGTATAAATAATAATACATGTATCTGCATTTTTAATCAGAATAAATTTTCTATTCAAAATATCATTTAATATGACTCATATCTTAACAAAAAATTAGGTACACACAACTGGAGTTATTGACATAGTAATTCCTATTAGTTCCAAATTACTGCAATTGTAAATGTGACAATATTCCACCCTGATAAGATTTTTACAGGCTAGATTTTTCTAGGTTCTATTTAAGTTTTTTAAAAATGTGTATGAAACACACTCCTTGACAAGTATGCAATGATATTAGAGACAGAAATAGGACCATGAAACAATGGAAAATTAATATACCTTTACCTCCTAAAATTACCTGTGAATAATCTTCTAGCACTAAAAAAAAGGAGGAGAAGTAGTTTCATTTAGAAACAACTGTTATCTGATTTATCCTGACCTAAATACTAAGAAATGTATAGATGTGACCATTAAGTAAGTAGCCTCTCCTGACCAAATTAAAGGTGAGGCGGGCCCTCCAGTAAGGTATAAAAGCAAGTTTATATCAAGTTTCAAAGGTTTTCATTGATTTAAAATAAATACAAAAACAAAATCTTCAACAACTCACTTTATTATTGCTGGTGATGTAGCCACCTTTCTTTAATCTTCTCAAGATATCTTTGCGTTTATAGTAGGCTCTTAAATGTGGATCATGGAGACTTTTATATTGGTTTTCAAACAGTCGGCAATAAGGATCAGTCAGGTTAAAATCATAAGAAGGTCGAAAAAGCTGCAAACACAGATCCGAAAGTATTACAAATATAATATTAATGCATTTTCACCTCTTAAAACCCACTGAGATAACCAAAATGTTTGTTGAAAATAAAACATGGAAGAAGAATCTGAACTGAAGGAAAAGTCAGCCACAGACATTTTAGGCTGGGAAAGTTTAAATACTTTTCCTTTCCTCTTTTCTCTCACCTATAATTAATTATTCTGAAAACTCATGCTCACTCAATTAGTTTCTCCTGTGATCCCCATCAACCCCTGGCTCCAAAATAAATAAGAAAGAGAATAATAAAAGGAATTGAACATAATTTGTTTTAAGATGTGAAACTAAAGTTAGGATTCTCCCTTTTCCTTCTCTCAACTAAAGGCACTAGACTGAAAAGACAAAAAGATAATATTAATTATAATTTATTTTAGTCATGTGAAAATGAAGAAAAACAGCAGAAAATTTAGCACTGTGATTTATGGAAACAACTTTAACAAAAATAAGAATTTAGATGTTAAAGATTTTGAGCTAACTTATCAATAGTCACATTGAACGTTAATAGCCTGAACTGTCCAGTTAATAGACACCGATTGGCTGATTGGGTTAAGGAACAAAACCCAGCTATTGGCTGCTTACAAGAAACACATCTTTCTAACAAAGATGCATACAGACTGAAAGTGAAAGGCTGGGAAAAGATATACCATGCGAGCAGAAATGAAAAAGAGCGGGCGTAGCCATCTTAATATCGGATAACATAAACTTTACCACAAAAACTGTTAGGAGACACAAAGAGGGGCACTATATAATGATTAAGGGATCAATTCAATAGGAATATATAATGATTATCAATGTATATGCACCTAATTACAGGGCACCGGTTTATTTAAAAGATTTGTTAAGGAATTTAAAGGGAAACTTAGACCTCAATACAATAGTACTGGGGGACTTCAATACTCCACTCTCAGAGATAGATCAACAGGACAGAAGATCAAGGAGAGAGTAGATTTAAATGACACTATAGACCAAATGGATCTAACAGATATCTACAGAACATTTCATCCTACACATAAAGATTTACATTCTTCTCAGCAGTACATGGAACCTTCTCTAGCACTGACCACATACTAGGCCATAAAGCAAGTCTCAGAAAATTCAAAAGAATAAGAATCATACAATGCAGCTTCTCAGACCATAAAGGAATGAAGTTGGAAATTAGCAACTGAAGAATCCCTAGAGCATATGCAAACACATGGAGATTGAACAACATGCTCCTGAATGAACAATGGGTCATAGAAGAAATTAAAAGAGAAATCAAAAATTTTCTGGAAGTAAATGAGGATAAGAGCACAACATACCAAAACCTATGGGATACAGCAAAAGCAGTATTAAGAGGAAAGTTTATATCATTAGGTGCCTACATTAAGAAATTTGAAAGAAACCAAATAGATGAGCTTCAATTCATGTGAAGGATCTAGAAAATCTGTAGCAAACCAGAACCAAAGCTAATAGGAGAAGAGATATAATTAAATCAGATATAATTAAATCAGATATCAACAGGATTGAATCCAAAAAAACATTACAAAATCAGCCAAAGTGCTGGTTTATTGGAAAAAATAAAAAAAAAAAATTGACACCCCACTGGCCCAACTAACTAAAAAAAGAAAAGACCCAAATCAATAAAACCCGAGATGAAAAAGGAAACGTAAAAAAGACACCACAGAAATAAAAAGAATCATCAGAAATTACTACAAGGACTTGTATGCCAGCAAACAGGGAAATCTATCAGAAATGCATAGATTCCTGGACACATACAACCTACCTAAATTTAACCATGAAGACATAGAAAACCTAAACAGACCCATAAATGAGACAGAAACTGAAACAGTAATAAAAGCCCTCCTGACAAAGAAAAGCCCAAGACCAGATGGATTCACTGCTGAATTCTACCAGACATTTAAGAACTAACTCCAATTCTTCTCAAACTATTCAGAACAATCAAAAAAGAGGGAATCCTCCCAAATTCTTTCTATGAAGCCAGCGTCACCTTGATTCCTCAGCCAGAAAAAGATGCAGCATTGAAACAGAATTATAGACCAATATCCCTGAAGAATATAGATGCAAAAATCCTCAATAATATTCTGGCCAATAGAATGCAACAACCCATCAGAAAGATCACCCACCCAGACCAAGTGGGATTTATCCCTGGTATGCAGGGATGGTTCAATGTTGGCAAAACAATCAGCGTGATACACCACATTAACAGACTGCAGAAGAAAAACCATATGGTTATCTCAATACACGCAGAGAAAGCATTTGATAAAATACAGCACCCTTTCATGATGAAAACTCTAAGCAAAGTGGGTACGGAAGGAACATTCCTCAATACAATCAAAGCAATTTATGAAAAACCAATGGCAAACATCCTATTGAATGGGGAAAAGTTGGAAGCATTTCCACTGAGATCTGGTACCAGACAGGGATGCCCACTCTCACACTGCTATTCAATATAGTTCTGGAAGTCTTAGCCAGAGCCAACAGGAAAGAAAAAGAAATCAAAGGGATACAAATTGGGAAGGAAGAACTCAAACTATCCCTCTTTGCAGATGATATGATTCTTTATTTAGGGGACCCAAAGAACTCTACTAAGAGACTATTGGAACTCATAGAAGAGTTTGGCAAAGTAGCAGGATATAAAATCATGCACAAAAATCAACAGCCAAGAAAGGGCGCGAAGGGAGAAGTAGGGATAGCGCCGCCACCGCCGCTGGGCCCTGCCTGCCGCCTGCGGCGCGCAACCCTCGCGCGCTCCCCGGATGGCGCTTTCCCCTCAGGACTGCCATCATAGTTGAAGAGGAGAACGGACTCGCAGTGCCGTGGGAAAGGAGACGCGAAGGGGAACGCAGCTGCGGAATCCGCGCGCCAGCGCCGGAGGGGGAGACAGCTCCGTTACATCGACAACCTGGTGAGACAGAGTGGAGAAATGCCAAACAAAAACAGACACCGACCTAACAAGAGCAAGGAAGACACTATGATGACCCCAAATAAAAACAGATACCCCAATTCAAGATTATGAAGATGATGAGATAGAAGAGATGCAAGAAGCGGATCTCAAAAAATTGATACGAACATTAAGAAGTTCACAAAAACAAATACTTGAACTACAGAAATCTTTAATGGATAAGATAGAAAACCTCTCCCGCGAAAATGAATTATTAAGGAAGAATCAGAATGAAACGAAGCAACTAGTAGAACAAGAAGCTACGATAGTGACAAAAAATCTTAATGAAGTGAAGAATTCAATTGATCACATGACAAGCACACTAGAGAGCCTTAAAACCAGGATGGGTGAAGCAGAAGAGAGGATATCGGACTTAGAAGACAGAGAACAGGAAAGGAAACAGTCAAACCAAAGACAAGAAGAGGAAATTAGAAATCTAAAAAATATTGTCGGGAATCTACAGGATACTATTAGAAAACCTAACATTCGGATTCTAGGAGTTCCTGAAGGCATGGAGAGAGAGAAAGGACTAGAAGGCCTTTTTGGTGAGATACTAGCAGAAAATTTCCCAGGTTTGGAGAAGAACAGAGAAATCCTAGTACAGGAAGCTCATAGAACCCCTAACAAACATGACCAAAAGAGATCCTCACCACGACACATTGTAATTAAACTCACCACAGTGAAGCAGAAAGAAAAGATCCTAAAATGCGCAAGAGAGAAACGTCAGATTACCCTCAAAGGATCTCCAATCAGACTCACAGCAGATTTCTCATCTGAAACCCTAAAAGCCAGGAGGGAATGGCAAGATATAGACCAGGTACTAAGAGAGAAAAACTGCCAGCCCAGAATATTATACCCTGCAAAGCTCTCATTTGTGAATGAAGGTAAGATAAAGACCTTTCATTGCAAACAGAAACTGAAAGAATTTGTCGCCACTCGTCCAGCCCTGCTAAAGATCCTTAAAGATGTGCTACACGCAGAAACACAGAAACATGGTCACCAACTTGAAAGAAGCTAAAGAAAGGAAATCTCACAGCAAAAGATCATAAGAAACTCAAAGCATACATAAGAAAATCATTGGCAAATGGTAGGGCAAAGATACTACTTATCGATAGTCACATTGAACGTGAATGGTTTGAACTGTGCTATTAAAAGGCAAAGATTTACTGACTGGATGAGGGAACAAAACCCAGCTATTTGCTGCCTACAAGAAACACATCTTTCCAACAAAGATCCATACAGTCTCAAAGTGAAAGGTTGGAAAAAGATATACCATGCGAGCAGAAATGAAAAAAGAGCGGGCGTAGCCATCTTAATATCAGATAACATAAATTTTACCACAAAAACTATTAAGAGAGACAAAGAGGGGCACTATATAATGATTAAGGGATCCATTCAACAGGAAAATATAATGATTACCAATGTATATGCACCTAATTACCGGGCACCGGTCTATTTAAAAGACCTGTTAAGGGACTTAAAGGGAGATTTAGACCCCAATACAATAGTACTGGGAGATTTCAACACTCCACTCTCAGAGATAGACAGATCACCAAAACAGAGGATTAACAAGGAGACAGTAGATTTAAACGACACTATAGCCCAAATGGACCTAACAGATATCTTCAGAACTTTTTATCCCACAGAAAAAGAATTTACATTCTTTTCAGCAGTACATGGAACCTTCTCCAGGATTGACCACATACTAGGCCATAAAGCAAGCCTTAGCAAATTCAAAAGAATAAGAATCATACCATGCAACTTCTCAGACCACGAGGGAGTGAAGTTGGAAATTAGCAACTCAGGAATATCTAGAGCATATGCAAACACAAGGAGAATGAACAACATGCTCCTGAATCAACAATGGGTCATAGAAGAAATCAAAAGAGAAATTAAAAATTTCCTGGAAGTAAATGAAGATAACAGCACAACATACCAAAACTTATGGGATACAGCAAAAGCAGTGTTAAGAGGAAAATTTATATCAATAGGTGCCTACATCAAGAAACTGGAAAGGCACCAAATAGATGAGCTTTCAGTTCATCTCAAGGATCTAGAAAATCAACAGCAAACCAGACCCAAAGCTAGTAGGAGAAGAGAAATAATCAAAATCAGAGAAGAAATTAACAGGATCGAATCCAAAAAAAATTACAAAAAATCAGCCAATTGAGGAGCTGGTTTTTTGAAAAAATAAACAAAATTGACACCCCATTGGCCCAACTAACTAAAAAAAGAAGAGAAAAGACCCAAATCAATAAAATCAGAGATGAAAAAGGAAACGTAACAACAGACACCACAGAAATCAAAAGAATCATCAGAAATTACTACAAGGACTTGTACGCCAGCAAACAGGAAAACCTATCAGAAATGGATAGATTCCTGGACACATACAACCTACCTAAACTGAACCAGGAAGACATAGAAAACCTAAACAGACCCATAACTGAGACGGAAATTGAAACAGTAATAAATGCCCTCCCAACAAAGAAAAGCCCAGGACCAGACGGATTCACTGCTGAATTCTACCAGACATTTAAAGAAGAACTAACTCCAATCCTTCTCAAACTATTCAGAACAATCGAAAAAGAGGGAATCCTCCCAAATTCTTTCTACGAAGCCAGCATCACCTTAATTCCTAAACCGGGAAAAGATGCAGCATTGAAAGAGAATTACAGACCAATATCCCTGATGAACATAGATGCAAAAATCCTCAATAAAATTCTTGCCAATAGAATACAACAACACATCAGAAAGATCATCCACCCAGACCAAGTGGGGTTTATCCCTGGTATGCAGGGATGGTTCAACGTTCGCAAAACAATCAACGTGATACACCACATTAACAGACAGCAGAAGAAAAACCATATGATTATTTCAATAGACGCGGAGAAAGCATTTGATAAAATACAGCACCCTTTCATGATGAAAACCCTAAGCAAACTGGGTATGGAAGGCACATTCCTCAATATAATCAAAGCAATTTATGAAAAACCCACGGCCAGTATCCTATTGAACGGGGAAAAGCTGCAAGCAATCCCACTGAGATCTGGCACCAAACAGGGATGCCCACTCTCACCACTGCTATTCAATATAGTGCTGGAAGTCTTAGCCAGAGCTATTAGGCAAGAAAAAGAAATCAAAGGGATACAAATTGGGAAGGAAGAAATCAAACTATCCCTCTTTGCAGATGATATGATTCTTTATTTAGGGGACCCAAAGAACTCTACTAAGAGACTATTGGAACTCATAGAAGAGTTTGGCAAAGTAGCAGGATATAAAATCAATGCACAAAAATCTACAGCTTTTATATACACAAGCAATGCCACGGCTGAGGAAGAACTGCTAAAATCAAACCCATTCACAATAGCCACAAAAACAATCAAATACCTTGGAATAAACTTAACCAAGGATGTTAAAGATCTCTATGATGAAAATTATAAAACCTTAAAGAAAGAAATAGAAGAGGATACCAAAAAATGGAAAAATCTTCCATGCTCATGGATTGGAAGAATCCACATCATCAAAATGTCCATTCTCCCAAAAGCAATTTACGGATTCAATGCAATCCCAATCAAGATACCAAAGGCTTTCTTCTCAGATCTGGAAAAAATGATGCTGAAATTCGTATGGAAATAAGAGGCCTCGAATAGCTAAAGCAATCTTGTACAACAAAAACAAAGCTGGAGGCATCACAATACCAGATTTCAGGACATACTACAGGGCAGTTGTAATCAAAACAGCATGGTACTGGTACAGAAACAGATGGATAGACCAATGGAACAGAATAGAAACACCTGAAATCAATCCAAACATCTACAGCCAACTTATATTTGATCAAGGACCCAAACTAACCCCTGGAGTAAAGACAGTCTATTTAACAAATGGTGCTGGGAAAACTGGATTTCCACGTGCAGAATCATGAAGCAAGACCCCTACCTTACACCTTACACAAAAATTCATTCAACATGGATCAAAAACTTAAACCTACGACGCGACACCATCAAATTACTGGAGAGCATAGGAGAAACCCTGCAAGATATAGGTACTGGCAAAGACTTCTTGGAAAATACCCCAAAAGCACAGGCACTCAAAGCCAAAATTAACTATTGGGATCGCATCAAACTGAGAAGTTTCTGTACTGCAAAAGAAACAGTCAGGGAAGTGAATAGGCAACCTTCAGAATGGGAAAAAATATTTGCAAACTATGCAACAGATAAAGGGCTGATAACGAGAATCTACAATGAAATCAAGAAGCGACACAACATTAAATCAAACAACCCACTTAAGAGATGGGCTAAGGACCTCAATAGACATTTTTCCAGAGAGGAAATCCAAATGGCCAACAGACACATGAAAAAATGCTCAAGATCACTGGCAATCAGGGAAATGCAAATCAAGACCACAATGAGGTTTCACCTCACCCCGGTCAGAATGGCTCACATTCAGAAATCTACCAACAATAGATGCTGGAGAGGATGTGGGGAAAAAGGGACACTAACCCACTGTTGGTGGGAATGCAAACTGGTTAAACCACTATGGAAGTCAGTCTGGAGACTCCTCAGAAACATGAATATAACCCTACCATACAACCCAGCCATCCCACTCCTTGGAATTTACCCAAAGGAAATTAAATTGGAAAACCAAAAAGCCGTCTGCACACTAATGTTTATTGCAGCTCAGTTCACAATAGCTAAGACCTGGAACCAACTCAAATGCCCATCAACAGTAGACTGGATTAGGAAATTATGGGACATGTACTCTACAGAATACTATACAGCAGTCAAAAACAATGAAATCCGATCATTTGCAACAAAATGGAGGGATCTGGAAAACATCATGCTGAGTGAATTAAGCCAGTCCCAAAGAGACAAATATCATTTGTTTTCCCTGATTGGTGATGATTAACTGAGCACCAAAGAGGAAACCTGTTGAAACGAAATGAACACTATGAGAAAATAAGACCTGATCAGCTCCTGTCTGAACTGTTGATGTACAATCTAAATCTTTACCCATTTTAGTATCTCCCCTTGTTGTTTGTATTCGTTCTAGTACTATGGGTTGAATCTGGCAACTAACACACAATTAGCCGTAGGTGTTTAAATTTTAAATGAAAAGTGATCCCTGTGAAATATAAGAGTGGGAATAAGAGAGGGAGGAGAAGTACAATTTGGGACATGCTCAATCGGAACTGCCCCAAATGATAGAGTTAGAAGTGTGCCAGGGGATTCCAATACATTCCCATCAAGGTGGCATGTACCAAGGCCATCTCATTAGTCCAGGTGATCAATTTCAGCTCACAATTGATCACACTGATAGGTCTAAGAGAAAATGGTTCACACAAACAAGACTAGTGTCTGCTAATACTAACTGATAGAATCAAAAAGGGAGAGAATGATCCAACATGGGAAGCAAGATACACAGCAGACTCATAGAACGGCAGATGTCCTAAATAGCACTCTGGCCTCAGAATCAGCCCTTAAGGCATTCGGATCTGGCTCAAGAGCCAATGAGAATATTTTAGGCATGGAAAGCTAAGACACTGTGAAAAACAAAAAAATGAAGACCTAAATGAAAGATCTCTGCAAGTGAGATCCCAGTGGAAAGAACGGGGCCATTAGAGAAGGAGGTACCTTTCTCTGAAGGGAGGAGAGAACCTCCACTTTGACTATGACCCTGTCGGATTAAGATCGAAGTCGGCGAACCCTAAACGCTTCCATAGCCTCGGCAACTCATGACTAGAGCCTAGGGAGATTACTGACGCCATAAACAAGAGTGTCAAATTGTTAAATCAACTTCAGGAGTCACTGTGTACTTGCGTCTCATGAGGGATCTGTCCTTAATGTGTTATCCAATGTGAAATAATGCTATTACTAGTAATGAAACAGTATTTTTTCACTTTGTGTTTCTGTGTGGGTGCAAACTGATGAAATCTTTACATACTATAATATTAAATCGATCTTCTGTGTATAAAGATAATTGCAAATGATTAAAAAATCTTGGTGTTAAATTGGAAATTGCATAGATAATTAATCAATTCTTTAAAAAAAAATCATGTAGGATCTCCGTCTTTAATGTACTGTACATTGTGAATTAATACTATAAGTAGTACTCCAACAATAATTTCAGTTTGTGTCTCTATGTGAGGGCAAACTGTTGAAATCTTTACATAATATGTTCTAAACTGATCTTCTGTGTATAAAGAGAATTGAAAATGAATCTTGATGTGAACAGAAGGGGAGAGGGAGCGGGAGAGGGGAGGGTAGCGGGAGGGAGGGAAGTTGTGAGGGGGGGAGCCATTGGAATCCATAAGCTATACTTTGGAAATTTATATTCTTTAAATAAAAGCTAAAAAAAAAAATCAACAGCCTTTTTATACACAGGCAATGCCATGGCTGAGGAAGAACTTCCAAGATCAATCCCATTCACACTAGCTACAAAAACAATCAAATACCTTGGAATAAACTTAAGCAAGGACATTACAGATGTCTACGATGAAAATTACAAATCCTTAGTGAAAGAAATAGAAGCAGATACCAAAAAGTGGAAAAATCTTCCATGCTGATGGATTGGAAGAATCAATATCATCAAAATGTCAATGCTCCCAAAAGCCATTTAGAGATTAAATGTGATACCAATCAAAATACCAAAGACATTCTTGTCAGATCTGGAAAAAACAATGCTGAAATTCATATGGAGCCACAGGAGACCTCGAATAGCTAAAGCAGTCTTGTACAACAAAAACAAAGCCGGGGGCATCACAATACCAGATTTCAGGACATACTACAGGGCAGTTGTAATCAAAACAGCATGGTACTGGTACAGAAACAGATGGATAGACCAATGGAACAGAATAGAAACACCAGAAATCAATCCAAACATCTACAGCCAACTTATATTTGATCAAGGATCCAAAATCAATCCCTGGAGTAAGGGCAGTCTATTCAATAAATGGTGGTGGGAAAATTGGATTTCCACGTGCAGAGTCATGAAGCAAGACCTCTACCTTTCACCTTACACAAAAAATCACTCAACATGGATTAAAGACTTAAACCTACAACCCGACATCATGAAATTATTAGAGAGCATTGGAGAAAACCTGCAAGATACAGGTACTGGCAAAGACTTCTTGGAAAATACCCCAAAAGCACAGGCACTCAAAGGCAAAATTAACTACTGGGATTGCATCACATTGAGAAGTTTCTGTATTTCAAAAGAAACAGTCAGGGAAGTGAATAGGAAACTGACAGAATGGGAAAAAATATTTGCAAACTACACAACAGATAAAGGGTTGATAACCAGAATCTACAAAGAGATCAAGAAACTCCACAACATCAAAACAAACAACCCAATTAAGAGATGGGCCAAGGACCTCAAGAGACATTTTTCCAAAGAGGAAATCCAAATGGCCAACAGATACATGAAAAAATGTTCAAGATCAATAGCAATCAGGGAAATGCAAATCAAAACCACAAGGAGGTTTCACCTCACCCCAGTTAGAATGGCTCACATTCAGAAATCTACCAACAAGAGATGCTGGTGAGGATGTGGGGAAAAATGGACACTAACCCACTGTTGGTGGGAATGCAAACTGGTGAAGCCACTATGGAAGTCAGTCTGGAGATTCCTCAGAAACCTGAATATAACCCTACCATAAAACCAAGCCATCCCACTCCTTGGAATTTACCCAAAGGAAATTAAATTGGCAAACAAAAAAGCCGTCTGCACATTAATGTTTATTGCAGCTCAGTTCACAATAGCTAAGACCTGGAACCAACCCAAAGGCCTAAAAACAGTAGACTGGATAAAGAAATTATGGGACATGTACTCTATATAATACTATACAGCAGTCAAAAACAATGAAATCCGGTCATTTGCAACAAGATGGAGGAATCTGGAAAACATCATGCTGAGTGAACTAAGCCAGTCCCAAAGAGACAAATATCATTTGTTTTCCCTTATTGGCAACAACTAACTGAGCACTAAAGGGGAAACCCGTTGAAGTGACATGGAAACTATGAGAAACAGTTTCTTGATCAGCCCTTGTTCTGACTGTTGATGAACAACTTAATACTTTATTCCTTTTAGATTTTTTTATTCTAGTACTAGTGGTAAAACTCTGTAATTAACACACAATTATTCTTAGGTGTTTAAATTTTAACTGAAAAGTGATCCCTGTCATATATAGAGTGGAAATAAGAGAGTGAGGAGATGTAGAATTTGGGACATGCTCAATCGGACTTGCCCCAAATGGTGGAGTTAGAACAGTTCCAGGGCATTCCAATACAATCCCATCAAGGTGTCATATACCAACTCACTAGTCCAAATGATCATCTTCAGTTCACGATTGATCACACTGATAAGTCTAAAAGACTAGTGTCTGCTAATACTAACTGATAGAATCAAAAAGGGATCGAACGATTCAACATGGGAAGCGGGATACACAGCAGACTAATAGAATTGCAGATGTCCTCAATAGCACTCTGGCCTCAGAATCAGCCCTTAAGGCATACGGATCTGGCTCAAGAGCCCATGAGAGTATTTTAGCCAAGGAAAGGCAAGACACTCTGGAAAAAAAAGAAGACCGAAATGATAGATCTCTGCGAGTAAGATCCCAGTGGAAGGTATGGGGCCATCAAAGAAGGAGGTACCTTTCTCTGAAGGGAGGAGAGAACTTCCACTTTGACTATGACCCTGTCGGAATAAGACTGAAGTCGATGAACCCTAAAGGCTTCCATAGCCTCGGCAACTCATGACTAGACCCTAGGGAGATTCCTGACGCCATAAACAAGAGTGTCAAATTGTTAAATCAACAACAGGAGTCACTGTGTACTTATGTCTCATGAGGGATCTGACCTTAATGTGTTGTCCAATGAGAAGTAATGCTACAACTAGTACTGAAACAGTATTTTATACTTTGTGTTTCTGTGTGGGTGCAAACTGATGAAATCTTTACTTAGTATATACTGAATCGATCTTCTGTATATAAATATAATTGAAAATTAAAAATAAAAATCTTGGTGTTAAATTGGAAATTGCATAGAAAATTAATCAATTTTTTAAAAAAATATGTAGGATCTCTGTCCTTAATGTGCTGTGCATTGTGATTTAATGCTATAACTAGTACTCATACAGTATTTTTCACTTTGTGTTGCTATGTGGGGTCAAACTGTTGAAAACTTTACTTAATATATACTAAACTTATCTTCTGTGTATTTAGAGAATTGAAAATGAATCTTGATGTGAAGGCAAGGGTAGAGGGAGTGGAAAAGGGGAGGGTTGCAGGTGGGAGGGAAGTTATGGGGGGAAGGGAAAGCCACTGTAATCCTTAAGCTGTACTTTGGAAATTTATATTCATTAAATAAAAGTTAAAAAAAAAGATTTTGAGCTAAAGCTATTTTACCTTGAGATCTCTAATGAACAAAATCCAACACTCTCTGAGGGCCATAGTCATAAGAAAATCTAAATTCTAATATTATACAGTTCAACATATTAAGGAAACAACTTTAAATATATATATGAAATGAGGTTTAAGCATAAAGTGTCACATAAAACTGTATGCAATAATCATTAACACAAAAAGAGGAAATAAAATCTAATGGTCATGTTTGAACAAGTTCTAATTTACATAAAACAGCTGATGTATTTAATCTCATTTATGAATTAAAACAGCACCAAAGTCATTTTTTGGTGTGAATTTATAGTTAATTACTCAATAGTAGAAATGCCTGGGGGTGGGGTGGCTCTGAAGAGGAAAACGTGGAGGATGCAAGTTTGGCATCTGTATTCATATTTTTCATTCTTTCTTTTTTAAGTTTGCTTGACCAGAACAACATAAATTTCAGTCCAAAGCAATGTCAAATCAGGAACTGTCTCACGTGAAAAACAACTGGAATATATAGAGTATCTGGTAATCCAGAGAGATAATTCAATTTATATATAACATGTAGATAAATCTAGACACTCTTGAAGGTACCAATTTGCGGCCTCTGTTCAATTTTGCTATAGCTACAACTATAGTCCAGTTCTTGAATCTTATGGAACCTGGCTGGGAAAGATTCCAAAAAGAGTTCCCATAAGATAGATGGGATGCTTTGTGTATGGGTCAAAGTGTAGGTGGGAGAAACATGCCAGGATACTATCTATATTTTTGTATTTAATAATTCTTTGAGAAGTTTCTGACCTCTTATTTAACATCAAACTTTAAATCCTTCCAAGAGACAACTCAGAAAACCTAGATTCCCTCATAACCAAATGCTTCCTTAAGAAAGCAAACAATTTTAGAGGATAAAGTCTTGAATTCACTAAACTCAGATAGGAAGCTCATATCATTCCTGTAATGGAAACAATCAATCATACAAAGTCTAAAAATGGATTGGATCTTGTAGATTGTTGACATATAACTGTCAATGAGATAATAATTCAGAGAACATACATTTATTACTTTTAATGGATATAAAAATTGTACATATTTATAAGGTACCATGTGAATTCAATGCTTGAATGCATTTTATAATACTCAAATCATGGTGAACACATCTACTTCAAACATTATCATTAATAGGCAAGTGAATTGATGGTCATCAGAGAAAATTACAACAAATAGAATATATTTGAAGAGACAAAAGACAGAGCTAAATTTATACCCTAAGGAAGGATTATAACGCTAGCAATGGAATAAATTGCAAACATGTTTTGGTAAAGCTAGTTTGTGTAAATGTGGCTCGATTTGTGTGAAGTTGACATATTTCGTGATCTTATTCTAAATATGTAATCCAGGAACAAAACTTACTTTAAGAAATCATATTTAAGTAGCAGTTGTAAAGTGAATGTGTCTCAATATTTGTTTGTTTCAGTCTTGTCCTCCCATGTAGATAGGGATAGGGCCTTGGGAGACAGGTTATGAGAGTAGACCACGTATGACATTAACACCCTTAAAAGAGGTCTCAGAGAACTCTCTAGTACTCTTGGAGGTTACAATGATACAATGAGAAGTTAGCAGAAGGCACTCACTAAAACTTGACCATGCTGTGACCTTTATGTTAGACCTCCAGATTTCAGACACTTGTAAATAAATTTCAGTCATTTTTAAAAAAGATTTATGTTACTTATTTGAAAATTAGTTCCAAAGAGAAAGAGAGAGAAAGATAGACATAGATCCTCCATCTGCTGTTTCACTCCCCAAATGGCTGCAATGGGCCTGAGCCAAAAGCAGGAGCCAGGAGCTTCACTTGGGCTTGCCACATGGGTTCAGGGGCCCAAGCAGGTCAGCCATCCTCTGCTGCTGTCCCAGGCAGATTAGCAGGGAGCTGGATGGGAAATGGAGCAGACAGGACTTGAACCAGCACCCACATGTCGCTGATGGCAAATTAACCTGTTAGGCCACAACGAAGGTCCCAATTTCTGTCTTTAAGCCACTCAGTCTGTGGCACTATATTATAGGATCCTGAAGTGACTAAAACATTAAGCAAGTATCAGATATCAAAGAGCCCTCTTATTTCTGATGACATCATAAACATTGGAATGGTGGAGGTTACTTAGTATTATCTTTGAGTTTTTTCAAATATTGATCAAATAAACCATTGAACAAAAATATACCCTACTTCCTTCAGCATTTCATACTTAGTCAAGGGCTTGGGAAGTTTGGGTATAGGGATAGCATTAAGAACTAAAAACATGAAAAGGTTTGGGGGAATTAAAGATCCCAGTCAAGTGTGACTAAGTGTTGAATAAACCATACAGATCAAGGACTACATGAATTTTAAACAACGTTGTAATAATTCAGAAAGAATCTTGAATATTAGCTCAGATTCACTCATTGAGGAGAAGACAGTATTATAGGATTTTGGGAAAGGTGGACAAAAGTACAGGGTCCATGGCATGCATAGGTGAGTACAAAGGGCGTCAACTTGAGGATTGAGGCTGTGGTTGAAGAAAAGCCTCCAAGGAGATGCTGAGTTAAACCATGGAGTCTCCTTCTTATACAAGCAGGACCTTTTTCATTAAA
The DNA here is from genome assembly GCA_949820135.1 of Sylvilagus floridanus. NCBI lineage: Eukaryota > Metazoa > Chordata > Mammalia > Lagomorpha > Leporidae > Sylvilagus > Sylvilagus floridanus. The sequence continues at coordinate 128,760,746 of OX463236.1, read as the reverse complement.
TTAAAGTGCTCAACCTATAAACCCATTTCAATTTAAATTGTCTTCCCTTTGTGTGTGAATAGGATTAGGTTGAAAACAAAATAATAAAGTGTGATAACCTTATCAACAGTGATAACCTTTCACCTCAATCCTTCTAAGTAAATCAAAACTCACTAAATAGTTATAAATGAATTTTTCTGCCTCAAAAACGTTGCTATGCTTGAGATTATAAATTGAGACTAAGAATCTGGATTTTCTTCCATAATTCTGCCACATCACACCAGATGTAACTAGTTTATAATGCATCTTTCCAATTGCCCTGGATGTGGGTTTACTTTTCTCCTGTCAGCGATAGCGCAAATTCACTTAGTAGACATACTGTGCCGTAGCCTCTGAACTTAACAACAACTAGAAAAGGGTAAAGAAAACTAGCGTAAGAAAATTAAAACTTAGTTTACCTTTTCACTTATATTTGTGGTAAAGAACACAGTGTCACTTCCAGGGATCACAGGCAGCTTGACCCCAAGAGGCAGATCCAGTAGCTGAGCAGCTCCCACGCCAGGAAAGTGGGTTTTGTGCGCACCCTGTCAGATGCAATTGGAGAGTTTTGGCTTCTCTTTGAGGTACACTCAGTGTATGGCAACCTACTCCCACCCCAAACCAAGCAGCCGAATAACCAGGCACACAACCAGAGAGGAAGCGCTCCCAGTGGGAAGGCTGCAGGCCTCCCACTTCCCAAGGCCCCACTTCTCCTCAGGCGCCTCCACAGCCAGTTGCAGCCAAGCGCAGCCTGAACCCGCGCCGCGGGTGCGCTCCTCCAGGGCGCGCCAGAGACGGACGGTTACAAACAGCCTGGGCTTGGGCGGCGAGCCCTGCCCCCGCCCCAGTCGGCCTTGGGCCCCCGCAGAGGACGACGACGCCGGGCTTGCCCACTCACATCTCCGCACTGCTGGGTATCTGCAGCGAGGCTGCTGGCCGCCGTCTTGGCGGCGGCGACGTTGGCCGCCTTCGAGCAGGCGCTGAGGTACAGCTCCATGGCCGGTCCCGGCCCGCCGGCCCTCCCCCACCCTCCCCTCTCGCCTTCCTTTGCACCCCTTCCCGGTCGTCCCTCCGTCCAGACCGGACTGGGAATGACCAGTGCTGGGTGTCCGCGAAGCCCCACCCCCGCCACGTTCCAGGCCCGAACGGCCTCTGCCGGCCAAGGCCCGCGCCCGCCCGAGGGCAGGCACGCCGCGCAGCCGTTGGCCTTCAGCGCCTTCAACGCCCATAGAACTAGAAAATGTATCTTAGTGGCCTGGTCTAAGAGGACCACAGTGGAAACTTCATTTCACCCTAAAACTAAAACCCCTCCGCCAATCCAAGTCAGAATTCACAGAGCTTTGTTGAGGGGTAGCTGGCTGATTTTTCCGGGTCGCCAAGGAGCTCTGGTTCTGTTCAACAGAAGTCCGCTAGTGATTTCAAGGCCTGGCCTTCCCCTTGCAGACTCTGGTCACATGCCCTCTCCAGGCTCCCGCGTCTTCCCTCATCACAGCCGGCACAGCGGGCATTGGCTTCTTTAGGTTTCCTGGCTTCCCTGCCTGAGTCCTCCTCTGGTCTTCCTCTTTCCTCGCCAGCTCTCCAGCTCTTCCTCTCTGCAGCTCCCGCTTTATCCCAATTTGCTTGCTCTTTTCCACCATTCAGGCAAAATTTATGAAGTGGCTGAATTTGTGTCGGTGTTTTTGAACAAAGCACTAAGATACAACAGTGTGCATCATAGATTCTTTGGTCCACTGTTTTCTGCTGTTATTTCTGCTGTTATTAATACTTACTATTAAGAATTTACTATATTCAGGTACTGTACTAAATATCCTATAAAACATTTGATTCTTATAAAAGTCTTGTATGTCTGTAATTACCCTTTTTTTCCCCTCTCTGGCCTGAGACTATTTTTTAAATCTTAAATTTTATATTTATCTTTTTTAAAGATTTATTTATTTATTTCAAAGAGTAACACAAAGAGAAGAGAGGCAGAGAGAGAGAGAGAGAGAGAGAGAGAGAGAGAGAGAGAGAGGTCTCCCATCCGAAGATTCACTCCCCAGATGGCTACAACGGCCAGAGCTGCGCCAATCTGAAGCCAGGAGGCAGGAGCTTCTTTCAGGTCTCCAACATGGGTGCAGGGGTCCAAGGACTTGGGCCATCTTCTACTGCTTTCCCAGGCCATAGCATAGAGCTTGACAGGAAGTGGAGCAGCAGGTCTGGAACTGGCACCCATATGGGATGCCTGTGCTTCAGGCCAGGGCATTAACCCACTGCGCCACAGTGCCAGCCCCAAATTTTATCTTTATCTAATAACCATACATATTTGTGGGGTACACTGTTACATATGAACACTCAGGTAATTAGTATTTCTATCTCCTGTCATTTATTTATGTTTGGAGGCTTAGAACTTCTTCTAGTTCCTCATAAAATATATGCAGATATCATGAAAGGTTCAAGGAAAATCGAGTTAAAAAGATTTTAATGAAAAAAAATTGAAATCTATGTACCTTTTTTCCATAATATGCATTTTCAGAAACTTTTTGAAGACCTCTCCCATGCATGTATTTCAAATGTTTTTTGCACCAAAATAAAATCATCTTTTAATTAATTTTCTATGAAGTTTTTAAAGGACCCTTGTATACTATTGTATTGTAATTCCCACTGTGCTGTGGACCTCTAGGACTCATTTTTTCCATCCAGCACATTTTCACATTTCAGAAGAACAATTTGGCAACATTATGGAGGGTGGATTTATAGGGATGAGACTGAAGACTTGGGAGACTTGAGTTGTAGTCACATCAAGAAAATATTTCAGGGATATTTAATGCGTAGAATTGTAAAAACTTTGAACTCTTCCTGTCACATACTTTAAAAAGAAGAGTTGCAGAAAATGGCTACCATGGGAATATATGAAGAGGGATGAATAGCTTAGATTCTGAAGGTAATGAGTAAGTCAAAAAAGTAAATGATTTTCCTTCTTCCCCTTAAAAAATTTGACATAAGACAGGTGAACTTTATATATAAGGAAAGCATTGGAAAGGAAGATGTTAAGAATAAATAATCCTATTACATTTATATATAAAGGACAATGTTGCATTTTTGTAGGTTTTGGAGAAGTATATGCCTGAGGTTTTAGTAAATTTGGAGTCTTTTCAAAGACATATGTGTTGACTTTTGGTGCTAACATAATTCTCAAAACTTAATGTTCTTAAATTGTGATTTATTCTCATGACTTTCTGGATAGACTGACAGTTATTTTCATGTGAGTGGCTTTATCTAGGGCTGGACCACCTGTGATGAGTTCACTCACAGGTGTGGGGCCTACGCCAAGAAGACTGGAATGGCTGGGATGGTTGGGCCCTTGTCTATATACAGTTTTTCACTCTCTAGGACATTAGAAAATGTTTTTTATACAGTTGGTTCAGGTTTTTCAGCAAGTAAACAACTTGCATAGACAAGCTAAGATACAGCATTAAGGAAACTACTGAAGAGTACAGTTTATAGTAAGGTTTCTATCATTGAGGATTTTTGCTGCAAAAATCTACCAAAGATCATTCCCAGACCTTTGTGATTCATGATTCTCCTGTACTTAAAATGCACTTATTCATCTCAATTCTACCAAAAATACTTTCAGTGGTGCTATCAAATTTGAAATTTAGCATCTTATTGATTCAAGTAAGAGAAAGCAAGCTAGATTAGGTTAGACTTGGGCAAACAGCTAAGGATTGTGAAGGTGGGGCTACAAGGTAAGGAGAACAACCTCTGGTTACTAAGCAACACAAAGGCATGCACTTAAGTGATATGCTTTGCAAAAACTAAATGGGGAACTTATAAAGCAAAATTCTGGAGACTATAAATTAACAAGATAAAGGATGAAAGCCCAGGACTTTCAGTTAACAAGCTAAAGAAAATTGGGATGAAGACACCTGGGACCAGAGACTATCCATGGGAGGAAGGGAAGATAAGGAGGTAGGACGAGCTCAGAGTAAAATAAACACTTTTATTAAAGGGCCTGTGCAAACTTTCCAGAGCATATAAAACCCCCAGATCACTTCCTTTCAATGTTTTTTTTTTTTTCTTTCTTTCCTAGGAGTCTTCTCTCTGCTCTTTTTTTTTTTTTTTTGAAGGCAAAGTTAGTGAGAGAGAGAGACAGAGAGAGGTTTTCCTTCCATTGGCTCTCTGCTCTTTTTAATAAGGCCTTTCTGTTTTAGAAGGTCCCTCTGGCTGAGCTGCTTGACTGTGAGAGCTGTCTCTACATTTCAATAAAACTTTGCTAAAAAACACAATCTCCTTATCTTGTTTTTTGGCCTCATACTTTGTGGTCGATAGAATGAGTTCCCAGGGTTCTCATCAACTTTAACATTATAGTCTAAGGTTATGGCTTAGAGAAAGCTTCTTGGATACTGCTTTTATTAATTTGAGGAACTATGAACTAACTAAATACATAAATAAATAAAAGAGCCAAGTTTCATTAATAATCTGTAGAGAAGTAACACATTTCCAAAAACTTTAAAACAACAATTGCACAGTAATTCTGGTAGTTTACATTGTTTTGAGATGCAGATGAGGCAGAGAGGAGAGCTTGTCTCTGCTCTGTAATGTTTGGAACTTCTTTTAGAAGACTTGAAGGGGCCGGCGCCTTGGCTTAATAGGAGAATCCTCCACCTGCGGCGCCGGCACCCCAGGTTCTAGTCCTGGTTGGGGTGCCGGTTCTGTCCTGGTTGTCCATCTTCCAGTCCAGCTCTCTGCTATGGCCCAGCAGTGCAGTGGAGTATGGCCCAGGTCCTTAGGCCCTGCACCTGCATGGGAGACCAGGAGAAGCACCTGGCTCCTGGCTTTGGATCAGCACAGTGCACCGGCCACAGCGACCATTGCGGGGGGGGGGGGGGGGAGGGGGTGAACCAACAGAAAAGGAAGACCTTTCTCTCTGTCTCTCTCACTGTCCACTCTGCCTGCCAGAAAAAAAAAAAAAAAAAAGATTTGAAGGCCAAGAGCTGGCCTCAGCTCCTTCAGTAATTATTAGGAGTTTTCTCTTTTGGGATTTACTTTTAGGACTTACTATTTAAGACTTACTAGATAGTACCTAAATAGTCCTCAGAAAAAAGGTTAATTATTGCTCCATTCTGTGGCAAAACTTTCCTGTGTATTCTGCACAACACTCCTTTAATCTGGAGATTTTTCAGTCTGGCTGGTGGGAAGACAGTTTTCAGCTCCTGATGAAAGTTTAGCACTGTCTCTCTTTGAGTGGTTCTTCCCATGGTATCTAGTAGTTTCCTCACAGAGTGTATGAGAAATAGGGAATACTCAGAGATGTGCCTTTGCACATCTTGGGAGTTCTTGCTCCCCTCCGTTCTCTCTCTACTTCTCTGTCACATACCCTAGCACATCTATCTGGTTGGGCCTTGGACTCTGTCTCTTGAACTCAGAGTTTAGATGGGCTCCATCTGAAGTCCTATTCCTTATGTTGTGGTCTGGCAATTCTCAGGTTGCTAAGTTGAAACAACAGTATGCTTCCCTCCCTTTTGTGGATTGATTCTCAGATATTGTTATCCTTTGTTACCTGATACCCAGTGTACTGACCTTGCTTTATACATTTTATCTGATTTTTTAGATATTTTTGATGATTTCAGGGGGGTTTCAAGAGGGAATATTTTCTCCTTGCTATTCTATCTTTAGAAGAAGTACTTGCAGAACTCAATTTGAGTTGTGATCATCAGAGTAGAGTTTCGGTACTACATATGTTTCATTTTTATTTAATTACATTTACTTTTTTTAATTTCTTGGATTCTAAAGCATTTTATTATTTGAGTTGTTGTCTTGTCTTTGAGATATTTTCTATAATGTTAGGAGACATTAAGTTGGCTTTCTTTATAATATTCTATTTTATTAATATTTGGTAGATTGACCTTCTCACAATAGCCTTATCTCTTTTTCCTTTTCTTAAGCATTTTTATAATTAGAAATAAAAAGTAAACTTTTATTAGGTGTCTGTTGTATTCTTGCACTCAAATTGTACAAGTTCAATAATTTAATCTAACAGTTTAAAAATCATTGAAAATAATAAATTCATCAGAAAATGTTATTGATATAACAGGCAGTGGCACTAATTCATTTAACAGTTATAAGAGTAGTCTGTACATAGAGCACACTTAAAATTGCTAGGAAAGGCACCTATTAGATTGTAATTTAGCATTAATTACTTCTAATAGAAGAGACTAAGACTGAACCGATGTAGTCTTTCAAAAAGCAGGAAGTTTAAAACGTTTTAAGACTTCTTCTTACAAATAGGTAGCAATGAATGCAATGTGACATGTAAAGAAATGCCTGAGCAATAAAGTGGAGATAGAGATACACAAATCTGTATTAATCATAGTGTTATGCTAAGTAGATTTCAGTTAAGGCTATAACATATGTATAGGTAGACTCAACAAAAGGCAAAACAATATAAATCCCTTGAGAGAGATATAAATATCATGCTATCAGGATTTATCCATTGCTGAGCATTGCTATACCAAAGTACCATTAACTGAGTGTCTTAAAACAACAGCAATGTATTCTTTCAAAATTATGAAAGCTAGAAGTCGAAAATCAAGGTATTGGCATGGCAAATATTCTCTCAAGACTCTCTGGAAGGATCCTTTCTTATTTCTTCCTAACTTTTGGGAATTGCTGGCAATCTTCAGTATTTTTAAATTAAGTGTGTCACTCTAATCTCTGCCTTTGCCTTTACATGGTTGTCTTCTCTGTGTGTGTATGTGTGTGCATGTTTGTGTGTATTCAAACTTCTGTCTTCTTACAAGAATACCAGTACATGGATTAAAGCCTATGTTAATCCAATATGATCTCATTTTAGTCAGATTACACCTGTCAGTGTTCTATTTCCAAATAATTGTAATCTGAGTTTCTGGATGGACATGAATTTTAAGAAAACTTTATTCAACTAACTACAAAAGTATATAGAACATCCTGTTGATGGGGTAAGATTGATATTTGATTCATGCCAAGAAAGTCTTTTAGGGATATTGATTTAACAAAGAACTCAAAATAAGAAACTGTCTACTAATAAAAAATATAGAAATTAGCATCGTCACAATATATGTGAGTTTCTAAAAGATCCCAGAACCTGCAGAGAGAGCAGATGGAAGGAAATCATCAATCATTGAACCTTCTTTAATGGAGCCAGTAAAAGTAGGCAAAAAACATAAGTGAATATCAGCCACCTAGGTTCCCTGAAATAGTCTATTTCTGCCAGGTTAAACACATAATTTCTGATTAGTTAATGTTTTTGATAAACTACTTCTATTTATGTTACTGACAAAACTGTTTCATATTTCAAGGTAAATTAAATATCAAGTAACATTTTTTTAATTTCTGTTCAATAACTTCCTTGCTGATGGTTTAGAGTTTTCTTTTTCAAACAGTTATCATTATTACCAAAGAGAAAATGAAAATTTACAATAGAAATCTAGTAAAGATTATATAGTATCCTTTTAATAACATGAGGTATATTTCTTTGCCAATGTCTCCTAGTAAAATACTGCATTACGTTATGAATTGCTTTTTAAAATATCAATTACAATTATCTTAGTGATGTTGAAAAACTTAAAGTGAACACAGATTTCTGATGAATTAAGTAGTTCAGGCCACAGAGAAAGAAAAGGCATTATATTTAGGTTGAGAATCTTATTCATAATTTAAACCAGTTTAGTATGTTCTAAGCCAGTATGCCAGATTTCTACCTGAAAATTATGGGGAGATGGAGGGACTGGACTTTATTTACTTGTGGGAATACATTGTGCCTATCGACCCACTAACTGTTACCACACAGTAAATGTGTTTAAGAAAAAAAGTTTGAAAAATAACTGGAAAATACTATCCTATAAAATGATTATTTTTTCTTTGATAAGCAATAATTATGGTATGTTTTTAAAATACCTTCCTTCTTTTCAAAAACAATACTAAAGAATATGAAAAACATGGAAACCATCAGGTACTAATATTTTTTTTTTTGTTTTCAGCTGTTAAGTTCTGGGGGCAATTAATTATATAAGAATAGCCAGCTAAAGTTTGCTACACACTGTTACTTTTGTTATCAGCTAACAAGGTATGCATTATGAAATATTTTCACTAACATTGTGAGACAGTTATTAAATTATCTGTTTTATGAAGTGAAACTTTGGTCTTGGGGAAATTATATAACTTACCTGTCATTTTATTTTTTTTGGACAGGCAGAGTTAGACAGAGAGAAAGGTCTTCCTTTTTCTGTTGGTTCACCCCCAAAATGGCCGCTATGGCCAGCACTGCGGTTGGCGCTCTGTGCCTATCTGAAGCTAGGAGGCAGGAGCCAGGAGCCAGGTGCTTCCTCCTGATCTCCCATGCCGGTGCAGGGCCCAAGCACTTGGGCCATCCTCCATTGCATTCCCAGGCCACAGCAGAGAGCTGGCCTGGAAGAGAGCAACTGGGACAGAATCTGGTGCCCTAACCAAGAGTAGAACCCAGTGTGCCGGCGCCGCAGGTGGAGGATTAGGCAAGTGAGCCGCAGCGCCAGCCAAGGGATCAATCTTAAACAGCAAACATTCTCCTTTGTGTTTATCATTTTTCAAGTAAAATTATTTCTTAGTTTTCAAATCTTGAAAAATCATGTACTTACTTGCTTCTCATATTTTATTTCTCAAGTATAAAATTAAAAAAATAATGCAAAGCCAACATTAAAGCCACTGCATTGGGATAGCTGATAAAACCTCAAGAAAGATAGGGGGCAGGTCAGAAATGGAATGGCTGGCATTGTGGTGCATCAGGTTAATCTGCTTCTGACACCAGCGTCCCTTGTCAGATTGCAGGTTCCAGTCTTGGCAGCTACACTTCCCATATTGCTTCCTGGTAATGCCTTTGGGAAGGCAGCAGATGATAGCTCAAATACTCATTCCCTTGCCACCAATGTGAGAGACCTCATTGACATTTCTGATTCCTGGATCCAGTCCCGCTATTCTTGGCTGATGGGGCCATTTGGGGAGTTAACCAATGGGTGATTTACTGTTTCTCCCTCTCTGTCACTCAGCCTTTAAGTAAATAAATAAATAATTAAATAAATAAATCTTTTTAAATAAAAGGACTGATATACTGATTTTGTTACTATATCTCACATGATAAAAATGCAATCTCTAAATCATTTTAATAGTTTGATAACCCACTTTGATCTCATTCCCCTACTTTCAAAATTTGTTTTTATTTCTATTGCTTAATATAGTAGAATGTAAATTAACTACCTACATTGTGTATTAAAACGAGTTATTTCTTTGTTGATGCATAAGAATTGACTGTCTCTTCATTTGTTTCAATAGACTTTTTTTTTTAACTTTTATTTAGAATATACATTTCCAAGGTATGACTTATGGATTACAATGGCTTTCCCCCCATATTTTCCCTCTCCCCCCGCAACCCTCCCCCCTTGCCCGCTCTCTCCACCCTTTCGTTCACATCCAGATTCATTTTCAATTCTCTTTGTATACAGGAGATCAATTTAGCATGTGTTAAGTAAAGAATCCGTCCATTTGCCCTCATATAGTAACATAAAGTGAAATATACTATTTGAGTACTCGTTATAGCATTGAATCACATTGTACAGCGCATTAAGGACAGAGATCCTACATGAAATATATATATATTTTTTTGAAACTGATTAATTTTTTTGATGCAGTTTCCAATGTAACACTGAGGTTTTTTTTTCATTTTCGATTATCTTTATATTGAGAAGATCGGTTCAGTATGTATTAAGTAAAAATTTTCATCAGTTTGCATCTACACAGAAACACAAAGTGTAAAAATACTGTTTCAGCACTAGTTACAGCGTTACTTCACATTAGATAACATAACATAGCCTCAGCAACTCATGACTAGAGCCTAGGGAAATTCCTGACGCCATAAATAAGAGTGTCAAATTGTTAAATCAACACCAGGAGTCACTGTGTACTTATATCCCATGTGGGATCTGTCCTTAATATGTTATCAATAGACTTTTTATGTTTAGTTTTATTTATTTATTTTCTTCTGCTTGAAAAGCACAACAAAAGAGAGAGCTAGAGAAAGAGAGAGAGAGAGAGAGAGAGAGAGAGAGAGAGAGAGAGAAAGAAATGAGAAATGGGATCTCCATCTATCTGCTCCTTTACTTCCCAAAAGCCCACAACAGCCAGGGCTGGACCATGCCTAAACTGGGAGCAAGGTCTCCCACATGGGTAAAAGGGCTCAAGCACTTGAACCACCACTTGATGCTTCCCAGGGGAATTACCAGGATCAGAAAAGAGTATTATCTGAAAGAAAACTGGCAGTCAGCTGCACCACAGGCCTTCTCCATTCTTCATTCTAATGTACATATATTTGATCAACATGTTTATGGAACTCATCCATACATCTGGGAAGGAAAAAGTTAAGTTGGAGGTTTGCAAAGCTCCCTCCCTTCATTGGAGGTACTCCAGGGAAAGAAAGCAAGTAGCCTAAACTAATCTGCTTAGCATATTAATAGAAAATCTCCAGGCAAAATAACAACAATAAAGGTTTTTGTGAGTGAAAGGGCCTTTTAGATGGGCTGCTTCTAAGAAAATATGCTTAATTGTTTAGGATTACTCACAGTAATCACAGTGGAAATTATGGATTTATAGCCAGTGGCCCCTTGGAAATTTTTGCAATCCTTAATCTATGTAACTTTATCAGTAAATGTTCCTTAAACTAACGGATCCCCTATCTGAAAGTAAATACCTGTGTACTTCATAGAAATCTTATCTATTTATTTAGGCTAGAATGCATATGATGTGCTTTGATAGGACTTGTGGAAGTGCACTAGGGTTCCTGAACCTCTTCTCGCTTTACCTGTGCCTCTCAACTACCTGTATCCTTGAAATCATTATAACGCTTTTTACTAAATAAGAGCACCACGTCCTATCAGCCTGACCCTGTATTATTTTAAATTTCTAGATAGATTTATTTCTATGGTAGCACTTCTCAAACTTGATTATTTTAGTAGTCAATCAGTTTGATATTTACTAGAGGTTCTAGAGGCACAATTTTAGTTTGGAAAAGTTATATGCATGTGTTGGTGAAATTAGGTAGAATAAAAAGAAAACTAATTCCTACTTTAATCCTGTATTCTGTGACTTTCAGACTGGAAACAAACAATAATAGCTATGCACGTGGGAAAGCACTTCCTGGGAAGCAGCAGGTGATGGCTGTCCCTGCCAGCATGAAGGAGACTGATTGAATTCCATGAGCAGCTCCCATTGCTTCAGGTATTTGTGGAGTGGACCAGTAATGGAGGATCTCTCCCTGTCTCTCTGCTTTTCAAATAGAAAAATACCATAAAACATGCAATGTTTAGAGTTCCACATATTAAACTTTCATTGGAACTTCACTGAGTATGAATATTCCGGGTCTTAATTTCTTGTAACCATACTTAATGATTTTTAGTGTAGCAATAACCACAGTTTACTTAAGTAGTGTTGTATATATGAATGTCTAGGTTTTTTTTTTTACATTACATAAATTCTACAGTTTGCATCTTTTTATATAAATTGCTGAATTAAGGGGCATATTCATTTCAATGTTTTTTTTTTATCCCCTCATAGGTATTGTCTTTCTTCCCTCAACCAGTCTTACTGATTTGTACTCCCTCAAATGGAGATAATGGAAAGTAAGTGCCTGCTATTATTATCCTCCTTCCATAATGGATAGACCTTTTTCATAGGGTGTGGTTTTGGATAATGACTAAAACTGGTTTTTATCTAACTGTATCTTATCTATATCTATATATTTAGTTTCAAGGATAATCGAGACTCCCCTCTTCTGTCCCCATGGTAAAACAACATTTAATGTGCCATGTTCAACCAAATCCCTAAATGATTTGTGGTTACTTTTAAAATTATATAAATTTGGATGATGGATAAAAAGATTATAGGTGATTAGTAAAAGTGACCAAGGTGGTTATTAAGGGTAATATTCAGCGTTTTATAATCTTGTATATTTTAAAAACTGAAGTAAAATGTATTAATCCCAACAGATGTGATGTGAATATTTAGCATAACAATGTACCACAAGTTGAAAATAATTTCTTACTTGTCAGCTGGACTACTACCAAAAGATTTAACACAGTAGGCCCTAGGACTGCTATCTTTTAAGCAGTTCTGCTCACAGGATTCCCCTTGACTGGCTGGAAATTTGGCAATCGAATCATTCAGAAACTGGTAAGATTGGTTAATCGTGACTACACTGATGATAAAAATAATATAGTTTATCTTGAACATGTGGCATCTATCTAAAACTTTGAAAATTTGATTAAGTGCTACGAGCACATGCTTGTAAAATCAGCTCCTATAAAAACCTTAGACACAGATATGGGCTGAAATGTCTCCCACAAACTTCATATTTTGAAGTCTTAGTCCCCCATATATCAGAATGTAACTTTTTAGATGGGGCCTTTATTAAACATGTGATTGTCTAATGAGCTCATTAGGGTTGGCCCTAGTCTAACCTAGCTACTATACTTCCAAGAAGAGATCTGGACATAGGTATGCACGCAGGGAAAAATCAATCGTGTGACAACATCAACATGCATGCATTTTGAACTTAGACTGTAAGCCTTCAGAGTGGAGCAAATGAATTTATGCTTAAATCGACCAGTCTGAGGTCCTTTGTTATCGAAGGCCTAGCAAGTTAATACAGGCTCCGCATTGCTAACAGGCTTCCTTGGCTGAAGCATTTTACTGAACTTCATGCTTTCATGAAAGGGATCCTGCTTGATGTGAGCTTTCACGATAGAGACGGAGGGAGTATCTGAAATCTGTATATGGAATTCTACAGACTCTTCTTGTGTCTTTTCTCCTTGGCTGATCTTGTGGTATATCCTTTACCTCAGATGTGAAGACAAAACTTTCTGCGCAGTTCCAGGTGTTCTAGTGATTCACCAGAGGACTGGGTGGTCTTGGGAATCACAGAAGTAGAGACTCAGCCATTATAATGACCCAATGAGTAGTTTTGATAATCCAAGTAGATTTTAAAAATTTTTAGTTAGCAGTAGCTCTTCGTTTTTATTTTTTTAACTTTTATTTAATACATATAAATTTCCAAAGTACTACTTTTGGATTATAGTGGCTTTTTCCCCTCATAACCTCCCAAGTAGATTTTTAAATTTTTTAGTTAGCAATTGCTCTTCTTATATTGATGAAATTCTGGCTGGGCATTCAAACTTCACTTTAACTGATATTAAAGGTGAATATAGTTGTACTTGTTTTGTCTGTCTCGTCAAAAATAACAATCTTCGGGGAAGATTTTTATCTTTCTGGTTCAGTGCATTCTTTAATAACTAGAAACTACCCAATAATTACTATTAAATAGAAAAGACTCAATAGTAGGTGTTCACTAAACTGCTCTTTAGTATATCAATGAACCAGTTATCTTTTTCTTTCTTGGTCACTGTCAAAATGGACATTGCCAGTATGCGCCTCAACAGTATCTGCAATTTTCTTCCCTTCTCATCCCTTCTTTTCCTTTCTTTTCACTCATTTTTTTCCGTCTCCCCTCACCCCTCTCCCCATCCTTCCTTCCTTCCTTCCTTCCTTCCTTCCTTCCTTCCTTCCTTCCTTCCTTCCTTCCTTCTCATTCATTACTGGGCATTGATCCTTCTAACTGACATTGTCCTCTTTTAGAAAATATCCCTATTTTTGCCTTTTTGAATTATATTATGTTCCTACTAATTATTAATATAGTATTACGATCATGAGCTGTGGAATAGTAAAAAAATATTGTGTTATGTTTTACTATTGCTCTCTTTCCTTCATTCATCTATTTAATGAATATGTGCATTATAAATTTTTGTTAATAACTTTGTTGTATACTTTGACAACACTGGCAGATTTTAATTGTGGTTGTTCTGTCTTCATGCACTGATGCTCAATATTAAACTATAACATTTGCTTATCCACATAAAGATAATCTTATTTGATTAAGTGGAAGATCACAAATTGTTAGTCACTTGTGATTTTAACTTAGTGGGTTAGAATAATATTTTTAAAGTAGAAACAAAACAAAGCAAGAATAAATAATGTCTTTCAGATTTAGTAAGAATATTATTATTCTTTGCACACTCACTTTAGATATAGATATATAATTCACATACTTTGCTTGTATAAATATATAAGATATGTAATAAATGTATTCTGAGTTTAAGGAGTGAAAATATGAAAGGAGAACAAGTTGATGGGTCATAACTTCAATAAAAGATTCTAAAAAATGAAAATTCTTTCAAATGGTAAAACAGAAATTGTTACTGAATATTGGTTGATGTAACTAATTCATTTTATAAGAATAAAGGGGTTCAATAAAATCAATTTATCTTCCAGAATCACAAAATAGGTTAATTAGAGAATTACAGTTGTAACTCAAGTTTTCTATCATTTGTCAAATGGGATGAAGGTGTCCCAAGGGGCAGCTTAACCTGCTGCACCTGTGACCACTGCAAGAGCCATTTATATATATATATATATATATATATATATATATATTATATTATATTAAGCACAATCATGAAAGAAATGTGGTTGTTTTCAATTTAAATAAAAAAACTAATAATTTAAATAAAATCTTCTAAGTTTGATTATATAATTTCTTTTAGGTTTTATCCCAATAATATGAATTAAGATAAATTTGGCTTCTTTAACATGAAATAATTGTCACGTATTCAAATACTTGGCATTATACCTAATCTAATACAAGTATTCAAACAAGCACCAGTTAAAATATTACTGCATCTTTATCATATTTTACCAACTGGTTGTTTATCTTCTCAATGAAGAGGGATCACAGTGTTATTTCAAGAAACTGCTTTATGAGGATTTTTTTCTTTCTTTTCTTTTTGGTAGTTGTTCTGGTTGGTTTTTTCACCTAATTATTGAACAATGTGAGAAAAGCATTTTCTTCAGCATAGCTTCAAAGGTAATGAAAGAGTGAATTAAAGTGACCCTTGGAGCCATTTTGCAGAAAATAAAACGAGAACAACAGCAAAAGCACTTCTTTCTTTACCATATGTGAGACTTTCCAGTCTGGTTTTACCTTGTCTGATATCAAGAGCTCACTCCTGTCGTGTTACTATTTGTATATTTGTCATACTGTATCCTACCTCTTTATTTTACGTGATTCTGAAACACTCTATTTTAGATGTGGTGCCATTTAATATATTTTGTTTCAAATGTAATAAATTAACTCATTTCCTCTTATTAACTTACATGCTATGTGTGGTCTCTTAAGTAAAATTACTTTATGCTATATTGAACAAATTTCCTTAGTGCCTCTTTCTCTTGATTAATCTTAATAAGGGTATTAGCTGCCTTATAGATATTTCCTTTGAATTTATTTGAAATTTGTACATAAAATATAGTAATGAAGTCATTTTTAATTAATGACTCACAAGGATGTGCTTTTAGTAGCTTACATACTGATGTCTGGAGCAATTGAAAAGGAAGTAGTCTTTCAAAATTCTGAAAATTTAAGAGATCAAGACCATTGTTGCTTGCTGAGATTGTGAAGATACAAATAATAAAGTTTTCTTTAAATGAGAAGGAATAGAAAATTAAGAGAAAGTTTGTCATCTAAAGATTTCTATATTCCATGTATTCTTATTCACAGAGATGCTTCATTTCAGATGTAATATTATCCTCTGATGGGTTTAAATATTAAAAACATGTTTTATCCTTATTCTAATTTTAAATTTATTGTGTTCTGCTTGGGGTAACCTTCATAATAACTGAAACCATTATTTTCATAGGTATTTAATTATGTAAAAACAGATTCTGTACAGTAATCATTGTAATGAAAGATTTTATGGTGTTGGATAATAATTTACTTAATTCATTTTCTCAAGTTCTTTGTTCTTTTTCTCTTGTATGACAATAAGAAGAATAAGGCAATTGATTTGCATAAATTAGCTTTCAATGTTCAGCTACTTGAACCATGTTTTTTTAAAGCATGCATTTTAAACAGTTATTATAGTTATTTTGTAACAAAAGATAGACTTGTAGGTTTATCTTCATATGATGGTATTTGTATTATAAAATGGTAACATTTATTTTGTTTTTTCTAAATTGGTAAACAATATATTGAAATATGCAATAAACACATTTTATATAATTTGTTAAATAAAAATTAATCATCAGTGATACTGTTCAATTTTACATTTAAAAGAAAGTGTCAAATCACTAGCAAGATGTTATATAAAATCATGTTACTAAATAAGTCAATGTTACCATAAATCCAGTTAGTTTTTGTTATTGATTTTTTAATATCTTTGCTCTTTCTCCCTCTTCCTTTTCCTCTCTTATCTTTTTGCTTCCTTTAATATTTTTCAATACCTAAACAGTAATTTGTGGTTTGTAATTTTTTTGTTAAAGTATGCTTCCTAAGATGACATTTTCCACTAATTAAACTAAAATGAATGAAAGGGGATAGCAACAATTTTGTGTTTTGCAAGTGTACCTCAGTTCTTACTACAAAATTTTTTAACTAATGGATATAGTATAGTTGAGGATGTTAATAGTTATTGCTACTAGCATTGTAATTAGTTTTAGCATTGCAATCTTAAAACATGCTATGCATTGTGTTAAGTGCTTCACATGGATTATCTCATTGTATGCTTGCAAGGCAGGTAGCCTGTAGTGCATTTCCCTCCCAAGTCAGAGTAAGGGTAGAGAGTGTACCATCAGAAAATAAGACAGGTAATTTTAAAAATCTTATGGGGGACATGCTAAAAATTAGCCTTCTGAAAAATAAATTAATACCATTTTCCTGGAGGAGAGTTCTGATATATAGAAGGCTTTGAGCAAGATGTCTCTGGTTCAGGATTGTTTGTGGTTAACAATGTGGTATCCAGGATTTATATGTCTAGGGTCCTTGAAAGATGCCATGTAATATATGCAATTTTCTGGGTTTAAAAATGGAGATCTCCATACTCTAAATGATGACCACTGACCTGTGTGATGATTTGTCAATCTTTCTTAATGACCTTGTCAATCAATCTGAGCCAGAAGGCAGGTATTAATGGGTTAGGAAAGTACTATAGTGGGTGCAAAACAAATCTTAGACTTCTTGCTTATTTGATCATGATTTTTAAAACTTTTTATATCCATGAAATTATTAAGAAAGGTTTATGGTGGTTGATTTTTCTGTCTCTGGATGTCATCTTAGGAGTTTATGATTTTTTCAGGGTTACAGAATTAGAAAGTAATATCTATCTCACTATAGAGTTCTCAAATGTTAGTATTATTAAAGTAATTTACTTTGTCAATTGAAAAACAAGTAAACCTGGAAAAAGCAAAACTCAACAAACTTTTTTACAAGATGGTCCCAAGTATACTTTGATTCTACCAATTCTGAAATGGATGAGTTGTAAAATTCAGCTTCTTAATTTGTAAAATGGCAAAAATAGTGCTATTTTAAATTGTAATGGCAAGATTCAAAAAGATAAAGTAGCATTTGTGAAGGCTCTAAATAATGGTTTATAGGTGGTCTTCAATAAATTTTATTTTTACCTCCTTTTACTTATCTGTGTTTTTCTTTTTGTTTTAGATTTATTTATTTATTTGAAAGTCAGAGTTACACAGAGAGGAGAGGCAGAGAGAGAGAGAGAGTTCTTCCATCTGATGGTTCACTCTCCCAATTGGCCGCAAAGGTCAGAGCTGCGCTGATCCGAGGCTGGGAGCCAAGAGCTCTTCCAGGTCTCTCACATGGGTGCAGGAGCCCAAGCATTTGGGCCCTCTTTTATTGCTTTCCCAGGCCATAGCAGAGAGCTGGATCGGAAGAGGAGCAGCCAGGATGCCTGTGCTTCAGGCCAGGGCGTCAACGCGCTGCACCATAGCACCTACCCCTTATTTATGTTTTTCTTGTTTTTCCTCTATGGAAGCAAGAATTATCAGGAAAAAATACTGAACGTACAATGCCTAGCTGTGACTAAAAGATTCAAATGAATACACACCTTTTTTTGGAATCCTTCACTTTCCTTATTATTCACAAAAACATAACAGTTTTCTGTGAGTGAATTTTCTCAAGTTTTATCAAAAAATTACTTCAATGAGTATTTTCAACAAATTTGTTAAGGAGGAAATGCCTAGCAATGAATAACTGATCGTACAAACATTTGGATAGAATGTTTAAATTAAATTTTATATTCAGCTAATAATGAATAAGAATGCCTTTCTGGTCTTTGCCAACTTATATCATTCTAGCATTGCAAAAAGCTAACATTGTGAATTTTTTTCTTATTTTAAAAATTTATTTTTTATTTATTTGATTGAGGTACAGTGAGACTAGGGGAGAGAGAGAAAGAGAGAGAGAGAGAGAGATTGATCTTCCATTTGCTGTTTCACTCCCCAAGTGGTTGTAATAGCTGGGCTGTGCCCTCCCGAAGCCAGAGGCCTGGATCTTCTTCCAGGTCTTCCAATTGAGTAGTAGTGGTCCAATCACCTGAGCCAATCTCTGCTGACCTCCCAGGCATAATAGCAGGGAGCTGGATCAGAAGTGGAGCAGCAGGGCCTCAAACGGGTACTCATATGGGATGCTGGCATCTTATAGTAGGCCCAACATACTATGCCACAACACAGGCCCAAAATTCTTTCTTTTTAAAAAATATTTATTTTGAAAGGGTTACACAGAGAAAAGGAAAGACGGAGGAAGAGAGAGATCTTAAATCTGCTGATTCACTCCCAGATGGCCACAATGAAAAGTGCTGGGCCAGGCCAATGCCAGCAGCCAGTAGCCATCATCTGGGTCTCCCATGAGGGTAATAGGGGCCCAGACATATCATCCACCTTCTGCTGCTTTTCTCAGGCCGTTAGCAGAGAGCTGGACCAGAAGTGGAATACAGGGACAAAAACTGGCACCCAAATGGGAATTAGGCATTGTAGGTCAAAACTACCCTAATTGTTAGACCACAATGACAGCACCTAACAGTATGAATTTTTTTGATTTATTTATTTATTTGGAAGGCAGAGTTACAGAGAGAGAAGGAGAGACAGAGATGGGCAGAAAGAGATGGGGAGAGAGAGAGAGAGATCTTCTATTGGCTCACTCCCCACATGGCCACAACATCCAGGACTGGGCCAGCCCTTAGCCAGGAGCCAAAATCTTTCAGCAGTGACCCAAGCATTAGGGCCATGTTCCACTGCTTTTCCCAGGTGCATTAGCAGGAGCTGGATGGGAAGTGGAGCACCCAGGGTGCCCACATGGGATGCCAGCATCACAGGTGGCAGCTTAACACACTATGCCACAATGCTGTCTCCCATTGTGAATTCTCTATTGCTATTTCGCTTCATGGAACTTATTTCAAAATAAATTCAAAATATTTGAAGTAACTGCCCATGCAAACTTTATTATGTGCACATCTTTTTTAAAAAAATGTCTTTCTTGTATCAAAATAGCGCTTGTTATTTGGTGAAATCTACAAAGATTTTTAAGGGTGATGAATGACACAAAATTAGCTTTAAAAGTGAGATTTCTACATTCTTTTGTTTTTAATTTTTTTTTTTATTTATTTGAGAGGTAGAGTTACAGACAGAGGGAGAGACAGAGAGAAAGGTCTTTCTTCTGTTGGTTCACTCCCCAAATGGCTGCAATGGAAGGAGCTGCGCCGATCTGAAGCCAGGAGCCAGGTGCTACTTCTGGGTCTCCCACATGGGTGTAGGGGTCCAAGCACTTGGGCCATCTTCCACTGCTATCCCAGGCCACAGCAGAAAGCTGGATTGGAAGAGGAGCAACCAGGACTAGAGCTATAGAGCTCCCATCTACTAGTTCACTCTCAAAATATCTTCAATGGGCAATTCTAGACCAGGCTGAATCCAGCAGCTGCGAACTGGATCCAGGTCTCCTAAGTGGGTAGTAGGAAACTAATTACTTTAGCGATCACTGCAAAGTGATGTGCTGACCCTCAGGAAGTTGGAACTGGGAGCAGACACAAACCTAGGTACTCCTATATGGGATGCAGATGTTTCAGCTAGTGTCCCAACTACTAGACCAAATGCTCACCTCCATGTCCTTATTTTTAATAAAAGTAATGTGTTGACTGTCACTTAGAAAACCTTAATATGGGACATATCAATGTCCGAAGTTGGAAAAATAGATCCAGTAAAAATCTTTTAGGAGTGATTCTTAAATGGAAATAGAGTTTAAACAAAAGCTGGCAAGAATAGTATGAACATCCAGAAAGCTGCAGCTGAATAATGAGCTGGATGAACAACATTGGCTCACAGCACTGGAGCAAGTGGAAATGTGGGAATTCATGGGAAAATGCAATAATGGAATGGATCGAGCTAAAAGGTGGGCATAGCAGGTGGATGCTCATAAAGAATACTGCAGAGTCTTCCTCAAGGGAACAGTGAAAGTTTGTAAATTTATCTGCAAAATTGATCAGATTAAGACTCCATGACTGATCTCTGAAAATAATGGATTTTGCTTCACTTATTGCCTCCCACATATCACACAAATTCCTCTCATTTGCAAATTACAGCAGAACCATCAGAGGAAAAGATTTTAGAAATAGTAATTTTAGCCTTAGCAAGATTTATGGTTGTGATAAGTTAATAAGGCTGGTCTACTATAATTACAATTTTTTATGTTGTGAAAATTAGTGTTTTCTCTTATTTATAGAACATAGGATGCTATATTTACAAGAAAAAAGATATAAGCAATCAAAAATAATAAATCAGAATTTTCCATGGCACTATAAGGTTTCAGACAATCTGTCCAAGTTTGGATTTATATCTTGGAATAAAAAGTTGCTCCAACTTGCAGTCTGCATCTGTGATTACGAATGTGATAATCTTAAAATCATGAGTGATAAAATGATAAAGATTCCAGTTTAGCTTAGTGTTATGCATCACACTGTCATTACTTTGCATTTCACATTTTAAATTTGCTTTCTAAAGTGTTATCACAGCTTCTTAAGCTTATTAGAATAAATAGAAAATTTTTGCTGGTTTGGTAGTGTCAGTCTTCTGTGAGCCACAAATTACAGTGTAACTGACCAAAATGTCTAAGTTAGGACTTGATTTCTTATTGATAATTCAAACTTTTCTACTGAAGAATATTCTGTAAAATGCATGCATTTTAAACAAATATCTGGGCTGGCGCCGCGGCTCAATAGGCTAATCCTCCGCTTGCGGCGCCGGCGCACCGGGTTCTAGTTCTGGTCGGGGTGCCAGATTCTGTCCCAGTTGATCCTCTTTTAGTCCAGCTCTCTGCTGTGGCCTGGGAGGGCAGTGCAGGATGGCCCAAGTGCTTGGGCCCTGCACCCCATGGGAGACCAGGAGAAGCACCTGGCTCCTGCCTTCGGATCAGCGCGGTGCGCTGGCCACAGTGTGCTGGCCGCAGTGGCCATTTTGGGGGTGAATCAATGGAAAAGAAAGACCTTTCTCTCTGTCTCTCTCTCACTGTCCACTCTGCCTGTGAAAAAAAAATCTGTTTTACAAAATAAATCACCATTGCAACTGCTACCTAGATCTAGATCTAAAACACTATCAGACACCAGAAGTTTATCAATGATGTTTCCAAACATATTATTCTGACCTCTATAACTGTATATGAAATTCAACTACTTTAAATATTATGTATGGAATCTAATAGGTATCATTGAGTGTATCATTTGTGTTTGGCTTGTTTTACAAAGTGTTGTGCCTGGGAGAGTAATCCTTTTTGTTACATGTAGAAATTTATTATATATATATTATATATCCATTTTTATATATATGGATATATATATCCATTTATATATATTATATATCCATTTTATTCAATGGATATAGTAAACTTTATATTTGCATTTTATTACTTGTGGACATTTTTATTCTTTCTATTTATTATAAATAATGATGCCACAAACATTCTTGTACATGCCAGTTGGTAAGCATATGGTTTTATTTCTGGAATGGATTTGATTAGTGGTCATGTGAATATTTTAGCCTTAATAAATGAAGCAGATCATTTTTTAAAGTGGATTTTTAATTTCCACTCCCACTAATGTTACAGAAAAGTTCTAGTTCTCCACATCCTGGCCAACAATTAGAAAAATCAGTTATTATTATTATTATTATTATCATCATCATCATCATCACAATTATTTAATTTTAGCTCTCTGGTGTACATGCTGTGGCATCTAGTTTTCATTTCTCAGCTGACTAATGATGCTGTATATTTTGCAGCAAAGATCTTTCTTTTATCTTTCATTTGTAGCAGGTTTTTAAATACTTGGATATTTTTCCTCTTGGTTTTATGTAGTGCATTTGTCTTGTCTCAACTTGTAGCCCAATTTTCACTCTCTTAGCTTGATTTTGGTGAACAGAATCTCTTATTTTTAAGATACCTAATTTATCCTTATTCCATTTAATATTCTGCTTTTATATGGTAATTCATAAATCATTGCCTATCCTAGGATTATGAAGATATTTACATAGGTTAACTTCTAAAACTTTAATGTTTTAACTTTAAAATTTACGTATATGATATGATGTATGTTAATTTATTGCATAGTGGCAATGAAGATTTATTTTTTCTTATATGGATTCCAATTTATCCATTCCCATTTATTTAAAAATAAAACACCTTTCTTTATTCCATTGTTGTGTCACTTTGGCATAGATCAATTAATAAACCATCAGTCATTCTGTTTCTTCTTTGTATCGTGTTCCACTAAGCTGTTTATCTATCCTTGCAACTATGCCACACAACTTTAATTGTGCTATATTTACCTGATATTGTACAACTGTAATTTTTTTTCTTTTTCACATAGTGTTACAGATATTGACCCTTGCCAGAGACCGGCTCCAGCCAGTCCAGGGACCCTAAGGTGTGAGAGGTGTCAGCACTCGAAGCAATGAGAGACACACTCACTGCAAGGCTGATGGCATGGCTCTGGCTCTCGAGCACCAGACTTTATTTTTATATCATAAGTCAAATAACAGTTCTTTTTTCTCACAATAACAAGTCTGTTGTCCATTTTTTTTTCTAATTACAATTTCTTTGATTTTCAAGGACATATTCAGAGCATGGGTTACAATCACAGACAGGTGTGAGATAACAGGCTGTCCACACAAGCCAAGGCCTAGAGTGCTGCTGAACTATGCAGAAATTGGCTACACAAACTAGAATAGTACCTTCCTAATCTAATCTTTGCTAGAAGCCCAAGGTTCAAAGCAGGCCCTTTTTTAAATGTATCCCCTCTTTGCAGTTTTTCTGTAACTCTAACTTCTTTGTTGTACTTATTTAAAGGTTCACTTAGATCCATTCTACAGTTTTGACATCCTAACCATTGTAGTACTTGTAGCATATATTGAATTAAAGCTTCATTAACATTTGTCTTTATTTTAGTGGGAAGTATGTATCAAGGAGCCTGTTGCCTTTTAATTCATTTCCACAAACAGCTCAGCTTTGCATAAAGCATTAACCCCTTCTCCTATACTAGCATTTGATTTGATTAGAATTCTGCAAAGCAATGGACATTTTTGGGATAATGAGACTGAGCTTTCGTCCTAAAATTAGGAATACAGCAATCACTAGCAGGACCACCAGGAAGCTCCAGCTTTCTTATGCAGAATATAGTTCCCAACAAACCTAGAACCACCAACAGGACCGCAGCTGTCCTTCTCATGCCTTGCTGAGGCAGACCTTCTGCTGTGACCTTGTCAGCCAGCCGAAGTTGCCTTAGCCTCTCCAGACCCTCTTCATTTATATATAAATTTTAGATGCAGTTTTTAAATTTCTACAGAAGCAGAAATGTTCTGAGATTTTTGATTGGAATTGTTTTGAAACTATAGATCAGTTTGAGAGAATAGATATCTTGTTGTATTAAATCTTCTACTACAGGGCTAGCTCTTCATATATGTATATTTATATATAGTATGGATTTAGCTCTTCATTTATTTTTGTTTTTCAATTCTCTGATATTGTTTAACTTAAAATTTTGAAATAGTATCAGAAATCCAGGAAGTTCTAAGTTCCCCATGTAATCCAGGAAGTTCTAAGTTCCCCATGTGTTAGCATTTTATTACCTTTGTTTTCAAATTCTCTCTTTCCCTTCCCCTAACCTTTTGCCCCCTCCACCTTATCTATAAAATGCACAGACACATATATCCATGCTATTTTCTCAATAAGCAATAATTTAAAATCGTAATGCATCTTTAATACTAAGTACTTCAATATATAATTGGTAAATTCAAGGACATCCTCTATGGGGAGCCATTGTAATCCATAAGCTGTACTTTGGACATTTATATTCTTTAAATAAAAGATTTATTAAAAAAATGTAATAAAATGATAAAGCATTAAAAATGAAAAAAATGAAGAATTTAATAGCATGACAATATTACTATATAATCCAAAGATGCCATTCAGATTTTACCTGTATAATAGGAATAATAGGATTCTGAGTGGTAGGGTTGAAGTAGTGGCAGTTAACTGCCAAACACAAGGTGGATATGATTACTGTAAGAGGCAGCAAATACAAAGTACTGATCACAATAGCTTAGCTCCCAGAAATCTACAGTGTTGTTTATTGATCATGGTTACCCTAGAAAAACACATTATCTGTGAGAGAGGTGTGGATCTAGTGAGCAAAAATCTAACTTGAATCACAGAAACAGATTCATAGCTACTTAATTTCCATACTTGATCAATTTATTTATCAATAACATTTGTATGAATGGGTGGCTGGATTGGAGAACTGTGCTACATTGCTAAAAATTTATACTGAAAATTTTCTCTTACCCTTTCACAAAAAGACCCATGACCATTTACATATTGATGGTGCATTGGAGAAAGAGAAATAATAGGATATTTGATCGATTATTTGAGCTGACTCTGAGCTGATACTAATTGCTAGAAGCCCAAAATGTCCATGTGGTTTGCCAGTCAGAGTTCAATTCATTAAAGTTAGGTAATATGTGAAGTTTCACAAATGATCCAATACTGTGGTTATTTATCCCATTGTATAGTGTGGAAGTGGAATAGACATACTTAGTAATGTGTAGAATCTCCACATTGATTCCCTGACTTGTGAAGAGAGGGTTATTGAGATAAAGTAAAAAGTCAAGGGGATGCTTTACTACTTGTATCTAGGAAAATAGTAAACTGAAACTAATACAGCATTCCTGGTGTGGTTTCAGAGATTAGTAGTGCTATTCAAGATTTGAAGGGTAGTGAGCATTTGATCTTGTGGCTAAAAAGCTAGCTTGTTGGGTTGTGTGCATATCATATTGGATTTATTGGAGTCCTGAATGTGCTCCTGAAAGTATTTTCTGGTAATACACTCCCTGGGAGACATCAAGTGATAGACCAAGTAGTTGGGTCTGACCCATCCAAATGTGGGGTCTGGATTGAAGTCATAGCTCTTCTCTTCAGCCAGACTGAGGTTGGCCATTGAAAACATCTAGAGAGTGGGCTAGTGAGGAGAGCTCTCTGTATGCCTGCCTGTCTGTGTCTTTCTGTCTCTCAATTAAACAAGATTCTAAAAAACAATGAAAAGATAACAATAATGCAAGGATGGTCATCCTTGCCACATCCCCTTCAGTTCAACTGTTTGATTTGCACACAAAACGGATAGATTTCAGAGAATGGCACTGTTTTATTGTAAGTTTAACCTGTTTGTTACTTTAATTCTGCCTACTGTTCTGTCTGTGGTTTCATTGCTTGAGAAAATTAACACATACTCTAGCACCTAGCATGTAACTATTGATCTGGTAAATACTTGTTTCTTGATATCTGTAAGTACAAGCATACTTGAAAAAGTTAGTATAAAATGTGCATTTTGATAAAGCTTTGTGTGGATTTCAAAATTTTAGGACTAAAATACCTTTCATTTCTATTTGTTCACATACTCTCCGAAGCAGCTTTATAAATATCATCAGAAGAAGGATGGGCATTTGGTATGATGGTTAGGACACTGCTTGGGATGCCTGCATCCCATAACAAAGTGCCTGGGTTTGAGTTTCTACACCTCTTCTGAGTACAGCTTTTTTCTAGTGTGCACCCTAGGAGTCAGATGGTGATAGCTCATGTGCAAATATTTCTTTCACCCATGTTAAAGAACCAGATTGAGTTCTGGATTCTTTGCTTTAGTTTGATCCTGACACAGCTGTTGCAAGCATTTTGAAAGTGAGCCTGTTCCTGTGCCTTTATCTCTCTCTTGTTGCTTTTCAAATAAATATAATTAAGCAAAGTCTAAAAAAAAATCAGAAGCAGTTTGATTTCAGTTGGCGAGATAAATTAAAAAAAAGCACAATTTCATTGTTCTACCTCAAGGATTTATATTCTTCATGCAAATGTTATAATTTTGTCCAAAAGGACCTTGGTCATCTTTTCTTTCCACAAGACAAAATGCTATAGATTATATTTATGATATTATGCTGATGGAACCTAGTGAGGCAGAACTGGCAACTGCTCTTGATGTGTTGGTAAAATTTTATGTATCCATGAACAGGGTCTCACAAAAAAGTAAAGGCCTTGCACTTAAGTTTAATCCTAATGTTCTAATGGTCTTGGGCATTGAGATATCACTTGTAAGGTCTAGGACAGGTTGTTGCATGTGGCTCCTCCTGCAACCAGAACAGATTCATGTTCAGAACAGATTCATGTTGAGAGGCAATGTGTTCCTTATTTGGGTGTTTTACTCTAGTTCAGTGTCCAAGTGACCCAGAACGCTGCTTACTTTGAGTGGGTTCCAGATCAATAGAAATATCTTCAATAGATCAGGTAATTCAATAGATCATGGTAATTCAAGTTGCTGTGTTTCATGAGTTATATGATCCAGCATATACATACATGCTTGAAATATTAATGGCATAGAGAGGTGCTCTTTTGAGATTCTGACAGACTCCAATAGGAGAGTCACGGTGTAAACCCTTAGAATTTTAATACGAATAGATAACTAATCCCTTTGGAGAAATTACAAGAGCCTAAACATTTGATGATGGACCTCCAATCTATCAGTCAACTTGAACTGTTCATTATTACATTGAAATCTTGCTCAACAAACAATAAAGTTGGGCATGCACAGTGACATTCCATTATCAGATGTGTGAGATCAGGCTCAAGCAGACCCTGAATGTACACATAGATTGCCTGCGAAATTGTGTCAAATAACCAAGATATCAGTTCTAGTAACATTACTTTTTTCCTTGGAAGCACTCATTTATTGCCTCAGAGTCATCTTTATTACCAACTGAATGAAAAAAGAAAAACTATAGTTTGGTTTGCATATGATTCTGCTAGATATGCAGGTACCATCTAAAAATAGCCTTTTGACACTTTTAGCAGTACTAACCTCTCTGAATTATCCCTTAAGAACATTTGGTTAAGAGAAGTCCTCTCAGTGAACAAAACTGTGAAAAGTGCACCTGATCACACACCCGATTTTTAGTTTTGATTTAGAAAAACAAATGGCCAAGTGTGTGATTATACCAACTTGTTTGCTGAGGTCAATGATTTTGCTTGATGGTTCTGGACTAGAAAGAATCACAATTAGAAAATTGATGACATGTAAATCTTAAGAAAGTGTCAGTGGATTGCTCACTCTGAGTGTGCAACAATATGAATATATTTGTTTCCACATAAATCTACATCAAATAATAATCTTTTCTGTGAGTGCTAGTCATTCTTTCCATTGTTCAATGATCTCATGATAAAAATGACCATGGAAGTGGGGATTCAAGTTGTGCATGGCTCAGTGACATAGATTTTCATTCACCAAGGCCAATTTAGACAAACTAATTTTTAGACTCAGGGAAGAGTTAGGGAGAAAAAAGCAGAAGAAACTATACATAAATTGTAGGAACACAATTGTCCTGTGTGGAAGGGGGCAAAGGGCACACAATTTAGGACTCCACCAGCCAAGAGCTTCTGTATCAGTGTTAGAGAGTAAGGTAAGACCAGACTGCAATAGCCTAAGCCACTGGCAAAAAAGCTGCAAGAAGAGCCTAGAGGGAATCCGTCTCCAAGCTCTGTGGGGAATAGTGTACCTGCCAAGCTAGAGGAAAAAAACAAAGTAGGGGCATGTCTTCTCTCTCCCTGATCATCCTGTAAAGGAGTCCTGGAACAAGCTGACAAAGAGTAGCTTCCATTTTGGACAGCTGTGCCAGTTCAAGTCTGTGCCCAGCAACCAGCCAAGCAGAGATTCCTGAGTCTGGTGGGGAGAATGTACAGTGGGCTGGGTGCTTGTGATTGTGGGAGGCTTGTGTTCTGGGATTGTGAAAACACTGAGTTATGGGGGAAGGATTCAAGGTGTGGCTGGGACTTTGGGCAGTTACTGTGGGAGGCTGCACATGATCAGGGCTCCCTGATTACCTGGTGAGAGACATGGCTAGGGAAGCTGAGCTTATACTGAGGACTGTACAGATCCTTTGCTAGTGCCCAGGCACTGGTCTCCTTCGAGGAGAGGAGTTTAGCTGGGTCTGCATCAACAGACAAGAAGAAACCTCCCCTCTGATGGAAAAAAAGAGTAAGATTCACCACACCACACCTGAGTGTGTCATCTCTGACAAGCCCTTCACCCTGGAGCACTGAAGAGAGCTTCCTGGCTACTCCCACAATACATGTCTAGGTATTCCCTGAAAACAGACACTAATTCACTCAGATATAGTCCAAAGATAAAAGCCACCACAGCAAGAAATCAAAGAAGAAACCAATGAGTAGACCCACAAATGCCAAATAACAAATGCACCAGTATAAGAAACAATAGCAAGAAAGACAACATGAAATCCCCCAAAAGAACCAAACATCTAAATACTAGATTGTGAAGATGATGAGACTGAAGAAATACAGGAAATGGAATTCAAAAAATTGATCATAGGATTACTTAGAAGTAATCAGAAGCAAATAAACAAACTAATGAAATCCATAAATGACATGAAATAAAGTTTCTACTGTGAAATTGAGATGTTAAAGAGAAATCAAAATGAAATGAAGAATTCAATAGAACAAATAAATACAGTGGAGAGCCTTAACAAAATTGGTGAAGCAGAAGAAAGAATATTTACTTAGAACACAAATTGCATAACATTATACAGACTAAACACTAGAAGAAATTAGAATACTAAAAAACAATGTTGGGAGTCTACAGGATACTATTAAACAACAACATATGGGATCCAGGATTTCCTGAAGGCATGGAAAAAGAGAAAAGATTTGAAGATACTTTTAGTGAAATAATAACAGAAAATTTTCCCAATTTGGAAAAAGAAAAGGGCATTCAAGTACAGGAAGCAAATTGAACTCCTAATAGACATGACCAGAAAAGATCTTCACCATAACACGTTGTAATCAAACTCTCCAAAGTAAAGCATAAGAAGATTTTAAAATATGCATGAGAGAAGCACCAGATTACTTTCAGAGAATCTCCAATTAGACTCACAGTTGACTTCTCATCAGAAACCTACAGGCTAGGAGAGAATGACGAGATATAGCCCAAGTGCTAAGAGAAAAAACTGTCAACCCAGAACACTAAACCCTGTAATACTCTCATTTATGAATGAATGGAAATAAAGAACTTCCATGACAAACAGAAACTGAAAGAATTTGTCACCACCCATCCAGCCCCGCAGAAGATGCTTAAGGATGTGCTGCACACAGAAGCACACAAACATCATCACTGTGGAAGATGGTAAAGGAAGGTAAGCTCCCAGTAAAAGTACAAAGGAAATCCAAATCAAAAAATAGGAATATTTATAAAAAAAAAGCAGGGTAAAGTCATTACTTATCAATAGTCACCTTGAATATAAATGGCCTCAACTCTCATTTAAGAAATGCAGACTGGCTGAATGGATTAAAAAAACAAAAAACATCTATTTGCTAACTACAAGAAACACATCTCACCAACAAAGATGCATGCAGACTGAAAGTGAAAGGATAGAAAATGATACTTCATGCTAACAAACAAAAAAAGAGCTAGTGTAGCCATCCTAATATCAGACAAAATAGACTTTAACACAAAATCTGTTGAAATAGAAAGAAGGGCACTATGTGATAATTAAGCTATCAATTCAACAGGAAGATACGACAATTAGAAATGTATATGCACCTAATTACAGGACACCTGTTTAAAAGAAATGTTAAGGAATATAAATGGACACAGACTAAAGTACAATACTAAAGGGGGATTTCAATACCCCACTTTCAGCAATGGACAGATCAACCAGACAGAAAATCAGCAAGGAAACAGCAGAGTTAATTGACTATAGATCAAATGGACTTAACAGATAGCTACAGAACTTTTCATGCTATAGTTGCAGAATACACATTCTTCTCCCCTGTGCATGGAATCTTCTCTAGGATTGACCACATGCTAGGCTATAAAACCAATCTCAGCAAATTAAAAAAAATCTCATTAATACCATACATCACTTTGACCACAATGTAATTAAGCTAGAAATTAGAAACTTAGGAATCTCTAGAACATATACAAACATGTGGAGGCTGAATGACATGCTCCTGCATAAACAGTGGGTCATAGAAGAAATAAAAAAAATTCTAGAAAGAAATGAAGACAACAACACAAAATATCAAAACTTAAGGGATACTGCAAAATCAGTGTTAAGAGGAAGTTTATGGCAATCCATGCCTACATTAAAAATTTGGAAAACACCAAATAATTGAGCTATAAATGCATCTCAAAGATTTAGAGAAACAGCAGCATAACAAACCCAAAACTATTAGGAGAAAAGAAATAATTGAAATTAGAAAGGAAACAAACAAAATTGAAACCAAAAATAATGCAAAAGATCAGCAAAATGAAGAGCTGGATTTTTGAAAAATAAAAAAAAAATTAATACTCCATTGGCCCAACTATCTAAAAAAGAAATAGAAGACCCAAATTAATAAAATAAAAAATTAAAAAGGAAGTGTAAAAACAGACGTCACAGAAATAAAAAGAATCATCAGAAATTACTGCAAAGAGCTGTATGCCAACAAACTGGGAAACCTATAAGAAATGGATAGATTCCCGGACACATACAATCTTCCAAAATTGAGCAATGAAGACATATAAAAAAGACATAACCAAGAAGGAAATTGAATCAGTAATAAAGGCCTTTGCAACAACAACAACAAAAGGCCCAGAACTGGATGGATTCACTGCTGAATTCTACCAGACATTTAAAGAATTAAATCCAATTCTTAAGTTATTCATAACAATTGAAAGTGAGGGAATCCTCCAAAATTCTATGAAGCCAGCATCACCTTAATTCTCAAACCTGAAAAAGATGCAACAGAGAAAGAGAATTGCAGACCGATTTCTGTGATGAACATCAATGCATAAATCCTCAATAAATTACTTGCATATCAGATCAAACCACACATCAGAAAGATCATCCACCAAGACCGAGTGATTTACCCTTGGTATGCAACGATGGTTCAACATTTCCAAATCAATAAATGTGATACATCACATTAAAAAACTGAAAAACAAAAACCATATGATTATCGCTGTAGAGGCAAACAAAGCATTTGATATAACACCATTTCATGAGAAGTCTAAGCAAAGTGGTAATAGAAGAAATATTCCTCAACACAATCAAGGCAATTTATGACAAACTGATGGCCAGTATCCTATCAAATGGGGCAAAGTTGGATGGATACCCACACTCACCATTGCTAGTCAATATAGTCTTGGAAGTTTTAGCCAGAGCCAGTAATCAGCAAAAAGAAATCAAAGGGATTCAAATTGAGAAGGAAGAATTCAAACTATCCCTATTTGCAGATGACATTATGCTATATATAGGTGATCCAAAAGACACCGCTAAGAGAGTATTGGAACTATTAGAAGAGTTTGGTAAAGTAACAGGATATAAAATCCATACACAAAAATCAACAGCCTTTGTATACACAGACAGATCCATGGCTGAAAAAGAAATAAGATCAATCCCATTCGCAATAGGTACAAACAAAATCAAATATCTTGGAATAAATTTAACCAAGGATGTCAGAGATCTCTAAAATGAGAGTTACAAAACATTAAAGAAAAAAATAGAAGATAAAAAAAGGAAAAACTTCCATGTTCATGGATTAGAAGAATCAATAACATCAAAATTTCCATTCTCCTGAAAGCAATTTACAGATTCAATGTGATACCAATCAAAATACCAAAGACATTCTTCTCTGATCTAGAAAAAATGATGCTGAAATTCATATTGAAACATGGGAGACCTCAAATAGCTGAAGTAATCTTATACAACAAAATCAAAACTGTATTTCAAGACATACTATAAGGCAGTTATAATCAAAACAGCCTAGTACTGGTACAAAAGCTGAAGGAACGACCAATGGAACAGAATAGAAACACCAGAAATCAATCCAATAATCTACAACCAATGTATGTTTGACCAAGGAGCCAAAAACAGTTCCTGGAGCAAGGACAGTCTATTCAACAAATGGTGCTGGCAAAACTGGATTTCCATATGTAGACGTATGAATCAGTACCCCTACCATATGTATCTGACACAAAATTCTATTCAGAATAGATTAAAGACCTAAATCTATGGCCTGATACCATAAAATTATTAGAGAACATTGGGGAAACCCTGCAAGACATTGGCACAGGCAAAGAGTTCTTGGGAAAGACCCCACAGGCATAAGAAATCAAAGCCAAAATTAACAAATGGGATTACGTCAAATTTAGAAGTTTCTGTACTGTAAAAAACACTTTGGAAAGTGAAGAGGCAACCAACAGAATGGAAGAAATTACTTGCAAACAATGCAACTGAAAAAGGATTAATTATCTGAATATATAAAGATATCAAGAAACTCCACAACAACAAAACAAACAACTTAGCTAAGACATGGGCCAAGGAAATAAACATTTTTTCAAAAGAGGAAATACAATGGCCAAGAAAAACATGAAAAAATGCTCAGAATCATTAGCCATCAGGGAAATACAAATCAAAACTACAATGAGGTTTCACTTCACCCCAGTTAGAATGGCTTTCATATAGAAATCAAAAAACAACAAATGCTGGCAAGTATGTAGGGGAAAAAGTACCCTAATCCACTGTTGATGGGGATGTAAACTGGTAAAACCACTATGGAAATCAGTTTGGAGATATCTCAGAAATCTGAATATAGACCTATTATATGACCCAGCCATGCCATTCCAGGGAGTTTACCCAAGGGAAATGAAATCAGCATATTAAAGAGTTATCCGTACTCCCATGTTTTTTGCAGCATAATTAACAATAGGTAAGACATGGAATCTGCCTAAATGTCTATCAGCTGAAGACTGGATAAAGAAATTATTGGATATGTACGTTATGGATTATTATGCAATAGTAAAAACATCAAATCCAATCATTGCAATGAAATGGTGAATCTGGAAAACATCATACATAGTGAAATAAGCCAGTACCATAGGGACAAATACCATATGTTCTCCCTGCTCTGTGATAACTAATAGAGTACCTAAAAAGAAATCTGTAGAAGTTAAATTGACACTTTGAGAAGCAATTTATATATTTGAAAGAGTTACACAGAGGGAGAAGGAGAAGCAGAGAGAGAGAGAGAGAGAGAGGTCTTCCATCCACTTGTTCACTCCCCTATTGGCCACAATGGCCAGAGCTGCGCCAATCTGAATCCAGGAGCCAGGAGTATCCTCTGGGTCTTTCCATGTGGGTATGGGGGCCCAAGGACTTGGGCCATCTTCTACTGCTTTTCCCGGCTGCCATTGCTGACAGCTGGATAGGAAGAGAAGCAGCTGAGACTACAACCGGCCCCCAAATGGGATGCCAGTGTCCCAGGCAGAGGATTAACCTACTGGGCCATAGCGCTGGCACCTGATATACCAGGCAGAGGATTAACCTACTGTGTCATGATGCCGGCCCTCTGGTATACCAGTTTTTACATGCTCATTTTGATAGCAGCAGAGAACAACATTGAATACCAATATGACTTCATTCCTGAGGGTGATCAACCATCAGCATTGTATCAAGTGGATTGAAGTGTACTACTTCCATCAAGGAGTGGTCAGCACTTGGTTCATACTGAAATATACATTCATATTGGTTATGAATTTACTTGCCTTACATAGGATCCTTCTTCCAAAACTGCCATCCATAGATTTACAGAATCCCTTATCCACCAGCATGATATGCTGCACAGCATTGTTTCTGATCAACAAATAACTTCAAAATGAACTCTGGCAGTATTTCCATGGAATTAACTGGTAACTGTTTCCAAAAACCCTGCACAACTTACTTGCTAGAATGGTGAAATAGGTAAATTTTCATTTTGATAACTCAGTTCCAGAGGCAGCTAGATGCCAATGCTTTACAGGTGGGAGACAGTGTACCCCAGGATATGATGTGTTCTAAATGGTGATATTCCTGCAATAAGCATCCTCTAGTCAAAGAATCAAGAGGTGTAAATGGAAGTGGTTCTACTCAATAGTAGAACTAATGATCCAGTTGCAACTTTTTCTTCCTGCCTCTCTGATGCTTTAGACTTTGCTGGTCTGGAGGTCTTAGTTCAAAAAGAGAATACCTCCACTAGAAGACATTGCAATGATTTTATTGACTAGAAATTTGAGACTGCCACCTCTTTATTTTGGTCTCCTCATGTCTCTGAATCAACAACTAAAAAGAAGGTAATTTTAGTGGATGGGGTAATTGATGTTGATTGTCAAGGAGCAATTTCGTTTTTATCACATAATAGAGATAGAGTGTACTCAGAACTCAAGAGATTCATTAGGACATTTCTTATTACTGTCATGTCTTGTGATCAGATTCTTCTGAAAATTACAGCTTTCAATTTAGGAAGGACTGCTAAATTCCTAGAATGAAGGTTTGGATCACTTCACAAAGCCAAAAACCACAGCCATTTGAGATATTTGATCAGTACAAAAGGAACATGGAACATAAAATGGGTATTAGAAAAAGGAAGTTATAAATAACAGCTCCAACTCTGTGACTAGTTGCAGAAATGAAAGCTCAATACCTTGTATACTTCTTCGTTATTTGTTTTGAATACAACATCCATAAGCATATGATGCATACATGTACTTTGGTATATATATTTCTCATATATTTTATTCTCTTTTAGTTTTTATTCATTTATCACCTAAGGGGTATTAATAGTAATTAAGTTCATGTAACTATGTTATAATATTTAAGTTATAGAATATCATAGAATTAGAGGCAATATCATCCAAAGGACTATTAATAAAGGAGTAACATATTTTTGGTTCTGTGGATGACAATTGTATCATGTTGGATGGAAATATAACTTTGTTATTGTGTTCATTTATATGTTAAATACTGTTAAAAAGGATGTATATCAAAGCTAATTTATAATGGATTGACTAATGATAAGTTTTATATGTCAACTTGGGTAGATTCCAATCCCTAATTATTCAATCAAGAAGTGATTTGTGAAAATATTTTGTAGATATGATTGAAGTTTATATTATACTGAGTTTGAGTAAAGGAAATTATGCTAGATAGTCTAGAAAGGCATGATTCAGTAAAAAGAAATACTTCAACAGCATGTCTGAGGCTTCCTAGAAGTGGGAGAAATTCCACTGTGAATAGCAGCTATGCCACAGCACCAGCTCCTAATTTTGTTTAAAAGAACTCAATTTTCTGAGATGTACACTCATGAGATTTCTAAATTTCCTTTTCAGTGCTAAATTTTTTATCAATAAGTAAATAATATAAAACTAAAGGCTCTTGGAATAAAGAAGAGCAGAATTGGCTTCCAAATATTTTGAGCATGGGACTCTTTTCAAATCAAAGTATTTCAAATATTTGTCATGCTGATATTTGAGCTTTCAGATTCAGTTGGTGAAGGGGCACATTAAAAATGGCAGATATAAAAGTTTAGTTATTCTTTAAGCATACATTATAATTCATGATTCAAAATATTCAATTGTATTTAAGGAGTGACTTTTGTAGTTTATACAGTATATAAATTCATGTTCCTCTTGCTGTGAGTCAACACTAATCCATTTGATAAACCCTGATATAAAAATAAAAACTCATTTATAAGATAATCAAAAGTCAAAAGCCTTAACATAACCTGTGTTCTATTCCATTAGTTTGTTTCAAAGGAAATATCTAATGGGACTTGAGTCTTCCATAATAATTTGGAACAAGACCAGCATCTATCTCTGGATTTAAGATGCAGCTTTTGATTCTTTCCCCTCAGAAATGACATATTGGTTTTCTTCTCTATGTCGTGCCAGTACTGACATTGGCTTACTTTTATAACAAGCCATTGCTTCAGCCCCCTACTCCTTATGCAACTCTTACTTTAGCAACACATATTTGTTATTTCACTTTGACTAAATTATATAAGCATTCAAGACTGTTATTAAAATTGGTGCTTCATATTTTAAAGCAGAGATAAATTTCATTCTTATATAAAATCCAAAGATAGCACATTTCTGTCTGTGGTGTATCCCCGTGTAACAGCAGCTTAAAATTCAGTATGTTCTCCCAGAGAAGATTAAGTTCACTTTGTGAAAAAGAACATACTTATGGGAAAACCAATATAGTAGTATAAATAAGAGATTACAATATAGACTATGATTAATTCTAATGAATTACATATTAGGCTATCCAAAGAGGTAAAGCTATGGAAGAGACTTTATGAAATTTGAAAGGCTTTTTTTTTTCAGTCTGATATTGTTTTAAGTCATTTTAAATTTATTAAAATACTAGAATAATCTGAAAGAATAATTATATTTTTCCAATTATTTATAAATCGTAACAAATGATATACTTATAATATAGTCATGACCTAAGTAAGATTCACTAATTTTTTAGTTGAACAATGTATATAATTTAAAATATCTAGAGATGTGTCATTATTAATTCATATTTGATTTGGAAATTACAAGAACAAAAATTTGCTTTCAAAATTGATCATAATAAACAGAATAAACATAAAATATTAACCTGGATGAAAATTTAAGACATATTTATTCTGGTTGTATCATGTACAGATGAAGACAATTATAACTCTTCAATTACTTTTTTTGCAGATGAAATTTATTCTATATATTGCATTTATTGTATGCACCCAATAGTTCTCCAAATCTGTCTACAGGATTGTTCTTTAAAATTCTTACTTTCTTTGATGGCACCGTGGCTCACTTGGCTAATCCTCCACCTGCAGCACCAGCACCCCAGGTACTAGACTCGGTTGCTCCTCTTCCAGTCCAGCTCTCTGCTTATAGCCCAGGACGGCGTTAGAGGATAGCCCAAGTGCTTGGGTCCCTGAACCCGCATGGGAGACTGGGAGGAAGCACCTGGCTTCTGGCTTTGGATCAGCACAGCGCTGGCCATAGCGGCCATTAAGGGAGTGAACCAACGGAAGGAAGACCTTTCTCTCTGTCTCTCTCTCACTATCTATAACTCTCTCCCTGTCTCTCTCTCTCATTGCATAACTCTTCCTTTCAAAAAAAATTCCTACTTTCTTTGATACAATACAAAAATTTCTACATAAATTTTAAAATTTGAGAGTCATATAGTAAATAGATTCATTCAATATTTACTTAAACTTGCTTAAATCAATTAAGCAATCAAAATTCAAATTTTCACTAATCAGATACATGAGGAAAGATTTAGTTTAAGGTATAAACTTCTATAAAGCAGGTATTTGGGCCTCACAGCACACTTAGTTCCTTGTGGAAACACAATATTTTTGTTCACTCTTCTTTCTGAATCATATTTTATCTTTTAAAGTTTTTACTTATCTGAGCAGGAGAAAAGTTGTGGGAGTAACAGGACTACTGGAGTAGATAGACTAATAGAATAGTTGCCTATTGCAAACACAGGGAAAAATGACTTATTTGCAAGAGGAATTTGTGTGTGTGTGTGTGTGTGTGTATGAGAGAGAGAGACAGAGACAAAGAAAGAGAGAGAGAAAGAAAGAGAGAAAGGAATTCTTGGCAAGATCATTTGGTCTAGTAGTGATTCCCATGTTTTTACAGCTTTTTCCTGAGGAAAGCCACAGTTGAAAAAATATCAGAAGCTGGTTCCATAAGTCTCATGAAAAACCTGATACCTTTAAAGTAAAGGAGCAAGGAAGCCAGAGCAGAGGACAGTGAGACGTTCTCAGAAAGGAGAGAGACAAAGAGATGTCACATTTTTTCATAAGGTCATTCCATGTCAGTGTATGATCCCTGACTATGACAGATATAGATACAGGTCAAATTGAGGCCAGCTTACAACTCATGCCTGAAGAATGGGACTGCCACTCAGTGAATGCATGAGAGTATGCAATTTACATTGAAAAGTTAATTCTCTGCTGGAACAAACACATTAATAATCTTCGAAGTAATATCACAGAATGTTCAAGATAAACTCATGTTATTCAGTAGCCAGGAAAATGTTATATAGTATTAAAGAAAAATTTGTCATCAAATGGTATACAAATTTCTTGTATTTCATATATATAGATTTAGGATCATGATATCTCCCATCCTATCCTCCTTCCTGCCCACACTCTTACCCTTCTTCCAACTCACCTATTCCCACTTTTAATTTTTACAACAATCTATTTTCAGTTTATTTCATACTCATAAGTTTCACCCTACACTACGTAAAGAGTTCAACCAGTAGTATGAAGAATAAAACACTGTTCTACCAAAGATTTAAATATTGGCTTACCTGGTTCTCAACAAAATACTAGCAAATCAAACCTAAAACCACATTTAAAAGATCAGACATCATGAACAAGTGGGATTTATTCCAGGAATGACACATTGGCAAACCACTAAACATTATAAGTCGCATAAGTAAAATGAAGAACAAAACCCAGATGGTTATCTCAATAGATGCAGAGAAAGCATTTAATAAGATTAAAACCCCTTAATGATAAAAACTGTCCACAAATTAAGTTTAGAAAGAGTATATGGCAAATTTTAAAAGACTGTATATCATAAACACACACACACACACACACCAGCCATGTTGAATTTGGAAAAACTTAAAACATTTCCCCATATATCTAGACAGGACAAGGATGTCCACTTTCACCACTCTTATTCTATATAGCAGAAGAACAATTAGGGAGGAGAAAAAAATAAAGGACGTGAAAATTATAAAAGAGGAAGTTGAATTGATGTTTGCAGATGACATGATGTTGTACCTGGAAAAACCTAAACATTCCACCAAAAATTGTTCGAATGAATAAACTAGTTCAGTAAAGTTGCATTTTACAAAATATACATATAAAAAGTAGCTTTTTAATGTGTTAATGATGAACTCAATGAAAAAGAAATCTAGAAAGGAATCCCATTCACAATAGCCACAAAAAATAAAATATTTAGAAATAAATTTAACCTAAGAAGTCAAAGATTTGTACAAGGAAATATATCAAACATTTATGAAAGAAATCATCAAGGACACAAAAATGGAAAGATATATCTTTCTCATTGTTTGGAAGGATCAATATCATTAAATGTTCTATAGTACTGAAAGCAAATTTCAGGTTCAGTGCAATCCCTGTCGCAATACTAATGTCATTATTTACAGTATGATAAAAAAGAAATCCTAAAATTCATATGCAATCACAAAAGACCCTGAGTAGCCAAAATGATCCTGAACAAAAAAATTCAGCTGGAGGCATTGCAATACCTGACTTCAAAGCATTCAGCAAATCTATAATTATTAAAACAGCATAGTAGTGGCATAAAACCTGATACATAGATCAATGGAACAGAATAGAGAACCAAAAATTAATTCACATACATGTAGCTAACTGATTTTTGACAGAAGTGCTCAGACCATACAGTGGAGAAGGATAATCTCTTCAGCAAATGGTTCTGGCAAAACTGGATGTATGTGTGTAGAAGAATGAAAAAAGATGAATGCCTCTCACCATATACAAACTCAACTCAAGATAGATCAAAGACCTAAATTTAAGACCTGAGACTATGAAGTTGCTGAATCAAAATGTAGAGGAAACACTCCAAGACATTGGTGTAGGGGACAACTTCTTAGATAAAACTTCCAGAGCACAGCCAAGGAAAGCAAAACTACACGAATGGGACTATATTAAATCAGAAGCTTCTACACAGCAAAAGAAATGATCAGTACAGGGAGGAGATATCCAACAAAATGGGAAAAAATATT
Organism: Sylvilagus floridanus; assembly: GCA_949820135.1. Lineage (NCBI taxonomy): Eukaryota > Metazoa > Chordata > Mammalia > Lagomorpha > Leporidae > Sylvilagus > Sylvilagus floridanus. The sequence goes on along the minus strand of OX463236.1, from coordinate 128,720,615 downwards.
TGCAAACTGCCTCACTGACAAAGGATTAATGTCCCAAATATATCAGCAACTTAAAAAAAAAAAAAACTAAACAGCAAAAAAACCCAACCAATCAAACTGAGAAATGGGCAAAGGACTTCAATAGACAGTTTTAGAAAGAAAAAATAGAAATAAAAATAGATATATAAAAAATGCTCAACATTGCTAGCCATCAGGGAAATGCAAATGAAAACCACAATGAGAAAGAAAGAATCAAAATGTGAGAAGCAAGTCTAACTATAGCGTTCATCACATGTATAGCTGGTGAAGACTCCCTCATTAGAGAGGACAAGAATTCTCAGGCAGTTTTAAAACCTAATTACAACATGAAGTTTTTATGTGTCACAAAGTTAAAGTAAATACTCATTTTTTATTTGTTATTTTTAAATTTATTTTAGAATCAGTTCTCTTTTCAAATGATCGCAACAGCCAGGCCAAAGCCAGGTGCTAGCAACTCAACCTAGGTTTCCCACGTAGGTGGCAGGAAGCAGATTATTTGAGCAATTGCAAGCTGCTTTGGGGCTGTGCATTAACTGGAAAGTGGAATTGAAAGCACAGTCCAAGCTTGAATGCAGGCACTCTGTAATAGGATACACACATCCCGAATGGTTACTAGATTAGTATGCCAAAATCCACTACAAAATTTATTTTTTAAATGGTATACTTATGAGAAGAAATAATTAAATTCCATAATATTGGGAAAAGAAAAAAGCATATCATAGCCATATTAAATAGAGCATAGAATAATCATTTTATTTACATAAAGAATTTAACAGAATACGAAATTCTGGGTTCATAATGTAAACAAAAATTAATCATATTGTTCATATAGTGCCTCTCTCTTTGGTTAAAAATCAGCAATAGGAAGATGGTAGCAAAATGGTAATAGATAAGTCATCATTTCCTAACTCTTAAATTTTCTACCATGAAATAATTCTCCAACTAGAACATATTTAAACATTTAATTTATTGACACTGATAATCCATGCTGTTGGAATAATAATAATTCTGATGCTAATTATACTTTAATTATATGTCATTATAGTATAATCTACTTATACTATAAGTATATAACAGTGTGCACTGTTTTTGTTCTATCCTTTTTACATTTGTATAATACTCTTCAGAATTCTGCTGCAAGTCCTCTTTCAAGTGGAGCTAAGAAAGTTAAAATTGATGCTCTTAATTATTGCTTATTTATTTTGTCCTATGTGTTTCAATGTGTTTCAGATAAACCATTGATAAAACTTTGAAATAACTATGATTATTAAAAATAAGAGATGGTATAATATTGGAGAGCTTAAAATGCTCCTAATAAAAACTACAAGCAAACAAACAAAAATAGTTTCAGAATTGCATGAACTTTAAAAAATGTTATAGTCAAAGAAAACTGGCAAAGATAAAAAGCAAATGAACATCAAATTGAAGGTTATAGAGCACATAAATTGATGCTTTCCTTTTTACAAAGTCCAAATGAAACAAGTATTGATGTATATATTAAAATATTAATAACAAAATAATAAGTCCATATAAAGATAAGGAATAATATCACCAGCAGAGTAATGTAGAAAACACTGAGTATTTTATAATATTCTTCCATTGCAAAAGAATGAAATGCCAAACAATAATTACCAACATAATCCTTTACTTACATATATGTGAAATACCTGTCAAGGATTAATAGATATTTGAAGAGAGTCAGTATCACCAAGAGAAAGATCAGAATATAAAAAATTAACAACAGTTTCCAGAATATCTAGAAGTAATTTGAAAAGCAGAAGAGACTCGAAGTATAATCCTTGTTCTTTAAAAGGATTAATACCACATACCCAATTTTAAATAACTAAAAATAAAATGAAAAACAGCAACAAAAATTTACTAGAAGTAATATTGCCACATGAAAATAATAATATACATTATTACTTGGGTAATTTTAAATATTATTTAATCCATAAAATAAGCAACTTAAAAATTTTACATGTTCAGTTCATATATTGTTGAAATATCATCTGTCAGCTTGAATTTATTTATCTGGACTATCTGAATGATATAGAGAGTGTGTTGTGATGGTGTGAGACAGGCTGCATGTTTTGGTGGAAAGATGATTATGAGGCTTAGGTTATAATTTCAACACTGTTTCAAATGTTTTGTGCCTTGGCAAATCCTATTCCCTCAAATGTGACTGTCTCGCTTCTTTAAAATTCTTTTCCCATCATGTGAGTTTCTATATAATTGTCATACAGTCACAGTAATATTTCTGCCAATTACCTGAAGTGTATTCCAATACATAAGCTTTGCTTATCTAGATATCTAAAGCTGAATTTTATTTTTACCTTTTATGAATACTTTATGCTCTTTCTGATTTCTGTTTGTTTGCATCTCTGTGTATTCTTCAAACACAGCATCTGTGGTGTACATGTCTTGTAGTTCAGAGTGATTTCTGGCTACTGTGAAGTATTTACCTTTGTGTAGTCGCCAGCTCTTCTGCATCTGCAGCTCCCACAATGGTGGCAGGAAGAAATAATGAGTGGAATGCCTGATTATGGCCTTGGCATATTCAGACAAGCAAGCTACCCATATTCTTGTGTTTACTGAGCAAATCATGTATGGACAAATTAAAGCAGCAGGCCAAATATGCCTCCACTGTCCCCATGGTACAGTTCTCATATTCACACATAGGCACATGTTCCATTGTGACTCTTTGCAGTTTGTCTAATGACTTATCATTTTACTTACCCTATAAGCCAGATGTGCCCTAAGCACTTATCACCAAAAATTCATATTCTTCTCAGAAATTAAAAAAGCTCATGTACTTTAAAGTAATCCAATTTTCAATACTCATTTCCTATTTCAATACAGGAGAGTACAAAAGAATGAATTTTCAACACCCAAATCCTGATTTCATCCAATACCAATAATCCCACACTGGCAGATAAATTCAGTGAGACTCAGAGGGTGTTTGTATTAGTCTGTTATTTATGGATAGGAAGAAATTAGTAATTATTATAAATTAACAACCTTCAAAATCTCTCAAAGTCTAAATAATCTATTAAATTTATTGTTCAATTAAGCAGTTTATAATCTCAAACTCCTTTTCTAGATAATAATGTTTTGGCTCATTAAATGATACCTAGGATTGACTTGGCTCTTTAGGATCTTTTGTGTTTCCATATGAATTTTTGGATTTTCTTCCTGTTTCTTCCAATAATGTCATTGGAATTCCGATGGGGATTGTTTTGAATCTTAATTGCTTCTGACAATATGGACATTTTGATAATAATAACATAGAACAATTTCCATTCTTTTGTTTCTTCATTAATGCCTTGCAATTTTCATTGTAGAGGTCATTAACATCCTTCATTAAATATATCCCAAGGTGTTTAAATTTAATGTACCTGTTGTTAATGGAATTGTCCTTATAAGTTCTTTTTCAGCCAGATCATTGTTGGTACATAAGGATACTGTTATTTTTTGATTGTTAATTTTGTGTGATAATTAGTCAATTATTATGGAAAACAATATGGAAATTCCTTAAGAAACTAAAAATAGATTTACAATATGACCCAGCTATCCCACTTCTGGTAATATAGCCAAAGAAAATGAAGTTGGCAAATGAAATAGATAGCTGAACTCCAATTTTTAATGTAGCCCAATTGTCAACAGCAAAGATATGGATTCAAACTAGATGCCCATCAACTGATGAGTGGATAAAGAAAATATGATATACATACATGATGGAATTTTATTTAGCCACAAATAAAATGAACTCCTGACATTTGCAAGAAAATGATGGAACTGGAGATCATTATAATAAGTGAAGTAAGCCAGACACAGAAAGACAAAGATCACATATTTCTGTCATATATGGGAGTTAATATTTATAGAGTACACAAACTATGTGGATGTTTAATATGTGGTTTATCGATCATTATAAACATTGTGTTCACTGAATTATACCATCTACTTGACAATAGGTACTTATTTCCTTACTTTAGAATCATTGTCATGAATCCCACACTAAGTAATATTAATACCTTTGTTTTTCAAAAGTAGTATAAATGTGTATGTATATAATATCAACATATGAAGGGAATATGCCACATGTCAAAAATTGTTAAATCTTAAATTTTAAAAATTCTTCTAGTAGCACAACAAGAAAAGATATGTTTTAGCCCATGAATATATATATATATATATATAATTATCTTAATTATGTATTTTAAAGAAATCTTCTGAAGATACATTTGTATTCTAATAGCTATGCAGCACTATTTATAGTAACCAAGAAATCTAAATAACCTAAGTGTTCATCAAAGTATGAACGGGTAAAGAAATATGGTACATAAACACAGTGAGGTATTATTTAGCCATGAAAAAGATGAAATCTTGTCATTTACTATACACTTTAAACGTAACTCTGATTTATTTATTTTGCTAATAAAATAACTAAAAACTTATGAAGTAAAGCAAGTTTATTTGTGTATTTCTCTATTAAATATTTAGATGAAAGAAAAATGCTTTTCTGCCTTCTGTAGAAGATGTACTACATATTCTTGTTTTAGCACTAAATGTAAGATAATTGAAAGCTGAGGCAAACATTTGGCCCAATAGTGAGATATCCATGTCTCATATCTGAGTACCTGGGTTCAATTCCCAGCTCTAACTCCTGACCCTAGTTTCCTGCTAATGCTGACTGCTAGACCAGCTATGACGGTTAAAGTAATGAATTTCCTGCTACCCTTGTGGGAGACCTGGATTGAGTTCCCATCTCCTACCTTTGGACTCTGTTCTGGCCTGGGGTACAGGCATTTGGGGAATGAACCAAGGGTTGGAAACATTATCTCTGTCCTTGTGTTTCTCTGCCTCTCAAATAAATAAATAAATAATTTAAAAAACAGAATTTGTGGTTTATAGAGTGAAATAAAGCCTTTTTCCTTTAGAGTCAGTTTCACATAACTGATAGAGAGTATAATGCTTTTATTTTACTTGACCAAAAGTATGTCCAAGTTGGTGTTACTTTAGTGTAACTAAGAATAAATGGGAGGTGATAAACATGTATATTTCAAAGATTCAGACTATTCAAATCAGAATTGATGTCCTTTGATCTAGAAATTTTTTCTACTCCTTTAGCATCATTTATTTGGAAACATAAAACCATCCTTAAACATCATTAACTCTTACATGTTTTTGGAAGAAAATCATTCAAAATAAATAGATGAAAATTCCCCATAACATTCTTTGCTAAATTTGCTAAGGAAATTTGAATGGAATACAAATTGAGAACTCAAAGCTCAATGATAAAATAATATCATGCAAAGTGCTATTACAGACATTACAACTAAATTGAGTACATAAGTATTTAATGTACTAGGAAGATAATATTCAAAATAGAAGAGAATTTCCATGAAATTAGAGGATAATTTTTGTGTACACCAAAGGAAAACACATTTTCCAAGGAAAATTGGTGTAAACCAACTATAGCTGATACATATCTATGGGGGGAATTATTTGTGTACTATGACCTATTTCATAATAGAAACATTTATGATATTCAAACATGTCTTCTTATCTCCATAATCACCAGAGGAAATAGCTATGAAAGATTGATGAAAATATTTAAAAAAGAAAGATTAAAAGTAAATTTGAACCATGATAATTATGTCATCATAGTATCATTCTTATAATAGCAGAAGGCAGAAATACTTAAGTATGCAAGAATTTGGAAATTTTATGGCTCTTTCTGTTTTTAATTTTTTAAAATTTATTGATTATCACTTAAGAGTTGCATATTTTTTGTGGAGTACAGTGTAATATCTGAACACACATACAAAAACTGCATAAGTTAACCTTATCAGGTTAGTAGCTTTTTGGTTGTGTTTGCCTCCCCCCCTTTCTTTGGAGCTCACCAGCTCTTTTATTAAAGTTCCTTATACAGTATGCATTGTGAACTATGTGAAGCCACTGTGTTATGGAACACTAAAACTTACTACTTCTGTCTGTATATTTGTACCTGCTGTTGAACCTTTTTCTAACGTTTTTCCCCTCTACCCTTTCCAACTTCTCCTGACCACTATTCTAAGTTCAGATTGACCTGTTTTTCTATCTTAAAAACATTACAAAAGTCACACACCTTTGAAAAATTTTGGCATAAAATTTTAGGAACTTAAAGACTTGTTAAAATTGGTGAGGTGTATATATATTTCCTATATACATTTTGCTAAATATATTTCCTACTTGTAGTTACAGAGTAAAATACAGCTTTTACAAAATTGAACAGATATAACATAAGTATTAACATTAGTATGGCATTAACAAAGTATATAATGTGAGGCAAGAAATATTTGGATAAAGTAGTTATTTCTCATAAAAAATCATTTATTTTTTTCATTTATTTTTGTTGAAAAGAGGAAATAGTTTATTTCAAGAAGCTGGCAGACTTGGGGAAAGATAGATCTCTTGATCCAAAATGTGTTCTTTCCACCAAACAAGCCAATGAAAAAGATTTTTAAAGGACAAAGGAAGGTTCAACGGAGATATTGAGAAAGGAAAAAATAAACAAGCAAAATAACCCACAGTGAATCCAATCAGTTGCTAAGTAGGCAGCTTTTTAGGCTTTACTCCAATGTTGGTTCCTCTGGGAAACCCAGAGCATAGCATCAGTTGGGTGGAGGGTTCCTAGAAATCCATTTTACTCTTTAAAGCGAAAATTGTAATTAAAAAGAAACTTAAAATATGAAAATTTATTTTTTCTACAAATGTAAAAATAACACTAAAGGATTATTAAGTTAAATATCATTACCTTAAACTCATCATTTCTTTTTCAAGTTTCTTTGTCTCATACATTCTAACTAATCAATGTAAAGCATTTAATATAATTCCATCTGCAGTGTTTAACATTCACACTTTATTTCATCTTTTCTGTCTTTCATCTAGTATATATTTATCCTTATGTATGTTTACATGAATAAAAAGTATTCTACAATTATACTTTCCCATGAAAATGGAGATTACATTCAAGGATACTTTTGCATTTAAAAACTAAAATATTATAGTACATTTAGTGAAAAGAAAATTATATTCAGAAATTAAAATTTTAAACACCTATTACCTATGGTCCTGTCAGAAATCGGAAATCTAGGGTATCCAGATCAAGTGGTTTTGAAGACTCAGCACATCTCATGGACCCAACCCAAAGTACTGATAAGGCTGTTCACCAGGGACATAGACATAGCCTACATTGGAGCTATAGCTATGGCCTGGGAAAGCAGTAGATGGCTCAAGTCCTTGGGCCCCTGCCCCCGCTTGGGAGACCCAGAAGAAACTCCTGGCTCCTGGCTTCTGGCTTCGGATCAGCGCAGCATCGGCCGTTGTGGCCATTCTGAAGAGTGAACCTATGGATGGAAGACCTCTCTCTTGCTGCCTCTCCTTCTGTCTCTCTCTGCTTCTGCATCTCTGGAACTCTGCCTTTCAAATAAATAAAATAAATGTTTTAAAAATATAACTGCTAAAGAAGTTATTTTATTTGATGTCTAAAGCTGCATATGTACAATGTTGTCTTCTAGAGTTTTTCTCTCTGCTTTTTTCTCCATTACATGCCTTTGTCTTAAAAAGGGTGGTGAATAATTGAAAATACTTACTTTTATATGTGTATGTTCTTTGATTTGGAAAAAGACTATAGTGATTCATTTTTTGCTAATACACAGTAGCCAGTAAACATGAATATACATTTTCAAATATATTTCAGTTGATCTAACTATCCCAGAGCTTGATTGATATTGCCTCACATGACAGCAACAATTATTCTTGGGCAGATAAGAAGAGATAAGTGGACTAAGCAGGGGTGGGTAACATCTGCCCCCAGGCCTCATAAGGCCTGCAACATCATTTGGTCTGGCCCTGACGAGGCAACTACAGGTGGGACTTGATGTTCAATAAGTCTACACCTTCTCTAATTTTTTAAAAGAAGGTTTCGTTTATTTATTTGAGAGGTAGAGTTACAAACAGTGAGAGAGAAAGAGAGAGAGAAAGATCTTCCATCTGTTGGTTCACTCGCAAAATGGCCACAATGGCTGGAGCTGGGCCAATCTGAATCAAGGAGCTAGGAACTGTAGGGACTCAGGGTCTTGGGCCATCTTCTACTGCTTTCTCAGGCCATAGCAGAGAGCCTGATAAGAAGTGAAGTGGACAGGGATGCTGGCACCGCAGGTGGAGAACTATAATTAGTCACTCCTAGCTGGTTACTTTTTAAGGTGATAATTTTGTTGGCCCACAAATTATGTTATAAATAATCCAAATGGAACTTAGCAGAAAAAAGATTCCCCACATCAGAGTACGTAAGGCTTTTTTTTTCTATGTTTTGATTGATCAATTGATCTAAATTTTACATCCGAGAAATTAGAATTGAATAGATACAAATCTGGAAACTTTACAGAATGACTGTATGTTGTGTTTTTATGCTTACATAGTAATTTCTTGATATCACCATATGTTGGGGGCAATCACATTATTCCAATTATGTATTCAGTTGCATGGATAATTACAAATCTGGTTCATGGTATGACTATATTTATGAAATAGTTTTAAATTCAAAACTAAAATATGTCTGTGTTTAATTTAATATAACTAATTTGCATCTGTTCAGTCTTAAAATATCAACCAAAGAAATATGACAACTATATTATTCTACATAATTTTGGGTAATTCCTAAAATACCATAAGGAGGAACATAAGGAATAACAAACAGTATTTTTTTTCAAAAGTGAATCATTGTCATTCTTAAAACAAAGCATTTGTTTGCACAGCTGTAAATTAGCTATTTGTGTTAAATTTGGAATTCATTGAGTAGATACATGTAAATGAGTACAGAAAAGAGATATTTCTTTCTTAACTCCTGCTATATTTTGATTAGAAAAACATATAATCTTTGAAGTGATTCTGAGTGTGTTGAATATCGAGAAACAGTGCTGTAGTAGAGAAAACCTTTAATGCTGAGCCTCTTGTATTTTTCCTACTATTCTTATAAGACTCCACAATAGCTTTTATACATTATTTGTAAAAAATTTGATTAAAGTAATGAAATACATAATGAAGAGTGAAACTAAATTAAATGAATAATTGTTGAAAAGGCAAAATTTTGTTCTGTAAAACATAAATATCTAGGTTATTTTCTTTCTTTTGTTTTTGTAACAATAGAACTTATGAGAATCTTCACAATAGGAAAAAATCGTATTGATACAAGGATATGAATTTTCTGGTATTAGATAACATGAGACAAAACATGTGTCTGTGAAATTGGCAATGCAAATTATACTTTTTAAATTTTTGCTTTTTAATTTTTAAAAATATGCAGAGAATAAACAATTCAGTGAACACAGATTTCATAAATTTAAATATTTTGCCATATTTGCTTCATATATGAATACTGTATACACACTCATACTATTTTTCTTGAAAGCAGAGTGGACATTTAATATCACATAACCTGGAGTCTATGATGAAGATCATAAAGTGAGGAAAGAAATGTTTATTATTATGTAAGGGATATTACTCAGTGAAGACAACATTTATAAATATCTATATACTAAATAACATGGTATCCACATACTTGTATACTATATATAAACTTCTGCATATGAGGAAAAACAGTGGTATTTATCTATCTAGGTCTAGCTAATTTTACTTATTACAATGATCTCCAATTCCATTCATTTTGTTTCAAATGTCAAGAATAGCTGGCTAGTGTTCTGTTGTATGTATGTTTGTGTATATATCATGGTATATATATATATACCATCATTTCTTTAATCAGTCATCATTTGAAGGACAACTTACCTGATTCTATGTCATAGCTGTTGTGGATAGTACTACAAAATCATGAGAGTGCAGGTATCTCTTTCACTTGATGACATCATTTTCTTTGGATGCATTCCCAGAAGTGGGATAACTGGGTCATATGGTAGATCTAATTTTAACTTCTTAAGAAATCACTATACCGTTTTCTATAATGGAGTAGTAATTTGTATTCTCACCAATAGTTTATTAGGGTTCCTCTTTCTCTACATCCTAACCAGCATTTGTTATTTTTTTGATTTTTGATAATAGCCATTCCATCTTAAATGAAATGGTACCTAAAGTTTTTTCTCAAAGAAAAATTCTTTGGATCTGTAATAGATGTGAAAAGAATGCATATAAGACCAGTATTAATACAACAGTATTAATATCTGTGAAATCATGTACTGTGATTTGTCTAAAGTTTCACCCTTATTATAAGTTATTAACTTAGCTTCATGGTTGATGAAACGTGGGTTGAGACTCCAGGGTTAATGACAAAGACTTTGGGGCCAGCGCTGTGGTGCAGTGGGTTAACACCCTGGCCTGAAGCACTGGCAGCCCATTTGGGCGCCAGCTCTAGTCCTGGCTGCTCCTATTTGGATCCAGCTCTCTGCTATGGCCTGGGAAAGCAGTGGAAGATGGCCCAAGACCCTGAGTCCCTACAGTTCCTAGCTCCTTGAGCACCTGCTCCCATGTGGGAGACCTGGACGAAGCTCCTAGCGCCTGGCTTTGGATCAGCACAGCTCCAGCAGTTGCGGCCAATTGAGGAGTGAACCAGAGGATGGAAGACCTCTCTCTCCCTCTCTGCCTCTCCTCTCTAGTATAACTCTGACTTTCCAACAACAGGAGTCACTGTAAACTTATGTCTCATGAGGGATCTGTTCTTAATGCGTTGTCCAATATGAAGTAATGCTATAACTAGTACTGAAACAGTATTTTACACTTTGTGTTTCTGTGTGGGTGCAAACTGATGAAATCTTTACTTAATATATACTAAATCAATCATCTATATATAAAGATAATTGAAAATGAATCTTGCTCTGAATGGAATGGGAGAGGGAGCAGGAGATGGAAGGGGTGCGAGTGGGAGGGAAATTATGGGGGGAGAAAGCCATTGTAATCCGTAAACTGTACTTTGGAAATTTATATTTACTAAATAAAAAATTAAAATAATTAAAAAAAATAACTCTGACTTTCAAATAAATAATTAAATTATTAATTCCATGAGCATCACTTTCCTTTGATGAGGGAGTGTTGTTGGGTATGCCCAACCTTATGGCTTGGATGATCAGATAATACCCAGCTTATGACAAGAAGCTTAGGTCTCAGGATAACTTTATGGCCTTTGGTCAAATAATAAAACATCCCTTGTGCAATACTCTGATTAATATGATTAACAAAAGCTTGGACCAGATCTATTCAATTTGTTTTACTCAGCCTAAAATTAAGACCACTAATAACTAGAAGAGAAGGTCAAAGCAACCTGCATTATTTATCTTAAACTAACCTCACAGAGTCCTAATCTCAATTTTCTGAACAAATCTTATAACTAATGGGTCTACTTAGAGAGCTGGATGATTTCTCTTTAAATTATTGTATTGACTTTTCCTGTTAGCCTAATATGTTAATACAGGTAGAGGGTGATGCATGTGTCATTGTAAAGCCTTCATCTTGGTTGACAAAGGGAAAATCTAGAGCAGCACTTTATAACTGCCTAGGGATTGAATCTGACCTGAATACCTTCCATGGCTCATGTAGAACCATCGATCACTTCAGCTGTAATGAGGGACAAATTCTATGCCAATTTTTTTTAATTAAATGGCTGCTGCTATAGGGAAATCTGCCCATAGTATGCACATATAAATAAATTTCTCATTTTGGAGAAATCTTAATCATCTGAGAGCTGCATAATCTACTTACAAGTTGCTTATGAGCACTCCTGAGGGGAAAGTCACTGTGATTTGAGAAAATAAGCACATTGATGCCCAGCTTCCAAACAAGATGGTACAATTCTGGGAATACAAGTGTACTTCTGGAAGAAAGTGGTGTTTATAGTTACTGCCTTCCCCCTATCAATGCAACCTATGTCAGACAAAGAGGGCATAGTTTGGAAATGCCTATAATGTAGTCATAAGGCAAGGTCTTCAGTTCAGTTTACATAATTGCCTCAAGTCCTTGTTTTTGCTTGGCTCCCTGGAGACAGTAAATCTATGTCCTGTCTGTGCTGTCAGCTGGATGGCTTCTATCCAAAACCCATGGAGGGTAATGCTGTGGTGCAGCAGGTTAAAGTCCTGGCCTGCAGTGCCAGCATCCCATATTGTTGCCAGTTCAAGTCCCAGCTACTCCATTCCCTGCTAATGTGCCTGGGAAAGCAGCAGAGGATGGTCCAAGTCCTTGGGCCCCTGCACCCACATAGGGGACATGGAAGAAACTCCTGGCTCCTAGCTTCATATCAGCTCAACTCTGTCTGTTGAGGCCATCTGGGGAGTGAACCAGCAAATGGAAGACATCTCTCTCTCTCCCTCTCTCTCTCTCTCTCTGTCTCTACCTCTGCTTGTAACTCTTTCACATACATAAAATAAGTTTATAAAAAGCATGGAATGACTGAAAAAGGAAATATGGAGGATATTTTGACTGGGAAGTATGGAAGCTGGGGGTATCTTCTACATTTATTTTTCTCTTTGAGAGGTAGAGAAGTGAGGAGTGTGTGTGTGTGTGTGTGTGTGTGTGTGTGTGTGTGTGTAAGAAAGAGAGAGAGAGAGAGAGAGAGAGAGAGAGAGAAAGCAAGAATGGAGAGTAAGAATGAGAGAAAGCTCTCATCTGCTAGTTCATCTCCAAATACCCACAGCAGCCAGAGATGGGGTAGGGCTGGAGCAAAGAGCCAGGAACTCAGACCATGTCTGCCACATGGGTGGCAGGGATCCAAATATTTTAACCATCACATGCTGCCTTTAAGAGCTAGAATTGAGAGCAGGAGCCAGGAATAGATTACAGACACTCTGATGTAGGTTGCAGGGATCTTAACGAGTGTTTTAACTAGTAGGCCAAACACCTGTCTTCTGTGGCACTTTTTGATAGACCCAACAGTAAGGTTAGAGGGATTGGAAAGCAATTCATGATTAGAGCTATTTAGGGGGACACTGAGGTGCAAAAGTCAGTTAAATAATGATACATTAACAGTTGAGGAAGAGTTTAGTAGATTCTCACAGAGCATTTTCATTCACTTGGAAAGCTGTAGGGGCAGTTTTAAAGTACAGATCACTAATGATTTTCTTTTCTGTGTTTCTCTCAGGATCTGAGGTGTCCCTTCCCCAGTGCCAGGTTGTTACTCTGTTTATGTATTCACAAATGTGTGTTGCATTACAGTAATCATAACTCTAACTTTTCTTCAGTTATCCTTTACAGATGGACAGGTCTTTTGTTCAGAATATCCATGTGTAGAACAATGAAAGCATACATGCAGAACTTAAGTAAATGTTCTAGGATGTGAAGCTATATAAAATCGTACTCTTTTGTTGAGACTATTGAGTGGAGCATCCATTCTTGAGATCAAACTTAAATGTCCTTGTGTTCAAATATTGGACAGGAGAAAAGCTGTAGGATATTTTTGTCTCAAAGTAACATAATGGAATCTCACCTCTAGACTCTATTTTTGGTCCAGATGTGGTTGTATCACCCTGATGAGGGAGAACTGGGATGGGTCTTATGAGCTGTCTTGCGTCTCCTTGCTGAAGAATGCATATTTAATATATGCCTGGATGTATCACCTGGTAATAGTTTGTGGAACCAAAAAATAACCAGTGGCTATAATTTAAACCAAAAATAGTTCAAATATTGTAATTATCTCATTGTTTTAGTTGAGTTCACAACAAATGTTATTTTAAAATTGCTTATCTTATAAGGCACGATTAAACAGGATAAAGAATGCACAATAAACCCCCATCTCTGTTAATTAGAATGTCGGGACCCATGGATAGGCTTGCCATGGGACCCCCCCCCCCATGCTGGGCTTGGCTTATAGCAGTAATGCGGATGTAGCAGCTGATTGAACTTTCCATCTAGCTGAGGATCGTGGAAAACAACAAGATGGCGCTGATGCCCTGCCTGCTGCGTGACTCCACAGCTGATCGTGATCAAGTGCCGGATTGGAGAGCTCTGTGCATGGACTGTGATTGATTGATTGTGATTGGTTGAATTCTGTATATAGGCGGACCGTGGGCGACGGAGGGGGGCATGCCAGCTTTCCCCCTTAAGGAACGTGCGCGCCATCTCTCCCCTTTCTCCCGGTCCCCCACTCTCTTTCCCTACTCATTCTAAGTAAAAGTCTCTTGAAGACCGATTAGCTGCGAGCAGCGTCGTTCCTTCTGCGGCTGAAGGAGCTGACATTAGAATATGGATTTCTCAGTATATTATTTCATCATTACATTGGCTCATTATATTTATTTTTTGAAAGGCAGAGTGGACAGTGAGAGAGAGAGAGAGACAGAGAGAGAGAGAGAGAGAGAGAGAGAGAGACAGAGAGAAAGGTCTTCCTTTACCGTTGGTTCACCCTCTAATGGCTGCTGCGGCCGGCGCACCACGCTGATCCGATGGCAGGAGCCAGGTGCTTCTGGTCTCCCATGGGGTGCAGAGCCCAAGCACTTGGGCCATCCTCCACTGCACTCCCGGGCCATAGCAGAGGGCTGGCCTGGAAGAGGGGCAACCGGGACAGAACCCGGTGTGCCGGCGCCGCAAGGTGGAGGATTAGCCTATTTGGCTCATTATATTACATAATCATGTTCAGGAATCTGAGTTACAGAAGATGAGTAAAAATCAAGAATGGAATTGGAACTGATTCTTGAAAAGTATGACATTGGAACAACCTTATTAATATCTTATCATCTGTGATTTCATACCTTCCCAATGATAAAAGCTGTAAGAAATTCTTCAAGAGTTAAAGTATACATTTATCAGGTGCATTGAAAATGCAATAAGAAATAATGGAGAATATTGGATACTCCCAAAGGTCTCTTTCTCTGATTGGCTGAAGTCCTGTCTCTTACATTTAATGGTTAGCATGAAAAACTGGAGAGAAGATGATAAGTTTGGCAGGACTCAATCTAAATAATTACACTGTTATCAATTTTTCCTAGTGAATGTGCTTTTGGGTACATATTCCATCCTCCTTTCCTTCCGTACTCCTCACATGATTCAATAAAGGGCACTGACAGTGTTTATTAAACTGTAATTTGTGGTGCCAAACAGATGAATATAACAGTTATTTGTCTGGGTGAGAAGGTAGATAATTGGAATATGAGTACTCCATGGAGTTCTTTGCTCCCAGCAGAGGCAACAGATTAGATAAAATGGATACAGAGAAATATTAATGGTCTTTAAAATAGTTAATAAAATAATTGGTACAATATATGTTCTATAAAATGTTACATAAATCATACATATATATACATATGTTAATTTAATTGGATGGAAAGTATAGAGAAATGGTATAGGGAGTGTAATTTTGTACCTTTTTAAAAATTTATTTATTTGACAGGTAGAGTTTTAGACAGAGAGGGAGAGACAGAGAGAAAGGTCTTCCCTCTGTTGGTTCACTCTCCAAATGGCCGCTACGGCTGGGACTACACCAATCTGAAGCCAGAAGCCAGGTGCTTCTTCCTGGTCTCCCATGTGGGTGCAGGGACCCAAGAACTTGGGCCATCCTCCACTGCCTTGCCAGGCCACAGCAGAGAGCTGGACCAGAAGAGGAGCAACCAGTACTAGAACCTGGCACCCATATGGGATGCCAGTGCCACAGGCAGAGGATTAACCAAGTGAGCTATGGCATCAGGCCCATGTAATTTTGTACCTTTAAAAGAATAATAGTAGTATTGTCCACTCTCTAATTCATATTCAACCAATTCTCAATAAATCTGAGAATAATATAAAACATATTTTATATTGTTATCAAAATGACCTGTAAAGACTTAAAGCACTTTATTATTTCTCATTCCTTTGATAATCCTAAACTGATGTTAATAACCAAAATATATAAAGAGCTTGAGCAACTCAACAACAAAACAATCATCCCAGTTAAGAAATGGGAAAGACTTTAATGGGCATTTTTCAAAAGAGACAATTCAAATACTCAACACATTAGGGAAATGCAAATCAAAAGCACAATGAGGTTTCACCTCGCCACCGTTAGAATGATTTTCATACAGAAATCAATGAACAAATGCTGGCAAGTATGTGGAGAAAAGTTACCCTAATTCATTATTGATGGGAATGTAAACTGGTACAGTCCATGTGGACAGTATAGAATATCTCAGAAATCTGTATAGAGTCCTAATATATGATGCAACCATCTTACTACTGGGAATTTACCCAAGGGAAATGAAATCAGCATATGAAAGAGTTATCTGTACCCCATGTTTATGGTAGCTTAATTCACAATAGCTAAGATATGAAATTAACCCAAATGTCCATCAACTGAAGACTGGATGAAAAAATTATGGAATATGTACACCATGGAATACTACACAATGGTAAAAAAAAAATAAAATCTTGTCATTTGCAACAATATAAATGCAACTGGAAACTATTATACTTACTAAAAAATGTGAGTCCCAGAAGGAAAAACACCATATATTCTCCCTGATTAGTGGTAACTAAGAGTACTAAGAAGGTAATCTATAGAAGTGAAAGTGACACTTGAGAAGCAATGAGTTGATCAGCCCTTGACTCGACTGTTGAAGAATAGTGCTTTTTTATTATTTGTTGAACACTTTATTTAGTATCAGTTAATCTTCTGTGTACAAAGTTAATTGAAAATAGATCTTAGTAAAAAAATATGAATGAGAATAGGAGAGGGAGCAGGAAGAAGGATGGGAGGGTGGGTAGTGTATGAAGATTCAATATGTTTCTAAAGTTGTAATTGTGAAATACATGAAGTTTGTACACCTCAATTAAAAAGCTTTTGGGTAAATAAAAATAAAATTAAAAAATCTCAAAAGAATAAATA
This sequence comes from Sylvilagus floridanus, assembly GCA_949820135.1. Taxonomy (NCBI): domain Eukaryota; kingdom Metazoa; phylum Chordata; class Mammalia; order Lagomorpha; family Leporidae; genus Sylvilagus; species Sylvilagus floridanus. Next base: position 128,703,766 of record OX463236.1, on the reverse strand, counting down.
CATTGCACTGCATAAGTTCATATTAATGTATATGTTAATGCTGATTGATAAATAGTTGGCAAAAATATATAAATTAATATTTAATCATGTTACTGTATTGTAATTGCCAATTAGGTAATAACTCAATCAAGCCATTAGGAAGTAAAGTAAGTTTTAAAAAGATTCATGCAGTATTCTATGTAGATACTTGCATTTGCTTTGTATATGTATTTTATCTTTCCCTAATGTCATTATTAGCATTTAAAAATTGCAGTTGGTTGTTATAATGATAATATCCAAAGTTTCTTTTAAAGTTTGCCTTTGTAACATCTGTCACAAGCACAGTGAAACTTAGATATCATTTTTGTATTCCCTCTTGTTAGAAAATTACTGTTGTGTATCCTAATATGGCAATTAGAATTCTCATGGGAAATTTCATTTTGATTTTTATAGTAACAGTAATAACAATATATTCAGAAAAAACTTGTGACTGCTCAGACAACACATTGATTTCAAACAAAATGTCATCCCTCCAGGACTGAAATGTCATGTTATACACTGGCACAAGAACAAAGTAAATGAGATGTATAAGAATAAATTTTGACTTTGAAAATTTTATTTATGTCCTTAGTTTTTCAGTATTCTCCTTGTGAATCTAGTCAAGTACTGAATTATATTTACAGATTACATATATAAATGTATAGCCCATGTTGATTCGTATTGCAGAAACCATTTTTTAGTGATGCTTTAGTTTTCTACTCTGAGAATTGTTATGTTGGTTTCAGATAAAAAGAAACATTTTATGAAGAAATTAATTCTTACACTTAGGAAAGTTTAGTGCTATGTTATTGCTTGATTAATTCTGTAGTTAGTATAAATGTGGTCTTCTTTTTTTTTTTTTTTTTGGTGACAGGCAGAGTGGACAGTGAGAGAGAGAGACAGAGAGAAAGGTCTTCCTTTGCCGTTGGTTCACCCTCCAATGGCTGCCGCGGATGGCGCGCTGCAGCTGGCGCACCGCGCTCATCCGATGGCAGGAGCCAGGTGCTAGGTGCTTTTTCCCTGGTCTCCCATGGGGTGCAGGGCCCAAGCACTTGGGCCATCCTCCACTGCACTCCCGGGCCACAGCAGAGGGCTGGCCTGGAAGAGGGGCAACCGGGACAGAATCCGGTGCCCCGACCGGGACTAGAACCCGGTGTGCCGGCGCCGCAAGGTGGAGGATTAGCCTGTTGAGCCACGGCGCCGGCCTTCATTTTTTAATATAGAAAAATAGTTTGATCTTCATTATAATCTCTTAATTGATCGATAGGAAATGACAAAGTACATCTATCAAAAAATCATGGGAGTACATAGGAAAATGTTCTAATACCTTAAGTATGCTATATTAAAATGTAAAGTTAGATTAAAATTAGAATTAAAATGTACAGTTAGATTGATTGATATATTAGTTTTAAAATGATATATTAAAAGTATGTAGGCAAGGAGAAAAATATCAGATAGCTATATAGAATTTAGCACCATAGACACTAGCCTATAAATCTGCACTCATATTAAATGTACTCATGTTAAAATAATATTGTCAGGGCTGGCGCTGTGGCACAGTGAGTTAACGTCCTGGCCTGAAGCACTGCATCCCATATGGGCACCAGGTCAAGTCCTGGCATTCCAGTTCCAATCCAGCTTTCTGCTTGGGCACGGTAAAGCAGTAGAAGATGTCCCAAGTCCTTGGGCCCCTGCACCCACGTGAGAGACCTGGAAGAAACTCTTGGCTCCTGGCTTCGGACCAGTGCAGTTCCGGCCCTTGAGGCCAATTGGGGAGTGAACCATCGGATGGAACACCTCTTCTCTCCCTCTTTCTCTCTCTCTCTCTAAATAAATCATTAAAAAAATATTGCCTCAGGAATTTATAACATTTACATGTAAGTACTTAGAAAATACTTATTTACATAGTAGAATTAAATTATAAAACTACTATTTGAATCACTAGGTTAACTTGGCAAAGATTTAATTTCTTTTTTTAATACATTGGAATTTTTGTTCTATTTGATGACAAGAAATAGTATCCTATTTTTAAGCAGTGGAACAAGTTTTTTTTTTTTTTCTCACTTGTTATGGATTTCTTCTTCCAATATTCTAATTATCCATTTATGAGTGAGTCATTCCTGTATGCTTAATTACTATTCAGTAAATTTTACCATAGACCTGTGAATTCTCTTACCTCATTTGGGACCATTCTTAAGGTGATATTGCAAAGTCACAGAGTTATAATCAGCAGTCATACAAACCAGTATTAGAGGTGGAAAATCAGAACCAAAATCTATGTGATGTTTTACCATGAGTTTATCCCCACTCATGGACCTAAGTGAACAATTCTTTGGATAAGTGAATTTCCTTGGAACTAGTTTATTTTATTTAACACTTAAAAAAATGATCTGTTTTATGATCAGGTATTTCCTTGTCAGTTCACATTACAATTTTACTTCAGAGCACTCCACATAATTCCATTTGAGTTCTGCATATGTCTTGGGTTCTGTATGCCCATCACTATGCTCACCAGCATTAATATCAGTCTCTTTACAAAATGTAAACTTCTTGATCATTTGCAGTCAATACTATTACATAATTTCATGTGTGACCCTCTCTGCCCCAATTATTCATTTGCTGCTGGCATTTCATTCCTATATCCTCTCTAAATTAATATCCTGCTAAATGAATTCTTCATAAAAAAAATCTTTAATTCTTATTCCTGTAGCCCCCTATCTGGTTCTCCTATGAGAACAATTATTTTCTTGGGAAAAAATTTCATGTATATATAGTTCACCAACTACCATACAGCGTAAGCCCTAAGTATCTGCATAGTCGTTTATCACTTAAGGTTTCAGATTCCTTATATCACTATCGTATGTGAAGACTCCTTTTCAGTTTTATACTTATGCTTGGTTATAATTTTTACTGCTGTTTTTAAATATCATCAGCTTTTTTCTACTCTCCATTTCTGTTCCAGCTTTTATTGATAAATATCTTTGGAAACATGTTGATGTCTAATCTAAGTAAAGGTTTCATTGTGGAAAAGTAACATTAATGAAAGTTGTCTTCCTATCCAGGGCTCAGCCACAACATTCAATAACTCTCTAGGCTTTCTGTAGACAATGCCTGGATATTATTTTCTTCCTCCACTTCTTATTAACATAAGTATTTATTGAGTTTATAATATAAGAGTTAATAAACCTTGAAATTGGATTACATTTCTTATCTGACCTGTCCTTCTACCTATACTCACCAGTCTTTTTATTACTCTGTTCCATTTCTTATATAGTTTAGAGTACACTGCGCAACACTTCAAATAAACTCTTTATAGCAACCACAGTATTCTAAATTATCTTTAATATTACTTATAATTTTATACCAACAATCTGGAGTCATTGCAACTAAATACATGTGCTGCTTCATAAATAGATTACTTGCTGTTATCGAGTAACCTAAGAAAAGTCTTCAGGCTCTATTTTAAAACTATCTTTTCAAATCACTTTGATATCTGCAATTTGAGATATTGCTTTGACAGGTTACATTTCCACACAAACTATCTTTGCACTGACATCTTTCCACTTATTTTATTTGATTGCCAATATTTCTTATTACATGGGTTCTCTACTCATACATAAATTAAAATTTATTTATTATGTATTATTTATTTATTAAGTGGTTTTTAATTTATTAAGTGTTATTTATTATGTATTATTTATTTATTTAAGTGTCCAAGAGAAGAAGAGAGTGTAAGTAAAAGATAGGTAGAGAGACTAATAGACAAGGAGAACTCCTATTCACTGGTTTACTTCCCACATCATTCTGGTCTGGGAGCCTGTACTTCAATCTAGGTCTCCTGTGTGGGTGGCAGTGACCAAACTAAATGAGATCTTAATGTTGCCTCCCAGTGTGTATTATCAGTAAATAGGAATCAGAATTGGAGCTAGGACTTGTACAGGCATTCTGATAAAGAAATATGGGCACTCAAACCATAATCTTTACTATTAATCTATATATCCCTCTTTGAGTCTGCAAACTTGTAAACCAAGTATAGTATTCTATACTGTATAATTATAGTATACTGACACAAATTTGCCTGAAATTCAGCAATAGACCTACTATGAATTCAGTTAGGGAAAGCTATGTACAGCACAATTGTTATTAATTTTTGTATTCTTCATTGTCACACCATGATAATTTTTAAAATATCAGTTTCACCCAAGAATGTTTTTGGTGAAACAATAATTGAGTTTGCTAAATTTTGAACCTTGAATGTAAATCTTTTTATAGTTTAAGAAATTAAAATATGAATGAAATATTCTTCTTCATTTGAAAACATGCTAATTATCTCCAGAAAAAGAAACTGTTGGGACCAGTGCTGTGGCTTAGAAGGCAAGCTGCCTGCAGTGCTGGAATCGCATATGGGTTCTGGTTCAAGTCCCCACTGCTCCATTTCCTTTCTAGCTCTCTGCTATGGCCTGGGATGCAGTAGAAGATGACCAAAGAACTTGGGTCTCTGCACCGGCCTGGGGCTTTTTCCAGGTAATCCCATGTGGCTGCATGGGCCAAAGGACTTCAGCCATCTTCTACTGCTTTCCTAGGCCATAGTAGAGAGCTGGATCAGAAGTGGAGCAGCCGGATCTCAAATCAGTGCTCATATGGGATGTCGGCACTGAAAGGAGAGCTTCAGAATTTTAAAATTAGTTTTTCCATTAGATTAAATTAATGCGTGCACTTTTTAAAAACTTTTATTTAATAAATATAAATTTCCAAGGTAAAGCTTTTGTATTACAGTGGCATTCCCCCCAACCCATAATTTCCCTCCCACCCACAACCCTCCCCTCTCCCACACCCTCTCCTATTTTATTCACATCAAGATTCATTTTCAATTATATTTATATACAGAAGATCAATTTAGCATATATTAAATAAAGCTTTCAACAGTTTGCACCCACACAGAAACACAAAGTGTAGAATACTGTTTGAGTACTAGTTATAGCATTAAATCACATTGGACAACACATTAAGGACAGAGATCCTACATGAGGAGTAAGTACACAGTGACTCCTGTTGTTGACTTAACAATTTGACACTCTTGTTTATGGCATCAGTAATCACCCTAGGCTCTTGACATGAGTTGCCGAGGCTATGGAAGCCTTTTGAGTTCACCGACTCTGATCATATTTAGACAAGATTGTCGTCAAAGTAGAAGTTCTCTCCTCCCTTCGGAGAAAGGTACCTCCTTCTTTGATGACCTGTTCTTTCCACTGGGATCTCACTCTAATGCATGCACTTTTAAGGGTAATTAACCACAGAAGTTATTACCTATTTTTCATTCATGTTGATTTTCATACTGTCTATAATCGATACATGTGATCTCTATCTCAAAGTAGGATTTAGAAATATTAATATCAATACTAATAATTTTTGTTATTTAAGAAAATAGTAGTAGTCATTTTAATCACTATTTGAGTATAATATACCAGGTTCATTTATTAACTTACATGAAATGTGTTAGTATTTAAGAACAGGTCCTATATTTAATTTTTTCCTTGGTGTCATTATCTAGTTCATTCATCAAAATGTTCCTTACAGAATCAAAAAATAATAACTGCTTCTGATAAAGCTGTCTTAGTAGACATTTAAGAATATTTTTCTTAAGCCATGTTGCCTGAGGCAATTAGTTCAAAGAATCTAGATTTCCGTGAATTCAGGAAATAAAAAGTCATTTTGACATAAAAGTAGTACTAAGTTAAGAAAGTATTCTAAATTTTCTTTCACTCAAGAATCAATGTGTTTTATTGCTTTGAATAATAACACATATGTTGGAAAATAACGACCAGGCAAGTGGTTAAGAACAGATCATTGAAGTCATAGTGCCAGAGGAAAAAATTTCTAATATTTAAAAGTTGTGTGATGTTGGGCAAGTTTTTCAAAGTTTTATGTGTCTGAAATTCTGCATCCATAAAAGAAAAGGAATTCTTTATATGAGTGCTGTGAGAATCAGAAGCAATGAATCTAAAAGATTTGAACAATTTATGGTATATATTATAAATGCTAGGAGGTAATGCTTGTGTTCATGATTTTCCTTAAATAATTAATTTAAATGAATGATACCAGTTTCTATGATATGAACCTTCTTCACAACAATATATATACTTTATATTCTGACTGTTCCAAACTATTCTGTGAAAAAACGTTTTGAAACACAATTACATTTCATTTTTGCATCCTCTTACATGAGTTCTTATGCACTTCATAAATTTCCTTTAATGTTTATTAGAAGTATAATTACGAGGAATAAAAATTAAAAAGATTTACCCAAATTTCTAGCTTAAATAAGACTCAATATTTTTTGAGAAATAAGGAATATAGGAGTAGACATTGTGGCACAGCAAATGTAGCTACGATTTGTGATGCCTGCTTCTGTATTGGATTGCCAGTATGAGTCCTTGCTACTATAATTCCAGTGCAGCTTTCTGATAATCATCCTGAGAGGCAGAAGGTGATGGTTCAAGTACCTGAGCTTCCCCCACAGTGAGTACCCAAACTCCCAGCCACACTATGAGTCCTCCCACATAGCCTCAGTTTTTTTTTTTTAACAGTTCTGGCACTCTATGCTTTTTATTTTTATTATAGCTATTCTGGTGAGTGAAAGGTGGTATTATATGTTTAATTTGAATTCCCCCAGTGATTAATTATGTTGAAAATATTTTCATGTGCTTATTGACCATTTTTATATCTTTTTAAAATTTTTATTTATTTATTTGAAAGGCATAGTTACAAACAGAGAAAGAAAGAGACAGAGTTACGTCTTCATTACTGGTTCACTCCCCAAATGGCAGGAACTGAGCTGATTCAAAGCCAAGAGCCAGGATCTTCATCCAGGTCTCCCATATGGTTGAAGGGGACCAACCACTTAAGCCATCTTCTACTGTTTTCCCAGGTCTTTAGAAGAGATCTAGATCAGAAGTAGAGTGTCCAGGACTCAATCAGCCACCCTTATGAAATGCCAGTTCCACAGGTGAAGGATTAACCTACTTGCCACAGTACCAGCCCCTATTTGTATATCTTTTACTCATCTTTATTTGTGTTGTTCCTTTTCCTTTGTATCACAAACGTTATTATATACTCTACATACTACATCTTTATCAGATACATGATTTGAAAATATTTACTTTCATTTTGTTCATTGTATTTTCACTTTTTGATAATGTCTTTGATACACAACATTTTTGAATTTTGATTAGGTGTACTTTTTTTTCTTTCTGTTGGTTGTGCTTTTGATTTAATATATCAAATCCCCCCCAAAAGAATATAACACTTCAGTACTAAATTGTGAAGAAGAAGAGATTGAAGAAATGCCAGAAATGGAATTTAAAACACTGATCATAAAATTACACAGAAGTAATCAGAAGCAAATGCATGAGCTACTGAATTCTATACATTACATGAAAAATGTATCCAATGAAATTGAGATCTTAAAGAGAAATCAAAATGAAATGAAGAATAGAACAAAAAAAAACTGCAGGGTAGCCTCAACAACAGAATCGGTGAGTAGAATAAAGAATATCTGACCTAGAAGATAAAGCAAAGGAAATTATACTGTCAAACCAAGAACAAGAAGAGGAAGTTAGAACACTTAAAAACACTCTTGGGAATCTACAGGATACTATCAAGCAACCCATCATATGGAATTCTAAAGGTTCCTGAAAGCATGGAAAGAGAAGGGATTAGAAAGCTTTTTAAAGGAATAATAACAGAAAAATTCCCTAATTTGGAGAAAGAAAGGGACATCCAAATACAGGAAGCACCTATAACTCCTAACAGACATGACTAGAAAAGATATTCACCAAGACACATTGTAATCAAACTCTCCACAGTAAAATATGAAGAAAAGATTCTAAAATGTGCATAAGAGAAATGCCAGATTACTTTCATAGGATCTCCAAATAGACTTGTAATGGACTTCTCATCAGAAAACCTACAAGATAGGAGAGAATGGCAAGATATATTCAAAGTTAAGAGAAAAGACCTGTCAACCCAGAAAACAGTATGCTACATGCTCTCATTTATGATGAAGGTGAAATAAAGAAATTCCATAACAAAATGAAACAGAATTTTTCACCATCTGTCCAGCCCTGCAGAAGATGCTTAAGGATGTGCTACACACAGAACCAGAAACATGGTCATCACTACAGAAGAAGGTATAGGAAGGAAATATTCCAGTAAAAGTTCAAATAAAATTCAAAGTAAAAAATAGGGATATATTTGGGAAAATGGCAGACAAATTCGTAACTTATCAATAGTCATCTTGAATTCAAATGGCCTCAATTATCCATTTAAGAGACACAGACTGGCTGAATGGATTAAAAAACAAAATACATCTATTTGCTGCCTACAAGAAACACATCTCACCAACACAGATGCATATTGACTGAAAGTGAAAGGATCAAAAAAAGATATTCCATGCCAGCAGAAACCAAAAAGAGCTGCTGTAGCCATCCTAATATCAGATAAAATAGACTTTAACACAAAAACTGTTAAAAGAGACAAAGAGAGGCACTATGTAATGATTAAGGGATCAATCCAACAGGAAGATGTAACTATTATAAACATATATGCACTAAATTTCAGGGCACCTGGCTATTTAAAAGAAATGTTAAGGGATCTAAAGGGAGACATGAACTCTAATACAATAATAATGGGAAATTTCAATACCCCACTTTCAGCAATGCATAAATTAACAAGATAGAAAATCAGCAAGGAAGCAACAGAGTAAATCGACACTATAGACCAAATGGACCTAACTGATATTATAGAATGTTTCATCCAACAGTTGCAGAATACACATTCTTCTCTGCAGTGCACAGAAATTTCTCTAGGATTGACCACATGCTAGGCCATAAACTAAGCCACAGCAAATTCAAAAAATTGAAATCATACCATGCATCTTCCCTGACCACAATAAAATACACCTGGAAATCAACAACTCAGAAATCACTAGAACATATGCAAACACGTGGAGACTGAACAACAGGCTCCTGAATGAAGATCAAAGAAGTGGATCAAAGAAGAAATCAAAAGAGAAGTCAAAAAAATTTTGGAAACAAATGAAGATGACCAAACAACCAAAACCTATGGGATTCAACAAAAGCAATGTTTTGAGGAAAGTTTATAGCAATTAAGGCTGACACCAAGAAATTGGAAAGGTACCAAATAAATGAGCTTTTAGTGCATCTCAAGGATCTAGAAAAACAAAAGCCAATCAAACCCAAAATTATTAGGAGAAAAGAAATAATTAAAATTAGAGATGACATCAACAAAATTAAATTTAAAAAATTCAAAGATCATTAAAATGAAGAGCTGTTTTTTTCAAAAAATAAAGTTGACACACCATTGACACTACTAACCAAAAAAGAAAAGACCCAAATCAATAAAATTAGAGATGAAGAAGAAATGTAACAATAGACACCACAGAAATAAAAGGAATCATGAGATATTACTACAAAGAGCTGTATGCCAACAAACTGAGAAACCTAGAAGAAATGGATAGGTTCCTAGAAACATACAACCTACCAAAATTGAACCATGAAGACACACTGGAAACCTAAATAGACCCATAACCAAGAAGGAAATTGAATCAGTAATAAAGACCCTCCCAACAATGAAATGTCCTGGACTGAATGGCTTCACAACTGAATTCTTCCAGACATTTAAAGAGCTAACTCCAAATATTCTCAAGTTATTCAAAACAATTGAAAGGTATGGAATCCTCCCAAATTCTTTCTATTAATCCAGCATCACATTAATCACTAAGCCTGAAAAAGATGCAACAGAGAAAACAGAATTATAAACCAATTTCTCTGATGATCATAGATGCAAAATTCCACAACCAAATTCTAGCCAATCAAATCCAAGAACAAATCAGAAATATCAGCCACCCAGACCAAGTGGGATTTATCCCTGGTATGCAGGGATGGTTCAACATTCAAAATCAATCAATGTGATACATCAGATTAACAAACTGCAAAAGAAAATCTATATGATTTTCTCAATATGTGCAGAGAAAGCATTTGATAAAACGCAACACCCTTTCATGAAGAATATTCCTTCTAGACTGAATTTGCTTTGCGTTAACAACAGGGGTCACTGTGCGCTAAATCTCCTTGCAGGACCTCTGTCCTCAATGAGTTGTATTATGAAAGTTAAATGTGATACTTGTTGCCAAACAGTTTTGTGTGCATGTGTATGCATGTGTGTGCAAATTTGGTTTTGGAGGCTAAAAAGGGGAGGAAGGTGAATGGAGTAATGTTTTTTAGAATAATGATGATGATGATGAAGAATTTTATTTTATGGCAAATAAAATGTGGTATTAGATGAACATCTTGATTGCATAATTTTGTGAATATATGATGACACAATATTATGAATGTGCTGAATGCTCTCAACTGTTTACTTTAAAATGACTAATTTTATGCTATATTAATTATACCTCAATAAAAATCAAATGGGAAGGTACTTAGGAAAATGGCATGGAAATAGTCACCTGATGGAGGAATGTGTGTGAAAGGGTCATAAAAGGGAATCAAAATTGTTGAATGGAAGATTTTACATTGGGACAGAATTGATTCTTATGCCTCAGAAAGAGGAGGGAAATAGCCTGGGTTTATGAGCGATTTTGAGACAAACAATGCTTAAGAAATTGAACAACATTATCTTTATATCTGTCTCTTTTTTCAAATAAAAGTCAGACATGAGTAGAAAATATGAAGGGCTGGAATACAGTTTAAGATTCCAAGAATTCATAGTATTTTGATTGACAAGTGTGAAGGTCAGTCTGTTTCTTTAACATAAAAGGATAAGACTTGTAGAATGAACATAAGGTATAAAAAATTATCAAACAAATAAAACTCTTCAGAATGGAAAGAAATTAGTGTATTTATTGACATTTTATAACAATTTTTAGTGTGTTTCATAAAATAGATCCTTACAAAATTGCTGAAATCAATGGGCTAAGAATCATGATGACATTAGATTAATCATTAATAATTATTGGGTTCAAAAAGAAAATAAGTATCTCCACTTAAACAAATATAGCTAGAGTTAAGGATGCAATACAGAAATAGCTAAGTTTCAAGGAGTTGTCCGAATATTGCCCTCACCCTCATTATTCTTAGGCATTTCTACTTAGTTCCCATCTATAATAGTGTAATACTATTATAATATAGTTCAGTATTTCATTTCTAAAGAATGCTTTTAATATGATTGAAATGAAATGGAACAACCATCTCTAAACCTACCTTTAATACTTGCAACAGATTTAAAGAAAAATTATAAAGTAAGAAGAAAATGGAAAATGATATACAAATACCATTAAACTTTGACTAAACCAGAAGGTCCTGCATTTGACAGAAAGCTTTATACTTATCAAGTCTACTTTAAAATTTCTCTTTTTATCCAATATATTCATACAGCTAACAGTGACTGAAAGAACCTTGATTAACATTTTTTCCAGAATATTAGGTATAACTGATTCTTACCATTAAGGTTAGAACTATAACTCTGTTTGAAAAAGGATGATAAAAATTTGTTCTCATGAAAAAGCTAATAAGGACTTTCTTTTGGAATACACACCATTATAATAAAATTTACCTCACATTTCTTTTTTAATGGAGGGATTTGGTTTGACTGAAAAAAATTTTAATATTAGTTAAAATTTCTCTTAGTTGATGAAGAGTGGAATGCATTATCAATATCATGGTTATCCATACTGATTCTAATAAATTATAATTCCACTGCTATGCATGATACTAAATTTTCTCTGCATTTGTGCTAACCCTATGTTGTCATTTTCAATAGTTTTTTAAGTTACTGTATGATAGTATTTTATTACATTTTGAATTGAATTTTCTTAATAACTGATGATACTTATCCCATTTTTACATATTTATTGTTCATTTCTTATGTGAAGTTCTTGTTCAAATTTTTTTTACCCATTTTTCAGCTTTTTTTTAATGAAAAAAAATGGGAGACCTGAGTTTAGTTCCCAGTTTTCTTTAGCCCAAGGGCCCAGATGATGGGTATCTGAGGAGTAAACCAGTGAACAGATGCTGTATCTGTCTCTCAGTCCCCTCCTCTGTTTGTCCTTTTGTCTTTCAAACAGGTAAATGAGAAATTTTGTTAAATGCAATATCAGAGAATTATATTCTCTTTTATCTTCCTGTGAAATAGTTTCTTTTGTCTAATAGTTTGACAATTTTTCTTGAATTTTTTTATGCTTTTCTTTTGAATTTTCACATAAATTTTAATATTAGCTTATAAACTTATGAAAATTCATGCCACCTTCACAATATGTTCCTCCATGTATAAGTAGATGATGGTGCTACTTTTTATAAATTTTTAACAATTTCCAGTTTTTTCATATAACTTTTGTACATCTTTCACTTGATTAATTATTCTGTATTGCTGGATTTGAGGCAGCCACACATGATTCCATTTTAGGCATTAGTTTCCATTTTTCATTGCATATATTAAAAATTTTAATTTAATTGTGTTTGTGTTTAACAGTTCAACTAAATTGTTACCAATTTTAACAGCCTTTAGATTCTCTGGAATTCCTAGACATGAAATTATGTCTTCTATGAAATAGTTCTATTTCTTCTTTGATCTTCGTTTTGCTTATTTCCTTAGCTTCTTGTGTTACACTAGCAAGTGCTTCAAATGCAGCATTAAATATTAGTGATGAAAGTAGCCTTTTCTCATTCCAAATCTTAAGATTAAAGCTTTATTTTAATTGATATTATATATGCTTAGGACTTTAAACAATATATTTCACAAGTAAATTGTCTTTTACTCCTAGTTTTCTAAGCTTTACATCTATATCTATTGACATGATCATATAATTTTCCCTTTATTTTATTTAATATTAATTTCCCAATTTGAACAAATTTTGAGACATGGAATAAATCAATATTTTCAGTATATATTATCATTTTTAAAAACTTTTGGATTTTGTTCAATAAGATTGTGTTAGAGATTTTAAATTTATGATAATGAGCAAGATTACCTAGTAAATTTGCTATTCTGGAATAGTCTTGTTAAAATTTGGGATGCAATTTATGTCATCTGCATACACCAAATGGCTCACTCTTTTCCTAATCTCTGGGAAAGTGTTTGTATCACTGTTGCTCTCTTGTTTTGAAATGTCAGAGTGGCGATTGTTTGGGGGAGTAGTTAAGACATAGCTTGAGATGCTCCCATTCAATGGGAGAGTACCTCGGTTTGAGTACTGGATCCTCTTCCAATTCCAGCTTTGCTGCTAATTGTGTTCCTTGTGAGGCGGGAGATGATGGCGGAGGTACTTAGGTACCCTAAACTCCTGTGGGAGATCCCAATAGAGAACCGTGCTCCTGACTTAACTTTAGTCTAGCACCAACTACTGCCAGATATTGGGGAATATACCAGCAGATAGAGGATCTCACTCTGTCTCTGTCACTGTGTCACTCTGCCTCTCAAATGAATAAAAGTAAATAAATAAATTTGAAAAATAATGAATGTTAGGGAGATTTCACATTTGAAATCTACAGCAGATATTTTGTTTGTATGATGGCATTTACTTATAGATTCAATTTCAAAATAAGTATAGATACTTATAATTCCTCTTATGTTCAATTTCAAGTTATATTTTCTTAGGAATTTGTTAAAGTAATTCTATTATTCCCATAAAATTGCCCATAACATCAATTTATTGTTTTAAAATTATTGTAATATCTGTTGCATAAGAATATATCTTTTGTATTACTGGTATTAGTAATTTATACTTTTCTTTGGAGAAATCCTCCTAATTTTTCAATAAACTTTGGTAATGGAAAGAAACTGATTGATTTGATGTTGATACATCATAGCTTTGTTATGATTAACCTATGATTATTTTTGTTTTAATATTCCTTCTGAAGTTCAGTTTAATTTACCAATATATTTATTACTAAATGATATTGACATGAAAATGTAACCATTGACCATATGTATTTTATATGTAGATAAAGATATATACTTCCTTCTTTTTTAAGATTTATTTATTTATTTGAAAGTAAGAGTTACACAGAGAGAAAAGGAGAGACAGAGAGAGAGAGAGAGAGAGAGAGAGAGAGAGAGAGAGAGGTCTTCCATCTGCTGGTTCACTCTCCAATTGGCCACAGCGGCCAGAGCTGAGCTGATCCAAAGCCAGGAGGCAGGAACTTCCTCCAGGTCTCCCATGTGGGTACAAGGGCCCAAGGACTTGGGCCATCTTCTACTGCTTTCCCAGGCCATAGCAGAGAGCTGGATGGGAAGAGGAGGAGCCAGCTCAAACTGGCGTCCATAGGGGATGCCGATACTTCAGGCCAGGATGTTAACCAGTTGAGCCACAGCGCTAGCCCCCATATTTCCTTCTGAACACCATTTTCATATACACGATTTGCATTATCCTTTTCTTTGAAATTCTTCCTTATTTTATAGTTTTTTATTCTTTGATATATGCATTATTTTTAAATGTATTTTGCAATTTCCAAACATTGGGTCTTTTCTAGTATATTTTTCTTATTCGTTTTTATTGTCTTCATTCTGTTGAGACCAAATTGCCCCTGAAAAGTCTACAAAGAATTCAAGGGAGACATCTACTGAGGCATGTTGGAGGACTGGCTGAACAGGGCTATTAATCTTATCTGCTAAGTTAATTTTACTTCATGTACACAATAGAGTAGGTTTCATTTTAGCTGTCTGGAGCAATCTTGAGCAACCCTTTGTTCTTTATCTATACATTCCTTATCTATTCCCAGAATGCTCTTCCTGAAATGAGTCACTAGTCTTCTTTTTAGTAGCCTTTTTTCAGAGACAATAGCTTCCTTGTCACTGAAGATGCTTGTAACCACTCATTTTCTAAGTAAAGTCATCTTCAACTTGCAAGAAATTCACTGATTCTTACCTAAAGCTCACTGTTTCAGGCCCATAGATGCTATATTCACTGTGTAATGATAAATGTACATTTACTATCATGGAATACATAAATTCTACTTAGAATCAGATGACTTTGGAACACTTTCTGGGACTCACTTTCTTTGTCTTGCATCTCCCAAAACTTGGTCTCTCATATTCAGCCCTGACTACCTTGTATTAACTTTTTCACAGAGGCTGTTTGATTTCTGTTGACACTATGCATGATTTAAATGATTTGAAATTTTTTGAAGACTTATTTGTATTTTAAAATTTGATGAATTAAATAAAATTTCCTTGTGCATTAAAAGAATGGGTACTCCTTTTGATGCCATCATTTTATTAATATTTGTTTCATTGTCAGTAAGCTCATGGTTTCTTGCCACGTATTCAGAGAAGAATTCTGCATACTGGCTTAAACAGCCCAGACAACATGATAAGTTTTAAGGATTTTATTTAGTATGAGAAATGAAGAGGAGAGTGAAAGCTTTATTTCGGGGAGAAGGAGAAGTCAAGGAATTAAGCTGGGTTCATACCAAGCAGAGAGCAGGCCAGGAGACACCTGTGCAGCAAGCATGGAGGCAGGAAAGCAGGAGGCAGGTGGCCCTGAGGGCCATGCGCCCCAAAGGCATGAGCAGCAAGGGCAGCAAAAGGGCAGGGCCCCCAGCACTTCAGGCCTTTTATCCACTTCCAAAGGGGAGTGATTATATAGCCAGATTGGCAGGTGGGCATACAGGTGGGATCTGGTCTGGTAGAGCTGTGAGATACACAGGGTTTGGTGAAGGCATGGTCTTCTAGCTCACAAAAATAATCAATTTTATCCTATCTGCTTGCCTACATAATTTTTGTTGCTTATATGCTTTCTTTTTTTAAACTTTTATTTAATAAATATAAATTTCCAAAGTACAGCTTTTGAATTATAGTGGCTCCCTCCCCATAACTTCCCTCCCACCCACAACCCTCCCCTCTCCTGCTCCCACTCCCATCCCATTCACATCAAGATTCATTTTCAATTCGCTTTATATGCAGAAGATCAATTTAGTATATATTAAGTAAAGATTTCAACAGTTTGCACCCACACAGAAACACAAAGTGTAAAGTACTGTTGGAGTCCTAGTTATACCACTGACTCACATAGCACAACACATTAAGGGCAGAGATCCTACATGGAGAGTAAGTGCACAGTGACTCCTGTTGTTGATTTAACAACTGGCACTCTTGTTTATGGCGTCAGTAATCACAGAAGGCTCTTGGCATGAGTTCCTAAGGCTGTGGAAAACTTTTCAGTTTGCCAACTTTGTTTTATTTAGACAGGGCCATAGTCAAAATGGAAGTTGTCTCTTCCCTTCATAGAAAGGTACCTCCTTCTTTGATGGCCCGTTCTTTCCTCTGGGATCTTACTCACAGAGATCTTTCATTTAGGTCTTTTTTTTTTCTTTTTCCTTTTTTTTGCCAGAGTGTCTTGGCTTTCCATGCCTAAAATACTCTCATGGGATTTTTTTAGACAGATCCAGTATATTTTATCCTGCAAAGCTCTCATTTGTGAATAAATGTGAAATAAAGACCTTTCATGGGAAAATGGAATTCGTGAGTTGCTAATTTTCAGCTTCATTCTACTGTGGTCTGAGAATTTGCATGGCATATTTTTAATTCTTTCGAATTTGCTGAGACTTGCTTTATGGCCTAGTATGTGCTCAATCCTAGATTAGGTCCAATATACTGCTGAGAAGAATGTAAATCCTTTAAGTGTAGGATTGAAAGTTCTGTAGATAACTGTTAGATCCATTTGGGCTACAGTGCTGTTTAAATCTACTGTCTCCTTGTTGATCTTCTGTCCTGTTGATCTATTTCTGAGAGTGGAGTATTGAAGTCCCCCAGTACTATTGTATTGGAGTCTAAGTCTCCCTTTAAGTCCCTTAACATATCTTTTAAATAACTGGTGCCCTGTAATTATGTGCATATACATTTATAATAGTTACATCTTCCTGTTGGATTGATTCCTTAATCATTATATAGTGCCCCTCTTTGTCTCTCTTAACAGTTTTTGTGTTAAAGTTTATTTTGTCTGATATTAAGATGGCTATGTCAGATCTTTTTTGGTTTCTGCTGGCATGGTATATCTTTTTCTAACCGTTCACTTTCAGTCTGTATGCATCTTTGTTGGAAAGATGTGATTTTTGTAAGCAGCAAATAGATGGATTTTATTCCTTAATCCGTAATCCATTCAACCAGTCTGTGTCTTTTAACAGGAGAGTTGAGGCCATTAACATTTAGTGTGACTATTGATAAGTGGTAACTTTGCCCTGCCATTTTCCCAAAGATTTTTCTAATACATGCTTTGAACTTCCTGTCATCTTTTACTGGGAGGTTTTTTATTTTATTTTATTTTATTTTACCTTCTTTCATATTGATGGCCGTGTTTCTGTGATTCTTGTGTAGCACATCTTTAAGCATCATTTGCAGGGCTGGATGAGTGGCAACAAATTCTTTCAATTTCTGTTTGCTGTGAAAGGTCTTGATTTCACCTTCATTCACAAATGAGAGCTTTGCAGGATATAATATTCTGGGCTGGCAGTTTTTTCTCTTATTACCTGGGCTATATCTCGTCATTCCCTCCTAGCCTGTAGGGTTTCTGATGAGAAGACTGCTGTGAGTCTAATTGGAGATCCTCTGAGAGTAATCTGACATTTCTCTCTTGCACATTTTAGAATCTTTTCTTTGTGTTTCACTGTGGTGAGTTTGATCACAATGTGTCATGGTGAGGATCTCTTTTGTTCATGGGACAATAGAGCAGGCTCAATTTTGGGCATACTTAACTGCTGTGCCAGCTTGGGGCTGTGCCTGCCCTCAGCCAACCAGAAAAACTTGACTCTGGTTGGGAGATGATACTGTATACCTAGCATGTTAGAGACTCCCTGAGTAATGATCACCTTGAAAGAGGGGCTATTGTCACTTTTTAGGCCTTTAGGGAGTCCAAACTGAGGAACTGTTTTAGAGATAAGCATACTGAGTACCTCAATAGACTTTTTGATTTCTGTACAGGAAAGCTTCTATCCATGAGTGAAGGTATGTTTTCAATACCAAGACGTATTGGATATTTGTTATAGTAGGCATGTGAGTAAATTCTAGTTGCCAGTCATCCCCTGGATAGCTTCCTATTCTTTCTACTGTATTGAGAGTAGCATTTTGATTTAAAGAGTTGTTCTTAAGACAAAATTCACAGACTTTGCAACATGTTTGATAATCCTGAGGAAGTTCTTTCCTGTAAATATCCTCCAGTCTTTGTTGGTTTTTTTTTTTTTTACTCCCAGGATTGAGATGTTACAGGTAGAATTGTGCAGTTTTAAAAGTCCCTGTGACTTTAAGTTATTATAGCTTTTAACACTTGTCACCTGGCTTTAAGGGGCATTATTTTTGATGGGAAAAAAGGAGGCATCCTTAAGATGAATCCATACTGACCAAGCAGTTATTGATTGACCAATCTTAACATGGGTTGTCTGGACCTCTGGATTAATATCTGTCTCAATTAGGGGAAAGCATAAATATTGCCTTGGAGTCATGAGGATGATGGTTTTTCTCTGTGGTAAGAGATCTCACCTTAGAAAGAGTTTGAGGTCTCTGGTATGATCATGAATGTATGTGTAAAATACAGATTATCTCATTTACAGCCTAGGAGTTCAGTGAAATAATCAAGTAAAGAGTGTCTTGAGATGTCTCTCATGGTCATACTAATGAGGGATCTCCTATCCAAGTACTAACCAGGTCTGACCCTGCTTAGCTTCCGAGATCAGACGAGATTGGGTGCATTCAGGGAGGTATGGCCATAGACTAAGGAGGGATCTCAGTTTGAGAGAAGGACGGAAAAAATTTGCTCCATTACCTAGGAGGAAATCAACTTCCTTCTATTTTAGGTTAGGACCACTAAGGGCTCCTGACTGTTCATGGTCTCAGTGGTAGGAAACTATAGGAAAAGCCCCAGACTCCTTCAGTCTTACTTCAGTCATCCAAGGAAGGGAGTCAGATCCCAGAGATATTGGTCTCTGGGGGCAGTCACCCTCTAGTGATTCACATTGCAAATAGGATAGAACTCTGGGGGTTTTCTCTGGCAATGGGAATGTGGACATTCCTTCTTGAAGTGCAACACCTGACCACAGACATACCGCTTTGAGACTCCTGGGGATCCTCAGGTTGATGTGACTATAAGAGCATTACCAAAACTGTTACCTTTTTGCTATCCATTCTCTTTCATTGTTTGATCTCCTCCTGGTCCTGATTATAAAAGATAAAAGTGGAAACCTGGATGTTTTCTAAGATACTCTCAGGTCCAACAGAAGTTTTTGAAGCTTTTTTCTAATAGCTTAAGATGATTGAGTATGAATCCTTCAAGATTGCCTGACCATTTATCTAATTGGTAGATAGGGAAGTATGCTTGATGAATGCCTCCCTGAATCTTTCTAGGGAGGTGGATAGGTTCTCTTCTAGACCTTAGTTTATCATGGACAATATAGAGTAGTTTAGGGGCTTGAGCCTGGTCCTCTTCAATCCATCAAGGGCATAAGCAATGAATTGTTTTCATTTCCATTCATTTACTGGGCCATCTGGTGTCAATTTAGGGTAAGGCTATTCCTGAAGAACTGACTTTTTTTCTGTAGGATTTAACTGACTCTGGCCTCCCTGACCAGTTAAGGATAGAAATGTTATATAAAACCCATTCTTATACATTCCTGCAGCTTGGAGAGTAGCCTGCTTCTCAGTGCTTGTTCGGATCTCATTTAGAAGTAATGTTACATCTTTCCAGGTGAGCTCATAGACCTGGGGAAAACTCTGGGAAGTGTCAATATATCTGACAGTGTCATCTGGAAATCTTCCCAAGCCCTCCTTTATCTATCTAAGATCATGCAGGAAAAAGGAGACTTGGGCACGGATAGGGCCACTGAACCCTCAGTGAACCTCCTAGAGGGGTAAAATGGAAATCAGAAGTCAGGTATTCTATGTGCCTTGGGAGATTAGCATACTGTGTGCCTTGGGACGTTAGCCCACAGCAGGGAGAGGTTGGAGAACGGTAGTATATGCTTTTACCAGCACCTGCACCCCTACCCTTGATTCCCTGGAACCTTTGATCTTATAGATCATGGATGTGTGTAAGACTTGGCACATACAATTGAGAAGGGTTAAGCAGGCAGGATTAGTCACTTTTTCCTGCACCTAACTTTGATCCTCCCTTCTGTTTGGTCTACCTTTCTGATTTATGTTTAACCTGGCAATGTCTGGCTATTTAAAGTTTAGCTTGCCTGTGTATCTATCAGTCCCTATTTACAGAATCTAGTCTGCTTGCTGGTTCATTTAGGACAAAAGTGCCTTTTGCCATTTTCTTTCTTTCTTTCCAGCCAACTGTGCAGCTGTAAATATATGCATGCAGGTCTATCTCATATCTACTGGGCAATTTCCTATCCCTGATGTAGGACCTCCACATGTGTATTGCCTCAACGCTTAGAGTGACATTTTTCCAAGGATTTTAGCCCTTAGTGGCAGGATGGACTAAGCAGGGGAGGGTTGTAAACAAGGATGGGAGTGCAAGGGGGAAGACAGCCAGCTTTCTGTCTCAGTGCTTACTGGGCCCTATTTGAATACGAAGGGTGGTGGAGAACTTACACTAACTCCCATCAACACACAACCAACATAATGTTCAGGACAAGCTATCTGATTAAAAGGAGTCGGGTCTGCTCTGGAAATGTCTCATTGACCATGGAGGGTAAAATATCAAGCCTTTGTATAAACACAACATGCTTGTCGTCATTTTAAATTAACTCAGTTATTATTTTTCCCAATTAAAGCCTTATCTTTTGAGAATTCCAGGTACCCAACTAGAAGCCTCAAGGTTAAAAGACTCAGTTTATGGTTTTAAATCTAAAGAATTGTCAGAGATTTAAACCATTCAAAGTAAAAAAAATTATAATCCATAAAACCTAGTATTTTAACTAAAGCTACTCCCCATATATAATCATAGTTACAGTAATCTCTCAGTTAAAAATATGAAGATAATGTGAGGTCCTCTAAGACTTAGTTCTCCCAAGCAATAGAGAATCAGATAATCTGGTTGTCAAGAGATGAAGAAAAGTCACCAACAAAATGCAGAGAAGAGGGAAAAATCTATCAGGGGTTAATGGGTTAATGTATCTTTCTAGTTTGGGTGGAGAAACCTGTCCAACCAACTGTAGCTGGGGCACCCCAACCCTCCTTTCCTGACATTTGAGACTGAATGAATAGGAGTAGCAAGGAGACCAAAATAGAGTGAAGTGTGCAGATTTTAATCCAATAGCCAAATGGTTACCAGAGTCTGGATCAGATCAGGGAGAACTCAGAAAACACAAAGAAGTTGCCCTGGCCAGAAACCTCATTTATCTTAGGACCTTATTACAGTCTATGCACTGTATACATTTCCATGAAAGGAAACTGAGGCTGAAGGAGATCAACATCCTCAGTGTCAAAAGGCAAAGGGGAATTAATCAGATATATGCCGGTTAGCCTGCCCTCTCAGTTTGAAGACTAACAGCTGCTCTAATAACTTTTACCTGGATGACAGAGGTCCAGTGTTTTTAATTGATTTTGGACTATGGTGGAGAACAATGATCTCTGAGAATAGAAGCAGAGGCAGTCCATCTTTTCTCATGCATCTTATGATCCTGGCAAACCCCCAAGAAGTGTTTCAGGGTTTTGTGGTTATTGCAATTCTTTTCCTTCATCAGGTTCATGTCTTGCACCCATGATGAATGAGGACCATGGATAAGAAAAAGTATGTAAATCAGAAATAATTTATTGAAAGAAAGCATAGAAAGCAAAGGTGACAGTAAAAGCTCCCAGCAGTGCTGAGAGGTCCCTGAAGAATGTAGTCATTGAGGACAGATTGTCTAGGGGTTTTTATGGGTTTTAAAAGGGGAGGTTCTCATAATTAGTCTGAGAGCGGGATGGTTTAATTGATTAATTGGGTCAAAGTTACAATCAAAACTCAATAGAAACAACAGAAAAGACATAAATCCCCCCCACAGATGTATAAAATTATTTCGATAAGTTGCAACAACACAAAAAAAAAAAAAAACCTCTTGATTAGTAGGACTAGCACATGACATCAACATACTTCACAGAAGCCAGTGGCTTAACTTTTCTCAGGTCCTGCGAGATTCATCTCTACCTGTTGGTGGATGGGCCCCCTTTTCCCTGCCTACTGAACCAGGAATCTTTCTTTTTTAATTAGTATGTTTAATGTGTTTTTATTACATTGATATTACATGGTATAAGTTTCCTATTCTCTCATCATCAACTCTCTGTGTCCTTATGTTACAAGGATACCTGTTATAAGCAGACTATGAATAGATTTTGTTTTTATCTAGCTTGAAATAGCCCTAGATCATACCCCTGGGGAATACAATGCATGTCGGATGAAAAATTATCTAAAATAAGTAGCCTTATATACCATTGGTGAAGGATGGAGAAAAATAGCTATCTTCTCTGCTCTGAAGAGGTAGAACGAGAAAAAACAGAAAATGTTTGTCTTCTAATTTGGAAAGGAAAGATATGTTGAATTTTCACTCTAACCTGTTAGAATCTAAAAGTCTTTAAAAAGACAAAGAAGCCCAATCACTCTGACCTTAAGACCTAGCATTTTCTCCAAGGTATGGATTCCATACCTTTTGAGATGTAAATAATTTGGAAGTTAATCATCCAGTCTTGAAATTATCTGGGATTAATTTAGAGACTTATTCTGGACTGTAATCATTTAGTCTTCTTGAATGAGAGTAATTAATAAGTGGGTAAATGGATATAATTTTATCAGTGAAGTTATATGAAGCATAAAATGTTTCTAGAGGAAATGAAAGAAACATCCCGTTTTTTATCCTGTGCATTATTTTTGTCAGCAACTTAGGGATTTATGCCAGAAATTGAGATATCAATTATATCATTTAGTAATTGATATATTTGTTTTATTTTACATTTGATAAGTAAATGCAATGGTGGAATTTGTACCTACCATTTTTTTTTTTAAATCTATTTGACCCAACAGTTGTATATCACTGTTTTCTTTGTTCTTTCCATCTTCTTCTTTTTTTTTTAGCTGTTCTATTAGCTAGAGAGGTGCACATTCTATTAATATTGTTACTGGAGACAATTGGAACAGAGTTCTTGTCTTTCCACAGAAAAGAATTTCAGACATGAGACAGAGAGTAGTAAGCTGTTTCAATCCCCCAAATAGCCGCAATGGCCAGAGCTGCACCAATCTGAAGCCAGGAGGCTGGAGCTTCTTTCAGGTCTCCAACATGGGTGCAGGGGTCCAAGGACTTGGGCCATCTTCTACTGCTTTCCCAGGTCATAGCAGAGAGCAAGATTGGAAGTGGAGTAGATGGGACTTGAACCAGCACCTATATGGGATGCTGGCTCTGCAGATATTGGCTTTACCCGCTGTGCCACAGCACTGGCCCCCTCCATTTCTTTTTAAGATCAGACCTCTTTGATTGGGGGAGAAAAGGGAGGAACAGGCAGTTGAGATTATGACTTCTTGGGCAGTGATTTACTTGATATCAGCTCACCCTTCCACCCAGGGATATCTGAAGTATCTATGCTGACAACAAGTTTCTAAAGAGAAATTCTGTACGCACACAAAAAATTGGCCTATTTCAAAGAAATTCCATTCTTCCTTTATCTTGACCCTTCAAGTCTTGAAGGCCTTAGAAGTTCTGTTATTCCTTTAAACTGACTTTAAAATTTAAATTATTTTTGCTCTTGTGTCTGAATATTCACCTGTATCATCCTGCTCTGACTGCTATTATAAAATATTTTCAACAGTATAACTTAGAAACACATTTATTTCTCAGGTTTGGATGCTGGGAATTCAAGATCAAAGTCCATGTTGATTCAGTTCCCAATGAGAGACGTCTTCCTGACTTGCAGGTGACCACATTTTCACTATGTTCTCATTTTTGAGAGAGAGAGAGAGAAAGAGAGAAAGAAAAACTGATATCTTTTATAAAGCCAAAGATCCTATCATAAGGTGCCTGTCTTCCCACCCACAACATGATTTTGGGAAGCCTGCATTGTCTTGCAAAGGCCTCATCCCCAAAATAATTGCATTTTGGTGTCAGGAATGGAGGAGAGAGAGAGAGAGAGAGGACTTCAACCTATGAATGGGGTACAGCAAGATTCAATCCACAGTATCTGTGCACCTGATATATCATCATGTATGCAAGACAGAGTTAATCCTTTGGCATGAGAAAGAACATGCTTTTGAGGGGTGTGTGTATAGTTTATAGTGAGAAGATCTAAGCCAGGAAGGGTGAAAAGTGTGATAGGATCTTTTCTTGGAGAAAAGAAAATCTGCTCATACTGAAGTAGATAGTTATTTTCACATGTGGGTATTATTTGGATTATGCTGTTCATTTAACCTGATGTGCTTTAATAAGACACAGAGTCAGGGGCCACATGATTGTCCATTCATTGGTTTGTCTTAGGGAAGTATAAAGTGACTTGGGTTAATAGTGCATTTCAGAATCTTTGTCACTGTAAATAACACACAAATGCTTATGTGTGGGGCTCTTTTCTTTATTATAAACATGATATCTCTTCAGAATTTTTTGTTTGAAATAATAAAATTAAGTATCTTTTTATTAGCTTTTTTATTGCTTCCCATGTCTCAATTTGAGGTGAATCCTGTAGAAAGTATAAATGTTGTTGTTTCTTCACTATTTCTTCCACTAAAAGAGGTTTCCAGACATATCAGGGGTTACTATAATCCGGGGCTATTGAGAAGCTAAGTATACATATAACAATATGCTGTTCTGCTCTAAGGGTGACTTAATACACAAACTGTTTCTACCTTATTGCTCTACCATCTGCACGGTTAGTGAGTATTAGGATGTATCTCACTAGCACACTGTCTTATATTACAATTTACAAGGTGAAAATAAATAGGGGTTGATCCTTCTAACCATTTTATTGTTTGCACTTAGACATTTTGTACATTGCATTTATTCTTATTCCTATGGTAAGAAACAAATCACGTGACAAATTTTCAAGTGGTATGGGTAATATAACCTTTACATGTTGGTCCTGGGCATGGCTTAAACTGGAAGAATTCTATTCCTAAAGATTAGAGGCAAATACTTTACACAAGAAGGTAATTTGCTGTCTCTGTCACTTCATAAGAAATTTGTAATCCTTTCATGTTATTTTGATAGTATGAAGACTTTCAAGGGCTGTCAGAATCTCTGTTAGATATCTGAAGCTTTATGTCCTATTATATTTTGCCCTTTTTGTCTCAAAGAGGTTGAGATTTTAATTTTTATGTTCCCTTTCACTTTAGATTCTTAGTAGTAGAACAGAATGTGAATCTTTGTTTATGTGATAAAATTACAAGAATTTTCTTTTGGAAGTTTCCATGCAAAGTTAGATTAAATTAGTGCCTAAACTGGCTGATATCTGTGTGGGCCCCCTAATTCTGGATAGCAAAATAGTGAAATGAAAAGGATTAGCTATATGAATTATTGAAAGGGTGTCATGAGAAATTTGATTTTGCCAAGTCCAGGTTCAAATGCACAGACAGATTAATTGGCTATTCTGTGATTAGAGCATGACAGATAAAACAATGAGTTAAAACACACATAGTACATTTACTTATAATTTGTTACAGGAACAGGTATTGATTAAATAACCGGTGTTGGAAATACTATTGCTATTTGAGAAAGACACATTTAAAGAGAGTCAAAATTTATAGGAGTTTAACGGAGCAAACTGTCTTAGACCAGAGGAATCTGGGAGGGAATCTCTACATAGTATCCACGACCTGCTGGGAATGCTGGCTTAAGTGTGATGTTATCTACCACATTAAGCAGAGAACGTTAATGATGCATCAGAAATCTATTATCTTCACTTCCTGGGAACAGGATTAAAATGCATCCATGGTCTCTCTGAAGTAGGTGTTTCAATATGACTCATTCCAGAGAATGAAATATAATAGAAACTCTGTGTGATATTTTGACATGATACTTTCAAGGTAGAGGCTCTGTGTCTTCTATAATGACGAGTGCCTTTCTATTGAATAAATAAAATGAGGCCGTGAGGATACCATAGGAATATCATAGAAGGAGTCTGGCTCTCTAAATTTTTACATGACTCTATGGTCATAACTTGGGGTAACAAAAACTCATCTGCAACTTATGTAGGAAAGATTAATTTTACTAAGAATATTAGAACATTAAACATTCAGGGAAATAACACTTAACTCTAAGATGTTATTCTTATGTTTTAGTAGATCATGCTATCAATTAATTTATTTCCTTAAATATAGTAAAATATATAATAATTTAGATAAAACTGAAAACAATCAAATAATGTATACATTCATTGGTGTTACTGGAAACAATCAGAATAGCTTACCCAACACCATTTTATGGGATATTTTCATTATCTTCTCTTGCTTAGTGTTTTAAGAATCTGGTTTTTCCTCCTCCTTTGTGTCTACTTTATATGTACAACTCTGATTCCAAAAAGGTTTTGATGGCCACATAGTATTTTTAAAATTTTACTTTATACAATTTTCATGTATTTCATATATACAGATTTAGGAACATAATAACATTACCTCCTACCCTCCTACTTTGCCATGATCCAATATTTCTTCTCTCTCACATTTCCACTCTTAATTTTTTCAAAGGTCTATTTTCAATTTACTTAATGATCACATAGTTTACTAAGTAAAAGATTTCAACAAATAATATGAAAAAAATATACTGATCCTCAAAGGAAGAGACAAAGGCTGTAAAAAATAATTAAATCTCAAAATGTATATTTCACCCCAATATATTACATTTCAGGTACTCTATTAGTTACCTCAGATTGGGGAAATATATGATATCTGTCTTTTTGGGAGTGGCTCATTTCACTAAGTATAATGGTTTCCATTTGCCTCCATTTTGTTGCAAAAGACAAAGTTTCATTTTTTACAGCTGAATAGTACTCTGTAGTGTGTATATATACCATAATTTCTTGATCCACTTAACAGTTGATGGACATCTGGGTTGATTCCATATCTTTGCTGTTGTGAGTTGTGCTGAAATGAACATGGGGGTACAGATAACTATTTCAGGTGGTGATTTCTTTTGGTTTGGGTTAATTCCCAGGATTGGAATTGTTGGATCATATGATCGGTCTATATTTAGATTTCTGAGGTATCTCCTTACTGTCTTCCACAGTGGCTGCACCAATATACCAACCAACAGTAACCAGGGTTCATTTTTCCTCACTTCCTCCACAACATTTTCGTTGGTTGATTTCTGTATGATAGCCATTCTGACTGGAGTGTGGTGAAACCTCATTGTGGTTTTGATTAACATTTCCCTGATAGCTGGTGATCCTGAGCATTTTCTCAAATGTCTATCAGCCATTTTGAATTTCATTTCTTTCTTTTTTTTTTTTTTGTACAGGAAGAGTTAGACAGTGAGAGAGAGACAGAGAGAAAGGTCTTCCTTTCCATTGGTTCACCCCCAAATGTCCGCTGCGGCCAGTGCGCTACGCCGATCTGAAGCCAGGAGCCAGGTGCTTCCTACTGGTCTCCCATGGGGTGCAGGGACCCAAGCATTTGGGCCATCCTCCGCTGCCTTCCCGGGCCACAGCAGAGAACTGGACTGGAAGAGCAGCAACCGGAACAGAATCCAGCACCCCAACCAGGACTAGAACCCGGGGTGCTGGCACCGCAGGTGGAGGATTAGCCTAGTGAGCCACGGTGCTGGCTGAATTTCATTTCTTGAAAAATGCCCATTCATGTCTTTTGTTCATTTCTTGACTGGAGTGTTTGTTTTGTTGTTGAATTTCTTGATCGGTTTACAAATTCTGGATGTTACTCTTATCAGTTGCATAGTTTGCAAAGATTTTCTCCCATTCTGTCAGTTTTTTTCATCACTTTGTTGAGTGTTACTTTTGCAGTGCAGAAGCTTCTCAGCTCGATGTAATCCAATTTGTAAACTTTGGCTCTGATTGCCAGTGCTTCTGGGGTCTTTTGCAAAAGTCTTTTCCTATGTCAATATCTTTCAGAGTTTCCCCAATATTATCTAGTAATTTGATGGTACCAGGACCTGGCCTTAGTTTTTTGATATATTTGAGCGCATTTTTAGCACGGTGTTAGGTTGGGTCTAGTTTCAATTTTCTGCACATGCACATCCAATTTCCTCAGGCAGCATTTATTAAAGAGTCTGCGCCAGGGACTGAATTTAGCTTCTTTGTCAAAGATAAGTTGTTTGTAGATGCATGGGTGGGTATTTGGAGTTTCTATTTTGTTCAATTGGTCTTCATGTATGTTTTTGTTACACTATTAGACTGTTTTGATTATAAGTCCCTTGAAATCAATCATAGTGATGCCTCTGGCTTTCTTTCTGTTGTATAAGTTTGCTTTAGCTAATCAGGGTCTCTTGGGTTTCCCTATGAATTTTACCATCATTTTTTTCTAAATCTGCAAAGAATGTCATTGGTATTTTCATTGAGATCATACTGAATCTGTAGATTGCTTTGGGTAGTATGAGCATTTTGATGCTGTTGATGCTTCCAATCCATGAACCTGGAAGATTTTTCCATTTTTAATATCATCTTTTCTTTCTTTCTTTAGTATTTTTTAATTTTTATCATAGAGATCTTTGGTATCCTTGGCTACATTTATTTCAAGGTATTGATTTATTTTCGAAGATATTATGAATGTGACTTATCTTAAAAGTTCTTTCTCAGCCATGACGTTGTCTGTGTTTACAAAGGTTATTGATTTTTCTGTGTTGATTTTATATCCTGCCACTTTACCAAACTCTTTTATGAATTCCAGTTTCTCAGTAGAGTCGTTTAAATGCCCTTTATATAGACTTATGTTTTCTGCAAATATGGATAGTTTGATATCCTCATTTATAATTTGTATTCCTTTTATTTCTTTTTGTTGCTTAATGGGTCTGGCTAAAACTTCCAGGACTATATTAAATGACAATGGTGAGAGTCAGCATCCTTGTCTGATTTGGATCCTAGGTGGAATGCTTCTAGCTTTTCCCCAGTCACTATGATGCTGGCAGAGGGTTTGTCATAAAATACCTTCATTGTGTTGAGGAATGTTCCTTCTGTACCCAATTTGCTACAGGTTTTTATCATGAAAGGATGTGTTATTTTATCAAATGCTTTCTCTGCATATATTGAGATAACCATATGGTTTTTGTTCTTTAGTTTATTAATATTATGCATAACATAACATTTGTTTTGCAAATGTTGATCCATCTCTGCATCCACATGGTCCAGGTGAATGATCCTTTTGATCTTTTTGATGTGTTGTTGGATTCAATTAGTAATATTTTGTTGAGGACTTTTGTGCCTATGTTCATCAAGGATATTGGTCTATCGTTCCCTTTCCCTGATGTATCTTTAATTGCTTAGGAATTAAAGTAATGCAAGCTTCTAGAAAGAATTTGGGAGGACTCCCTCCCTTTTGTTTTTTGTTTAAAAGATTTTATCCATTCACTTGAAAGAGTTACAGAGAAGCGGGGCTGGGGGGAGGGAGAAGAGAGGGCAAGAGAGAGAGAAAGAGAGAGAGAGAAAGAGAGATGTCTTTCATCTGCTGGTTCACTCCCCAAATGGCTGCATCAGCTGGAACCCAGCCAGGAACTTCTTTGAGGTCTCTCATATGGGTGCAAGTTGCCCAAGGACTTGGGCCATCTTCCACTGTTTTCCCAGGCCAAAGCAGAGAGCAAGATCGGAAGTGGAGCAGCCAAGCTTCAAACCAGTGCCCATATGGGATGCTGGCACTGTAGGCGGTGGCCTTAACCACTACCCCACAGTGCTGGCTTCCCTTTTATTTGTTGTGAATAGCTTGAGAAGAGTTGGAATTAGTTCTTCTTAAATGTCTAAAAGAATTCAACATTGAACTCATACAATCCTGGGCTTTTCTTTGTTGGAAGGGTCGTTATTACTGATTCATTTTCTGTCTTGGTTATTGGTCTGTTAGGTTTTCTTATGTCTTCAGAACTCAGTTTTAGTAGATTGTATATGTCTAGGAATCTGTACATTTCTTCTAGTTTTCCTAATTTATTGCCATACAGCTCTTTGTAGTAATTCCTGATGATTCTTGTTATTTCTGTGTTATATGTTGTTACATTTCCTTTTTCATTTCTGATTTTATTGATTTGGGTCTTATCCCTTTTCTTTTTGGTTAATTGGGCCAATGGTGTATCAATTTTGTTTATTATTTTAAAAAATAGCTCTTCATTTCACTGACCTTTTATTTTTTGTTTCAATTTTGTTTATTTCTTTTCTAACTTTAATTGTGTCTTCTACTAATTTTGGGTTTGATTTGGTGTTTTTCTTGGACTTTGAGATGTATTGATAGCTCACTTATTTGTACCTTCCCAATTTCATAATGTAGGCACCAATTGCTATAAACTTTCCTCTTAACACTCCTTTTGCTATATACCATAAGTTTTTAGATCTGATATATTGTTGACTTCATTTGCTTCCAGAAATGTTTTCATTTCTTCCATGATCCACTGTTCATTCAGGACCATGTTGTTGATTCTACATGCATGTGTTTGCATAAGATCTAGATATTCTTGAGTTTTTTTTTTTGAATTTAACTTTTTATTTATGTATTTCACTGTAGTGCTGTGACAACAAAATGACATCTGTGTACCAGAGCATACATACATACATCAACAGTAAGATGTAACCTTTCATTACACCACTGCTAGAATATTTAGCTTTTTGTAGGATACATAAGCATGTAAGATGGCCACACCAAATAATTTTCTGTTTTTTTTCTTAATCTTAATTTTTTAGCAATAATACTTTTATCATTGTCAATGTTAATAGAACTATAAGTTATCTGGGTGATGGGGTATGTGTCTATGGGAATCATTCAACTGCATCATGTTGTAATTGTTGCTAGAGTAATCTCACACACACCAATAGGGAACTGTCACCATAATTAAGGGCTAGCTACTGTTGTTAGTTGCACAATGATAAAGTTCTTTTGAAAATATTGGTTAGCCCACTTATATGTGAAAAATGCCCTTTCCACTTATACAGAAGAAAAAAATATTCAGAAAGTTATTTTTGGCCTTG
Organism: Sylvilagus floridanus; assembly: GCA_949820135.1. Taxonomy (NCBI): domain Eukaryota; kingdom Metazoa; phylum Chordata; class Mammalia; order Lagomorpha; family Leporidae; genus Sylvilagus; species Sylvilagus floridanus. The sequence goes on along the minus strand of OX463236.1, from coordinate 128,672,668 downwards.
CTATGTCAAAAAGTCAAGTGTACAAAGATCTAAGTTAAACTAAAATTATAATTTTAAAAGTCTATTAAAAACAAAAATGTCGGCCGGCGCCGTGGCTCAACAGGCTAATCCTCCGCCTTGCGGCGCCGGCACACCGGGTTCTAGTCCCGGTCGGGGCACCGGATTCTGTCCCGGTTGCCCCTCTTCCAGGCCAGCCCTCTGCTGTGGCCCAGGAGTGCAGTGGAGGATGGCCCAGGTGCTTGGGCCCTGCACCCCATGGGGAGACCAGGAAAAGCACCTGGCTCCTGGCTCCTGCCATCGGAGGAGCGCGGTGCGCTGGCCGCAGCGCGCCGACCGCGGCGGCCATTGGAGGGTGAACCAATGGCAAAGGAAGACCTTTCTCTCTGTCTCTCTCTCTCACTGTCCACTCTGTCAAAAAAAAAAAAAAACAAAAATGTCATGCATTTTATTATCAATTATGAAGAGGCTTTTACGTGTTAGTAGAGAAAGCGATCAGCAGTGCTTCTAGTCCTCAGAGCCCTGGAGATGCGCTGAGAAGAGTTTTTGAGTTTATTTCTTCCGGGATTATTCTTAAAGGTAGCCCTGGACTTCTGGATCCATGTGAAAAGGATCCCTTTGACACCTTGGCAACAATGACTGACCAGCAGCGTGAAGACATTACATCCAGTGCACAGTTTGCTTTGAGAATTCTTGCATTCCGCCAAATACACAAAGTTTTAGGCATGGATCCATTACCACAAATTAGCCAACGTTTTAACATCCACAACAACAGAAAGCGAGGAAGGGATAGTGATTGAGTTGATGGATTTGAAGCTGAGGGGAAAAAAGATAAAAAAGATTATGATAACTTTTTAAAAGTTTCTGTAATTCTTCAGTGTTAAAAACAGATGCCGGCCGGCGCCGTGGCTCAACAGGCTAATCCTCCGCCTTGCGGCGCCGGCACACCGGGTTCTAGTCCCGGTCGGGGCGCCGGATTCTGTCCCGGTTGCCCCTCTTCCAGGCCAGCCCTCTGCTGTGGCCCAGGAGTGCAGTGGAGGATGGCCCAAGTGCTTGGGCCCTGCACCCCATGGGAGACCAGGATAAAGCACCTAGCACCTGGCTCCTGCCATCGGATGAGCGCGGTGCGCTGGCCGCAGCGCGCTGTCCGCGGCAGCCATTGGAGGGTGAACCAACGGCAAAAGGAAGACCTTTCTCTCTGTCTCTCTCTCTCACTGTCACTCTGCCTGTCAAAAAAAAAAAAAAAAAAAAAAAAACAAAACAGATGCCCATTTGTTGGCTGTTTTTCATTCATAATAATGTCTACTTCGAAAAATTCATCAAGAATTTAAGAATTTCATGGAAGATCCAAGTTTTTCTGTGACATTAAAAACTTAATGTACAGTGTTAGGTATTATATGAATGGAAAGACACCAAAAAATATTGTACTCCAACTAGGGGTAAACAGCAGTTCAGATCGTTTTCCCATTATTTTGGTTTTATTTACTGGTTGCCCTAGGTCTCACTGTTTTTGCGTCTTTTATTAACTAGTGCATTGTCTTACTCAATCTTTACTGTATTTAATGCAGGATTTGTGCTTCAGTTGCTCTGTGTATTTTGATATTTTTATTTAGAGGTTTCGTTTGCTTTTTGCCACTAGGTGTGTTATTTTGTGTTATAGAAGATATCCTTTTACCCCTCCTTTACATTTTACAGCAGTACTTTTTTTGTAACGTGAGACTGCAGAATTTTTTTCCTTTTGTTATTCTATATGTGAAGGACTACAACACATAAAGTTATTCTGCCATTTGAGTGCTCAGAACTGAATGTTTCTGCAGATCTTGTGGCATTTGTCTCTCTAGTGTGATATGTAAAGGTGTAATTAAGAAAGATTTCTGTTATTCTAACCAAGTTTGCTGTTAGTTGTGCATTAGCAGTATAAAAGCTAATATATATATTATATGGTCTTGCAACAGTTTTAAAAGATTCTTGAGTTTTTGATTCCCATCTTCATTCCATTATGGTCAGAGAAGATGCATGGTATGATTTTTGATTTTTTTGGCTGAGATTTGCTTTATGGCCTAGTGTATTGTGTATCTTAGAGAAAGTTCCATGCACTACCTAGAAGAATGTGTATTCTGCAACTGAGGGATGAAAAGCTCTGTAGATATAAGTTAGGTCCATTTGGCCCATAGTGTCTATTAGCTCTGTTGTATCTTTGTTGATTTTCTGTCTAATTGATCTGTCTATTGATGAAAATGGGATATTGAAGTCCCCCATTACTATTGTATTGGAGTCTATGTCTCCCTATAGATCCCTTAATATTTCTTTTAAATAGCCAGGCACCCTGTAATTGAATGTATAAATTTATTATAGTCACATCTTTCTGTTGAATTAATCCCTTAATCATTATATATTGCCCTCTTCATCTCTTTTAACAGTTTTTTCATCCTTTCACTTTCAGTCTGTGTGTATCTTTGTTGTTGAAGTCTGTTTCTTGAAGGCAGCAAATAGATGGATCTTGTTTCTTTTTAATCCATTCAGCCAGTCTATCTTTTAACTGGAGAGTTGAAGCCATTTACATTCAAGCTGACTATTGATAAGTAATGATTTGGCCCTGCCAATTTTCCATAAATATTCCTATTTTTTACTTTGAATTTCTTTTATAGTTTTACTGGGTGAATTTTTTGCCTTCACATTCTTGCATAATGATGGCTATTTCTGTCTTCTCTGTGTAGCACACCTTTAAGCATCTTTTGAAAGCTGGACAAGTGGCAACAAATTCAATTTCTGTTTGTTGTGGAGGGTCTTTATATTTCACTTTCATTTATAATTGATACCTTTGCAGGGTATAGTATCTGGGTTGACAGTTTTTTTCTCTCAAGACTTGGACTATCTCTTACCATTCCCTTCTAGCCTGTAGGTCTAATTGGAGCTCCTCTGAAAGTAATCTGGCATTTCTTTCATGCACATTTTAGAACATTTTCTTTATGTTTTGCTGTTTAAAGTTTGACTACAATGTGTCATGGTGAAGATATTTTCTGGTCATGTCTATTAGGAGTTCTGTGTGCTCCTTCTATTTGGATGTCCCTTTCTTTTTTAAATTGGGAAAGTGTTTGTGATTATTTCACTAAATAGGCCTTCTAATCTATTCTCTCTTTTCACACCTTGAGGAACTCCTAAGACATGCATGTTGGGTCATTTGATAGTATCCCAACACTCTTTTTTTTTTTCTATTTTTTTCTTTTTGTTTTTTTTCTTTTGTTGTTGTTGTTGTTGTTGTGACTGTATGGTTTAAAAAACATGTGTCTTCTATTTCAGATATTCGCTCTTCTGCTTTGCCAAGTCTACTGTTAAAGCATTCCAAAACATTTTATTTGATCTATTGAATTCTTCGTTTCTAACATTTTATTTTAATTTATATTTTTTCTCAAAGTTGTGGGAAAATGTTTCATTCATATCATGTATGGTTTCATGCTTTTGAGTAATCCTATGATTGATTTTTTTAATTCTGTTGCTGGCATTTCCTCAAACTCTTCATCTTCACATTCTAATATTGAAATATTGTGTTCCTTTGGTAGGAGTAGGAGTGTCATGGTGTCTTCCTTATTCTTGTTTCTTGGATTTCTGCATTGTTTTCAGGTATTTGTGTTGTTGGTTTTGTTTTTCTCCTCTGATGGCTTTTGTCTTTCAGCTATGCCTCTGTGTCTTAGCGGGATGTCTGCACTTTCAGTGAATATCAAAAAGTATGTGGTGGGTGTGGTCAGGGAGCTTGGGTAGGCGCAGGAAGGACCAATATTTAGGGTAACATCCAAGTTGGGCATGATCTCAACGCATGGATATTAGCCCTCAGTGTTGTGTTCTGTGTCACTGTATGAACCGTGCAAGTCATCTGCACAGTCCTAACTGAGCATGGTGAGTGTGTGGAGCCATTCCCAGTGATTGTCCAGAGACCTAGCTACTCCCTGCAACTTCTCATGTAGCCACTGTGTCCCCACAGTATCTGCACACAAGCCTCCCACAGTTGCTGGCTGCAAAGTTTTCTTTTTACCCTGCCAGCCTGCCCAGTCAACAGAGAGGTAAAAATGTTCCCTGAGACAGCTCTGCCTATGTGTCTTGATCTGGGAGGTTGCGAGCACCTCACTGTCCTGTATCATTGTCCGGCAACCTCCCAGGTAGGCTCAAAGTCATTAGGGCTGCAGATTGTTCCCTCTGCTAGAATCACTGGATCACACAGGATGTAAGAACTACTAGCCCAACGTTGCTCGGCCACTGCCACTGCCAACAGTGCTGCTGTGATGGTAGCGTCCTGTCTTAACCAGTTGCTGCACATGCACAAAGGCTTGCGCAGCTGTCACGCAACCCAAAATGGTTCCTGTCCTTTTATTAGCCGGGCAGCAGGCACTGATGCAAGGAAGTTGGAGCCAGACAATTGTGCCTCCTCTACTTCTACTGGGTCCACGGGCCACCACAAGCAGCCACTAGTCCCAGGGCTCCAGTCCAGACTCCCGTCATGCTCTTCCGCTGGTTGCATTGCCATGGGTTAATGCAATCTGGTCTCACCTCGGTCTCCAAACTGCCCTTGGCTTTGTCTCTTGGCTGCTGCAATTGTGCACCTGCATTTGTGCTGCATGTCTGAACCCTCCACACAGGTCCACGGGGTTTCTTCTCCTCTTGTAGGATTTCCAATGTGGTTTTTTCTCCAGTTCTCCCCTGAAGGCGCACTTCTACACCCGTTTCTTTTACTGTTTATCCCTAGTCTAGTGCATCACATCACTCCCTAATCTTCCATCTTAGAATCACAATTTTTTCCATTGCACCTACTTGGTTTTTCATCTGCCCAGGAGCCCTTTGCCTTGGATTTAGTAAATCACATGACCTGCCATTGCTCACTTTTCCCTTTATCAGATTCTCTCTCTCTCTTTTTAAAGATATATTGTATTTATTTAAAAGAGGCACTTAGAGAGAGAACAGACAGACACAGAGAGAGATCTTTTTTCAGCTGGTTTGCTCCCCAAATGGCTGCAACAGCTGGGGATGTGCCAGGCTGAAGTCAGCAGCCAGGAGCTTCTTCAGGGCTCCAAGCACTTAGGCCATATTCTACTGCTTTCCTATACCATTAGCGGGCAGTTGGATCAGAAGTGGAGCAGCTGGGACTTGAATTGCCACCCATACAGATGCCAACATTGCAAGTGGTAGCTTAACCCACTATGCCACGTTGCCAGACCCCTGACCAGATTCTTGTTTTGTTTTTAAAGATTTATTTATTTGGCTGGCACCACGGCTCACTAGGCTAATCCTCTGCCTGTGGCGCTGGCACTCTGGGTCCTAGTCCTGGTTGGGGTGCCGGATTCTGTCCCGGTTGCTCCTCTTCCAGTCCAGCTCTCTGCTGTCGTCCAGGAGTGCAATGGAGTGCTTGGCCCTGACCTGCATGAGAAACCAGGAGGAAGTACCTGGCTCCTGGCTTCAGATTGACACAGTTCTGGCTGTAGCTGCCATTTGGGGGGTGAACCAATGGAAGGAAGACCTTTCTCTCTGTCTCTCTCTCTCTCAATGTCTAACTCTGCCTGTCAAAAAAAAAAAAAAAAAAGATTTATTTATTTGAAAGGCAGAGTTTTAGAGATAGAGGAAGACAGAGACAAAGAGATGGATTGCATCTGCTAGTTTACTCCCCAAATGGCTACATTGGCTAGAGTTGGGCTAGGCCAAACCCAGTAGTACAGAGCTTCTTATGGTTTTTTTCCCATGAGGGTATTGGTAGTCCAAGTACTTGGGCCACTTTCCACTGTTTTCCCAGGTAAATTAACAGGGAGCTGGATCAGAAGTGGAGCAGATTGGTCTCAAATTGGCACCATATAGGATGCCATTGCAAGCTGCCACTTTGCCACAATGCTGTCTCCCTTAATCTGATTCTTAACATTAGTATAATTCAAATCAAGGTATCTAACTCATACTACTTTATTTTCTTAAACACTCTTTATTCCTTCCATTGTTCATTCTATTCTAGCATTTGCCCAGCTGGCATATATTCATTGATTGCTTCAACAAAAGCCCCACTTCAGAAACTTCACACTTTGGTTCCTATATTTGGAATGCTTTTCATTTATCTCCCTCATTTCATATCTGTGTTCAAATATTTTTTTGTTGATGATGTTTTTTCTAACTACCTTAACTAAAATATTTCCATGTTCTCTCACTATTACCCCAGCACTGTAGGTTTATTTCCTTATTTTTGCAATTTACTATATTAGTATACATTAATACTTTGCAGTATATTGTGTATTTCTTTGTTCATTTCTTGTTTTTTCAACTTAAAGAATATAAGCTTCAATAGAACACATATTATGTCTTTTTCTGTTCTAGTACTGCATCGCTAACAAGTGGAACGATTATTACTTAATAAAATTAATTATTACTTAATAAAAAATTTGTTGAATGAATGACTTTTAATTGTTTTCGGATTTAAAAAGTTTTCTAAGATGTTGGTAGAATACTTACTTAACATGACTCAAGGAAAACATTAATAATGAAATAATTTAAAATTAAAATAGGACACATTGAATGATAGACAAACATATGAAGCTAGTGCAACCTTCTTAGAAGAAACACAGTCTCCAAGAGTGGATTTTATTTTTGGAGATAATACAGAACCAATTTGTTGTAATGTACAATCAAAGAAAATATTTGGGCCTTGACGCTTGAAACTTCCCAAATTATGTTTTCCCCAAATAAATGTTGCATAACTTTAAAAAGCCCTAAATGAAACGTGTGCATTGCTAAAATAGCAAACATAAGTAAATGATTTAATGAATAAAATGCAAAAAGAAAAAGAGGACTTTGTAAATCCAAGTTTAACACTTGACAAATGATCTTCTTGGAGCTTAAATATTTTTGTTTGTTTGTTTGTTTGTTTTCTTCTTTGAACTGAACATGTAGCTGCACAGGATCCAGAGTCCAAGGCCTGTGTTCTAGATGGATTTGTCGACTCTCAGTCTTACATTCATTAGAAAATTTGTCTCAATGAGATACAGCACCCATGATTTTAACATGTAAAACTATCTATTTAGAGTCAAGTCTTTTCAAGAAAAGTGAAGATTCTTCTTCTGTGAGACCTCCAAAATATTTCTTCTTTTATAAAGTAGAGGAAACTTAAGTACTGCAAGAAATGATAGCATACCAAGCAAAATTTTTCTTTAGCCACATTTATTAACAGAATTTTATTATTTATTATTAATATTAGTAATATAGATTTGGTGTGCTTATGAAAAGAAGAACAAAAGAAATGCAGTTACGCAGAGAAAAGACTATGTGAGGACACAATAAAATGTTAGCTGTCTACAAACCAAATAGAGGACTCAGGAGAAAACAAAACTGTTGTTACAATGATCTTGGAATTCTATTCTCCAAAACTAGGAGAAAATAAACTTCTGTTGGTTAACTTCTGTTGTGTTGTTTTGGCACCTCTTTTTAACTAACCTTAGAAGTAGGGATGGAGGATTATATAAAGGCAGGGAAATGTATTAGACTATGTACACTAGGAAAAGGTAAAATTAGCAATACTATGAAAATATAAAATAGAAATACAATTATCAAGGGAGGAAAAAGGTGACCTCATCTTCCTGTATAGCTTCAAGAGATGCCATCAATGTTTCTATTAAGGGCTCTACCTAGAGCAACACACACACAAAAGTTTGTTAGGTTTCTAACTGACAGAATAAACATGATGTCAGAAGAATGAAGACAGAAATGAGAGTGAGAGGAGAGAGTGGGTATATTAAGTATAGCCTGGAATAGTGATTTGAAGAATTCTCAAGGACAACAATGTACATTTAACATTGTTCATGTGGCTGAGAGTTCTTTCTCCTGAATTTTTCCTTTTATTCAGTTCTACTGCCTCACATTCAAAATTAGACTTGTCAGTGGAGGATGGCCCAAGTGCTTGTGCCCCTGCACCCTCGTGGGAGACCAGGAGAAAGCACCTGGCTCCTGGCTTCAGATCAGTGTAGCTTGGACCATAGCGGCCATCTAGGGGTGAACCAACAGAAGGAAGACTTTTCTCTCTGTCTCTCTGGTTCTCTGTCTGTCTGTCCGTCTCTCTCTCTCTCTAACTCTATCTGTCAAATAAAAAAACAAAACAACAACAACAGCAAAAAAAAAGTAGCCATGTAATTTTATTTTATTGTGTAGTTATATACACATGTTGTTTTTCTATTTGCTATAGTCCTTCCTGAAGATTGTTATCTTGGCATTAATCACACTCTTCAGAAATTCTTCATCCATTTGTTGCCCCACTGGACTTTAAACCACAGTAGCATAGAAACCAAAACTTTTGAAGATAAAATAATGCTCTACTCTAACAAGTGCTTAAAGAAGAGAAACTACACTACACCAAAGAAGGCCTTAAAATCGGCTTTTAAAGACATAGGAGAGTCATAATAGGCCAGCAGAACTGACCTACTTAAAGAATTAGAGGGGCTGGCTCTGTGATGCAGCAGGATAATGTCCTGGCCTGAAGCACTGGCATCCCATACGGGCACTGGTTCTAGTCCTGGCTGCTCCTCTTCCTATCCAGCTCTCTGCTATGGCCTGGGAATGCAGTAGAAGGTGGCCCAAGTCCTTGGACCCCTGCACCCACGTGGAAGACCCAGAGGAAGCTCCTGGCTCCTGGATTTGGATCGGCGCATTTCTGGTCGTGCGGCCATCTGGGGAGTGAACCAGTGGATGGAAAACCTCTCTCTCTGTCTCTACCTCTCTCTGTAACTCTGTCTTTCAAATAAATAAAAAATAAACCTTAAAGAAAAGAAAGACTCAGGGCCAGCATAGTGGCATTCGAGTTTAAACTGCTGCCTGTGATGCTAGCGTCCCATATGTGTGCTGGCTCAGTCTCAGCTGCTCCACTTCCAATCCAGCTCCCTTCTAATGACTCTGTGAGAACCGTGAGGGAAGGCCCAAATTCTTGTGCCCTTGGATCTACTTGGGAAACCTGGAAGAAACTCTAAGCTCCTTGCTTTGGCCTGGCCCAGCCCTGGTCATTGTGGTCATTTGGGAAGTGAAACAGCAGATTGAAAATTCTCTCTTTCTCTCTTTGAACTCTTTCAAATAAATAAATCTATTTCTTTAAAATAATTAGACTGCAGGAAGGGAACCAGTGTTCATAATATCATATAGGACAAATTGTGAAATAGTCCAGTTTTCTGGTAGGTAGTATGATAAACAGTCAAGTATTTAAGCACTGACTTTATCATCTCCAGATTATTAAATTTGTTGCCACATACTCAGCTCCTCTGATTAAAATTTTTGATTTAACCAATCTTATTTCATGGGGCTTTAGGGAGGATAAATAATATATGAAAAGTGAGTTGATGTTCAACTAAAGTCAGTTTAATACCTGGAATATTTTTGCAGAAGTAGAATGATATTACAACAGTAGACAAGTTTTGCTTACTTTTCATTCTCCTGGGAGCCAGTTCTCCCATGATGTAGTTACTTTTTATTTATGCCTGAAAAGATTTTTGCTGAAGAACTGGAAACAAATTTTATTTTTATTTGAAGAACCTAACATTTGTTGCCAAGGGCATAAAGCCAAATCATGCGGGCAAGCAGGAATGATGCAATTGTGCTTACTGGGCTGTGTTTGGTGGGAGTTGTATATCCTAGGAGAGCACAGTAACCTTGGATTCAGCAGAAATACTCTAAAAGCCATTCTCAAGACTTCATGAAATCAGCTATTTATGAGGCAAGTAAAATGGAGAAACAACTGAACTCATTTTCTTAGAAAGGCAACATTTACTTTGTGTTACCTTACTCTCTAACTTATAGGAGATGGTAAAAAGAAGTCTAAAATATGCCTGAACTATGGTGCTTGATTATGGTTGGTCAGTGGAAAAAAAATTGAAATTCATTTTTAAAGCCCATTTCCTCTTACTTGCTGCAGAGATAGCTGCCACATCTAATTGTGTTTGTGTAGTTTCTTAATTTGCATGAAAGAAGATAACAAAATGAAAACTCAGGAGAAAGAATAATTCAGATTACTAGCCCAGGCAATCTAATTTGTTATTCATTAAATGCTAATGAACCTAGCTCCCCTGTTTATTTGTCTCACTCTATTCGATGTTTGAAAGGTCTTGTAACACAGTTAAATGTACAAAAAATAGATATGTACAGATTCAAGTGCTCTTTCTGTTTTTTCTCTTGTTTCTATTGTGTAGATATATGATTAGTTATTCTTCAGTTATGCAAACTAAGTCAGTCAGTATGGAACTGTGTATTTTCTGTTTCAATTTTTTAAAAATAATTTAATTAATACAAAGCTCTCATGTGTATGCTGTCTTCAGTTTCTATGCAAGCTAGACATGCTATATGTTTAGCCTGAATTAAAGTCTATTTTTTAAAAAGCAAAAGTGAGATGGCATGTGGATGAATTGAAATCTATCGTATCTGCTTTTTTGTTTTTGGCATTTAAACTTACTATTTGGGGGCTGGCCTTGTGTCAAAGCAGGTTAAACCGCCTCTTGCAACTCAGGAATCCCATAGGGGAGTGCCAGTTTGAGAACCAGCTGCTGTACTTCCTATCCAGCTTTCCACTAATGTGCCTGGGAAGGCAGTGGATTATAGCCCAACTTCTGCTTGTGGAAGACCAGGACGTAGTTCTTAGCTGTTGGCTTCAGCCTTGCCCAAACTTAGCTGTTGCAGCAGTTTAGGGAGTGAGCTAGTGGATAGAAAATTCTCTCTCTCTCTCTCTCTCTCTCTCTCTCTCTCTCTCTCTCTCCCCATTTCTCTCTCTTGTTCTGCCTTTCAAGTAAATACATATGAACTTATTACATGCTTATATTTTATTAGTTTTATTTTTTCCCATGTTTTTATTAATTATTTCCATAAAATGCAGCAGGTAGAAAGGGACAGAAAATATAGTCAGGATTCTTTGGGATATTTGGTTTGCTTCTTCAACCAAGTTATTATTTGGTGATTTATTTACCTTTTTGTACCATTTTCTTATTACAAATTTTCTATACTTTGTACTAGTTATTATATGAGTATTGTAATATTATTCAAAGTGCATGTAAGATCACAGTTATATCAGTCATCACTTTTCATCCACAATCAAAACCACTGGTGTTCACAATATTTGCTTACAATGCTCTTCTCATGTATATAAACTTCGTTTCACAAAAAAAATATTTAATAAAGAAAAGAAGGCAATTAGACTGTGTTCTCTTTGTATAATGCACATAAAGATCTAGGTAACTAGTAATATTCCATAAAGTAGATTATCAAAGTCAATTAGAGTTCATGGTTGGGGTAGATTAGTTTTAGCTTCTACCAGGGATCATTCACTCTGGTGATTGAATAGCCCTTCGGTTAATAAGGCCCACCTGCATAACTTCTTTACTGTAGAAAAAAATCACACTTTATTGGGCTGGGCTATTATATTTTAGCCTATTGTCCTTCAGATGTCCTGAAGCAAACTACCTTTAGTGGTAACAAAAGACCAAAGACAGAAAAATGTTTTATTTCTTGCAATTTGGAGTACTTTTCAGCAAAACATTTTGCACAGATAACCCTGGCAGCTGTGAAAGAATGGTAACCATTTTTAATTTACTTTATTTTTGGGCCACTGTCAAAGGCCTCAACTCCATAACAGCTACAGACATGACTGTGACATTTAATTAGCAGCTAATATTTTTTAAAGAATTGCTTTTGGAGAGTAAGGTCATGAGTAGCAGGTAAGATATTGAAAGACTTCAAGGAAATGGAAATCCTCTAATATCTCTCAACCACATATTAGTTTTTTGATATTTTTATTCTCTCTGTGCCTCAGTTGCTTTAACTGACAAATTGGAACAATCATACTTTATATTTTTATTGTTGACAATACCTATGCTTTCAACTTTCACTTTAGGTAGTTAATTCACATTAGCTATAACTTTTTAGTTTAGCATATTACTCTGAAACATTTTTATGTATCTATAGATTATTCCTTTTCTCTCTGTAAACAATTGAGGGCAGAGCTTTATCTACCCTTATTATTGTTGTCTTTCAGCACGTAAGAACTGAGCTGAGTATGCAATATCATTCAATAAATACTTGTTAAATCAACAAAGAGCTTACAAGCTAATCTTCCTCTATTGTTGATTTTTTTAAAAAATTTCAAAAGATATTGGATATAGTAAACAGTGTTTTTAAAGCTTTTCTTAGTGTTACTTCTAATACATGATATAGTCAACATTGGGTATATTTTTAAAATGTAGTTTTAAAAGTCTATTCTTCCCATTCTGATTCCCTTGGTGTTTTAAAGGGAACTTAATTAAATTTAGTTTGGCTATATTATTATGGTCTGAGGCAAATATGAAGGTATTTAGTAATTTTAGCTTTACTGCTACAAGCTAAATAATCCTACTCTTTCTAACTACACTTTGATTTACTGATATTATTTTATGAAAAATGTATCTTGCAGGATGAGCTCTATCTCAAAGCAAATAAATGCAATGTAACTCAGGGAAATAAAAACAATAACAAAATGCTTTTTGATATTTTGACCTCAGGGTCAGTGTCCAAATTGCTTCTTGAAATCCTTAAAGGAACTCTACTAGGAAAGTAAAATTGAGAAAGGAAGCAGTGGTTTCTATTATGAATATATTGTTGACCTTGTGAGCTTTTGAAATATTTGTGACAAATTTAATCTTCCAGTGATGGAGAAATTTGTGATGGTCATTTATTTCTTCGGTTTATTGAAAAGTTCAACGTTATAATTGTCTATCAAATTAGAATGAATGCTTTCATTTCTGAATAAAGGTTTATGTAAAAGAAAAAGGTCATTTGTTGTTTGCTTATGATACCTGCGATGACAAGAAAGCCACAGGCCCTAGATCATAAGTCACAGTTTTTGAGGCAGAAATCAGAATATAGCTGAGAAAGCATGAGTCCCTGAAAATGAGAGCTATCTAAATTTGGGCCTCTGCCAAGTTGACTTTACTTCTCTACCCATACTTTTAATATAGAAAGCAACCCTCAGTTAATTTCACCTTTATCCCTGCCAGGTCAAATACCTGGTAAATGACAGAAAGCTCCAAATAATTTTTAACATACCAGAAAAAGAACTTGCTCCTGCTACTGTCTGCAAACATACAGCGATATCATTGACTGGTCAGGAAAAATGGCCCACGTGGTTTTCCAGATTTGTTTGGGTTTTTAGGGCACATGAAAGCAGCAATTGCAGTGGCTATACATGAGATGACAGACTGGGCGATAGCAGAATGCACTATACGTTGTCTAAATAACCTAGTCAAGGAGAACTGCATGATGTTTGATCCAGCTACCAGGTATCATGAACTATGTCATATCTGGATTATTCAGAACAAATCCTACAGCCAAGGGCTTCAATATGACTTGTTATACAATTGGCAACGTTTTAGTTAGTTTAGATTGTAATTATCTCCAGAATATTGCTCTGTGCTCTTAGTTACCTTCTATCTCTTATTTCTATTCATCAAATTCTTCCTCTAAAACAGTGTGGTATCAAAACTTAATTGATAACACATCTTTTTTTAATTTATTTGAAGAGAGAGTTATAGACAGTGAGAGAGAGAGACAGGCAGAAAGGTCTTCCTTCCGTTCGTTCACCCCCCCAAATGGCAGCTACAGCCACAACTGTGCCGATCCGAAGCCAGGAGCCAGTTGCTTCCTCCCAGTCTCCCATTCAGGTGCAGGGGCCTAAGCACTTGGGCCATCCTCTACTGTCCTCCCAGGCCACTGCAGAGAGCTGGACTGGAAGAGGAGCAACCGGAACTAGAACACGGTGCCCATATGGGATGCCGTCACCACAGGCAGAGGATTAACCAAGTGAGGCACTGTGCCAGCCCCAATTATACATTTTTTTATGTGATCTTCACCTGATTGATAAAAGGTATATTGAGCTCTGAGCTACTTATGTATGTATTATTATGTTATATTTATTGAACTTTTCTTGTAAATATCAATTATGAATACAAATTTTATGAAGAGTGACATAAACAAATGTAATATTTTATTTTTCTCTGTGATTAACGTATTTTACATACTTTCCATTTCCTAAAGAAAAATAAAATTCCGCTGTATCTTGAACATGTCCTTCTATGGTCCAATTCCCCAACTTCATTTCATACTAATCCATTTCTCTTCCTTTTTTAATGTCAAAAAATAGTGAACTTCTTGGATTGTCCTCAGGACTACTTAAGCATAAATACTGTCCAATATATAAATATAAACATGTATATTTAAAGATTTTGTTTATTTATTTGAAAGGTAGAGTTATGAAGAGAAGGAGAGACAAAGGGAAAGGTCTTCCATTTGCTGGTTCACTCTCCAGATGGCCTTAACACCTGGAGACGAGCTGATCCAAAGCAAGGAGCCAGGAGCTTTTTCTGGGTCCAAACACTTGCACCATCATCTATAATTTCCCAGGTGGTAGCAGAGAGCCAGCTGGATTGGAAAAGGAGCAGCTGGCACACAAACCAGCACCACAGGCAGAGGCTTAGCCTACTGTGCCACAGGGCTGGCACTTCAGTACATTTTTTTACAGTATATTAAATTAGTTGTTTATTCTTATCCTCTGCCTAGACTGTAAGTTTCTGTCAGAATGGATCCTAGTCAATCATGTTCTTCCTCTTATCTTAGTTCATCAGATATAATATGTATCCAATGCACAACTACATGTTTAACATTTGGCAAGACAATTTTGCAATGTTTCATAAAAAGTCTATACATGAGCACAATTTCATGATAATGCCTCAGTAACCATTTCATTAATATTTTCATATGTTGTCCTTTAATATTATAAGAAATGGGTTTCCTTTTCTACATGAAATGGAGAAAATATATCAATACAGAGCCCCCCTAAAACATTTTTGGTTAAAAAGCAAAGGATAACTAATAATCATTAAGATGGCTGGCGCCATGGCTCACTAGGCTAATCCTCTGCCTGCGGCGCTGGCACACTGGGTTCTAGTCCCATTCGGGGCGCCGGATTCTGTCTCTGTTGTTTCTCTTCCTGTCCAGCTCTCTGCTGTGGCCCGGTAGTGCAGTGGAGGATGGCCCAAGTGCTTGGCCCCTGCACCCGCATGGGAGACCAGAGGAAGCACCTGGCTCCTGGCTTCGGATCAGCACGGGTGAACCAACGGCAAAGGAAGACCTTTCTCTCTGTCTCTCTCTCTCACTGTCCACTCTGCCTGTCAAAACAAAGAAAAGAAAAGAAAATCATTAAGATAACTAGCCAGATTGTACAACAACATGAAATATTGTAAAGGAAAATACTAAATATATTGCAAATAGCATGTGTAATTATACATGCACTAAGATTACATTCCTATCCATGTTATATTCAAGGATAAAACATATTAAGAATTAATAGAGAAACATTAAAAATTAGTATTTAGTACAAGTGTATTTAAACACGTATTTTGATAGATTATCTTGATAACATCATTTTTTAATTTTAATGGATATTTGGAATGGACAATTATATTTTTCATCTCCCTTTGAAAGATTTTCTGAAACTTTATCCATAGTAAATGATCTAAGAACTGTATAGATACATAAACTTCCTTGAAAGAGGCTGATGCTGTAGCGTAGGGGATTAAGCCTCCACCTGCAGTGTTGGGCACCCCATATGGGTGTCGGTGGGAGTCCTGAGTGCTCCACTTCTGATCCAGTTCCCTGCTAATGTGCCTGGGAAAGCAACAGAGCATAGTACAAGTTCCCAGGCCCTTTCACCCACAGGGGATACGTAGGTATAGCTCCTGGCTTCTGGCTTAGGGCTGGCCCAGCCTTTGCCATTGTGGAGTGAACCAGCTGATGGAAGATGGATCTCCCTCTCTCTTTCCCCTCTCCCCACTCGGTAACTCTGTCTTTCAAATCAATCAGTCAATCAATCTCTCAATACTTTGGAAAAGATTTCCTTTAGAGAAATTAGTATACAAGAAGTAAATGTAGGGCCAGCGCCGTGGCTCACTTGGTTAATCCTCTGCCTGCAGTGCCAGCATCCCATATGGGTGCTGGGTTCTAGTCCCTGTCAGGGCGCCGGATTCTGTCCCGGTTGCCCCTCTTCCTGTCCAGCTCTCTGCTGTGGCCCGGGAGTGCAGTGGAGGATGGCTCAAGTACTTGGGCCCTGCACCTGCATGGGAGACCAGGAGAAGCACTTGGCTCCTGCCTTCAGATCAGCGCAGTGCGCCGGCCTCAGTGGCGATTGGGGGGTGAACCAATGGCAAAGGAAGACCTTTCTCTCTGTCTGTCTCTCTCTCTCTCACTGTCCACTCTGTCAAAAAAAAAAAAAAAAAAGAAAAGAGAAAGAAAAAGGAAAAGTACAAAAAATTCCCCCTTTTCCCTCACCTAAATGAACTTAGAGATAATGGATCAAAACTCAATGCTGCATAATTTACATAATTTAGATAGGAAGTATAATTTTAGTTTATTTCCAGGGTCAAGCTAACAGCAGTAACCACAGATAGATACAGTTCTAAAGATTCTAGGATTAGAAAGGTGAGTCTTTTGGGATGTGAAACAATCTTTGGCAATGACCCTTTAATTACATTTCATATTTCAATAAAAATATATTTACCCTGCTTAACCCTTGACTTTATTTATTTATTTATTTTGGATAGGCAGAGTTAGACAGTGAGAGAGAGACTGAAAGAAAAGTCTTCCTTCCGTTGGTTTACCCCCCAACTGCACGGAACTGCACGGATCTGAAGCCAGGAGCCAGGTGCTTCCTCCTGTTCTCCCATGGGGTGCAGGGCCCAAGCACTTGGGCCATCCTCCACTTCCTTCCCGGGCCACAGCAGAGAGCTGGACTGGAAGAGGAGCAACCGGGATAGAATCCGGCACCCCAACCGGGACTAGAACCTGGGGTGCTGGCACTGCAGGCAGAGGATTAGCCTAGTGAGCTGTGGCATATTGTCTTTCAGTGATGCTAAATTATCTTCTGGTATTTTAGGGTTTATAAGCACTTTTGTATATGTTACTTTTAAATTGTTAATTTTTTACAACAGTATTTTCCTCAAACTTTTGGCTGGTAAGAAGGAGAATTTTTATGACCAGAAAAAATTATACTGGATTTTCTTCTGTCAGTATGAATTGTATGACTCTTAATCTTTCAAGAGACAGAGAAAGGATAATGAGTTCTAGGTTCTACCTAGACCTAGTAACTGTGTGATTATAACTTGAATATCAGGGATATTTAATATGAGTGTATTATGTATATAATTTTGTATTATGATATATAACACTGTGACTTTTACAAAGAAAAAATAAGAAAGGTTTTTTTTTTTGCTTATAATTTTACTTGTATTACTGATACCTGCTAACATTTTAGAACTAGAAATAGTAAGTGGTTTCACTTAAAATGAACAAAACATTGCAGCATATTGAGAGTATAGAATCTAACAAACAATTGTTTCTGAACTGTGCAATTTACTCCATGGTAGGTTCAAATACATTCAGAAGGGACTTAATTCCTCTAAAACTAAAGTGTAAGAAATGAAAGTATAGTATGTTTTTGATAAGTGATCTTTCATTACAGTAGGGAAAATATGTCACATGATAATTATTCTATATTTTAAAGGAAGACAAAACATAAGAAAATTGAGATATTCCAATTAAACAGAAGATAAAATTGATAATAAGATGTCTTTCTTCTTTGGAATTATAGATAGAATGCAGGCAAAGGTTAATTATTTCATGCAGCTAGTTGGCTTTGTCTTTTTTTATAGTTTATTAAAAAAGATATTCTAGGGATCCTTATAATTATTCTTCAGAACTGTTTGGATTTCTTGAGGCCAAGTTATTACCCAAAAGACTTCCTGGAATTTCATTGATTGTCTCAAATTTGCTGGCTTCTGACAAAGCATAGGTATATTCCTTTTATGCACATTTGTTCATAATTCTGGAATGTAAATCATAAAACTCTATGCCGTCAACACTAAACCTTGAGGGACTCACACTAGTTTGGAAGATGTAGAGTAATATATTGCATACCCCCAGTGTTTTCTGACCTGCTTAAATATATAAATTGATATGTCACAAAGTTTTACTGAGGATGTTGGTGGTGGGTTTTTCTGTTCTACCCTAATATACTCTGCTTCCTGACTCTTCAATAATATTTGAATAATATGCATACTATATTCTTTCTATCAGTATTACTCCAGAATTATTTTTCTTGCTTCAATACTTCTAATTTTTAGCTTTTTATTCAGATCCTTTTTTTTCCCTTTCTACTGATCTGAAATTATAAATGATTACTTTTCTTGTAGATCTTGCTTTTTTTTAAGATTTATTTATTTATTTGAAAGGCAGAGTTACAGAAAGAAATAGGCAGAAACAGAGAGAGAGAGGTCTTCCATCTGCTGATAAACTCCCCAGATGGTTGTAACGACTGGAGCTGCGCTGATCTAAAGCCAGAAGACAGGAGCCTCCTCCAGGTCTCCCATGCCGGTGCAGGGGCCCAAGAACTTGAGCTGTCTTCCACTGCTTTCCTGGGCCAAAACAGAGAGCTGGATTGGAAGTGGAGCAGCTGGAACTCAAACCAGAGATTCTATGGGATGCTGGCACTGCAGTTAGTGGCTATTCCCGCTAAGCCACAGCACTGGCCCAAGATCTAGCTTTTTAAAACTTCTTATACGTATTTACATACAATGTACATTTACATATACATATAATGCAAATATATTTAAATATATAAATATATAATATAATACACAATATAAATATATTTAAATATATTTAAATATAATATAAATATATTTAAATATAATGTAAATATATTTGCATATAATGTAAATTATACATTATATGTACATCATTTATATGTATTTATATTACATTATATGTACTTACATTTAAAATTTTGGTTTATTTATTTTGAAGAAAAAGATTTATTTATTTATTTGCAAGTCAGAGTTACACAGAGAGAGGAGAGGCATGGAGAGAGAGAGAAAAGTCTTCCATCTGATGGTTCACTCCCCAATCGGCCGCTGCACCAATCCAAAGCCAGGAGCCAGAAGCTTCTTCCAGGTCTCCCACCTGAGTGCAGGTGCCCAAAGATTTGGGCCATCTTCTACTGCTTTCCAGGCCATAGCAGAGAGCTGGATTGGAAGTGGAGCAGCTGGGTCTTGAACCAGCTTCCATATGGGATGCTGGTGCTTCAGGCCAGGGCGTTAAACCGGCCCAAGAATTCCTAATTTTAAATTGTGATACAGTCCTCCTTCCTAACAGTGTCAAAACTTTAGAACACTGATAACTACCCGCACTTCTTACATGATTTTTTTTGGCTACTATATGTATTTGTATTTAATCATTCCAACTTCCATTTCCCTTAATGTTTATTTTCATGTATTTCATATCTCTACTGGTTTTATTCTAAAAGTAATAAGAATACATTCTAATGTAGTCATTTTAAATATATTTTGGTTAATCTAGTTTTTATTTAAATTGCTTAATTTTGTGTTGTCTGACTAAAGTTGCCACCTGCAATTCTGGCATCCATATGGGCACCAGTTTGTGTTCTAGCTGCACTACTACCAATCCAGTTGTCTGCTCATGGTCTGGGGAATGCAGAGCAAGATAGTCCAAGTGCTTGGGCCCCTGCCACCCCCATGGGAAATCCGAAGAAGCTCCTGGCTCCTGTCTGTGGCCTGGCTTAGCAGCGGCTGTTGTGGCTCTTTGAAGTGTGAACCGGAAGATGGAAGATCTTCTCTCTCTCTCTCACTCTGCCCCTCACTCTCTATAACTCTTTCAAATAAATAAAAATCTTTTAAAAATAAATTACTTAACTTTTCACTTCAAAGCCATTTTCACATTTCTTATTTCTCATTTATTAGATATCTTTCTTCTAGCTAACTTTATGTGAAATATTCATTTGGTCATTCTTATCACATTATTCAATAATTAGTATAGTAATAATAATACTTGGGAAAAAGAATTATGTTATTATTTTTTTCTGATGCCTCTTCCTCATGTACTCTTGTTTTCTTGTTTCTAAATCTTCTTTTTTTTTTTTTAAGGAAATTGTGTCTGGGAGAACCTGTAAGTGTCTGAGTAGAGAACTGGAATGAATCTGCATGTTGTGTTTTGGTTAGTTCATGTGTCTTATAGGAGTTTTAAAGCCAATGACAAATTTTTATTTAAACTTTTTGGCTCAGAGAATATACAGAGAAGCATATGGTTTTCTCTGCATTCTCTATGTCTACTTGCTTTTAGAATTTTTGAGGCGATCTGAGGTTCCTGGTTTATCTTATTAAACCTAGTTCTCTTCTCCATGTTGAGCACAGAATGTAGTAGCCTGGAACTGTGTGGGTTCAACACCCTTCAAATAATGTGTCAAGTCCCTACCTATTCCTATCTCCTGAGGCCTTAGGTAGGAGAGACTACACTCATCAACTTCACTGAGTAGGTTTCAATCTCTACCTTAGTTTTGGAAACAAGGTACTTTCTTTTCTGAATGGTAAAATAAAAGAGAGATTTGTTAGATTTTCAATAGAATCTCCAGAAATTTATGATTGGGAGAATATTCAGGTTTAATTGTCAATGAATAACCACAAAATGATCTATAAATCAATCTTTTTAAGCAGTTCAGAAAAGTTTCTGCTCAGTTCATGGAGAAATATTTCAGTTTAAATTCACAGAAGGAGAGGAAACTATAGCTACACTAGATTATCATTTAGAAACTCAACTTAAATTTAGACTGAAAAATATTTTAGTCTTTTATCACTTCACTTAAAATGCCTAGTTTACTCCTTGTCAATTGCAGACTATAGGCATATAACAAATGAAGGAAAAGAGAACACCACAGTGTAATCTTTATGACTCTATAGTTAAAACAATTTTACAACTATTACAACTAAATACTAAATTACTAAAACAACTATTACAGTTGTATTATGTCATGATGTAAATATTTGTTGTATATTATTGCATAATGCTCTCCACTTTACCGTGTCATATTTTGTAAACACATAGAGGCATTATGTTTTGGTGTTCTTAAAACTTATATACCTAAGTAGCTGCTGTCGCATATCCAAGAATAAATTTTCATGAATTACTTTCTGTTATCTAAGGGCCATATATTTAACTCCTACCCTCTAATGCATTTACCTTATATGTGGATAAATACCTGTGATTACATGATTCTGTCATGTTTCCATGACATGAGGAAGGTACAGGAAGATCAACTCATCTGAAATAAGAACCATTATTATAATAAGAAAATATTACCTTATTATGACCACAATATCCAATTATGTGGAGCAGATATTTGAGAAGAGAAAATCAATTTGAAACAATCTTTCTTTCTATCATACATTTTTGTTTCCAAAATGTGATATTTTGATTTTTTTCTTAAAAACGATTTACCTGATTGAATTAAATCAGGTGATGTGTTTATAGGTACTGATTTATCTATATTTTAAATCCTTTGTAAAAGAAATACAACCAGAAAAACAGTCCTCTGGATCTGGAAAAGTTGAAGTTCAACATAACTTTTGATGTGATTGAAATGTATTTCCTCTCTAAAAAGCTCAGAAAAACTACTTAAGAAGTGTTAAAAAGGTAATGGAACACATTAACTCACATCATTCACTGTAATTTGAAGAATTCAAAATGGGTCATTAACTATAATTTGACAATGCTGTTCTGAGTGGGAAAAAACAGAAATGTTATTACAAAGGTTGATACTATATTCCATTTGAAAATGTATAGTTATCATACTAATAAAAGCATTTGAAAAGCTTTTTCCTTGACTGTAAAATTTAATTATACATGGCATCCTTCATAAAAAAAGTTACAGGGAGAGCTATTAGGCAATTGGTACTTTTGATTCACTACAATACATCTATAGCATCAATTTTCTATTATTTGATATTATATTACTAATTGAAAGCTGCAGATATTCAGTTAAAATTGGTTTAGGAAAAATATACTTGTGATTTTTAGAGTCTACTTCTACTAAGTATAGAACAAAAAATAAAATTGTCATTTTTAGCTATCAAAGAGTTCTATCAAAGCTCATCTATGTAATAACTGGATTATTTAGTAGTTTATTCTCTGAAAAAAATATTCATTTGAGAGACAGAAAGAGAGATAGAGCTCACATCTACTGCTTCATTTCTAGATTGTTAAAGCTGTATCTGTAAATGTACATGTGGCAACAGCCAGAAGAGGGCTGGGCCAAAGCCGGGTGCTAGGAATACAATCCAGCTATCCCATATGGGTGGCACGACCCAAGTACTTGACCCATCACTTTTACCTCCCAGTGTCCTCATTAGTACGAAGGTGAAATTAGGAGCTGGAGCTAGAGATCGAACCCAGACATTTGATGCAAGCTGCAAGCATTCTAACTGTTGTCTTATCTGCTAAGTCAAATGCCTTCCCTCAGTAATTTTTTTTAATTAAGTATACCAACTTTATAGAAAAATGATCATTTTAAATTCAGGTATGAAATATTTATTTACAATATATTTTAGGATAAATAAAACTATTTTAGATATAAACAGTGACAAAAATGGATTTATACATTTTTTCAGATTTATAATTTAATCCAATAAGATTATTTTCAACTTGATATCTGTGAGTCATTTATTCTGGTGGAAATATAGTTGTTCTGATGGGTTTTAATTTGCATTTTTCTAAGTGCTATGAGAAGTGTACATTTATTACTGTTGTATTTGTATGTTTATCAGTCATTTGGCTATATTCTTTCTTGACATTACTGTTACAAGTGTTAAGCTAAAGTTTTCATATGAATCAGTTTTTGAAAAGTGAACATATTTATGCATCTATCTGTATAAAAATACATCTGAGCAAAAGTTATACCTTACATGATCTACAAATATCAACATTTTAGCTTTAGCCTTTGCATTTTCAATATTATTGTTGATAACTTCAAATTTCGTTTTTTTCTATCATTCTTACTCTTTGTGTTCTATTTGAAAAACAGTATATGCCTACATGATGTTTAGAAAGATATCCTATATTACTATCCAGAAGTATAATTGGTGTGTTGTAGGTGTTAGGTCTTGCAAAACCCAAAGAGGATGTACAGGAGGCAATAAGTAAACCTACGGAACTCATTACCCTGTCATTTCTCAAGTCCAGGGTTCTCCAGGTTAACTTACGTCTTCTTTCCAGCTGTCCTAGTCTTTTTTGCTCATTTGTTAATTGTGGCCAAGGTGTTGTAGTTGCGTAGGAAATAACCTGTAATGCCGAATTTATTTATTTATTTATTTATTTATTTTTTGCCAGGCAGTTAGACAGTGAGGGAGAGACAGAGAGAGCTATAGACAGTGAGAGAGAGACAGAGCCTAATTTATCCTAACAGAATTTTTTTCAATATTCTTTAAAATTATTTTTCCTTTTTTTCTTTTTCTGTTTTATTTGTACTTACATCACTGAAATATTGAGAGTTGTTATTTTACATTTTCTTACAAGGAATGTCCTTTGTCTATATTCCTTCATTAATAGTACTTATTCCAGATGTGCCCAATGTTCTGTATTTTGAACTTAGTTAATAAAATAAAAACATGCGTTCCAGTGTTTCAGTACTCATTCAAAGAACCTGACCATATAGTTTCCACCTGGCCAGAGAAAAGCCACCAAAGATTTAACTATTGCTTCTTTCCAGAGGAGGAAGACACAAAGATGAACAATGGATTACAAATATAGTGCAGGATCAGCCAAAGATAGAGAATTGGGTTAATTTTATTGAGATAAATTCCCTTTAAGTAGGTAAGAGTCCAATGATATATATCATACAGAATTTATTTTTTGATAAAATTTTTTTGTTGATAAAATTTCTGCATGTTTATAATATTTAGTACTGGAAAATTCTGCCTGATTGAAATGCCGTCTGTTTTCAGATCAAAGTGCTATAAATGAATGATGGGAATTTTAAAACAGAAAATTCAGCTGTTCTGTATTTGTCCATTGACCAAAAGTTAAATTATCTTATTATACATCTGTATAATTACATTCATTTCAACTAGCATGTGACCTTGTAGATGGTAGATTCTTCAGTAATAAGATAATATGAGATTGTGTTTATAGGAATTTTGTATTCATAGTAGGATAAACAACACAGAGGCACACATTTAAATCTAAAAGCAGTTCAAATTTATTTCAGTCAGGACCATTAGAGCCAGTAACAATCTAATCTAATCTCTGGAACTAATTTTATATAAAGAGAAGTACTGTTGACATGATAGCACTGTATGCAGACAGCCTGCTCTGAAGGGGTGGAAAGTTGTACATGTTTCCTTTTACTTGCATGTATTTAGAATATGATGTGTATAAAGAAACCTGAAGAGTGGTTCACACTGTCCATATTAGGATGTCATATTGTCTTTCTTTGAAAGAATCTTCCATAAGATAAAAGATTTAATTGACTTAATTCATTCACCTACATAATAGAGAAAATACAGGCAGCATTATTAGTCATTTAGACAAAGATAAATAAAAATCACGAGATATTACTTGATACCCACCAGAATGGCTATAATTAAAATGACAGACAATAACAAGCAGTGACAGGAGTATGGAGAAATTTAAACTCTCATATGTTGCTGGTGAGGATTTAATATATTATAGCTGCTTTCAAAAAATTCGACAGAGATGGCTGTTGAGGCACAGTGAATTAGGCTGCTGCTTTGAAGCCCATATCAAATATTGGAGTGTGGGTTCAAGGCCCGGCTACTTCATTTCCTTTTTTTTTTTTTTTTTTCATTTGACAGGTAGAGTTAGAGAGAGAGAGAGAGAGAGAGAGAGAGAGAGAGAGAGAGAGAGGTCTTTCTTCCTTTGGATCACTCCCCAAATGGCCGCCACGGCCGGCGCTGCGCCGGTCTGAAGCCAGGAGCCAGGTGCTTCCTCCTGGTCTTCCTTGCAGGTGCAGGGCCCAAGCACTTGGGCCATCCTCCACTGCACTCCTGGGCCACAGCAGAGAACTGGACTGGAAGAGGAGCAACCAGGACAGAATCCGGCGCCCATATGGGATGCCAGTGCCGCAGGTGGAGGATTAACCAAGTGAGCAATGGCACCGACCCCCCACCCCGCCTCGGCTACTTCACTTCCAATGCATCTTCCTACTGATGAACCTGGACGGCAGGAGGTGATGGCTCAAATACTTTGGCCACCCACATGGGAGACCCAGATATAGATCTGGGCTTCTGAACTTGGCCTAGAGAACACCTGGCTATCACAGAAATTTGGGGAGTGAACCAATGGATGGAAGGTTTCTCTGTCTGTCTGTCGCTCTCTGTCTTCTCTCTACCACTTGGATGATTGTTTCCTTTATTGTGAAAAAGATTTCAGTGTGTTGTCATATCATTTATTTTTGTTTCCATTGCCTATTGATTTCAAGTCACACCCAAGATTCATTGCCCAGATTAGGGTCGTTGAACTTCCCCCCACGTTTCCTTCTGATGGTTTCTTAGTTTCAGGTAATTGTATTTAAGCCCAATACATTTTGAATGGATTTTGCATAGTGTGACTAGGGGGTTAGTTCCATTCTTCTACATGTGGATACACATTTTTCCCAACATGATTTATTTTTGAAGATAGATGAGTTTTCCTCATTTTGTTTCCTTTGCACTTTTATAAAAGTCAACTAGCTATAAATTCATATATTTACATATGGTTCTCAAATCTGCCTCTTTAATCTGTATTTTTATTATTATACAACACTGTTTACTACACAGACTAGTAATTTTTTTTTGACAGGCAGAGTGGACAGTGAGAGAGAGAGACAGAGAGAAAGGTCTTCCTTTGCCGTTGGTTCACCCTCCAATGGCTGCTGCGGCTGGCACACTGCGGCTGGCGCACCGCGCTGATCCGAAGGCAGGAGCCAGGTGCTTCTCCTGGTCTCCCATGCGGGTGCAGGGCCCAAGCACTTGGGCCATCCTCCACTGAACTCACTGGCCACAGCAGAGAGCTGGCCTGGAGGAGGGGCAACCGGGACAGAATCCGGCACCCCGACCGGGACTAGAACCCAGTGTGCTGGCACCGCAGGCGGAGGATTAGCTGATTGAGCCTCGGCGCCGACCTGTAATATGTTTTGAAATCAAAGGATTGGATGTCTCTAGCTGTGTTATTTTTGCTCAAGATTGTTTTTATTGTTCTGAGTTGTGGTTCAATGAAATTATTAGATTTCATTTTGCATTTCTGTAGATAATATTAATATTTTAAAAGAGATTACCTCAAGTCTTTAGATCACTTGGTATTGTATGGTCAATTTAACAATGTTATTTCTTTCAATCCATGAACATGGAATATTTTTCTGTTAATTTATGCTTTCTTCAGTTTTTTTCATCCGTGTTTATTGTTTCAAGCAACAGGAGCTTCCACCTCCTTTGTTAAATTTATTAGTAAGAATTTTGGGGTACTTAGTGTAAATGAGATTGTGTTTTTTGTATCTTTTTAAAATAGTTCACTATTGAATTTTATGGGCTGATTTTGTATCTTGCAGTTTTTCTCTAAAAGATTTATTTATTTGTTTGAGAGAGAGAGAGAGAGAGAGAGAGAGAGAGAGAGAGAGAGAGAAGTCTTCCATCCTCTGGTTCTCTCCCCAAATGGCCAAAATGGTCAGAGCTGGGCAAATCCAAATCCAGGAGCCTGGAGCTTCTTCTGGGTATCCTAGATGGGTGCAGGGGCCCATGGACTATCTTCTGTTGCATTCCCAGGCCATAGCAGAGGGCTGGATCAGAAGTGGAGGAGTCAGGACTCAAACCCATGTCCATTTGGGATGCTGAGAGTGCAGGCAGTGGCCTTACCCATTACACCACAGCGCCAGCCCCATACCTTGCAGTTTTACTGAATTAATTTATTAATTCCCAAAGGGTTTTTTTTTTGTGTGTGTGTGTGTGTGGGTCCTTTATGGTGTTCTTTATACAGTTTCACCCTGACTTGTGGTGACATTATGTTCCAATAAATTAATTGTAGAGTTAAAAAATGTTTTTTTCTGGCTTTTATATATTTGTATTTCTTATGCATTTCTTTAGTATTTGAATACCTTATCAGAAGTATGGTTGCAAACATTTCTCCCACACTCTAGATTGTTTATTCATCCTATTTATTACTGCTTCTATTGTGCATAAGCTTTTTATTTTTTATATGATTTATTTACATATTATGAAAGCAGAGTTACAGAGAGAGAGAGAGATATCTTTCATCTGCCAGGTCACTACTCAAATAGTTGTAACAGCTGGGGATGTGCTAGGCTGAAGTTAAGTGCCAGGACCTTCTTCCAGGTCTCCCATGTAGCTAAATGAGCTCAAACATTCGGGACAACCTCTGTTGCTTTCCCAGGCTCATAACAGGGAGCTGGATTGGAAATGGAGTGAGTAGCCTGGATAGGAACCAGCACCTTTTTAGGCTGCCAGTACCACAGACAGCAGCATACTCCAGTATGCCACAGTGCAGAACTCAAAAGTTTTTAGTTTGTTGTAAACCTTTTCATCCATTTTTTGTTGCGAATTTGAAGTGATACCCAAAATCCTTGACCAAACAACTCTCATGAAAATTTCTTTTCTTCTTCTCATAGTTATAGAGTTTCAAGTTATAAATTTAAGTCTTTAATCTATTTTGAAATGATTCTTATATGTAGTGTGAAATGAAGTACTAATTTGATTCTTTCTGTTGGTATACTGCTTTCTCAACATCATATATTCAAGATACAGTTCCTTTTCCATAGTCTATTGTTGGTATCTTTTGTCAAAATTCAATTGACCATAAACACTTGTATGTATTTCTCAGCTCTCTATTATGCTCTGTTCATCTATATATCTGTTTTATTCTAATACTATACTTTTTTGATTGCTAGAGTTCTGTAGTAGATTTTGAAATCAGGTATTATAATCCGTGGCTTTGTTCTTTTTGCTTAAAATTGCTTTTTTTAATTCAGGACCTTTTGTGGTTACATTTTTTAAAATATTTTTTTCCATTTTTTGTGAAAGTATCATTGAGGTTTTGATAGAAATTGCATAAATCTGGGACCGGCATTGTGTTATAGCAGATAAAGTTGCCACCTCTGGCCTAATATCCCAAACAGGCACAGATTCATGTCTGGACTGAGTCACTTCTGATCCAGTTCTATGCTAATGGCCTGGAAAAAGTGGCAGAACATGGCCCAAGTATTTGGGTCCTTGCCACCCACATCCTGGCCCAACCCTGAAGGTTGTGGCCACCTGGTGAGTGAACCAGCAAGAGGAACATCTCTGCCTCTCTGAACCTTTGGCTTTTAAACCAATCAATCAATCAATCAATCTTCTTTTTAAAGAAATTGTGCTAAATTTGTAGATTACATAGTATTATCATTAAAACAGTATTAATTCTTCCAATTTATAAACACAAGATAGCTTTCTGTTTATTTTTGTCTTCTTCAATTTTTTATCAATGTTTTTACTTCTAAGTTTATAGATCTTTGAACTTCTTGTTTAAATGTATTTTAAAATATTTCCAACTATTATCCTATCTTAAGTGGAATTGCTTTCTTGCTTTTCTATTCAGATAGTTTGGTATTATGGTACAGAAATACCACAGAATTTTACATACTGATTTTGTATCTCCAAATTTGCTTTGTTTACAAATCTAAACAATTTTTACTACCTCATTATTTAAATAATTTATCTTACATCTGATACCCCTCAGGATCTTTTTGCTTTTCTCCATTTGATCTACATGTGACTGAAATATGGCCAGATGACCTTTAAAATATTGAGATACAAACATTTTAAAATTATTTATTGAAGCTGACAATGAACACCTCTGTATTTACCATTGATCATAGTCCTTGAAGAAAGAGTTCTGATGAAATTGTTCAATATCAACTTAAATACAAAAATTCATCTTGTTTTCTGTGTTTTTTTAAGATTGTATTTATTTATTTGAGAGACAAATCCATATAGAGAGAGAGGGAAAGAGAGAGGTCTCCTATCTACTGGATCACTCCCCAAATGGCCAAAATGGCTGGAGCTGGGCCAATCCAAAGCCAGGAGCCAGGAGCTTCTTCCAGGTCTTCCATGTGAGTGCCTTGTCCCAAGTGCTTGGACCATCTACCACTGCTTTCTCAGGCCATAAGCAGAGAGCTGCATCAGAAGAAGAGCAGTCAGGACATGATTCAGTGCCCATATGGGATATTGGTGCCACATGCAGAGGTTTAGCCTACTTTGCCACATTATTGGCCCCCAAAATTCAGCATTTTAATCAAGATATATGATAAAGATATCAACTGAATAATGAAATAAATTATAATTATGCATACTTAATATTCTTTTATTCAAATATATTTTGTCTTTATTGTGCAGAAAGGTACACTTAATGTTTGGTTTGGCATCAATTATATTGATCATGGGTATTTTATAAAAAAAGTATAACTTGACAATTCTGTAAAAGAACAAAGTAGTTTTTAAAAAAAAAATTACAAGTAAACTTGAAATACAATTAATCAGCCTTCCTTTCTCATTAATTTTTAGCCATGAGATGGCAGTATTATATTAACATTTCATAATTATTTATCTTATTATTTGTGTTAAATAAACCAATGCACCCATGTGGGAGACTAGGAAGAAGCTCTTGGCCCCTGACTTCGGATTGGCGCAGCTCCAGCCGTTTTAGTCATCTGGGAAATGAACCAACGGAAGGAAGACCTTTCTCTCTCTCCCTCTCACTGTCTGTAACTCTATCTTTCAAATAAGTAAAAATAAATAAATAAAAAAATAATTGCATGGTGAAATTAATTCAAAGGTTTAAATGTAATTATAAGATATGTTTTATTACTTTTAGAATAATTAAATTTTTTTGATTTTGAACTGACAGTGCTCAAATTTATTAAAATTATTCTCTTTATTTTAAAAAAACTAGAACATCATATCATTTTAGCCTCATGTCTTGTAAGTGATATAAATATAATCATTTAATTTTCATGATTTAGAAAATATTTGTATTGTCATCATGTCTAATTTTATCATTTTAAAGGTATTTTGGAAGTGGAAATTATCTGAAGTATTGGATAATAGAAACTATTATAATTCCCATGAAGCCTTTCCCAATCTTTTTCTACTACCCTTTCTTTTTGCAATGAAATAAGTAGGGTCTGGGAGATAGTTGGAAAACTCTAAATACATTTTGAAAACATCTTCCTGCCTAAGGTCCATTGACATGGATGTACAGTAATAAGTTAATGAATATTCAGTTTCTGTTTCATACTGTGTTTTAGAGCAAAAAAATTCTTGGAGTATGAAATGGTGTTAATAATATTCTTCGTAATCCACATTAGAGTGCAAGTTAGGAATTATGACCCCCTTTTTATATACGTGGAAACTAAGACTCAGAGAGTTGGATAGTTTGGCCTGTGTGTACCTGTGTATTGGGTGGGGAAGAAGAGGAGTTATGTAACCCTTATTCTCTTCTTATATATTTTTAATGTTTCCATTCCTTGCTTTTTTTCTTTCCCTTTTCCTCTTACCTTTCTTTTCCTTCTTTGCCTTCCTCCATTTCAAAAGTTCACTGAACACTTAACATTTTCCAAGCATCTTTTAATTTTTTATTTCTTGTAATCCTGTAACTTATCTGTGAAGAAGGCAGTGCTATTAAGTTATCTGATAGGTAAACATACTGATTCTAAGAAAGTTCAGGAAATTGGCCAACACCATGGAGTTAACACTTGGATGATAGAAACACTGTGCATTATGCAGACACCAGAACCTGTGCTTTCTACTACTCTCCTTGGGTAATTGCTTTTCTAATGGGCATACTAATTAACTAATTAAATGCTCAGGACTTATTTCCTTTTCTACCTCACTAAAGGAATGAGAAATTATGTTCCAAAAATAAATCACCTCAAAATGACTATCATTATGTTAGGAGATTTTTCAGAAATTCTTAAACATTGGCACTGTAGCACCCTAGTGTATTGTTATTAATTTAGAGGTTAGGCATAAATAAATGATTTATAAAATAATGATGAAGTCTCAAAATCTCTTAATGGTTTAAATTATTTTTAGAAAAAAATAAAAGAATGTTATTCCATCAAGAGCTTCTGAAATCCTGTCTTGTTTCAGAGTGAAAGGGGACTGGAGGACAGCCTGTTAATTGGAGTAAGTGAGTCAGAAATCCCAATACCACATGTTCTCCCTTATATCTGTGAGCTAATACACAAACTCAATCTGAACACAAAATGTTGATTATAAGAGGTTATAAGGATTAGGAGAGGAGGAGTTTGGATTAAAAAAATTTAAAGAAGCTAGTTGTGGTTCCATTAGTTGTTAAAAAATACTAATATGAGATGTTAATAATAAGGAAGTTGAGTATGGTTTATAGATTGTGACAACAATATGATGATTGTTTATAGATTGTGCTAACAATATGATGAGCTGGGTGTGGGTATATAACACTTCTTTGAACTAAATAACAATTTTTATTTCATAAATTTAAAGCTATTTCAAAACAAAGAATTTAAAAACCCAACTGGACAAAAAGTAAATCTAAATTAAACCCAATTGTATTGATTCATTCAAAAATTTCTGCTAACATGACATTTTTCTTAGTTTTCTATTTTGGTTTCCAGTTAAATGGTACTAGTTTGAGCTATAGACAGTGAATAAAATTAATACATCTCAACATGTAAAGTTTGCATGAAATGAATCTGTTCAATTTTTATATATGTATGGTAGGAATGTCTTTGTCTTCCCCTTTGTCTAAAAAAAATTCAAGATCCTCTTTAACATCTTAAAACTTCTTTCCTCTCTGTTTTTTTCTGCCTCTGAAAAAGCAGTCAACTCAAAAATTGATGGATGGCTTAAATGTGTGTCATGAATTTATAAAATTACCACCACAAAATATAAGAAAAAACTTCATTGTGTTGTGTTTGGTCATAATTTTTTTTGGCTATGATACCAAAAACATAGGCAACAAAAGCAAAACACATGAATGGCTTTGTCGGAATCAAGGGCAAAGGAAATAATCAATATAATGAAAAGAAAACATAAAATGGAGGAAAATATTTGCAAGCCACATATTGGATATAAGTTAATGTACAAATTATACAAGGTACTCCTACAACACAACAACAATAAATAAATAAATAAATAAATAAATAACTTAATTTTAAAGATGAGCAAAGGATCTGAACAGATTTTTCCAAACAGACATCTAAATGGCCATATTTTTGAAAACGTGCTAATGTTCCTTAATATTTAGGGACATTTAAATCAAAACCATGAAATATATTACTTCTTTATTGTTGGAATGGCTTTTATCAAGATTAATGGTAATAAGTGTTGGTAAGGATGCTGAGAAACGGGAACCCTTACTTGCTATTTTTTTTCACTGTTTTATGCATTTTATTTGTAATCAGAGAAGATAACAAAGCACTCTGACAGTTTCCCACTATTTTAGATATGCAAACACTTGATTTTTAACTTTTATGTAACAAATATAAATATCCAAAATACAGCTTATGGAGTACAATGGCTCCTCCCCCCCATAACTTCCCTCCCACCCGCACCCCTCCCCTCTCCCCCTCCCTCTCCCATTCCATTCACATCAAGATTCATTTTCAATTATCTTTATATACAGAAGATCAATTTAGAATATATTAAGTAAAGATTTCAACAGTTTGCACCCACACAGAAACACAAAGTGGAAAATACTGTTTGAGTACTAGTTATAGCATTAATTCACAATGTGCAACACATTAAGGACAGAGATCCTGCATGGGGAGTAAGTGCACAATGACTCTTGTTGTTGATTTAACAATTGACACTCTTGTTTATGGCGTCAGTAAGCACCCTAGGCTCTAGTCATGAGTTTCCAAGGCTATGGAAGCATTTTGATTTCACCAACTCCAATCCTATTTAGACAAGGTCATAGTCAAAGTGGAAATTCTCTCCCCTCTTCAGAGAAAGGTACCTGCTTCTTTGATGGCACCTTCTTTCAACTGGGATCGCCCTTACAGAGATCTTTCATTTAGGTGTTGTTTTTTGTTTGTTTGTTTGTTTTTTGCCCGAGTGTCTTGGCTTTCCCTGCCTAAAATACTGTCATGGGCTCTTGAGCCAGATCCGAATGCCTTAAGGGCTGATTCTGAGGCCAGAGTGCTGTTTAGAACATCTGTCATTCTATGATTCTGCTGTGTATCCCGCTTCCCATGTTGGATCCTTCTCTCCCTTTGATTCTATCAGTATTAGCAGACACTAGTCTTGTTTGTGTGATCCCTTTGACTCTTATTCCTATCATTATGATCAATTATGAACTGAAATTGATCACTTGGACTAGTGAGATTATCTTGGTACATGCCACCGTGATGGGATTGAATTGGAATCCCCTGGCATATTTCTAACTCTACCATTTGGGGCAAGTCAGCTTGAGCATGTCCCAAATTGTACATCCCCTCCCTCTCTTATTCCCACTCTTTTTTTTTTTTGACAGGCAGAGTGGACATTGAGAGAGAGAGAGATGGAGAGAAAGGTCTTCCTTTTTCCGTTGGTTCAACCCCCAATGGCCTCTACTGCCAGCACGCTGTGGCCATTGCACCATGCTGATCTGAAGCCAGGAGCCAGGGCTTCCTCTGATCTCCCATGTGGGTGCAGGGCCCAAGCACTTGGGCCATCCTACACTGCACTCCCAGGCCACAGCATAGAGCTGGACGGGCAGAGGATGGACCTGGACAGAATCCGGCGCCCTGACCGGAACTAGAACCCTGTGTGCTGTTGCCGCACGTGGAGGATTAGCCTATTGAGCCATGGCGCCGGCCATTCCCACTCCTATATTTAACAGAGATCACTTTTTAGTTAATTTTCAACACCTAAGAATAATTGTATGTTAATTACAGAGTTCATCCAATAGTATTAAATAGAACAAAAAATACTAAAAAGGATAAAGTATTAAGTTGTTCATCAACAGTTAGGACAAGGGCTGATCAAATCACTGTTTCTTATAGTGTCCATTTCACTTCAACAGGTTTCCTTTTTGGTATTCGGTTAGTTGTCACTGATCAGGGAGAACATATGATATTTGCCCCTTTGGGACTGGCTTATTTCACTAAGCATGATGTTTTCCAGATTCCTCCATTTTGTTGCAAATGACTGGATTTCATTGTTTTTGACTGCTGTATAGTATTCTATAGAGTAAGTGTCCCATATTCCTTTATCCAGTCTACTGTTGATGGGCATTTAGGTTGATTCCAGGTCTTAGCTATTGTGAATTGAGCTGCAATAAACATTAAGGTGCAGACAATTTTTTTTTGTTTCCCAATTTAATTTCCTTTGGGTTAATTCCAAAGAGTGGTATGGCTGGGTTGTATGGTAGGGTTATATTCAGGTTTCTGAGGAATCTCCAGACTGACTTCCATAGTGGCTTTACCAGTATGCATTCCCACCAATAGTAGGTTAGTGTCCCTTTTTCCCCACATCCTTGCCAGCATTTCTTGTTGGTAGATTTCTGTATGTGAGCCATTGTAACTGGGTGATGTGAAACCTCATTGTGGTTTTGATTTGCATTTCCCTGACTGTTTACTTACTCTTGATAGGAGTCTAACTTAGTATAGCAATTATAGAATATGGTAATGAGGTTCTTCAAAAAGTTAAAAGTAGAACTTGCACAATGTGTTAGGGTTCTCCTGAGAATCCCAATCAATATGACATATATATGTACAAATATATATATATGGAGGGGATTTATTATGGAAATTTTTTACAGAATTATGGAGTCTGAGATATCCCAATATATGCTCTCTGCATGTTGCAGAAACAGGAAAACTAGTGGTATAATTCATTGTGATTCTCAAGGCCTGAGAACCAACCTGAGATCAAGAAATAGAAAACCAGCTGGCGCCACGGCTCACTAGGCTAATCCTCTGCCTGCAGTGACAGTACCCGGAGTTCTAGTCCAGCTTGGGGTGCCGGATTCTGTCCCGGTTGCTCCTCTTCCAGTCCAGCTCTCTGCTGTGGGCCAAGAAGGCACTGGAGGATGGCCCAAGTGCCTGGGCCCTGCTCCCACATGGGAGACCAGGAGGAAGCACCTGGCTTCTGGCTTCAGATGGTGCAGAGCGCCAGCCCCAACGCGCCGGCTGTGGCAGTCATTTGAGGGGTAAACCGACGTAAGAAAGACCTCTCTCTGTCTCTCTCTCTCACTGTCAAACACTGCCTGTCCAAAAAAAGAAATAGAAAACCAAAGATGGAGACTACAGGTCATGGTGAGGAAAGATACTGGTGTAAGTCCAAAGGTCTGACAACCTGAAGTTATGCTGTCTGAAGGCAACAGAAAATGGAAGCTCTAGCTCCAGAAGAGAGAGAATGTACCCTTCCAGTGCCTTTTTTCTTTTAAAGCCTTCTACAGGGCTGCTGTTGTGGCACAGAATGTTAATTCTCTGCCTGCAGTGCCGCATCCCATATGGGCACTCACTCCACTTCAGTTCCAGCTCCCTGCTACTAATTTGCCTGGGAAAGCAATGGAAGATGGCCCAAGTTCTTAAGCCCCTGCACCCACTTGGGAGACATAGAGGAAGCTCTTGACTCCTGGCTTCAGATAGGTCCAGCCTTGGCCATTGCAACATTTGGGGAGTGAACCAGTGGTTTGAAGATCCTCTCTCTCTCTGCCTCCCTCCCTCCCCCCCTCCCTCCCTTCTTCTCTCTCTGTATCTCTGCCTTTCAAATAAATTAATTAATCTTAAAAAAATCCTTCAACACATTAGATTATGTCTACCTACATTGGTAAGGGTTGGTTTTCTTGATTTAGTCTAATGTTAACACAAAAAATTGACCATTTCTCCAATTCCATTATGGGTATTTATCCAAAAGCTTTAAATTAAGATTTTGAAAAGGCATTTGCACTATCATGTTTTTTGCAACATTATTCACAATGGCCAAGATATAGCAACCAACTATATGTACATCCACAGATGAATAGGTAAAGAGAATGTGATATATATACACATACAGTGGCTATAATGTATTTTTTTGAATCATGTGCTCTTAGAACTTTATTTTTATTATTATTTTAAACCCAGAAACCTTTTATTTAAGGTTTACAAACTTTATGCATTTCATAAACACAATAACAAGAGAGAGAGATCTTCAAATGTCCACAATAACCAGAGTGGGCCTGGTTAAGACCAGGAGCCAAAAACTCAGTGTGAGTCTCCCATGTGGGTGGCAGGGACTAAAAGTCCTGATCCATCATCTGTTGCCTTCCTAGTTACAAAAGATGCACTGCCAGGAAGCTGAATGGAAGCAGAGGAAACAGAACTCAAACAGTACTCTGATTTGGGAGGCACATATCCCAAGCCACAGCCCACATCCCAAATTCTTCTTGTGCTTGGAACTGATTATCCTTTGTGAATCTGCTATTTATTGTGTTTAAGAAATTCCAAAAGAAATTGATCAATATTTCTTTAAGTATTTTTCTAAGTCTGCTTTTCTCATCCTTTTTATTTCATATGGCTACTTAATTAACACAGAAAAACAGGTGCTAGAATTTTCTACACTTGTGGGTTGTTGTTGTTCTTGTTCTTGTTTGTTTTTTTGCTAGTTCAAGTTCAGTGATCTACAGTTTCTTATCTGCTCTTAATCAAAATAGGTTATTTTTCCTTATTTAATTTAAATAATTTTTCACATCTAGAGTTATGATTTAGCTCTTCTTTAGTCCATTGCTTTTTTTCAGAAGACAAATAATTTATGTTAATTATGGGGACATATTTATAATAAATATTTTAATGTCCTTTTCTAATTTATTATTTTCTTCCTTTTTGAAACTTTTGTTGAAGGTTTTTCTGATGATGATCTTTGTTGTATTTTTCTTATCCTAATTAATTTATTATTATTATTTGAGAGGTAAAGAGGAGGTTCGCGTTGGAGAGAATGAATGAGAGGGAGAAACTGCACACTCCCATCCAATTGTACACTACTCAAATGCCCACAATAGCTAGGACTAGGTTAGGTTGAAGCTTGGAGCCAAGAACTCAAATGAGGTCTCCTACTTGTGTGTCAGTGAATCAAGTACTTGAGCCATCACTTGATGTGTCCCAAAATATGCATTAGTAGGAAGCTGGAAGCTGGAGCCTGATCCAGGACTTGAATTCAAAGATGCCCACTATAATACACAGTTATTTTTAGTAAGGTAGTTTGTGAATTTTATATTTTTGAGTGTAGTATTTTATGTATTCCCTCCATTGAAGATTGGTATATTTTGTTTTGGACCCAGAAGAAGCTCCTGGCTCCTGGCTTCTGATCAGGCCAGCTCCAGGCATTGCAGCCAACTGGGGAGTGAACCAGTGGATGGAAGACCTCTCTCTCTGGCTTTCCTTCTCTCTCTGTGTAACTCTGACTTTCAAATAAGTAAATAAATAAATAAAATGGAATTTGGGCAAAATTGATTATACACTAACAGATGACTAATTGGATTATGAGATTAAACTTTTTATTTTAACATTTCCAAGTGGTGTATATAATTTTGAAGATGGTGTTAGTATGAAAATCATTTTTATATCTACTTTAACCAGCA
Source organism: Sylvilagus floridanus (assembly GCA_949820135.1). Lineage (NCBI taxonomy): Eukaryota > Metazoa > Chordata > Mammalia > Lagomorpha > Leporidae > Sylvilagus > Sylvilagus floridanus. The sequence continues at coordinate 128,635,186 of OX463236.1, read as the reverse complement.
GTCTCAAATCTTGTAAACTTTGAAATAAGTCAAATATCATTATTACATGGTAAATAATGCAAACTTCCTTTGATAAATCACAGTGAAATGTTGAATGTCATGGCCTAAAGAAATCCACCCTAAAAGTTTCTAAAATTCGGTTTTATCCATAATGAATTAAACTGTCAATAGATACTCTATCCACATATAGCATATCTGAGGTGCGAATAATGTATAGGAAACCAGTATACTATAGAAGTATACTCAATAGAAGTACGATGCCTTTGAACTGACCATTTATTAAAAGTGGAAGCTGTAGAAATAGGAAATATTTTCTTTAAAATATATTTATTTGATTTTAATAATAAATCATACAAAATATCATTCTGCAGGATTACCATGTTGAGCAAACTATTTTGATCTCTGTTCCTTTCTCTAGGAAGAAACCAAATATGTAACTATGTAACTTGTGAAAAGACTTTAATTAAAATACCTTTCTTTACTGTTCTAGGAATTTAAAAATAGATGTTTGCTTTGCTTACATACCAACAGCTCTATACTTATATTTAGAGGACATATAATTATTTTAAAAATAATAATGACTAAGAATACAAGGTGTTTTCAGAATTGTTTATTTTATCCAAATATTTCTTTTGATTTCATAGTTTTTTTTTTAAATGAAATTGCCTCTAAGTAAGAAGCAGAAAGAAATGACATTTAAAGAATTAGAAATATTCAAATATTTGATGAGATTAATGTTTTATTAACTAGAGTTTTGAATACTATATGACACATTCAAATATTTATTTTTACTAAATTTACAATGTAGATATTAAACCTATTTCTTTTTCAGAGAAGTGTCTAAAAAGTTTATGCAAAAAGGAAGTTATTAAGATTTATTTGTGAGTGCCAAGGGATTTAAAAAACTGTAGATATAGTAAATGCTTTTGAAATGTGCTTCAAGTGCAGTGTGTGTCAAGAGATTTTTTTTTCTTGTTATTATTAAAAAGTAGATTTCCTGTCAGATATAGAATCCCATAGTTCTCCCAGTCACTTGGCAGCCATTTGCTTTTAATAAAGAAAGAAAAAAGTCATCAATCATGGATTTTCATTACACTTGATGTAACTTCTTTAATAGCAGTTAAAAGTCACCAGAATTGTGCATAAGAAATTTTAAAACTCACTCAGGCCCAAACATATATGAGAAATGAAATATTCTTTTAAAACAAACTATAGATGTGCAGCTTAAAGAAGGATAAAGAGAATCTTTGAAGAAAGTTATGTATCTTATCATTTTTTTGGCATTGACAAACTTATTCTTCTTATGAATTCAACATGTAATTTCACACTGAATCTCTATTATTTAGAGATAATTTGTCCAGAGACTAGCAAGGTAATGGCATTTAGACTGTCACATAAAGTAGATGAACTAGACCATTGGGGCATAACATAAAAAACTCTACATTTTTCTAAGAAGCTTTATGAAGACCTATCTTAAAATTTAATGCAATTTTCCTTTTCTGTAATTCAAAATATTTTTGCAATAAGTAGATAAAAAACAACGTATTGATCTTTTGATATCCGGATTATAATGGAGAGCTTTAAAATGTAAACATGGGGCCTGCATTGTGTTGCAGCAGCTTAAGATACCACTTGTGACCAACATCCTTATCAGAGCACCAGTCTGGGTTCCTGGTGCTCTATTTCTGATCCAGCTTCCTATTAAGTGCCTGGGTAGACAGCAGAGTATGGTCCAAGTAGTTTGGCACCTTCTACCCATGTGGGAGACCCGTATACAATTTCTGGCACCTGGCTTTGGTGTGGTCCAGACCTAGCTGTTGCATCCATTTGGAGAGTGAATAAACAGATGGAAGATTACTCAGTTCTTCGTCTCCTCCCATCACTCTTTCAATAAATGAATAAATATTTTTAAAAAGAGTATATAGATACTAGCTTGAAATGACTGCCAGTGGCCAAATCTGGAACCGTTTGTACAATAAAATAAACAATACCAATGGATTACAACCCACTGAATAAAATTAATATCCAGAAGTCCTTAGTCATGTAAGTGGATAATATAAATAATTAAATAATAAATGTATGGAAAGATGGGGAAATTCTTCTTGAAATTAGAGTCTCAATAAATAAATGTGAACATAAACAAATATGAAAAAAATAAAGAAAATAGAAAGTCACCATGATATATACCAGGGTAATAATGGCTTTAGGAAAATCATCACTGGAAAAGGAAATTAGTAGATAGAGGTGTTACATTAATCAAGATAATTAATTTGTTCCTAAATTTATCCATAAACAGTAATTACAAAAGGAAAATATTAACTTTAGTATTGGGATGCCCACACACATACTCAGAAAATCTGAAAATAATTACAGTTAGGTAAAGGTATTTCTTAACCAATGAATAACCAAAATGCCAATTATATATATATATATATATATATATATATATATATATATATATCAGTTCATAGTATTTGTCATGTAATCTGTATCTTTACTGATTTTCTTTATACTTATTCTACCAGTTATAGAGAGAAAGACATTAAAGTATACATTTATAATTGTGATTTTTTTCTTTTGTAGTTCTATTTTTTTGGACCATGTATTTCAAATTTTTATTATTAGGTATAGTTATTTATACTGTTAAATGATCTTCTTTAAAAATATTATTTGGTGGGGAGGGAGTATGCATTTTGACACAGCTGAAGATGCTGCTTAGGATGCCTGCATCCCATACTGATGTGCTGGTTTGAATCTCCGCTATTTGGCATCTGATTGAGATTCCTGCTAATCCATCCTCGGAGGCAGCAGATGACAGTTCATGTGCTTGGGTTGCTACCAGCTGTGTAAGAGACTCAGCTAGCATTCCATGCTCCTGGCTTCTGCCCAGCCCATGGCTGGCTAAAGCAGGAATGTAGGGAGTAAGCCAATGGATAGAAAAGCTCTGCTTCTCACTATCTCTTTCTCTCTCCATCACACTCTTCTCTCTGTCACTCTGCCTTTCAAGTAGATGAAAATAAATAAATAAATGTTTAGAAAATACTATTTGAACTAAAACTAACTTTTTCAGTATCAATATTATAATTTTATTTGGCTTTTGATTGGAATTAATGTAATATATATTTTTATATCTCCCATTTTTAAAATTATTTGTGTTTTTGTATATAAATAAATATCCTTTTAAGCAACATGTCACTGAATCTTGGTGTTTTATACTATTTGAAAATATCTACCTAATTGAGTCAGATTATTTCCAATTAAGTTATTATTGATATTATTAAATTTATCATTAGACTATTTATTTCTTGTTTCTTCCCATGTGTTCTTTGTCCCCTTTTTCTGTTTCTTCTGACTTTTTAGGATTGGTTGTTTCTTTTATAATTCAGTTTATTTCTTTTGTTTTCTTATTAGCTGCATTTTTTAACTTAATTTCACTGATTATAGTGTATAGAATATCAACAATTGATAGTGTTCTTTTTTTATATAACGCTTTTATTTAAAGAATATAAATTTCCAAAATACAGCTTATAGATTACAATGGCTTACCCCCCCATTACTTCCCCCCCACCCGCAACCCTCCCCTTTCCCACTCCCTCTCCCCTTGCTTCACATCAAGATTCATTTTCAATTCTCTTTATATACAGAAGATCAGTTTACTATATATTAAGTAAAGATTTCAACAGTTTGCCCCCACATAGCAACACAAAGTGAAAAATACTGTTGGAGTACTAGTTATAGTATTAATTCACAATGTGTAGCACATTAAGGACAGAGATCCTACATGATATATTTTTTTAAAAAATTGATTAATTTTCTAGGCAATTTCAAATTTAACACCAAGATTTTTTTTTCATTTTTAATTATCTATATACAGAAGATAGATTCAGTATATACTAAGTAAAGATTTCATCAGTTTGCACCCACACAAAAACACAAAGTGTGAAAATACTATTTCAGCACTAGTTATAGCATTACTTCACATTGGACAACACATTAAGGACAGATCCCACATGAGACAAAAGTACACAGTGACTCCTGAAGTTGATTTAACAATTTGACACTCTTGTTTATGGCATCAGTAATCTCCCTAGGCTCTAGTCATGAGTTGCCAAGGCTATGGAAGCCTTTAGGGTTCGCTGACTTCATCTTATTCCAACAGGGTCATAGTCAAAGTGGAGGATCTCTCCTCCCTTCAGAGAAAGGTACCTCCTTCTTTGATGGCCCCATTCGTTCCACTGGGATCTCACTCACAGAGATCTTTCATTAGGTCTTATTTTTTTCCCAGAGTATCTTGGCTTTCCATGCCTAGAATATTCTCATGGGCTCTTGAGCCAAATCTGAATGCCTTAAGGGCTGATTCTGAGGCCAGAGTGCTATTTAGGACATCTGCCATTCTATGAGTCTGCTGTGTATCTCGCTTCCCATGTTGGATCATGCTCTCCCTTTTTGATTCCATCAGTTAGTATTAGCAGACACTAGTCTTATTTGTGTGATCCCTTTGACTCTTAGACCTATCAGTGTGATCAATTGTGAACTGAAATTGATCACTTGGACTAGTGAGATGGCCTTGGTACATGCCACCTTGATGGGATTGTATTGGAATTCCCTGGCACAATTCTAACTCCATCATTTGGGGCAGTTCCGATTGAGCATGTCCCAAATTGTAATCTCCTCCCTCTCTTATTCCCACTCTTACATTTCACAGGGATCACAAAAAATTGATAAGAACACTAAGAAGTACTCAAAAACAAATTCTTGAACTACAGAAATCCTTAATGGACAAGGTAGAAAATCTCTCTCGTGAAAATGAAATATTAAGGAGAAATCAAGCTGAAATGAAACAACTAGTAGAACATGAAACTGTGATAGTGACGAGAAATCATAATGAAGTGAAGAATTCAATAGATCCAATGAAAAACACATTAGAGAGCCTTACAAACAGAATGGGTGAGGCAGAAGAGAGAATATCGGACTTAGAAGACAGAGCACAGGAAACTATACAGTCAAACCAAAGAAAAGAAGAGGAAATTAGAAATCTAAAACATATTGTTGGGAATCTACAGGATACTATTAAAAAACCCAACATTCGAGTTCTAGGAGTTCCTGAAGGCATGGAGAGGGAGAAAGGATTAGAATGTCTTTTTAGTGAGATAATAGCAGAAAATTTCCCAGTTTTGGAGAAGGACAGAGACATCCTAGTACAGGAAGCACATAGAACCCCTAGTAAACATGACCAAAAGAGGTCCTCACCACGACACGTTGTAATTAAACTCACCACAGTGAAACAGAAAGAAAAGATCCTAAAATGGGCAAGAGAGAAACATCAAATTACACTCAGAGGATCTCCAATTAGACTCACAGCAGACTTCTCATCAGAAACCCTACAAGCTAGAAGGGAATGGCGAGACATAGCCCAGGTACTTAGAGAGAAAAACTGCCAGCCCAGAATATTATATCCTGCCAAGCTCTCATTTGTGAATGAAGGTGAAATAAAGACCTTTCATAACAAACAAAATTGAAAGAATTTGTTGCCACTCGTCCAGCCCTGCAAAAGATACTTAAAGATGTGTTACACACAGAAACACAGAAACACGGCCATCAACATGAAAGAAGGTAAACGAAGGGAACCTCACAGCAAAAGATCACAGGGAATTCAAAGCATACATTTGGATAAAGAAATTATGGGACATGTACTCTATAGAATATTATACAGCAGTCAAAAACAATGAAATCCAGTCATTTGCAATAAGATGGAGGAATCTGGAAAACATCATTCTGAGTGAATTAAGCCAGTCCCAAAGGGACAAATATCATATGTTCTCCCGATCGGTGACAACTAATTGAGCACCAAAGGTGAAACCTATTGAAGTGAAATGGACACTATGAGAAACAGTGACTTGATCAGCTCTTGTGCTGACTGTTGTTGTACAATGTAATACTTTATCCATTTTAGTAATTTTTTTATTCTAGTACTATTGGTTGAACTCTGTAATTAACAAACAATTATTCTTAGGTGTTTAAATTTTAACTGATAGTGTTCTTTACAGTCAAAATACTACATAAAATTGTGAGGAATATGAGTTTGTTTTATACCACATATAGGCTCACAATGTCATCATTCCTATTTTCAAGAATATTGGAGGAAGACAAGAGATTCTTGGGTCAGAGACAGATGACTTTAGCCCTCATAGGTAACAAACAATATGATTTTCTTGTTTCATTATTTCATTTTGCTGCCTAAATGCCATAAGCATAGTGTGCATAAATCCAGGTGGATGGCAATATGTATAGTAGGTATCCTTTATAGCTATAAAGTAACAAACTTAAGAAATGCATAAAATATGCTGAAAATTAACTTTTTAAATTGTTGCCACAGAGGGAAACTGTTACTCATGGTAAGTAAAAACAACCAAATAGAATTAAAACACCTTCTTTCACCTGCGGAGGAAAACATTAATTACTTCCATATTCCAGGCTGTTGACTGTATAAATAGCCTTAGAATGTTAGCATGGAAGAAAAGCATCCATCCTTCTGCTCGCATCACATGGAGTATAGGAAGATATACTTACATTTCCACATCTTGATCATTAAGCTATTATTTCCATACATTTTACTGTTACTTATGCTGTAATCCCTGTACTATATTGAGCTTCAATAGTCAATACTATTTTAAAGTGATTTAGTGATATGAACAAAAAAATCTTCTACAGTTCCTCCTTATTGGACTCTTCATTCTTTTGTATTGAGTATATTTTTTTTTTATCATTTTCTAGCTTTTAACATATTTTGTAGTGCAAGTCTCATGGTGATGAATGCTTTCAGCATTTGTATATCTGAAATATATTATTTTGACTTTTTGAGGAATATATTTTTACTGAGTATAGATTTCTAGATGGACAATGGTTTTTTTTTCTTAAGTTGTTATTCTTATGAATCCTTTATTTATAGTTTCTGAATATCAGTATGATGCCATTCTTATTTTTTACTTCTTTACCTTGTCTATTTTATCTAGATATCTTAGTGTTTTTTTATATTGTCTAATATTTTTTCAAATATGTTGTCTATTCTGTCTCCTTATGACTTAGTTATATATCCAGTAGACTATTTGTCTCACAGTATATTGATTTTTATTTTTTCTTTCTGTTTCATTTTAATAGTTTGAATGGCTATGTTTTCATGTCCATAAATTTATGCTTTCAAGATACTTGCAAGCCATTTATACTTATTTGGTGAATCTTCCATCACATATGCTATAGATTTAATATCTATAAATTTTGCTTGTTTTATAAATTCTGTACTTGTATTATAAGTTTTATTTGTTTTCAATACATACTATAATCAGGTTTCACTTTTTTAGTATATGGAATTCAGTGAAAATCAGTATTTTTGTGCAGGTATCTATTAACTTGTACTTCTATGTCATTCAGCCAGTTTCAACTTACTGACTTTTTATAGGATTACTATCAAGGATTCTTTGAATCCTTGATAATTTCAACTGAATTTCAGGCATTGGATTTTACCTGAATGGATGCTACATATTTTTGAATTCCTATAAATGTTCTTCATCTCTTTCAGGGATGGGTTTACTTACTTGGAAGGAATTTGGTTGTTTTAGGTGGGACTAGTACAGTATTCAGTGTTGGACTATTTATTGTTCACTTTTGTGTTAGTATGCTTCCGTGTACTTGATCAAATTAAAATGTCTTTGTATTGGAACCCCATCAAGGTGGCATGTACCAAGGCCATCTCACTAGCCCAAGTGATCAATTTCAGTTCACAATTGATCACACCAATAGGTCTAAGAGTCAAAGGGATCACACAAACAAGACTAGTGTCTGCTAATACTAACTGATAGAATCAAAAAGGGAGAGAATGATCCAACATGGGAAGTGAGATACACAGCAGACTCATAGAATGGCAGATGTCCTTAATAGCACTCTGGCCTCAGAATCAGCCCTTAAGGCATTCAGATCTGGCACAAGAGCCCATGAGAATATTTTAGGCATGGAAAGCCAAGACACTCTGGAAAAACTAAACAACAAAAAAAGAAGGCCTAAATGAAAGATCTCTGCGAATGAGATCCCAGTGGAAAGAACGGGGCCATCAAAGAAGGACGTACCTTTCTCTGAAGGGAGGAGAGAACTTCCACTTTGACTATGACCCTGTTGGAATAAGATCGAAGTAGGCAAACCCTAAAGGCTTCCACAGCCTTGACAACTCATGACTAGAGCCTAGGGAGATTACTGATGCCATAAACAAGAGTGTCAAATTGTTAAGTCAACAACAGAAGTCACTGTGTACTTACGTCTCATGAGGGATCTGTTAATGTGTTGTCCAATGTGAAGTAATGTTATAACTAGTACTAAAACAGTATTTTTACACTTTGTGTTTCTGTGTGGGTGCAAACTGATGAAATCTTTACTTAATATATACTAAATTGATCTTCTGTATATAAAGATAATTGAAAATAAAAAAAAAAAAACCTTGGTGTTAAATTGGAAATTGCATAGAAAAGTAATCAATTTTTTAAAAAAATATCATGTAGGATCTCTGTACTTAATGTGCTGTACATTGTGAATTAATACTATAACTAGTACTCCAACAGTATTTTTCACTTTGTGTTGCTATGTGGGGGCAAACTGTTGAAATCTTTACATAATATATATTAAACTGACCTTCTGTATATAAAGAGAATTGAAAAGGAATCTTGATGTGAATGGAAGGGGAGAGGGAGGGAGAAAAGAGAGGGTTGCGGGTGGGAGGGAAGTTATGAGGGGGAAAGCCATTCTAATCCATAAGCTGTACTTTGGAAATTTATATTCTTTAAATAAAAGCTTAAAAAAATTAAAATGTCTTTTTAGTGAGTCTGGAATTACCATTGTTTGATGTTAGATTTTCAGCATCTTTAAAACTGTTATTTGAGGCAGTGTTTGTGGGAAGAATAGTTCTCTTTTGTTTTAATTTACCTGGAAGTGAAAGTGCATGTTAACTTTACTTTATGTATGATCAATATTTTTATACAAAAAGCACTTATTGAAAAGTTCTATAGAAATTGAATGATTCTCACATCAAATTTTTGAAAACCATTTTGGTTCAAAATAGTACTGTCTGTTGAATGGATATCTGAAAATATTGAAAAAAAATCACTTAATTAATTTAATAAGTAAATTCTTTCCCTATTACTCTTGTTCCCTCTCTCTTTTTCTCTCTTGCCATACTCCCCTCCCAACCATGTGTGTGCGTGTATTTGGTTGAAGGATCAAGTGAAAAAGCTGCATTATCCCTTAACAGTGCGATATATTGTATACTTATGAGGCTCCTGGAAAAATTACAAGACTTTTTTTCTTTGCATCTTGTTTCTGTAATTGGTTTAAACTTTGGATCCTATGAAATCTTCAGATTTTAACTTTGATTCACTGGTTTTCTAATAAAAATTTCTGTTTCCCAAGTGTTCCCTCAATTTTAGAATACCATTTTGTAACTCAGACAAATAAAATTTAATAGATCTTATTCCTCCCTGCATAACATTATATTGATTTGAAATCCCTGTCTTATTTGTACAACTGTCACTTGGTATCTGCAGGGGATCATTCCAGGATGACCAGGGATACCAAAATCCATGAAGGCTCAAGTTTCATTTATAAAGTGATGTAGCACTTTATAAATATACACATATCCTCCTGTGTACTTTAAATCACCTTTAGATTACTACAATGTAAATTCTGTATTAATGGTTCTACTTTATTTAGAATAATGACAAAAAGTTCTGTACATCTATAGTATGGACACATTTTTTTCCCAAATGATTTTGATCTGCTGTTGGTTGAATCCATGTAAAACCCACAGGAGGATGGTTGCACTGTCATTTATCCCTGTTTCTTATTTTTTTGCTTTCTCCTCCTTTAGCATCTGCTCTAATGTCTTGCTGTTTGCTTACAATATCATTAATTGTTTCTCTGAGGAACATTGATTTTTAGGCATCAGAGAATATTATATTTCTAATGTAGGCTCCTATATCATATCTTCTTTGTTTTCAAGGATGGCATCCTAGATCTAAAATTTACCATCTGTCATCTGAATTTTTGCAATGATCAATTAATGCATTCTTTCTTTAGTTGCTAAACTCATTACAACAAAATATATTTTGTTTATGAAGTGCCCTAAATTATCATTTTTGACTTCTTGATATGAAAATGTCATCTTTGGCTTTTAAAACTTTAGTTATTTCTCCCTGGCTATTTTGCATAACCTTGAAATATGTGGCTCCAATAATCCCTTCAGTTATTATCTACTAGTATTCTTTATACTGCAGTCAAAACGTCAAATGTAGATATTCGGAGAAATTTCGTATTCCCATTTACCTGCCTGAGTTTCTATCTTGTGTTTGGAGTATCCTTTAATGAATTCTGCCTGTGCATCATTCAAAAAAATGTGTTTGGTGAAAAACAAAATCATCTTACATAATTCGCAGAAACCTATGTAATTGCATGAAAAGTTTTTCCTACTCTGTAAAATCATATCTCAAGCTTTAAAATCTGTAATATTTAATGTTTCTCTTTCTAAGATACTGATTCCTCAAAAGGAGGGAAATATTATATTAATTATTGGTTCTATAGGGCCTAATATAATGCCGGACAAGTGCAAGCTTCTAATCTATTTAGGTTGTTTGGACTTCTAAAGACGAATTATCGTTTGTTTAGCTTTTTATCATTTGTTTATCAAAAGATTTCTAAGTCAGATATTTTGCATTACTGTAATTACTTGGAAACCTAGATTTGATCCGATTTTATACATCAAAATTTTAGAAGGAAAGAAACAAGGACACAGAATTCATAAAGGTATAGGTAATTGCACATATGCATAACTTTGTAACTAGTATGTCTGTTTTCATCCCTGGTTTTTCTTTTACTTGACTGCCTGGAAACTTTGTTAAGTTACAAAGCTGGGGCAATATTAAGTGTACTCTCATGTGTTTTTCTGTTTCCAATATTTCAGTGGTTACTTTCCTTTATTACATCAAGACTTCAAAGCATTACTGTTGCTTCTCTGTTTCTGAATAAAAACAACAACAGCAGCAACAGCACAAACTCCCAAATGCAGAAAACTGAAGGATAACAGCCACTCTAACACTAGAAAACAATGCTTTATAAATTAACATACCATTATATCTAGAAAGTTTAAGGTGTTGAAATCTCTGTCCAGCTGTTATTACTGACATTAGTACAGAGTCTTATCCTAGTTGGGATGTTCCTCAATGTACAAAGTGTATTCGTTGAATATGGGTTGTTGCACAACTGTTTGAACCACAGTTAGGGATGCCTGTCTCCATATCAGAGTGCTGGTTCAAGTCCTTGCTGTTCTGCTTCTGAACTGGTTTTCTGCTCATGCTGGTCTGGTGATGACTCAAATACTTGGGTTCATGCTGGCTAGGTAAGAGACCCTTCAGGCTTCAGCCTGGCTCAACTCTGGCTGTTTTGGTATTCGAGGATTGAATTACTGGATGGAAGATCTCCATCTCTCTTTCTCTGCCTCTTTTTCTTACACTCTGCCTTTTAAATACATGAAAATATAATACATATATGTGTGTATATTTACATATATATTTTAAAAAACAAAGTGAATTCTCTGTAATTCCCTTCATTCAATACTTTGAGAATGACATTTCATGAGTACCACTCGTTTCTCCTTTGATAGTGATTAAATTCTTCATATTCACTTTTATTGACCCGTACTTACTGTAAAAACCTGCTCTGAGTATCTATTTATCACATCACAACATTTCCGCTCTAATCAGCACTTCTTTTCAGTGACCTAATCTAGTATAGTGAATAGTCCGATAGCTAACCTTTTCTATGTCCTTGGTGAATTCAAATATAGGATTAAATATGTTGTACTGGATATGATAGTTTTTTCTAAATCTTCTCAGGGCCCAAGCATGGATTGTTGGCTCATTTCGTTTCAGAAATGAATATCCAAATTATGTTTACCTTTAGAATCAAATTTAAATCTTTGCATACTAGTTTTCTTTAAAAAATGGATAAATATGAAATTAAATTCAGCTATTTATCTTTATGAACTATGAATGCACGCTTAATAATTTGATTATTAGGTGTAGAAATGTTTCAGCTTCACTTATAACTGAGGCCATATAGCAGATAAAGAAAGGAATGAGTGAGATAAAGAGGGGCCAAAATATGGAGACATACTGCTTTTCTATTTTCCACTATGAAGGGGATTCTGGAGTGTGGACAAAAGGGTCTAGTTCCTATGAATACACATAAGTTTGTAAAATTTTAGGACCAGAGTGAAAATATATTAAAAACCACACTTTTATATTCAAAAAGAAGCACAAATACTTCGAAAATTGTATTGCATGTAGACTAAGGTAATAACCTTATAATGAGAAATCATGTTTCCCTGTGTTTCCTATAAAGCTAGTGTAAGGCAAAATGATTGGAATCAAAGCTGCTATTTTTGTATGGAATATAGTGACCTTTTTAATGCTAAGTTTGTTAAAACCAGTAAGTCAGTTATTTATGAAGTTGAAACTACCTGCTACATATATGCCAGGTAGTAAGCACTGAGAAGGAAACAGAGAAATACAAAGGTTGGCATTTGGAGTGATAATACATATGTCTTAAAAATGACTTTAATGTTAAAATAAAATGAGACATTTGTTATTAAAATACATAGCAATGATCACTGTGTAAAAATGAAAACACTTAAGGAGGATAAAACACCATAAGGTCATGAAAATAAAAAGGATCAATAGGATTGAATCAAAAAAAAATTACCAAAAATCAGCCAAACAAGGAGCTGGCTCTTTTTGAACAAATAAACAAAATTGACACCCCATTGGCCCAACTAACTAAAAAAAGAAAAGACCCAAATCAATAAAAATAGAGATGAAAAAGGAAACATAACAACAGACAACACGGAAAAAAAAAAGAATCATCAGAAGTTACTACAAGGACTTGTATGCCAGCAAATAGGGAAACCTATCAGAAATGGAGAGATTCCTGGACACATGCAACCTTTCTAAATTGAACCAGGAAGACATCGAAAACATAAACATAAACATACACATAACTGAGACAGAAATTGAAACAGTAATCAAGGCCCTCCCAACAAAGAAAAGCCCAGGACCAGATGGATTCACTGCTGATTCTACCAGACATTTAAGAACTAACTCCAATTATTCTCAAACTATTCAGAACAATTGAAAAAGAGGGAATACTCCCAAATTTTTTATATGAAGCCAGCATCACCTTAATTCCTTAGCCAGAAAAAGATGCAGCATTGAAACAGAATTACAGACCAATATCCCTGATGAACATAGATGCAAAAGTCCTCAATAAAATTCTGGCCAATAGAATGCAACAACACATCAGAAAGATCACCCACCCAGACCAAGTGGGATTTATCCCTGGTATGCAGGGATGGTTCAATGTTCGCAAAACAATCAACGTGATACACCACATAACAGACTGCAAAAAAAAAAAATATGATTATCTCACTAGATGCAGAGAAAGCATTTGATAAAATACAACACCCTTTCATGATGAAAACTCTAAGCAAACTGGGTATGGAAGGAACATTCCTCAATATAATCAAAGCAATTTATGAAAAACCCACAGCCAACATCCTATTGAGTGTGGAAAAGTTGGCAGCATTTCCACTGAGAAGTTTTAGCCAGAGCTATTAGGCAAGAAAAACAAATTAAAGGGATACAAATTGGGAAGGAAGAACTCAAACTATCCCTCTTTGCAGATGATATGATTCTTTATTTAGGGGATCCAAAGAACTCTAGTAAGAGACTACTGGAGCTCATAGAAGAGTTTGGCAAAGTAGCAGGATACAAAATCAATGCACAAAAATCAACAGCCTTTGTATACACAGGCAATGCCATGTCTGAGGAAGAACATCTAAGATCAATCCCATTCAGAATAGCTACAAAAACAATCAAATACCTTGGGATAAACTTAACCAAGGACGTTAAAGAACTCTACGATGAAAACTACAAAACCTTAACGAAAGAAATAGAAGCAGATACCAAAAAATGGAAAAATCTTCCATGCTGATGGATTGAAAGAATCAATATCATCAAAATTTCCATTATTCCAAAAGCAGTTTATAGATGCAATGCAATACCAATCAAAATACCACAGACATTCTTCTCAGATCTAGAAAAAATGATGCTGAAATTCATATGGAGACACAGGAGAAATTGAATAGCTAAAGCAATCTTGTACAACAAAAACAAAGCTGGAGGCATCACAATACCAGACTGCGGGACATACTACAGGGCAGTAGTTATCAAAACAGCATGGTACTTGGGAGACCAGAATAAGCACCTGACTCCTGCCATTGGATCAGTGCAGCGCGCAGGCTGCAGTGCACTGGCCATGGCGGCAATCGGAGGGTGAACCAATAGCAAAAGTAAGACCTTTCTCTCTGTCTCTCTCTCATAGTCCACTCTGCCTGTCAAAAAAAAAAAAAAAAAAAAAAACCATGGTACTGGCACAGAATCAGATGCATAGATCAATGGAACAGAATAGAAACCAGAAATCAATCCAAACATCTACAGCCAACTTATATTTGATCAAGGACCCAAAACCAATTCCTGGAATAAGGACAGTCTATTAAATAAATGGTGCTGGGAAAACTGGATTTCCACGTGCATAATCATGAAGCAAGACCCCTACCTTTCACCTTACACAAAAATTCATTCAACGTGGATTAAAGACTTAAATCTATGAACCAATACAATCAAGTTATTAGAGAACATTGGAGAAACCCTGCAAGATATAGGTACTGGCAAAGACTTCTTGGAAAACACCCCAGAGGCACAGGAAGTCAAAGCCAAAATTAACTATTGGGATTACATCAAATTGAGAAGTTTCTGTACTTCAAAAGAAACAGGAAGTGAAGAGGCAACAGACAGAACGGGAAAATATATATTTATTAATGTTTATTGCAGCTGAATTCACAATAGCTAAGACCTGGAACCAACCCAAATGCCCATCAACATTAGACTGGATAAAGAAATTATGAGACTTGTCCTCTATAGAATACTATACAGCAGTCAAAATCAATGAAATCTGGTCATTTGCAACAAGATGGAGGAATCGGAAAACATTATGCTGAGTGAATTAAGCCAGTCCCAAAGGGACTGGTGCTAACTTAGCACCAAAGGGGAAACCTGTTGAAGTGAAAGGGACACTATGAGAAACAGTGATTTGATCAGCCCTTGTCCTGACTGTTGATATACAATGTAATACTTTATACCTTTAATATTTTTTTGTTCTAGTTAATACTATTGGTTGAACTCTGTAATTAACACACAATTAATCTTAGGTGTTCAAATTTAACTGAAAAGAGATCCCTGTTAAATATAGGAGTGGGTATAAGAGCGGGAGGAGAAGCACAATTTGGGACATGCTCAATCGGACTTGCCCCAAATGTTGGAGTTAGAAACATACCAGGGATTCCAATACAATCCCATCAAGGTGGCATGTACCAAGGCCATCTCACCAGTCCAAGTGATCATCTTCAGTTCACAATTGACCACACCAATAGGTCTAAGCGTCAAAGGGATCACACAAACAAGACTAGTGTCTGCTAATACTAACTGATAGAATCAAAAAGGGAGAGAATGATCCAACATGGGAAGCAGGATACACAGCAGACTCATAGAAGGGCAGATGTCCTAAATAGCACTCTGCCCTAGAATCAGCCCTTAAGGCATTCGGATCTGGCTCAAGAGCCCATGAGAGTATTTTAGGCATGGAAAGCCAAGACACTCTAGAAAAAGAAAAAAAAATAAGAGGACCTAAATGAAACATCTCTGTGAGATCCCATTGGAAAAAATTGGGCCATCAAAGAAGGAGGTACCTTTCTCTGAAGGAAGGAGAGAACTTTCATTTGACTATGACCCTGTTGGAATAAGATCGAAGTCAGTGAACCCAAAAGGCTTCCATACTCTTGGCAACTCCTGACTAGAGCCGAGGGAGACTACTGACGCCATAAACAAGAATGTCAATTTGTTAAGTCAACAACAGGAGTCACTGTGCACTTACGTCTCATGAGGGATCTGTTAATGTGTTGTGCAATGTGAAGTAATGCTATAACTAGTACTCAAACAGTATTTTACACTCTGTGTTTTTGTGTGGGTGCAAACTGATGAAATCTTTACTTAATATATACTAAATAGATCTTATGTAAATAAAGATAATTGAAAATGAATCTTGATGTGAATGGAATGGGAGAGGGAGTTGGAGATGGGAGGGGTGCGTGTGGGAGGGAAATTATGGGGGGGGAAGCCATTGTAATCCATAAACTGTACTTTGGTAATTTATATTTACCAAATAAAAGTTAAAAAAAGAAAAAAATAAATTAATTATATTAGAATGTCAGCAGAATTAACATCTGAAACCAAGGCATTTCGTTTGAAATGATTTGCCTTATTGGATTCAAGATAGCTTAGTAGAGAGGCCCCACAAAAAAGAAATGAGACAATAAAAAAGGACTGCATTTTTAGGAGATTGACTAAGAGAAAACATTAGTAAAAAAGCAGAAGGACTCTAAACATCATAAAGACTTGGAAAATCAGTACAGAATGAAGGACGAAGCCTACTGCAGCTCTCTTCCTGCTCTCCTCCTGGGGAACACCATTTTGCTGGGAAAGGATAAGCATAAATCTCAGCAACCATTGCCATTGCCACAGAGCAACAGTACTGACTATAGAAGAATCCCACAGTCTTCACTGGCATCAATCCAGTCTAGAAACTTGCTTGCATTCCAAGCTCCTACTTTGCTCCAAACAACGAAACTACATTTCTTCTCTTTGATAGGACCACACAGCCATAACCCAAACACTGCTGAACTTTCTTCTGCCTTAAGGGATAGCAGGCAGCCCCATTCTCTCCAGAACTCTTCAGAACTGGAACCATGACACTTTGCATGGCAGAAAGGAAGCCTTCTTCATGATGAAGCTATGGAATTGCTGGTCACACGTTCTGGAGCCACATTTATTTGCTCTGCATGATCTAGGGAAGTTCCTACCTGCTTTGGAGCTCACTGCCAGTAGTAGCTAATAAGCAAGCCCAAAAGAACGGACCCAATAAAGTCCTCTACTGCATCTCTTACAATAAGGTACTGGGTGGACAGGGCACAAACTCCACCATAAACCTTGCCTGCCTTGTGGGAGCTAGGGTCAGTCCTGCTGTTTCCTGCAATGTTGGGATTTTGGCTGTGGGTGCTACAGTCTGGAGTAATCCATGCTCACTGTTGGGACTTGTAGGACCCTGTCTAAATCCCTCGACTTCATCCTGGTGACTGTCACAATTCCCAGCATATCTGGCACTTAACCTGTGACACCTGGTTAAGAATTTTCTTTCATTTGTTATCTCTGGGACTCTCATTGTTGGTATTACAAATTCCAAGAACACTAGTACCCCTACACCTCCATGGGATATGGCAAAAATCCCATCTGCATTTCTGTACCCAAGGCCTGCACCTAGTAATGTGCAATCCCAGTATAATCTGTGTTCACTGTGTGACACCTGGGTAAAGTACACATCAAGGCTAGCAGCTCCTGGACATGATTTTTGGAGCAATATTCCAGAATCATCTGAGTTCACCCCAAGGACCTGGATAAGGATCCCACCAGAATCTGCAACTCTGCGTCTCTAAGTGTTTTATAAGTCCCAGGGAAGTTCATACTTAATCACTGGGGCATTGGGAAACAAATCCATGTCTGCATCCCACTGATCCAGGCCTATACCTGCTAGTGCACAATCTCCAGAATAACCAGTGATCACCCTGTGAGACCTGTGAAAATTATCCTCTGTGTCTTGCAGTTCTGCGATTGGGACTGTTGGAGCTCTATTACAAACAGTCACCTAACTTCTGTGGACCCTGAGGAGAACCTTGGATGCATTACATTGCTCCAGCCCCATATTGCCAGAACACGATCCCCAGCTTAACCTCTGCATGAACTCTGGAACCTAGGTAAGGTTTACACTGCATAGTTGAGATCTAGCACTGGGACTGTTCTTTCTGTAAGTCCTCATTTCACCTGTACTTGCCCTTGGGGAACTGGGGATTATTTCTGTATTGCTGTTGCAGGCCCATGACTGCCAGTATACAAACTTCAGCATAACCTACACTTTTCATGTGTATCTGGGCAACTTACCCTTGCTACCCTTCATCTTAGGGACTGTGACTATTAATAATATATTTTTGAAGTCACCTGAACCCACATGGTGGACCAGAGGAAGACTGTACTTGCATTACACTACTCAAGGCCACACCAGCAAGTGTGCATACCTGTGCATGGTCTTCTTTTACATCTCCCAGTGTTGAAATTAGGGCTTTTGGTGCTCCAAGTCCCATTATCAACCATACCAACTTGGATGGACCTAGAGAAGGTTCAATCCACATCACATAGTTTTAATGCCAAAGCTATTGGTGCCTCATACCCCAGCAAAAATCAACATTGCTCAGTGTGACCAGGGAGCAACCTCTTGCATACCAAAGCACCAACAATGTGACTACTGCCATCATAAACCCCAATGTGATTGACACCCAATTCTCTGGGGCCTGAGGACACACACATTTGGAAGCCCAAGTCCACTTTAGAGTTAATTGCCGCCTTCACAGACAATGTTAATATTGATTAAAACTGAAGAAATAGCTCAGTGATCACACTTGTGGGTTTACTAAGAACAAAAGTCAAAGCAACTACCAGAGACCTCTCACTCCATCTGAACAAAGAAATCTTTTCCGGTGAAAGCTGTTCCATAAAGGAGGAGCTGCTACACCAGCTGCACAAACATCAACATAGGGGCACAGGGACCATGAAAAACCAAGGAAATGTAACATATCCAAAAGAATACACTAGTTCTCCAAAAGTAAATTTTATTTGAAAAAAAATGAAATGCCTAGATATCTATTCAAAATGATGATCTTGAATAAACTCCAAAATTTGCAAGAAAATACAGATAAATAATTCAGAGAAATCAGAAAAACAATGCATTATATGAATGAGAAATTTAGCAGAGATAGAAATCAAGCAGATATTTTGGAACTTCAATCAATGAAATAAGAAAATAACTTGAGAGATCCAAAACAGCATAACCAAATGAAAAAAAAATTTAAGATATTGAAATTTTGAAAAAAAACTGACAAAAATAAAGACACAACAATTAAAATGTATGAAGAAAATCTGCAAGAAATATAGAATGCCATTAAGTAAGAAGATATCCATATATCTGAAGAAGAGAAGGAAAAGAGCATTGCAAACCTATTTAATGAGAGACTACTTGAAACCATGTCATGTCTTGAATAAGATATGGGGCATCCATATATAGTAACTCAAGGGACCCCAAGTAGTCTCAACCAAAAAAATACTGTCTCTATGGCATATTGTAGTCAAACTGTCAAATTTTAGGGGCATCAAGAGTATTTTAAAGACAGAGAAAAAGGCTATTACATTTAAAGGAAAATTCATTAGACTAACAGGGAACATGCCAGCCAAAACCCTACAGAATAGAAGAGAATGAGATGGTACATTCAAGGCCTTGAAAGAAAAAAATAAATTGTCCAACCAAGAATGCTGTATTCTAAGAAGCTGTTCTCTAGAAGTGAAAGAACAGTAAAGTATTTCCCAAACAAAAACAGAGAATCAAACACCACCAGACCAGCCCCACCATTACAACATTAGTTGTAAAAGATCCTTATAAAGCCATCATAAAAACACAAAACAGTCAAAATTTACTAATAGTTTCACACACACAAAAGAAAAGGAATCCAAACTTATGACAGAGAGCTACCAAAGCATAGAAATATATAATACAAGGTGCAGAAAGAATCAGAAAATATATGAAACAATCAATAAGCCACCAAAAGTGATTGAAGTTATTTCCTATCTATCCATATTTAGAATGTAAATGGTTAAATTCCCCAGTCAAAATATGTAGTTTAGCCGGATGTATTAAGACAAATAACCTAGTTATATGAAACTTACTTCACAGGTAAGGAATTAAAAAGCATAGATTGAAGGGAAGGGTTGGGAAAAGGTATACTATGCAAATGGAAACTGAAAGAGAACACAATAGTCCAATATAATTAGGATGAAACTCTGCTAGCCTCTTTTTATGAGGTCATCATTACTCTGATACCAAGCCAAATTAGGACACAACACAAAAAAGAAAATTACATGCCGATACCCTTGATGAATAATGAACAACAAAAAAAATCTGAACAAAATGTTAGCAAATTAAGTCCAACACTGCATCAACAGTATCATAAATAATGATCAAGTCATTTTTATCACTGTGTTATAAGGATAGTTTGACATTCAGAAGTCAATATGCACCATAAATCATATGAACAAAATGAGGAACAAAAAAACCATATGACCACCATGATCATGTTAATATATGTGGAAAAAGCTTAAGATTCAGCATCCCTTAATGAAAAAAAAGTCAAAAAATTAGAAAGAGTACACCTCACAATTATAAAGATCGCATCTGAAAGACTATCAGTTAATATCATTCTGAATAGTGAAAAGCTGAGCGAAGTTCCCCTCTGATCTAGAACAAGAAAAGGATGTCCACTTTCACCACTGTTATTAAATCAAGAAAGAAATCCCATTTATAGTAGCTACAGAAAAATCAATATTCAGCCATAAATTTAACCAAAGAAGTGACAGATCTCTTCAATGAAAACTATAAAACACTGATGAAAGTAATCATCAAGGACACCAAAAAGGTAAAGACATTTGTTCAGGAACTCATATATAGTGCTGTTGAGAATGTAAATTAGTACAGTCAATATGAAAAATATTATGGAGATTTTTTTTTTAAAAATCTAGAAATAGAAGTCATTTGATACAGCAGTTCCACTACTGGACATATAGAAAAAAGTTGTGAACTCATTGTATCAAAGAGATACCTGATCTGCCATATTTATTGCAGAACTATTTACAATAGCCAAAGTGTCCATCATCAGATGGATGGATAAAGATATGTTGTAATATTATTAAAGAACACAATGTAATATTATTCAGTATGAAAAGGATTAAAATCTTGTCATTTGCAGCAAAATGGATGGAACTGGATAATATCATGTAAATGAGATAACCCAGACACAGAAAGACCACATGTTCTTCTTTATATTTGGAAGTTAAAAAATAAACCCAATCTGAAGACAGGATGATGATTGCAGCGTATAGAAAGAGTTTGGATAATGGATACCATATCAGAGTTAGATCTAAGGAATACATTTCTAGTGTTACACAGCATAATGAAGAGGCTATAGTTCACAATAACCTATTATGTATTTAATGAACAAACAGATGGTGGTAGCTTCAAGTCTCTAATCAAAAAGTAATGTTAAAGAGAGGGAAATGTTGACTACCTTGATTTCATGAGCACACATTGTATATATGTATGAAATTTCCCAGTCTAACCATGAGTATATACAATTGTTAATAAATTTAAACAGAAGTTTTAACAATAAATATCTTTGTTTCTGATGAATGTCAGTTTGAGTTTCAGTATGTTTGATCCAAATCCTGTGTTTTTGAAATTGATCTATGGTGATAAAAATAAAGTTGATGTAATATTCAATTTCTCTTAACATATTATACTCATGTACTTTAGAAAATAGCAACAGTAGGGTTTAAAAACGAAGCCTTCAAGGTACAAATGATTAATTAGAAAATAAAATTATCCAATATACAAGATTCCTAATTAGATAACTAATACAAATTTTATTATACTTTTTAGCATCTCGTTCTTTTAATTGAGAAACTGAGAAAAAATATGTCTAACAGTCTATTTCAAATAGACTTCAGTGATATGCAGTGCATGCAAATCATTTAAAAGCTTTGATTATATGAGTTTTGGCTGTCATGCATTTGCATACAAACAGCATGGTATTCAAAATGCAGAATATGAATATCGTCCACAAAACTATTTATGTATTCCTTTATGGTAAACCCATCATTCATACTGATTCCCAGGCAACCACTAATCTGTTTTCTACAACTATAGTTCAATTTCTTTTTTGTAAAAGTATGTGACATTTTGTGTCTGGTTTCTTTTATGTAGCATGATGGTTTTGATTCATCTGTGTAGTTGTATGTTTCAGGAATTAGTTCTTTTCCATTGCCAAATAGTGTTTCAACATACGGATCTTTCACAATTGTTTTTCCATGCTCTAGTTGATATACATTTGCACTGTTAACGGTTTGCGCTATTGAAAACAAAAGCAGCTGCAGAGTTTTGTGTGCAAGCATCTGGGTGGACATAATTTAATTTATCTTAAGTAAATACCTAAGGACAGTTGTTCTACTAAGATGGGAGAGAGAACTTAGCTGCCTCATGTTAGAATGGCTGATTATCCCAGGAAGGCAAAATGAAGGTGATAAGCCTTTAATCTTTATCGAAATGTACAAATGAGAAATTAAAACCAGAAAAATCACCAACTCACTTTTTTCTATCTACTCTCATGGAAAGAGGCACTGGTGGACAGTCACATAGATCAACACAAATGTCAGATCATCCCATTGTTGGGAGAGCCCCACACAAAAGGCTCCAGTGGTTGTATGGAGCCCTAATGGAAAGAAACCAAAGAGTGAAGGGCTTGGAAAGGAAAAATGTTTGGCTGAGCAGTGATTCATCATAGAGAAAAGTGACTTCAAACTTCCTTTTCATCATTGAGAAAAGTGACTTCAAACTTTTCCTTGTTAAGGATGCCTTGGAAAGGTGTTTGAAGATTTTTGCCCAAGATTTCACATAAAGAGACCTAGGAATCAAGGTTCCCAGGTCAGAAATGTATATATGTAAAGACTATGACTGGTTAATAGGGCCTGAGGTCTTGACTGCTACACCCTTCAGATACTGCAGTGTTACCATACCCACCATTGGTGTATGGAAGGAAGCTGCCCCATGAGGCCTGCCAAGTAAATTTTTTATCATTGCCTATGGTTAGGACTGAAAAGGCTCAAATAGATTTTTAGTCAGTTGCTGAATTATTTGTCCAAGATTGGAATTACTTGAAAACATAGCAGGCAAAGCCTTTAATATTTGATCATTAATTATGATAGAAGATTATGATTAGTAGATGACTTTTATTTTATGTTTGTTTAATTTATTTACATATATTCTGAATGCACAGTAAGATACACAGAGGAGGAGGGGAGGGTGGGGAAAGAGAGGGTGAGAGAGAGAGAGAAATCCTCAATCTGCTGGTTCACTCTTCAAATGCCCTCAAAAACCAGGTCTGAGTCAGGCTGTAGCTCTGAGCTGGGAACATTTTTGAATCTACTACATGGTGGCGGGGGTTCAACAATCTTAGCCATCATCTGCTGCTTTCTGGATACATTAACAGGAAACTGGATTGGAAGTGCAGTAGCCAGAACTTGAACCAGTACACTGATAATGACATGCTTAATTTGTTGCACATAATGCCTACCACTTCAGATGTTTAAATTGGGAAAATGCACTTCATTTATACTTTACCAGGGGCTTTTTTTTATCATGAAAGATATTTATTTTTTAATTTACCTAGAAGCCTTTTATTTAGGGTATACAAACTTCATGCATTTCATATATACAAATGTAGGAACATAGTGGTTCTTTTTTTCTCTTCCTCAGTTGAGAGGATCCTATGTATATTTTTTCTAATTCTTGTTAATATGATTAGTTCTGTGTCAAAAACATGCTCACATTTGTATCAGTATCCTCTTCACAATGGATGTATGTTTTTGTACTATATATTCTGATATATTGCTGAATCTCATTCATGAAGAATGGTCCATAATTTTCTTTTCTAATAATGTCTCGCTTAAATTCTATCCTCTTTAGTAACTGGAGATGCACTCCTTCTTCTGCTTTCTAAAAGAATTTCTGTAGGATTTTAGTTTCCATTAAATGTTTGATGGAATTCACATGTATATTCATGAAGGCCTGGATTCTGTTCTGTATGGTAATTTTTATTTACAAATTCAAGTCTTCTATTTCATAGGAGGGAATTAATATTTTATATTTCTTCTTGTATCTTAATGAGGACTCTGTCTTCCAAGGCATTTATATATTATATATATATGTATGTATGTATTTGAAATCTATATATTTTTAAAATATATTGTAATAAATCTTTATGTATTTCTACCTTTATATATACTTGGTTTCTTACGAACATATAATACATATATATATATTCTTATTCTATATGTAGAATCTGCAATAACATAACCTAATGCTTTTCTTATTGTTATCTATAAAATGAGTGTACTTTTAAAAGTTGAAATAAAATTGAATTAAAGGTTTATTTTAGTTCAAAAATATTTGAAATGCATACATATAAAATAAAAATTTCAACATAATTTTATATTATGGGAAAACTATGACTGGATTTCCAAAAAATTTTTGTACCAGAAGAAAGATCTTTTCATTCCATTTTTTCACAAACTTTTTAATACCCTTGTATATAGTAGAGATCTGTTTTTCTTTTCTGATTTGGATAATTTATTTTCTCTTGTTTGGTTCCCTCCTTTTCTCTGTCTTCCTCCCTCTTTCATCTCTCTCGTCCATTTACTTAAAGGTTTACTAATTATGCAGTTTGTATTTCTGATTTTTATTTAATTCATTAGCACTTCTACCTTTATTCGTTGTTTCTTGCTACAATTGGGTTGAATTTTATCTTCCTTTCCAAGCTTCCATTGGTGGAAGCCCATATTATTGACTTAAAATCTTATTTTTTTTTAAATATGCACCTTTAAGCTCTAAGTTTCTTCTATGTAAAAATTTCTAAAACACAAAGAAAAATTATAATAACAATAGAGAAAATATCCTTGGACTAAATTTATCAAAAATACATTCTCATATCATTTATAAAACATTCAAAGAGAAGTTAATTTTTTAAAATTTATTTTGTTTATTTGAAAGAGTTACAGAGAGAGGCAGACAAAGAGAGAAAGGTCTTCCATCTGCTGGTTCATTTCCCAAATGGCCATAATAGCCTGAGCTGAGCTGATCAGGGAAGCCAGGAACCAGGAACTTCTTCCTAGTCTCCCGCATGGGTGCATGTCTCCCTTGGGCCATCCTTTGCTGTTTTCTCAGGCACATTAGCAGGAAGCTGGATTGGAAGTGGAGCAGCCGGGACTTCACCTGGAGCCATATGGGGTGCCAGCACTGTAGTCTGGGGTTTTAACCTACTGCACCACAGTGCCGGCCCCAAGAATTTAATTCTTAAACCTTAATATTTTCAATTCCATAAAAAAAGACATATGCGCTGAACCATTTTGTTTAATATCCTAAAAATATTACATAACTGGCTTTTTGTTGCAAGTAATAATTTTTGGAGATGACATAATCACAATAATTATAAGCAAAAATATTTTTGAGAATTTGTAATAGACAAGAAGAATTACTTGGTTTTCTTTCGAGGTCTGATAGATGTGTCCAGCAGGCCAATGTGGCACTGTCCAATTCTTTACAGGTGTGTTATCTTTGATTTACTCCTTACTACTGATTACTGTATATTACAGTGATGCAAGGGTAGATATTATCTTGTAGAAAACTGATACTTATGCAAATTATTTTTGTGTGAAATCAAAGAAAACTAATTTTGCCTTTTTTAGATGTTAATATTTTCTGGTTTTTGTCCAATATAGAAAATTACAACTTCAAATCTAAGGTTTTATTTTGAATGTAAATTAGGAATCTTATTGGAGTGTTTGTTCCCTCAACTACTATAAATACTTCCCTCTATTTAAATCCCTTTAAAACAGTTTTATCATCTTGAAGTTTCCCTTATTAATTTGTAAAATAAGCTTCTTGATGGAGTCTATTCTGAACAAACAAAAAATATGGTATTTGACAAACAACATAGAAAGTATCCTAAGAGCAACTGAAAGGAAAAGAATACCAAATAAATCTTAGCAAAGGATAAAATTTATTAATTACTATCCAATAAATAAAAATCAAAATAAATGTATAATACTATTCTGAAAATTGCATTTAATGGTCAGTTTTTTAAAGATGAAAATACTTAATAATTCCTTTTTGTAAATGTAGTTTTAGATAGACATTCTCAATATTTTTGTTTTCTGAAGTTTTCAAATCGTCTATGAAGAGAATTTACCCTTTACATAATCAAAAATTTTGTTTCAAATAAAATATATTTGGAAAGAAGGCTCTTAGGTTTAATGGAAGCTCTATTTATCTTTGTGATTTTTTTATATGACAGTATATGCTTATTTAAAGAACAATGTGATAAGGTGTGGTAACCTTATTTTTAAGATTTACAGTGTAATCCTCCTGCTGTAATTACTATTGATCAGACCTTCACTGAAGTTTTATTGTCATGATGGGCAACTTGGGAACCTTAGAGAAGGTGAACATGATAAAAACTTAGGAGAAAACACTCTTTGGGGAGGTATTATAGTTATAGTTTGATATGATGATATGCATTAAATAAATATTATCTTTAAATTAGTTGCAAAGACTGTCACTTCATTTTTCCATATTGTTTTGAATCTATTTTACAGATTAAGAAATTAAAGTTTGGTAAATTTTTGTAATAGGTCATATAGAAGTAAGAGGCCAATTAGTTTTGACCTGTCAATTTTCCCAAGATTATACTAATTTTTATATACCTCTTTATTTCCATTTGTGTTTTAGTATAATAGAATATATTTATGCATTTATCTAAATCTGAATGGAGGCTATATGTTGTATGAGATAGCTGGTCACCAAGTCTGTAATGAAATCTAAGTCATCTTTTGAAATTCTAATGAACATAGTGGTTCCTAACAACCCAGCTTTGTCAGCAAGGTGGTTGCACAGGATGGGGCAATGTGTGAAACCATTGGCTTTTTTGCTACTGCCAGGAGAGGCTCACTTAACTTGAAATATAATCAGTTAAGCAGCACATAAATGGGAGAACTGTTTATCTACTAACCTGAGGCTGATTTGAGCACTGGACTGATAGTCTGATTGGGGAATTTAAGAAGGCGCTCTAAGAGTAAGTTAGGCCCATCTCAAATCCCAGGTTGACCAGAAAGAAATTGCATGAACATAGCAGAGACAAGTAGGCAGATGCCACCCATACATTTCGATAGTTAGAAACTAGGCACACACAATAATCTCAGAGAAACCTGTAAGAAATAGAAGACTGGGAGACTTGAAAGTCACTTATCTATTTTTTCTCAAATTAGGTACAGCAAAATATTTTTATAATGTATTTGTCATTTCTGAAGTTGGATAGGAAAAATTTTGCCTTTCCAAATGGTCACATGTGAAATGATTATATATGTAAAAGCACATCCTTACTAGGATGTTTTCTGTTTTTCCTAGACTTGAAATGAAAGTGATAGGTCTGGTTAATTAATTATATTTAATAAAGCTATTAAAATAAGCCTAACGCATACAAAATCAGTAGTTTCATTCTTTCAACTTTAAGTTTTTGTTGAATTTTAAGCATTTGTTACAGATGATATTATCATGATGTGATATTATACAGATGATATTATCATGATACGATTCATGGACAGTCCAAAACCTGTTAGTCAGAATGATTTAGCTGTTGTAAGAGGAAAAAGGTCTACTTTAAATAGTCATAACATTCATTCATTTGATTATTTAATACTGTGCCAAGAGATCATTTGCTTTAAAGAACTAAGGTAGGGAGAATCCAGCAAATGCTGAGAATCTGATAAAGCCATCAGCCAGGGGCCGGCGCAGTGGTGCACTTGGTTAATCCTCCACCTGCAGCGCCAGCATCCCATATGGTTTGCCGGTTCTAGTACCAGCTGCTCCTCTTCCAGTCCAGCTCTCTGCTGTGGCCTGGGAAGGGAGTGGAGGATGGCCCAAGTGCTTGGGCCCCTGTACCCACATGGGAGACCAAGAAGAAGCACCTCGCTCCTGGCTTCCGATTGGGCCAGCTCTGGCCTTAGCGGCCATTTGGGGAGTGAACCAATGGAAGGAAGCCCTTTCTCTCTGTCTCTCTCTCTCACTGTCTGTAACTCTACCTGTCAAATAAAAATAAAGCCATCAACCTTATATGAAGTGTAGCATCAAAATACAATTAAGTCACTAGTTAGATTGTAAGCAACTTCAAGATGAAAATAATGCTGCTATCTGATTTTAAGTATAATGTCTAGGGAAGTGACTTCACAAGAATTCAGTACTAAAATATAATTAGTATAGTAGGACATATGCTTTAAGAACATATGAATAACAAAAATAGCTATGAAAAAGGGCAGTAGTCAAATAAGTCATCAAATTGCATAACAACATATGATTAAAAATGGCACATTTACACAGAGGAAAATGGACAGATCCTGGGAAAATCTTCTATTTTTATTATGAACATTTAAATGTTTTATTCAGTTTTATCCTTGATACCCATCTGTGCTTGATATCTATCTATTGCTTCTTTTGGAAGGGTTTGCTTTTATTCCTAACCCTTCCCAATTTTTAGCTTATCTTTTATGATTTGGTTCAAGTTGAAAATTTCAAAATTAGCTGACAAATTTTTTTTAAAAAAAGAAATGTTCCACTATAGCAATGTAATTCAAATGAAATTTCATTTTGGTCATGAAACACTGTAGGAAAGAAAATTATAATAAAAGTCAATGAAGTTAGTTATTTATAATATGAAAAAATTCGTGAATAAATGAATATAAATGAATAAATATGTCTATCATCCCTGTAGTTACATAACTTTGGTGAAGGTGACATGACAATGCAGTTTGCTGTTTGTTGTCATTTTAAATTTCTTGTAAAACAAGATGGTAGAATAAGATACATAAAACAAATTGAAATTCAAAATCAATATTGATGATGTCAGGGTGAAAGTTTCCATTTGAAGTTATTGTAATTTTATATTCATTATTGCTTTTTTATACATTTCTTCTCTAAAACATGATTAAGGCAGTGCAACCAATTTGTCAGAAAAATTTGCAGTATTCTAGAATTATTACTTAAAAACTTGAATGTATAACAACAAATATTGAAACTTTCACTGCCTCTTTATTTGTGATCCATTTAAATAGATCAAATTGGTGGTCCTAAAGAAATACTGTGTGATTACTCAGACTTGACTCCTTTTATCTCAATGTTATACTAAATTTTGTTTAATAAAATAATTTTAATTATTTTTGTGTTTCAATATAAAATTGCAAAAATAACATATTTAAAATGATAAAATAGGTGAATGGAGTTAACTAAAATAGAATAAATAGTAGGAAGTGAGAAATACTATGACAAAGTACTTTTTTCTACATATACATATTGCCTAACAGAAAAAAATGACAGATTTTTCTAAATCTTGATAAAATCATGAATTGCAACCATCAGCACATTGCATCTAACAATCTCCAAAGCATCATAGTGATTTCTCAATTATCTGTAATGAATGGTATGCCCTCCTGTGGTACATCGTTGGGAAAATCAGATAATATTACTATGATTAAGAAGTTGTAAGAGCTGAAGCAGGGTTTGTCAGTTTGTCAGCACACTAATGTGGCAACTTTTCCTATGTCAACCCAGATACAATAATGAAATTTAGCAAGAAGTACTACACAGATCACCAAACTGTCAGCCATTTGTACTATGAACTAATGGGAAAAATCATTTAATCTGATCTTGAAATACTTGGTTAAAGAAATGCCAAGAAAAGCCACTGTTGCAGTTACTCACCTGTTTATTACAATTCAGTTAGGTTAAACAACAAAAGTAATGAAGTGATTGTATTGACAAATGATTCAAGACTCTAGTTTGGATATTAGTGCATAATTGTTTTTAATTGAAAATTATGATTTTTAAGATTTATTTATTTATTTGAAAGGCAGAGTTACAGAGAGGGAGAGAGGTCTTCCATCTGCTAGTTCAGATGACCAGAGCTGTGCCAATCCGAAGCCAGGAGCCGGAAGCTTCTTCCGGATCTCCCACATGGGTTTAAGGTCCCAAGGATGTGGGCCATCTTCCACTGCTTTCCCAGGCAATAGCAGAGAGCTGGGTCTGAAGTGGAGCAGCTGGAACTCAAACTGGCATGCATATGGAATGCCAAAACTGCAGGCTGCAGCTTTTAGCCACTATACCACAGCACTGGTCCTATGTTTTATTAATAATAGGTTAAGGGTAAAAACATTTGAAGAGATTTATAAGCACTTTATAAACTTCAACTAATCTATTACTAGAATCCTATGCCAGGTAGATTTTTTTTGGTTTGTTGGTTTTAAATGTTTATTATATCTTTTCTTTTTTTATTTAGTAAATATAAATTTTCAAAGTACAGTTTATGGATTGCAATGGCTTCCCCCCACCCATAACTTCCCTCCCACCCACACCCCTGCCCTCTCCCGCTCCCTCTCCCATTTATTCACATCAAGATTCATCTTCAACTGTCTTTATATACAGAAGGTTGATATAGTATATATTAAGTAAAGAATTCATCACTTTGCACCCAATGAAACACAAAGTATAAAATACTGTTTCAGTACTAGTTATAGCATTACTTCACATTGGACAACACATTAAGAACAGATCCCTCATGAGAAGTAAGTACACAGAGACTCCTGTTGTTGACTTGACAATTTGACACTCTTGTTTATAGCATCAGAAATCTCCCTAGGCTCTAGTCATGAGTTGTCGAGGCTGTGGAAGCCTTTTGAGTTCACTGACTTCGATCTTATTCCGACAAGATCATAGTCAAAGTGGAAGTTCTCTCCTCCCTTCAGAGAAAGGTACCTGCTTCTTTGATGGCCCCATTCTTTCCATTGGGATCTCACTCAGAGAGATCTTTCATTTAGGTCTTCTTATTTTTTTTTTCCCAGAGTGTCTTGGCTTTCCATGCCTAAAATACTCTCATGGTCTCTTGAGCCAGATCTGAATGCCTTAAGGGCTGATTCTGAGGCCAGAGTGCTGTTTAGGACATCTGCCATTCTATGATTCTGCTGTGTGTCCTGCTTCCCATGTTGGATCATTCTCTCCCTTTTTGATTCTATCAGTTAGTATTAGCAGACACTAGTCTTATTTGTGTGATCCCTTTGACTCTTAGACCTATTGGTGTGATCAATTGTGAACTGAAGATGATCACTTGGACTAGTGAGATGGCCTTGGTACATGCCACCTTGATGGGATTCAATTGGAATCCCCTGGCATGATTCTAACTCCACCATTTGGGGCAAGTCCGATTGAGCATGTCCCAGATTGTACATCTCCTCCCTCTCTTATTCCCACTGTTATTTTTTAACAGGGATCACTTTTCAGCTAAAATTTAAATACCTAAGAATAATTACGTGTTAATACAGAATTCAACCAATAGTACTAGAACAAAACAAAGAAAAAATACTAAAATGGATAAAGTATTACATTGTACATCAACAGTTAGCACAAGAGCTGATCAAGGCACTGTTTCTCATAGTGTCCATTTCACTTCAACAGGTTTCCCCTTTGGTGCTCAGTTAGTTGTCACTGATCAGGGAGAACAGATGATATTTGTCCCTTTGGGACTGGCTTAATTCTCTCAGCATAATGTTTTCTCAGATTCCTCCATCTTATTGCAAATGACTGGGTTTCCTTGTTTTTGACTGCTGTATAGAATTCTATAGAGTATATGCCCCATAATTTCTTTATCCATTATACTGTTGATGGGCATTCGGGTTGGTTCCAGGTCTTAGCTGTTGTGCATTTAGCTGCAATAAACATTAAGGTGCAGATGGCTCTTTTAGTTGCCAATTTAATTTCTTTTGGGTAAATTCCAAGGAGTGGGATGGCTGGGTTGAATGGTAGGGTTATATTGAAGTTTCTGAGGAATCCCCAAACCGACTTCCTTAGTGGCTTAACCAGTTTGCATTCCCACCAACAGTGGGTTAGTGTCCCTTTTCCCCCACATCCTGGTCAGCATCTATTGTTGGTAGATTTCTGAATGTGAGCCATTCTAACTGGGGTGAGGTGAGACCTCATTGTGGTTTTGATTTGCATTTCCCTGATTGCTAGTGATCTTGAACATTTTTTCATGTGTCTGTTGGCCATTTGGATTTCCTCTTTTGAAAAATGTCTATTGAGGTCCTTGGCTCATCTCAAAAGTGGGCTGTTTGTTTTGATGTTGTGAGTTTCTTGATTTCTTTGTAGATTTTGGTTATCAACCCTTTATCTGTTGCATAGTTTTCAAATATTTTTTCCCATTATGTCAGTTGCCTCTACTCTCAGTTGACTGTTTCTTTTGCAGTACAGAAACTTTTCAATTTGATGCAATCCTAATAGTTAATTTTGACTTTGACTGCCTGCGCCTCCAGTGTCTTTTCTAGGTAGTCTTTGCCGGTACCTATATCTTGCAGGGTTTCTCCAATGCTCTCTAATAATTTGATGGTGTCAGGTTATAGATTTAAGTCTTTAATCCATTTTGAGTGAATTTTTGTGTAAGGTGAAAGGTAGAGGTCTTGCTTCATGATTCTGCACGTGGAAATCCAGTTTACCCAGCACCATTTATTTAATAGACTGTCCTTACTTCAGGGATTAGTTTTCTTTCCTTGATCAAATATTAGTTGGCTGTAGATGTTTGGATTGATTTCTGGTGTTTCTATTCTGTTCCATTGGTCTATCCATCTGTTTCTGTACCAGTACCATGCTGCTTTGATAACAACTGCCCTATAGTATGTCCTGAAATCTGGTATTGTAATGCCTCCGGCTTTGTTTTTGTTGTACAAGATTGCTTTAGCTATTCAAGGTCTCCTGTGTCTCCATATGAATTTCAGCATCATTTTTTCTAGATCTGAGAAGAATGTCTATTTTGATTGGTATTGCATTGAATCTGTAAATTTCTTTTGGGAGCATGGACATTTTGATGATGTTGATTCTTCCAATACATGAGGACGGAAGATTTTTCCATTTTTTGGTATCTGCTTCTATTTCTTTCTTTAAGGTTTTGTAATTTTCATTGTAGAGATCTTTAATGTCGTTGGTTCAGTTTATTCCAGGAAACCTATCAGAAATGGATAGTTTCCTGGACACATGCAACCTACCTAAATTGAACCAGGAAGACATAGAAAACCTAAACAGAACCATAATCAAGACAGAAATTGAATCAGTAATAAAGGCCCTCCCAACAAAGAAAAGCCCAGGACCAGATGGATTCACTGATGAATTCTACCAAACATTTAAAGAACTAACTCCAGTTATTCTCAAACTATTCAGAGCAATCGAAAAAGAGGGAATACTCCCAAATTATTTCTATGAAGCCAGCATCACCTTAGTTCCTCAGCCAGAAAAAGATGCAGCATTGAAAGACAATTACAGAGCAATATCCCTGATGAACATAGATGCAAAAATCCTCAATAAAATTCTGGCCAATAGAATGCAACAACGCATCAGAAAGATCACCCACCCAGACCAAGTGGGATTTATCCCTGGAATGCAGGGATGGTTCAAATTCACGAAACAATCAAGGTGATACACCACATCAACAGACTGCAGAAGAAAAAGCATATGATTATCTCACTAGATGCAGAGAAAGCATTTGATAAAATACAACACCCTTTCATGATGAAAACTCTAAGCAAACTGGGTATGGAAGGCACATTCCTCAATACAATCAAAGCAATTTATGAAAAACCCATGGCCAACAGCCTATTGAATGGGGAAAAGTTGGAAGCATTTCCACTGAGATCTGGTACGAGACAGGGATGCCCACTCTCACCACTGATATTCACTATAGTTCTGGAAGTCTTAGCCAGAGCTATTAGGCAAGAAAAACAAATCAAAGGGATACAAATTGGGAAGGAAGAACTCAAACTATCCCTCTTTGCAGATGATATGATTCTTTATTTAGGGGATCCAAAGAACGCTGCTAAGAGGCTATTGGAGCTCATAGAAGAGTTTGGCAAAGTAGCAGGATATAAAATCAATGCACAAAAATCAACAGCCTTTGTATACATAGGCAATGCCACTGCTGAGGAAGAACTTCTAAGATCAATCCCATTCACACTAGCTACAAAAACAATCAAATACCTTGGAATAAACTTAACCCAGAACGTTAAAGATCTCTATGATGAAAAATATTATATCTTTTCATCTACTTGAAAGGCAGAGAGAGAGAGAGAGAGAGAGAGAGAGAGAGAGAAAGAGAGAGAGAGACTTTCATTTCCTGGTTCCATCCAGGTACAGGATGATACAGGATTCAGGCTGAAGTCAGAAGCCCAGAATTGCATTCATGTCTACCATGTGGGTATTTTGTGGTGGTAGGGTCCAAAGCACTTTAGCCATCCCCTACAACTTTCCAAGATACATTAGCAGGAAGAAGCAGAGTAATCAGGACTAACATTCTGTCTGATGCAAGTGTCTGTAGCACAGCTTGATCCGGGGCATCACAATGCCATGCCTTTTTGGCTTTTTTGTTTATTAAAGGATATATGTAGATAGTGGTTTTTTGTGTGTGTGTGCGTGTGTGTGTGTATGTTTTTATTTTTTGTCAAATTTTTTATTTATTATTTAGTAAATATAAATTTTCAAAGTACGGTTTATGGATTACAATGGCTTCCCCACCCCCATAATTTCCCTCCCACTCACACCCCTCCCATCTCCCACTCCCTCTCCCATTCCATTCACATCAAGATTCATTTTCAATTATCTTTATATACAGAAGATTGATTTAGTATATATTAAGTAAAGAGTTCATCAGTTGCACCCACACAGAAACACAGTGTAAAATACGGTTTCAGTACTAGTTATAGCATTACTTTACATTGGACAACACATTAAGGACAGATCCCACATGAGAAGTAAGTACACAATGACTCCTGTTGTTGACTTAACAATTTGACACTCTTGTTTATAGCGTCAGAAATCTCCCTAGGCTCTAGTCATGAGTTGCCAAGGCTATGGAAGCCTTTTGAGTTTGCCGACTTCGATCTTATTCCAACAGGATCATAGTCAAAGTGGAAGTTCTCTCCTTCTTTCAGAGAAAGGTACCTCCTTCTTTGATGGCCCCGGTCTTTCTAGATAGTGGGGTTTTGATTATTAGTGCCTGAAGCGTTTCACTGTGTAGCAGTATATGACAAAGAGTAATTATGTTAGTTTCTCAAGAAAACCTGAACAAACTTACACTGCACATACTTGATTGGTAACTTATGTGAGGATAGAATTCTAAGGTGAATATTATTTTATTCATTTATGT
Organism: Sylvilagus floridanus; assembly: GCA_949820135.1. NCBI lineage: Eukaryota > Metazoa > Chordata > Mammalia > Lagomorpha > Leporidae > Sylvilagus > Sylvilagus floridanus. The sequence goes on along the minus strand of OX463236.1, from coordinate 128,599,992 downwards.
GTTAATCTTAGAACCCTCTACATATTAATATACTTTTATTCATTTATGTGTTATTCAGAGAACCCTTTACATATGAATATGTATTTCTTCTAGCTGCAAGAAATTTCCTCATATTTTCTATTTAAGTTTTTCTTAATTTTACTTTCTCTATTATCCTTTTCTGAATATATCCTCACATTTTAAGTGTTCTTTCATAGTGTACATCTTCTTAAGTACTCTGAAATTTTTGAAAAATTTTACATTGTGAGCATTTGTTTTTGACTTAAGTAATAGCAATATGAAATTTATATATTTTTCTATTGATATTCATTATCATAGAATTCTGTTATTTGTGGTTGTGATACCCTTTTTAAAATGGCAAATACTTTTTTGGGGTGCCTGCATTGTGGTGTTGCAACTTAAGCCCCTGCCTGCAACACCAGTATCCCATTTGGGTGCCAATTGGAGTCTGGACTGTACCTGAGCTTTTCCACTCATGTGGGAGACCTGGATGGAGTTCTAAGCTCCTGGCTTTGGCTTGGCTTAGCTGCAGCTTTGCAGCCATTTGGGGAGTGAACCAGCAGATGAAAGATCTCTCTGTCTCTCTGTCTCTCCCTCTCTCTTTAACTCTGCCTTTCAAATAAATGAAATAAGTCTTTAAAAAATAAAAATTAAAAAATGACAAATGCATTTTAATTGCCCTTCTGTTGCCCCTCTGTCTATCTTGGATAGCATTTTCTTTCTTTGTAAAATCATATTTCTTATCTTTTATGTTGTATAATTTCTCAAATGTATGATCATTATATTTCCTATACAAACAAAGTGAATGAATATGAAGTTTACATGGGGAAAACTGATCAAAGAATTTAAACTTAAAACTGTGGAATTCCTGGACTTGTAAGCAGATTTTATTCTTCTGAGAAAAATAGCATCACTTTCACTCTTAGGTTTAACAGTGCAAGTCGTGCAAGCTATTTGGATAGTAACCTTCAAACATTGAGTCTGGGACAATGGTCAACACACTGTGGCCCACAGATCAAATCTAGTCAACCATTTGTTATTGTCTATAACTGCTTCCACACTGCATGACAAGAGTTGTATTGATACAACCCAAACTACATGGTCACAAAGCTTATTATATTTAGTATTCTGACTTTTGTTTCCCCAGCTTCTGGTCTAAGTGGAAAATGACTTATTGCTAGGTACTCCATGTTTAGTAATGAAAATATAAATGTAAAGGAACATAATTTGTACTGATTAGAGGTGCAGTAGCATAGTATGAATGATGACCTTTGCATGTTACCCTTGGGTTTAGGTGATAGGAAAAACTCATGGAACAGTGTAGATACTCCTGCTGCTTGCTTTGCCAATAGTAATAAAGCCATGTATCTCTAATGGAGAGTCTTGGGTCTTCTTCAAGTATTCATAAAACAACAGAGTAACACTCACTTATAAAATCTTTAGCATTAATGATGCCTATAAATGCAGTGGAAGAAGGCCCAAGTACTTGGGCCATTGCCACCTGTTTGCTGGAGTTCTTGGCTCCTGGTTTCAGCATCTCCCAGATCCAGCTGTTGTGACTAATTGGAGAGTGAACCAGTGGATGGAAGATCTCTGTCTCTCTCTATGTTATTCTGCTTTCAAACAAACAAATAAATAAATTTTGGAAATCTTTAGCATTGTCACCTGTGAGTATGAGGATGGAACACTGAAAAGAGAAATGGCTTTCTGGAAGAAAAAAGACTAATCTCACAGGATTAAAGAAGGGATATCGGAATACACAACATGATTCACTCAAGTGATAAAAATGATGATTTTTCCCACTGTCTTACATTTTTTGGTAAGAATTTTTTTTATTTATCTGAAAGGCAGAGTGACAGAGTGGTAGAGATAGCAAGTTGGTACCATTGGGCCAACATCTCCCCCTGTGGCTCATTCTTTTGCCCTAAGTAATTGTGGCTCTATTTTGTGTTTCTGTGAGTTCCACTTATTTGATTCAATGTATAAGTGATATCATGCAGTATTTCACTTAGTATAATGGACTCAAGGATCATGTGTGTGTTGTCACAAAGGGCATAAGTTCTTCATTCTTAAAGATTGAAAAGTATTACATTGTTTGTATTATCATTTGTTTATTCATCGATCCACTCACAGGCGCTCAAACTGCTTACATGCATTGGGTAATTGTGAAAATGCTGCATCTCCTCTTTTTCGATAGTGTATTCCACTTCGTGGTGTCAGAATCTAAAGCAGCATGGGCTATGACAGCAAAATATCAAAGATTTGGTATCTTAAACAGCAGAAATTTATTTCTCATGCTACAGGAGTTTGTGAAGTCCAAGTTTCAGGTACTATTAACTCATTTTTGCAACCTGATCTGTAGTTATATGATTTATCATAAAACTCAGAGAAACAAATCACATACACTTTGCTCTAATAGATGGTGGATCATATCAGGTGTCAGGTCATTCTGTAATGGATAGTTGATTAATTACTCAAATTCTAGTTAATTATATTTCAAAATCATTCTATCAGTACAGCTATCAAATAGTATAACTTTGTATCTTTTTTGATCAGTGTTATTATGAGGTCAAAATTACTAAATTATTTTGTTAGAAACAATGAAATTCTCTGATAGTCCAAGGTTTTGATGGTTGTGACAAATATGAGTCTGTAAATCTGCCATTTATTTACTTAGTATTATTTTTGGTCATCTACACTATGATAGGAACTGTAGTGGCAATGATACAAAAGTGAATCTTATTCTCTTTTATAATGTATATTACTATTTGACATTCAAATTTCCAAATCAGGAAAATTGGAGTGCTGGAGTCATCATTGAATTCAGTGTTTTCAGAATGTTCAGTGTTTCCTCAGTGTGGCATATGGGGAAAAGCACCTGTCTGCAGTGCCTGCATCCCATATGGTTGCTGGTTGACAACTGGGTGCTCTGCTTCCAATCCAGCTCCTTGCTAATGCACCAGGTAAATTAGTGGAGGATGATCCAAGTCCCTGGGCCTTTGCACCCATGTGGGATACCCAGAAGAAGGTCCTGGCTCTGGGATTGGCCCATCTCTATCTGCAGCCATTTGGAGAGTGAACCAGTGGGTGAAAGATCTCTCCCTCTCCCTCTTTCTCTCTGTGTAAATCTATCTTTCAAATAAATAAATACATTTTTTTTCAAAAAATGAATCCTCCATTTTCCACCATCCTGATATTGACAAGTGGTATTTGTTAGGTCCAGAAACTGCTTTATGGCCATATTTTTAATAATTACTGGATTTTTGGCCGGCGCCGTGGCTCAACAGGCTAATCCTCCGCCTTGCGGCGCCGGCACACCGGGTTCTAGTCCCGGTCGGGGCGCCTGATTCTGTCCCGGTTGCCCCTCTTCCAGGCCAGCCCTCTGCTGTGGCCCGGGAGTGCAGTGGAGGATGGCCCAAGTGCTTGGGCCCTGCACCCCATGGGAGACCAGGAAAAGCACCTAGCACCTGGCTCCTGCCATCGGATGAGCGCGGGGCGCCGGCCGCAGCGCGCCGACCGCGGCGGCCATTGGAGGGTGAACCAACGGCAACGGAAGACCTTTCTCTCTGTCTCTCTCTCACTGTCCACTCTGCTTGTAAAAAAAAAAAAAAAAAAGAAAAAAAAATAATTACTGGATTTTTGAAGTAGCATCTAAATCAGTTATGACCTGATCCTGCCATATAATTTTCAGTGTAATATTTATCACATCAGCAACCAAGTTAAAAATACTACAGTAACTTTCCTTATATAATAGTATAGAATCAAAAAAATTATTTATAATGATGCTTTTTTTAAGATGCTGAATATAATTCATTCCCCATTTCATTTTTCCTCTCTACTCTGAAATTGTGTGTTTACACATAGAATCACTCTTCTCTTTTTACATGCATTTCTCTCTCCCTAAACTAGCATTTCCTACGTTTCCTGCAGGGAAAATTTTATTCATTTGTCCTTTTTTTTCTGTGAATATTTGATTAAATATTTTCTCCCATGGCCCAGTTATATATGTTCTGATATATTATTTTTTTCTGTTAGTATCAATTTGATATATTTAACAAAATGCATTGGAGATAATAGTATTTATACCCAAACTGAATGTTGCTTTTCTTTTAAATCAAAACACGTAAGAGGCTTTATTTCAGACTTATTTGCCACATTAAAAATAGTCAGATATAGCTTTTGATACTAAAATAGTATGAAAATTATATTTCTGTAGGATTATAAAATAATTTATTTCTGATTATCTGATATGTTATTATATTCTTGAACTATTCAGTGTAATTGTATTAATAAATACTTGAGAGTTCATGATATAAACATGATTTACAGGATAAATTCATAAAATGAGAATTTTAAATATTGATATTAGCTAAATTTATTTCACATAAGTTTTCAAATAGTAGAGCTTTGTATCTTTTATGATCAGTATTATTATGAGGTCAAAATTACTAAATTATTTTGTTGGAAACAATGAAATTCTCTGATATTCCAAGATTTTGATGATGGTGACAAATGTGAGTATGCAAATTTGCCATTTGTTTACTTAGTATTATTTTTGGTCATCTACACTATAATAGGAACTGAGTTAGTGTTAATGATACAAAAGTGAATAACACCACATGCTCTCTAAAATTCAGTGAACAGACACCTGATGTCAAAATTCCTATGATGGTGACAAAACGTTAGAGAATCTAAGCAAAATAAAACAGTATTCAAAATTGCTTTGTGTGGGTTACTGAGGGTTTTATGTGTAATGTGAGGTATTGAGTAGATCTTCATAATGTTGTTCATGTATAGGAGAGATGAAAATTTCTTACATAAAAATACAGAACACCTTACTGAAATATATCTTCTAGCTTATCCTATATTACAGTAGCTCACATTGGACCAACCCTCTATCTGAATCAATTACAAGTGTTGGATAGAATATTAACCCCGTTAAATTACTGCTGAGAGCCATTAAAACAGCATCAGCTTAGCAGGAGCTGAGGGTGTACAATATTCAAGAAGAGGCAAACCTGAGGGAAGAAGACTTTCACTTGGTATTTTTTTTTTTTTTGCTGTAGGTAATTTTTCTAGTTCCAAGTTTACTGAAAAAGAGTCAGAGATTCAAATCATACTAATTTTGAAACAAACAAACAAACAAACAAAAAACCCTGAGTTTGAATTGAGAAGTTGTAGAACTCACTGAAGTGTACCACAAAATCTCCAAAATATTCCACCTGATTGGCTTGATTGACCCCATGCACAGGGGCAACCCCATGAAACATAATGGAAGACAGTGGCTGAGAAATTAAATACCCTATTTGGAAAAAAATGTAAAAAACTGAATGTTAAATTTTCAAACTTTATAAAAATTCCTTAGCATGCTCAATGAGCCCTAACAGATCTTAAATGAAGAAAAAAAATCAGGTCATTTTAAAAACAGAATTAAATTGAGCTTAGATTCATAGTAAAAATATTTAATGTGGGATCCAGATAAATTTTCATAGGATGAAAATGACATAGGATGGACTTCCAGTAGAGAATACCTTGGATAGCAAAAGTTATCATGTCAGCCCTAACCTTCCTTCGTAGACTTTTTTTTTTTTTTTTTTTTTGACAGGCAGAGTTAGAGAGAGAGAGACAGAGACAGAGAAAAAAGTCTTCCTTCCATTGGTTCACCCCTCAATGGCTGCTATGGCTGGCACACTGTGCTGATCCGAAGCCAGGAGCCAAGTGCTTCCCTCTGGTCTCCTATGCGGTTGCAGTGCCCAAGCATTTGGCCATCCTCTACTGCCTTCCTGGTCCACAGCAGAGAGCTGGACTGGAAGAGGAGCAACCGGACAGAACCGGCGCCCCAACTGGGACTAGAACTTGGGGTGCCGGCTCTGCAGGTAGAGGATTAGTCTAGTGAGCTGCAGCGCCCGTCCCTTTGTAGACTGAAGAGATTGTGAGCCAAAGTGCAGTCTTATCTCACTGGGGTTATATAAAAAACCCACCCTAAGGAGAATATCCATGCTCAATGAAGGAAAAGTTATAGGGAAAATGTTATAAGGAAGAAGAGGCCAAATTTATTTATGCTAGGGATAATATTTCTGTAGTATTAATAGAACATAATATGTATGCAATATATGTATGATAATTAAGAAAAAAAGATAATTTTGCAATCGATTCCTGCATGTTGAGCTTAGATGAAAGGTATAGCTGGAATGAGCTGTGATTCTATGCAATTGTGCCTCGGGATGTGTTTCTGAAGGATGACAAGCAGTGACAGGGCCAGATTTCCAGTTTTTGCTTCCTGTATCAATTATTAGCTTCCTGGTTTGTTTTTCTGGTATTTCTCATTCCATATGTAGTGAGGTTATATCATGAAATATTTGCAAATGTCTACATACTTCTCTTACCTGAAAATTAGAATGCACATAAAACAGTTTTTGTTTTTTGTATTTTAATTTAGTTTGACTCCAATGACATTGCTTGTTTTATTTGGGATGCCACACTTTCCCAAATCATTCAAATAAATATGTACACCTGGGCTGTCAGAAAAGAAATGATTTGCATCACCCATCAATGCTCATTAAGTTGAAGCTTATAGTATGCCCTGTATTACAGAAAGCGAATTTAACAAGTGGCATGTAGCATCCAGATGTTTTATTGCAAGATATCATAAATTCTTACCAGCATGAAGTTTCATAAGCACTGTAAGTTGTATTCAATTAAGTAATTTTAACATGATCTTTTTTTTTAAAAAAAGACTTACTTTATTTATTTGAAAGACAGAGTTACAGGGAGAGATAGAGCCAAAGAGAGGGAGAGGTCTTCCATCTGCTGGTTCACTCCCCAAATGACCACAATGTCCAAAGCTGAGCTGACCCAAAGCCAGGAGCCAGGAACTTCTTCCAGTTCTTCCACACGGATGCAGGGGCACAAGGATTTTGGCCATCTTCCACTGCTTTCCCAGACCATAGCAGAGAGCTGGGTCAGAAGTGAAGCAGCTGGGACATGAACTAGTGCCTATATGGGATGCTGGCACTGCAGACTGGGGCTTTAACCTGCTGCGCCAAAGTGCCAACCCCTTTAACATGCTCTTAATATCAATTTATGAGAATGACAAATTGATACTTTAGAAACTATAGCTTTATTCTTCTATATATGATTTTCACTTCAAAAAACAATTCCAATAATAAAATAGAGGTTTAATCTACACTTGATCTTAGCCAAAAGGCCAAGAAGTGATGAAGTTTAATATAATTAAAGAAATAATTGAGGCCAGTGTTGTGGTGCAGTGGATTAATTGGTTGAATGTCTCTTTGGAATCCCCTGTGTGTGCCTGTTCAAATCCAGGATGTTCCACTTCTGGTCCAGCTCTCTGCTAATGTGCCTTGGAAAACAGTGGCGGATGGCTTAGATGGTTGGGCCACTGCCACCCATGTCTAGTACCTGGATGGAGATCCTGCCTCCTGGCTGGCCCAGTCCTGGCTGTTGTGGCCATTTGGGCATGAACTAGCAGGTAAAAGATCTCTCTCCCTCTCTCTTTCACTTGCTTGCTCTCCCTTCCTGTCTCTTTTCTGTAACTCTGTCATATAAATAAATAAATCTTAAAAAGTAAGTAACTCATGCTTCAACATGAATTAGATTTTTGGAAGTCACTTCAGAATAAACAGGACCTTCTGTAGAATTTGTTCTCTCTCCACTTTATATGATTATTAGTTATAGCACCGGCTCTAATCAAACAAACCAAAGAAAATATCCTTTTTCTCTTTTGAAATGGTTTTGTCAATAGCTCTTACTCAAATTTTGTCGTCAATTTCATGTCCTTTTTCTTTTCATAGTCTACCAGTAACTATTTAAATAACCACTATCAAGTTAGTTCTTTTGGTAAGGTAGAAACACAGAATCTAAGTTAAATAATACATGGTGGGAGCGGCTTTGTGGTGCAGAAGGTTAATCCTCCACCTGCGGCACCAGCATCCCATATGGGCGCCGGTTCTAGTCCCAGCTGCTCCTCTTCCAGTCCAGCTCTCTGCTGTGGCCTGGAAAGCAGTGGAGGATGGCCCAAGTGCTTGGGCCTCTGCACCCACATGGGAGACCAGGAGGAAGCACCTGGCTCCTGGTTTCAGATCGCTGTAGCACCAGCTGTAGTGGCCATTTGGGGAGTGAACCAATGGAAGGAAGACCTTTCTCTATGTCTCTCTGTCTTTCTCACTGCCTATAACTTTACCTGTCAAATAAATGGATAAAATCTTTAAAAAAAAATAATAATTCATGGTGTGAAAGGTGTGTGTGTGTGTGTTATACTTAAAAGCATTTTATAGAGTAATATTTAACTGATTGTTGACTGAAATGGTGAATGAATGGAACAAAAAATTTTTAATAAATAAAATATTAATTACATATTTATATACAAATACTAAAGAAAGGAAAATATATTTTGAGAGTGGGTCACCAATTTCAATTATAAAATCCTTAAATACAAATCCCTTTGCAATCAATTTCCTATATTTTCTTTGTTGGAAATAAATTTTATAAACCAGCCAAAAATGACATCAGTGAAAAGAAATACCAAAACAGCCATAGTATAGCAACCAAAACAACAGTTTAGTGCATACATTCATCCTAATGTCAGATGATCTGGTTTTCCTGTCTTGTCTACTTAGTATTGATGTTAAGTCAGTTACCTAATTTTCTCTATACTATATTTTCCTTATCTGAAAATGATAATATTATAACTCTTGAAAGAATGGAAAACTTATTATGCATAAATTTCTTACAGCATATTTGGAAAAGGAATGTCAGTATGCTTGAATATTATTTTTTTATTTCAGCACAATCAATGTTTCCTGCTGCATGTTTTATATCTCTTTTGATTGAATCAGTTTCAATAATCATGACCACTTCTAGCTTGTGAGAATATGAAACAATAATGAGATCAGCATGTTAGACAGAAGTTGACCTCTTTATAATCACCCTTTAATATTTCACACTGATATCACTCTTTCAAAAATCACCCATGTCCACACCACCCCACCCCTGCCACCAAATTATCAATGTTCTGCTTAATTTTATTTGATCTGGCTTCAGCATTTGACTAAGAAACCCACGCTGAATTGTTTACATTCAGTGATACTTCATTGAATTTCTTTACATCAGACAACTTCCTCCTCACATTCATTAAAAGGTCTTCACAAAACCAACATTTTCTCATTTCCCAATATTCTTTCATTCCTCCTCTTCTCGGTTAACATACCTTTCTGATAACTCTTTAGCTAAAATCTAGGTTTAGATGTCAGCCTCCTAATCCAAATCATCACTTAAATATTTTGGAAGTACCTGCCACTCAACATGAGTAAAGGTCAAACTAGCCCTGATCTTTTCTCAGTATTTTTTTAAACCTTTATTCAGTAAATATAATTTAACAAAGCACAGTTTATGGATTACAATGGCTTCCCCCCCATAAATTCCCTCCCACCTGCACCCCTGCCATCTCCTGCTCCCTCTCCCATTTATTCACATCAAGATTCATTTTCAATTCTCTTTATATACAGAAGATCGATTTAGCATATACTATGTAAAGATTTCATCAGTTTGCACCCACACAGAAACATAGTATAAAATACTGTTTGAGTACTAGTTATAGCATTACTTCACATTGGACAACACATTAAGAACAGATCCCACATGAGACGTAAGTACACAGTGACTCCTGTTGTTGATTTAACAAATTGACACTCTTGTTTATGGCATCAGTAATCTCCATAGGCTCTAGTCATGAGTTGTCGAGGCTGTGGAAGCCTTTTGAGTTCGCTGACTTCAATCTTATTCCGACAGGGTCATAGTCAAAATGGAAGTTCTCTCCTCCCTTCAGAGAAAGGTACCTGCTTCTTTGATGATGGCCCCATTCTTTCCACTGGGATCTCACTCACAGAGATCTTTCATTTAGGCTTTTTTTTTTCCCAGAATGTCTTGGCTTTCCATGCCTAAAATACTCTCATGGGCTCTTGAGCCAGATCTGAATGCCTTAAGGGCTGATTCTGAGGCCAGAGTGCTGTTTAGGACATCTGCCATTCTATGAGTCTGCTGTGTATCTCTCTTCCCATGTTGGATCGTTCTCTCCCTTTTTGATTCTATCAGTTAGTATTAGCAGACACTAGTCTTATTTGTGTGATCTCTTTGACTCTTAGAACTATCAGTGTTATCAATTGTGAACTGAAATTGATCACTTGGACTAGTGAGATGGCATTGGTACATGCCACTTTGATGGGATTGTATTGGAATCCCCTGGCACGATTCTAACTCCACCATTTGGGGCAAGTCTGATTGAGCATGTCCCAAATTGTACATCTCCTCTAAGTATTTTTTTTAAATATTTATTTTATTTACTTGAAAGAATTTCTCTCAGAGGTAGAGACAGAGAGGTTCACTCCCAAGATGGCCTCAGCAGATGAAGCTGCGCCAATCCAAAGCCAGGAGCCAAGAACTTCTTCCAGTTTCCCATGTGGGTGCCAGGGCCCAAGGACTTGGACCGTCTTCTACTGCTATCCCAGGCCACAGCAGGGAGCTGTATTGGAAGAGGTGCACCCGGGACTTGAACTGGCGCCCATATGGGGTGCCGGCACCTCAGACCAGGGCTGTAACCCACCCCTCCTCAGTATTAAATATAGATCCATTCTTCTTGATCCCAAATCAGACTCCATCGCCTTGTCATACACTGAATATTTTCCTAATTTAATTTCTTTTGTGTTTCAGTGTTAGGGCAAGTACACAATATTTCTTTAAATTCTACTTTACTTCATGCTTTACTTTTCCAATTAAGGAATTTCTTTTAAGGCATGAACCATTTCTTACACAAATTTACATATATCAAAGATTTAGAATAGTATCTGGAACACAATGGCTGTTATTATTGTTTAATTTAAGCATGGTGAAGTGTGTATAAATAAGTAATCAAGTTGAGAAAGTTTTATAAGATTCACCATTTAAAAATTTGTAAAGGAAGCAATTAAGTTTTGATGGATATAGCAGAAAATATAACTGTAAAATATTTAAATTCTGACTATGTAAAATATAAAATAATTCATGTATGAAGTGGTGGCCTGAATAAAATATGAGTCAATAAAGCTGCCAATTATGGCAATCACCATTTCCTTTCCAATAAGTTGAGGCTCCATGTGGCCAAAAGATAATTAAATTAAAACAAAGACCATTAGTCAGCTGTAAAAAGCTTTGTTGTGGCTCTAATATGACAGCTATGTAGATAGATGAACCACGGTATTATTGAATGGTATAGGAAGTACTATAGCACTGAGGCTTAGTTTCTCAAGGTGTTTCACTGCATTTTGATGACATTTGAAATTTGCCTATTTCTCATACATTATCTTGGGTTTCTTTCCGTCACTTCAAAATTAGTCTCTAAAAACCACCTTTGTCTTGGACTCACTCTCAGTTAAACTGAAAAATATTAATAAATGTATACATTTCCTTTCTTACTCCATGGAATTTACATTAGCCTACCCATAAAGCAGAACAAAAACCATAAAATAAATAAATAAATAAATAAATAAATAAAATAAATCATTAAAGGTTAATAGGCTTTTTCTTATGCTGTAGGAATATAATTCTCTATGCTCCTGTCACCTTCATTCAAATGCTGGGATCCAGCTGTTGAATAAATAAACTTGAGATTATCACACAGTATACATTTGTGTATAAAACTGACTTCCTATTAAAGTTCACTGCTTCAATTGAGATATGCTTTGTAGCATTTCCTGAAAAGAACCCTGCTGTGGTCTGTCATGATCCACAGAAAAAGGCTTTCCTCTTTCAGCTTACCCTGTAGGGACTGGAGAATGTGTTATTTATTTTGTGGTGTTTTATTTATTATTTTTGGTTTTATTTCACGATGTTTTGGCAGACTTTTGCCACCTATTGTGGCAATATTTGATGATTACTGTAAAGTGTTAATATATAATAACATTATATTAGCATTACAAATTAAATGTGGAAGACCATAATATAGGAAAGTCAATGTGTTTGTGCTGATACAAGGAATTCTTACATAATTAATTATCTACTGTGTATTCATATGGTAAGAATTATACTAAGAATGTTTTCAATTTTAATATTTTCTCTAGACAAATTTTATTCCTAGTAATGAATAAAGAAACTGCATACTCATCATAAAAAAAGTATTATTTTGAATCAGAATCAACATTTAAACTGATACTATTTTTTGTCTACTTGATCTGTTCCTTTAAATTAAAAACTCTATCATCACTTACACAACTAGTGAGAAAGATTTCAAGTATTTTCCCTGATCTCAGTGATTAACACACTTTTATTTTTCATAATATTTTGGGGAAAGTATTCTTCTAAAGAGGTAATTCTTTTATTTATTTTTTTTTAATTTTTTTGACAGGCAGAGTGGAGAGTGAGAGAGAGAGACAGAGAGAAAGGTCTTCCATTTGCTGTTGATTCACCCTCTAATGGCCACCGCACTGATCCGAAGGCAGGAGCCAGGTGCTTCTCCTGGTCTCCCATGGGGTGCAGGGCACAAGTACTTGGGCCATCCTCCACTGAACTCACTGGCCACAGCAGAGAGCTGGCCTAGAAGAGGGGCAACCAGGACAGAATCCGGCGCCCCGACGGGGACTAGAACTCTGTGTGCCCATGCCTTAGGTGGAAGATTAGCCTATTGAGACATAAAAATAGCTTATTGCTGAAAACATTCAGGTGCTTCTCAATATCTATGAGGAAAATACACTCGTATGTTAGCTTTCAACCTGTATTTGTTTATTGTATCAATTTATTCATTAGTAATAAAAGCTATCTAAATGGGAGAAATAATTTTGTTCATTGACAGTCAGGATAAGGGCTGATCAAGGCACTGTTTCTCATAGTGTCCATTTCACTTCAACAGGTTTCCCCTTTGGTGCTCAGTTAGTTGTCACTGATCAGGGAGAACATATGATATTTGTCCCTTTGGGACTGGCTTAATTCTCTCAGCATAATGTTTTCTCAGATTCCTCCATCTTGTTGCAAATGACCGGATTTCCTTGTTTTTGACTGCTGTATAAAATTCTATAGAGTACATGTCCCATGATTTCTTTATCCATTCTACTGTTGATGGGCATTTGGGTTGGTTCCAGGTCTTAGCTATTGTGAATTGAGCTGCAATAAACATTAAGGTGCAGATGGCTCTTTTAGTTGCCAATTTAATTTCTTTTGGGTAAATTCCAAGGAGTGGGATGGCTGGGTTGAATGGTAGGGTTATATTGAAGTTTCTGAGGAATCCCCAAACCGACTTCCTTAGTGGCTTAACCAGTTTGCATTCCCACCAACAGTGGGTTAGTGTCCCTTTTCCCCCACATCCTGGTCAGCATCTATTGTTGGTAGATTTCTGAATGTGAGCCATTCTATCTGGGGTGAGGTGAAACCTCATTGTGGTTTTGATTTGCATTTTCCTGTTTGGTAGTGATGCTGAACATTTTTTCATGTGTCTGTTGGCCATTTGGATTTCCTCTTTTGAAAAATGTCTATTGAGGTCCTTGGCCCATCTCTTAAGTGGGTTGTTTGTTTTGACGTTATGGAGTTTCTTGATCTCTTTGTAGATTCTTGTGATTAATCCTTTATCTGTTGCATAGTTTGCAAATATTTTTTTCCCATTCTGTCAGTTGCCTCTTCACTTTCCTTACTGTTTCATTTGCAGTACAGAAACTTCTCAATTTGATGTAATTTCAATTGTTAATTTTGGCTTTGACTGTTCCACTTAATACTATTGGTTGAACTATTAGCACACAATTATTCTTAGGAGTTTAAATTTAACTAAGAAGTGATCCCTGTTAAATATAAGACGGGGAATAAGAGATGGAGGAGATGTACAGTTTGGGACATGCTCAATCGGACTTGCCCAGAACGGTAGAGTTTGAAATGTGCCTGGGGATTCCAATTCAGTCCCATCAGGGTGGCATGTACCAATGCCATCTTTATTGTCAAAGTGATCAGTCCCAGGTGCAACTAATCATAATGATTTTGATTAAGAGTCAAAGGGGTCACATAAACAAGACTAGTGTCTGCTAATACTAACTGATAGAATTAAAAAGGAGAGAATGATCCAACATTGAAAATGAGATACACAGCAGACTATAGAATGGCAGATGTCCTAAACAGCACTCTGGCCTCACAATCAACCCTTAAGGCATTCGGATCTGACTGAAGAGCCCATGAGAGTATTTTAGGCATGGAAAGTCAAGACAGTCTGGCAAAAAACAAACAAACAAAAAAAAAACAAAAAACAAAAACAAAAACAAAAAAAAACCACCTAAATGAAAGATATCTGTGAAATCCCAGTAGAAAGAATGGGCCATCAATGAAGGAGGTACCTTTCTCTGAAGGGAGGAGATAACTTTCACTTTGACTATGACCTTGTCTAAATATGATCAGAGTCGGCAAACTCAAAAGGCCTCCGTCACCTTGGAAACTCATGACAAGACTCTAGGGTGATTACTGATGCCATAAACAAGAGTGTCAATTTGTCAAGTCAACAACAGGAGTCACTGTGCACTGCTCCTCATGTGGGATCTCTGTCCTTAATGTGTTGTCCAATGTAAAGTAATGCTATAACTAATACTGAAACAGTATTTTACACTTTATGTTCTGTGTGGGTGCAAACTGATGAAATCTTTACTTAATATATACTAAATCGATCTTCTGTATATAAAGAGAATTGAAAATGAATCTTGATGTGAATGGAATGGGAGAGGGAGTGGGAGATGTCAGGGGTTCGGGTGGGAGGGAAGTTATGAGGGGGAATGCCACTGTAATGCAAAAGCTTTACCTTGGAAATTTATATTTATTAAATAAAAGTTAAAAAAAGAAATAAATGCTATCAAAAATTCAAAACATAATTCTCTGTTGAGAAGAGTATTTTCTTTAATAAAATTTACCACTTAAGGAAAAAGAAATAAAGCTGTATGAAATAATGTAAAAATCGGTGTGGTTTCAGAGACAATTGAAAAGGAAAAAGTCTGAAAATACAACCACTGAGAAAAGATATAATCTTCTTATAAGGTTTCCAAGAAAACCTGCAAAACTCCAGTAATATAAATATAAGAACTACCAATACTGCTCATAATGTAGCTAAAACCCTGCAGTAGCCACATTCAGATGGCTTAAAATTTTAACTTCAAAGAAGCAAAAGTGACAATGCTCTTTTTTCAAAATGAGCAATGGAAAATAGAGGAAATTTTAATGATGTATTTTACCCAATTTGAAAGATTAAACTATGATGTTTTTAGAGAACAATGTAATACAGCTTGATATTTTAATAGAGACAATAATATTATAATCATATATGACAAAATTGATAGACACAATAAAAATAAAGGGAGTTTTTCAAAATTAAGATAGCCTACTCAAAGGATAAGAGACTCCTAGAATATTGAATTTCCAAAAATTGATAATAAAAAGGAAGAAACTCCATTGTGAATGTGAATGCTTCCCAAAATGAATATCTAAAGGATTAAGAATTTCTGAAAAATATCAGAAAAATTAAAACTAATAACACAATTTACTATAATTGTAAATCTAGGAGCAGGTGATTGGTCTAGTAGTTAAAATACCAGTAAAGTCTCCCGCGTCTTGTGTTAGAGAGTCTGGGTTCACTCCGCTACTGGGTTCTCTGGATTCAGTGCACTAATGACTCCAGCTGGCTGCGAGGCAGCAATGTTGGCTCTAGCAACTGGTTTCCTGCCCAACATGTGGGAGACCTGGAATGATTTCTCTGCTTTGTCTCATCTAACCCTAGATGTTGTAGGCATTTGGGGAGTAAGCCAGAGGATAGCAGCTTACTCTCTCTGTTTCTGTCTCTCTCTCTCTCTCTCTCTCTCTCTCTCTCTCTCTCTGAATCTCTCTCTCCCTCTCAAATAAATGAATACTTCCACAAATTATAAATCTAAAAGAGTGGCTGAAATGAAAAAAGTACTGACAAGTATTTTGAATAATTTCAATTTTTCTATGTCCCTGGTAGCATTATAAAGTAGCACAAACATAGCACCACACTTAAACCTGAGCTATTGCCAGTACCTGAATCTCCTAGGTATTTTGCTTTATAGTATGCACCTTATTTTTCCAGTGTGTCCTTTGTGCTGGGTAGTCACCAGAATTCCATATCACCATAGGCACCACTAACTGCAATAATGACCCTTCACCAACTGGTTAAAGGTAAAGCACAGATAGATCATGGCATGGTGATAGTAAAATTTTTAAAAATTTCACCCATGATGAACTAGTTTTTTATGGGATATTGGCTAAAGGAAATTTACTGGCAAGTACAGCATCTCAAATTTCTAAGAGATTCAGGACAAATAGTAATTATTAAAGAAGAATAAATGGAAAGACTGTTTTTGAATGTTATTGATGTGCCAAAGAAATGCATTGAATTCTGATTCTGAATGTTCAAAGTCAGTCAACGTATAGCTCCCAAGACATTCTATGAAAACACTCTCATCGCCTTTAGATGGAAGGGGATAGCACTGAGAATGAGGCCTAGGACATATTGTAATCACAGCATTATTCCAATGAAGGTTGAATCATCAACTCAGCAAATCTGCTAATCCAAGCATATCAGCTGATTGGGAATGATTAAGACTCTCAGACTTGAGATGTGGACATTTGTGCACTCAAAAACTCTGAATTCCCATGTTTTTCTCAATCCTGTGGATTCTCTGATGTGAACCATTTCTTTCCTAAAGGGTTCGTATTTCATTCTTCACTTAAAGTCGATACGAAGTTCTTCGTTTTTCTTTAATATTTATTTTTATTTGAAATGCAGAGTGACAGAGAGAGAAATAGAGGGAGAGACAGAGACCGATCTTTGATTTGCAGGTTCACTCCCCACGTGCTGTGAAGGTGAGTGCTGAGACAGTTCAAACCTAGGAATTCCACCCAGATCTTGCACTTGGGTGTCAGGGATCCAAGCACCTGGGTCATCTTTGCTGCTTTCCCCAGGCACAGTAGCAGGAAGCCAGATGAAAGTGCAGCATCCAGGACTCTACATGGTACACCAGTATAGGATGCCAGCATTGCAGGTTGTGGGTGGCTTAACCCACTGCACTACAACACTGGCCCCAAGATCTTCATTCTAAATAAAACATGCACTATTCAGGAACTAGACCTTATTCCACTTTTGTCTAATGGATAAATAACCTTTTGTTAGGTTACAACACATCCTAAATAGGCAAGTCCTAAAACTGCTAAGAGAAAAAGAGAGTGCAGGTCAAAGGAGGTATCTGATTTGGCACTGTCAGACATAGACAATGTTCACTTCTAAGAAAAATATATAATTTTTATATTTTACATTTAATTTTATATTGAATGTACACATATTTATTCATCCTATCCAAGGGGTGCAGTTATTATATTAGAGTTCAGGTGTATAAAGAAGTCTTTGTCAAAATTTACTCACAATGAATCAACTATGTTCATAAACACACCAAGTACTATTTTTTCCTTAGTTGTCAGTTGTGTAATTGGAATGGACACGTTTAGATATTGTCAGAACTCCCACATAAAGTCATGGACATGTGTGTTAAAACTTTGATAATGGGGAATTACAAATGGAAGTGTTTGAAACAGTTTCTCTACCAAGACATGAAAGTAATTAAGAAAAGATACTGTGTCTCTGGAAGAATGAAGAAAGAAGCTGACACACAGTAGAATCTAAAGAATGCATGTATCGTGAGTCCCAATTTATCCCCACATATTTGAACACTATAGTTCCTCCCAAAAATTGTATGAATTTTAAAGAAAGACTGTACTATTCCAAACCCAGAAAAGCTGTAATAATAACGGCAGTTGTTATGTCAAATGTGTTATCTTTGCCAGAGAAGATACAGAACCAATGATGATTCTGGGTCTCACCCCACTAGTAAAAAATTTGGAATCCAAAAACCTAGAGTTTTCCAGGATATTTTATGCATTATTAAGTATAAATTATTTAATTTAATTTATTTATTTGAAAGTTAGAGTTATACAGAGAGTGGAGAGGCAGGGAGAGAGAGAGAGAGAGAGAGAGAGAGAGAGTCTTCCATCTGCTGATTCACTCCCCAATTGGCCACAATGGCCGGAGCTGCGCCAACTCGAAGCCAGGAGCCAGGAACTTTTTCTGGTTCTTCCACATGGGTGCAGGGGCTGAAGGACTTGGACCATCTTCTACTGCTTTCCCAGGTCATAGCAGAGAGCTGGAAAGGAAGTGGAGCAGCCCGGTCTCCAACTGGCACCCATATGGGATGTCGGCACTTCAGGCCAGGGCGTTAATGCACTGTGCCACAGCACCGACCCCATTAACTATAAATTATTGATTTATATTTTTCTCTCCTTAAAAGGAAATAAAATATACCCTGTAGATTTCTCTGAGTTCTTAAATATCTTAAATATGTTTGCATACGTTTCTGGTCCACTTATGAAATATGGAAGGGTACTAGCTTAGAGTAAGACACACAATATAAAAGAGCACTGTGGCATACTTGGGCTGTGATGTAAACTGCCTTATTTTATATTACATATAATCTGTAAAAATATATAATATTAGGTAGATATATAATGATAAAATATGCTATATGAGGTTAATATAAAATGCAAAAATATTTGTAATATGGACTCCATAGTTTCTGGAACAAAGTTATGATGTCTATAGCAGAATATTGAAGAAAAACAAGCAAAAAAAACCAGCTCCTAGCATGCTACTGGGCCATGGAGTAGCTAGTAAGCAAATAAGAAGTGTTTCCCATTACTGTACAAGATGGATTGTTTCAGACACACCTAGTTATTATGACTGAGAGGCAGAACAGCAACAGCATCTATCACTGATTAGAAATGGTACATTTACAATCGGCGTGAACCAGGTCATAGGGCACAAACTATTTGATTAGGTTTCCAAATCCCATTTCATCCACCAAAGTTGAGAATAGTGCCTGTCACTCAACTTATTGCCTATGGTCACATAGCACATTTATTATAATAAGTGAAGGAAGATTAGTGTGACTTAATCCATGTATTTATGGATAAATAAACATTTTAGGGGCTGGCATTGTGGCGTAGTGGATAAAGCCGCTGCCTGCAGTGCTGTCATCCCATATAAGCACCAATTTTAGTCTCAGCTGCTCCACTTCCAATCCAGTTCCCTGCTAATGTGCCTTGGAAAGCAGCAGAAGATGGCCCAAGTCCTTGGGCTCCTGCACCCACATGCATAACCCAGAATAAGCTCTAGGCTTCTGGCTCAGATTGGCTCAGCTCCAGCCATTTTGGTCTATTGGGGAGGGAACTAGCAGATGGAAGACCTCTCTCTCTCTCTCTCTCTTTTTCTCTCCATCTGCCTCTGCCTCTCTCTAACTCTGCCTTTCAAATTAATAAATAAGCCTTAAAAATTTTGTAGATGCAGACTCAATATGAAAAACTTTTGCACTGGAAGTCATGAATTCTATGGGTTTTCAAAAATCCATAGAAAATGCATATTATAAAAAATGTTGGATTTCAAAACAGTGTTTGCACCAAAATGCACATCTTCATTCCATTTTTAATGAGCCTTTTGAAGTATCTTCATAAATGAACAGTAATAAATTGCTACACATGGTTGGTCAGAGACCTGGAAGAAGAAAGATTGGAATATAGGGAAACATTCAGTGATGCTTATTGCAATGGTAAATATGTAAAAATTTGTGTTTCAGTTATTCCTTTCCAGAAAGAACACACCATGAAAGAGGCACTAACCCATCAAGTATACAGGTGCTTTGTCTAGCTATTATCAGCCATCCTTTGATTTTAGCATTCCCTATGCTAGAATTAGGGACACTAGGCCAGAAAACTCATAGTAACAGTAATGGAATCTATGCATGGACTCAACAGCAAAAGCAAAATTTGCAGAGGCTGAAATAATTCTGTTTCTACATGCCCTTCCTGTTAGGCTAGTACTAAACCCTCAATATAGCACAGTCTTTTGAGGACTCCAAATAGCTACTTGCTAGTAAATTGATTATATGGAATTCTATAGTTCCTGGAAAGAACAGCAATTCTTGTTTTAACTAAAACGAGACATATTCTGCATTTGATTATGCATTTACTGCTTGCAGGGTATTGGCCTTCAATATTCAAAAGCTTACAGAGCTCTAAATCTACCAAAAACATAACTCTCCTTTTCCCTGTTTATATGACATAATTCATCACTATGACTCTTCCATTATTCTATAGTAATAGGATGACTTTTTCAGGTGAGAATAAGGCATAAACCATGAAAAAAATGCCTGTAGAGTATGGGTTGCATTCTAACTTAATATTTAACCTAAATCAATATCTATTGCTTTCTTCCAAATTGATAGAACTGTAGATTTTGAAGTTTGAGTGGTTCTGCTTAGTGATATTCATTATCTGGTATATATAGAGCCACTGTTATGCATTATGGGAAGGCAAGATTATATTTGGCATCCATATGTTAATTGCTTGATCAGTTTTGATAGAGAATGGTCAGGTAAAGCTGCTTCAAAGCCAGGGAGGGGCATCCATAGAAGGTGAAGTTCTGGTTATTCACCCAGTGAAAATTTCAAATGGTAGTGAAAGTTGGAGATTGTGTCACTTGAAATCCTAAGAGCACAGGTCTCTTACCTGATATTATCCGACATGGGAAGTGAGATACACAGCAGACTCATAGAATGGCAGATGTCCTAAACAGCACTCTGGCCTCAGAATCAGCCCTTAAGGCATTCAGATCTGGCTCAAGAGCCCATGAGAATATTTTAGGCATGGAAAGCCAAGACACTCTGGAAAAAAAAAAAAGAAGACCTAAATGAAAGATCTCTGCGAATGAGATCCCAGTGGAAAGAACAGGGCCATCAAAGAAGGATGTACCTTTCTCTGAAGGAGGAGAGAACTTCCACTTTGACTATGACCCTGTCGGAATAAGATTGAAGTCGGTGAACCCTAAAGGCTTCCATAGCCTTGGCAACTCATGACTAGAGCCTAAGGAGATTACTGATGCCATAAACAAGAGTGTCAAATTGTTAAATCAACATCAGGAGTCACTGTGTACTTGCGTCTCATGAGGGATCTGTCCTTAATGTGTTGTCCAATGTGATGTAATGCTATAACTAGTACTGAAACAGTATTTTTATACTTTGTGTTTCTGTGTGGGTGCAAACTGATGAAATCTTTACATAGTATATACTGAATCAATCTTCTGTATATAAAGATAATCGAAAATGATTAAAAAATCTTGGTGTTAAATTGGAAATTGCATAGATAATTAATCAATTCTTTTAAAAAAATCATGTAGGATCTCTGTCCTTAATGTGCTGTACATTGTGAATTAATATTATAACTAGTACTCCAACAGTATTTTCACTTGTGTCTCTATGTGAGGGCAAACTGTTGAAATCTTTACATAATATGTACTAAACTGATCTTCTGTGTATAAAGAGAATTGAAAATGAATCTTGATGTGAATGGAAGGGGAGAGGGAGCAGGAAAGGGGAGGGTAGCGGGTGGGAGGGAAGTTATGGGGGGGGGGAGCCATTGTAATCCATAAGCTGTACTTTGGAAATTTATATTCTTTAAATAAAAGCTTTATAAAAAAAATACACACACATCTCAGCTAGAGAGATTGTTAGCTTTCTTATTATTTACAGTTCTGTTCCTCTCTGGAAACAGCCAACAGTGTTGCCAGAGGTTTGGTCTCATGACCCACCCCAGTTAGGGCCATGCCTGTAGGGCCAGCTGTGCTTTAGTCCTTGGTAGAAGCTGAAGCCTCTATTGCAACTGTATGAAAGCACATTTCTTCCTCTTTCCAACCCTGCATTACTTACTCTCCTGCAGGCTTGATTCTGAAAGCAACTTTCTCCCTAAAAATCTACAATGGACATCACCCACTATGTTTTGTGTGCTGTTTGATAAGTATGCTTTTTATCCTTGTAAGGCAAAGCCTAGTGTCATGATATTGGATACAATGTAAACACACAAAATATTTGTTTAATGACTTCACTGATAAGAAAATCGTGTTTTGAAAACAGTCATGGAGAATTTCTACAGACTTCTAAAGGAGGTTTGGATTTCAAACACTCCTTTGGAATCAGCACTAACACTAAGGATACCGTTAAGGTGGCTTAAATCCTCCTAGGAAAGAAGCCTATTTCTATCTTTCACAGTTTAGTAGCTTATATCATTACTAGACAGTAATACTACTCTACACAGTAGTGATGAAAAGGAATTTTTACTTCAAAGAGAATTGCTCAATTGTGATTTTTTATTGAAGGAATAAATATATCTTTTCCTGACAATAGCAGATAAAAGCAACATTGAAGACTTACATGTGAAACAGCTTGGATGATAATGAAGGTGACTGCTCTGTTACATATTATAAAAAATATATCTGTGAGAGGTCTCAGGATTTTTCAAACTCAGATGGTTTTATCCTAAGAAAGTTAAATTTGTAGCAAATACATGAATTCACTTTAAGAAAATAGCTTTAAGAATGCTAACTTTTATAGATTTTTGGAACTTGTTAACAGTATATTTAACATTTACTTACTTTTGTTACTATTACACAAGCTGTTTTATTTTAAAAGATTGATCTTTGATAGTTAAAAATTAAAAAAATCTATGTCTGCACTGATAACATTTATAATAACTTTTAAACATATTTTTGCAAAAAACTAAAAGAATTTTGAAAGACTTCCAAAACAAAGAAATGATAAATGTATGAGGAGATAAAAATGATAATAATGCATACCTGACCATTATTAAACATTGTATAAATGTATTGAATTATCTCAATATACCCCATAAATCTGTACAATTATTTTGTTTCAATTAAAGAGTTAAACGATGTGATAATGAAACCAAAATTGTTGTTCTGTGTAACAAAAAAAACTTATTTCCTATTTTTTTTTTATGTGAACTCAGAAAAGTCAATTTTTTTTAAAAAAGCTATTTATATCATGTGAATTATACAATATGAAAATTATATGCTTCTTATACAGCTGATATATCTTCTATCACAGATTTGTTCCTTAACTTCAGACTTGTATATCCAATGACATCCTCACTATCTCTTTTTGCATGACTAAGAAATCATTTTGAGCATAACATTTCAAACATCACATTTTGGAGATCACACCCCACACAATGACTTTCTCCATCTCAGAAAGTAAAAATTTGTTTCTTCTTGCTGAGGGCAAAAAGTTTTAATGACTTTTTTTATTTGTACACCCATGTTTATTCCAGCTCAATTAATAGGTAATATATGGAATCAACACCTATGTCCGTCAACCAATGACTGATGACTGGATAAAGAAAATGCTATATACATACACTTTGCAATATTATTCAGTCATAGAACAGAATGAAATCCTGGGTACAACTGGAAACCAATTTGATTAGTGAAATAAGCCACTCTCCAAAACACAAATACCATATATTTTCTCTGATATCTGGAAGTTAATACAGAACACAAAAAATGTACAGAAATGAAATGGATATTTTTGGATACAATTGTCATTTTCAACCCTTGTTTATAATCCTGTAGCACTTGGGTATACCTAGCTTTTATTTGTTGAATAGTATAGTATGAAATGTAGGGAATTACATTTATGTATCTGGTGCTTTTGGACTTATTTGTTAAGTATGTGAAAGAATGTCAGAGGTTTGTTTGCATGCTGAATTTCTACTCTTTAAACACCTTTCTTTCAATAAAATGCCTTTTCCTATTGAATTATCTCAATATTTTACTGTAAAAATCAGCACATATATGCTAGCCTCAGTTTGGATTCTGATATATTTATGCTAGGAACACAGTGATATGATTAGTAATAGTTTTAAATTAAGTCTTTAAAATAATCTTATGTGCTTTTTATACTTCATGAAGTTTTAAGATATTATATCCCATTTGGTTGTATATATTAGATTTTATGTGATTTTTACTTTTGTTAATATAAAGATAACAGATTTCATACATTCCATATAGTTCCAAAAATCAGTTGGACTTCTCTGACCCCCCTGCTCCTCCCCAAACCATCTCTCTGTCTCCACTCTTTTCATCAGTTTTTGCAAAGACATAATTTTAATGACTTTTTTTTTTACTTTACTTTTAAACTGCGTATGTAAGCAAGGTCATGTAACATTTGTCTTTACCTGTTTAGCTTATTTCACTTAATATAATGACCTCCAGTTCTATTCATGTTGTCAATTTCATCCTTCTTACAGTCAGGTAGTATGTCATTGTGTTTGTGCACCATATTTTCTTTATCACATCTACTTTTAACATACTCTGTAACACTATTATTTCCCTTATGTATTATTGTGCTGGCATTCTTAGTAGTGTCTTTACAAAAGAGGGTCATGTTCCCAGTGGAGTGGAAGAGAAAGATTTAATAAAGAAGTGAATGAGCACAACGAGAGTCATTAAGATAGTAAAGAGAGGGGAGACACACTGCTACCACCAACTGCTCCCTCCAGCTTCTGCAGCATCTATCAAACTGACTACAAGCATCTGCCAAGGTGAATACCATCTTGCCAGCAGTTAGAAGAACGTGCTAAGGTTTCCAACCTCCACCAGTAGACCTAACTGCAGGAGGATTCTACGGTCCTACTGTGCTTCTAGTCCAGCCTAAGAAGCCAACTTGGGTCTAAGTGACTATTCACTCTGATAGGGGAAGCCACATTGCATCCCCTCCAAAAAGTGCCTGACTCAATTTGTGGTGGTAGAGCCACTGCTGAACTCTGTTTTGACCTAAGAGACAGCAAGAAGTCCCACTACTACTGGAAGCCATCAGACCAAGGGGCAGGGAACTTTTCAAAATGGAGAGCAAACCCCTGTACCCTGTGACTGTGGACATTCTGGATTCAATCTGCAGGGGTGCGTTCACTCTTCATGATCTGGGGTAGAGAGTGTTCACGCTCCTCGGCTTCTTGGGGCTTGCCCTAGCAGCAGTTCATAAAAAATTTGTGAATCCCGGACTTGAGTAAGTTCCTTATGCACCTTCTACACTAGGGTACAAGCCCAGTACCATTCTTACAAGCTGTCGGTTCTCTCTGTGCCTTATAGGGCTGGGACTGTTGATTATGGTATTGCTATATATGAAGTAACTTGCACTCACTTGTGGTATCTGGGGAGCTCTGATTGTGTATTACTGTGCTTCAGGCATGTGGTTACTACCATCCCCAATACAATTAATTCTCAGCATGGGATTCCTGATTCATGACCCCACTGCATCCTTTGGTACCAATAGTGTGACATTTGGTACTAATTTCGTCAACTCACTGGAATAACCTGGTGAAACCAAAGGAAGAACCTGCCAGCATTCCAACTCTCTAGATTCATACCTGTCAATTCAGAATCTGTTTATCTTGTCAATCTGTTGCACTGAAGCAGTGTCCCTTTCAAATTCCTAAGTTCTGAGGCTAGAGCTTTGGTGTTATAATCCCCAGCACCAGCCATAATCTTCCAAACAGCACCTATTGAAGGTCCCATCCATTTCACACAATTCTAGAGCCAAAAGTCCCCGCATCACTCAGGCTTGGCCAGTGAACAGCTCCCTCAGAGTCCCTCAGCACCATGAATGGGGCTCTAGCTTTCAAAAAACCTAGTGAGACTAGCATGTAACTCTTTGTTACCCTAGCAAGTCCATATGTACTACCTACCAACTGCTGCAGACTAGACCATATGTCATTTATAGACACTGCTGATATTCATTAAAGTGAAAGATATCACTCCAAAGTTATACTTCTGGGATCATCTATATCCTAAGCCAAAACAATAAGCCAAGCAATACACTGCATTGCCATCTAAACAAAAACTCCCCCTCCCCCATAACAAAACAAACAATTTATTTCATAGAGAAGTATCATTTCACCAGATGCAGAGCCATCAACATAGGGACAGGAAATGTGAAGAAGCAAGGAAGTATGATACTTCCAAAAGAACACAATAATTCTCCAGAAATAGATTCCAATCTGAAGGAAATCTATGCAATTCCAGAAATAGAATTCAAAATATTGATTTTAAGGAAACTCAACTCATGCAAGAGAATACAGATAGACAATTTAAGGAAATGAAAAAAAAATCACTAATGAGAAATTTAGTAAGAGGATACATAATTATAAAGAACCAATCATATGTTGTACTTGAAGATTTCAATTAATGAAATAAAAAATACAGTTGAGATCTTAAACAGAGGAACAGACCAAGTAGTAGAAGAAAGCATTTCTCAGGACAGGGCATTTTAAATAACCCAGACAAAAATAGAAAGAAAAAGAAGTAGAAGAATGTTGAAACCCGAGTGAAATATGCGATAAAGCAAATATCCATATTATACTGAAGAAAAGGAAAAAGTCAATTTTTGGAACCTACTAAATGAAATAATAATTGGAAGCTTATCAAATCTAGAAAGAGATATGAACATTCACCTGCAGGAGGCTCACAGGACCTCAAGCAGACTCAATCAAACATATTTTCTCCAAGACATACTTCAGTCAAATTGTCAGAAGTTAAGGATGAGGGAAGAATCCTAAGATAGCAAGAGAAGAATGTCAATCTATATATAAAGCAAAACAAATGGACTAACAGCAGACTTCTCAGCAGAAACCTTATAGATCAGAGAGAGTCGGATAATGTATTCAACATCTTAAAAAAGTGCAAAAAAGAAATTATGTTCTGTGAAGTTATCCTTAAGAGTGAAGTTAAAATAAAGTGCTCCCTAGAAACACAGAAACCGAGAGAACTCATTATTACCAGAACAATGTTACAAGAAATTCTGTAGGGATTATACATTAGAAGTAAGTGCCACAAAAACAGATGGCGCTAACAAATTCACTACCAGAGCAGACACAATCAGGAACCAATCAACAAAATGATGGGTGTTAGTCCTTTTCTATCACCACTAACCTTGAGTGTAAATGGATTAAATTCCCCAATCAAAAGATATAAGTTGGCTAAATAGATTAAAAAAGGCCAACTATATGCTGCTTTCAAGAAACTCACTTCATAAGGAAAAATACAGATACACCGAACTGAAGAACTAGAAAAGATATACTAGGCAAAATGAACAAAAACACAATCCAGAATAGCTATACTCATATCAGAAAAAAAAGCAGACTTTAAAAAACTGCAAAAAGACACAAAATACATTATATACTGATAAAAGGATTAATTCACCAAGAATATATAGCAATCATAATTATATATATACAACCAACACAAGACTACCCAGACATATATATCAATATGATCCAATACAGTAATAGTGGGGTGGCTTTATTACCTCACTTTCATCAAAAGACAGACCATCCAGACAGAAAAAAAAGCAAAGATACAGTTGAGTTCAACCATACTGTTGAGTAGGTGGACCTAACAGACATCTACAGATATTTAACCCAAGAGCTACAGAATATACATTCTTCTCATCAGCACATGGAACATTTCCTATGATAGACCATAGATTAAGCCCACAAATCAAGTCTCAGTGAACTTAAAAAGTTTGAAGTCATACCATCTATCTTCCGAGACAACCAAGGGATGAAGTTGGATATCAACAAAGAACAACAGAAAATTTAAAAATACTGGAAATTATACAATATTCTATGGAATGATTTTTGCGTAATGAAAGAAATTAAAAGGAAAAAAAAAAAAACCTTTCCTGTAGCAGATTTCTTGAAATCTTTATGTAAACAACTGTTATCTGCCAAGAGGGATAATTTTATTTCTTTTACTTTCTGATCTATATATTTTAAGGGAATTTCCACCTTGCTTTATTACATTGGCTAAAACTCCCACAACTGTAGTTAATAGGAGTTGTGAGAGAGAATAATTTTCCTTGTTATTGATCTTGGGGCAAAATATACCTTGTTTCATCAGCCAGCATAATGTTAACTGAAGGGTTTGTGTTTGTATTCTTAATGCAAGTTGAGAAATACCCCACTGTATTCCTTGTTTTTTGAGAGTTATTATCATGAATGCTTTTGAAGTTTGTCAAATACTTTTTTAAAATCAAATGGCATCATAAATTATATTAATACTTGATAAGCATTAAGTGTTTCTTCCATTTCTGGACTAGATTGGACAGAACTGATATTAATTCAATAAATGCCTGGTAAAATTCTCAAGTCTTTGCAATTTATTTTTAATAAGTCTTATTATATTTCAGTTGTAAATATTTATTTCACGTAGACAGGGTTGTAGCCAATCATACATTTTGAGGAATGAGATGCTTCATGTAACTTACCAAATTTTGGGTGAAAGGTTATTTTTTTATAAAGTTTTTATTTAAAGAATATAAATTTCCAAAGTACAGCTTATGGATTACAATAGCTTCCCCCAAAAAAACTTCCCTCCCACTCTCTACCCTCCCCTTTTCCTCTCCCTCTCCCCTTCCATTCACATCAAGATTCATTTTCCATTCTCTTTATATACAGAAGATCAGTTTAGTACATATTATGTAAAGATTTCAACACTTTGCTCTCACATAGGGACACAAAGTGAAAAACACTTTTGGAGTACTGGTTATAGTATTAATTCACAATGTACAGCACATTAGGGACAGAGATCCTACATGATATTTTTTTTTAAATTGATTAATTATCTATGCAATTTCCAATCTAACACCAAGTTTTTTTTTAATCATTTTCAATTATCTTTATATACAGAAGATCAATTCAGTATATACTAAGTAAAGATTTCATCAGTTTGCATCCACACAGAAAAACAACGTATAAAAATACTGGTGAAAGGTTATTTGTAATACTTCTTTATTTTCCTTTGATATTTGTAAATCTGTACTGATAATTACCTATTTTATTTCTGATATGGATAATTTGCTTTCTTGGTTTTTTTTTTCCTTGTCATTTTTAAAGATTTTTTTTAATTTAAAATCAGGGCAATGGGGGAGTGTGGTGAAAGAGAGACAGACAGAGAGAGGGAGAGAGAGATCTATCTGCTGGTTTACTCCTCAAATGAATGAAACACCCATCTGTGCCACACTGATGCCAGGATCCAGGAACTTCATTCATGTCTCCCACATGGATAGCAAGGACTCAACTACTTGGCCCATCAGAGGCCATTAGCAAGAAGTTGAATCAGAAGAATATTTAGACCTTGACCCAGCTGATTTCAAGTGGCCTTTTAACTCAATGTGCCACAATACCAGCCCCATTGCTTGTCAGTTTACTAGAAATCTTTCAATTTTAGTGATATTTGCAAAGAATCATCTCTTTGTTATGTTGATTTTTTCTGTTTTCTGTTTCTAATTTATTTAATTTCTTCTCTATTTTTATTACTTAACTCACTTGATTGGCTGTGGATTAAAGAGAAGCATTTCTGTATTTCGATAAGAATTACAGATAGTATAACATTTCAAACTCCAAACATCTTTAGAACAAGAACAGGGGCCAGCATGTACCACAGCAGATTAAACCATCAATTGTGATGCTGGTATCACAGTGTGATAATGGTATCAGAGTGTGTATTGTGTCCCTGCTAAGCTGTTTCTGATTGAACATGCTGCTAATCCTCCTGTGAAAGCAGTGCATAATGGCCCAAATATTTTCGTCTCTGCCACCCATTTGGGAATATCCAGTGGACTTCCTGGCTCCTGGCTTCAGCCCGGCCCACACCTAAATTTTGTGGACATTTGAGGAGTGAACCAATAAATGGAAGATCTCTCACGTTCTCTATCACTCTGGCTTTTAAATAAATTAATTAATTAATCTGAAGAAACATAAAATAAGGACATTTTCCACCCTAACCACATACCATTTTGAGATCTGACAACATTCATACCATTATTACAATGTTACCATCTCAGGCTGTCCCCAAATTACCTTTTACAACATTGCATTAAGTTTTTCTATTGTGATCTACTGTTCCATGTATTCATTTACCTGTGTCTGCCAAGGTTTTCCAAAAGCTTTATTGATTTTAATTGTTATATGCATAACTGTACTAAGTTAATATAAGTAATCTTATGAAATTGGAATATTCATATACTGTGAAACCATTCAGGCAATAAATATAATAGACATTTCCATTACTTCAAAAATTTTCTTGTGTTCCTCTATTTTGTGAGTGGTAAAAAAAAGTTAGTAGAAGATCTATATTTTTAACAAACTTTTTAAGTGTACAGTACAGTTAATTTTTAGTAGTGTGTTGTATAGCCAGTCTCTGGAATATGTTTGTCTTACTTGACTGAAATTTTATATCAAATGAATGACAATTCCCTGTTTCTTCTCTGTAGTCCATGTAACCACTGTCCTATTCACTGCTTCTGTGAATTTTCTTTATTATATTTGACATAATATCTTCCAGATTCAACCACGTTAAAAGAATGGATAATACTGCATTTTGTACATGTACCACATTTTTAAAAGTCTATTCATCTGTTGATGAATGAATGAACATTTGGATTGTTTCCACATTTTGGTTAGAATGAGTATGGCAGTGTAAATATCTCTTTGATAACTTTATTTCAATTCTTTTAAATATATACCTAGAAGTAGTATTGTTGGATCAGATGGTTGTTCTATTTAAAAATAAAAATTGGCAAATTTCATACTATTTTACGTAATGGCTACATGATTTTATATCACTACCAATAATGTATAAAAGTTCGAAATTCTCCATATTCTTGTCCATCATTATTATTTACTTATTTTTGTACTAGCATTTTAAGGTGTGAGGTAATATCCCACTGTGGTTTTAATCGTCATTTACCTGTTGATTAGTGATGAACTTTTCATTTCCCTGTTGACCTTTTGTATGTCCTCTTTGGAGAAATGGTGTTCCTTAGCTCATTTTAAATCAGTTTATTTGCACTTCTTCATCTTGAGTTTCAGGAATTCTTTTCATTTTTTTGCATATTAATCTCTTATTAGATACTATTTGTATATATATTTTTACCATTCTTTAGGTTGCCTCTTCATTTTCTTAACTATTTTCTATGCTATACAGAAGTTTTGGTTTGATGTAGTCCAAATTGTCTGATTTTTAGTTTTTATATGTTTTCATTTATACAATTCAGTGAATGGCCTGGTTTTGGAGAATTTTTTGATAAATAGAATATTCCAAAGAGTAAAATTTAGCAACTTTGCTTTTTGAGATTTCTTTGCTTGTATTTCTGTTATTGATATCTTGTTTGAATAAATATGGATGAATTATATGCTCCATATTACCTATATTATTTTCCATTAGTTGAGTCTTTTAAGGTTTTTTAAAGGCTTAGGATATTACCTATTTTGTTATGGTCTGTGGACACTTGAAATGAATATTTGTTTTTCTATTTTATGGCAATTTAGTTCTGTCATTATTTAACATATTCAAGTGAACAGTAGTAATTTTACTTCTCTTTATTTCCATTGACAATTGCATGTTTAAAATACACTTGCTGTACGTATTTTTCTTCTTTTGAAGGTCATTGGTAGTGGTATTTTGTTCCTGTGCATTAAATTTCTAACATGATTCAGGAAATGAAAGAGTAAGAGCAAAGGCTAATAGTATTTTCTTTTGTTTTACTTACCATCTTCTTTCTTCTTGATGTCAATATTTCTTCTTTTAATGATTTATTTAACTTTAGATGACTTTATTTTGCCAATATTTAGGCTAGTTGTGTTGGTGATTTTTTTTTTTAATATTTATCCATAAGACTTGATTTTCTCCTTCATTTCCAAAAGGTATCTTTGTAGGGCATAGAATTGAAGTAACAGTTCTTTTGTCTAAATGCTTGAGACAATGTTATGGCACTTCCTGATGGCCTATATGGTTCTTCTTTTCACAATGAGATAATGTTATACTTACTTCTGTTCTAGCCTGCATGGTTTCTGCCATTCAGATTTTGTTATTCTCCTATAGATTGGGTACACGTTCCCCTCATTTCTCTCAAATTTTTTCTTTATCTTCATTTCATAAATTTATTGATGAGTCTTGGCATATGGCACATATGTTTGGGTTCATCATTTTTTTAGGGTTTATTCTGCTTCTTAAAATTTGTCAAATGCATTTTATTGATAGGAGTTAATTTTCCATCTTAAGCTTGGATGCAAATGGGCTTCGGAAATGTGTGTCACTCATATCTAGCTCTTATATAACCTAGGAGCTTAAAAGGCAATTGGACAAATCCACTGCCCACCCCACCCCCTTTTCTCTTTCTTTTCATGTGTTAATGGCTGTCATAATTCAGTGCAGCAGGTGCCTGTAATGAATAGGGAAACTACTGCATTTGAGAAGTACATAAAGAGCTCCTGTTTGGTGACTTTGTCCTATCATGGGACCTATTTGAGGATTACAGAGGAGATAGCTTTATAGTTTACTAACCTGAGATCTATGATTGCGAGTGTTATATTTCAGAGAAACAGAAGTGGAACACATCTGTTGATATGCTAGATGGGTTAACCTTGTAATTCACATTGTCTCCAAAAGGGGTTTCCTCTTTTTGCATTACAATATTATGTGTGACTCAACTGGACAGGAGATTTTGAAATTAAAACTATCACTGTTTCTCATAGTGACTTAATCAGCTCTTGTCCTGACAGTTCATATACAATGTAATACTTTATCCATTTTAGTATTTTTTATTTGTTTCATTCTAGTACTATTGGTTAAACTCTGTAATTAACACACAATTAATCTTAGGTGTTTAAATTTAACTGAGAAGTGATCCCTGTTAAATATAAGAGTGGGAATAAGAGAGGGAGGAGATGTACAATTTGGGACATGCTCAATCAGACTTGCCCCAAATGTTGGAGTTAGAAATGTGCCAGTGTATTACAATACAATCCCATCAAGGTGGCATGTACCAATGCCATCTCACTAGTAACAAGTGATCAATTTCAGTTCACAATTGATCACACTGATAGGTCTAAGAGTCAAAGGGGTTGCACAACAAGACTAGTTTCTGCTAATACTAACTGATAGAATCAAAAGGGGAGAGAACGATCCAACATGGTAAGCGGGAGACACAGCAGACTCATAGAATGGCAGATGTCCTAAATAACACTCTGGCCTCAGAATCAGCCCTTAAGGCATTTGGCTATGGCTCAAGAGCCCATGAGAGTATTGTAGGCATGGAAAGCCAAGACATTCTGAAAAAAAAAAAAGAAGACCTAAATGAAAGATCTCTGTGAGTGAGATCCCAGTGGAAAGAACGGGGCCATCAAAGAAGGATGTACCTTTCTCTGAAGGGAGGAGAGAACTTCCACTTTGACTATGACCCTGTCGGAATAAGATCGAAGTTGGCAAACTCAAAAGGCTTCCATAGCCTTGGCAGCTCATGACTAGAGCCTAGGGAGATTTCTGACACCATAAACAGGAGTGTCAAATTGTGAAGTCAACAACAGGAGTCACTGTGTACTTACTTCTCATGTGGGATCTGTCCTTAAGGTGTTGTTCAATGTGAAGTAATGCTATAACGAGTATGGAAACAGTATTTTACACTTTGTGTTTCTGTGTGGGTGCAAACTGATGAAATCTTTACTTAATATATACTAAATTGATCTTCTGTATATAAAGATAATTGAAAATAAAAAAAAATAGCTAACAAATTTATGAAACAGTACTCAGTATAATTGGCCATCAAGGAAATGCAAATCAAAGCCACAATGAGATGTTACCTCATTCCTGTTACACTGGCTGGTGCCAAAAAGACAGAAAGTAACAAAGGCTGAGGAGGGTCAGTAGAAAAGGAGATTCTTAGACATTAGTGGGAATGGAAATCAGTACAGTCACTCTGGTAAACAATATAAAGATTCATTTAAAGATTAGAAATGCAACTACCATATGATCCAGCAATCCCACTCCTGGGTACCTAGCCAAAAGACATTAAATAACTATAACATAGCTACCTGCTCTACTACATTTATAGCAGTGCTGTTCACAATAGCTAAGATATGCAACCAACCAGTGTGTCCATTATCAGATTAATAATGAAAATGTCAAACACACACATTGGAAAATTATTCAACCACAAAAATGAAATCCTGTCATTTGCAGCAAAATATATGGAACAGGAAGACAGCAGTTGAATGAAATAAGCCAGACATTGAACCACAAATACTGCTTGTTCTCCCTCATAGGTGGAAGATGGGAAAAAGAAACCAATATGAATGCAGAGTAATAATTACTAGAGTTAGAGAAGGGAAGTAGGGATAGAGGGATTTTGGATGATGGTTAGCATATTAGCTAGATTTAAGGAGTAAGATCCTAGTGTTACACAATATAGTTGGGTGACGATACTTCACAATAACCTAGAACAGATAGCAGAAAGGTACTCCAAGGTTCCATCCATATAGTGTCAAAGAAGGGGAAGGGTGATTACCCTGATTTTTATAAGTACACATGGTGTACATGAGTCAGAATGTCACACTGTAGTCCCTAAGTATGTGCAATTATTGTTAATAAATGTTTTTAAATGTTCTAGAGTGGTAGGTGTTTGGCACAATAGATAAATCTCTGCTTCTGAGTCTGCATTCCACATCAGAGTGCCTGGGTTCAAATTCCAGCAGTACTCCTGATTACAGCTTCCTTCTAATGCATGCCATAGGGTGCAGAAGGTAATGGCTCAAATGGTTGGACACTTGACACCTATATGAGAGACCCAGATTGAGTTCTGAGCTCCCAGTATCAGCCTGGTCCAGTCAAGACTATTGCCAGTGATTGGAGAATGAACTAATGGATGGAGGATTCCTCTTTCTCTCTCTTTCACACACACGCTCTCCTTCCCTTCACTTTTTGAACAAGTTAAAAATTTACAAAACAGGTCTTAGTCTTTTCACATTAGCTCACAAAAGTAGGTATGATATCCTATATGAAGTAAGGGCAGCTACCAAAATCTCAAGTCAATGGGGTTGACAATCCACAAGGTAAGCTAGATGCAATTTTTCAAGGAATCCAACTACATTAAGTGGGAAGACTATATGGAGGAGTTCTCACAGGCTAATGAATGGTCACTCTCCTCTCATGGATAGGCAGGAATGAGCTATTTAAGTTTTCTCTGTAAATCTTATAGGGCCATTGTTTCTAAACTTAGGCATTTAGTTAAAACTAGTCATGGGAATACCAAGAGGCACTGCAGGGTATTGCCCAAGTGTCATAGTAGTCTTCCCTGTGATCAGGGTAAAACATCAGGGCCAGAATGGAAAACTGTTTGACTGTACTATTGGCACAGGAATGAAAAATGACCAGGTAGTAGATGCGCTTTTAAGTTTAGTAGGACATTCTTTTCTCCCATATGGAAGCATTCCTTTTTTGCAAGCCAGTATTTCTAGTCCTGTAAATCCTAGATTTGTAGTTCCAATTTCCCATGTGGAATTCTGAACGTCAGGTGAGAAACGCCATTCTAAAGCCTTTACCTTGACTACAGACTTGCATCTTCTACCTTATGGAGACACACCACCACAAAAGGCCTTTGAATTGAGGTGCATTCCCCATCCTGGAGGGCAATGCTCCATGTCACAGGTGTTATCTCCATAAAAAAATAAATTAAAACTATCAGGGTACTTTCTTTGTCAAATTTGTGCATATTAATTCTATAGTAGGTTGATTATTTCATATTGGCTTTCATGACCAAGAGAAGACAAAAGTCTTTTATTGTCTTGACCCCAATAAAGGCATGTGACAGACGACATTCTAAGAGAATCCTGAATTTTTCTTTTCTTTTTTTTCAAGATTTATTTTATTTATGTGAAAGGCAGAATTACAGAGAGAGGGGGAGAGACTCAGAGAGAGAGAGAGAGAGAGCTCTTCTGTCTGCTGCTTTACTCCCCAAATGGCCGCAACAGCCAAGACTGGGCTAGGCCAGAGCCAAAAGCCAGGAAATGGTAGCTTCATCTGCATCTCCCATGTGGGTGCAGAGATCCAAGGAACTGCGCCATTCTCCATTGCTTTCCCAGGTACATTAGCAGGCAATAGGATTGGAAGTGGAGCATCCAGGACTGGAACCAGCACCCATTTGGGAAACTGGCATTGCAGGTGGCAGCTTTACCCATTATGCCATAGTGCTGGCCCCCTGTTTTTTTTCATAATTTTAAAAAATTTAATCCAGTACTAGTGGAATATGGGTTCTATTTCTCACCTTGATGGTTATCGTGTTGCTTATAACTTGAATAAATGTAACTTTTTAGCAGTTGAATTTCTATTTTTATCCCGATGGTAAAAGCAATCCAGATCCATAAATAAAATAGTACTCTTAGATTTGCTCTGTAGAACTAAAAAATAAAACTGAAAGTGAAGATTTGGATAGTAAATCCCAGTAAAATGAATAGAAGTATAGCTGAGGAATGTCTGTTGAATAAAAAGTTAAAGCATTATGCAAAATAACAATATTTCTGAAATACTATTCCTCCTGAATTGTTATACTATATTTATATTTTAAAGAATCAATTAATGAATTATCAATTAAATATTTAATAAATTATTTCTCTTTTTAAGTTATTGCATAAGTATGTAATTTATTAATTATTTGAAATTATAGTAATATTTAAAAATAAATCTAAACTTGTGATTAATACATTTTTATTGGATAAATGCATAATAAAGTTCTATGAAAGAGATTTTTTAAACCTTATATGATTATATTTTCTCATTTGGTATAATCATGTTATTCTATTTAGAAGAATATTGCTCTCAGTATAAAAATTAATATGTATTATTCATTTATTTGACTTAAGGGACTTCTTAAGTGTTTTAGTATCATTTAGTACTTACTCCTTTGTTCACAGAAATATTTCTTAAGTGAAGATTTATGAGATAATATTTACATTTATATTATCCTCCCCCCAAATGTATGCTTGTTTATAGTAAAGGTAATTTAGACTTCTGAATTTGGATATAATTTCACACATAATTACAATTGATTTATTTAAACTAAAACAACACAAGTACTATTGTAATATCCATTTCTGATATGCCAATGCCCTGTTTGTACTTGCACAGGTTGTAAATACTTGTATAGAGAGTAGGGTTTAAGACTCTTGATCTGATGTAGCTGAAGAACAGGAGTATTGCATTTCTATAAATCCTGCTCAATTGAAAATAACATAAATACTTAATGAAATTCAAGTTCAAATAAATTTATAACCAGAAGCTGATGGTCATGAATTTGTTTTAATCATAATTGTATCATTAATGCTAAGATTAAGGGAATGTTTTAAAAATATGCTTTAGTTATACCATTCATTTTATACCAATTTGATGAATATGTTTCTGGAAATAACTTTCCCACTTTAATTTCCATTTGTAATAGCAATTGGATAAATGAGATTAGAGGGTGTAGAAAAGTTAAATATAATAGGGTTATAATTGTTAATTTTGTCTTATTTGTTCAACATTCAAATTTAAATCATACATACTTTTAAAGAATAAAGATTAAAGATCTTATAGAGTAAATTAAAGGCCTTGTAGAGTCTCAAAT
The DNA here is from genome assembly GCA_949820135.1 of Sylvilagus floridanus. NCBI lineage: Eukaryota > Metazoa > Chordata > Mammalia > Lagomorpha > Leporidae > Sylvilagus > Sylvilagus floridanus. Next base: position 128,562,580 of record OX463236.1, on the reverse strand, counting down.
ACACATTTTTATGTCTGGAAATGAGTTACCAAACATTTCCTAAGGAAAATCTGATCTTTAGTTAATTCTTCTTACTACCATTTATGTGAGAAGCCATCAAACAAATGAACTAATACTTATTTGTATTATGCCAGATATCTATATCTGTAGATATGTAGATAAATATTAGATTTATGGCAATGAATTTGAAAATCTAAATTTATCACCAGAGAAATGTTTTCATAAGCAAAAATAATCTTGGTCTTTATAATATGTATTGATGAAGAATATTCCTGCTTAGCACATCTAGAAAATTTTCATTAAATGACAAATGTTTGTTTGAATGCAACACAGAATGGCTGAGACAAACAGCATAGTGTCCAGATATCAGAGAGAAGGGAATAATACAAAAGTGAACAGATTTTCTCAGTTGGCTTCTTCCCTAAAGATATATACCAATTTTTGGTAAGTTCACTAACAGTAACCCTGCAGAGAGCTGCAGTTTCACAAGCAGAAATACTAGAAGATATTCTAGCAATTTCATGAAATTGGAAAATGAAGGGAAAGGTAAATACTTGGTGAGAAGAGAACAAGAATAATTTTAGGACTGGGCATGCGCTGTGACGCAGCGGGTTAATGCCCTGTCCTGAAGCGCCAGCATCCCATATGGGCTCCAGTTCAAGACCTGGCTGTTGGCCTGGGAAACAGTAGAAGATGGCCCAAGTCCTTCGGCCTCTGCACCAATGTGGGAGAGCTAGAATAAGTGCAGCTCCGGCCGTTGCGGCCAGTTGGGGAATGAACCATCAGATGGAAAACCTTTCTCTCTGTCTTTCTCTCTCTCTCTGCCTCTCCTCTCTCTCTGTGTAACTCTGACTTTCAAATAAATTAAATCTTTTTTTAAAAAAGAATAATTGTAGGAAATTTAATGCCAGAATGTTATCCCAAATGACAATTTCTTTACCTTAAATGCATTTGATAACTCCTGATCCATGCTGAATAGAAAATAAAACATCTTTCTAACTTTTGCTTGTTGAGTATTATTGGTAGTGTGGTAATATCATATAGTTGGTAGCCTTGGGACTGTGATTCTGGGGTGGTTGAAATTGTGTTTTTGCAAAATTTTAAAAAATAAAAAGGAGAAGAAAGAAGGAGAGGGATTTGGGGAGGGAGGGAGGAAGGAAGGGAGATATGGTTGTCTTCTTAGAATCGTAGCTATGAAATGCATGAAATCAGTTCTCTTTATATTAACAACAGTTTAAAAAAGGCCCTGTATCCATTCATCAAAGTTGGTGAAGAGAAGGTGAAAAAGGAACATTTGTGGGCATTTGTGTTGAAAAATTTTAGTTTAAAATTAAAAACCAAGCAGCACTTGAAAGAAAGCAATAAAACTAAGCTTAAAGTTCGGTTTTGGTTTTATTAATATGGAGAAAACAAATTTCACATGTTTTATGGGGGCAATTCTGAGAGGATAGCTATGTTTCCTACACTCCCACTCTCCGTCCCTTGGTCTCCCTCCTTCCTTCCTTTTTTTCATTGATTTTTTTTCAGGGGCATAATTTTAGTCTACTCCATGATCACAAATTTGATGCACCACTGACCATGGTATTCAACAAGTAAAAACTATAAGAACCACAAATCCACAGGGGTATAGGCAAGGTCAAGGGACAAGAATCAAGTCAGGATGTTCATTTCATTCCTGTACACTTTTTGTGTTCTATATTAACTACTACATATAAGAGAAAGCATATGATGTTTGTCTTTTGGGGACTGGCTTGTGTCACTAAGCATAGTGGTTTCAATCCATTTACTACTATTTCCCACATCTCTCTCAAAAACAAATACTAAACACAAATTTTAAATAAAATAATTTTGGCTTTGAAAAAAAAAGCTGCAAGGCCAGCGCTGTGGCATAGTGGGTAAAGCCACCGCTTGTGGTGCCAGCATCCCATATGGGCACAGGTTTGAGTCCTGGCTGCTCCACTTTAGATCCAGCTTCCTGCTCATGTGCCTGAAGAAGCTCCTGGCTACTGGCTTTGGATCAGCCCAGCTCCAGCCATTGGAGCCATTTGGGAAGTGAATAATAATGATGGAAGTCTTCTCTCTCTCTCTCTCTCTCTCTCTCTCTCTCTCTCTGCCTCTGTCTCTCTGCAGCTCTGCCTTTCAAATAAATAAATAAATAAATATTTATTTATTAAAAGAAAAAGCTATGGAAAATGACTGAGCGGCATAACAATGGTTCTGTAATAGACTCTCAATGATGCTGAGGGATTTAAATTCATTGAATACAATAATACATCATGAATTCAAATTTAAAAAACATAAATAAATGAAAAGATTGATGTAGAACAAGCTATTTACATATGTTCAAGCATCCTATTTCCTTATACACTTAAATATCATCTCTTATTGTTAAAACATTGCATACTAGTAGCACATTACCAAGGAAGAAATTTACACCAGAAGAGTCCAATTAACTATAGACTTTACTTGAATTTCATGTTTTTCCAGTAGTGCCTTGTTTTCTTTTCCAGTATCTGAACAAGTTGCAATGTCTCCATATCCACTCCTGTGCTACTGTAGTTCCTCAGTCTATCCTGATCAAGTCTTAGCCTTAGGCACTCCTGGTGTCTCTGGTCTGGGGGGCTGACCTCAGTGCTCCAGCTCTATCTGCTTTAGTTTCTTAGCATGTAGTCCTGCATTTTCTTCAGGGACAGGGAGTGTTGTTTCATGTGAGCCCTTACTCCTAAGGTTGTCAGAAAACATGTAGAAATGCAGTTAAATTTGAGTTTCATATAAAGAATGGACAATGTTTCAGTATATGTGTTCCTCAAATATTACATTACCTACTACAGTGCATTTTTGCATGGAATTCAGTAGATACATTGTATTTTATGGAATTTGACAGCCTTACTTCTCCCTCTGCAACTGATTTATATAAATGCTTCAAAGGCAATATTGTACGCCTTACCCCAACAGTCATATGTGCCTTAGGGGAAGTAGGACAAATTATGATGATTTGTAGAACTTCCTTAACAGCTGTTTTTTTTCCCCCAGTTCTTTGTACACACACACCATCTTTCCTGTGAGCATCTGGTGGGTTTTGTGTGGGAGAAGCCTGAAAAAGTGTGTTTAATCCTCTATTTTCAGTGTCAGGAATTTCATCTTGTCTTGCTCAGTCAACCTTCCACCACTTCACCCGCTGGTGCAGCAGAAAACTTCTTCTCTCCATTTGGCCTAAACTTATATCTCTCTGTAGACATGTATCTCTAGATTTTAGCACCTTAGCTGCCCTGTGATCTCAGCCTTCCAATCAGTTCACAAAATTCTGTGAAGTTGTTGCCCTTGCTTGCATGCCTGCTCTTTCTTTTTTCTTTCTTTTTTCAGATTTCACTAAATTAACCATATATATTTGTAATGTGAAATCTTTTCACACAAAGCATATTTATGAGAGGAGAGAGTCCATAACATTTCCAATATTTGTAACAGGGTTCAAGTAGGCAAATAATTTCAAGCAATAATATTCAAATGCGGGAGTATATATTAAGGATATACTGCATGAGGCCAAATGATAATGCTTTACTATAAAGTATACAGACTAATATAAGACACAGTGTACACCTTATTAGATTTTATTGCCTGGAGCCTGTAAGCTGACCTCAGTGAATTTATACCATAAACACTTGGCAAGCCTTAGGCTTGATATTTCTATGATAAGGAAAAAAAAAAGAAAACTCAGAAATAAAACCTATATGACATGTTACATATCAGACAGTTTTCTTCTATAATTTGCTAAAAACTTTTCTAGACCCAGGTTTATTTTACATTTAATGACCATCCAATATTCAGAGTTCAATCCACTGACAGTCACAGAACATGAAAACAAATAATAATCTTGTACAATAAAACTTCACTCATTTTGTTTATAAAACTACACTTGATAATTGTCTTGTAAAAAATAAAAATAAAGTTTTCCTTTAAAATCTATGGCTTTCTGACTACTAATGCTTAATCTCTAATATATGCTAAAAATGTTAACTCTGGATACTGTTGCTGTGCTGTGTCAAATGTGGCACATTACTAAATCTAAGTTTAAGTCACTGGATTTTCTGATAAACTATTCTATTCTTTTAAATATAATATAAATTCTGGAGAGACAGTCTACAATGTTTGAAGGATATATAGATTTGATGAGATTTACAACCACTTAAGCAAGGCATCTGGTTGTTATCAACTATGGATGCTACCATGACAATGGCTTTGATAAACCACCTTCACTATTGTTTGAAAATGAACACCAGTCAAATTAATGTCACTTTGTTTGATTCATTAACTAACGAAGAATTTTTAGGTACAATTTACTACTTGCTAACTTGAGAAAGATGTGTTTTTTAGCAATAAGTCACAAGTACTTGAAGCAGATAGATGGATCATTGATTTTTGAAAGGTTCAGTACAGGAGTTTTGAATGCTCTGATGACTAGAGGAAAGTCTGAAGCAATAGTAGGAACACTTTTAGTGGAGATTGTCTGACTGTCCTTTATGGCAATGCAACAAGAAGTGTGGTACAGGTTTGTGTATTTCAGTTCTGTAAACTGTTAACAAAATATGCCAGCACAGTTACTGAAGACTTTTTATTTAATAGCATGCAGACCAGTGCAAAAGGGAATTAACTCACAAGGTGAGCTGAATATAACAACTGAGCTAATAGATATGATTTTTAAATCAATTTACATCCAAGATTATATAAAATTTAAATATAAACATGTCTTCTACTAAATTATAGACTTTAAAAACAATCATCTGATTTGCAATGTAGAAGTTGATCCTGGACTTTTCTTTGAAAGGAGAATATGTTACTAATTTAATCTCACTACTAGTTATTGATATGGTTAGTTACTCTTTATTCATGCTCCAATCTTGGTGAGGTACTTGTGTTCCAGAATTTGTCCATTTCTTCTAAGTTGTCCATCTATCATCATACAATAATGTATTTGAAACATCTCTTTGAATCTTAAATGCTAGCTGGAAAGTAAGTTCAATCAACTGGAGCCATGACACGATGCTCCTATTGGCACCAGCGCATGTCCAGAGGCTCCAACTACAGGCAGTGACCTGGAGACATGGGTAATTAGAATATACTCAGTGTTGTGTTTTACAAGTCCAGCACTGCATCCCAAGGCACAGTCCTGTAGTTCTTTGCTATCTTCCCAGGAATGATAAAAGCAATCTTGTGGACATTCAGGCTGGCACAAAGCTAGGTCACAGCTGAGTTTCAAAGTCATCAGGCTCTGTTCTAGAGCGTGCACTCCCACAAAAGGTTGCCACTGATACATGATAAAGCAAGTCTGTCCTATCAGGGCACAGATTTGTACCTGATACCAGAGCAGCTCTGGAGTCTCTGTCTGTGAGCACTGGTGTCAGGGTAGAGGCCTTTGGGATTGATTGGCTTTGCGTCTAATGGGGTGGGCCCAGATCTGAGCTCCAAGGCAAGGTCATAAATTCTATATAGATGGTGGTGGCTGTCCTTTACCTGCCTGGCTAAGGAGGATCCAGATACTCAATGTGCACATGCAAGCCAGCAGACAGGGGCCTTGTTGTTATTTCTAATCTAGCTTCTGTAAATTATTTCATTCTGTGCATGAAAAGCTGTTTAAATTGGTGCATCTGTGGAGAGATTCTCAACTCACCACTATCTTGCTTTTTTTCCCTTAACAGTTTGTAAGTTTATTGGCCAAATCTATGACACTCAGACAATAACTAACAATAAGTTTCTGTATAAAAGTTTTCCACAAAGTTTATTCCATGACAGTTTATGTGGGTTACATTGGGATATGGCATTCATTTATGTAGATGTAGTCACTGTTCCTGTCAGAGTGCATGTGAGCTAAATGTGAAAGTACTTACTGTGAGGGTGTTTCCAGGAATTTCTACTATGTGTATGGTAACAGACTGTTCATTACAATGTAAATGACTGCATTATGCTCTCCTCTGAGATTTGTGTTTCCATACTGTCATGCCTGACCCACTACAGAAGCAGCATGATTAATGTCATTATTCAAATAGACCATTTAAGGGTTTGAATGACCTTGTTACTTTATGTAAAAGGTGCTTAAAACCATTAGGGATACCTAAATTATTCTTGTAAACTCTCCATATAGGTGATTTTTATTTTTACTTGGAGTCATTAATACTGTATTCCCATTGGGAAAGTCTGAATACACATTAAATGGATTACCATGAAGTACACAATTAAAATAAAATAAAATAGTATCCCAGCACCATTTTTTTCCCATAATTTTGAAAGACCTAAACCAAGTATCTGGTAATTATTTTATCAATGACATCAAAATTTTCTTCAGAATGTTTGTACTAACTTGTTTTAAGATCCTATGTAAATTAATATAATTTAAATTATAATTCATTCAGATAATTAACAGGCTTATGGCTATAGGTCAATATTATAAATTAAAATACTGAGTGAAACAAAATATACTTTAAGTCAGGATATACATTAAAAGAATACATGAGTTTTGAAGAAATAATTCTAGGCCATTTTGGAATTGAACCAGTAGATGAAACACCTTTCTCTCTGCCTCTGCCTTTCTGTAACTCTGCCTTTCAAATAAATAATTAAATCCTAAAAAAGCATATTATGGTAAATACATGAACCAGTAACATTATCATTTATTAAAATATCATTCTGAAGTCTAATGTTCTGAACTTTTAAAAAAGAGAAAAAAAATATCCTTTTTATATTTACTAATTTAAGATATTCTTTACAACTTCAACCTAATTAAATTTTTGTGTACTTTTATTTAGAAGATACATAGATAATAAAGTATATATATCTTAAATTTACTTAGATTAATTTTGATTTATCATGTTTTTATATAACTATCACTTATCAAGATATAAAACATTTCCTGTGTTATAGCAGGCTCTCTCATGGCTTCTTTCCCTATCTAGTGGCCTTTCTCCCCAGTTCAAAGCTACATTGATATCTGTCATCATATACTTTTATTTCTTATTCATGAACTTTGCATAAATACAATTATTGAATGGGCTATTCATTGCATGAATTTATTCAATAAAATCAAATATATATGGGGCCAGCACTGTGGACTAGCAGGTAAAGCCACCGCTGGCTGCTCCACTTCTGATCGAGCTCTCTGCTGTGGCCTGGGAATGAAATAGAAGATGGCCCAAGTCCTTGGGCCCCTGCCCATATTGGACACCCATCAGAAGATCCTGGCTTCTGGCTTTGGATTGGAGCAGCTCCAGCCATTGCAGCCAATTGAGGAGTGAACCAATGGATAGAAGAAATCTCTCTTTCTGACTCTGCCTCTCTGTAACTCTGCCTTTAAAATCAAAATAAATAAATAAATAAATAATAAAATAAATAAATTTTAATTTCAGTTATTATAATAATAATTTCTACTTAATATTAAGTGGTGTTACTAAACACTAACAGAAGCAGGAAACAAGATAACAGCTGAATAATATGTTCCAGTGACCACATTAGAGACCACCACAGAAGGATTAATTCAACAGCTATTCCAAAACAACTCATCTTAAAAACAGCTATAGAAGCTGGATGATAGACCACAGACTTCATTTTCGCATAATAATGAGAAAAATCATATTGAAGAAAACATGGGAAATGATGTAGTTTGAGTCACCTCCCCCCAGCTTCAAACATGTAACATGGAGAGAGATGCATCTTGCTTGGTGGAGGAGGGGATTAAGTTCTAGTGCCAAGACCAGTGATAAAAAATCCAAAATTGGGCAAAATCTTAAATTCCTACACCCTGTTCTGCACCTGGATAGTAAACATTGGACTCGCCATTCCCAGAAGTCTTCTGTCACCTCTCTCCCAACTTCCATCAGGAAGTATGGCATGACTCTGGGCTCTGTGGAATAGGGCAAGAGAGATAGCTGAGTACTTTGTCTTGGAGGCCAAAACTGCAGTCTCCATTCATAGGCACAATAAATGATAAAGCACAAAGAGCGCCCTCAAATGACACTGTAGATTTTCTTAGCATCAGCTAGACACCTGTATTTCTGTGGGAACAAATTATTTCAGCATATATTATCCCCAGTATCATGTTAAATAACAACAGGAGTCACTGTGCACTAACTTCCCATACAGGACCTCTGTCCTCAAAGAGTTGTATTATGAGAGTTAACAGTAAAACTTGTTCTCAAATATTTACTTCATTTTAGTGTATTAAGTGGAGAAGAGTCTTATGTCTCATAAGTTTTAGTTATGCCTAAGTATCCAACTCCATTGCTTGTTTTCTTAGGTGCTTCCTTAATGATTTCTTTTATTTATTTTTTATATAAAGCTTTTATTTAAAGAATATAAATTTCCAAAGTACAGCTTACGGATTACAATGGCTTCCCCCCCATAACTTCCCTCCCACCCGCAACCCTCCCCTTTCCCGCTCCCTCTCCCCTTCCATTCACATCAAGATTCATTTTCAATTCTCTTTATATACAGAAGATCAGTTTAGTACATATTACGTAAAGATTTCAACAGTTTGATTTAATGATTTCTTTTAATGTATTAAGTGGCAGATATTCTTGTCTCATAAGTTATAGTTATGTGTAAGTGTTTGCAAAAGATTGATCATTCTTGGTGCTTCTTTAAAGTTAATTAAGTTTCTAAAAAAAAGTGAAACTAACTTCGAGATCCAATGACTTTAAGAGCCCTTGTCTCAAGTGTTGAGGAACAGTTTTGTGTGTGTGTGTGTGTGTGTGCAACTTGTTGAACTCTTTACTTATTATAGAGTTGATCTTCTGTGTATAAAGTTAACTGAAAATGGATCTTAATGGAGAATGGGACTGGGAATGGGAGAGGGAGGAAGAGGAGCCATGGGAATGTGGGTGGGAGGTGGTTATGGTGGGAAAAATCAGTATATTCCTAAGGTTGCACTTATGAAATGCACAACAAAGCTAAAAAAAAATAAATTGCAGAACAGAAAGAGGCCAAAACAGAATGAAGGCTAAAATTTATATGTTATTCAGAAAAGGTACTTCATAAAATCCTACATACCTTCATGATATAAAATTGCCAATAAATTAGGTATGTAATAAGAAAACAGCTAACATCACCATGGATGGGGAAAACCTGAACTCTTCCTCTTTAAAATCTGAAATATGGCAAGGATGCCAACTTTTATCAATTTTATTCAATAGAATGATGGGAGTCTTAGCTAGAGCAACTAGGCAGAAGAAAAATATTAAAGGCACCAGAATTAGAAAGGAGAACACCCAACTGTCATCATTTCAGATGATATGACTTTATATATATGGCATCTAAACTTAATTAAAAACATTTAAAACAAATAAAATAATTCAACACAGTTGCAGGGCACATTAAAAAAAAGAGTAATGTTGTAATACACCAATAATGAATTATAAAAAGGAAATCAAGAAAGTGATCCCATTTTCAACAGCTACACAAAATTACCAGGAAATAAATCTCTAAAGAATTGAAGGATCTCTACAATGAAAACTATAAAATGTTGATGGAATAAAGTTAATAGAAAAGAATAAAAAATAAAGACATCTCATGTTCATGAACTACTACAAGAATAAGTGCCATTAACCTCCCAGATTATCCAAAGTTATTTATAGACTCAGTTAAATTCCTATGAAGATACCAATGACATTTTTCAAAAACTAGGAAAAATTCTACTAAAATTTCTATGGAAACACAAAAGACTACAAACAGCAAAAGCACATTCTGTTTTATTTATTTCTGCCAGTTTACTCACATTCATTAAGAATACTGGACAATCTTACTATCTTCATCTTTGTTAAAATTATTTCATCCTTTTTCATGTTTTCCAGAGTTCATGTGGTCAACATATTAGTGCCATATTGAGCTATCCATTCCAATAATTTTTCTTTAATTGCCTGAAATCCTCAACCTCTGAACCTTTTAATTTCTTGCAATTAGATTTTGTGAATTAACACTGAATTCATAGAAAAAAATTAAGAATTTTAAATATTTTAATCCAAATTTTCAGTTTTGATATTTTACCAATATTTATATCTATCATTTATTCATCTTCCTCCTCCTTCTCTCCCCTCTCTCTTTCATCCCCAATGTGATAAAGAGGATAAAATAATAATTTATGATATTAATTTTATAATTATAAATATAATATTTTCTGAATCATTTCTGAATATATTGCCAATTTGATGAATTTTTTAAGATTTATTTATTTGAAAGGCAGAATTACAGAAAGAGAGAGAGACAGAGAGAGAGAAGTCTTTCATCCACTGGTTCACTCCCACAATGTCTGCAATGGCGAGGACTGAGCCAACCTGAAGCCAGGAGTCAGAAGCCAGGTTTCCTACATGGTACAGGGGCCCAAGCCCTTGGGCCATCCTTTGCTGCTTTCACAGGCACATGATCAGGGAGGTGTATTAGAAGTGGAGCAGCCAGCACTAGAACCAGCATGCATATGAGATGCTGGCACTGTTGGTGGCAGCTTAACTTACTAAGCCACAATGCTGCCCCCCAATTTGATGAATCTGTATCTTAAATATTTGATACACAGATGAACAACATTGTCATGTAACAAGATTAAAAGTACCAAAATAAGGAAATTAACTTAAATATACATTCAAATTTTTTTGTTGTTTAAACTATTAAAGGAGGCAGTTAGTTGTGTGTTAGAATATAGGCTTTTATGGCATATGAGCAAAAACAAGTAGGACCAGGATAAATATGGAACTTACAACAAGAGCCAAATAGGCAAGCAAATAACAACAAAATATATCATAAATAAATGTGCAGTTTTCTCTTAGGAAGAAATAAAATGAACAAGTAAGGACAGAAATCCAATTACTATTCTATTGTTATATTTATACAATGTGAAAATTACAGTCTTTTTTGATGAGTAAACTTAAGAAATCAGCAGTTGAGAAGATAGACCATAGTGAGGGAAATTTTGAGATGTTTGTGTAAGGCAAATTTTGTGATATTTATAATAAGTAAAACCAGACAAAATATTTAGTAGAGCTTGTAAAAAAATAAGAAATATACATTATAGCTTATAAAATACTCAGGAATTACATTGTACTACATTTAATTGTCCTCAAGAAAATTTACTAATCTAAGAATAAAGGTGTCATAGATTTATGAGATGAAACAAAGCTAAGTTTGGGAAATAAGAGATATATTCAAATTGCTTAAAATGCACTGTAGTGCAGGGGTTTTATTACTGCTGATTCAGTTCACTACTAAGTACTATCAAAAAATCAATGCAAGTGGGAAAACAAATTGAACTTATGCTGAGATTTGAGGGATTCCAATACTGTTTCTCTTAAACTGTAGCCCCTTAGGCGTCATATAAAATGAAACACATAATCAGCTTTCACTGTGTATTTGCCTTCATTAATCATAAATTGTAGGCATATTCTGAGCTTGCACATTTAGATCCTTTATAGTTGCCTCATGTTAATGATTATTGTCATTTATTCCCCTTTGGGTTTAACATTTTACTGCAAATATAGAGCACAGATGTTAGAAAGCACTTGCATAAATGTAAAGAGCAAACGTGAAAATCTATTCAAAACACATGATAATGGAAAATATCTAATTACTCCTGAGCCTAGAAAATAAATCAAAATGTTACTATATATATAGCAACAAATCAAAATGTTACTTTATATATATATATATATATATATATATATATATAAAGAAAGGCAGTCACAACTTAGTTTCATCCTTGGAATTAGAATATTCCAAGGATGTATGTATTACATCCTTGCAATACATGTATGTATGTGTTACAAAGTTCAACATTAATTTTGATTAGTTGCTTAGACCAAAAAAAAAAGATACACAATATTCTCTATTATCTAATTGTTAGTGAAAACAATGAACTAAGATTACACCACCCATAAAAGTATAACTAACAATAAAAACATTTTTAAAGTCTGAATACTTTAAACATTATCTTTACATTATCATCAATGAGGATTCATTAATCTATACAATTGTTTTAGTCTTATAAACTTCTTCCAACCATAGTTGAAAATTTTGATTGCATAGAAACACCACCCTATTAATAACACCAAAAATGTATTTATAATGTAATAGTATTAACACACCCTCTTTAAATTATAACTAAATTTACAGGACTTTCTACTTTTGGTGTAAAAACAATACACAGCCTTGAAACCAATAACATTTGATCAAGTTGTTATTTATATTAAGAAAAATATTGTAGAAGAAGGCATAGTTGAATAGTTATCAAACTTTGTTTAAAATATTTATTTATTAATTTAAAGAGTTACAGACAGGAAGAGAGAGAGAGATCTTCTTAGTCCTCAAATGGCTTCAACGGTCAGAGCTGGGCTTGTCTGAAGCGAGGAGCTCAGAACTTTCTCTGGATGTCGGACATAGGTACAGGTACCCAAGTACTTGGACCATACTCAGCTGCTTTCCTAGGCACATTAGCAGGAAGCTGGATTGGAAGTTGAGCAGCCAGGACTTAAACCAGCACCTTAAACAAGCAGCTGATTTACCCACTAAGCCACAATGAAACTCTGTTGAAAAAGATAAATTTTAATTTTAATTCACAACTAATTATTGTAAATAAATATATGAGTGTACCTCTAAATGTTTATACAAATTGGAATTAAAAGATGTCTATATTGGTGAAAAAAACTTAAACCTTTGTCTAGTATTTATCATAACATACAACTTTCTGAGAAACACATTTTGGGGGTACTGAGTATACATTATAGAAAGATTAAACTAAGCTAATTCATATACCTATATCTTCACCAACTGTTTTTTATGGCGAAAATATTCAAAATCTATTCCTTTATCATTTTTGAATTATATGATACATTATTATCAAGTATGATTACCATGTACAGTACAAGAAATCATTAAACTCCATTCATCCAGTCTCACTGGAAGTTTATTTATTTATTTACTTTTGGTGTTAAATTGGAAATTGCATAGATAATTAATCAATTCTTTAAAAAAATCATGTAGGATCTCTGTCCTTAATGTGCTGTACATTGTGAATTAATACTATAACTAGTACTCCAACAGTATTTTCACTTGTGTCTCTATGTGAGGGCAAACTGTTGAAATCTTTACATAATATGTACTAAACTGATCTTCTGTGTATAAAGAGAATTGAAAATGAATCTTGATGTGAATGGAAGGGGAGAGGGAGCGGGAAAGGGGAGGGTAGCGGGTGGGAGGGAAGTTGTTGGGGGGGAGCCATTGTAATCCATAAGCTGTACTTTGGAAATTTATATTCTTTAAATAAAAGCTTTATATATAAAAAATAAAAAACAAGGTAGAGTTACAAAAGAGAGAAGGAGAAACAGATTTTCCATCTGCTGGTTCACCCCCCAGATGGCTGTAACGATAAGGTTGGGCCTGGACCAAGCTAGGAGCTTGGAGCTTCATCTGGCTGTTCCATGTGGGAGCAGAAACCCAATTACTTCAGCCATCTTCTACTGCTTTCCCAGGTGTATTATCAGGGAGTTATAGTGGAAGTAGAGAGAATGGGAGATGAATTGGCTCCCATATGGGATGCTGGCATCGCAGGTTGTAGCTTAACTTCCTATGCCACAATGCCTGTCCTTCAATTACCATTTATACATGATAAGAACAGTCAATCCGTTCCAACAAACTTATTTTTTCTTACGTAAAAGTAATCCATGATCTAGGGTGAGGAAATTGGTGTCTTCCTGAGACCACTTAGATTGAATACATAGTGGTATTTTTGAAATATTGTTGCTTCATGACTTTGATGAATGATTGCAGAAGTTTAATTTATAACCAAACATGTCCTTAATAAGTTGAAATTAGCAGCATTGTATTGTTATGTAATGTTTCTCAAGAGTGGTGTGCCTGCATCTGGATTACTCATTTTGCAAGCTAAATATAAACATTCTTATTTCTGTCTCAGCTCTATTAAATCAGAATATCTGAGAATAGAGCCTGAGAAACTATGATGTAAATGAATGCCCCAGATAATTTTTAGCAGCCCTAAAATTTTAAAGAAGCTGTTACAAGCAAAACAATTATTTAACTGAACTAAAGTTTTCCTTTTCCAGCACTGTTGATTCTTGTTAATCAAGGTAGTTAACTTCTACAAAGTCACCAAAAATACTGAGGAGGCAAATATAGAACAATTACTCCAAAGAGAAATACAAGATTCGATTTTTTTGAGCCTCTTCTCACATTTTTGTTAACCAAGACACCATTGGCATTATGCAGGTTTATTTGTCTAACCCCTTGTAAAACAAGCTGGTCTCACAGCATTAAAACACTGCTCTTACACATAACACTTCTCCTATCTAAACTTAGAAGTTATTTTGAAAAATTGTCCACAGCTTCCTGATCCGCAGAACCTGTCACGTCTGCACTTTCAACATTTTTCTTGCAGTATTGCTTTTGAAATGTGTGAGTCAGCCAGCAGTAGTTGAAAAGGGTTTGACATTTTCCTGACCCAGGTTAAAGTGACTGTAAATTTCTTTGGCTTTCAGCCTTATAGCTGTGCTTTTTTTAATCAGTCATCACCTCATAAATCCACAAATTTAGTGATTTTTCTCAGCTTTTCTGTAGCTTCCTCACACGTTATAGTTATTATTTTAGTACTTCCCAGAGTGGCCTTTGGTCAAAGAGCAAATTTCATCTTCCTTTTTTGGATGTATCAAATTGTTGATTCATTAACATTGAACTAGTAGCCAACAGCACTACTACTCAAGTCTGAATAAAGCTTATTTTAAAACATGTAAGGCCTAACATAATCTTCCTTTGTTTAGGGACACAGGATAACACTTTAGCACTATGCTTGAGAGCCATTTTAAATAGCAAAATCACCAACAAAACCCACAAAATGAGAAAAGACATGACCTAAACAGACCCTGAAAGAACAGGTGTTTATAGTATGAGTGCTGAAATAAGAAGGCAGAGTAGCATCTTGTGTGACCTCAGCTAGGAATGTCCTCATTGGGTAATTAAAACTTTTTGCCCCTCTGCACATGTCTTTGAATGACCACAAAATAACATTGACTTTAGGATTATAAATACATTTTTAAGATCAATTGTGTATATTTTTGTTATTAGCAGAGAGATTTCATACTTGGCAGATGTACAGAAAGTGTGTTATGTTTCTCAAGCAAAGAATGAGAACATGCATCCTGTGTTTTCATAGCTTATGATACATCACTATAGATATTAAAAAGGATACAAGATATAGTCATATCTGGTGTCATTACATTTAAATTCATAAGGAACTTGTTATTTTCATTATAAGGTAATCCCTGAGGGAATTCCTAGATGAGAAAGGCAAGTAAATGAACTAGTCTTTCCTCAAAACGTTGATCACTAGAACTTCATAACAGACCAGAACTATTAGCCAGAAGAACTCTCATTTTTTAAATATTTTGAGAAAACTATTCCTAGTTTTGGATTTCTTATGGTAAACAAGCCTGCAATCCCCAAGAGAACCTCAGCTAAGCTGTATACAACTGATATTTAAAATGGAAATGTTTTATAATTGTTGTGCTCCCAGCAGTGTAAGATAATAGCTTACTGACTTTATTAGAATTCTATTTTTTTCATTTTTTAAAACTTTTATTTAAGATAAACAATTTCATGTATTTCATATACAAAGATCTAGGAACATTGTGATACTTCCCACCCTACCCTCCCTCCTGACCATGCTTCCACTCTTCCTCTTCCTTCCTCTCTTATTCTTTCCCTTAATTTTATTTATTTATTTATTGAGAGGCAGAGTGGATACTGAGAGAGACAGAGAGAAAGATCTTCCTTTTTGCCGTTGGTTCACCCCTTTATGGCTGCTTCGGCCGGCGCACTGCGCTGATCCGATGCCAGGAGCCAGGTGCTTCTCCTGGTCTCCCATGGGGTGCAGGGCCCAAGCACTTGGGCCATCCTCCACTGCACTGCCGGGCCACAGCAGAGAACTAGCCTGGAAGAGGGGCAACCGGGACAAAATCCAGCGCCCCGACCAGGACTAGAACCCGGTGTGCCAGTGCCGCAGGTGGAGGATTAGCCTGTTGAGCGCGGTGCCGGCTCCTTCCCTTAATTTTTATAATGATCTACTTTCAGTTTACTCCATACTCATAAGATTAATCCTACACAAAGAAAAGAGTTTAACAAATAGTATCGTCAAAGGAAAGAAGTCATGGGGTTCTTGTCTTCACTTGATCTTAGCCAAAGGGCCGAAATTCAGGCGTGAGACAGAGAGCAAAGTAGTAAGGTTTTATTGAGGACAGGACATCCTTCAGAATGGAAGGGACAGAGAGTGTGTCCAGTCCCTCAGACTGGGGGAAAGCAAGGTTCCGTGGCTGAATGGAGAGAATACACCTGATAGGCCAGGTAGGCAGCTCAGCAGACAGCTAAGCTCTGAGTGTTTGTTTAGACTCCTGGTTTATAAGGGAAAATGGATCCAGGCTTCTCCTTCCCCTCTTCCTCCTTCTCCACCACCTCCTTATCCTCCAGGACAAAGAGTCTACTGAGTGTAAATAAGAAAAATTACTTTCCAAGTCTACTACTGATGTTGTCAGACAGGGGATCTTGCTGGGCAGGGCCAAGGGGCTTCCCCCTAGTGTGCCTACCTTGAAGGAGGACATAGAGGTGGTATTGTTCAGTGTTATCCGGCCAGGTAACCCATTTAGTGCTGAGGAGACAGCTTTCCCATGGGGGAAGGGCTGGGGCCACCTGGAAAGTTATCAGGGCCTGTTCAGGACTTTGCAGTGTAGATGCTGGGCTGCTTCCAAAGTAGGCTTCTGTAGATGCCAGTTTCCTCGGGCCCCTCTAATACACACATAGGCTACCTTCTAACTTCCTACCTAATGGTATGAAGGGAAAAAACAAGCAAACCAAAAAACACTGTCCCTCAACAGTGGACAAGGGCTATAAACAATTATTGAATCTCAAAATGTTAATTTCATCTCTACACGTTACATTTTTGGTACTCTAGTAGTTACCACAGATGAAGCAATGCATATGGTATTTGTCTTTTTGGGACTGGCCAAGAATTCTCATCTTTTACTACAGCCTAGAAAGCACAAGTATATCCAATGGTGTCCTACACAGGAATCAATGACATGGGGATGCATCTGCAACATCCCAATCCTCTTCTTGAATTACTTATACCTATTGTTTGCTTATATCTTTGAAGTTATTGAGAATGGTTGATACTGAAAAAGATCTGATTTGTGTGAGTTTTATTTGACAATTGATATTTTCTGTGATTGAAATTGGTTTTTGGACATGTAAACTGATGGCAGAGGCACATTTTGGAAAGAAAGGAGAAAATACATGATGAAAGTACAATTGCTTCCACCTACTCTTGATGTTACGTTCCAAAAACTTTGAGGCAAATTATAAAGGACAAATATTACCAATGAAATTTTGAGAAAAAGATTATGGAATTAGGAGAAAACAGAACAGACCCTTGGCTCAACTGACTAAATGGAATGATAGAACATAAAGGCCTAAAGGGAACAAGAATGGGAGGAAAGAGTTCAGACAGTGGACCTGAAAGTTCCTCTTCACTGCAAAATCCCAGAAAAAGAAAAGGAAGAAATTGACATGGGTAAATAGATAACTGAGGGGCCGGCGCTTTGGCACAGTGGGTAAAGCCGTTGCCTGCAGTGCTGGCATCCCATATAGGTACCGGTTCAAGACCTGTCTGCTCCACTTCTGATCCAGCTCCCTGCTCTGGCCTGGGAAAGCAGTAGAAGATGGCCCAAGTTCTTGGGCTCCTGCCCCCATGTGGGAGATCTGGAAGAAGCTCCTGACCCCTGGCTTCAGATAGGCACAGCTCCGGCCTTTGCAGTCATCTGGGGAGTGAACCAATGTGTAGATCTCTCTCTCTCTCTCTCTCTCTCTCTCTCTCTCTCTCTCTCTGCCTCCCCTTCTCTCTGTGTGTAACTGTAACTTTCAAGTAAAATAAATAAATCTTTAAAAAAAATAGGTAACTGATATTTTTTGAAAGGATAATAGAAAATTTATCTGTAAAATAGCCTTAGCAAATATTTCTGGTCAAGGATTATCTAACAGAATTTAGGATCCCCAAGGCATAGCTCCTGGAGAATGTGAAAAATTTTTCAGTCTATGGAATAAATAAGGAATATGAGTTGATCCCTAGAAATTCATTAGACTCATTTTTTCTGAACCAGGGTTGTCAAGTGTGGTACAAGAAAGATTTGAGATCAACACCCAACATAACACACTACTCTTTGAATTATTCAATCTTTGTGATTGCCTATATCATTCACCTCTTTAGTAAAATTTGATGTTGATGAATGTGATTTCACAATTCAATCCTGCAAATTCATCCACTTGATTAAAAATCTATTTCTTGTGATATTATAAGCAATTATATGTGATGATAATAAGACCCTTGAAGAGAAGGGACACTACTGTAAATCTTTTTTTTATTGGAAGATCTACTTTTTCTTCTGTTCTATGTTGATATATGTCTTATCCACACACAGATTAACATAACTAAGTCAACAGTTGGAGTCATTATCACATGTTTACAGCATCTTAAGTATTGTCCATGAAAGAGCTTGAATATTTCACAGAGAAGTGCCAGCAGAAGACTCTTAAATGTGGGCATGGATTTCAGACCTAATGGTCAGGAAGTTACATTGTTAATTTCAGAAACTATATGAAATCATGAAATACATGTAATAATAGGATGACCACTCATATCTAACAGAAAAGTTTTATGAAGTGATGCTTTTGAATGGTATGATAGCTAGTCTTTTTTTTTTTTTTTTTGGCATGGAGCAAATGAGAGGTTATTATCTATAACTGATCTATTTTGAGAAGTTACTGTCCTACACACTTCTTTGTCCACTACTGCTATTACAGTGATTGAGTTGCCTTATGTACAAGGTCCTAGACTTACTTTATGATGACCAAAGGAAGAAACCTCATAAGGTAATTGACACTGGTGAAAAATGTGGTCATTAGAGAAAGTAATTGAGACTCCTCAGTCATGGATGTCATGACAACAAAATACATTAGAGACATCAACAAATCTGCTACCTCAGTTTCTGTGTAAAGACTTCATGTTGTGAAAACGATCTAGAGCATATAAATGGGAGTACATTCAGGAGAGAAATAAAAAAATGGGTAGAAATTGACAAATGTCTCAAAGCAAAACTTATTAATAAGGCTTTTGAAAATAGGAGGGAATTAATGGGGATTCTATTGACTAAGCATCATTAATAATTTGAAGTAGAGGGGCTAACTCTAGCTTATAAATATAAGCAGAAAATTAATTTTATTATTCTAATATAATGACCTTGAAATCCAATGGCAGAGATCAAGATTCAAATAGGGAACTGGATTTGCCATTTAAGTTAGAATCTGAAAAAGATAAACTATGAGGTCAACACTCACCTCTTGCACTAGAACTTGCACATTTCACTTTGATAAATTAGCCTTGTGTGGAATATAGCACTATTAGAATTCTGTTTTCCACATTAGTGGCAAATTGATTTAATATTCTCTTTGCTTTAATTGGACAAGCTAAATGGAAACATCAGCAGTAATTCCCAGATGGTAAACAGTATAGACAACACTTTAGGAGAGCAACAAAACAAATCACTGCTTTGATTAAGGAAATTATCAAAATTGATTTATTAATTTCATTGTAATAGTTTTTTGTGGTCGGTGTGTTAAATAGAGGTTCCTAAAGGTTAACAATTGATGACTGAAGATTAAACTCAATGGTTCCTTTTATTGCATCAGCCATATCTAACATGGAAATGTGACAAGCCAAGGAGATTGCTATGTTATTATTGACCAGGTCAATTCTTTTTCCATTCAATTTCAGAATTTAGCCAAGCATATGGGTCACTATAATTAAGAACTGAGGAGGTAATATATTGTCTCTGACATATATTAGTTTGCTGTTGATTATTAAATCTAGTATCTGCTTCACTGTATTAAGACACTGTGCTGGCAAGCTTAGGTGTTTATTTGGTATTACAATGGAATCTACATTTCTCATTCACAATTTTGCATGCATGGGCAATTAAACTAACATAAACAAAGGCTAATTGAAAAATCCATTGTATAATTGCCTCTGTGACAATCATGGCAGTTACTTGGATTAATGTTATCAGATATATCTCTTGTGTTTGTGTTTCTTAAAAAAATTGGACTTCATTTTTTTAAAGATTTATTTATTTATTTGAAAGTCTGTTACACAGAAAGAGGAGAGGCAGAGAGAAAGGACTTCCATCTGCTGGTTCACTCCCTAATTGACCACAATGGCCAGAGCTGCGCAGATCCAAAGCCAAGAGCAGGAGCTTCTTCTAGGTCTCCCATGCAGGTACAGGAGCTCAAGGACTTGGGCCATCTTCTACTGCTTTCCCAGGCCTTAACAGAGATTGGATTCATGGATTGGATACATGGATTGGAAGTGGAGCAGCCAGGTCTGGAACCTGTACCCATATGGGATGCCAGCGCTTCAAGCTAGGGCATTAACCTGCTGTGCCACAGCACCAGCCCCTGGACTTCATTTTTTAGAACAATTTTAGGTTGATAATAAAATTCAGTGGATTGTACAAAGATTTCTGTTGACCTTCTGCACTATATTCTAGTAGGTGTAACCTTCTTCCCATTAAAATCATTTACCACAGTGACACATTTGTTATAATCAGTGAACCTACATTAAATTATTATTGCCCAAAGTCCATAGTTTGCATCTTATTTTGCTTTTTGTTTTCTTTTTTTGTTTATATATTGAATAGATTTCATGTATTTTATATATATATACACTATATATTTACATATATATGTATATTGCAATTTTAAGTACATAACACTCTCTTCTCTCCCACTTTCCTCCTTCCTCACTGCTTTTTTTCATGATATCATAGTTTTAAAAAAAGATTTAGTTATCTATTTGAAATGCGAGAGAGGGAGAAACAGAAACAGAGAGAGAAAGAGAGATCTTGCATCTACTGATTCATTTCACAAATGGCTTCATGGTCAGGGCTGGACCAGGCCAAACCCAGGAGCCAGGAACTTCTTCAGGGCCTCCTACATGGGTGCAGGCGCCCAATCACTTGGGCAATCTTCTGCCTCTTTCTCAGGTGTGATAGCATGGAGCTATTTCAGAAGCTGTGTCGAACAGCCATGTCTGGAACTAGCACCCATGTGGGATGCTTTACCCACCACACCACAATGCCAGCCTTGACAACGTATTTCCAATTTACTTTATACTCACAGGCTTAATCTTCTACTAAATAAAGAATTCCAAAATAAATTATTATCACAATCAGTTTCCCAAAAAGCAATAGATTCAGAGACAGTAAGGCTTATTTAGGTTTTAGCAAAGTCATATTCCATATCTTTCTGTTACCAGTCTCACAATGCCACTACTTTACCGATGCTTCATAAAATCACTTCCCTGAAAAGAATATCACCTACAGTTAGATTAATATGTTAGGTTCTGATTCTAGGATGACTCAGAGTAAGAAACAAAAATAAAGTTAAGTCTCACAAAGACCATATTTGCTCATTTTAATCTACTTGCACTCTAGATTTTACCCAAAGTAATGAGAAAATTGTAGCTGTCAACTCAAATACAAGCTGTAATTACATGGGATGTGAACCAGATAAGTGCTGAGATTAAAAGCTTATGATTCTGACATTAACTTCTTTTGGAAAATGTCTGTATCATAAAAATGCATAAAAAGAGAAAATTAGAAAATATAAGGACATCTTTTGAAAAAAAATATCTGTCATGTCCTTTGCCTGTTGCTTAATTAGATTGTTTGCTTTGGTGTTGTTGAGTTCCTTGAGCTCCTTATATAGTCTAGATAGTAATACTTTATTAGATGCACAGTTTAGAATTATTTTTCTCTCATTATGTTGGTTGTGTTTCACTTTATTATTTCTCTTAAAGTTCAGAACTTTCTTAGCTTTATGTAATCTCATATGTCTAAATTGTCTTTATCACCTGAACTTCTTGGGGTCTTACCCAAGAAATCTTTGTTAAGAGATGCATGAAAAAAATGTTTGGGAACACTAGCCATCAGGGAAATGCAAATAAAAAATCACAATGAGGCATAACCTCACTGGTTAGAATGACCATTATCCAAAAATCAAAAAAATAGCAAGTGCTAGTGATGTCCTTAAGAATACTCTAATACACTCTTGGTGACAATACAAATTGGTGTAATAATAATTATGGAATATAGTTTGGAAATTCCTCAGAAAACTAAAAAACAAAAACCAAATTAAAACCCAGCTATTCTACTCTTGCGGAATATATACAAAGGAAAGGAATCAGCATATGGAAGAGTTACCTGCAGTCAATGTTTATAGCAGTTCAATTCACAATGCCAAGATATGGAATCAACCTGGATGTCCATCAACTGATGATTGGTTAAAGAAAATGTGGTGAATATATATAATTAAATATTAGTCAGCAACAAGAATGAAATTGTGACATTTGCAACAAAATGGATGGAACTGGAGATTATACAAAGTGAAACAATCCAGATACAGTAAGACAAATGTTATGCTTCCTTTTATTATTGGAAGCTAATATATAGAGAGGATATAAAAATTGTGTGGATGCCCTATCATTTTGTATACAGTCATAAACATTGCTTCACTGAATCATATCATATACAGGACAGTATACCATTCTTTCCACATTTCCTTATCTTTATGGTAAATCCCTCACTTTTCATATTGATATCTGATTCCAAGAAAAAGTACAGTACATATGTATGCTTATATAATATATACATTTGAAGTGAATGTGGCAAGATGTTAAAAAATTGTAAACACACTTTTAAATCTTAAAAAAAACAATAAAAATATAGACCTAATGTCAGTATTTAAAGTTTTCTTATTGTTTTGTGTCAATGCTAATGTATAGATTTCAAAATATAGAAAAATAAAATTTAAACTATTACCAGACATAGAGACATTTCTAAAATCAGAAAAGCATCAATACAGCTAAATTATTGAATAATTGTGAATTCATATGCCATTTGAAATAAACCTCTAATATATTCATCATATATTTTAATGCCTTTTTAAAATAATAAATAGTTCATAAATTTTTAAAAAAGCATAAATGTGACTAACCAGATTATGGTGCAAATCTTACAAAATATCAAATAATTACATTTAATATCTGGCTCAAATTCTTCATAAAATTGACTGTGTTAATATCACAATATACAAATAATGGAAATGATAAAAATATAAATCAACAGTTTTGGGATCATCTCTATGAAACTTATCTCAAAGTTCTAATAGCTTGTTCAATACACCTTTTAAATTATTATAGATTTTGGAATATTATATTCTTAGAAATTTTTGTGGATACTTAATATATATGAGGACACAACAATATTCTACAACAGTTATAAGTTTTGGTTGGATTTGATGTTTAATTACTGATGGATTTTAAGAGAAAATGTTAATGTAATTTTGTTTGTAGATACACCCACATATTGACACTTGATTTGTTACATTTAAGATAAATTTGCTTATTGATGAGCTTTTCTCCATTTACTTCGTTCAAGTACTTGAGTCATCATTACCACTACCCAAATGGATTTCAAGGAAATCTAATGAAAAAGAGTCTCAAAAAGAAAATAAAGGTTCTTTGTAGAACTTTTGTTACCTTAGGTCTTGGCAAATGAATTACATTCTGGTTCTACAACATAATTCATCTTAATATTCATTACTAAGAAAATATGTTGGAAAGTTATTTAGAAAAATTGATAATTCCTTCCCACAATCAAATAACCCAAACCCACTACAAGTTCATTTTCTTATCATTCACTGCATTCTGCTTCCTAGTTTACTCCCCTACATCAGGTATCTATCATACATCACCTGATCAAATTCAACTCCTCCCTACAAAATGTTTAATTGGTTAATAGTCTCTTAAAATTAATCCTTTATTCAATAATCAAACTAATTTGCTTAATGTTCAAGTTTGACTATATGTTTTCTTTCTCTTGGCAAAACATCCAATGCCACTGGATTAGCTAAATGATGGAAGTCAAAATGACCAATATGAATGATAAAGCCTCCCAAAAATTGATTCCTACCTATTGCTCCAGCATAATCTCTTTTCACTTCCTCATTTCACATTTAAACTATAGAAATAACTGAAATATTATATTGTACAGAGTATGCTATCAATTTGTTGCTACCACATGTTTTCTTATTCTGTCCCACAAACATGATTTATGATTCCAAGATGATTTACCTAGATATCTACTACTTAATTTTTAGATAGCTGGTCTATGTTTTCTTTCCCAGAAAAGTTTTTTTTATATGCTATGTCACCCTTCATAGCAGTCTGTAGGATCAAATTTTTAAGATTGCTTTATAATATTATAAAGTACATAAGTGCTTTCTATGAAATGGAGAATTTGTGAAGATCAGGAAGTATGTGTCATTGCACTTCCTGCTTTCAATGCTTAGCACCTTGCCTTGCACATTGTAAACTTTAAGTAACTCGTTATTGAAAGAAGATAATACGTATGAGCATGATAGTATTTGGCAATAACTCTAAAGTATTAACTTTATTACCCAGTAAGAATAATATAAATTTGAAAGATTTAAGAAATGTTCAATCACTTCATACCATCAAAGCCGTCTTAGGAGGCTTATTATCAGCGAAACTAAGGATGTCATTATTTGCGTCCTCTCATTTCCTTTCAGCAATGAAAACAGTAAAGTTATCTGGTGAAATAATGGAAGGCAAATTTTGAAAGCTTCTAAAATATTTTGAAAGATAACATTAAGTAAATCATTCAAAAAGGTCAATACCAGTGTATTTTAATCCATGTTAAAGTCACAATTTATGAGTATCTGAGTATACATAATCTATTATTTAAAAATCCATTTTAATATTTTTTTTACTTTTATTTAGGATATAAATTTCCAAGGTACGACTTATGGGTTACAATGGGTTTCCCCCCATATTTTCCCTCTCCCCCCGCAACCCTCCCCCCTTGCCCGCTCCCTCCACCCTTTCGTTCACGTCCAGATTCGTTTTCAATTTTCTTTGTATACATGTGATCAATTTAGCATGTGTTAAGTAATGAATTCGTCCCTTTGCCCTCATATAGTAACACAAAGTGGAATATACTCTTTGAGTTCTCGTTTTAGCATTGAGTCACATTGTACAGCACATTACGTACAGAGATCCTACATGAAATATATATATATATATTTGAAACTGACTAATTTTTTTGATGCAGTTTCCAATGTAACACTGATTTTTTTTTCTTTCTTTTTTTTTCCTTTTTAATTATCTTTATATAGAGAAGATCGGTTCAGTATGTATTAAGTAGGAATTTTCATCAGTTTGCATCTACACAGAAACACAAAGTGTAAAAATACTGTTTCGGCACTAGTTACAGCGTTACTTCACATTTGGACGGTTTTAGTTCACAACTGATCACACTGAGAGGGCTGGAAGTCAGGGGGAGTACACAAACAAGACTAATTTCTACCAATATAAACAGATAGGACCAGAAAGGGAGAGAGTGATCCAACATGGGAAGCAGAGTCACAGAAGACTCATAGAATGACAGATGTCCTAAATAACACTCTGGCCTCAGAATCAGCCCTTAAGACACTCAGATCTGGCTCAAGAGCCCATAAGAGTATTTTAGGCATGGAAAGCCCTGACACTCTGAAAAAGAAAAAAAAGAAGACCTAAAGGGAAGACCTCAGCGAGTGAGATCCCAGTGAAAGGAACGGGGCTACCAAAGAAGAAGGTACCTTTCTCCAAAGGGAGGAAGGGACCTCCACTTTGACTGTGACCCTGTCGGAATAGAATCAAAATCGGCGAACTCTAAAGGCTTCCATCGCCTCAGCAACTCATGACTAGAGCCTAGGGAGATTCCTGACGCCATAAATAAGAGTGTCAAATTGTTAAATCAACACCAGGAGTCACTGTGTACCTATATCCCATGGGGGATCTGTCCTTATTATGTTATCTAAAATCCATTTTAATATTAATATGTTTTCCTTTTGAATGGAAGGTTTTTAGATTGTATTGTTTTATTTTGCTATATAGTGAAAATTGTAATGATATCTTAGATAATTTGTTGAATGTTCTTAAAGTTTTACAAAGTAATGAGAAAAAAGTCTGAATCAGGGAAAATGAAAATAAAGAAAACATGCTCATTAGATTAAAAATTAAACAATATAAAAACATTGCATTATGAGATTGTTCTAAGTAAATGTAATGTCTGAAATTTTAAAAAAAGCACTTTTCTACTTTCCCAAAATTTTACATAAAGATCAGAGTTAATTTATTGAAAAAAATTGGATGATAATTGTGTATAGGTAACAAATGCTTTTTTAAAAAAATATTTTATTTGAAAGACAGAGTTACAGAGAGAGATAGATAAAGACACACACACACACACAGAGAAAGAGAGAGAGAGGTTGTCCATCTGCTGGTTCACTTCCCAAATGGCTGTGACAACCAAGACTTGACCAGGCTGAACTATGAACCAGGAGTTCCATAAAGGTCTCCTATGTGAGTGTAGGGACTCAAGTAATTTCCAGGTGCATTAGCCAGGAGCCGGATAGGTAGTGGAGCTGATAAGACTTGAACCAGCATGCATATGGTAAACTGACTGTACCACACATAACGTTGACCTCAACAAATGCATTTTAAAAGATCACCTGTTTTGTGCTCAATAAATGCTTTTAGAAGTGAATCTTATTTTCAGGTTTTCTGTACAGCATTCTCCATCATCTTGACTTTCTCTTCTTTGATTGTCACTCGCATGCCAAGAGGTGGTTCTATAATCATCACTTGAGATAGTGCTGCATGAAGGCATGGGATTCAGGATTTTGTGAACCTCTTCATAGGTGTTTTTAAAAAACACTCCTGGAATGTGACCACCACCACTCCCACATAAAACGATCCTAAAAGGCAGTGACGTTACCAGCACTGTGAACACCCTATCATTAATCATAAACAATACATACAAGGGTATGCTTATGAAGGTGAGGAAGAACTTGGACTTTGGACTGTATTTCAAAGAACACTGGAGAAGCTACACTGGAATGCTAAGGGCAAGTCCAAAGGACAGGGTGAAGAGGAAGGCATCTCATTGGCTTACTGTTTATAAATAAACTCTGGAAAGCCAACAGTGTGCATGAGGACCTAAGTAGAAGTACCGACAGTGGCCTAACCAAACTGCATGACCAAGGTTTTAAACCTTACCATGTGTATAAGGACAATGTGGTGCCTTGGGAGGTGGGGAGAAGAATAAAAGATTATCTTGCCAAAAAAAAGGACTACCAGTTTTGACCCAAACAGTTGTATTCTCTTTAATATTTCTGTTTATATCTGATACTAACATCTTAAAGTATTTTAGAAACTCATTACTTATTGTGTCTGTTCTGTTATTCATTTATTTCATGAAATTTTAGAATTATATTTTTATATCTGCTCACATCATGATTAAAAATGAAAAACTTTGCAAACTCTGTCAGTATTTAGACAAGGGCATAAGCAAAATGGAAGTTCTCTCTTTCCTTCAGAGAAAAGTACATCCTTCTTTGATGGCTACTTCTTTCCACTAAGGTCTCACTCACAGAGATCCTTCATAGAACATCTTTTGCCACAGTGTCTTGCATTCCATGCTTGAAATACTCTCTTAGGCTTTTCAGCCATATCAAGAAGACTTAAAGGCTGATTCTGAGGTCAGAGTGTTACTTAAAGCAGTTGTCATTCTTTGAGTCTGCTGTGTGGACTGCTTCCCATGTTGGAACATTCTCTCCTTTTTAATTTTATCTACTATAATTACCCCACACTTGATCCTATTTATGTGATCAGTTTAACACTTAATCCTATCTGTATGTTCACTTTAACATTTAATATGATCACTTTACCTCTTAGGATGGCATTTTTACCACCCAGTTTAATGGGAATTATTTTCCCATAACAAGTTTTATTTTTTTTCAATTGCAGGCATCTTTTTTAATTTTGGTTTTACATTATCATATAGTAAAATTAACTTTTATGCAAATAAATTTCTGTGCATTTAAGACAGCATATAAATTCAAGTGACCACCACAATCTACATATAGAACCATTTCATAAATTTCCAAAAAATGCTGTCCCCGTAAGGTCACTCCCTTGTCAAACTCCTAAATTCTCACAACCAATTGATGTGTTTTCTGCAACTACTGTCTTTTTTTTATCTTTTTGAGAATAATATAAATGGTATCATACAGTGTGTTTAGACATTTTGAGACTGGCTTCTTTCACTCACCCATGGTATTCCTTCAAGATGTCCCATCTATTAATCTTTCATTCCTTCTTATTAGTGAGATGGAGTCTACTATATTAATACAACAATTTGTTTATCTATTCATTCCTTGAAGAACACATGGAATATCTTTCTATAATTTAGACTAATTATACACAAGCTCCCATTTGCTAATTTACTCCCTAAAAGTCTGCAACATCTGGGGGGGGGCCAAAGCTGACTGCCAGTAACTCAAACCAGATCGCCCATGTGGGTGGCAGGAGTCTAATTTCTTGAGTCATCACTGCTGCCTCCCAGGGTTTGAATTAGCAACAGGAGGCTAGAATGAGGAGTGGGCTCCAGGATTCAAATGCAAGCACTCTGATGTGGGATCCAGACATCCCAACCAGGATACTAATCACTAGGCTAAATGATTGTCCCCATACAAGCATCATTAAATTGATGCATATATGAATTCAACACACATTTTTCTCAAGTGGTACCCACCTGCCTCTTGGCCTCAGCTCTACCCTCATCCATACTTATTCCACCTTGTTACCCAGACAAACCTAAGGAGTTTCATATCTCTAAATCCACCATAGTCTATCACTCTAAAGTTTTTATTTCCACTGCTTAAAATGCCCAATCATTCTGGAAATTTTAGTATTTTAAAAATATGATTCAGATCAAAGCTCTTTAAGTCTTCTTGATTTTACATCTAAGAAGATAATTTTTTGTATCATTACCTAATCCTGCTTTTTTCTATCAAATCTTAACTATCAACAAGGCATAAACAAAGGAATGCCAGACATTCCACATTTATTCATACATTCTACAAATGGCTATTGAATATCTATTATGTTCCAATCAATGCCTTGATTCCAAGACTAGATTTGTGCCCAGTGCCTGGCACAAGACCAGGCAATATGGAACCTAAATGATACAGCCAAGGCTGTGCATGCTTTAAAAATAAAAACCAGATCTATCAATTACTCCTTCAGCTGTCTCTTAATTAAACTACATCTCAACCCTGGGGCCACTGCTTTATTCTAAGACCTTCTTGGAGGTGAGAGACTGTTTCATTTGTCTTTACATCACATGAACTGATACAAGGCTGCTCAGTAAATATTTGTTGAAATAAGTTGGTTTGGATAGCAAAAACTGTACCCTAAAGCAGTAGACTTTCCATTTGATATAAAACCAAACTGTTTTTAAAAATATTTTATTAGACAATGAAGCTTTGTGTTATTATATTGAAAGATGTAGTCCAACAAAAATTATGTCTCATCATAGTCAAGGTTTTCTTAAGAATAAAGTAAAACATAATTCTCTCCTTTCATATTTCATGTAGTAAGCATATTTCCACTATGGCAGATAAATTTTCTTTGGCATCAAGATTTGTTTAAATAATTGACTATAGTCAGCAAGAGCAGTTTGTATTGCCATTGGTAATGCCTAGATAATAAGGCATTGTGGTAATTCAGTCACTTTGCTCAAATAGCTGGTTGGCTTGTTGTCTGAGTAATGTACCATGTATTCATCAAACACTTAGCAGAGTGCCAGCACAACACTAGGTGCTAGGCCTGCAGATTTGAATGATGCATTGCCATGAGCATTCTGAATAAGAAATAGACACTGTGTAATCTAGTTCAGGAAGGATAGGGACAAATGGATACCAAGGAATGCATTCCATGGAAATTTGAAGATTACCACCTACCTCTGTATTTTTAAATTGTATCCTAAGAAGTAAGCCCAAAGCTAAGTACGCAGAACTACATAGCTTTACAGTTACAAACTTCCTCTTCCTTCTCTTATTCCCACTCTTATTTTTTACTGAGATCCATCCTCAATTGACTTTTCTCTGAAGGGAAGAGAGAACTTTCAATTTGTTTATGGCTTTGTCTAAATACTGACAGAGTTGTGGATCAAAAGGTTTCCATAGCCCAGGCAGCTCATGTCAAGAGCCTCAAGTGGTCACTGATGTCATACATAAGAGTGCTAATTGTTAAAGTAACAACAGAAATAACTGTGCACTAACTCCCCATGCAGGACCTCTGTCCTCAATGAATTGTATTATGAGAGTTAGCTCTAAACTAGTTCTCAGCTTTTGTGTGTGTGTGCATGTGTGTGCAAATTGCTGAAATCTCTACTTAATACAGTTAATTTTCTGTGTACAAAGCTAATTGAAAAAGAATCTTAATGGAGAATGGAAGGGGAGAGGGAAGAGAAGGGGTAGGAGTGTGGATGGGAGGGAGGGTATGGTAGGAAGAATAACTATTTTCCTAAAGTTGTACTTGTGAATTTTGTATCCCTTAAAAATAAATAGATAGATAAATTCAGAAAAAAGTGAAAATGTTTAGATAACAGTCTAGCACTGATAATGTTGACAGAGGTGAAGAATAAATTAAATTCTTAATATATTTTCAGATCACATGACCATTTTTGCTTTACAAACACATAGACCATATAGGTAAAATGCTATAAAATGACCTTGATTGGCCCTTGTCCTGATTGTTGATGTACAACTAAATACTTTATCCCTTTTAGTATTTTTTTGTTCTACTTAATACTATTGGTTAAACTCTGTAAATAACAGAAAATTATTCTTAGGTGTTTAAATTTAACTGAAAAGTAATCTCTGTTAAATATAAGAGTGGGAATAAGAGAGGAAGGAGATTTACAATTTGGGACATGCAAAGCTGACTTGCCACAAATGGTAGAGTTAGAAATGTGCCAGGGGATTCCAATACAATCCCATCAAGGTGGCATGTACCAATGCCATTTCACTAGTCCAAGTGATCAATTTCAGTTCACAATTGATCACACTGATAGGTCTAAGAGTCAAAGGGATCACACAAACAAGACTAGTGTCTGCTAATACTAACTGATAAAATGAAAAAGGAGAGAACGATCCAACATGGGAAGCGGGAGACACAACAGACTCATAGAATGGCAGATGTCCTAAATAGCACTCTGGCCTCCGAGTCAGGCTTCAGGCATTCAGATGTGGCTGAAGAGCCCATGAGAATATTTTAGGCATGGAAAGCCAAGACACTCTGGCAAAATAAATAAATAAATAAATACCTAAATGAAAAATCTCTGTGAGTGAGATCTCAGTAGAAAGAACGGGGCCATCAAAGAAGGAGGTACCTTTCTCTGAAGGGAGGAGCGAACTTCCACTTTGACTATGACCTTGTCTAAATAAGATTGAAGTCGGTGAACTCAAAAGGCTTCCATGGCCTTGGCAACTCATGACAAGAACCTAGGGAGATTACTGACGCCATAAACAAGAGTGTCAATTTGTTAAGTCAACAACAGGAGTCACTGTGCACTTACTCCTCATGTAGGATCTCAGTCCTTAATGTGTTATCCAATGTGAAATAATGCTATAACTAGTACTCAAACAGTATTTTACACTTTATGTTCTGTGTGGGTGCAAACTGTTGAAACCTTTACTTAATATATACAAAATTTATCTTCTATATATAAAGATAATTGAAAATGCATCTTGATGTGAATGGAATGGGAGAGGGAGCAGGAGATGGGAGGGTTGCAGGTGGGAAGGGAGTTATGGGGGGGGAAAAGCCACTGTATTCCATAAGCTGTACTTTGGATTTTATATTTGCTAAATAAAAGTTTAAAAAAAAATCACATTTGTCCAGTTGTACTTTTTGCCTGTGTTTTAGGGATCTCACTTTAGAAGTCATCATGTACACTAATATTGTGAAATGTTTCCCTTATATTTTTTTCTATCAACTTCATAGTCTCAAGTCTTAAATTGAGATCTTTGACCTACTTTGAGTTGATTTTTTATATTGTGAGAAGTAGAGATCTAATTGCATTCATCTCTAGCACTATTTATTTTAGAGGTTATCTTTCTTCCAGTGCATGTTCTGAGTACATTTGTCAAAAACATATATACATGGATTAATGTCTGGGCTCTCTGTTCTGTTCCATTAATCTATTTGCCAGTATTTATGCCAGTTTCATGCAGTTTTGATTATGGTTGCTTTGTATTGTGCTTTGAATTCAGGTATTATGATGTTTCCAGCTTTAATATTTTTTCACCCTAAAGTCACTTTGGCTATTCTGGCTCATTTGCTATTCCCTTTGAATTTTAGGATTTTTTTTTCTAATTCTGTAAAAATATCATTGATTTGCATAGGGCTTGCATTGAATCTGCAGATTCCTTTAGGTAGTAGAAACATTCTAATGATACTAATTCTTAGAATCCGTGAGCAAAGAATATTTTTTTTCTTTTTTTTGCGTCCTTGGTAATTTCTTTCATCAATTTTTATAATTTTCATTGTAGAGATCTTTCAATTTTTGTTAACTTTATTCCTAAATATATGATTATTTTTGCAGCTATTATGAATGGGATTTCTTTTTTGATTTTTTTCCAAGTGGCTTGATCATTAGTGCATAAAAAGCTACTTTTTTATGTATATTTTGTAACCTGCAACCTGATTGACTTGGTTTATCTGTTTTAACAGCTTTTTTATGAAGTGTTTAGGATTTTCCGTGTACACCATCAGGTCATCTGCAAACACATATTTTCAATTCATACTGTCCAATTTTGATCCCCTTTATTTCCTTCTCCTCCTATTGAGAAATAGTGAAAGTATGCAGAGTTACTAAAGTCAAAGTAAATGTAGCTGAGAGGTCCTCAGTGTGTGAGGGTTCTTCATCAATCCAGAAAAGAAAGTGTAGAGACTATTGTGTCTCTGCTGCTGTATCACATGGGGCATTTCCTGTTAACAAGTGTCAGCTTGAAATGTCTGAAAACCTAAAAAGCATAAGATCTCTGAAGACAGTGAACTCTTTTGAAGTTTTCCCCAGTGAATGTCCATTTCATTACTTTGAATAAACTAAAATAACAGAAGACTATTAAAGTGTCATTGTTATTATACTTTAGATAAGATTTATAAAATTCTTTTTAGTAAAATGAAAGATAATTTTGAGATAATACGTTCCTATTACCTTTTACTGTGATGGAATTTCTCTAGCTGTTTCTAAGGTTAAATATCAAGAGAATGATTTTAAAATTTAGAAAGAATAAAAGAAACATAAATGCATATAAAAGCAATTTCTAGTTTATTGTGTGCCCAATTGTATGTTAAAAGTGAAGTACTGAGTCTATTATTAGTCTTTGGTTTTCATTATCATGTTATCTTTGTGAAACAGGCTTGAACGTTTTTGACCTCTATTCTAATTCTATATTTTCGACTCCACTTA
This sequence comes from Sylvilagus floridanus, assembly GCA_949820135.1. NCBI lineage: Eukaryota > Metazoa > Chordata > Mammalia > Lagomorpha > Leporidae > Sylvilagus > Sylvilagus floridanus. The sequence continues at coordinate 128,529,059 of OX463236.1, read as the reverse complement.
TTCAGGCTGTTTTGGACTGCATACAGTGCAGTTTGCTATCAAAGCAAACTGGAGTGCTGATTTTTTATAAGGGCAAATCAATGTACAAATCATCTGTTCCCCAAATTAGCATTCCTATCACACTCAGCCAAAAAGTCTGTTTATAAATTTAAAGATCCTAACTTTAAACATCCAGGTAAATTATAAATTAAAACTAGATTAAATTAAATAGAAATTGTTTAAATTCTTATTTTCTCAGCTATATTAACAGAATAAGAACACTAAAATTAAGACCACTCCTGGATTTTGAATGCACCGATATAGAAAATGTAGCTATGGATAGATTTTCTTTTAATAATCACTTGCAAGAATAATTTCAAAATGAGAAAATTGTTTCAGATTAATAAGTATATTCCTTGAACTTCTACTGCAAATTGAAGTCTCCAACGCTTGTTAACTTTTAGAATTTTGAAATTTCTTATGTTTTATGCTCAAATATGTCTTCATTTTCTAGTCTGAAAAAGTGAAATCATTAGGAAGGTTGTTCTAAGTGTGTTTCTAGCCTGAAGGGAAACAGCAATCAGCTCCAATCTAATAATAAAACTAACATTTAAAAGGTTAGTTTTCTAGGAATATTTTGCAGACCTAAGATATTTGAAGAGTTTTAATAAGTACTCAAACTTTTGGGTACTTATACAACTCTCAGCATGTGGAGAGTTGTTTCTAGCTATCAAAAGTTCGTAGTTACCCGACGAACCTATGTAAAGGACATCCGGGTAGACTCAGAGGAAAATTCCCCACACTGTGTTGCACAGAACACTAGTTCCAAAGTTTATGTATAGATCATGCTCACACACATGCACATGCATGTTACAGTGGCATAATTTTGTAATTAGCTGCATTTAAGTTTTTTATTGACTATAGTTTTTATTCAGAATTTAATACATCCTAAATTATTAAATAAATGGTTTTTGAGTTACATTTTCATATGGACTCAGTACCTTTTTCCAGATAGTCTTATAAAAGCTAGTGTTTAGGGGCCGGCACTGTGGAGCAGCAGGTTAATGAACTGGCCTGAAGTGCCAGCATCCCATATGAGCATGGGTTCTAGTCCCAGCTGCTGCTCTTCCAATCCAGCTCTCTGCTATGGCCTGGGAAAGCAGTAGAAGATGGCCCAAGTCTTGGGCTCCTGCACCCATGTGGGAGATCCAGAAGAAGCTCTTGGCTCCTGGCTTCTGATTGGCCCAGCTCCAGCCATTGCAGCCATTTGGGGAGTGAACCAGTGGACAGAAGACCTCTCTCTCTGTCTCTACCTCTCTCTGTAACTCTGTCTTTCAAATAAATAAAATAAAGCTTAAAAAATCTTAAAAAAAAAAAAAAACAAGTGTTTAGCAGGGCACACTTTTGGAAATATTTTCTTGAAAGCCTGGTGTTAACACTGCTTCATAGGAAGAAATATTTTTTTTCTTTTTGAGTAATATAATGTGTTTGGATGTGTGTAATCTAAAAAAAACAAAACCTTTCTACTGCCTGAAGTCAATGACACTTAATTTATAATATTAATAGATAATTTATAACATTCTGATTAACTTACTTATTTAATTCAAAAAATAATGTTGAAAAAACAGAATGCCATTTTCCCCAATGAAAAAAGAGAAAATTGAGACAATTAAGATATCATTATTGAAATCTTAGAGTCATTACACTACAGAGATGGGAATAAATTTAACATGTCTATTCTTTCCCCCAAACAAAACTTACAGTTGTTCCCCATTATTCTATAGTGCAGCTTACCATGCTGCATGCATTATTTGATAATTCAGAGATAACATGGTATACAAACACTGACAATAAAGATCATATTTGCATACTGTCTCAATATTTGTGACTGTAAAACTTAAGGAAGGAAACTAAATAGTTAGGAGGATATCTCAGTTTTAAGTCTAAGAAAGATATGAGTGTGCCAGCTCCTTAATACTGAGATTTCTTACTTGAATACTGGTTGTGAAAAATGCTTATCTTTTGAAGAAGAAATATAAGTTCTTTGAAAAAAATCACACTAATAGAATGAAAATTATTATTTATAAGCATTTTCCTCAGGGAAAGGAAGGGATATAAAGATGTGAGTCAAGATACGTAATTACATTTAGAAAAAGCAATATTTATATAAATTCCAGAAAAGACAAATATATAGAGACAGAAAGTCAGGATGGGATGGGGGAGATACCTGGGTAATAACTGTTGTTAGACTTGACATTTCTTTTTGTAGTGATGAAAATATTCTGGAATCAGTTATGGTTGCAGATTTATTAATAAATCAGAAACCATCAGGTTATATACTCTAAATGGATAATTTGTATGATATGTAAATTATATTTCACTAAAGCTCTTTTATTTATGATAATTATGCTTATCCATAATTATCTAATGATTTCACATATGTAAATTCTATCTCCCTCAATGGATCATAAGCTATTTAGGGTCATGTTTACTATTGTTTAATCCTATTTTGTTGTTAGTCAAGTAATACGCTTCATTGATCATGGCCAAATATATAAAAAAAAAGACACAAAAAATAAGTGGATATAAAAATACACACTAACACATGGAACATAGATGTGGCTCACTGAATGTTACTGTTCGAAAATATTTTTTAACCTGTAGTAACCTGGAAGAAGCCCTTGGATTCTGACTCCTGGCTTTGAACCAGCCCAGCTCCTGCAATTGCAGCCATTTGGGAAGTGGACCAGCAGAGGGTAGGGCTCTCTATTTCTCTATCTCTCTCTCGTTCTGTAATTCTCACTTTCAAATAAATAAATAAATCTTAAAAAAATCAAGGCAGGCTAGAATATTCATTCAACAAATCAATTGGTGTTATTTTGTATTAATGCTCTTCCACATACTTTGTTTTCTTTAAAAGAATTTAAAACTGACCATTTGAGAGTTGAAAATCAATTTAAACCCCTATAATTTAAGAGTTATCTCATATCTTTTGTTTTACTGAATTAGATCCCCATTACATAATTTTATATAGGAGTAACAATCCTAAAGCTATATGGTTATATCTGACCCAGAGTTACTGAAAAATCAGTCAGCTTCTCTTACACCTTAGGCATAATGGCGTTAGTTAAGAATTAACATTCTCTCATTCTAACTACTGAAAATAAAAACAGTAATATATTCCTCATACTAATAGATATTATGCCAAGATAATTTTGCTGCATAGTAAACTAAATTAATAATCTAGTGTTTTATCCTACTCCCAAATAGCAAATGAATTTGAATCTTCATGTGCTCTCACAGTTTTCATTTGGATAATCATAAACTTGTTGAAGGTAATTAAAAAGCAGGAATAAAAGATATAACCTTGATTTCCACTTGGACAGAAAAAGTTGGCAGTGGTTATGGTGCACTGAAATTCTCCAGATGTTTTTAATGAGAGCCATTAATTCTCTGTCCTCTAATGACAGTTAATTGTGAAGTATAGAACAGTAAGGATATGCCCTCTGAGAAAGAAGATCCCTAGTCTGCTGTTTTGAGTAAAGATTTCATTGTATTATCTATAAATCTAGAACTATGTGATAGATGCATTTTTAATAAAAATCATACATGTTCAGAAGGAAATTAGCAAGTTTTGTAATTTATATTTAGACAATGAGAAAAGGTGACTATTTATTAAAAAACATTGTATATTAAAGTTTTTTAAACTTGTAATCAAATTGCTGTTAGGTTTTTTGTGTAGGAAAAAGTAAAATACCTTGAAGGCTTGTACATTGTGCCCGTTTGTGTTGTAATATCAATATTCATAACTGTCTAGTGGCAATAACTTTTTTTGGGCAAAACTACAATTTAACATCCAGTTAAGTGTGTATATATATATATATATATATATATATAATTTATTTGCCAGGTAGATTTATAGAAAGTGAGAGAGGGAGAGACAGAGAGAAAGGTCTTCTTTGCGTTGGTTCACTCCCCAAAAGGCCGCCACGGCTGGCACTGCGCTGATCCGAAACCAGGAATTAGGTGCTTCTTCCCAGTCAGTTAAGTATATATTTATTTCCTCTGAATCTATTTGCTATCTACATAACGCAACTTGCATATGATACTTCTTGCAATACAGATTATTTCATTTGCTCGTTAATAAAGCAGATACTCAATATCTATAATGTGTTCAACACTATTTTAGAACGCAGAAGAAAAACAAACCAAGGAACTGTGATATATAGAGTCAGATTGAGAGGGATCAAGGTTTAGTTTTGGTCAGGAAAAACTCTCTGGAGTAGTGACGTTGTAACAAGATCTGAATCACAGAAGCAAGAATATAAGGAAATTCTGTTTCAAGAAGGGGGACCAGAAAATTAAAATCCTGAAACTGGGAATGATTTCATTCAGAGACAACTTAGAAGGAAGGGAAGTATGGCTAGAGCACAACAAGCAATTGGATGATGGTTAGAGATGGTAGGAGAGGCAGCACAGGTAAATAGATAACAGAAGGCATGGCTGACATATTGAATTGATTAGAATTTTATAGAAGAAAAGCAATTCAAATACTGTTAATTGTATTTGTAAGATAGCACCTTGGCTGTTATGCAGTAAATAGATTGCAAGTATGGAGAATGGAAAAAAGATTCCAGACAAGAGATTTTATTTTTCCCCTACTATCCAGGTGAGAAATTTCCCAAGGAAGTTGGCAGTGGCATAAATTGAAAATTATCTCTAGATACATTACCTGAGTAACTTAGTAAGTGGTGGTTCCATTTATTGAGCTGGAAAGCCTTGTAGGAGGAAAAGTAGGCGATAGGAGAAAACATAGGCATTGTTTTCAATCTTAATACCTCTCCAATAAATAAAAATATATACAAATTAATCATAACTTCAAATCACAGTTAGATCTATGCTTATGAAAGCAAATTGCATATGGGTTTTTTTTAAAAAGTTTGTTCTTTCTGTGTTTCTCTGTTTAATATTGTTGTACATTAGTGAACTATGGAGTCACATGTAGCTACATACTTTCATGTCTAGTCACTACCAAGGAGTAATTACACAACTTTCTTATAGCCTTAAGAAGTATTATCACCAAATATTCTGGGGACCTGGTATTGTGGCTTGGTGGGATAAGCAGTCACTTACAAATCTACATCCCATATCATAGCACTGACTTGAGTGCTGGCTGCTCTGCTTCTGATCCAGCTATCTGCTTATGCTCCTGGGAAGGTGGCTCAAGCAATTTAGGAGACCTCAGTGAAGTCCCAGGCTCCTGGCTTCTCCCAGCCTTGGGTCATTGTAGTCATTTGGGGAGTGAACCACCTGTCTCTGTCACTCTGTCTTTCAAATAAATAAAGCAAATCTAAAAAAGGCCCTAAATAAAATATTTACATTGAAAAAATTCTTGAAATTTCAAAATTATTGTTCAGTACATAATTATTTCAATTTAACTGAAAATCCTTTTAAAAGAATATTTCCTTAGGTAATTGTCATTTATAATTTTTGTCAGCTATTCAAGTAAGAATTCAGAGGTCTAAGACACTGAAAAGCCTTCAACAGATATAGGTGATAAGAAAACAGAAAGGGATTTGTATTGTCATCATTTGAGTATGTATGGATATGACCTTCCAACATCCAGTGTCCTAAGTTTTATACTTAGAACGAGGTAAATACTTAATTAGCATGATTATTTCTTGAATACAATATATTTAGTTCAGAAATATAATAAAATATTTTATTAATGGAGTGATATTATGCTGATTTGTACAAGATGATAAGCATTGTATCATTATTTGATTGTGTAACAATTTGTTTTATATCTGTATAATATACAGATTTATAAACACATGTCTTTAAATTAAATCTCTTTGGGGGGTACATTTGAATAGAGGATTTAAATCTGTTAACTCCTAAATAGAAATAGTGATTATTAAATGAAACAAATATATTTTCATTAAGACATAGAAATCTTTACCCATAATGGAATCAATAGTATCCCACTAACTGAATACCCATGTGCTAAGCTTATAGCCTCTCTTAAGTGAACACATGTTGATGATTAAGCCATTATTAAACCTACTAATTTTTCTCTTCTCACAATCATAAGTCACAGTAGAAAATCTGGTCTGAGGAAAGTATGAGATCAATAAAATATATTTATAGCAATTCTAGTTAATGAAGAATATTCCCATTTGTATTTTTCCAAAGTAAAGCTGATGAAGCTATATTTCCAAAATTTACATTCTTTTCTTGATTAGTAGTCATAGATAATAGTGTATCTGTGAGTGGATATTTAATGTTTTATCAAAAAAATGGATTCCTGCTCTTATGTATTGATGTTTAGATAGAAGACAAATTTCAATACATATTAGTAATCAAATTCATAAAGCATCTTTAATACAATCATGCAAGCAATCCGTATTATAACCTACTTCAGTGGTAACTGTTATTTAATGATGGAAAATATTAAAGCAGTCTATATGGATATTATCTCTTTCCAAAGTTCTTATTTTCATTTGCCTCCTTCAATTGTGTATGATATTTGAAGACAGAACATGTTAATTCCTTACATGGGCAGTATTAAAAATCAGTAAAAATATTATCAGCATCATTTAAGGCTTCATCATTAAAAAGATTACAAAAGAAAATGGATAGTATTTTTTAATTTGAAATTAGTAGTACATTAAAATTTATGAAGGGTAATTTGGGTTGTTAAGATAAAGAAATGTAGAATTTTAAGAAAATATTTGAAGATTACATCAATATAGTTACTTGGAAATACTTTATGAGTCAATGATAAATGAGGCGATTCATGTGGCCCCTTCTGGCAAAACTATGGCTTGAACTATTTAAGTAATAAGGTAGAAGACAATCTCATGGCATGAACAAAAATAACAAGGTATTTTTTACTGGAACCTGATAAATCCATTGATATTATTGGTAATGTAATTAGTGAGGAATGTAAGAAATTTGAATATAGGACGGTAATATAAAATAATAATTATTTTAATATCATTACTAACTTCAAAATGCACCAATTGTGAAATATTACACTACTTCCATATATCCAAAAATCTAACTATATGTTAATGTGTTCTATATTTTATTCATTTCAAAGTAATAGTATCAATAAGCTCTACTGCGAAGTATTTCATCACAAATACATAAAGTACACTAAGTTTTTTTTGACAGGCAGAGTGAGTGAGAGAGAGAGAGAGAGAGAGAGGTCTTTCTTCCATTGGTTCACATCCTGCAAATGACCACCATGGCGGGCGCGCTGCGCTGATCCAAAGGCAGGAAGCCAGGTGCTTCCTCCTGGTCTCCCATGGGGTGCAGGGCCCAAGCACTTGGGCCATCCTCTACTGCACTCCCGGGCCATAGCAGAGAGCTGGCCTGGAAGAGGGGCAACCGGGGCCAGAACCCTGGGGATACCAGCACCGCAGGCAGATTAGCCAAGCGAGAAATGGCGCCAGCCTAAATTACACTAATTTTAAGTGTACCATTTGATTTCTTTTTAAAAATGAGGTTTGACTAAGTGGAGTAACAAAACTATAACAGAAAGTGAAATATTATCATCTCTTTAGAAATTCTCCTGATGTCCCATTCCTGTCTGTCTGACTCAGCCATCAAAATGGCTGTTACTGGCCAGCGCAGCGACTCAATAGGCTAATCCTCTGCCTTGCAGCGCCGGCACACCGGGTTCTAGTCCCGGTCAGAGCACGGGATCTGTCCTGGTTGCCCCTCTTCCAAGCCAACTCTCTGCTGTGGCCAGGGAGTGCAGTGGAGGATGGCCCAAGTGCTTGTGCCCTGCACCCCATGGAAGACCAGGAGAAGCATCTGGCTCCTGCCATCAGATCAGCGCAGTGTGCTGGCCGCAGCGGCCATTGGAGGGTGAACCAACGGCAAAGGAAGACCTTTCTCTCTGTCTCTCTCTCTCACTGTCCACTCTGTCTGTCAAAAAAAAAAAAAAAAGGCTGTTACTATCAAGATTAGATTTATAGTATCTAGAACTTTACATAAATAAAATCATAAATATACATCTTTTGTATAAAATTTGTTTCATTCAAATTTCTATTCCAGTGTTATTTATTTTAGTGGAGAAGTATAAATATACTTTTGTATAGGTTCAATGAACAGAAGGAATATATTTCAATTTAGGAGGGCACTGCTGTCTTCTACTTAAATTTTTCTTCATTTCTAAATAACAATTTTTGTATTTAATACCAATGTATACATGTGAATTTCATGGTTTAAGATTTATAATTTTTATTAGTTAATAAATTGAACCTTAATCATTACATAATGCACTTGATGTACTTCTTATCCTCACTCTAACACATGTGATATTAATTTATAATTCTTGTTTTGTTTTTATTTGTCATGCACGTCTTTGTCCAAATACTTTGTTTCAACTACTTTGTCACTTTGTATGACTTTTACATTGATTTTACTAAAAGCACAGATAATTCATTTCTGATTCTTTAAATCCATCTAAAAATTCCCTTCACCAGATTTAATATCATTAGCTAGTCTCATTTAGCCTATTGAAATGTATATGTGGTGTAAATTCTTCTGACTTTGGTTAGTACTTGTACTGTCCATTCCCTTTATTCCCTTTTACCACTTACCCCCTTCCTCCTTTTTTTTTTCTTTTATGTTTGATCAAGTTGCTATTCAGTCTATTTCCTTTTGCCTGCTAATATGGAAATTTCTCTGTATTTTTTATCCCAATGGTACTTACCATCATTTCTCTGTCCTACAAATGAATGTTACCTAAAACTATTTTAAAATAAGATAGCAGCTGAATTCTCCAGAAAAAAAATTAAGTTTTCCACAGCATGTTTTTATCCCACATATTTTTCATATGATGTGACCTGTTCTATTGTGTTGGCATCTATTTGGTATTAAGCCTTCACATATATTTAATCACCCTCTCATGCAAGCACCTGTTTTCCACAGGAGAAAAATCAATTGTAAAAGGGAATCAAAAGGAAGAGATGAGTATTCTAGGTATATCTTCCCAAGACATGTTTGCAAGGTAGTTTTCAGTTAGAATTTGAAAATCTGATTCTATTTTCTTTCAATCTTAAACTTCCTAGTTGAAGGCTTTTCCTTTACTGTATGTGGGGAGAGGGAGAGTGTTTAAAGGGGAGAAAATATTTTAATGACTGTTACTGTTTTAAGGTATGGAGAAGAGTAATAAAACAGTATAACCAGTTATAAATACAAAAATGCTACTAATTGTATAATTAAAGCAAATGAGAATAAAAACACATTTTAAATCAATAAGTCCTTATATTTTGTAATTTTGTAAAAATTGCATATTAGTACTCATCTAAAAAGTTTCTAAATTATAATGTTAAACTGATAGTTTCTGAAAAACAGATAATAAGCTGTTTTTCTCAATAAATTTGTAGTAATCTATGAAAGTGCTTTTAAAATTGCAAGGTGACATCATAAAAACATTAGACACTGTATTTAAAGATGTGATAATACTTTATGTAATTTTCAATTTTTTTTAGTTTTATTAAGTCAACATTTTATAAGATTTTATATATATATATATGTGTGTGTATATATATTTATATATTTATATATATATGTGTTTTTCTGTTTTTTCCTTTGGGCATAAATTTAATATGCTTATGTTTTATTGATTACATTTGGAATATTTATTTCTCAATAAATTATCTTGCATTTACTCTCATTTAACTTCAATTTTGCTTTTTTACTAAGCTTGCTAGAAACTTATTTTATTCTCTTTCTATAATCTTAGAAAGTGAGAGTAATTATCTACTATGAGAATCTCATCCTAAATATGTTTTCCTTTTTCTCCTTCACCTTGACCTCTACTCTTTCTCCTTTTCCTTCTGCCTTTCCTGCTTTCCTTCTTCCTTCCTCCTGCTCCTGTGCTGCTTTCAGTTTGAAGATCTTGAATTCCTGGAAGTAAATTTACATGATAACCCAGTTATTTACAATAGGAGAAAAAGTGCTAGGTCAATTTACTGGTAAATATCCATGTGCTCTAAATGAGGAATTGACAGTGGGAAATGAATCTTTGATATAGTTAGTGTCAGAGATAACACCAGTTAGGAATGTGTTATGGTAGGATGTTTGCCAGTTGCTTAAATCCATGTGAACAGAACCACAGGCCCAGTTTACCAAATCATCTCTGTATTTGTGGGAATCTTACCCCTAACCATTGGTAATATCGTAGTTGCAGTCCAGATTAGTTTGACGAAAAACTCTATGTTGTTACAGCCATTTCTGTTGCTTCATTTGCCCAGTTACCTGGAGGACATTAATCTTTATTGGTGTCTGTTTGCATCTGCCTATTGCACAAGTCCATCTCTGTATATAACCACCATCTTAACAACATTCTATAAAGAGTAAAGTTCTCACAGAGTTATATTTCAGGTAGATCCTTAATATGATTCAAGATATGGCATTTCTTTTAGCCATTTTTGGCACTATGCTATCTTATCTTTATTTTATATGAATCTTGATTTTCTAAAGAGAACTAAATATCTTGAAAGGATGGGCATATTTAGTGAAGTCTTTTGAAGACAAATGTTCAATATATGTTGAATTAATTCTTAACTTCCTTTAATATTGATACATATTTATTTATTTGAAATAGTCACATCATATTTCCTAATGATTTAATAATTGTATTTTATGATGACATTTTTCAGTTGTTTTTTCCCAGTATGTTTATTTTTTATAAAAATGTGTTCTAAAATAGTTCTATGTATTTTGAATTTATTATTTTGGAATACTCAGTAGAAATTCCAGTGAATCTGACATTCTATGGGGTGTTTCTGCTATAAATAAGTTAATGTACTTTTCCAAATATTAATCTGATATTTTCCTTTTTTGAAGTTCATTTTGCAGTAATGATTTCCTACCACGCTCCAAAAAACAAAAACAAAAACAAAAGAAAACTTGAAAGTTTAGAAAGTTGATATATAATTTGGTAACTTATTTTTTAAATGAGTTTTAAATGTTTTCCTTCATTTTGTAGAAGATACTGATCTCTTAATCATGCAATAAGTTTTTTTTTTTTTTTTTATGATAGGCAGAGTGGACAGTGAAAGAGAGAGACATAGAGAAAGGTCTTCCTTTGCAGTTGGTTCATCCCCCAGTGGCCGCCGCGGCCACTGTGACAACTGACTAGACGGTATTAAGTGACAGGCTGAGCACCTAAAAGGAAACCTGTAGAAGTAAAACTGACACTATGAGAAATAATGACTTGATCAGCCCTTGTCCCGCCTGTCGAGGAATAGCTTACTATTTTATTTCTTTTAGTATTTTCCTTTTCTACTTAATACCATTGGTTGAACTCTTTAATTAACACATAATTATTCTTCGGAGTTTAAATCCAACTGAAAATTGATTCCTGTTATTACTAGTGAGAATAAGAGAGGGAGGAGATGTACAGTTTGGTACATGCTCACTTGGACTTACCCCCTAAGGGTAAAGCTAGAAACATGCCATGGAACTCCAAATCCTATTAAGTTGGCACATACCAATGCCATCTTACTAAAGTGATCATATTAAGTTCATAACGGATCATAAAGATTGGATTAAGTGTCAAAGGAATCACATAAATAAGACTAGTGTCTGCTAATAATAATTGAGACAATTATTAAAAGGAAAGAATGATCCAACATGGGAAGCAGGATACACAGCAGACCCATAGAATAGCAGATGTCCTAAACAGCACTCTGACCTCAGAATCAACCCTTAAAGCATTCGGATCTGGCTAAAAAGCCCAGGAGAGTATTTCAGGCATGTAAAGCCAAAACTCTGTGGCAAAAAAATGACCTACATGAAAGATCTCTCTGAGTGAGATCCCAGCAGAAAGAGCGGGCCATCAAAGAAGCAGGCCCATTTCTCTGAAGGGTGGAGAGAACTTCTACTTTGATTATGGCTTTGTCTAAATAAGGTCAGAGTTTGTGAACTCAAGAGGATTCCATAGCCTTGGTAGCTGATGAAAGAGCCTCGCATGATTACCGACGTCATGAATAAGAGTGTCAGTTGTTAAATCAACAGTGGGAGTCACTGCGCACTTACTCCCCATATAGGATTTCTGTCCTTAATGTGTTGTACTATGAGAATTAATGGTAAAAATAGGCTTCAAACAGTAAAATAAGTACATAAATAAATAAATAAAACCTAAAACAAATGGGGAAATGCAGCTGATTGCTTTGACTTGATTAGTGCAGATTCTATGCTTGCTGAAATGTCACACTTAAATACAATGGTTAAGGTTTAATCAGAACAATTTAAAAACCATCGATGTATATATCATTAAGCATATCATTGACCATTAAGTATATTAAACTAATTTTTATTAACTTCATACATTAAAAATTATGTAATTCAAAGCTATCAGCCACATCCAAGTGCAGACTGAAGTCATCTTGATTCATGATTCACTTTGATTCTTAATTTCTCATATGCTAATGGTTCCAATTTTTGTTATTCAAGTCTTCAAATGGATATCCTTTTTATGGATGCACTATCTGAATAAAATAAAATTTAGACTTTCCTTCCCTGTAGCCCATTATGTTTCTTACTTCTAATGAGAGGAACATAGAGCACAACAGCAATGTAATCATCCTGATGTACAACAGTAGTGGAAATGCACTTAACTTTTCTCAGAGTAACTTTAGATGCTATTGGTGATTTGCTGGATACTGAACCTGAATACTCTAGCTACTCGACCAAATGTTCATTTCTTTTTTGATCAATTATCTAAGATTTTTATTAATATCATTTTCTGAAATTATTGACTACTAATGTTATTATTGTTAGTAATAGTGATGGTAATATTAGAACTGTTATAAATATGAATGATGTTAATAGCATATTAATACTGAAAAATACAATTGAGACAGATTACTTTCCGTGAATTGGCAATAAAATCAGAGAGGATTGAGAGGGCTTTGGCCTTGAAAGAATAAAAACAAATCTTTTAGTCTTAGCAGTTTGTATTTCATTTAAAAGTCAGATGAAGTCTAAACCTCTGTGTAAGGAAGATTTGGGGAATTAAATCATAATAGTGCAGTCTATTGAGAAATATGCAATATTTCTAAGTAAAGAAAAAATAAATGTTGTATCACAATTTTAAAAGAACAAGACTTTAGGATTCTGCTGTAAGCAAACAATCTGAGATTTTTTTTTGAGAATAAAGGAAACAGCATAATTAAAGATTAATTCTTTCAATTAATGCAAGAATCAATATTATATTTATTTGAAAGTCCTCAAAGACTTTTACTACATTTTTAAAATAATTAAGTGAATTAATAGGTATTCATTCAGAAAAATAATTTTAAAAATTTCCTTTAAATATTCTGTTGCTTTGGTGCACTCTGTCACCATGTTCATACAAATTCACTATCCTACAGAGTCAAGAATTACTATCTTCCTGAGAACGAAGGTGTCACTACTACCCACACCCTACACACATACGTACACTCTAAACTTTTCAGTACATGGAATACGTATGAGTTGCTAAGGGACTGGCTTTGTGACACAGCAGATTAAGCCTTTCCTTGCACAGCTAGCATCCCATATCACAGTGCTGGTTCAAGCTCTATCTGCTATACTTCTGAACCTCCTTCATGATAATGTGCCTAGGAAGTCAGCAGAAGAAGGACCAAGTACTTTGTCCCCTACCCATGAGGAAAACCTGAATGAAGTTCTGCTTTTCCCTTAAGCCTCTGGCTATTGTCAACAGTTGGGGATTAAAGTAGCAGATAAAACATCTCTTCCTCTCTCTCTCTCTATATATATATTTTTTTTTTCCTGAACCTTTGTCTTTTTATTTTTTACTTGTTAAACTCTTTATTAAGTGGAGCATTGAGTCATTGACTACATGGTAAATTAAAATTATGCATCTCAAAGATTTTTAAGAAATCCAAAAAAGATTGCATGCAAAATTGTTACAATGAGTTGGATATGTAAGTAAACATGATGGAGTTCATTATAATGGCAACAAAAGCAAATTATAACTGAGGCCTTATTTAGAGTACATTTGCCTTGAAAAGACATCTCATGTCCATAGACATATAGGAAATAATTTACTTTGCTAGGAAAATACACATGCGCAGACACTGACAAACACACAAACACGCATAATCATCTTTCATGCACACAACCATTTAATACATTTTGAATATTCAGTGACTTCTTATTCAGATGAAAAATACCAAGTATAAGGGGGCATAATTATATCAATATAATTAAATTTACTAGGAAGATTTTATTTATATTGCCATGAGTAGAGTTTAACAATCTTAACAAAAAGAGTATTTCAATATGGATGCACTTTCTACTTGTCAACATGATTTTTACTGGATTGTGTCCCAGAATAACATGTGGTCAAATGGGGACTGCAAAATCAAATGAAGATGTGCTCGATGTCATACAAGTTTTGTATAGGCAATAAAACACAATATAAGAAAGGCAACCCATTGAGTAAATAAGAATGTAATACCTAGTGTCAGCTTGAGAGAGGCAGAAAGCAATTTAGAAGTAATGGCATTTTTCTGTATGTGTGCAATTTATATTTAACTAACAACCTTGTTAAGATGTAATAAAGTCAAAGTTCATCAACCCTCTGGTACTTAGAGAAAATACCAAAATTAATTAGAAGCTGGATAAACTTCATTGTATTTAGAATGTCATTGCTAATACCAATAGGAATAGTACTCATGATGTCATGGTGATTTCTACTTTTTAATGCTTTGTACTAATACCAACACTCAGTAAATATGGTATTGTTACTATTATGACAAATCCATGAAATGTATTACATTTGCATGCAATACAGGGAATTGTACTGAATTAGCAATAATCAACTATCAATCAATGTAATGCAACCCTTAGAAGCTTCACCAGAGGAAAATTAATTAATAAAGTTTTGTCTTCGAATGATTTCTTATAAATTTTTGTTCATTTAACATTACTCAGTTTCATCAGTTTTATTTTGTCTAGATTTTATTCTATCTTAAACTCCTTCCTGAGTCTACTTTAATACATCTTACATCTTTAATGTATGTTAACTATTTGGACACATATGCGTGTGTATGTGTGTGCATGTGTATTTATAATACTGGTGGCATCATACTCATAGACTGATTAATTTATTCCACAGATATATTTATTTTATAGTCTCATTATTGAGACTCACTGCCTAAAAATTAGCAAAGCTGTTTCTTCCCCTCTGCTCATACACTCATATGACTGGGTACAAAGGGAAGCCAACAATAGATAACAATAAGCTAAAGTCTATATGAAAATCTGAAGGGAGACCTTGGAGAGAAAGGAAGAAAATTGTTTTTTGATGGGCATATGACATAGTAGGAACAGATAAATCTAATCGCTAATGTTAAGAAAATTAGATTGTTTGCATGATACATAAACATTTCACATCAGGTGAAATATGAGGAAACATCATCGGTTTTTCAAAGTTTTAATCTATATTTAATCTATATTTATGATAAAATGTATGTAATCTCCAATGCCATAAGGTTGTCAATTTTAAACATCTATTTTTCTGTTTGTTAGTATTATAGTATTACTCTTCATCAGGGCCGTGCTAACACTTCCATAACAAAAAGGTTATCAAGAACAAAACATAACAAAGTTACCAACTTCCATTTTACATGACATTAAAGCTTTGTTTTAAATCCTATAAACAGTAAATTAAACTCTAACTTCCAAAGACCAGGTAAATTGCCTGATTTTAATCTTAGGTTCAGTAAGAACAGACAGTCACACAGAAAGGTGATTGGACAAAAGGATGATAGGCCCAGGGAGGTCATTCCATCAGGTCTGTCTGTTGAGATCTTTATTGGTCCCCCTGTGTAGCATTTCTTTCTTCTAGTTATACAGTAAGACCTATCCACAATGTGGATCCTCATGAGGGAAGGTAAAATATATATTTATGGGATTATGGCTTGCTTTGGGGAGCAGGGATTATAGTTTTTATGATTCCCCTTTGGATAGAGGAAGTACAGTTTCTATGTCTCATTTCAAGGGGGAAAAGATAGATGGGAAACAAGACAGGGAAGGGTTAGAGAAACCTTGTTTCTCAGACCCTTACAATGTCCTTGAATTTGAAGTACTCAGTAGCCTTTCGTGTATAGTATTCTGAGCTTCCAGAGTGTCATTTGTAAGATGAATATTTATTTATTTGTTATAAGTGAATGAAAGAAATTGTTTCCAAATTAGACACACTCATGCATTGCTAGTAACAGTGTAACTGAAGTAACATATTTTGAAAATGATTTTATATTACAAGAGCATCTATTTAAAACCTGTTTTGATTCTTTCTTGTTCTAAATATTTATGTATTTATTTGAAAGGAAGTGTTAGAGAGCGAGAAAAGAGAGAGAGAGAGAAGAGTCAGGACTGAGCCAGCCTGAAGCCAAGAGCCTGAACCTCCATCTAGCTCTCCTATGTGGATGGCAGGGGCCCAAGTAGTTGGGCCATCTTCCACAGCTTTCCCAGGCACATTAGTAGGAGTTGGGTCAGAAATGGATCAGCTGGGATTTGAACGAGCCTCCACATGGGATACCAGTGTTGCAAGTTGTGGCTTAACCTGCTACACCATAATGTGGCCTGATTCTTTTTTTTTTTTAAATATATATTTATTTATTTGAGAGGCAGAAAGAGAGAGAGAGAAAGAGAGTGAGAGCGAGAGCGAGAGAGAGAGAGAGAGAGAGAGAGAGAGGGAGGTGCCTTCCATCTGCTGACTTACTCCCCAGGTGGCTGCAATGGCCATAGCTGTGCCGATCCAAAGCCAGGAGCCAGGAGCTTCTTCCCAGTCTCCTACATGGGTACAGGGACCCAAGGACTTGAACCATCTTTTACTGCTTTCTCAGGCTATAGCAGAGAGCTGGATCAGAAGTGGAGCAGCCAGGACTCAAACCAGTACCCATATGAGATGCCAGCACTGCAGGCAGCGGCTTTACCTGCTACACCACAGCACCAGCCCGGGATGTGATTCTTTAAGCCTGTAGTAAACTTATAAGAAATAAATTCTTAGTAAATGAAAATTTGATTGTGTTTCCTGTATAAAGAAACATTGTAATATTTCATGGAAAACAAATAAAAATAAGAAAAACAGGATTAATAAAATCTGTGTAATATCTATATATAAATATAAATCTATATGTGTGCATACATATTCCTAAAATATTAATGATATAGAAATAGCTTAGCAAAAAATATTGTGAGAAAAAAAGGCTAGACATGAAAATTTTTACGCACAGTAGCATATAGAATATAAAGTGTCCTCTACTCACAGTTGTATGCATTGAGCTTAAAGTATACTCGAAGTCATGCAGGAAATTGGTATTTGCATGTCAGTCCTGAGTTCCTTTGTTGAATTTCCCATTCTAATCCTTTTATTCACCTCCAATATGATCTCTAATTTACTTTCAGTATAAATATCTTATACTATTTTGACTCTACCTGCACTTCTACTCTTCTTTCCTTTACACAAATATTTATTATGTACCTTCTATGATCTGGTAGTATTTCTAATCCTACACTGAAGAACAGATGGATGTGCTACAGGGGAACTTACCAAGTGTGTGGGTCAACAAGCATCATTTTCTGTACGGGTCGGATAATAAATAGCTCAGTTCTATTGTCTTGCCTTTTCTCTGATTTCATTTGTTTTCTTATCTCTATTTTTTGGTTCTCTTCTTTTCTCATCTGTTTACTCTTTTTCTTCCCATCCTTTACAAATCTAAATATATATATAAAAAAAAAACTTTTGGTTTTTGAGGCACACAAAACAGACTGTAGACCAGATTTGGTCAAACCGATCATAGTTTGCCAATACCACTCACAGTTATGCTGTCCTAGTGTTGTTTTTTTTTTTTTTTTTTTTTTTTTTTTTTTTTAGGATTGGGGATGGAGGGAGAGAGAGTATACTGGTAAGGACAGGGAGAATTATTGGCAAAGAGTCAAACATATCAGACATCATACAAACAATGGTATACTTTCAAAAAATGAAGATTGGATTTGCATTTCCAGTAAAATTTTCTGCTTTCCTGATGTCCAACATAGAGGAGGAATATGTGATAATAATGACCTATTTTGAAAATCTTAAACTTATCTTACAAATAAATAGAAATTAGGTTTTATAAGAATTTAATATTCATTTAAATTACAGAGAAAAATAGTACATTTTTAAAAGGTGGAGAACTCTTTGCTGTTGATGGGAGTTGCTACTGAAAATCATTAATTAGACTCTCCAGGAGATGTACAATTTGGGACATGCTCAATCGGACCTGCCCCAAATGATGGAATTAGAAAATGTGCCAGGGGATTCCAATACAATCCCATCAAAGTGGCATGTACCAAGGCCATCTCATTAGTCCAAGTGATCAGTTTCAGTTCACAATTGATCACACTGATAGGTCTAAGAGTCAAAGGGATCACACAAACAAGACTAGTGTCTGCTAATACTAACTGATAGAATTAAAAAGGAGAGAACGATCCAACATGGGAAGCAGGATACACAGCAGAATCATAGAACGGCAGATGTCCTAAACAGCACTTTGGCCTCCTAGTCAGCCCTTAAGGCATTCAGATGTGGCTGAAGAGCCTATGAGAATATTTTAGGCATGGAAAGTCAAGACACTCTGGAAAAAAAAGAAAAAAAAAACCTCAATGAAAGATCTCTGCGAGTGAGATCCCAGTGGAAAGAACGGGACCATCAAAGAAGGAGGTGCCTTTCTCTGAAGGGAGGAGAGAACCTCCACTTTGACTATGACCCTGTCGGAATAAGATTGAAATCAGCAAACTCAAAATGCTTCCATAGCCTTGGCAACTCATGACTAGAGCCTATGGAGATTACTGACACCATAAACAAGAGTGTCAAATTGTTGAGTTAACAACAGGAGTCACTGTGTACTTACGTCTCATGTAGGATCTCTGTTCTTAATGTGTTGTCCAATGTGAAGTATTGCTATAACTAGTACTCACACAGTATTTTACACTTTGTGTTTCTATGTGGGTGCAAACGGATGAAATATTTACTTAATATATACAAAATTTATCTTCTGTATATAAAGATAATTGAAAATGAATCTTGATGTGAATGGAATGGGAGAGGGAGTGGGAGATAGGAAGGATGAGAGTGGAAGGGAAGTGATGGGGGAGAGGAGCTATTGTAATCCATAAACTGTACTTTGGAAATTTTGTATTTACTAAATAAAAATTAAAAAAAAAGAAACTCTGCAAATAAAACTACGTTTACAAATACTATGTACTTGAATTAGTCAGCATTTACCTATACAACTATCATAATCACAGTAATTTTTGTATTAGGCATAAGACATTCTTCTAATGTAGTACTATTTTATTTTAAATTACTTCACTATGTGTTTTTTTTTTTTTGACAGAGTTAGACAGTGAGAGAGAGAGAGATACAGAAAGAAATGTCTTCCTTCTGTTGGTTCACCCCCTAAATGGCCGCTGCGGCCTGCACGCTGTGCTGATCCAAGCCAGGAGGCAGGTGCTTCCTTCTTGGGTTCAGGGCCCAAGCACTTGGGCCATCCTCCACTGCACTCCCAGGCCACAGCAGAGAGCTGGCCTGGAAGAGGAGCAACCGGGACAGAATCCGGCGCCCCAACCGGGACTAGAACCCGGTGTGCCGGCGCCACAGGTGGAGGGTTAGCCAAGTGAGCCACGCCGCTGGGCCACTATGTGTTTCTTTGCATTAGAGCCATAGAATTATATACTCAAATTCTCACCTCCACACACAGGTGAATGTTGCAGACATTTTATATTTTTTCTGAATTTTATTTTATAATGAGATTTTATTCATTTAATTTAAGCCAGATTTTATCTTAGCTGTACTGTATTGTGAAATAAATGAGTGGAATTAAAAAGCAGAAAAATGGTGATTTTCTACTTCTGATGATCTTATGTATTTTACATGTTTTTAAGAGACATGTTTTCCTACAATTATCCAGAAATGATTATAATTTGAATACAATAATTAAGCCATCAAAATGATTATAATTTGAATACAATAATGAAGCCATCAAAATCAGTGAGAAATAGGCATCTAATATCCACTTAGGAAATAGTTTTCACAGAATATTTAATTCTTATCATGTCTTCATTTTTCTGAATCCCTCGATATTTGGTCTCTTTTCTGATTCACTTATTCACTTATTTAAATGTTATTAAAATTCTAACATCTGTGAAACAAGCAGCATTTATAGTTTTATATATTGAGGATTATATCACAAAATATACTGTCCCACAATCACAAATTATTTACTAGTGAATTACAGGCAATTTGAATTGATAATAAAAATCATCAGTTTTCCTTTATACACGGCAACTTGACTTTCTTTTTATCTTTAACTCAGGAAAAAAAAAAAACTATTTCTGTGGACCAAAATAGGAAGGA
Source organism: Sylvilagus floridanus (assembly GCA_949820135.1). Lineage (NCBI taxonomy): Eukaryota > Metazoa > Chordata > Mammalia > Lagomorpha > Leporidae > Sylvilagus > Sylvilagus floridanus. The sequence continues at coordinate 128,508,643 of OX463236.1, read as the reverse complement.
TCATCTAACAGTGAGTTCAAGCTTGTTTCTTTCTACTTCAATATTTTATTATGTGGTTGGATACTTCCACATGAAATCCAGGGGTTTGGGTTGGGATTAATTTAATATCCTAGCTAGAAGCTGATAGTGATCTCAAGAGAGATGAAATTACAAGAAAGTTCAGAAACAAAGAGCCATTAGGTGAAAAAGGATATCAGCTAACGAGTCTCATGTGTGTAAAAAATACCTACTACTATGAAATTTATGAAGTCAGATTCTTCTTAGAATCCTTTTTCTTTTTCAGTTGACATTGAAAAGAAAATGATACAGTTCAAGATGCTACTGAAATTATCCTGTGACTCTCAACTTCTCAATGTAGGTAGTCTCACATACATTCTTAAAATGAAACTTAAGTTTTTTCCTCCAACAGTGACGCACCAGGCATTTTTCTAGGCCCTGACTGTTTGTCAGGGAGCAAGGAAAAACACATTCCTGACCTTGAAGAATTTGTATTTGAATGTATGTGGTGAGACATGAGGTTGGGGGAGACATTCAATAAATAAATAGTTTTAAAAATTAAGTGTTATGCTATATGCTTTCAAAAAGGAAATATGAGAGGGTCTGGGTACTTGGATGATTAGTGAGGCAAGCTTCATGGAGCCGTTTCTCAGCAAGGATCTGAAACACAGGAAGGCATCAGCTGTAATTGGGTATACAGGCAGAAGGAATTGTCAATGCAAAAGTCCCAAGGCAGAAAAAACGTCTTGCAATGTTTTGAAGACCTGTGGGTTTTCAGGTCAGTGAGTGGTTAATAGGAAATGTTATGGAAACATAAAGGGTGAAATCACTAAGGACATTGAAGAGCAAAGTAAAGCATTGGATTTTATTTTAAGCAAAGCAAAATTATTAAGAACTTTGAGCATCCAATTCCATGGTTCAAAGTAGCATAGGGAGATTTTTATAGTAGCGTAGTAATAGAAAATAAAAAAAATTTAGTGTGAACTACATGGGATGGTGTCTTTAAATAGAGATGAAATGATAATTTTAGACATAAAATCCACAAAATTTGCACAGAAAAATACATAGGATCCATAAAGGGAAAAGTATAACAGTTCATAAAAATTTGCGAAGGTAATGTATAGTTTGGATATGTGTCATGAAGGGAAAAAGATAATTCAACAATTCCTATTAGATTTGGGACTTGAAAAACTATGTGGTTGATGATACTGTTTACTAAGAATATATAGGACTGCTTTGCAGTCATTTAAGTTTAGTAATGCATAGCTGTGCTTCCATTGTCAACTGACTTCCAGTATTGAAGACACTGGAACTAAAAACTTGTATTTTAACTTTAGGGATAATTTCTTATTTTAACTAGAAACTCCAATGATTTTCACTTTTTTCTGAGAGTTTATGAATTTTATGAACTTAGTTATAAGCTTTTTCACAACAGTCTTGTCTGTATTAAGTAAGCCATAAATATTAAAGACTCATACTTAAAAGTAGTTCATTTCATAATTTATGAATGAGAACTAAGGATGGAAAATTTTGAATTGTATTCTAGGATGACAGAACAGATATTTATTACTTTTTGAAGAAAAAGAAGAAAATAACATTTCTGTTTAAACCGTATGCAAATGAAAAGCAATGAAAATTTTATCTTAGTTCATTGTATAAAATAGATGTATGAATGAGTTCACACAAATGTATGTGAAATAGTAACTCTATTGCAGTATGTTAAACATAAAAATTATAAAATTTTATGTACTAAGTTAAGCACATAGAAATTGTATATCCATGTAAAACATTTAAAATATAGTTACTAGATTTTAGAAATTCATAAGTAATGTGGAAACTGGAGATAACTATTTGAGTGCTTAAAAGTATACTTTCTTGAAATGCTTCTTAGAGAATATATTTTCAGGAAATAGAAATAGTGAGAGAACAAATATTTGCTAGCAAATTAAACTAAGTTCCCTTTTGAAATTAAAGATCCAAGTTAGAAACTTGGGAATGGAAATACATAGCACAATAGAAGAAAACAAAATATTTGCATTAAAGATAAAGCTATGAATGTGATTATTTGTTGAGTCCTTCCTTCACAATAATTTCCACAAACCTGTCATCAGTTTCCTTTGGAAAAAAAAAACAGCTCTTTTATCACTAGGTAGAATTCCGAGTATTGCTGTAAAATATAAGGGTAGGGATCGCAGATGAGCGCCTTTGGAGTTCCAGTAGTGGGCTCCAGTTGGAAGAAGAAACTATGATTTCAATTCTGTGGACACAGTAATCATTTCAAATATGAGTTAATGATTAAATTCATGCTAATGGGAGTGAGCTTATCTAACAAAGTAGAAGATACCAAAGGTGGTTTCTCTAACCCTTTAGATGTAAAATAAAAGGATGTGCATCTGATTTGAATCAAATCTGACAATAAAAAAAAAAAATCATTCACCCAGACCAAGTAGGATTCATCCAGGTGATACAGGGATGGCTTAACACATGCTAATCAATAAATGTGATGCATCATATTAACAAAATGAAGAATAAAAACCATATGATCATCTTATTAGATGAAGAGAAAGCATTTGATAAAATACAACATCCTTTCATGATAAAAACCTTAAGCAATTTGAGTAGTAAATTGTCAGAAAAGGAACATTCTCCAACACAATCAAAAAATATATGACAAATCCACAGCCAACATCCATTTGAATGGGGGATAAATGGAAACATTTCCACTAAGATCTAGGACAGGACAAGGGTGTCTATTCTCTCCATTTCGATTCAATATAGTTCTGGAAATTTTAGCTAGGGCCATTAAGCAAGAAAAAGAAATCAAAGGGATGCATATTGGAAAGAAGGAATTCAAATTATCACTGTCTGCAGATACATGATCATATATATATTGGGAACCAAAGTCTCTACTAAGTAAAATACTGAAATTGCTAAGAGAATTTAGCAAAGTGGCACACAGAAATGGTTAGCACTTGTATACACAAATAATGCCATGGCTGTGAAAGAACTTGTAAGATCAGCCCCATTCACAATAGCTACAAAAATTGTAAATACCTTGGGATAACATTAACCAATGATATGAAAGATTTTTACAATGAAAATTACAAAACATTAAGGAAAGAAATACAAAAAGACACAAATAATGGAAGAATTTTCTATAATAATGATTGGAGGAATTAATATCAATAGAATCTTCATGTTATCCAAAGCAATTTACAGATTCAATGTGATTCCAGTAAAAAATACTAAGGACATTCTTCTCCAATGTAGAAAAAAATGACCTTAAAATTCATATGGAAACCAAAAAGACTTTGAATAAATAAAGGAATTTAAAGAAAAAGATTTACTTATTTATCTGAAAGTCAGAGTTACAGGAAGGAGACAAAGAGACATCTATCCACTGGTTCACTCTCCAGATGGCCACAACTGATGGAGCTGGGCTGATCCAAAGCCTGGAGCCAGGAGCTTCTTCTGGATATCCTTTACGGATGCAGGATCCCCAGGACTTTGGCTATCTTCCACTGCTTTCCTAGGTGCATTAGCAGGGGGCTTGGTCGAAAGTGGAGGAAGGGGCTGTTGTTGTGGTGTGGGGTTAATGCCCTGGCCTGAAGTGCTGGCATCCCATATAAGCACCAGTTTGAGACCTGGCTGTTCCACTTCCAATGCAGCTCTCTGCTATGGCACGGGAAAGCAATAGAAGATGGCCCAAGTCCTTGGGCCCCTGCATCCTTGTAGGAGACCTGGAAGAAGCTCCTGGTTCCTGGCTTCAGATTGGCATAGCTCCAGCCATTGAAGTCAACTGGGGAGTAACCATCAGATGGAAGACCTCTCTCTCTCTGCCTCTCCTCTCCTCTGACTTTCAAGTAAGTAAATAATTCTTTAAAAAAAAAAAAAAAGTAGAGCAGGCAGGACTCCAAGAGGCACCCATATGGGATGCCAGCACAGTAGATGGCACCTTTACCTGCTGTGTCACAGTGTCAGTCCCAAGAAATCTTAAACAATAATAAAAAAAAGCTGAAGGCATCACAATGTCAGGTTTCATGAAATATTACAGGATAATAATCAAAACAGCCTGTACTGGCACAAAAATAGACATGTGGACCACAGAAAACCCCAGAAATTAATTCATACATTCTGCAACAAATTACTATTTGACAAACAGCTAAAAACACTCCCTGGAGAAAGGACAGTTTCACCAACAAATAGTGTTGAAAAAACAGGATCTTTGCATGTATAAGTTTGGAAAAAGGCCCCTACTTAAACCTCATACCAAAATCAACTTGCAGCTGATCAAGGATCCAAATTTAAGACCCCAAACCATCAAATTACCTGAAGAAAACCTAGGTCAAACACTGTAAGACATTGGCCTAGGTAGACTTCTTGGATAAGACCCCAAAAGCACAGGCAGCAAAAGCAAATACAGACAAATGGGATTATATGAAGCTAAGATGCATCTATACAGCAAAAGGAAATACTCAAAGTGAAGAGGCAATTGACATAAAGGGAGAAAATATTTGCAAACTATGCATCTGATAAATCATTAATATCCAGAATATATTTAGGCATCTCAAGAAATTCAGCAACAACAAAATAAACAATCCAGTAAAGCAATGGGCAAAGGACTTGAACAGGCAATTTTCAAAAGAGAAAATCCAAATGGCCTACAGACATATGAAAAAATGCACAGGATAACTAGCCACCAGAGAAATGCAAATCAAACCACAATGAGGTCAGAATGACTATCATCCAAAAATCAACCAAAAAAAAAAAAAAAAAAAGATGGCAAGGATGTGGAGAAAAGGTTACCCTAAGACACTGTTAGTGAGCATGTAATCTAGTACTACCCTTATGTAACACAGTATGGAAATTCCTTAGGAATCTGAAAATAGATCTGCCATATGACCCAGCCATCTCACTCCTGGGACTTTGTCCAAATGAAATGAAGTCAACACATGAATGACTTATCTGAAACACATGTCTATAGCATCTCAGTGCATGTTAATAAGATATTCAAAATTTGATGATTCAATAAAGAAAATGTGGGACATATAAATGATAGAATACTACCCAGTCATAAAAAATGAAAACCTGTATTTTGCAACAAAATGTATGTAAATGGAAACTATTATGCTCAATGAAATAAGCCAGACCAAAAAATACAAGCATCATGTTTTCTTTGATTTGTATCTAATATATTGTGTACAAAAATACTAATGTATGAATGAAATTATGTCTGGAGATTTGATTGTTATTTAAAGCCCTTGATTACACTCCCGTGGAACACTAATCTTTCTAGTTTGCACTTGTTGAATTCTTTATTTAGTGGAAGATTATGCCAAAAGTACATGAAGTGTGTTCTTTTTATAAAAATAAAAATATTTTACCACTGAAATTTTGCCACTGATCAGCCCTTGTCCTGACTGTTGATGTACAATTTAATACCTTATCCCTTTTAGTATTTTTTTGTTATAGGTAATACTATTGGTTGAACTCTGTAATTAACACACATTTATTCTTAGGTGTTGAAATTTAAATGAAAAGTGATCCCGTGAAATATAAGAGTGGGAATAAGAGAGGGAGGAGATGTACAATTTGGGACATGCTCAATCAGACTTGCCCCAAATGATGGAGTTAGAATCGTGTCAAGGGATTCCAATACAATCCCATCAAGGTGACATGTACCAAGGCCTTCTCACTAGTCCAAGTGATCAATTTCAGTTAACAATCGATCACACTGATAGGTTTAAGAGTCAAAGGGATCACACAAACAAGACTAGTGTCTGCTAATACTAACTGATAGAATAAAAAAGGGAGAGAACAATCCAACATGGGAAGCGAGATACACAGCAGACTCATAGAATGGCAGATGTCCTAAACAGCACTCTGGCCTCACAATCAGCCCTTATGGCATTTGGATCTAGGTCAAGAGCCCATGAGAGTATTTCAGGCATGGAAAGCCAAGACACTGTGGCAAAAAAAAAGAAAAAAAAAAAACTACATGAAAGATCTCTGCAAGTAAGATCCCAGTAGAAAGAACGGGGCCATCAAAGAAGGAAGTACCTTTCTCTGAAAGGAGGAGAGAACTTCCACTTTGACTATGACCCTGCCGGAATAAGGTCGAAGTCAGAGAAATCAAAATGCTTCCATAGCCTTGGCAACTCATGACTAGAGCCTAGGGTGATTAATGATGCCATAAACAAGAGTGTCAAATTGTTAAGTCAACAACAGGAGTCACTGTGTACTTACGTCTCATGTGGGATCTGTCCTTAATGTGTTGTCCAATGTGAAGTAATGCTGTAACTAGTACTCAAACAGTATTTTACACTATATTTCTGTGTGGGTGCAAAACTGATGAAATCTTTACTTAATATATACAAAATCGATCTTCTGTATATAAAGATAATTGAAAATGAATCTTGATGTGAATGGAATGAGAGAGGGAGTAGGAGATTGGAGGGGTGCGGTTAGGAGGGAAGTTACAGGGGGGAAAAGTCATTGTAATCCATAAACTGTACTTTGGAAAATTATATTTACTAAATAAAAGTTTAAAAAAAGAAAGAAAATTAAAAAAAATAAAAACGCACAATCTCAAAAAAAGAAAAATATTTTAAAAGAAAAAAATTAATAGTAAAGAAAAAGAAAAGAAGGGAAGCAGGTGGGAAGCATCATTATGGGCTTAAAATTGTATATATGAAATATATCAAATATGTTCTTTTTAATATAATTAATTTTTAAATAATGGAAAACAGAGTGGAAATGAAAAAATTATTTCCCATAAATATCTTTAAGCAATTGTGTGAAAAATTTTTAAGATCATCCTGTGTATCATTTTAAAAGCAAGTTTTTATATAACAACTTTACGAGTAAACTACATATATATATCACATGATAGAAATAAAACAGATATAATACACTTCAAAATTGTCATTATTTTTAAAATATATACAAAAAGTTAAACATATCTTGAAGAACCCTAAAATAATTGAAGTTTTTGTTGTAATTACTTCAATGCATTCTTTTTACATTCAGTTAATATGATGTGTGATTCATCAGGGTATGCTGTTAAATATTTATTTCATTTAAAAATAAATAATAATCTCAAATAATAATAACAAAAATTATATCCTGTAATGTGGTGGTAAGCTGTCTATTATAAGAATTATTCAAAATAATGCTGAGTAGAAATATAATGGGGTGCATTTGAGGGTGTGTGTGCCTAGTTGTGTGAGTATACCAGATAGTTTATTACAGTAGTCTTAAAATATAGTTGCATGTAAGATTTATTATAAATTATGAAATAATTAAGAAGAAATATCACATACTAATAAAATACCAGTTTTAATGTTATTAGTCATTGATAAACACCACTTTTCACATCAAGAATGAAATTAATGCACAGACTAACATTATCCAAGTATGAAAAATTTTCAGGATGACTCCTGAACACCGCTAGTTTCTTTACCATCTGCAAAATCTGCAGGGGTGCCAGCCATGAACACTGTGGATATCTAACAAATTAAATGTTTCTAGAAAAGGAAAATTCTAATCTGAGATATTTTAGTTCAACAGTATACAAATTTAACTTGGCTCTAGAAACTGCTAAATAGAATACAATAAGGGAATTAATGATCGTCTATATGCAGAAAGTTATTAATTACAACTAAAGTCACATCAAGAGTCACATCTCAGGTGGAACAATATTACCATCCAAAATGTTACAATTTGCTCTAAATAAGAAGTAGCTTATTGGGCATAAGAAAGTGCATTGTAGTTTACATTTAAGGAATCCTGTTTTAAAGTGAACATAATTGTATAAATGTATATATATATATACTCACTTTTCATATACATATAAACACATTTTTTATTTATACAAACATACAAATGTGTTATACTCATTACACTCTCATTAAAAATTCACACAATATTTCCATGAAATAATTTTTAAGTTCAAGAAGGATTATTCAATTCACTAAAGCCAATAAATAATGAAAATAATTGGCTCATGTAGTTATTTTTAAATATCACAATTACTGTATGAAAAATATTTCACACAAGCAAATTTTCAAATGATAGAAACAAATATTTACAGATTTATGCTATTTGTCTACTCATTAACTTTCGTGAAAATATGTCAAAATTTTCAGATATTTCAATTAGTTCTAAAGAAGCCTGAAGATAATTTCTTCCTGAATTCTGAATATTTTGGTAAAATTATTAGCAGTCATTGTTTGCTTTCTTCTTGTAAGAATAGTGCCATCTATCATACTGTTATAATAAATATAGATTTTTATTATTCTCATGAATACAAGAAAATATGCTTTATAATATAAAATAGAGGTGTAAGATAAGGAACATAGTAATTTGCAAAGGTAGGGATGATCAAGACTGTATTTTATCTATGTATAATATATATATAAAATATAGATATTTAGATATTCCAGAGTCTCAGAGTGAATGATTTCCATAAGAATAAACAATGGGGGGGGGCCAGCATGAGGCACAGAGGGTTAACGTCCTGGCCTGAAGCACCTGCATCCCTATCAGTGTGATCGATTGTGAACTGAAATTGATCACTTGGACTAGTGAGATGGCATTGGTACACGTAACCTTGATGGGATTATACTGGAATCCCCTGGCACGTTTCTAACTCCACCATTTGGGGCAAGTCCGATTGAGCATGTCCCAAATTGTACATCTCCTCCCTCTCTTATTCCCACTCTTATATTTCACAGGGATCACTTTTCAGTTAAAATTTAAACACCTAAGAATAAATGTGTGTTAATTACAGAGTGCAACCACCGGTACTAGAATAAAAAAAAATACTAAAATGGATAAAGTATTACATTGTACAACAACAGTCAACAAAATAGCTGAACAAGTCACTGTTTCTCATAGTGCCCATTTCACTTCAACAGGTTTTCCCTTTGGTGCTCAGATGGTTGTCGCTGATCAGGGAAAACAAATGATATTTGTCTCTTTGGGCCTGGCTTAATTCAATCAGCATGATATTTTCCAGATTCCTCCATCTTGTTGCAAATGACCGGATTTCCTTGTTTTTGACTGCTGCATAGTATTCTATAGAGTACATGCCCCATAATTTTTGTTGATGGGCATTTGGGTTGGTTCCAGGTCTTAGCTGTTGTGCATTGAGCTGCAATAAACATTATTGTGCAGACGGCTCTTTTATTTGCCAATTTAATTTCCTTTGGGTAAATGCCAAGGAGTGGGATGGCTGGGTTGTATGGTAGGGTGATATTCAGGTTTCTGAGGAATCTCCAGACTGACTTCCATAGTGGCTTTCTCCATTTTGCATTCCCACCAACAGTGGGTTAGTGTCCCTTTTTCCCCACATCCTCGCCAGCATCTATTGTTGGTGGATTTCTGTATGTGAGTCATTCTAACTGGGGTGAGGTGAGACCTCATTGTGGTTTTGATTTGCATTTCCCTGATTGCTAGTGATCTTGAACATTTTTTCATGTGTCTGTTGGCCATTTGGATTTCCTCTTTTGAAAAATGTCTGTTGAGGTCCTTGGCCCATCTCTTATGTAGCAGATGTCCTAAATAGCACTCTGGCCTCAGAATCAGCCCTTAAGGCATTTGGATCTGGCTCGAGAGCCCATGAGAGTATTTTAGGCATGGAAAGTTGAGAAACCTTGGGAAAAAAAAAGAAGACCTAAATGAAAGATCTCTGCAAGTGAGATCCCAGTAGAAAGAACGGGGCCATCAAAGAAGCAGGTACCTTTCTCTGAAGGGAAGAGATAACTTCCATTTTGACTATGACTCTGTTAGAATAAGATGGAAGTCAGTGAACTCAAATGGCTTCCATAGCCTCGGCAACTCGTGCCTAGAGCCTAGGGAGATTACTGACACCATAAACAAGAGTGTCAAATTGTCAAATAATCATCAGGAGTCACTGTGTACTTACGTCTCATGTGGGATCTGTCCTTAATGTGTTGTCAATGTGAAGTAATGCTATATCTAGTACTGAAACAGTATTTTTACACTTTGTGTTTCTGTGTGGGTGCAAACTGATGAAATCTTTACTTAGTATATACTGAATCAATCTTCTTTATATAAAGATAATTGAAAATGAAATAAAACTTGGTGTTAAATTGGAAATTACATAGATAATTAATCAATTTTTTTAAAAAAATCATACAGGATCTCTGTTCTTATTGTGCTGTACATGTGATTTAATACTATAACTAGTACTCCAACAGTATTTTTCACTTTGCGTTTTTGTGTGGGTGCAAATTGTTGAAATCTTTACTTAATATATACTAACCCGATCTTCTGTATATAAAGAGAATTGAAAATGAAAAAAAGAAAAAAAAAGAATAAAGTCACTTACTGAACATTTGCTTTGCTTCTGAGGAGGAGCTCATGCCAGCATGGAAACAGCTGAAGATTTCTGTCCTTTTACATGGATGGTAGGCTATTTCATGGTAACTTGTGGCTTGCATTTAGATGCTGTTGAGCGGCCGGTGCCGTGGCTCAACAGGCTAATCCTCTGCCTTGCGGCTCCGGCACACCGGGTTCTAGTCCCAGTCAGGGTGCCGGATTCTGTCCCGGTTGCCCCTCTTCCAGGCCAGCCCTCTGCTGTGGCCCAGGAGTGCAGTGGAGGATGGCCCAAGTGCTTGGGCCCTGCACCCCATGGGACACCAGGAAAAGCACCTAACACCTGGCTCCTGCCATCGGATGAGCGCGGCCTGCACAGCAACGCGCCGACCACGGCAGCCATTGGAGGGTGAACCAACGGCAAAGGAAGACCTTTCTCTCTGTCTCTCTCTCTCTGATCACTCTGCCTGTCAAAAAATAAATAAATAAAAAAAATTAAAAAATAAAAAAAAGATGCTGTTGAGAACCGAAACTCCTGCAGGACATTTGTCCTGTGGAATTATATGGAGAACAGGAGTAGCTACAGCTGCAACAACTGCAGGATGTGGACCCATTTTCTGTGCTGATGTGTTAACAACATCTATGTTGACATAACTCACAGACAATGTGAAAAAAAAAACAAAACTAGTCTTATAGTAGTAACTGATGATCTAGGGGCAGCTGGGCAGATAGCCCTGTGCATGTTTTGAAATAGATGAAGTCTGGCAAACCGAGCAGTTCAGCAAAGACTTGATTTTAGTTGAGCAGTGTCGTTAGGATGATTATATGGAACATATTTCTGAGTGTGTGGGAGATTTGCCACGAAGTACTTCGAAAGAGGTGCTAATTAGTAAGTGCTGATCAGAAAGTTGGACACATCTTGTACACTTGCCACTCCCTGCATATATTCATTATTGAGGTGAGCCTGATGCTCTTAAGATTTATTTATTTCAAACATAGACTGACACACAGAGAGACAGAGAAAGAAACAGAGAGAAGACTTTCATCTGCAGATGCACTCCCAAATGACTGCAATAGCTGGGGTTTTGTCAGGCTGAAGCCAGGAGACAGAAACTCCATTCTGCTCTCTCATATGAGTGGCAGGGATTCAAATACTTGAGACATCCTCCACTGCTTCTCAGGCACACCAGCTAGCACTGGATCTGAAGCATAGTAGTAGAGACTTGGATTAGCACCCAACTATGGCATGGGGGCATCCCAAGTTGAGGCTTATCCTGCTATGCAACAAGGCCTGCTCCATGATATTATTGCTTGTGCTGATCTAAAGCTATTTATAATGCCTTTAAAAGTGCCACTGGTGTTCCAATTGCTTGAAATTTATCAGAGACCACAAAAAGAAGCTCAATATTCACCAAATACTTAAGAAAATTGTTCATTTAAAAAAAATTTTTAAATTAATTAATCAAAAATTACAAAAAACAAAAAAGATTATTTATTGGAAGGGCAAAGAGAGAGAGAAAGAGATTTTCCATCTGCTGATGGAATCCTGAAATGGCAGCAATGGCTGGGAATAGTCCAGGCCGAACCCAGAAGCCAGGAACCGCATCCTGGTCCCTCTTGTTGATGTCAGGGGCACAAGCACTTGGAACATCCTCTGCTATTCTCCAACATGCACTAGCAGGAAGCTGGATTAGATTTGGAGAGCCAGGACACAAACCATCACTCACATGGGATATCAGCATTGCATACAGCAGGTTAACATATTTAACATATTTAATAATTTGCTCCATAGTAAGCAGATTTTTAAAAAAGCTAATTAATAATTATTATCTTCCTGGAAATTAACCAATAATTTTAATTTTCCATGAAAAAGATTAAAACAAAGAACCTTGCAATCAAGAAAATATTGTCAACTGAAGGATAGTCTACAAAAATTATAGGTCAGAGATAAAGTAGTTTCTAGAGGGAAATTAGGTAGCATTAAAGTCCATATTAGAAACAAAGGAAGAGTGAAGGTAATTCCTATAGCTTCAACCTCTAGAAGCAAAAAGATGAAGCAGCAAATTAACTTAAATAATTAAAAGGAAGGATGTTATTAAGGCGGGACTGACGATCAGCCAAGAAAACAGCAAACAATAGGGAATCATAAAACAAAAATTTACCCTTTTCTATGTGCATGATCAAAAAGGAAAGCAAAAAAGAAAACAACAAAACAGATAAACACAAATTGGCAGATTAAAAGAAGGGATCGTGGAATTTCCTATGTTCCAAAGTATTAAATAATAATCAGAAGACACATTTCCTATACATTTGACATAGGAAATTGATAAATGCATCATGGCATAATTATCTGCCAAAATTCTATGATAATACATTTCAAAATGTAAATATTTTCTTATCTATTAAAGACATTGAGAATGTTGTGGAACTTTCTCGCAAAATTCTTGGCATGCAGATTGCTTCACTAGTAAATTGTTTCCAACATTCACAGAGAAAATGACACCAATTTTGTGTAAATATTTTAAGAGAAATGAAAAAGATGGAAACCCCCAAGTCTTATAAACTCGTATAACCTTTACCAAATATTATAAATAAATTATAGAAATAAATATAAAACAGCAATATCTTTCACAATGCTGTGTTTTATTTTTTCTCACAGACTTAAAAAGTTTGGCTTACATTGGAAAATAAGTCAATATAATGAATCGCATTTCCATCTGGTATTTCAGAAAGAGATCTGATAAAATTTGCTGCCAGTTTAGAAGTTGGAGTTGGTAGAATTCTAGCAATGCTATTCAGGAATCATTAGAACCATTCAATATAAGTCCATTACACTGCTACAAAAAGTATCAGGTAAATAATGAATACATTACTAATTTCAAAGTCCAAGAATCCTCTCAATGAATGATTATGGGAAACTTTTTCATGCAGATGATTAAATTTCTAGAGAGCAGTAAATTAAACAGTCAAAAGCACATTTTTACTATTACATGTATGTAACATTATGTGTTACATAATATTATGTAATATTACGAATTACTATTAAACTATTTACATTAATAGTAATATCAGATGTAAAATCAGAATGTATTATGGCAAATTAAGTTGATTCTAAAATTACATACATTTTCTTACTTTTCTGTTGGCACTGTCCTTATTTAATTTGTGGATAGGTTATATAATTTTGGGATAAGATCAACCCTCTCTTCTATTTGTTGAAATGTATTTCTGAAATATCCATCACATTTTCCAATGCACAGAGCATTAAAATTTGTCCTTGGTTTATCTATGTGTCTTCTACCAGTGAGATCTGATATCAGGAATGGTATAAGACAGCAGAAAGTAAGAGAGGTTTTGGGCACTCAATTACTCATTGCCCTGCCTATTTCATCAAAATTATCCTCAATATTTCTTCTGGGAAATATTCCACTTGCATCCTCCTCTTTCTTTTTATGAAGATTAATAACTCATGGTCAAGTGTTCAATTCTATCAGTGTTCTCTAGCATAGTTAAAACTGTGTTAAAAGGCCTGTAGTACATTGACATAGATAGCCTGATCTTAATCCAGAGTCTCAGGGATTATATAATATTCCCAGTGGAGTTCAACATAAAGCTATCACTGTAATTTTTTCCACCACCACTGATATCTCCAATGTCATAAGGTCTCCCAGTATGTATGACCCAAGTAAATATCAAGAAGCATCTTCAGGAGAGCAAGCCCTTTCTTCCTCTGAGCTTCCTCCGATGATATCCACCATTCTGAAGTAACTGACATAGGGGATAAGTTAGTGTTTCCTGTAAGGAATATGTTGTCTTCAAAATCTGAGAAAAACTTATCACAAACTACGTGTCAGTCTGTAGTAGTATACACTAGATATCTTTATTTTGAGGAATGTTTTGAAACATTCCTGACAACTTTATTACAGTGACAGAGCTATGCTTTGTATGTTCTTATTCTCTCCAAAAATTAATGTTAAAGTTAATCAATGCATTTTGCAGTAGTGTAGGGAGATGAAACCTAATGAGATGTTTCAGATAATGAAGATCCACACATGAATGGATTAATGCTACAAGGAAAAAAAATTGCTCTTCTGCCAAATGAAGACATGACTTCTCTCTCTGAGGGTTGCAGCAATCATACATCATGATCTAAACAGAGAATAAAGCCACCAACATTTTGATCAAGGACTTCTCAGTATCCAGAATTGTTACAGAATAAATTTCTGTTTACTATAACTTGTACAATCTTTGCAATTATGTTAGAACAAGACAAATAGAAGCGAGGCAGGCAAGCCCCTGCACTTCAAGGGGTTTCTCTTCCATCCTCTGCAGTAGAAATGGCCTCTGCATATTACACATTTTGTCCTTCACCTATACAATCAGTGTATCCTCAATGTAATAAACTAATACATTTTTCTTTTGACTATTCAGATAGTCTGTATCTCTCCCAACAATGTCATGATAGAAAGTGGAATAATTAATATAGCCATGGGGCAAAATTCTATTCTTCCTTCCAGATGTTTACTTCCTCTCTTCTCCAAAATTTAAACTTAGAATGTCTGAAAGCAAAGCCTTTAATTCAAAATTGTTTAAAAATTACTTGTTTTTAAATTGCCAGTGTATAGTCAAGTGATTAATTTGTCTGAACTTTCTAATTATTTGTTTTTCATCGATATATCAATAATAAACAAATATAATATTGTACTTTGCTTACTACAAATTACTTGTCATTCATAATTTTAACACCCATTTTCATTCCTGCTTATGTTTTACTTGAATAATATTGCATATGAATTTATACATCTTTTTATTCATAAATCTCTTATCAATAAAGAAGAAATAATCAACAGAGAATTGAAAATAGAATCACACTTACACAAATAACTGATTTTATTTTCTAAACATTTTATTGAAATACAGTATGCATACCAAGAAATGTAAATAAGCATTCAGATAATTTTTGGAGTTGAGCAAATTCATAACCTATACCAAAATTAAGAACAAAGCATTACCAGTACCCCAAAATTCCTCAGTGTTCCTTTTCTGTATATTTTTATTTACCTAGCATGATTTAGTGAAGGATTTTCTGTAGCTATATACAAAATGATATGACATCTAATCAATGTTTATATTCTTTGTACATATTAATTTCCACAAATAAGAGGAAAAATGAAACTTGTCTTTCTGGGTCCAGCTAATTTAACTTAAAATAATGATCTCTAATTTCATCATTTTCTTGCAAGAATAACCAATATTCCATCATGTATATATATATGATTTATCCATTTTCTTTATCCATTTATCCATTTTCTTTATCCAGTCATAAGTTGATGGACATCTAGGTTGGTTCCATATGTTAACTGATATGCATTGAGTTGCTATAGACATGGGAGTACAAGTAACTTATAATGTTGCTCTCATTTCCTTTGGATATATTCCCAGGAGTAGGATAGCTGGGTTACATGGCAAATCTATTTTTTTTTCAGTTATCCATATTGGTTGTGCCAATTTGCATTCACACCAACAGTTTATTGTGATATTTTCTTGAACATCTGTCCAGAATTTGCTATTTATTCATTTTTTGGATGATAGCCATTATAACTGGTGTGGTGATACCTCATTGTGATTTTTAATTGCATTTCCCTGGTGGCTAGTGATCTGAGTGAACATTTTTTTCATGTGCCGGTTGGCCATTTGTATTTCATCATGTGAAAAATCTCTGTTCATATCCTTTGACTATTTCTTAACTAGTTTGCTGTGGTTTAGTTTCTTGAGCTCCTTCTATATTCCTGATATTCATCCTTTATTGGAAGCAGAGTTGGCAACCGTTTTCTTTCATTCTGTCAGTGCCAGCTGCCTCTTTACCTTGTTAATTGTTTCCTTTACTGTGCAGAAGCTTCTTATCTTCATGTAATCCTATCAGTCTATTTTTGTTGCCTAGGCAACATTTCATGTAAGTGTTACTCTAGTAGTTTGATAGAGTCATGTCTAAAGTGAGTTGATGTTTGTATCGAGTATAAGTAAGGGTTTTGTTTCAAGTTTCTGCATATGAAAATACTATTTCCCCAACAGTATTTTTGAAAAGACTGTCCTTTCTCTAGGAAATGTTTTCAGCTCATTTATCAAAGATTAGCTCATTTTAGATATGTGTAAGTTAATTTCTGTGTGTTCTTTTCTGTAACATCACTCTACTTATCTATTTTGTGCCAATATCAGATCTTTTTAATTATAACAACCCTGTAGTAAATACTGACATCTGGTATTGTGATGCCTCTGGCTTTGGCTAGTCACAGTCTTTTGTGTTTCAATATGCATTTCAGGAACGTTTATTATAGTTCTGTGAAGAATGTCCTGAGATTTTTTTTTAAGATTTATTTATGTAATTGAAATGCAGAGTTACAGAGAGAATAGAGAGAGGCAGAGACAGTAAGAGAGGTCTTCTTCTCTGGTTTACTCCCCAAATTACTGCAATGGTTGGACCTGTTCAGGCTGAAGTTAGGAGCCTAGAATTCCACACATGGCTCCCACACAGGTAGCAGGAGTCCAAGTACATGGGCCATCTTCTACCTAAGAATGAGCTCGATTGGAACTGGAGGAGCTGAGACTTGATCCAGTGCTCCTATGGGATATTTGCATTCCATGCAGCAGTGTGAGCTGCTGTGCCACTATGCTGTAGTCATGTCCTTGGAGTTTTGATTGGGCTCACACTGCATCTGTAAATTACATTGGGTACTCTGGGCAATTTGATTATGTCATTTTTTTTTCTGTTGTCTTCTATTTATTTCATAATATTTTATAATTTTGACAGAGGAGACTTTTTCTATTTGCTAAATTTGTCATATAACATTTAAATTTTTGGTAACTTCTGAATAGGAATGATCATAAGTTTTTTTCCCTGCAAAACATTGTTAGTCCATAAGATTGCTATTTATTTTTATGTTGATTTTTTTATCTTGAAAATTTTCCAAATTCTCATATGAGTTCCAAGTTCCAATAGTCTCTGAGTGAAATCTTTGTTTCCACTGTATAAATGTTCTTCTGTGATTAGGGATAATTTGACTCCTTCTTTCTAATTTATATCCAATGAATTTCTTTTGCATCCATGTACATCAGAAATACTTGTCTATAATTCTGTTTTTAGTTGTATGCTTGGTGTTGGAATTAAGATAATACTATCTCATAAAATGAGTTTGTATAGCTATTTTGTATTAGTTAAGAAGAATTTATGTTAGTTCTTCCTTAAAAGTTTGTAGAACTTAGCAGTGAAGCCAACCATTCTTGGGTTTTCTTTGTTGGGGGCTCTTTGTTACTGATTCCATCTCAAATTTATTATTGGTATATTAAGATTTTCTATGTCTTTGTATCTCAAATTGGTAAGTTATGTGTTTTCAGAAATCTATACATTTGTTCTTTATAATCCAATTTGTTGGCATATAACTGTAATAATTCCTAATGATTATTTGTATTTTTGAAGCATCATTGTAATATTTATTTTTTCATATATAATTTTATTAATTTCATTCTTCTATTTTTTGATTAGTTAGACTAATGGTTTTCAGTGTAATTTATTTTCTCAAAAAGCCAACTCTTCATTTCACTGAAATTTTGAACACTTTTTTAAAATTTCAATTTATTTATTTTTTCTCTATTTTTATTATTTGTTTTCTACTAATTTAATTTTAATTTGTTCTAGTTTTTCTAGGTCATTGAGATGCATTGCTTCATAATTGATTTGACACTTTTCCAATTCTTTATGCAGTTATTTATTGCTCTAAACTTTCATGTTAACACTGCTTTTGCTATATCCCATAAATTCTGGTATATTGTGTCTTCATTTATATATATATATATATATATATATATATTTCTATTTTTTAAGATTTATTTATTTGAAAGGCAGAGTTACAAAGAGTCAGAGAGAGAGAGAGGGAGAGAGAGAAGGAGAGAGAAAGAGATTTTATATACATATATATTTTTTATTTCCCTATTGATTTTTTTCTATGAGCCTATGTTCATCCAGGAACATGCTTTTCTATCTCTATGTGTTTTTGTATTCTCTAGAGCTTCTTTTGTTGTTAATTTATAGCTTTATTGCAGAGTGGTTAGAAATGTACATGATGTTTTGGAAATTTATATTATTTAAATAAAAGCGTTAAAAAAAAAGAAATGTACATGATATGATTTCTGTGTTTTTGAGTTTGTTGAGACTTTTTTTGGCCAAACATATGGTCTATTCTAGAGAGTATTCCATGCACTGATAAAAAGAATGTGTATTTTGTTGTTGGATAGACTGTTCTCTAGACATCTATTAGGTCCACGTGGTCTTCAGTGAACATCAACTTTGTTATTTCTACTTTTTAAGATTTATTTATTTATTTATTTGAAAGGTAGAGTTACAAAGAGGCAGAGAGAGAGTGAGAGGGAGAGGGAGAGAAGGAGAGAGAGGTTTTAATCCTCTGGTTTGCTCCCCACATGGCTGCAACAGTGGGATCTGTGCCTATCTAAAGCCAGGAGCCAGGAGCTTCTTCTGGGTTTCCCAATCGGGTGCAGGGACCCAAGGACTTGGGCCATCTTATACTTCTTTCCCAGGCCATAGCAGACTGCTGGACTGGAAGTGGAGTAGCAGGGATTCAAACCAGCATCCATATGGGATGCTGACACAGCAGGCAGCAGATTTACCCACTATGCCACAGCACCAGCACCAGATTTATTATTTCTTTATTGAAATTTTTTGTGTCTGGTTGATTTGTCCATTGATAAAAATAGGATGTTGAAGTCCTCTTTATGATTCTGTTGAAGCTCATCTCTCCCTTTAGATCCATTAACATTTATTTTATAAAACTGTGTGCCCATGGCCAGCATTGTGTCTCAGTGAGTTAAAACTTCATCTGAGATGCCAACATCCCATATGAGCAACAGGAGTCCCAGTTGCTCCACTTCTTATCCAGCTCCTTGCTGATGTACCTGGAAAAGCAGAAAATAGCCCACATCTTTGGGTCCCTGTGCACACATGAGAAACCCAGATAAAGTTCTAGACCCTTGGATTTGGGCTGGCGCAGCTTTGGCCACTGTGGTCATTTGGGGAGTAACCAGTGGATGAAAGATTCTCTCTCACTGTCTGCCTCTTTCTCTGTAACTCTCTCTTTCAAATAAATAGATATTGAAATAAAAAAAGAAAAGAAAGGAAATGGATGTCCTAGCACTGAATGCATCTATATTTAGTATAGTCACATCTTCTTGTTGAATTGCATATGTGCCTTAATCATTACATAATGCTGCTTTTGTCTCTTTTATCTATATTTATCTTAAAGTATATTTTTTCTGCTATGAGTATACCTAATCCTGCACACTTCTGGTTTCCGTTCACATAGAATATCTTTTTCCATCCTTTAGCTTTCAGTCTTTTTGTATCTTCATTGGTGAAGTATGTTTCTTGTAGGTGGTAGATAGGTACATTTTGTTTTCTTATTCATTGTGCCTCTCTATATCTTTTTTTTCTTTTTTTTCTTTTTGACAGGCAGAGTGGACAGTGAAAGAGAGAGACAGAGAGAAAGGTCTTCCTTTGCCGTTGGTTCACCCTCCAATGGCCGCCACAGCTGGCACGCTGCGGCCAGCGCACTGCGCTGATCCGAAGGCAGGAGCCATGTGCTTCTCCTGGTCTCCCATGCGGGTGCAGGGCCTAAGCACTTGGGCCATCCTCCACTGCACTCCGGGGCCACAGCAGAGAGCTGGACTGGAAGAGGAGCAACCAGGACAGAATCTGGTGCCCTGACAGAGACTAGAACCCGGTGTGCCAGCGCCGCTAGGCTGAGGATTAGCCTGTTGAGCCACGGCGCTGGCCGCCTTTCTATACCTTTTAACTGGAGAATTATTCCATTTGCATTCAAGGTTATTTTTGGTAACTAATGACTTGATCCCACCATTACTCCATAAATATTCCTATTCCTTTGTTCTTTTACTAGGTGGATTTCTGCATCCACTTTTCATGATGTTGATTGTCTTTCTATTTCTGTGTGAAATACATCCTTAAGTATTATTTGTAAGGTAAGATGGGTGTTAACAAATTATTTTAATTTTACTTCTCTTGGAACATCTTTATTTCACCATCATTTATGAATGAGAGCTTAAATAGCTGCATTTTAAATATCTTTTCCTTTTTCATTCCATATGCAAAATTTATTGTGAGTTGTGTCATAGACCTAAATATAAACCTCTGTAACATAAAATTTTTGAAAAAAAATCATAATATGTGGATAGTCAATATTTCTTGAACAGGATATCAAAACAACTAGAAATAAAAGAGGAGGCGCACCATGGCTCACTTGGTTAATCCTCTGCCTGCGGCGCCAGCATCTCATATGGGCGCCAGGGTCTAGTCGCGGTTGCTCCTCTTCCAGTCCAGCTCTCTGCTGTGGCCCAGGAGAGCAGTGAGGGATGGCCCAAGTGCTTGGGCCCTGCACCCGCATGGGAGATCAGGAAGAAGTACCTGGCTCCTGGCTTTGGATCAGTGTAGCTCTGGCCATATTGGCCATTTTGGGGGGTGAACCAATGGAAAGAAGAACTTTCTCTGTGTCTCTCACTGTCTAACTCTGTCAAAAAAAAAAAAAAAAAAAAGAGAACAATGAGATTAATAAACTGTAGCAGATGTAAAATTATGTATTGCTATCTAGCATATTGTTGAGAAAAATGATTAATATTTATGACTCCTTTTTGATAAAGTTAAACTAAGAAATAAAATCAGAAAATATTTACTCTAGATCTTGGAGAGATAATTGAATGAAAATGGGTAATTGGGAAATTTCTAGGTGATAGAAATAACCTATATCTTCTTTTGGTGGTAGTTACATAGGAATAAATAATTATCAAACATTAAACAACTGAACATTATCTCATAATAAAATAAAAGTCTCTAAGTCTATAAAATTTCCTCTGAAAATATTGTTACTAAAATTTTCTTTACTCTCCATATTCCACAGTTTGGTCAGTGTCTTATTAATCTATCCAACCTATTTATATCAACCTACAAAATGTCCTGGATATTGTTTTCTTTTTTATTTATTTTTAAAATTTGAACAGCCTAGAGCTTGAGAGAGAGAGATGGAGAGAGAGAGAGAGAGAGAGAGAGAGAGAGAGAGAGAGAGAGAAATTCCATCTGCTGGATCATTCTCTAAAAGCTGGGACAATATGAAGCTGGTAGCTGAAAATGGAATCCCAGTCTTCTAGGTAGATGGCAGGGACCTAAGTAACTGAGCCATTTCCAGCTGCTTCTCAGGGGGCAAATTAGCCAGTCCCTGGAAATGGGAGTAGAGCAGTTACTCAAACACAGACACCCTGATAACGAATGCACATAGCCCAACTGGTTTTTTAACCACTAGATAAGTTACTGGCTCCAAAGATTTTTTTCTCATATGTCACAACTTCTTGTTTAAGTGTTTAATTTATATTAATAATCTCCCTTTCATTTTTTTTCTGTATACTCTTACAACTGCTATAATAATTATAGTTTTAACAATCTCTCCCAGGGCAACTGTTTTTCCAAATATTAGCATTATAATTCCTTTTTTCTATCACCCAACCTGCTGCCAAAAGATTTTCTCTAAAATATATATGTGATCACAGAACTTTGTAACTGTCTACTGAAAGATTTAGTATGACATAAATCTCCTTGATATGTCTATTATAAATGATTGTTTCATCCCTTATTATCTTGCCTCACTGTTCAGTCCAAACTTGGCTTATTTAAATGAACTGAGCTATTTTATTCTTTTGTTTATAATGCCCTCTGAAAGATGCTGGCTTTCTCATCACTGATCATCAAAAGATTGGGCGTAGATATTTTAATGTATCTCTTTGAAATAATCCCTGCCAATAACCAGTCTACTCCAGTCAGAGGATTGACTGCTTTCTCCATTTCCATCTATCTTTCATAATACTTTTAACATTTGTTTCTTGTCCTTGTTTATTGTCTGATTTTTCATACTAACTTCCTATACCCTAAAAGCAGGGAAAGTACTTCATTCATGTTTATTTCCAAAGCACTTAGCATAGCTCTTTGAAGAAGCAAGCATATCGTAGATAAGATGAATCTCTGGCAAATGATTGAATTATAAAATGTGAGTTGATTAGCCAATAACAATATATACATACAAGTACATGTTTATATATTCATAGAAATGTATATGTGTATATATAAATTATTAGAAATAAAAAGTGAAAATATCACTTATAATCCCATAATATTTATGTATTTGTGGTATTTATTAACCAATGGTTGTCTATAAGTATGCCAATTCCTTTTTCCTTATCAGGATTTCTTGTCTTTCCAAGTGGATTTAATAGTTATTATTTTAATTACTGCATTGTCTTTCATGGAAACAGTATAGAATCATTAATTGTCCTCCAAATGCATGCTTATTTTCCTCTACCTTAAAATTCACATTTTTTCCTTTTCTTTCCCATTATAATTTTATAATTTTTATTATTTTAATGGACACCAAGAAACATATTTTTATTCTTCACATCCTCCAAAAAACCCTAGATACTCTTATTGTCACTATATAATGTTAAATATTACCTGTTTAAGATATGAAGATAACAGAGAAATAAATGTTAGGAAAAATGTATATATAAAACGAATTGTTTTTTAAACCCTTTAAAAAATTTTTTTTGGGGACCAATACAGAGGCATAGTAGGTTAAGCCTCTACCTGTGACTCTGGCATTCTATATGGGCACCAGTTCAAGTCCT
The DNA here is from genome assembly GCA_949820135.1 of Sylvilagus floridanus. NCBI lineage: Eukaryota > Metazoa > Chordata > Mammalia > Lagomorpha > Leporidae > Sylvilagus > Sylvilagus floridanus. The sequence goes on along the minus strand of OX463236.1, from coordinate 128,485,558 downwards.
GGCTGCTCCACTTCTGATCCAGCTTCCTGCTAATAGCCTGAGAAAGCACCAGAAGATGGCCCAAGTGCTTAGGTCCCAGCACTGCTGTGGGAGACACAGAAGAAACTCTTTGCTCCCAGCTTCAACCAGGCCCAACTCGGGCATTTTTTTCATTTGGAGAGTGAACCACAAGATAGAAGACATCCTTCTCTCGTTGTCCCTCCCTCTCTCTGTCTGAACTCTACATCTCAAATAAATAGATAAATCTTAAAAAGTTTATTTATTTATTTAGTTAGTTAGTTAATTATTTTCATTTAAAAGGCAGGGAAACATTGGAGAGGTCATCCACCCCCTGGTTCTTTCTCCAAATACTCAAACAACTGGAGCTGGGACCAGGCCAAATTCAGGAGGATTCCCTATGGTCTCCTACATTGGTGACTGGGACTCACAGACTTGACCCATCATCTGCTGACTCCTGCGATGCACTTGAACAGGAAGCTGGCTCTGAAGTATCGTAGCAGTGACACAGACCCTGGTGCTGTAGACATCCCAAGCTGTGCCTTTGCTCCTACACCAAATACTAGCCATTATGCTTCTTCTAAGATCAATTATTTTTGTCTCTTTTCTTCTTCATTTCCAAGGATGGGAATTAGTGTGGATTAATGTTTGTGAGAAGAGAGAAATGTTCTCTTCCTGTAAGGTTAGACAACCTATGCTCACCTCATTTGTTCTGCCTGAGATCTTGGGTTTTATGCTGTTAAATTTCTTATAATTTTGCTATTTGTTTATTATAGAACAGACAGACAGAACAAAGCACTTCTGTCTGATGGTCCAAATTTCCAAATATCTGACATGTACAGTGATATTCCAACCTGACGCCAGGAGCTGTGAACTCGGTCCAGGTCTCCCTCTTGAGTGGTAGGGTCTCAATCAATCTCATTGATGTGCACATTGACAGGAAGTTTGAATTGGGAATGCAGTCTGGATGCAAACTCAGGCACACTAACAGGAGATGTGCGTACCCAAAATGGTATCTTTACCACCTGGTCAAACACCTGTTTCTGCTATTATATTCCTTACACTTTTGATTATCAACTATTTTAATGATTCTGTAAATAATTATTAATATCTGAATTCTAAGTAGCAATTCTTTTTCTCAGAAGCTGAAATTTTTTTCTTCCTTACTAAGTCTAAAGGCCTGTAAATCTGGATTTTTGTTGTTTTTGAAGTGAACTCCTGAAATACAAAAAGCTCACATTGTTTTCATACCCAGTATCTTTTGGTGACCTGACATAGCCAAAAGGAAATCAAGGCCCTTAATGGCTTGGACTTGTCAAAAATTTTATCCTCCATATTAGCCATTTTGTTAACAACTTAAACCTAAATCCTAGCTATGTGAAATCATTTGAACACAGGGGGAAAAATTCAAGGAAGCCCACAAAAATACAGGACTTTCAAGAATTCATCAAATAAACTTGTTGTACCAACCAATACTGAATAGAAGTATCAACTTTTCTGATTAGCTGATATGTCTTAAGTCTCATACTAAAAGTTTTTGCATCACATAAAAATATAATTACAAATGTGTATATATCTTCCATCTTCACTTATTTTCTCAAGACTATGTCATGCTTTTCATTCACCTTTGTTTCCTGATGTTTGGAATAAAGTCCCAACTTAAAATAATTGAGCTAGGGTAAAGTAATTGTTGCTAACAGAGGAAGCAGTTACAAACTATCATTACAGTTTTATTTTATAAGACTTTCAGAATTTTTTTTCAGTTGAACACTTTCTATTGGCCACATTGACAAGACTATTTCTATCTTATGCAAATACAAGGATGTGGATGCACTACGGTCATCAACTTCTAACCCTGTTGAACCCTGGTATATGTTACTTTGTGTGTATTCTTCAATATAAAAATAATTAAGAACAGATCTCTTTCTTGATCACTATTACACACAGTAGGATTCAGTATGCAACATGTGGCATAATGGAAGGCATCTTCCTAAGGAAGATATGCTAATTCCTGATGAAAGATATATTATATAATATATTGGTAACTTTGTACATACCTTTTACCGTTTTTAAGATCCATCATGCACAAAAATCAAGTTTGATTCAGGACCCTTGTTCTTATGAAATTGTAGTTTTGCCTATGCCTCAATAAAATATATTGAATTCTACTTCTAACCCCTGTTCTTGGTTTAATAAAACAGATTGTAAATATTGAACACTTTTACAGGAATGTCAGAGAATAGGTGGCCTGTGCCTGCTTATGTCCTTGTACAAGATATGGGAATATATGTGGTTAGAGATGCAACTGTTAGGAAGCTTGTTCATTCTTGCTTTTGACCAAACCTGTATAAATTCAGAAGATAAAAAAATGCTATGACATTTCTGTTTTCAAATCTAGAAAAGGCTTCATAAAATTGTTATTTGACATTTGAAATGCCTTGCAGTTTTAGACGTTTATTGAAAGCATTTGATGACTTGAAATGTGGTATTTTCCTTAGCTGTGTATGGAAGCTGATTGATTTTTTAATAAACAGTTTCTCTTTGATGAAATCAAATCAACATTCATTTTCACTTCTTTGACTATTTATCCATCAGAACGAAAAAATATTCTATCAAATGATTGCATCACTTTTCATTTCATTCTCAGTACAAATCACACATTGTTGAGTGATAAGATGAGAAAAAGTTAAAACAACTATCATCAACTAAGAGGCATTGATTTAATATATAATCCTTTGCTTCTTTGATTCTTTCAATCATGTATCAACTATTATTTTATTCACATAAGTATTTTAAATTCTTTATCCTTTATCCTGTTTTTGAATTGGACAAAAGATTGTGACTAAATGGGAGAGGCAAAACATAAGGTGAAGTCATTTATATATCTAAGAGTATAGTGAGAGACACACAGGAAGCACTAAATATTTTGTGACATTCTATCACAACATATACATATTTAGAAATTTTGCATATTTAAATGTATTTGTATAAAGAGATGTATATGTACATAGAGATGAGTGTGTAGTCCTTGTATTTAGTCTTATACTTGATATGACTGTAGCCCATATCAGTGTGTGTAAACACATACCACATATACACATGTAGTGTAGTTATGCATGTACATTTACCTATGTATTCATTAGTATATCTCCTCAAAAATTCAAAGTTTCTTTCAGCTGCCCACCACATATGTATGTATGTTTCAATAGCTTTAGTGTAGAGGTATATATATTCATTTAGTATACATACAATTATATGCATATATACATTCATGCATGTTTGGAAATAAGATTTGATTTATTCCATTTTATAATTAATTGAAAGATTCTATTAATTGCCATTTTAATAAAACATTATTACTATTAATGACTGTTTAAACATTTTAAGATCCATAATGAATATTCTCACTGAACTTTGATTAACAGTATAAAATTTCTTATGAGAACTGCTTCTCTTATTATTTAGAATATGTGTAATAATTGTGGATTTCCTAAATTTCTAATACACAATATTCCTCAATGTTCTTGAAAAACACAAAGTTCCATGCACCCCACTCATTTTATACACATGGGATTTTTAGTCAAATTTTATTGCCGAGCAGATCATGACTGTTTTCACCAGAAATAGCAACAGGGTAAAAATGTATAATGTTCAAGAGCAGTGGTGGTTGGAGAAATTACCATTTTGGAATGGGAATTTGATTTTAAAGTGAATGTTAAAATCCTTACTCTGACAGATGGACTCAGCGACTTCAGAGTGGGCCCTGCTGTCTCTGTCACACTGTCGCTGCCTTGTGTATGTTTCAGTCTGTAAAGCAATAATACCCCTGAGGAAGGAGAGGTACAAGGCACACTTTAAATAGCTATAAGTGGTATGAACTTACCTAACTAAAATGTACTGTCAAATTCTTAACTACTAGCAAATCACCTGAAAATTATGTCAACAGTTAAAAAAATTCTATACAGTAGAATGTCTCATGAAAATTGACGTATAGCTATTATTTGTGTATTATTCATTTTAAAATTTTGAAATATTTAGATCATTTAGAATCATTTCATTAGCAATGATTGTGCATATTTACAAAGTACACTGTGACATATCAATACATGCATAAAATGTGTACTGATGATAGTGTGATAATTAATGTGTCTCTCTCTTTGTCATTACATTGTAATTGGAGCCTTGGAGCTCCTCTCTTCCACTTGTCCAGAAAATAGATAATAGTTTTTGTGAGCTATAGTCACATCATTGTGCTATGAAATCCTAGAAATATATTCCTTTTATATAACTGTGATAGAGGGAGTTTGAAAAAATTAAATTTCTATATTACAACTTTAAGTAGACTTCTCTTTAGTTTTCTATTTTTAATATAGAGATCCATTTTTGAAAAATGACAATTCTTGGAAACCATGGGTTTTTTGTGTTGTTATTGCAGCTTTCAGTTAGCAGTTTGAAAATAGGAGTGATTGTATCTACTATATTTCTGGGGAATAAATAAGGTGGAAAGGTAAAGAGTTGTTTCATGTTTTAGAAAAATTTAAACTTTTTTTCATGTTTTTCAATTAAATTTTCCATTTATTACACAAACTTACTATATAGCTGATATTTTTATAAAAATAAACTGTATCTATACTGTGTCAAAACAATTTGCCATAGAAAAAGAAAATCCAAAATAAAATAGATCAGATTTTTTGGTATAGTTATAAGTGGTGCCTGGGCAAAAGTTAGCTTTTTATAAAAGTAATTTGCTACCTTTTTGTACATATTACTCAAAGATGAAAGACAGGATTAAAGAAAAAATAATAGCCCCTTGCCAATATGTGTACTAGAACTTTAACTGATTTTTATTCACCTTGTACTATTTTAATAAATTATGATATAATTTGATCAGAATAGCTACCTGTAATATGACACAAAAGTGATTTTAAGACATATAATAAATAGATATTGCACACAAATCAGATATGATGTTCTGAGTAATGGTACTTTGTGTATTTGTAATGACAAGTATGCATGGGTGAATTCCAAAACATCACATTATGCACTAAGAAGGTTAACAAACAGGCCTTAACTGATAAACTTGCACGCTAAGGGTCAGCATGCAAGCACAGAAATTTCCCACCTTTCACTGAATCCCAGAAATTAATGTTTGAGGGACACGTGCATGTTCTAGCGGCACTGAGAGCCAGATCTCTCTTCCTTTCTTTCTTCACGGGATATACATGGGGAAAATTTGGCTACTGGGGAAACACAGACTATTGAATACCAGGTAATCAGTTTAGATGCCAACTGCATATGTTAGTTGTCTGAAAAATATATGGCACCCAACACTTGGGGGATTTGATGTACATGAAAGCCATGTTCAACTGAAGTTCCTTAACAATGGGAAGACAGAGGCCTCCTGTATCTGTTAGTTCAATGTCACACATCTGAAAATGAGTTTCCTAGGTCAATTTCCAGTAATATCAACACAACAAACATGAACATAAACATTTTTCACGTTTCTAAATTAGTTATAGATATTTCATACAGATATTAGCTATAAGTACTTTAACATGCAGCTTTTTTTTCTAAAATTTAAGTAAGTAAAAACATATACACTTTAATTGATTTTGGGGTTTGCCTTTTAAAGTCTAGTGTGTTGTCTAAATAGAAAGGATGATATTATTGTGTAAATAGTCCACCAAGAATTTGAGTCTTTGTAGGTAAAGAGATGGAGAATCTACAGATCACAATTAAGAAGTGTGTTTCTGAGATGTCAAGGTGAAGGAAGATTTATTTTTGAAAACCCTCCTTGTATATTGCATTCAACACACTTAGTAGTGAACTTAGTAGTGAACTTTCTCCATTTGTATACCTGGATTAATATTTTCACCCTTTAATGATGAGTTACCTTTTTATATGGGTGAGGAAAGTTCCTATTGCATGAAAATTGGTCTTAGACATCTTTCCCCAACTTCACGTATGCACCATAGGAGTAACTTGAAATCATTAGTTGCGATGGTATTTACAGCATAACATGTAACCATCAAGATCTGCAAACACTTCAGTCTTCAGTAAATGGCCAATCCATAACTTTGTGTCACATATTTTTGGGCTATCTTTTCTTTTTTTTTATTATAGGTCAAATAATTTATACATTCTCAATGATGTGTGTGAATTGCAAGTAGTGTTTTCATTTTTTATAACATATTTTCACAACTTTAGCTTTTATTAAGAACAGAAATTCTCAACTTTAAAAAATTATATAAGAATATTTTTAGCAAGCACGTTCTGGAAAAAAGTACTGATTTATAGTTTATGTTTAGGTCCACAGTATATATGAAATTTATTTTGTAAATAGTGTGGTGTAGGATTGAAGTCACTTATTTAATTTGCATATGAATATCCAATAGACACTGCATCAGGTATTAAAATGAGCATTCTCTTCTCCATGCACTGCAATCCTGCCTTTTTCATAAATTATGTGTAATTTCTTTGGGAGTTTAATTTTTCTCTGTTCCACTGTTTAATTGTATACATCTGCCCTAAAGGCACCCTGCCTTAATTACATTATTGTATAACAAATATTACCATCTATTTTTAAAGGTTATTTATTTGAAAGACAGAGTTACAGAGAGAGAGAGACAGAGACAGAGACAGAAAATCTTTTAGTCACAGGTTTACTCCTCATATGCCGGCAATGACCAGGGCTGGGCCAGGCCAAAGAAGTCAGGAGTCTGGAACTCCATCGGAATATTCCACATAGGTGGCAGAGACTCTACTTGGGCCATCTTCTGCTGCTTTCCCAGACATTAGCAGGAGATGGACCAGAAAAGTTCAATTGTTAAAATTTTCCTGGTTGGGAAAATGAATGGGCTAATATTTGAAAGAATGTCCTGGTAGGCGACATACTTCAAACATTTACAAATTTAGAGGAAAAGAATAATTCTAAGAACCATAAAGTTGAATGATTGTTTCACAGAGTAATAAATACTTTGAAAAAAGACAATGAAAGACCAAAAATGAATAACCATCAATGAAAGCCTAATCATGAGGCCAGAATTGTTCCTTGGCATCATCCACCTCTTATTTCCAATATATATATAGGAAACCAGAAAATAAATCATCATACCTGTGAATTTCTGGGTACAATTCACAACCTTATTGTGAATTATTTAATAGTCTGCAGAGTTTAGAGTGGTTCTGCATTTAGTCTCTGGATAAAAGGAGAAATCAATATCTTAGTAACCCTTCAGTTGCAGGCATGTGCTGCAATGGGTGGAAGTAACTATTCTGACACTCACAGGCCTCACAGGACGAGTCCACTCACATGACACATTGTAGTATATGGGGTCAAGTCTCCCTGTGCTAGTAGTTCAACTTCCTGCTAATGTACTTGGGAGACAGTAGTTGATGACTCAAAAACTTGGGTCATACTACCAATGTGGAGACCTAGTTTGAGTTCTGGGCTCCTGGCTTTGGTCTAGCTTAGCCTGGACAAACCAATGAACAGAAAATCAATCTCTCTCTCTCTTTCTGTGCAAATGTGTGTCAACATGCAAACACATTCTCCCTCTCTATCACCCTGTTTTTCAAATAGTAAATAAATATTTCAGTAATTATATATCTTCTTTCCATCATGTACTTTTTATAGCTCTCCATTTGTTAAACTCCTTAATGTTTCTCAAGAATATAATTTAGTTTTCAGTGTAGAAGTCTTTCCTTACATTTACTGATAAATATTTTACTTTTTAATTTATTTTAAATACATTAATTTTGTTTCAATTTAAATTAACATTGTATATATAATTAAAAGTAATCTTAATGTTATATTTGTGTAAATTACTAAATTCATTTTTAGTTCTAGTTACTTATTCTTTATTCTTTGGCTTCATATCTAAATAATCATTTCATCTGCTAATGATCTTAATTTTATTTTATCTTCTCTGATAGCGATGCATAATGTGGGTGATCCCATGAGGCTGCCTGCCCTGCCCATGCAGGAGGTTGGGAGGGACCCCACAGCCTGGCTTCTGGCAGGCAGCAGGAGCCTCAGGCACATTTCCCCCAAACCTCACCTTCTGCCAATCAGATAAACTGCTTCCGGGTGTGCCCCAGGCCCACCTGGAAAGCTACCCTAACTATGTGACCTTCAAGCTGATTGAAGAGGTATATTGGCACCAGTGTCAGTTCTGTCCTGTAGTGTTAGTGTTGCCCTGAGTTAGTTACATCCCTTCTGCCTGCCCTTTAAAAATGTGGTCGTTAATAAAGCAGACGTGTTCACTGAAGCCTGTCCCTGGTGCATCCTGGGGTAGAACATTGTTGCCCCACTCTCCCTGATGATGCAGGCCTCACAGGACGAGTCCACGATGGTAGCTTTGGGATCCGCTTGGAAGGAAGGCCTATATTTCCTGGAATGGAGAAGTCCCTACCTGTACTTCTGGGGAAGAAAAGTCCTTGTCAAGGTCCCCGCGGGTGCCTATAGGTCAACCAATGAGGATCAGACTCGCCTCATCCTTTCACCCCCATGCCCTGAATCTATAAAAGGAGCCCTCCCAACCTCTGATGCGGGACTTCCCCCACCCCAGCTCTGTTGGGTCCAGAGAACCTCGCCCAGGAGTGGAACCCCAATAAAAGCCTGTGAAATAATTGATTGGTCTGCCTGGAAAGATTCGTTACGTGCCAGACACCTTACACACAGCATAATATTAATGTTCTTATTCTGTTGTACTGGCTTGATTCACCAATGTCATAGGGATAGAATTTCTGATAATAGAAACCTGGTTCTGTGGTACAATGGGTAAAGCTGCCACCTGCAGTGCTGGCATCCTATATGGGTGCCAGTTTTATATCCGGGCTGCTCCAGAAGATCCAACTCCCTGCTAATGCACCTGGGGAAATAGTCAGGTATAGTCCAAGTACTTGGGCCCCTTCACCTATATGAGAGTTTTTGGAAGAAGCTCCTGGATCTTGGCTTCAGATAGGCCCAGCTCTGGCCACTGTGGCCATTTGGGGAATGAACCAGTGGATGGTAGATCTCTCTCTGTCTCCCCTTCTCTCTGTCTGTAACTCTGCTTTTCAAACAAACAAATCATTCTTCTTTAAAAAAAAAAAAAAAAACTAAACTTTTGATTTTCCTAATGAGAATGTGTCAAGCTTTCACTGTTCTGTATGTTGTTAGCTGAAAACTTTTGATGGGTATTCTTTATCGAGTTGAGGATTTCTCCCCATTTAGTTTTTTATTTATTTATTTATTTATTTATTTGAAAGACAGAGTTAAAGAGAGAGGTAGAGACAGAGAGAGAGGTCCCCATCCCCTGGTCCACTCCCCAGATGGCTGCAATGGCCAGAGCTGCCCTGTTCCGAAACAGGAGCCAGGAGCTTCCTCCGGGTCTTCCACATGGGTGCAGGGGCCCAAGGACATGAATAGCTCCCAGGCCATAGCAGAGAGCTAGATCAGAAGAGGAGCAGCTGGGACTAGAACTGGCACACAAATGGGACACCAGCACTGCAGGCCAGGGCTTTAACCCACTGTGCCACAGCACTGGCCCCACCACATTTAGAATTTCAAATAATTTTTAGTGGATTTTCTTGAATTACTGTTTTTTTTTTTTAATGCACTCTCTACACACATGCAAATTTGTAAGGAACAAGACTGAATTATGACAAAATTAATAAAGCTGTTGAGGTGGCCCTGAATAGGTAAAATTTCTTTCTTTCTTTTTTTTTAATTTATTTGACAGGTAGAGTTATACACAGTGAGAGAGAGAAACAAAGAGAAAGGTCTTCCTTCCATTGATTCACTCCCCAAATGGCCGCTATGGCCAGAGCTGCGCTGATCCAAAGCCAGGAGCCAGGAGCTTCTTCTTGGTCTCCCATGTGGGTACAGGGACTTAAGCACTTGGGCCATCCTCCACTGCACTCCCGGGCCACAGCAGAGAGCTGGACTAGAAGAGGAGCAACCGGGACTAAAACCAGGTGCCCATATGGGATGCTAGTGCCTCAGATGGAGGATTAACCAAGTGATCCACGGCCCAGGCCCAGGTAAAATTTATAAATCTCCAACTCACAGATCAAACATTTCTGTATACCATAAACAATTGTTTAGTATCTGATGTCAGCAATGCACTTTGGATTAATAATAAATTAAGATTATTTGGATTCTGTGACTTTCAGAGACTTTCATGATGCCAGGAGAATATCTGTGTTGATAAATTTCCTTTACCAGTGACACAATTAACGAAGACTTAGACTGGAATACCAAGGACTCAAAGACTAAGTCTCAAATTTCACAATATTTAAAGTACAGAGATAAGGAATGTCTCAAATGTGTATCAGTTTGTAAATGGCTTCTCATTTTTTGTCATATACTTATAATACTAGTTCATCATATTTACCAGGGGCAGAAATATAGTTCATGATTTTATTTTATTTTATTTTTAAATGAATATTTAATAATTTTCACTATATAATTACCATTTTAAAAGTTTGTACTACTTTCTTTTCTTTTTTTTTAATTAAATTTAAAAGCAAGATTTATTTAAGTCAGCGACGTCCTGATGGGGTGGTCAGGAGGAGGCCTCCAAGACAGGCAAAACCAGAAGGGGCTGGTGGGAGTGGAGTTTTGAAGCTCACTTTTGGGGAAGAAAAGACTTGACAATCAGTAACAAGGTGGGGAAAAATTCTACTTTCAAAAGGATTCTTCATTTTTCTCTCTAGAAGGAATAAATGGAATTTAAAGGATAGCTTAGAAAGGCTACAGTTGAGATAGACTTTGTGTGGTTTGTTTTGAAATTTGAGGACATTAAACTTCAAACGCATGCAACTTTGTTAATGAAGGCAATAACTGAAGTTTATTGTATCCAAGTTTTAATGTTCTGTTTTGTTTTGCCAATAAAATGAAATAAGTTTATGCCTAAAATTAAATTTTCAAAGAATAATCAAATATTTCAGTCAAGTAGTTAGATCACTTAAAACTAATGATGAAATAAACTGATATATTTGATATACACTCAATTGTTATATAGAAAAGTATATGAGAGTACTTCAAAAAGTTCATGGAAATTAGAATTAAAAGCTAAATTTGTCATCTTGCAAATATTTTGAGATCACATAAATGAAAGGTCTTCAAAAGCTCCAAGAAGTTTTTATTACTAAAAAAATGGATTTAAATAACTATATCATAATAAACTTACATTTTCTGGCATTTTTCACAAAACCTTGGAATATTCTCATATTAAGGAACTAATTGTTTAAATAATCCACATCTAAGAAAACCATTTCGCAGCAGCTTTCCAAGACTGTTTCACTCATATGAAGATTCTGTGATGCTGATAATGCAATATTAATAATTTCCTAGCTGTTAGTTTATCTGTAACAATAAAAAATTAGTGAATATGAAAGTAGGAAAATAAATGAAGTCAAATAATAGAAATCTTAGTACAAAATTTATTAACTAAATTATATTTATAAATCATAGCTAAGAGAATCTTATCAAGTTTTACTTTTCAATTTTAATAATTTTATTAAAATATAGTATACATAGTAAGAAATGCACTTAATTGTAAAGATCAATGAGATTTTTTTCTCATCTGATTATCCTCATAATCAACATCCAAATTAAAATAGCATTACTGGGGCTGGCGCCCTGGCACACTTGGTTAATCCTCTGCCTGCGGTGCCGGCATCCCATAGGGGTGCCGGATTCTAGTCCCGGTTGCTCCTCTTCCAGGCCAGCTCTCTGCTGTGGCCTGGGGAAGCAGTGGAGGATGGCCCAAGTGGTTGGGCCCTTGGACCTACATGGGAGACCAGGAAGAGGTACCTGACTCCTGGCTTCAGATTGGCACAGCTCTGGCCATAGCGGCCATTTGGGGAGTGAACCAGTGGAAGGAAAACCTTTCTCTCTGTCTCTCTCTCTCTGTCTGTAACTTTACCTGTCAAATAAATAAATAAAATCTTTAAAAAAAGATATAATTACTAGCAGCCCAAGAATTCTCACTATTATCCTCTCTCCATTTGTTTCAAATGTACAAGAATTTTTTGTCATTTACATGATACAGTTCAAGAAGCAATATTTATAATTGTATACCAAATGATTTGACATTCACAAAATTTTTATCCTCTCTTTATATATTAACTATCACAGGTAAGAGAAAATTTGACTTTGTTTTATTCTTTTTCAGTCTGACTTATTTCACTTAGCATATTAATCTCCACTTGTAACTGTCAGGTTTTATTCTTTTTCATGGATGAGTAATATTCCATCACATATTTATATAACATTTTTATCAAATTATCAGTTGATAGAGATGTAGGTTGATTCCATATCTTGGCTATTGTGAATTGAGCTGCTATAAACATGAGAGTGCAGCTAACTCCTTCATATTCTGCTTTCATTCCGTTTGATATATTTCTAGGTGTGGGATAGCTGGGTCATACAGTAGATTTATTCATAGTTTTCTGAGGTATCTTTATAATGTTTTCCATAATGCTTATACCAGTTTGCATTCCCACCAATAATGTATTAGAGTATTTTTTCTCTCTTGCCAGCATTTGCCATCTGGATTTTTGAATGATAGCAATTCTAACTGGACTGAGGCGATACTTTATTGTAGTTTTTATTTGCATATCCCTGATGGCTAGTGATTCTAAGCATTTTTTGATAATTTTTTGTGTGTGTTTGTTGTTCATTTATACTTTCACCTTTGAAAAATGCCTGTTCATGTCCTTTGCCTCTAAACTGGGTTGTTTCTTTGGTTGTTGAGTTTTTTGAACTTCTGTATTCTGGGTATTAATCCCTTACCTGATGCATTGTTTGCAAGTATTTTCTCCCATTCTGTTGATTGCCTTTACACTTTATTTGTTGTTTCCTTTGATGTGCAGAAGTTCTTAGTTTGATGTAATCCCATTTGTCTACTTCTGCTTTTATTGTCTCTGCTTCTGGTGTCTTATCCAAGAAGTCTTTGCCTAGACCAATGTTTCCCTTATGTTTTCCTCTAGTAATTTGAAGGTTTCAGTTCTTAGGTTTAGATCCATGACCTATTGTGAGTTGATTTTTGCATAGGGTATAAGGTATGGGTATTGTTTCATAATTCTGCATGTGGAAATACAATATACCCAACATAATTTGTTAAAGAAACTGTGTTTTCTCCACAGAGTGATGTTAGCTTGTTTGCTAAAGACTAGGTGGTTGTAGATATGTGGATTGATTTCTGGAGTTTCTACTATATTCCATTGCTCTACATGTCTATTTTAATGCCAGTATCAGGCTATTTTGTTTCTAATAGTCTTGTAGTATGTCTTAAAATTTGATATTGTGTTTTCTCTGGATTTATTTATATTTTGTTTGATTTAAGGTTGCTTTTATTATTTGGAGTCTTTGGGTTTCCATATAATATTTAGAAGATATATATATATATATATATATATATATATATATATATAAAGTGTCTTCTTTTTGATTGGAATGCACTAATCTGTAAATTGCTTTGGGTAGTATGGACATCTTGATGATGTTAATTCTTCTAGTCTAAAAATATATGATTTTTTCCATTTTTTTATTTCATCTTTTATTTCTTTCATTGTGGTTTAGTAATTTTCATTGTAGAGTTCTTTCACATTCTTGATTATGTTTATCACAAGTTATTTAAATTTTTGTAGCTATTGTGAGTGAAATGATCTTATAAATTCGTTCTCACCTAGAGCATTTTTGGTGTGTAAGAATGCCATTGTTTCTTATGTATTGATGTTGTGTCCTTTGCCTTGCCAAATTCTCTTATGATTTCAGATGGTCTTAATGAAGTATTTTGATTCTGCTATATAAAGGATTATGTCAACTGCAAGCAGGGATAATTTGAGATTCTCCATTCCAGTTTGTATTCCTTTGATTACTTGTGCTTCCCTAGTGTCTGTAACCAAAACTTCCAGAATGATATTAAATAAAAATGTTGAAAATGGGAATCCTTATCTGGTTCCAGATGTTGGTGGAAATGCGTCTAGATTTTTCTTATTCAATATGATGATCACTGTGAGTTTCCCATATATTGTCTTGATTGTGTTGAGGTATGTTCCTTCTCTACCCATTTTTAAGGCTTTTATCATGAAAGGAAGTTGTATTTCAGCAAGTTTTTTTGTTTATATCTATTGAGATAATTGTATGGTTTTTATCCATTTTTTTAAAAGATTTATTTATTTGAAATTTTGAGAGAGAGAAAATGAATCAATTTTCTTTCCGTTAGTTCATTCCACAGATGGATTTACAGCTGGGCTAGGCCAGGCTGAATCCAGGAGCCAGGAGCTGCATCCAGGTTTTGACAACATGGTTGCAGAAGCCCAACCACTTAGGCCATCCGGACTGCTTTCCCCAGCACATTAGCATTGAGTGGTAGCTTTGGGATCTGCAAGGAGAGAAGGCCTACACTTCCAGGAACAGAGAAGTCCCTACCTGCACTTCTGGGGAAGAAAAGTCCCTGTCAAGGTCACCACAGATGCCTAAAGGTCAACCAGTGAGGATCAGTCCTGCCTCATCCTTTAACCCCCATGCCGTATATCTATAAAAGGAGCCCTCCCAACCTCTGACGCATTACTTCCCCAGCCCCCGCTCTGTTGGGACCCGGGAACCTCACCCAGGGGCAGAATCCCAATAAAAGCCTGTGAATTAATTGATTCGTCTTCCTGGGAAGATTTGTTATGCTCTGGACACCTTACAGATGGTGCTGAAACCCGGCAGCTGAGCGTGCGTGCCTCCCCTTTCTAAGTTTGAGGCCCCCTCGCTCCTTGAATCTGTCTGGTGCCCCAGGCTGACTATAGACCATGCTCGACCAACTGTAAGTAACTCCTCCCCTGCTCTCCCTCCATCCTCTGGGTTGGCCCAGTCTCTGTGGTCTCTGGCTAGCTCTCCATCTAGACAGAGACTTCCAAATCGTGTGCACGTAGGCTCTGTTCTCCGCTGATTAGCCTCCCAGCAGCTGTGTACTTGACAACGGATCTAAGTGGCCCCTGGGGAACCTTTGATTCCAATGTCCTCACCCACCTTGAGAATTTCTGCCGCAGAGAGAGAAAATGGTCAGAAGTCCCATATGTCCAGGCTTTCTGGGACCTCCGCTCCAATCCTACACCCTTCTCCCCTACTTTCCTCTCTGCCTGCTCCACAGCCCAGGTCTTGCTGGCCAAGATTGGGCCCCCACCTCCTCAGGAAGCCTCTTCTGTGTTACTGCCAAACTCTCCATCCTGCACCTTTTCGGACCCTCCTAAGTTCCTTGGGACCCCACAGCTAGCCAAGAACCTCTTGCCCCCATATGCTCATTCTTCTACCCCGCCACCATGTCCTGCCCCTCCCTCTGGATCCTGGCTGCCATGTTCTGCTCTGCCCCCTGCCACCCCACCATGTTCTGTTCCACCCCCTGAAACCAGTCTCATCTAATCTGTACCTTCTGCTCTCCGACTCAGGTCCTATTTGCCTCCAAAGTTTCCATTAGAGGTCAAGGGCCTAAGCCAAAACCTCTGCCTTCCACGTTTGCAGCCCCAACTCTTCACTATTTCACTGTACTTCCCCCTCCCACCTAAGAATTCGGACTTTATCTTAGAACCAGGCCTGGTCCAAAGTCTACTCTCTCTGTCTTATCAGTTTGGGAATGATTGTCTCCATGTGTTCATTCTCCAGCCCCTGTCCTCCAACTGGTCTTTTGTTCCTCCCTCTCTTGCTCCAGTTTTGCTCCCTCATTCTAAGCCTGACTTTTTCTCTCATATCTCTACTCTCTTCAAAGTAGGAAACTAATACTATTCTGAAGGGCTCCTCAAGGTGCACAATTTGATTTTTAAGTCTTATAAAAGGGATGGCTAACATTTTCTGCAATAGTATAGCCAAAATGAGAGCTTAAATTTTAATTGCATAGCTATTTACTTCACCAACAGTGAACAGGGAAAACCTCCCTTTCAGACCAAACAAAGGGAAAGAAAGTTTTAAAGCGAGGACATAGCTTTCCTCATGGGCATTATTTACCTCAGAAAAACAACTATCAGAACATGCCTGTGACTGTAGACTTCTAGTTTAGGCCACCAAGTTTAGAGATGGGACTTGAGCACCCCCTTGACTTGCAACCTCTGGTCTGCTTTAACAAAAACCAGGAGGAAGATAAAGCTAGGCATCAGAAGAAATGTAAAGATAGGTGGCAGGCCTATTAAATGTAGCTCTGTACAGTGATCTGCCACCAAAGAGACCCAACAGGCCAGTCCACTTCCATGAGATCAGTTTCCAGTGTGCCAGGAGCTCTGAGTTTCCACAGTGACACAGTTTGAGTGCGAAGAACACAGCCACAGCCCACGTCCCTCTCTGCTCCGTGGCCTATGTCCAGATTTCTCAAAGTCACAGGGTCCACGGTGATTGCGAGCTGCCCTGCTAGCTACACTGTCACCAGTATGAGTTTCCCATCATTTCCTAAGTCAGGACAGAAGTCATATTGAACTCGGCAAATTGAACCTGGCACTTTCGTGTGAGGAGGAGAGAGAAACAATAATATGGTCTCCCTTGATGAAGCAAAGTGGTTGCTCAGCCCCACCCCTATTCCCCAGACCAGACTCAAAGTCAATGCAAACCATAGAATTCTCCCTCAGTCAAAGCTGTTATTGGTATATGCTTGGCTTGGAAGATGATTGTTCTCAGCTGGGCGCTAGCCTTGAACATATAGATATCTACAACTGCATTCTTTTCTCACTTCCCATAGAGTCTCTTTTTAGTCTGCTCTCCACCGAAAAATTCAGTCAGTCTCCTGGGAATGTGGTCTTTTGGTCTTTTTTTTTTTTTTTTTTTTTTTCTGGTATCTGCCTTCGGCTGAGGTCAGTGTACTTTCACCATATTCAGCCATCTGAGATCCCTCATATAAACTTTTAATAATCTGATTTCTGTGTTAAAATGATCTGTATTAAAATATTAGTTTTAAGATAAAAATATAATTTTTTAGTTGCAGGGGAACAACATAAAGATATTGAAAGTTTCCCTTTGTCCTTCTTCCACAGGCATACTGGTGAAGTAAAAAAGGATAACTATTTAGATACAATTTTTAAAAATATTATTTATTTATTTGAAAGTCAGAATTACACATAAATAGAAGGAGAGGCAGAGAGAGAGAGGATCTTTCATCCATTGGTTCACCACCCAATTGGCCACAATGGCTGGAGCTGTGCCAATCTGCAACCAGGAGCCAAGAGCCTCTTCCTGGTCTCCCACATGGGTGCAGGGGCCCAAAGACTTGGGCCATCTTTTATTGCTTTCCCAGGCCACAGCAGAGAGCTGGATGGGAAGTGGAGCAGCTGGGTCTTAAACTGGTGCCCATATGGGATGCCCACACTGCATGTGGCAGCTTTACCAGCTACGCTACAGCACAGGCCCCTACACTTGTTTTTAACCTATAGCTTTCTCTATGCTCACAAAAATTGTGCATATACACATCTATATATACACTTACCTATGCATCTGTAATACATTTATGTCAAAACTTTTAAAATTATGTTTTTCTCTTTATAAGAAAATATACTAATTATGCAGAAAATGCAAAAATGCAATAAGATGAAGGCCATTAGCCTATGACTATCTTTATATATAGCATATATAAATCATACGTATATTTTTTCTACTTATTTATAAATATTTTTTATAAAAACCTATAGAATTATTTTCTTTTTTCTAGAAAGCTTTTATTTAATAAATATAAATTTCATAAGTACAGTTTCCCTGTTATACTTTAAAAGAAGTCAGAAAAATAGCAGCAGGATACAAAAAATAGGAAAAGGGGTGGGTGTTTTGGTGCAGCAGGTTAGGCTGCTTCTTAGGATGCCCAAAACACATCGTAATGCCTGGGATCTATCCCCACCACTGCTTCAAATCCAGTGCATCCTTGGGACAAAAGTCAATGAAAGAATCTCTTTCTTTCTCTCTCTCTTTCTCTCTCCTTCTCTCTCCCTGCCACCCCCTTCCCTCCCATCGCTGCCTTTCAAAAGAATTAACATGAAATAAACCTTTTCAGTATTTAAATAAATAAATAAGAGAATACAAGTCAGTAGTAGTAGTTTCTCATTTATAGTGATTGTTAAACTAAATAAAATGGAAACACCTTGTTCTTTACTTAGAAATATTATAAAAATGTAATACCATAATAATACTAACAAGAACACTCAGGTAGCTATATTATCATTAGATAAAGTGGACTTGACATAAAAAATAATTAAAGATGTCAAGAGGGATATTTTATAATGACAAGTAAGTCAAATATTCAGAAAAACACAATAATAACAATGGTGTATGACTTACTAAAAACTTCAGGTCATATACATGGAAGAAAAATTAAAGGAATAAACGAATAGATAAACAGTTACAAACATAAGTTATAGAATGTATTATTCTGCTTTGAATTTCAAAAATATGGAAAAAATAACAGGAAATGTATAAAACATAAAGTGGCACTGATACTTCCTTTGGACTTAATGATATTTGTGGAATATCAATATTTGTATAACATGTAAAAATAATATAAATTATATTCTTTTCACTGGTGGCAGAATACACATAAGAAGGAACATTGAGGCCGGCGCCGTGGCTCAACAGGCTAATCCTCCGCCTTGCGGCGCCAGCACACCGGGTTCTAGTCCCGGTCGGGGCACCGGATTCTGTCCCGGTTGCCCCTCTTCCAGGCCAGCCCTCTGCTGTGGCCCGAGAGTGCAGTGGAGGATGGCCCAAGTGCTTGGGCCCTGCACCCCATGGGAGACCAGGATAAGCACCTAGCACCTGGCTCCTGCCATGGTGCTGTCCACGGCAGCCATTGGAGGGTGAACCAACGGCAAAGGAAGACCTTTCTCTCTGTCTCTCTCTCTCTCACTGTCCACTCTGCCTGTCAAAAAAAAAAAAAAAAAAAAAAACAAAGAAGGAACATTGAATCATAAAACAAATATCAACAAATTTAAATAGATTGAAAAAAAATAGGACTCAATGACAAAGCTTTCAGAAATACACATATTTTCCAGACATAATTTCAATTTAAATTATGTACTTCTAAGGAAACCATTCCTCCAAGAAGAAAAAAAAAGAGAAATTCAAAAATACTTTGAAATGAGTTACATTGTCATACTGCAGCATATGAATTTAAATGAACCTCTGTTTCCTATCTAACTTCCCTATTCCTAGAGTATACTATCCTTTAGTGTACATATAAACCATGAAGCAAATGAGAATTTAATGTTAGGTTGTTTTTTTGCTGTTTTTTTTTTTTTCTACCTTAACTGTTATGAAGGTTTCTATATAGATAGATAGGGAAAATGTAGGGGATAAATAAAATAGTTAAAGAGAGAGAGAGAGAGAATATATAGTATATAAATAAATATAGAATCTATAGACTCTATATATTGTGTTTACTACAATGATAACATACTCCTAATTTTTTCAGTGTATCAAGCCTCAGTTAAATGCCCTGTTCATAAAAGCCTTTGATACTTTAAATGTTACTAACATAGCACCCCTAATGATTTATTAAATTTGCAAATTAAATTTGCAAATTTATTAAATTTGTTTCTATGACATCATCTTCCATTCCAATAGGTTCTAACACAACAAAGAGAAGAGATAATTTTTACTTAGCTCACTATTTTGTTTTTTGTTTGTTTTGTTTGTTTGTTTTTGACAGGCAGAGTGGACAGTGAGAGAGAGAGACAGAGAGAAAGGTCTTCCTTTGCCATTGGTTCACCCTCCAATGGCTGCTGCGGACAGCGCGCTGCGGCCGGCGCACCGCGCTCATCCGATGGCAGGAGCCAGGTGCCAGGTGCTTTTTCCTGGTCTCCCATGGGGTGCAGGGCCCAAGCACTTGGGCCATCCTCCACTGCACTCCCGGGCCACAGCAGAGGGCTGGCCTGGAAGAGGGGCAATCGGGACAGAATCCGGCGCCCCAACTGGGACTAGAACCCGGTGTGCCGGCGCTGCAAGGCGGAGGATTAGCCTGTTGAGCCACGGCGCCGGCCTAGCTTACTATTTTGACTTGAGGTAAATAAACTCCTTGGTCATTAGTTTTCAAATATTAATGGCATAAAAATATGTTATTTAAGATTTAATTTGTATTTTATCATTGACAGAAGTATTATATTTTTTCCTCTTTGTTCTCTTATGATATATTTTTCTTTTGCATGCATCTGATGAAATATGTATATGGGTATACACACACACACACACACATCCCATAAGTTCTGTGGGCAGAGCTAAAAATTTCTACCATGAATCTGACTACAACATTTCTTTTAGCACTGTAGATCATTAGCCAAATATCCACAACTGTAACACACTGTCTGAAACAGATGCATTCCAAAAATTCAATTGCTGTCAGTTGCTCATGTTCATGTTGATTTCTATTCTAATTTTAAAATCACTTTATTTTTATTTTCCAGTCCTTTCAGGGGCCATTTATTTCTAATATGTTGCCAAATTTGCTCAGGCTACAAAATAACCATATAAAAACCCACCTATGTGTAACTAGATGCATAAATGTTTGTTGACACTTGAAGACTATACTTTTTAAAGTTTATTCATTTAAATTATCCTGCTGATTGGAAAATAGTGTTGGTAATTATTATTGTAATGTATAGTTTTAGAATGTTATTCTTAAAACAGAATACATATAATTTATTATCCTGCAACTTTTAAAGACGAGAATTATGGATGACCAAGTATCTGAGTTCAATTTGTCAGAAAATATCAAATTCTTATATGAATTGTAGAGATTTGTCTTCTGCTTTTGATGCTTCAACAGATGTTTCAAAGAATATAATAACAACAATAAAACTAGCAACTGTGCAGCATTTTGAAATTTTCAAGGTATGTTGTTTCACACATAGTTTAATAGATTATCACAGCAATCATTTCAGATAACCAACCTCAGCGTAGACCACTAGTTTACAAATGCTTAATTGCTCTAGAGAAAGTACTTAAAAGCGGATATAGTTAGGGATTTTATATACATAATTCCAATTTCATTGGTTATACTTCCATCATGTTACCTGACTTTTGAGCAGAGAGAGAGAAAGGCTGTTGGGGATAGGAAGAGAAAAGAGAAAGTGTGAGAAGGAGAGAGATTGATTTTCCACCTGTGGATTCTATCTCAAGTTTCCACAACTTCCAGGACTAAGCCAAAGCTGGTAATCAGGAACTCAAGCCAAGTCTCCCACATGAGTGGTATGAATCCTACTACTCGCACTGTCACCACTGCCTCTAGGATCTGTGCTGGCAGTAAGCTTGAGTCAGGAACTGGAGCCGAATATCAAACCAGACACTTTGATATGAGGCATGAGAGCCAATCAGCATCTTATCAGCTAATCTTAATTGCTGCCCTGGCATGCTATTATTAGGCCCTGTGAATTCAGTAGTGAAATGTGATAATACTGTTGGCAGGGAACTTACTTGTTAGTGGGAAGGTAATGTAGTAAGCAATAATATGTAAAAAGATAATTCAAGACAAATAAGGGTGGCAAATGAGAAAAACTCTGTAGCTTAAAAATGGCTAGTGGGAGATAAGTCTTCATAATCAAAGTAGACTCTCTTTATAAGGTGATTACCTTTTAGCTACACAGAAAATTTCCAACAGAGGTCCTGAGAAAGGAGCTGACTTGGCTAGGAAGAATCCAGAGATATTCCTTCTGAATGCTCAGTGTGTGAGAAACTGATAATATTATTTTGTATGCATTAACTGGAGAGTAGGCAATAGTCTAGAACATCAATAGAATTATAAACAAGATTAAATATTGGTGATTAGTTATTAAACATATATACACATATGTCATGTAATAATGACTTGAACTTGTGACTACCTGGGGATAGTGTCTAATAGATAATTAAATCTAAAAGAATATAAGTTATGGGTCATTCCAATATTTAGGGATCAGTGTAGAGGAGACACATTCAAAAAAGTTTACTTTGAAAAGCAGCTAGCGTGATATCACAGAAACTTCTTTATGTTAGCAAAGAGGTAGAGAAGGCAGCAAAGGCAAATACATTATTTAATATATTGATATTTTTATAAATTTGAAAACACTTGATATCTACTGCCTACAAATTATTTTGGTTAAGTCAGTCATCTCTACAACACTGCTAGCTGCAAATTCTAAGACAATTCTGGAAAATTTTGGTGAGTCACTCATTAATCCTTTGGGACAATTTTTAATTTTTTTTTAAAAAAGAGTAGTTATTTATTTGAAAAAGCTACAGAGAGAGGGAGAGACAGAGAGAGAGAGAGAGAGAGGAAGAGAGAGAGAAATCCTCTATTTACTGGTTCATTCCCAAATGACCACATGGCCAGGGCTGGGCCAAAATGAAGTTTGGGCCTAGGAGTTTCTTCAGGGTTTCCACATGGGTGATAGGGGCCCAAGGACTTGAGTCATCTTCCACTGTTTTTCCTAGACCATTAGCAGGAAGTTGGATTGAAAGTGGAGCAGCTGAAACCTGAATGTGTGCTCACAGGTGGTGGCTTTACTTGCTATACCACAATGCCAGCACCTGGTGATATCAGAAATGACCCCCTAAAATATATATGAAAATGTGGCCCCTTAAAGTTCCCCAGAAGTGCCATATGGGATATTACCGGAATTTGGCGTGCCATATGATATCACAAATATGCTTATTAATAAATCCCCAATAATAATAAGCTCAAGAGTGTTCTTACCTAATATTTAGAAAATTCTAAATACCAGCATAAATAAATGAGACAGCATGTATATTTTAGGCTTTTATTTAGTGTGAAAGATGAATAGGATAGTGAGAGATTTATTTAGGAAAGGTAAATCTGGGTGCATACTGAACCAGCCACATGGAGGAGCATCTAGGCCAGGAACCTAGGGCGGGTGGCCTGAAGGCAAAGTGCCCTGAGTTGCAGGGCTACAGCCAGCCCCCTCCTGGCAAGAGGCCAGAGAAAGGAAGAGAAGGGCAGGACACACTATGTCCCAGGCTTTTAACCCACTTCCAAAGGGGAGTGGTTAATTAACCTAATTGACTAGTGGGCACCCAGGTATGGCCAGGTAGGGGCATGAGATCACACAGGGGCGTAGCAAAGGTGTGGTTTTCCAGCTCACAAATCTAATCAATTTTAACCTATATGCCTGCCTACTTCACAGAGACAGTATTTATAAGCTGTGTGCTGACTGCTGACTGTTGATTTAGGCAATATGGCCACTCAGTTTAATCATCTCACATCTATGTAGGAAACAAAAATTCATCAACACACATTTATAGCAAAATGTAATAAGCTCAATTCTATAATAGATAATGGACAGTAATATATGATGTAGAAAAAACTAGAAAAAAATTAATGAATGTGTAATATACTTAATCCAAGTGAAAAATATTATGCAAAATTGTTAGTGGCTTGAAAGTTTATTCTTTTAATAAAGTCTATAATATGAGATGAGAAAAGAACTAAAACTGCTGGAGTTGCTCAGTGGAAGGACCCATGGCAGAAATCTTACGTTCTACATTAGAATCAGCTAAGAAACACCAACATTTTAGGCACAATAAGGAATTCCTGACATTTGAGATAAGTCAAATTGTGATTGCAATAAGGATAGAATAGAGGATGTCTGATCACAAAAGTACATACTCAGCACTATTTGCAATAATTCTGGTAATAGAACATGAGAGTTGAAATCGAGATAACAATACGTAATACTATGGACCAGGCAGAGTTATTAGAGAACTAATTGAAACAGATTTTGCATGAGTCTGATTACACTTAAAGATAGTAAAAGATGTTGTTTATATTCTTAGCTTGAGTGACAAATAATATTTTTCCTATAATTTGAAATAGATATACCACATATAAGTTTTAAAGAACTTCACCAGGATAAAATAAAATAATCCATTTATTTAAATTAATATACATAGATGCATACAGCTTGTCTCATTTGAAATCTGCTAAAAATGTATGCCACTATGTGTCTTATTAATTAATGCATAGGTTATATTGATTACAGCAAAATAGAAAGGCTTATCAGGCCTTTCTATTTGAGGTGTTAACAGTAGTACTCACCTTTTCTGGTCTGTCAAAGTGTGAGGAGTGAAATGGGTAATAGGCAGTCAGGATGGTCCCCTGCTAGAAATTTGGAATAGGAGGTGCCTGCTCCCCCCCCAAAGCTTATCTTTAGCAGATCAAAGTGACCTGCTTCCTTAGGAATCTCCAAATTTACAAATTTACCTTGAGAGTAGCAAGGGAGTGGTGACTGCATCTGAGCTCCCAGATTGTTGTGCTGGCAGGTTCCCTATCTCTCCCTTCTGGATGTTTTTGTTTTAGCAGGAGCAAACCAGGTAGGATAAAGGATTGTAAATCAGGTCTTTTGATATTTTTTTTTCCCTGCCTGGTAACTGAATACCAATCTGATTGTCAAGTTTTTTTTTTTTCCTTCAAAATTGTACTTTTAAATCCAAATGCTATGAGGCCTTTTGAGGTCTTTGGAAGCCCCTCTCCATGCCCTTCTGGCTGGACGTCTTTGATTCTAATAAATACTTTTAAATATCTTTGCTTTCCGCTTGGAAATTCTCCTTCCATGTGAGACAAAGAACCAAGGTGACAATAATTTCTCTGCCCCCTTTTTTCCTGCAATAAAAACCTGCCTCCACAATCAAAAGGTAAAATTTCTATATAATTTTAACTCTTCCTCTCTTCTAAGTTATTTTTGTGATTTGGGGCAATAAGAATTAATAATTCTTTTAATTGAGTTAGGGAGATTTCCCTCCCAGCTAAAACTTTTAAAACTTTAAAAAGCCACCTGAAAAATGCTCTGTAATAAAGTTGCTACCTTCCTCTTCATTCCTGTGTACATTGTTATGTGAGTACATTGCCTTTTTGCTTCTATAGTCACCTTGAATCTATGAACAGAGACTTGTACAATATGCTGTGGATGGCAAAGCATAAAGAAGAGAAGGTCTTGGTCCTCAATATCACTGAGCTCTCATCTGGCCTTGAAACTACCTTCCTGCAGATTTCTTATTTATATTATCTTACTACCTGCCATTTTTAATTAATTCACTGTGATTCAGGCATCTTTCAATTTTTGCTGTACACATTCAATTGATCTAATAAATCCATAAAACTACCAAACATTCATAACTCAATGGGCTCTAAACAAGAAGTAAATTTAATGATTTCTGAATGCCACATTCAACTATAATGTGTTAAATCATTATTTTGTATTCTTCAGGAAGATCTTGGGCAAAATGAAGTCTCTACCTATAGTAATTATAAAGACTAGTAAAGTTTACTTCTATTTAAAGTTTCAATTTATTATTTTAGATTTAATTGTTCCCTATTCTATCCTCATCTTCTCACCCACCAACCAAAACACAATATAGAGTTTGCTCTTGGGGGTGGATTTGCCTCTTGAGTCTTTCTTCTTTACTTCCAATAAATTTTGAAAGGAGGCTGGAAGGCCAAGTTTGTTAAAGAGGCAACAGTATTTTTTCCTTAGCTGTGTTTACATAGGTAACCTCCCATCCATTTATGGTGCTGCCTTTCCGCTAATGCCCTCCAGGGAGTAAGGAGATTATTCTTCTTGTGCTCCAAGGGTATTCTGCACAGGGAGGCAGCATTGGCATCAGTAATTTTCAAGTGAGTCAAATAAAAACCAACTTGTACTTGATAAATAGCTTAATTGGAAAGACTGCTGCATTAGAGCCACCCAAACACGGGGACAATAAATTTCTCAAAATTAAGCAGAAGGTAGCTTTGCTTTTATAGGAAAGAGTAAGCAATAAAAAAGTAGTTGAGTAAATGATGAGAAGGGACCTGAATAATTTTACAGGAAAAGTGTACAGTCTCACCATCTGGTTCTCAGGAGAGTTGATTATGTGGTACACTTAGCATTTCAGTGCATGTATAAACTCGGAAGCAAGCAGATTTCAGGGGCCTATAGGTAGGAAAAGAATCCTGTCTCTAAAGTTTGGTTGCAAAAAAAGCAGAATATAGGAAATGTGTTAGTAAAATGGTGCCTTTTTCCTAAGCCCAGCCTGGCTTACTAGAAGTCAGATGACCAAATAGCTCAATCACAAGTGTCAGTTCCACCCCCACCCCTTTAGGATTTGCCCCTCCCACTTCCTTACTTCTACAAAGCTATATAAGACCTGTACTCCCAGTACAGGCTGTTACTCTCTCTGTGCACAGGGAGGCAGCCTGCCAGGTTTCCCCCACTCAACAATAAACCTTCTCCTTTACTCCAGTGTTTGGTGTGTTTTGTGGTGGCCTTTCCTTTCAGAGTGGTCTGATCATAAGCCTTTGGTCAGATGGGATAGTGGTGAAACAAGGAGGCAAAACAGTTTGCTTAGTTCTCTCCATTCTTGCATTGTTGTCTGGAGTAACTGTTAATACAAACATATTTTGTTCTTGAAACTATCCCATTTATGGAAATAAATTATATATTCATAGAAGTGACCAGCAAGATAGCTGATGTTTGCTGCCAACTCTCAGGATACTTGAATCACAGGAGAACCACAATCTTACCACAGCAGTTTCTGGTAATGATTTCACTTTCTTTCTTTTTTGTTAAGGTTTATTTATTTATTTGAAAGTCAGAGTTACAGAGAGAGAAAGAGAAACAGAGAGAGGTCTTCCATTCGCTGGCTCACTCACCAGTTGGTGGCAACAGCCGGAGCTGCGCTGATCTGAAGCCAGGAGCTTCCTCTGGGTCTCCCACGTGGGTACAGGGGCCCAAGGACTTGGGCTATCTTGTACTGCTTTTCCAGGCCATAGCAGAGAGTGGATAGGAAGTGGACCAGCCAGGACCTGAACTGGTGCCCATATGGGATGTTAACACTGCAGGTGGCAGCTTTACCCGCTCCGCCACAGCCACCAGCCCCATGAACTCACTTCTGTTAACATCCTTTCCCTCCAATCTGCCATTTCTCCTCAAATCACTTCTTTCTTGTTCAGTTAGGAAAATGGTTTGTCAGTAATTTTGCTTCCTAAGCAGGTAGACATCCAACTCAAGAATAGCATACCTATACCTCCACTTTGTTCCTCTAATTTTTAAAGTGTTATCCATTTGAGATGTATACAAATGGGAGGAGGGCATAGAATATCTGCCATCCACTGGTTCATCCCCCAAATGCCCATAAACCTGGGGTTGGTTGGATCTGAAGCCCACTCCAGTCACTCTAGACACTCAATTCAGATCTCTCACATGTGTGGCAGAAACCAATCGCTTGAGTCATTGCTATTTCTTCCATTTTTTTTTTTTAGCAAGAAGCGGGAATTAGGAGCTGGAACCTGGAATCTAACCCAGGAACTCTGATATGGTATGTTGGCACCTTAAATTGCATTTTAACAATTGAACCAAACACCTTCCATTTTTCCTCCAACAATTTTAGTGAGCTTTGTTTGTTCTGTTTATTTTCTTGTCCAATTTTGGTCCCATGCTGATTTGGAAAACTTAAAAAGACCTCTTCTTCTTGCTCTAGAGCTCTGTTTCCAACCTCAGAAGGATGTGTAGGGATGGCATCAACAGATGCTGATAACCCAATTAATGTAACTGCTTCTTAGCCCCATTTAGGGGGTCCTGCTTCCAGTTTTCAACCTTTTTTGGTATATATAGAATTTTTAATTATGATTTTGTTATAACTTTTCAAGTCAAAATAATGGAAGAGTTTCATTCAAAATTATGTAGAAATATACTATTTCCTAGTGTACAAATTTTTCAAATAAATCACTTTACCAATATTCAGGGGAATATGTAGTATGTTTAAAATTCAATATAAACAATGAAATGGGGATGATGATTGTGGTACAGTGGATTAAGCCCCTTTTGAGATGCCTGTTAAGTATGGAATAGCTTGGGGTTCTCTGCTTTCATACCCCCAGAAAGGAGAGATGGAAAAAGGAGATAGAGATGGACCTCATCAGAGAAGGTTTACTTTATTTGAAGCAAAGAGGTTGGAAGTGTAGGAGGATATTTGGAACCTCAGGGAACTTTCCTCTCATCTGCTTCATAGCTGTCCTGTGCAGCTTATCTGCTTTGCCATTTGCATTGCAAGGAGTAGAGAAGGGTCTGGTTAGGCACCAAGGGAGGGAATAGGGTGGGGCAGGGGAGGAGATCAGAAAGGGCGGAGGGGAAAGGTGCAACATATTCTTTAATGCCCACACCCCATATTGGAGTGCCAGTTCAAGTCATTCAAAAACACCATAGCGTACATGATAAAAACATACAACATAAATAAATAAATCTTAGAAAATAGACATTGTTATATATGTGATTATGTTTACATGTGTGCATGTCAACATGTTTGGAGCCAAGGAAAATGAATAATAAATATTAGACAAAGTACATGTCCAATATGATCTTTCATTGCAAGTTTAAAAATCTTTAAAGTACTAATTCTAGTTTAATCACAATATAATGTTTGATTGCTAAAACACAATCAATGTTCACAACACAATATTCCATTTGTTGAAAACAATGTAAGCCAAGAATAAACAATTGACATATTATAATGGATGCTGATTGTACTTCTTTTGAGCATGTGTTATTTTCCTGATGAGCTCAAGCAACAAAACACTCAAATAAGCAGGGTGATTTAAGAGGGAAGCAAAGCAAATAAGGTATTGCAGAGGTACCCATTTGTCTGTCATTAGCAGGAGACAACCAGCTGCTAAACAAACTCTGCTCCCTCCTTAAATTCTTCAGAAACCCCCAAGGGAAAGAATGCAAAAATCTCCAAGAAGTAAAGAGCAGAGTCAGCACCAGAAGCGAGTTATGCAACTTTTCAGGTAACTATAAAAATCCTGAGTGGTATAAATTTACAAATGGTTTCTAAATTTATTGTGGTGAATGGAAGAGATCCCAGTGGCCAAATCCAATCTCATTAGGATAAAAACATTTTTTCCTCCATAACTGTCAGCTTTTATATGAAAAATTGCTTATTCTCAAACTCTGTCAATTTTTAAAATGTCTACTAGCTGAGTTTGCCCAGCAGGAGGCTAAAGGATCTGTTACACCTGCAGATTCTCCCTGCTTTAAAACCCTACAAAATTAAAATGACTTTCATGTTCTGTTCATAGCCATCTCAACTGAATTGATATAAAAATAATACCAAAATGTTGCCATTTAAAACTTGTATCTTTTTGTAGTATTTTAAATATTTGCAGACCTTACAGAGAATCTAATATTTCTATTAATAATACCAAATTTTATTTCTCTCAATTAGTATTTTTAACTAAAAACCTCAAACTCAAAATAAGTACTATCTGCTACAATTTTGTATTTCTGTACATTTGTGGTAAATGTATCATTTTTGCATTGTTTTTAGATGTAGGCATGTATCCTTATATCTAGTTAACTTGTAAGGAAATAATTTCATTTATTTAGTTATTTGCAATTGTTTAGATATTGCATGGTACTATTTGCATGGGACTATTTGCACAGACACTTTTTTTATAGCTCAAAGTATTGTACATTAATCTCTGCTGTGGACATATAAATTCAAGTGAAAACATATTGTTTGCATTCAACTATATACATAAAATACAAACTTTCAAAAATTATTCATTACCTACCTATAAAGTTTAGTGGTGGTGAGAGCTGAAGAACAAGCTTTGTATATAACTTTACATTGATAATTTAGAACTTTTAAAGTTATTGTGTACCACAACACAGTACTACTAAACAAGTTACTTAAACACTAGAAAATTAAATTACTGTCTTGAACTTCTCTAGGGTAGGCTGGAGTGGTAACTTCTGAAAGCCATGAAGAGAGAAGCTATTCCAGTCCTATCTCCTCGGCTTGTAGATGGTTTTCTTCTCTCTGTATCTCTTCACATCATTGTCCTGTGTTGTGTCTGTGTCCAAATTTCACCTTTTTTTTTTTTGAATGATACTAGTCATACTGGATTTGAGACTATTTTAATGACCTCACTTTTAAACTTGATTTCCTTAGTAAAAAGATATTTTCTACAAATAAAGTGACATTCTAAGTTGCTGAGGATGAGAGCTGCAACACATGAGCACAGAAGGATGCAATCCGTCTCTTAACATACTCTGTATTTCTTCTTATGTTATAGTCTGACATTCTACTTACTTAAAATCATGAGACTATAAAGGGAAAAATGTCTGTCTCTCTTACATTCCCCCAAATTCCATTTTTTCACAATTCCTAAGATAGTGATAAATTGTCCCTACTTTGACTAAATGTTATTACTTTACCATAGTTTTCTTTAATATACAGGATTTCTTTTAAAAAGCTCTTGTATTTTAGCATCTTCTCTTTTTATTAAAACAGTTATCCCCTCTGGGGCCGGCATTGTTGCATAGTGGGTTAAGTTGCCACCTGCAATGCAGGCATCCCATATGGGCCCTGGTTCATGTCCCTGCAGCTCCATTTCCTATCCATTTTCCTGATAAAAGCCTGAGTAATAGCAGTGAAAGATGGCCCAAATGTTTGGGCCCTGCCACCCATGTGGGAATCTTAGAAGAAGCTCCTGTCACCTGGCTTCAGCCTGGCCCAGCCCTGGCTTTTGTAGACATCTGGGGAGTGAACCAGTGGGTAGAAGATCTCTCTGTGTCTCTTCCTCTCTCTCTGTAATTTTGACTTTTAAATAAAAATAAGTAAGTAAAATCTTAAAAAAAAACTCACTTAACCTCAAGTTATTTATTTATTCATTTGTTCATTCATTCATTTATTTATATAAAAAGCAGAATAACAAAGAGAGAGGGAGAGGAAGAGGCAGAGAAAGAGAAAGCTTCCAACTGCCAATTTCTTCCCCAAATGGTCACAGTAGTTAAGACTGCACCAGGCCAAAGTTAGGAGCCAGGGACTCCATCCAGATCTCCCATGTGGGTGGAAGGCTTCAAGCATTTAGACATCATCTGTTCATTCCCAGGCACAATAGCAGGAAACTGGGTTGAAGCAAAGTACCTGAGACTCAAACTAGCTGTCTGAAATGGGATGCGGGAATCCCAAGCAGCAATTTAGCCCCTTACATTGTTTTACCAGTCTCCAAGTGTGCTATTTCTTTCTTTCTTTTGTTTTAAGATTAATTAATTAATTAATTTAAAGGCAGAGTTATGGGGCAGAGGTCAGGGAGAGTGCAGGTAAACAGAGAAACATATTCCATCTGCTGGTTCACTCACTAAATGGCCACAACTGCCATATTTTTTGGCCAGGCAGAAGCCAGGAACCTGGAATGCCATCTGGTCTCCCATGTAGGTGGCAGAACCCAAGCACTTGGGCCATCTTCTGCTGCTTTCCCAGGCACATTAGCAGAAAGATGGATCACAACTGGAGCAGAACTTGAACCAGCCCTCATGTTGGATGCCCGCATTGCAGGCCGTAGCTTAACCTGCAGCACTAGAATGCTAGCCTAATCTTTGCCATTTCTCACAGCTAACTCCATGGAAGTGAATCTGTACCTACTGATAAATTTGGTCATCTCCCTCACATTTGTCCCTGACCTCTTGCCAATTTCTGTGTTCACTTTATCCCCAAAACTACTCTGAACAGTCATCTATGACAAAACGTCAGTGAATAGAGGTTTCCACTTCACTTGTCATGTTACACTTCTTAGGTATGTGTTATTATTGATCACTCCTGTCCTGAGCTTTCTATTCTGTATTCTACACTTCTCACCAGCTTTAACTTCTCATAGTTATCTTCTTCAAGATATCAAAAATATTGGTTTTCATCTTTTCCCTTTGGCTTTGTGCTAATCTTCATTATTAATAAACTTTTAAATTAGCCTAATCCAAACTCTTGTTTGAAGTGCCACTTGTAATCTTCACATCACAAAAATTGGTATCATCAATGCTGGACATCTCTCAGGCTCAAGGTAGACCCCAACATTGACAATTCCACAGGTTTCTCAAAATCAATATTTAAAAAGTGAACTATTTTATTTTATTTTAAAATGTATTAGTTTACAATTGATAAATAATAATTATCTATATTTATGGGACACATTGTGATGTTTCAATCTATTATCTGTGAACTTGGAGAAACGTACTTTTATTCCAATTTTGTTAGCATTTTATATTATTTTATTATTTTTTGCCTACTCTTTAAAAGACAATTTATTTATTTAGTTGAAATTCAGAGTTACAGAGAGAGAGGGAGAGACACACAGAGAGATCTATTTGCTGTTTCACTCCATAGATGGACTCAATGGGAAGGACTGGAGCAGCTGAAGTCTGGAGCTAGGAGCTTTGTGTAGGCCTCACACATCATTGGCAGGGACCCAAACACTTGGGCCATTTTCAGCTGCTTTTTCCAGGGTTGTTGGCAGAGAACTGGATTGAAAGTGTGGGAAGCAGGAGATGAACTGGCACCAAGGTGGTGGCTTTACCAGCTGTACTACTACCCTGGGACTGCACATTTTATGTTATGATATCTTTATAGAACTACTTAGTTGTAGAAATGTATTTTTGATTTCTTCACAGGTAAATATTGTCTTGGTAGGATTCGGAGTTTTAATTCTGGAAGAATGAACAAGAACAAAGAGAGGATTACT
Source organism: Sylvilagus floridanus (assembly GCA_949820135.1). Taxonomy (NCBI): domain Eukaryota; kingdom Metazoa; phylum Chordata; class Mammalia; order Lagomorpha; family Leporidae; genus Sylvilagus; species Sylvilagus floridanus. The sequence continues at coordinate 128,453,075 of OX463236.1, read as the reverse complement.
CTGGTTACACACAGCAATTTGGCAAATCAATTAAAAAAAATTTTTTTTTAATTGCCAGCAGCATTTGTGACTGAAACATCCCTTGGTTAACTATGCTCATAAGACTGAACAAATTGGAGAGAGTGATGGCAGTATATAAAATTCTTGCTTGTAGGATGGTTACAGTTTTATGGTGATAAACAGCAGTACACAAAGTGGGTGCTGAAGAAGAGTTGACTGTTGCCAAGGGTGTTGTGTATTTAAAATGATCTTGAAGAATAAAATAACTGGTAGAAAACAGTAGAAGAGGAATTATTAATCAATGATATTAACCATCAGGAAAAAAAATTCCATTAAGGTTACAAAAACCACATTAAGTTATCACCTCCTGCATTTTAGAATGGCCATTATGAAAAAGAAATTAACCAGTGCTTTAGAGGATGTGAAAAATGAGGAACTATTATACAGTCTTGGTGACAATATAAATTAATATAGTCACTGGAAGATAGTTCCTTAAAAAACTAGAAATATAACAGGCATATTACCCAGCAACCTCACTACCAGATTTATAGGTAAATGATCTGAAATTATTGTAATGGAGATACCTGCTCCTCCATGATTATGGAAGCATTTTTCACAATAGCATAGAATCACTTGAATGGACAAACAATGTACAGTATATGTACACAATGAAATACTCTATAGCCACGAAAAGGTATGAAATCATGTCATCCGCAGTGAATGAATAGACCTGGAGCACATAACGCTAAGTTAAAAAAGTCAAACAAAGGAAATTTAGTGTCAGATATTCCTTCTCATATATGAAAGCTTAAAGTATGTCAATATGATTACAGAATGTTGATTACTATAGGCTGGAAGGGGTAGGGGAGAATAGAGGGAGTTCAGATCACACGAAACAAATCAGAGTTTGATAGAAGGAATAAATTCCTAGTGATACACAGCATAGTGGGGGGCTACAATTCATAATAAACTAGTAGATATTATAAGAACAAATAGAAGAAAGAACCTTCATGCATAAAGTGTTGTCAAAGAAGAGGAAATAACAATTATCTTGTTTTGACTTTCATGTAAAATAATGTAAGCTAAAACAATATACATATAATAGAGTAAAAATGATTGAAAGTGATAGTAATACTTCCTAAAGAAGTTATAGCATGAGTGTATATTTGATTTGTCAGTATTCTCATGGAATGAAGTCAAATACAGATTCATTTTTCTTGCAGCATGTATTTATCGATTGCATGTCTGTCATTTGATCTAATCATCTGCTCATAGCACTTAAGTAGCCTGACTAAAATAATAATAATAATGTGATATTTCTGTTTCCCTGTATCTATTAGTGCATAGAAATTTAAAAGAGTATAATTTAAGAAGTATTTGTTACTACATTGTAGAAACATTTTAAAAGACCTCAAATTAGATATTTTAAAATACATCATTTTTGAGTCAAAAATATGCTATATTTTTCAAAAAAAATATTTAGATGGTCCTTCACATCACATAGTTATAGAAGTTTTATGTTATCCTTAAGACTTAGTGAGAGTTCAAATATTAGAATTTTGTAAAGAAAGCAGAAACTTCTCAATGTGTCACTAAGTTTTCTTTCTGTTACTTAGGATTTTTTCTTGGCAACAAAACCCTAACATTTCACCATTCTATTTTGTTGTAACCATTGAAAATATGTACTTATGTAGTCACTTGGGAATTATATCATATCTGAAGATCAGAAATTATTTGAATCAGAATACTAAAAATAACTTTTATCTGTTTGGCCTTCTAAGAGAAAACAGATAAAAATAGAAACACAGGCAATGGAAATATATTGCCCTGAATTATTTCAATCTCTTGAAAGAAGAGGATGTTCACTATTTGTTTTTGGAGCATCCCACAAAATTCTCTTTTGCTATAAAGTTTCAAATTAGTATGTTACCAAATTTTTTACCAATATAATTAAATCTCAACTATCAATATGATATAACTACCTTATTTAGTATACAAAGTTATAAAAACAAAGAGAGTAAATCTACTGCTTTTATAATCTGGAAAATTCTTTGTTGATAATCCATGTAACTGGTATAGAATCATTTTTACGGATTTCTAGTAGATATTTTGGAATATATTTAAGTTTTCTAGGACAGCAGTTGATTTTTTTCTGTGTCCACTTTACAGTGGCATTTCATTACAGAGGCTGTCATATACATCCGATGTAGAAATTAAATGCAATAGAGGGATACCTGCTGCTGACAGCTGTGCATATCTATGCAGTATTCATAGTAACATCTGCACAATTGCCACCTCATGTACTCCTCCATTAATGTAATCAGGAAAGTGTACAATTCCCAGTGCACAAATCACTGAGAATTGTAAATTTTACCTGTCTTTTCATCACTGAAATTAATCGTGTTCTCTTCACATATTCAGAATATTTGCATAAATTTCCATATTAGACCCCTCTTTAGTTGCTTTCCTGTCATCTGCTCTAAGGGAGTGAATGCAAATGTCTGTTCTATAATGTAATTAGTCACAAATGATTGCCAAAAGCTTATGTTTAAAATCTAGAATAAATAGTTTTACACATAGTAGTAATCTGTACATTATATATATTTTAGAATTCCAGTAATTAATAGCACATAATGAAGCCTTAAGGATTATGATGGTGTACAGCATAAACTATATACATCTAGATTATTTCCAATCTTCTAGCTTTAGCTGCTCTTTGCATTGTACATGATCTTAAAATGGAAGAATCTGTTTTATATATTACAAAATATCTGGTAATTATTCTGAGACTTTTAGAAAAAATCAATGCTGGATTTATCAGTTTACATCTTTGAAAAATATTAACTCCGTAATACATTAAATTACTAAAATGTTAAGCATAGTTAAATTTAATACCATTATTATAATTTTGAGATTAGCATTAGTGACTTGAAATGTTATTTAAGACATTACTATTTTTATTTAAAAAATACTACACATGTAAAGATTAAAGTCCCTAATGCAGGATAATATTCATAAACTAAGATGAAATATAAGCAATTTATATGATGTGAACATGCAATTTTAATTCATTTTCAAGAAGAAATTCTAATTTGGATCTGAAATATTTAATTTTTACATAAACATTTATTTTGCATAAATATTTAAATGTTGTGAAATTCTAGTTGAAGGTGAATGAATGAATCTTTGTCCATTGTTCCTTATATTCGTGATAACAAATTAATAGTGTTCTAATACGGATTATTCACTTCATTGCCCTTTCTGTATTTGATCTGGGGGGAATAACTGTAGGTGAGGAGAGGAAACACAGATATGGTGCAAGAGTATTAGAGTATTTGTGGTCTAGTTTGAGGGTTAGCAAAGGAAGTTGTGGAATATCATTTTGTTGAATCAATGTTTTATTTTTTACCTTTTTTCTGGATAGAAAATGAAGGGCAGGGAGTTAAGATTAAAATAATTGTTTTAAAACAACCAACTTCGGCTTTTTTGACATTTATTTACTTTTAAAAATTTATATTAGGTGAATAATTTTCATGTATTTTATATATACAAATTAAGGAGCAAAGTGATACATCCCACCTTACCAACCTTCTGCCCATACTCCCCCCTCCCTCCTCCTTCATTTCTTATTCTTTCTTTTAATTTTTAAAATCACATACTTTCAGTTTATTTTATAATCATAAGCTTAACCCTCAACTAAGTAAAGAATTCAACAAACAGTAAGAACACTGTTCCTCAACATTAGAGACAGTGGCTATAAACAAAATCAGTTCTCAAAATGACAAATTTCACTTTTTTCTATTTTAAATATCATTGATTGGTGCTTTTACTTTTATTATATATTTTCACTTTGTTTTGGATTTGATTTTCTCTTTTACTAGGATGCAATGAGTTGCTTTTAATTTTAGGTCTTTTTTTTCTAACATACACATTTGGTGGTATAAAATTTCTCCTAAGGACTCTTTATACTATATCACAAAATTGATCCTGGATACGAATCCTTTATCAGCTGCATAGTTAGCAAATATTTTCTCCCATTCTGTTGGTTGCCACTTCACTTTGTTGAGTGTTTCCTTTGCAGTGCAAAAGACTCTCAGCTTGGTTTAACTGCATTTGTCAATTTTGGCTTTGCTTGCCTGTGCTTCTGGAGTATTAAGGAGTCTTTGAATATGACACGGTTTTTCAGTTTCCCCAATGTTCTCTTCTGCTAATTTGATAATATTGGGTCATAGATTTGGATCCTGGATCCATTTTGAGTTGATTTTTTTTTTTTGTATAAGGTATAAAATAGGAGTCTTTTGCAGTCCTTAGTATGAGCACAGAATCCTCTGCAAATGATCCACCATAGGCAGCTAGGAAGCTCTGAGTTTCTGGCACAAGGCACAGTGAGTATACAGAGATCCAGCTACACCCCCAGCACTATCATGCAGTTAGAGAATTCCCTCAGCCACATGTGCAATGCCCACACAGTCATGGGTACAGAGGATCCCCTCTCAGCCCTGCTCTCCTGCTCTGTTCATAGAGAGAGTAGAGACATTCCTTGGGCCCTCTGCCTATGGGTGCTCCTTGGCGATTTGAACCTTGGAGCCTATGATAGGTTTTGATGATGGGAGAACATCACAATCCTAAGTGGTTTCCAGTCCCCTGACAGCCCTGCCTGCCAGACTCAAAGTCAGTGGGAAATATGGTTTCTTCCTGATCCCCACCAGTTGCCAGACATCTTTGAAGGGTGATGGAGAGAAATAATCGTGCTTTTCCTTTGCTGGATTAGGTGGGTACCCAGCCACCACAACTCCCAACCCCCACCTCTGGCTAGGGCTCCAGGCAATACTCAAAGTCAGTGTGGTCTGCAAGGTTCTCCCTCATGCATTATCACCAGTGGCACAGACTGCCCCAGTCTTGCTTACATCCACTCTTTCCACGTTGCACCGTGATGTCCCTCTTCTTTCTGTTGAATGTCCACTCCAAACATCTCTCCGATTCTTCGCTGGGAATACACTTCCTTCACTTTTGTTCAGCTGTCTTCCACTGGTCAAAATCAGCATGTCTTCTCCCTATTTAGCCTTCTTGGAGACCTCCACTTTTAAGACTTTGATGTGTAATCATTTGCATTAAGTATGCTTCTGTGTATTAATTTTTGTTATTTATAAAACATTGTAGTATAACACCTCATGCTTAAAGAGATTTTTAAAATTTTCATATGATGTGTTGTGGTAGGAACTCAAGTGTTTCTATCCAAACTAAATTACAGAAGAACAATTGTCTATGCAATATAGTTTATGGTACATTCTTTGACTAATAAAAAACAAATACTCTAAAAGCTTGATAAATAAAGCAATTAGACAAGGTGGAAAATTTTGTCATTATTTGAATCACTACTATATTTTAGACACAGAACAAAGAGAGTAGTTTAAATGTTGTTAAATTTAATTTGTTTTTGAATAAAACATAGTTTAGTATGCTTAATATATCTCAGAAAATTTTAGGTACAAGCAATACACTGCTTATGATTATTTATAATACTAATAGGAGTAAAATAGTAAATGGAATTTGATATCAGAAAAAGTCAAATCAACTTTGTGGAAATTGAAATGGGAAATTATGATACCTGATACAATAAACATAAATAATATTAAAAGCATGGGACACTATTTTTCCAATAAATATTACTGTGAATGAACTGTGTGCTGAGTTTGTAATGATTTTTAGTCATTCACAATTTTATTATGTTTTCAGAATTTACAAACTAAATTTTTATTTTAATACGTTGTAAAAAAAGATGTCTAATATTAATAATGCTCTTCTTTTTTCAGTATTTTTTCATGATGATTAATTTTATAAATTTTAAACTCTGGTAAATAGTAAAATTACTTATTTTTAGATTTCTTTGGAGTTTTTCTTTTGTTCTTTAATTTCTATATTTTTATCTAAGCATGTTTTACTCCTTTGTGAAAATTTCACTTTAAGAATTCTTTTAGTACAAAAGTGGTGATAAATTCTCTTACATTATTGTTGAATAAATATTTACCTATTATATCTTAATTCTTGAATAATCATTTTCTATTAATAAATTCTATATTTTTATTTGTTGCTGCTTTGTTTCCTTCATCCTGTTAAAATTTATTTCACTAACAAAACAGTACTTTAATTTTAAGATAAAATTTGGTTTTGTGTGTTTATACATCTTATACTTAGGTGTGAAGCAAATTATATGTTAAGCTTAATTAAAAATAGACTCTTTTGAGATTCATTTAGGTATGATTGAGAAACACATTTGTCCATATTGAAAGTATAAAATATGATGAGCTGTTGTATGTGTACTTTGTGAAATGATTACACAATCAAACTGATTAGTCTATCCTCTTCAAATAGTTCAGATGTGAATGTGTGGTCAGAACACTTATGATCAAGACCTGAGTGCTCCACTTCAGATCCAGCTCTCTGCTATGGCCTGGGAAAGCAGTAGTAGATGGCTGAAGTACTTGGACCCCTGAGCCTCCATGGGAGACCTCGAAGAAGCTCCTGGCTCCTGGCTTCAGATTGGCCCAATTCCAGTCGTTGCAACCATTTGGGGAATGAACCAGAGGATGGAAACTCTCCTCTCTGCCTCTGCCTTTGCCTTTCTGTAACTCTGCCTTCCAAATAAATCAATAAGTCCTTAAAAAATTGCTATTTTATTGATTTCAGGACCTAATCCTCTCTTGAAAAGTGAAAAAATCAGCTCTAGTCATAGAAGTTCACAGTCTTTTTTTTATTTTTTAAATATTTATTTGTTTATTTTCATTTGAAAGGCAGAATTACAGAGAGGCAGAGAGAGAGAGAGAGAGAGAGAGAGAGAGAGTCTTACATCCACTGGTTCACTCCCCAGAGGGCTGTAAGAACAGAAGCTGGACCTATCTAAAGCCAGGAACCAGGAGGTTCTTCTGGGTCTCCCAAGAGGGTGCAGGTGCCAAAGGATATGGGCCATCTTTTGTATTTTCAGGCCTTAGCAGAGAGCTGGATTGGAAGGGGAGCAGCTGAGTCTTGAACTAGTACCCGTAAGGGGTGCTGGCACTGCTGGCAGCGGATTTACCCCCTATGCCACAGCACTGGCTGCATAGAGTTTTATTTTTTCATCGTTGATACTTTAATTATTTTTAAAATTATCTGTATTCTCAAGAATTTGATTATTATGTAGCTAAATGTGTTATTCTTTAAATTTAACTTACTGAGTTTGCTTAGTTTTCTGAAAAATATGATTGCTCAAGAAATGTATATGGTATCTTGTGATGACAAGATATCTTTATACAATTGTATATTTTGAGAGATAGTTTTCAATGTCTTCAACCATAGTATTGGTTTGGAGAGTAGTTAAGAAGGATTGGGTACTTTATAGACCTATTTCCTGCATTGGTAAAAAATGGGAAAGGCATATCTTATAATATTGTGAGGAGTAACAGGGAGGTGAGAATCATAGGAAGTAATTGTAGACAACTCACATATGACTTTAGGATGTGAGGAAGAGAGAAGAAGATAAGGCAGTAACGAAGGGATGCGTGAAATATGAAATGTGAAATAAACTTGTCCTTATTTAATGACTAATATGAGAGGAAGGAGTTGAAGGTATAATTGAATGAGAAGATAATTGAGAAACAAACAGATACTGAAATGAACTACATAGTTAGTTGTTTTTCAGGGTATTATAAAAATTTTCCTTATAACCTGATAAATAGTAGCTGAGAATATGTAAAGCATATGTATGTGCACATGTGCATCTGTATTTGGACTGTACGTGTTTATGGTGCAGATCCTGTTTTTTTCAGATTTGATATCAGGATGTTGGGTTAGTAAGTGTCTCATGGCATATTTTCTCAATGAAGTAAAAAACAAAGTAATCAGGCTGCAAACCATTGGGATTTCTGGGGCGTTGCAGACAGGGAACATATTTTAATGCTTGAGTGGAACAGTAATAAAAGATTCCTGAGTATTGTTTTATCACCAAATTGAAATCAGAGAAGACCCCCTAAAGTGGCCCCTTAAAGTTCCCTAGAAATGCTATCTGGGGTGCCACATGTGCTACTGAAATTTGGGGTGCCTTACAATTTCAACACGGGCTTATTACTAAATCCCCGACATTAATAAGCCCAAGAGGGTTCTTGCCTAATATTTAGAGAAAAATTCTAAATATCGGCACAGATAAACGAGGCAGCATGGTACATTTTAAGCCTTTATTTAATGAGAAAGATGCATAGGAGAGTGAGAGCTTTATTTAAGAGAGAGAGGTAATTAGGGGTTCATACAAAGCACCAGGAACCAGCCATGTGGAAGAGCATCTAGGCCAGGAAGCCTAGAGCACATGGCCCAAAGGCCATGCAACCTGGAGGGGCAGGGCTACAGCAAGCCCCTTCCTAGCAAGAGGCCAGAGAAAAAGAGCAGGCCAGGCCATACGGTTGCCTGGCTTTTAACCCACTTCCAAAGGGGAGTGGTTAATTAACCTGATTGGCTGGTGGGCACTCAGGTGTGGCCAGGTAGGGTAATGAGTCCACACAAGGGCGTGGCAAAAGCATCAGGTAGGGGCATGAGGCCACACAGGTGTGTGGCGAAGGCATGGTCTTCCAGTTCACAAATCTGATTAGTTTTAATCTGTATGCCTGCCTACTTCATTATGAGGTTTGTTTCAATGATTTTGTGTGGTGTCCCTACAACCATCTGGATGATTTCTTCCAAACTATGGAGCAGATCTATTATAGGACAGAGAAAGTGAATATTTAAATGTGTTTATTATTTGCGATTTAAGAAAGAGAACTTAAAACACACAGACATTCATCCAGGGCAAGAATGGACTGTACTTCTATGATTTGAAGAGTGAGGAGATAGCAGACAGCTTACGTGCAAGGAAAAGGTTATGTATTGGATTTGCAGGGGGAGCCAGTGTATAAGGAAAACATTGACTGGGGAGAGAAGAGAAAGGACATATGGAAATGGGGTTTTAAACTGAGTCCTCTCACCTGGACTCAAGAGTAAGGGTAAACACTTACAAAATACATATTAAAGAAATTACATTTAGGCCGGCGCCGTGGCTCAACAGGCTAATCCTCCACATTGCGGTGCCGGCACACCGGGTTCTAGTCCCGGTCGGGGCACCGGATTCTGTCCCGGTTGCCCCTCTTCCAGGCCAGCCCTCTGCTGTGGCCCGGGAGTGCAGTGGAGGACGGCCCAAGTGCTTGGGCCCTGCACCCCATGGGAGACCAGGAAAAAGCACCTAGCACCTGGCTCCTGCCATCGGATGAGCGCGGTGCACCTGCCGCAGCGCGCCATCCGCGGCAGCCATTGGAGGGTGAACCAACGGCAAAGGAAGACCTTTCTCTCTGTCTCTCTCTCTCACTGTCCACTCTGCCTGTTAAAAAAAAAAAAAAAAGAAATTAAATTTAAATGTCACTGGGGCAAAATCAAAATATCAATGTACAAATTACAGACTCAATAAGACCCTTTAAGAATTAAATGAATGTCCCATTAAATAAGATACTAAACTTAGAGTTTAATCTAGCCTGAGAAAACAGTTTCACAATTCTTAATAGGCTTTAGTAATTAACAACATACTTTATTAAGACATTAATTTGTTTTATAATACTTTCAATAAATGTGAAGATAGGAAAGAACTGAGAATGTCACCCAGAATTTTCTGTGAGATATTTAAATGTATGAAAAAACAAAGTTAACACTGTAAGAAAACTGTGACAGTGTACAGTTAGCTGTAACAAAAAACAAAGTTAACATTGCATCTGCCATTATTCCCCCTACAGTCGTTCTTTGATGCCTCTTTCCATGGCTGGTGTAGATGAATCTTTAATAACAATAACAACATTAATTCTAAATTTAATCATCCAGCCATTTCTTTCTGTTTTAAAGTCATCTTCAGGTTGTGATGGTACTGAATGCTCTAGTTTCTAAAGGACTCCTGGTCATGAACTTATCTACCTACTTGGCTTACCAATGGAAAGGAAGAGAGAAGAGTTTAAAAACAATAAAGTGCTCAAAGTTTATGTATTGGGGCTTCTAAATAATGTCAGGGACAAATATTCTTCTCTAAAAAGTAGGACCTACATCCTCCAGTGATGGGGAACCTTTATTCTGTCAAGGCCATTGGATACTTATAACTTAAATTGGGGCCATGCAATATTAAAACTTAAAGTTAACTATAAATTCAATGCTACTGAATTTGAATTTCAAGTTTTATCAATGGTTGCCATAGAAAGGCCAGGTCAAATGATTTCCCAGGCTGTATATGGCCTGCAGACCTGACATTCCTCATGCCTGTGACCTAAACTATTGTCACATTTACTGATTGCCACATTTATTGATCTTTGCGTTGTATGTTTCCTATATGCACAAATTTCAGTTACCATGTTTTAGTAAAACAGCATCAGCATTCCAATAACAGTACAAGTACAATTTCTAGTTATTACACTGTGTTAAGTATGAGTAGCTCCATAAAGTGTTAGCTTCATAGCTAGCTCTTCAGCCCAAGGATTATTATTTGAGCAACAGATGTACATTGTGATCAGTGACCAATCACATCACTTCCTTCAAATCCTGTCAGTGATTGACTATTGCATCCATTACTCATTTACTACATATACAACAAAGTCTGAAATTATACCCACTCATTGTCTCACAGTGATAAACTCATGTGACAATTAAAAAAATGGGTATGAGACTGAGGTAACTGACAAAGTTGCAAGAGAGGCAAATAAATGAAAAATGACAATGATTAGAAAAATCTACATTTTAAGTGAATGTGAATGGACATAGAGAAGAAACAGCAGTACTATGGGAATGCTGATGATCCCATCATTCTAGAAACTCTAGATATGCAACCAGCAGTTGTTAGTGGAGCATATTCTGAGACATAATTGGGGAGTTGTTTTTAAGGAAAGATGGATAAAGATACTCACAGAGGAGGTGACTAAGGCAAAAATCTTTTTCATAGAAAAAAAAAATTAGGGGCAGGCATTGAAACTAATAGTTAAGATGTCTACAGCCCACAACAGATTAGTTGGGTTGGATGCCCAGTTTGGGCTCATAATTCCAGCTTCTGGATGATGGAAATTTGGAAGACACCAATGATGGCTTAACTAATTGGGTTCCCATCACCCACATGAGATGCCTAGGTTGAGTTCTCTGTCTGAGCTTCAGGCCACACTTCGTAATTTTGGGCATTTGAGGGTAAACCAGTGAATAACAGCTCTTTTTTTTTCTCACTTTAATACATAAATAAAATATTTAAAATAAATGAAATTTGTTCCCTATATATAACTTAAAAGTATAAATAAGAAAACCTTCGGAGTTATTTCATAATAATGAAAAAACAAAAGTAAAAATATTGGAAGATGATGAAAACTTAGAATGCAGGGTTATGATTCCTGATGCATAGAAAATATGCTCACTTTGCATCATAAATTATAGGATAAGGAAAGGGAAGATTTTTATGTTTTCCTAGGAAATGAAACACTTTAATTTCAGTTTTTGAATTACATTTAAATATAAACTTTGCTATTTTTGATTTCTCTATAAATTTATAAACATCAGAGTGAAAATCTTGCTATAACAAAACACAAGATCAATTAGAGGGCTTGGGTTTGAGTGCCAGGATCTGGATTTGCTCTGGATCTAAGAGTCCTACTACTGCACACTATGAGAGCACAATGTAATGGCTCAAGTAAGTGGATCCCTGCCACCCACAAGGCAAACTGGATTTGAGCTCTCAGCTCCTGGACTCGACATTGGACTTTGATGAGTGAAATGGTAGATAGGAGATCTCCTTCTGTATCGGCCTCTGTCTCTTTCTCTTCCCCTCTCTGCTTCTTTGCCTTTCATATAAATTAATTAATAAATGTTAAAAAGAAAATTAAAAACAAAACAAAAATGATTCCTAATGCTGGTAATAAATATATATTTCAGTGCAATAAAGCAAAGCAATTATAAATTTTCCCATTCAGATCATTTTGCTTTGTTTAAGCCTATAAAGTACATTTTACTCTAATGAGTACTATTCAAAGTAATGACAACTTTTACTTTACAACCATCAAATTAACACTGTTTCATTACTTGGTCTTTAGTAGCATTGTACTTTACATGGAAGCTGATTTGAAGAGCTTCAAATTATACTGGAAATAGATATCAGCTCATCTATTCCTACTTATTTCAACAGATAATTTATACATTTTTGGAATAATTTGATTCATTTTGGGAAATGTTTTTCTGCAGTTTACATGATACTTCATATTCTTGAAATTAAACAGCAAATTAGACCTTTCCAAAGATAATACTGTGTTGACTACTGTATTGAAGTCCCCAATACTATTACATTGGAGTCTAAGTCTCCCTTTAAGTCCCTTAACATATATTTTTAAATAAACCAGTGCCCTGTAATTAGGTGCATATAGGTTTATAATAGTTACATCTTCCTGTTGAATTGATCCCTTAATCATTATATAGTGTCCCTCTTTGTCTCTTTTAAAAGTTTTTGTGTTAAACTCTATTTTGTCTGATATTAAGATGGCTAACTAAGCTCTTTTTGGTTTGTGTTGGCATGGGATATCTTTTTCCAACCTTTAATTTCAGGCTGTGTGCATCTTTGTTGGAAAGATGTGTTTCTTGTAAGCAGCAAATAGATGGTTTTTATTTTTTAATCCATTCAGCCTGTCTGTGTCTTATCTGGATAGTTGAGGCCATTAACATTCAATGTGACTGTTGATAAGTAGTGACATTTCCCTGCTATTTCTCCAAAGATATTTCTAATATATACTTTGAATTTCCTGTGATCTTTTACTGAGAGATTTTCTTCCTTTACCTTCTTTCATATTGATGACCATATTTCTGTGTTTCTGTGTGTAACACATCTTTAAGCATCTTTTGCAGGGCTGGGCGAATGGTGACAAATTCTTTCAATTTCTATTTGCTATGAAAGGTCTTTATTTCACCTTCATTCACAAATGAGAGCTTTTCAGGATATAATATTCTGGGCTGGCAGTTTTTCTCTCTTAGTACTCGGGCTATATCTCACCATTCCTTCCTAGCCTGTAGGGTTTCTGATGAGAAGACTGCTGTGAGTCTAATTGGAGATCTTCTGAAAGTATTCTGGCATTTCTTTCTTGCACATTTTAGAATCTTTTATTTATGTTTCACTGTGGTGAGTTTGATTATAATGTGTTATGGTGAGGATCTTTTCTCATCATGTCTATTGGGAGTTCTGTGTGCTTCCTGTACTTGGATATCTCTGTCCTTCTCAAAACCTGGGAAATTTTCTGGTAGTATCTCACTAAAAAGGCCTTCTAATTCTTTCTCTCTCCATGCCTTCAGGAATTCCTAGAACCTGAATGTTGGGTTTTTTAATAGTATCCTGTAGATTCCCAACAATATTTTTTAGATTTCTAATTTCCTCTTTTCTTTGGTTTGACTATATACTTTCCTGTGCTCTGTCTTGTAAGTCCTATATTCTCTCTTCTGCCTCACTGATTCTATTTTTAATATCTCAATTTCATGTTCTATTAACTTCTTCATTTCATTTTGATTTCTCCTTAAGATTTTCCTTTTCATGAGAGAGATTTTCTTTCATGTTCCACACGGATTTCAGGAGTTTGTGCATTTGCTTTTGATTACTTCTAAGTATTCTTATCATTTTTTTGAGTTCCATTTCTTGCATTTCTTCTATCTCATCATCTTCATAATCTTGTATTGAAGTCTCATGTTCTTTTGGGAGTGTCATGTTGTCATTCTTGTTTCTTGGATTGTTGCATTTGTTGTTTGGCATTGTGGAGATATTCTTTAGTTTCTTCTTTTGTTTTTTTTTTCCTGCTGTGGCAGCTTTTATCCTTGTACTATTACTCTGTACATAAGTGGACTGTCTACTTTCAGTGAATCTCTAAAGGCTTGTGGTGGGTGTGGCCAGAGAACTCTGTTTAGTTCTTCAGTGTTAAGGGCATGCTTAAGGTGACACACCCAGCTTTGGCATTGTGAATCTTCTCTCTCTTTCTCTCTCTCTTTTTTAATCAGAAGGGAAGTAATTCCACTCAGCTGAGCTGTAGACTCTTAAATTTTGTGTCGAGCCCCAGCTGCTCCACTTCTGAACCAACTCTTTTCTACTGGGCCTGGGAAAAGCAACAGAGGATGGCCCAAGTAATTGAATCCCTGCAATCGCATGGGAGACCCAGAGGAACCTCCTGGCTCCAGGTTTTGGCCTAGCCTAGCCCAGCCATGGGCATTATGACCATCTTGGAATGAACTAGTTGTTGGAAGATATCTCTCTCTTTTCTCTAACTCTGACTTTCAGCATAAATAAACAAATAAATCTTAAGCAGCCAGGACTCAAACCTGCATTCTGATATGGGATGCCAGCGTCTCAGGTGGTAGCTTAACCCACTGTGACACAATGCCAGCCCCCTCCCCTGCAAAAGAATATTATATAAACAATTTTGTTTAAATGTGACTTTTTTGTAATGCTTTCACTTGTGTTTTCTTTTTATTTAAAGATACATTTATTTTATTTGAAAGGCAAAATTACAGAGAGAGGGGGAGAAGAAGAGAGAGAGATCTTGCATCTGCTGGTTCACTCACCAATTGACCGCAATGGCCAGAGCTAGGCCAGGCCAAAGTCAGGAGTCAGGAGATTAAGCTGAATCTACCACAAGGGTACAGGAGCCCAAGCATTTGGTCTATTTTCTGATGTTTTCTCTGGCAAATTAGCAGGGAGCTTGATTGCAAGTAAGGCAGCTGATATTGGAACTGGCACCCTATGGGATGCCAGCATCATGGGCAGCTTAACTCAATATACCACAATGCCAGTCCCAGTCACTTATATTTTCTAAGTGAATAGAGTATCATGACAAGTGTCCCCATAATTTTAAAATATGTTAATTTTCACAAAAATAGCATACAAAGTACATTTTCTGTTTGCCATATATCAAATTGAATTGTATAGAGCATATATCAGAATGAGACATCAACATATGAGTCCATATGTGATGACTATATAAGGGTGAGGCAGAAAAGGGGAATTTACTGGTGTGTTGTTCTTGTGTGATTGAGAGACAGCATATTTATAAAAGAATAGACTTATTCTCTTGTGCAAGAGAGATAGATGTATTTCTGATCAAATTTATAATGTATCATGGAAAACATGATTTTTCAAAGGTACACTAGAGTAGTACAGAGAGGTTAATGAGAAATTAGAAATAAGCCTCAATCAGAAGAGAGCATTTTCAAGGAAGAACTGAGATTAACTCCACAGTAATATCCTGTTAGGGTTGGAGTGGATGGCTGTCAGCTCTTTCCATAACACTAGAACATGATTGATGCCTCAAAAAGTTTTACTCTAATACAAGATTGAGTTACCAAGTATCCAGTTACACTAAAATAACCATTAAATATATTAAATTTTTTTCTTAAGTTGGAATATAATTGAACATAAAAAAGCACCATTTGCTCTTGGTAGTTTTATGTGTAAGAATTCATACGTGCATCTCTATATCTACCATCATAGAAATAATTGTTATAATTTTGAAGAAGGAGAGAAGAAATGTGGAAGAATAGGAAACTAAATACAGGTTTTCACCAACACTGTAAATGTGAAAATCCTAGAGAATGCTGTCATCAATAGGCCACGTTCCAATAAGATAAACAGTTGACAGGTGAAGTTTCATGTGTCTAAACAGAGTCTATGTGATTTGAATGGTAAATTATCAACAGATATCTGCATACTAAATCTATCCTAATTTGGCCTAGAGCTAAAGCATTCATAGGGTTGCTTGCTGCACAGTCCATAAATTACTCTGAATATTATCCAATTCATATATCTACTGTTTTTGTAGAATAGTTAATGATTTATTTTTCACAACTTCATATAGACTCATCATACTTACCTCCAAATATCCTATCTTATCTATTATATTCTTCTTGCCTTATATTTCTTCTAGTGCATACTCAGTGATAGCTATCAATGTAGGAGTACTCCATGTTAAAGCACCTTGAATTAAAAGTTAATACAGTCCAGCAAATAATCTATCATTGACTCAAAAGAAATGTGAGTGAATATTAAACTGGAAAAATAGGAAAGTTCAGTCTTGAATATAATTATCTATCTATGAATTTTTTTAAAATACTTATGTATTTGAAAGAGTTAGAGAGAGGGAGAGAGAGAGAGAGAGAGAGAGAGAGATTTTTCATCTGCTGGTTCACTACCCAGATGGCCACAAAGGCCTGGGCTGGGCCATGCCAAAGCCAGGAGCCAAGAGCCTCTTCTAGGTCTCACATTTGGATGGCAGGAGTCCCAAGCACTTGGGCCATCTTCCAATGCTTTTCCCAGGATGATAGCCCAGAGCTGAATCAGAAGTAGAGCAATCAGAACTTGAACTAGCACTCATATGGGATACCAGCTTTACCCGCTATGCCACAACACCACAATGCTGGCTCCATGGAAATATATTTTTACTTTAACAATGTGAAATATATATTTCATATGAAAATTTGTAATGCAAATTGGAGCCATGCATATTTGTTATATTCAGAACAGCGAGTTACAGAAGACACCAAAGTCTCAGGGCAGAATTATGGAGTCTTTATTTCTTTCTTTTTTTTTTTTTTTTTTACAGGCAGAGTGGACAGTGAGAGAGAGAGACAGAGAGAAAGGTCTTCCTTTTGCCGTTGGTTCACCCTCCAATGGCCGCTGCGGATGGCGCGCTGCGGCCGGCGCACCGCGCTCCTCCGATGGCAGGAGCCAGGTGCCAGGTGCTTTTCCTGGTCTCCCCATGGGGTGCAGGGCCCAAGCACCTGGGCCATCCTCCACTGCACTCCCGGGCCACAGCAGAGGGCTGGCCTGGAAGAGGGGCAACCGGGACTAGAACCCGGTGTGCCGGCGCCGCAAGGCGAAGGATTAGCCTGTTGAGCCACGGCGCCGGCTGGAGTCTTTATTTCTGAAAGCCTGAAAGCTGGCGGCTGTGCTCTCCAAATTATGAAGCCCCATTGAGCTCAGGAGTAAGCTTGTAAAGGCAAAAACCACTTCTTATTGGAAGTTAATTACAAAGCCAAGAATTTGTTACAGAAGCTAGAGAAAGCAAGGTTATGCTTATCACTTATCTTCCAGCACATAATGTAAACAAACCTACAGATAACATTCTCCCATGATTAATTTTTGAGTATATAGCAGCTGTGAGGCTGGTTAGAGAACACCCAGGGAGAAAATGGAGTAACTCTGGTTAGGCCATAGCTCATTGGCACTTCACAGTTAAGTGCCTGGAGACTTTTGTGAAATATAAATGTAAATTACCTATTTTACAAGATTTTTTTTGTTCAAGAGGATTGCAGAAAGGGAAAGCTTCTCAAAAAGTGCACAGTGACTCCTGTTGTTGATTTAACAATCGACACTTTTTTTTATAAATTATTTTTATAGTTTTAACCCCTTGTGTTTAATCTCTGGTTAGCACTTGTTACATTACAATTGCCGACTTCTTACATTCTTCTCTGCAAGTGTCTCTCTCTCTCTCTTTTTTTTTTGTTGACAGGCAAAGTGGACATTGAGAGAGAGAGACAGAGAGAAAGGTCTTCCTTTGCCGTTGGCTCACCCTCCAATGGCCGCTGTGGCTGGCATGCTGCAGCCGGCGCACTGCGCTGATCCAAACGCAGGAGCCAGGTGCTTCTCCTGGTCTCCCATGGGGTGCAGGGCCCAAGCACTTGGGCCATCCTCCACTGCACTCCCTGGCCATAGCAGAGAGCTGGCCTGGAAGAGGGGCAACCAGGACAGAATCTGGTGCCCCGAACGGGACTAGAACCCAGTGTGCCAGCGCTGCAATGTGGAGGATTAGTCTACTGGGCTGCGGTGCCGGCAACTATCGACACTCTTATTTATGATGTCAATAAAAATAATAAATGTAAAACTATAATGCAGTTTAATATATATAACTGTAATATTACAAAAAAGTGGGGAAATCATTTAATTTGTCAGTTAAGATATGGGTTAAATTGTCGAAGTCCCATACTGGAGTATTTGAGTTTTTTATGCCCAGCTCTATCTTCTGACTCCAGCTTTCAGCAGAAACTGTTAGGCAGTGGTGATAGTTTAAATAATGGGGCTCATGCCACACACACTGAAGATCTGGAAGGAATTTCTGGCTCTTGGTTTATTTTGGTCCATGCCAAGCTGTTGTGGGTATGTGGGGAGTGAACCAGCAGATGAGAACATTATTTCTCTATATCTACCTCTGTCCCTCAGATAAATAAATAAAAATTTTCACAGTATATATTTTATATATAATCTATCTAAGATATGAGTTTTGTTAACTTGCTGTTAAAGTACAGATTATAAGTTATACCAGTTTTTATTTCTCAAGAGTTGTAAATTTATACACCAGCACTCCTAGTTCTATCTGAAATATACTGCTTCTTTGTCTGCAGGCCATTTAATTTTCAAGCATTATACTGTATTGGAGAGTGACTATTCTCTGAAACACATATAGGCAAATCATAGGGGAGAAAAATTACTATAGTTTAGTGAATGAGATTTTCTCAGAATCAAACAAAAAGGAACACCATCTCCCTATCATATAAAGACCTACTAGGTCCAGGTATTGTAAGCAGTATAGTAAATAAAGGTACACAATAACTTTTCTCTGATTAAAGTAAAAGTTTATTTTAAAGAGTGACACGTATGTATTTTATTTCTACTTTGCTTGTTTCACCATTTGCTTGACAAAACATCAAGCTAAAGGTATATTTTAATGATATTCAGCTCATTTTATGTGCTATTATAATTTTAGTAATCAGCTTTGTTTGATTTATTTTATATATTTCCTGTTTTTTTGAATAAATATGAAAAACTTGAAATTAAGACAATTTACTTTATGCAATTATTCAAAAGTTGAAAACAAAAATCATGTCTACAGACATTGCTTAAAATAATCCCATTTTATAATTGTTATTCTTGAATCATTAGAATTTAGAACATAGTCTAACAATTTAACAGTGTGATAGTCTGCAGTGTGTTACTATTAAATTATCAAAAAGTGTTAGTATTTTACTGTAATTTTGTCCATTACACTTTTTTTAAAGGTTTATTTATTTATTTGACAGTTAGAGTTACACAGAGAGAAGAGAGGCAGAGAGAGAGAGAGAGAGAGAGAGAGAGAGAGAGGTCTTCCATCCACTGGTTCACTCCCCAGTTGGCCGCAATGGCTGGAGCTGCACTGATCCGAAGCCAGGAGCCAGGAGCTTCTTCTGGGTCTCCCACGTGGGTGCAGGAGCCCAAGGACTTGGGCCATCTTGTACTGTTATCCCAGGCCATAGCAGAGAGCTGGATTGGAAGAGGAGCGGCCGGGACTAGAACTGGCGCCCATATGGGATGCTGGCACTTCAGGCCAGGGCGTTAACCCACTGCACTACAGCCCCCCATTATGCTCTTGAAATTCAATGTTCCATTATTTTACTTTTTTTTTATCATTTTGGAAGGTATATTTTAAATTTGTGATTTTTTTTAAAAAACTGTTTTCATTTCTAACATAGTCAATCTGCCTTGTAGATATGATTCTAAGAACATAATTATATTCTCCTCCTCCCCAGCTGCCCCCTCCATCTTTCCTTCCCACAATTCTCCCTTACCCCTATCTTTGTTTTTTTTTTTAGTTTTTGAGATACCATATTTTAAATATACATTACAGTAAAGATGCTTAATACTTCCACCACTTGAGAAATTTAACAATAAAAAGCAAAAAGATCCTAGTTTATTGTAAATATAGGCAATGTCTATAAACAATAATTGAATGGAAAAGTTACCATTACAGCCATATATGGCAAATTTTAAAGTAATCACAGATCATTAAAACTATAGTAGTATAACATTCTTAACCACTGGTTCACAAAGGTATAAAACAGTTTTACAAAACTACATTTGCAGCAGTACTAAAATATGCACACATTTCTTTCATTCTCCTTTCTTCCTCTTCTTCGCCTTCTCCTCCTCACCTTCCTCCTCCTTCTTTTTCTTCTTTGTCTTCTTCTAATTTTAGCTCTCATATGTAAGGGAGAATATGTGGTATTTGTCTTTCTGAGTCTGGCTTATTTCACTCAACATGATGTCCTCCAGTTGTGTCCATATATCAAATGAAGCTATCTTTTCAAAGTTAAGGAGAAATAAAATATTTGGCAGATAAGCAAAAACTCAGAGAATTCACCACTACTAGGTCAGCCTTACAAGAAATTCTGAAGGGCATCCTGCCTTAGAAGCAAACATGAAACACATGTCCCCACCAAGTTCATTAACAGAACAGATGGAATCATTATCTAATCCACTAAATGACAGGTCTAAATTCTTATCTACCAATACTAACCTTGAATGTTAATGGATTAAATTCATCAACCAAAAGTTTTAGGTTGACTGAATGCATTAAAAAAACATGACCCATATTGGAGACTGGGAGGAAGCACCTAGCTCCTGGCTTTGGATCCGCACAGCTCCAGCTGTTGTGGTCATTTAGGGAGTGAACCAACAGACGGAAGACCTTTCTCTCTGTTTCTTCCTCTCACTGAATGTAACTCTACCTCTCAAATAAATAAATAAATAAAATCTTTAAAAAAATCTAATGGTGTATCTTGAAGACTTAGAAAAAGAAGAGCAAATCAAACCCCAAATCAGTAGAAGGCAAGAAATAATAAAGATCAGAGCAGAAATAAATGAAAGTGGAACTAAAATTTTTTTAAAAATCAATAAAATGGAAAGTCAATTTTATGAGATGAACAAAATAGATAAACCTCAAGCCATACTAACATAGACAAAAAGATAAAAAACTAAAGTAAATGAAATTTGAGATGAAAAAGGAGACATTACAATTGACACCACTGAAGTACAAAGAATCACAAGAAGCTACTATAAAAAACTATATGATAATAAACTAGAAAATCTTGAAGAAATTAATAAAGTCTTAGGCTCATATAACCTACCGATATTGAATCAAGAAGATATAGACAACCTATATAGACCCATAACAGGTAATGAGATTGAAGCAGTAATCAAAATTCTCCCATCAAAAAAAAGTCAGGACCTGATGGCTTTACTACCATTCAAAGAGGAAGTAACTCCAATACTCTTAAAAATATTCCAAAATATTGAACAGGATGAAACTCTGTCAGCCTATGTTTGTGAAGCAAGCATTAAGTTGATTCCAAAACCAAATACTCTGATCACATTTAGACAAGAAGAGCCTGGGGTGATTACTGATGCCATAAACAAGAGTGTCAATTTGTTAAGTCAACAACAGGAGTCACTGTGCACTTATTCCTCAAGTAGAATCTCTGTCCTTAATGTGCTGTACATTGCAATTTAATGCTATAACTAGTACTCAAACAGTATTTTTCACTTTGTGTTGCTATGTGGGTGCAAACTGTTGAAATCTTTACTTAATATATACTGAACTGATCTTCTGTATATAAAGAGAATTGAAAACGAATTTTGATGTGAATGGAAGGGGAGAGAGAATGGGAAAGGGGAGGGTTGTGGGTGGGAGGGAATTTATGGGGGGGGGAGCCATTGTAATCCATAAGCTGTACTTTGGAAATTTATATTCATTAAATAAAAGTTAAAAAAAAATACTCTACATGAAAACAAAAATACAGATCTATATCCTCAATGAACATAGATTCAAAGATCCTCAATAAAATACAAATTAGGGAAAGTGTTGTGGTACAGTGGGTTAATCCTCCACCTGAGTGCTGGCATCCCATATGGGTGCCGGTTCTAGTTCCAGCTGCTCCTCTTCCAATTCAGCTATCTCTTTGGCCTGGGAAAGCAATAGAAGATGGCCCAAGTCCTTGGGCCCCTGAACCCATGTGGGAGACTAGGAGGGGAAGTACTTGGCTCCCGGCCATTGTGGCCATCTGGGTTGTGAACCAGCAGATGGAGGATCTTTCTCTGTCTCTACCTCTCACTGTCTGTAACTCAACCTCTCAAATAAGCAAATAAAATCTTTAAAAAATACTAGTAAATTGAACCAAAACACACATGAAAAAGGTCATACATCACAATTTACCCCAGGAATGCAAGTGTGGTTCAACATTCATGAATCAGTAAACATCATAAATCACATCAAAACAATGAAAAACAAAAACCAAACGGTCACCTCCATATACTGATAAAACATTTTGTAAGATTCAACACCCCTTCATGATTAAAAAAAAAAAAACCTCCACAAATTAGATATAGAAAGGACATTCCTAAAAATTATAGACTATGTAAGATTTACCAACGACCTATATACTTAACAGGGAAAATCTAAAAGCATTTCACCTCAGCTCTGGAACAAGACAATGATGTCCACTTTGGCCACTCTTATTCAATATAGCACTAGAAGTTTTAGCAAGAGCAATTAGGGATGAGAAATAACGAGTATCATACTTGGAAAAGAGGAAGTCAAATTATCCATGGTTGCAGATGACATGAAGTTGTACATGGAAAAATGTAAACACTCCACCCAAAAGCTGTTAGAATAGATAAGCCAGTTTAGTAAAGTGGCAAGTTATAAAATAAACATAAAAAGTAGTTTTTTCTATGTGATGATTAACTCACAGAAAGAAAATTAAGAAAGGAATCCCATTCACAATAGCCACAAAAATCAAATATTTAGAAATAAATTTACTTAAGGAAGTGAAAGAGCTCTGCAGTGAAAATTATCAAACATTGACAAAAGAAATGATTAAGGACACAAAAATTGAAAGAAACTCCTTGCTCAAGAATCAGAAGAGTCAATATTATTAAGATGTCTATACTACCTGAAGCAATCTGCAGAATCAATGCAATCCCTATCAAAATACCAATGGCATTCTTTACCTAACTTGATAAAGAAATATTAAAATTCATATGGAATCACAAAAGACCCCGAATAGCCAAAGTGATCCTGAACAAGAAAAATCAAGCTGGAGGCATCACAATACCTGACTTCAAAATAATGACAGGAGTCCGGTGCTGTGGCATAGCAGTTAAAGCTGCCATCTGCAACGCCAGCATCCCATATGGGCATTGGTTCAAGTCCTGGCTACTCCTCATCTGATCCAGCTCTCTTCTATGGCCTGGGAAAAGCAGAAGATGGCCCAAGTCCTTGCGCCCTTGTACCCATGTGGGAGACATAGAAGAGGCTCCTGGCTCCTGGCTTTGGATTGGCCTGGCTCTGGTCATTTCAGCCATTTAGGGTGTGAACTAGTGGATGGAAGACCTTTCTCTCTGCTTCTGCCTCTGCCTCTCTGTAGCACTACTTTTCCAATCTTTAAAAAAAGAAAAGCATACTAAAAAAATATAGTAATTAAAACATCTTGGGCAGCTTGGTATTGGCATAAAAACCAGTACATAGATCAACAAAACAGAATAGGCAGCCCAGAAATTAATCCACACACTTATATCCTACTGTTTTTTGACAGAAGTGCTCAGAACATACAATGGAGTAAGAATAGACTCTTCAACAAATGGTACTGGCAAAACTGGGTTTATATGTGCAGAAGAAATAAATTTGATCCATGTCTCTCATCATTTTAAAAATCAAATCAAGATTAAAGAAAGATATATATTTAAGACTGAAACTACAAAGTTGTTGGAAGAAAATGTAGGCGAAACACTCCAACACATTGGTGGCAGGGATGACTTCTTGGACAGGACCTCCAAAGCACAGGCAACAAAAGAGAAACTAAATAAATGGGACAGTATTAAATTGAGAAGTTTTTGCACAGCAAAGTAAATGATCAATAGAGTGAAGAGATATTGAACAGAATGGCAAAAGTATTTGGAAACCATTTATGTGATAAAGGATTAATATCCTGAATTTATCAGCAACTTAAAAAACTCAGTCACAGTAAAACAACCAATCTGGTTGTAAAATGGCAAAAGGACTTCAATAGACATTTCTCAAAAGAAGACATAAAATGGCCAACAAATATAAGAAAAAATGCTCAACATCACTAGCCACCAAGGAAATACAGATCAAAACTTTAGTAAGACATCACCTTGTCCCTGTTAGAATGGCTAAATACAAAAAACAGAGAGTAATAAATGTTGGCAAGGATGTGGACAAAGTGTATAATAGACTATTAGTGGAAATGTAAGTTAGTGCCAGTGTGAAAAATGCTATAGAAATTTCTTTAAAAACGTGAAATAGACTTGCCATGTGATCCATGAATCCTACTGCTGGGTTTATACCCAAAAGATTTGAAAACAATGTGTCTAAGAGATACATGCACCACATGCTCATAGAAGCACTGTTCACAATAGCCAATATTTGGAATCAGCCAAGGGTTTCATCACTAGATGAATGGATAAATAAAATGTGGTATGTATGCAAAATAGAATATTATTCAGCTAAAAAAGAATGAAATTCTACCATTTCCATTATTTTATTAAAATGCTGAGATTATATAACTTAGAAATGGAGATATATTACATTATCATAAAATGACTTCTCCATCTAAGTTAAAATATATTTCTCCTAGCCACAGGTATTTGGCCCAGGGGTTAAATTGCAGTTCAGGACACTCACTCCCTATAGCATGGTGCCTGATTCAAATCTTAGATCCTCCACTTTCAAACCAGCTTCCTAAGAATGTGCACCTTGGAAAACTGCAGATGATGACTCAAATAGATCAGTCCCTGGCACCCACAACTGGACTTTTTCTGGTGGCTGTATTTATTCTCATAGGATATAGCAATGGGGAAATATTCCTCCCAGGAAAAAATGTGGGGTAGAGGGTGAAGCACCAAGAATCATCAAGGTCAGTTACTAGAAATGCATGCATGCCTAAATATCAGAGACTTCGTGAAATGTGGAAAATTCATCAAAACATGAATAAAGAAAAAACATGCATAATGTAAGAGAATTTATGGAGAATTTGAATGTTTGAAAACACTGCTTAGATGAAAGGATCTTGAGGTGTTTGACTAAAGTGAAAATTCTCTATACAGAGGGAATGAATATTCTGGAAACAAGTGTTGCCTAATGCACTGAGAAACACACAGAGAAATGAAGTAAATGGATGTCCTGATGTGATCTTGGACACAGCATTAGGAGACATAACAGAGCTTTTTAAAAATTGTCAATTAAGCTTTGAATCAAGGAATAGGTCATTTGATTGAGGTATGAAACTATTACTTCAAGTTAGCATGCCCCAGGGAACTCTTGAATACTATTTCTTAAGCTAATGACTTAGACCATAGAACATCAGTAATAAATCTTGAAGTTGTATTCCCTTGTTACCTTGAGTGTTTTGTGGGTTGCAACATCTGGCTGAAAGGAACCACAGTCGGGAAATAGAGCTCTCTTCCATTGTTCTTGTAAATTGCCTTATTTTTTACAGATTTATTTCATTTTGTTTGAAAGGCAGGGTGATAGAAAAAAAGGAGAGTCAGAGAGAGAAAAAGAGATCTTCCATTATCTGATTCACTCCCCAGATGGCTGCAACAGATGGGACTGGGCCAGGGCTGAAACCAGGAGCCTAGAACCTAATCTGGGTTTCCCACATGCACGTGGGTGCAAGTACATGGGGCATCTTTCACTGATTTCCAAGGTACATTACCAAGGATATGGCCTGGAAACAGAACAGCAAGCACTTAAACCAACACTCCAAAATGAGATGCTGCTGTCTTAGGCAATTGCTTAATCTGCTGCACCAAGATGATGATCTCTCTTTCAGTTGTAGGGCTAAACAACTGCACAGTCTATTTATATAAGGACTATTCTTGTCTACACTCTTGGCCAAATGTTTGTTTATTACCATACAAAGATAAAAAGTGGGGCATCATAATAGGAAATCGAGGGGCCAGCGCTGTGGTACAACAGGTTAAAGCCCTGGCCTGTAGCACTGGCATACAATATGGGTGACAGTTTGAGTCCCAGCTACTCTACTTCTGATCCAGCTCCATGCTAATGAACCTAGGAAAGCAGTGGAGAATGCCCCAAGTGCTTGGGCCCTTGCACCTGTGCCGGAGACCCGGAAGAAGCTCCTGGCTCCTGGCTTCAGATCTGCTTCAGCTCTTGTGGCCATTTGAGGAGTGAAGCAGTGGATGGAAGACCTCTCCTTCTCTTCCTCTACCTCTCTTTTTGTATTTCTGTCTTTCGAATAAATAAATCTTTTTTTTTTAAAGAGGGAGTCAAAGGGGTTATAGTGGAGTTCAAAATATTGTATATGTGAGAAAGATGTACGCTAGAAATGGGAGATATCACCAACCTCCACTCTGCTGCTGGCTCTTTTTCATCAAAACGAGATGGAAATGGGTAGAGGCATTTATTCTAATTGAAGATGTATTTAGTGAAATAAAAAAAAAAACAACTTGGGGCTGGCATTGTGATTGCTGGGTAAAGCTACGTTAGTGAGGCTGGATCCCCTGTGGCTGCCTGTTCATGTCTCAGCTCCTCCACTCCTGATCCCACTCCTCACTAATGACCTGAGAAAAGCAGCAGAAAAGGCTCCTGCCGCCCATGTGGGAGATCTGGAAACAGCTCCTGGTTTTGGCTTTCTCTCTATGTTCTCTTCCTCCCCTCCTCCATAACTCTTTTAAAATAAAGAAATCTTAAGCAAATAGAAAGGCAAATCTCCATGAATCAATTACAGCCATCTTTATTTTCCATGGGGTGGGGCAATTCTAAAACCAAAACATTCTTCTGACCAAACTATTCTGAGCTAAACCAAACTTTGTCTTTCTTGTATATTTTAAATCAAAACATAATTATTATCTGAATAGTTTTAAAAAGTAGTAATTCTGTATGACAATATATATTGTCTGTAGCTTTATTTCAACTTAACCCATTGTTAACGCATTTAAGATGAAATTTGAAAGTTATTTTAAGAAGGTCCTTTTTTTTCTACACACACACACACACACACACATATATATATATATATATATATTCAAAGAAATTATATGAAGTGAACTAAGATAGTTATTTTCTAATGGACATGTACAGCAGTATATCTTCCAGGAATTTATTTATGACAATACAAAATTGCAAAAATAAATTGACTGTATAAAACAAGAATCTATTTGATGAGAGTGACCAAATGGTTTGTGTATAGAACAATTTGTTGACAGAATTTTCCACTTTTCATTTTAGTGGAGGCATGATCTTTTTTGAATCTTCCAATTCTCTAGTCTGCAGTTCAAGTCAATTGGGAGCTATTGTGGATCAGTAGCTAAGCAACAGATTTAAAGTCCAGAGGCTATTCTCCTATATTTCCTCTGCCGATACCTTAGCGTGAGATGGTGAGCAAACCATTTAACCTTCCAATTTCACTATCCCTCATCTTTCCAACAGGGAGGTAATATAGCTTATTTTTCACAGCTTGGCGAAATATCTCTTAAAAATATTCCTCAAGTGCAGTAGAAAAAAAAATGTTGTACTGTGTTGTCATGAAGCAAAAGCGGTCCTACTTCTTGCTTTTTTCACATTATGTATAAACTATTAGAAACAGTATTTCCTAATAGACAAATCTTCCCTCTTCAGGCCATGGGGGTCCAAAATATACCTTTATAATTTTCTGATATTTTGGCACCGGTACTGTGGTGTGGGTAAAGCCACTGCTTGCAGTGCCAGCATCCCATATAGGTGCTGGTTCTAGTACTACCAGCTCCACTTCCGATCCAGGTCTCTGCTATGGCCTGGAAAAAAGCAGTAGAAGACGGCCAAAACCCTTGGGCCCCTGTACCCGCATGGGAGACCTGGAGGAAGCTCCTGGCTCCTGGCTTCTGCCTTCTGGCTTCTGGCTTTGGATTGCTGCAGCTCCAGGAGTTGCAGCCATCTGGGTAGTGAACTAGCAAATGGAACCCCCCTCCCCCGCCTCTGCCTTTCTGTAACTCTGCCTTTCAAATAAAATAAATAAATCTTAAAAAATAGTTTTCTGATATTCTCTCTACAAAAGAATGGAGGCATTAATGAATGAGATTCAATTTCTATAAAGCCTTTCAAATTAATGGTGATATATAGGATCTGTTTAGTTGTCCTTAATATTAAAGATTAGTTCAAAGAGTACACCTAGGAGAACAGTGCATTTGAATAATCAGCATTATTATAATAATTATACAGATGGAATACTATCATAAAGAAATATCAATGATTTCTTAGTAAAATTATCTTCTGTTTCTTTTTTTAAAATTCTATTTCATTTAAATATTTATTTTATTTATTTATTTGAAAGGCAGAGTAATGGAGAAACAAGGGGAATGACAGTCATCTGCCATCCATGGGTTCACTCTTCAAATTCCCTCAACAGTCAGGGCCAGTGCAGGCCAGAGCCAGGGGCCAGGTATTCCATTCAGGTCTCCCAAACAGGTCGCAGAAGCCCAAGCACTTGGGCCATTGTCTACTGTCTCCCAGGCACATTAGCAGGAATGCTGGATTGGAAACAGAACAGCTGAGATTAAAAACAGCACCTCAATATGGCAATGTAGTGTCCCAATAGGTGGCTTGACCCATTGTACCATAACAACAGCCCTTATTTCTTTCTGTTCGATGTACAAGACTTGAACTATGTGGAGTGAGAGATAAGAAAATTAGGTTGATAGCCAAGATATACTTCCAGGATCCAAGTGACCAATTATTTGTATCCAAAAGAGGAATGATTGTACTATAATCATGAATTATACCTAATTCATCTGTGTTTGTTTGTTCTCATCTTATTAGAAGAATGCACAAGGCTACCTCAAAATATTTATAGAAAACACATGTAAAAAAGTTAACATGAATTTCAAAAAGTTTAATACTGAGACAAATTTCTTTTAATTGGATTTTCCCACAACCTTATTGAAGTACACTTCATACAAAGACAGTTGTCCGTATGTATACTTATAGAACACCAACTCCACTATTTTGATGGTGTAAAAACATTTTCAACTATCCAAGAATTATATTCAAACATCTTTGATTAATATGCATATATTCAACAGAGTGTGTACATTTTTCACATGGCCAAAGAAAAGCATTCTGTGTGTTTCCGTTATATGATAAATGCATGGTTCATGTCCTATTTTTATTTTGTTTTTTTCTTTTTGCTTTGAATAGCCTGCCAGAGAAGTGAAAATACCAGGGAAATGGATAAAATATAATATTTGACTTGAAATTCAACTACATCTTCCAAAGATCCAAAGAAAAGTAATGCCTCTTCAATTATTAAAAATCATTTAGAATCATATTACTATACCAGGTATTCTATAATTTGGAAAGATTTAAAGTTACTATTAGTTTCTGCTGTGGCATTTTGTAAAAAAAGAGAGGATATAAATAGGATGAGACAATCGAAAAGAAGTCAAGGCTTTGTATAAACCAGGGACATGTAAAGACAATAAAATAAAAATTTAAAACTCCTTTGCATTTTAAATTTATTTGAATTTTTTAATAATGACACCAAAATCATTGTTTAAAAATTGACCAATATTCCTCTTATAATTTCTTTCTCTTTTTCCTTAGTAAATTAATTTTTCTGCCACTTTAATAATTATAAGGCACATCATTTTGTATACAGTCTAAGTATCCATGTTGATTCAGCTTTTGCTCCTGAAAGACAAATGTTATAAGTTCCTTATGCCCTGATATATAAAATATACTTTTTTGATACAATTGCCAACAAAACACTTTAGAGATTTCTATTTAAATTTACTTTCCACAATAGTGGCATATGACTTTCTTTTAAAAAAGGACATTTACCCAAATTGAGGAAAATTATACACTCTCATGCTGAAACTTGAAATGATCCTTCAATCTGTCAAAATAATCTATCTTCTTAAAGCAAAATAGAGAACAAACATCCAAATGGTCATTTAGGATATTTCCAGTCTTGTTTCAAAACTGTGCAGATATTTATGATATTTAAGGAACTTAGATTTTTGAGTAAACTTGTCAGTCTAGGATTGAGGTATGAATAAGCACATAGTAAGAAGAGTGAGCATAGATTTGTTTGTAATTTGTTTTAATCTGATCTCCCACATGGGTTGTAGGAGCCCAAGTACTGGAGCCATTCTCTGCTGTTTTTTCCAGGTCATTGGCAGGGAGCTGGGTCAGAAGTGGAGCAGTTGGGATAGGAACTAGCACCCATATTGGATGCTGTTGTCATAGGTGGAAGCTTAACCAGCTATGCCACAATGCTGGTCCCATGGAATTTGTTTTTAACATCAGTGAACACTGAATGAGAAGTAAATCCTCCACAGAAGATAGAGTATATTTTAAGTTTAATTGGAGATAATTATCTGATATCTGAGGGGGGTGATATTAAAGTACAATGATTGTAAGTCATTGTGCTTTGATTATCCACTTTGTATCCATGGTTTTCATGTCTGGAGTACAGTTGCTTAGGTAAGAAATCAAAAATAATTAATCATACAAATACTTTTTAATGCACAGCAATAACAAGGCTGCTATAAGGGGAATCCAAGATGACTGAATAAGAGGAAGACACACAGATTTTAGTTATGTGAATATACTAGATAAACAAAGTAATGAACACTTTCCAAGGATTCAGTTGGAGAAAAGTTTTTGGTGGAGAGCCTACAGAACAGAGCAGAAACTCTGTGGAGCAGCAAGAATAGTACACAGACATGTATTAGTGGCTCCCACAGCCAGTGGCCAACGGGGAAATGCTATCTTTCCAGAGCATGAAATGTTTGAAGTGCACTTGTATTTAATAAGCTCTACCTGTAAGCATAGTTTTCATTCCAAAGATATGAACAAAATGAATCTTTAGTGGTATAGTTTAAATATTGAATATATTTGATAAAACTCCAACTCATAAAAAAAAAAAAAACACTGAAAACGTAACTTATGTCTGAAATGACTAGAATCTGGTTTGATTCTATCCATTGTGTGGAGTTTAGTATGTGATTTACTATAAACATAAAAACAATTACTGAGGCCAAAGCCCTGGCACAGCAGGTTAAGTTATTCCCTGCAAAGCAGGCATCCTACAACGGAGGGCAGGTTCAAGTCCCTGCTGCTCTGCTTCGAATCCATTTCCCTGCTAAAATGTCTGGGAAAGCAGTGGAAAGTGGTCCTTGTACTTGGTCCCTGCTACCCACATGAAAGACTCAGCTGGACATGCTGGCTCCTTGCTTTTGCCTGTCCTTACCCGGGCCATTGCAGTCATTCTGGGGAGTGCACTAGAGAATTCTCTGTGGATCCTCTTCTCTTCAACACCTTGCCTGCAAGTAAATACATGTTTTCAAAAATACCTTTTTGTTCATCTACATTTGACTATCAGAGTTGTTTCCCTGCCTGCTTTCTTTTTACATAAACAAATCAGTTGGAGATTTACTTTGTTAATTTATATTTAACTTTTAACCTTTCTTTTCTGATGCTTCATTTCTTAAGTTTTTTTGTTTCAAAATACTCATGTGTTTAGTCCTTTTCCCATGGTTTTAACACTATCTTTGAATTTAATATTTAACTTCTCCAAATTGTATCTTTATTGAGAAAATGCTGTGTATTAGTGTCTGTGTGAGGGCTTTCATATATTTTCTAATTTATTCATCAAAAAACCCATCAAGTAGGTACTATTGAGATCTCCAATTTCAAACAGGTAATTTTGATGTTAATAACTTGCTGAAAGTAAAACCTTAGAATGCTTATTGTTTTACAGCACTGATTTGAAGTTTTAATTCTGCCAATTCTATATTTTCTTTTGTTTTGCCTAATCATTTCATGTATCTCAAAAAAAATCATTCTTTTGCGTGATTTTGACAAGATACATCCTCAAATTCCATGTTAAGTTAGAACCTCCATTGAAACTTAAAAATTTCCACCAAGATTATGATTAGCTTTTCCTACCATCCTGAAGGTCATAACACATTGTTGACACTGCATTTGTACTGGTTTTGGTTAAACAAACAAAAAAATTCCAGATGAGTTTTTTTCACTGTATCTTAATATTTATTTTACTAATTTTCACCTGATATTTGCTGTTTGAACCTATGATCATCACTCCCCCTTTTATTCTCTTTAAAGTTGAAAAGTGACCATTCTATTTCAGTCTTTTTTCATCTGAAGTACTCCTAGCTTTGGATGACTGCTTCCTCTTCAAAGAATCAAAGGTTTAAAAAACGCTGCCATATGGATCCTAACAGAGCGCTGTTAACTCTATTAAATGTCACAGACACTAAATTGTTACAATGAGGAAATTTCCGTTTCAGTAATAATTAAAAAGTAAACAAACACAGAAAATTACCTTTTTAAAATGAGGTAAAATGCTTTTAAAATAAAACATTATCTTTTTAATGTAGCATTGTCTACTTAGCGCCAAATTTGGATCAAGAGATGCATAAATTATTGGGATATTTAAATTTTTTTGTTTTTATTTTCCATATTAATTATTCAAAAATATCTTTTAATATTAAAAACATCTGTGACAGAATCATTGCTGTAATTTCATTATAGATAGTACCCTCCCTAGCATCTTCAGCTATTATAGTTATCTGGGGCTTTATACTGCTGATATAATTGCTTCTTCAGCTTCCTCATCTCTGCACTATGGTCTCCTTGACAACCCTTTCCTCTCCCATTCCCTAACTTGCTGCCAAAATTCAACCTCAGTCATATTATCCAAAGGTTTTTGCAGGAGATCAGAATATGAGTATCAGTAATTCAAAGGTTTATTTATTTTTTGTTTCAAAAACCTGAAATATTGGCAGTTTCATATTATGAAACACTACATATTCACTTCTATGAGAAATGAGTTTTATTTAAGAGGTTGAGCAAACTGGTATTGGTCAGTACTTAAAGCATATCTCTTGAGCCAAGATTTAAATTATTTGCTTGTCCACATCAGACATTCTTCACAATTTTAATGTCTTCATCTTTTATGTAATGAAGTTAAAAAGCTATTCATGAGAAGTCTGCCATATAAAACATAAAAGATATCTTAATGTTAGACTGCTGATATTGTCAAGTTAGAATGCACCAATATTTGTCTGATAATGAGAGACTGAGCT
Organism: Sylvilagus floridanus; assembly: GCA_949820135.1. Taxonomy (NCBI): domain Eukaryota; kingdom Metazoa; phylum Chordata; class Mammalia; order Lagomorpha; family Leporidae; genus Sylvilagus; species Sylvilagus floridanus. Next base: position 128,420,110 of record OX463236.1, on the reverse strand, counting down.
ATAAAAATCTCAGCCCTAGAATCTATAATGTTGGTTCTAACAGGAGAGCTCAGGGCTTCCACTGTTATTTATACAATACAATTGCTCTGAACATAAAACAATCTTATAGATTATTATGAACATTATGCATTTCTGTGTGGCTTACTCAGTAGTCTATTTAAGATTGTTGTCTTGGTTACTTTTGAAGCTCAAATACTGCTAGAGAAGGAGCAATTTACTGTTCTAGATTTTACACAAGTCAGAATCTTGCACAGTGCCCCCTGCTAAATATAGTGTTCATATCATGGAAAATAATATATCTCGTCAGCAATATACTCACCTTATCAAATCAAGGATTTTTAAATTGAAGTAGACATCTAGCTTTAGGCAGAGATAAGAGAATCTCAACATTTGAGTGAAATATTATAAGCATTTAGGATAGGGTAGGCATCCACATCCGAGTTCTAAATGAGTATTCCAAGCATGCAGACCCAAGTATCCCATCATTCATTTGTACCATCCAGCCCTTCTATATCTTTCCTTATGAGTGGCTATAATTCAGTAGTCCCTTGCTCCTAATGCACACAGCTGTTTACATTGTTATCCATGTGCTTTAGAAAAGTGATTATCCACCATATTAACTACGTTTTCTCTTTTGACTTTAATAACTTGTGATAACCAATATTTTGGATCCAGATAGCAGATATTTTAGGATATATTATAGGTTTCCTCTTCCTCATTATTCTTATATGTTCTTTCAAATATGCAAGGAAATAGCTTCTTGTTTTATAAGTCACATAGAAATAGTCCAAGGGTGAATTTTCTTTTCATTATTGTGAAATATCTCTAAGAGTTCCTTTCATAGGATTTAGCCCATGTTACTTCCTGTAGTGGATCTTTATATTTTTCCTTATGATGGTTTTCCTCATTATGACCCTGAATTTGCCTTCACTAAGAATCTCTGGTACAAATCTAGTGTCTCTAGAGCAGTGACAGCATCAGCATTAGTCAAAAGTTATTGAAAGTCTATAAAAGCAACTTTTAGTGCTGTGGTATATCTCACCAACTTTGCTTAGGATAAAAGACACTTGTCATTGTCTGTAATGTAGAGAAGTTCAGTATAATTTGAACTCATAAGAAAAAGTATTTACTCATTTAATTTGCATGATTATATATGGTTTTACATTTTAAAAGCATTTTAATTTTTTTTTCCAAGGAGAGACAGAGAGAAAGGTCTTCCTTCCATTGGTTCACCCCCCAAATGGCTGCTATGGCCTGCGCACCATGCCAATCCGAAGCCAGGAGCCAGGTGCTTCCTCCTGGTCTCCCATGGGGGTGCAGGGCCCAAGCACTTGGGCCATGCTCCACTGCCTTCCTGGGCCACAGCAGAGAGCAGGACTGGAAGAGGAGCAACTGGGACAGAATCCGGCGCCCCAACCAGGACTAGAAGCTGGAGTGCTAGAGCCGCAGACGCAGGACTAGCCTAGTGAACCGTGGTGCCGGCACATTTTAAATTTTTTCTAGTTTATTTATCTGAAAGAAAGAGAGGAGGACAAGAGAGAGATAGGGAGAGCACTTGCATTCATCCATTCACTCTTCAATGCCTACAATAGCCAATGGTAAGCCAAGCTGAAGCTGGGAGCCAGGAATTCAATTATGGTCTCTACACGGATAGTGGAGACCCAAGCACTTGAGCCGTCACTTACTGTCTGCACGTATATCTGAGCAAGTGCAGAGTTTGTACTCTGTTTTGAAGCATCCACAATCATCCATGTAGTTTTATCTCCCAGCAGAAAAAAGATATGACTAATATAGTAGATGTTTTAGCAATGTCATAGAATTCCGAGATTATTAATTTTGAGTTTAGTTATTAAATATTATAAGGACACTAGTCAAAACAACTTTCTAGTCATTTTATATACTTACACAATAAAGCAATTCATTGAGCTACATGGCATTACTATTATTTTTCATAGTCAAAATGTTGACCATTAGCAATTTCAAATCAAGATAACTGAAGTTAAGCTTCATAGAGTGAGGTCAATTTCCAATGGGTTTTTTCAATTTTTTTTTTCTGGAAGTGTGTTTTGTTTCAATGAAAATGTACTTAAAAGAAAATAAACATATATGCAGACCATTCAAAGAGCTCAGCCATAGTGGACATGGGGATTTTAAAAATTAAGCAGGTGAAAAAGCAAGCTATCATACATACAGACTCTGGCCGGCACCATGGCTCACTAGGCTAATCCTCCGCCTGCGGCGCTGGCACCCCAGGTTCCAGTCCTGGCTGGGGCACTGGTTCTGTCCCAGTTGCTCCTCTTCCAGTCCTGCTCTCTGCTGTGGCCCAGGAAGGCAGTGGAGGATGGCTCAAGTGCTTGGGCCCTGCACCCCCATGGGAGACCAGGAGGAAGCACCTGGCTCCTGGCTTCGGATTGGCACAGCGCGCTGGCCGTAGCAGCCATTTGGGGTGTGAACCAATGGAAGGAAGACCTTTCTCTCTCTCTCTCTCTCTCTCTCTCTCTCTCTCTCTCTCTCTCACTGTCCACTCTGCCTGTCAAAAAAAAATAACATACTGACTATCTTCATTCCCACTTTCCCAGCTAAGACAGACACTTTAGGCTGTCATCTTGTCCACAGTTGTCTGTGCACTAGAGGAGGCTCCCCTGTTTCCTCATTTGTTTATAAGAAAATAGAATTCCAAAGAAAGTCAGTGAGCAGTTCGAATCAAATGCAGTACCAGAAGCTGATCTCTCTATTACTGATCCTGAACGTTCTGCACCCTGACTCAGCTGCTGTGGTGAGGCAGGCTACCTAACCTCAGGCTGCACATGCACTGACACTAGTTCAGCACATTTAAAAAATACATTTATTTACTTGAGAGTAAGAAAAACAGAGACAGAAAGAAGAGATTGACAAAGGAGACTGCTGGTTTACTACCTAAATGCCAACAATAGCCAGGGTTGGTCCCAAACTGAAGTTGACATCTAGGAACTCAATCTCCCATGTGGTTTTCGGGAATCCAGTCACTTAAGCCATCACTGCTGCTTCCCCTGTCTGTGTTGTCAGGAAGCTGAAACCACAAGCTAGAGCTAGGCAATAAAGCCAGACACTCCAATGTGGGACATGTGCGTTCTAACCAGTCTCTTACCTGCTAGGCTAAATACTTACCCTATGGATTTAATGTATTTTAAGGAAAAACAATTTATATTAAATTCTGCCTTACTCATTTTCTACCTTACATCAAATAATTATTAGGAAAAGAGAGAAAAATAGATTAATTTTAACAACCATAAAGCTAAATGTTAATTCTCTCATCCAATATTGAGATTTAATTACTTGAATGCATTATTAGTTGTTTCTTCCAAAATTTTTATCCTCATCTATTATATATTTCACCTTTCTTTAAAATGATTTTTAAAAAATGTGCAAGTTTCCTCATTAAATAGTCATTACTCCTATATGATGGGTCTGTGGATTAAGAATTGCAGTGGGGTGTGTGTTTATTTGTGTGTGTGTGTGTGTTGGGGGCTTCTTCAATTTTCAGTATATATTCAAATAATTCTTAAAACATAATAGTCTCGTATCTATGTGCTCATGCTGTGTATAAAAGGTGTTTAACTCCAGATAACAAGATAATATTCCATTTTAACTTATTTCCTTACTTAGCAACTACAAAATATGCCTTGATATAGCTAATTGATCAAAGTGTTTTCTTGTTACTTCACTCAATCTAATTATCAGAGTCTCTAAGCAATGGATTCCAGCTTATTCAGCATTTTCTTTAAAAAAAAGATGATATTTAGCTATCTAAAATGAAAAGTTGGAATAGGTCTGAGAACACTCTTTCCTTTAGTTATCTGTTTATATGCAAGAAACAATCATTTCTTTCAAGTGATAAATCCAATTCCTTAGGAATGCTCAATTTCCTCTCACAACCAATTTGCTTTTGAAATATTGCTCTCCTTACATAATAACAGCTAAATGTAATTGTTACAGTAAAGAACAAATAGCTGGGCATATTAACCGGTAAACTGCACTGATACTGCCGGAGTTTCTGTTATCCAAAATAATGATCTCAAGACCAATACTCCTTGATTATCACAATAAGTTAGGAAAGTGAGTTTTCTTGTTGGATTATGTCCACCTGTTTTTTGGTCTGAAATGTGAATATCATGTTTTGTGTTAGTTTATATATGGCAGCCAGTGTGAACTGGAGAGCAATTGCTTAATATTGAAGTTATTATGCTTTAGCTGTAGCATCTGGGTGATGTTGAGGATGTCCCAATGTGTACAATTAGGCTTCCAGGCTATATGCCAGAGTAATAGGAATTCTGGTTAATCCAAATGATTCCTGAAAGCAAGTGACTTAATATGATATTCCTCTTTACTTAATTTTTTATCCGTTCTGTATCTTTATTTCTATTGACTTTGACAAGGATATGTAAAGATTTGCGTATGTTTGAGATATGCTGTGATAGTTTAAATGTCAGTTAAATCAATAACCCATGACAGAGTTTCAGAATAAGAACCACTTTTAGATCTAATTCTTTCATCAATATAAATTTTCAACTGACATGAGCATGAATAAGAATTATAGCTCTGTACCAAGGAATAGATTCATATGGATTGCACCATGGCTATGAAGCATTTGTAATCAGCATGTTTCATTATTTTACCCAGGTAATCGTTGCTAGATTACATGCTTGGAAATAGTAAAACAAACAAAGAGAGTGCAGAGAAATGGTAATCATTAAAACGAAAGGCAATGTTGTTCATTTTAGTTGAGGGTTTTATTGATAATGTACACTAGAGGGTACTGGCTGTTTGCAAAGACTGCTGTAATAATATTATCATACCAATGTGCCAGACTCTCCAAAATAAGCTTTGAAACCTGGAAATTTTGTTTGAAGACTAGCATTGAATGTGTGCACCTGTTTTTTACATTATTTGTAATTAGATTTGTGCTGACATCTGCCATCAATTCTGGTACTTTAGAGATTATTTAATTTTATTTTTGTGTTAATAATTGAACTGGAAATGTGAATAATTTTAAGAAAGTCTGTGTTTTTTAAAACATTGGTTTCCATCCAAAATAGATTTGAATACTGGGGCCGGCACTGTGGCGTAGAGAGTAAAACTGCCTCTTGCAGTGCCGGTATCCCATATGGGACCCAGTTTGATTCCTGGCTGCTCTACTTCCTATCAAGCTCTCTGCTAATGGCCTGGGGAAGCAGTAGAAGATGGCTTATGTCCTTGGGCCCATACACCCACATGAGAGACGTGGCTTCTGGCTTTGGATGGTTGAAGCTCCAGCCGTTGTGACCAACTGGGGAGTGAACCAGCAGATGCCTCTCCTTCTCTCTCTGTGTAACTCTGACTTTCAAATAAATAAATAAATCTTTTAAAATAAAAATATTTGAATACTGTCCTCTGATTCATGTAGTCATTTATACTATATTGATTGTTTATGGAAATCAGCATTCTTGATAAATCTATGGAAGCAAACTCAAGATATTAAAATGAAACAAAATAAAATGGTCACAATAAAATTGTTAAGTAAACTTTATATTAAATAATGCCGGCACCACGGCTCAATAGGCTAATCCTCCTCCTAGTGGAGCCGGCACACCGGGTTCTAGTCCTGGTCAGGGCACCGGATTCTGTCCCAGTTGCCCCTCTTCCAGGCCAGCTCTCTGCTGTGGCCCGGGAGTGCAATGGAGGATGGCCCAAGTGTTTGGGCCCTGCACCCCATGGGAGACCAGGAGAAGCACCTGGATCCTGCCATCGGATCAGCGTGGTGCACCGGCTGCAGTGCGCTGGCTGTGGCGGCTATTGGAGGGTGAACCAACGGCAAAGGAAGACCTTTCTCTCTGTCTCTCTCTCTCACTGTCCACTCTGCCTGTCAAAAAAAATATGAAAGATATTTTGTTCCCTGCCTTTTTCACTTAATAAGATTACCTGAGAAATTACTGCATATCAATTTTAAATACCCACATATTCTTGTATATAGCTACTTAATACACAACTATGTGAATGGACCACAGTGTATTCAATCTGTGCAGGTGTATTTCAATAGTTTCTAAACTGTTGTGATTGTAAATAATGGAGCAATGAAATAACTTTGTACAGATATAGTTTTACATTGTTAGAGATATTCCTTCATGTCAAATTCTTAGAAAGTTGGCTTGCCAAGTTCAAAGATAAATCCACTCATATGGATTCCATTTATGGTATTCTACTAGTTACCATAGATCAGAGAAGCATTGTGTATTTATCTTTTGGAACTTGCTTATTTCACTAATTTAATGACTTCAAATTGCATACATTTTGTTGCAAAAGACAGGATTCCATTCTTTTTATGGCTGGGTAGTATTCCATTCTCTCTCTCTCTCTCTCTCTCTCTCTCTCTTTGGGTTGATTCCATACCTTTGCTATTGTGATTTGAGCTGCAATAAACATGAGAGTACAGACAATTCTTCATATGCTGATTTCATTTTCCTTGGGTAAATATCCAGGAATGGGATTTCTGGGACATATTGCACATTTATTTTCAGGTTTCTGATGTATCTCTATACTGTCTTCCACAAGAGTTCTACTAATTTACATTCCTACCAACCGTAGATTAAGGTACCTTTTTCCCCACATCCTTACCAACAATTATTGTCTGTTAATTTCTGTATGAGAACCATTCTAATCGAAAACTCATTGTAGTTTTGATTTGCATTTCCTTGATGGCTAATGATCCAGAGCATTTTTTCATGTGTCTGTTGGTCATTTGATCTTCTTCTTTTGAAAAATGCCTGTTCAAATACTTTGCCCATTTCTTAAATGGATTGTTTGTTTTGTTGTTTTTGAGTTCCTTGAGTTATTTATAGACTCTGAATATTAATCCTTTGTCAGTGAAGTTTGCAAATATTTTCTCCCATTCTGTCAATTGTCTCTTCACTTTGTTGAGTGTTTCCTTTGCTGGGCAAAAGCTTTTCAATTTGATGTAATCTTATTTGTCCTTTTTGGGGTTTGGTTGTCTGTAGTTCTGGCATCTTTTCCAAGAAGTCTTTGCCTATGCCAAAGTCTTGCAGAGTTTCCCCAATGTTCTGGTCTAGTGCTTTGATGGTATCAGGTCATAGATGTAGATCCTTGATCCATTTTGAGTTTTTTTCTAAGCTGTAAGGTATGGGTCTTGTTTCATACTTCTGTATGCAGAGATTTAATTTTCCATACACTGCTTGTTGAAGAGACTGTCCTTTCTCCAGGGGTTGATTTCCTATATTAACATTTTTCATTTATGAACACCTCAACATGTCTATATCCCTTGATATTTTTAATACGATCGTATTAACAGGGTTGACAGAGGATATCATTCCATTTTGTTACACTGATTTTCAATATACTTTCCAGTGTTTCAGTTTTCCTCACATAGATTTTCAACACACATATATTATTTAAAATATTTTATTGTAGTAATATTGTTTTATTATTTAGTTATTAATATTATACTTAGTTAATAAAAAGTTTTAAAATAGATTTTAAATTTAAAAAACAAGTGACATGATGTTTTCTGAGCTTTGGGCAGTTGGTAGAACTCACTTGTGAAAATATGTGAGCATGGTGCTTTGCTCTTGAACTTTATCCAGCAAGGACAGATGTTGATTTTCTGGGAACTAGTTTTGATAATAAGTTTCTCTATTCATTCTGGGATTGGGTTCCACAGTAATTCTAAGGTGTCTTTAACCATATGTTTATATGAAATGCTTTCCATAACTTTAAAGTAGTCTTAGTGAGAACAAACAGGAATATCAGCATGATATTTTTTTCACTGGAAGATACAGAACAATAATCTTAAATATTAATAAATTTATTAATGTTCTTGCAATTTCTACTATAAAATATATATCAGTATGTTAACTATCTTTTAATATGATTTATGAAAAACAGTTGTGTTGAGTTGAATGACTAGAAAAAATCTACAGTATTAATCTGTCTTCTAACTGAAGTTGAGGTCCATTCTCTTCTGTTCTTAGTATTGGCCAGTTAAAAGCTACAAGAATGAGGAGCTACAAGAATGAATACTGTCATTCCCCAAATCACAGTACCTGGTATCAATTCCATATTCTGGCTCCTGAATCCAGCACTAGAAATTAAGAAAATATATAAAATGCAGGTTGTTTTATTATAAACTCTTGTTTTTGTAAAGTAATTGCTGATTATAAAATGATATATATGTGGGATTAATAAACGGGGAAATAATTAAGTTAAACACTATATAACAGTTTTCCTGTTTTTTAAAAATTAAATGGTGTGTGTGTGTGTGTGTGTGTGTTTGTGTCTGTGTATGTGTATGTGATGTTTACTTTAGGGATTGCTTAAAAGAGCATCTAATTGTCTGGGCCCATGCCGTGGCTCACTTGGTTAATCCTCCACCTATGGAGCCAGCATCCCATATGGGCACCAGGTTCTAGTCAGGTCACATAAAATGCAACAGGGGCCACTGATACAAATTAACAAGTGGATCCACAAATGATTGGAAAGAGAAGGAGAAGTTTTTCTTAGAATATAATTCCAGTTTTTTTTTACCTACAAAATAGTGGAGATAGAAAATTAATATGTGATCTTCATTATATTAGTAATTAGAAAAAAATTTGAAATCTGAACATGTAAGAGTCTTCAAATATCCATGGAAAATGTGTATTATGAAGAAACTATGTACAAAGTTTAGTTTTTATATCAAAATAAACTTACCTTTTAATTCCATTTTACACAAACATTTTGAGCTACATTCATATAACTTTCACCATGTGACATTAATAAGATAAATAATGAGAAAAAATGGCATAATATGCCTTCTCAAGACTTACATGAAATTCAAATGAAGTAATATTTTACAAATTAACAGAAATATTCAACATTCACACACACACACACACGAATACTCAGATGCAGACTATATTTTGTATGTTATGCTATATTCTGCCATGAAGTGTGACACAGCCAAAGTGGAGCCCTCATGAAAGCATGGGTCATGTTGTTTTGACTTCCAGCCTTCAAAAACTGTGAACTAAATATATCCCTTCTCTTTATAAAGTAGCCTTTCTCAGGTATTTTGTTATAGTAACAAAAAGCTAATAAAATATTCCTGTATATACTAAGAGTAGAGGATAAAGAACAAAACTGTATGCACATATTAGTTCTATCTTTTTTAAAACAAAAACAAAAACTTCCTGGAGTTCTCATCAGCACATTTATCATAGTGGTCTGTCATATGGCGCCATCTAGGTACAATGAAGCATAAGAAGATAAGAAATTTTTACCTTGAAATTTTGCTGTTCTGAATAAAATTAGAGATCTGTTTGTAATAATTTAGTGGAATAGCTATATGTTGAAAATGAACCTTGGGTTAAAGCCCTGGCCTGAAGCACCAGCATCCCATATGGGTACTGGTTCTAGTCCCGGCAGATTTCACTGTAGATCCATGCAAAGTTAATGCATATGAGGCAATAGTACAAGAGTAGAAAAATATCTTTGAGCACTGTATGCTGGAATTTTTGTGTGCACAGATACATCGTTAGAATACTTCACAGGTTTACTTTTCTACTTATAAATCACCTTGTTTAATTGTTTAAAAAACAGTGCAACTGGCAATGTAGTTAATCCTCTTCAATTAAGAATTTTCTTATTTTCAATGTTTGCTAGGGAGCTCTTGGGTCCTACATGTTGATTGTATTAAAATGTATTTCTCACATAACAAAAAAATACAGAGAATTACTCAATACTGCTTTAATGTCCATGTATAACCTTATATTTTCAAATCAATACTAGTTCAGACTTAATTTTCTTGTCATTTGAGTATATAAAGGCTTTTTATAGTATTTCTGACAGTGTTTCTAAAATAAGAATGATATGTATATATTGATTCTCTTAAACATTATCTGTGTTTCTGTTTGTCACTCTCCTTTCACACACATACACTCAAGAGTCTTGAGGAACTTTGTTCAAACAGATCATATATATTTTTTGTATACATGGTTTCAAAGTCTATGACTTACATTAATGTTTCATTATCACTACTTAATATAGAATTGTAATTAATCATAATTAATACATCATATTTCTGTAGGTAGTTTGTGCATTATGCTCCAGAAAAATTATGAGTAATATTTAAGAAATTAGCATAGATTTATAATGTCAAAAATGTGTCTAATGAATTCTCATCAGTGGATCTTTTCTTTTTGAGGAATATCTGTGTTTAGAATTAAAGTGACATTACACACTAATCAGAATGGATTTTTAAAATGGCAGTATCAAGTATCAGTTTGGATGTGAAACAACTGAAATTTTGATAAATTTCTGGTAGGAATTCTAAATGGTATTTACACCATGAAAACAACTTGGCAGTTTATTATAAAGCTAAACTGATACCTATCATGTAATGAAGAAATTGTACTTATAAGATTTTACTCAAAAGAAATGGAAATCTATCCCCAACCACTCTTACAAAAAAAGTTTACAGCAACTTTAGAAACATGTCAGAAAGAAAGAAAAATGTTTATCTAAAACATCATAGTTAATGCGTTGATGAATCTTTGAATATGTTATATTTTTAATTATTTTTGATATGTCCTCAAAAATCTATTTTTCAACTTCTATTACACAATATGCCTGGACTTTCAGAACTGTCTCAATTGCATTCAGTTAACTCCTCAAGCTAAAGCTAACATATCATTTTGTGTGTTGGCTATTTAGATACTAGACTGATTTAGTATACAGACCTCACAAAATTCTATTATTCTGCAACTGATAACAATGACTTCCTTGCGGAAGCTTTTCTTAACTGTAGGTTTCCAGTGAACATTTTAAGAAATATAAAATGTATTTCAGTTTAACACATTTTCAAATTTTTCTATTTTCTTTCATTCTCAGAAGCATGAGTTACAGATTTAAAAGAACATAAATAGGTAAAAACTGAGCATACAATCCAGGACTATTGGAGAGTGTATTGAGTTTTCCTTATTAAAAGGCATTTATCCTATAATATAAAAACAGATTTAAAAATATATTCAACCCTGGAATCATTTCCTGTTAAAAATAAGTATGTGTGTGTGTGTGGTTAATATCAGTTGATCGGCCGGCGCCGTGGCTCAACAGGCTAATCCTACACCTTGCGGCGCCGGCACACTGAGTTCTAGTCCCGGTTGGGGCACTGGATTCTGTCCCAGTTGCCCCTCTTCCAGGCCAGCTCTCTGCTGTGGCCCGGGAATGCAGTGGAGGATGGCCCAAGTGCTTGGGCCCTGCACCCCAAGGGAGACCAGGAAAAGCACCTGGCACCTGGCTCCTGCCATTGGATGAGCGCGGCACGCCGGCCGCAGCACTCGGGCCGCGGCGGCCATTGGAGGGTGAACCAATGGCAAAGGAAGACCTTTCTCTCTGTCTCTCTCTCTCACTGTCCACTCTGCCTGTCAAAAAAATAAATAAATAAAAAAATGAAGTATTGAATGAAATTTACTGAACATCCAAACTTTTATGTTATTCACAATAGAATTTGCAACTAATTGTTAAATATATGCACACAAATAGCTAGAAAAATAATAACAAATGCTTTTTAAAAGTAGACAATCTAAGTGGATAAATAATCTTTCAGTAATATCTTATACTGTTCTTTAAGTACCACAAGGATCTGGGTTGTTAGTGAAGGAAACTGAGAGACTGATTAGTCCAAAGAAAATATAGGAATAGACTCTCAAATCATGAGTAGCATATTGTAGCTGACTTGAGATTATATAATACACGATATGCAGTTAAATAGTAAGAAGCTTTGGGATAATCTATTTCTAAGGATTTTAGACTTCATCCTCTAATGTAGTCAATCCAAAAGCTGTCCCTTCATTTGAATCACATGAAGGGAATTTTAGAAAATAATCAGCGGATGAGCTGCATCCCAGGACAATTGAATATTTTTTATAGTTGTCTAGGGTGTTATTATTTTAGTTTGTTTTGTTTTTAAAATTCTCCAGATGATTATATCATGCAGGACAATTGGTGAACCTCTGCTTTTAGAAGTGAGCCACTATTGTGAGTTTTTCCCAAAGAATATAATGTAATACAAATGTATTTTAATAGCAATATTTGTAAGAGAGTGAGTTATTGACCTCTCCAAGAAAGTCTAAAGGAATGTTATAGAAATAATTCTTGTTTAGGCATTAAATGTGATGATCGAGATAAGTGGCACTTATCTTTTGAATTCAAACAGTACAGAGAGATATTTACGATGGAACTTTGAGGGGCAGGCAATGTGGCATAGTAGGTAAAGCCTGAAACACTTGCATCCCATATAGGCACTGGTTCAGGTCATGGCTGTTGTACTTCCTATCCAGCGCCTTGTTAATGGCCTGGGAAAAACAATGGCGCCCATATGGAATGCCTGCACTGCAGGCAGCAGCTTTACCTGCTATGCCACAGGACCGGCCCCCCAATTTCCTATCTTACGTGACTTGAGCCACAAAAGCTGCTTATAAAAATATTGGTTTAAGCTGAAGAAGCTCCAGCAGCACTAACTGAAACATTGTTTCAAAATGGTGGCTGCATACATCACTTTCCTCCTGTCATTTCCCTCCTACAACAAATGCCCCCCAAATCGCAGGGAAATCATCAAAAATATAATAGACAGATAGAAGGGTAAGCAGTAAAGGAGGTAGATGGAGGATGGGGGAGAGAGAGATAAGAACTTTAAAATAATGCATGATCCTTGGTGGAAAAGAAAATGGATGGCATCCAGGAAGCAGGTTACCTATTGATGAAAGAGCAAAGGAAGATCTAACATTAGAGGGGTGAGAGAGGACTAACCCAGAAGGTAGAAGCTCCAGCACTGGTATACTTAGTGCTTCATCACAACGACAACTTCTAGGCAGTATATTCCCAAATTATTTTTTTTAAGATTTATTTATTTTTATTTGAAAGACAGAGTCACAGAGAGAGGTAGAGACAGAGAGAGGTAGACACACAGAGAGAGGTCTTCCATCCGTTGGTTCACTCCCCAGACGGCCGCAATGGCTGAAGCTGAGCTGATCTGAAGCCAGGAGCTTCTTCTGGGTCTCCGACATGGGCGCAGGGCCCCAGGCACTTGGGCCATCTTCCACTGCTATCCCACGCTATAGCATGGGGCTGAATCAGAAGAGGAGCAGCTGGGACTAGAACCAGTGCCCATATGGTATGCTGGCACTTCAAGCCAGGGATTTAACCTGCTGAGCCACAGTGCTGGCCCCTATTCCCAAATTCTGATCATGGTTTCTTTACTACTGGAAGTAACATTTTTTAAAAATGATTTGTTTATCTATTTGAAAGTCAGAGCTACCAAAAGGCGGAAGCAGAGGCAGAGGGAGAGAGAGAGAGAGAGACATCTTCCATCCCGTTCACTCCCCAAATGGCCACAACAGCCAGGCCAAAGAGCCATGAGCTTCTTACGGGTCTCCCACATGGTTGCTGGGGCCCAAGGACTTGGGCCATTTTCTGTTGCATTCCCAGGCTCATCAGTAGGGAGCTTGAACATAAGAGGTGCAACTGGGACTCAAACCGGTGCCCATATGGTATGCCAGCACTGCAGGAGGCAGCTTTATCCACTACATCACAGTGCCAGTCCCTGGAAGCAACATTTATGTACTGTCTCAATTTATAGCTTCCTTCTTGATGATACAAGAGTATTTGAACTATTTAACTTTGATTTCTCTATTTTCCAGTTTCAAAGTTAGAGATGCCTAAATTCTCATTTCATTATATTTCTCTAACAAACTTTGCATTTTAAAAGAGCTTAGATTTGTAGAAAGGTTATGACAATTGTACAAAAATTTCTACATACAGTCTTTCCTGTTGTTTCATCTTACATTTTTATGGCACATTTGTCACAACTAAAGAACTGAAGTGATGAGTTGATGAAATATTAATTAATGATCAGTTTTTGTCTAATGTCCTTTCTCTGTTACTGGATCCTATCCAATATACTGCGTTACATTAATCATCATTTTTTTGCTTAGGTAATATTTATTGTGATGGTTTCTCATATCATCATTGTTTTTGATGACTTTGACAGTTTGGGGAATTATTGAGTACTGAGTTTCCAAACAGTAGATTTGCTTGCTCCTCATTTCCAATGTACAAGTGTTTCCTCACGTATTTTGGCACCCTGCTGGTGGGTAATACATATATAGCATTGTTACGTCTATTGGAAAATTGACTGCTTTATAATTATTTAATAGACTGTTTTATATATGATAATATCCCTTAATTTTCTTATCCTGAAATCATCACAACTATTTTAGTTTCATTTGAATTAGCATTATCCTAGTGTACCTTTTTCCTTCCTCTTATTGTTACCTGTCTCCTTATATGTAATATGTGTTTCTTTATGCAGAAACCCTGTATGTGACATAGATCTTCAGAGAAATAAAGTGAATAGATCTATCCATCCATCCATCCATCCATGCATCCTTGCATTTATTGTGAGAATTGGTTAACATGATTATGAATGTCGAAAAGCCTCATGAAGGGCTGATGTTTTGGTGTAGCAGGTTAAGCCACTGCCTGTGATGCCTGCATCCCATAAGGACACAAATTTTGGTTCCGGCTGCTCTAATTCTGATCCAGCTCCCTTTTAATGTACTGGGAAAGCAGCAGATGATGGTCCAACTGCTTAGGCCCTTGCACCCATGTAGAGACCTGGATGAAACTCCTGACTTTGGCCTGGCCCAGATTTTCTTTGTGTCTGTCTGTCTCTCTCTCTCTCTCCCCCGCTCCCTCCTTTCCCTCTGCTTTTTAAATAAATAAATCTTATATGCCACCTACAAGTTGGAGAACCTGTAAATGGGGGTGATACATTTAAATCCTACTCTGAAAGCCTGAGGAAAAGAAGCACCAATGTCCAAGAACAGGAGAATATTAATATGCCAGCTCAAACACAGAGAGTGACTATGCTTTTCTACATTTTTGTTCTACTAGAGCTCTCAATGGAATAACTCCTAACCTCACTGATGTGAGTGATCTATTTTCACTTGACTGATTCAAGTGCAAATCTGTTCTGGAATTACCATCACAGACACAGTTAGAAATAATGTTTTATCAGCAATCTAGGCATCTCTTAGCAACCAGCATCCCAATCAAGTTCAGACACATAAAGTCAACACCACATTTTCTGTCTACTCTGGCAATTGTACTTTAATTGATGTATTCAGTGTGTTGAGACTGCTTACTATTTGAAAGTCAGTGTTCAAGAGACAAGCTGGCACACTGAAGAGATGGAGGAACTTTGGTCACAAATACTATCTCAAATTCTCAACTTAGGAGAACTTTTGAAGGGAACAGAATGAGGAGGTAAAGGGGTGCAGTTATGATCAAATGGGAACATGGAATAGGACAACTGCATGCTGACCACTTGCCAGGTGATAAGAGATATTTGGAGTCATAGTGGGTATCTTTAGCCAGATTATTTTGCAACTTCAGCTTGCTTCTCCAAGACCAGTTTCTGTAAATCTTAAGCAACTGTTAAAATTCTACATAGCCATATGTGAGCTGTAATTAATATCTTTTATATTTGTTAGCAAGATCAGCAATTGAAGCACCAGTTCTGCACTGCAGAATGAAAGAAGAGTCACCTTAATTACTGTTACAATTGAATACATAATTAAAGTGATTATCGATATACTTGGAATAAAGCCTATTGCTATTTTTTGTTTGTGGCATCTGCTCTTTGTTTCTTTTTCTCCCTTCCTTTGCTTTTTCTAGTTTTTCCTAAGCATTTTATATAACTATACTCTAATTCATTTTTAGCATATTTTTTAAAAAAAATTTTATTTATTTATTTTGTTTGAGAGACTAAGGGCAGAGAAAGAAGGATATAGTGGGAGAGAGGCAGACACACAGAGACAGACACATAAAGTTCCCATCTGCTTGTTCACTTTCCAAATTCCCATTGATTGGGCCTGCTTAGGCTGAAGCTAGGAGCTGAAATCTCAGTGCAGACCTCCCACATGAATGCCAGAGACGCAGCTACTTGAGCCTCACCTGTGTCCTCCCAGGTGTACATTAGCTAGAAACTAGAATCAGGAGGGCAGCAAGGGGTTGGACCTAGGCACCGCAATATAGGATGTGGGCTTCCCAACCAGTGCATTTATTACAAGGCCAAACACTGGCCCTTTATATTTTTTTCCTTTGGTTGTCATACAGTTTGCAACAAACATTTTTAATAAGTTAGATTTTCTTTCACATATCACTCTACCATTTGAATATGGTGGAAGTATCTTCTAATAGAGTTTTCTGCATTTCTCCCTGCTGACAATGTGTTTTTTATTTATGTATTTACATTCTATATTAACCCAATATATTATTGTTATTGTGACTTGTCATTTTTTTGAAGGTTGAACATGTATTACTAATAGAAAATGAGGCAAACAAGTGTGCATTATGAGAATTTGCTTATATAAATTCTATTAAAATCTAATATTTCTGGTTGTGTTTAATGCTTTTTGCATCTATAGATACAATATTTCAAAGTTTTCTCTAGTGTTTCCTAGTTAGCTTTGGATTTTTCAAAGCATTATTTCTCAAAGAACGTCTTTGTCTTAAAGCTCTTCCAAATCTGATGCCCCATTTTAGTTTTTTTTTTCCTTATTTGTTGCCTGTATTCTCTGACCAGAACTTCCACTAAAATATTAAATAAAAGTGGCAGGAGTGGTCATTCTTTTGTTGTTTCTGATCTTAGAAGAAAAGTTTCCAGCTTCTAACTGAGTATATTATTTTAACATATTGAGTTAACAATACTTTTATACTCAGTTTGTTGAAAGTTTATTATGAGGGGATAGAGAATTTTTTTTGAATCCTTTTTATACATCTATTGAGATGGCCACATAATTTCTGTCCTGCATTCTGCTAAGGAGGTATTTTACATTTGTTAATTTTTGTATGTTGAACCATCCTTGCATCTCAGGATAAATTCCATTTGGTCATGGTTAATGGTCCTTTTAACATGCTGCTGAATTTGGATTGTTACTATTTTCTTGAGGATTTTTCGCATCTTTGTTCAAACCAATGTGGGATTTTAGGAAGTAATTAAATTTAGATGTGGTCCTAAGTGTGGTTTCTTGATCCAATAGGACTTTCATGTTATAAGAAGAGGAGGAGAGAATGATCACTCTTTCAACTTACAAAGCACAGCTAGTTAGTGACTAGTGCAGTTAAATGTAGTGTTGCAGGTCAGTATAACAGTCCTCATCAGAATCTAAATATATGGTCACCATAATGTTGGATTTCCACCCTCCATAAATGTGAGAAAATAAATTTCTATTGTTTAAACCATCCTGTTGATAATACTTCCTTATGGTAATGTGAGCTGATTAACAAGTCAGCTCACTCTCCAGTCCTGAAGGAAATTGCTACAGCCACAACTAGCATTGCATAAGCAGAAAATATATCTGTCTACAGAGTCCCGAGTCTTGCTAAAGACAATAAAATTATCATTTTGAAAGGCACCAAGTTTAAAGGAATTTATTATACAGAATTTGGTAACTAACACATATTATCAATGCTGTCCTCCAACTTATCTCCAATACTTTGCATATTGCCTACAATATGCTAGACATTTAAAAGCTATTTAACAACAAAAAATGGAAGAAAAAAGAAATGTATGAATGTGTTCAGAATGATCAAAAATATAGGTAAAATCACTTGATAAAATAAAAATGTATATATACTTTCAGTCTACTTTTTACTTATATTTTGCATTAAAGCAAGGCTATTACTATTTAAAACATTCTAAAATTTGCCCTAGTGATAATCTAAACATTAAATTATTTATTCTAAATTTAAATACTTGAATTTCATTATGGATGTGATATATATGAGGAGAAAAATTTGTTTCCATGTCAAGATATCTATGCACGATAGTTCCAGGTTCATTTTCTACTTAATTTTTAGTTCACACATATAAAATTATGCATATACACATCATCACGTTAGACAAACACACCCAGAGGATGAAGCACAGAATCATTGTATTCGTTAGATTAATACAAATAGAACTTGCTTCTGCCTCACTGTTATAATCATTTAAGTTACACTTCTTTACTTGAACAGGTAAATATTGCTTACTATAATTTAAAAATAAATTACCAGTGTAGATGTTTGATCCAGCGGCTTAGACACCAATGAGGATGCCAGTGTCCCATATTGTTGTCCTTACCTGGATTCAGTCCCTGGACCTAACTCTGATTCCAGCTTTCTGCAAGTGAGCACCCTAGGAGGCAGTTGTAATGAGTAGTAATTGGGCTTCTGTCACCCACGTGATTAATTGAGGTGCCCCCTCTCAACTTTGACCCTCTGGCCCTGTTGCAGGTATTTGGGAAGTGAACCAGCAAATAAGAACTCTGTCTCTCTGTGTGTGTCTCTACCTCTCAAATAAATTAAGAACCTATTTTTAAAAAACAGCTTCAGAACTGCTTCTGCTATTCCAAAATGACAAGGAACTATTAAACCGTAGTATGTCATAAAGTCTATCAACTGAGAAAAAATTTACAAGCAAATACATGTTACTAGTCTTGATATTTTCATCAAATATAACCTCAGTTCTATTTTATATTTGTGCTATAGTACAGTACAGGTTGTGACAAACTGTAATCTTTGTTTTCATTTGAGAATCAGAGATTTCTGAAGTTTGGATTTCACTTAAATACAATTTCTGAATGTCCCATTGGAAGTGTTAATCTTGGTGGTATAGCTCAGTGGTAGAGCATTGGACTGCAGAACTGTCAATTTTTGTTTCTTGAGTCTGAGGAGATAAATAGAATTTCTAGCAATAAAAGGTGTATTTAGGTTTTCCAGAGAAACAGGACCAACAAGATGTACATTATAGCCATATCATGGTATATGCGTCTATACAACATCCACCCAAGAGATTTAAGAAAATTGGGTCAAATGATCATGGGGGTTGGCAAGTCTGAAATCTGCATGACAGGAATGCAGACAGGATAGTCAAGGAAGAGTCAAGGAAGTAGATTCAAGTCCAAAGGCAGTCTGGAGAAATTCTGTATTCCTCAGGGACATTGAGTTGTTTTTTAAATACCTTCAATTGATTAGTCGAGGCTTACCTGGATTATGTAGCTAGGTAATCTGCTTTACTCAAAGTCCAGTGACACAAATGTTAATCACATGTAAAAGTTACCTTCACAGCAACATCTACTCTGACATTTGACCTAACGACAGAACATAATAACCTAGCCAAGTTTGCACAATAACTTAACAATTACAAAGACAAAATTCATTTTCTTTAGGAAGAAACGTTCCTAATCTGTCATTAAGTCAGTTACCTAGTTAAGAAGACAGTTTGTCAAGTTAAAAGTGGGGCCTTCCTAGCAGTCTGAAGCTAAACTACTTTGACTGTTTCACACTGTTGGAAATCTAAGACATTCTGGTTCTATACAAAAATGTTACTTAATCTATGGTATGATATAGGATGATATAAAAATAATAACAGATAGCAAATGGGAAGAGAAGTCTTTGAAGTGCCTTTGGCAATTAATATCTATTGTTTATATGTTTCAAAAGGCACTTTTACAATATAAACCATTATTAAATTTCAAATCCCAATACTGTTGAAGCTATATGCAATCATTCTGTTAAATTTATTTTTATGAATCTTCTTCACTTCCACTTTGATTATTCTGTAACATTTCTGTATTTAAAATAGAAATCCAAAACTTGAAGTGAGAGTTTTACAGCAATTTGTACATCTTTTATTTGTTGTGTTCAATTTATTTTGAGTAAACAGTGTCTACATTATGATAATATAAGTTTAATTACTCTTTATGATAATTAACCCAGTTTATATACGTGTGTTTATTTGTGTTGGGAGGTACCTTCTGTAAACATTCAAACTATATGAGAGAATCAACAATATGCTGTAAAAACAGTGATTCTTATTTTGAATGAATAAAATCAATAGAATCATAGTAAACTTTCTTGATTATCTTCTGACATTGCATCCAGAAGCCATAGCACAAAGACAAAAAGCACATTTATACCCACAGAGGCAATTCATAAAATTGTGATGTTAGATTCTTTGTTTTAGCCTTATGTACCTGGAGAAAACTTATCAGAGAAGAACAAAATAAAATTGAAGTCTTAATGTAAATATTGTCCAAATGAAAGGAATATTTGATATTACTCTGATTTGACTTTGATTATATTCTGTTCTACTTTCTTATACTTGGTTCAATTGACTATTGGACTATTAAAATGATGATGACTGTTAACTTGAGTCTAAATACAAACTATAGAAATTTAGAATTCAATACCAATGAAGAGAGGCAATATTGTTAGGCATCAGATTTCATTGTTTGGCATCAAGGCCACAAATATTCTGTATGAATGTGGTGGTTGTTTTACATTGTGGATGGATTCTTCAGGCACCTGTCTCATTTTCCTTTTTGGAAACAGACAAACAAACTGTGACAGTTCCTTATTAGTTCTGAAATACTGTGAAAAATAACTTAGTGGTGTTAAATAAACTTTTAAAAAATACTTAATAGTATCTATTATTATGAACACAGAATTTATTAGGAAACAGAAATCAGTACTGTGTCTTTTTAACTCAATGCATAATGCAAGATTACTATTGATCAGTAACAACTTGGCCCTGCCATTTTTCCATAAATATTCCTATTGTTTGATTTGGATTTCCTTTGCACTTTTACTGAGAGATTTCCTATCCTCACTTTCTTTTATAGTGATGATTGTGTTTCTGTTGTACTGTGTGTAGCAGCACATTTTTAAGTATCTTTTGTGAGGTTGGATGAGTGGTGACAAATTCTTTCAATTTCTGTTTGTTCTGAAAGTCTTTATTTCACCTTCATTCATAAATGAGAGCTTTGCAGGGTACTGTATTCTGGGTTGACAGTTTTGTTTTTTTTTTTTCTCTAAGATTTTGACTATGTCTTACCATTCTCTTCTAGTTTGTAAAGTTTCTGATCAGAATTCTGATGTGAGTCTAATTGGAGGTCTTCTATAAGTGATCTGACATTTTCCCATTCACATTTTTGTACTTGGAATTCTTTTTTTCTCCAAATTCCCTGTTATTATTTCACTGAATAGGCCTTCTAATTAATTCTCTTTCCATGCCTTCAGGAACTCCTAAGGCTCAACGTTGGATCATTTGATAGTATCCCATATATCTCCAACACTGATTTGAAGTTTTCTAATTTCTTCTTTTTTTATGTTCTGAATGAAAATTTTCCAAAGATTTGTCTTTTTACCTGGATATCTTTCTTCTGCCTCACCAAATGTGTTCTTAAGGCTTTCTACCTTATTTTTATTTGACCTATTCAATCCTTCATTTCTAATATTTCTTTTTTGATTTCTCTTTAAAGGGACTTCAAGGGGAGTTTTTCCTTCATGGAATGTATGGATTTATTTAATTCATGAACATACTTCTCATTGTTACTGAATAAAGCTGTTATTAATCTTTTGAATTCTATTTCAGGCATTTCATCAATTTCTTCATCTTCACATTCTAATATCAAAGTGTTTTGTTCCTTGGGGGAGGTCATGCTGTCTTCCTACACTTGTTTCTTGAATTTAAGTATTTATGTGTTTGTCTTAGGCATTTGTGGAGATATGTATGGGTTTTTACCTCTGATGACTTTTATCTTTGAACTATACCTCTGTGGCCTAGTGGAATGTCTGATCTTTCAGTGAATATCCAGAGTTTTGTGTTGGGTGTGGCCAAAGAGCTCTTGTCTGTGCTCCTGCATAGAGTGAGTATGCAGGGAGACTCTCAAGTTGGGCATGGTAGATCTCCTCTTGTTAATGGAAATGGGGGGAGGTATGATCACTTCTCTTGGTGTAATCATACCCTCACCTCCTCTATTCCAAGTTAATCAATGTCTAGTTGTTGGCCCTCATCCATGCTTCTGCATGAACTATACAAAGAATCTGCACAGTCCTTAGTGTGAGCATATTCTTGTTTCATGACTCACCTTTTCTTAGAGCAAATAATAATTACACACACAATGGGTTCCGGAATATTAATCAATTTTTACAAATAATTTATATATATATATACAGATTATTTAAAATAGTGTGTACTAGGTTGTCTCTAAAATAGGGAAGTTATCATCCCCTGCCTTCTATATACAAGCATTTTTTTTCCTGCATCTCAAAAGTAAATTCCATTTCCTCTCCATGGGTATATATGGCCCAAACTGAGCCACCAGTCCCTTTTCTCATTCATTGATCATCATAAAACATTAGGAATTACTCTATTGATATTGGATAAAAATCTGAACTCTTTAGAACATTTTGCAATAAAATGTCAGGTTATATTCAGCCATGATCATTAAGTCAATAAATTCGTTGATATGCAATAGAAAAAAATAAGTGAACAAACAATCAGAAAATAACGTGGATATAGCTATGTTTATGGTGGTAGATCCACAGCTACTAAGCTCCTACAGTTAGGGCATGACATAAGTCTGTTACTGGCTAATGAGAACGTAGGATTGTCCTGAAAAAATATAATATATAACACACTAGGTGATTTATCAATAAAGCAGAAATGTTTCGATATGAACCCATACTTCAAATTCAATGGAAATACTCAATTTTTTGGCAAATATCTTAAACTGAAGTTATTTAAACAATTAATATATTACTATAATTTAGTCTGTAGTTTACATCAATCTCAAATTAAAAAAGCTTAGCTTTACAAATCATTACAGACAGCTGAATTTACCCATAGGACTGTCACTAGGTGTGGGAAAACTGACACCAAAGGGATGTTCCAAGAAGTCAATAAAATTTGTGCTTAATCATAGACAGAAGTGCATAAAAATTTATAGTCGTTTGATTGTCAATGATAATATTTCTCCTTTTATTGCTGTTATTTCCTTAAAGATTAAACATAAGATTTATTCCTTTAAATCAAAAAATAAACGCTATAAGAAGAAGGTTAAAATAAAACATGAATAATAAAGGTACTGGAGAAAAAATTTAATACTTTGTATCTATTTTTATTTTATCATTCTTTGAATGGAAATATTTACATACACATACATATTTGATTTCTATTTATAATAATTATTTTCCTTGATGTTATTTTCTTGTTCTCAGTAAAAGTTGTTTAAGAGGAAAAAAGAATTGTATGTAAAAGTAATTTCAAGTAAAAGCAATAAAAGCAAATATTATTCTTATATTATTTTATTATTGGTCTTCAGTCAATGAGAAAATTAATACATGCAAAGATCTAAGTAGTAAAATCCAGGAGGAAAACTTCTATCTCCAACTCCTATAACAGTAAAAATAAACTGTTTTTTGGTTGTTGGTTCATCATAATTACACATTCCAACATTTAAACTTTCTAATAAAACACTTAATGAAATAAAAATATATTCAATAGCTATAAATTTACTGAAAATATCTCCAACAGTTTAGAAAATAGTATTAATCTTGATTTGTCAATGTAATAATTTATTTAAGTAACATATATGGATGAAATACAAATATGAATATACTATAATTATTGGTGATTTTTTATTTTATAACTACTGTACTTCCAATAGTCTTATAAATTGTTGACAGAAAACAGAAATAAATCTATAGCCTTAATCTTTTATCCTTAGCTTTTCTGATTTCATTCTGATATATGTACAGAGGATTGTGGTGTATATTTGTGCTGTCACTGAGTGACAAACTAACCTTGACCTACTTATAATGAAATGTTGTGTTGTCACTCAGGCTCAAGAAGTCATTAAAGCTTGACAGCATTGCTGCCTATCAGCTCCTTCCAAATCCCAATTGAACAAATGTCTACCAGAATTATGACTTTGTTTTGCTATTTTTTTAAAATGACATCTCAGTTAATTAAATGTAAACCTGTTGGATTTCATTTCTGGCCCTCCAGAAGCTAAAGGTCAACTCATTAAGGATTTTCTTATTGACAGGGAAGCTTTGCTTCTCATTAATATCTTCATGACAAAATAGGGTGAAATAGGGTGGGGTCATGGGGAAGTTCATAATAAACCTTGAACTTTGGCTTAATTTTTTTTTTCTTTTTTTAACCCAGCTCGTGGTTTCCAAGCCAATACTCCATTAAGTCTGAAATGAAAAGTATAGACTGTAACATGAATCCAGAGAAGTTTTCAATTAATTCAGTTATATATATACAATATATTATATAATATATATTATAATATATATATATAAAATATGAATTCTGGGGTTTCAAAGTGGTGTTATAGTGACAGTACCTTCTGATTTACAGAGGGTGAAATTAATATTAAAAAAGGAGAGAGAGAATACATTCTCAGGATAAAACTGTGGGAAAGCCACTGTGGGAGACTCCCTCAGAGTAGTGGAGGTGATCCAGACCCATGTTGAGAGAGCAAAAGCAAAACAGAAGAACAGCCCATTTGGATTCAAGGTGGGGGACCCCCCACCTCAGCAACCAGGTGATAGGGGACTCTAAAGGTCCACAGCACTGCTGTTACAATGGGATGGACTGCTATTAGAGTTCTATGCAGATTCCCCTTAGGTGGGGGGAAAAACAGAAAAAAAGAGGCGGACTATCTCTCCCCCTTCCCTGAAAACTGCTATAGCAGAAACCTGCAGCCAGCAGGGGGAGAGCTGACACCATTGTTGGACACAGAAGGGGGCAGCCACCCCAGCTATGTGCCACTTGTACCACAGGAGTTGCCAAGCAATGGGAGGGGAAGGGAAAAAACACCAGAGGGACCCTGCAACCCACCCAGGAAAACTGAAATGCAAGCAGGGCTGCAGCAGGCAGGCACTTTGCACGCCTTTGAACCACAGATCTAACCAGAGAGAAAAGAATTCTGCAAATGCTGAAAAACAAAGGCAAAAATTCAAAAATAAAAATAAGGAAGACACTATATGCCCTCCAAAGGAACACTACAAGATTTCAATATTAGTTTGTAAAGATGAAGAGATTGAAGAAATTCCAGAAACAGAATTCAAAAACTAATCATTGGATTACTCAGAAGCAAATTTAAGAACTAAAGAAAGCTATCTATTTGATTTGAATGAAATTTGAATTAAAATGATTTGAATGAAATTTTTTTCACATGAAATTGAGATCTTAAGGAGAAATCACAATGAAATACTAGAAATGGAGAATTCCATAGATCAAATAAAAACTGCAGTAGAAAGTCTTAGCAAGAGTGTAGGTGAGGCAGAAAAAAAGAATATCTAAACTAGAAGAAAAATCTCTGGAAATTTTACAGGCAAACCAAAAACAACAAGAAATCAGAAAACTAAAAACACTGGTGGCAATTTATAGAATACAATCAAATGACCCAATGTACGGTTCTTAGGAGTTCCTGAAGGCATGGAGCCAGAGATTGGATTAGAAGGCCTTTTTAGAGCTGGCGCCGTGGCTCAACAGGCTAATCCCCGCCTTCGGTGCCAGCACACCGGGTTCTAGTCCTGGTTTCGGTGCCGGATTCTGTCCCGGTTGCCCCTCTTCCAGGCCAGCTCTTTGCTGTGGCCCGGGAGTGCAGTGGAGGATAGCCCAAGTGCTTGGGCCCTGCACCTCATGGGGGACCAGGAGAAGCACCTGGCTCCTGCCATCGGATCAGCGGTGGCCATTGGAGGGTAAACCAACTGCAAAAGGAAGACCTTTCTCTCTCTCTCTTTCTCTCTCTCTCTCTCTCACTGTCCACTCTGCCTGTCAAAAATTTTAAAAAAAGAAGGCCTTTTTAGTATAATAATAAGAGAAAACTTCCCTAATTTGGAGAGACATACAAATACAGCTAGCACATAGAACTCCTAATAGACATGACCAGAAAATATCTTCACCATGACACATCGTTTTTCATCTTTTTTTCTTTTTAATATTTTTTTCTTTCTCATACTATCTGTTGAACTCTTTATTCAACTTAGAGATAATCATACGTATATAACGTTAACTGAAAATAGATCTTAGTTAAAAACAAGATTGAGAGTGGGGGGGGGTGTGGTTGGGAGGGTGGATATGGTGGGAAGAATTACCATGTTCCTAAACTTGTAATTAGAAAAAGTATGAAGTTTGCAACTACAAAGTGTATAGTTCCTTATACATTCCTATGGACTTCCTTTTAAGGGTACATTTTAAAATCCTACCATGGGATTCCAAACTCACTCAGGCTGGGTGCTAAAAATAGTATTTTAAGTGTTAAAGTGAGCATAGGGATAGGGTTAAGTAATACAGTGATCATATAGATAAGATTAGTTGTAAAATTGACCATATAAGTAGGAGTAAGTGTTTATATATAGTGGTAATAACAATAGATAAAATTTAAAAGGAGTGAATTCTCCAACATGGGAAGCATCCATACAGTAGACTTATGGAATGACAATGGCTTCAACTAGCACTCTGACCTCAGAATCAGCCCTTAAAACATTCTGGTCTGGCTGAAAAACCCATGAGAGCATTTCAGGCATGTAAAGTCAAGATACTGTGGCTATACCCTCTACGCAGGACCTCTGTCCTCAAAAAATTGGATTATCAGATTAAATAGTAAAACAAAATTCATCACATTTTAATGTATTAAGTGGAGGATATTTTCTTTTTTTTTTTAAAGATTTATTTTATTTACTTGAAAGAGTTACACAGAGAGAGGAGAGGCAGAGAGAGAGAGAGAGAGAGGCCTTCCATTCACTGGTTCACTCCCCGGTTGACCACAACAGCCAGATCTGAGCTCATCAGAACCCAGGAGCCGAGAGCTTTTTCCAGGTCTCCCACAGGCTGCAAGGACTTGGGCTATCTTCTTATGCTTTCTCACACCATAGCAGAGAGCTGGGTCAGAAGTGGAGCAGCTGAGACTTAAACCGTTGCCCAAGTGGGATGCTGACACTGCAGGCGGCAGCTGTACCTGCTACACCACAGTGCTGGCCCCAAGTGGAGGATATTTTCTATACCTAGTAAGTTATAGTAATGTGTAAGTGCTCACAAAAGATGTACCATTCTTGGGTTCTTCTTCAAAGTTAATTTTTTCAAATAATAAATGAATTAAACTTCAGAAAGTTTTATTTTTATTGAATTAAAAAGTACTTTTGTTCGTTATTACAAAAAAAATCCTGTTGGTGTTCTATTTTACAGTATGGTTATATGGTTAACAATAACATATTGTGCTTTTCTTAATAGCTAGAAGAAAGATTTCTGAATGTTCACACTACAAAGAAATCTTGAATATATGAAACTATGAATGCTAATTATCCTAATTTGATCATTAAAATGTATGCATGTATTGTGCCCAATAAATATATATAATTATTATTCATCAATGAATACACATAATCTAAATAGATAAATCTTTTAAATAAAAACGAATTCTAAAATCCTATATATTCAAAATTACTATAAAAATAAATCACTGCAAGCTTGACCTTGAATCACTTGGAATATATTTAAATATATAAATGAGTTTCATATATCTAAGATGAAAGGGATAAATCAGTAGTACAAAATGAATTTCAGAAAGAGCAATTTAAGTAAATTTCTCATTGCTAACAAAGAGAGATGAAGGAGTTCATGATGAGTGAATAAGAATCATAAGCCGAGCTGAAATTTTTATCCATTAGCTATTCTCATATTTTTAAACAAAGCAATGAGAGAGAGAAAAACAAAGGGCAGTTTGAATTATTCCCCTCTGAATGCTTTTCCTGTGGAGACTTTAAATTTAACATAATATTGTTTGCTATTGGCCTATGAATATGACTAAATGGTGAAAATAAAGTAAAGGAAAATCTGTAAAGTTTAGAAATAAATTTTGCTGAAAATGGCTGTGTAACACAAAATGTTAATGATTTATAAATATAGGTGACCCGCTGTGCATGTGACTGGATTATTTATTTAAATTTAATTGGGAGGGGTATTTTAAATAATGCCATATTTGACAAGAGATGCTAAAATTAATAAAATTTAATTTGGCTCTAGGATTAAAATATAAATTCTGATGATATACAATTGTAGCCTTGACAACTGATTAGCAATGTGATTCTCTGTTCTCATGAAATCTAAAAATGAGAAGAATTTAGATGATAATTTACTCTGAGTTTTATCTTTCTAACAGTTAAGAGTTTTCAAAGGTCCCCAGAGTCCATGGTAGTTCTTGATCTTCATAAAAATGTCTTATTCAATTAGACACCCAGTATGAATTTTTGTTTTCGTTAAGACTTCTATTTATTTATTTGAAAGGCAGTGTTATAGAGAGACAAAGGGAGAGGGGGAGAGAGAAAAGAGGGGGGGGAGATATCTTGCATCCACTGATTTACTCCCCAAATAGTCACAGCAGCCATGGTTGAGTGAGGCTAGCAGGTTCATCCAGGATTCCTACATGGGTGCAGGAGCCCATCATTTGGGCTATCTTCCACTGCTTTCCAGGCCACTAGCAGGGAGCTGGATAGGAAGTGGAACACCAGCACCCAGGACTTGAACCGTCTCCAACAAGGGATACTTGTGGTGCAGGTGGTGGCTTTACCCACCACACCAGGATACCAGCTCCAGGAATTATTCTGATAAAAATTACTCTTCCAATGCCATTTGTAAAATGTTTCTTTATTATAGGTCCAGTGTTAGGTGACGGAAAATAACAAAGAGTGAGTCCTGAATAGGATTTAGGAGAGTTGATGAGACAATTCATTCAGAAAATTCACCCTTGGGACTCAGAGAAGTATATAAGCATGCAAGATTGAAGTTAAAAAAAAAAAAAACTATTTAGGGGATGCTGTGGCAATTTAAAGAGGGAAATCTACATTTACACAGAAGTGAGTTGGTAGTGTTGAATAGGTGTAAATATCAGGATTTGGTGTTAACTGTAAATGTTGTGTTAGATGAAAGGGAAGGAAAATGAGAAATTAAACAGAGTTTTCAGAGATTTTAAGATTGAATGTTTCAGAAGGTATCTGTTCTCAATTATTGACTTAAAATATTAAGGAAGAAAGAAGTAGTTGGAGCCTAATGGATGAGCTCAACTCCAAGAATATCAGGTTCAGATTTTGACAGGCCAAACAACAACTTCGGAACATTCTCTTTATATTTGCAGTACTGATGAAAGTACACAGGAAACACATCCACTTTGCTCATGGAGGCCAGCAGCTATGAAGAGGTTCATGCCCAACTTTGCCCTCAATTTCTATATATGTTTCCAGACAATAGCGGCAGGCAGCCAAGGTATTACACAGCAGAGGATGTATCGGTTTCTGACCCCGACTTTGCAGAAATGTGTCTGCATTTGGACCTACTGACTAGCAGAAACTGCATCTGTTTCCGGGCCTGTCAGTTGCTGTGGCAGCAAGGGAACCATTCCCCTTACACTACACTTGTTCATGGTTCTTTCCCTCACATTCTATGCACCTGTATGTTAACTTTTGGGGAGTTCCTTGTTCCTTGTGTGAGGAGTGTGCAAGGAGTGTGGAACATTGCATCCAGATTCTACAACCATGCAAGCTAATGCTATGAGGTAGAATGTAAAACCAAATATAATGAGCAGGACTTTCTGCCATCCACCCATTAGGGATACCCACCAGTCTTGAAGGTGCATCGCTGGTCAACACTGAATGTCTTTATATTTGTACTTTCTTTTCGCTCATCAGTGTTTTGTGGTCTTCAGCACACAATTAAACCTCTTTGGTCAGGTTTATCCCTAAATGTTTTATTCTTTTCTATTGCACTTTGTAGATTCATCTTCTCGTCTACAAGAGAACAAATGGTGATATTGGGTGCTGAAGGATCAAACAATCAGACCTGATTTTCAAAGAAGATAAAATTCCTGGAAATATGAAAGATGGAATCTTGTGTAAATATTTTTGTTCTTAGAGAACAGGTAACAAGCTGCAATAAGAAATAATAAGAGCATGAGCTAACATAGAGAAGTGCCGTGAAGCAAAGAGAGTAAATAGAAGACATATTCCTAAGGCACAAATATTGATGTTCTCACTATGTTATACGGTAGAAACATTCCTATAGATTAAATGTTTTATGAAAATTAATTATAAATACAAATCTTGAAAATATGAAATAATGGTGAAAATTTTACTGCATATGACTTGAGAAATTACTTCTAAAGGGTTAATAATATTCCCAAATACAAGATGATGATTTAATTATGGGAAATAGAAATATCTCTAAGTTAAATATTATATGGATTGTTGAACTGGTAAACAGTGAAGTGGTAAGATAGTAAAGTGTATAAACATATCTGAAATGAAAATTAAAGAATTGTTATATACTTCAACAACCAAATAAATTAATGTACAAAATATGTTAGCAGATATGTCTTGAAAGAGTTGCAAATGACCAATACAATCAAAAAACCATTGTTATTGATGAACACTTTAAAATAAATGAAATATAGTTTTATTCTTTGAATTATTAGATTTTCATGTTAAAAGATATTTTAGTGGTAATGGTATCATAGTACACTTAAATCTATAAAGAAGTACTATATAATAATATTTAATTATGTGCATATAAATTTTATCAGTTATTATACTGTTAAATATGAATTAAAAATGATTTAAACAGAGCCATACAAGTATTGGAATGTCTGTTCATAAAATTACTATAAAACTTTCTAAATTCTCTACAAATATAAAGTTGTAAGTATATTGCAAAATAATAAGAATCAGCCTGTATATTTGATAAAGGTTTAATGTAGAGTAAATGGATAAATTGCACTACATGTTTTCAGTCAAATATTTTCAGATATCACTGAAGAAATTACTTTCACAAAAAGGCTGTATTCTTTAATTTTGCTAGTTTCAATAGAATTTATGCTATCACCCTTAGTTTCTGCCAAACCATTATATTGATTCAATAAAAGAACAGTCATTTGACTATACAATTCTTCAGAGAAATCAAAATTATCAAACACTAAAATGCCCTGCCTGAGAAATCAAAATTATCAAACACTAAAATGTCCTGCCTCTGAATTTATAAATATACATATTTTACCTAGTTATAAATCTAATAAACAGATACATGTTCTAATTACTCATATAAATACGAACATGAATATTTCTTTTTTCAGTCTGTTTTTCCACCTGGATTTCATAATAAGCAAGCAAAATACTAATTATAATTTACCCTTTTATTAAATATGTGTTTAGTTATTTGAAAGGTAGTGTTGCAGGGAGACAGAAGGAAGAGAGATGGGTCTTCCATCAGCTGGTTCACCCCTCAAATGGCTGCAATGGCGGGAGCTGGGCCAATCTGAAGCTAACAGCCAGGAGCTTCTTTTAGGTGTCCCACATGGGTGCAGGAGCCCGAGGACTTGGGCCATCCTCTACTGCTTTTCCCAGGCCATAGCAGAGAGCTGGATCAGAAGTGGAGCTGCCGAACTATAATCCGAGCCCATATGGGATGCTGGCACTACAGGCGGCAGCTTTACCTGCTAAGCCACAGCTCTGGCCCCAACTTACCCTTTTATAACTGAGCCTTTTAAGTAAACTAGGAAAAATACGTCAGGAGTAATATCGAATGAAATGTTTGTAGATCTCTATGATCCGTCTACATTTTCTTGATTTTTTTTTTTATATTTACCAGATACTTCACTTTTGTCAGCTGAATTTTTGATCCAGACAGAGATGGGGGGAACCTGGGAAGAGTGTAGTAATCCATTTGCCATTCATGCAGATTTTGCCTCAAAAAAGACTATTAAATCATATTTTATTTTCTAGCAAAGTGTGTGCAGCTTCTCAGTTTTTTCTTTTAATGTTCTCAAAACACCATTTTATAATCATATATTAATATTTATCTATTATTTAAATAAAATAGAAGTGAACGTTCTGTACTTATAATAGGTAAATTAGATAAAACATTACAGTAAAAAGAAGAAACATATATTGATTTCATAAATGAAATGCCTGCAAAAGAGTCTGAGAATCCTGTTTCTATACATTTTGTAATGAAGATAAGCTAGGATAAAAGGTAACATTCTAATAAATGCACTATTTTTGGGTCAACAGTACCAGTGTTTTTAGTACATTCTATTAATAAAACGACTCATTCATCCAAGATCCATTATAATCTATTCTGGTGAAAACATCACTGAAAAAAATCATTGATCAAAGAGGAGATAATTAAATCAGCTAGGATGTCTTATCAAATGAGCCATGAAAATTGTTGTATGGCACGCATTCAATTGGAAACACCATTGAAAATGCCTCCCCTTTCATGCTGTTAAATGCTCAGTGCTCATTAAGAATGCTCAGTCTTGTTTTGAGGATCTCCAACCATGCTCTGCATTTCCTTGTGGGATGCAACATTATACTGTTACAAGTTTTCCAATCTCTAAAAGTATAAACTTGTTTCCACTATCTCCTAAAAGAATATAATGTGTAAAAAGTTTTTCAACCTTTCTGTAACATTAATTTCTTCATCTTTAAACCTCACTATAGATAGCACATTGACTACCTCAATTATTTTCAAAATATTATTAATGATGCATGCTAACATAGGGCCTGGCTGTTAGGAAATGCTTGATGAATGTTCAGTTTTGTTCTTTTATTTTGTTATGTTTTATTTTTGTTTAGACTTTCTAAAATTTTATTTACTTTTTTATTTTTAAAGTAACTTATTAATATATTAAATTATCAGGATCACAGCAAATGCATTGTAGTTACTACAGTACAGTTCTCATCAATTTTCATGTTAATATGATATTAATACAAAGAGAACAGGTACGATGTGGTTTGTAGATACAATTCTAAGTATATAATAATAATCCCTTCCTTCCTCCCTCCCAGGAGCTTCTTCTGGGTCTCTCACATAGGTGCAGGGTCCCAAGCACTTGGGCAATACTCTGATGCTTTCTCAGGCACATTATCAGGAAACTGAATCAGGAATGGAGCATCCAGGACTTGAACCATGGCCATATGGGATCCAGGATTGCAGGCAGCAGTTTTACCTGCTATGACACAATGCTGGCTCCTGTTCAAGTTTTTGAGTTGCTTGTATATTCTGGATATTAATTTTTGTCAGATAGGTGGCTGTCACATACTTTTTTCTCATTCTTCTGGATGTCTCTTCACTCTATTTATTGTTCCCTTTGCATAAACTGACACACAAAACAATGGAAAGATATTCCATGTTCATGGATTGGAAAAATAATTGTCATTAAAATGTCTGTACTATATAAAACAACCTACAAATTCAATGTCATCTCTATCAAAATACCAGTGACATCATTTTCATATTTAGAAAAATCTATCCTAAAATTCATATAGAATCACAAAATACATAGAATAACCAAAGGTGATACTAAACAAAATGTTTCAAGTGGAGTTACCACAATACCTGACTTCAAAGCATACTACAAAGCTATAGTATTTTTAAAAAGCACAATACTACCATAAAAACCAACACAGAATAAATAGAAAGAGAATAGAATAAAATAGTAGCCCATAAATAAATCCACATACATGCAGTCAACTGATTTTTGAAAAGTGCCCAAACCATACATTGGAGAGAGTAATCTTTTCAATAAAATAGTTATGGCAGAATTGGTTGTATGTATATAGAAGATGAAATTACATCCTCATTTCTCACCATATACAAAAAATCAACTCAAGGTGAATCAAGGACCTAAATTTAAGACCTGAGACTATGTTGTTGTTGGAAGAAATCGTAGGAGAAATACTTCAATTCACTTGTATAGGTGATGACTTCTTAGGGAAGATCCAAAATCCCAGGCAACAAAAACAAAACTAGAAAAATAGGATTTCTTTAGATATTTTTGACTTGTCCCAGTAAAATCATGGGTAGCAACAACAATAGGATTAAGATGAAACTAACTTTGAGAAAATAGAACTTTGTGAGTGATAACATTCATTGAATATTAAATTTCCATGCTAATGGGCTGGTGCCGTGGCTCAACAGGCTAATCCTCTGCCTTGCGGTGCCGGCACACTGGGTTCTAGTCCCAGTCGGGGCGCCGGATTCTGTCCTGGTTGCCCCTCTTCCAGGCCAGCTCTCTGCTGTGGCCCGGGAGTGCAGTGGATGGCCCAAGTGATTGGGCCCTGCACCCCATGGGAGACCAAGAAAAGCACCTGGCACCTGGCTCCTGCCATCGGATGAGCACGGTGCGCAGGCCGCAGCGCGCCGACCGCGGCGGCCATTGGAGGGTGAACCAATGGCAAAGGAAGACCTTTCTCTCTGTCTCTCTCTCTCACTGTCCACTCTGCCTGTCAAAAAAAAAAATTCCATGCTAATGGATTCTTGATCCATTTTGATAATAATGATTCCCCAAGACAAGATACAAAATACAATTAAATAAAGAATAAAACCATATATCCACCATTCAGCATTAAAATACCATTCCTTGCCTAGAGGATCAAAACCTTCTGTAAATTTTTATAGGCAGACACACACAGATATGCATACACACGTACTTGCATACATAGAAAGTTCAAAAATTGCATTTGAATAATTAGATAGCTTTCATTTTTAGAATATTACCTTTCTTATACATTTTATAAGATATGTTGTATATCCTGGAACCCAAAACCTGTTTGAAAAATTGGGTAAAGGGAGAATTAAACATTCAAGTAAATTCCTCTCAACTGTGATTCTTAATGCATATAATAAAAATTGATTGACATTTCCCTCTGACTTTAAGAAAGTTTAATATATTATTACAGTTACTACTCTAATTATTGCCTTAGAGGGAGACAAAATGGTAATGAAGTGTTAAATGCTGCATGTAGAGTCACTATAGGTATCTATAAATATATGTCTCAAACTAGACATATAAATTATAATTCAAAAATTGCATTTTGTGAAATTAATGACAAAATGGAAGTGTGAAATGAGTCAGGCAGAGAGTTTTATCAAAATAAAGTTCAGCAGGTGATAGTATGACAGGTTTGTGTAGAAAATTCATTCAACAGTTTAAAGCAAGGAGGGAGTACTATTATTATTATTATTATTATTCATAGGTCATACAAAATTATCAACTTCATAATTAGCCGGTTGTGTTTGGTGGGACATTTAATTAACTCATCCTAGTGTCATTGCTGAAATTGCTTCTTTTTGGTGAGCCATCAGGTGTTAGCTGGTATCTACCATATTGCTACTAGCAGCTGCTTTTAAAGGTTTGTTTTGGTCAGTCTGGAGCAGTTGATTCTTTATGATGGTAGGTTTTGAGAAGGACTGCTTGCAGCAGATGATCTGATTTCTTCTCAAAACCTGATTCATCATTGCTTCTGTTACACGTAAAACTCAAGTAATGGAAGGTTGATGTACCCAGATTTCAGCTCATGATTGCTTCATAGCTGAGTTATTACCCGTTGTGGGTGACCAGGCAAATCAGTGTCCCAGACTGAATAGTTTAGCAAAGATGGTCATTTCCATTTAGTTACTTTTCATGTCCTTTGTTCTCTCATTAAATGCATCAACTAGTTTCTCATAGACACCAGCATATTCAAGTTTCCTGTCAAAGTGCTGAAATGTACCATGTTATTCCTTTTGAGTTGCAGTTTTCACAGCTATAATTTCACTTCAAATGATTTCATGCTTGAAAGCAGGAAGCTGAGGAGCTCTTTGAAGCCCTGAAGCATGATGTTCAGCTCTGAGAGGTAGTTGGTAATTTCCACCATGAAGGCTAGTTCACACAGCCTCTCCTGGTCACTGAGATCCCTGACACGTTTTCCTTTCACCACCATTAGCTGCTTGACTTCATCCCACAGTTTGTAAAATTTCACAAGCATGCTCTTGCAGCTCAGCCACAACACTATACAGTGGTAAACAAGGTCACTATGTTCATAGTCACCATCATTTAGTAACTCCTTAGACTGACAGCTGTTAAACACTCTGCTTTTGACAAAATATATGCATAGGACTACTGTTGAGATCACATTGTTCAGCCACAAAAACTGCACAGATACTTTCTTGGTGTATGATGTAGTGCTGTATAATAAACACTTGAATCAAGACTAAGATGATTTAGTTCTTTCTTGACAAATGCAATTATTCCTTTTGATGAGAAAACCATGGCTGCAGTTCCATCTGTATGACGGCTACTTTTTACATGTTAGCTCAAGTGTTTTCTTTGTTCTTTTTCCCCCCAAAAGCCTTGTATTTAAGGTATACTAACCATGCATTTCATAAATAAAACTTTAGGAACACAGTGATTCTTCCCACCTTACCCACCATCCCACCCACACACCCTTCTTCCTCCTACCTCTCCTATTCCCATTCTTATTCTTTTTACTAAGATCTATTTTCGAAGAACTTTATACACATATGATTAATTCTATACTAAGTAGAGTTCCACAAATAGAAAGAAAAAAAATGTTTCCTCAACAGTTGATACAAGGACTGTTCAAAGCTATCACACATCAAAGAATCAGTTTCATTTCTATAGGTTACCTTTTAGGAGCTATATTATTTAAAACAGATCAAGGGGAATATATGGTATTAGTGCTTTTGGGACTGGCTTAGTTTACTAAGTATGAGGTTTTCCAGCTTCATCCATAGTGTTGCAAATGACAGAATTATTTTACAGCTGTGCAGAATTCCATGACATACATATACCATAATTTCTTAATTCTTTATATAGTATTCAATTGACAGGCATTTGGGTTGATCCCATATTTGGGCTATTGTGGATTGAGCTGAAATAAACTTGGGGGTTCAGATAATTCTTTCATATGCTGATATCATTTCCCTTGAGTATATTCCCAGGAATGGGATGGCTGGATCATATGGAAGGCCTATATTCAGATTTCTGAGGTATCTCCATAATGTATTCCATGCCCATGTAAATGGCTGTACCAGTTGACATTCCTACCAACAATGGATTGGGGTATCTTTTTCCAAACATTCTTGTCAGAATTTGTTACTTGATGATTACTGTATAAAAGCCAATTTAGGAGTTATATGAAATCTCAAGGTGGTTTTGATTAGCATTTCCCTGATATCCTGTGATCCTGAGCATATTTTCATGTGTTTATTGGCAATTTGGATTTCCCCCTTTAAAAAATGCTTGTATAAGTCCTTTGCCCCTTTCTTAACTGGGTTGTTTGATTTATTGTTGTTTAGTTTCTTGAGCTCTTTATATAATTTGGTTATTAATCCTTTATCAGTTGGGTAATTTACAAATAATTTCTCCCAGTCTGTTGTCTCTTCATTTTGATGAGTGTTTCTTTTGCAATACAGAAGCTTCTCAATTTGATGTATCCCATTTGTCAATTATGACTTTGATTGCCTATGCCTCTGGTGTCATTTCCAAGAAGTCTCTGCCTATGCCAATGCTTTGCAGGGTTTTCCAAATGTTTTCTAATAATTTGATGGTATCAGGACATAGATTTAGGTCGTTGATCCATTTTGAGTGGATTTTTGTGTAAGGTGCAAGGTAGAGGTCTTGCTTCATACTTCTGCATGCAGAGAACCAGTTTTCCCAGCACCAGTTTTTGAAGAAACTGTCCTTGCTCCAGGGATTTATTTTAGCTACTTTGTCAAAGATAAGTTGGTTGTAGATTTGTGGGTTGATTTTTATGCATTTCTATTCTATTGTATTGGTCTACCCATCTATTTTTGTATCCATTTGTTTTGATTATAACTGCCCAGTAGTATTTCTTGAAATTTGATATTATGATATCCCAGGCTTTGTTTTTGTTGTATAAGATTACTTTAGCTATTCAGGATCTCCTGTGTATAGATATGAATTTCAGTATCTTTTCTATATCTGAGAAGAATATCCTTGGTAGTATAATTAGTAGAGAATTCAATTTGTAAATTGCTTTCCATAGTGTAGATATTTTGATATGAATTCTTCCAAGCCATGTACATGAAAGATTTTTTCATTTGTTTGTGTCTTCTTCTATTTCTTTCTTTAGTGCTTTATAATTCTCATTGTAGAGTTTTTTGATTTTGTAAGTCAAATTTATTCTAACGTATTTGATTTTTTGTAGCTATGTGAATGTGATTGATCTTAGATGTTCTTTCTCAGCCATGCCATTGTCTGTGCATATGAATTTTTGTGGGTTGATGTTATATCTGCCATTTTACTAAACTTGTTTTTGAATTCCAACAGTATCTTAGTGTAGTCTTTGATGCCACTCAATATAGAATCATGCCACTCTAAATGGGGATATTTTGATTTCCTTCTTTACAATTTATATCCCTTTGATTATGTTTACTTGCCTAATGGCTTTGGCTAAAACTTCCAGGACTATATTGAATAGCAATGGTGAGAGTGGACATCTTTGTCTGCTTCTGGTTCTTAGAGGGAATGCTCTTAACTTTTCCCCATTCAATTCAATGGTGCCCATGGGTTTTTCATAAATTGTCTTGGTTGTGTTGAGGAATGTTCCTTCTATACCAAATTTGCATAAAGCTTTCATCATGAAAGGGTGTTGTATTTTATCAAATGTTTTCTCTGCATCTACTGACATAATCAAATGTTTTTGATCTTCAGTTTATTAATATGATGTATACAATTGATGGGTTTGTGAATTTTGAACCATCCCGAAAACATGGAATAAATCTCACTTGGTCTGGGTGAATGATCTTTATGATGTGTTGTTGGATTCGATTGACAAGAATTTTGTTGAGGATTTTTGTATCTTTGTTCATCAGGGAAATTGGTCTGTAGTTCTTTTTTTATGTTGCATCTTTTTCAGCTTTAAGAATTATGGATATGCTAGCTTCTTAGAAAGAATTTGGGAGGATTCCCTACATTTCAATTTTTTTTAATAACTTGATAAGGATTGGAATTAGTTGTTCTTTAAATGTCTGGTAGAATTCAGCAATGAAACCATCCAGTCCTAGGCTTTTCTTTTTTTTTTTTTTGTTTGTTTTGTTTTTTTAAAGATTTTATTTATTTTATTTGAAAGTTAGAGCTACACACAGTGAGAGGGAGAGACAGAGAGAAAGGTCTTTCTTCCACTGGTTCACTCCTCAGATGTCTGCAACAGCCGTAGCTGCACCAATCCAAAGCCAGGAGCCAGGCATTTTTCCTGGTCTCCCACATGGGTGAAGGTGCCCAAGGACTTGGGCCATCTTCCACTGCTTTCCCTGGCCTTAGCAGAGAGCTGTATCAGAAGAGGAGCAGCCAGGACTAGAACCGGCACCCCATTCCTGGGCTTTTCTTGTTTGGAGGATCTTTATTACTTCAATTCAATTTCCATCTTGGTAATGGCTCTGTTTAGGTTTCCTGTCCTCATGGCTCAATTTAGGTAGGTTACATGTGTCCAGAAATCTACCCATTTCTTCTATAATATCCAATTTGTTAGCATACAGTAGAGAAGTTGCAAAGTATTTTTTTTTTAAATTCACTGAGACTTGCTTTATGGCCTACCATGTGTTCTACTCTAGAGAAATCTCCACGCACTGGTGAGAAGTATGTGTATTCTCACCTGTAGGAGAAAAGTTCTGTAGATATTCTTTTTTTAAATTTTTATTTTTATTTTTTTGAAAGACACAGTTACAAAGAAGGTAGAGAGACATGCACAGTGAGGTCTTCCATCCACTAGTTCACTCCCCAAATGAACCTAATGAATAGAGCTGAGGCAATCAACGTCAGGAGCCAGGAGCTTCTTCTGGATCCCCTATGCAGGTGCAGGGTTTCAAGGACCTGGGCCATCTTATACTGCTTTCCCAGGCCATAACAGAAAGCTGGATCAGAAGAGGAGCAGTTGGGACTAGAACTGGTACAAATATAGGATCTCATTGCTTCAGGCTGGTGCTTTAACCTACTGCACCACAGAACCAGCCCCTATAGATAGTTTTTAGGTCCATTTTGTCTATAGTGTGAATTTACTCCATTGTTTCCATATTGATTTTCTGTCTGATTGATCTGACCATTGTTGAAAGTGGGGTATGGAAGATCCCCGTTACTATTGTATTGGAGTCTATGTTTCCCTTTAGATTCCTTAACATTTCTTTTAAATAGCCAGGAGCCTGTAATTAGGTGCATATAAATTTATAATAGTCAGATCTTCCTGTTGAATGATCCATCAATCATTATGTAGCCACCTTCTTTGTCTCTTTGGCAGTTTTTGTGTTAAAATGCATTTTGTCTGAATTAGGATGGTTATACCAGCTTTTTTTTTAGTTTCTGATAGCATGAATATCTTTTTCCATATTTTCACTTTCAATTTGCATGTATCTTTGTTTATGAGATATGATTCTTATACACAGCAACTAGATGGATTTTGTTTTTAATCCATTCAGCCAGCCTGTATCTTTTAACTGGAGAGTTAAGGCCATTTACATTCAAGATGACTATTAATAAGTAAAGACTTGCCCTGACATTTTTTTCATAAATATTCCTATTATTTACTTTGGATTTCCTTTGTACTGTTTCTGGGTGATTTTCTGCTTTCACCTTCTTTCATAGTGATGACCATTTTTCTGTGTTTCTGTGCATATCACATCCTTAAGCATCTTTGTAATGCTGGATGGGTGGTGACAAATTCTTTCAATTTTTGTTTGTTTCAGAAGGTCTTTATTTTACCTTCATTCATAAATAAACGTTTGTAGGTTGCAGTATTCTGGGTTGACAGTTCTTTTTTTCTCTTAAGTCTTGGAATATATCTCGCCATACTCTCCTAGCCTGCAGAGATTCTGATGAGAAGTTAGCTGTGCACCTAATTAGACTCACAGTTGACTTCACATCAAGTGTTTTCATTGATAAAATGAATGTCTCAAACATGTCCTCACCTCTTGTAGTGCCATGCATGGCTTCCAGTGAAAGCAGGTCCTCTTGACATGGCAAACTCTGCAGTTATTCCATGGATGCAAATGAGTCTTTGGGTAGAATTTGTCTGTTCATTGTCTCAGTACAATGCCGAGAAAAAAAATTGGGAATTTCCTTCAGAATCTTCCAGTGTTTTTTTCAGTGTCTTGCGCTAAATCTGAGATGGTTCTCAGAGATAAACTGACATGATGAAACAATTTTATTTTGCATGGTATGCACAAGTCTGCAGCAACCACCATACCCTTTTTCACAAACTCTGCCTCTACCTGAGGCCTCAACTTCTGTGTAATTAGCTAGTTCACTACATAACTTGCCTGAACTACATTGTCTCTGTCACACCAAGGACTATTGAAAGTGGCTTGTTGTGATTCCAAACTCCACTAAAAAGTGATGATTTCATCCAGAATGTTTTGCCCTAACAATTCATTGGGTATAACATGTTATGAGCTGTAATGACATTCCAGCTTGTCTTTTCAGCATTACTGTTAATGCATCACCATAAATTAGGCACAATAGTTTACTTTTGGTCTTAACAAAAGCATAATCATTTATCTATTTCTCTTGGAAAGATCAACACTCTGCATCAAATTTTCTTTCCTTTTCTTTGTAGTCACCTTTTATTGGGTGTCATACCACTTAATTTTAGATAACTATCTAGTGTTTGTGTCACCAGCAATGCAATTATTTTACTTTGACAGCTATTTTAACACTACATCTTGGAATGGGAGTATATCCCACATTCATACCATATTTGAAAGACAGAGTCTCTCTCTCTCTCTCTCTCTCTCTCTCTCTCTCTCTCACACACACACACACACACACACAAACACACACACAGAGGGGGGGGGGAGAGAGAGAGAGATCTTGAATCAGCACGCTGATAAGGGATGCAGGCATCCTAATGGATGGCTTAACATACTGCATCACAATGCCTGCCATGAAAAAAGAATATTTTTAAGTGTAGAGCCTAGTTGAAGAGTCTGAAATTTCATATGTATATTGGCGAGAAACAGGGCATACTACAAATACTACTATTGGCATTAAAGATTATTTCAAATCTACAAGAATGATGATCTCAGAACAGTTGTATTTAAAATCCAATTTTACCAGCTCTGAAACATTGGACGAGTCTTAGATAACGGCAGATAGTTAAAATCTGGCCTTTTAGTGGTACTTATCAACAAATATAGCAATTGTAAAGTTATGTTTAACCCGGTCAGTGTACCTTTTTCTATTTTATGATCAGAGAATGTGAGAAATATTATTATATCTAGCTACTTTAGTGGATTTATTTTATTATCTCTCACTTCTATGACATTGCTCATGATTCTGTAGGTATCAGTTATGGAAAGGATGATTATTTCACAAATATTAAATAACTAAAGATGATGCCAGCTTTACCTGAAATGTGTTATAAAATAAGGTTAGCTGGCTTCCAGGCATCAGGATTAAGTACCTCTCTCATAGGGCTCCAAGACAAGCTTAACCTGGGGCCAGTATTGTGATGCAGTGTGTTGAACCACTGCCTGTGATGCTTGCATCCCATATGAGCTGCAGTTTGAGCCCCACCGGCTCCATTTCTGATCCAGTTCCCTGCTAATGTGCCTGGGAAAGCAGTAGAAAGAGGTTCAGGTGTGTGGGCCCTTACCCACATGGGAGACCCAGTGGATTTCCTGGCTCCTGGGTTTGGCTATATTCCTTCAATATTTGTTGATTTTCTGCACTGGTCTGCTTTGATTCTCTTCTCTTTCTTATTTATCTACTATATGTTTTCGCTTTATGGTTACTAGGAGGCGTACATAAAATTTTGTATTTACATTATTTTGCTTTAGACAGATCTCATAGAGATCAATGCATGGAAATAGTTAACATCGCTTTAGCCCATTATAATTTTTCTACTTGCATTTCCTTTTTAATGTATCCAGTCAAACCCATTGTATGCTCTTTCATATGAAATCTTTGAACTTTCTTCATACCCATGATAATATTGTTTTTACAAGTATCACTTTTCCTTCATTTATTATTTTTCTTCTTCTAAGCTAAAACTCACAATAGCTATGTCAGGTTCATTTTGATTTTTCACTGAAAGCTATTTTTTAAGATTAATTTTATTTATTTTCTGAAAACATGAAATTATTAAAATTCAAGCATTCTGGTTCCTTTATGTTTTTGCTAATTTTATTTCATTTTTTCTTACTAATATCTTGTATTTTAATATAAGCAATGAAGAGAAGCAGGGATACAGCTTAAAAACTATGTCCAAAAATTTCATATCTTGATAACTAAATACATACTTTCTCCATGTATTATTTCTAGGAAACAATGCCATATGCTTTATATAACAAGGGTCCTTTAGCACAAATATTTCTCAATTTTTTTTTAGTGCTTCCCTGTCAACTCTTCAAAATTTTGCTGATATTCAAAGCTCTCCTCAAAGTCTTTGCAGATTCTTTACTAATTGGTCTCAAAATCAATTCCTTGGTTTTAACTTTAATATTGTATGTAATGTGTTTATGTGTGTATGCTTATTTGTCATATATTTGAAAACAAGATCTCTGTTATCTGTTGTTCATTACCCAAAATACTAAATGGTTTGAATGAAAGGTATTTTTGAATGATCTCACATGACTATATTTAAGGCATTGTCTGAAAGTTGACTGTGCCTGGAAAGTCTGCTGTCCATGTGACTCATTGACAAGCCCAGTGAGTTGACACATGTTGTTGACAGGAGGACTCTGGTTTTCTTCCATAGACGTATCCATAAGAAGGCTTATATATGCTCATGATCTGGAACCTAGTTTTTGCTGAGTAATTCAAAGTCCAAGGCAGAAAATATAGTACTCAAGAGGCTTCCATAGCCTTGGCAGCTCATGACAAGAGAGCGGGTAGTTACTGACATCATAAATAAATAAGAGTGTCAATTGTTAAATCAACAACAGGAGTCACTATGCACTTACTCCCCATGTAGGATGTCTGTCCTTAATGTGTTGTACTATGTGGATTACTGGTATAACTAGTACTCAAACAGTACTTTATACTTTGTGTTTCTATGTGGGTGCAAACTGTTGAAACATTTACTTAGTACATACTGAATTGATATTCTGTATATAAAGAGAATTGAAAATGAATTTTGATGTGAGTGGGATGGGAAGGGGAGTGGGAGATGGATGGTTGCGGGTAGAAGGGTGGTTCTGGGTAGAAAAAGCCACTATAATTCAAAAGTTGTGCTTTGGAAATTTATACTTATTAAATAAAAGTTAAAAAAATATGATTTGAACAATTAAAAAAAAGAAAATATAGTGCTTCAGAAGCCATAGCACATCATTTCTGTAACATTCTATTAGTCATACAGATTATTCTTTATTTAATATTGAAAGAAAGGACACAAAGAGTGAATATCAAAATGTGAAGTGCATAGGTACAATATTGGAAGGTAGTGATAGATATGATAACATCTGTAAAAAGCAACATTTTGTTCTCACATGATGGTCATGAAAACCATAAATAAAAATATGGACAATGTAAATTTCT
This sequence comes from Sylvilagus floridanus, assembly GCA_949820135.1. Taxonomy (NCBI): domain Eukaryota; kingdom Metazoa; phylum Chordata; class Mammalia; order Lagomorpha; family Leporidae; genus Sylvilagus; species Sylvilagus floridanus. The sequence continues at coordinate 128,375,873 of OX463236.1, read as the reverse complement.
GCATTTAAAACATAAAATTCAAGTCACCTGAATAAATTACTGAGACTTTTCTACTTCCATGGTCTTGATTCTACATTCCATCAAGGTGGCATATACCAAGGCCATCTCATTAGTCCAAGTGATCAATTTCAGTTCACAACTGGTCACACTGATAGATCTAAGAGTCAAAGGGATCACACAAACAAGACTAGTGTCTGCGAATACTAACTGATAGAATGAAAAAGGGAGAGAACGATCCAACATGGGAAGCGGGAGACACACAGCAGACTCATAGAATGGCAGATGTCCTAAACAGCACTCTGGCCTCAGAATCAGCCCTTAAGGCATTCAGATCTGGCTCAAGAGCCCATGAGAGTATTTAAGGCAAGGAAAGCCAAGACACTCTGGGAAACAAAAGGACCTAAATGAAAGATCTCTGTGAGTGAGATCCCAGTGGAAAGAATGGGGCCATCAAAGAAGGAGGTACCTTTCTCTGAAGGGAGGAGAGAACTTCCACTTTGATTATGACCCTGTTGGAATAAAATCAAAGTTGGTGAACACTAAAGACTTCCATAGCCTCGGCAACTCATGACTAGAGCCTAGGGAGATTACTGAGGCCATAAACAAGAGTGTCAAATTGTTACGTCAACTTCAGGAGTCACTGTGTACTTACTTCTCATGTGGGATCTGTCCTTAATGTGTTATCCAATGTGAAATAATGCTATTACTAGTACTGAAACAGTATTTTTACACTTTGTGTTTCTGTGTGGATGCAAACTGATGAAATCTTTACATAGTATATATTGAATCGATCTTCTGTATATAAAGATAATTGCAAATGATTAAAAAATCTTGGTGTTAAATTGGAAATTGCATAGAAAATTAATCAATTTAGAAATCTATATATCATGTAGGATCTCTGTCCTTAACGTGCTATACATTGTGAATTAATACTATAACTGGTACTCCAACAGTATTTTTCACTTTGTGTTGCTATGTGAGGGAAAATTGTTGAAATCTTTACTTAATATATACTAAACTGATCTTCTGTATATAAAGAGAATTGAAAATGAATCTTGATGTGAACGGAAGGGGAGAAGGAGTTGGAAATGGGAGGGTTGCGGGTGGGAGGGAAGTTATGGGGGGGAAGCCATTGTAATCTATAAGCTGTATTTTGGAAATTTATATTCTTTAAATAAAAGCGTTATTAAAAAAATTTATTGTAATCTTATGATATGCCAAGCAAAGTGATCATTTATTTATAATTAAATTTCAATAACAATTTTAATATTAATGTTCTGATATACCTGCAAATATTTATTTGCTTGTTAAATATAAGTATAGTATTCTATAGTATTCTGCTGTATAGTATTCTATAGAGTACATATCCCGTAATTTCTTTATCCAGTCTGCTGTTGATGGGCATTTAGGTTGATTCCAGGTCCTTGCAATTGTGAATTGAGCTGCAATAAATATTGAGGTGCAGACACCTCATAGTCCTATATCTTCAAGAATAGTAATTTCATGCATAGATTTGGAGCTTGTTCATTTTTTTGCCAGAATATAACAATGTAAATTGGAGTAACTTGTCCCTTTTTAGAGAGCATGGATTGATGGGAATGCTATAGTGTTTGGGTGAATACTAATATACTTATGAAAAACGGCATATATCTTTGAAAATAGTCTACCTTTATATCAAATAAAATTTGTCATTCCATATTCAGTTGTTAAAAATGTAGCCTAAATCCTTTACATCTATTGATAAGAAATTCTTTGGGTAAAGCAAAATGTAAAAATAAATCAAAAATTATTTCATGTGGGTTTGATTTTCATTTTCAAAAATTCATTTTTTGCTTTCATTCTGTTTTTTTTTCTTTTTTTTAATTTAGTAAATATAAATTTCCAAAGTACAGTTTATGGATTACATTGGCTTCCCCCACCCCATAATTTCCTTCTCACTTGCACCCCTCCCATCTCCCGCTCCCTCTACCATTCCATTCACATCAAGATTAATTTTCAATTACCTTTATATACAGAAGATCGATTCAGTATATACTATGTAAAGATTTCATCAGTTTGCACCCACACAGAAACACAAAGTGTAAAAATACTGTTTCAGTACTAGTTATAGCATTACTTCACATTGGACAACACATTAAGGACAGATCCCACATGAGAAGTAAGTACACAGTGACTCCTGAAGTTGACTTAACAATTTGACACTCTTGTTTATGGCCTCAGTAATCTCCCTAGGCTCTAGTCATGAGTTGCCAAGACTATGGAAGCCTTTAGTGTTCACCAACTTTGATTTTATTCCGACAGGGTCATAATCAAAGTGGAAATTCTCTCCTCCCTTCAGAGAAAGGTACCTCCTTCTTTGATGGCCCCATTCTTTCCACTGGGATCTCACTCACAGAGATCTTTCATTTAGGTCCTTTTGTTTCCCAGAGTGTCTTGGCTTTCCTTGCCTGAAATACTCTCATGGGCTCTTGAGCCAGATCTGAATGCCTTAAGGGCTGATTCTGAGGCCAGAGTGCTGTTTAGGACATCTGCCATTCTATGAGTCTGCTGTGTGTCTCCTGCTTCCCATGTTGGATCGTTCTCTCCCTTTTTCATTCTATCAGTTAGTATTCGCAGACACTAGTCTTGTTTGTGTGATTCCTTTGACTCTTAGATCTATCAGTGTGACCAGTTGTGAACTGAAATTGATCACTTGGACTAATGAGATGGCCTTGGTACATGCCACCTTGATGGAATTGTATTGGAATCCCCTGGCACGTTTCTAATTCACCATGATCCTCTTTTAATTTAGAGTTAGTATTGTATAATGCAGGGGTTGAATGTTCCCTTTAAAGACTCTTCCAAACCTAATGTTTGATTTTAAAATATATATGTAGTATCATATGGTACCAGAGCTGCTCGTTTTCTTGTATTCAACCTATATTAAAAATAAACAGATTTAACTCTTATACAATATTCCAGCTCCTCAAAACCTTAGCTAAATTTCTAGCTCTTAGAATGTAAATTAACAGGAGCCTTTCTTCATACTTCTCTGGCTGAATCATTTAGCCTTACTCTTGTATTTTAAACTCTTAGAGGTCAGGTCTAATTAGGTTCCAGTCCTTTGTCTGAATTTCTTTTTTTTTAAACAAAATCTTTATACATAAAGAGAACATATTCTATGCATTCCACAAGTACAGTTACAAGAAGAACCATACTTCCCTCATTGCCTTGATTCCTGTCTATTCCCATCGCACCTTTACCTCCTCCCTCTCCAACCCCATCCCTCCCTCACCTCAATTTTTGCACAGATATAATTTTAATCCATGCTTTATTCAAAGGTTTAATTCACCACTAATGAAAATATTCAACAAGTGAAAAAATAGGAAGACCACTGTTACACAGGATCATAAGAACAAGCTAAAAATGACAACCATATTCCAAAGTGACCATTTTATTCTTCTACACTTTCTTATATTCTGTAAATTACTAACCCTCATCCCTATATATTGCATCATTTCTACATTTGCTTTCTTAAAAATTTATAATTCCTATTGCATGTCATAATCATCCACCAACTATGACTATAATAATATCACCTTTCCATAGCACATTTTTGGATGTCTTAATTTAGGAACTCACCATCACACTATGAGTGCACATACCTTATGTTTGTTAAATCATCTTCTTTTTGAGTTTAATTTTTTATGTCCTCTTCTACCTATATCAGAAGTGACATACAATGTGCTTGGGTTTTGCTTTGATCTTGACTAATGACATTTATGTCCTGCCAATACTTTTCCTTCAAATCCATTTCCTGTTTTATTCTGCTTTCTGATAGGCATCAGTATGCTTTCTTCTTTTGAAATATTGAGCTGATTCTTACATACGTGAAGATACCAGAAAATTCCCATCTTTTAACAAATAGGGTACTTATTTCCCACACCTGCTTTTACATCCACATGAAGAGTGCTACATGAAAGAAATCTTTCAGGAGAGAATTTCCATGTTGATGAATAAGGGAGTACTCATTGATGAATAAGGGAGTACTCACCTCATTTTAGATAGTCTCCTTATTTCCCCTTTCACTCTTTATGGGAGAGGGGTAACAGGGAGCTATCAACCTACTTTCAGCAAAGATATTCTTTACACACTTTGAATAATCCAGACTTGACTGTGACTGGAGTTTTCAGTCTTTCCAGTTTGAAAGTCTTGCATTATGAAGCCATCTTGATTAACATTGTAAAGTCATGTTTAAAAATATCTTAGTAGCAAACACATTTTGAAATCTATCATGCTGAATATTGCAAAAATCACTGGCACAGAGGCATGGTATTTATTAGACCCTCTACAATCCTAACCTTATCATTGCCTCAGGTTTATTAGGTGAAGTGATGCAGATATCCATATTTTTCATAATTATTTTCTATACAAATACCAGCCATTCACTAGCTGCATGTGAAGTTCGTCATCTCAGCAATGAAATAATTTCTTTAAAACAATGACCATACTTTTTCTTTCACCCACCTGATCTCAATAAACTTAAACCAAAAATCTTTTATAAACAAGAATATCCTGATTAATTTTTCATTCATTTGATCTTCACAATATTTTGTAATGGATTAAATCATCCTCAATCCACAGATAAGGCTCAGAGAACTTATATATTGGTATGGACTGAATTCTGTTCTGTAAAATTCATATGTTGAAGTCCTCATATACCAAAAAACTTTATTTGGAGATGGGGTCTTTAATATGATAATTAAGTTTAAATAAATTCATATAGGTAAAATCCTACTCCAGTATCACTAGTGTATTTATAAGAAGAAGAGACACCAAAAATCTCCTTATCTCCATCTCAATGCATGCACAAAGGAAAGACCATGTAGGACACAATTAAGAAGACAGTCTTAATAAACCAAAAAAGCTATGTCTCATAAGATAACAACCCTGTTGGGACCTTGATTTTATACTTACAAACTTCAGAAGTGTACGAAAATAATTTTCTACTGTCTAAGATGCCCAGTCTTTAGTATTTTTGTTATGCATCCAAAGATCATTAATACAATGATTAGATGGATTAATATAATACCATCTATGAAAATCTTGTGGAATACCACACCCTGCGTTGAAAGAAACCCTTACATTCAGCTAGCTGTGTCTGTGCAAGTTTTCTGCTATTGTTAGCAGTTACTTTAAACAAGTGTTGAATTTATTTGATTATTTTTCACACTCTGTAAAAATGACTTAAACTCCTTATCCTGCATACATTTTAAAATAATACATGTTTAAGAAACATATATTAGATATGAATGTATTTACATGTATATATTCAATATCCTATATAAATCAATTAGGATATTGAGTCAAGGAACTTCAGTTAAATATATTAAATGATCACTGACACTCCTTTTGCCAAATTTTCAAAAGTTTTACTTAATCATTTGAAAGCATTTCTCTCATTTCCTTAGCACTCAAATAAATAATATTCCCACATATTCCTGGATTTCATATTTTTTAAAAGACAAATTGTCCAAAATATCCAGGACATTCTTCTCAGATATAGAAAAAGCAATGCTGAAATTCATATGGAAGCAATACTATACAAGAAAATACTATACAAAGCCATACTATACAAGAAAAACAAAGCTTGAGGTATCACAATACCAGATGTTAAGACATACTATAGAGCAGTTATAATCAAAACAGCCTGGTACTTGTACAAAAAAGATGGAAAGACCAATGGAACAAAATAGAAATGCCAGAAATCAATCCATGCCTGTACGTGCAACTTATCTTCGACAAAGGAGCTAAAACCAATCCTTGGAGCAAGAACAGTCTCTTCAACTATTGGCACTGGGAAAACTGGACCTTCACATGAAGAAATCTGAAGCAAGACCCTACCTTATCCTTATACAAAAATCTTTTCAAAATGGATTAAAGACCTAAATCTATGACCTGATACCACCAAATTATTAGAAAACATTGCAAGATATTGGCACAAGCAAAGACTTCTTGGAAGAGATCCCATAAGCAAAGGCAATCAAAGCCAAAATTGATAAATAGGATTACATCAAATTGAGAAGCTTCTGCACTGCAAAAGAAACACTCAGCAAAGTAAGGAGGCAGCTGATAAAATGGGAGAAAGTATTTACAAACTAAGCAACTGACAAAGGATTAATAACCAGAATATATAAAGAGATCAAGAAACCCAACAACAATAATACAAACAGCCCAGTTAAGAAATGGACAAAGGACTTGAACAGGCATTTTTCAAAACAGGAAATTCAAATGGCAACAGACACATAAAAATGCTCAGAATTGCTAGCCATCAGGGAACTGTAAATGAAAACCACAATGAGGTTTCACCTCACCCCAGTTAGAATAGCTTTAATACAGAAATCAACTAACAAAAGAAGCCCAAGAGGATGTGGGGAAAAATGTTCCCTAATCCACTGTTGGTGGGATCGTAAACTGGTAAAACCATTATGGTAGACAGTAGGGATAATACCTCAGAAATCTGAAATATAGACCTGCCTTCTGACCCAACTTCCCACTCCCCAGAATTTACCCAAGGTAAATGAAATTAGCATATGAAAGAATTATATGTACCTCCATGTTTATTGCAGCTCAATACACAATTGCCAAGAAATGGAATCAACCCAAATGCCCATCAACTGAATACTAGATAAAGAAATTATGGGAAATATATACCATGGAATACTACACAGTGGAAAAAAATCCTGTTGTTTGTAACAAAATGGATGAAAGTAGAAAACATCATACTTAGTTAAATAAGCCAGTCCCAAAAGGAGAAATACAGTATGTTCTTAATACAGCACATAAATATAATCTATAGAAGTGGAATTAACGCTTCAAGATGAAATGACTTTGAACAGCCCCTGTCTTGACTGTTGATGAGCAGTTTATTTTTTTCTTACAATTACTGGAACTATTTGCTTAATATAGAGTTAATCATTTGTGTATAAATTTAATAGAAAAATAGATCTTAGAAAAAAATAAAATGGTAATAGGAGAGGGAGAAGGAAGAATGGTGGGAATGTGAGTTGGGGGGTATTGTAGAAAGAATCATTATATTCCTAAAGTTGATTTATGAAAAGTATGAAGTTTTTATTCCATAAATGAAAGGTTTCTGTGAAAAGAAGACAAATTGTCTGTATGCCAACTTCCTTATTCTCTTCACAGTTTGCATCAATCTTCTAATTTTGGTTATTAAGTGTTGCTGCATCCTTTGGCTTTTGTTTCATCACAAATAACCTCAAAAATCTCAGTTCTCAATGGTGTAAAACATTAAAGATTCATTTTTTAAAACATCTAACAATTAACGGAGAATCCACTGATCTTACCTGAAGTGAGCTGGGCAGCTCTGATTTTGGTCAAGTAGTTTCATTACCAATATTTGGTTCAAGATGACATATCTAGATTTATCCTGGCCTGGGTAGTCCCATTTCACATGTCTCCATCATTCTCCTGGTATTTAGCTGCTAGTCTAGGTAAGCCCTCTTGAGACAGTACTGTAATTCCAAGAGCATGTAAGTACAATCTTATATACCCTTTGGAAGCTCTTAGCCCTAGTACACTGTCATAATTTCCTTGGCAAATGCAAGACACATGATCTACCCAAAATCAAATATCAGGGAACATATTGTACTGCTTCTCTTTTGGAAACTGCAAAAGTATATTACAGAGAGGATATGGGTACTCAGACAGTCAAAGGATTGGACTGGTAACAATAATAGGTAAAGGACTGGCTCAGTAATTTACTGTAGAGTAAATAAATCCTATGAAAATTTGATTTGATTTTCCTAAGGAAGTAACTCTGTCTTTTGTTAATTGACAGAAGTATTATTTGTTTTTATGTAAATTTAAAATATGTTATCTCAAAAAATAAAAAGAAAGGGGGGAGGGTGGGAGAAAGGGAATATTATTCTAGTGTTAGAATTGCATCTATGAACTATATTGAATCTGTTGAAAACTAATTAAAATTTAAAAATAAAAGTATTAAAATCCCAAATTATATCAAAATATGTGATTTGGTTGAGCATTTGGGTCAACCTTCCCTTGAGTACCGTTACATTTGCTGTATGTAATTTATGTCATTTGATTTCAGGAAAATGGTCCTGTATTTCCCAAAGCAAAAATGACATCAGAGTTAAACAGTAAGGAAGACTACTTTGTTTAAGGCAGTTACAAGGGAGGGAGCTTAGAACTCAGTCTGAACTCAACTCAGTTCAAACAAAATGTTTGGAGCATTTTTAACTGGCAAAGGTTGGCGATTGAAGGCAATCCGTATTTGCTCGTCGGCTTTAGACAAAGGTAAAATAAACTTTATTATAACTTCATGGTAGAAGATAATGTTACAGATTGGAGCTAGGTGCAAGAAGAAATTGGACTCCTAACCTCCCACCAAAGCTCAGAGATAATGATGCGCTGTTCCTTTATGATTGCCTTTCAAAGGCTGGCTACAAAGTCCTTAACAATGACATTTATGGATTGCAAGAGAGGAAGCTTTTAATAAGATTTATGTCTCAAGTAGATAGAGAACGTACAGTTATATGATTCCTAAAGTAAGTGTTCTAAGTAAATGTTCTAGATCAAGTGCCTGGAGTCAAGAAAAAGCCTATGAAAAGCAAACTGAGGAAAACCTTAAAGCTATCTTGGTCAAGTTACATTTTTAAGGATTTTTGTTCCATTCTCATTATTTTAGTTTCCCCTGACTTGGATTCTTTCTCCTTCTATGATGAATAATTGAGGCTTTTAGTTTAAAGGAATAGCTTTTCCTTTATTTAATAAGACCTTTCTGAGTTGTAAAGCATAAAAGCATATTTTGTCAAAAACAAAAGTTAATTAGACTTTTTATGATTTACTTTTATGCAAATTCTGATAACTCTTAAAAGGAAGACACGATTGAATTAGCAATTTGAATTGAAAGAAATTGTAAAAGACTAAAATCCTATAGTTGAATGCGAGAAGTCAGTATTTTTTAATTCAGCTGCATATATCCTACAGCATGAAAAATGTTATAATTAATAATGGCAAAAGTCCAGATCCTTTTCCTAAAAATACCCCTGATGCAAGGCAACAAAAGTGGTATTCAGAGGGGAATATCCTAGTCTCAACTCATGGTGTGACAGCTAATTTAAAGAATAAACTTATCACAGAACCACAATCCATGATTTAAAAAAAGAAAAAAAGAAGTATTCTCTATTTACAAGGCTAATACAATTATGCTGTCGTCAAAAGACAAGAATTTCATGAATTCTTTTGCCTCCATCAGCAAAGTCCTGTCTCTTTCTCTATCTTCCTCCTAGTTCTTAGAAATAGGGTTTTTCTATAGCTCTGCCTGCATATATTAGCTAATTATTCATATCTGTAATGATTTTTTTCAGAAAAATCGTGCTGTGCATAAATTAAAATTAATATGTAATAGCATCATGGAGAAATAACCAGCAAATACTTTGGTAAGTGCCTATAAGAATGAATGGAAGTTATATTCACTCATGAAATAAGTCCTATACACACATACACACACAAATGGGCACTAGCACTCTAAATCTTCAGTTTTAGAAATCAGATATTTTAAAATTTGAGGTCCAGAAAACAACAATTTCAAAGGTTGTGTGTGTGTGTGTTTTATTTTTTGTGATTTTTTTTTATATTTTTGGTTTTTTTTTTTACAATTTTCTGTTTTACAGGATTTGGGTTGACTTCAGAAATTTGACTCGGAGTGCCTGCAAAGTCTCAAAATTCACATTTTGCCTTTAGTGAAGCAAATGCAAAATGCTCAGCTCCTCATTCCTGACATGTCAGGCCAGGATCCTAACTTGCATGTTATATGAAAGAGTAGAGTGCATGACTTTGAAACTAACAATTTCCTAGCACCTGCTCACAGAAAGTTTGGAACTGAGAAGACACAAAGAGCAAGACAGATGTGAATGCATCATGTTCCTTTAGAACAGTGTGCCAAAAGGGGCTTGATTAGACTAAGCTACATAGCATCTTGAAAGGAAATTTGGAAGAATACTATTAACAACATTCTGTATATTGATTTGCACTGCAATGTAATATTTCAGTAGATGTTTACAGTGTGTACTGGTCTTGTTTCACACTTGTTATTTAGAATTAATCAAGCCTTGCATTAGAAAGTAATTTAAGATTGGAAAGTTGTGGTTTGATGTGACCCTAATTGTCACATCTTTTCAGATAATACTTGGAGGTAGCATGTGGTGACATTATTAAAATTGTAAATTCAACCACTACAAAGTAAGTGTACAATACTAATTGCATGTGTTATAGTTACAGAAAAGCAACTTTATCTAGAGTGCTTTCAGTGAACTAATTTTATTTTCTAATTACAACATTCAGGATACTCAAAAGCTGCACAAGTACTTAGTGTCTCTCCTGAGTCAGTGTCTTAGACTTCAGGAACAGTCCCCAACCCTTCAGGTGTTATGCTTATTGTTCACAGGGGTCTACTAGTAATTTATTGCTTTAGTATTTCATTAATTTACTAGTAAGAAATTGGTGATAGTGTTGAACTCTGCTAGACTCTGCCACTCCAAATTATAGGTATTTTAAAAAATTTATCCTCCTCAAGTTACCGGTGAAACTGCTGGAAATGTACAAGAGAAGATTCAGCTCTCTGTGCCTTCTTTTAAACCCAGTGCTAATGGTAATATATATAGAGAGGTTTCCTACCTATTCCAGGATGTTGTAGAAGAGTGACTTATTTTCATCATTTTTTATATTGCATAGGCATATCTGTAGTTTGTGCTTCCATTAGGATATGGAAACAAGTATAATAGTTGTATGTGTATAAAATTTGAATATTTCGTTAAAGAAACCTTCCATGGTTTTTGCTGAAACATATATAGCACCACTACGACGTGTCTTCCCCGTCATAACCAAGAGAGACAGGTTCTTTTTTGGGAGTGAGAGGGTGGTAATATCTCAAAATAACTTTCTAATCTCCCAATACTTTCCCTGCTCCTATCTGCCTCCCTTTTCCTAAAGAATAACATGGAAACCAGCTTGATCTTTTAAATGTGTAACTTAGGTATCTTCATTTCCTTGTCCAATTCTGTTCAATTGTTTACATTTCAATCACAAACCTGTAGGATTTTCGTTCTCACCTCCCAGGTCCTTTTCAATACTCTAGTGAATTAAATCAACTCCGGGTTGCTAGCCTCTATGCCAATTATTTCTCATTTCAAACATGCTTCTTCCTCATAACCTTCACCCTACCTGATTCTTAGCTCCCCTGTGACTAACATCATCATTTTCTTATATATTTATTCATGTCTTGTTTTTACTGAAGCCTGCCCTGAACACCGTATTTAATACTCCAGTCTGCATTCTCTCCATCCAGAGCTCTTCTCCCTTATATAAGTTTTCCTTTTTAGAAAATGTTCCTAACTATTATTATTATTATTAATCTATGATTTTTTTTTACATTTTATGCTTACCTTTTATTGAGTAACTATCATGGCATGAAAGCAAGCCCATAAAGTGCAGTTATCCTTGACTATCTTGCTCACTGATATATCCCAGACATTTAGAATGTGTGGACACATAGTTGGCATTCAGTAAGTACACATGAAGGAATGCATGCATGCATAGTAGAAGTCATGTGAGAATGCAGTTATAAACTGTGCCTCTGAGCACTAATTACAGAGATGAATTCAAGGGAATATAAGAGATACAAGATGAAAAAATAAGTTACCAGATTCCTAACTGGATGTGTGTCTGTAGGTTTAGAGTAACTAGAGAATAACTAAACATTTATGACATTTATATATTGAGTACAGTTTCAGAAGATAGTATATAAAATGCATTATATTGGAATAAGCCATTTGGAGAACAGATGTGAAAATCACTCAGTAATCTTGAGGATATAGGCTTTAATAAAATAGTGTTAAATTTAAATATTACTAGCACTAATATTTTGATGATAACTTTCAATATATGTATCACCAGTATGGTTCTCATCAGATAAGTTTTGATATTTCTGCTATTGGATGAATCTGATGTTCTCTGATGGAAATAATATTTTTCTATTAATTGATGAGTTTACAAAACTTATAAAAGTTTTACAAGTTTCCCCCAAAATTGTTTTATAACAGAATGTAAACAGAATTACTACAAATTAAAGCAGAAAGCTTAATTCAAACTTTAAATATGCTTATATTGAATAGAAGAAGGTAAAACAAACTTAACAAATTATTTAATGTAATATTTATAAATTTTCTATTCAATTTTATTTCAAGTACAAATTTATTGTTTAATTCTCCTATAAAGAAGTTGTCAATATATTTGAGGACACAGAAGCAAATGAATGGAAATATCGAGAATAATCCCTATTTACACATTGGTGAAATAGACAAATTATGAACAATCTTTAACTACTAATATTGATAGACAAACAAAATGTAGTTCACATGAATGTGAGTGTTCTATGAAATAATGCCATTTTATGAAGACTAAACTAAAGAGGACTTAAAATTTATTGCTGGTGTTTTAAAAGATGCACTACAACAAAGAGAGCTGAACTAGTCAATGCCTGTTCACAAAGTGATAGTTAAGCATTTTATTTCAAACAATACTAAATTTACAAAATAAATTGTGAGGTAACCATACAAAATGTAAATTTTTTCCTCCCCTGAAAATAAATTGATATCCGTGCTTAGGAGAAATAAAAAAAGAAATAGTTAAGAATTTCAGTTTGAAGTGGCTTTTTCTTAAATTGTAGTATGAATGAAAATATTAAACAAAGTGAGTAAACCCATGGAGTGCTTAACTCAGTAAATATGAAGTACAACTAACTTGGAATACGAAATATCTAAATTGCAGTTTCCTTATAGAAAACTTGAAAATACAGCCCTTTTCTGTTCTGTTGAGGAGCAGTGTTTTTTTCTTCATACTATTTGTTGAATTCTTTACTTTGTACGGGTGTAACCTGACAATCATTAGGATAAACTTAAAATAGATGTTTTGAAAAATTAATAGCGGAAATAGGAGAAGGAGGAGGAAGAAGGGTGGGAACATGGGTGGGAGGAAGAGCAGGGTGGGAAATATCACTGTGTTCCTAAATGTGCATATATGAAATACATGACACTTGTATAACAAATACATTTTTTAATAGAGAAATTAAATAGTAGATTGTCCTGTGGCCTGGGAGTGCAGTGGAGGATGGCCCAAGTGCTTGGGCCCTGCACCTCATGGGAAACCAGGAAAAGCACCTGGCACCTGGCTCCTGCCATCGGATCAGCACGGTGCGCCGGCCGCAGCACGCCGGCTGCAGCGCGCTGGCCGCGGCGGCCATTGGAGGGTGAACCAATGGCAAAAGGAAGACCCCTCGCTTTCTCTCTCTCTCTCTCTCTCTCTCTCACTGTCCACTCTGCCTGTCAAAAAAAAATAGTAGATTGTCCTTTGGTGGGCTAATTTACAATGAGTATTTAAATGTTAGAACTTTTTTTATAAATGTATCATTTATTATATAAAGAGAGCAGATACTGTATATTTCATAAATACAGTTATAGTATCATAAGAGTATTTCTCTACGTCCCCTACTTTCTTATTTTTCTTTTAATTTTTGCAATGACATACTTTTGATTTACTTTATAATCACATGATTAGTGCTCCACTAAGTAAAGACTTCAATGGGGCAAACCCTGTGGAATAGAGTAAAGCCTCCACCTGCAGTGCCAGCATTCCATATGGGTGCTGGTTCGAGTCCCAGATGCTAACTTCTGATCCAGCTCTCTGCTATGGACTTGGAAAGCATTGGAAGGAAGTTGAGCCCCTGCACCCACGTGAGAGACTCTAAAGAAGCTCCCGGTTCCTGGTTTCAGATCAGTGCAGCTCCGGCCTTTGCGGCCAACCTGGTAGTGAACCAGCTGATAGAAGACCTCTCTCTCTCTCTCTCTCTCTGCCTCCTCTTCTCTCTCTGTATAACTCTGCCTTTCAAATAAATTAATAAATCTTAAAAAAGGAATTCAACAAGTAGAAAGTAGAAAGACCATTTTTCTTCAGAAGTTGACAAGGAGTGTAAACAACAATCAAATCTCTGGAGAATGGGAAGGGAGAGGGAGTGGGAGATGGGATGGTTGTGGGTGGGAGGGAAGTTATGGGGGGAAAAAGCCACTATAATCCAGAAGGTGTACTTTGGAAATTTATATTTATTAAATAAAAGTTACTAAATAAAAGTTAAAAATGTTAAAAAAAGAAAACACTGATATAGGCTATCTGGATTATCCTTCCTATAAATATCCACATTGCTTAAAGCACTGGACTTCCCCCTGTGTAGTACAGTATGGAAGTCATCACAAGTCTGCAAACTTAAAAAAGAAAACAAAACTAAACCAAAGGATTAGGTGAGAAAAAAAAGATAATAAAATCTCTATACATTAGTTACTACCAATAGGAGGAAGCATAGTATTGGATTTTTTGGTTAAAACCTCTTTAATCATATGATTTAAAGCTAAGATCAGTCTACTACTGACCCAAAATTGAATTTTTCTAGAATATATGTTAATTTTAGAAACTTAAACTTGCAATCCCAAGCCATATTCTTTATATGTACATTATACATTAGTTTATATATACATTGTATATATACTTTATATATACATATACATTAGTTCATAAGTGTTTTACTTAATAATTAGATTTTTATTATCCAAACTATAGTAATTTGTATTTGATATTATCTCATGAGTAGACTATAATTTCAAATTTTATTCAGTCTTCTAAGTAGATTTATTTAAGAGGCCAAGTGACAGAGAGAGGGATAGACACAAGTCTATATGGAGAGAGTTGGGGGGGTGGGGAGAGAAGGAGCTTCCATTTACTGGTCCACTACCTGAAACATGCAGCAATACCACAGCTAAGGCTGGAAAAGCTGAAGCTAGGAGATTGATACTCCAGGTATCCCAGGTGGGTGGCAGGGAACCAAGTACTTGAGTCATCATCTCCTGCTTTCCCAGGTGAGTGAGCAAGAAGGCAGATCAGATGTGGGAGCCAGTATTCCAGCTGGCACTCCACCATGGAATGTGTGCACCCCAAGTGGCAGCTTAACCTGCTCCCATACAACATTCACCTCGAGCTTTCTATTTTTAAAATAATAAATATCACAAAGGTTCTGAAATGTTCAAGGAGATTACAAAAATTATTATAAGGAGCATTTTCTTAAAGTAATTTTTACTTCTCAGTTTCAGAAATTGCAGCTTTTACACTTTTAAACTACTAAATTATTAAATTTTCTGTATTATCATCTAATAGTATCTTATACAGTACTTGATATCATACACATGACATTTCTGGGAAAGATTGTGACATATTACTAGTGTTAAGTTGAAGTGTTTTTAATAATTGATCAGGCTCTGTCTCAGGGTAAAGTTCTTTAAAATTATTGAACAAAAATCTTAGTGTCTGCATTAACAATTCTATCATTCAATATTCTTCATGAGCATTCTCTACTTCCTGGAAATTATGACAAAGGGAGATAATGTTACAAAAGCTTATCCTAGGAACTTCAAGAAAGTTGATTATCACAATAATAGAATACTCAACTAACTCTCTTGGGGTACTGACCTCTTCCACAAATGTGGACTTCCAGTACAGGGAAGTCAAAGCTCAATTCAAAAACCCCTTCCCACTGGGTCCCTCAATTATCAATTACTCGCTTATTGTTGGCTAATATATTATTTTTCATAATAATTATTACTGTTAAATTGTAAGTCCAAAACTTTGATTCAGCTGCAGACAGTGAATGGCCTACCTTGCATCAGAACCCTACCATGTTATAAATATTTCATCCTTTAAAATAAAAACAAATAATTATTTATTTGAAAAAATTGCAAAGTGAGAGGGAGAGACAGAGAGATTCCATCTGCTTGTTTACTCCCCAGATGGCCACAATAGCGAGAGTTGGGCTAGGCTGAATCCAGGAGTCAGCAGCTTTGTCCCAGTCTTCCATGTTGGGGCAAGGGAACAGACACTTGGGCCATCTTTTGCTGCTTTTCCCAGGACATTAGCAGGGAGCTAGATCAGTATTGTAGCAGCCAGGACACATACAGGTACCCACATGTGATCCAGCTTCTCAAGTGGTGGCTTCTCCAACTACACCACAATGCTGCCCCCTGGATCTTCCTGTTACAAGAAACCACTAATACTGTTAAATTCCCTTACTGCAGTACATGGACAAACTTGTTTTAATATAACCAATGGGCTATTTTGGTTGTTTTTCTGAAGAGGTGGCGATAGACAGCCCCACTGCTTAAAAGAATGCTTAAAATTATTACTTACTTATTTACTACGGAATTTCTATAAAATAAAAGTATGGCATCATTGTTTGGTTATATGCATCCACTTGCCATATGCTAGACCTAAATTAGAAGACAATTAAGGGTGAAAAGGAACTGCTTTTCTCATATAACACAATCACACAGTGTGAAAACATTCAGTGAGTGTTTATGAACTCAGTGGATGCTGAAACATAAGCTATTTCTTCACAAGACATAAGGAATTTTGAAAGAAAAATATAGCCAGCACTTCAGTTCTTTTTTAGAGATCTAATTAGTATGTCTTTTAAAGAAATAGTGTTAAGAATTAGATAATTTTATGTGAGTTCTAGTTACGTTAAATCTTAAGAGTATATCAAGCTGAAATCTTTTAACTATTTTAATAGCCTCACATATAATAATGAAAATATTAAAGTCTAGTCTTTGAATTAATGTACATTCAGTGCCATGAGACTGATAAAATGTCTGGAAGATTTGAACCTTTATTTCCAAATGTGTTAGAAATAGTTTTGGAGAGAGAAGTATACAACAGATATTAAAATTCAAGTCAATAAACTATAGGAAAATTGCTACATATCACAACTTAGTTATTTTATTACATATAACTTACATTAGAAATTTAGACAAATTATCACTGTGCTACTATTCAAAATTCTACAAACAAATTTGTGTTATTAATACCTAATGAAGAAATAGAATATTACCCATACCATAGAATGTTCCCTCCAGGTCCATAGAATGTTCCCTCCATGTTTCCCTCAAATGTTATTGATGTATTTTTGTACTTTATTATGCTAAAGGTTATACTTCAAAATACTTTATTTTATTTGAAAAAGAGAAAGAGATACAGGGAGACACACACCAGAGAGAATGAGAGAAAGAGAAAGAGAGAAAGAGAAGGAGAAGAGAAGGAGAAGGAGAAGGAGAAGGAGAAGGAGAAGGAGAAGGAGAAGGAGAAGGAGAAGGAGAAGGAGCCAGGTGCCTCTTCTTAGTCTCCCATGCGGATGCAGGGGCCCAAGCTCTTGAGCCATCCTCCACTGCCCTTCCAGGCCACAGCAGAGAGCTGGACTGGAAGAAGTGCAACCAGGACTAGACCCTGGCGCCCACATGGGATGCCAGCTCTGCAGGCAGAGGACTAACCTAGTGCACCACAGTGCCAGCTCCTCCATTTTCTAATACATAACTCTAAGTAGATCTTAAGTGCACATAAGATACTTATTAACATATCTACATGGTTGTCCTCTATGCATAAAGCATATACTGCAAGATGCCTGAAACCAAAAGATAGTGCCAATTCTCATATACAAACCATGGAATATTACACCAATAGATCTGATAACTGACATTGCTACAAAGTTACTTGTAAATGGGTAGTGAATGTAGAGTGAATGTTCTAGGCAAAGTGTTGATTCACATCTCAGGTGAATATTTGTATCTTTGGATGATTTAATACAGCTGATACCAAGAATATTAGTTTCCTAGACCTTCCATAGAAAAGTATAACAAATTGAATGGCTTAAAACTACAGAAAATTAGTGTCCCATTTTTTGGTGATAGAAATCAGAAATCAAGGTATTTGCAAAGTGATAGGGAAATCAACTCTTGCCCTTTGTAGCTCCTGGTGATTTGTGGGAAAATGTTGGTGTTTCCTGGCTTCCAACTGCATAACTACAGTCTTCATCTTTCTTTTCACCAGCTGTTCTCCCTGTGTCTATTTCCACATGGTCATCTTCTTATAAGGGCATCAGTAATATTAGGCTAGACATGCACTTACTTCCGTATAACCTCATCTCACTTAACTCCACTGGGAGTGGCATTATTTCCGAATCAGTTCATGTTCTGAGATACAAGGGATTTTGTCTTTAACACTATTCAACCTGTAACAAGAGACATGATTGCTAGTGTTTGTGTGTCTGACTTTGTGGTATCTAATTTTAAACCAAAGGGGAAAATACTTTACTATCACAGCCAGCGCCGTGGCTCAATAGGCTAATCCTCTGCCTTGTGGCACCAGCACACTGGGTTCTAATCCCGGTCAGGGCGCAGGATTCTGTCCTGGTTGCCCCTCTTCCAGGCCAGCTCTCTGCTGTGGCCCAGGAGTGCAGTGGAGGATGGCCCAAGTGCTTGGGCCCTGCACCCCATGGGAGACTAGGAGAAGCACCTGGCTCCTGCCATCGGATCAGCATGGTGCCCCAGCCACGGTGGCCATTAGAGGGTGAACCAACGGCAAAGGAAGACCTTTCTCTCTGTCTCTCTCTCACTGTCCACTCTGCCTGTAAAAAAATTTTTAAAAAATAATAATTTACTATCACATTTAGTGTTTAAGTTTTAAGAGGAAATATTAAAGTCTTTGAACAAAATGCACACAAATAATAGTTAAGAGACCAATGGTAATTTAATAACTTAAGTAAGAATATTTTGATGACTTTCTAACCTCTTTAGTTAGAGTTCAAAAGAGTAAGGTACAGAGGAAACAAATTTGGTCTACATGAACCATATATAATCAAATTTGGAAACAATTTTTAATGTTTTATCTTAACCTAGGTAGTGATGTAAAGAGAAATCATGACAAGAATTTGGAACAAATAAATTTCTTTTTGAATTTAGCTCTGGAAGCATTCTACCAGTAGAAAGAGTAAAGACAGTGAAATATGTTAATTAGCAAGGTATCACCCTGAGTAATTGCAATTAACATCGCCAGAATCCACTGAAAGATTGTGCAAAACATGCCACAGAATTTTCCCGCATCAAAGGCAACTGAATAATGTTGTTACTGTTCTTGGAAGCTGCAAGGGTATTGACTTGCTTCCACTTGGAGCTTGTCTTGTGTGAATGCCTCTCAGGCTCCTGTAGCCCGAGAAATCACTAGAGGAGAGATGTAGGAAGCTGTCAGCATATATAAAATATGTTTGCAAACTACTTCAGGTGCAGCCAAGAAGACAGAGGTGGGAAATTGACAGAGTGTGATATCTATTTTGCACCTTACTATAAAAAGTATTATTGGCATTCTTTATAAACAGCTGGCTTTGGAGTTAAAAACCTAGGGTGAGCTCAGTCTTGGTTACTCCCAGGACATCCTTTCTCAGAGTAGATTAACTCTAAAATTCTTAATCTCCTTTGAGCTTGCTCTATGAATTTTTATGAAAAAAAATTATATGAAGCATATCTTTTTTAGATTTCACATACCTTTGACTAGAATAAAGAACTGTCTTTCACACATACATGTTCCAAAAATTAAAATCTGCAACCTTTCTTGAAAATATGAGAAAAATTCAGCCACATATGAAAGGTGATCTTTGAAGATAAGAAAATGCTATTGGAACTGATTGGGTCAGAATTGCCAGTCCAAGAAAACAAGCCACCTATTGGTTGTGGTAAATTTGGGTATCATGTGGCTTAGGCCATTAATATCTGACCATATAAGAACAAAAATGTGAAGATGTGGAGATAGAATATGCAAAATTTATCAACTGAAATGGGAGAAGATAAACACCAAAGAAAGAAAACTAAAGAATGAAGACTTTTCAAAAACCATTGGATAGTGATGTACTACTGATATCCTTGCAGTTGTAGCTCTGACACTGAAGAATCCCTAAGTTTATACACCTGTCCTTAAATGGCAAATCTCAATGGATATAAATGGCACTTATTTAGCTATCAAGAATTATACATTTCCGGCTGGCGCCGTGGCTCAACAGGCTAATCCTCTGCCTTGCAGCGCCGGCACACAGGGGTTCTAGTCCCGGTTGGGGCGCCGGATTCTGTCCCGGTTGCCCCTCTTCCAGGCCAGCTCTCTGCTGTGGCCCAGGAGTGCAGTGGAGGATGGCCCAAGTGCTTGGGCCCTGCACCCCATGGGAGACCAGGAGAAGCACCTAGCACCTGGCTCCTGCCATCGGATGAGCGCTGTGCGCCGGCCGCAGCGCGCCGACCGTGGCAGCCATTGGAGGGTGAACCAACGGCAAAGGAAGACCTTTCTCTCTGTCTCTCTCTCTCACTGTCCACTAAGCCTGTCAAAAAAAAAAAGAATTATACATTTCCCATATTCTTTAAAGATATATCTTCAAGAATAAGGAAGCACCTGTGGTGCCCTCCAATAATCTGAAATTTAATGACCTGGTCTATCCCTCCTCATGACATACTTACTGAGTGACTGAATAGGACTCCAGAGAATCTCTGCCCCAGGCAGAAGGAGCAATATTTATAGCATGGAGTCTCAGATATGCATCGTGTAAAGCTTGTCAAAGTATCAGGGGAGTCTATTTCACAAAGTAATTTGGCAGCTGTAAAGAAATTCTTACTATCACCATGTCAAATGTCTAATATAACCACTATTTTTTTAAAAAAAATTTTGACAGGCAGAGTTAGACAGTGAGAGAGAGACAGAAAGAAAGGTCTTCCTTCCGTTGGTTCACCCCCTAAATGGCTGCTACAGCCAGCATGCTGTGCTGATCTGAAGCCAGGAGCCAGGCACTTACTCCTGGTCTCCCATGCAGATGCAAGGCCCAAGCACTTGGGCCATCCTCCACTGCCTTCCCGGGCCACAGCAGTGAGCTGGACTGGAAGAGGAGCAACCAGGACAGAATCTGGGGCCCCGATCGGGACTAGAACCCGGGGTGCTGGCGCCGCAGGTGGAGGATTAGCCTAGTAAGCTGTGGTGCCGGCTAATATAACCACTATCTAAGAATAGTTGCTTTTGAATCCTCTGAACAGAATTTATATGAATAATCCTATGAAGAGAAGCTTTAGATTATTAGAATGAGTTGATGTGTGTGAAGATCACCTGCATAGTGATTTAACTTTTTCTGAGAACCTGCTAATACATCATAAGTCACTAGTATCCAACTTATTAATAAAGCAGTGATAATAATTCTGGCATATTGTACATGGTCATTCACAGGCCATAAGATCTATTTATCATGAATATAAAATGCTATGCATGTGATAGTGAGCATAATTAGGTAGTCTCAGGTAGCAATGAAATGTAATGATGAAAAAAAATTAAAACAGCTTAAGTGAACATTTCAGTGAGATAATATCATTTGAGTGTGACTTTATTAATGTTATGAAAAAATACATATGTTTGTCAAATGATTATGTAGCTCCTAAGTTTGATTACTCACATAATTAAAAATTCAAACCCAGTTTATTTTTCCATTTTTTTCATTGCTATTTGTTATTTTGTGAAGTTGATCTGCTAAGTCTCTGTTAATCCGTAAATCAATTCAACAATCTGTTTTTGAGAAGCAACATGAAAATAGTTGGAAAAATCAAGTTCTATTTGAGCAAACACTGCCCAAAAATAATTAATGACAAGAAAAAACTTCATATTACCATGAACTTCATTTGTAGATTCATTTACTTAAAGAAATGATTATCTTTCTTATTAAATTCTTTTAAATTCCTCTTTATACACATCCAAAACCTTTTAATTGGGGAAGACTAAGTGGCTACCATGGATTTTCTTTGCACTTTGTGGCTTTTTTCTGAAAATTACTAGTTTGTGCTTTAATTTTATTTTTTATTTTAGCAAGATACTGTTTAAGTCATGTAGCCTTTTGTCTGAATCTTTTTGCTGATAGAGAGTGGTTATTTCAGTTCCTACATAGCATTGTTGATGTCAAATGATTTCCATGTTCCTTTAAGCAAAAGTTAGTACATCTAATTTCCAAAATGTCTCTGTTACTCTTATTCTTCATAATAGTTTCGAATTCCTTTTCATTACTCTCAGACTGGGCTAATGCAGAGAGGGACTTTGATGAATGAGGCCTACATATCATTCATCAAGGAAGAGTCTTTGGTGTCACTGAGCACATGCACAGTTTGGGGATGTCACAGAGTTGTTATCAGAGTTGCTGCTTGAATTATTTCTTCAGCGATGCAAATGTAATGAAGAAATGACCTTCTTCCTCCAATGCTAAATTTATCATTTGCTAGCATAGCAAAGTATTTAGAAACGGTATGTTGAAGCATACAGCTTCATCTCAATATTGCACAGGATAAACTAGCCAACATTTTTCTCAATATAATACTGAGTCTAATTTCCATTTTAAAAGGTGAGGTCTGATTATGCAGCAAGCCCGGTGCTAAGTAGTTTATATATTTTTTGCCATAGAATCTTCACCACAATTCTCAAGAGTAGAAGTTGCTGTCTTTCCCACTTTGCAAATAAGAAACTTGAGACTTACAGAGATTGAATAATTCCTCTAAAATCAAAGAGCTAAGGGAATTTGAGGCAGCAATTTAATAGCAAGTCAGTATACACAACTTGATTTTAATCACTGCATTAAATACACTGAGTTGAACAAGGTTCAATTCATTTATTCTATTCTATCCTCATTTGTTAATAATGAGGACTCAAGTTAACTTGTGAGTTTATTTTTCCTGTTTAGATAATACATGAATTTAAGTCAACATTTGTTGTTCTGTGAAAGTTATATACTTTTTACCAATGCACAGACATAATCCTGTATTCCGTTTGTATTTAAGTCTTCCAAACTCTATTGTCTTTAAAAACTCTTTTTTGAATGTCTCTACCTGACATTGGTGTTCCTAAATTTATACCACATAGCATTTTAAAAAAAATAGTAAGCCACTATTTTAGATTTCAGGTAGTTATATAATAATTTCATATGTATATATTTATATATTGCTTGAGTTATTGGCATTCAGCTAAGTGCAAAAATGTGAAATGTATAATGCAGGTGTATACATATGTATATTCAGATACATATATGCACATATCTATTCCAACATAAATGCAAATACAGGTATTTGCAGTTGACTAAACAATTTTGTTTTTTGATAAAATACAACTAAGTAATTTTTCTTACTGCAGGGAAATTGCTAAAACTAGGATCTGTCATATAATTTATTTGAGGGTAATGACCTAATGATTATACTTAATGTTCTTTTTGTGATATTATTTCCATAGACAGTAATGCAATGTTGGATTCAGATTTTTTAAAATCAGATTTACAGTATTAAATGTCTAATGAACTTGAAAAAATCTAACATTTTGTATGGTGTTAAATTTGGGTGAACATGCTATTGTAAAGCAAAAAATATTCACACACTTTAAAATTAAAAATAAATGTCTATACTGTTAGAAAGTTTGGAATGACTTTAATTCTCTTTGTCTGGTAAAATCATGAGCAAGCACTGAAGGGAATAAAAAAGAAGCTACATTTTCCAATCTGGTTTGTAAGAAGTTTGAAAATCATCACTCCATTCTAGTAAGTGAAAGTCTGAAAAACTCTGAAAAATCGACAACCTTCTTAGATCTGTAAGAGAAATGATGTCAGAGGGAAATCATTGTTGTCTATATTAAAGAGATGGGCAAGCAAATACAGAGGCTGAAGCTTACCAGACCAGAACAGCACAAGCAGAAATCTCTAAAGGAGTTAGTGACAAGGATAAGAAGGCTGAACATTAACTCAGAATGGAGAACTCTGTGATTTCAACATATTGGGGTGACCCTGCACTTTTGTGACTCTTATCTCCAGGAGCTCAATCTGGTTTTTAATGCAAATACTTGAGAAAAGTCTCCTGGGGCTTCTGTAAGAAGAAGGCAAAATGAACCATTTGGAATCACAAAGCAGAAAGTTTTGCTCCTCTTAATTATGTCTGACTTCAGAAAAACACTTACCTAGAATCTAAACTTCTGGGGTTTTGTCAGAGCTTCCCTGACACAGGTGAAAGGAAACAGACAACTCCGATGCACTCATGCTTTTTAGAGATTTATTTATTTATTTGAAAGTCAAAGTTACACAGAGAGAGAAGGAAAGGCAAAGAGAGAGAGGTCTTCCATCCTCTGGTTAACTCCCCAGTTGGCTGCAATGGCCAGAGCTGAGCCAATCTGGAGCCAGGAGCCAGGAGCTTCCTTTGGGTCTTCCACGCGAGTGCAGAGGTCCAAGGACTTGGGCCATTTTCCTCTACTTTTCCAGGCCATAGCAGACAGCTGCATAGAAATTGAAGCATCTGAGTCTTGAACCAGCAATCATGAGTGATGCCAGCACTGCAGGTGGGGGCTTTACCAGTTATGCCACAGCACCGGCCCCTCCAACGCACCCTTGTCATCTGCTTCACCTAAGGGAAGTGAGGAGAAACTGAGAAGCACTTGTGAGGTGCACAGTGCAGAGCCTCACTAAAAGACTTAGAGCTGAATAAAGGGCCTCCCTAGTCCTATTCCTTACCATCACATTATTTAAAGGCCTGTTTGTGCATATAAAGATAATTAAAAATGAATCTTAATGAAGAATGGAATGGGAGAGAGAGTAGGAGATGGGATGGTTTGCAGGTGGGAGGTTGGTTATGGGGGGAAGAACCGCTAAAATCCAAAAGTTGTACCTTTGAAATGTATATTTATGAAATAAAATCTTTTATAAAAAATAAACAAAATGCTATAAATTAAAAAATAAGCCTGTTTGCAAGGCCAGAGCTGTGGCATATCAGTTAAAGCCATTGCCTGCAGTGCTGGCATCCCATATGGACACTGGGTAGATTCCTGGCTGCTCCACTCCTGATCCAGCTCTCTGCAATGGTCTGGGAAAGCAGTTGAAGATGGCCCAGATGCTTGGGCACCTGCACTCACATGGGAGACCTGGAGGAGGGTCCTGGCTCCTGGCTTAGGATAGGGGCAGCTCTGGACAGGCACAGCTCTGGCCATTGCGGCCATTTGAGAAGTGAACCAAGGGATGGTAGTCTCTCTCTCTCTCTCTCTCTCTCTCTCTGTCTCTCTCTTCCCCTGCCACTGCTTCTCTGTAACTTTGTCTTTCAAATAAATAAAAACATCTTTAAAAATAAAACAAAAGTATTTGCACCAGTTCCTGTTACAAAGTACATCCCATCTGTCTAGCAAGAAAAATTACAATGACTGTTTATCAGAAAAACACAATTGGAAGAAATAGAGTAAGGATCAGAAGCATACCAGGATGCATTAGGAATGTGGATATTAGGGGCGGAGCCAAGATGGCAGAATAGTGAGGGCACATACCAATAGTCTGGGAAAAGATAGTTTAATAAAAGTGGAGTTACTGTAGCCTCAAGAAAAGGCTCAGGAAAAAATTGCAGAGGAAACTCTTCAGGATCTAGTGGATGTGACATGGAGGACCTACAGGAAGAGCAAGGGCACCCACTGTATGGAAGCCCAGCCACAGAGTCTGCGCACCAGTGCTGGAAGGGATTCTGTGTGGAATTACTTCCCAACTGAGTCAAAAAAAGAGAGAGAGAGAGCGAGTGAGCGAGAAAATAATCTGGGTGAGTCACCTTAGGTACACACTTAACCATGAAGAACCAAACAGAGCTCTCTGGCCACAGCCATCACAACCTCTAAGGATCCATCAAAAGCAGACAGTCCACTTAAACTAGAGTCATAGTATAACGAGAAAAAGCACCACAGCAAAGAAATCAAAGATTATCTCCGAATGCCAAACAAACACAGAAACAAAGGAAACCAAGGTAACAGGAACAAGGAGGACACTATGATGCCCCCAAATGAAAAAGACACCCCAATTCAAGATTATGAAGATGATGAGATAGAAGAAATGCAAGAAGCAGATCTCAAAAAATTGATAAGAACATTAAGAAGTTCTCAAAAAAAAATTCTTGAACTACAGAAATCCTTAATGGACAAGGTAGAAAATCTCTCTCGTGAAAATGAAATATTAAGGAGGAATCAAGCTGAAATGAAACAACTAGAAAAACATGAAACTGTGATAGTGATGAGAAATCATAATGAAATGAAGAATTCAATAGATCAAATGACAAACGCATTAGAGAGTCTTAAAACAGAATGGATGAAGCAGAAGAGAGAATATCAGACTTAGAAGACAGAGCACAGGAAACTATACAGTCAAACCAAAGAAAAGAAGAGGAAATTAGAAATCCAAAAAATATTGTCAGTAATCTACAAGATACTATTAAAAAAACCCAGCATTCGGGTTCTAGGAGTTCCTGAAGGCATGTAGAGGGAGAAAGGATTAGAAGGCATTTTTAGTGAGATACTAGCAGAAAATTTCCCAGGTTTGGAGAAGGACAGAGACATCCTAATACATGAAGCTCATAGAACCCCTAGTAGACATGACCCAAAGAGATCCTCACCACGACACGATGTAATCAAACTCACCACAGTGAAACAGAAAGAAAAGATACTAAAATGTGCAAGAGAGAAACATCAGATTACTCTCAGAGGATCTCCAATTAGACTCACAGCTAACTTCTCACCAGAAACCCTACAAGCTAGAAGGGAATGGCGAGACATAGCACAGGTACTAAGAGAGAAAAACTGCCAGCCCAGAATACTATATCCTGAAAAGCTCTCATTTGTGAATGAAGGTGAAATCAAGACCTTTCCCAGCAAACAGAAATTGAAAGAATTTGTTGCCACTCGTCCAGACCTGCAAAAGATGCTTAAAGATGTGTTACACACAGAAACACAGAAACACGGCCATCAACATGAAAGAAGGTAAACGAAGGGAACCTCACAGCAAAAGATCACAGGGAATTCAAAGCATATATTAGAAAATATCTTTGGGAAATGCTGGGCAAAGCTACCACTTATCAATAGTCACATTGAAAGTTCTTGCTCTAAACTGTCCAGTTAAAAGACACAGATTGGCTGACTGGGTTAAGGATCAAAACCCATCTATTTGCTGCTCTCAAGAAACACATTTTTCCAACAAAGATGCATAAAGACTGAAAGTGAAAGGCTGGTAAAACATATACCATGCCAACAGAAATGAAAAAAGAGAGGGCATATCCATCTTAATATCGGACAACATAAACTTTAACACAAAAACTGTTAAGAGAGACACAGAAGGGCACTATACAATGATTAAGGGATCAATTCAACAGGAAGATGTAACGATTATCAATGTATATGCACTTAATTACAGGGCACCAGTTTATTTAAAAGATTTGCTAAGGGACTTAAAGGGAGACATAGACCCCAATACAATAGTACTGGGGGACTTCAATACTCCACTCTCAGAAATAGACAGATAAACAGGACAGAAGATCAACAAGGAGACAGTAGATTTAAACAACACTATAGCCCAAATGGATCTAACAGATATCTACAGACATTTCATCCTACACATAAAGCATTTACATTCTTCTCAGCAGTACATGGAACCTTCTCTAGGTTCCACGTACTAGGCCATAAAGCAAGTTTCAGCACATTCAAAAGATTTAGAATCATACCATGCAGTTTCTCAGACCATAAAAGAATGAAGTTGGAAATGAGCAACTCAGGAATCCCTAGAGCATATGCAAACACATGGAGATTGGATAACATGCTCCTGAATGAACAATGGGTCATAGAAGAAATTAAAAGAGAAATCAAAACTTTTCTGGAAGTAAATGAGGATAACAGCACAACATACCAAAACTTATGGGATACAGCAAAAGCAGTGTTGAGAGGAAAGTTTATAGCAATAGGTGCCTACATCAAGAAATTGAAAAGCCACCAAATATATGAGCTTTCAATTCATCTCAAGGATCTAGAAAATCAGCAGCAAACAAGACCAAAGCTAGTAGGAGAAGAGAAATAATTAAAATCAGAGAAGAAATCAACAGGATTGAATCCAAAAAAACATTACAAAAATCATCCAAACGAGGAGCTGGTTTTTTGAAAAAATAAACAAAATTGACACCCCACTGGCCCAACTAACTAAAAAAAGAAGAGAAAAGACCCAAATCAATAAAATCAGTGATGAAAAATGGAATGGAACAACACTCACCACAGAAATAAAAAGAGTCATCAGAAATTACTACAAAGAGTTGTATACCAGAAAACAGGGAAATCTATCAGAAATGGATAGATTCCTGGACACATACAACCTATCTAAATTGAGCCAGGAAGACAAAGAAAACCTCAACAGACGCATAACTGAAACAGAAATTGAAACAGTAATAAAGGCCCTTCCAAGAAAGAAAAGCCCAGGACCGGATGGATTCACTGCTGAATTCTACCAGACATTTAAAGAAGAACTAACTCCAATTCTTCTCAAACTATTAAGAACAATTGAAAAAGAGGGAATCCTCCCAAATTCTTTCTATGAAGCCAGCATCACCTTAATTCCTCAGCCAGAAAAAGATGCAGCATTGAAAGAGAATTACAGACTAATATCCCTGATTAACATAGACGCAAAAATCCTCAATAAAATTCTGACCAATAGAATGCAGCAACACATCAGAGAGATCATCCACCCAGACCAAGTGGGATTTATCCCTGGTATGCAGGGATCGTTAAATGTTCGCAAAAAAATCAATGTGATACACCACATTAACAGACTGCAGAAGAAAAATCATATGACTTTCTCAATAGACACAGAGAAAGCATTTGATAAAATACAACACCCTTTCATGATGAAAACTCTACACAAACTGGGTATGGAAGGAACATTCTTCAACACAATCAAAGCAATTTATGAAAAACCCATGGCCAACATCCTATTGAATGGGGAAGTGTTGGAAGCATTTCCACTGAGATCTGGCACCAGATAGGGATGCCCACTCTCACCACTGCTATTCAGTATAGTTCTGGAAGTCTTCACCAGAGCTATTAGGCAATAAAAAGAAATTAAATGGATACAAATTGGGAAGAAGAACTCAAACTATCCCTCTTTGAAGATGATATGATTCTTTATTTAGGGGGATCCAAAGAACTCTACTAAGAGACTATTAGAACTCATAGAAGAGTTTGGCAAGTAGCAGGATATAAAATCAATGCACAAAAATCAGCAGTCTTTGTATACACAGGCAATGCCACGGCTGAGGAAGAACTTCTAAGATTAATCCTATTCACAATAGCTACAAAAACAATCAAATACCTTGGAATAAACTTAAACAAGGACATTAAGATCTCTATGATGAGAATTACAAAACCTTAAAGAAAGAAATAGAAGAGGATACCAAAAAATGGAAAAATCTTCCATGCTCATGGATTGGAAGAATCAACATCATCAAAATGTCCATTCTCCCAAAAGCAATTTATACATTCAATGCAATACCAAAAAGATACTGAAGAGCATCTTCTCAGATCTGGAAAAAAATGATGCCGAAATTCATATGGAGACACAGGAGACCTCGAATAGCTAAAGCAATCTTGTACAACAAAAACCAAGCCAGAGGCATCACAATACCAGACTTCAGGACATATTACAGGGCAGTTGTTATCAAAACAGCATGGTTCTGGTACAGAAACAGATGGATAGACCAATGGAACAGAATAGAAACACCAGAAATCAATGCAAACATCTACAGACAACTTATATTTGATCAAGGATCCAAAACATATCCCTGGAGTAAGGACAGTCTATTCAATAAATGGTGCTGGGAAAATTGGATTTTCAAGTGCAGAATCATAAAGCAAGACCACTACCTTTCACCTTACACAAAAATTCACTCAACGTGGGTTAAAGATTTAAATCTATGACCTGACATCATCAAATTATTAGAGAGCATTGGAGAAAACCTGCAAGATATAGGTACCGGCAACGACTTCCTAGAAAAGACCCAGAAGCACAGGTAGTCAAAGCTACAATTAGCATTCGGGATTGCATCAAATTGAGAAGTTTCAGTACTTCAAAAGAAACAGTCAGGAAAGTGAATAGGAAACCGATAGAATGGGAAAAAATATTTGGAAACTATGCAACAGATAAAGGGTTGATAACCAGAATCTACAAAAAAATCAAGAAACTCCATAACATCAAAGCAAACAACCCACTTAAGTGGTAGGCCAAGGACCTCAATAGACATTTTTCCAAAGAGGAAGTCAAAATGGCCAACAGACACAAGAAAAAATGTTCAGAATCACTAGCAATCAGGCAAATGCAAATCAAAACCACAATGAGGTTTCACATCACCCCGGTCAGAATGACTCACACTCAGAAATCTACCAACAATAGATGCTGGAGAGGATGTGGGGAAAAGGGATACTAACCCACTGTTGGTGGGAATGCAAACTGGTTAAGCCACAAGGGAAGTCAGTCTGGAGATTCCTCTGAAACCTGAATATAACCCTACCATACAACCCAGCCATCCCACTCCTTGGAATTTACCCAAAGGAAATTAAATTGGCAAACAAAAAAGCTGTCTGCACCTTAATGTTTACTGCAGCTCAATTCACAATAGCTAAGATCTGGAACCAACCCCAATGCCCATCAACAGTAGGCTGGATAAAGAAATCATGGGATATGTTCTCTTCAGAATACTATACAGCAGTCAAAAACAATGAATCCCTGTCATTTGCAACAAGATGGAGGAATCTGGAAACATTTTGCTGAGTGAATTAAGCCAGTCCCAAAGACACAAATATCATATGTTCTCCCTGATTGGTGACAAATAAATGAGCACCAAAGAGGAAATCTTTTGAAGTGAAATGGACACTATGAGAAACAGTGACTTGATACTATGGCAATTTTGACAACTTTCTATCAGAAATAGATAGATCCAGTATGTAAAAAGTATTTAAGAACATTATTGAACTCAACAACTGTAACAGAATATGCCTCAAAATGCCACTAAAGCTCACATGGAATATTCACCAGATAGACTACATTCTGGACCATAAAACATACTTTAATAAACACAATTGAAAAGATGCCTTGCAGTGTCTGTTTCCAGGCAAAAATGGAAGTAAACTAGAAACCAGTAAGAAAAATATGTATGAGAAATTCCAAAATTGAGGTTAAACAATATTCTTTTAATTATCATATGTGTGAAATCTCAAAATATTAAAAATACATTTTGTACTAAGTGAAAGCAAAAACACTATTTGTCAAAATCTATGAGCTGTAATGAAAGCCTTATATGTATATTTTTATCTAATATATTATATATTATTTCTTTATTTATTTTTATTTGACAGATAGAGTTATAGACAGTGAGAGAGAGACAAAGAGAATGGTCTTCCTTCCGTTGGTTCAATCCCCTAATGTTTGCTATTGCTGGCACTGTGCTGATCTGAAGCCAGGAGCCGGGTGCTTACTCCCGGTCTCCCATGCAGGTGTAGGGACCCAAGCACTTGGGCCATCCTCCACCGAGAGACCTTTCTGTCTCTCTCTCATGGTTTAACCCTATCTGTCAAATAAAAAAAAGAAATGTCATTAGAAGTATTCTTTAGATATTAATGGTCAACCTCCTAGGAGAACTTCTCAATAATTCTCTTCTTATCATATCTTGATGGCATGCAAAGTTCTCTGTACCAGGTTCATCTGCCACAAGCCTTTTACAATTTATTTATTCATTTAATTTTGTCCTATATTCTTCCTAAAATTCTAGAATAATCTGCTTATTCTTCTTTAAGACAAAACATCCTCAACTTCCCTCCGTAAGACAAATAATTTTCACAACTTCAGCCTTTCCTTATCTATGGCACACTTTACCTCCCTGTATACTTACAATTTTTTTCTTTTTTCTTTATATTGACCTTAGTTACACACATTAATTAAAATTCTTAGTGCATAGTGTCATTAATTTCCAATGAATTCCAGGAATAAAATAATTGTCATTTTTTCCATTATACTAACAAACTATAAGTTCAAAAATCAATGAATCATAATTTCTAAAAGTATGTTATTTATCATTGACAAGAGAGAGAACGATTCAACATGGGAAGCGAGATACACAGCAAATTCATAGAATGGCAGATGTCCTAAACAGCACTCTGGCCTCAGAATCAGCCCTTAAGGCATGTGGATCTGGCTGAAGAGCCCATGAGGGTATTTCAGGCATGGAAAGCCAAGACACTCTGGAAAAAAAAAAGACCTAAATGAAATATCTCTGTGAGTGAGATCCCAGTGGAAAGAATAGGTCATCAAAGAAGGAGGTACCTTTCTCTGAAGGGAGAACTTCCACTTTGACTATGACCTTGTCTAAATGTGATCAGAGTCGGTGAACTCAAAAGGCTTCCATAGCCTTGGTAACTCATGACAAGAGCCTAGGGTGATTACTGATGCCGTAATCAAGAATGTCAATTTGTTAAATCAACAACAGGAGTCAATGTGCACTTACTCCTCATGTAGGATCTCTGTCCTTAATGTGTTGTACATTGTGATTTAATACTATAACTAGTACTCCAACAGTATTTTTCACTTTGTGTTTCTATGTGGGTGCAAACTGTTGAAATCTTTACTTAATATATGCTAAACTGATCTTCTGTATATAAAGAGAATTGAAAATGAATCTTGATGTGAATGGAAGGGGAGAAGGAGCGGGAGCAGGAAAGGGGAGGGTTGTGGCTGCGAGGGAATTTATGGGGGTGGGGGGAGCCACTGTAATCCATAAGCTGTACTTTGAAAATTTATATTCATTAAATAAAAGTTAAAAAAATACATGCAAAACTGC
Organism: Sylvilagus floridanus; assembly: GCA_949820135.1. Classification (NCBI taxonomy): domain Eukaryota; kingdom Metazoa; phylum Chordata; class Mammalia; order Lagomorpha; family Leporidae; genus Sylvilagus; species Sylvilagus floridanus. The sequence continues at coordinate 128,343,225 of OX463236.1, read as the reverse complement.
TGTAAAAAAATCATTCCTTCCACTAACAAAATTTGAAATACAGAGAAAACATAAACTTACTTCATCAATATATCTTGATCTAAAAAAAATAATTCATGTACTTGTATTAGGCATCATACTGGAAACTCCAAAGACATGGCTAATTTAATCAGACTCATAACATTCACAATATTCTTATGTGATAAAGTTTACTCAAGTCATGTGAACTTGAAAATCATCAGGGCCATATCTTAATTTTCTGAAATGTTATTCATTTATTTAAATGATTATATATTTATTTATTCATCTAGGGTCAATTATATGGAGTCCTTTGAAAATTTAATTCAGCAATATCTTAGGGAACTTGAAAATTATTACATCAAAAGTACTTTTTGAAGTCCACTGAAAGTGGAATTAAAAGACAAGCTAGAGTGGGTACTTGCTTTGGCAGTGAAGACAGCAATTAAGATGCTGGCATTTCACATGGAATATCTGGTTCTGAGTTTTGTCTTACTCCCAATTACAGCTTCCTGGAAATATACACCTGGGAGGCAGTTGGTGATGTCTCAGATAGCTGGAGCACTGCTTCCCATGAGTAAGACTTGGATTGAATTTCCAGCTCCTGCCTTTGGCCTGGTTCAACCCCAGCCACTGTGGGCAAATGAGCAAGAGATCTCTGTTTATATGTCTTTCTCCATCTCTCTTTCTCTCTACTTTTCTCTGTCTCTCTACTTCTTAAGTTAATAAATCAATACATAAAAATGAATGAAATTTATTTTCACATCAACTTTTAAATATCCATGTACAGGTTTTTATTATATGTATTTCCAATGAGCTCTTAAAAATTTTAAAAATATATTTATTTATCTATTGAGAGGTAGTGTTACAATTTAGAGGCAGAGACAGAGAGAAATGTCCTCCTTCTGCTGATTCACTCCCTAAAGGGCCAAAATGGCAGGAGCTGGCCAAACCAAAGCCAAGAGACAGGATCCAGGATCCAGGATCCAGGAGCCAGGAATTTCTTCCAAGCTTCTCACATGAGTGCAGCGGCCCAAGCACTCAAGCCATTTTCACTGCATTCCCAACCCATAAGCTAAGAGCTGGATCTGAAGAGGAGCAGCCAGGACATGAACTGGTGCCCATATGGGATGTTGGCACCTCAGGTGGAGGCTTAGGCTACTACACCACAGTGCCAGCCCCTCAATGAACTTTTTGAAGCATGTTGTATATCATACAAAGAAATAGCATATATATATATATATAAAATATATATATAAATATAAATATATATATTTATAATATATATAAATATATAATATATATAATATTATATATTTTATTATATATTTTATTTAATATTATATTATTATATTATTATATTATATATATAATATATATAAATATATATAAATATAATATATATATAAATATAAAATAATATATATATAAATATATATATAAATAAATATATATATATATATATGGAAAAAAACAGATCTTAAAAAACTGAGCAGATTAATTCCTCCATATAAAAATATAGGAATGAAACTGACATCTTGTTATAGGATTATTGTTTTTAGCCTTTTTACTTGCTGAATATTATGGTTAGTGGTTTTAGTCCTGGTCGGGGCGCCAGATTCTGTCCCTGCTGCTCCTCTTCCAGGCCAGCTCTCTGCTGTGGCCCAGGAGTGCAGTGGAGGATGGCCCAAGTTCTTGGGCCCTGCACCCGCATAGGAGACCAGGAGAAGCACCTGTCCCCTGCCATTGGATCAGCGCTGTGCGCTGGCTGCAGCGGCCATTGGGGGGTGAATCAACGGAAAAGGAAGACCTTTCTCTCTGTCTCTCTCCCTCTCACTGTCCACTCTGCCTGTCACAAATTAAAAAAAAATAAAATGTAAAAAATATGTTTTTGCTAAAATTAATGAAAAGAAAAGAAGTAATATAAGGAGTGATATTAGGGAATGGAAAGTGAGATCGAGGGAAGTATGGTTATCTTCTTACAACTGAATCTATGAAATATGTGAAATCTTTTCTGTTTATATTAATAAAGATAAATAAATAAATATATCTGAAAAAATGATCATAAGTTTTCACCTCAAGCTGTTCTGTAAGGATATTATATAAAACAAACAAACAAACAAAAAAAACACAACATAAACAAGAGTGTCAATTTGTTAAGTAAACAACAGGAGTCACTGTGCACTTACTCCTCATCTAGGATCTCTGTCCTTAATGTGCTGTACATTGTGATTTAATACTACAACTAGTATTCAAACATTATTTTTCACTTTGTGTTTCTATTTGGGTGCAAACTGTTGAAATCCTTACTTAATATGTGCTAAACTGATCTTCTGTATATAAAGAGAATTGAAAATGAATCTTGATGTGAATGGAAGGGGAGAGGGAGTGGGAAACGGGAGGGTTGTGGGTGGGAGGGAAGTTATCGGGGGGGGGGCATTGTAATCCATAATCTGTACTTTGGAAATTTATATTCATTAAATAAAAGTTTAAAAAAACAAAAAAAAAACACAACAAATCAAGGGGACAGGGAGTCTGATTTCTACATTTACTTGTTTATAACATATAAATGTCAAAGCATACAAAGAAGGTGAAAGATTGTCCTATTCAAAGGACCAAAACAAATCAATAGAAAATATGAAGTCTGGATATTGGACTTAAAACAACAAAAACTTTAAAATAATTGTCTTTTTTTATATAAAGCTTTTATTTAAAGAATATAAATTCCCAAAGTACAGCTTATGGATTACAATGGCTCCCCCCACACAACTTCCCTCCCTCCCGCTACCCTCCCATTTCCCACTCCCTCTCCCCTTCCATTCACATCAAGATTCATTTTCAATTCTCTTTATACACAGAAGATCAGTTTAGTACATATTATGTAAAGATTTCAACAGTTTGCCCTCACATAGAGACACAAAGTGAAAATACTGTTGGAGTACTAGTTATAGTATTAACTCACAATGTACAACACATTAAGGACAGAGATCCTACATGATTTTTTTTAAAGAATTGATTAATTATCTATGCAATTTCCAATTTAACACCAAGATTTTTTAATCATTTTCAATTATCTTTAAATACAGAAGATCGATTCAGTATATACTATGTAAAGATTTCATCAGTTTGCATCCACACAGAAACACCAAGTGTAAAAATACTGTTTCAGTACTAGTAATAGCATTATTTCACATTGGATAACACATTAAGGACAGATCCCACATGAGACGTAAGTACACAGTGACTCCTGATGTTGATTTAACAATTTGACACTCTTGTTTATGGTGTCAGTAATCTCCCTAGGCTCTAGTCATGAGTTGCCGAGGCTATGGAAGCCTTTAGGGTTCGCTGACTTCGATCTAATTCTGACAGGGTCATAATCAAAGTGGAAGTTCTCTCCTCCCTTCAGAGAAAGGTACCTCCTTCTTTGATGGCCCCGTTCTTTCCACTGGGATCTCACTCGCAGAGATCTTTCATTTAGGTCTTCTTTTTTTTTTTTTTTTTTGTTTTTCAGAGTGTCTTAGCTTTCCATGCCTAAAATATTCTCATGTGCTCTTGAGCCAGATCCGAATGCCTTAAGGGCTGATTCTGAGGCCAGAGTGCTATTTAGGACATCTGCCCTTCTATGAGTCTGCTGTGTATCCCGCTTCCCATGTTGGATCATTCTCTCCCTTTTTGGTTCTATCAGTTAGTATTAGCAGACACTAGTCTTGTTTGTGTGATCCCTTTGACTCTTAGACCTATCAGTGTGATCAATTGTGAGCTGAAATTGATCACTTGGACTAATGAGATGGCCTTGGTACATGCCACCTTGATGGGATTGTATTGCACAGAGAGCTAAAGTAGCACATGGACAAAGATAGGGTTTCTAGGTATAAACCAAAAATCTATAAATAGAGAGATAAATTATTAAAAGAATCCAAAATAATTTTATAGGTAAACAACGAATGAAATTTTAAAATTCATTAAAGAGTTTCACAATGGATTTGAGAAAGAAAAGAAGTAATCAGTAAAACTGAAGACAGGACAATTTAAATTAAAGACTGAATAATACAAATAAAATGAATGAAGAAGAGTGAGCATACACCAAAAGACCTGTGAGATATCTCAAGCAGATGGACACACATTATGGAAATTCTGGAACAAGGTGAAAGCTAGCAGAAATAATACTTGAATAAATTAAAAGCTGAAATATCTCAAATTTTATGAAAGGTCTGAATCCACAAACTTAAGAAAGAAAGCCTTCCTGCTGATAATTCTATGTACTGAAAAAAGTTCCTTAAGTATGAAGGAGAAATTACGCTGACCCTAAATAAAAACAGGTATAACTCATTACCAATAGACTTTCCCAATGGGACCTGATGAAGACACTTGAAATGAATAGACGTTTGACAGCAATTCCAAGCTGAACTTTCAGATATTAACAAAGAAGACATCTATTTATTTGAAAGGCCTGAGTGACAGAGAGAGAGAGACTTTTGTTAAATCTATTGATTCACTCTTTCAATGGTCACAGCTGTCAGGTCTGGAACAGGTCTAGGCCAGGAGTGAGGAGCTTCATCTTCGCATGGGTGTCAGGGACCCAAGCACTTTGACCATCTTATGCTGCCTCCCAGGTGTATTATTAGGAGGCTGCATTGGAAGTAAAGCTGGACTGGAACTGACACCATGATAGGGGATTCCAGGGTCACGGTGGTCTCTTTATCTCTTGAGACACAGCATCATTCAAGTTTTCACGTTTAAACACCACGATTTGCCTCAACCAAATGTAGGTAAAAGCCTCATGAAGACAGATTTGCAAGGAAACACACTTTAATCAAATATCATATTGAGTATGTAGCTTGGGATTGTAACAGCAAACCTTAACTTATATTTTCTTTCTGAGTCTTTGACCAAAAGCCATTCATAAAAAGTATTAACACATGATCAGCCAATGGAATATCTTGTAAATCAACATAAGAGATCAATCATCTGACAGAAGTAGAAGAATAGTAGTTTAATTAGTTTGTGTGTTGTAGATGGGGATAAGATGTAAGCAAAAGAATTTCATAAAATGTTAATCTACTTACTGAAAGATATTGAGTTTGGCATGAATTCAGTAGACTTTCTATGGTGTGTGGAACCTGCAAGAAAGGTTCATTTCTAAAACTAATTCAGATAAAACCTCCATCAGTGGAACTACTGCTTCAACTACTTTTAAACAAGTCGGTTATGTTTTCACTATCGACCCTATCTGCAAGCAATAAATAGATAGTCTTAAATCTCTTCAGAAAATAATCCTAGTTGTAAAAGTGATCTTTCTAGACAAGTTGTTCAATATGAAAATAGTTCATCTTTCTTTTGTCTGCAAGGTTAAATAAGAGAAAAATAATTTATATTTTTTCCAGAATCACTCTAGGATTAGGAATTTAATTTAAAATATTTTCAGCAATTCTTACCAAGAAAGAGTTTTTTAATGCATGACAATATCTATTTTTTAAAGATTTATTTATTTATTTATTTGAAAGTCAGAGTTACACAGAGAGATGGAGAAGCAGAGAGGGAGAGAGGTCTTCCATTTGCTGGTTCACTCCCCAATTGGCTGCAATGTCCAGAGATGCGCCAATGCAAAGCCAGGAGCCAGGAGCTTCTTCCGGATCTCCATGTGGGTTCAGGGGCCCAAATAGTTGGGCCATCTTCTACTGCTTTCCCAGGCCACAGCAGAGAGCTGGATCTGAAGTGGAGCAGCTGGACTTGAACTGGCACCCATGTGGGATGCCAGTACTTCAGGTGACGGTTTTACCCACTATGCCACAGTGCCAGCCCCAGTGCATGACAAATATCATAACAACAGCAAGAGGGGTATCATTGATTGAGATGTTCCCATCAGAGAAGCAGAATCAAATAGAAATAGGAAAAAAAAGAACAGAATCAGTTATTTAGATTAGTCAGTTATTATATTGGGAATGAAAGTTTTGGGGCTTTCTTTAGTAGGTAAGTAGTCTTGATGTAAAACTAGGCAGTTTCTTTTTGAATGGCATATTTCCCATAAAGACAGTTACTTCAAGGCAAAGGATTCTTTAGCTTGGGTTCTCTTGACTTTGGTTTAAATAACACATACTGATTTCTACTTGGTCCCTGTAATTGTCACAGATGCAAAGACTTTCTGCTTTTTGTGCAGAACTAATTTTGATTAGTATTTTAATGTTTCTGTGTGCCAATGAAAAAATAACATACCATTGTTATTGTTAGAATTTTATTATTCTCTTTCTGATTTATCCTATTATTAAGTGATCTATCCAGGTTAAAACTTCCCACTTCAACTACTGTACTTTTAAATCATCCTGGTTTCTTTGAACCCACTTAACAACACATTTATATGAAAAGTTTCCATAGATATTATATATGCAGTCAACTTCAGTTCTGAAGAGATTTGTCTATTAACATAATTTTGGAGAATGGACTACACCTTATTTAATTTATTTTTAGAGAGATCACTTCAGTTGCAGGCTAAGGGAATTGTGCTTTGGTGTGCTCTTTTTGAGGACTGCTCTGCTGAAGGGTTACTAATTGGGTCAGTATTCCTAATTTATGTTTCTCAGGAATGAACCTCCAGCTAAGTGTTGTGAGGTGGGGTTAAAATTACAGTCCCTTATTTAATTTCTTTCTGATGAACCATGATTGATTCTTGTGACGCTAGGAGCCCTAGAAGTCTTATATAGGTCATAGACTATAAGTCCTGACAATTCCATCATTTTTTTCTTTTATTTTTTAGGTTGTAAAAGAATATTACTAAAAATGTATTTATTACAATTAGCCTATAAAAATGCCTAGCATGCAGGGTATTTATAATTTCTACATTTTTATTTTTAATTTATTCTAGAAACCTTTTATTTAGGTATACAAACTTCATCCACTTCACATATGCACAGTTAGGCAATAGTGATTCTATGAATCCTACCCTCCCTCATGCCTGCACTCCTACTGTTATTCCTCTTCCTTGCCCTATTCCCATTTTGTTTTACAAAAATCTACTTTCAGTTAACTTTATATGCATAAGATTTAACCCTACTCTATGTAAAGAGTTCAACAAATGGTATATATTAAAAAAAAATTGCTCCTCAATATTCAAGACAAGGGCTGTTCAATAGCATCACATCTCAAAGTGTAAATTTCATTTCTATAGATCACCTTTCAGGTGCTCTATTAGTTACCACAGATCAGGGAGAACATATGGTATTTGTCTTTGGGAGACTGGCTTATTTCACTAAGTATAATGTTTTCCACTTACATCCATTTTGTTGAAAAGACAGATTTCATTTTTTATGGCTAAGTAGTATTCATAGTATACATTTATATATATTTTTTTGAATCTTCAGTTTATGGACCACTGGGTTAATTGCATAACTTAGTTATTGTGAATTGAGCTACAAAAAACATGGAGGTGCAGATAACTCCTTCATATGCTGATTTAATTTCTTTTGGGTAATGCCCAGAAGTGCAATGGCTGGGTCATATGGTATGTCCATATTAATATTTTGAAATATATTCATACTCTCTTCTATCCTGGCTACAATGTGGAAGTGTACATCCCCATCAATAGTGGATTTCAGTACTTTTTCCCCACACCCTCACCAGCTTTGGTGTTTGTTGATTTCTGTATGGAAGCCATTCTAACTGGGGTGTGGTGATATATACTTGTGGTTTTTATTTGCATTTCCCTGATGACTAGTAATCCTGAGCATTCTTTCATTAAATAATGGCCATTTGAATTTCCTCTTTCGGAAAATACCCTTTGAGGTCCTATGCCCATTTCTTTTTTTTTTTTTTTTGAAAGAGCATTTTTTTTTTTCTGCTAGAATGCCCTTAGTTTTATTTTATTTTTTAAAGCTTTTATTTAATGAATATAAATTTCCAAAGTACAGTTTATGGATTACAATGGCTCCCCCCCCATAACTTCCCTCCCACTCGCAACCCTACCCTTTTCCACTCCCTCTCCCCTTCCATTCACATCAAGATTCATTTTCAATTCTCTTTATATACAGAAGATCAGTTTAGTAATATTACATAACTACATTGTTTATGTTGTTGTCATTGAGTTTCTTGAGCCCTTTATATATTCTGGTTATTAATCCTTTATCAGTTTCATAATTTGCAAATATTTTCTCCCTTTTTGTCCTGTGTCTATTCACTTTGCTGAGTGTTTATTTTGCAGTTCAGAAGCTTCTCAATTTAATGTAATCCAATTTGTTAATTAGGGCTTTGATTACCTGTGCTTCTGGGGTCTTTTCCAAGAAGTCTTTGCCTAAACCAATATCATGCAGATTTTTTCCAATGTTCTTTACTAATTTGATGGTATGAAATTGTAGATTTTGGTCTTTGATCCATATTGAGTGTATTTTTTTGTAAGATGTAAGGTGGGGGTCTTGGCTTCACCTTCCTTCATGTGGAGATACAGATTTCCCAGCATCATTTCTTGAAGAGATTGCTCTTGCTCAAGGGATTGATTTTTAGCTTCTTTATCAAAGATAAGTTAATTGTAGACACGCAGATTGATTTCTGGATTTTCTATTCTGTTTCACTGGTCTACATTTCTGTTTCGTTTTTTTTCCCCGAGGCTGTTTTGATTATAATGTCACTGTAATTTGTCTTGAAAACTGGTATTGTGATGCCTCCAGCTTTATATTTGTTGTATAAGAATACTTTAGTTATTTGGGGTCTCCTGTGTTTCCCTATTAATTTCAGCATCATTTCTTCTAAATCTGTGAATAATGTCCTTGGTATTTTGATTGGAATCACATTGAATCTGTAATGCCTTTGGTAGTATGGGCATTTTGATGATATTGATCCTTACATTCCATGGAAATGGAAGATTTTTCCAAATTTTTGTGTCTTCTATTTCTTTCTTTAATGTTTTATAATTTTCATCATAGAAATATTTGACACGGTTAAATTTTTTCCAAGTCATTTAATTTTTTGTGACTATTGTGAATGGGATTGATCTTAGAAATTCTTTCTCAGACATGACATTGTTTCTGTATACAAGGCTATTGATTTTTGTGTGTTAATTTTGCATCCTGCCACTTTACAAAATCTTGTGTTAGTTCTATTAGTCTCTTAATGGAGTCTTTTATGTCCCCTATATATAGAATCACATTATCTGCAGATAGGGATAGCTTGACTTCCTCTTTCCCAATTTGTAGTCCTTTGATTTCTTTTTATTGTCTAATGACTCTGCCTTATACCTCCAGGAATATATTCAATAAAAATTGGCGAGTGGACATCCTACTCTGTTTTCAGATCTTAGTCGGAAAACTTCTAAGTTTTCCCCATTCCATAATATGCTGGATTTGTGTTTGTCATAGATTTCCTTGATTATCTTAAGAAAGGTTCCTTCTATATGCAATTTGCTTCAGGGTTTTATCATGAAAATATGGAGTATTTTATCAAATGCTTTTTATGCTTCTATCGAGATAGTCATAAAGTTTTTGTTTTTCAGTTTGTTAATGTGATGTATCACATTAATTGATTTGTGAATGATGAAACATTCCGGAATACCAGGTATAAATCCCACTTGAGCCTGGTGATTTGTCTGTCTGATGTGTTATTGGATTAGATAGGGTAGTGTTTTATTGAGGATTTTTGCATCTATGTTCATCAGGGATATTGATCTATAGTTCTCTTTCTTTGTTGTATCTTTTTCTGGCTTAGGAATTTAGGTGATACAGGCTTCATAGAAGGAGTTTGGTAGGATTCCCTCTCTTTCAGTTGTTTTGAATAGCTTGAGAAGAATTGGAGTTCGTTCATCTTTAAATGGTAGAATTCAGCAGTGAAACTGACCGGTGTTGGGCTTTTCTTTATTTGGAAGCTCTCTATTACTGATTTAATCTATGTCTGTTTATTTATTTATTTTTTTTGGTTAGTTGAGGAAATGGTGTATCAATTATATATATATATTTTAAAAACAGTTCTTCATTAAACTGATTTTTTGTTTTTTGTTTTAATTTTGTTAGGTCTTATCAAATTTTAATTATTTCTTTCCTCCTACTAATTTGGGGTTTGGTTTGCTATTGTTTTTCTAGGTCCTTGAGATGCATTGATAGATCAGATATTTGGTGCCTTTCTGATATCTTGATGTAGGCACCAATTGATTTAAACTTCCCTCATAACACCGCTTTTGCTCTATCCCATAAGTTTTGATATGTTGTATTGTCATCTTCAGTCAATTCTGTAATTTTTTTATTTCTCTTTTGAATTCTTCTGTGAACCACTGTTCATGCAGGAGCAGGTTCTTCAGTCTCCATGTATTTGCATATGTTCTAGAGAATCTTGAGTTGTTGATTTCCAGCTTCATTCCATTGTGGTCCAAGAAGATGCATGGTATGATTTTGATTTTTTTGAATTTGTTAAGACTTGCTTTATGCCCTAATTACTTAAAAAACCTTAAAAGCCTAAGAGGAACAGCATATTATTTTTTCTTCTCAGTGTAAACATTCTCATAGAATTATTTAATTCATTGATCAACTAAAACAATTAAATTCAATCCCAATATTCAAAATGGCCAATAGAATATTGCTATTATCTATCTCATATGATATATTTATTTTGTCTTTGAGCAACCCTAGTGCTGTATGTTCTTCTAAGTAGGACTTTAATATTTAGACATGACATTGTAAACTTACTGTGTCTTTGCAAGTCTTATCATCCGACAATGAAAAACAATTCCTCTGATTCTTTGTAAGGGTTGCTGTAAAGATTATGTGACCTAATAAATATAAAACACTTCCAATAGTAGGAATTCAAATTCAAAGTAAATGTTAAGTAAATTTTATTGCAAAGTGTCAGAGACACACTAGGTGTCCCCACTTCTTAACAGAGTTTTTTCAAACATTTACTTCAATGAAAACTGCTAAGTGAAAATATTGCACAAAAATTTTTAAATGCTATTTGATTGTCTCTGCAGCAGCCAATATAAATAATCTAGTCTTCATAAGTTATGGATGCATTTCCAGTACAAATTATTTCAAACAAACAGGAGTTAACTTGGAAGTCATAATCACCAATCACTTTGTCATAACTTTGAATACATCCAACAATTGAGTCAAGGAATGAGATGATGCATACATCCAAATAAGACTGATCAAACAATCATCATGGAAATTCAATTGATTTTATAGTTTCTTATAAAATATTCCAAATCTTCTTGTTATGAGAGACATTTTCAAGTGATTCTGTTCCATGAGCATTGCCATAGTTATAAGGACCACAGAAATAACTGACTGAACAAAAACTGAATGTGGTTAAGTTACTCATGGAAAGTTAAGGGAAAACCATCACAGTAGTGAATGATGAAAAAACAAAAAGAGTAAACAGATTTAATCTGTAGTGAAATGTCCAAAAATATTCTTTGCTTCAACAGACATATGAATATAATACTGATTTATAAAATTGCTAATTGCCTTTCAAGAAATAATGAGTGATTTATTTTTAAATGAAAGCAAAGGGTCTACTGAGTATTAGCATCCTGTTATTACTTCATTTAAAAAGGAAATATAAATTCTCTAAATGACAATAAAATAGAATCCATACTTCTAGTTGAAAAAGAAAAAGAAAATAACAGAAAGGATGAGCATGTTGTTTGGTGCTTATGTTACCACTTGTGTAAATGCATTGCATAATGGAGTGCCTGGTTCAGGTCCCAGCTACTCTGCTTCACATCCAACTTCCTGTGTGCTAATGTGAAAGCTAGGAGACAGCAGATAATGGCTCAAGTATTTGGTCCCCTATCACACAGGTGGAAAACCTGAATAGAATTCTTGGCTCCTGGCTTTGATCTGTCCCATTCTGTTGCAGGCATTTGGGAAGTAAAAAACTGATTGAAAATCTCTTTACATATATTTCTCTGTCTCTCTGCCTTTCATAAAATGAAAATAAATAATCAGAGGTTTAAAAATATAAAACATCAAATTATCCCACTTAATTGTTTTGTGATTTGATATTATCCTTTTCAATATTAAAGACAATAATGCAAGTTGCGAGTAGGTCTTCTCCTTCAAATTGAGACCTTCAGTGACAAACACACTCTCAGAGTTAAATAGCAGCCAGTGTTAAATGGGTAACAGAGCATCACAGTACAGAAGATAGCTACAATTTTCTGCCTGAATAGATTATTTCGGATGCTTCTCTTGTCTCAAGTGAACATGATTAACAAGATGAAAGCACTGAAAATTGTTCAAAGGGCTTCAAAAGTCAATATTGAGAGCAAATTAACTGATTACATTCAGAGCTTAATTCATGCCAGCATAAGCACCACTCTCTCCTCTTAAGTGTGATCTATTGATTTATCAGGCATGTATTTAGAGATTATCTTTAAAGTAAATTAGAAGAAATAATTTATTAAATAAATTTCTGTAAGGGAAGCAAATTATTATTTATAATATCTCTACTGATTTACATTCAGATTCACTATATTTTCAGATTTACATTCTTAATAGTATAATGAGCAGAATAATATAAAATTTGAGGGATTTTTAAAAATAAAAAGTTTTCTACTTTCCTACTTCCTGTTTTTAAGTGGATTTTCTAAAATCAGTAAAACATAAATATAACCAGACATTTTAAAATGTGGACCTATTTAAAAATAATCAATATACATTGATAAGTCCAAAGATAGGTTACAGTGGTTTACCAAGACAAGACTTCTTTATCCTACTTAGATAATCTTACATCAGGGTCCTGAGTAGCTTATCATCTCTCAGAGATTATACAGAATGTTGGCACCATAGCCTTGAATGCATTTAACAAAATTGATAATGCTTAGATATATAAGTAAATATAGTCAAAATTGCCTTGATGAACCTGACTCCAGGTTCATCTTGTACATAATACCAACATATTTACATATTCATATATTTCACCATATGTATATTAATACATAAGTTCAATTATATTCATGTTGTATTTTTCTAAGACATTACTTTTATCAACACGCAACTATTCATGTCTACATATTTTGACCCTCCTGGAGCAGCATGTAGCCTCCCTCCTTTAGCACCTACAGAAGATGAGGTCAGAACTTTGCCAGTACCCACTTTCAGGATGCCTTCCATCGCAATACTGGGACATGCATCTTGTATTTCTGAGGGCTACCCTTAAGCTGCCAGAGCTCAGCTATGGAAGAAAATAATTTAGTGAGCAAATACCCCCTGCAGGAAGCTGACGTGAACCAAGGACTTGGATGTAGAAGTATAAACCTTCCTGCTTTTGGGATCTAAGCAAAGCAGTGGAGTTACCCTATCGATCACTGACAATCACAAATTCTTTGTGGTACTTGAACTTTGGGATTTGAACAGACCTTTACTTTCATTCCCTCCTTTTATTGTCTCATCAGCTATCCCTCCTTGATTTCCTATGAAGAAATAATTTTCTTTTTTTAAATTTTTATTTATTTATTTGACAGAGTTACAGACAGTAAGAGAGAGAGAGAGAGAGAGAGAGACAAAGGTCTTCCTTCCATTGGTTCACTCCCCATATGGTGGCCATGGCCAGCGCTGCACTGATCTTCACTTGGTCAGGAGCCAGGTGCTTCCTTCTGGTCTCCCATGCAGGTGCAGGGCCCCAGCACTTGGGCCATCCTCCACTGCACTCCCCAGCCACAGCAGAGAGCTGAATCAGAACAGGAGCAGCCGGGACTAGAACCTGGTGCCACAGGCGGAGGATTAACCTAGTGCGCCACGGTGCTGGCCCTTGAAGAAATAACTTTCAAACAACATTTCAAGGTCTGATTCTAAAATCATAAGCAATCCCAAACTCCTTCTCCTTTCTCTCCTTCTTATTTTCAATCTTAAAATTTCATTATTGTGAAACACTCTCAGAATCCTGATACTGACTTCACTGACTCAGATATAAAGGAATCAGGCAGCACTTTAACCATGATTCGTGTTAATGTAAAATATTCTTTTATTTCTATTATTTTAACAAGATATTTCATTATCTTCAAATAGTCAATGGCATTTGGAGGAAAAGCACACTATTTTCTAGCTCTTTATATTTCTTTACTGTTTTCTATAGTGAAAAAATATAGCAATTTAGATATAGAGAGAATAGTATATTCAATATTCAGTGGAATAATTTGAAGACCCTCGCTCACATCTTTCACCCGATTACTGATGTAATAAGAGATATGGTCTTACTCAGTTGAATGAAAATAACTTTGAGGAATTTTTACTTATAATATCAGATAATTTCCTAATATTAATATATTACTATTTAATTGCTTAAAATACTTTATCAACTGTATTAATTCAGTATGAAAGTCATCCTTGCGAGAACTCATTGTGCATGATTCATTGAATATTCTCTGACCCAACATAATTAAATTATCTGATTTTTTTTTTAGTAAAAAGCATTCTTAAATTTGTATTTCAGTGACATCCAAAGTAATCCTTAAGTACCATCGTCTACTAATTCAGAAGAGCTAAAAGCAAAGAGGAAATGAAAGTTCTTTTTAAATTCCTTTAGAGAAAGAGCACTTGCCAGCTTAACTAATTTTTTTTTACAATCATAAAGTAGATTTTCAAATTCTGCACTCTATTTCCATGTTTCATGTGAGCTTTGTGTTTATGTTAGCTTCTAGAATCATGCAGAAATACATTGGAAGAGCACTTCAAGAGCATTTCTCTAAATAGATAAGAAAACCTGTGAGGTTTAGTGGTCAATCAAATACTGTGCAGTTAAGGACAAACACACTATTTGTGTATAAAAAATGAGTAAGAGGGAACAGAGATGTGTCAGACTACAAGTCATAGAAAAAGGAGTCAAGAGGCAAAGTTGACTTTCAAGAAGAATAAAGAGATATCTTTTAGATGTCTTGAATATGAAATGAGTGCCCAGCAGGCAAAAAGATATTCAGGACTGAAATTTAAAGTAGACAGATTACAGCTGGCAATGTGAATTTAAGGATTAGTCCTAGGTGATTGCTAAATGCTAGGCATTATGAATTCTCTAGGGGTTGGGAATAAAGACTATAATTTGCAAGGAACATATAGGAGTATAAGAGTGAAACGTAGGAAAATTTCAAAGTAACTTCTGAGGACGTTCTCTTATTTGGCCTACTCTCATTTACATGTTCAGTATTCCTTCTGTTATGGTTTATTTCCAATACAATTTAAAGATTACTAAGAATGTTCCACGTTAAATACAAAAAGAAACAATGTCTCATTGATATAGTTCAATAGACACTCATTGTCTTTCTTCATCTGCTGTCTCAAAGCCACCTTTCTTGAAAGATTATGAACCCCTTATCTTCATTTCATTATTTTCTTTTTCCCCCCATTTATTTAATCTGGCTTTACTCACCTATTCTCCATTCAATTTGTTCAATTAAATCTCTGACCAACGGCTCCTTACAGCAACTATAATTGACAAACTTCTAGGTCTTGTTCTGCATGATTCCTTAGAATGCAGTATACTAACTTCTTTCTCCCTCAACAATTTCTTTCGTAGATATTCCAGGTATTCTGAAAATGTCTGAGCAATCTTTTCTCATTACCATTTTACTGGTTCTTCCTTTTCCTTAAGTGTCAGTATAATTCTACTCGCCACATTCTGTATGCATGACTTAATATGAAAAACACCAGGCAGCTAAAAAAGGAAGTCAGTATTATCACCAGCATTTAATTCATCACAGATTGTATGTTTATTTTCCCTCTTACTGTGCATTTGGGCAGATTCATTAGCCAGTGCTGCAAAAGCCCTATGCATTGTGCTCTGCTGAGTTGTCAATCCTAAATATAGCATACTGAACCCCAGATGGAAGTCACTTAGCACTATAGATGATGGATTCAATATAAAGTGAGTTGACTTCTAAATCCTTTACTGAGCCTATTTTTTGTGTGTGGAAAGCTAATTTCTGGGTGTAGACACATGATTTGTGTCATTACGTGGCTTTAAATGCTTCAATTTTCTATTCATATAAAATAAAATAAGAAAAATTTACTAGTGATTATAAAATAAGGCTTACATTATGAATGCTTTAGCATAAGAGGGTATGTCTAAGATAAATTTTATTTTCTAAATTATGACAGTTTTGATTAAAAAAGAATGATTTTGAAAGTGTAGAAAATGACAAATATAAATTTAGAATTATCAATTTATAATTTATGTAAATTTAGAATTATGTAAATTTAGAATTATGTAAATTTAGAATTCACATAGGCATTTTTTATTTGCCCCAAACTGAAAAGATAAGAAACTCACATGGGGAAAGTTTGTTATACATGAAAATCGTGCTTTTAAAAATTTTACAAAGTAAATAAAGATAGATAATAACTTGAGAACTAGATATATGTAATTGATTGATAGAACTTAATAGAGAATTCAAGATGAGATCTACTCACAGGTAGTAAATTGATTTTTTCATAAAGGACCTTCACTGCCAATCCAGACTTCAAAGAATGACAAATTAAATATATGGAAATATTAACCTTGAATCTTAACACAGCATCCCAAACTTAGTTCAAAGTGCTTTATAGACCTAAAGTGTAAGTTACAACAGTAATTATTGCAGCTTAGTATGTATAAATAAACCAACTTTTTAATATTCTGCCCTAAGTATAGGGAACCCAATGCCATCCTAAATTTTGTGATACATTTTTGCAAAATAAAAATTAAATTATGAATTATCACTGAGAATTTCCTGAACAAAAGTTCATATACTTTAGGGTTCATTTCAACTTATATTTTAGGATATATCAGTTCACTTAATCATAATGAGATACATTTTCTTTCTTTCTTTAAACAATTTATTAATCTTGAAGAAATATACGTATTCAGCACTATTTAAAGATTTATTTATTTATGTATTTATTTATCTTTAAGGCATAGGTGAGTGAAAGGCAAAAAGTGACAGAGAGACAATGAGAGAGAAATCTTTTATATACTGATTCTCTCTACTTCCAGATGGCTGCTGTGGCCAGGGCTGTGGGGACCAAGCATTTGAGTCATTATCTGCTGTTTTCTCAAGCTCATTAGAAGGGGACTGCATTGAAAGCGGATAATCTGGGACTCAAACCATCACTTGATGGGTCTCAACCCGCTCTACCACAATGCTGGTCCCTACTCAGTGCTATTTAAAGTATAGTGTTTGCTTAGGAAAATGGATTATATATCACTACAACTTTACTTTTTTATTTCATAGAATTACATTTAAAATTTTATCTTATTTATATAAATGAACAGATTTCATGTATTGCATTTATACAAATTCATGGTCATAGTGATACATCTCACCCGACCCTCCCTGCGACTCATGCTCCTTTCTCCCTCCTTTCTTATTCTTTTAATTTTTACAATTACTTACTTTCAGTTTATTTTATAATTATAAGTTTAACCTTCCATTAAGTAAAGAATTAAACAAGAAGGGAAAAGCACTGTTCCTCAACAGTAGAGACATGAACTGTAAAAAAAAAAAATCAAATCTTAAAATTTCAAATTTGCTTATATATTACATTATTCCATACTCTATCAGTTACCACAGAACAGGGAGAGCATATATTTGCCTTTCAGGGACTGGCTTATTTCACTTAGTCTAATGCTAAGTACAAGTGTATTCCTAATTAATTTTTATCCTTTGTTAATCAGTACTTTCTATTAATAATAATTACTATTAATCATTTTATATAAACTTCACCAAGTTTCTAAATGAGAATAGATATATTCATAAATAAGTTATATGCAAATTTACAAAGATATTGAAAGTGTCCACATTCTGTTCAAGTTTATCAGAGAATAATCTTGATAGTTATGACAAAAGGGTTTGATAAAAGTACAGAGAGAGGAGTAATGCTTCAGTTATAATAAAGATGAATTGATTCTCTTATGTATTTCACCTCTGAATTTGAAGGAAAAATACTGATGAACATAAGCTTTATTGATCTCTGCCAGAGAGCGTTAACAAAATGTGAAGACATCTTGTTTATGAATAAAAGGGAAAAGAAAAAGTGTAAAACGGTAAGTGTTCAGTTTAGTGCAGTATCCCCCCTTTAGGACACTTTTCAAAAAGTGAAAAATGCACTGTAGGAAAGGAGAAAGGTTTTTCTGGAAGAGACTGCGATGGCATGAAGGGAGGTAGAGAATTCCAGGGTGGATTCCTCCTGCAGGCGACTGGAGCAGCTAGACTCATTTTCTAAGGAGTAGCCCAGAGACTCAGGGCTTCCTGATGCTCTCAGAGTTTCAAAACAAGTGTGAAGTTCTCAGAGAATAAGAATTTGCAAACACATCTGATCTTCACTGCTACCTCAGAGACGATTCAGAATGTGGAAGAGCGAAATTTGGAGGGGATTTCAGATCAAGAAAGGATGCTGCGTGAACCACTTCAGAACTGAAGGCCCTGCCTGCACCACCTGGGGATGACTTCATATTCTTGTTAAAGTGCAGCTGTGGAGAAGGGGACACTTCCCTGCAGTGGGTAGCTAGACTTCAGGCAAAACTAATGAAACATTAATGCAAAACTAATGGCAAGGCTAATTTGCCATTAAGCTCTACCTCCTTTGCCAACGCTTTCCTTCTGGAATTTAAATTTCAGTTGTGACAGAATTCTGCAGCTGGCTGATCCTTTTACTTCCTGAATTTTAGCTCACACAAAACCAGAATTACAGAGAGAAAGGAAGGCAGAGAGGTAAATGTCTCCTTAGATAAAAATAAATACAACAAATATAGGCAGTCCATCCACAGCTGTAGAATGTTCACAATGGGCAGAAATCCCACCTCTGCCCCCTACTGCTATTTAAAATAAATATTTGGGACTCAAAACATTGGTCAACGGCCTTACATTTTTAAAATTCATTTAATGTCTTTATTTTAGCAGGAGAGAGAGAGAGAGAGAGAGAGAGAGAGATTTAGAGAAATCCCACCTCCAAATTCTGCAACAGTTGGGGTGACCCAGGCAGAAGCTGAGAACCCAGAACTCAGTGTTGAGTTCCAGTGCAGAGCTGGGATCCAGCCATTGGAGCCATTGCCTATAGCTTCCCAGAGTGCACATTAGTAGAAAGATGGAGAATCAGAAGAAGAACCTGGACTCGAACTCCCATTTCACTATGAACTGGGAGCATTCCAACCAGTCTCAATTGCTATGCCTAACACCTGCCCCACAGCATTATATTTTAAATATGCAGTATTTAGTATATTTTATCAAAAATGAGGTAACCAGAAAAATTTGGAGAGCTTTTCCAAAAGGAACAGCAGAGTAATTTTCTCAGTATTTTCTGTGTTTCTGGACTCAGGTTACTGAATTTTTATTTAAAATTTGTGCTGTGCATTCCTCAGTTAATCAGTTCATAATTCATTTCTCCTATCTGCCGCTTTCTCAGATTTGGATGAGGGTTGTGCTAAGTCTCAAAATTTTGTTTTCTAGGGTCTGGCATGTGGCATAGTGGCACATGTGCCAAATTGAGTAATGTAAAGTTACTGCTTGACTATTGTTGATAGTCCTTACAGATAATACAAACTTTTTATATAATTTACATCGACTATCAATTACATAATATTCTTAAGTTAGTATTTTAAGGGTTTTTTTTTAAAGATTTGTTTTAATCATCTTAAACATGTAACCAGGCAATGTTCATAAACATTTGCACATACGTTTATAAATATTTTTGCTCTTCTGTGACTCATATCATCTGTCCATCTGCAGTGGTTTAACTTCTATGACAAAATTCTTAAATGAGAAGCTTTTATTACAAGCAATTTCTCTATTTTGATTTTTTTCCCTGTGATATAACATGGTAAAGTATCTTATGGCCTATTTATCAATTTTAGAGTAAAGGAATACTATTCTTTTTAAAATAATGCTTTTATTTTCTCTTAAAATGTCTTTGGATTTAACATTGATTTTTAATCCTTTTATTTGCAATGACAGCTATTATATATAGACATAATTGAAATATCATCTCTACTTGTGGTTGGCCAATAAATGGACTCACCAATTGTGTCCAAGTACTAATTCCTGGAATGTGTGGACTTGTTACCTAATATGATCAAAAGGACTTGGTTCTTGTGATTAAGTTGGAGATTTTTAGATAATGTGATTACCATGTATTATCTGGGTGGGTCCAGTTTAGTCACAGAGATGCTTAAAGTGAAAAACAGAAAACAAGAAAAACAGAATCAGAGTGAGAGAATCAGAGAAAGACTGGTCCAGCAGCTGCTGGCTTTGATGATGGAAGGGGACCCTGAGCCAAGTGATCCTATACTCTCCTAGAAGTAGGAAAACCCAGTTCAATAGATTCCTCACTGAAGCTTTGATGCTTTGAAACATCGAAGCTCTGTGAAGAACTTCAGACCAGAATAATCTGTATTATTTTAAACCATTTTGGGTCGGCACTGTGGCATAGTGGGTAGGGCTGCTGCCTGCAGTTCTGTTATCCCATTTGGGCACCGGTTCGAATCCCAGTTGTTCCACTTCCAATACAACTCTCTGCTGTGGCCTGGGAATGCAGTGGAAGATGGCCCAAGTCCTTGGGCCCCTGCATCCATGTGGGAGACCCAGAGGAAGCTCCTGGCTCCTGGCTTCAGATTGGTGCAGTTCTGGCTGTTGGGGTCATCTGGGGAGTGAACCAGTGGGTGGAAGGCCTTTCTCTTTCTCTCCCTCTGCCACTCTACAACTCTGCCTTTCAAATAAATAAGTTTTAAAAAAAATTAAAGCATTAGATTTGTGTTATTGTTGTAGTGATTATAAAATACCAATAAGAAACCAAAACACTACCATTCTAATAGTTATTTGTGTTATAGATTTAGATATTTTTAAGGCACACTTCGTAGATAATGAAGTATTTGTTTTTCTAAGTTATAGTTACACCAACTTGCTGGACTCTGCCTACATAGTATGATACACATTTCTCAGTGCACATAGAAATTTAAATTCTGTATCATTTCTTGCCACAAAAGAGCTTAGTATTCAGATGTCTGGGAAATAGCTCTTTTCTAAAAATATAATAACAATTATTCATGTGATAACTCTTATATTAAACTTTTTCCTAATGCAAATCACCAGTGATCCAGTATTGCTAAAGTTTGTGGTTAGGGTGGCTTTCACTCATCAAGTGTTTGCTTGAATTCCTTAATTCTATTCAGAATTATTAACACCAGATGTCTCTTCAGAGATCACCATTTAATACACAAAAGTTGAAATCAGCTCATATTTTCTCTCTTCTAGTGTTGTAAACTTTCTTAGGTAGAGAATCCCAAGATGTATGAATAGGTTCAACAGACATACTAGGTTCCTCATATCCTAAAAATATTGTGTATAAAGTATTAAATTATACTTGCTTTCTTGTGAAAATATTTTCAAGCCATGTATACGAGTATATTTATTGAACTTGGTAGTCAAGTTTATATTTTTACCATTATCTCTCTTTTTAACACTGTTACTGTTTTCCTTTCTTTTCTTCTCTTTGAGTGATGTTAGAAATTAAGTTCTCAACTATTAGCTCTTCTCTCTTTCAATTACTATTTTAAACCTGGCAGATTATTTATCATGATAACATGATGTTTTTGAAGTTTATTTGCATTCTGGAACAGCTAAATCTAGTTTGTTGATTTATGCATTATCTCAAATAGCCATTATTTTTTGTGATGAGAACACAACAAACGTTCTTTTAGTATGTTTCAGGAATATTGTACATTAAATACAGTTTACCATACTATAAAATAAATCTCTTAAATTTGTTCCTCATACATACCTAATTTTGCATTCTTTGACAATATTTCCTACAATCACAGCCATACCCAACCCTCTGGTCACCTCAACAATAGTCTCAAATTCTGTGAATCGAGCTTTTGTAGATTCCTCATACAAGTGATGCAATTTAATATTTATCTTTTTGAGCTATTGTTAAGGATGATCTTGGAAAACATTGTATTAAGAGAAATTAACAAAGCACAGAATAACTCCTCTCTTGAAGAAATATAATGAAGGCCTGATGCAAAAATAAAAGGGAAATAGTGTTTTCAGCTTCCAATTTGTCTAATCTCACAGGTGGACATTTTAATTTCTAGACAGATCGAGTTTCAGAATATTATTTATGTCTTCTTTATAGTTCTTCTATTAAAATTATATATATAAGTTTTATACTAGTCTTCAGTAGAAGATATAATCATACAAATCTTTAAAAATGTTTACTGGTTAATTTTGAGTTTATAAACAAGTTTAATGCATTTAAAGATTTCTCAGTAATAAAACTAAAAAATTAGCTTCAAAAATACATAGGCAGGGCTGGTGCTGTGGAATATCAGGTGAAGCCACTGCCTGCAGTGCCAGCATCTCATATGGACACAAGTTCAAAACCTGGCTGCTCTACTTCTAATCCAGTTCTCTGCTATGGCCTGGGTAAGCAGCAAAAGATGGCCCAAGTCCTTGGGCACCTGCACCCACGTGGGAGTCACCGAATAAGCTCCTGGATCCTGGCTTCAGATTGGTGCATTGTCATAGCTCCGGCCAGTGCGGCCATTTGGGGAATGAACCAGCAAATGAAAGACCTCTCTCTCTCTCTCTCTCTCTCTCTCTCTCTCTCTGCCTCTGCCTCTCTGTAAATCTGCCTTTCAAATAAATAGATAAATCTATATAAAAACATTGGAAATTATAGCAATTTAGTATGTCTGAAAATGAATTTGATTTGATTACCTTTGTAATAATAAGCCTTTAGAATACAGGCCAGTAGGCTGGATACTTGGAAATCGTCAATGTTGCAGTGAGGAATCTAAAGCAATCTGCTCTTCCTTCTGAGAACGCAGTCTTCTTATTTTTTATCCCTTCAAACCTGTCAGGATCTCCCCCTCCGGGAACTGGCCAGGTTGCTGTGAAGGAAGAGCCTAGGAGACTGAGGAAGGTCAAGCTAAACACACTTTATTGGTACTCTAGGCAACTAGGAGGAGAGATCACTCAAGCCAACTCCTGCCGGCACTAGGTGCTAGAGACCAGAAGCTTCTCCCCGCGGACACAAGGCACTATGGACCGGGGAGAGAGGCTGAGCAACTTCTGATTTACAGTGTCTGAGGGTCCCCTTATATACAGTTTCTAGAGGTTAGCCCTGCCCACACGCTGACCTCCCAGGGTCCCGTAGTCATGGCAACAACAGTTTGTGATTTGTGGTTAAGCCTTCTAGTTAGGCTGTCCCTTTTCAAATTTTAGGAGCTAGCATGGTTACCTTTCTACTGCACAGTTACTTTCTTTCAAACAGCGCTACAGTTACTTTCTCCATGAATGGTTCCCTAACAAAACCTGCAACAGATGGAATGAAACACACTCAGATTATGGAGTCATACTCAAAATGGTTTGGTTTGTTAACTAGATCTTAAAAATGCATACCTTCTCCATCAATTGTAGGCTGCCATTTGATTAAACATCTGGGAAACATATCATACCTGAGTTATTTACTGTCACAGTTAATATTGGGAAACAATGATTATAACATGGTGATATAGGTCTACAGTGTCATTTGAATCCATTGAGATACACACATTTAGGAATTCAGATGAGGTGGGTTAAAGAGAGCAAATTGTATATATTGTATATTTTATTAATTACAACCAAAGGAAGCATGGAAATTCATAAACATTCAAGGTAAATGGAATAAATTAAAAGCCTTATATTAATTAAGGTAAAGTATCATTGCAAACAGATTTAGCAAATTACCATATTAGACCATCTTTTAAAATTATTCGTTTATTTTCAATTTATTTGAAAGAGAGAAAAAGAACGAGAGTGAGAGAATTCAAGTTCTTACCATCTGCAGATTCAATTCTCAAAAGACTACACCAGTTAGTGCTGGGTCATGCTGAAGCCAGGAGCCAGGAATTCCATCAGGGTATCATGAATGCGTGGAGAAATCTAAGTACTTGAGCCATCATCTGCTGTCTCAGAGGGTACATTTGTGGGATGCGGAAGGAGAAGCAGAGGAGCCACAACTAGAGCTGAACACCCTATGCAATGTGGGAAGTGGGCATTCCAAGTGGTGTCTAAACCTGCACCAAATGCTGGTCCCCCTATGCCATCTTTTTTGCTTTGCTCTCCATTTCTCCTTCAAATGTTCTTTCTTTTCTGATCTTTCACAGTTTATTACCACAAAAAATGTGCTTTTGAATTTTGTGCAGCTACCTCTTTACTCTTTTGAACACTTGGCACCAATTGGCATTTACAAACTAGGTTCCTTCTAACTCGGCCAATCATAGGTCTTGCTTCGCCCAGTGGATTCAGGCTTGCAGCTGTGCCCTTTTCACCCTCAATACATTATATCATGACTTTACTCCTAATTCAAGCAATGAATCAAAATATTTACCAAGTAAATGACTTTTTTAAAGTGCAATGCTAGTTATATGGATGAATTAATTCAGTTTCTCCTGTTTTTTAAATTGGACAGGAGTATCTAGTATAGAGATAGAAATTCTACTCTGATTTCTCTTCAGATCATATAAATCACCTTTTCATAGAGATAAAATTAAAGGTATAGTTGTAATATAAAAAGTCTAGGTTATAACTGAGGTTGTTGTGGTTAGAAAAGAAGAAAATCACTTTCCTTTTAAAAATATCATTGACGATAACCTGGGGGTTTGCTCCAGCTGATAGCCACAGCTCAATTGTCCTTTTCAATACAAGTTCCACTGATCCTTTCATAACCCTAGTATCCAGCCTTCTTTGCTGGAACTGCTTCTATTGACAAAAAAATAGATAATCTTGCTTTGGGCACAAGGAGGTATCTGCTCCAGTAGCCTAAGTATAAATGGGATACAGTAATTGCAGGTCTCTGTTAAATTAACAATGCAAGTTGTTAGCACACCAAATTGGGATTCTGAATGCAATTTCTAAATGATTTATTCTACAAATATTTCGAAGCGCTTAGTTATATGTTAAACCCTGGTCTAGAAGTAGGGGTACTATCCTGCTCATGCACCATTTTTATTGCAATTAGGAAAAATAGCCAACAAATACCACACACGATAACTAAGGGAACTTAAGAAGGTATAAGATAGTTACTGAATTCTTTAAGAAAGAAAATATAAATGAATATTATCCTTAAACTCTTGTATTTTCTAAACTCCTGGAAGTGTCATACAATGGTCAGGTTTAACATGAATCCACATGGTGAGGAAGTTTGACATGCAGATTAGAGAGATTAGCTTTCCAGAACACAAGGCCAGTAAGAGAATTGTGGTGAGTTTTAGTGCAGGAAGATTACAAGCTATAGTATCTTAATCCATGTTTAATTCATTATTAAATTCATTAGTCATCTTCTAAAGTGAGGCTAATAATATATTATACATTAAGCATAATACACATACATTGTCTACCTTGAAACAGTGAACATGAAAAAATATTTTTTATTATATAACAACTTCTGATTATCACACTCTCTGTTTGTATGGTTTTTTTCCCTTTTACTATTAAGGCATTAATCTGATGACTAGTCACTCTACCTAAGCACTAGATCATAAATTCTATTTTGGGTTTTCAAATAAAGAGTACATACCCTTAATATAGCATAATAAGGTAGTTTGCTACCTTAAATTAAAATAGCATTACTCAATATTATTAATTTACCCATAATTATGATCAATTAAATAACCTATAACCTTGTGATACAAGAAAGTGTGTGTACAAAACTTAAATAACATAATTGTTGATACAGCATGCTCTACATTATTTGGTAATAACATATTTAGTAGCAACACATTGAAGATGAGAGAGTCTGAGAATATGATGAGTTGAAATCATTGGTGATTTAATTTCCTGTAATCAATGTTGAATCTCTTGCTCTTTTAAGTATTCCATAATGTAATTAAATACTTTTCGTTCAATCAGGCATTTGAATCAAGTATTGTGCAATTTCTGTCAGTCAGTGACAACACTGATGGATACAACACACTTGGTCTAGTAAAAAAGAGGTACCTACAAAGAGATAAAGACAAAATACTTAGACAGCTTTGACATGTAAGGACTTAAGTGTATTCACAGTACTATCGAGGTGCTAAAGATGGTACAAAAGCTTTATCTCTGAGAAGAAAGTGTATTTCGTGTTAAAGTATATCAAGTCTGATTTATTCAGATGAAGCAGCAAAAAGGGGGGCAGTTTGGTAGTAGAAGATTAAATGTTGTGTACGGGATCCAACAAAAGGCTTAACATGCTGGATGGAGGTTAATATATGCAAAAAAATAATTATGCCTAGAACGCTAGGCAGAGGCAAGATTACAGAAGCCACACCATGCTCTGGCAAGTGGTACACATTTTACCCTTTGGAACCTGGTGAGTGACTGGCTATATTTTTAAGCTATTTTGTGCAATTACATATGAGTAAGAAGTGGATAGTAGAAGGTATTATCATGAGAGGCAAAGAGAAAGGAGGAGGAGATTTAGGAGAGGTCACTTTCACTGTGGCTGTTTCTAGAGTCAGTTTTAATTTTAACTATAAAAAAATCATTCTCAACATTTTTGTGAATCATATTTTACTTTAATTTTTTCTGGGTACCTGCATTATCAAATATAAATTTTGGAAACTAATATGATTTCACATTTACAATTAAATTATTATTGCTGAACAGTTTAAAAGAAGAGAAGGTGTTTAGCATAGCAATTAAGACAGCCCTTGAGATGCCTGTGTCCCGTTTCAGAGTACCTGGGTTTGAGCCCAGCTCTGCTCCTACTTTCTGCTTCCCGCTTATGTGAATCTTGGCAGGCCACAGGGGATGAGTCAAGTAGTTGTGTACATGACACCCAAATGGGAGACCTGGGTTGAGCTTCTGCCTGACCAGCCCTGATGTTACAGGCATTTCAGGAGTGTCTGAACTTTCTCTCTCTCTCTTTTTCTCTTTTTTTTTTCTCTCTTTCTCTCTCCCACCCCCTCCCTATCTCCATTTGAAATAAATGCAAACATTTTTTAAAATGTAAAAGATCTGGGGGCCAGCACTGTGGTGCAGTAGGTTAATTCTCTGCCTGTGGCACCAACATCCCATATGGGCACCGGTTCTAGTCCCGGCTACTCCACTTCTGATCCAGCTCTCTGCTGTAGCCTGGGAAAGCAGTAGAAGATGGCCCAGGTCCTTGGGCCCCTGCACCCACATGGGAGACTGGGAAGAAGCATCTGAATCCTGGCTTTGGATCAGCGCCTCTCTGGCCTTGCGGCCATTTAGGGAGTGAATCAATGGATGGAAGACCTTTCTCTCTGTCTCTGCTTCTCACTGTCTGTAACTCTGACTCTCAAGTAAATAAATAAAATATTTTAAAAAATGTAAAAGATCTTCTCAAATAAAGAATAGCTCAGTTTAAAGAAGTAAGAGTAATGATTTAATTTTGGTCATTTTTAAATTACTTTAAAATTGAAAAAAGACTGTGTACCCTATTTGATTGAATTATGTTTTATTGATAGATATGCAGAATGATATACTTTCTTTTTTTTAAAGATTTATTTATTTATTTGAAAGGCAAAGTTACACAGAGAGCGAAGGAAAGACAGAGACACACACACACACACACACACACACACACACACAGAGTGGTCTTCCATCTGATGGTTCACTCCCTAATTGGCAGCAATGGCCTGAGCTGTGTCAATCCGAAGCCAGGAGCCAGGAGCTTCTTCCGGGTCTCCCATGTGTGTGCAGGGACCCAAGCACTTGGGCCATCTTCCACTGTTTTCCCAGGCCATAGCAGAGAGCTGGATTGGAAGTGGATCAGCCAGGACTCGAACCAGTGCCCTTATAGCATGCTGGCACTGCAGGCGGTGGTTATACCTGCTATACCACAGCGCTGGCCCTGGAATGATATACTTTAAAAACATAATCACATAATGTTATTCAAGTTAGTATCCTTTCACTAAAAAGTGGTTTGATAGTATAGCAGTGTGTATGGGGTTTATTTTAATATATAAGTGGTCGCAAAATTTCAAGGAAAATGCATATCATTAAGAAAATATGCATGGGTTTAAAAATTTTTGGTAGAAAATAAACCTAATTTTAATTCCACTTTTCTAAAAACTTTTTGAACTACATATACTCAAATATACTCTCAGATACATAGATAGGAAAATCCATGGTAATATGAATATTCTTTATTTCCAAAAAATGATGAATCGGCATTTTAAAAAGACACAAAAATGAAAACAAATATTAATCTGAGAAAGAACATAGGATTTAATTTTAGAAATGTTTGTATTTAAATCATATATCAAATGCTAGGAGTACATTTTACTACCAGTCAAGGCACTTTAATTATTTGCAGTCTGTGTGACAAAGGTATCTTTAATTTTTGACTGTGTCCAGTGAACTATTTTTAATAGATTTCAAGATATTTTGTTGATTGATAAATGCAACTCATTGGGAGATGTTGACTGCCTCATATTGTTATAGGTGATGGCTTTAGATAGGTTATTTATGTGCATAAATTATCATTTTTCTCATCTGATGATTACCAAAACAGAGATGTTATTTAAACCCACTTACTAAATTTGTTAAAAATTAGCTTGTTTTACAGAAGTGAAAAATTATTTTGGCAAATATGAAATCGTTATTTCCAATGTCATATGATTATAGTGTACTATTAATAAATTTTTGAATCAAATTCAGTCTAAATCAAACATGCAACTTCTGTAATTTATCATGATGTCTCCTAGGAGATGGTCTCTTGAATTTCACCATGTAAAGAACATGTAACACGATACAGTTTTGATGACATGATGGTTTTCATTTTGTACAATTTTATAAATGAGGGTTGAAACTCTAGAAAGTGTTAAAGTATGCACATATATTTCCCCCAACATCTTTCTAACATTTTCTAAAAAAATAAAATATTAACATAAATAAATACACCCTTAATTACAAAAATAATAAGTGAGGAACATAAAATAACATAATTTTGAAAGTTTGAAAGCATATAGTTTCATAGAGACTATTTTGCAAACAGGATATTGGAGCTACAACAGGAGAAAGCCAAAAATAACATGCTTTCCACTGTGGAAACTGTAAACATCCTCAGAAATTGAGGATGAGGGCAGAGATGGCTTGAAGGAAAAAGGATGTGTGAGAATTTTACTGAATTTTTGAATAACCTTTTTATTTAAAAATTATAATTAACATGCAGTAGTGTATATTTTATGAGATATGGTGCAGTACATGAATACATGTGCACAGCAAAAACTGATCAGACTTCATCCTTCTTTGTCCTTTCTCTTTGGAGACTTCCAGGTCCTTTCCAGTTCTTTATATAGTATGTAAAACATTATTGCAGAATATGCTTGTTTCTCTGTACTGTGGAACTGTGGAAGAATGCATTGCTTCTACCCTAATACCTATTATCTAATCTCCTTACATTCTGCTTCCTCCAAATGTCCCCAGCCTATAGTAATCACTATTCCAACTTCAGATTGCTTTTTTTTTTTTAAGATTTATTTATTTATTTGAAAGAGTTACACAGAGAGAGGAGAAGCAGAAAGAGAGAGAGAGAAGTATTCAATCCGATGGTTCACTCCCCAGTTGGCTGTAACGGCCAGAGCTGCATCAATCCGAAACCAGGAGCCAGGAGCTTCTTCTGGGTTTCCCATGCGTGTACAGGGGCCCAAGGACTTGGGCCATCCTCTTAATACTTTCCCTGGCCATAACAGAGAGCTAGATCGGAAGTAGAGCAGCCGGGACTCGAACTGGCACCCATATGGGATACCGGTGCTTCAGGCCAGGGCGTTAACCCACTGTGCCATAGAACCAGCCCCACTTCAGATGCTTTTTAAGCTTCCACATATGAATGAGATCATTTGGTAAATGTTCTTCTATGTCTGACTTATTTCACTTAACATAGTGATTTTGAGTTCCATCCATTTTTCTGCAAATGTCAGAATTTTATTCCTTTTCATGGTTGAATATTATCCTGTTGTCTATATATACCACATTTTCTTTATCCATTTATCTCTATGAATACATAGGCTGATCCTGTATCTAGTCTATTGTGAATACTGCTGCAATGCACATGTGAATGCCTGCATCTCTTTCACATGTGAATTTCATTGTCTTTGCTTGTATTCTGAGATGGTTGTAATGTGTCATATGATAGGTCTATTTTAAGATTTTAGGTAAACTATCATACTTTTCTTCCCAATAGCTGTTTTAATTTGCATTCCCACAAACAGTGTGTGAAAGTTCCTTTTTCTCCATTTCCTCAACATTATTTATTATTTTTGTCTTTTTTATTTTTGATAATAGCAATTGTAACTGGTGTCAAATGATATCTCGTCTTGGTTCTGATTTGCATTTCCCTGGTGCCTAGTGCTACTGTGTATTTTTGAATGAATTTTTTGGCCATTTGTATTTCTTCTGTTGAGATTCTTTTCCCATTTCTTTTTAAAGTGTGTTTGTTGAAAGGCCGAGATAAACACACACACACACACACACACACACACAGAGAGAGAGAGAGAGAGAGAGAGAATGATCTTCATCGGCTGGTTCACTTCTCATATGGCTGCAACAGGTAGATCTGGACCAGGCTGAAGCCAGGAACCAGAAACTCTTTGTCTCCAGTGTGAATGGGAGGGGCTCATGTACTTGCACATCTTTCCTCTGCCTTCCCAGGCACATTAGTAGGAAACTGTTTTTGAAGCAGAGCAGCAAGAACAAGAACCTGCACTCCATCACAGCATACTAGCATTTCAAGTGGTGGCCCAACTTGCTGTACCACAATACTAACCTTTTGCTTGCTCATTTCTTAACTGGATTGTTTGTTTCATTGTTGTTGAGTTCTTGAGTTCCTTCACATTCCTTGTGAGTTCTGAATGTTGATTTTTTTGACAGATGATTATTTGCAAATGTTTTCTTCTATTCTTTGGTTGTTTCTTCATTCTGATGCTTTTTCCTTTTTTAGAAGTTTCTTAGTGTGATGTAATTCCATTTGTCTATTTTTGCTTTGAAAGATTGCTTTTGGAAATTTCTCCAAGAAGTCACTTCCTATACTAATTTTTTTCTTTTCTTTTTTTTGACAGGCAGAGTGGACAGTGAGAGAGAGACAGAATGGTCTTTCTTTACCGTTGTTTCACCCTCCAATGGTCACTGAGGACAGCACACTGCGGCCGGCACACCGCAATGATCCGAAGCCAGGAGCCAGGTGCTTCTCCTGGTCTCCCGTGCGGTTGCAGGGCCCAAGCACTTGGGCCATCCTGCACTGCACTCCCGGGCCACAGCAGAGAGCTGGCCTGAAAGAGGGGCAACCGGGACAGAATCCGGCGCCCTGATCAGGACTAGAACCTGGTGTGCCAGTGCTGCAGTCGGAGGATTAGCCTATTAAGCCGCAGCGCAGGCCTAATTTTTAAAGTGTTTTTATTATATTTTTTCTAGTACTTTCATAGTTTTGGGACTTTCATTTATATATTTTTTTCCATTTTTAATTTATTTTGTGCAGCATGAGCAATGGAAGGGAAAGTTCTTGTTTCAGTAGACAGCATATAGACATCTGGTTCCTAACACCATTTTATTGAAGTGGTTGTCCTTTCTCCAGTGTTGTTGTTGTTGCTATTATTATTATTATTTGTGGCACCTTTGTTAAAAATCAGTTGCTGTAGAAGTGTGGGTTCCTTTCTGGAATATCTATTTTGTTCCATTGACGTTTCATCTGTTTTTATGATAAAAACCATGTCATTTGGTTACAATCATTCTGTAGTATGTCTCAAAATCTAGTATTGCAGTACTAGATTTTGTTTTTTTATTTTTATTTTGTTTAGAGTTTCTTTGGATATTTGAGCTCTTCAGTGCTTTCATATGAATTTTAGAATTTTATTTTTACTTCTGTGAAGAATGTCACTGTCTTTTTCTTTTTTTTGACAGGCAGAGTGGACAGTGAGAGAGAGAGACAGAGAGAAAGGTCTTCCTTTGCCGTTGGTTCACCCTCCAATGGCTGCCACGGACGGCGCGCTGTGGCTGGCGCACCACTCTCATCCGATGGCAGGAGCCAGGTGCTAGGTGCTTTTTCCTGGTCTCCCATGGGGTGCAGGGCCCAAGCACTTAGGCCATCCTCTGCTGCACTCCTGGGCCACAGCAGAGGGCTGGCCTGGAAGAGGGGCAACCGGGACAGAATCCGGCGCCCCGACCAGGACTAGAACCCGGTGTGCTGGCGCCGCAAGGCGGAGGATTAGCCTGTTGAGCAACGGCGCCGGCCGTCTTTTTGATGGTGATTACATTGAATCTATAAATCATGTTGGACAGAATGGACATTTCAATAATATTAATTCTCACAATCAAAGAATATGAACTGTTTTCCTTTTTTTGCATCTTGCTTGATTTCTTTCATTAAGTTTGTAATTCTCCTTGAAGAGATCTTTCACATCTGTAGTTAAATTTATTCCAAGATATTTTATTTGATGTATTTTTGTAGATTTTGTGAGTGAGAGTACTCTTATAATTTCTTTTTCAGCACTTTTTTGGGCATATAAAATGCTATTGATTGAATAGATATTGAGAATCCTACTTTACCTTATTTGAAATCCAAATATTTGGCTTTCAGTAAGGGTGATCCAGAGACTCTTATGAGGAGAACATCAGGAACATCTACCTGCAGGAGTATAAAACTGAAACAGGGTGTGCTTTAAAAGTTTCCATTGTGCCTTGCAAAATCCCCAACCCTTCCCAATTTCATCTCTTAGCATCAACTATTGGGCTCATATCCTCTGATAGGAAAGAGGAGGAGTTTTATCAGAATCATATTATCAGTTGGAAATAAATCCCTAGGTATGCTACTGGATGATTCATGTGAAAACTTCACTTCATGAGCCTTGCCTACAGACAGCAAGTTTCTCCCCTAAACATGAGTGCACAGCTCTAGAGCACAAAAATATATTAAGGAATCCACTAAAGACAAAGCAGATATTGAGAAAAATATGCAAGAAAACAAACTTGAATGACCTTATGTAATTTCCTCAGAGGGATGAAAAAGATATATTGCTGCAAAAAGAGCACTCAGAGATCAAAACAGGAGTTGAATTACATACATTATAGCAGAATATACATTCTTAAAAAGCAACTTGTTTTTCAAATGTAAAAGGGAAGAAAGAAATGCAAAATAAATCAAATAATCTAAAGCAATTTGAGAAAATGGTCTGATGCATAATACCAAGTAAGTATCACAAATTTCAGAAATTAAAAAAAAATTAGGCATGGTATATTTAGACTATTGCTTTACCTATGCTGAATGATAATGAGTATTTGCAGAGTTTTACATGGTATTTTTTCTCTAGTCATCTTGATATTGTATCTGCATTTTCTTACACTATGATTGGATGCCTGAGACCTCTTTTAATGATATTATGTTGATAGTCACAATTTAAGAGTCTCAGCATTATTATTATATATTACTCTATTTTTAATATAACATTTATTAATCTTACCAACAATTACTATTTTAACACATTCCGAATTTTTTTCTACTCTTTCTTGCTGTGTATCACTTTGTGATTAAGGCAAATTTCTATCTCATCTAAGAGTAGTGTACTCCAGAAATATTCAATCTAATATGAAATATGTGAAGTGATAGGCATTGATTCATGTTAATGGGTCACTTGACAATAATATTTGAATTTTAAGTGTTGTTTTGAACAAATGGATTTTTTCATTGATTTTAGTACTCAGGTTTTGCTTTCTGCTTCCTTCTACATGCAATATACAGTCCTTTTCATTTAGAGTTGACCTGAAAGATTGGTCTGAAACTAACATTTTAAAATGTAAGCCTTTCAGAAATAATCTATGAACTTTATCACATGGAATTTCTTCTATCAAAAACTAAAGTTCAGCTTTATCTGTGTATAATAGAAGCAATTAAAAAATCTGCATCTAGAATATAGGAGCAGAAACTTTCAAAAGTAAAATGCAATGAGGTGTCATCAGTATAAACGCAGAAGGACTTTTATTTAAGACAAAAGAAGTATGAGATTCTTTGTCATTTCCTTAAACAAAGATGTACCTGACTTCAAAAGGTGAGCAACAGCACTGGGCTTCTGAAGTTCAGTAAAGAGGACATGTAGGAATGCCCTTTAGAGGATCAATAGCTTATCTCATAGTGAGAAGAAGAGTCTATTTCAGGAAGTCCAATTCCAGAAATTGAAGATTAGGAATTCTATTATATTTTTACTTTCGAACTCAAATAGAAGGGCCAAAGAATTCATAAGGAAACAAGACAGCATCAATGGTCTTTAATAAATCATACTGTGACTTTCCTCCCATTCTAATAACAGTCCCATTATGGAGACTTAATTAAGATCCAGGTCTTACAGTCTATTATGAAGGTATAGCCAGGGAAAGAAGCTGAGGCAGTCAATTTTCCTTTAAAGGAATGACACAGGCAAATATTTGTGTGCCAAAAAACTTGACTGTCTTTTTGAATTAACAGTCCTTGAGGAAATTGAAAGTAATCAGAAATATCTTGAGTTTTAAGGGGTCTTAATATTTAAAATTTTTATTTTATAAGATTGATTAAGGATCTTTGAAGTTTGCACTATATTTGTAGTTATTGTATTCATAACAAATGAATCCTGTACCTATAAATGCCAAATTTTTCTTATATTAAGTTTTTTATTCTAATATTATTTTAATGGATTATTTGGTTGTATCATTATTATTCTGAGTCTGGATTGTTTTTGGATTTAAAGACATGGATTATTCCTCTTATTCAGTTCTAATTATATTCCTTTCTAAAATTCTTACATTGGTTTCTAAATATAATGATAAACCACTCTAATCAGCTCGGGATTACCAATGGATTATATAGGATGTAGGTGCTCAGTACAAATCGATGCAAATGTCAGTGATTCAAGCTGTTTCCAGAAAGAAATCCAATCCCCTTTTCTGATTTACATTTTAAGATTATATACTTACATTCTTTAAAAATATGTACTTAAGCAGCTTTTCATTTCATTCTCAGAAAGAATATAAACACAAATGTATATACATATACAGAAACAAACCTGTATACAGTGATTTATAACGTTTTAAATGCCTATGAAAACAAAATTTAAAATAAGTAATCCTTAATAGATACCACATTTTACTGTACCCGCAATATAACTTGCCTAAGGATAATCTATCTGGCCCAGCTCCAGCTCTTGTGGACATTTGGGAGGTGAACTGGTGGGTGGATCATTTTGTGTATCAGTGAGAAGGGCCACTTCCATTCCTTGATTCCTAGACCCGTGTATTCTGACTATGCATAAATAAGGCCACTTAGTTGGTAGTTGCTAGTTCAAAGCATAGAGCATAATTTTTAAAATGTAATCTTTCAGGATACTTTTCTTTTCAGGATACTTGAGATTCTACATGATATTTTAAATAACAGCTAGCAAGTATTTTTCTCCATGGTAGTGAATCTTTTAACTGAGTAATTCTAGATTGTTTCATAATATTCCCCAATTATAGCTCACCTGGTAAGATTAGTGCTCTTCAAGCAACCTCAAATATTGTGACTTTTGTGTATTTTGTACCACAGGTACAGATTACATACAAAATATATAATAAATATTGTTTGCTCCCTGACACTATTAGTGGATCCTATCCTATCCTAAATTCAGTTCAGTCTGGGTGTGCCGTAAGTCTACTGACAAGTGTTTTCCCTAAGATGTGGGACAGTCATAGGTGGCATGATGCAAAAAAATTATCCCTGTGCCCACTCCACTTCAACTCTTCAGAGTCCAATGTGACTTTTCTGAAAGCATTGCATCCAATCTATATTCAGTATATAGAGAAAACAAATGGTGTTTTACGTATGTGGTAGAAATCCACTGCTGGTCACACACACACGCTCTCTTCGCAATGTGTCATCTTGATTCATAGTCACACAATCTAAAACTGCCTGACTGTTCGACAATTACCATCCATGCTTATCAAAGTAATGATTTTTTAAAGCTTTTATTTAATGAATATAAATTCCCAAAGTACAGCTTATGGATTACAATGGCTCCCCCCCATAACTTCCCTCCCACCCGCAACCCTCCCCTTTTCCGCTCCCTCTTCCCTTCCATTCACATCAAGATTCATTTTCAATTCTCTTTATATACAGAAGATCAGTTTAGTACATATTACGTAAAGATTTCAACAGTTTGCTCTCACATAGGGACACAAAGTGAAAAACACTGTTGGAGTACTAGTTATAGTATTAATTCACAATGTACAGCACATTAAGGACAGAGATCCTACATGATATTTTTTAAAAACTTATTGATTTTCTATTCAATTTTCCAATTTAACACCAAGTTTTTTTTTCATCTTCAATTATCTTTATATACAGAAGATCGATTCAGTATATACTAAGTAAAGATTTCATCAGTTTGCACCCACACAGAAACACAAAGTGTAAAAATACTGTTTCAGCACTAGTTATAGCATTACTTCACATTGGACAACACATTAAGGACAGATCCCTCATGAGACGTAAGTACACAGTGACTCCTGTTGTTGATTTAACAATTTGACACTCTTGTTTATGGCGTCAGTAATCTCCATAGGCTCTAGTCATGAGTTGAAAGCCTTTAGGGTTCGCTGACTTTGATCTTATTCCAACAGGGTCATAGTCAAAGTGGAAGTTCTCTCCTCCCTTCAGAGAAAGGTACCTCCTTCTTTGATGGCCCCGTTCTTTCCACTGGGATCTCACTCGCAGAGATCTTTCTCTTAGGTTTTTTTTGTTTTTCAGAGTGTCTTGGCTTTCCATGCCTAAGATACTCTCATGGGCTCTTGAGCCAGCTCTGAATGTCTTAGAAGGGGTGATTCTGAGGCCAGAGTTCTGTTTAGGACATCTGCCATTCTATGAGTCTGCTGTGTATCCCACTTCCCATGTTGGATCATTCTCTCCCTTTTGGGTTCTATCAGTTAGTATTAGCAGACACTAGTCTTGTTTGTGTGATCCCTTTGACTCTTAGACCTATCAGTGTGATCAATTTGGTATCCTCTTCTATTTCTTTCTTTAAGGTTTTGTAATTTTCATCGTAGAGATCTTTAATATCATTGGTTAAGTTTATTCTAAGGTATTTGATTGTTTTTGTAGCTATTGTGAATGGGATTGATCTTAGCAGTTCTTCCTTAGCCATGGCATTGCCTGTGTATACAAAGGCTGTTGATTTTTTGCATTGATTTTATATCCTGCTACTTTGCCAAACTATGAGTATGCTGTATATCCTGCTTCCCATGTTGGATCGTTCTCTCCCTTTTTTGTTCTATGGGTTAGTACTTTCAGACACTAGTCTTGTTTATGTGATCCTTTTGCTTCTTGCTATTTGATGTATGGACACATCGTATATTATCCAGTAAAGATAAATGGATCTATCTCCACAAATACTTAACAATTTTTAATGGTGAAACATTCCAGATCCTGTCTTCTGCCTTTATAGTACAGGGATATACAATGCATTAACATGATCTATTATTATCCTATTGTACAATCCCTAGATGTCTTACTCCTACCTAACTTTAACTTATTACCTAGTAATCAATATTTCCTTATCTTTAGTGACTCTTCTCCCTCGTCAATAAGATGTGTTAAGATGGAAATTCTTCAATGACATCACATTTCTACATGCAATAAACCCATGTGCTATGCAGAATGACAATGGGCAACAAATTAACTGAAAAAAATTCAACTCCAGGGCTAAACACTTCTTAAATTTGTGATATTCATTCATGACCCAAATAAAAAGGTCTAGAAATTCTCAGAATTAGTGAAGAAATATATTTCTTATATATTAAAATGCAGAAGTTCCTATCCCCTTCTACTCTGGCTAATCAAAACTATCTGGTTTTATCCTCTACTAACTGACCTTTCTTTCCAAGGAAGTGCTACTTGATTTTGAAGCAGTGCACTGGGCAGTAGTATCATACATAGAGAAAATACTTCACTTGGAAATCATCAGAGAAGGTTCATATTCAAACTGATTTGATACCACAGCCATAAAACTTTTGTTTTGCTTTTGGAGTGCTTATTTCTTGCTAAAGAGAAAACAGTGCCAGAGACCTAGTGATAAAAATTATAAAATCTGCAATTATGGAGACTTAAATAAGCAGATGACACTAAGGATAGGGAAATCCCCACCCCACCCCCACAACCCAGAGAGAAGATTATTTTCCTGACAGTATTTCTTTTCTTTACCCACTAACTTTATTTTTTGTTCATCTCTACTCTAGTTGTGCTCCTAATCTTCAATAACTTCTTTTTTTCTTACATCTGACTGCTGAATTGCTCACCCCTCTCACAGATCCCATGGGCACAAGATTAATAAATGTTTTCTTAAACAGTAAATATATATATATATATATATATATATATCCTTCTCCTAGTCCTTTATCTTTCTGATTTTTCTCGCCTTAAAGGAAACACAATGTACTTTAGTTTTGTAAAAATACAAAAACAAAAACAAAAACAAAAAAACAAAAAACAAAAGACAAAACTGAATCATGTCCCTGGGGCATCCACGTGCTTCCCCTGAAATTACTGCATCATTGGCATCGGAACCAAGCTTATCAGAAATTAGAGCAAATGCTGCAGCTCCCCATGGATGTTGTTGATTATTATTATTATTTTTGGAGACTCTCAAGCCTATTTGCACCTAGTCATCTACTTCACAGAGACTAAGATGTGGCTCTGAAGTGGTTTATGGATAATAGCCAGGGGCTGGTTTACTACGTAGGAAAGGAAGAAGAGCAAAATTGGAATGGGATGGCTTAACCTTCCAGAATACGTATGGAGTATGTTGGTATTATCCGTGCATATCCAGACAGCATCTAAGAAGAAATAATGGTCTTAATGTAGGAATAGGCAATGTGGCCTGTCCTAGGAACTCTGATCAGCATATCCCCCACTGTTACTCAATGAAAGCATACACAAAGTGGCCATTGTGGAAATGATGTTGGCTAAGCAAAGGTTCAACTACTTTCTCTTCACCAGACTGACTAATTTGGCTAATTTTAACAGTAAGTTTCAATATGGCCCTATATCCTGTGGGGTCATATAATTACCTGGTAGCAGATACATTTTATCATCTGCCTTCCATGATCGAATGGGGAAACTTTTGTGTTTTTACCACTTGATTGTCCCAGGGACATAGTTCAATATTCCAAATGGAATGCATTTTCATCCTTTGAACAGTGTGTTCTGCCAGCCCCATTATTCATGGATTTGTAGAATGCCTCACATAGCACTGCGGTGTTATACACAACATTGTCTCTGTCCAAGGGACACAGATGATGCTACTAGGCAACACAATCTGTTACTGGACTGTTTTGTTTTCCTCATGCCATTGAACCAACAGACTTGGGGTGCAGGGAGTGTGGACATTTCCAGTGATAAATCCTAAAAGATACATGTGGCAAATTGTGTTGCTATCCCACAATGAGAGAAAAGAGGCCTAATTTGGAACCAAGAGGATTAATTACTGTTCTTTTATTTATGACATCTTTCTCAAATTTACTGATAAATTATAAATTACAATAAATTGAATTAGATTGAAGGACTCAGCTTGTGAAGAATTTAAGGTCTGGACGAAAAGCACCACGCAGCTGAAGGGCTGGCAGAAGGCAATGTGAACTTATAATGTGCAATGAAATGGGACAGCCGTAATAGTTGTCTGAAAGTCCAAGACCAATATAAACGTGGCTAATGGTAATGGCTTTGCCTTGTATTCATGTTTCTCTTCTTTTTCCCAGAGCATTACATGAAGGACACCAACTATAAATGCTATTTTAGATTTCAATCAGTATGTGTTTGAATCTACATTTTCTCACAAGTATTATGGCAGGAATTTGTGTCTGTTGAGACAAATGAATAACAATGAGATGAACGGACTGTGCCAGATACTTTCCATAATTTCTTCCTTTTCTTGATCTCTCCTTTAGAAGGCTGTTTTGTTTATAGATTTTGATTACAGAAAAGACACCTGTGTCTCAGGCTTCCAATTCATTTGGGATAATGGGGAACCTAGGTGGGAAGTAAGAGAAAGGGAAGAGAGTGAGATCAAGGCATTTATTTCATTGATCCCTTCCTCATAAGATCAGCATGTACCTAACTTTGTCCTTTGACACAAATTCCTTGTCAAGGAGGTCTGTTCTACAAAACTCACTTTTTCCTGTTTCTGGTAATTACTCCTGCTGCTTCCACGTTCAGGTTTGACTGAGGGGCTCTGTCTCTGTTAACCCTGCAATAGCCTATTGTATCATACATGTACCTTCACCCTACATACACCTTTGCACAAAATTCCATTGTAAAGAAGCTCATCTGCCTTTCCTAATTTAAATATTTTATATATTTCCAGATGAGACCTGGGCTGAAATAGTAGTCTAATTGAAAATACAATATTAAGTTACTGCATTGGTAAATTCTTCTTAAAATATATTTATGAAATTAGAGACAGCAATTAAATAAGATATTTATGTGTTATAACATATAAACAGTTCTCTGAGGATTACAATTTCCAGAAAGAATATATTGCTTTTTGAATATGCTACAGAAATAATAAAGAGCACAACAAGAGAGATAACTATCAAAGAGAAATAATGGTAGTAAACGTAGGGGTCAATATTCTCAAAGCGACCTTGATGAAGGTTATATTTTAGTTCAAATAGAAAAAAAAGAGTATGTTATGACATGCAATAATGATAAGGAAAGAAAAAAATAAACTATTGTGTAAAATTAGAAAAAGGATATGCTTTGTTTTTTCTGCAATCCAGTGAATTGAT
This sequence comes from Sylvilagus floridanus, assembly GCA_949820135.1. Taxonomy (NCBI): domain Eukaryota; kingdom Metazoa; phylum Chordata; class Mammalia; order Lagomorpha; family Leporidae; genus Sylvilagus; species Sylvilagus floridanus. The sequence continues at coordinate 128,302,526 of OX463236.1, read as the reverse complement.
TTCATTTGTAAGGTTATAAAGAAAGAGGACATCTGTGACTTGTTAGAATTAGATGAATGCATACTTCAATGCATATCCATAAACATAAATAGGAACAGGTTAGAAAAGCATCTGCTCACTATTTCAATTTCATGTTTCTAGGAAGTATGTATGATTTATCAGACTGATAAAATTTAAGAAAAATATGGTGTTTACTTAACTTAAACATGATGTTATTAAAGGCAACATAAAAGATGATTTTTCAGGACCTAGTGCATGCCTTAGCTTAGTGACTTCATTTATTTAAAGATCTATTTATTTATTTGAAAGGCAGAGTTACTGAGAGGCAGAGACAGAGAGAGAGAGGTCCTTTATTCACTGGTTCACTCCCAAGATGGCCTCAATGGCCGGAGCTCTACCTAGCTGAAGCCAGGAGACAGGAGCTTCTTCCAGATCTCCTACCCTGGTACAGGGGCCCAAGAAATTGGGCCATCTTCTGCTTTTCCAGGCCTTAACAGAGAGCTGGATTGGAAGTAGAACAGCTGGGACATGAACTAGCGCCCATAAGAGATGCTGGCACTGCAGGTGGTGGCTTTACCCGCTATACCATGGCACCGGTCCCTATGACTTAATATTTAAATATTGATTCCCACATTTGTAAAAACCTCATACTTAACCATAGGTTGTACAAGGTTTAAATAAAGTCATTTATGTGAAAATAGTTTATACTGTAAAATGTCATTTGCATGTTACTTAACTGGCAGAATACAGCCGCTAAGACTAATTCAGGGCACCATCAGGTACCAAGCCTTAACAATTTCCTAGAATTTCTGTTCAGGAACTTTGCTAGAAATACTGGTATTTTGTTTGTCAGGCTTATCTTATGATTTAAGCTCACTCACAAGCAACTTCTGTTTCCCCTATCCATGTGACGGTTTTGTTGTTGTTGTTGTTGTTGTTATTACATTGTTCACTGATTACCATTCAAAGAAAAATGTATTCTGTCAATCAAGTAACATGCAAATGACATTTTATAATATAGACTATTTTCACATAAATGGCTTTATATTTAAACCTCACACATCCTATCGTTAAGTAGGAGGTTTTTACAAATGTGGGAACCAATATTTAAAGATCAACTCATTGAGCTAAGGCGTGAACCAGGTTCTGAAAAATCATTTTTTATGTTGCCTTTAATGACATCATGTTTTTCCATTGGAATTTTTTCTGTTGGTTACAGACACAATGGGAATTGCATGAGCAGTAACTGGTTTTGAATTATATTTTTAAGATATTCTGTAATACTATTCATCAGCATAATTAGATTCATTTTAAATATATTTGTATTTTATGAGAAAACTGTCTTGTTTCCTTGCATCAGTAAATAATCATTCATTAATTTAAATGTTGACTGTGTATAATGCAGTTAATGTAGAGAATTTCAAACACTCTTAACTATGGAATTTCTCTAAACTAAAGAGAAATATGCATTGCATGGTGGCAGATGCATTTTTAGTCACTTTTCAATTAGACAAACAAGCTTGGATTTGAAGATCTGACTTTACCTAAATAATCAAAGCTATTAGTTCATAACTGAGGCATAGATGTGAATTTAGAATGCCATCAGTGACATCAGTCAAGCATAACAGGAACAGTTCTGTTCACATATGTTCTCTTTTAAAATGGAACATCCATAACAGTTCAGTGGAGCTCAAAATTACAGCTGAGAAGTGATCAGTTAACCACCCTCAAAAAACTGCATATGGGAAATAGACTGAAAAATTAGTTTCTTAACATTGACATGTTGCTACAGCATTACATTTATAGAGCTGAAGAACACTCTAAAAAACAAATGGAAGCACTCAAGTCTATATTAAACATTTAAAAGGAAACATGTATTTTTAGAATAAGCATATATATTGTAGGTTACATTTTTTAAGCAAATTCTAAAACCAATGTTAGGAAGATTAATTTAAAATATGTAATGTCTTTCTTCACATTTTGGAGGATGCTGATGGCAGGCAATCTAAGAAATGGCCTCATTTTTACAGGAAAAATATATGTTTTTATTTTGAAGTTTCTTAGGTATTGATTTCCTGTAGTGCAGATGTACTACATATGTACAGTGTACATAATAGTGCAGATGTTCATGGAACAACAGAGACCAAGTTATGCGATGAAAGAAGAAACTTCATTGTGTAATATCACAGTTTTTAAAGAATTTATTTTCCACGTGGAAGTCATTGTAACAGCAGTACTGGTGCATGCCAGTGCCGGTTGGGGATCCAATAACCTGAGAAATACAAAATCTATAGAGAAAAGCAAATTAGAAGAGAAATGAAAACCAATGGTCCATCAATCTCTTTTTGTCATTTTCAATAAATGGCAACAAAGATAACTGCGTAGAATAAATTCACATGGCAGAGAGGCATAGGGCAATAAATTGGTGAGGAATGGAGGCTCTATACAAGATTATATGGCTTCAATCCTAAATAAACTATTTACTGTGTGACTATGAATATATTAATTAACTAATCTGTGCTCCAGATTCCCATTGATAAAAATGGACTGGATTGTTGTTAAAGTCAAATATTCCTCAATAGACAAAATAAGTTACGGATGAGGACTGGCATATGGTTTTTACTCTATAATAAATAACTATGTTTTCTTTTCATTATTATGAATATTCACTCCATTAAAGTACTCACCAACAAACAGCCTAACTGTAAACAGACATATCAAATGCCCCATTCACAATACAATGATCAAATTTAGGTCCTAGTGTTATTCTGGAAGAGGGATAGATGCCCATTCTACTCCATGCCTTTCTAACTCAGTAGTGATGATTCCAATCTTCATATTACAGGATGAAAATACGAAGGAACAAAGTTTCTTCAATGCCACTGCCTATGACATTGGTCTATATAACTATTATTTTTATATACTTGTATAATTAATTTCTGTCCATCTTTAATTTCTCAGATTGAATGTCACCTTCTACTTGAGATCTTCTTTATCACACAATTTAATAATCCTCCCTTCAGTATCTGCAATTGGCTTTCCCTTTCCAAAACTATTTCTAATTCCATCAGTGGAAAATGATGCTAAGAAACCAATACGTTGACATTATTTGTGTGCATTGATACCAGCATGCCATTGCTTCTGTTCCAGTTCTGATCCACTACTATTTAATGAAATCTACATTTAATTTTTCATATTTATCACTACCTCTACAACACTAAGAAGAATATCTTTCACTATCTGAAATATATGCATTCAATTATTCAAATCTATATAATGCAGATATGATTTTAAGAATTGTGAAAAATGCCTTAGTACTTAAGAACGGTTTAGGACACCTGCATCACATTTCTGAGATGCTGTCTTCAAGTCCCAGCTCAACTTGCAGTTCCAGAAGCCTATTAAAGCACATCCCGGGAGGCCGTGGATGATAGTCCAAGGACCTGAGTTCTTGCTGCCCATCTGGGAGATTTGGATGGAATTCCTAGCTCCTGGCTTGGCTTGGTCTTTCCTGGCTGTTGTGGGCATTTGGGGAGTAAACAAGTGGATGGAAGTTTCTCTCTCTTTCTTTTTAAATCTCTCTCTCTGTGCTTTCACATAAATGAGCATTTTAAAAAGAATTGTGTAATGGTTTTACTGTCAAAAGGCAAAGCTTATCGCTCTAGTTAAATATTCATTTATAGTATGATTTTTGAGGTAAAATGTGCATACAGTGAAATGCATAGCTATTTTTTAAAAAATATTTATTAATTTATTTGACAGACAAGGTGTCAGAGAAGAAACAATTAGAGAAACAGGTATTCCATCCACTGGTTCTCTGCCGCAAATAGCCATGAAATTAGGGACCGGGCTAGGTCCAAGCCACTAGGCAAGACCTACACCTGGCTGCTCCCACGTGAGCACCAGGGGCCCAAGCACCCGGACCATCTTCGGCTGCCCTCCCAAGTTCATTAACTAGAAGCTGGATCAAAAGTGAAAGTCCTGAGACTCCAACTGGTACTCTGCTAAGGAATGCTGCTGTGGCAAGTGGCAGTTTAACCTGCCAAGTCACAGTGCTGGTTCCAGTACACAGATCTTAAAGTACAATTTGATGAGTTTCAACAATGTATACATTCACTTCACCTCAACTCCATTAATATAGCGACCTTCTCAGCTTCCCTAGTTAAGTCTTCCAGAGGCAACCTTTGAAAAGGAGAAAAACATTTTTATAGCATTTATATTAGTTTCTTCTTTTCTTGAACCACAGATAAGTGGAATCACATATTACATGTTCTGTGTAAATTGTCATTCAATATTATATTTAACAGACGTGTCTTCTAACAAGCAATTTCAAAGGTTGCATTGGTCACAGGTTGTAAGTAGAAAGACATTAGTGGAAAGTCATGTTTTATAACTATCTTCCAGGAGTTGCATTATAAAACCATCTCATGCAGAAGATAATGCTCTCTTGACTCACTTTCCTTTTTAATCAGGTTTATAACAGTCTTTTGCACTTAAGAATGGTAGATATCATCTTTTGCTGTCTTCAATATTTACCCCATACATCTTTTAACCTGGCCCAGAGTACTTGTCATGCTAATGATCAGCCTTCTATACTCTAATTCATAAGTATATAGAATTAAAATATTTTTATTAGGGATAATAACATGGATACAGTAAACTTGCACATGACAATTAAATGGAAATGTGCCAAATATTATTGCAAGGAAGGCATTTCACAAAATATTTTTATTTTCAAGGGAATAAAATTAATCTTATACCAAAAAAGTCACACAATTAAAAACCATGAAAATGAATTAATTCTGTTTTTTGTTTACAATAGTAAAGTGGAAGTAATAAAATAACAACATTGCAAATGTGTTTTAAAATTTAAAATAAAAATAATTTAGTTTGCAAGCTTTTTGAAACTAATGACACATTTTAAAAACAGTAATATTGGAGAATCTTAAAATAGTATACAAAAATCTGTTCTCCCATGTCTGTTGCAACACTATGTACAATAGAAAAAAAAAACGGTAGCAACATAAGTGTCCAGCAGACGATGAATGAATAAAGAAAATGTGTTACAAATACATAGTGGAAAAATATTCAACCATGTAAATAGATGAAATTTTGTCATGTGTGACAGCTTGGATGAATCAGGAGGTCATTGTGCTAAGTGAAATAATCTAGGCACAGAAACACAAGTACTGCATGATTTCAATCATATATAGAATATACAAAAAAAAATTCATCTCATAGAAACTTTAACTCGCATTGTGGTTACCCCCGGCTGGAGAGAGCAGGACTTAATGGATAGTAACTGGCAGGATTTAGATGCTGTGCTTTTCGATTGCACAATGGGGTGACTATGGATAACAATATTGTATTTTTCTGAAAAGTACAGAAGAGAGGATTTTAAATGTATTCACCATAAAGTGTTAATAAATGTTTGAGGAAACAAGTGTGTTGACCCTGACTTGAATATTACCCAAAATATCCATGTTTGAGGCATCACATTGTGCCAGATAAATATGTACAATTTTTTCATCAATTAAAAATAAAAATGCTGTTTATTGTAACTGATTTGGGTGTTCAGCATTGAAGAAACTTGTAGATTATGTTGCTTATTTTTTAACAAATTAGTTTTCAATTACATAAAATTGTTCTTGCCAATATCCACTTAAAATTTAACACTTTCTTAATGTGTATCTATTTCTCCTGTCAGTAAAAGGAAAGATATTAGAAGTATTATTAAAAGAAAAAGGAATTACTTTGTTGCTAAAATAAATGTGGGGGACACAGATCAAAATATTAAAGGTTGAATGTTTTATTTAAAACTGGTCCAACCTTTTATTTTCAAAAACTCATAAAGATGATTTAAAAAGACATGTTCAAACACGCTGAAGCTACTAATCATAACTCCTAAGTCTCTGAAGATAATTGATTACACATAGCTCTACATGCTAGCATTGAAATCTGTAGTTGGTTTGCGTTTTTGCTCTTCAATTTGTCTTGTAAATTAACTATTTTTTTCCTGACATCCTGTAGGACACTGGATCCAGAAAATTTAATGATATTGCTTATTAAATTACTAACCTTTCTTCTCATTTCTTGGAAATTTTCAACATTTATGTATTTTAAATATTCTGAACTATATTCCTAAATATCATACAAATTCCTACATTTACATACAAATAATGGTAGGGAAATTATAATCACTCCTCAACAGATGACAAAATGCATATCCATTGCTCTTATATCTGTCACGTTTTGGAACAGATACTCAAAATATCATCTGTGATTTGTGCAGAGGTCCTCTACTGTTAGCTCTCTGTCAATGAGAAGATCAAAAGCCTGAATCAGGATACAAATCTATCTTGTGATAAAAGGCAGGGTTTAGTTTGTTCCCACTCCATCTGTAAAGGGTAAGATAGTAAATATTTTAGACTCCATGGGCAGAGTTTCTGCCGCCAGCACTCAACCCTGCAGTGCAGTACAAAAGCACCCTTGAAAAACGCATAAGTGAGTGTGTCTGGCTGTATGCTTAAAAATACTGTATTGATAGACTCTGGTATTTGAATATCATACATTTACATGTCATAAAACACTATTCTTTTGTTTTTTATGTTTAAATATCATTCTTAGTTTGTGAATCATAAGAAAAGTAGTTTGCTAACTACTATCCTAAACCTTCCTTCATGTAAATTAAGGTTAAATTGCCATTGGTAGTGCTAATCTGTCTCAAATTCCACAGATTTAGTATTATTCCTCCTCTACTTTCTTAAAAATTTGTGTAAACCTACAAGATGTCTTACTGAGTTCTATTTCTGCAACAATTCCCTTTTCTCTCAAAGACTGACTAAGCTTAAGTCCGCCATCTACTAAGTATGGTTTGGTTTTGAACACAACAATCATATACCAGCGAACGTTTTCAGTCAGATTAGTAAATGTTGATTCTTAGTACCAGTTAGTACAAAGTAGGGCTTGAAGAATTTGACTTGATAGATATAGAAAGAAGATAAATTTGCAGTTGATATTAATTGGCATTTAGGAGACCAGAGTGTTCAGGAGCTGTGTTGACTTCATAAAAACTTGTGTTTTTGAGTTTTTATTTCTTCATCTGATAATTTAAAGATGTGATGAAATGTTTTCTAACTTTCTCTCATTTCTTATACTTTTATGATTCTAGAGTATACAGATACTATAAAATCAGGAAATGGTTTATATAGTGGGTATCCAATATACACAGATTTGTATGTTGAATAAATAAAGGGAAAGAAAATATCAAATGACATTATCTAATAGAACAATATTTTAAATGACTCTTTAGTCAATTATTGTATTGGAGTTAATCCAATAACGAAGTTCCAGTCTAGTCCAGTGGTAGATTACGGTGCTTGCAGATAGGGCTTCTGTAAACTTGTAAACCATCCGTGTAATGACCTCAGCACTTTCTGACAAAGCCTACAATAAAAATTCTAGATTTGCCAGATCTCTGATACTAACTTTTCTGAACTTTTATATTGTCATCAATTGTGCTTCTCTCTGAGAGTATGTTTGTTTGTTTGTTTAAGATTTATTCATTATTTATTTGAAAGAGTTACACAGAGAGAAAGAGAAGCAGAGAAAGAAGGAGGACCTTTATCTGCTGATTCACTCCCGAATTGGCTGCAATGGCTGCACCGATCCAAATCCAGGAGCCAGGAGCCAGGAGCCAGGAGCTTCTTCCTGTCTCCGACACAGGTGAAGGGGTCCAAGGACTTGGGCTATCTTCCACTGCTTTCCCAGGGCATAGCAGAGAACTGGATCCGAAGTGGAGCAGCCGGGACTCGAACGGGCACCCATACGGGATGCCAGCACCACAGGTGGCAGCTTTACCCCCTACACCACAGCACCAGCCCCATGTATATTTGGGATTTTAAAGCCCATGTATCACATCGTGCTTAGTTTTCCTGTGATTTTAGGGAATATCTCAAGACAAACCCCGCTGATTTCTATTTGTATATGCCTGCTACTCTGAGATTGTGTTTTTACTTAGTATAAGTTCTCTACAAGTTTCCTCCAATATTTTTTCCTTTATTTTCTCATTTAATAGTAATTTAAAACATTAAACCATTCAAACAACATCTAGGAATTAATGACTACTAGATTTCTTCTACCTACCATATTCTTGGCAATTGAAAGACAAAGCTCTCTTTCTCATTCTCCTAAAAACCCACCACACCCTTCCCCCCCCAAAAAAAAACACACAAAACCTCTCAGATTATTCAAAACACGCTTGATTTTACTTTGTTGCACTTACATACTATACATTTTTCTAGTCATACACACATATTCCCTGTTGAATTATGCATTTGGTTCAGTCTTCACCGTTTCAACTCTGTAGACCAAATGATTTATTGGATGATTCTATCCATCTAGAAGATGCAATACATGTGTTTTCAGTGAAAGTTAAAGAAGCAGAGCGTCCAGGTAAATCTGGGGTCCCAATAAACAGCTTTTCTCAATATAAATATCCCCCATATACACTTTTCACTTGAGTAATCATTACTGTTCTTGATGCAGTTAAAATTTCCCTCTTCCATTTTGCTAAACTTGGAACCTCCAGACAAAGGTGGTTCCTCTTTCTATCCTACAATATCAGTACCACAGTCATGTAATGAGTTTTCCCTCCACATATCTAGTATAGCAATTTATCTGTGCTTGCTTTCTTTTACCTCTACTTAGCTTTAGGCTCCTTGAGAAAAAAAGAAGACAGTATCTATCATACGTATTAATTTATTTTTGCAGTCCCAGTACATGACTAAGTGTCTGATAGCACAGGGTTCGTAGGTGCTGAATAAAACATTAAATTCCTGGTGTCTCATATTTAGGGGAGTAATTCAATCAAAGAAAGTCTCTTTTTATAGCACAATGGGCCATAACTCAAAGATATATTAATTCTCTGTGTGAAAATTTTTTATGGTTTTAGTTCCATTTATGTCAAAGCATCTCTACTATATTCAATCTTAAATAAAGTATGCATTGTATAAACATTTCAAGTGCTCACATAAGATATAAGAGTAAATCAATGTTACTTTAGCTGTCAGGTAAAAATATATTAAAAGCAGAAGATTACTATACTACTTATTAGCTCACTGTTAGATGAGCTAACACTGGAAGATAAACTGTAGAATTTGAGTACCTGTGGCACATTACCTTTAATCTTCCTGGATTGAATAAATTTCTTTTCATCTTAATTTCCCAGATATCATTTTTTTGGAATTCTTTCTAATAGCACTTTCTGAAACAAATATTTTATTTTTCATGTGATGTATATGCAAATGTTAATTTAACTCATATTTTGTAAACAGAAAATCCACTGTTTGAAGCATTATGTAAGAGGAATACTGCATTTCCAAGGATAACTACCAAATAATAATTCTTTCACACGGACCAACTACAGTTCCACTGAAAACTTAGAGATGTAAAGCCAATAAAAAGGCTTCTTGTTGAATGATTAAGGGCCGTGGTATATATTTGAAGTATGTATATTAGTTATCTTAAAGATGGTAAATAAATAAGGCAATTTAAGTAATAAAGTATAGTAGTTGAAAGCATTTTATATAAGATGCAGAACACACGTAAGTAATGTAATAGGAAGAAAATGTGTCTTCTATTTTTATTTATCTTGCCAGCTAATGGCCAAAAAAAAAAAAAAAAGATTTACTCAGGTCTTTAGTTTTTGTTCATTCTGTTGAGATCGAGCAGATGGGAGCGCAGCAGCCAGCATGCAGAATGTTGCTGAATGTGACACGTGTACTAATAGGGGGGCATTGTCTTTCCCAGGCGGTCCCCTTATCCCTCTACAGCAACTTTCACAGGCCTCAGCCAGAGAGTCTCTCAACACAAAGTTTCCAGTCATTTTTGGAATATCCTCTGAATAAAAACGATAAGCTCATATCATATAAACATTACAGATCATTTTTCCATTAAATATTGATGATGATTATTTGATAATCTGTTGCTCTAGGCAATATATGTTTGATGGTAAAAATAAAAGCCCTGTTAAATCTAAAATTATTCAAAATATGCTGAAAGAATCATCAATAGGAAGACTTTTAAAATTTGGTAATCACTAATAATGGACTCTTTTAAAAGCACTAATGAAGAAATAGTGACTTTAAAAATCTTTCAAAGGATAATTTGGATAGCTGTGTATATTTTTTCACCTTTCAAATTCTAACTAAAATGAAAACACAGATCAACAGACTAAAAAGATTCATAATACCAAAAATCAAGACTGACAGAAAGCATTATGTCAGAATTGATAGTAATTTTAAATAATAATAACTAGAGTTAGAAAAGCTTAGCCAGCATTAGCAAATCCTGGTTTAACACCTTGAAATGAATCTCTGAAAAAAGTTTTACAGCTTCTTTGTACCTTTTTTAGTAGTGCCTTCTAACTCAGGACCTGTGATAAACAGACACGAAGCAATCGTCCCACCCCGGGACAGGTCTTTCCTCACCATGTATCTCCTTTGACACCCTTAATGAAGCTGTTAGTCAGGGACGGACAATGGCAAATTATCTAGGCATGGAATTCTATGTGTTTAAGGGAGTTAGGACCAAAGATCAACTCCATCAGAAGAAAGAAAAGGAACTATAATCAAAGAAATACTAATAAATGTCATCTCTTTGAAAAAGATTATTTTCTCCTTCAACATACAGACATGAGTTATAATGATTATATAGAATACAAAAATTTCTCAAGATTGTGTTGCGATCTTTAGCAAATATAAATTATAATGCTGGGATATGAATTCATGTATCTAATTTCAGAGGGTAGAGTTTTAAAAATAATAATAATGTACACAGTTAAATGTAGAGTAATAGGAATTCATAGTTAATTAGTAATTATTCTATACCAAACACTTTGCTAGTTTCCTTAAATGTATATTCTTAGTAAGTTCTTTCAACAACTGTGGGAGGTCTGATTATTATCCTCTTTGGTATTGAGAGAGAAGGAGGGTTGAGAAGAGAGAGTGAGAGAGAAACCCAAAAGGGGTGGGAGAAAGAGAGAGAGAGAGAAAGAGAGAGAGAGAGAGAGAGTAAGAGAGAAAGAATTTGCATTGGTTTATTCCCCAGTGCCCTCAACAGCTGAGGCTATGCCAGGTTGAACTCAATTGGGGAACTCAATTCAGATCGTCACAGGAGTTGAAAGGACTGAACACTTGAGCCATCACTGTTGCCTCTCAAGAGGTACTTCATCTGGAAGCTGGAGTCGGGAGCCAGAGCTCAGATTTAAAGCCATTCACTCAAAATAAATAAATCCATGGACTCTTATATAGAATATGGGCATATTTTTCAGCATGTTAACTGCTAGGTCCAATGCCTGCTCCATGATTTCCATTTTATCAGTCAGAAAGAAGACAGACAAATATAAATAATTTGCTCAGTTTTACACCAAAGCCTCTGAGGATATGATAGAATTGATTCAAATTATTGTGGAATCTATCACTGTACTTTTAATTTCTATAAAATAACCTTGATTTTTTTTCTTGGACCACACATTAGAGTAAGATTATGTATACTTGTCCTTCTGTGCTTGGCATATTTCACCTAACATACCAGAGGCTGAGAATGGAGGAAGGAGGTGTGGAGGAAGATTTATTATTGGTGTAGGTTATAGCTACATAGGTGTAAGATACTCTGGTGTTGTATTGCACATTAGTGTGAAGACAGAAACATCAATGTACTATAAATTTATCTTTAAAAATTAAAATGAAATAGATGATACAATTTTTATTAAAAATTAAATATTTCAAGAGTTAAATATATTTAATCAAATAGGATGTTAGATGATGTGTACACATTGTTAGCCCGTAACAAAGCACACCGAACACCAGAGTAAGGGAAAGGGTTTATTGGGGAACACCCAGCAGACTGAAGGGAAGGGGCGAAGAGGGAACAAAGAGAGAGAAGGAGAGTGTAACAGAGAGGAGAGAGAGAGAGGAGAGGACCTAGGAGGAAAGAAGAGAGAGACGAAAGAAGAGAGAGCGAGAGAGAGGAGACCAGAGGAGGCAGCTAGAGAGAGCCACGTGTTCAGAAACAAGTCCTTAAAAACTTTGCTGGAGGGCTTGCAGGGAAGCAGGGGCAGTGGATCCCGTTAGGATGGGGGCGGAGCTTCACACTGGTGGTTGGGCCATGTGGCTACCTGGCTTCCAGCAATGGCGGCAGAAACTGGGGCATAGGATGTAAATCAGGGTGTAGATGGTGCCATAGATCAAACTGTGCCAGTTTCCTATCACACATAACAATTATAAAAATATTGGCTGGCACCATGGCTCAACAGGCTAATCCTCCACCATGCGGCGCAGTCACACCGGGTTCTAGTCCCGGTCAGGGCGCTGGATTCTGTCCCAGTTGCCCCTATTCCAGGCCAGCTCTCTGCTGTGGCCCGGGAGGGCAGTGGAGGATGGCCCAAGTGCTTGGGCCCTGCACCCCATGGGAGACCAGGAGAAGCACCTGGCTCCTGCCTTCGGATCAGCGCGGTGCGCAGGCTGCAGCACGCCGGCCATGGCGGCCATTGGAGGGTGAACCAATGGCAAAGGAAGATCTTTCTCTCTGTCTCTCTCTCTCTCACTGTCCACTCTGCCTGTCAAAAATAATTAAAAAAAATTATTGTAGGGATATTTTTTAGGCTGAGACAGTTTGATTTTCTTTCTTTGTTATTGTAATATTTGTAACAGAGCCAGTTCATCTGTACTAGTTGCCTTTTCCCTATATGTTAATCTCTATAAAATAGCTGGGTGTTCATATCCTGCATGTAAAATGAAAAATTAAGATACTGTTTGGAGCAATAGAGAACAGCAACACCAACAACTTATAGAATAAATATAAATGACAAAATGAATTCTGATTTTTCTAATCCTACTGCTGGTCATTCCTGACACCCAGTGGTGTTGTAGTCTCTGGTTTGCTTCTAGCATATCTTTCATTATATAATAAATTTTATTTTATCTACTTTTAGATGGAGTCATTTTATACAATAGTTACACATGCCAATAAAAATAAAAATAACATTGGTCGCTGTTGTGTGATGGAGTTGTTAATTCATTTTTTGTTTATTATATTTGCAAACTATTCTGTTCTAATAAAGTAAATTAAGCATTAAATTAAGTGAAGAGAAAATCAGCCATTTTAATTGGGAAATGCAACCTCAGATACATATTTAAAGGGATTTTAAAGACCTGTATGGCAGCAACAGAAAAGCACTGAGCAAAAACCAGAAGAATTTATGATTTGAGCTTTGCAGAAATCTTATCTGCAGCATTAATGCTAATCAGTCTAGTAGGTTCTTATTATTTAAGAGACTCTTTAGAGATAACTTTCTTGCATGCATGCAAAAACACAAAAACACAAAGACACACAATATATTTAACTTTAACTTTAAAACATTTATTTGTGTAGAAATATTTTTTTAGACAAAAAGTAAAAATAATCACAATGACTAACACAGACTGATTATAAATTAATATTAGTAGAAGATCAGGCAATACAATAGGTAATGTTATGTCCTGAACTATCTACATGTGAACAAGTAGCAAATATCAAGCTTAAAATTGTAGGCTGGTCAAATCCATTGCATTTCTTTTTCTTTTAAGATTTATTTGTTTTTATTTGAAAGTCAGAATTACCCAGAGAGAGGAGAGGAGAGAGAGAGAGAGAGAGAGAGAGAGGCCTTTCATCTGATGGTTCACTGCCCAATTGGCCCCAACAGCCAGAGCTGTGCCAATTCAAAGTCTGGAGCCAGGAGCTTCTTCCAGGTCTCCCACATGAGTGCAGGAGCCCAAGGACTTGGGCCATCTTCTGCTGCTTTCCCAGGCCATAGCAGAGAGCTGGAGCGGAAGTGGAACAGCAGGTCTTTAACCGATGCCTGTATGGGATGCTGGTGCTTCAGGAAAGGGCGCTAACCCACTATGCCACAGTGCTGGGCTTGCATTTCATTTTATATGTTAAAAATCAAATGCAGTTATTTAAACATTACTTCAGAAATGCTACCACAACGTAAACTCATGCTAATATTATCATTAAAACAATGTTTTTTACAAGCTATACATTTTTTATAAATTAGTATAGGATACATATTTACTAGTGAAATAAATGTAAAGCTTATAACTAAAATATACATTATCAGAAGGTTTATTATCTATTCTATTCTCCAATTTTACATTATTTAGCATCTTAAACATCATGAAATAATTTTACTTTAAGTTAAAAAGGTAACATCTTAATAAATTGGTCTCGGTGGTTTTCAAGATCACTGACATTATTTTAGAATTCATCCCACATCCTTAAAGTCCTTCTTTTAAACTTAAGAAAAATGAAAAAGTGCTTTTCTTCTGCTATTATTTAAAAGTACCTCTTTCAAGTTTACCAATATTTCTCTCACAAATTTTCAAGTTTTATCTTAAATTTTATATTATCCACCTGAAACTTTTCTCTTAATGGATAGCTACTGCAAATTCAACATTTACTATATGTAAACTTATATTTTAAGAATAAATTTTTAGGATTTTTTCATGTTTTTATCAATTAGCAGTTGCAAAGTAAAACACTATCTTTTTTAAAAAAGATTTATTTATTTGAGAAGCAGAGTTATAGACAAAGAGAGGGAGAGACAGAGAAAAGATTTTCCATCTGCTGGTTAGCTCCCCAAATGGCCCCAATGGAAGGGGCTGGGATGATCCAAAAATAGAACCAGGAGCTTCTTCTGGAATTCCTATGCCGGTGCAGGGGAACAAGTACTTGGGTCCTCTTTCCCTGCTTTCCTAGGCCATTAGGAGGGAGCCTGATTGGAAGTGGAGCAGCCGGAACTTGAACTGGCACTCATAAGGAATGTCAGTGCTGCAGGCAGAGGCTTAACCTACTGCACCACAGCCCTGGCCCTGAAACACTGTCCTTTACTCATTAGAAATAGGATGCAGGCAGAATAGGTTCTGAATTTTCTGCTTACTGCTCAAGATAAATATGGGAAAATCATCAGCACTGTCTATGTGTGCAAATTTAGTTCACATGGAGTAACATTTATTTTGTTTTTGGTTCAGAATAAAGCTATACTTCTGTCAAGTTACTGTCATGAGGTTTGAAGTTTAAATGGCTCAAATACCATCTCTGAGCATCTGAGAGCGCGCTCTTCAGTCCAATGATTAATCATGCAGTGAAAGGTACACATCTATAAATTGAGATGAGCATAAGAGGCAGACATTGTGGTGCAAGGGGTTAAGCTGCTGCTTGGGACACCCACGTTCCATATAGGAGTGCTGGCCCCAGTCCCAGCTCCTCTGCATTAAAATAGGCTTCTGGCTAATGCATCTGGGAAGGCAGTGGATGCTGAGTCAAGTACTTGGGTTCCTGCCATCCCCATGAGAGACTCAGATGAATTTCCAGACTCCTGCCTTCAGTCTGACCCATCCTCTGCTGTTAGGGGCATTTGGAGGAGTGAACTAGTGTATGGAAGTTCTCTCTCTCTCTCTCACTGCCTCTGTCTCTCCCTTTCTCTCTGTCATTCTGACTTCCAAATAAGTAAATAATGTTTAGGGGGGAAAAAAGGAAAAACACAACATCACATTTATGAAGGCTTGGGTTCTCAAGCCATTTCAGTATTTTAGGATTTTTATTCACCAAGGCTTTCTTTAAGCCCTGAAGCTGTTTTTTATTCCCAGAGCACTCATGCACACACACATAATATATGACACATATATATATATATATAAATATAAATTTATACATATACTATATAAAAACTTTTACTCCATGAAAGGAAATACTTTAATTTCATATATAGAAGATAACACATATGGTATTCAAACCAATTACTTTCAGAAAACTGTTAAGTTAATAATTTTGGCATGTGTATTCATATATAGACATGATCCTTGACTTAAGTCAGGGTTATTTGCCAATAAATCTAGCATATCCTGAAAACATCATGTTTAATATATATAACCTACTGAACATCATAATTAGCAATGCAGTGCCCTAGAGAGCACTTGGTTGTTTACCCTTGGGATCACATGGCTGAATGGAGCTTTTTTTTTTTTTTTTGACAGGCAGAGTGGACAGTGAGAGAGAGAGAAAGAGAGAAAGGTCTTCCTTTGCCATTGGTTCACCCTCCAATGGCCGCCGTGGCTGGTGTGCTGCGGCCAGTGCACTGCGCTGATCCAAAGCCAGGAGCCAGGTGCTTCTCCCAAGCACTTGGGCCATACTCCGCTGCACTCCCTGGCCACAGCAGAGAGCTGGCCTGGAATAGGGGCAACTGGGACAGAATCCGGCGCCCTGACCTGGACTAGAACCTGGTGTGCCGCAAGGCGGAGGATTAGCCTATTGAGCCGCGGCGCCAGCCTGAATGGAGCTTTGAGTCACAGCCACTGCCCAGCATCACTGGAGAATATCTTTTCATGTATTGCTAGCTCAGGAAAAGGTTAACATTTGAAAATCAAAGTAGATTTTCTACCAATTGCTTATGGCTTTCACATCTTTGTAAAGTTGAAAAATTCTAAGTTGAATCATCACGAATCAGGGACTGTCTATAATTCATTGCTGGACTCCTCAAATACATAGAAAGAGACATTCAGCCTCCCCAAGCATACTGAAGATATTTATGTAGATTTTGGAATAACTGGAGAACTTTTAGAGAAAAAGAAAATGATCTGTCCCATGTAATTAGCAGCAATAGAATTCATTACTGAATCTATACCTAAACTTTAGTATCTAAATTTGTATACTTTTTATTTTTAAAAACATTACAAACTTCAAAACTAGAGAAACAGGTCCAAATTAAATACAGGACAATGAAAGGAGATAGAGACAAAAGCAGAAATAAATTACAGACAATTAAATCAATAGTTTTCTTTGTAAAATATCATTAAAATTTAAAAACATTTAATAAGATTGATCAGGAAAAAAAACAGAGATGACATGATTTTCCAAAAAAAGAAATGAAAAGGGTGAATCATAAGAGATTTTACAGACAGAAACAAGGTTACAAAGGGTCATTATTAATGATGCTATGCCAATCCATTGAATATGTTTTGTGAAACAAAGCATCCCTTGAAATATAAAAACTACCAAAGCATATTTAAGAAGAAATGGAGGAACAAAGTACTGTTGTAACTACTGAAAATAATGTATTCAATTCCAAAACCCTTCCAGCAATCTTAGGTCCAGGTCAAAATGACTTATATGGAGAAATCTACCAATTAAAAAAAATGCACTGGGGCTAGTGCTGTGACTAGTAGATTACTAGGCTAAGCCTCTGCCTGCTGTGCTGGCATCCTGTATGGGCACCTGTTCGTGTCCCAGCTGCTTCTCTTCTGATCCAGCTCTTTGCTATGGCCTAGGAATGCAGTAGAGGATGGCTTAAGTACTTGGGCACCTGCACCTGTGTGGGAGATCCAGCCAAAGCTCCTGGTTCCTGGCTTCAGATCAGCCTGGCTCTGGCCCTTGTGGCCATTTTGGGAGTGAACTAGTGGATGGAAGACCTTTCTTTCTGTCTCCCTCTGTTTATAACTCTATCTCTCAAATAAATAAATAAAATCTCTAAAAATCCCACAAAATATTTTCAGACATTAGAAGATGAGGAAAAACTTCCCAACTCTTTTAATAAAGCTTACATTATGGTGATACCAAAACCAGAAGCAGCTTTTTTATGATAAAGAAAATCTGCAGAGCAGTATTCCTCACGAATATAGAAATAGATATGCCCTCACTAGCATTTTCTCCTCTCTCTCTCTCTCTCTCTCTCTCTCTGTCAAATATATCAAATCAAAAATAATTTACCTTAGGAAGTTTATCAACTTTCAAAATGAATTAATGTGCTGTAGTTTAATAATAAAAATAAAAAAAACCCAGGATAATCTTATAGCTGTAGCTGTGCATTAGAACAAGCTCAAGTTCCATATGTAATAGAATATTTGCATCAACTAATATCACTTTCTAAACTTGACCTAGGACATCTTATAAAAGCTCATGAGTAACACTATAATAAGTGCTCACAAAGTGAATGTGTTCATAAAGACAAAAAGTTTATTTAGTTTACACTTTGAAAGGCTGAAAGTCCGAACAATATAGCTCAGGCTATGTCTTAGCAGAATCACTTCTTGGTCAATGGGGGACAGCAATGGTAGGATCATATGTGGGGAAAAGGCAATTTATTACATTTAAAATGAGGAACAGAGAGAAAGTGAATGGGAAAAAACATAGGATTTTGTAACAACTCTGTTGGGAGAATTCCATGTATTTCATAAGAAGTACCTTCTGCTAGTATAGCCCCAAGGAACTAGGGCCCTCCCTTTGACCCTATATCCAATAGTGCCACCCTGGGACCAAGTCTTTAACCATGGGCCTTTGGGGGACAACCAAATCAATATTCCTGCAATGGCAGATAGTATTTTCAATAAGTTCAACTGGAAAAAACACTTGTACAGCAGGCATATACAAAAATGTGCCTCTTGCCCTTAATTGCATGATACATAAATATTTCCTCAAAATGGATCATAGATTCAGATTCAGTCACGTATCTAGGAAAAAAGTAAAATAAATGAAAAAAGTAAAATAAATCTTTGTTGCCTTGAGTTCTTAATTTTGGCAGTGATTTATTATGAAGGACACAAAAAATAACAACAAATAAGTAACATATAAAGTTGCACTGCATTAAAGTTAAGCTTTTTCTACTCTTTAAAACCTACAATGAAACAATGAAAAAGTAAGACATACACTGGGAAATTATAAATTAAAAACACAGTAAGATACTAATACACATCTATTAGATGATTTCAAATAAAATAATAATATAGAGATATTGGACATTTCATACTCAAATATGCCTAGCATGGTTGCAAAATCATACTTACATTTTAGGAGACAGTAAGGAAAGTTCACATAAAAGGAAATTATCACAGAGAAATGAAGACATATTCAAATAACATCTGCTTGTGAATATGTTTAACAGATTAACTCATACTCCCCCAAAGTAAGAAACAACCCAGACGCTAGACAATTGGTGAATGGAATAAATTGTTGTCTTCTATTCACACAATGGCTCATAGCTGTACTAAAGAAGGAACCATTCATATATGCAACAATAAGAGTGAATCTCAAAAGCATTGTGCTAGTGAAGCAAATAGGTCTTAAAAGGCTATATACTAAAGGGTTCCTCTTAATTACACTTTGAAACAATAATGATGGAGAATACACGCATCAGATCAACTTCCCAAGAAATAGGGATGATAGAAAAGAATTGCTAGCCGGTGCCACGGCTCACTAGGCTAATCCTCCCACTGCGGCGCCAGCACATGAGGTTCTAGTCCCGGTCGGGGTGCTGGATTCTGTACTGGTTGTCCCTCTTCCAGGCCAGCTCTCTGCTGTGGCCCGGGAATGCAGTGGAGGATGGCCCAAGTGCTTGGGCCCTGCACTCCATGGGAGACCAGGAGAAGCACCTGGCTCCTGCCTTTGGATCAGTGCAATGCACCAGCCACAACACTCCGGCCGCGGCGGCCATTGGAGGGTGAACCAATGGCAAAGGAAGACTTTTCTCTCTGTCTCTCTCTCTCACTGTCCACTCTTTCTGTCAAAAAAAAAAAAAAAAAGGAATTGCTTACAAACAGGTATAAAGAAAGAAGTTTTAAAGGTGAAGAAGTATTCTCTATCTTTTCCATGTAGAGGATGACAGTTTTATTTGTCAAAATTCATACAACAGTACTCTCAAACGGCAATTTTTTCTTTGTCCAAATTGCAATTATACCCCCCCCAAAAAAATTAGTGAAAACAGAGAAACTGAACATGGAGAAATACAAAATACAAATCTGGCAATTTGACCTTTATTCTCTCATATAAGTCTTCACCTTACAAACTGCTTATTGCCCCAGATTTGTCCCAAATTCTGATTTTACACAATTTCATCTTGATCTCTCCGTTTTGGAGGACCCTTTCTAGAACATCATTATTTATTCTGCAGTCATCTTCATAACCAGCGATATACCTGAACTTATGTTTGTCAACTAATTTCATAAATACTAATTGCTAATTTGACTGTCTATGAATCTCTCCTGTATTTGTTATAGTACCTAGAATCCACATCCATTCAAATTCTTATTCACTGACATGCTAAATGAGCTGTGAGTGTTTTTACTTTCCTGAATATTTGTAATACTGACAGTGAGGTACTTGGTTTTCCTCCTTCCACAGCATTCTCTCTATCAGTGATTCTCATTCAGTACAGTGCAGTTTAGGAAGCTATTGGGTTTGTTAGCAATGTATATAAAGGACTCCATTACAAACTACAAAATCAGAATCTTAGTAATCTAGGAAGTATATATTTTATTGCGCAAATAATTTCTACATTCATTTCTATTTCCAATATTATTGCTCAAACTCATTTTTTGTAGTTTCTAGTTAAGACCTCAAAAAGACTACAAAAATGTACTTATTATATATATATATATAAATATTCATATCTAGCCTGAAATATGTGTAAGATGAGAAGTGTCAAATCCATTTTCTTCCGCATTTTAATATGAGAAATTTTGACACATACATTCGCTTTTCTGTACATTTATTGATAGTTAATTTAATTTAATTTTTTTATTTGAGAGGCAGAAACAGAGAAAGAGGCAGAGATAGAGATAGACAGTGATAGAGATAGAGATGTTAGAGATAGAGATTGTTAGAGATAGAGTTTTCTAGATGGAGATAGAATTAGAGATAGAGATAGGGATAGAGATAGAGATAGAGATAGAGACAAAGAGCATTCATTGACTGAGTCACTCTCCAAATGCCCATGACAACTGAGAATGATTCAGACCATAGGCAGGGGCCAGCAACTCATTTTCTGTCTCCCACAAGGATCTCAATGAACCAAGTACTTGAACCATCAGCTGCTACTTCCCAGGGTTTGTTAGCAAGAAGCTAGAATTGAAAGTGTAGCAGTTTCAAACCCACACACTCTCATATTGGATGCAGGCATCCCGTCTGCTAGGTCAAACAGCAGCCCTGAGAGTTATTTTTGTGTCAACTTACCTAGTGCATAGTATTCGGACAACTGGTCCCGGTATTCACTATTGTCAGGATGCTGTTATGAAGGTATATATTAGATGAGAATAATATTTAAATCAGCTACAGACTTTTATAGCATGAATAAAGCTCATGCAATCAATGGGAGGTTTTAAGAAAAGTACTGTTCATCTTTGAGGAAAGGAAGTTTTTCCAGCAAATTGCCTCCAAAATCAAGCATTCCATTTGTCTCCTTCTTTGATGGCCCATTCTTTCTGCTGGGATCTCACTCACAGAGATCTTTCATTTAGGTCATTTTATTTTTGCAACAGTGTCTTGGCTTTCCATGCCTGAAATACTCTCATGGTCTTTTTAGCTAGATCCATATGCCTTAAGGGCTGATTCTGAGGCTAGAGTGCTGTTTAGGACATCTGCCATTCTATGAGTCCGTTGTATATCCCACTTCCCATTTTGGATCGTTTTCTCCTTTTTAATTATATCAGTTAGTATTAGCAGAAACTAGTCTTGTTTATGTGATACCTTTGACAATTAATCCTATCATTTGATCAGCCCTTGTCCTGACTGTCGAGGAACAACTTACTATTTTATTCCTTTTAGTATTTTTTTTGTTCTACTTAATACTATCGGTTGAAGTCTTTAATTAACACACAATTATTCTTAGGTGTTAAAATTTAACTGAAAAGTGATCCCTGTTAAATATGAGTGGGAATAAGAGAGGGAGGAGATGTACAGTTCAGCACATGCTCACTCGGACTTACCCCTAATGGTAGAGTTAGAAACATGCCAGGGAATTCCAATTCATCCCCATCAAGGTGGCATGTACCAATGGCAACTCACTAGTCAAAATGATCAGTTTCAGTTCATAATTGATCATAATCATAGAAATATCTTAATATATATTTCCTTCTCACCAAGGAGTATTCACATCTTACTTTCATATGGCTAAGAATAGTTGTTGTAGCAGTTCAGTATTTACTGTAGTTTGTATTTATTTAAATCATTATCAAAATTATTTTCAGGATATTGAACTAGATTATAGAGGTTCCCAAATGTTTTTCAGAATCTGTGTTCCTGTAAAAAATACTATCCCTTTACTATCTGTCTCTGTTATGCTTTGTATGACAAATATACACCATCATTATATTAAGCTGGAAAGCCAAATTAAGAAGTCAGAATTCCTAGAAAGAAAAGTAAAATATTTAAAACAGAGATGGTGAATACTTCCAAACAGACATAGCACACTTAGTGGGATGAACTAATTCTGATTTATGCAAGCAGTCCTTAGAACTGTACTGTTTTTCTGTTAGAGAAAGATATGATTAGTGAACCCTGGATTATAGATATCAGCAAATTGAAGTCAGTGTTGAGATTAATACATATGGGGATGGCATTGTGGCACAGCTGGTTAAGCTGCTGCCTGCAACACCAGCATCCTATATGAGCACGGTTTCGACTTCTGGCTCTTCCACTTCCAACCCAGCTCCCTGTCAATGCACCTGGGAAGACAGCATAATTTGACCCAGGTGCTTGGACCCCTGCTTCTTATGTGGGAGACCCAGATGGAGTTATGGGTTCCCAGCTTCTGCCTGACCCAGTCCTGATGATTGAGGCAATTTGGGGAGTGAACAATAAATGTAAGATCTCTCTCTCTCTCTCTCTCTCTCTCTCTCTCTCTTTCTCTCTCTCTCTCTCAAAATGGGAAAGAAGAATTTTTTATTTGCTACCAGTAAGACCTCTGGCTTACACACTTCATTGGCACTTACCTGTTAACTGATATAATTCTTTATACTTGTTCGAGTACCTATTGTCATCCACAGTGGGTGCTCTATTTCACTGTATTTGAAGTTACTATTGCTCTCATGTATTTCAAATACCTAACATAAGGTAATTTTTATCCTGTCCCACCACAGATATTTGAAGTTACTATACTCTCATGTATTTCAAACACCTAACATAAGGTAACTCTTATCCTGTCCCACCACAGATATTTGAAGTTACTATACTCTCATGTATTTCAAACACCTAACATAAGGTAACTCTTATCCTGTCCCACCACAGATATTTGAAGTTACTATACTCTCATGTATTTCAAACACCTAACATAAGGTAACTCTTATCCTGTCCCACCACAGATATTTGAAGTTACTATACTCTCACGTATTTCAAACACCTAACATAAGGTAACTCTTATCCTGTCCCACCACAGATGTACATTCCCTGTTAATATTCAATTGAAGTATCACTTTCTGCTAAAGAGCCTTGAGAATCCACATAGCCACCTGGTGGTACATGATTTGGATGGCAAGCAAAAATGTAGTAACTTGTATACATGACCTTTACCAGCATAAATTTTAGCATTTTATTTTTCATGGGAATAAACTTTTTCAGAGGAAGAATATATGTAGAAATCAAGTGGATTTGCAGTCTCTACCCTATGACAGCATCTTCTGCTCTTATAAGGAACTGTAAAAGGAATCAAGCAATTGATTGCATTACATAAAGAAGAGGTAGGTCACTCAGTTAAGATGATATACTCCTTGACAGTGTTGACAGCTGAAAGGTATATATTGATAATATCTCAATTATCCAATATAAAAACTCCTTATTGAAATGTGATCTGTACAGCATTATCATTACCGATTGCAGCTTAAAAAAACTAGGATAAGGAAAGAAATATTTAGAACATTTATGTCTTGAACTTTGGTGTCATAGAAATTTAACTTTTTTTACAAACACTCTTTTTTTCACCAACTGGATAGTTAAGGAGGACCCCTATTTTAATAGTAGCTTTACCGATAGGTAAAATGTGTTCCCAAGGATTAAAGTGACATGCTGTAGGACATAAGAACAAGAGGCATTAAACTTAGAGCATACTCTCCTTAGACCAGGCAAGAACAACTTCTCCTCTGGGCCCTACCCTTTAAGGAGACTCATTTCAGAACCACAAAAATTATATAATTTTGAAGAAAACCACACAGATGGACATTTCTGCCATCTTGAACTTGCAGCAACTTATGCAACAGAATTATGTAAACATATTGTTGGGGAAGCACTGACTGACTTCTTGTCTGTAAGCAGAAGACTGATGCAGTGGTGAGAAGAGGAGCAAAACTTTAATAGGCACACAGTGAAAGGTTTCTGACAGTGGAAAAGGTTGGTAGAAAAATGACCGAGCCGAGGGAGCCTTGCAATCTAGGGATATTTATACAGCTTAATCGAGTCAATCTTTAAGGGCCAATGGGGCAATATTTCATTGTCCCTCTGTTGTGACTGCTGTTGTTGCTAAGCAGGGGATCTATTATCAGGATTGTAGAAAAGGGACATTTTGGTGGAAGTCAGGCTTGTAGGAACTGGGGGCCCATTTGGGCTCTTATGTTGAATATGTATCCTGTTTCAATAGCCTTAACGTGAAGGTGAGAAGGTATGAATGAACAATTATGATCAGGGCAAAGTTACGTTTCAAGATGGAGTCTGTCTGGTTCCTTATCTCTAGAGTCTGAGGGTGTTGGGGCCTCTTTGCACACCTGAAATGTCTACTCTCATTTCCCAGGGAAATGCTTTTCCACAACTGTTGATGAATTCCCTTGAAAGAAAAGATGACTGAACCTGAATAACGTAAAGGGCACTGCTAATTTTCAAAACAATCATCTATGATAATACTTGGAAAAATTTTCCATGGCTAATGAAAAATAATTATTCATATAATTTAAAATTGTATTCATGTGTTTATATGTAATGTATGTGAAGCCTATTATTTACCCAGAAAGATAGAAATTTGATAGTAGACATGCAAATAAATTCATTTTATGAAATATTTCATAAATTTCAATTAAATTTATAAAATTATATAAGAAAAAATTATATGAATTTTATATTTGCTTTAAAGTAACATATTGAATAAGATGTATTTAACATTTTAAGTTAAAATACCTTTTTAGGGGTGTAGCAGGTTCAGGAGCTGCTTGCATGCCAGCATCCCATATGGGTGACAGTTCATGTACCCTCTGCTAATGTGCCTGGGAATGCAGCAGAAATTGGCCCAAGTTCTTGGACAATGCACCCACATAGAAGACTGGGAAGAAACTCCAGTCTCCTTGCTTTGACCAGGCCCAATCTTGGCCATTGTGGCCATTTAGGAAGTGAATTAGCTGATGGAAGCTGTCTTCTCTGTCTCTCTGAATACTTTTCAAATAAATAGATAAATCTTTTAAAAATTAATTTTATAAAACATATGAATATTTTCATTTAAAATTTGATTTAATATAATTTTTTTTTCTTACAGGTAGAGTTAGACAGTGAAAGTGAGAGACAGAGAGGAAGGTCTTCCTTCTGTTGGTTCACCCCTCAAATGGCTGCTATGGCTGGTGCACTGTGCCAATTAGAAGCCAGGAGCCATGTGCTTCCTCCTGGTCTCCCATATGGTTGCAGGGCCCAAGCACTTGGGCCACCTCCACTGCCACAGCAAAGAGCTGGACTGTAAGAAAAGAGAAACTGGGACAGAATCCAGCACCCTGACTGGGACTAGAACCCGGGTGTCAGTGCTGTAGTTGGAGGATTAGCCTAGTGAGCCCCGGTGCAGGCCATAATATAATATTTGTAAAATATGTCCAAATTTTAAATGCAACTCTTTAAATATAATTCCTTATTATTTATAATTGAATATTGTAGCTGGAAGGTATATATTATTTAAACATATTTATTACAGGAATATACAATTGATGGAATTTATTAAAATTTGTTATAAATATGCAATACTTTCTCAATTATGTGTCTTTATATCAATTCTTATCTCCACAGCAGTGGCTGGTTTACACAGCTTTAAGTATTTAGGATAATAATCCAATTCATTTGTCTTTGATATTTTCTCTTTTATAAGTATAAAGAAAAATGTACATAAATATTACATTTGTAAAATTTAAATAAATACTACACCTGTAAAAATGTTTAGTGTTATGGTCGATTTCATGTCTTTTCTTTACTACATTATGGTGTCCACTTATTTGTTCTGACACTGGTCTAGATGTTGCTGTAAGGCATTTATGGATGCAATTAGTATTTACAATAAGTTAAGAGAGTAAGGCAGTCTACCACCACCATGTGGTTAGCCTTGCTCCAATCATTTGGAGTAGTTAACAGAAAAGATTGAAGTTAAATTTACAGACATAACTAGGAACAATGTTTAGCCTGTTATCTAGGTGCTCCATGGTCCAAAATTTGAGTAGCAATGTAGGATTGTAGATACAGTGACCAAGCAAGTACTTTCTCTGTCAGTGGTAACATTTTCGATCTGAATGATATACAAGGAAGTGTGTTTTAAGGCAGAAAAAAATTATATGCAAAAACCTTGGAAAAATACTGAGTTATTACTAGAATACACTGAGTAAAACAGTGGTATGTGATTAAGCTTGGCAAATGATGTAAGCCAAGTTGTTTAGGGCATATGTGGCCATGGTAGAGCTTGGATTTTACTCAATGTATAAGCCAAATGAAATAGAAAATACTAAAGTAGAAGATACTCATAGCCTGAAAAGGAGAGAATAAATAAGAGGAGGAGAAGGAAAAAGAAAAGAAGGGAAAAAGGATAAAGAGAGTAACAAAGTGAGTGAAGGAAAGAGGGAACAAAACCAAAGGAACACTGAAAGTAAAGGAGAAAGAAAAGGAAGCTATAAAGAAGATAGAATATGTCTACAACCAACATATCTTTGACAAAGGAGCTAAAACCAATCCCTGGAGTAAGGAAAGTTTCTTCAAAAAATAGTGCTGGGATAACTAGATTTCCACATGTAGAAGTTTGAAACTGGACCCATACCTAATACATTACACAAAAATCCACTCAAAATGGTAAAGACCTAAATCTATGAGATGATACAATCAAATTAATCAAGAACATTGGGTTAACTCTGTAAGACATTGGTATAGGCAATGACTTCTTGAACAAAATCTCAGAAGCATGGGCAATAAAAGCCAAAATTGACAAGTGGGATTACATCAAGCTGAGAAGCTGCTGCACTGAAAAAGAAACACTCAGCAAACTGAAGAGGATAACAGCAGAATGGAAGAGATTATTTGCAAACTATTCAACTGATAAAGGATTAATAGCCAGAATATATAAAGAGATCAAGACACTCAACAACAACAAAACAAGCACCCATTTTAAAAATGGGCAAAGGACATAAACAGATATTTTTCAAAAGAGAAAATCCCAATGATCAACAGACACATGTGAAAATGTTCAGTATCACTAACTGTCAGGGAAATCAAAACCACAATGAGATTTTACCTCACCACGGTTAGAATGGCTTTCATATGGAAATCAACAAATGACAAATGCTGGCAAGAAAATGGGGAAAAATGTACCCTAATCCACTATTGGTAGGAATGTAAACTGGTAAAGCCACTATGGAGGACATTACGGAGATAAATCAGAAACGTGAATATAGACCTACCATATGATCCAACCATCTCACTCCTGGGAATTTATCCAAGGAAAATGAAATCAGCAAGTAGAAGAGTTATCTGCACCTTCATGTTTATTGCAGCTCAAGCTACACAAGTGATAATGGATTATTATCCAGAATCTATAAAGAGCTCAAGAATCTCAATAGCAACAAAACAAGTAATCCAAGTAATAAACGGGCAAAGGGCTTGAACAGGCATTTTTCAAGAGAGGAAACTCAAATGGCCAGTAGACACTTGAAAAAGTGCTCAGAATATCTAGTTATCAGGGAAATACAAATCAAAACAAATGAGGTTTCACCTCACTCCAGTTAGACTGGATTTCATACAGAAATCAACACAGATAAGTGCTGGTGAGGATTTCTGGAAAATGGTACCCTAATCCACTATTTGTGGTAAAACCACTAGAGAAGACAGTATAGAGATACCTCAGAAAGCTGAAAATCAATCTACAGTATGACCCCATAATTCCACTCCTTGGAATTCACTCCCCAAAAATGAAACCAGCAGATGAAAGAGTTTTCTGTATCCCCATGTTTTTTGCAGTTCAATTCACAGTAGCCAAGATATGGTATCAATGCAGATGTCCATCAACTAATGATTGGATAAAGAAATCATGGTGCATATACACCATGGAGTACTAGTCAGTGGTTTAAAAAAATGAAATACTGTCTTGTCAACAAAATAGATGCGACTGGAAACCATTATACTTAGTGAAATAAGACAAATACAATATGTTCTCCCTGATCTGTGGTAACTAATATAATATCTAAAATGTAATGTATAGGAGTTAAATTAACATTTGATGCTTGTTTATAGCCTTTGTGTCTCCTGTTCTCCTGTTCTTTTTCCCCTCAGACTATTTGTAGAAATTTTTAGTTTTTTTTTGTTTGTTTGTTTGTTTTGTTTTTTACAGGCAGAGTGGACAGTGAGAGAGAAAGGTCTTCCTTTGCCTTTGAGAACTTTTTAGTTATAGTAAGGCTAATCTTATGAATATAAATTAAACTGAAAAGAAATCTTTTTAAAAATTAAGAGTGGGAATATGAGAGAGGAGAATGAAGGGTGGGAGCATGGCTAGGAGGAAGGGTAAGGTGGGATGGATCACTTTGTTCCTAAATCTGTATATATAAATGCATGAACTTTGTACACTGTAAATAAGATTTTTTTAAAAAAAAAATTAAAAAGAAGATAGAAAGTAGGCTAGCATTCTGGAAGCCGAATGGAAAATAAATTGTAGGATTTATAAAGGAAAACCTCTATTGTTTCCTAGCCGAAAATTAATATTTCCTGAATGTACAGCATTATTGATGTAGAGTTTTGGATCAATTAGAAATTTATTTGAAAATTAAATCAAGATAATTTAACAGTGAATTGGATGTGAAGAATAGTAAGGAGAATTGGGACTGAATGGTTCATGTTTTTCAAGAAAGTTAAATTGGTTTTGCATGACATTGACCTGGAGATATTGGGTGAAACATTCAGATTTATACTGAGGAGGAAAGAATCATTTTGGTTTTATTAAGATATCAATGCCTATTAGATTTACAGTGAATATGTCAAGCAGGAACCTGTAAATGTTTCTTGGCTGTGAAGAAGTGCTCTGCATATGAGCAATCTGGTGGTGCAGATTAAAAATAAGACCTATTTCCTAGACAGTAAAGATTGCCAGCTTTTGAAGCTTTATTTTCCTATATTCATTATTAAAACTGAAACTCAACATACACAGAGACACAAACACACACTTTCTGGCAGAAACAGTTACCAGTGTTGCAAGATACATGCTAGGTTACAAATCATAAGCAAAATAAAAGAGAACATAAATAAATAGTGTACATACCAATATGCAAGTGTTAGAATGAGAACACTAATTTACAATTATATTCAAAGAAGAACCTGAAGAATCACTTGGGCACTGCAAACTTCCACCTAACTTTTTATTGATGTAGACAGAGTTTTAGTAAAACTCCTAAAATTTGGAAACAAGTTCAAGATCATTAAAATTGGAGAGAATGCCAGTAAATAATTCATATGATCATGAAAGAGTCTTTAGTAGAATCATGCAGCTTTGAGAGGTATAATTGTTAGTTTCTATGTGAATGACCTGGCCAAAAAAGTGATCACAAGATGATAATATGGGTGTAACCAAAGTGGAATATTTGATTCAAAAATTAGATTTATATGTTTCATGTCTGGAAAGTTAAAAAAAATTAAGATAACTCAAGAAATGCTATGAAATATTGATTTTCCCTGAATTTTATATAATATGAAGGTTTTTAAAGTTAACCAAAAAAGTGACCTAAATTAAAGATCTCTGTGAGTGAGATTCCAGTGGTAAGTATAGGTCATCAAAGAAGGAGGTAACTTTCTCTGAAGGGAGGAGAGAACTTCCACTTTGACTGTGGACTTGTCTAAATAAGATCGGAGTTGGCCAACTCAAATTGCTTCCATAGCCTTTGCAGCTCATGACAAGAGCCTAGAATTATTACTAACATCATAAACAAGAGTGTCAATTGTGAAATCAACAACAGGAGTCACTGTGCACTTACTCCCTATGTAGGATCTCTGTCCTTAATGTGTTGTACTATGTGAATTAACAGTATAACTAGTACTCAAACAGTACTTTATACTTTGTGTTTCTGTGTGGATGCAAACTGTTGAAATATTTACTTAGTATATAATAAATTGTTCTTCTGTATATAAAGATAATTGAAAATTAATCTTGATGTGAATGGGATGGGAGAGGGAGTGGGACATGGATGGTTGTGGGTTGGAGGGAAGTTATGGGGGGAAAAGCCATTATGATCCAAAAGTTGTACTTTGGAAATTTATATTTATTAAATAAAAGTTAAAAAATAAATTAAAAAAAGCTCTGTGTGTGTCCAATTGTGTAAATCTGACTTTCAAATAAATAAATTAATTTAAAAAAGTTTCTCAGTAAAGAATTTCTGCTAACTTGAATCCCTTATGCGATTGCCATAAAATATCTTTGCCTACCCTAAGAATCATCATAAGTGATAGGGCATAGACATTGCTATTAAGGTTTGGAATTAAGCAAGGCTAGAAATAAGGTTCCAACAATGCCAAGATTTCTGATACACAAAGTCATAAGTGGCTCTGAATTCCAAGATGCCAAAATTTGATACTGAATCATGCACTAATATTTAGTATCTAGATTTCATCTGATACCCATCAATGTTAATATATTTTATTTATTCATTTCTCAGTACCTTCATGCTGTATTTGCTGAGACTATAATTAAATTATATAAATAGAAATGAATGATATACACAGTTCCCAGTAACCCATATGAGACAGGCATTTTCCACAAAATTGATGTTTAATTTAATTGCACTAAAATTTTAATAATAATGGGGTGATCGCTCATGCCCTTCATCATACGTGAGAATTCTGGATTCAAGAAAAGAGCTCTAGCTGGCACCATGGCTGAATAGGCTAATCCTCCACCTGCGGCACCGGCACCCCAGGTTCTAGTCCCGGTTGGGGTGCCAGATTCTGTCCCAGTTGCCCCTCTTCCAGTCCATCTCTCTGATGTGGCCCAGGAGTGCAATGGAGGATGGCCCAAGTGCCTGGGCCTTGCAGCCGCATGGGAGACCAGGAGAAGCACCTGTCTCCTGGCTTTGGATCAAGATGGTGCGCAGGCTGCAGCACACTGGACACAGTGGCCATTGAGGGGTGAAACAATGGAATAGGAAGGCCTTTCTCTCTTTCTCTCCTCTCACTGTCCACTCTGCCTGTCAAAAAAAAAAAAAAAAAGAAAAAGAAAAAAGAAAAAGAAAAGAGCTCTAGAAGGAAGTGTTGCATTATTACTCAGCCTCTCACTGTCTATATGCTTTCAGGGAAGAAAATATCTTATTTTGTTGTTTAATTAAATAAACTAATTAGATATATCGGAACCTATCGTAAGTTTTTTTTTTTTTTTGAGTCTTATATGAGACAACCTCTAAATGATTAGTCATTCTAAAGATAACAAGTTTATACTAAAGATACATATGCTTATGCTACAGAGAAAGATACAGTTTGACTCAAAGGTGAATTTGGTTGTACAAGTATATGAAATATATTTGACATTTCTACTTATTTATGTAGGAGAACAACCATGAAGAGAGAAAATTAGCTCAGAAAGTAAATATAGGGTTATTTTGTCTGAGAAAGAACCTGGATAAAATGAGTTGGTTATAGTGCATATCAATTGGTAAAATTTGTGCTGATTTTGATGTTTATTGAGGAAATTTCTACTGGATTTCATTAAGTGTGGAAAATTGGACCCTGCTACAAACTCTATAGTATTCTGTGCTCCAGACAGGCTTACAGACCTCTCCATCTGTCAAATATCATGCTCTTTGGTTTGGAACATATTCCTTGGATGGAGCATTATGTTTGAACAGATGGAGTGGCCTGTTTGTAGATAAAATTAACAATGCATTTCTGTATATATTAGTTCGTTCTAGTTTTCATAATTTTTCCCCTGTGGTATTTAAAACACAAATTACGTGTGTTTTTCTAAAATAGAGAGAGTATGAAAATGCTGAGCTTGAGCAACTCAAAATAACTCTGCTAGAATTGCAGCCAACATTAAAGAATCTCAAAAATGACTTGACACATAGAAAGAATCTTTTGAATACTTTTTAAAAATATTGAACAGCAAAACTTCTTAGCTTCTAAATCTCTGAAACTGCAAATTAGAGAATTATTGCATTTCACTATCAATATGATTTGATTCTCAGATATTATAAGCTCTCTGGCTTAAAAAACTTTAGATTGTTCAATAGCTGACAGATATTTCACAAAAGAAAAATATGATCTCCCATGAAAAATATATGATACACATATATTTACTATTCTATTTCACATTTACTTAATGCTATTTAATTCTAGATGATTTTTAAATTTATGTTGTCTAATGCCTAGCAACTACCTAAAAATGTTCATTGTTCTCAAGTTGTGTTTTACAATTTACATGAACATAATTGCACTATTTAGATTTATCACTCAGGAGCAAGATTCTTTTTTTTTTTTTACTTATTCAATGTTTTTCATTAATTCCAGAAAGCATAATATCCACTTTCATCCACTTTGGAAAAGAGAAGTTTTTTTCATTTTAAAGGCCAATAATATTTCCTTGATCACATACATCCATCAGTTTACACACACACACACACACACACACACACACATATATATATATATGTATATATTTCTTTATCCATTTTTCAACTAATGAACACTTGCCTTGTTTGGCTATTGTGAATAATACTTCAATAAAAACAAATTTTTTTCTTGGAAATACATATTTCATTTACTTTGCATATAAGTTTAATAGTGGAACATATGGTAATTCTATTTATTAACTTTTTCAAGAACCTCCATAAGTCTATCCATAATAGATGTATCAGTTTGCAAAGTGATATAAGCCAAACATAGCAACATACTTCATGTTCTCACTCAAATTTGGAATCAAAAAAATCAAGAAGAAAGAAGCAAAGAATAGAAATAGTGGTTACCAAGAAATGAGAGATATTGCTTGAATGGCACAAAGGTACTGTCAAGTAGGTTGCATAATTCTATAGATGTAATGTACAACACAAAGAATATAATTAATATTATTTTATATGATTATAATTTAATTTTCTAAGAGATTTGATTTCAGGTTCTGTCACCATGTGGGTGGAGATATGTTCCTGTATATGTGCAAAAAAATCTATATGAAGAGATGGATACGTTAGTTTAGTTTAGTTTAGCTTCAAGAAGTTTTTGGAAAATGGAATTTAAAGATAATGGTGATTTTTCCATGTACTTTTACATTTATTTATTTTCATTTCTATGAAAGACAAAGAGATACAGACAAAGATCCTCTACTGCTGGTCCACTCTCCGAATGTCCTCAATAGCTAGTGCTGAGTCAGCCTGACACCAAAATTCAGGAACTCAATCCAGATCTATCACTGTGTGGCAGGAACCCAAGTACTTGATCCATCACCTGATGGATCTCAGGGTGCACATTGATAGGAAGTTAGAATTGGAAATGGAGCAAATACTTGAACCCAAATCCTCTGATATAGGATGTAGACATACAAAGTCCTGCTACTATAAACTTTGAAGTCTCTGCATATCAATAAAGCAGCATGTTATATACCACAAATGTGCATAATAAAAATAAATATAAAGAGCAGATTGATTTTCTATTATACTTCTTATGATTTTTTAAATTTTTGTGTTACAGAACCTTTCCTCCTTTTCCCTCCATTCCCACTCTTAATTTTTACTAAGATCTACTTTCTGTTTACTTAATGATCATATAGTTAGCCCTCCACCAAGTAAATGAATTCAACAAATAATAGGAAGAAAAAAAGAAAAGAAAAAAACAAAAATGAAACAAAACCAAAAAACACACTGTTCCTCAACAGGAGAGACAAAGGTCATAAATAATCACTGAATCTCACAATGTCTATTTCACTCCAATACATTGTATTTCAGGTACTCTATTAGTTACCTCAGATCAGGTCATATTGGAACTGGCTTATTTCACTAAGTATGATGGTTTCTAGTTGTGTCCATTCTTTTGGCAAAGAACAGGATTTCATTTTTTTATAGCTTAGTAGTACTCCGTAGAGTTGAGAAACTATATATATCATAATTTCTTGATCCAGTCAATAGTTGATGGATATTTAAGTTGATTCCATATGTTTGTTTTGTAAATTGTGCTGCAGAGAACATGGAAGTACAGATAACTATTTCATATGCTGATTACTTTAGCTTTGGGTAAATTCCCAGGAGTGGGATGGCTGGATCATTTGGTAGGTCTATATTCACATTTTTTTAAACAGGCAGAGTGGACAGTGAGAGAGAGAGAGACAGAGAGAAAGGTCTTCCTTTTCCATTGGTTCACCCTCCAATGGCCACTGGCTGTGGCCGGCATGCTGCAGCCAGTGCACTGCACTGATCTAAAGCTAGGAGCCAGGTGTTTCTCCTGGTCTCCCATGCGGGTGCAGGGCCCAAGCACTTGGGCCATCCTCCACTGCACTCCCGGGCCATAGCAGAGAGCTGGACAGGAAGAGGGGCAAGCAGGACAGAATCCAGGGCCCCGACCGGGACTAGAACCTGGTGTGCTGGCGCTGCAGGTGGAGGATTAGCCTATTGAGCCGTGGCGCTGGCCCCTATTGGCATCTTAATTGCTAGGTCAAACATGATATTTTTCAATAGGTTTAGCCAGGAGGATGAAATATGTTTCATATTTCTGGCACCCCAACCGTGACTAGAACCTGAGGTGCCATCTTTATACTGTCTTCCATAGTGACTGCACTAAGTTGCATTCCTACCAACAGTGAACCAAGTACCTCTTTCCCCACATCTCCATCAGCATTTGTTATTTGTTGATCTCTGTTTGGGAGCCATTCTAACTGGAGTGAGGTGAAATCTCATTGTGGTTTTGATTTGCATTTCCCTGATGCCTAGTGATCCTGAGCATTTTTTCAAGTGTCTGTTGGCTCTCTTGAAAAATGCCTGTTAAAGTGCTTTATCCAATTCTTAACTGGAGTTTGCTTGTTTTTTTTTTTTTTTAATTACTTGAGCTCTTTTTGGATTCTGGAAGTTAACCCTTTATCAGTTGCCTGGTTTGCAAAATTTTCCACCATTCTGTCAATTGTATCTTCACTTTGCTATGTATTTCTTTTGCAGTACAGAAGCTTCTCTACTTTATGTAATCCCATTGTCAATTTTGGCTTTGATTGCTTGTGCTTTTGGGGTCTTTCTCAAGAAGACTTTGACTATACTAATGTCATGAAGTTTCCCCAGTGTTCTATATAATTTGATGGCATAAGTTCATAGATTTTGGTTCTTTGATCGATTTTGAGTAGATTTTTGTTTAAGGTATAAGCAATTGGTCTAGTTTCATACTTCTGCATGTGGAGATACAATTTCCCCAGCACCATTTGTTAAGGAGACAGTCATTTCTCTTGGGGTTAATTTTATCTGCTTTGTCAAATATAAGAAGGTTGTAGATTCATGGATTGATTTCTGGACTGTTCCAATGGATTACCCATTTGTATTTGTACCAGTACCAGGCTGTTTTGATTATAATCACCCTATATTATGTCTTGAAATAAAGTTTGTGATGCTTCTGGATTTGTTTCTGTTGTATAAAATCACTTCAGCTAAAGGGTCTATTGCGTTTCCATATGAATTTTAGTGTCAATTTTTTAGATGTGCTAATAATTTCATTGTTTTTTTTTGGACAGGCAGATTTAGTGAGAGCGAAAGAGAGATGGACAGAAAGGTCTTCCTTTCATTGGTTCACCCCCAAAACGGCAGCTACAGCCAGTGCACTGCACCGATCTGAAGCCAGCAGCCAGGTGCTTCTTCCTGGTCACCCATGCAGGTGCAGGGCCCAAGCACTTGTATCATCCTCCACTGCCTTCCCGGGCCACAGCAGAGAGCTGGACTGGAAGAGGAGTAACCAGGACAGAATCCGATGCCCCAACTGGGACTAGAACCTAGAGTGCTGGTGCCGCAGGTGGAGGATTAGCTTAGCGAGCTGCCACGCTGGCCTTCATTGGTATTTTGATTGGGATCAGATTGAATCTGTAAATTGCTTTTGGTATTATGTACATTTTGATAATGTTGATTCTTCCAATCCATGAACATGGAAGAGTTTTCAGTTTTTTACATGTTCTATTGGATTTCTTTAGTGTTCTGTAATTTTCATCTTAGAGATCTTTGACATCCTTGGTAAAATTTGGGTATTTTATTTTTTTGTCACTCTTGTGAATGGGACTGATCTTAAAAGTTCTTTCTCAGCTATTACATTGTCTATGTGTGCAAAGGCAATTGATTTTTCTGTGTCGATTTTATATCCTGCTACATTATCTAGCTCTTTTATGAGTTCCAATAGTCTCTCAGGAGTCTTTTTGTTCCCCTACATAAAGGATAATGTCAGCTGCAAATAGAGATAGTTTGATTTCCTCCTTTCTAATTTATATCATTTGATTTCTTTTTCTTGCCTAATGACTCCAGCTAAAACTTCCAGGTCTATATTAAATTGCAAGGGTATGAGAGTGAGCATCCTTGTCTGGTTCCAGATCTTAGAGAGGGACACTTCCAGTGTTTCCATATTCAATAGGATGCTTGCCATTTCAGTTTGCCATCAATTGCCTTGATTGTGTTGAAGAATGTTCCTTCTATACCCAATTTCTTCATTTCTTCATGTTTTCATAATGAAAGGATGTTGTATTTTATGAAATGCTTTCTCTTACTCTATGGAGATAACCATATGGTTTTGTTCTTCAGTTTGTTAGTGTGATGTATAACATGTATTGATTTGTGAATGTTGAACCATAGATTCCACTTGGCCTGGTGGAGTGATCTTTCTGATGTGTTGTTGGATTCAATTAGCTAATATTTTGTCAAAGATTTTTGCATCTATGTTCATCAGGGATATTGGTCTATAGTTAGTTCTCTTTCTCTGTCATATCTTTTTCTGGCTTAGGAATTAAGGTGACACAAGCTTCATAGAAGGAGTTTGGAAGGATTTCCTCCCTTTCAATTATTTTGAATAGCTTGAGAAAAATTGCAATTAGTTCTCCTTTAAATGTCTTATATAATTCAGCAGTGAAGTTGTCCATCCCTGGACTTTTCTTTGTTCAGAGGGTCTTTATTACTGATTACATTTCTGTCTTGGCTAATTGCATTTTTAGGTGTTCTTTGTCTTCATGACTCAATTTTGGTAGATGGTATGTGTCTAGGAATCTGTCCATTTCTTCTAGGTTTCCCAATTTATTGGTATACAGCTCTTTGTAATAATTCCTGATGATTCTTTTTATTTCTGTGGTATCTGTTGTTACATTTCCTTTTTCATCTCTGATTTTATCGATATGGTTCTTCTCCCTCTTGTTTTTTGGTTAATTCTGCCAATGATGTATCATATTTGTTTATTTTTTCAAAAGACCAGCTCTTAATTTCACTGATCTTTTGTATTTTTTGTTTCATTTTTGTTTTTCTTCTCTAATTTTAATTAGTTCTTTCCTCCTGCTTAATCCTCTTAACTCGATGCTTCCCAGTCTCTGATAAACACAAGCTTTATTTTCAATATAATGATAGATCATTAGATTCTTTTTATATTAGCTTTATAGATTACTAGTCAAGAAATTGTATGTTATTCAATGCTAGAAATTATCTACTCAATATAATTATTAACACATTTATTTGTTATTTTTCATTATAACTTTATATAATTCAGACTAACATTCTTTTCAAGAATTTATGGTTCTAAATAAAGTATGTTACACTCTAGAAAAAACATAAAACGCAATAACAGTTATTCATGCCTTGAAAAATAAACTTGGTTCTTTAGTTAGTGCATTAATAAGTTACACCATTCAATTAGTAAATGATATATTAATTATTGAATTAGTATACATGAAAACTTCTCAGTATACCTACTAACTAATGTCAGCATGATTAAAACTTTTCTAATACAGCAAATTCCTCATAATATATTCAGAATCCAATATATATTTAAGTTTGAACATCTAACATGTGTTAAAATATTTCTCTGAATATTATATTATATTCATTTTTTTGGTATGTGACTTCTTTTAGGTAAAGCTTTGATTCCACATATAAGCAAAGTCACATAATTGACAGAGACTATTAACTAGATTAAAAGTTATTTTTTAGTAATATCTTCCTGGTTACATAATAAATACACAATTTGCAGGCTTACAATAAAATATTTTCAACAATATTAGTTAATTAGTTAATATTAGTTAATTTTTTAGGCATATATCAATCCTAATTATTGCCAGCAGACATCTATCACTAAGTATTATTTAAAAAAAATCAACCTTTGGGGCAAGTGCTGTGGCATAGTGGTTAAAGCAGCTGCCTGAAGTGCCAGCGTATCATGTAGGTTCCAGTTCAAGTCCTGGCTACTCTATTTCTGATCCAGCTCTCTGCTATGGCCTGGGAAACCAGTGGAAGTTGACGCAAGTCCTTGGGTTGCTGCAACCATGTCGGAAACCCAGAAGAAGCTCCTGGCTACAGGCTTTCGATTGGTGCAGTTACTGCTATTGCGGCCATCTGGGTAGTGAGCCAGCAGATGGAAGACCTCTCTTGCTCTCTATGCCACTATCTCTGTGTAACTCTGCCTTTCAAGTAAAAAAAAATAAATCTTTTAAAAAACATCCATGAAATACATTTCTATCAAATCCTAATCATTAAAATTAATTAGTAAGAACTATCTTCTTGCATTTATGCTTTTTATAGTTTAATGTTTACCAAGTGATATCCTCTTTTTGAAAAAGACAACTTAATTGAAGCAAACTGATATTTTACAGCTTTTGAGGGACAGACATTACAAATTACAAATTAAAAAATTACCAGGGCTAAATTTGCGGCATAGTAGGTCAAGCTGCCACATGCAGAGCCTGCATTCCATATTGGCACCAGTTCAAGACCGGGCTGTTCCATATCTGAACCAACTCCCTGTTATTGTGCCTGGGAAAGGAGTGGAGGATAGCCCAAGTGCTTGGGCCCTGGTACTCATGTGGGAGACCCTGAAGAAGCTCCTGGATCCTGGCTTCAGTTTGCAGGCATTTGGGGAATGAACCAGCAGAATGAAACTCTCTCTCTTTCTGTCTCTCTCTTTGTAACTCTGCCTTTCAAATAAAAAAATAAATCTTAAATAAAATGATTTTCTATCAACTGGTACCTTAAATGTCAATCAGTCACTCTAAGACTTCACCACACATTGAATATGTAGTTCAATAAAATGATAAATATCACTCCGGAACAATTGCATTCATTTTTTAATCTTGGTATGAAAGACAACTCAATGGCAAGAACAGAGGCAAACTTAAACTACTTGCCAAATATCTATCATTTCTACTTCCACAAAATGATCCCTGATGAGAAAATATTCTGCTTTAAAATATCTGATATGAACAGCCAGCTTATGAATCATCTTGAGAAAAAAGCCAAAGAAACTTCCTATAGTATAAAATCCCTCTATCAATGATTTCCTATAACAACAGCTTCCTCAAATGTAGTTCATTCTCTGCAAATCTCTGCTACATGATTCAAAAAAATATAAAGTTGCCATTTTTGGAGTTTTGTTTTGTTCATAATTGTTTTCGAGCTGAGACAATTAAACATTAAAGTACTGGGCTATATCGTGATGTCTGGTATATCTTTTTCTCCATAGTCCCTTAAACAAATGAGTTTGTTTAATACTGAACTGTTGGTGGCTGGAGCCATGGTGCAGTAGGTTAATCCTTTGCCGATTCTAGTGCCAACTGCGCCTCTTCCCATCCAGCTCTTTGCTATGGCCTGGGAGCTCCTGGCTTCAGATGGGCGCAGCTCCAGCCATTGCGGCCATTTGGGGAGTGAACCAACAGATCGAAGACTTTTCTCTTTGTCCTTCCTTATCATTATCTGTAATACTACCTCTCAAGTAAACAAAATCTTTTTCTTTAAAAAGATTTATTTATTTGTTTGAAAGTCAGAGTTACACAGAGAGAGGGGAGGCAGAAAGAGAGAGAGAGGACTTCCATCCGATGGTTCACTCCCCAGTTGGCCGCAATAGATGGAACTGCGCCGATCCAAAGCCATTAGCCAGGAGCTTCTTCCCGGTCACCCACGTGGGTGCAGGGGCCCTAGGACTTGGGCCATCTTCTGCTGCTTTCTTAGGCCATAACAGAGAGCTGGATCAGAAGTGGAGAAGCAGGGACTTGAACCAGTGCCCATATGGGATGCCAGCGCCTCAGGCCAGGGCATTAACCCACTGCCCCGCAGTGCAGGCACTATAAATAAAATCTTTAAAAGAAATACTGAACTGTTGTTTTAGTTGAAAACTAACTGAATCTCTCTCTATGTTTCTCTCTCTCTCTCTGTCTCTCTCTCCCCTCTCATTTTACACATCCATATAAACACGCACACATAAATTGTTTAGGCTCTTTATGGTTTAACTTCTATTCAATCAAGTGCAAATATTAATGATTACTTATTTTGAATACTAATTTATTATATGCAAAGGATTTAGAACAGTTTCAAACATATTGAATATTCAATAAATTTTATCACAATACCATAAATATCGTGGTTGAAATATTCTATTGGAAAAATATAATGAAAGGAATAAAAATAAAAGTAAAATATTGGGTTTTTTTCTTAGGATAAGCAACTCAACCACCTTAGAACTTATATGATAAATATGCCAAGTGTCAATGATTTTTTTTGTTGCTATCACTTTAGATAAACTTTTTACATAAGCATTTGTCCTTATGCATTTTGATATTTTCCCTCAATATGAAGCATTGACTATAATGGTAACTGACATTTTTGTGTAATTATAGTGATTTAAACATTTGTCTCAGATTTTTACCAGGAAAAAAATGCATGGTTTGGTCAGTGGAAGTGTAATTGCTGTAACGTATCCTCAGTGAATATTTCTAAAACACATATGAACTATATTTGTGATCCAATATACCACACCTTTAATAAGTCTTTGTAAGAGACAGAACCTTCCCCAACTTTGTTAATGACGTGACCTACAGTTGTCCTCCTCCAACCCTTTTTCAAAAATTAAAACATAGGCATTTTTAATAGTCTTGGCAAACTGGGACTTTTGGATTGAATTTGAAATAACTGACTCAAGAAAGCAAGAAAGTCAGAAATAATTTAAAGAATTGAAGTTCCTTAATTGGTATTATGGCAATGAGTATACCGTGGTCATAGCAGGCCATCCCATAAACAATTCCTGTAGTTCTGGAAGGAATGCATTTTCCTTTTGCTCATTTTGTAATGTCTGTTTCTGGGGCTTCTTTGGAGTCTGTAATATTTATATAGTCAGTAAGCCAAAAAATATTTGAATAAATACCTCAGCTAATCCGTAGATGACTGCTATAGTGACAATGATGACCACCCTCGGCAGGATGGATAGCCCAAAGCAAAATGATACTATACAATCTCTACCTTGTGTGTGAAAGAAAACAACAGAACTGATTGCAGACAAATTAAGTTTTGTAAAGGGTGTCAGGAAATGGTACTTACTAGCTCTTGGTCTACAGAGAATTTGTCTACAGCTACTAACAGCCCAGCACTGACATGTCTGAGCTCTCTGTGGAGCTAGCAGAGATGATAAGTGCTGTAGAAGTCTCAGGTTTTCTACAACCTTGAGCTAACAAGGAACCCCAGAGATACGCAGTTTTGTTATAGCTGCTGGTGTGTTGTTGTAGACTGGTAAGATGATGGAAAGCAATGAGGATATGAGGATTCAGATAGGCTAGTAAGGCAGATAGGCCTGTTGGAAGGCAATTGGGTCATTTCACTACACTTATTTCTACCAAAGCTAGACAGGATTATAACCCCTGTCTTTTGATTAGTTGTTATTCTGCTCTTTCCCTGATTGGCCAAATCTGGGTTTGGTTTTTAGAATGGTGCCAAAGAGAGCCAGTTCATGCTTATAAAGGGCAGACACTGGCAAGCTTCTTGGCAACTCAACTCTTGGAGCCCCTCTTCTGACTGTTGCAGAGGGAGAGTTCTCGCTTTCAGTAAATCTTGCTTGGTTCACTGTCCCTGTCTGTGTGGGAATTCTTCATTGTGAGATATCAGCTGAGATCACCCTCATTCTCATTCTCCCACAACATAATCAAAAAAGTATAATAATCTTTTATTGAATACTTCCCATATACCATGTATTCATGAAAGCATTTTCACTTGTTGTTCTACCTGGAAAAATCATAGTATCTTAACTATGCAAACTAAACTATAAATAAGTTATAGAGAGATACAAGCATAAGCTTATTTGTTCATTAACCATATAGCATTCATATTCATTGACTATTACTCTGGGGTTCCCTGTTTGTTCTCAGTTTAATTTATGATTTAATTCCTCATTTTAGTGTTGATTATCCTCTCCTTACTTCCTTTATATGACTGATATATATGATCATCCCTTACTCCATACTCATGTCTCTTTCATTTTCCTAAATAAAGACAACATTAAAGGTTGATTGACTATTTCTTGGCTGAGCTAGAATTAAAATTTTGACTTTGAAACTTGTTACTTGTAGACTTTGGATAGAATTTTTAAGCTTCTTGTGCCTCTATTGCACCACCTGTAAAATGAATTTAATAGCTGTATCATATCATAGACACTGTTGTAAAGATTAAATTAATAAATACACATAAAGCTCTTTAAACGATACTTAGAACACAGAAAAACCTAAAAATCTGTCATCAATAACAGAATTGAGAAGGATTTCTCTGGGTTGCTTTTAATGTATCTATGCTGTCTCTTGTAGTCAATTAGACAAAAAGTTTATAAAAAGTAATATGATTACTATACAGTAATCTATCAGATTAATTCAGAATAAACATATGTACACAATAATACCATATATTACTAATTTAATTACATTTTTATTTATTAATATATAGAGAACAGATTTCATAGCCTGGTCCAGCCATAGCTGTTGCAAGCACTTGAGTAGTGAACAAGTGGATGGGAGATTCTCTTTCTCTCTCTTTCTCTATCTTTCTCTCTCTCTCTCATCCTCTTTCTCTCTCTCTGTTTCTATCTCATTCTGTTTTTCGACCTTTCGAATATAAACATATAAATCACTCTACATGAAAGAAAAGAACTATGAAATATATGCCCTGATTTCTGATTACTGAACTTGAAGATAATTTGGTAGACTATACCCAGACAA
The DNA here is from genome assembly GCA_949820135.1 of Sylvilagus floridanus. Taxonomy (NCBI): domain Eukaryota; kingdom Metazoa; phylum Chordata; class Mammalia; order Lagomorpha; family Leporidae; genus Sylvilagus; species Sylvilagus floridanus. The sequence continues at coordinate 128,259,310 of OX463236.1, read as the reverse complement.
ATCTAAAACAAAGAAAGAAAAAGAGAAATGAAGCAAATTGAGTACAATTCTACGAGATACAGTGAAAATATTAGTAATGAGAAATACCATTCCTATCTGAGTAAGGGAATTTGCCCTTAAGGCATTCAGATCTGGCTCAAGAGCCCATGAGAGTATTTTAGGCATGGAAAGCCAAGACACTTTGAAAAACAAAAAAAAAAAAGAAGAAGACCTAAATGGAAGATCTCTGTGAGTGAGATCCCAGTGGAAAGAACGGGGCCATCAAAGAAAGAAGTACCTTTCTCTGAAGGGAGGAGAGAACTTCTACTTTGTCTATGACCCTGTCAGAATAAGAGAGGGAGGAGATGTACAATTTGGGACATGCTCAATCGGAACTGCCCCAAATGATGGAGTTAGAATTGTGCCAGGGGATTCCAATACAATCCTATCAAGGTGGCATGTACCAAGGCCATCTCATTAGTCCACGTGATCAATTTCAGCTCACAATTGATCACACTGATAGGTCTAAGAGTCAAAGGGATCACACAAACAAGACTAGTGTCTGCTAATACTAACTGATAGAATCAAAAAGGGAGAGACTGATCCAACATGGGAAGTGGGATACACAGCAAACTCATAGAATGGCAGATGTCCTAAATACCACTCTGGCCTCAGAATCAGCCCTTAAAGCATTCGGATCTGGCTGAAGAGCCCATGAGAATATTTTAGGCATGGAAAGCCAAGACACTCTGAAAAACAAAAAAAGACCTAAGTGAAAGATCTCTGTGAGTGAGATCCCAGTGGAAAGAATGGGCCATCAAAGAAGGAGGTACCTTTCTCTGAAGGGAGGAGAGAACTTCCACTTTGTCTATGACCCTGTCGGAATAAGATCGAAGTCGGCGAACCCTAAAGACTTCCATAGCCTTGGCAACTCATGACTAGAGCCTAGGGAGATTACTGACGCCATAAACAAGAGTGTCAAATTGTTAAATCTACTTCAGGAGTCACTGTGTACTTAAGTCTCATGTGGGATCTGTCCTTAATGTGTTATCCAATGTGAAATAATGCTATTACTAGTACTGAAACAGTATTTTTACACTTGGTGTTTCTGTGTGGGTGCAAACTGATGAAATCTTTACTTAGTATATACTGAATTGATCTTCTGTATATAAAGATAATTGCAAATGATTAAAAAATCTTGGTGTTAAATTGGAAATTGCATAGAAAATTAATCAATTTAAAAATATATATATCATGTAGGATCTCTGTCCTTAACGTGCTATACATTGTGAATTAATACTATAACTGGTACTCCAACAGTATTTTTCACTTTGTGTTGCTATGTGAGGGCAAACTGTTGAAACCTTTACTTAATATATACTAAACTGACCTTCTGTATATAAAGAGAATTGAAAATGAATCTTGATGTGAACGGAAGGGGAGAGGGAGTTGGAAATGGGAGGGTTGCGGGTGGGAGGGAAGTTATGGGGGGGAAGCCATTGTAATCTACAAGCTGTATTTTGGAAATTTATATTCTTTAAATAAAAGCGTTATTAAAAAAAAAAACTTAACCATGGAGTAAATTCTAGACTTAGAAGGCCTCATTAACTTATTTTACTGAAAACAGAATACAAATCTTAGGCAAATTATCAGAGAATAAGAAAAAGAATAGACCATTTTTGAATATCATATTTGACCATATTTAATAGTAAACCTGACAAGGACATTACAGAACTGGGAAATTCCAAGTGACTCTCTCTCATCAATGGAAAACATAATCCCAAATAAAATATAAGAAAAAGTAATAGAGCAATATTTTTAAGAAATCCTATATCACTACCAATAAAGGTTTTGTTCCCCCAACAGGTTTAAATTCACTTAGCAATGAAAATATCAACAATTTCTAAATGTTAACAATATTTTAAAATGTATGGTCATGGCAATAAATACATAAACAATATTTGGTACAGTCAACTCACAATAATGGTTAAATGAAATAAAACAACACCTGAGCAATCAAGGAACAGAAGGAAACTTCCTTAGTCTGATAAAGGAATCCGAAAAAAAACTATGAAAATATCACAAGGAATTGGGTAATAATAAAAAGTTTCCCTTGAGTTCCAGAACAAGGCAAAAATCCCATTATCACCAATTAATTAGAATATTTTACTGTAGCTCTTTCCCTGTGCAATAATGCTTGAAAAATCAAAGTAAAGTAGGATATATGATTATCATTGTTTGCAGACAATGAGATTATGTATGGAGAAATGCCGAAAATTATGATAAATGATTTGAATTAATTCAGCAGATCTATTTGATGCGAAATCATTATCAGAATAATTTACATGTTTTTATATATGCCAGCAATAGACATGGATAATATTAATTCCCTTACCATAAAATTAAAAGCACATAAAACCTGGAAATAAATTTACAAACATTAACACACAAAGTTTAATAAAAACTAACTAATTTTTTTTTTTTTTTGGACAGGCAGAGTGGACAGTGAGAGAGAGAGACAGAGAGAAAGGTCTTCCTTTGCCGTTGGTTCACCCTCCAATGGCCGCCGCGGTCGGCGCGCTGCGGCCGGCACACCGCGCTTGTCCGATGGCAGGAGCCAGGAGCCAGGTGCTTTTCCTGGTCTCCCCATGGGGTGCAGGGCCCAAGCACCTGGGCCATCCTCCACTGCACTCCCGGGCCACAGCAGAGGGCTGGCCTGGAAGAGGGGCAACCGGGACAGAATCCGGCGCCCCGACCGGGACTAGAACCCGGTGTGCCGGTGCCGCAAGGCGAAGGATTAGCCTGTTGAGCCACGGCGCCGGCCTAAAAACTAACTAATAACAATGAAAACTTACTTTAAAATTATACAAATGTCTTAAAGGTAGTACTATCCTAAGAGCAAAACATATTTAAAGAACAAATCAGATTGTCCTACAGAATTTTATAACAAAGATGCCATGGTAGTGCCATGACACAGAAGTTTCATTTTTAAAATGTGCTGGATATCTTTTCTGGAAACAGTATTACTATTCCCAGTAAATAGCTCCATACATAAAAGTTTATCCATATGGGTCTTAAGTGTAAACAGGAATGCAAAACCATATTTGCCTATAATATAACCTAGGAAAACAATCTTGAGATCTTGTAAATACAAATTGTTTTTAAAGTAGGGCACAAATAACCACAAATAGAAATAAAATATATTGAATTTAGCTGAAATGTAAGGTCATGATCACTGGGCACAGAGTCAGAAGACCAGGATACAATATCACCTGTTCTAACTTTTCACTTCTCTTTTGTGCTCAACAGTTGGGCAAGAGATCTGTGGTCTAACATGATATCCATGATCATCTATAACGTACACTTAGAAACCCAGCAGTCCTTAAGAATGTGACAGGTTAAAACAAGAAAAGCAGGATGGGATATCAGAAGCCCCTTCAAACTAGATATCTTATATCTGGTATATATAATGTAAAATACACATTTATATTCTTAAAAACATCGTGTATATTACATATAAACCACTCCTAAAATCTAGACTATTTTAATGAAAGGTTATAATGACAAATTTTTGGAAAATCACTGTACTACTTTTTCTCAAGCATTGTAATGATTAGAATATATATTCTAGTTAAGATGTATTCAACTAATTAAGTGTACATTATAATTTATAGATTATAGATACATAACTAAAATATACATCTTTCTTCAATGACCTCTTAGATGAGTGCTGGAGAAACACTGCACACAAACATTTAATTTGTTTACACAACATAACCTATAAAGAATATTTTAAAATCAAGCTGTCTGCATGCATAGTCAATTTTAAAACAAAATCCCTTTATTATTTTTAAGAAATATGTATGCATAAGTTAAATCATAGCAAGATAATTATAATCACTTGTGATGCAAAAAGACTTGAAGACTATTATTTGTAACAATTACATTTTGCATGTTTACATTTTAAATAATGTGCTGTTCATAATAAATTAAGGAACAGAAACAACAAAGTGTAAAGTTAATGATTTCTATGACAGTTTTTGAAAAAGGTATGCCTATAAGAGGAATATATGATTTTGGACATCTGAGTTTTCTGTCTTCATTTTATTTAATCCTTTGCTTTTGAAACACAAACTTCCTATCACTGCGACTGCACACTCAAAACATAATGGCATTTGACAGTAAATACATAGCCTCATCAAATCACTTATCTCCCCATGCTTCTGCAGTAATATTGAGGGAATCTGAATAAATCACATCTCAAAGGGTACAGCTGCTCTCAAACAGCATAACTAATGAATTGCCTTGACTGGAAGAGAGCAAGTAATGTCTTGCATTTATAATCTGTGACAGCTGACGGCCCGGTCCTTGATCTGAATCAGTCACCATAACTAATTACAACCTGAAAAATTACAGCCACTTTTTATGCTAATAATTAGTAAACACCTAGTAGCAAAATTTCTGAGGTAAAATAGATTGCCATGAAGTTTGCAGACTAGCAAAATAACACAATTTTTACTGATATATAGGCCTATATTTTTATTCTATTTTTGCCTTTAATTTTTTTTATCCAAATTGTAGTTGTCTGGTTATTAGTTTAAAGCATTAATGATAATATGAGCCAATTAAACAAACTAATCATGTCATGGTACAGAAATAATAACTAAAAAGCTACAATAAAAACAGTAATATAGTTAGCTTTCATTTCAGTTGTGCATGCATTTATCTAGAAACTACATAATGTTTTGGTGTCTCCACAGTGCAATAGGGAAGAACCTATGGTTACTAGTTACTGAAACAAACTCTGTTTGACACATATGATAACTAGTTTTTAAAATATGAGTATTTGATGTTTAATTAACATTTTAACTGACATAAACTATGATCATGTAATTTATTACACAGATTACCAAGCCCACAGATAGTTTGTATTTGAAGACTGTAAAATACCCAAGAGTAAATAACTTTCTTCTATGAGCAAATGAATTAGAAGCACTCTGTGTTTCTGAGAAAGGAAGTATGGTTGAAGAGAAGGAATAGGTTCAACCTTGTTCAAATGAAATTAGAAATAAAATTACAGATAAGTGATCTGCTGTAAAATTCGTCCTCCTTTGTGATATCAGTAAAAAATATTAGTTGTTAATAATTTGCAGGAAAGTATTTCAGTCCTTTAAGCTCTCCACCCCCAAAAAATAGATAAATTTCCAGGCAGCAATTTCGTTACTGTGGATTTTCTTAAAACATAAAATGAATATGAAAACTTATAAAATGACATCTGTGGGGGCCGGCGCTGTGACGTAGCAGATGAAGCCACTGCCTGCAGTGCTGGAATCCCACAGGGGTGCCAGTTTGAGTCCTGGCTGCTCCACTTCTGATCCAGCTCTCTGCTGTGGCCTGGGAAAGCAGTGAAAGATGGCACAAGTTCTTGGCCCCCTGCACATGCAGTGGAGACCCAGAACAAGCTTCTGGCTCCTTGCTTCTAATCAGCTGAGCACTGGCCGTTGCAGCCACTTGAACTAGTGGATGGAAGACTTTTCTCTCTCTCTCTCCTTCTCTCTGTCTGGGAAGGCAGTGGAAGAAGGCCTAAGTCCTTGGGCCCTGACACCCACATGGGAGACTCAGAGGAGGCTCCTGGCTCCTTGCTTTGGATTAGCACAGCTCCAGCCGTTGTGGAGAACTGGAGAGTGGACCAGCAGATGGAAGACTGCTCTCTCTTTCTCTCTCTGCCTCTCCTTCTCTCTCTGTGTGACTCTTTCAAGTAAATAAATAAATATAAAAAATGACATCTGTGAAAACTATGTAGCAATGGAGTTATGTATTATAAATAAAACATGTTAATATTATTAAGAATATATTAAATATTATGACAATAAAAGATTACTCAGGGCAAAGAACAGTGAAACAGATATTTCCTTTTGATGTCCACTTCATTTTCATAACTAAAGGTAGCATGTATAATAGTAAAAGATAATATGTTTATACAAAAAGCTCAACTATAAAATATTTTCATAAAAATTGATTTGAGAGCCAGAGAAACAGTGAGAGAAAGCAACAGAGAAACGAGAGAAAGAGACAGAGACAGAGAGAGACACACACACATAAAGACACATGTCCATATTCAGTAAACTCTTCACATACTGCATTAGCCTGAAGCTGGGAACCAGGATTTCAATCCTGGTCTCACTCATGGGTCCCAGGGACCAAACCACTTGAGCTATCAGCTGCTTCCAACCTGAATCTGCATTGGCAGGAAGCTGGCATTGGGAGCTGGGGTTTGGTATAACATCCAGCTGGACCAATATGGGTTTGGGGCCTCTTATTTTATTTTATTTTTGAAGATTTATTTTATTTATTTGAAAGGCAGACTTACAGAGAGAGATAGAGACAGAGAGACAGAGACAGAGAGACAGAGACAGAGAGCTTCCACTTGCCACTTAGACTCCCCAAATGGATGCAATGCCAGAGCTAGGTCAGGCCAAAGTCAGGAGCCAGTAGCTTCATCCAGGTCTCTGAGTTTATGCAGGGGCCTAATGTCTTGGACAAACATTCCACTACTTTCCCAGGCATGGAGCTGTATCAGAAGGGAGCTGGATCGGAAGTGAAAAAGCCACGACTCAAACTGGCACCCATATGGGATGCGGGCGTTGTTTAAACTACTAAGCCACAATGGTTCAGGGGATATGGGCATCTTAAATGACACTTAACCACTAGATCAAACACCTGACACCCAGGTATAAAATATGGAATTTTTATAGGTATAAATGCTATTTATATAGAAATATAGATATGTTGGTGAAATATTTAACCCAGTCATTTAGAGTTCAGAATATGTGGAATATTATGCTGTTTTATAAAATCTGTTATTAATGGTATGTTTTCAGAGGAAGCAACACTAGCACCGTGATAGTTTCACTGGGAATAAATATTAAATGTTTGATTACACACATAGCTCATAACTGCATGGATGCCAAATTTATTTGCTCCTCAATATTAAATTAAGTACAGCAATTATAAACTCCTCAGTGTAAACAAATGAGTACCTCAATATAAAACAAACCTCCTCTAGGATCATACATAAAATTAATACTTTAGTCATATTTAAAATTTTGAAACTATATTTCAAATCCTAATTTTTATAGTAAATTTTAAAATGTATTAAATAAAGCTTTAAAATTTAGTATAGCATATTCACATGTGGTGTTATATTTAATTTAATAAGAGTTCTGAGTAATTTACTGTCCTTTAATTATAATTCTAAAAATGCCAGCATGATATTTGCTACAATAATAGATTATAGGCATTTTAATAAAAACAAGTTAGAAGTAGATTATGGTTAATTTATTGACCTTTACCAAATGAAATGTAAATTGATTAAAGAATATCAAGATATATTAATATAATTTAATCTATGACAGATGTAATTTCCCTGTATGCAACATTTCTCCAGGATAGACTATGTAAAAAAAAGTGTAAATGTGGGTTGCTGAAATGTTGCATCATTCATTAAAATTACTAGCATCTTGCATTTTTTTCTAATGAATGGAGAATTAATGTGTATTATGTAAAATACTTAATGAAGGAAATACATTGAAAAATTATTTAAAATGCTGCATATGGGACTATTATACCTCCAGTTTAAATGTAGTATTTTAAGCAAATGTTTACTATCTTTATATAACCTAAAATATTTTAAAAATATGTTAATTTATATCCAGTTAGAAATGATTACATTAGTAAACAATACCTCAGAACATACATATTTTATCAATGATAAAGAGGTATAAAGATACAGAAAGAATATTGTCTTTATCCTTACATCCAGAATTAATTAATTAATTTGCGGAAATTAAACCGCAAATTAATTACATTTATTGATCTTATCAGAAATCATAATTTCATAATATCAGAGATCATAATATCAGAGATCATAATTTAAACAACTTGCTAAAAACTACAGACACAGGCAGATGCTTTCAGGGAGAAACACCCAAAGAGGTACTTTTGTAAAAGATATGTCACTTTAGACCAGTATAAGTCAATAGGAAGGTCCAGTCAGACATTTTTATCAAATTGCTCATGGTTATGTACAACCAGGAAGAAAGTGTTAAGATGCCTTGGGGTCAGAGACAGGGGATTTGTAATAACTTTCAGGCTTTCCTCCAGATAGCTTACCAAGCATTCACTTAGTCATTCCCAGGAGAATCAAAAAAATTTTTCATTCACCACTGTTGTGACTGAATGAAAGGAACAGCACCCACTGCTAAATCTACCCAGACCCAACTGACATTTCTTCACCAATGAATAAAAATTACTCTAGAGAGCCGGCGCCGCGGCTCACTAGGCTAATCCTCCACCTTGCTGCGCTGACACACCAGGTTCTAGTCCCTGTCGGGGCGCTGGATTCTGTCCCGGTTGCCCCTCTTCCAGGCCAGCCCTCTGCTGTGGCCCAGGAGTGCAGTGGAGGATGGCCCAGGTGCTTGGGCCCTGCACCTCATGGGAGGCCAGGAAAAGCACCTGGCTCCTGGCTCCTGCCATCGGATGAGCGCGGTGCGCCGGCTGCAGCGCGCCGGCCGCGGCGGCCATTGGAGGGTGAACCAACGGCAAAGGAAGACCTTTCTCTCTGTCTCTCTCTCTCACTGTCCACTCTGCCTGTCAAAAAAAAAAAAAAATTACTCTGGGGGGGAAAGTACAACAAACTGTAGGTTGACGGAAAAGTAGAACAGCAGTGTAGCATTGGGTTGAGGAGGGGCAGAAAACCAAACACAATGAAAACCTCTTCTTTTGGGTTAAGAATATGAACACACGCTTAGTCCAACATTACAACTGGATAATGGATAGACACTTTTGTGAGCCACAACATTGACATGCAGTTCAGTTTAATGGTGCCTAACTAAGATTAAAGCTTCATCAAGCATTAACAAACAACTCTTCAACTACAGGAGAACACATACACACAAACACACACACACACACACACACACAAGTGCAAGCACATATATGGTCAACCAAGCACTAAGTGAATAAACAGAACATCAAGAGACAACTGCGGGGGCTTCAAGAGGGAGACCCTTCCTGGGGACCAACATAAGACCAAACAAAGTGAGGATAACTGAGCCTACCATTGTCATAAATTGTAAATTACCCCAAAATAGGAATTCTAATCCTCTGATGTACCAAGAATAACTATTACAAAAAAATGCTTTATAGCAAGCCCATCTCCTCACTAAGAGACTGCAATGTCCTGACTAAAGTTCTAGCAGAAGAAGAGCAGTGCTAATCTTAATGGTTAAATGCATTAACCTGTATATATTTTAAACATACAGGATGTGAAACAAATATTTATAATATATATTAAAAGATAAATGTCTGGCACCGTGGCTCACCAGGCTAATCCTCCGCCTGCGGCGCCGGCACCCCAGCTTCCAGTCCTGGTTGGGGCACTGGATTGTGTCCCGGCTGCTCCTCTTCCAGTCCAGCTCTCTGCTGTGGCCTGGGAAGGCTGTGGAGGATGGCACAGGTGCTTGGGTCCTGCACCCCATGGGAGACCAAGAGGAAGCACCTGGCTCCTGCTTTCAGATCGGTGCAGGGCACCAGCCGCAGCAGCCATTGGAGGATGAACCAACGGAAGGAAGACCTTTTTCTCTGTCTCACCCTCTCACTTTCTAAATCTGCCTGTCAAAAAATATATAGATAAGGGGCTGGTATTTTGTCACAGTGGGTAAAGCCCCTGGCTGTGATGCCAGCATCCTATATATGTGTGGGTTCCTGTCTGTTATTCCATTTCCAATTCTTCTCTCTGCTGATGACTTGGGAAACACAGAAGATGATCAGGTGTTTGGATCCCTGCTACCCAAGTGTGAGACCTGGACAAAGCTCTTGGCATCATCTGGCCCAGCCAGGCCCTAGCCCTGGCCAGTTCAGCCTTCTGGGGGGTGAATCAGCAGATGAAAAGATCTGTCTCTCTCTCCCCCTCTGGATAACAGTTCTTCCTTAGATTGAAGGGTACAACAAACATGTCAAAGAAAAACAGACTTAGAAGATGAGCTTAGGTGTGGGAGGGAGTCCTTGTGATGCCTGCTCCCCTCTAGGAGTGCCTGGGTCCATATGTTATTCTGAGTGCTGCCTTGCTGCACACGGAAGCCCTGGAAGGCAGTGATGATGGCTCAACTGGTTGGGTTTCTGCCATATGCATGGAGGAACTAGACTGGGATCCTAGCTCCCAGCTTTGGCCTAGCTTAATCTTGATTGTTCCACGCATTTGGGGAATAAACTAGAGGATGGGAGTGCTTTCTTTCTTTCTCTATTTTTGTCCCTGTGTGTCTCTATGCTTTCAAATAAAAAAAGTGAAAAATTAAAAAAAAAAAGTTTGGGTAGGCATGCTTGCTATTTAAGGCACTAGCTTAAAGATGAACTTTTTCCATGAAACTTTAAAAAACCCTTTGTGTTTTATTAGATTCATAACCAAATATTGCATATTTGGGGGATACTAATGTAATATTTTGGTTTCAATTTCAAAACCAATCCTCTTCTGTTTTTGCTGGTGTATAGGAAGACCATTGACTTTTGTTTATTAACTTTGAATCTTAACAGCTTGGCTATAATCGTTTATTAGTTCCAGGAGTTTTGTTTGTTTTTTTCTTCTGAATTTTTGGGCATCGTATCTCAACAATTGTGTCATCTTTGAACAAAGGCAACTTTATGTATTCCTTGCCAAAGTGTATACCTTCTGTTTCCTTTTGTTGGCTTGATGCATTCTCTAGACACTATATTGAAAGGAGCTGTTAGATGGGACATCATTACCCTTTCCCTGATCTCAGTGGTAAAGCATCTGGTTTCTCACTATTAACTATAATGTTAGTTGAACTTATTTGAGTAGATTTTTTTAAAATCAAGTTGAGGAGCTTCCTTTCTATGCCTATTTTGCTGGGCAGTTTTTTTTTTGTTTTTGTTTTGTTTTGTGTGTTTTGTTTTTCTAATCTAGAATGAGTTTTGGATTTTGTCAAATGATGCTTCTACATCCATAGATATATTCAGGTGAATTTTCCTGTTTAGCTTGATTGATGGATTACATTAACTGATTTTTGAACATTGAACCAACTTTGCACAGTTGGAATACATTCCATTTGGTTATGGTGTGTAACTAAAAAAACAGTTGATTATCAAATTTATTATCAGGATAAGAAAACAAGGCGGTGAGGGTTTTGCCTGGTTAAATCACTAGTTGAGATATCTAAGTTCCCTATCAGAGTACCTAGGTTTACTACCTAACTCCTGCTACTGATTCAGTCTTCCTGCCAATGCAAATTCTGGGATGCAGCAGATGCTGGCTCAAGTAATCAGGTTCCTGCCACACAGGAGACCCAGACTGAGTTCCTAACTCCTGGCTTTGGCTTGGTCCATGCCTGGCTTGTTGTTGGGAATTGGGGGATGAGCCAGAGCATGAAATCAATCTCTTTCTCTCTTTGTTTCTCTCTTTCTCTTTCTTTCAGGTTTCAAATAAATGAAGTAAATAAAGATTTTTTTTAAAAGGAGGTAAAGAATACTTTTTCTTAAAGTAACCCAAAACAATCAATATATGCAACAAATGTTTTATTATAAGATCTCAGTGTTTTAAAACAAGTCATAGTTTTCAAAAAAAATTATGAATAATATGTTGAGAATTCTCTAAGAATGGCTTCAGAAAGATAGCATACCTAGAGGCAATTAGATCTTCTGATTCCTTTTGTCAAAAAAATTCATTTTAACATAGGATGAATTAGAATTATTCATTAAAAGATAAATGGAAAGACAAAATGCAATCTCTATAAAGTCATGGGTTAGGATACGGTAATCAGGTTAAACTTCCCCCTGTGATTCTGGCATCCGATATGGTCACTGTGTGAGACCCAGCTGCTTCATTTCTGATCCAGCTCCCTGCTAATGCACCTGGGAAAGCAGTAGAAGATGACCCAGGTGCTGAGGACCCAGCACCCATGTAGGAGACTCAGAAGAAGCTCCTGGCTCCTGGCTTTGGTCTGGCTCAGCTCCAAGCGGTTTTGACTACTTGGGGAGTGAAGCAGCAGTTGGAAAATCTTTTCCTCCTTCTCTCTGTCTTTTTTCCTCTCTCTGTAACTCTGCCTTTCAAATAAATAAAAATGAGTTTTAAAAAGTTTTATATCGAAGTGGTAATCCTAGTTTATTTCTAGAAATTAATGTGAACAATGTTCCTCATGATTTTCAAAAATGTATTCTGAATACTTTATAATATTTGACAAAGCAAATATTATTTGAAACAATAAACATAAAAATGTCATAGAATTTTAGTTCCTTTGGTTAATGAACTCCAAATTATATATCAAATGGAATCAGATCAGGAGCAATTACTTGAGAACAGGTTTGAGGTTTGAAAGATACAAAATGTATGTAATAGAAGTTTATTCTCTGCCTAAAATAGTTAATTTCTCTGATCTGCTTTTTTTGTTTTGTTTTGTTTTCCAAACTTAGCTGCTAACCCTGAATATTATAATCCTGGCACTTTTCAATGTATTAATCTATATTTCATATTAATTAATATAAATTGTTACCTTCAAAACTGACAAAGCTCTAATGATAATCACAATGATTTTATTACCTCAAAGGCTTTACTGTCAAAGAAAATTAGTTTTTAATATTCAGTTCTATGTCATGAAATCAAATGTACAAAATCATTGATAAAGAAATTGTGAATGGCATAGAATGGGCTAACTAAGCTATAAATTAATATTAAGAGAAACAGAACAGTTGATGCTACAAGGAATCAATATATATAGGAAACATGTGTATCCATTTTATCTGTAAATGTAAGACAACTGATTGCATTGATTTTTCCACCAAAGAAACTAATGTCTCTATGGTAACTCTATAGAATGTAAATATATAATGTACAAAGTCAATAAAACAAAACTCCAAAGCAGGGATATATACTAGTTTGTAATGGGTAGGACAAAAATCTAATGACAATAATATGTTACTTATCCTAGATTTACATCTTTACATTTTTTATAACACTTTTATTTAAAGAATATAAATTTCCAAAATACAGCTTATAGATTACAATGGCTTCCCCCCCCATTACATTTTTAACAATAGCAGATTTAATGGTTAGGTTTTACTGGAACATGAAAGCTTATCTGCCTTAAGTGGTATGCAGTCATGTAGAATAATGTACCTACAGATTACCATGAATATTTACATGTATCAAAATATCAATTCAATTCAGAGCAATATGCTTCATTTAAATGCCTGTGTTTATTCCATTATATTAATGTGCAAGCCAGGGAAGCCCTCCAAAATATGCACATACCATCATCTCATTTTCTTAATCAACATTGATTACAAAATTCCTTCTAATTGACTCAATTGTGTTATGCCTGTCTTGACTCATCCAAATCAAGCAAGGCTCATTAAAATTCAAGTTTCCTGTAATAACATCAGATTATACATTAATATGATCCATTTGCTTAGAGACAAACTGAATTGAATTGCAATATTTTATACAAGAAAATAAATGAATTTGGTCAATGGACATAGAATCTTTGTGTAGAGCTAGAGCTACTAAGAATGGCCTTTACAGTTTCTTCACTCTTTCAGTGATTTTTGGTATAATGTGAGAGGACAAAAAGGATATCATCAACAATGAAAACAGATCGAATTCGTAAGTTTAAGCATTTTAGTCTTTAAAAGGACAAGAAACTTTTTCATAAAGTAAGATCTCTGTTACAATTGGCTATTTTAAGTCTATTTATTTGAAAGTCATAGTGAGACAGGGAGACAGAGAGAGAGATCTTTGACATACTGTTTCACTACCTGAATGACCACAGCCGAAGGGGCTGGGCCAGGCAGAAGTCTAGAACCAGGACCTCCATTCAGGTTTCCTTCATGGGTGGAAGGAATTGAAATATTTGGAGTCACCACTTGTTGCCTCTCTGGCACAGTAGCAGGAGGTTGAACCACAATTCCACGTGGGATGTGGGCATCCCAAATGGAGGCTTAATCTACTGTACCACAATATCCAACCTGTAATTGATTTTATGTTGTAATTATATCAATAGCACATGATCAAATGAAAATATTAGTGTATTGCTATTAATTGAAAGTAAAGAGAGAGCAACCTGAAATATCAAGAATTACCCACTATCTCAATTGCATTCTTTAAAAGATTCTATTTCATTTTATTTTGAACTTATACCTTAATAAAATGAAAGCTTTATTTCAAAAGATTCATTTATTTATTTGAAAGTCAGAGTTACAGCAAGAGAGAGGGAGAAATAGAATGAGAGAGGAGAGAGTTCTTCCATCCCTGGTTCATTACCCAAATGGCCACAAAGACCAAGGGCTGGGCCAATTTCAAGACAGGAGCCAGAAGCTTCATTCGGGTCTCTCATATGAGTGCAGGGGTCCAAGCACATGGGCCAAACTCCACTGCTTTCCCAAGTCCATTAGCAGGGACCTGGATCAGCAATGGAGCAGCTGGGACTCAATCCTGAGCCCATACAGGATGACCGCACTGCAGATGGCAGCTTAACTCCATACATCACAGCAGCAGCCCCATAAATTTTAACATGTGATTTTACGTAACCATCAACACAAGAGCAATAGAGAATGTTTTCTTCACGCTCCAAAACTCTCCCATGCTTTGTTTATAATCACACTCTCAAGAATTTTATTGATATTTTATGTAACCTTCTCAAAATCACTTTTATACCCAGCAGAAGACCTCTTAGATATCCAAGTGCATGTATCACCTTGTACCCAGACTGTTGCATGTTCTGATGCCTGATGTTCAACTTTATGAATATACCTCAAATTGCTTATCCATTCCACTACTGAAATTATTTTCATTTGAGGATGGAAACATTATTAGAATCAATATTTTGTCACATTAAGTATAATGAAGGCGTTTCTACCATATCCATTTTTTATGTTGAAACCCTCATAAAGTACTGTTGTAATTTTTGTTTTAAACTTTCCAAAAATCCTTTTAAACATCTCAAGAAGTACTATTATATTTATATCTGTAATACATGATTTCTTACAAATTCTTATTTTCCAAGCTTTCTCAAGTATATTTTTTTCTTTCATCTAAAGAAATACTTTAAACAATTTTGGAGCATTTTATAGGCTATTTTTTTTAATTCCTTCATCTCAGATTATCTGTATTTCAGCCCAAACCTAAGAAATTCTTTTACTCAATATAACATGTTGAGTTGACACTTCCTTTCTTTCATGACTCAGAAACTGCTACACCCTTTTCTTCTGGCCTCTAATATTTGTAGTGGGAAGTTTGTGATCATTCAAATCATTACTCGCTAATAGATCATGAACAATTTTTCTTGGACTACATTCAAGAGTTTTGTTAAGTGTCAGCAATTTGATCATGAAATAAATAGATACAGATTTCCTTGTTTTTATTCTACTGGTGGTTCATTAAAGTTCAAGAATCTACTAGCCCAAATTTTCACCAAACCTGGGATTCAAATCTGTTATGTCTTCCAATATTTTTCAGTATCCCAATGTTATTCTCTCCTTATGGAACCCAAAAGTTTTGTCTTTTGTTGTTTTTGTGCAAGAACCTGAGAACCTGTTTGTAGTTTTCCTTCACTGTTTGCATGTTATATTTCTTTATCTCTACCTTTATTTCCCTTGTTATGATAACTGTGTTTATACTAAAATACATTTTATTTATTTTCACCTGCATTTGTTTAATATAAGTATATATTAATATATACTTAATATAAGTATATAAAATATACATTAGACCAGTATTTAAAATAAATACTTTAAAGATTTATACGTACAAAGCTAGCTAATATAAGCTACTAGGTATAGAGAGTGATAAATATTCAAAAGATGAAGCCATATATATTTATGTAAGTGATGGATTTGTTGTTTTCTCAGGCAAAGTTAATTCAAACAATACCACTTGTGGTAAATAGTAATTTGCTTCTTCTATTCCTTTTTCAAAATATTAATTTTTATTTATACTAAAAAGAGAAAACTTTAGTAATTTCTTGTTAGATTGATATATTTCATGTTAGAGCTATACACTTCAAAATGTAATAATAGCAAACCCTGTTCATTGCAGATGCAAATATATAAAACTAGTATTTGTCCATGTCACACACTAGACCAGAGTGCTACATCTTGATATATATGCACTTTGTCAGGGGATAGTTTTCTGTTTGAAGGATTATCAAATATGCAATTTTAAAGCACTTGAGGTTCATTTTTCTTTTTTAATGTATCTGTTTGAAGGACAGAGAAGGGGAAAGAGAGATACAGATGAAGATAGATTTTCTGCCCACTGGTTCACCCCTCAAATGCCCACAAAAGCCAGGAATGGGACAGGCCAATGTGAGGAACCTGGAATATCAGTCCAGGTCTCCCATTACAGTGGCAGGGAACCACCTACTGGAGCCATTATTGTTGTTTCCCAGGGCATGCATTAGCAGGAACCTGGAATCAAGAGCAGAACTGGACTTGAGCCCAGGTGCTCTGACATGGCTTGTGGGAATTTCAAACAGTGTCTCAATTGCTGTTTCAAACACCAATCCCAAACATCTGTCTTGTTATTTTTTCCATGAATACAATTTAAAATTTTGGGCAGATGCTGAGATTGTCACTTCTTAAATAATAGAAACAGATTATTATTAGTTTTTAAATGGAAATTAATTTTCATGTTTTATATTTAGCGGGCACATACTATTTTTAAGAACTATTATGAAGAGAATCCGACCTTTAAATGAACTTGTGCTTTACTTGGTGTTATTATCCAACTAAGAAAAGATTGTGATCTAGGAAGTGCAATAATTCCCACAACTGATGTTAAGTAAGTGCTGCTTGCTCATTTTTGGCTAGGGCTAGTGTTTCATCATTTAGACACTTCAAGCGCTTACATTGCCACCATCACTTAATTTCAATTGCCATTATTTCAAATGATGAAAAAAATGACAAAATCTTAATTAAAAATGAAATTTGAGTATAGTAAAAAAGAGTCATCCATGAATTGGATTAGTATCAGGTGAGACAGAAACTTAGAAATGTTTTGTTTATCTTTTGTTTCTTGATTGTCATTGGCAATTGACTTTTGAAATATCCTACAGAGAATTCCCTGTGGTCTTTTCCTCAGTTATGACTATTAGCTATGTTTTTAAATTTTGTCAATATAAAATTATAACAAGTTAAGTACTCAATGAATCTTGATACGTATTTAAACTTTTGCAGGCAAATAGATTTATGGATTATATTGTTATGTTTCCCAGCTTTATTTATTACTGCATTTTATAAAAGTAGTGAAAATTGGCCATCTCTAGTCATGTTATATCCAGATATACTGAAGTGTACTTTCTGCAATCATAAAGCTAAGAAATAGGAGTTATATTTTGTAACCATACTTTGGAAAATTGTTATTAACTGTGAGCTCACCACTAAACCCTTATCATTAATTAGTCTAGTTCATTATTTCTTATATGTTCTCCAAAAAACTCCTTCAAATATATAAAAATAAATTACAGAAAATATTGTATATTATGCATATATTTGCATGTCAGCCATCCTTTGACAGTAATTCTGTATTACGTGTATGTGAGTGGAAGATATATACATATATATCTATATATCTATATCTATATCTATATATATCTTTAGTAACTGGGATGGAGATTGGTCACTATACTTCCATGGATACAAAAATTTGTGGATGTTTATGTCCCTGACCTAAAATGTATAGTACAAGTAATTGCTCATAACCTACACAATCATACCTTATATTTGTTTTGACACGCAGAGTGGACAGTGAGAGAGACAGAGAGAAAGGTCTTCCTTTGTCATTGGTTCACCCTCCAATGGCTGCCATGGCCGGCGCACCGCGTTGATCCAAAGGCAGGAGCCAGGAGCTTCTCCTGGTCTCCCAAGGGGTGCAGGGCCCAAGCACTTGGGCCATCCTCCACTGCACTCCCTGGCCACAGCAGAGAGCTGGCCTGGAAGAGGGGCAACCGGGACAGAATCCGGAGCCCCGACCGGGACTAGAACCCAGTGTGCTGGCACAGCAAGGCATAGGAATAGCCTATTGAGCCGCGGCACTAGCCCCGTACTTAGATTTTAAATCATTTCTGTATAGCATAATACATAACACAATGAAAATATTTGTTATTATATAGAAAATAATGACAAGTAAAAAGTCTATACATGCTAAGTAAAGACAATTTTTTTACATATTTTCATTCTGCAGTTACTTGAATCATTAACAGAAGAACCCACTAATACAGAAAGCTGAGTGTGTTGTTTATGTAAAATATATTTATCAAAATAATACAGATATATAGGCAAATAAAATTCAAATAAAAATAATACCAGTCAATCTGCCACCAAACCTGTTCCTCAATTCTATATCACTAATGTGAAACCATCATTTTTAAATTTTATAATTCTTTCTACAATTAGTTTATCCCAAGTTTTAAATAATTGAATAACACTATTTTCTCAACTTTACATATTACCTATTCACTTTCTCTAAGACTTAAGACTTCTATGTCACCACGATATTCACTGGCTTTTGAGAGAAGTCCACTCCATCTGTTGGGGAATAAGATAGAAAGAGTTATTCTATCACCCTTCCCAGAAGAATTTTAGACCATGGAGATCAACTCTTCTTTGAGACTTTTGTTTTCAAACAGGAACAGTTGTGCTGATGTTTCTGAGAATCAAAATTTGTTTTGACGGATGTTTTCCTAATGAATCCCAGAACCAGCACTTGCAACAACAACACGATCCCTATTAAATGTAAGAGTGGGAATAAGAGAGAGAGGCGATATACAGTTTGGTACAAGCAGAATTGGCCTTACCCATAATGGTAGAGTTAGAAACGTGCCAGGGCATTCCAATTCAATCATCATCAAGGTGGCATGTAGCAATGCCATCTCACTAGTTGAAGTGATCAGTTTCAGTTCATAATTGATCATAATGATAGGATTAAGTGCCAAAGGGATCACATAAAAAAGGCTAGTGTCTGCTAACACTTACTGATAGAATGAAAAAGGAGAGAACAATCTAACATGGGAAGTGGGATACACAGCAGACTCATAGAATGGCAGATGTCCTAAACAGCACTCTGGCCTCAGAATCAGCCCTTAAGTCATTCTGATTTGGCTAAAAAAGCCCATGAGAGCAGTTCAGGCATGGAAAGCCATGACAATGTGAAAAAAAAAAATTACCTAAATGAAAGATCTCTGTGAGTGAGATCTTGGTGGAAAGAAGGGGCCATCAAAGAAGGAGGTACCTTTCTTTGAAGGGAGGAGAGAACTCCCACTTTGACTATGGCCTTGCCTAAGTAAGATCAGAGTTGGTGAACTCAAGAGGCTTCCACAACCTTGGAAGCTCATGGAAAGAGCCTTGGGTGATTACTGACGTCATAAATAAGAGTGTGAATTGTTAAATCAATGACAGGGGTCACTGTGCACTTACTCCCCATGTATGATCTCTGTCCTTAATGTGTTGTACTATGTGAATTAACAGTACAAATAGTATTCAAATAGTACTTTATACTTTGTGTTTTGTGTGGCTTCAAACTGTTGAAATCTTTACTTAATATATACTAAATTGATCTTCTGTATATAAAGATAATTGAAAATGAATCTTGATATGAATGGGAGGGGAGAGGGTATGGTAGATGGGATGGTTGCAGGTGGGAAGGAGGGAAAAATCCACTGTAATCCAAAAGTTGTACTTTGGAAATTTATATTTATTAAATAAAAGTTAAAAATATTGCCTCTAAAAATTTTATTTCATTAAATACTCTGTTCTTAGTTTTGAGTTTCAGTTTGGGTCTCATTAACCAATCCAAAGAAGGAAATTCACTAAAATGCTTCTGCAAAGGAAAGAGAATGATAAAATGGAAAGACATTTCATGGAATTACTTAAAAAATATTTTCAAACCATATATCTGATATTATCAACATAAAAACTATATGATGAATATATATAACTACATAGTAAAATAATTAAATTAGAATTTGAAAGTAATTTGTTCAGAAAAATTCTGAATAGACACTTCTCCAATGAGGATAAAAAATTGACAACAGATACATGAAAAATTTTCAGCATCATTAATCAATAGGGAAATGCAAATCAGAAATATGAGAAAGTATAATTTCATAATACCATGATGGCTTTAATATATATGGAAATAAGTATTTACCAGGGTGTGGAGAAATTATAACCCCTTTAAGCTGTTGGTGGGAATTAAAAAAAGTGTAGACATTAAGGTAAAAATATGTAAGTATGACTATATATATTATATGTATGCATATATATGCATTATATATATATATATATAGTACAGCAATCCCACTTCCTGTGATATATCTAAAGAACATAAAATTAGTATTTGAAGAGATATCTATGTCCTCTCTTTGAAGTATTATTCAAAACAGCCTAGGTATAGAAACAATGAAAATGTTCATCAAAAATGAATGGCTGAAAGAATGTAATATAATCAAAAAGTATAAGAGTATTCAACATAAAAAGGTAGGAAAACCCATCTATTCACAACACAGTGCATCTGGAGACTATTATGCCAATTAAAGTTAGCTAGTTATGGCCAGCACTTCGGCTCAATAGGCTAATCCTCTGCCTTGCTGCGCTGGCACACCAGGTTCTAGTCCCGGTTGGGATGCCAGATTCTGTCCCGGTTGCCCCTCTTCCAGTCCAGCTCTCTGCCGTGGCTCGGGAGTGCAGTGGAGGATGGCCCAAGTGCTTGGGCCCTGCATTCACATAGGAGACCAGGAGAAGCTCCTGGGTCCTGGCTTCGGATCGGCATAGCACCGGCCACAGTGGCCATTGGGGGGTGAACCAACAGCAAAAGGAAGACCTTTCTCTCTGTCTCTCTCTCTCACTATCCATTCTGCCTGTCAAAATAAAAGAAAAAAATATAGTTCATGAGCTCTACTTCTAGTTGTGAAGATGAAAGCATGCTGGAGTGGATGGTGCTGGTGACGGCGATGTTAGCACAATACCATGAGTGTGCCTAATGCCACTGACCTGTGCACCTAAAAATGTTTAAAAAAATTAGCTAGTTACAAAAGAACCAATATGGAACAGTACCACTTAGATGAGGTATCTAAAATAGTCAAACTCATAGAATCAAAGAGTAGAATGATGGTTTCCGGTCTGAGAGAGGTAGAAACAGGGCCATGTTGCTCAAAAGATACAAGATTTCTATGTTGCAAGATGAATACTTTCAGAAATCAGCTGTAACGCAGTGCTTGTAGTTAAGAATGCTGTATTTTGAACTTAAAATTTATGTGAAGAGGTTGGATCTTTTGATAGCATCACTACAAAAGGGTGATGGGTAAGAGGAAATAAATATACTAAAGGTCATGGAGAAATTTGTTGGATCTTCAAAAATCTCATGGAAATTGTGTATTATTAAGAAAAACTATGCTACTTTATAAAGAGCAATAAGGAAGGCTTTATTGAGTATCATCAAGATAAGTTCAGAGATCACTTCATCAAGGTCTTGTAATGGGGTAAAGAGATTGTGCTCAACTTTGAATACAGCATGGCAGTAAATGGAAAAATTATTAAGATTTTTCAGAAGAACAACCAGGACCCGAGCTGTGGTGTAGCGGCTGCGGCCACAGTCCGCAGTGCCTGCATCCCTTATGGATGCCAGTTAGAGTCTTAGCTGCTCTACTTCTGATCCAACTCTCTTTTATGTCCTGGGAAGGTAGTAGAAGATAGCCCAAGTGTTTGGGCCTCTGCACTCAAACGGGAGACCGGGAGGAAGTCATGGCTCCTGGCTTTGGATTGGCCCAGCTCTGGCCATTGACGCCAGTTGGGGAGTGAATCAGCGAATGGAGGACCAACTTCTCTCTCTGCCTTTCCTTCTATCTCTGTGTAACTATGATTTTCAAATAAATAAATAAATCTTTAAAAAAAGAAGTAAGAACAACCAAATAGAATACTTGTTGAAAATAGTCTGGGATGATCAAATATCACCTGGGATAGAGGAAGATCCCATGCTAAGAATAAGAAATTCTAACTAAACTGACTTACAGGTTGCTTTGTTAAAATTGAATTTTACAAGTAAGTCTACAGAAGGTTCTAGAAGAAGATTCAGAAAACTGACTAAGGTTTGTTCAGGCAAAGAATCTTTTTAAACCTACAAGACTATTTAGGCTTCAAATCATAATTATTTTTCTAATTAAGACACAAAGGTATTTAAATGAATTAACTCTAGAAAGTATCAAACCTGATTCCACGTCTTATAGCGAGGTAGGAGGCACACAAATTTGTCATAGAAAAATGAAAATATGATGCATATTTTATTACTCATTCAGAAGCCAAATTACCCACATTTAGAGGGTGATTCTACACTCATCTTTCAATGACTATTTAGAGTGTGCTAGCAGTTGTGTGTATGCATGTGAAGAGACAAAATGGAGCTATGGAAGGCATTCTATAATTAGCTCAAGGAGCCATCCTGTGGAAATCTGTTATCTCACCTACAAAACATCCTGGTCAGCAAGAAATCTAAGAGAAATTCTTTCAAGTTGACCGAACATTAGGACTTCAAATCTAAGAGAACTAGCCAGAAATTCAGGTTATCACCAAAGCAGATGAAATACTACACAGGGAAAAAAGCCTGACCTATCCTTAGAACTCAGTACCCCCAGGGGTCATGTCTCATTTTTTTTTTCACGAAAACATTACAGTTGATAATAAACTGAATCAAAATAAAGCTATAACAAAAATCTGACTCAGATCAACAAAAGATCAGATTGGCAGAGTTTAACACAAAAAGTAACATATATATTTTCTGTAGATTAATAGTATTTGTTTCAGTATTCCTTGTGCCTTTACATAAAAAAATCACATGGAATGTTTTTTTTTACAATATGCAGGGAAAAGCAAAGAAATGAAAAGTACTATCATGAAAGGAAAAAGTCACTAGAGGAAGGTCAACATATGGTTGAGATACTGAAATAATCAAGAAGTTATTAACATGACTTTGATAAAGTACAGAAGGTAGACAACATGTTTTTTTATATATTAAACATTTATATGTATATATAAAACTATAAATATGGAAAGACCATAAATAGAAAAATCAGAAGTAAATAATTCGATAAATGGGCTTAATAATAAAGAAACAGATGCAAATAATTGAATAAGTAGGCTGAAGATCAAGCAAAACACAATGAATTTGAAGTTGGGACAATAAAAATAAATCCCAAACTTCATGTGGTAAAATGTTTAAACAGTAATAAAAGGACATCTGAAGTCTGTGCATAAACACCAAATTACAAATCTGTGTGCAATTCAAGTTCCAGAAGTGAAAGAGAAATGAGCCGAAGAAATATCTTGAAAAAAATAGCTAAGAACATTTATGAATTCTAAAAATGAACACCCACAATTCCAAAGTCAGTGAAACCTAGAAAGAGAAACATAAAAATGAAAAAAGACAAACAGACTTGTTATAGTTGAAATCAATATTAATAGATAGGGAAATGGCATGTCACAAATCCCAACATTTATTCATAATAAAAAGGTTACTAAAGTAGGAGTGGGGGTACTTCCCTAACTTGATAAGTAATGTCTGCAATAAACCTACAGTGAACATCACACTTGATGTTGAGAAATATGAAACTTCCCTACCAAGATAAGAAAAAAGGCAAAGATTTTAACTCACACTATTAATTTCCATATCATAATGAGAGTGCTACAAAGTGCAATAAGAAAGTGAAAAGGTATTGAGCTTGGGAAAAAATAAAACTTTTTGTTCACAGATGACAGGATTATCTAAATAGACAATTCACAACAGTAATCAAAAATACCTGGAACTAGAAAGTGATTACAGCAAAGGTGCAGGATACAGGGTTGATTAACTAGAATCAACTACCTTCCTATATTCCAGTGAGGAATAATTGCATCTGGAAACAGAAAACATAACAATTAAAACCCCACAAAATTAAATCCCTATGTACATGTCTAACAAATATATGTTAGATATATGTGTAAATTATAAATATCTGATGAATGACATCAAATAAACTAGTAAATATAAAGAGAATCAGTCATTAATAGAGAGATTTAATATTTTAAAAATGCTGGTTTTTCTCAACTTATTCTAAACAATCCTAAACAATATTCCAGGAAATTACTTGAAGTATTTCTACAAAATGACTACAAAGTTCATGTGGAGATCAAACACACAAAGTAGCCAACAATATATTGAAACTGAGTAATAAATTGTAAGACTGACACCATTCAACACGAATGATAACTAAAGGGCTCGTATCAAGACAATGTGGTATTAGTGAAAGAACAAATAATAGGCCAGTGCCACGGCTCACTAAGCTAATCCTCCGCCTTGCGGTACCGGCACACCGGGTTCTAGTCCCGGTCGGGGTGCCGGATTCTGTCCCGGTTGCCCCTCTTCCAGTCCAGCTCTTTGCTGTGGCCCAGGAGTGCAGTGGAGGATGGCCCAAGTGCTTGGGCCCTGCACCCCATGGGAGACCAGGATAGCACCTGGTTCCTGCCATTGGATCAGTGCGGTGCTCTGGCCGCAGCGCGCCAGTGGTGGCGGCCATTGGAGGGTGAACCAATGGAAAAGGAAGACCTTTCTCTTGTCTCTCTCTCTCTCACTGTCCACTCTGCCGGTCAAAAAAAAAAAAAAAAAAAGAACAAATAATAAAATGGAACAGAACAGCAAGTCCAGAAATAATCACATAAATATAGTTAATTGATCTTTGACAAAAAAGTTAAGGCAATACAATGCAACAAAGATTTTCTTTTCAACGAAGGGTGTTGAAACTGTTACATACTTAAAAAAAGGAACGCAGACACTGACCATCTACCCTGCACAAATATCAATCAAAATGGATCTTGGGACCTAAATGTAAAATGTAGAACTATAAAACTCCTGTAACATATGAATAAAACTAGATTATCTTGTGTATGAATACGAATTAAATGTAACACAAAGGTAAAACCTATGAACGAAATAATTGAGCATCTAGAATTCATTAAAATTTAAAAAAAATTCTAAATGGCAATGTTATGAAAATTAAATGCAAATTACAGAATAGGATAAAATGTTT
Source organism: Sylvilagus floridanus (assembly GCA_949820135.1). Taxonomy (NCBI): domain Eukaryota; kingdom Metazoa; phylum Chordata; class Mammalia; order Lagomorpha; family Leporidae; genus Sylvilagus; species Sylvilagus floridanus. The sequence goes on along the minus strand of OX463236.1, from coordinate 128,234,213 downwards.
GTAAAAGAAACATCTGATAAAGAACTGTTATCCAAAATAAACAAAAAGTCTTAAACCACACATAAGAAAGCATGGGTCAGGTGTTGTACCACAGTGTGTTAATCCACCACTTGGGATGTCCACATCCCATATCTCAGGCCTAGGATCCAGTCTTTGCACTGCTTCTGATCCAGCTTCTGCTAATGCACGCCCTTGGGGGAGCGGTTGATGGCACAAATACATTGGAGGTCTGAATGGAGTTCCAGGCTTTGGATATCACATTGTCTTCATGACAATGAAAATTACAACAAAAATGAGGTACCACTGCATCCCTAATAGGATGGCTAAAATCCTCAATACTGACAACACCAAATGTGAGTCTGGATGCAGAGCAACCAGGCAAAAATGGTATAGCCACTTTGGAAGAAAGTTTGGTAGTTTGGTAGTTTGTTAACAAAATTAAACATGCTCTGATCATACAACCCAGTTATCATAATTCTTGGCATTTACTCAGAAGAATTAAAAGCTCGCAACTATACAACAATATGGCATGTGAATATTCACAATTGCCAAACTTGGAAGCAGCCAAGATGTCCTTTAGTAGGTGAATAGATGAATAAATCATGGCATATGCAGATAATGAAAGATTAGTCAGTGCTAAAAAGAATGAACCCTCAAGCAATAAAGAAATATGGAAGTACTTTAAATGCCTATTACCAATTTATAGATGGCAATCCAAAAAGGCTACACAGTGTAGGATTCCAAATACAGTTCTGGGAAGACGTTCTGAAGACAGTGAAAAGATCTGTGGCTGACAGGGGTTTAAGAGGAGAAGGATTAATATGCATAATACAAAGAATTTTTTTAACGTTATGAAAGCACTTTATGTAGAACAGTGTTGGCAGACACAGGTGTCCCACACTTGTGGGACAGCACCAAGAGTGAGCCCTACTGTGAGCTATGGGCTTTTAGATGATAATAATGTGTCAATGTACAGTTATCAGATGTATCAAATGGCCTACTCTAGTGAAGATGTTGATAATGGGGATGGAGTAGAGGAACTGTGCATATGTGTAGGAGGAACTAAATGGGAAATCAATATACCTTTCTCTGATTTTTGCTATGAACCTAAACTAGTTCTAAAAAGTAAAGTTTTGGAAAAAAAATGTTTCTTCTTTACCTGTATAACTCATTCATATACTGTGATGAATGGATTATAGAAAGGCACAACATATAGAAGAGGAGGACAATCGCTTTGACAATCAGCATCTGTGACCACTGCAATTAGGTCTCTTTATTGGTTCCTCTTTTAAAAATACATGTATAAAGTTAACAGATTTTATGTATTTCATATATTAAAATATATAGAGCATAGTGATACTTCACACCCTAACCAACCCTACCTCCCTTGATCTCATCCTCCTTCCTTCTCCCTTTCTTATTTTTTTTGTTTTAAAGTGATATACTTACTATATAATCACAAGTTTTCAATTGTATTTTGTTTCTTCCTCTCCCTTCTGTTATAATTCAAGAAAATCTCATTAGTGAATTTCAATTTATTCACTTTATTATAGTTCCTAATTATTCTGCCTAACCTTATAATCTATGATGAAACTTGTACATGTAAATGAGGACCCATTTATGAGGAAACAAATGAATTATCTGGACTACTTCCAGTATATATTTATCAGAAACGTGTTACACTGATTTGTCATTTTTCTAATCCTCACCATTTGACATTCTAAGATTAAAGCAAGTAGAGATCAAGAAGCAGTAATTCCAATTTCTTGTTTGTTTTTAGTACAGGGTCTTTTCTTTAATATTTTTCTCAATTCAATTATGTATATATACATATATATGCACACACATATATCTATTCACATATATGAATATGTAAATATACTGCTTTTTAGATCATGTCAAAATTGAAAGAATAAACAAATACCCACGTTTTGATTCCCTTTCTTACAATACTGCTATTGTTTTGTTGTTGTATTTTGATTGTTTCTTTGTTTTTGGTTATTTCCAGCACCCACCTTTCAGATGCTTAAATGAGATCTACTGCTTTCTCAACAAAGACATAGTGGAAACTTCAACTGGGACAGGCTGTTACTTTACATGATATTCTGGCAGGCCGTTCCTTCCTTTTGTTAGAAATTCAAAAAATAACAACTGTTGTGTCTACTGGAGCATACAAGATACTTAAACTTTTGTGATGTCCTTTAGGAGAGGTTAAATCTATTAAATTCAAATTAACAACACTCTGACATCACTGTCACCACTTTGAGCATAAATTTAAATATGCTTTTTGTTTGGAAATTCAGCAAATTAAGCATCTTTTCTTTATTTAACTGTCATTTTGACAAAAAATTAAAGTCAGACTTTTAAAATCTAACAAATACAAAAAAAATGAAAGGGAGATACATAACAGGGCTTCCCAAATCACATTAAAACTTTACAAGATTTTCCTTTAGGATATAATGAAAATCAATATTGAAAAATGAGCTATGAATACTACATATTTAATTAATTAGCCTTATGACTGACTGGATTTTACTAGTTTGTTCATTTTCATTTACATTTACAAACAAGAGAGCAAGATTAATCCTGGAAAAGGATTTAAATACTGTGTGCTTAGAGATATTCCTGTTGCTTTTGCCATAAGCTGTCCACAAGTTTTATTCAATCTCAGTAACACTGGAAAAATATAATTTCTAGGCCAATGTCATACCACTTTTACTTACAAAAATAAGAGAGTTTAAAGTACAATTTATTGATGATCTGAGAAATTGCTATTTGGTAAATATTGTATAGATGTAGTGAAAGTCATATGATAGCCCATCAATATGTACAATTATTGTGATTAAAAATAACTTCTACAAAAATAACTTATATTTGAAACTCCCTGAATTGTTTAAGGCTTATTAACAATAGGATATATTTTATTTACTATGACATGTTGCTTTGATTTATGTTTAACATATAATTAAGAAAAAATCAAGTAAAGGAAGAAAATTTTAAATTAACCAGTTGTGGTATATGGGAAACTTATGAAGTCTGGTAAAGTTTCTTTTTCAATAAATATGCAAAACTTATTTTAAAAACTTCTCAGAATAATTTACTCTAAAGAATTATTCTTGTAGAATTTCTACCACTTTAAGTAACTCTGATGAACACCATTTGTTTCTCCTAGTAAATAAAACTATGAACATATAATAAATCAGTATTTTGATTGCCAATACTTAAGGACTAAAAATGTTGGTTGTTTGCAATATATCAAACAACCGCTCATTATCAGAGTTTGAAATGAATCATTACTCTCAAAAAGGAGTTTAATTCATTTGCAATGGCAATTCTGAAACATTAGTGAAAGTCATAAATATCATTTACATGTTATTAATAAATATAATTACCTAGAATAATGAGTAATAATAAGAAAAATAAACACTTTTCAGGGAATGCATATTTTCTTGAGTACAGTTTGGTCGATAAAACAGGAAAATTAGGGGTTGATGTTGTGGCACAATGGTGTAAGCTGATTGGGATGATCACATCCAATATTGGACTACCTGATTTAAGTCCAACCTACTCCACTTCCACGCTAGGTTCCTGATAAAGCGTCTTGGGGCAGGTAGGGCAGTGAGGGTGTAGCAGATGAAATGCTTGGGGCCCTGTCACCCTATGGGAAGCCTGGATGGATTTTCTGGTTTTAGCCTGACCTACTCCTGGCTGTTGCAGGTATTTGGGGCACAGACTAGCATATGGATGGTTTCTCTTTCCTTTTGTTTTTCTCTCTGTCAGCCTCTCTGCCTTTCAAATAAATAAATGAATAAATCTTTAAAAACAAGGTGATATTAGTATGACATGTATGTTCCCAGAATGCCAATTTCAAAGATGGTTTCCTTTGGATCCCATTCATGAATTTTGCAATCTTCAGGTGTTGTGCTTCAAAACTCAACAGTTTCCATATCAACACAATTAACAGAGTAATACAAATTTGAATCATTTCTTTAAAAAGTTTCTAAATAATTTATGAAGACATAACAGACATTAACAAACCATATTATTTCTCAAACAAAATAGACAATTTGGGCCATGGTGGGGCAGCATTTGCAGAGAGAAATATATACTGGAAATGCAGAGGTTCTTCCTGATAGAAACAGTTTAAAAAAAATCCTTGTTGATTAAATAAAAGATAGACATCAGCCTGTCTTCTTCATTTCCATGTAAGGACATATTCACATACATGCTAAACCAAGAGGGCAAGGCAGGTCATTGGTAAGGTCAAGGTAACATGATATCCTAAATGTCTCCTCTGAAACTCCAATATACAATAGAGCAATTGGTTTTTCATCATACCATTTTTATAAACAATTTCACCACCTTCTTATGATACTGGTAGTTAAAAACACTTAACAGAATTGAATGCATTATAAAAACATCTAAATTGGGTATATGTGGAACTTCTTGATGGTAGACAGAAGTTGGCCTCCTGTATGGAACCTAATTCCTGGAAAAGTCCTATTTCCAGTTCTCTAGCATAGCTGGAACATGGTTGAGTCTTTTTTTCATCAGCGTTTATCAATTTATAATTAGAATACAACTTAAAAAGTAAGAGAATCATAGTGTCCTTTAAATTACACTGGATAATTAAATGTGAAATATGCATATTTTCCATAAGAAAAATCTTAAAATGATTTATTATTATTCAGAAGCATAGCACTTCCTTATATTTGGTCACTCCATTTTCCTTGTCTTCCCAATAAGCCAACAGTAGAAAAAATAAAAAAAAAATTGGAATTTAGCCATATTCATTTCAAGTACAAGATCATATTTGAACAAGTTTTTGACATGCAAAGAAAAATAATCCAATTCTCAAGTCAAGTCATTCTGCATTTAATATCTTGTTTAACTAATAAAATTATCTTACTCTGGAACACATCTTCCTGACTTTTAAATGAAAATAACAGTATTAAAATTTTTTGTCTGTGTCACAGCACACTACATAGACACTAACTTTGACAATAAGCAGGGAGAATATTGAAAGAAGTGCAATGGCTTATATTTAATAACTAAAGACTGTATGGGGCAGTCCTTTATTAAATATTTACCATCTGCTACAAAACCAGATGGCCCAAGTTGTGCTTTGATAACATGGTTCATGATAATAAATTAGTTCTGCTACTGTACAAGCAATTTTTTAGAAAGGAAAAGAAAAATCCATATATTAAGTGTTTTTAACTATTAAGTGCTTAACTATTACGTGTTTAACTACTAAGTGTTTTTTAACTACCAGTTTATACACTAACATTTTCACCATTAAATTTTAATCCTTTAAAAATACATTTATTATAGTCCGTTACCAGGATTCATTTTGCTACAAATTCTTTGAATAGGACATACTGAATCAAAATGCCAATAGTTATAATGTTTAGATGCTTTGAAATCATTCAGTGACTTTGGTAAATAATGAATACAGTATGTGAACATAAATTTACTGAATCTATTAGAGATCCAGAAAATTGTGTCTCTTTGATGCAACAACTTGACAATGCTTGAAACTAATGGACATGAAGGATAATGAATGTTTAGCCAATCTGATTCTAAATTAGACAGGAATATATAAAACGCTGTTCTTGACTAGAAAAATTAACTGAATTTTATCAATTTTGAGTGATAAATAATATTATTTGTATGCCATTGTGAGTTGCCTGCTCAGTGCTGAGTTGAACAAGTCGGTATGAATCAAAATGCAAATGTAGTGAAATGTGGCAAGATCATGATAGTATTCATAATTAGTTACTCCCTAAATCATTATGAACATGGAGGAAAAGAAAACTATTTATTTACAGAAATACAGCATATGTAAAATAGATGGCACATAAAAATACATGATTAATTAACATAATCTTGGAATATTTATGAATATTCTTTTACATTTTATAATTATAATCTATATTATTTCATTAGTAATTATATAGTCTGAGGTTGTGTAAAAATCCATAAATTAAATTTTAAATATATTTCTATATGTTTAATGCTTAAGTATAATAAAATAACAACTTTATCTCAAATGATATGTTCAAAATTTTATTAGGGCTATGTTCTTTCAGATTTTATTAATTTTTATCTTATATGATGCATAATTATGTATTAATATTTTAATTATCTTTGTAGTACCTACATGGTGTTTTATATAACACAAAGCAGGATCAAAATAAAAGTCCTAGTAAGTTGTATATATTATTTTCTAGCCTAGCCTCACATAGAAGAAAAATAATCTACTCCTCACCTGGTGTACCCTAAGGACAAAACTTGCCAAAATTCATTTTATTTTCTAGGATGATATTTTACCAGAAATACCTGGGATTTTTCCATGTGATTTCAAGTTAAAGTAGGAAAGTGCTATTAATTTTAGAAAGAAATTTACTGCTGAAAACAGGGTACTATTTCATGGTAAAGTGTAAAGCCAGAGGCACAGTACAGTGCTTTTCAAGAGCAGACAATGAAGTGTCTGGAAGCTAAGGAGACTGTCTATTTGTAAATCTCTTACATTTTTGAGCATCTCATAGATTTATGGATACCTTGTGTGATGAGACAGATTTGTCCCTTTACAATTCAGTTGAAGCCCAAACCCCCATGTATCTGTACTTGCTTTTCTGTCTTAAGGTCATGCTGTTTAGTTATCTACTTCTAGCTATTGTATGAGTCAAGATTTTGATTACTGAGTATCTGGTAAATCTTCATAAACACTCCCATTCTGACCTAGTTCCATAAGAAATCATATCTATGTATATTAAAGAGGTGTGATATATGTACCATCCCAATGTTTGGTAATAATCAGTGCACGTCATTGATAATTTCAGAGGACCCTATGTATATGTAGTGTTAGATGTTAATATGCACAAAAGTACAAATTACATTCAAGATATCATCCAGCCTCAAGTCTACTAGCGTAGACAGCCATGTGCTTAGATAAATGAAGGAAAACACAGAATTTAATAATCATGTTCATTAGAAAATAGTCATAATAATGGCATGGCATAGCAGCAGGAAGAAAAATCTTTTAACCGAAAAGAGACACTTGACTTCTGTGCCACTTGCATAACTTCAAAGATATCATTTCAATGCATTAACTTGAAAAAAAAAATCTAGGTAGAAGCAACAGCAGTAAATGAATATTCTTTCATGCAATGATAAGTATGTATTCCAACAGTCTAAGATCATAATACCTATAGGGTTTATATTGTTATAATGTTTTTAATATATTTTATTTATTTGAAGGGAAAAATGACAGAGAGAGAGAGAAAGAGAAAGAAATCCTCCATCCTCAGGTTCACTTTGCAAATGGCTGCAATAGCTGAAGCTGGGCCAGGTGGGAGCCTGATTCCTGGAACCCCATCCAGGTGTCCCACACGAGTGTTGGGGGCCAAGCACTAGGACCATCTTCCTCTGCTTTTCCATATTCATTAGGAGGGAGCTGAATTGAAAGTGGAGCAGCCAGGATCTAACTGGAGCTCATACACAATGCTGGCATAGTGAGTGACAGCTTAACCAGCAGTGCCAAAACTGGTCTGATCAAGTTTAAATGTCATGTTAATGTCTTGATTGTGGATCTAATTTTAAAAACTGTATCAATGTACCTTTACCAATAAACATAATAGAAATAGAGAAACATAGACACATCCAATAAATACCTTTTAAAGGTTTAGATCAGAAAAATATGTCAATTCCATTTAATTATTTGAGAAAGATCTTGGGAAAATACTGAAAATGAATACAGTAATTAGTTATATAACTATTGAAAAGGCAACATATTTCAGGTTCCCACTGTTATGAATATAGATTAGAATGAATAGGGACAAATACATGTCTTTGCAGGTACTATTGCAAAATTTAATGAATAAACATATCATTCTTCTCCTTCTCTTCATTTTATCAAAAACAACCATGGCCACAACCAAAAACAAAACCCATATGGGACACTAATTGCTGTTATGTTATATTTCCAAAAATGTTTATTCAATTGTAGTCTTGTAACAACTTTCGTCATAGAGATCTTTACTTCTTAGATACATATGAAGCCATTGCATTTCCCACCATTAGAGATCTTTTTCCTCTACAAATGAATGAGACCCCTTCTGATTAGTTTTCTGACCTCACAGAAAAAATCCAAAAACTCTTACTTTCTGGCTTAGTAAGTTTTTACTGCTTTTCAGGAAAATCAATTGACAATAATTAATAAGACATGCAGTGGTAAAATAGTATTCATTTGATTTATTTTCTCATATTCTGTTAAACTGAGTATAATTTGCCATTAACACTATCTTTATTATTATTGAACAGCTAAGTATTTGCTTTCCCAATAGTAGGCCCATAATATGGCATGACAACAAGTACAGAAACAGTGTCTCTATATGTTCACAAGGGCCCATATCTGAAAGATTCCTGCATCTCATTGCATGGGTTCATATCTTAGTTTCATTTTGCAATACCTTGGAAAGTTGCTAATGTCTTTGTGACTCAGCTTCTTTTTTATTAAAAAGGTATTTATTTAGGCTGGCGCCATGGCTCAACAGGCTAATCCTCCACCTGGCGGCGCCGGCACACCGGGTTCTAGTCCCGGTTGGGGCGCCGGATTCTGTCCCGGTTGCCCCTCTTCCAGGCCAGCCCTCTGCTGTGGCCCGGGAGTGCAGTGGAGGATGGTCCAAGTGCTTGGGCCCTGCACCCCATGGGAGACCAGGAAAAAGCCCCTAGCATCTGGCTCCTGCCATCGGATGAGCGCGGTGCGCCAGCCGCAGCGTGCCGACCGCGGCAGCCATTGGAGGGTGAACCAACGGCAAAAGGAAAACCTTTCTCTCTGTCTCTCTCTCTCACTGTCCACTCTGCCTGTCAAAAAATAAAAAAAAAAATAAAAATAAAAAGGTATTTATTTATTTATTTGAAAGGCAAAGTTACAGATGGAGAGAGAGAGAATACCTTCAATCCACTGGTTCACTCCCCAAATGTCTGCAATGGAAAGGACTGGACCAGTCCAAAGCCAGAAGCCTAGAACTCCACATCAGTGTCTCCAAAGTGGGTGGCAGGGCAAAAGTCCTCAGGCCATCTTCTGCTACGTTCCCAGGTGCATTAGTGTAGAGCTGGGTCATATATCCGGCAGTATGGACTCTAATCAATGCTCATATCTGATACTGGCATCACAGGTGGCAGCGTTACCCATGTAGCACAACACTGGTCTCCTGTGACTCAGTTTATTAACAAACATAAATTCTCATAAAATAAAATTATGAAGCACTTATAAATATAATTCTCAGAAGAGTTCATTTTGAACACCATAATCCATGAATACAGGTGAACTAATGGATATCATAAAATCAGCAGTCATTACTGTCCCTGTCAGGATAGGAGTTTAAAACAAAAACCAAGTAGGTAATATCTGAATGTAAACTATGCAATATGAAATGATTATGAAGAAGATGATGATGATGAATAGCAAGTGCATAAGATATTTTTATATCTATCTATCACTTGTGGTCTACCTCCTCTCATATGCAATTGAGATTGTAGATTAAACTAAAATATGGCTAAAATGGCCAAATGAAAGTAAATAAATGTTAGCAGTGTTAATGGAAACTCCATTTTATTTTATGTTCTATGATTATTATTATTATTAAGAAATATTGAGCCTTATACTTTATCAGAAAATCCAAAAGTCCCAAGCCATAAAAACAGAAAGCAAATACTGAAGTGAAACCTTTTCTAGAACTACCTGCCAAGAAGCCTGAAGCAAACTATGGACATATCAAAATCAAAGGCTAGTAAGTTGTGTAAAAATAGAAAACTCAACAACTCTCTTTACATATAAGACATATTCCAGATACAATAATGTAGCTCATATATAAGCATTGGATTTTAAAATAAGTGGGGTTTTATAACTATTAATAACTAGAAAAATGAGTCCATAGAAACAGATTGATAAGAGGCACAAAAAATAAGCAGAAAAGAACTTTGACAAATCTATTTTTTTCAAGCTATTCAAAAAAATTGAAAGGGTGGTAATCCTCCCAAACTCCTTTTATGAAGCTAGCATCACCTTAATCCCATCACCAGAAAAATATACAACAAAGAAAGAGAGCTATTGACCAATAGAACTGATAACCACAGTGCAAAAGTCCTCAAGAAAATACTAGCCAATCAAGTCCAACAACTCATCAGAAAGATTATTCATACAGCCCAAGTGGGATTTATTCCTGGTATTCAGGGATGGTTCAACATATGAAAATCAATAAATATGTTACATCACATTAATAAATTGAGAATAAAAACTGCATGATTATCTTAACAGATGCAGAGAAATCACTTTATAAAATACAACAATCTTTCCTGATAAATACCTTAAGAAAATTGGGTATAGAAGGAACAATCTTCGACACAATAAAGGTAATTTATGACAAACCCACAGCCAGCATCATATTGAATGAGAAAAACTATAAGAATTTCCACTAACATCTGAAACCAGACAAGGATGCTCACCCTAACAATTTTCTATCTAATATAGTCCTGGAAGTTTTAACTAGAGCAATTTAGAAAGAAAAAATCAAAGGGATGCAAACTGGAAAGGAGGAAGTCAAATTATCTCTTTTTGCAGCTGGTATGATTCTGTATATAGGGGAACCAAAAGAATCCACTAAGATACAGTTTGAACACATAAAATGGTTTGGTAAAGTGGCAGGATATAAAATTAACAAACACAAATCAATAGCCTTTGTATACACAATAATGCCACAGCTGAGAAAGAATTTCTAAGATCAATCCCATTCATAATAGCTACAAAAAAGTTAAATACCTAGGAATAAATTTAACCAAGGAGGTGAAAGATCTCTACAATTAAAATTATAAAACATTTTTTTAAAAAAGAAATAGATGAAAATACAATAAATGAAAAATCTTCCATGTTTGTGTATTGGAAAAATTAGTATCATAAAAACGTACAAACTACTGAAAGGAATTTATAGATATAATGCAATCCCAATCAAATTATAAACAGATCTATAAAAAATGATGATTAAATTTATATGGGAATAGAAAAGACCCCAAATAGCTAAAGCAATCTTAAACAACATAAACAAAGCAGAAGACATCCCATTACCAGATTTCAAGACATACTACAGGGAAGTTATAATCAACAGCTTGATGCTAGCACAAAAATAACCACATAGATCAATGCAACACAATAGAAACTCCATAAATCAATCCATACATATACAACCAAAAATTCTTTGACAAAAAAGCTAACATCAATCTCTGGAGAAAGGACATTCTCTTCAAGAAATGGTGCTCATGAAAATTGGATCTCTGCATTCAGAACTCAGAAACCTAATGCCTAATACCTAATGCCTTACACAAAAATCAACTCAAAATGATTCAAGGATCCAAATCTATGATATCAAATTCCTAGGGCATAATGTTGGGAACTCTACAAGACATTGGCATAGGTGAAGACTACTTGGAAAAGACTCCAGAAACACAAAGCACAAATTGACAAATGGGAATGCATCCAATTGAGAAACTTCTGCACTACATAAGAAACACTTAGCAAAGAGAAGAGACAACATACAGAATGGGAGAAAATATTTACAAACTATGAAACTGATAAATATTAATATGAAGAATCTATAAAGAGCTCAAGAAATTCAAAATAAATAAATAGGTGGAGGTTCCAAGATGGCAGAATAGGGAACGAGCTCAATGATAGTCCAGGAAAAGATAGTTTAATAAAAGTGAAAAAAAAAGGCAAAGGAAACTCTTCCAGAATTAGAGGGACACTGTGGATTTACGTGGAGGGAATGAGTGCCCACGGCTCAGGCCCTAGCTACAGAGAGTCTCCTCCATGCCAGCGCCAGAAAGAGGGATGAGATGAAACTGAAGTAGCCCAAGACACTGGAAGAAAAGCAGCAGGAAAAGCCTACAGGGAATGAGGCTTGAAACCTCATGGAGGAAAGTGTACTGCCTAACTAAAGGAGAGAAAAAACAAAAGGGACAGTATGGACACGATTCTCTCTCCACTCACCTTATAAAGGCATGCAAGACAATAGAGTAGGCACCATTTTGGACATATGTAACAGCTGTGCCAGCTTGGGGCTGTACCAGCCCTCAGCCAAGCAGAAAAACCTGATTCTGGTGGAAAGAAATAACAGGAAACTGAGACCTAGTGAATGTGTGAAGCTTATCAACCGGGGCTATGAAAAAAATAAAAAAAATAAGGCTGTGTGGGAGAATTCAAGGTGTGGCTGAGATGTGACTAGTCTTGGTGGGAGACACCACAAGCTTGGGTAGAGACATTGCAAGGGAATCTGAGCTTACACTGAGGACTGCATAGATCCTTTGTGTGGTCCTTGGAACAAAGCAGATGAATATTATACCCACTGGGGCTAGTGCTCAGGCACTGATCACAATCAAGGTAAAGAGCTCAGCTGAATGGAATTACTTCCATTCTGAATAAAAAAGAGAGAGAGAGAGAAGATTTACACCCCAAACCTGGGTATGTCACCTTTGGCACACCCTTAACCCTGAAGAACTGAACAGAGCTCGACTCTCAGGCCTCACCCACCACAAGCCTCTAGAGATTCACCAAAATAAGACAGTACACTTAATCTAGAGTCATAGTATAATGAGAAAAGCCGCCATGGCGGAAAAAAGAAGAAACCAAAGAAAATCTCCAAATGCCAAAAAAGCAACAAATACAAAAACCAAGGAACAAGAGGAAGGAAGACAACATGATACTCCCAAAATAACATGACTCTCCAATACAAAATTATGAAGATGATGAGATAGAAGAAATGCAAGAAATGAACCCAAAAATTTATGATAAAACATTTAGAAGAAATCAAAAACAAATGCATGAACTACTGAAAGCCATGCAGGACGTAACAGAAAAACTCTCTCATGAAAATGAAATGTTAAAAAGGAATCAAAATGAACTCAGGAATTTAATAGAAGATGAAATTGAGATACTGAAATCAAAATGAAATGAATACTTCAATTAGAACAAACAAAAACACATTTGAGAGCCTTAAAAACAGAATTAGTGAGGCACAGGAGAGTATATTGGACTTAAAAGACAGCACAGGAAAGTAGATAGTAAAACCAAAGAAAAGAAGAGGAAATTATTGTTGGGAATCTACAGGATACTATTAAAAAACCCAACATTCAGGATCTGCAGGCATGGAGAGAAAGGATTAGAAGCCGTTTTTAGTGACATAGTAGCAGAAAACTTCCCGGGTTTGGAGAAGGAAAGAGACATCCAAGTACAGGAAGCACACAGAACTCCCAATAAACATGACCAGAAGAGATCCTTGCCATGACACATTGTAATCAAACTCACCACAGTGAAACATAAAGAAAAGATTCTAAAATATGCAAGAGAGAAACGACAGATTACTCTTAAAGGATCTCAAATTAACTCACAGCAGACTTCTAGTCAGAAACCTGTAATAAGAGACAAAAACTGCCATCCCAGAATGTTATATCCTGCAAAGCTCTCATTTCTGAATGGAGGTGAAATAAAAACATTTCACAGCAAACAGAAATTGAAAGAATTTGTCACCACTCGTCCAACCCTGCAAAAGATGCTTAAAGATGTGTTACTCACAGAAGCACAGAAGCACAGAAGCACGCTCATCAATACACAGAAGGTAAGGAAGAAAATCTCTCAGTAAAGATCAAAGGAAGTTCTTTTGAAAAATGGCAGGGCAAAGTTACTACTTACCAATAGTCACATTGAATCTAAATGGCTTCAACACACCAATAAAAAGACACAGACTAGCTGAATGGATTAAAATACAAAAAACATCTATATGCAGCTTACAAGAAACACATCTTTCCAACAAAGGTGCATGCAAACTGAAAGTGAAAGGTTGGAAAAAGATATTTTATGCCAACAGAAACCAAAAAAGAGCTGGCATATTCACCTTAATATCAGACAAAATAAACTTTAACACAAAAACTGTTAAGAGAAAAACAGGGTAACTATAAAATGATTAAGGGATCAATTCACTGGAAGATGTAACTATTAGAAATGTATATGCACCTAATTACAGGGCACTCATTTATTTAAAAGATGTTTTAAGAGACTTAAAGGGAGACTTAGATTCCAATACAATGGTACTGGGGGACTTAAATAGTCCACTCTCAGAAATAGATATATCAGACAGAAGATCAACAAGGAAACAGCAGATTTAATCAACACTATAGCCCAAATGCATCTAACAGATATCTACAGAACTTTCAATCCTACATTTAAAGAATTTACATTCTACTCAGCAGTGCATGGAACCTTCTCTAGGATTGACCATATACTAGGCCATTAAGCAAGTCTCAGCAAATTCAAAAGAATTAGAATCAAATGATGTAGCTTCTCAGAACACAGTGGAAAAAAGGTAAAAATTATCAACTCAGGAATCCCTAGAGAGTATGTAAACACATTAGACTGAAAAACATGCTCCTGGCTGGGACTGCGACTCAATAGGCTAATCCTCCACCAGTGGCGCTGGCACACCAGGTTCTAGTCCCGTTCGGGGCACCAGATTCTGTCCTAGTTGCCCCTCTTCTAGGCCAGCTCTCTCCAAAGGCCTGGGAGTGCAGTGGAGGATGGTCCAAGTCCTTGGGCCCTGCACCCTCATGGGAAACCAGGAGAAGCACCTGGCTCCTGGCTTCAGATCAGCGCGATGCGCCAGCCACAGTCTGCCGCCTAGGGAAGCCATTGAAGCATGAATCAATGGCAAAAAGATGAGCATTCTCTCTCTCTCTCTCTCACTGTCTACTCTCCCTGTCAAAAAGAAAAAAAAAAAAAGAACCAAAAAAAGAAAAAAATAAAAGAAAAACATGCTCCAGAATGAACACTGGGTCATAGAAGAAATCAAAAGAGAAATCTAAAACTTTCTGGAAGTAAATGAGGATAACAACACAACATATCAAAACTTATGGGACATGGTACAAGCATTGTTGAGAGGAAAGTTTATAGCAATAGGTGCCTACATCAAGAAGTTGGAAAGGCACCAAATATATGAGCTTTCAATTCATCTCAAGGATCTAGAAAATCAGCAGCAAACAAGACCAAAGCTAGTAGGAGAAGAGAAATAATTAAAATCAGAGAAGAAATCAACAGAATTGAATCCAAAAAACATTACAAAAGATCAGCAAAACAAGAAAACAAGGAGCAGGTTTTTTGAAAAAATAAAAAAAATTGACACCCCATTGGCCCAACTAACTAAAAACAGAAGAGAAAAGACCGAAATCAATAAAATCACAGATGAAAAATGGAATGGAACAACAGACACTACAGAAATAAAAAGAGTCATCAGAAATTACTACAAAGAGTTGTATGCCAGCAAACAGGGGAATCTATCAAAAATGGGTAGATTCTTAGACACATGCAAACTACCTAAATTGAACCTTGAAGACATAGAAAACCTAAACAGACCCATCACTGAGTCAGAAATTGAATCAGTAATAAAACCACTCCCAACAAAGAAAAGTCCAGGACTGGATGGATTCACTGCTGAATTCTACCAGACATTTAAAGAAGAACTAACTCCAATTCTTCTCAAACTATTAAGAACAATTGAAAAAGAGGGAATCCTCCCAAATTCTTTCTATGAAGCCAGCATCACCTTAATCCCTAAGCCAGAGAAAGATGCAGCATTGAAAAAAATTGCAGAAAAATTTTCCTGATTAACATAGACACAAAAATCCTCAATAAAATTCTGACCAATAGAATGCGACAACACATCAGAAAGATCATCCATCCAGACCAAGTGGGATTTATCCCTGGTATGCAGGGATGGTGCAATGTTTACAAATCAATCAATATGATATACCACATTAACAGACTGCAGAGAAAAACTATATGATTACCTCAATAGATGCAGAGAAAGCATTTGATAAAATACAACACCCTTTCATGATGAAAACTCTAAGCAAACTGGGTATGAAGGAACATTCCTCAATACAATCAAAGCAATTTATGAAAAACCCACGACCAGCATCATATTGAATGGGGAAAAGTTGGAAGCATTTCCACTGAGATCTGGTACCAGAAAGGGATGCCCACTCTCACCACTGCTATTCAATAAAGTACTGGAAGTGTCAGTCAGAACCACTAAGCCAGAAAAAGAAATTAAAGGGTTACAAATTGGGAAGGAAGAACTCAAACTATCCCTCCTTGCAGACGACATGCTTCTTTATTTAGTGGATCCAAAGAACTCTACTAAGAGACTATTGGAACTCATAGAAGAGTTTGGCAGAGTAGCAGGATATAAACACAATGCACAGAAAATAAACAGCCTTTGTATACACATGTAATGCCACAGCTGAGAAAAAACTTCCAAGATCAATCCCATTCACAATAGCTACAAAAACAATCAAATACCTTGGAATAAACTTAACTAAGAATGTCAAATACCTCTATGATTAGAATTACAAAACCTTAAAGAAAGAAATAGAAGAGGATACCAAAAAATGGAAAAATCGTCCATGCTCATGAATTGGAAGAATCAACATCATCAAAATGTACATTCTCCCAAAAGCAATTTATAGATTCAATGCGATACCAATCAAAATACCAAAAACATTCTTCTCAGTTCAGGAAAAAATGGGACTGTAATTCATATGGAGGCACAGGAGACCTCAAATAGATAAAGCAATCTTGTACAACAGAAACAAAGCCGGTGGCATCACAATACCAGATTTCAAGACATACTACAGGGCAGTAGTTATCAAAACAGCATGGTACTAGTACAGAAACAGATGGATAGACCAATGGAACAGAATAGAAACACCAGGAATCAATCCAAACATCTACAGCCAACTTTATTTGATCAAGGACGTAAACCAATTCCTGGAGTAAGGACAGTCTATTCAACGAATGGTGCTGGGATATTGGACTTCCACATGCAAAAGTATGTAGCAAGACTCCTATCTTACACCTTACACAAAAGTCCACTCAACATGGATTAAAAATCTAAAACTACGACTCGACACCATCAAATTTTTAGGGAAAGCTCTGCAAGATATTGGCGCCGGCAAAGACTTCTTGGAAAAGACCCCAGATGCACAGGCAGTCAAAGCCAAAATTAAGAATTGGGATTACATCAGACTGTGAAGTTTCTGTACTGCAAAAGAAACAGTCAGGAAAGTGAAGTGGCAACTAATAGAATGGGAAATATATTTGCAAACTATGCAAGATCAAGAAACTCCACAACAACAAAAGAAATAAGCAACTTAAGAGATGGGCCAAGGACCTCAATAGGCATTTTTCGAAAGTGGAAATCCAAACAACAAACAGACACATGGAAAAATGTTCAGGATCAATAAAATTAGGGAAATGCAAATCAAAACCACAATGAGGTTTCACCTCACCCCGATTAGAATGGAAATCTACTAGAAACTGATGCTGGTGGGGATGTGGTGAAAAAGGCTAACTAATCCACTGTTGGTGGGAAAGCAAACTGGTAAAGCCACTAGGGAAGACAGTTTGGAGATTCCTCAGAACCTGAACATAGCCCTAGCTCATGACCCAGCTATCCCACTCCTTGGAATTTACCCAAAGGAAATTAATTTGGCAAAGAAAAGAGCTGTTTTTTCTTGCAGCTCAATTCACAATAGCTAAGACCTGGAATCAACATAAATGCCCAACAAAAGAAGACCAGTTAAAGATATTATGTGACGTGTACTCTATAGAATACTATACAGCAGTTAAAACAATGAAATCCGGTCATTTGCAACAAAATGAAGGAATCTGGAAAACATCATGCTGAGTGAATTAACCCAGTCCCAAACGGACAAATATCATATGTTCTCCCTGATCAGTGACAACTAACCGAGCACCTAAAAGGAAACCTTTATAAGTAAAATGGACACAATGAGTAACAATGACTTGATCAGCCCTTGTCCTTATTGTCGAGAAATAACTTACTATTTTATTCCTTTTAGTAATTTTTTGTTATACTTAATACTATTGGTTGAACTCTTTTATTAGCAAACAAGTATTCTTGTTTTTAAATTTAACTGCAAAGTGATCCCTGTTAAATGTAAGAGTGGAAACACAAGAGGGAGGAGATGTAAACTTCTGCATATGCTTGCTCGGAATTACCCCTAATGGTAGAGCTAGAAACATGTCAGGGGATTCCAATTCAATCCCATCAAAGTGGCATGTACCAATGCCATCTCACTAGTCAAAGTGATAAGTTTCAGTTCATAATTGATCATAATTATGGGTCTAAGATTCAAAATGATCACATAAACAAGACTAGTGTCTGTTAATACTAACTGATAGAATTTAAAAGGAGAGAATGATCCAACATGGGAATTGGGTCATAGAATGGCAGATGTCCTAAACAGCACTCTGGCCTCAGAATCAGCCCTTAAGGCATGTGGATCTGGTAAAAAGCCCATTAGAGCATTTCAGGCATAGAAAGCCAAAACACTGTGGAAAAAAAAAATGACCTAAATGAAAGATCTCTGTGAGTGAGATCACAGCGGTAAGTATGGGCCATCAAAGAAGGAGGTACCTTTCTCTGAAGGGAGGAGAGAACTTCCATTTTGATTATGGTCTTGCCTAAATATGATTGGAGTTTCTGAATTCAAGAGGCTTTCATAGCCTTGGCAGTTCATGCCAAGAGCCTAGGGTGATTACTGACATCATAAATAAGAATGTCAATTGTTAAATCAACAATAGGAATCACTGTGTACCTACTGCCCATGTAGTATCTCTGTCCTTAAAGTGTTGTACTATGAGAATTAAAGATAAAACAACTACTCAAACAGCACTCTATACTTTGCGTTTCTGTGTGGATGCAAACTGTTGAAATCTTTACCTAGTATATACTAAGTTGATCTTATGTATATAATGATAATTGAAAATGAATCTTTTTTTTTTTTTTTTACAGGCAGAGTGGACAGTGAGAGAGAGAGACAGAGAGAAAGGTCTTCCTTTTGCCGTTGGTTCACCCTCCAATGGCCGCCGCGGATGGTGCGCTGCGGCCGGCGCACCGCGCTTGTCCGATGGCAGGAGCCAGGAGCCAGGTGCTTTTCCTGGTCTCCCCATGTGGTGCAGGGCCCAAGCACCTGGGCCATCCTCCACTGCACTCCCGGGCCACAGCAGAGGGCTGGCCTGGAAGAGGGGCAACCAGGACAGAATCCGGCGCCCCGACCGGGACTAGAACCCGGTGTGCCGGCGCCGGAAGGCGGAGGATTAGCCTGTTGAGCCACGGCGCCGGCCTGAAAATGAATCTTGATGAAGAATGGGATGGGAGAGGATGTGGGAGATGAGATGTTTGCAGGTGTTTGGAGGTTATGAGAGGAAAAATCCACTATAAATCAAAGTTGTATTTTGCAAATTTATATTTATTAAATATAAGTTAAAAAAAATAAAAGGCTATAGTTGAAAAAAAAAAGAGCTCAAGAAACTGAACAATAACAAAACAATCCAGTTAAGAAATGGGCAAAGGACTTAAATAGGCATTTTTCAAAAGAGTAAATTCAAATGGCCAACAGAAACGTGAAAAAATGCTTGGGATCACTAACCATCAGGGAAATGCAATTCAAAACCAAAATGAGGGGGCCCGCACTGTAGCCTAGTGGGGAAAGCCACTGCCTGCTGTGCTGGCATCCCTTATGGTCACTTGTTTGATTTCTGGCTGCTTCACTTCTGATCCAGCTTTCTGCTATGGCCTGGGAAAGCAGTAGAAGATGGCCAGAGTCCTTGGGTGCTTGCACCCATTTGGGAGACCTGGAAGAAGCTCTTCATGCCTGGCTTCAGATTGGCTCAGCTCTGGCCATTGTGGTCATCTGGGAAGTGAACCAGCAGATGGAAGACTTCTTTCTTTCTCTTTCTGCCTGTGCCTCTCTGTAGCTCTGCCTTTCAAATTAAATAAAGAAATCCTTAAAATAATGAGGTTTCACCTTACCCCAGGTAGAATGGCTTTCATACAGAAATCAACAAACAATAAATACTGTTGAGGATTTGGGAGAAGATGTACCTTAAACAACTTTTCATGGGAATGTAAACTGTTGCAGCCATTGTGGAAGACTGTATGAAAATACCACAGTAAGCTGATAATGGATATACCATATGACCCAGCAATCCCACTCCTGGCAATTTACTGAAACAAAATGAAATCAGCATATGAAATAGTTGTCCTGTACCCCCATGTCTATGCAACTCAAATCACAATAGCAAAAATATAGAATCAACAATAAAATGCCCATGAACTTATCACTAGATAAAGAAATAATGGTATTTATACACTTTGGAATACTACTCAGAAATAAAAAAAATAATGAAATACTGTATTTGGCAACAAAATGGATGCAACTGGAAACCATCATACTTAACGATATAAGCCACTCCAAAACAGATACCATATGTTTATCCTGATTTGCAGCAACTAATAGAGTACCAAAAAAGTAATACATGGGAATGAAATTGAAATATTGAAATTTTGAGATTTGATGATTGTATTGTTTATAATTCTTGTCTTTTCTGTTGAGAAATAGAATGAATCTTGAGAAAGTGGGTTTTTTTTGTCTTTTCTTCATACAATTTTTTGAACATTTTGTTTAATGTGGGATTAACCTTATGAGTTTTACGTAAACTAAAAATAGATCATTGTGAAAATTAAGAGGAAATAAGATAGGAAGGAGGTAAGAGTGAGAGCTTAGGCAGGAGGGAGGGTAGGGTGAGAAATATAACTGTGTTCCTAAATCTGTATGCTTGAAGCACGTTAAATTTGTTTATCTTAAAAATTTTTTAAAAACACATTGCAAATTAATGAGTACCAAATCAGAGTTGTATCAAAATAATAAGTTGCTACTCTTACATAGTATACTGGGATTCTATATTTCATAATGACATATTTATGAGTAAATAGAATGAGCTCAAATTTTCTATCAGAATATAATGTCAATGAAGGGAAAATATTTATTACCCTGATTTGATCAGTAGATACTGTACATACATGAATCGATACGTTCTACTTGGACCAGAATTGTAGCATAGAGGGTAAGGCTGTTGCCTGTGATACTGGTATCCATATCCGTGCCATTTCATCTTCTGGCTGCCCCACTTCCAATCCAGCCCGCTGCTAATATTCCTGGGAGAGCAATGGAAAATGACTGAGGAACTTGTGTCCCTACACCCACATGGGAGACCTAGAAGAAGCTCCTGCCTCCTGGCTTAATCCTGGCACAGCCCTAGCCATTGGGGCTAGTTGGGGAGTGAACCAGCAGTTGGAAGATATCTTTCTCTCTGCTTCTCCCTCCCTTTCTCTCTGTAACTCTGCCTTTCAAATGAATAAAACAAAACTTTATTAAAAAGAAAGAAAAAGAAATTAATATTGTAGCCTATAAATGTACAAGTATTGTGGATAACAAATTTGAAGATAAATAAATAATATTTAAAAAACAAATCTCCATAAGCTAAATGCATTTTCATTGGATCCACTAACTAGAAAACAACATTATTGATAAAAAACACAGAGAATTGCTTAATAAAATCTTGAGTTTGTAGGTGATAGTATTATACTAATTATAATTTATTAATTTTGACAAAATATCCTGGCTATGGAAGATGTTAATCTTAAGAGAAGTTGGAAAGAGAGCATGCTAATGCTATATTGGCTCTGTGAATTTTCTGTGTGGTGTAAATATTCAAAAATCATTTTATTGAGAAATGTGCATACATTAACATATATATGAACAAAAATTCATTTTATGTACATATTTAAATTTAAAAATAAAAGAAAGCAGTGAATAAAGGGAAGAGAGTGATATTAGAATATTAATGCATTTAAGTTTAAAATGACTAAAATAAAAATTTAAGAATAAAAATAGACATAAATGTGAAGATAAATAAATAGGACACCTTAGAAAGAAACATGTAATATAATAAAATATATTATGGGGAACTATGTTATCCTTAATGTTCCATATAAAATTAGCTTTAATTTGAAATACATGAATTAGTATGATTAATTATGTTATTGTGATTGTTACCAAGTAAGTAAAAGATGTCTACAACGAGGTATATGCTGTTGAGAGCACCTGTTCATTCTTTGACTTTTAAATTATGCACCATAATGTAAATGGTAGTTTGTACTATACTATTGATCAAAAATTTACTGACAAGTGTGTATGTTATGACCCTCTTCCAGCAAAGAAAATTCTACCTGTGCCAAGTCCTGCATTAAGAATATGAGTTATGTGACAGTAGCTGTAGTTATGTTCAAGTAGATGTATAGGCTGGCAAGCACTTTACATCAACCTGGATGTGCCTGACATAAGAGTGAGCATATTTATATTCTCTTTGTTGAATACTGATAATATAATATTTATAGTGTGAAAGATATGCCTTTATTCTGGTATATATTACATTTATTAATTATATGTGCATGAAGAGAAAGGTGCAGAGATTTATGTACATGCTTGATCCCTGTATGAATATACTACTCCACGTACATCTCCTATTGCTTTATATACTACAAACTTACTTACATTTATTCCCACTATCCTAAATTCTATCTAAAGTACTTTGGGATATTGGAAAAAAATAATTCTTCACAATATTTATGTTAAAAATTTCCAAGATTTATACCTCATAAGAATAATAACAAAGTACGTGTATGTTCTCTATTTTTACCACTTATCATATCTTTTAAAGCAAAAATTGAAGAGCAAAAGAATATCAAATAATAGTTTAATAAAATATGTACTCCCTGCTGTACCTGCTCAGCATGTGAGCTTTTTTAGGGAAATTTGGAATGTTTGAGGTTTTCATGTTGTAAAGTGCATTCTTAAGAGCATTTGTTCACTTCTATTATTTAGTAACACATTTTCACAGCTGGTGTGTGTAATCCACGGAGATGTGTGTTATGTTTCACGTAGACAAATACAATTCATATATTTTTTGGCTCAGCAAATATAAACCTAAATTTCACAGTCACTAGCAATTGGGATGTTATTAATTTTTGTGTAAAACTGAGTATCCTAGTCAAAGATAATAGGGAATGTTTGGCTATTAGCAAAATTAAAAATCCCCTTTACTTTGGAATTCTTCCTAATAAGGAAAGTACATAGTACAAAGCTAAGGAAAGAATGTCCTAGGTGGAGCTTCTCAGGAATTTTTTAATCATCAAATTTTTTCTTTTTATCTTTCCTATTCTCTTCTCTCTCTCTTTTATTTATTTATTTATTTATTGCACTAAGCAAGTTACTTAAATTCAAGCTTTAAATATACTTTTTACAAATTTCCCTTTCGGGAAGGTCATTTCTGTTGTCCAGGTTAATTGAAAGCTATTTAGAAATGAATAGTTTTTTTTTTCTCATATTAAACTTCAAACCCTAATAAAACAAATTATGACTCAATAGTACATTTACTATTTTTTTAAACATTTATTTATTTGAACGTCAGAGTTACACAGAGAGGAGAGGCAGAGGGGGTGAGAGAGAGAGAGAGAGAGAGAGAGAGAAAGGTCTTCCACGCAATGGTTCACTCCCCAATTGGCCACAATGGCCAGAGCTGCGCCTATCTGAAGCCAGGAAATCCTTCCAGGTCTCTCACGTGGGTGCAGGGACCCAAGAATTTGGGCCATCTTCCACTGTTTTCCCAAGCCATAGCAGAGAGCTGGATCAGAAGTGAAGCAGTCAGGACCTGAACTGGCGCCCCTATGGGTTGCCGGCACTGGGGGTGAAGGCTTTACCGGCTGCACCACAGCGCCGGCCCCTAGTATACTTACTATTAATGTAACTTATAGCATGTCATGTGCTCGAAGTGCATGTTTTCAGGGAAAACATAAATCACACAGATTTCACTGTTTTATGTTTACGGTTCCTATTTCTTTATATTTTGTGTTTTGGAGGTACTTGATAAACAATCCTACTAGATCGTCATTTTACTTATTTTTTAAAGATTATTTATTTATTTACTTAAAATCAGAGTAGAAAGAGACAGAGCAATTTCCCATTCATTGTTTTATTCTTCAGATGGCCTTATAGGCCAGGACTAGGTCAGGCCAAATCCAGGAGATTTATCTGGTGCTCCCACTTGGGTGGTAGGTACCCAAGCACTTAGACCATCTGTCGCTGCATTTCCTAGGGCATTAGCAGGGAGCTGGATCAGAAGCAGAGCAGCAAGGACATGATCCAGTGCCCATATGGGATACCAGCATCATAGGTGGTGACATTACCTGCTACACAACAATGCCAACTCCTGAAGGGTCATTTTATATGTTTTAAATTTGCTTTCCTGTTTTGTAAGTATTACACAATTCTTTCTTGGATCTATCACAAATCAGGGCAACATGGAGCTTGACATTTTCCAACAGGAAATGATACCCTTTCTAGCTTTATTTTTAAGTAAATTTGATTCTGCTATATAGTTGCAATACCAAATGCAATAGTTATAAATAGGTCATGAATAAAAACAAATTGTGTTTTTGGGTAAATGAGCATCTCATTTGGTAGGTATACATATGTGTAGGCTTGCTTATAGCCTAAATCCTTGAGTGTGCATGAACATAATACAGAATAACTTACAATAAAAAAGATATTAGAGCTTGATCAAGTCAGGTAATTGGATGTTTAAAGAAAGTTACCTAAACACTAGTTCACCATTGTAATTTAGTTAATGTGTGAAAATAATATTACATCTTGGTTGAGAGACAATATGAAAATCAATACAAAAAGTATAATCTCCCTCAGGTATAAGAGCTAAAGGCTGACTGAGACTCATTTACCAATAAATTCTGCATGGTAGGCTGAGGATGTTTGGCACACAGCAGACAATTATTACTTGTGTCTTAATGAGTGAATAATTGAACTAGTTTAGCTGATTTATGATTATTAACAGAAAGGATAGATGCTTATTGCATGTAATATTCACTTTAATGTTCACTGACCTGACTATCCTAAGAGAAGATGTTTAGTGTTAGATTTAACTGCAATTACTAAACTAACGAGTGTGAGAAAGGACCTACTCTTTGGTATCAAAGGTGTGGGCAAGTCTATTTTATGAAGGTCACGTCAAAGAACAGTATCAATATGAATTTAATTCTCTTAAGATGTGGAAGAAAGGAAAGCGAGCTTGTAAAAGGATTTGCTTAAACAACCTGTAACCAGTACTGAAACATTATAAATCCTGTAAGAAAAAAATCATGATCGTGGATAAACTATTCAGAGGTAATGCAAGTGATAGCAAGTTCTTAGAAGGAAAACATAAAGATTTGAATCTAAGGTCAAGAACTGATGACTGAAAATTGAAGACAGTATGGGAGTAATAATTCAGAATCAGAATGTTGGAGGTAATATTTTTGAGAGATGTTGCCCTTTGCAGATCTATTGAAATAGCAGGGGCCTGTAATTGTGGGAACACCTGTGTCTGTCCAACAGCACAGTCTGTTAATCCTGCTGTCAGGAACATCTGTTCTAAGCCATTTTTGAATCCAAATATATCACTTTTTATTCAAACAATTCCTTAATTCTTCTTGAAATTCCACCCTAAATATCTGCTTGCTAAAATAATCTCTCAACTCAGGAGGAAAACATTTATATATTCCAATTCAGAATTGAATTTTAAATTCTCCTTTTCTAAATGTGTATTTTCATCTGATTTAACATAAATTCTTTATGCTGCACTTTCTCAACGCTCTTAACATTCAGCAACAATAGAGCAAAGTGAGTACCACACTTAGGTGAAGCCCTAGAATCAGAAGGTGAAGTGGTTGCCTAGCAACATCACCTGTGAGTAATTAAGCATCTCTTGAGAATTACTGAATTTGGCTTTAGATCCTTGACTCTGTTACAAATAGCAATGTAGACTAGCTGGATTTGATAATAGTGGTCAAGATGGGCAATGAGATAAGATGAAGCTGTCATCACCAAAAATAATTTTGATGAGGTTTCTGTCTTATTCCTTTCCTTGCAGTCAGCCTAAGGCACATCCCAGGATAAGAAAAAATGACTATGACTGCCAATGATGAAAACTTATGTTCTTTCTAAGTAATTCACACTTCTTCAAGGTTTTCTGATTCCTAGATATTGTCCTATTGTTTTTCAAGTCAGAGCTAAACATACATGGAAGCTTCTGTTAGGTACTACTCTGTGACCTTGGCAAGGTATCTACACATAAGAGGGATCTGAATAACTAAAGAAGGTTGGAAGCTAGTTAAGTATTCATACACATTCCCAAATTTCCAAATGATTTCATGAAAAAATTAACAGATAATATGGAATTTCATGATATTTATTGATTCTTCTATCATCAGATTCTAAAAGATATTCTTTTTTTTTAAAAGATTTATTTATTTATTTATTTTATTCATTTTTTTGACAGGCAGAGTGGACAGTGAGAGAGAGAGAGACAGAGAGAAAGGTCTTCCTTTGCTGTTGGTTCACCCTCCAATGGCCGCCACCGCTGGCGCGCTGCGGCCAGAGCACCGCACTGATCCAGATGCTATCCTGGTCTCCCATGGGTGCAGGGCCCAAGCACTTGGGCCATCCTCCACTGCGCTCCCGGGCCACAGCAGAGAGCTGGCCTGGAAGAGGGGTACCTGGGACAGAATCCGGCGCCCTGACAGGGACTAGAACCTGGTGTGCCAGCACCGCAAGGGAGAGGATTAGCCTGTTGAGCCGCGGCGCCGGCCTAAAAGATATTCTTTATAACAAGCCTTTCCCATATTGGCAAGCTATTTCTATCAAACAGCATTCTCTAAAATACATCATGAGGACAAATGATTTGTTTTTCAACTTAATTGTGATGGTACAACAGAACTGTATATATTATTTACATGTTTATCTATTAAAACACCTAAAAACACAGGGCTTAATTAAGGTCAATGTTAAAAGCAAAGATCAACACATTATTTATCAACTAATGCTAGTTGTTTTATAGTTAAAATGATAATGAGATAAAGATTAAAATGATCAAATAGCTGCACAAATTAACGTGAAAGAAAACATGAAAGTATTATAGTAAAATAACTGTAAATCTGATAAAAGAAGGCTGTGATGTGGTAGATTTAATATATCTTTTCTAATAGAAAAAAGATATCATACCAGCAATGATAAGGACGTAATCAATCTATAAGAAGCAAATGCTCTGTTATTCTCAGAGAATTGAAATATATGGTTTAAAGAAAAATGATACATAAAAAGAAATTTCCTTTTCAACAAATGTAGATGCCCTTATTTATAAAAGAAAAATAAATTAAACACAGATATTTCTTGGAGGAAACTAGATGGATGAGACACAGTAGTATGAATCTTAAATATCCAGTAGGTCTTGAAGAGTATTGTCATCAAGAGGGTCAAACAGATCTTGAAAGCAGTGAAATATATCAGAATTAGAGGAGAAGCAGCCTGTTTTCTGTCAGTGTCTGCAACAGGTATATTATTAAGGAAACCAAGAAAGCTCAAAAATATCTTGCATTTACAAGATATTACTGATATTTTCTGTGACATACATCTCTTGGAGACAACCAGAGAAATGATTCATTTTGAATTTTTGAGGGAAAAATACTGAGCAGCCAATACACTAACAGGGAATCTGGGACCAACAACATCAAAATTATTTTTAGTATGGTTTAAAAAAAATTTACTGATTTTGACATGAATGAAAATTTACAAATTCCTATGAGAAGAAAAAGGTTTTGACTTTAGAGGATGGCAGAGAAATTTGGAATTTTTAATTTCTTTTTTAAAATTTATTTGACAGGTAGAGTTATAGACAGTGAGAGAGAGAAAGAGAGAAAGGTCTTTCTTCCGTTGGTTCACTCCCCAAATGGCCGCTACGGCCAGAACTGCACCAATCCGAAGCCAGGAGTCAGGTACTTCCTCCTGGTCTTCCATGCCGGTGCAGGGTCCAAGCACTTGGGCCATCCTGCACTGCCCTCCTGGGCCACAGCAGAGAGCTGAATTGGAAGAGGAGCAACTGGGACTAGAACATGGCACCCATATGGGATGCTGGCGCCACAAGGCGGAGGATTAACCAAGCGAGCCGCAGCACTGGACCTGGAATTTTTAATTTCAACCAATACCTTATTAGTTTTGTGAATTAGAATTTTGCAATCTACAAATTTATAAAGTAACATGTTAATACACAAATTATAGAATTGTGGTCTACATCTAGGAGGATTACATATCTGAATCATTGTTAGGAAAAAAGGAAATGAATGTTATTAGTGGTATATTATTCAACATGTACAAATTTTAATTGAGCACTTTCTACATACATAGCATGTTAGGCTCTGGAAATAAAAGTGTAAGCAAATTTATATAAGATATATGTCCTCACGAAAAGAATATTTTAGTAGGAAGTTACCATGGATAGAAAATAACTGCAAAATGATGAAATCCGGTGTGCATGTGAAGGAAACACAATGAGTTCTGAGAATAAATAACAAGGCCTTGCCTTAATATAGATTGCAGAGGAAGAAAGAATCAGAGGAAATATCCTCAGTGGGTGGACTTTTCAACAGTGCCCAGAAGAATAAATGCATGCAGCACACAGACACCATTCAATAAAGGGAACAATGCCGAATACATCCCATGTCTGAGGATGGAGAATACATAAGTGGGTCTAAGACCCTGAAAGACAGAAAAGAGTGACTGAAATAGTGTGAGAAAAAGGAGCATCGGCTTGATTAACAACAGAACAAGGCTGCAGAGGGAGGGTGAGGCCATGGCAGCTGATCTGAAAGGCTTTCACAGTGCTGATATTTACATGAGTTAAATATACCTGTTTGAAGGTGTTGGAGTCAAAGATCTGAGTAGCTGGAATCGGTAAGAAGCTTGAATTAATATTCTGTTGTTTAAACAACTCTAGGAGGGAATGTGTTTGTTCCAGTGGTAGGTGGTAAACAGGCTCACACCCTACATCAGGACACCTGGGTTTGATACTCAGCTGTGTCTCCTGACTCCAGCTTCCTGCTAATAAAGACCCTGGAAATAGTCATGATTGCTCCAGTAATTGGGTTCCTGCCTATAAGCTGCTTCATTGAGGGCATAAGAATGCCTGGATTCAGAGGATGGTAGTTTCTCTCCCCAGTACTACCCCACCCCCAAAAAGTTTTTTTTTTTTTTAAATTAAAGAGGACCAGAAAACTTCCAGTGGAAGATCTATTGCATTCAGGGTTGAATAAGGGAAAGAGTACAATTGTAATGACCCAACCCAAAGATATGGGAGATGTACACATTCCAGTGTAGATGTGGGAGAGGCAATACAAATATAAAGGTGAATATAATGTAAATGTGAATCAACAGAGAATGACAGTTCATTAGTATTTACTCATTATGTCTCTGACCAAATGTCCAGCTATTCTGTACTTTCTTCACTGTGTTCCAGCTATCGCGGTTGGCCCTTCTGCTGTGGTCATTCTGCATATTTGAACAGTTGCCTGGAATACCCATCATCAACTATCTCAAAGGATACTTAAATAGCATCATTCAAATCTTTACTCATGTGGCCATTTTACATATCTCCCTCAACAAGAAGATAAGCTCAATGAAGGAAAAAATGTTTGATGTTTTTCTGTTTTTAATGGTTTTATTGTTCTTTTTATTTAAGCGATTTGTTCCAGTTACCTAGAAGAGTGCTTGAGTCACATAGATATTCAATAAATTGTTGATTCGCTGTTGTTGCTAAGGGTATTTCTAAAGGCAAACTGTTCTGAAGAGGACACTGTGTTGTGGATTGAATTATTAATCAGAATACAATCTAGTACTCAAGGATTGATGTGATATATGCAACTATGATTTGACAAGGGGATAGACAATGGTAGATAAGAGATAGCGAACTTCATGGGCATACATATGCTGATTAAAGGTCTTGTATAGAGAATAAAATGGTAAAATTATTGAACAGAAAAAGGAATTTTTGGAGCTAAGACACTGCATTAGCAGCACATGTTAATAAAGATTTGGGTAAACTGTGCTTTAAAGGTACAAACCCATGTTCAAGACTTTTTCATGCTACATCATATGTTATCAAATATATTCTGCTCTTCTTATAACTTCTGCAATTGATGTTGCCAAGACTTGCCATTTTAAGAATGATTCAGAGATCAAATCATTTTTTCTAGTATCTATGTCTTGGACAATTTAGTTACTTCAGGTTACAGACTTCCACAGAACCCAGTCTTTCCCTAGCTTCATCTCTTAAATCTACAGGTTATTTATAAAGGAACATTTTCCCAAGAAAATCCAAGTATCACTAACATTTTAATAATAAAGGAGGAAAATAAAAGTATTTCTATATTGAAGTCAAGGAAAATAGATAACTGTGAAACATTAGAGACAAATTGCGCTTTGAGTATACAGTTATAATGGTCATAATGAAGATACCTCAATACAGTAAATAATTGATGAGGAATAATTCTAACAGATAAGAACTGACACTAAAAAAGGTGAAAACTTTATGCTTATCATAATGGCAACAGTATACTGCATGTTGAACCTTACAACATACCTGTAGTATAATTTTGCATTAGTTAAATGTTTTGGGAAATCACAACAGAATAAAAATGCTGAACAAATATTTTTTCAAATATAACTATTTTAATAAAACACTTGTTTCTATAATGTGTTTATAATATCCTATAATGTTATTTGCCTTATTATGTTAATAAAATAGCATCATATTTTACAGATTGTGAGTTTCCTTTTGTGGTGAGTGCTAATGGATTAGGAGCTACACCTGGAAACACACATTTCCTTTGATAGAAAACTCATCAATTCAATTGGATTATTCTGAGACATCTAAAAAGATATTTTACATGCTTACCTCTCTGGAGTAAATCTAAGGGAAGACTTCATTAATTCATGGAAATATTTCCTTTCAAATAGTGTAGGATAGGCATTGGCATTTATTCAAATTTTCAAAAAACATAGAGAAGAAAAATTAATGTAGCATATACTCAGTATATATTTGTACTTTAGTCATCTCAGTTGATACCCTAATGTTGTGGTGTCTTCTTCCAGTTCTTATTAAATCATTGATAGTTGTATTAAAATATATTGTTTGAAACATTCTTATTCAAATATTGCTTACTGTGGTTTGTATCTGAAATACCTATTCATGCCCTTTTCCAGTAAGGGTCCAATCATACTATATATCACCAGAGATGGTGATATATAGGTATATGATATATATGATATGATATGATATATAGGTAGATGATTAGATAGGTAGATAGACAGACAGACAGACAGACAATAAAAAACCAGCTCACATTAAGAGAGTCTCTAAATCAGATAACTTACTATGCTAGACACTGTGAGAAATACTAAAATGAAAAAAGACATTACTTTCATATTTCTTAGAATTTTATAGATCCATTTAGAGCTTCCCTTATTTGTGAAAGCTAGATATTTTACTCACTGAATGCTATTTTTTATATCTGTTTTACATAATTTTAACTCAAAGTGCATGAGAGAAGAATTTATAATTTGGTGGTTTTTATTTTTGCCAGGAATGACTTGGAGGCATTTCAAAGTATTTTGTGCAAATTTCTTACATAGTTTTTATACTAAAAATATGACCTTTTTTGTAAGTTGCACTTTCTGGGTCATACATAAACATAGAAATATGATATTCAAGGAACTATTGTATCTTGTTCAATATGATTTTAGAGAAAGTGCTACTTTGGTCTTTTTGACAGCTGTCTATAGACAATCCATCAGATTGAAACAACCCTGGCGATTCTCCTGTCTCACTGGGCCACAGTTCTATCTCCATTGATTGATAATGTATTATAGTTCTTTAGGAATTAATATAATTCATGCTTCTCAGAACTCCATTTCCTATTGTAATACAGGCCTCCTTGTGGCCTTATAACAACACAGTTCTCCCTTTCTTACTCATGGTTCTGAAAGGAAAAACAATGCATTTTCCATTGGGATTTATGCAACTCTCTAACTCCAATCTACACTTACGGGTTTTTGCTCCCCTGATGTCCGTCATTGACTCTGGACACAGATACACTGTCTCTCAACAGAAACAACAGCCCCTTGTGAAACATCACTGAATTTCTTTCCTCTCCTGCTCTTTCCTCTCCATCGCCTTTCCTTATCATTGTGCTCCCTTGGCGTGACATTTTCCCATGAGGAACATACATTCCACTGTTAGCTTTTTGTTTTCAAGTGTTTATTTTCGTTTACTCTGTCTCTAGGTTTCAGAAAACTCTCATAGCCAACTACTCAACCAATGTGCAATAGTCATGGACTGTTAACGGTGTATTGAAATGTCTTTAAAAACAGGGCTTTCCTGAGGCCAGCATTGTGATGAGTGGGTTAAGCCTCCTTCTGAGAAGCTGGCAATGCGTACAGATGCTGATTCCTGTCCTGGCTGCCACACTTCTGATCCAGCTCCTTACCAATGACCTAGGAAATGCAGGGATCATGGCCCAAGTGCTTGGTCCCTTGCTACCCATGTGGGAGACCTGGAAGAAGTCCCTGGCTCCTGGCTTCAACCTGGCCCAGTTCTGGCTGTTGCAGCCATTTGGGAAGTAAAAACTCTGTTTTTGTTTTTTTGTTTTTTGTTTTTCCCTCTCTCTCTCCTCTTGCTATAACTCTGCCTTTCAAATAAATAAAGAAAACTTTTTTTTAAAGGAAGTTTACCTTAAAAAAATCAAAACAGGACTTTCTTTAGTCTGGAGATCTTCCCATTGTCACACTTTGGGGTATGAAAGTGATTTCACATTCTACTTCCATACTTTATCTTCAAAATCTGTAAACATGGGCCTGTGCTGGGGCGTAGGATGTAAACCTGCCACTTGCAGTGCTGGCATCCCATATGGGCACAGGTTCGAGTCCCGACTGCTCCGCTTCTGATCCCGCTCTCTGCTATGGTCTCGTAAAGCAGTTGAAGATGGCCCAACTCCTTGGGCACCTGTACCCACTTGGGAGACCTGGACGAAGCTCCTGGCTCCTGGCTTTGGATCAATTCAATTCTGGCCACTGCGGGCATCTTGGGAGTGAACCAGCTTGTAGAAGACCTCTCTTTCCCCCATCCTCAGTCTCTACTTGTGCCTCTCTATAACTCTGCCTTTCAAATAAATAAATCAATCTTTTTAAAAACAGCATAATTCACATAAACTGTCAGAAAAACTCTCAGGGGAATATCAGTATGTTCTTAGATTTTTATCTACAAATCATATTGAATATGTTAAAATTTAATTAAAATTAAAATTAAAAAGTACTCTGAAAATAATTAGTTTTGTAAAGGTTTGTGTTACTTGTTACCCAAAAGATAATATATAGTGATCATGTTTCTTAGATTAATATGTTAATATAAGTATTGATTATGTGGATGCTTTTATCATTTCTCTCATTTTAGTTGTTTTAAATTAATGACACACTGTAGAATGGTTAAAAGCAGCAATTAAAAACAGGTATAAGCAGAAATAAAACTGTGATGCGAAGAAAGCAAGGGATTTATAATGCCTTGTTGAGACTTCATCCAAGGGAACATTTACAGTCAGCAGAGAAGCCCTGGTACTGCAGGCTGATTCCTTGTCACACTGCACAGGGAATCTCATGTTGAATGAGCTTTGGAATAGATTCTTCTATCAACATTGAATTAATATTTATATTAATTGTTTTTCACAGGACACATGAAAATGAATTTTTCATTAGCATTAATCCAAATGATTTGGAATAATTGCTAACTTGACAAGTGCTATGATTTGCCTTTTAAAATATGGCTTTTCTAGAACACATGTTATAGCATATTACATGTATTTATGGTACTAAATCCTTTTTATTTTACTTTTTACTGTTTTCTATCCTAGTGTAATAAACTTCATTTGTGCAAATTTCAGTTGTCTGAATATTTCAGGACAACAGCCCTTTCCTTTAAAACAGCATATGCCTATTGTAACAAGGCACTCATGGCCAATTAGGATCAAAGAAAACAAAGATTTAGTTAACTATACTTGCCCTGAGAACACTTGTCAAGTTGTTTGGGTTTAAAATTCAAAGTTTTCCAATATTTTAAAATATTTACATTAAGCCTTTCTATTCCATAGATGGGTGATTGTTCTTGAATTTTTCTCCACAATAGCTTAAAAGAGCATTTGAATAAAAATCTAGATACACCCAATTTGTAAATAATGACTTGAAATTCCTTCTTTCTTTCTTTCAAAACTGAGGTCATACACAATGCTGCTTATGCTCTTTCATTGTTAAGATAATATTAAATATTTTAAAATCAGGATGCAATGAAAATAATTAAAAGGGGTATTACCAAAGCACATATCTGTTTATCTATCCATCTATTCAGAACTCTTGGAAACTGTTCATAGGAATGTGAATTAGTACAGCTATTTTGGAAGAGCAGTAGAGAATTCATTCAGGAAAACAAAAGGAGAAGGCGGCCATCTGGTGCAGCGGTTGATGCTGGTCCGATGCCTGATGCCTGCATTCTATGCTGCAGTCCCTCCTGAATCCAGCATCCAGCTCTAGTGCATCCCTAGAAGAATCAGGTGATAGTTCAATTAACTAGGTCTCAGCCACCAACACTGACCAAAAATAGTTTCCTGGCTCCTGGCTTAGCCTGTCCCTAGCCTTGCTTTTGCAGGTTTCTGGGAGTGAATCAGTGGAAGGGTGATCTCTCAGTCTGTCTCTCTGTCCCTCAGTCTGTCAAGGGAATAAAATAAATATTTTTTAAATCTAAAAAGAGAATACCATTTAATTCAGCAATCTCAATTCTGAGCATGCATTTCTAAATGAACTGAAATCAGTGTCATTTATTAATTATGATTATTTCTGAAAATTGTTTTTAACTGATGAAGTCTATTTAAATGTAAGTTAAAAGGCATTTAAGTATATAGAATTAAGCTAAAAAAGGGAAATAGTAAAGAAAGATTATGACTTTAATCACCACCTATCTACTAATAATTAAAATCACTCTGTGGCTTCTTCTGAGCCCATCAATATATCATTGGATGACACTTAAAGCTTAAAATAAATTTGGGAGCAATTATTGTATGTCGTTGTTCCTTTTATGTTTTATTTTACCTAGCCCCTGCTTACTTTTTATAGTAATCTTTCAGAACTTTAACTAGTTCTCAAGGGACACTCTATCTCATTATTTTGCACACCTCATAGCTTCAGGCCTAGTCAGTTATCACTTAGTCCACGGAAATTAGTTCAGGAGATGGGCACCTGGCCTAAATATATCTACTAAGATTTTCTTCAATAAATTCACTTTCGTTTTTGCATCTTCCTCTGTGATTATTATTCTAAAATGGCCAGCAATCATATTTTCACTCATTAGTGGAGACTGAGAATTAAGCCATTGAAAAGAGATTGAATCCAAGAAAGTAGAATTAATGACAACTTGACGATATCGTGATACTTATTCTAGCAATGGCTGTAGACTGATTTGTAGGACGTACCACATATGTGGATCAATGTGTTAGTCCTAAAGTGGAAGTCTTCTTCAAGTGAGAAAACCTTGCTTACTATTATTTACTATGCATTTTTATCCACAAATATATCCCTCCTTAGTTGGTAATCGGGTATACCCTATTGATATTTCCATTTTTTTCTTACTAACTACTTGTTTGATCTAAGATAGAGAGAGAGAGGTATTGCATCCCACCGGTTCATTCCCCAAATGGCTGCAATAGCCGGAACTGAGCCAATCTGAAGTCAGGAACCAGGAGCTTCTTCCGGGTGTCCCACGTGGGTGCAGGGGCCCAAGGACTTGGGCCATCCTCTACTGCTTTCCCAGGCCATAGCAGAGAGCTAGATTGGAAGTGGAACTTCAGAGTCTTGAACCTGCGACAATATGGGATGCTGGCATTCCAGGCCAGGGCTTTAACCCACTGCGCCACAGCACCGGCCCCATCTTATGGATCTAATTCACCTTTTCTTCGCTACTGCTGATACAGCGTTAGGAAAGTGAATTTTGCCAATATATTATGGAGGTAACAAGAAACCCGAAATCTTGGTGGCTTCCAACAACAAACATTTCTTTCATGCTAGACATCAGTAGCTGGTGTTATATGGGTACTTCCTCCACAGCATCTGTTTCTACCTTGCAGTATACAGCCTGAAGATGCAGCCCTTCTTCAGGTCATGCTGTTGCTGTTGAAGAAGGAAATGGTGAGTGAACAGAGAATATTCTCATTGACATTTTTTTTAAAGATTTATTTATTTATGTGAAAGTCAGAGTTACACAGAGAGAGGAGAGGCAGAAAGAGAGAGGTCCTCCATCTGATAGTTCACTCCCCAGTTGGCTGCATCAGCTGGAGCTTCGCTGATCCAAAGCCAAGAGCCAGGAGCTTCTTCCGGGTCTCCCACGCAGGTGCAGGGGCCCAAGGACCTGGGCCATCCTCTACTGCTTTCCCAGGCCACATCAGAGAGCTGGATTGGAAGTGGAGCAGCCCGGTCTTGAACCAGTGCCCATATGGGATGCCGGCACTCCAGGCCAAGGTGTTAACCCGCTAAACTACAGCGTTGGCCCCCCTCAATGACTTTTAAAGTGTTTCACAAAAGGAACATACTGTTACTCCACTCACGTTTCACTGGTCCAAGCAAATAATATGGTCAAGCCAGTCAATCTTCTAAGAAGCATACTTTGCTAACAGGGAATCACTGCAAATCATATGGCAATGAACAGAAATGTCTTTTTTTTTCTAGAGCCCCAAAAGACAGACTACCACGATCAGGCTCCATTCTAGCCTCATTGATTTATAGTAATAACCTCATTAAAGGCTTCATTTCAATTTTACAGGCTTTCATCCAATGAGGGGAGAGGGGATGAGAACAGAAAAGAGAGGAGGAAGGAGAGGAAGGGAGAGGGGAAAGATCTTCACAAATTGCAAAGCTTATCATAACATCTCACTTTTCCCCATCACCTGAACACATTTAAACTTCATTCTTGACAGCAAATCTCTAGCTTATTTAAGAGTTATTGACAACATTCATGATTGATATTATTTCATAAATAATTTGCATTTCTTTTATCTCATGTACATTTCATTCTCTTAAGAAGCTTCATCTTGGAGCTGGCACTGTGGTATAGCAAGTAAAGATTCCACCTGCAGTGTTGGTATTGCATATGGGCACTGATTCAAGTCCTGACTGCTCCACTTCTGATCCAGCTCTCAGCTATTGCCTGGGAAAGCAGTAGAAGATGGCCCAAGTCCTTTGGCCCCTGTGCCTGCATGGGAAGACCTGGAGGAAGCCTCTGGATCCTGGCTTCAGATTGGCGTGGCTCCGGCCATTGCAGCCAACTGGAGAGTGAACCAGTAAATGGAAGACTCTCTCTCTCTCTCTCTCTCTCTCTCTCTCTCTCTGCCTCTTCTCTCTCTCTCTCTGTGACACTTTCTATCAAATACATAAAAATAAAATCTGCAAAAAAAAAAGAAAAAAAGAAGTTTCATCTTCTCTCATGTCTATTCCTTCTGTTTCTTTCCTAGGGAAGCTGAGAGTAGGAGAAAAACAAATGTCAAAACAAGGGCAAAATTGTTTAATGAGCTTTTCATGGTTCCCTCTTGCCACTGGAACCTTGAAATAGTCACTGGCACAATTAAATATTTCATCCTTAACAAGCAAGTAGATGACCTCTAAAATAAATGGTGTTGAATGAGTGTTTACATCAATGAACACTTGGCATTAAGCTTTGCAAATTATACAACAGAATCCAGCTTGGATCCTAACAGACAATTTGGTAATTTTCTTGGCATTAAATTGCCAACTTGGATTGAAAAACTATTTTTGGCCCTCCCACATTTAACTTGTCATCTTCCCTATAAACAGCTTGGGAAGTAAAGTAGAATAGCTTCTGATTTTTGATTTGCCACTTGAGAAATTACCTCCGAATACAGCCTCAAAATGTTCTTGGATTAATTAAGATTCTCCAAGTGGGTGTAATATACTCTCTTCCTCTATCTCCACAAACTTCCTATGTTATTATTTTTCTGTTCTTTGGCCTTGGCTTTACTCTGTTAACTTCTTTTTTTTTCCATGAATTTTAAAATATCTTTTTATTATCTAAACTTTTTAACATGCAATACTAGTGCATTTCTATGGCATGCAGTGCAGTATTTCAACATACATACACAGACCAAACCAATGAAGCAAGACAACCAACCTTTCATTTCATTAATTTTTCTTTGTTGATAGAAACTACTTGCTCTGTTTTTATAATTTTCTGCAGAGTTTAAAATTATTGTGCACTCCGGTCATCTAAATGTATTGTGGTTCGCTAGAACCTGTTACTTTTATCTGTGTTGTACATCTTTAAAAGAAGCTAACATTTGTAGAGTATTTACAAACTTGAAAGCATACTTTTAATCATTATTATAAATTCCCGTGAGATCATTTCTCTTACTGTTTTTTTAATTGATGTAGGAGTTGATTTAAATATATATTTACTTTGCCCAGGACCACACAACCACTAATTTCTAGGTACAGTAGTGTTAGTCTTAAGCAAAACAATCAAATTTCTCATTTGTTCTTTCATTCTGATAAGACAAAGGGATGGTAGATAAAAGATAACACATTATCATTGTTAGCGATAAAATCTACATTGCATAATGTGACTTGCATTTACATCTAAGTAAAGCTACCCATAATAAACTCCAGTGTGTGACAGATACACACACACAAGAGTGGTAGTGATAGACCCACACAGAGCTCAGCTTTGAAGGAGTAATGTCAGCTTGGAGACAGTAATATCACCATCATGGAAGGAGTAGCAAAGGAAGCTGCCATGCTCACATCAAATAGTTTATGCAATAAGGACAGTTAAGTGTAAGTGCAAACAGAGTGCACGTGTCCTGTAATTTACATGAGATTTGCCAGGAATATTTGCCTTCTACATGCATGCAGTGATAATGAGGGCCACATCAGAGAAAGACTAATGAAGTCTCCTAAAAATAAGATCTTTTACATGAAAAAAATAGGAAAATTACAGATAAAAATCTCCATAAATAAAAAGTGTCGCTTCCAAACAATTATTATTTCATATTTCTTCTTCCCCAAATTGTTTGCTTCCATTGTTATTTTCAACTGATGACTTTTCTTCATACTTTATTAAGAATATTAATAGCTAACAATTACATTATTCTTACTCAGGACCAAACACCATGCTAAAAGCTTTGCCTACATTAAGTCTTTTAATGAAATGGAAGCAATCAGGCAGAAACTTGCTGTATTACATGATGCCAAATCTGCAAAGCTTCTCCTCTTTTAACCTATGTAATCTTCTTTCTTTAATGTGACAGTGGATAGACTCTCTTGCTTTTAAAATAAGTCCATTCTTCCACCACAAACCCATGCTTATGTTTTGATTCAAATCTGCCCTCACTTTCTCAATATATTTATGCCTGCATTTATTTTATTTTTATTATTGAAACTTTAATAAATTCTTTAGGACTTAATTATAGCCATAATATCTACATTTACAAAGATAATTATTCTCCAATTTTATATTTTGTTGTATTTCTTTTTAGTTGACCAAATGTGCACATATATTTACATACAGAGGACATGTGTATATATGTATAAACATATATGTGGTGAGAAATATTATACAAACAATGTAAAGTGGCTAAATTGAGCTAATTAACATGCATATTATCTAATGTCTATGTTTTATAGTGAGAAAACTTGAAATCTACTCAGCATTTTCAAGAAAAACAATGCCATGTTATTAACTCTAGTCACCATGATGTACAATGAATCTCTTGAAGTTATTTCACCTGTCTAGCTGAAATTTTGTATCCTTTAATCACCATCCTCCAAACACCATCCCATTTGTAGCCCCTAGTAACTACTATTATACTTTCTACTTTCAAGCTTTTTAGATTCCACATGTAAGGGAGATCATGTAGAATATATTTTCCTGAGCCTGACTTTATCACTTAACATAACATCCTCAAGATCCATCTATGTTGTCAAAATGACAGGATTTCCTTTCAAATTATGTAGCTTGAATGACTGATGAAAATTCTGTTGCCATTCTCTAGACTCTTTTGTGGTATTAATTTAGCCTCAATTTACTTGCCTGTCAGCTACTCCAATGAAACTAATCCTATCAGAGCCAGCAGCTTCTATTGTGTCACATTCTCTAAGTGTTTTTCTTTTGGTATATTACTTAATCTCGACATCACTGCCTCCTTTAACATTTCATCTCCCTTGAAACACATTTCTTTCTTGATCTGGCATGTTGGTTGACATGACAGCACTTTCTCTTATTTCTTATTTTCCTTTCATTTACTGAGCACATATGATTCTTTTATAAACTTTCATTAATTTATTAGGGAGGGAAGGCAAGAGGGAGATAGACAGGGGAGGGAGGGAGAGGAGGAGAGGAAGAGGACATGTGTGTGTGTGTATATATATATATATATATAGAGAGAGAGAGAGAGAGAGAGATCACTCATCTACCGTTTCTGCCCTAAATACAAGGAACCCTAGCAATGACCAAAGTCAGGAGCCAAGAATTCAACCCCAGTCTCCCATATGGGTGGCAAGAATCCAGTCACTGGAAGCATCACTCTATCTCCCATGGTATGCACTAGCAGGAAGCTGTATTCTATTCTCCTATGGAACTCAGAACTCTGGCCCTGGATGCAAGCATTCTAATCACTAGGCCAAACCACTGTAATTCCTCTGGTCTAGACTCTCTATCTCCTGAATAAGGCTAAATGCACGTATGTCCCAGAACACATTATTAGGTCCAGTTATTTCCAGTTTTTAAAATCATTTAAATGCATATATTTTCTAAATGTATACCTTATAGAGACAAAAATATTTTTCAAAATTGTTTTTCATCCTACTTCCTTAATATTGCCAACTTTTTTTTTATATAAATGTGCATCAGAGCATATATTTGATCACCCTTCCCTCAGACCTGTTTTATTCTCATCTTCTACCTATCTTAATAAATGGCTCCACTATCAACAAAGACAACTGAAGCAAAAACTCCAGAGGACTTGAAAACTCTTGGCTTTCACTACACTGCTGTACAATCACATGTTCTCCTTGTTCTATCAAAATATAACTCAAACTCATTCTCTTTTCATCTCCATTTTCAAATACTTAGCTCATGTCACCCAACTGAATTCTCTGCTGTCCTTTCTGTCCTTTTTATTTTTATTTATTTTATTTATATTTATTTATTTATTTGAAAGTCATAGTTACACAGAGAGAGAAGGAGAGAAAGAGAGAGACCACCCACCAGTTCACTCTCCAGTTGGCCGCAACAGCCAGAGCTGAACCAATCCGAAGCCAGGAGCTAGGAGCTTCTTCTGAGTCTCCTACACAGATGCAGGGGTCTAAGGACTTGGGCTATCTTAACACTGCTTTGTCAGGCCACAGCAGAGAGCTGGATCAGAAGTGGAGCAGCCAGGACTTGAGCTGGCCTCCATATGGGATGCTGACTCTGCAGGTGGCAGCTTTACCATTAAGCCACAGCGCCAGCCCCCTTTTGATCTTTTGCAGTCAGTTCTTTCATTGGTATTAAGATTAAGCATTTTAAAAATATATTTTGTGAATTTCTGACAAAAAGTCTGCTTAGTTAATGAAAAAATGCAAGTCCCCTTTCTTCAATGACATTCTCTAGTGACTTACTGATTGGATAACTTTGGCCTTCCCCTTGATTTTGTAAACTTCATCTCACATGTAATATCCAGGATGAAATTATAGAGAAAAACTTGGTTACAAACAAAATAATTCTCATTGACAAACAGACAAAAATGAAATTTGAAGAAGTAACCCAGAGGTACAGGCAGTCAAAGCCAAAATGAACAAATGGGATTACCTCAAATTGAGAAGCTTCTGTACAGCAAAAGAAATAGGAAACTGAAAGGCAACCGACAGAATGGGAGAAAGCATTTGCAAACTATGAAACTGATAAAGGATTAATAACCAGAATCTACAAAGAGATCAAAAAAACTCCACAATAACAAAACAAACAGCCCAATTAAGAGATGGGTAAATGACTTTAACATACATTTTTCAAAAGAGGAAATCCAAATGGCCAACAGACACATGAAAAAATGTTCAGGATCACTAGCCATCAGGGAAATGCAAATCAAAACCACAATGAGGTTTCACCTCACCCTGGTTAGAATGGCTTGAATAGAGAAATCTACCAAGAACAGATGCTGGCAAGTATGTGGGGACACTAACCCACTGTTTGTGGAAATGCAAACTGGTAAATTAAATTGGGAAACAAAAAAAAATGGTCTGCACCTCTATGTTTATTGCAGCTCAATTCACAATAGCTAAGACATGAAATCAACCTAAATGCCCATCAACCGAAGACTAGATAAATAAATTGGGAGATATGTACACTATGAAAAACTACAGAGGAGGAAATAAAATGAAATCTTGTCATTTGCAACAAAATGGATCAAGCTGGAAAACGTCATACTTAGTGGAATAACACAGTCCCAAAGAGACAAATACCATAAGGTCTCCCTGATCTGTGAGAATTAATGGCACTGCTAATATGAAAGCTATAGAAGTGTAATTGCAACTTTTAGAAACAATGACTTGAATAGCTCTTGTCCTGACTGTAGAGGGACAGTTTTTTATTGATATTTTTTATTTTGTATTTCTTTTTTAATTTATTTTTTATATAAAGCTTTTATTTAAAGAATATAAATTTCCAAAGTACAGCTTATGGATTACAATGGCTTCCTGCCTATAACTTCCCTCCCACCTGCAACCCTCCCCTTTCCCTCTCCCTCTCCCCTTCCATTCACATCAAGATTCATTTTCCATTCTCTTTATACACAGAAGATCAGTTTAGTACATATTACGTAAAGATTTCAACAGTTTGCCCTCACATAGGGACACAAAGTGAAAAACACTGTTGGAGTACTGGTTATAGTATTAATTCACAATGTACAGCACATTAAGGACAGAGATCTTACTTGATATTTTTTTTAAAAAAATTGATTAATTATCTATGCAATTTCCAATTTAACACCAAGATTTTTTAATCATTTGCAATTATCTTTATTTACAGAAGATCGATTCAGTATATACTAAGTAAAGATTTCATCAGTTTGCACCCACACAGAAACACAAAGTGTAAAATACTGTTTTTGTACTAGTTATAGCATTACTTCACAGTGGACAACATATTAAGAACAGATCCCTCATGAGACGTAAGTACACAGTGACTCCTGATGTTGATTTAACAATTTGACACTCTTGTTTATGGCGTCAGTAATCACCCTAGGCTCTAGTCATGTGTTGCCGAGGCTATGGAAGCCTTTAGGGTTCGCCGGCTTCGATCTTATTCTGACAGGGTCATAGTCAAAGTGGAAGTTCTCTCCTCCCTTCAGAGAAAGGTACCTCCTTCTTTGATGGCCCATTCTTTCCAATGGGATCTCACTCGCAGAGATCTTTCATTTGGATCTTTTTTTTTTTTTTTTCTATAGTGTCTTGGCTTTCCATGCCTAAAATATTCTCATGGGCTCTTGAGCCAGATCTGAATGCCTTAAGGACTGATTCTGAGGCTGGAGTGCTATTTAGGACATCTGTCCTTCTATGGATCTGCTGTGTATCTCGCTTCCCATGTTGGATCATTCTCTCCCTTTTTGATTCTATCAGTTAGTATTAGCAGACACTAGTCTTGTTTGTGTGATCCCTATGACTCGTAGACCTAACAGTGTGATCAATTGTGAACTGAATATGATCACTTGGACTAGTGAGATGGCCTTGGTACATGCCATCTTGATGGGATTGTATTGGAATCCCCTGGCATGATTCTAACTCCATCATTTGGGTCAAGTCAGATTGAGCATGTCCCAGATTGTACATCTCCTCCCTCTCTTATTCCCACTCTTATATTTCACAGGGATCACTTTTCAGTTAAAATTTAAACACCTAAGAATAATTATGTGTTAATTACAGAGTTCAACCACTAGTACTAGAACAAAAAAGATACTAAAATGGATAAAGTATTACATTGTACAACAACAGTCAGGACAAGAGCTGATCAAGTCACTGTTTCTCATAGTGTCCATTTCACTTCAACAGGTTTCCCCTTTGTGCTCAGTTAGTTGTCGCCTATTAGGGAAAACAAATGATATTTGTCTCTTTGGGACTGGCTTAATTCACTCAGCATGATGTTTTCCAGATTCCTCCATCTTGTTGCAAATGAACGGATTTCATTGTTTTTAACTGCTGTATAGTATTCTATAGAGTACATGTCCCATAATTTCCTTATCCAGTCTACTGTTGATGGGCATTTGGGTTGGTCCCAAGTCTTAGCTATTGTGAATTGAGCTGCAATAAACATTAATGTGCAGACAGCTTTTTTGTTTGCCAATTTAATTTCCTTTGGGTAAATGCCAAGGAGTGGTATGGCTAGGTTGAATGGTAGGGTTATATCCAGGTTTCTGAGGAATCTCCATACTGACTTCCATAGTGGCTTCACCAGTTTGCATTCCCACCAACAGTGGATTAGTGTCCCTATTTCCCCCACATCCTCTCCATCATCTATTGTTGGTGGATTTCTGAATGTGAGCCATTGTAACTGGGGTGAGGTGAAACCTCATTGTGGTTTTGATTTGCATTTCCCTGATTGCTAGTGATCTTGAACATTTTTTCATGTGTCTGTTGGCCATTTGGATTTCCTCTTTGGAAAAATGTCTATTGATGTCCTTGGCCAATCTCTTAAGTGGGTTGTTTGTTTTGAGGTTGTGGAGTTTCTTGATCTCTTTGTAGATTCTGGTTATCAACCAAGGACGTTAAACATCTCTACGATAAAAATTACAAAACCTTAAAGAAAGAAATAGAAGAGGACACCAAAAATGGAGAAATCTTCAATGCTCATG
Organism: Sylvilagus floridanus; assembly: GCA_949820135.1. NCBI lineage: Eukaryota > Metazoa > Chordata > Mammalia > Lagomorpha > Leporidae > Sylvilagus > Sylvilagus floridanus. Next base: position 128,189,373 of record OX463236.1, on the reverse strand, counting down.
GATTGGAAGAATCAATATCATCAAAATGTCCATTCTCCCAAAAGCAATTTACACGTTCAATGCAATACCAATCAAAATACCAAAGGCATTCTTCTCAGATCTGTATTTCTTTTTTTTTCTTTGTTTTCTTTCTTTTTCTTTTCTCATTTTCATTCTATGTGTTAAACTCTTTACATAACATAGAGATAATCATAAGTATATAAAGTCAATTGAAAAAACATCCCAGTAAAAAATAATAGGGGGAATAAGAGAGGGAGGAGGAAGTTTATAACTGTAAAGATGTATAGTTCTGCATACAGTCCTTCAGACTTACTTCTAAGGGTCCATCCTAAAAACTTGTCATGGGACTCCAATTCCATTAAAATCAATGGTAAAAATGCCATCTTAATTGTGGAAGTAATCATATGAAATGTTAAACTCAACATATGGATTGGTCTAAGTATAAAAGTGATCATATAAATAGTATCAAGTGCCTGGTAATAATAAGACAGAATTAAAAAGGAGGGAATATCCAATATGGGAAGCAGTCCACACAGCAGACTCCTAAAATGACATTTGCTGTAAATAACACTCTGACCTCAGAATCAGCCCTTAAGGCTTCCTGATCTGGTTGAAAGGTCTGTGAGAGCATTTCAGGCATGGAAAGCCAAGACTCTGCAGCAAAAAATATCCTACATGGAGGATCTCTGTGAGACCTCAGTGGAAAAAAGGGGCCATCAAGGAAGGATGTACTTTTATCTAAAGGGAAGCCAGAACTTCCACTTTGCATATGTCTGTGTCCAAATACTGATGGAGTCTGTGGTCACAAAAGGCTTGCATAGCCTTGGCAGCCCATGGCAAGAACCTTGGGTGATCACTGACATCATAAATAAGAGTGTTAATAATTAAATGAACAACAGAAGTCACTGTGCACTTACTCCCAATGTAGGACCTCTGTCCTTAATAAGTTGTACTATGAGAATTAATTACAAAACTTGTTCTTAAACTGTATTCTATATGTTATGTGTGTGTGTGTGTGTGTGTGTGTGTGTGTGTACAAACTGTTGAAATCTGTACTTAATATAGAGTTGGTCCTACATATATAAAGTTAAACTTAAATGAACCATAATGAAGAAGGGGATGGGAGAGGGAGTAGGAGGTGGGATGGGAGTCAGGGTGTGAGGGTGAGTATGGGGGAAAGTAGTGATATTACTAAAATAGTGATATTTCTAAAATGTATCTATGAAAAATTAGCTTCATTAAAATTAGAATTCATTAAATAATGTCTTTTAAAAAAGAAGTAACAATTATTTAAGAATATGGGACATGAGTAAAATTTGCTTGAAAAATAACTTTTTACTGAGAGACAGAAATGATGAGATAGGATAGAAAAGAGAGCTGTTATTCACTAGTAGACTCTCCAAATGTTCACAATAGCTAGGGCTAGGCCTAGAACTGTAGTGGGGAGCTAGGAGCTCAATCTAGGTACCTAAGTGGGTGACAGAGACCCAACTAATTGGGCTATCACTGCTGCCTTCCATTGTCATCTTTAGCAGGAAGCTGGAGTCAGCCAACTTAGCAATTGAACCCAGGTACTCTGAGGTGAGAGGCAGTCATCCTAACCAATGTCTTAAATGCTAGGACAAAGACCCACCACCTTCACAGAATAAGTCATGATAATCCATGTTGTAAGGGAAGTTCAGTAACATGAAATAACATGAAGTTAGCTGCTACACAATCTGTAGAATTTTCTCTCCACAGCTAATTATGAATAGAGAATTCGGTTAGATTAAATTGATATTTATGAGAAGAAAATTAGAAGTAAAAAGTTAATAATAATAGGTCTAGAAATACTATCAAAAATTATTTTTCCCAATGTGCTCACTCTGTCTCCTAGTAAGAAGATAATGTATCTCAGATTTCTATCCCAATGACTGGTCTTAGTCATGTATTAAAAGTTAACATAAGAGTTTGTATTTGCTCCTACCAATTAATTATTTTGCTATTTTTCTTCAGTCATGAGACTATAACATGAAAAGCAATGGTTTGTAAACTGCAGATATGACATCACAGAGAAGAATCATAATTGATCCAAGATAGTACTTCACAGACACATAACATTCATCAATATTATGCTGCTGATATTTTAAAGATGTGTGTTACTGTAATAAGAATGAATATAGGCCAGTGCAGTGGCTCATTAGGCTAATCCTCTGCCTGTGGCGCCGGCACCCCGGGTTCTACACCAAGTTGGGGCGCTGGATTCTGTCCCGGTTGCCCCTCTTCCAGTCCAGCTCTCTGCTGTGGCCCAGGAGTGCAGTGGAGGATGGCCCAGGTCCTTGGGCCCTGCACCCGCATGGGAGACCATGAGGAAGCACTTGGCTCCTGGCTTCAGATCCGCGCAGAGTGCTGGCCTCAATGTGCTGGTCATGGCGGCCACTTTGGGGGTGAACCAATGGAAAAGGAAGACCTTTCTGTCTCTCTCTCTCACTGTCTAACTCTGCCTGTCATACACACACACACACAAAAAGAATGAATATAGATTTTTTGGGGGAATCCTTGTAATAGGCATTTGAATTCTGCCATTGTTTTGCATGATATTAACTGAGAGATGATATATGATGATAGATAGATAATATAATAATTAAGGATGAGGCTAAACAGTTGGAACAGAATGTATTTGTAACAATGGAATACTTTGTTATACATGTTAATTAAAAACTTTAAAATTAGGAATTCCTAATTAACCTTGGACAGCTATTTATTTCTTCTTTTTCTTTTCTTTTTTCTTTTAATTTAAAAGAGTTTATTTGCACACCACCAGTCTACAAGCGTCCAGAAATACCCCAATGAATTTCTTAGCTTGATATGTTGAAAAATTACATTAAATGTGGCCCACAATTTGGTTCTCTCAGTGGATCCTGTTTTTATATAAATGCTTTAATTAGAAAACATGTTTGAAATGAAAATGAAACTTTAGATTTATATGTTGCATAGAAATTGTGAAAAGATTCAGGACGACTAGGAAACATGTCTCTTCAGTTTGACTTGCTACATCAGCACTACTCTTGTTTACAAGATGAAAGTAGCTAGTGCTTAGATGATGCTGAGAAAAAGAGAAGGAATATTTTAATGGCTTAGTAAAAGAGGCTACTATTGACCTCTTGATAATAATTTTGAACAAAGAGATAAAACGAATAAAAAGGAAGATTCCAATGAATTGAATACCCTGTGTTGACTCACAGAATATTTCTCATCTGAAAAATCTCAAGCATTTTCCGATGGCTTTGCATTAACTAGGGCTTGAAATTCTGATTGACACATGCTATCACTGCATTTCATTTACTGCAATTTATTTATTTGAAAGAGCAACACAGAGAGAAGGAAAAACAGAGAGGGAAAAGAAAAGTTTTGCATCAGCTGCTTCATTCTCTAAATGACCACAATAGACTAGACTGAGTCAGACTGACAGCAGGAGGAAACTAAGAACTCCTTCCAGGACTCCCGCATGGGTGGCAGGGGTTCAAGTACTTGAGCCATCTTCTGCTGCCTTCCCAAGTGCATTACCAAGGAGCTGAACTGTAAGCAGTGTAGCTGTTGCTCACACACTCTGATATAGGAAGGTGTATGGGATTCTGGCATCCTAATCAGTGGCTTGGCCTGCTCTGCTGCAATACCAGCTCTGCATAGTTTTAAGTCAATCCTACTACTTTTGTTTACCATGAAATAGTGATGTGTAACTGTATAGTCTTCATGTACACATAGTACTCAATTTGTAAAAGGAGTAGATATACTTCTAAAAATTTGGTTATTAACACTATTTGTTTTATTTTTATAACATTAAGGAGTGACATGCTCCTAGAGCTTTTTTTAATTATGTCCATGTTAATCTTCCTAGTTTGTGTCTCATTGCAAGTATTCTCTACAACTCTCTTAGGAGGAATCTCATTAAGAAAATGTAATTGCCCCTAATTCTGTCACTATAGATAGCTCCGGATGGCATAAAATTAACGTTGTCCCAGTACAACTGAAACAGAAACCAATCAAGCTTTTTCGCTTGTGAGGCACATTTAATTGACAGTATTGAGCTACAGCTAAAATGAATGATCTTTGACATTTTCAATGTGATGACGCAAATCCTCAAACAAAAGAAGTAACTCTGGTCGTTCCATCTAATGTGCAATATATCACAGCTATTATCAACATACAGGCTATGCCTGTTTGGCTTCTATGTCATTGACAAAGTATAACTTGTAGATTTTTGAATTGTTCTTTGAAATAATTACTGTTTGAAGTACCTAACTATAGATTCAATTAACAAAAATTATTTTATAGAAAAACTATTTTATAAAATGATATGATTTTCAGGTAAACAGGGTAGGTCCATAGGAAGAAGTGCTGGAATAGTCATTGTCTAATCCTCCAGTGAGATACAAAAAGAATGGGGAAAATTTCTTTTTGTTTTTAACATTTATTTAGTAAATATAAATTTCCAAAGTACAGTTTATGGATTACAATGGCTTCCCCCCCCCATAACTTCCCTCCCACTGGCAACTCTCCCCTCTCCCGCTCCCTTTCCCATTCCATTCACATCAAGATTCATTTTCAATTATCTTTATACACAGAAGATCAATTTAGTATATATTAAGTAAAGATTTCAACAGTTTGCACCCACATAGAACATAAAGTGTAAAATACTGTTTCAGTACTAGTTATAGCATTAATTCACATTGAACAACATATTAAGAGCAGAAATCCTACATGAGGAGTAAGTGCACAGTGACTCCTGTTGTTGAGTTCACAATTTGACACTCTTGTTTATGGCATCAGTAATCTCCCTAGGCTCTAGTCATGAGTTGCCAAAGCTATGGAAGCCTTCTTAGTTTCTGAGTTCACCTGTTCTTTCTATGGGGATATCACTCGAAGAGATCTTTCATTTAGGTTTTTTGTTTTTTTTGTTTTTTGTTTTTTGCCAGACTGTCTTGGCTTTCCATGCCTAAAATACTCTCATGGGCTCTTCAGCCAGATCCAAATGCCTTTAAGGGCTGATTCCAAATTTTACAATTCAATTTGAAATTAAGCCAGACATTTGGAGAGTCATTAAATGAATGGAAGATCTCTTTCTCCCTCTCTCTCTCCTTCTGTCATTCTACCTTATAAACAAGTAAATAAATGTCTTCAAAAATAGGCTTTCATATAGTTATATGTGTGTACCATGCCTGCATGCATACATATATGTATGTATCTTTCTCACATTCATTCTTCCCATGTGGTGCAATAGGCCGTGAGGTTCTCACCACAGTCATTGCTGCTATTATGCTCTTGGGCATTCAAAACCACTATCTAAAGTACCTTCTATGAAGTAACCATCCTCAGTTATTTTCTTGCAGCAAAACAAAATGGATTAGAAAAGCATCATCACATAATAGGCAAATACAAATGAAAAACTAAGTTGTAGACATCAGTATCACTTGTTTTATATAAAGAATTGTAATTCCAGAGAGTAACAACCTCAGTCTGCTAAATTTATGTTGCTTTGAATTTCCAAGTTTATCATTTTGTTTTAATAATAAGTACATTAATCTTTTTTTCAAAGATTTATTTATTTATTTGAAAGTCAGAGTTACACAGAGAGAGAAGGAGAGGCAGAAAGAGAGAGAGAGGTCTTCCATCCTCTGGTTCATTCCCAATTGGCCACAATACCTGGAGATGGGCCAATCCAAAGCCAGAAACCAAGGGCTTTTTCCAGTCTCCCATGTGGGTGCAGGGGCCCAAAGACTTGGGCCATCTTCCACTGCTTTCTCAGGCCCAGCAGAGAGCTGGATTGGAAATGGAGCAGCAGGGACTCGAACTGGCTCCCAAATGGAATGTCAGCACTGCAGGCAACAGCTTTACCCATTACAACATAGAGCCAGCCCCTAATACATTAATCTTAATTTATGGTTGCATATTATCAAAATGTTAAGTGTCATTACAGAATAGTTGTGTGAGAACGTATAGATTTGACTTTCTTATTGGTAGTGGATAAGGTAATTTATGTTAATTATTTTATGTTGTATATATGTATACCAAATCTTCTTGGGAGTTTTTTGAAATACATGAAATCTTATTTGTCAATAATACCTCAATAAACCTGAAAATATACAAACCTCAAAACAAAAAGAAAAATATATCAAATAAGATAACAAAAGACAAGAAGATGACACATTTTTTCAGTCTGGTTCTTTTTTTTTTTTTATAAAGCTTTTATTTAAAGAATATAAATTTCCAAAATACAGCTTATAGATTACAATGGCTCCCCCCAACACAACTTCCCTCCCACCCACTACCCTCCCCTTTTCCGCTCCCTCTCCCCTTCCATTCACATCAAGATTCATTTTCAATTCTCTTTATACACAGAAGATTAGTTTAGTACATATTACGTAAAGATTTCAACAGTTTGCCCTCACATAGAGACACAAAGTGAAAATACTGTTGGAGTACTAGTTATAGTATTAATTCACAATGTATAGCACATTAAGGACAGAGATCCTACATGATATTTTTTTTAAAAAATTGATTAATTATCTATGCAATTTCCAATTTAACACCAAGATTTTTTAATCATTTGCAATTCTCTTTATATACAGAAGATCGATTCAGTATATACTAAGTAAAGATTTCATCAGGTTGCACCCACACAGAAACACAAAGTGTAAAAATACTGTTTCAGTACTAGTAATAGCATTATTTCACATTGGATAACACATTAAGGACAGATCCCTCATGAGACGTAAGTACACAGTGACTCCTGATGTTGATTTAACAATTTGACACTCTTGTTTATGGCGTCAGTAATCTCCCTAGGTTCTAGTCATGAGTTGCCGAGGCTATGGAAGTCTTTAGGGTTCGCTGACTTCGATCTTATTCCGACAGGGTCAGTCTGGTTCTTAAGCTCACATTATGAACATACACTGGTTGAAATAAATTTTAAATAACCATTTCCATACCAACCAAACAAAAGTTTTCAGTTCTGTGCAAAAAGTTCTATGCTGTACAAGCTTTTCTAAAGGACACATAAAGTGGAGCAAAGTGAATTAACTATTTCAGTGGATGAAGCAATACTAGGATTTTTCTGTTAACCTTTATTTGTTATAGAATTGGATTGTTTTCCATTATTGACAGAAAATAATTGTACATATTGATAAGATTCTCAATAGCATAATAGTTTCACTCTGTTATTTTCATAATACTCAATTTTTGTCAAAAGTTATGATAATTATATCTTTTTCTCTTTTTAAAGTAATATATTTCAATTATAAAAATATCAGAGATCAAATTATGAAATACAAGTAAAGTATTTGGTATTACTTATGTTTCTTCTTTTTACCAGATATAACACTGTACTAATAAGTATTGACACTCATTAAACAAGAAAACTTAGATTTTAATAAACTAACACTTTTCAACTCACTTTAAAAAGTATGTTCAAATAGTGAATATTTATTTTATGGATATTTTCAAATTAATGAAAATCAAGAAAAAATACAAAAAAAAGGAAAATGTCATAATATCGAATAATATTAAATGAACAAAAAGAATTATGCCTTAATTTGGGTTAAATCTTTTTTGAGGTTTAAACATGTCAATATTTTCTCTAAGCTTTCATTATATTTTAGGCATAATCAAATATTAACAATTTTCTTGCAATTTAGTTGCTGCAAGTTATAGCTGATACTTTCTATAATCTTATTAAAACATTTATACTACAGAATAATTTCAAGATTGAATTTTAACATGTAATGCAATTACTAAGAACAATATAAGCACAACTTTATGAAAAAAAAGGGTTTTAGAAATTAGAGAACCACAGTTTCTAATAAAGTTAACAATCTAGATTTAGTTGCAAATAAAATTTATACTGAGTAGTATCAAACTTTGTCCCTATTATTTTAAATACATTAAATCTCTCTTAATTATAATACATTAAAATTGGTTTCTGAATAATATTTTCATCTAATTATTTTTATCATAAAGATAGTTAAATCAGTTACTTACATCACTTAATTCTTCAGAGTAAATTAGATTCAGAGATACCATTAATTGACTGTATGGTGTTATTACATGGCTCTCCCATTGTTATAGCATTGCTGTTGGCTGCTTTTCCAAAAGTTCTTTTTAGAGAGACTTTGAGCTCACTTGCTTTGTCAAAAATTGGTTTTAACTTATTTAACAGAAGTTTGACAAATGTGATTTTTCTTCACCAATAATTAAATAACATGAAGAATTGAAGATACCCTTCACAGACACGACAAAATTTTCCATGGGGTCTAACATGTACAATATCAAAGAGGTAGAAATGCAAAGTATGAACCAGGGAATTGTTTCATCCTCAGCTAAATAACTAGCACACAGAATTAAAATTTATTGTTCTAATTACATTGTTTACACTGGAGATTTTAATATTTTCCATGATCCATATTCAGTATCAAGGACAATTTATGTTCTTCTCTGTCTTGCAAAGCTGTTTTATCTCAAATTTAAAGCTGCTATGAATATAGCTTTGCAGGAGTAAAGAATCTAATTCTTCTCTGATTATAGTTATGTTGAGACAATATAGAGTTACACGATCTCATGCAGATCTTGTTTAAATATACCTGTATGTGTGCTATCTTTAAATAGTCCTTTTACTTACAATTCAGATTATATTCTCATAAAGTTACCACTGGCCATGTTACAATGCCATATAAAATAGTAATACTGATTTTGTAATCAGTATAAGTATATACTGAAATATGTCCAAGTTGTTTTCCAAACAATAAATCAGAAATGAAGAAATTGAACAAAAGTGTACATATGAAGCCAAATATATGTGCATTGCAAAGAAACTGCATTGTCTTGTATGTTATTAAATTGGAACTCAACAACATTTAAAGTAGAATTATTAGAACATATTTGCTAATTCTGCTCATTGATATACCTCCTCAAATCTTAGTCTGATTATGCAAATTTAACTTCTCTTATGAAATTGCTATAGTGAAGTAATGTTTTTATATACTTTTCAAAAGGAATAATTTCCAATGGTGTTCTTGGATGTCTTATAAGTAAGCATGATTTCTTTTTTTAAAATATTTTATTTATTTGAGAGGTAGAGCTACAGACAGTGAGAGGGAGACAGAAAGAGAAAGGTCTTCCATCCCCAGGCTCACTCTTCAAATGGCCACAATGGCCAGAACTGCGCTGATCCGAAGGCAGGAGCCAGGAGCTTCCTCCAGCTCTCCCACGTGGGTGCAGGGGCCCAAGGACTTGGGTCATCCTCTACTGCTTTCTCAGGCCACAGCAGAGAGCTGGATGGGAAGAGGAGCAGCTGGGACTAGAACCAGCACCCATATGGGATGTCGGCACTTCAGACAGAGGATTAAACCAGTGTGCCACGGCGCTGGCCCCAGTAATCGTGTTTTTAAAACTGAATATGCTCCAAGTTCATGACATTATTGTAATGCTATATTTGTAAGAACTTCAAATAAAAAGTTATGAAAAACAGGAATTTATAAATGAAGGAAGCTTTAGTGATAATGTAGCCTGACTCTAATTTTTAACCCTGGGGGAATGAAAGACAGTGAGAGTACTTAATATTAATCAAAGATCATGAGAAGAAAATGATAAAACTAGGACTTCAATCTAGACCTCACAGCATCGTTATATCCCAACAATGCTACTTCTGTTATACTATACAATAGCAGTAATATTTGTACCTATGAACTACTAACTTAAATTTGAAGATTATCTCATTGCCTTGGAATTTGTGAATTTGTGATGTTTTGATTGAATACATTGTATACATCATTGTAAATTGAATTTAACTTGAGAAAGCATGAAAAACTGAGGGAATGTTTTTAAAGTCATTCATTTTCAAGAAGCTATAGTTTTGAATAGTTAGATTTGAGTAAAGCAAGCATAAGCCAAGTAAAATATATATCTACTGGGACAGGATTTTTGGCACAGTAGTTAAGAAACCGTAACAGCTACATTCCATATCAGAGTACTGGGTTTGAATTTTAGCTCCATTTCCAATTCCAGCTTCCTACTAACATATACCACGAAAAGCAGCAGGTGCTAGCTCAAATACTGAGGGTCCTCTCGGAACATTCACAAACATCCATTCCTCTAGCTCCCAGAGTTTTTCTTTCCTGCCTTCTTTAATGCCTCTTCATCCAGCTGTAAATTACTTATTCATTTAATAAGTATCAAATCCTGCACCACTTAACTTTAGATGATTATAGTGAAGAGGTACACAAATATCCCTGCTTCTGCTCACTTAATAGCTCCTTTCCATGTTATCTTCCTTATTTCTAGCCTTTTCAAAATCTGTTTTTGTTTCAGATACTTATATACACATCACCAAAAAATTTGTAAGTTTCTGGATCCTAGGTCTATGTAACTGATATGGACAAATTATTTTTCAATCTGGTAATTCAGAGGGAATAAAAAATTCCAAATGAATGTATTGGATTAGAAAGATATACTTATATTTCTATATCTTGAAAATTTATAGTATTATAAGATTGAATTTTTCCTGAAAATTCATTGAAATGTTCTGCATTAACATATTTAAACCATATCATTCTCATGTGAGTTTAAATAACTTGATGTCTGAGACTAATGTATTCCTGATGGGAATGGTGATATTACCTCATCCATATTAAGTACTCAAAATTATTAAATTAGAATTTATAATTTGTTGATGTTTTAAATAAGAAGAAAATATAAGCACAGTTGACACTTAGGAAAATCCTATTTATCGATTTGTGTGATGGGATTTCATAGGACTCTTTTTACTTCCTCCCTATTTCTATTAAAATGCTAGTTATAAGAAATATTTATTTTATAGATGATTATGCTGAGACTCAGAATGTTGAAGTGGTGGGTACAATGCTAATTAGTCTATGGGAACCCATGTTTGCAAACGCTTTTTTTTCATTATGCAGATAATTTTCATTCCTAAGAATTATCAAATATCACGGAAACAAAAGTGTTTTGTCACAGTTAATCCACCAAACTTCATCAAAACATTGAAGAGTGAACTTATAGTATCTTTGGAGTTTGAGCAGATTTTGTAAATCAGAAGAATAATAGAAAGTGGTTCCAAGAGGTATTTATGAAGTTGTTTATAAAATTATATATTTTATTTTGCCTTACTATAGAATTCGAGTGCTTAAAAAATTATTAGTCTGTGATTCTTACCCCCCAATTGAGTAAGAAATAATTTTCCACCCTTCAACTTCATTACCACATTTTCTTATGCATCTCCATTGTAGCACTTACATTATGATATTTTTATAATTTACATGATTTATTTCATTCAGATTTTAAATATCTTGAGGACAATAATATAATTCTAAGGTTATGAACAAACTCACACTGACACATGGTGCATATCGGAGTGAGGCTGGGATTTGGAGTTCCCTACTGGTTTATTTATGGTTCCATAAGGAGGACCATAATTAAGAGAATCATGTCTGATCTTACACTACATACCTTTCACTACTTCCCACAAAAAAGAATTATTTACTCATTGGATGAGTTTTGGAAAAATAAACCCCAAATGCATATCTCAATTTATCCCATCCTTCTATCTTTATATTTATCCTACTTCACAGAGAATATATTTAGAGACTATTGATATCAGAATGTTTTCAGGAATACAAAGCTTTGCAGAACTAGATTATAATACAGTCCTTAGAGTAAACTATAATATTTTCCCAAGTTTTTCACGTCTTTGTGCATCCATAACCTTTTGTCATGGGACTTCCCACTCTTCAATATGTTTTACTTGATTGTGGAATTTAATTTGGTCAAGAGAATGTGGTTGAAAAGATGATGTGCCAATTTTAAGACCAGGAAAAGGTGTCGATGCTATGATGTAGCAAGTAAGGCCTCCGCCTAATCCTTGCATCCCATATGGGCACCAGTTAGAGTCCTGGCTGCTCCACTTCCAACTGAGCTCTCTGCTGTGGCCTGGGAAAGCAGTGGAAAATGGCCCAAGTCCTTGGGCCTCTGCACCCACATGGGAGACCTGGAAGAAGCTCCGGGCTCCTGGCTTAAGAGCAGCACGGCTCCTGCAGTTGGGGACAACTAGGGAGTTAACCAGCTGATAGAGGACCTCTTTCTCTTTGTGTAACTCTGCCTTTCAAATAAATAAACAAAGCTTAAAAAAAACACCAGAAAAGAAGAACCATGCTGTTTTCTGCCTACTTATCTCTATGTTTCTGCTACTAAAAAGAAAAGCAAGGAAGGGGACGAAAAAGAGGAGGGAAAGGAAATAGCAGGGAAAAGAGGAGGAGGTAGAGGATGAGAGAAAATATATGAAAGAGAAGGAGGGGAAGGAAGTCAAAGTAGCTCTTAGCTCCAGGAGGACACTTTTGCATGATACAGGGACTCAATGTAAAACTTGAGCCAACCCTAGCTGATCTCAGCCAAGAAAAACAATGCAACCGCAGCTGAGTCACAAACACAATACCAGGACAAAAAACAATGCTCTACTCTTTTATTGACACTGGGGGTGGCATAAATGTGAGCTCTTTTATTTTAAAAAACAATAGCTTTTGTATACACAAACAATGCCATGGCAGAGAAAGAACTTGTAAGATCAGTTCCATCACAATAGCTACAAAAATTTACATACCTTGATATAAATTTAACCACGAAGGTGAAAGATCTCTATGATAAAATCACAAAAACATTAAAAAATAGAAGAAAACCAAAAAACAAAAAAGGAAAAATCTTCCATGTTTGTGGAGAATGAATATCAAAATATCCATACTACAGAAAGCAATTTACATATTCAATGAGATCTCAATCAATGTACTGATGACATTCTTCTCAAATCTAGAAAAAAATGATGCTAAAATTCAGACAGAAACACCAATCACCCTGAATAGCTAAAGAAATCTTAAACAACAAAAACAAAGACATAGGCAGCACAATAACAGATTTTAAGACATACTATAGGGCAATTATAATCAACGCAGCTTTTACCAGCACAGAAATAGACATGCCAATCAATGGAACAGGATAGAATCCCCATACCTCAACCTACGCAAATACAACCAACTCATCTTTGACAAAGGAGCTAAGATCAATCCCTGGAGAAAGCACAGTCTCTTTGAAAAACGGTGCTGGGAAAATCAGATCTCCCTGTGCAGAAGTATGAAACAAGACTCCTAACTTATACAAAAATAAACCACAATGTATCAAGGATCTAAATCTACTACCTGGAGCCTGTGCTGTGGTGTATCTGGTAAAGCTGCCTCCTGCAGCTCCAGCATCCCATACTGGCACTTGTTCGAGTGCTGGCTGCTCTATTTCCCATCCAGATCTCTGCTATGGCATGGAAAGCAGTAGAAAATGGCCCAAGTCCTTGGGGCCCCTGCACCATTGTGGGATACCCTGAAGAAGCTCCTGGCTCCTGGCTTTGGATCAGCACAGCTCCGACCATTGCGGCCAATTGGGGAGTGAATCAGCGGATGGAAGACCTCTCTCTCTCTCTCTCTGCCTCAGCTTCTCTCTCTGTGTAACTCTGACTTTAATAAATAAATAAATCTTTAAAAATTTTTTAAAAAATCTACTTCCTGATACCATCAAATTGCTAAAGTAGAACAATGGTAAAACTCTACAATCCATCAGCATAAGAAAAGACTTTTTGGAAAAGACCCCAGAAGCACAGGTAATAACAGCCAAATTAGCCAAATCAGATTACATCAAACTAAGAAACTTATGCACTGCAAAGTAAACACTTAAAAAATTCAAGAGGCAACCAATAAAATGGGAAAAATGTTTGCAAACTATGCAAATGATAAATGATTAATATCCAGAATCTATAAAGAACTCAAGGAACTCAACAGCAACAAAATAAATAATCCAGTTAATAAATGGGCAAAAGTCTTGAACAGTCATTTTTCAAAAGATGAAATTCCAACAGCCAACAGACGTGATGAAATGCTCAGGATCAAGATTGCTAGCAATCAGGGAAATGCAAATAAAGACCAGAATGAGGTTTTACCTCATCCCCCTTAAAATGGCTGTCATAGAAAAATTTAAAAAAAATCAGTATGGGTTTTTAATGCCAACAACTACCTGATACAGAAATATTTTTACAGAACTCTTCACATGGTTTGACTACTGTATTAAGCTCTCTGGAGATGCCATACCAAGAGAAGATAGATAAATTATACTTACATACATATATACCTATATACAAACACACATCAAGAGAAATTTCTTTGGAGTTAGTTCTTTGCTAATGAAATTGTGAAGGCTGGAATATCTGAAATCTTTATGATTGCAGTTTTTTTTTTATGTTGCAGTTTCAAAAATTACTATCTCCTCAGGGAAACCTCAGTCTTTGCTCCTTATTCCTCTAACTTGCTGGAAAAGGCACACTCACATTTTTGTGGTTACACTTTACTTAAATTCAATTGAATACAGTTGTTGATCAAAAGTAACACCACTTTCACTGCAACATCTAGACTCGTGTTTATTAAATAACTGGCACTGTAGCTAAGTTAATTGGCCAATAATACTGACCACAGCAATTTCCAAGAAACACAGTTGGTTAAATACGGCAATATAAGTAAGTCCTTTAATAACAGATAAGAAAGATTCTCAGTTCGTTCCTTTTGTTTCTCTTTCAGTTTTAAGATACAGAATAAATTTGAAATTTAAACGAAAAAAGTAGGAAAACATAGGCCTAGATATGAAAAAATATAGATAAGATTCCTGAGCAAAATTTGAAGTAACACTCCTGTACCAATGGAGAATATGAATGAAATTGCAAACAACTGGAAAGTAGATTGTAATTTTTCCTTTCTTTCCTAAATGCATTGTCTAAAAATGTAGATTAATTCTAGCCATCTGAGAAAAAGATAGAAAACAAGAAAATATATCAAATGATTAGCCTAATTTTTCATTTATTTTAATTTCCATTTTACAACAAAGCAAAAAAGAGATATAGTGAGTGGGAATTTAGCTGACTAAGTTCCCTTTAACAACCATTGCCATATAAGAAATAATTTTTGTAAGGTTTTGCCTGCTGTTGCATTCTTTGTGATTTATAACTGACTCCACTGAGTTTCTCTGTAGTAAAATCTAACTTTTATAACATGACTATTGTACTCTCTCCAAGAAACTACAAAATAACTCCTTTGAAGTAACAGTAATTGTATGGCTTAATAAACAGTAACCCCTAGGATATTTGATATAATTTTGGTACATATTGACTGTATTGCAAAAGAATTTAGAATTTTATATTTGATTTTATAAATTAATAAAACAACTCATTTTTATAAATATTTCATATTTATTTGATGCAATACTAAATCTAGAAAGCTATAACAATTTAATTATCACAAAGTTTTGCAAGTCTTGCACATGTAAGCTGCTGATAGCTTTGTTTAAGGACATCATTGGATGAATATAGGAATCAACATACACAAAATTGTTTTAAAAATGTAATCATATTTGAAATACTTAGGAGTCCCTGCCCTCTATATTGTTCAGTGTTTTATAGTATCATTCTTCTGAATATCATTATGAAGTCATGTTGGGAGCCACTGTGCTGGTTTCCCTGTATAGGCCTTTGGAGATTCACCTTCAACTGTGTTCCTGTAAGGAGGATTCACTAGAGAATTCCATTTGTACAGCTCATTGATATGGTTAGCACTTCATAAACAAGTCATAGACAAGTCAGGGTCAGTCTTGGCTTGTGGAATTCCTGGGGGAAAAAAGGTCACCATGCTCTAGGAGAATGATCAAAGCAAAGGCACTCCACTGAAATTAACTATGTTATGACTGTGTTAAAAAAGCCTGATAAGTTGCTTGCATGTGTTGTTGACTTCTGTATTGCCTTGAGTTGCAGCTGGTTATGTATAAAATATCACTGAAATGCTGGAATAAATGAGACCTTGATCAGAGTACTGTCTTGGTCTCCCTTCTCATTTCTGATTTGTCTCTCCATTCAGGTCTGCCCTCCTCATGTTCTAGTTGACTACGCTGCAGGCCGGGGCAAAGTCATAAGGAATTGTCTTCCATCCAACACTGATGTTAAAACACTAGATTCTCCTATTTTCGAAAGCCTTCTGTTTCTGAGATATAAACTGTATGATAAAATCATTAGATAGCAATCATTAATCTATTGCCTCATATCCTTCACTGTGAATGAACTTCATTCTCCAATGTTATTTGGGTGTGATATCATAGTTATTTCAGAAAGTCAATAAATACATGAATGGCAGTACTTAGAAAGGCAAGATGTGGGATAATACCACACTCAAATTCCTACCAACCACCAAGTTCTAGTTGTATTTTCATTTACCATTTGATGACATTTTAGGCTTGGAGACTTAAAGAATGGGGTCTGAAGAAAATTATAAAGAAGCTTTTCAATAAGGCTGCCATATAATCTTTCTTTATCAGTGTTCTCATTCTCTCATAAAATACCTAGGAAGTTGGGACTTTAACTGGCATTGCAACATAGTAATCTTGAGAATCAAGCCCTAAATTTATTTTTCATGAATTTAAAGACTATGTCTATGTGATGTAAGAGATCATTTAAGAGTACCATAGAAGTTCAAAATTACAGGCTCTCTTAAGATAGCAATATACATATTTAAGATTATTATTTTTGATTTATATCCATCATCATCATTCAAACCTTCCCCAACCTCCTATCATATTCAGTGGTATAATTTACCTATCACAGATCATAGCCCTCAGCAATCTGATCTTGAAATGGCTACAGTTGGTGAATTGTATGTTTTTATTTATTTATTTTGGCAACATGTTACAAGAAAATACTTAGATCTCATCCAAGAATGTTAATTATACAATTGCTGTTTGCTGCTATTTACTCCATGTAACTTCTCTAATATTCCATATTTTCTTGAGGCCCTGCTCTCTTCTCTGTTATATGTGGAAAAAAGAGCATTCAGTCATACTCTGCTACTTCTGAGAAACCATGTAGAGAATTCTGCAAAACTGTTCCACTGAGGGATGAGAAGACAGGCATCAATTCCTGTCCCCATTGGGTTGAGGGAATGCTGGTATGTACCTGTCTGTAGGGTAGATGTTCTCTGTAATTTGCAGATGTCCACTGTGCATGAAGCTCTCAGTAGCAGTTGCTGTAAAATAAATCACCCCAAAAAGTTTTTAGTGGCATAAAAAACATGTACTTACTATTTCATAGTTTCTTGGATTAGGAATTTGGACATAGCTAATCTCAACCCTCTGCTTCAGATTCACTAAAATACCTGTAATGAAGATATCACACCGGGCTTCACACATTTTAAGGCTTAAAAGGAGGCTATGCTTCTACACTGACTCACATGGTTCTTTGTGAATTTAGTTTCTTCTGAATTAATTCAACTAAAGATCTAATTGAACCAAAATCCTCAATTCATATCTGATTGATCACCACTGACTTTCCTTGCTTTCTGCCATGACAAAATCTTCAGCACTACAGTTTGTTTCCTCAAAACATCAAGAAGCTCAGAAAGAAACACAAAGTGTCTATAAACCAGATAAAGTCAATATCTTTGGTAAACTAATTACAGAAGTGATTTTTCATCTCCCTAGAGGGAGGAGATGTAAAATTTGGGACATGCTCAATAGGACTTGCCCCAAATGGTGGAGTTAGAATGGTGCCAGGGGATTCCAATACAATCCCATCAAGGTTGCATGTACCAATCCTATCTCATTAGTCCAAGTGATCAATTTCAGTTCACAATTATCACACTGATAGGTCTAAGAGTCAAAGGGATCACATAAACAAGACTAGTGTCTGCTAATACTAACTGATAGAATATAAAAGGAGAGAAAGATCAAACATGGGAAGCGAGATACACAGCAGACTCCTAGAATGGCAGATGTCCTAAATAGCACTCTGGCCTCAGAATCAGCCCTTAAGGCACTTGGATCTGGCTGAAGAGCCCATGAGAGTATTTTAGGCATGGAAAGCCAAGACACTCTGGGGAAAAAAAAAAAGACCTAAATGAAAGATCTCTGTGAGATCTCTGTGGAAAGAACAAGGCCATCAAAGGAGATACCTTTCTCTGAAGGGAGGAGAGAACTTCCACTTTGACTATGACCCTATTGGAATAAGATCAAAGTCGGCGAACTCAAAAGGCTTCCATAGCCTTGGCAATCATGACTAGAGCCCATGGAGATTACTGACACCATAAACAAGAGTGTCAAATTGTTGAATCAACAACAGGCATCACTGTGTACTTACTCCTCATGTAGGATCTCTGTTCTTAATGTGTTGTCCAATGTGAAGTAATGGTATAACTAGTACTGAAACAGTGTTTTTACACTTTGTACTTCTGTGTGGATGCAAACTGATGAAATTTTTACTTAGTATATACTGAATCGATCTTCTGTGTATAAAGATAATTGAAAATGAATCCTGATGTGAATGGAATGGGAGAGGGAAGGGGAGAGGGGAGGGTTGTGGGTGGGAGGGAAGTTATGGGGGGGAAAAGCCATTGTAATCCATAAGCTGTACTTTGGAAATTTATATTTATGAAATAAAAGTTTTTTAAAAAAAGAAGTGATTTTTCTATCTATTTTGTTGTTTTTTATTTTCCTCTGGTCCATCCCTCAATCAGATGGAAGGATTATTTAAAGGTGTGAATATTAGAAAGTAGCATTGTTGTGTGACATGTTTGTAATCTGTCTACATCGAGAGTGGACTGACTATATGTGGCCCTGTTCATCAAAGCCATTTGTTATAATGTATAATGTTTTGCAATCTTTAATATAGTAAATACATTAGAAGTAATATCATTACACATAAAAATATTAAGGAAGAATCGATAGGAAATGCATATTAAAGATTTTTTTTTTTTACAGGCAGAGTTAGACAGTGAAAGAGACAGAGAGAAAGGGCTTCCTTCTGTTGGTTCACCCCCTAAATGGCCACTACGGCCGGCGCACTGCGCTGATCTGAAGCCAGGAGCCAGGTGCTTCTTCCTGGTCTCCCATGCGGGTGCAGGGTCCAAGTACTTTGGCCATCCTCCACTGCCTTCCCAGGCCACAGCAAAGAGCTGGACTGTAAGAGAAGCAACTGGGACAGAACCAGCGCCCCAACTGGGACTAGAATCCAGGGTACTGGTGCCGCAGGCAGTGGATTGGCCAAGTGAGCCATGGCTCCAGCCCAAAGTTGTTTTTAAGTCCATGGTTACTTGCTCACCTCACAGAAAAATTAATAAAGGAAGCAGTATCTTTAGAAGACATTGAAGTTCAAGATTCTTTATATTTAAGCTGAGTGTTTTACACAAGGTAGACACATTGAACAATGAAAATTTTATATATATTATCTAATTATAAGTATAAATCATTTATATATATATAAACAGTGGGATATTCAGTCTTGTAGAAGTAGATACTGCCATTTGTAATAATAGACTGAATCTGGAGGACTTCCAACTAAGTGAAATAAGCTAGACACAGAAAGCCAACTTTTTTATGTCACTTATATGTGGAATCTAAAAAAGAATAAAGCACAAGTCAAATAAATGGAAACACAGAATAAAACATGGGTGCCAGGGATGAGTCAAGAGTGGAAGTGGGGAGATGTAAGTCAAACAGTACAAATATATAATCATGTAGAACGAGTAAGTTGAAAGATTAGTTTTCAACATGAGAGCTTTGTCAATAATATCATATTGAATACTGAAAATTTTCTAAGGGAGATTTTAGATGCTTTTACCACAGTAAAGAAATAATTTTTGAAGGTGACAGATATTTTAATATATGTTGCTATAGCCACTATTTCACCATGTATATGTCATGGAATGCATAAAAACATCCTGCTGAATTTTTTAAGTATATATAATCACATACATTAAAGAAACTAGAACAAATATTTCAGTTAAGTAATAACCCTCTAGATGTTTCAACCAATTAATTTATGTCTTAGAGAATGCAGTGATCAATTCCTGAGTTAATTAATTAACCCACTCGTCTTTCAAAATTGATCAGGGTGAAGCAAGAAAAAACATGGACCTTCTAAAATGAATCTCTTGATTGTTTATGCGTTCAAAATTTTCTTCTCAGTATACACTTTCCCCTAATGGTAGCTAGAATCAGCTTATATAAGATAAGTGGCAGCCGCCACTTGCATAGTATAAGATGCATAATATACTTATAAGATGCATAGTGTACTGCATAGTATAAGCTAGTACAAGATGATCTCTGACAGGCTCTATTGAACAGCAGTCTATACTAATGTGCTTTCTGGAATATTAGATTTGAAACTTACTTTTGGGTGAATTTCAGCAAAGATTATTATCCTTCTGAATTTTTTCAAAAGGCCAATTCCTTCATTACATCAGAGAGAATCAGGCTTATTTTTAGAAGTGGTTAATGTAGGGGTTTTTGTTTGCTTGTTTTGATAAATCAAGGGAGGACTTCAAATTGACCTGTCTCCTTGCCATTTCCTACATACATTCTAATCTATGAGTGTTATAGCCTCATGTATATCCACATTAAGATATTTTAAAGGGCTGGTGCTGTGATGCAGTGGGTAAAGCCACAACCTGCATCCCATATGGACCCTGGTTCGAGTCCCAGCTGCTACACTTCCAATCCAGATCCCTGCTCATGTGCGTGGGGAAGCAGCAGAAGATGGCCCAAGTGCTTGGAAGACCCGGAAGAAGCTTCTGGATTTTGCTTTCAGATCTGTCCAGTTCCAGCTGTTGTCAACCATTTGGGGAGTGAAAAAGCAGATGGGAGACATCTCTCTTTCTCTGCCTTTTCTTTCTAATAAATACATAAAAGTTTTTAAAAATAATAAAAAAGGCATTTTGATTGATTTGAACAATAGAAAGTATTTAGAAAGAAGGAACTTCATAGACTGGGGTCTGAATAAAAATGCTCCCAATTAATTAGGATAATAAGTTGTACCATCTCTTTTGTGAAAACAGGTATTGTATACGATATAATACACCAGCAAACATAGTATCCAAAATAATAGAAACCCAGTACACGAAAAGACCTAACAAAATTACTTGGAAGTTGAAAGTATTTTAAAAAATTTTATTAGAAATGCAAGAGATTTCAACAAAAAGCATTCCTAGATACTCTTTTATTAGTGCCTCAGATTGTCCTTTTATATATTTTTATTTATAAATATATAGAAAACAAATTTCAAGAGTTTCATTGATATGTTTCTAAGAACATAAAGATTCATCCTCATTCCTACTTCCTTCATTTTCCTTTTTTTTTTTTGCTTTTAATTTTTTGTATAACAGACTTTCAGTTTACCTTATTATTGCAGGCTTAATGCTCTTCTAAATAAAGAGTTCTACAAGTAAAACATGCTTTAATGACTCATTTGAAAGGTAGAGCTACAGAGGTAGGAAGAGAGAGAGAGTGAAAGAAAGAGTTCCATCTGCTGGTTCATTCCCCAAATGGCTACCAATCAGGGCTGGGCCTTGCTGAAAAGTCAGGAGCCGAAAATTACATCCAGCTCTCTTGTATGAGTGGCAGGGACCCAAGTACGTGGACTGGCATGGGCTGCCTTCCCAGGTACGTTATCTGGAAGCTGGATCAACAGAGTGGAGCTCAAATAGCACTCCTTTGTGAGATGCAGACATCTTTGGTAGCAGCTTAACCCACTGTGCCAAAACTAGAGCCCCTCGTTGAGTTTATAATTGTGATAAGCTGGAAGTTGGACCAAAAGCAGAGTAAGTGAGACTTAAATAGGCACTCTGACATGGGGTGTGGCATTGCAAGTGGTGGCTTAACCTGCTGTTCTGCAGTGCTGGCTCAGGTAAATGACTTTTGATATTTATTTGAATAACCATATTTTTCTTCATTTATTATAATGCATAGAATTATATTAGCAGAACTTATCCTATAGAACTAAAGAAATAATATAAGCATTATCTCAGGATATAATTAAAATATTTCTTGACTGGTATCTATGTTTATTAAATAATGATGAAACTATTTTTTGAATATTTATCACTTTATCCTTCCAAATCATTGATAGAAGCCCCTCACCTCATTCCAAACTATCTTTTTCTGGAGTTTACTTTCAATTCTTAAATCTGCTATTGTCACAACTAAAAGATGGAATGCCCAAATTTCAATTCCTCAAAAAAACTTTAATAAAGAAACTTTTTCAAAGTGTGGAGAGTGTGTGGGAACCGCAAATTGCTACCATATGGAAGAGTGAAAGAATTGAGGGATGTATGTGTTATCAAGGATTTTCACATGTGACATAGCCAAACAGGGAGCCTTGTGAGGAGGAATCTCAGGCATTAAATATCTTGCTCATGCTCTGATCCCTCTCATCAATTTTATTCTGCAATTCCACATTGGCTAAAATCAAGCATAAGCCATTAGACAGGGAGTCAGACTACATAGTCCATATAGACCAGCCAATGAGGAAAAACCAGCCAGTGATGGAAATAGAAGATGTGTGAAAGAGCATTTCATTGGAAATGTGTGGATATGCATTCATATTTCTGCAAATGCTAGAGTCAAAGTAAAGATTGTGCCCTGTATAAGGTTAAGCAGGTAAGGAAGACTCTTCAAAATTTTTGTGTTAAGTCAGAGTGTAGAAAGCTGTGCCCATACATGAATGTAGTCTGAACGAGTGGACAGGAGACATTCCTAAGAGCTACAGTGGGTATAAGATCATAGGTCAAGTGTGCTGGCTAATTAGCTTTACCCAAAGGAAAGGTAAACTTTGTTCTATCTTCATAACAGAAGGTTGTTTGACAACATGGAGCAAATCAGGCACCTAACCTCCCACAGAGGGGGCATGGGGCATTATCTTCTTTAACGATTACTTTTCAAGAATGGCTTCCAGGTCTTTGACAAAGACAGCTTTGGGTTATAAAGCTGGCAAGTGGCTTTTTAAATATTTACATCTCAAAGGGCATAAAAGTCTTTTACAATGGCAAGTTTTGAAAGTCAGTGTTCTAAAAGAGTTAGGCCATCTGGCCTCTGTAAAGAACAGGTGAAATGTTCAGGTGCCTAAAGGCAGGAAGCAGCCTGTCTAAACTTTACTTTAGTAGAGAAAAGCTGAAATTTCTCTTGCACAATGGTTATTTTGATTTAAGTTCAGAGAATTTACAATTCTTCCTATTTTTCACTTTCTTAATTCAGTAGGCTCATACTCAGTCAAATTTGAGCAACTTACTGGAGGCTTCCTAATCTTTCCCTGCAGACTCAGCCTGATGCACAACTTTCTAGATCATCAGGGATAAGTGGGATTTTTGGCAAGGAACTCAGGCTGCCTCCTACTCTGTATCTATCTTCCCACTTAGATGATTGGCCTGCCATTGTGCAGCTTGCTTCAACTGGGTGCTATGACCTCAAGCAACCCCATGCTTAGACTTCCGCAATTATTTGCTATTATGATTTCTATTGTTTTTGTCAATGCTGGGCATGGAATTTTCTGCAATGTATGCCAAATCTAGCCATAATGGACACCAAATTAGCCCATCTGTATATGCAGCATGACTGTTGATCCTGAGAGCCTTCAGTATTTGTTAGGGCGATGGGAGCGATCCCTAGCTAAAGTTCCATGAACTCTTACTCCTACCAAACCTTAGTAGGTTTTCTTGAATTAGCAATGGTTTTCAATTGTCCAAGTCTTCAATGGGTTGTTTGTAACAATTTCTTTCAGTTTTATCACCAATTTTGGGATAGAATTGAGGTTAACAAAGCTTCTCAGCCATTCTAGAAGGGCTTTCCTCCTCGTCCTATGCTTTGTTGTCCATTTTCTTCTCCTGAGGTGTACAGCATATTCTCTACCCATGAAATTAGAAAGACTTTTCCTGGCAGTGCTTAACTGAAGGATATTTCATTTTCTGCTTTTTATATTATGTAATTCATGATAAATTGTCCTTGTGTTACTGCAATATTTTTTAAATAAGACAATTGTTTCTGTCTACCTTATTTCAAAAAATAAACTATACTAAATGAGTTCACTGCTTGATTATCTAAGGAAATATTCCCTTCTACTGTCATCATAGAATCTGTCAAAATATAAATTTGACCATGACACATACTTGCATAAACAGTTGGTAGGAACCCTAACACCTTCTAGTATTTCAGTCTTCTGCAACAACTAGATCCATCTTGCCTCACTGCCTGTTTTTTTCATTCTACCTTGTGCTTCATCTTTCAATAATATTGAAGTACATGTAGTTCTTTGCTACACACTATCCTCTTTTCAAGTCTCTACAAGTTGCAAGGTTTATAGTAGAATAATCAGCTACATTTACCTGTTTAACTTGTCACTGTATCATCCTTCAACAATTACTAAGTACACATTCTCAAAACACCCAAATTTGAGAATTACTTACCTCTTCTTCCTCTCTCAGAAACCATTGTGCATACCTGTAATATTTTACCATGGGTTTCAAATAATTTTGTTAAAATTACCTATTTCTGAGACTGTCTCAGAAATAAGGAAAAAAATCTTTCTTATTTGTGGTGCTTAGAACAGTGTTTGGCAAAGGAAATGAATTTTGCTAATATTTGTGAACAAAAAAATTCTGGTTGACAGAAATGCAAATTATAGCTTATTTTTCTCTATATAATTGAAATATATCCCTCTACATCAATCCAATTTTTTATAAATCAGTTCTATGAACAGAATCCCAATGCTTGTGAACCTCTTTTGCAAAAAAAGGAAAAATGGGCAGATGTACAACTCCATGAGCCCAATTACCATTTGCCTTAGAGGAGAAAGCAAGCTGTCAGAATGGAGGCATTGGATGCCCTTCAGTTCTTTATACCTTGTAAGAGAAAATGCCTAATTTCTTTATATGCAGGATCAAAATTGTGCTATGTCACTCTATCACCATGTCACTCTACCCGTGTGCTTCTCTTGGCCTTTACAGCCCCCCCCCCCCAATCCATTTACTGGGGGCACCAAGACTATGTACAGATGGTGCCTACTATACATGCAGCAACTTGACCTACATTCCAGTTGAGGATTTTTGTTATGATCATTTTAAAGATGATTGATGAAATTCATATGAAGAAAGACCTTCAAGTTTTAGAAGAGATATTCAAAATGCAAAAATAATAGCTAGTTCATTATATTATCATCCCATGTTTTATTGTATTAACAATTTAATTAGAACTAAAAATATTTGAGGGATCAATCTCAAATTTGTTAGCATTTTTATAATTATACAACAATTTATGCTCTTCAATAACTTTTTGTCAGTGATAAAAGAAGAAAATACAGTAAAACTGCAGAATACACTTGAAGCCTCCCTATAATATTTAGCTTTGGTAGCAATGTTATTTCTCAAAGATCAAGAAACCAATTACATCATGAGAAGGTTAATGAAGTTATCATGTTTTCAAGTAAGGGAATTAATTCTGTGCAGAGAACTTCACAGGGAATATGGCTCTTAAATAAATCTTTCTTTAGTATTCCTTAGTACATTCTTTCCTGAATTTATTTAGTCATTCAATGTGTTTCAGGGTTTAAAATATGGAAATAATTACTAATCTTTTGAAAGTATGAGTTTAGATTAATAATTGTCATGAGTTTGTATCCTAAGTTGAGAAAGAAAGTTTCAAGTAAACAATATGTAAACATAAACAAAATTGAAAATTTGCAGGTACATACTAAGGGAATCTATTCAGGATTGTTCTGGATGTTCTAGCTAATGTAATAATGAAAAAAAAAAACACAAAATGAAAATATCAGGAGGAAATAAGTTAAAGCTGTTATTTTTAGATAATACATCTACCTACACAGATAGTCAATTGAATTAATCACCAATCAATAAACTTTTCTAACGTAAAGGTGCTTAATTGACCTAATACAGGTCCCAGACATATAAGCGATAGCCAGGGCAGACTGCATTCCTTGTCAGAATGCCTGGACTTGAGTACTGCTGTGTTCTCCATTCCAGCTTCCTGTTAATGCACACTCTGGGAGCCAATATTTGATGGCTTGAATGGTTGAGTCCTTGACATATGTATGGGAGACAGGAAATGAATTTCAAGTTCCTGGCTTTGGCTTCACTTAAGCCTAGACTGTTGTGGGTATTTGGAGAATAAACCAGAAAATGAGAGCTCTCTCCAGGTATCTCCTCCTCTTCAATCTATCCTTTAAATATATTAATTTTTTTAAAAAAATCAATATTCTTCTAAATATTAACAACATTAAATATCTAGGTGGATAAAACTTTAAAAATTTTCTGTTACATATTGATAATACCATTTATAATTCTACATATTGTGCAAATGTCAATGGCTTAACATAATCAATATTTTTCACTTATATTCAATGATGGGGTATGCGTTTGGTCTATCAATTTACTCGCTAGTTGGGATGCCCACATTGATTTTTCTTATCTTTATGTTTGGAGCCTACTAGCTTCCCTCTTTCTGTTCTTCATGTCATATATATTATTGGGAACCATAATAAACCTGGTAATTTGTGAAACTTTAGAACTTACTACTTCTGTCTAAATGTTTTGATACTGGTTATCCAATCTCACTCTATCACCTCCTCTTTCCACCCTTTCTAGCCTATGGAAATCACTGTTTCAAATTCAAATTGACTTGTTTTTTTTATTTTAACTTCCACATATGAGAAGAAACATGAAGCATTTTGATTTTAACTAGCCTAGGTCTGCATCAGTGGATTACTGGGTAAAGAAAATGTGGTTTATATGCACAATAAAATATTAATTACCCACAATATCCCGACAATTGCACCAATGGATGGAATTAGAAGTCTAGGTACAACTTTTTCTTACAATCCAGGATAGTAAAATGCTACCTAGATACAAAGGAAAACAGAAAATGAATTATAAATGAACAGCTGCTCCCAGGCACATTTACATTATTGAAGAGAAACAAGGTAAATAGCAATAATATATAATAATATACCAATAATACTATCAAAAAATCTGTATGAAATGAAATGACAAACTGTTCTACTAAAAACCTGAAAGATGAGCAGGCAGGGTCAAAGCACTGCCAGCAATGGCACAGTAACACACTCTAAATAGCTACCTTGTCCAGGCACAGTAGTAGAAAGGGCACCTTACTATGTTTTACAAATAAAAACAAAAAAAACCTTGAAATTAAGAGCAACAATGCACAGAAAATAACATTGTTTCTTTGGTGACAGATGATTGAACTTCTTCATCTTTAGTTAATAACACTAAGACTATTAATTACATTTTATTAAATCTAAGAATTATGGGTAATGATTGTTTTCATTTTTTAATTCTTTATTTGAGGGACAGAGAGACAGGCCAATAGAGAAAGAGCACGCATTCACTGTTTCACCCCCCAAATGCCCATTATAGCCCCTCTCTGGGTCCAACTTGTGATACAGGAACTCAATCCTGGTCTTCCCTTTAAATGGCAGGAAATCCATTCACTTGAGGCATCACCACTGCCTCCCAACATTTGCATTATCAGGAAAATCCAGATGGGAGAGAAAACAGGCATCAATCCATATACCCTAATATGACAAGATATTTGGACTTCTTAAATAATATGATTAAACAGCAGGCCAAATGTCTGGCCTATAAATGACATTTTTTAAAATTTTTATTTATTTATTTATTTATTTTCAATAACGCTTTTATTTAAAGAATATAAATTTCCAAAATACAGCTTATAGATTACAATGGCTTCCCCCCCATAACTTCCCTCCCACCTGCAACCCTCCCCTTTCCCACTCTCTCTACCCTTCCTTTCACATCAAGATGCATTTTCAATTCTCTTTATATACAGAAGGTCAGTTTAGTATATATTAAGTAAAGGTTTCAACAGTTTACCCTCACATAGCAACACAAAGTGAAAAATACCGATGGAGTTCCAGTTATAGTAATAATTCACAATGTATAGCACGTTAAGGACAGAGATCCTACATGCTATATATATTTTTAAATTGATTAATTTTCTATGCAATTTCCAATTTAACACCAAGATTTTTTAATCACTTGCAATTATCTTTATATACAGAAGATCAATTCAGTATATACTATGTAAAGATTTCATCAGTTTGCACCCACTCAGAAACACAAAGTGTAAAAATACTGTTTCAGTACTAGTTATAGCATTACTTCACATTGGATAACACATTAAGGACAGATCCCTCATGAGACGTAAGTACACAGTGACTCCTGATGTTGATTTAACAATTTGACACTCTTGTTTATGGCGTCAGTAATCTCCCTAGGCTCTATTCATGAGTTGCCGAGGCTATGGAAGCCTTTAGAGTTCGCCGACTTCAATCGTATTCTGACAGGGTCATAGTCAAAATGGAAGTTCGCTCCTCCCTTCAGAGAAAGGTACCTCCTTCTTTGATGGCCCCGTTCTTTCCACTGGGATCTCACTCGCAGAGATCTTTCATTTAGGTCTTTTTTTTGTTTTTCAGAGTGTCTTAAAATGACATTTTAAATTGATGATTCTAGTTACTTCATGCTGGCTTCGACATCCTATAAGAGGATAGAATCTTTTTTTTTTTAATTTATTTTTTTATTTTTGACAGGCAGAGAGGACAGTGTGAGAGAGAGAGACAGAGAGAAAGGTCTTGCTTTGCCGTTGGTTCACCCTCCATTGGCCGCCGTAGCCGGTGCACCGCGGCTGGTGCACCGTGCTGATCTGATATCAGGAACCAGGTGCTTTTCCTGGTCTCCCATGGGGTGAAGGGCCCAAGGACTTGGGCCATCCTCCACTGCACTCCCTAGGCACAGCAGAGAGCTGGCCTGGAAGAGGGGCAACCAGGACAGAATCTGGTGCCACGACCGGGATAGAACCCGGTGTGCCGGCACCACGAGGCGGAGGATTAGCCTGTTGAGCCACGGAGCCGGCGGAAAGAATCTTAAAAAGGTGAGTAGCACTTTTTCTAATCTTTTTTTGTTTTGACAGGCAGAGTGGACAGTGAGAGAGAGACAGAGAGAAAGGTCTTCCTTTTGCCCTTGGTTCACAGTCCAAAGGCCCGCTGCGGCCGGCGCACTGCAGCCAGCGCACCGCGTTGATAGGAAGCCAGGAGCCAGGTTCTTCTCCTGGTCTCCCATGGGGTGCAGGGCCCAAGCATTTGGGTCATCCTCCACTGCACTCCCGGGCCACAGCAGAGAGCTGGACTGGAAGAGGGGCAACCGGGACAGAATTCGGCACCCTGACCGGGACTAGAACCCGGTGTGCCCACTCTGCAAGGCAGAGGATTAGCCTATTGAGCCGCGGCGCCGGCCAAGTAGCACTTTTTCTAACAATTTATCCACTTCAATATTCAATCATCACAAGAACCAAATTGTGATTAACACAATAAAATAATAACTTTGTGTAAGCTATAAAGAGTCCTGTTTCAAACATCTGCAAGTGGAGATCCAGGTTCTCCAGCACCATTTGTTAAAGGGACTGTAATGCTCCAGAGATTGATTTTAGCTTCTTTGTCAAAGACAAGTTGGTTGTAGATTAATGAATTGATTTCTGGAGTTTCTATTCTGTTCCATTGGTATAATTCCATTTTTCTGACAAGGGAGGATGTCACTATGTTCCTAAATCTGTATATATGAAAATTGAAACTTGTATGTATAATTTAAATAATTTTTTTAAAATAATAATAAAATGAAACAAGTAAACATAAATAAAATCATAATTGAGGTAATGAGAAAAAGCATCCATGTTTAAGGCTTAGTATTCATTACACAATTTTCCTTGGGTAACAACAAATGGGATTCTAGAAGAAGCAGACAATAGTTTCAGTTATCATCATTTAAACTAACAAGGATAACTGTTAGTTATCCTTGAAATCATATAGCACACCCACATTTAGTGTGAACACAAATAAATTACATATATCTATTCTATATTTGAAACAAAAGTTACAGTAATATTTTATATTTGTAATGTAATGTTTTAATTACTTTTTCAACCAATTCTGCTCCTATGTTGTCATTCAAATTCATATGATCCTTGATGTTGCTTGAAGCTTATCTTATAAATAACTGGCATGGAGGTGAAAATTTTATATTATATATTTACTATCCTTTATTTATAAAAGCCTCTTAAATATTACACCTGTGATTGATCTTATACATATTATGTATGATGAGTATTTAAAGGACATACTAATATTAATTTCCTAACAAGAAGACATGCCACATGATGGGGCTCTATTATAAGAATCTTGCACAAATTAATTTTTTATCTAAATTTCCTGAAAACCTGCAAAGCTTGTAACTGTATTTATATTGGAAGTAATGGTTAATTTTCCATATATACAGAAAAATATTTAAACCTGTGGGAGTTGTGTGATAAGTCCTTGGTGATTTAATATATGGCAATTCTCCCTAGTTTTTGGGTTTTTTGTTTGTTTGTTTTAAATATTTATTTTAGTTGAATGGTAGAGTTACAGAAAGAATGGAGAGATAGAGAGAGAGAAGTCTTTCTTCAGCTGGCTCACTGCTCAAATGGCCACAACAGCTGGAGCTGGGACACACAGAAGCCAGGAGCCAGGAGTTTTACCAGGGTCTCCCACATGATTGCAGGGGCCCAAGGACTTAGGCCATCTTCAGGTGTTTTCCCAGATGCTTTAACAGGGAGCTGGATTGGAAGTTGAGCAACTGGGACTCGAACTAGCACCCACATGAAGGGCTGGCACTACAAGTGGAGGCTTAAAATCTCTACCACAACTCCCTAGTTTTTGTATGTTTGAACTATTCAATGATAAAGGAAATGAATTGACAAAGGCAAACAAAATTTAGGAAAAATTCAGAACGGGTAACTCTACAGAATGTTGTGTTGAACATTCTGTTGATTTTCTATACAGTTCGGAACAATACATTATTTTTTTCCAAAAAATGTAAAGTTATCATTGTATCTATGAGTAGAACTGTTAGATCGCAGGAGTATCCACATTAAGATTTTCTAGTTAACATAAAGTACCTTCTTTGTCATTCTTGACAATTGGAATCTCAATATCAGCATGCTATAAGCCTTTTAAAAGTTTTTTTTTTAATTGACAGATAAAATTATGTCCATCTACTTTATACAACATGTTCTTTGATTTTTAAAAAGTTTTAACTTATTTGAAGGAGAGAGAGACATAGAATGAGAGAAAGAGGGAGGGAGAAACAGCAAGACAAAGATCTTAAACCATTTGGCTCATTCTCTAAATGCCCTCAACAGCCAGGTTTGGCCCAGGGCAAAGCCAAGAGGTACGTGAGCCATCACCTGCTGCTTCTAAGCATGTGCACTAGCAGGAAGCTAGAATTAAAAGCAGAATCCAGACTCAACCCAGGCACCTTGATATGGGGTGAGGGTGTCCCTATTGGCATCTTTTTTTTTTTTTTGACAGGCAGAGTGGACAGTGAGAGAGAGAGACAGAGAGAAAGGTCTTCCTTTTTACCATTGGTTCACTCTCCAATGGCCACCGCAGCAGGTGTGCCAGCAAACCTGGTCTCTCATGGGGTGCAGGGCCTAAGCACTTGGGCCATCCTCCACTGCACTCCCTGGCCACAGCAGAAAGCTGGCCTGGAAGAGGGGCAACCAGGACAGAATCTGGCGCCCCGACCAGGACTAGAACCCTGTGTGCCGGCGCTGCAGGCGGAGGATTAGCCTATTGAGCCATGGCACTGGCCCCTATTGGCATCTTAATTGCTAAGTCAAACATGATATTTTTCAATAGGTTCAGCCAGGAGGATGAAATATGTTTCTTATTCTTTCAATTTGTATTTCCTATTCAACAAAGGTGGCATATATTCCTGTGATTAGTAGTAGCCATTTGTTTTCTCTGTGGGTAATGACTTTTCTTTTGCTTATTCTTTTGAGGTGTTTCTTATTTACTGACAAGCATTTATTTACTCTTATTTATCTTTACTTCTGAACTTCTCTGTCAATCATTATTAAATTTTAAATACATATTTAATATAGCACAGTTATGTATTGTTAAGGAGGGTTATGTTATACATAAAACAAAATATCATATCCTTTAAAATACAATGACCCATTAGCAGAAAGCTGGATTGAAACTGGAACATCCAAGACATTAAATAACACCCACATGGGATAAAGAAATCACAGGGAGCAGTTTTATCCATTACACCACTACACTAGCCTCTGCATTAATTCTTTAGCAATACAATAATGACATATAAAATAAATGGCCTATCCATTTTTTCAATATTCATAAAATATAGTGGGCCTCTGAGGTTGCTACCATTTATGATGCCATAATGAAACCTAGTAGCACACATATGATTGTTCTGTACAAATTTTATCCAGGGCTTTATATAATGTTTCTTGAAAAATATTCCATAGTATGTTGCAACAGAAAGGTTTTAAACATGTAAACATACATATATTTATAATATAATATAATATATAATGAAATTATATGTGTGTGTGTGTGTGTACTAGGGTAACTAGTAAACATACACATGTATACAACATATGAGGATGCTCCTGATTTTATATATGTATATTATTTTTTCTTTGTTATAATTAGCTGTGAGTATGCATCATATTTATTCTTCATCTCAATGATTGAGGAATATGTTGAGATTGCTAAAATATTCAGATTTTGAATTCTATATAATATATACTGATATGAATGCATTTATTGATTATTATGTCTATATATACTAACACTGAAGTAGAAACGCATCATATGTAGAGGATGATATTAGGATAGGTAAAATATTCTTCAATTTTATAACTTGAAGATATATATCTATATTCATATATATTCATAAATATTCATATATTCATATATATTCATATATATTCACACATATATATGAAGTCATCCATTCTGGAAGATTTAAGTGAGTATAACTTTAAAAAACAAATGGACAAAAAAACGAATGGACGTTGATGTATATTTAAAATATTATGATCTGCTATCAATAGTTTGAAAATAGTAGCATGATTTCATGCAGTTGTTTTTGTATTCTGATTTTTTTTAGAAAGCAAGTCTTATTTATTGTCCCAAACCATCTAGATTTTACCACTTATTTTTTAATCTAATAAATGCATGCATGCCTGATAAAAATAACACTGGCACATTTCCCCAGATCTCTGGCTTTCAGACTCATGAATCCGTTGTCTCTACTGTCAGTCTGTTAAAGCAAAGTCACAAACACAGCCAGTGCAGTGCTTGAGCAGCTTTTTAATACTTTTGGTTGTCTTTTCTCTTCTCGTCTTTACTGCACTCCAAAGAATATAAGTTGAAATGAAAGGCTGAAAGTTTTTGTTAACAGAAGATAATTTTTATAAGGAGTTTGACTGGGAATATTTATTTTATACCTCTTTTAGATGCTCGCAAAATTGTTCACTTAAAGAACTGGTGATTTTGGAATTTGACCTGTCATTGGAAAGAATGTTTCTATTTATGCAAGAATATAAGAGCTTGACATATTCATTTATTTGGAGTTTAAAACTCTTTGTATTTGTTCAAGGTTAAAAAAAGGATAAAGTCATATTGGATTTTATGTCTTAGTACTATCCAAGTGCACTAACAATAACTAGATTTTAATCTGTAGCATTTATCAGAATAATAATAATAAAAGCTTTTAATATAACTATAATATACTTTAAATAAAATATTTAATAAAAACTATAATAAAATAAAAACAATAATAAAAACTTTTCAGAATAAATATATGTTAGAAACAAAATTATTACCTTCTCTCAGCAATCCACCAAATTTTAGTTGCTAATATGCATCCATCTTTGTTTTGAGAGTTGTGAAAATGTTAGCTTCTCTGCCCTTAAGACCATTTTCAAGGGAGGCAGAGTTAGGAAGTAACAAATAAAATGAATAAATATTGTAATGACTTTATTAGTGTATCAGAGAAAACAGTAACAAAGTGTAAGAATCAGCATCTACAAATATGATGGTCTGAAAAAAACACCCTTCCAGGTCAAACCTGTGGATTGAAATATCATTGTACATGAATAGCCACGGGCTACATTCTACTGAGGGAAGAAATATACGAGGCTCCTTATTCTCTCAAAAAACCTTTTGCAACATTTATAGTTAATTTTTTTTTTTATCATGGGTATACAATTTGTTGTTACTCTGATAATACCATGCACACTTTAGTCTTGAGTACGTGGTAGTGCATTTGGTTATTGCATAGTAACAGGTAATTAACAGAGTGAGTAGATTCTTTTTTCATTGAACATAAACCTTCTATTCTCTGAATGAGTTTAATATAAGTGTAATATTATCGGTTTGCTAGGGTGACTATTCTGCCATATACACCCATCTCATAAACATGTTTATTGCATGGTGATTTTTAGGATCCAACATTATGCCTGGTGAAGATCTAGTATTGAAACAAAAAATAACAAACTGAAACTCTGAGGAAAAACATCAATATTTTCACATGATAGTGTTGGTTAGAGAAAACAAGGAAGGAGCAGGAGTAGACTACTCCACAGAAAAGACATATGTACACTTAGGCAAATAGAACATTTTCCTTATTTACTTTAATAACTTAGACCATTAGTTTGATAAAGGGCAGATCTCAGAATGTGAACAGAAAAGCATGCCAAATAACTACATTGCATTTATGTATTTCAGTGATAAATGGCTTACCTTGTGAAAATCTGGGACATTTAGGATAATGAAGAGAAAATTTGACATAGACTGTGAGTAAATAGAGTCAGTAAAAGGGAGAGAAAAACAATAAATGAAATGAATCAGAAACTTAGAAATATATTATTAATTTGTCAGCTTGACATGCAATTTATGTGTTTTCACCTGGGTATATTTGCTTCCTTGTATGTTTGCCCAATTAAATAGATTTATATTGTTTCATATTAAAGTACCTTTATTCATGTGTATATTTACAGGCACATGAATTCCAGATGGT
Source organism: Sylvilagus floridanus (assembly GCA_949820135.1). NCBI lineage: Eukaryota > Metazoa > Chordata > Mammalia > Lagomorpha > Leporidae > Sylvilagus > Sylvilagus floridanus. The sequence goes on along the minus strand of OX463236.1, from coordinate 128,154,526 downwards.
GCTAAAATCAGGAAAGGTGAAAATGTGTTTACAAAATTTATTCCTTATCTAGCCTATGTTAGCTGATCAAATTGAGCATTTTAAACACAAAATATGGACACTTGTTTTTAAAAGACCCACTTCATCTTTGCAATAGACAAAGGTGTAAATAACAACATCAAATTTTCATTTTCCCTTAATTCTCATGTTTTTTATCAGAGCTGGCTATTTCATGATCTGTGTATTAACATGATGGTGGATCGACTTACTGATGGTTAGTAATATTAGATCTTAAACTGATGATTACATTGCACCACTTTTTACTGAATTCTTTAAAAGGGAAGGGTGTCAAGTCAGTATCTGACATGCTATCTTAAAAAACATGATGTTCAGACAGAGAGCACCTAAGATAGGGAAAATAAATTAAACAATATTGGAATTAATATTGAAACCTGAAAAGGTGGTATTCCACATGACAAGATAGAATATTGCATTGAAGAATACTTGGCTTCATAGATAGCAAAACACACATACCCTCCACCACAATATATACGCATAACTATGCCAAATTTAGGAATAGACTTACAATGGGCAAAATATCTGTGAACAAAGTGATGACAATAGTATAAAAACAAGCTCTAAAAACCACAAGCACAGAAGTCATGTCAATGAACAGAAAGACTCAGTATCTTAAGGACTCCAGCTGTCCCTAAATCTGATAATGGAGATACATGAGTCAGTGGAATAATGGTAGACTACGACAGAATAGGACAACTAAATGCATATATATATACATATATATATATATATATATATATAAAAGTACATATGTATGACATGAATGGATATTCACAATGAAAGCAAAAATGACAGCATATAATGCAATCACGTAAGTATTCTTAGGTTGTGCCTTTCCAGGGAGTGGCAAAAGAGAACTGAAATCACTTATACATTTTGCTTATATAAACTTCCTGACAGTGGCATACTTCTACCTGGAGGAAGACTTTGTTTCTATGTTACATACATGTGCTCAGTGATTTTAAATGGTCCTGATAAATCGAAAGTATGCAAATAGGCAGCTCACAGAATAAATAGTAAAAGGTTCCAGTTATGTATAAATAAGGATTACACAGAATTTGCAATCAGAGAAATGCTAAGTCGAAAAGAAGGAAAAATTAAGTATGCCAATTAAAATTGTATCATTTAAAAGATTTTAAATAAACAAAGTCAATATGAATAAAAATAAATGTTAGCTTCTTTGCATTGTTTATGTATACATAATTAGGCAATTTTGGAAAGTGACTATTGACATACAAAATGTTCATAAACACCAACTCAAAAATTCTACTTTTAAATATATATTATAGAAATGCAAATACTCACAGAAATTCATGGACAAAGAATTTAATTGTAGCTCAGTTTCTAAGTTTAAAATATATAAGCGATCAATTTTTGTCAATATGATAATAAATGATAAATCATTTAAGAGGGGTTAATATGATAGTAATGTACATATGAAAATAGGTCTTAATTTTATGCATTGATGTTAAAAATTCTATGCATCTTTGCTACATTAAAAACATAAACATTCAGCAAAAATTTATTGTGTGCTTACAAGTTGCCAAGTATCAAATATCATCCCAACCAGTCTTTTCCTTTTGTGTAGCAACATTTTAGTGATGAAAAATAAGTAATAGCCCAGTAAATTATATATCATATATAAGAAGATAATAAGCAAGGTGCAGGAAAAATGAAATCCTGTGATATATATGGAGGTGAGTGTATGGGGTGGCATTGGCTGTAGCTTAAATGGATGACTAATATAAACTTCAGTGAGCAAATATTCGAAGAGAATGAAGTGAACCATTTAGATATTCAGTAGAAGAGTTGTTTGTTACTGGAGGGAACAGGCAGAATAAAAGCCCGGAAGCATGTAAACTTCTAGCTATGGGGCGGAGCCAAGATGGCGGAATAGTGAGGACGCGCACTAGCAGTCCGCAAAAAGATAGTTTAATAAAAACAGAGTTACTGTAGCCTCAGGAAAAATCTCACGGAAAAAAATGTAGTGGAAATTCTTCCGGACCCAGTGAATGAGACGCAGAGGACCTAGGGGAAAGTAAGTTTGCGAACGGCAAATCGTGCCTTAGTGGCACGGGAGCTGCCGGGAGGGACGGGAACCGAACGGAACACAGTCGCCATTGGAATCGAGCGCTTAAACGGGAGCCGATACAGGGATCCCGAGACACTGGCGGGGGGAAGCAGACCCCCCACGGGGGAAACAGCACAATTGAGGCGAGCCCACACGGACACTAGCCTCTTTCGTTGCCCACCCTGCTCACTCGAGCTAGACTGAACACAGTGGGACAAGGCGCGCCCGCTGGCTGAACCGGAAGCCGGGCGGAACACAGTCACCATTGGAACTGAGCGCTTGAACGGGGGCCGATACAGGGATCCCGAGACACTGGCGGGGGGAAGCAGACCCCCCACGGGGGAAACAGCACAATTGAGGCGAGCCCACACGGACACTAGCCTCTTTCGTTGCCCACCCTGCTCACTCGAGCTAGACTGAACACAGTGGGACAAGGCGCGCCCGCTGGCTGAACCGGAAGCCGGGCGGAACACAGTCACCATTGGAACTGAGCGCTTGAACGGGGGCCGATACAGGGATCCCGAGACACTGGCGGGGGGAAGCAGACCCCCCACGGGGGAAACAGCACAATTGAGGCGAGCCTGCACGGACACTAGCCTCTTTCGTCACCCACCCTGCTAATTCGAGCTAGATTAAACGCAGTAGGACAAGGCCCGCCCGCCCGCCCGCCCGCCCATCACTGAGGCAGACGGAACCAAAAACCCGAGGCTGTAGAAACCTGAAGGGGATCCAAAAACTGGGAACACACCGCGCACACAAACTCCGTTACCTTGACAACCCAGAGAAAGAGTGTGGGGAAAAAAAAAATGCCAAATAAAAACAGATTCCGAGGGAGCAAGATCAAGGAAGGCGCTATGATGACCCCAAATGGAAAAGACACCCCAAGTCAGGATTATGAAGATAATGAGATAGAAGAAATGCAAGAAGCAGATCTCAAAGAATTGATAAGAACATTAAGAAGTTCTCAAAAACAAATTCTTGAACTACAGAAATCCTTAATGGATAAGATAGAAAATCTCTCTCGCGAGAATGAAGTACTACGGAGAAATCAAAACGAAATGAAACAACTAGTAGAACAAGAAGCTACGAGAGTGACAAAAAATCTTAATGAATTGAAGAATTCAATAGATCAAGTGACAAGCAATCTTGAGGGCCTTAAAACCAGAATGGGTGAAGCAGAAGAGAGAATATCGGACCTAGAAGACAGAGAACAGGAGAGGAAACAGTCAAACCAAAGACAAGAAGAGGAAATTAGAAAACTAAAAGATATCGTCGGGAATTTACAGGATACTATTAAAAAACCCAACATTCGGGTTCTAGGTGTTCCTGAAGGTATGGAGAGGGAGAAAGGATTAGAAGGCCTTTTTAGGGAGATACTAGCAGAAAACTTTCCAGGCTTGGAGAAAGACAGAGAAATCCTAATCCAGGAAGCTCATAGAACCCCTAATAAACATGACCAAAAGAGATCCTCTGCACGACATATTGTAATTAAACTCACCACAGTGAAGCAAAAAGAAAAGATCCTAAAATGTGCAAGAGAGAAACGTCAGATTACTCTCAGAGGATCTCCAATTAGACTTACAGCTGACTTCTCAACAGAAACCCTACAAGCTAGAAGGGAATGGCGAGACATAGCCCAGGTACTTAGAGAGAAAAACTGCCAGCCCAGAATATTATACCCTGCAAAGCTCTCATTTGTGAATGAAGGTGAAATAAAGACCTTTCATAACAAACAAAAATTGAAAGAATTTGTTGCCACTCGTCCAGCCCTGCAAAAGATACTTAAAGACGTGTTACACACAGAAACACAGAAACACGACCATCAACATGAAAGAAGGTAAACGAAGGGAACCTCACGGCAAAAGATCACAGGGAATTCAAAGCATACATTAGAAAATATCTGGCAAATGGCAGGGCAAACTTACCACTTATCAATAGTCACATTGAACGTTAAAGGTCTAAACTGTCCTGTTAAAAGACAGAGATTGGCTGATTGGGTTAAGGAACAAAAACCATCTATTTGCTGCCTACAAGAAACACATCTTTCCAACGAAGATCCATACAGACTGAAAATAAAAGGATGGAACAAGATATACCACGCCAACAGAAATGAAAAAAGAGCGGGTGTAACCATCTTAATATCGGACTACATAAACTTTAACACAAAAACTGTTAAGAGAGACAAAGAGGGGCACTATATAATGATTAAGGGATCAATACTACAGGAAGATATAACAATTCTCAATGTATATGCACCTAATTACAGGCCACAGGTTTATTTAAAAAATTTGTTAAGAAACTTAAAGGGAGACTTAGACCCCAACACAATAGTACTGGGGGACTTCAATACTTCACTCACAGATATTGACAGATCGACAGGACAGAAGATCAACAAGGAGACAGTAGATTTAAACAACACTATAGCCCAAATGGATCTAACAGATATCTACAGAACTTTTCATCCTACAAGTAATGCATTCACATTCTTCTCAGCAGTACATGGAACCTACTCTAGGATTGATCACATATTAGGCCATAAAGCAAGTCTCAGCAAATTCAAAAGAATTAGAATCATACCATGCAACTTCTCAGACCATGAGGGAGTGAAGTTGGAAATTAGCAACTCAGGAATCTCTAGAGCATATGCAAACACATGGAGATTGAACAACATGCTCCTGAATGAACAATGGGTCACTGAAGAAATCAAAAGAGAAATCAAAAATTTTCTGGAAGTAAATGAGGATAACAGCACAACATACCAAAACTTATGGGATACAGCAAAAGCAGTGTTAAGAGGAAAGTTTATATCAATAGGTGCCTACATCAAGAAACTGGAAAGGCACCAAATAGATGAGCTTTCAATGCATCTCAAGGATCTAGAAAATTTGCAGCAAACTAGACCCAAATCTAGTAGAAAAAGAGAAATAATCAAAATCAGAGAAGAAATCAACAGGATTGAATCCAAAAAAACATTACAAAAAATCAGCCAAACGAGGAGCTGGTTTTTTGAAAAAATAAACAAGATTGACACCCCATTGGCCCAACTAACTAAAAAAAGAAGAGAAAAGACCCAAATCAGTAAAATCAGAGATGAAAAAGGAAATATAACAACAGACACCACAGAAATCAAAAGAATCATCAGAAATTACTACAAGGACTTGTATGCCAGCAAACAGGGAAACCTATCAGAAATGGATAGATTCCTGGACACATGCAACCTACCTAAATTGAACCAGGAAGACATAGAAAACCTAAACAGACCCATAAGTGAGTCAGAAATTGAATCAGTAATAAAGGCCCTCCCAACAAAGAAAAGCCCAGGACCAGATGGATTCACTGCTGAATTCTACCAGACATTTAAAGAAGAACTAACCCCAATTCTTCTCAAACTATTCAGAACAATCGAAAAAGAGGGAATTCTCCCAAATTCCTTCTATGAAGCCAGCATCACCTTAATTCCTAAGCCAGAAAAAGATGCAGCATTGAAAGAGAATTACAGACCAATATCCCTCATGAACATAGATGCAAAAATCCTCAACAAAATTCTGGCCAATAGACTGCAACAACACATCAGAAAGATCATCCACCCAGACCAAGTGGGATTCATCCCTGGTATGCAGGGATGGTTCAATATTCGCAAAACAATCAACGTGATACACCACATTAACAGACTGCAGAAGAAAAACCATATGATTATCTCACTAGACGCAGAGAAAGCATTCGATAAAATTCAACACCCTTTCATGATGAAAACCCTAAGCAAACTGGGTATAGAAGGCACATTCCTCAATACAATCAAAGCAATTTATGAAAAACCCACGGCCAATATCCTATTGAATGGGGAAAAGTTGGAAGCATTTCCACTGAGATCTGGTACCAGACAGGGATGCCCACTCTCACCACTGCTATTCAATATAGTGCTGGAAGTCTTAGCCAGAGCTATTAGGCAAGAAAAAGAAATTAAAGGGATACAAGTTGGGAAGGAAGAACTCAAACTATCCCTCTTTGCAGACGACATGATTCTTTATTTAGGGGACCCAAAGAACTCTACTAAGAGACTATTGGAACTCATAGAAGAGTTTGGCAAAGTAGCAGGATATAAAATCAATGCACAAAAATCAACAGCCTTTGTATACACAGACAATGCCACGGCTGAGGAAGAACTGCTAAGATCAATCCCATTCACAATAGCTACAAAAACAATCAAATACCTTGGAATAAATTTAACTAAGGACATTAAAGATCTCTACAATGAAAATTACAAAACCTTAAAGAAAGAAATAGAAGAGGATACCAAAAAATGGAGAAATCTCCCATGCTCATGGATTGGAAGAATCAATATCATCAAAATGTCCATTCTCCCAAAAGCAATTTACAGATTCAATGCAATACCAATCAAGATACCGAGGACATTCTTCTCAGTCTGGAAAAAATGATGGTGAAATTCATATGGAGACACAGGAGACCTCGAATAGCTAAAGCAATCTTGTACAACAAAAACAAAGCCGGAGGCATCACAATACCAGATTTCAGGACATACTACAGGGCAGTTGTTATCAAAACAGCATGGTACTGGTACAGAAACAGATGGATAGACCAATGGAACAGAATAGAAACTCCAGAAATCAATCCAAACACCTACAGCCAACTTATATTTGATCAACGATCCAAAACCAGTCCCTGGAGTAAGGTCAGTCTGTTTAATAAATGGTGCTGGGAAAACTGGATTTCCACGTGCAGAACCATGAAGCAAGACCCCTACCTTTCACCTTACACAAAAATTCATTCAACATGGATTAAAAATTTAAACCTACGACCCGACACCATCAAATTACTGGAGAGCATAGGAGAAACCCTGCAAGACATAGGTACTGGCAAAGACTTCTTGGAAAAGACCCCAGAAGCACAGGCACTGAAAACCAAAATTAACTACTGGGATTGCATCAAATTGAAAAGTTTCTGTACTGCAAAAGAAACAGTCAGGAAAGTGAATAGGAAACCGACAGAATGGGAAAATATATTTGCAAACTATGCAACAGATAAAGGGTTGATAACCAGAATCTACAAAGAAATTAAGAAACTCCACAACATCAAAACAAACAACCCACTTAAGAGATGGGCCAAGGACCTCAATAGACATTTTTCAAAAGAGGAAATCCAAATGGCCAACAGACACATGAAAAAATGTTCAAGATCCCTAGCAATCAGGGAAATGCAAATCAAAACCACAATGAGGTTTCACCTCACCCCGGTGAGAATGGCTCACATTCAGAAATCCACCAATAATAGATGCTGGAGAGGATGTGGGGAAAAAGGGACACTAATCCACTGTTGGTGGGAATGCAAACTGGTGAAGCCACTATGGAAGTCAGTCTGGAGATTCCTCAGAAACATGAATATAACCCTACCATTCAACCCAGCCATCCCACTCCTTGGAATTTACCCAAAGGAAATTAAATGGGCAAACAAAAAAGCCGTCTGCACAGCAATGTTTATTGCGGCTCAATTCACAATAGCTAAGACTTGGAACCAACCCAAATGCCCATCAACAGTAGACTGGATTAGGAAATTATGGGACATGTACTCTACAGAATACTATACAGCAGTCAAAAACAATGAAATCCGGTCACTTGCAACAAAATGGAGGAATCTGGAAAACATCATGCTCAGTGAATTAAGTCAGTCTCAAAGAGACAAATATCATTTGTTTCCCTTGATTGGCGATGACTAACTGAGCACCAAAGGGGAAACCTGTAGAAGTGAAATGGACACTATGAGAAACAGTGACTCGATCAGCTCTTGTGCTGACTGTTGTTGTACAATGTAATACTTTATCCATGGTAGTATTTTTTTTTTCTTTATCCTAGTACTAGTGGTTGAACTCTGTAATTAACACACAATTATTCTTAGGTGTTTAAATTTTAACTGAAAAGTGATCTCTGTTAAATATAAGAGTGGGAATAAGAGAGGGAGGAGATGTAAAACTTGGGACATGCTCAATCGGAACGACCCCAAATGATGGAGTTAGAATTGTGCCAGGGGTTTCCAATACAATCCCATCAAGGTGGCATGTACCAAGGCCATCTCATTAGTCCAAGTGATCAATTTCAGCTCACAATTGATCACAATGATAGGTCTAAGAGTCAAAGGGATCACACAAACAAGACTAGTGTCTGCTAATACTAACTGATAGAATCAAAAAGGGAGAGAATGATCCAACATGGGAAGCAGGATACACAGCAGACTCCTAGAATGGCAGATGTCCTAAATAGCACTCTGGCCTCAGAATCAGCCCTTAAGGCATTCGGATCTGGCTCAAGAGCCCATGAGAATATTTTAGGCATGGAAAGCTAAGACACTCTGGAAAAAACAGAAGACCTAAATGAAAGATCTCTGCGAGTGAGATCCCAGTGGAAAGAACGGGGCCATCAAAGAAGGAGGTACCTTTCTCTGAAGGGAGGAGGGAACTTCCACTTTGACTATGGCCCTGTGGGAATAAGATCGAAGTCGGCGAACTCTAAAGGCTTCCATAGCCTCGGCAACTCATGACCAGAGCCTAGGGAGATTACTGACACCATAAACAAGAGTGTCAAATTGTTAAATCAACATCAGGAGTCACTGTGTACTTACGTCTCATGAGGGATCTGTCCTTAATGTGTTATCCAATGTGAAGTGATGCTATTACTAGTACTGAAACAGTATTTTTACACTTTGTGTTTCTGAGTGGGTGCAAACTGATGAAATCCTTACATAGTATATATTGAATCGATCTTCTTTATATAAAGATAATTGCAAATGATTAAAAAATCTTGGTGTTAAACTGGAAATTGCATAGACAATTAATCAATTTTTTTTAAAAAAAAAATCATGTAGGATCTCTGTCCTTAATGTGCTGTACATTGTGAATTAATACTATAACTAGTACTCCAACAGTATTATCATTTTGTGTCTCTATGCGAGGGCAAACCGTTGAAATCTTTACGTAATATGTACTAAATTGATCTTCTGTGTATAAAGAGAATTGAAAATGAATCTTGATGTGAACAGAAGGGGAGAGGGAGCGGGAAAGGGGAGGGTGGGGAGAGGGTGGGAAGTTGTGGGGGGGGGGGAGCCATTGTGGTCCATGAGCTGTTCTTTGGAAATTTATATTCTTTAAATAAAAGCTTTATAAAAAAAAAAAAAAAAAAAAAAAAAAAAAAAAAAAAAAAAAAAAACTTCTAGCTATGTGGAGGATGGGAAAGGTTCTGGCTGGGGTAGAGTGAGAAAAAGAACAAAAAGAAGGAAGTATGGAAATGGGAATAAGGTTATCTGGATCACCATTACTTTAGTCTGAAGACAGGCAATTTTTGAAGTGAAAGGTGACATAAAGATGATGAAAATAACATACTTGTGAATTATTTGTATAGCGAAAATTTGGTTTGATTATAAAGTAGCTTATTTAAAAATGTAAAGAAGAATCTCATATACCTATAAATTACATTTAGATTAGATTAAGATATAAATATTAAAAAGAGTAGCTTCCAAAAAAAAGTATAGCAGCAATCTGAGGTTCTTCATCAGAATGACATGATCTGATTAATTTGACAGTATCTTTGTGATTAATGTGTTGAAAATAGTTACTAACACAAAAGGTAATATCTAAGAGACAAGAGAGGCAGAAATAACAGTGTTCAAAGGCAGAGGAGGGGTCTCGGACCAGATTCTAGCTTGACTATACTTTGGTAAAATGGTTTAATTTTAGAAACAAAAAGAAATTAATACAAATCAAATACAAATAGTCATATGTTCAACAATAAATTGTGAATTCCTAGATAAAAGCCCAAAAGCAGACCTGCAAGAGTATCAACAGATATCACACCAGCAAAGTATCATTTAACTGAGAATTAAGTTTATTTTGGATTTTATGTTCACTCTCATTAAAGTAAATATATGTAATCAAGATAACTATGTGTAGGCAGGTGTTATGGTGCAATGGGTTAAATTGCTGCCTGCAACATTGGCATCTCATATCAGAGCACTGCTTTATGTCCTGTGTGTTTTGCTCCTGATCCAGCTCTTTGCTAACGTGTCTGGGGAAGCAGTAGATGATGGGGCAGGAGCTTAGGCCACCACCACCAGTGTAGCAGACTTAAATGGGGCTCCTAACTCCTGGCTTTAGCTTGACCTTTACCTGACCATTGTGGCCATTTTGGAGGTGAAACAGTGGGTGGAAGATTCCTCTCTTTTTGCCTCTCCCTTTCTCTCTATTTCCATGCCTTTCAAATAAACAATTTTTTTTAAAGATAAATGTCTGTACTGTATTTGACCCCCCCCCCCCCTCTATTTACTATCTCATTCATTGTTATGCCCATTGGAGGAGGAATATATTTTCCTACTCTATTGATTTTTTCTTAACCATTTGGTTAATGGAATGTTACTAAACATTGTATATGCTACATTCAAAAATATGCTTTAAAAGTGATTGCACTTTTTGCTCCTTCCTTTGTTCTCCATATTGCCTATAGGAAAGATCCTTTGGTTGCCCAGGCTTTATTCATGCCTCTGGACTTTCTTCTAAGCCTATTTGTATACTTTCTTGTAAATTCCAGTAGAAGCAAAGAACCCCACTAAGTCAGCTTGACCAGAATGCATTATCCTCAAAATTTGATCATCCTTATTATCTCATTAGGTTCTTTCTCCTCTACTACCTCCAGGTGGTGACTGATCATATTGACTTGTCTTAAGAATCTGATTAAGTAGGTTCAAGTGGAATTCCCCTCTCTCTTATGTTTATTCTTTATACTCTTCCAAATGCTGACTCCCACACTCTTTCTTGGCTATAATTTCCCACTGGCCTAAGCAGTATTCATAGTTGAGAGCCATCTCTCTTCCCAATGGAGGAGAGATGCCTCCAACTGTGGTAGATATCCTTAATAAAGTCTTCTTTATGTGTCTTAACAAGTATTATTTAGTAATTTTTCTTTCACATTCATAGCATGTGATGGCATGTTATAGAGGAAGGGGAGCTTCTTTAATCTGTGGTATGCAGTGAGAATAACTTTGTAAGGAAACCCTTAGCATTATCCACTGTCAGGAGTAAAGACATGGCCTGCAAGATAATCTTTCAAATTTTTGCTCTTGTTCTAGAATCACCAGGCAAAGAATTACTAACATCCCAATTATAATTGAATTGAGCAAGGGAACCTAAGGTAAAAAATGCTGAGATTTTTGGTTATTCTGATTACTTTCTATATCATAAGAGTTACAATTTTCTCACCTTCTATGCAGGTGAGACATACTTAACCTGACAATTTAAAACTTATTCTGGTTGTATACAGAAAATCTAGGGACATGGAAATTTTTCTCTCATTTATAAAATAAATATATGTTTTACAAGGATATGAAATGACAATTAGCTTTGATATGGTTTAGGATATTTTATAGAGCTATATTTTGAAGAATAGAAAGTAAATAAATTGAAGTGAAAATGGTAACAGATTATTTTCAAAATGTAGATATTTTAGCAAATTTAATTTATTTTAGTTCATCTATTCCAGTTCATAAATAGAATGATTTTATTTATTTATTATTGTCTATTTACAATAGAATTACCCAGTTATTAATTGGCATTTATCAGCTACTATTAGAGAAAGATGTAGATTGACGTTTTTAGTTGAGAAAGAAAAAACAGTAGGGCATTTCCCTTAACAAATTGCATACATGTATAAAGTGTTCAGTTGACTTAATGATTTCTCAAAATTGTTATTTTTGGAGAATGCTATTCAAGTTATTTTGCTGCTGGAAGCCTGAAAGAAATCTTTCCGAGCCTTAAAGATCAAAAAAGCAAAGAGCAATGAGAGAAAAAATTCATTTTAAAAATCAGATATGAATGTGAGATACAAGCACTAAAGCAAATTAAATTCTCTAGAGCTGCCCATCAGCCAGCCACGACAGGTTTGAAGGTCATTGTTGCTGGCTATTTGGCTAAACTTCAACTCAATTTCAGCCCTGATCAGTGATTCGAAACTGACCCACACAGATGGGCAACCATGTGGTGCCCCAGTGCATATTAATCGGAAGATTCCCTACCCCATAAAGGAATAGATCAGATGTTTTAAAAGAGACTGTGTGAGGACAAAATGCAAAAGGCTTAAGAGATGGGCCAAACAATTCTGAGACATTTTGCATATTGTTTCCTCACTCAGTGATACCTTCTTGCCTTTAGGGAATCCAGATCCTGCATAAATCATTTTCCCAGGCATGACAGGAAACAATCAAAGAATAAATATACAATTCAAAAGTTTTACACTCATTTTAGGCTTTCAGAATACAAGACACCCTTCCTTTCAATTTTGATTCTCAATAGTAAGGTACAGTTACATTTTAGTTATTCATTTGTTCTGTTCCTGATCTTTGGTTCTTTGTGTCTCTGGGTTATGAATAACTAGAAATGTGAAGTACTCAAAGTAGGAATATACATGACATTGAAAATCCTGTCTCATTTTGAATCCAAATTTAAATAACATATGTATCATCTATTATCTATTTATAAATGTTTGGAAGTGATTTTTATTTCTCAACATGCTGTGGTAAAAATAACTTTGTAAACCAAATAAATTATAGACAAATCCAAATATATACAACACAGGGAAAGTTACTAGTATATTTTTGATGTATTGTTTTCTTTTACTTCCTCATTAGATGTACTTACAAGAAAATGATCACCTAGAGAAATTTTACTAATATTCAAAATCTTCTAATAGGACAAAATTTACTTGCATGTGAACACAGTATAACTAGAAAAGACAATAAGAGAAATACATATTTTTACAAACCTTATTTAACACGGATTATCTTACTCCCAAATTGTGGCGTGCTCTTGCGTTTAGACAAAACTTCCATTTGAAAAAGGGTTTACTTTGCTGATTTAAGTGAACTGTAGACAGCAACTTTATTCTTCATTATGTAACTGCATCACACTGTTCACACCCCTGTGCCCTTTTTAATCCTTGCTTTCCAACAACAACAAAAAAATCCAAACAACATATCAATATGTAAGTATTCAACCAATTACATAAGTACTGTAATTTAGCTGTTTTAAAGCTGTGTTTCATTAACAATCATGTTATTTCAGGCAACAAATGGGTAGATATTCATTAACCATATACAACAACTTTTGAAATCTCTTCTTCAGTGGATTACCAGAATCAAACACCCACTATTAAACCCAAATTAATGGCTGGTGCCACGGCTCACTAGGCTAATCCTCCACCTGAGGCACCAACACCAGACACCCTGGGTTCTAGCCCGGTCAGGGCGCAGGATTCTGTCCCGGTTGCCCCTCTTTTAGGCCAGCTCTCTGCTGTGGCCCGGGAGTGCAGTGGAGGACGGCCCACGTCCTTGGGCCCTGAACCCTCATGGAAGACCAGGAGAAGCATCTGGCTCCTGGCATCGGATCAGCACGGTGCGCCGGCCGGAGCGGCCATAGGCCATAAGGGAGTGAACCAATGGAAAAGGAAGACCTTTCTCTCTATCTGTCTCTCTCTCTCTCACTATCCACTCTGCCTGTCAAAAAAAAAAAGAATCCCAAATTAAGTCTGATGCACTGATGGGGAAAGTTTAGAGTGAGGGTTGACATTTCACATTTTGTATGTTGTTTTAACAATTTTCACAAACCAACACAGTCTAGCTTAAGAGACTTTCTGTTATTGACCGATGCCCCTTCCCCCAAAACAACAATGAGGTATTTATATGCTAACAACATAGCCCTAAGAAAAATAAAACACAATTCTATATTTTAATAAAACTTTTTTTTAAGGTATCATTTCACACTGTATAGTCACCAAGAGTACACAGTTATGAGAAATGCACGGACTTCACTAGGAACCTCCTGCACCTGGAACTCCCTGTGCCTGGACTGTTTGGCATCTCCATTCTGCATGGTTCTGCCCACACTTGCCATCATCAGATTTCCCTCTTTTCCCTTCGTGTATTTTCGCTTCCTTTTATGCAGTGCCCTTTAAGACATGGGCTCCAGATTTGGAGAAGCAGGTTGAGCAGACAACCTTACTCATCTACTCTATAGTTCAACCTTCACCTTGACTTTTTCTCCTTGAATGTCCTTTTCAGGTTTTCTCTTGGCTGTGGCAGTGGTGGTGACCCCAAGAAATGGGTGCTGGGCTCAGGGATGCAGTGGTGGGAGGGCTTTGGATCATTCAAGGACTATTCTCACTTCTTCTTCACATTGTTCCTAAATCCTATACTTCCAGATTTGATGTACTACACTGTACTTTAAAAATATATATATAATGTCCTTTGAGCCTACTAACTGCACTTTAATTTCCTCTTGAAAACTTTTACTTCTTTCTCTAGCTATCCAGAGATGCATAAATTTTGCAATGATACTTCAGAGCTTGAGCTGTCAAAGAGATCAACATTTAAGTCACATACACTCCCCAGATTTTATGATCACAAATCTGAAACGTGGCATAAAAACCAGTTCCTTGGCACAGCTCAAAAGCAAGGATTCCAGGCAATCCAATTTCCCTTCATTTGTCTCATCATACTCTTATGAATTGAGGGTCTGATTGTCCAATGTTGAGGTGGGTATCACTATAGGGTTTTTCCAAACCTTGGGGCTCTTCTATATTTTCCCATCTGTGACACTTTCCTAAGGGTGAAATGTTCAATTGATTACCCCCTGCTTCCTTTTCCTTCTTTATCCTTTGAGAGGCATTATGGTAGGGGATTAAGACTTACATTTCTTTAAGTTATGATAGTCATTTATGCTGCTTATTATTGTCTAAGTACAAGCTGAGCCTTTGATGTTATATACTCTTTTGGTGTTGTTCTTACATTATCTATGTTTCTATCTCTTTGTTAATCTCCAGTTCATTTTCTTTTGTGAGAACTTAAGTTTTAAAGTTTTCTGATTTAGTCCTTGATCTCTACTTTTTTCCATACTCTCACTGCTTTGGAAGTAGGATTCAGTCATGTGGCTTTCAATTGTGGTTTTTGTTTGTTTGTTTGTTTGTTTTTGACAGGCAGAGTGGATAGTGAGAGAGAGAGAGATAGAGAGAAAGGTCTTCCTTTTTGCCATTGGTTCACCCTCCTAAGGCCGCTGGGGCTGGTGTATTGTGCTGATCTGAAGCCAGGAGCCAGGTGCTTCTCCTGGTCTCCCATGGGGTGCAGGGCCCAAGGACTTGGGCCTCCTCCACTGCACTTCCTGGCCACAGCAGAGAGCTGGCCTGGAAGAGGGGCAACCAGGACAGAATCCGGCGCCCAGACTGGGACTAGAACCCAGGGTGCCGGCGCCACAGGTGGAGGATTAGCCTATTGAGCTGCGGCTCCGGCCTCAATTGTGTTTTGATGGTGTAAACTTTCTACCTCCTTCCCAGGTATTAAGCTCATACTACTCCTTCCTCTATTGTTTTTTTAATCTTTTCCCCAAAACTTAGTTTTTGAACTCATCTCTTTCTTCTCTGCTATCCCTCTCTTTTCTAGCCACGCTGGCCTGTCTCTTCTGAGAATAATTCAGGCACACTCCCACACTAGAATTGTGAGGTAAACCTTTTTCTTCTTCTTCTTCTTCTTTTTTTTTTTTTTGATTACTAAGGTTCTGTGTCTTTTTCTCTTATGATCATTTCATTGTCTTCATCTTCTTCTTATCTTTGCCCAAACTTCACCTCAAGTCATGATATCTACTCTATTTTACTTGACATTGTAATCAATTAGCTGTTCACATTATTCATTTTCCAGTCAATAACAATTCCTGTTATTCAACTTCTGTCTTTTGATTTCTAAACCCATTTCCTTTTTAACATTATCCATGGAAATTTTTCTAAATTTGACATGATGATTATCTCATCCTGGAATATAAGGTTTTGTTTTGATATGTATCTTATATATATATTATATATATATGTATATCTGTATACATATATATGTGTATCTTATATATGTATATGTATATATGTATCACATATGTATATATATGTATATGTATATATATGTATCTTATATATATTATATATATTAAATATATTTGATATGTATCTTATATATAGTATCTTATGTATAGCAGTATTAACTTTCAAGAGAAGGAAATCAAAAGTCATATTTTAAAAGCTAATGTCTATACTTTGAGGATGATTTTGAATTGAATCTATGGTCAATTTACTTATATATATTTCAACTGGAATACAAGGTTTATATACACAAACATATATTGTGCAATAATAGTAAATAATAGTATCTTCAGTTTGCTTAATTAATTGAAGTGAAAGAGTTACTCAGTGATAAGTGTCCAATTTTGGGATAAATAAGATAATTCTATGTACACATCATGTAATTAATCCTGATAAAATAGGTCTGGAAAGGAACCATCAAGGAAAACTTCATTGCCCTGACAGGCTGTAAGAGTATTGAGGGTGAGAAAAAAGCAAAGCAAAAAAGCAATCTATCTATCTATCTATATAGACATAGATATAGATATAGATAGATTTCTATATATATATAGATAGATAGATTTAATATTATTCTTTGTTACAACCTGAAAACTGCTGTATTCTGACTACATTTCTTAGCTTTTGTGTTAAAACAATAGCAATGATGACCACAAAATAACCTGCTTTTGATATTCACAGCTGATTAATCATATCAAGACTGCAAAGGGAAAGTTGAAAATGGGTCTATTAGATGTAGGTTAAAAAAATAACCTCCATTTAGTTCTTTTTTTTTTTTTTTAAGATCTCTGTGAGTGAGATCCCAGTGGAAAGAACGGGGCCATCAAAGAAGGAGGTACCTTTCTTTCTCTGAAGGGAGGAGAGAACTTCCACTTTGACTATGACCCTGTTGGAATAAGATCGAAGTCGGAGAATCCTAAAGGCTTCCATAGCCTCGGCAACTCATGACTAGAGCCTAGGGAGATTACTGACGCCATAAACAAGAGTGTCAAATTGTTAAATCAACATCAGGAGTCACTGTATACTTACGTCTCATGAGGGATCTATCCTTAATCTGTTGTCCAATGTGAAGTAATGTGATAACTAGCACTGAAACAGTATTTTTACACTTTGTGTTTCTGTTTGGGTGCAAACTGATGAAATCTTACTTAGTATATACTGAATCGATCTTCTGTATATAAAGATAATTGGAAATGATTAAAAAAACTTGGTTTTAAATTGGAAATTGCATAGAAAATTAATCAGTTTTTAAAAAATATCATGTAGGATCTCTGTCCTTAATGTGCTGTACATTGTGATTGAATGCTATAACTAGTACTCCAACAGTATTTTTCATTTTGTGTTGCTATGTGGGGGCAAACTGTTGAAATTTTACGTAATATGTACTAAACTGATCTTCTGTGTATAAAGAGAATTGAAAATCAATCTTGATGTGAATGCAAGGGGAGAGGGTGTGGGAAAGGGGAGAGTAGCGGGTGGTAGGGAAGTTGTGGGGGGGAACCATTGTAATCTATAAGCTGTACTTTGGAAATCTATATTCTTTAAATAAAAGCTTTATATATATATATATATATATATATATATATATAATAACCTCCAGTAATTATGATGAAATAAGTGATTTTTCTTTTAATTTTTAAATTTTGAAATAATTTTAGATTCTTTTAAGATGTTTCAAAGATATCTACAGGGATGTCTCACCTACCCTTTCACACTCCCTCCAAATATTATCATTTTGCCTACTTAAAGTATTAAATCAAAACCATGAAGTTGGTGATGGTATAAAACTTAGAAATTATTCATATTTTACTATTTGTATATGCACTCATTTTGGACATATGTCCCTGTGTTGCAGTTTCATGCAATGTTACCATTTTACCACTTGTAGTTTCATACAACAAGCATCACAATCAAGATTCTAAACAGCACCATTATTAGAAAGACTGCTTTGTTATAACCCACCATCTATCCCATCCCTAATCCATGGAACCACTAATCAATACTCTATCTGTGTAATTACACTATTTTACAAATGTAAGCTAAGTGAAATAATGAAATAAGTACCCTTGTGATACTGGTTGTATTTACTCTGTGTAGGTTCTTCACAATTCATTAAAGTCATATGTATAAATCGGTTGTTCCTTTTCATTGTTTACTAGTATTTTGTTGTATGGATTCACCCCAATTCACTTAATCAATTGCCAATTGGGAGATTTTTGAGAATTCAGGTTCTGGACTATCAAAAATAAAATGTTATAAACGCTGATGTACACATTTTCTGTATGAAAATAGAACTTCATTTCTCTGGAAATTATGCAATGCTGACTCATATGGTAACTCTGTTTTTAGTTTAAAAAGCAATTGCCAAATTATTTTCCAGACTAGTTTCTGAACTCATATAAATCTGCTAAAAAATTGCAGAATAGTGTGTGCACCTAGAACTGGGCAAAGATGACACTACAATAACGATGAAATTAAAGAAAAAAGTGTTGAATTGAACTACAATATAATTAAAAGCATTTGCTATTTTAAAACCATGATATGATAACACTAGGAAAAAAATATAGACTTGGAGAAAATCTTTGCAAATCATGTATATGACAGCTTCCCTATAAAATACAGAAAGAATTTCTTTTTATTTTTTATTAATCTGAGTTATATGTTTATATCAGGTACAGTGTGATATTTCAATCTATGTTTTGATGTATACTTACCATTCAAATAGTATTTTCATTTCCTTATTTTCATGTTTACTATCTACAAGTTCCTCTCTTTCAGTTCTTCATAAAATTACGTTATTTTGAGGCATAGTCACCTGATTGTTCTGTGGAGCACTAGAATTTATTCCTTACTGGTTCTGTATTTTTACGTTTTATTCAGCCTCCCTCAAATCCTCCTCCTTCTCCTCACTATTCCCAGACTCCAGTAGTCACTGTTCAACACTCAGACTGACTTCTCTTAGTTTCTATATAATAGAGAAATCACACAGAATTTGTCATTCTATGTGTGATTTATTTCAGATTTATATCAATCAGATTTATATCAGATCTACAATTCCATCAATTTTGCTGCAAATATCAGGGTTCTATTTTGCTTTGTGATTGAACAATATTTCCTATTCTTTTTCCATGTATGTGGTAATGGATACCAAGTCTGAGTCTCTATCTTGACTATTACGAATGAACAATGAACACTATCTTTTGGATATGTACCCAAACGTGGCATAGCCAGATCATATGGCAGACCCATTTTTTAGTTCTTTGAAGTTTCCATACTATTCTGTATAATAGGCATACTAATTTTTATCCATGTTAACAATATATAAGTATTTCAAACTCATCATTTAAAAATTCAGCTAGGCCATGGGAAAGACAGAAATAGACATGTTACTGAAGATGATATACAGAAGGAGGTAAGAACATGAAACAATATTAACTTTCATTAGCCATTTGAGAAATACAAAGCAAAACCAAATGAAGATTAAAATGAAATGTCACTGCATTGATCTATAAGAATGTCTAAAATGAAGAAAAATATGATGTCACAAAACACTGACAGGAAGGGGAAAAACTGGGTAATTCATGCCCATTTTCTGTCATGAACAAAATTGTTAACATTACAGATCATGTATTGAGCCTAAACCACTATTTTTTAATATTTATTTGTTTATTTGAAATTCAGAGTTTCACAGAGAGAGAAGGAGAGTCAGAGAGAGAGAGGTCTTCCATCGCTGATTCACTCCCCGAATGGCTAAAATGCCCGCCATCTTCCACTGTTTTCCAAGGTCATAGCAGAGATCTGGATCAGAAATGAAGCCAGGTCTCAAACCGGCGCCCATATGGGATGCCGACACTGCAATCAGTGGCTTAACCCACCACACCACAGCGTCGGATCTGAGCCTAAATCACTATTATGACTATACTTGGAGATCTTGGAGGTAGAGCCCTTTGAATAGTAAATAATAATAATAATAATAATAATAATAAGTGTAAATCAGCTCCTGGGACTAGGGCCTTAATCTTATAAGACTGGGGTCCTTAGAAGATGTGGCGCCAGAACTTTCTAGGTTTTTGCATGCACTGGCAGAGCCGTGTAAAGTGAGAGCAGGATGGTAGCCAACTTCAAACCAGAAAGAGAAAGAGACCTCACCGAAAACCAACTCTGCAGCACCTCAGGTATGGCCTTTCGTTTTCTCTGTCAGAAAGCAAACTTTCAAACTTCTTGTGTTTCAGAAAGCCCACCAGTCTGTGGTTGCAGTTCAAATTGATGAACATATTCTGTTGAGGGTAAGAGATCTGAATTCCTGTACCCATACCAGTTATGTCGATCAAATCACAGAAGGAAGAATGGATCCAGTTACTGAAAGAAGTAAGAAACAAAGGGGCGGGGCTACCTCATGTAAAATATTTTATTTTAATTTAGTGACACAATGCAGTCCCGACATCTTTGAACCACACAAATTTTAATTCTAAAAGCAACAAGCAGAGATGATAAGAAATCCTCTAGGCAGTATAAAATATGAAAAACATTTGGTACAATAACTAGTCATGTGTACATCAGTACGCATAAACATATGTATTTTGTATTTTCAGCTTTGATCCTCTGCAATGCACACAAACACAAACTCTTCTAAAGCTAACAAATAAAGAATAACGGGTTGACAAGAGAATAGTTGTAGAACTAAATTTATTTACTATTTAGTATGTGAAAAGCATCAGTGATATGCAAATACTATAAAGAACATATAAAAGTAACGGAGATAAAATTGGATCAATGATATAAATTAGGGCCACTTTTGTTCTTCTTGCTCCTGACTATTCTAGTAGGCAGGATAAGCAGAACATTTACTCCTTTCTCCCTGGAAAGCCACCTACATATCAATAACTAGGACTTGGATTGCTTAAAATAGTGAAGTATCTAAGTAAAATACTTAGTAGAGGATTGGAAAACATCATCTGGTTTCAGAAGTGTTTACTAGATTAAAGATAGAGGGGAAAAAATCACATCACATGGTAGTCAGTAGCATAAAAATTCTCCTTAAGGGGACATTACAACAAGATAACAAACATTTGCAAGATTTAGATATATTTTAATAAAGGACAAAAGGAAGAAAAGTCAGTCATAAAGACAAAAATAATATATTTTAACGTGTGGGTAATCTACAACCAAGTAATCCTTGTAATCCCTTTGTGAGTCTTCTCAACATTATGCTACCAATGTTCTTAGGCAGATGGTGAGCAGGGGAGAGTTGGCAGAGGGGACAAGTTTTCCATCATGGACGCTACTGTGTATGTAGATATCCAAGTAATTTGCCTCCATATAGGACCAGCACTGCAAGAACGCCAGTCATTTTTAAAGCAGCAATTCAGATTGTATTACAAGAATATAATTTGTAACACAAATTATTATCAGGATAGAACAGCATGAAAAAGTCTCTTTACAAAACTTCAGAATGGTATATTGTATTCATTTGTGTGAATATTCCAACAGATAGATGTTTTCAAAAAACTTATTTTTCAAATATAATTTCTTATCTATTTTACACTAAATTTTATTAGATCATGCTACTGGGTAGATAAGTTCCATATTTTCTTTTAATGGATCCCTTGGCTTCTAAAAAATGTCACCAAAGTTATAAAATTTCCCCACCATAAAAGAATCCCGAGTATTTAAATGTCCTTCAATCATAATTTCACTTTAGCTTATTCTGCGAGTTTGTGGGAGAGTAAAACCATATCAACACTGTACAGTAATCAGCTTTCTCCCACTCATTGACTTTTTACATGTTCATCTATAATTTATTTAAAGAATTTCTATCTGGCATAGAAATGAGTCATCTGTTCTCCTAGCAGTGGCTGGCAATGTTCAATAAAATTAATGGATTAGAATTTTTCTTCAAAATATGAATCTTAAAATGTATGCAGAAAACTATAGCAGAAAAAGTACTGTGCATTTGATGCTAATTTGTCTAATTATCCATAAATTTATTTATTCTCCACAGTTATTTCACAATTGATACTAATTCACTTTGAATGACTATCTTTCCAAAACATTGCTGGTTTTAAAATGATGAAGTCATGCATATGTTTAGTGAGTTTAAAATAAATAAAATCCTTTAATTGTAATGACATAATTTTAATGTAGAAACACATTATTCTTTATTCCTAAATGTGTATTGAAGGAAAATATCACAGTTATTTTCTGAGTTTTTAGAATAGATAGTCAAAATGCATACATTATAATCATTCTGAGTTGTGAAGATGCTAACACATTTTTATATGCTCAAATCAAAATGTCTAATTTCCTTAAATCAAGTATCATTTTTTCTTTTCATATTCCTAAGAATAACAGCTAACTTCCTTTTAAGGCAAATTGACAATAACTCAAAAATTTAAATGCTCGTATATTTGATGAAGCAATTCCATTACAAATGTACTCAGAGATATATTCATGCATACACACAAATATGCAAACTAATAAATAAGTAGGTGGATAGATGGTTTATATATATATATATATATATATATACTCACATATATGCAAGTATATCACTGTGGTCCTTCAGCATCTCCCACTTGTCATTACTACACACTCTTTGAATTTCATTGTTCTCACCAATCATTATGTCTTGCTTTCACTCGGACATGTTTTCACTCATATAGACAGATAGGTACGTCTTCCTGAATTTCTCACACAGCAACTCTTTTATCCTAACAGTTCTCTATTGCATATGAAACAACTCCTTTGGAACTAACTTTGAAATTTTACACTGCTACTGTGTGAATAGATATTACCCCTTTCTGACTACAAATCTGCATAACCATTAATAATATTCCAACTGAGAACGGATATCATGTACTGGAAACCTCAATAGTTGATAGAGGGGACCTCAGGAAGGGTGGGGAGAAGATCAGTGAATACAGTTCATAGTGAAACAGTCTTTTTTACCTAGAGAAGATGATAAAAGCCACTCTGGTGTGTGTATATTTTCCTAAGGGTAAACAGCAAATAGATAAATATTTGCCCAAGAAAGTGTTACAGATGGACTAAATTACAGAGCCCTCCACATCAACTGGAAAACCTTATTTTTAAAGTTACATACATTTAGGGGTCGGCACTGTGGCGCAGTGGGTTAATGCACTGGCCTGAAGTGCCCGCATCCCATATGGACGCCGATTCGAGTCCCGGCTGCTCCACTTCCAGTCCAGCTCTCTGCTGTGGCCTGGGAAGGCATTGGAGGATGGCCCAAGTGCTTGGGCCCTGCACCCACATGGGAGACCAGGAAGAAGCTCCTGGCTCCTGGCTTCGGACTGGCGCAGCTCCAGCTGTTGTAGCCAATTGGGGAGTGAACCATCAGATAGAAGACCTCTCTCTCTCTCTCTGCCTCTACCTCTACCTCTACCTCTACCTCTACCACTACCTCTTCTCTCTCAGCGTAACTCTGAATTGCTAATAAATATAATAAATCTTTAAAAAAAGTTACATGCATTTATAAAAAGTATCTCATTCTTTTTTCTCCAAATAAAGAAGGAAAAAATTTGTGTAGTTGGGCTTAGTAAAAAGAGTAGGAGTCTGTTCCATATGGATAAAAATCCATTTTTAACTACTATTCCCTCTCACAACCTACTGCAATTATTGATCTTTACTGGTAAGATGTGACCAAAATACCAAGATCCCTATATCACCAGTTTTTAGTTTAGGGATATATCTTCAGTGTAGGGCTATAATTTAATATAGGAAGAAGTAACTTTCTATTCTGTGGTATTATCAACTCTGAGTTGCAGAACTTCTATTCCAAATAGATGTGGCCAAGAGGACTATGGTTCCCTTGCTCCCCTCCAACAATATATAGGGTAGAAAAATCTGCCATGAATTCAGCAAGCTAAGAATTGTCTCTACCACTGGTTGTTCATGAAAATGAAATCCACATTTAAGTAGCAATCAAATACTGATGGCCAATGGTTTGCTTACAGACCAAGATCACAGAGAAGATCATGTTGCTCTCTTCAATTTCTCTTCAGTTTCACTCCTATATGGTGGTATGGAGACATCACTGTACCAATCAAAGCTGACTGAAGAGACTGCTTTTTTTATTTTTATTTTTTATTATTTTTTTGAATAGAGAAAGGGCAAATAAGAAGAGGCTGAAGACTCTGTGGTCCAAATACCAAACAGGTCATATACACATTTAAACAGAATAAAATGAAGGAATGAGAAAGCTAAAATGAAATATTGATGGTTCAGCCTTAAAGGTGCCCAGATGCTGGGGCCAGTGCTGTGGTGCAGTGGGTTAAAGCCTCGGCCTGAAACACTGGCATCCCATATCAGCGCCAGTTCTATTCCTGACTACTCTTCTGATCCAGCTCTCTGCTATGGCCTGGGAAAGCAGTAGAAAATGGCCCAAGTCCTTGGGCCCCTGTACCCTTGTGGGAGACATGGAAGAAGCTCCTATCTCCTGACTTCAGGTCAGGGCAGCTCCAGCCATTGCTGGGGAGTGAATCATCGGATGGAAGACCTCTCTCTCTGTCTCTACCTCTCTCTGTAACCCTTTCAAATAAATAAAATAAATCTTTAAAAAAGAAAAGGTCCCCAAATGCTGCTGGACCAGACTGTGGAACAATTTCTCCCCAGTAGTGTTATCAAAAAAAATGGGACATCTGCTAGCTATTAATGTAAATTAACAGCTGACTGTGAAACAATAGAATTGGATAAGCAAGAAGTTTAACCAAGAGATTATGGGGGAAAAGCAGTTGAAAAAAGCTAGACTAAAATCATAGCCATCCATTAGTGATCAGGTAAATCATGTATGAGCCTAGGAGTGTACTCTCTAAGACATATCAAGGGGTACTCACTGTGAGAAGAAATAAGTTTCACAGATATAATCCAGTCAGGTTAGTAAATAAATAAGCAAAAACCAAACCCCAGAATGGGAGGTAGGGTCTAAATCCAGCGTGGTGACAATAGGTTATCTAAAATGTCCAGATCACAACAAAAAATTTATCAGATATGAAAAGAAAAAAAAAAAAGGAGTAACACATTTTCAGGAAAAAAAAGACATTCAAAGAAACTGCCTTGGGGCTAATGCTGTGGCATAGCAGGTAAAGCCACAGCCTGTGGTGCTGGCGTCCCATATGGGCCCTGGTATGAGTCCCAGTTGCTCCACTTCTGATCCAGCTCTCTGCTGTGGCCTGGGAAAGCAGTGGAAGATGGCCCAAGTCCTTGGGCCCCTGCACCTGCGTGGGAGACCCGGAAGAAGCTCCTGGCTCCTGGTTACGGATTGGCGCAGCTCCGGCCATTGTGGCCAATCGGGAAGTTAGCCAGTGGATGGAAGAGCTCTCTCTCTCTCTCTCTCTCTCTCTCTCTCTCTCTCTTTCCTTTTCTCCCTATGTAACTATTTCAAATAAATAAATAAATCTTTTTTTAAAAAAAAAGAACCACCTTTGCAGAGTCTCTGGTGTTATTACTTAGCAGACAAAAATTTTAAACCACCTTTTGGAATGATATTCAAAGCAAGAAAGTTCACTATGCTTAGAAAATTAAAAGAAGGTTTGTTGGCCCTAAATCACCACATAGAGGCTATCTATAAAAACTTGGCTTTCTAAAAAGAACCAAATTGAAATTTTGAAGTTGAAGAATATTAACAAAAATGAAAAGTGAGACTGACTTAGCAGTAGATTTTATCTGTCAGAGAAAAGAATCATTGAACATGAAAGCAATTCAACAGTTATTCAGCCTTTAAAACAAAAGGGAAAAAAATAAGAAACCAGGTAAAGGTGCAATATAGTCAAGTAAATCAACAAATCAATGATGACAATGTTATCAGAAGAGGAGAGAGAAGGGGCAGAAACATATTCATATAAATAAGGCTTGAAATCCTCCCCAAAATTGGCAAAATCATTATCCTATATAGGTAAGAAATGCAGCAGCACCAACTTGGTAAATTTAAAGAAACTCACCCCTAGATATATTACCAAAATATTGAAAAATAAAGACAAAATATTAACTGGCAGCAAGAGAAAAATGGGTTGCCCTAGTATAAGGGCTTATATAAAAGTCTGTCATGTACAAGATTAACAAGCAATTACTCAACAAGAAAATTAGAAGGCTAGTGGGTAAGCTGCTGTCTATGACGCTGGAATCTCAACCCAGTAGTTTCTGTTGCTCCACTTTCCGATCCAGCTCCTTGCTGATGGCCTGCGAAAGCAGCAGAAGATGGTCCAAGTGCTTGGATCCCTGCTACCCATGTAGGAGATCCGGATGAATCTACTAGGCCTGACCTCTGCCTGGCTCAATCCTGCTCAGTGCAGGCACCTGAGACATCTGGGGAGTGAACTAGCTATTCTGTGTGTATCTTTCCATTTGTCTCTGTAACTCTGAGTGTCAAATAAATGAATAAATATTAAGAAAAAGAAAAAGAAAACCAGAAGGCAATGGAATGATATGTTCAATGGGTTGGCAAGGGAGTTGTCCACCAACAACATATCATAAAATGTTATCTTTTACAAAGACCAGAAAGAAAAAAAAAAAATTCCTTTATCAACAATTTCTAAGAAACTTAATTGTGAACAGATCAAACTGATAGGAAATAGTAAAGGGTGATTTTGAAGCTGGAAGCAAGTGACACCAGATTGTAATTCAATTAATTCCACATGAAAATAAACATTGGTTGTTATGGGAAGAACTGTGACCCCCTGAAAGTGTGAGACCTGAGCCTGGATCAAGGTGTAACTATTTTAATTAGGCCTCCATCTCGTAACTTGGGCCTGACCAGGCCCTGGACTCTGAGCCAGAAGCTCCTAAAAGTAAATACATGAACTCTCCTTGCGATAAACTCTCCTAGCAACAGCCAATTAACAGTTAACAGAGAAATACCTAGAGTTTCTGGTGTCTTCTCAGGGCAGTTAAGGTGACTGATAGCTTCCTGAGACCCTGCAGTTTGGCACATACACCCCAGCAGCTTGGACCCTATGCTTCGGCCAATCAATTCAAAAGGCATCAACCCCAAAACCATCCAACCACCTTTAGTAGGTCTGTTCCTGCCACTGGATGCACTAATCAACTCTAGGAGATGTCCTTTGAATTTCCCGCGGGATGAGATGATTTGCTAAATGGTACCATAATGTATGGAATGTCTCTAAAAACCCTATAAAAACCCTGGCCTTCTTTCTCGGGGCTGCCCCAGCATGCTGGAATGAATAAACCCTTTTGCTTCTCGGACTCTAACAAAAGTTCACATGCTAACCTCTTAATTGCAAGTACCTCATATTTGGAGATAGAGTCCTTAAAGGAGTAGTTAAATTAAAATGAGTTACGAGGATTGTCTTCAATTCATAAGATTTTTGTCCTTCCAAAGAGAGAAAACTTAGGTACACTTTTAGAAGAACTTGGAAAACACAGATAGAAGACACTCATCTCTAAGACAGAAGCAAGGTGCAGAACAGAAACTTCCCATAGGAACCACAGAGGAGATCAAGCTTGCTGACAAGTGATTGCAGGCTTCCAACCTCAGAGCTGAGAAAAAATAAATTTCTGTTGTTTTATTCACCAAGTTGGTGCTTTTTCTTACATCAGCCTAATCATACATTGGAACTGAACCCAGGGCTGGTCAGTTATATATTTTTATTTTTCATCTTAACTTATTTTAAAAGCAGGATGTATATATTTGTAATATTACAACTTATTATATAGAAATGTAATATATCAGGAATAACATCAGAAAGGATATGGAGATAATAGCTAACCTACATCTACAAAAAATTACACAAGGTGGGAATTCAAATTTAGAGGAACAAAATAAAGAAAATCAGAAATGATAAGCAGGAAAGTTAATGTAACAAGCTTTCTAAATATATTTTATTTTCTTATTTAATAGCATAAAATTATATAGAGTAATAATTAACAACATATTATTCAGTTTGTGATATATCGAAGCATAATATATACAATAATATTAGCACAAAATGGAGAGTTTCCATATCTTACTGGAATTGTATTAATAAAATTCTGAAGTATATTTTTGAAAAGTTGAGATATATGTTACAATTCCTAAAGTAACCACTAAGAAAAATATTCAAAATACATGATCAAAGGTCATTAGTGTTACACTAGAAAATACTCGTTTATGCCAAATGAGGCAATAAAGGAACCACTGAGCTGCAAAGTGACAATAGACTAACAGACAAGAGGGAGAAAGAATGGCAAAAATAGCAGATATAGCTCAACCCCTCAATTAAGAGCATGATGTGTACAATTGCTATTTTTATCCCCATTGTACTCCTGTGGAACTGTGGTCTTCCTACTTTTTACTTGTTGAATATTATGGTTAGTAATGAACTAAGCCTATGATTGTAGAGTAGATTACAATTATGTCTTAGCAAAAATTAATGAAAATAAAATAAGGGAAGGAAGAAGGAGTATTAGAGGAGGGAGGGGGAAGGAAGGCAGTATGGTTACCTTCTTAGAGCTGTACCTATGAAACACATGAAATCTGTTCTCTTTGTATTAATAAAAATGAAAAACAGAAAAGCCTGATAGGTTAATGTATTATTTGTGAATCAAAAGCAATAATTTTTGAGACAGTTTAAGAAACATGTTATAGCTATATCCTGCATATAAATAAATAAACAAACCAACAAACCTCATATTCAAAGACACAAGTTAGTTGAAAATAAAGGCATTGGAAATTGTATATCATGCAAACAGCATCTATAAGAAAGCAAGTGCATTTTTTACATTAAAATCAGACAAAATAGAACTTAAATCATCCATTTTAAGCAGATATAAAGCAGCTATTTAATAAACAAAAAAGTTCAACCACTTGAATGACTTAACAATTATAAAAATACATGCACCTAACAACAGAAATCCATAAAAAGGAAAGAAAACAAAAATTGGAGTAGCAAGTTAAACCATGGCTTGGATATGAGCATCTCATATGGGAGTGCCCTTGGAGACCCAGCTACTCTGCACTTCTGAAAGTTTCCTGCTAATGAGACCTGGAAGACAATGGATATGGCTGTAGTCCTTGGGGCCCTGAAACCAGCTTGTTTTATGGTTCCAGGCTTTGGCCTGTCCCAACCCTGGCTAACGTGGGAATTTGGGGAATAAACAAGAAGATGGAAGATTGATTCTCTCTCTCTCTCTCTCTCTCTCTCTCTCTCTCACATTCTCTTTTCAAATAAACAGAAAGAAATAGACTAGTCAACAACATTTTTTGCAGAGCTTAAGCCCTACTTTTGCAGTGGGTACTGTAATGAGGCACAAGGTCCAATGAAATGTGGAGCACTTGAAAAAACTGTAAACCAACATGACACAACTAACATATAAACAAAAGAGCAGGAATTACATTTTAATTACTTTAAGCTCACTTACAGTACCATCCAGGATAAGCCATATGAAAAAAAAAATAAGCCTAAATCTTTAAAGGAATTGCATTCATTCTGTGATCACAAAGGACTAAAAGAAGATATCAATCACAAACAGAAAATTGAGAATGTCAGAAATAAATGTGAAATGAACAGCACACTCTTCCATAGCAGATGTGTCAAGAAGAAATCATAAGAGGATAAAGAAATAATTTGAGATAAATAAAAATTAAAACACAACATAGAACACTTACAGGTGCTCCCATGTCAGTATTTAAAGAAAAATTCATATCGATGTACTCCTATATTAAAAAGAATAAAGATTCCAAATTAATCATATGAATTAACTGGAACAATAGGAGTACACCTGAAAAATTCTTAGCTAGACTAATGAGTAACAGAAATTAAAAAAAAAAGAAAAAAGCAAAAGAAAATATTGCCTCAACTTTAAAGAAGACATTGCTGTAGACCATGTAGAACTGAAAAGTATTTTTAAAAGATGTTAGGAATAATTATGTGCAATGAAATGAAATGGACAAATTACTAGATCACAGAAACTGCTAATATGAACTTAACATGAAATTAGCAAACATGAACTTGTATAGAACAAGTGGGGATTGAATAATTAATTTTAGTAATACTCAAAAAACATTCTCTTCATTGGAGAATTCTACCAGATGTATAAAGAGTTAATACCTAGCCTTCACAAATTTTAGAACATTGAATATAAGAAGAGAAACTAGAGGATTCTTATAAAATAATACAAGATGGCTCCTGGCTTCGGATCGGCGCAGCGTGCCATTTGGGGGGGTCAACCAAAGGAAGGAAGACCTTTCTCTCTGTTTCTCTCTCTCTCTCACCAACTCTGCCTGTCAAAAACAAAACCAAAAAAAAAAAAAAAAGATTTAATATAATAATACAAGAATGAGTTTTTGGGAAAAGAGCAATACCAGATCAAAAAATCAAAATAAAAAAAAAAAAAAAAGTCCTTAATGCAATACTGGTAAACTCAGGATTCCCAGAACAGCAGAATCACTTTGTTATGATACTAACTTATATGGGAAATCAGAAGATACCTAGAAGGGATATTGATATTGACACAATGAGCATCAAATACATGAAAAATTCTGAGTTCCTCAGATGATCTCATAGGTAAGCAAAACAATGATTTAAATTAAGATAATTACCATTATTGAGGTGAGGCAGATAAAATGAGTAATCTCCTAGGATATAAAAATATATGCATGAAGCAATCTTAATCCTAAGCAAGAGGGCTTTAACAGTATTTAAGCTCATACAAATTTTTAAGCTAATGAAAACAAGAGAAAAAACTCTAGGTTGATACTACAAATATGACAGTGTTTACACATGAACTGCCTGAGAAATTTAGGTGCAAATGTTTTTTCTATTTTGCTATAACCATGTAATAAACCACACAAGTACTTAAATGCTGAAACCAGAACAACTTATTTAATTGACAATTTTGTCTCTTGCTTGTGTAGTTTTTCTTTCTTAGCCAAATTCAGAGTCTTCTGCGAGGCTCTCTCATGCATCTGCTTATGTATTGGCTGGTGCCAGGATGTCCTACGATGACTTTCCTCATGGATTCGGTGGTTGGACTCATGCCTATCACATGAAGTGCCTTGATTCTCTTCCATTTGGACTGTCTTCTCTCATCAGGCTATCTCTGGATGTTTACCTGATGATCCAGCTTTCAAGCGTTTACAGAAAAGCCAAGAGCTACTGTACGAGCAGTTGTAAGGCTTCTGCTAACATAATATTTAGTAATTTTTCATTAGTCACTCTGCTTTAAAAATGTGAATTTATACTGATGTTATTTTGCTATCCAAACTACAGTTTGTAGATAATAACACAGATGCTTCTTTGGTGCATGTTAGAAATGCAGAATCTCAGTTTCATTCCAGGTATATAAAGTCAGAATCTGTCTTTTAACAAAATAATACCTGATTTGTACATACCCTGCAGTTTGAGAACTATCCAAGTTTATTCTAGCAGAAAATATGTTTCATTTAAAGCTTTTAAACTTGCTGTTAATTTAAAAAAACGAAATGCTGTAGCCATTTAATTTATGAGGAGGGCTATAAATGTATAATTCACTAAAGGGAAAAATTTAGTAGCATGAAATTTCAAAATGTAATTATTGATTACATACTTAAGATTTTATTATATAACATTTTCTTCAAAGTTGTGTTTAATATGTGATAGATTGAGTTTATTAACTTAATAGTCAGAATATACAATCAGAAAACACTCTACAAAGCTAATTCATTACATTACACATTTAAAGCATTGATTTGTTATCAAGTTAAGTATATTAGATTATTAAAATATTTCTCAAATCTATTGCTTTGTCCTTCTTATTATCATCTTTCTACAGCACATTTGTGTTACTCCTCACACAAATCATTTTAATTATTCCTTGTCAAAATTCTCCAGATCTGGACTCAACTCCCAGACTTCAGTTCCACTACCCTTCTCCATCTCTAAATAGTTTCTGGATGATTCTATGGTTTGAACATTCTTCTAAATGCCTCTACCTCTAGAATTTATAATGCCTATCCAGGCTTCATTGTTCATCCAAATCTACTTTAAGTATGTTATTTCAAAATGAAACAATTCTTTATCAAACTCATTTATTTTCCCTAGCAAGTGATCTGACAGCCTTCCTCTTCCTCACTGAAATTGATGTGTTACTTTAACATATATGAAACCAGCATGCAGGATTTTTTCATTATCTCTATAGCCACATAATTAGGGTGAACTGTTAAGTATTCATTAGAGCAATATATTTTAGTGTATAGTATTTCATATAGAGTGTGCAGTATTAAAGGTGATAGTGTTATTTTTGTTGTCTGCAGTATCTAATAGTATAGATTTAATGTCAAATGAATAGAATACATATGAAGTTTTACCAAAATCTCAATCCATGTCCCTGGCAGCAAATCAAAACAATGAAGACATGCTTGAAGGAAAAGAAAGGGATAGTCTAATTTATCCATAGATGAGGGTTGATCAAACTGACATCTTAAGAACTACTACCTTGTTTAGTGAGGAGAGACTGGGCTTTTTACTGAAGCTGTAGAATAAAAGGGGTTAGAAAACATGGAGGAGTAGCAAATCTTGAGAGTGGCTGAGGTAAGGCCAAAACTGGTCAGCCAGGAAATAACTTTGCCTTAAAAAGGCCCTTCATTCCTTGAGAGGTCTCTAGATAAAGTGGTTTACTCTTTCTTTGACTGCATGTTCTGGCTGCCTGTAAGAGAAGTCCAGGTAAGAACCAAAGCACTAAAGCATTTCCATGGTATGAGTAAGAGGGAAAGCCAACGACTTAGCCTTGAAACATAACAACATGTAACATAACATAACATGATGTAACATAACATAATGTTGTGGGAGTATGAAGACGATCTCATTTCTTGTTTAACGTGGAAGAATTTCCATGCAGAAAGTGACAATGAGCAAAGCAAAATTTACCAAAAGCAAGTAACTTCTTGTCGCAGTTGTTAGGAAGGAGAGCTCCGAGGGATGAACTGCCAAGGAAGTTGGCCAGTACTGGGTTTTTCATACACAAAGTGGCTCTCTGAGTGGCTCTTTTCTGAAAGTCCAACCTAAATTTAACCAGTCAGGGAAGGAGTGGTATAACAGTTAACAGAAGGCGGGGATTACTCACTATCCTGTCAATCATTGATAAAACGAAGTCTGGCTAACTCATCCGATTGCCTGTTTGTCAGTCTCACTCCGCACAATAACATAACGTATTTGTTTTGTGCTACTATTTTTTTAAACATTTTACTTATTTATTTGAGAGGTAGTGTTACAGTGAAATGCAGTCAAAGAGAGGTCTTCCTTCCTCTGGTTCACTCTCTAAATGGCTTCAATGGCTACAGCTGTGCTGATCTGAAGCCAGGAGCCAGGAGCTTCTTCTGGGTGTCTTACACCGGTGCAGGGGCCCAAGGACTTGGGCCATCTTCTACTACTTTCCCAGGCCATAACAGAGAGCCAGATTAGAAGAGGAGCAGACAGAGGATTAACCCTCTGCACCACAGCACCTGCCCCAATGTTTCTCATTCGAATTGAGGTAATCCACTGGGTGTTTTCTGGTGTCTGTCTTTATTTTCTTCATGCCTACCCTATTTTGTTACTTTGCAATGTTTTCTTTATGTCCATATTTCCTAGGCCCTATGAGTAATTATCAGTTGTCATTCACTTTTGATTTTAGTAGTAATTTGAAGATCCATCTTTTTTTTTTTTTAAAGATTTTTATTTATTTATTTGACAGGTAGAGTTGCAGACAGTGAGAGATAGAGAGAAAGGTCTTCCTTCGCTTGGTTCACTCCCCAAATGGCCACAATGGCCGGAGCTACGCTGATCCGAATCCAGGAGCCAGGAGCCTCTTCCTGGTCTCCTATTTGGGTGCAGGGGCCCAAGGACTTAGGCCATCCTCCACTGCCCTCCCAGGCCACAGCAGAGAGCTGGGCTGGAAGAGGAGCAACTGGGATTAGAACCAGCACCCAAATGGGATGCTGGCACTGCAGGCAGATTACCTTAGTGTGCCAATAGCACCAGCCTAATGGAGATCCATCTTTTAACTAACATAGGCACTTACATGCTTAATTTAACTGTGAATGATAGCCAGCTCTCTGCTGTGGCCCGGGAGTGCAGTGGAGGATGGCCCAAGTTCTTGGACCCTGCACCCCATGGGAGACCAGGAGAAGCACCTGACTCCTGCCATCGGTTCAGTGCAGTGTGCCAGCCGCAGTGTACCAGCCGCAGTGCACCGGCTGCGGTGGCCATTGGAGGGTGAACCAATGGCAAAAGGAAGACCTTTCTCTCTGTCTCTCTCTCTCTCACTTCCACTCTGCCTGTTAAAAAAAAAAAAGTATCATGACAACAGGGGCCTCTTTTGCTCTGCATAGGAACAATATCACACCAGTCTTCCCTTTGCTTATTTTTGCATCATTTTGAAAAATTTGTGTTTATTTTCATTAGGTTTGTATCAGCAACTGGAGTTTGCAAAGTCCTTAATTTTAGCAAGAAAAACTTTTTTTGGTAAAATATATTTCTAGTTAGTATATATTTTTATTAATTGTCCTTATAACACAGATCTAATGGCAATAAATTGTTAGCCACCTTTTACCCAAAATATCATTTTCTCCTTTATTTTGTAAGACATTTTTGCACAATGTAGTTTTGGGTATAGAGTGTTTTTTTTTTTTTCTTGAAATATTTCAAAGAGATCATTCCACTATCTTCTGGCTTACACAGTATCTGTAAGCCTGCTGGGTTTCTTGTCTATGCTTTTCTGTATGGAATGTGCCATCATTGTCTGGTTGCATTCAATATTCTCTACATCTTTGACTTTTAGAAGTTTAAATATCTTGGTGGCATTGTATTTACGTGCTGTTCATCTTTTTTGTAGTTCACTGTGATTCTTAGGTGATGTGAAAACATCTCGGATTTCTATAGCTGACAAAGTTGTATGTATTGTTAACACTGCCAAGGTTGGTTTGCTATATTGACCATTGAAGGAAATGCTGTATTTCAAGTTAGAACAGGGTGGAAAATGTCCAGCCTACATTCCATTTAAATGCCAGTGAAATTATTTGGTCTGGCCCTGCCAAGGCAACCACAGATGGGACTTACAGTTCATTAAATCTAAGATTACTTTAATGGTAGCATACATTTATTTTAAATGAATCATAATAATAGCATAAAATTTGAGGGGCAAGGTAAGAACATCCATTCGAGATAGACAGAATACATGTGAATACATGATGGGACACTATAGGCAGCCTTTGGACAAATCAAGGCCAGTCTAGGCTTGTGGAGTTCTTGGGATAAGAAAGTCACATACTCCCATCCTGAAGGAGGATGATAATCAAGAACATTCTATTAAAATTATCTGTGCCACTGGAGGCCCTGATAAGTTGCTTACATATGTTGTTATCTTTTGTGCTTCTTTGTGCTGGTTATGTATTAACACCACTGAGACATTGGAATAAATGAGCCTTGATCAGCTTTGTTGTCTTGGCTCCATTATCTGCAATCTCTTGTCCCTCTTTTCAGTCCCTCTCCCTCCCTTAGGTTCCATTCGACTGGTGCGGCTGCCCCCACCCACCCACCCCCCCGCACAGGACACACACTTATGTTTCTCATTGACTGTACTGCAGTGACTCCTGGGACAGTCAGTGAGAGGCAGGGTGGAAGTGCATGCACTGCAACAGTGTTAACACACAGAGGTCAAACTGTGGCAATTTGATGATGATTGAGATGAGATGTGATGAGAATATTCCTTGTGACAAGGTTGACCTTGCCTTCAATGATTGATGACATTGTTGTCAACTTCTTTGACACAGACGATCAGTCCAACACAACCTTAATCCACACATCATGGTCAACAGTTCTCAACAAAACCTAAACTCATATGAAAATTAAGTAAATTACAGTACACAGAAAAGACCTCAAAATTCGATGATATGGATTTTGTTTATGTTTTAGATCCAAGACACAGGATTAGAACAGTGATTAAAACAAAATAATCATGTCATTAGCACCACACACAGTCCAGATAATTATCAAAACTTAACTGGTGTGACATCCTAGAAATGGTGACTACAAAGAGAAAAAAAAAAGTTGACACAAAATGTCGATCATTTCAAGGCAAATGGCCAAGTGATTTTTGTGTTGTTGAAATCAAAGGCAAACTTGTGTGCCTAGTTTGTGGCAAGGCATTGGCGATAATAGGAAAAGTGAATCCGGAGTGTCATTACATCTCATAACATGCTGAACTCACTGAATTGGGAGTCCAAGTACATCTGGATAAAATCAATATTCGTCAGCAGAGCTTGGAATTACAGCAAACCTCTTTCGCTAGGACTCCTTGTGACAGAGGTAATGTTATTCAGCTGTAAGATGAATTACGTAGTAAGCAAGTTAATTGCAAAGTGGAGGGCCTGGCATAAGAGGGAAAGTCTGAGAAAGAGCGTCTGACGGCTGCTGCAGAGAGGTTGGCACCAAAGTATAATGGTTTCAGATTGTTAGTTTGACTGTGATAACCATCTCAGATTGGATTATTGTATAAAAGAGCTTGGCAAAAAGGAAACTGAAGAATTTTGCTGAAGATATCCAATTTTTCTCTCTGGCTTGTGACAAGAAAAATACTGCCCCACATGCAAGAAGAACTGCTATCAATATAAGAGGTGAGAGCTTTTCGAGAGACTTTGTTTTATCCATGAAAAAGCTTGAGCTAACACAGGAAATCTTAAGTGGCCTTACTCACGTGGAGCTCCAGCCATGGTTGACTCACAAGCAAAGATTAATAGCAGTTTCCTGGAAAAATCTGTCTTTTCAGTCTTCATCCAGAAGATTTTTAAAGATTTATTTATTTGAAAGGCAGAATTAGAGAGTAGCAGAGAGAAAGATATATCTATCTATCTATCTATCTATATATATATACATATATATAGAGAGAGAGAGAGAGAGAGAGAGAGATCACCTGTCCACTGGCCACAACAGCTGGAGATAGGTCGATCCAAAGCCAGAACCCAGGGGCTTCTTCCGGGTCTCCCACAGAGATGCAGGGGCTCAAGCACTTGGGCCATCTTCTACTGCTTTCCCAAGTCATAGCAGAGAGCTGGATCAGAAGTGAAGCAGCCAGGACTTGAAC
Source organism: Sylvilagus floridanus (assembly GCA_949820135.1). NCBI lineage: Eukaryota > Metazoa > Chordata > Mammalia > Lagomorpha > Leporidae > Sylvilagus > Sylvilagus floridanus. The sequence continues at coordinate 128,117,407 of OX463236.1, read as the reverse complement.
CAGCACCCGTAGGGGATGCCAATACTGCAGGCAGAGTGATAACCTTTTACACCATAGTTCTGGCCCCATCGATCCAAGAGATTTATCACATGCCTCTGCATCATACACCAAGAATGTTTCTGTATAATCATTATGATATCAACATAATGCCTTGCATAAGTTTTGTTAAAAGAGAAAGCTGCCAGTTTAAGGTGTTATTGAACCATCTTGACTCTGGGTGTGGTGATCTCATTTATCACTTTCAAGTGTTTCATATTTCAAGGAAAATGCTTGTGAGACTTACCAACTGCAGGATGAAGTCAAGCAGATCATGGAGACGAAGGGAGAACCTGTCAGAGGACTCAATGACAGCAAGTGTCTGTGTGATCTAGCATTCATGGTGGACATACCCAACGCCAAGCTTTAGGGTACCAAACAATTTCTCAGTTCCTTATGCCTGTGCAAAGTGCACTTGAAAAGAAGTGACCTGGAGCATTTCTCTAGTCTGGAAGGACAATAGTCTTCTTTGACGCTTGAATATGCTGGTGAATGAAGGAAACTAATTGAGACATTTAATTAAAGATCAAAGAATGGGAAAAGTAAACAAATGCAATTGAACATCTTTGTTACACTGTTCAGTGTGGAACAGCTGATTTGCCTTGTCACCTACAGCACAAAAGCATTCATGTGCAAAGTGAGGATGAGCTGAAAGCTAGGTATAATAACCTCCTACAACCTGAGGGCTGTAATGTTACACCAGCAAGGAGTCTCCCACTTTGAGAAGGCAAGCTTGGAAAGCGTCTGTGTTCAGAATAACTTACTGCTGTGAGCAATTCTGTCCCAAACTTAACCACTGCAAGCATTCAGCTGTGCTGCAGACTGACCAGTGCAGACCTGGAAAAGCAGTAGTGAGTAGCAGCATCAATACCCACTAATATCACGTGCCTCGCAAAGAGAAGCAGTTCCAGTCACCACATTATGGGTGAGTTAATAAAATGTTTGACCAAATACAGTGGGAAAAAATTTTAACTTTATAATTTTGTTTGGACTGCAACTGATGTTATAAATATCCAAATGATCATTGGCACAAAAAACATTCTCCACTCGGGTTAGTGGTCAGGGAAACTAGCGATGTGACAGCTCCCTGTTGCATTCCTGGCTCCCTTGAGGCTGGTGGGGCCCAGGAGTACTCCCCTCTGAGAGCTCAACCATATTCTCGCTTTCCTGGGTCCCATTTTTCCCTCCTACTCATCTCAGCCATGGAGACCTCCAAACCCCACCTGGAGCCCTGCCTGAAGAGCTGCCAGTGATAAATGTGACCTTTGACTCCGTGGGCCTCTCATGGATGGTGCCTGAGGGTAAATTTGATTCCTTCCTTGTCCAATATAAGGTAAGGAATGGGCAGCCTCAGGTGATGCCAATGGCCTCAGACCAGCAGAAGGTCACTGTCCTTGGTCTGGAGCCCTCCTACAAGTACATGTTTCTGCTTTTGGGGATCTGAGATGGCAAACAGTGCAGGTCAGTTTTGTACATATTTATGGGCTACAATGTTACATTTTAATACATGTGTATAATGCGTCCTGATCAAACATGGTACTTTAGGATTAAAAAAAAAAAAAGGAAACTTGGAGCTTCTCAATTCCATTTGTTTATAAAGATGTATGACATCACTGCGACCTACAGTCTCCTTACTGTAAGAAATTAATTCCTTCAACCCAGACTCTGATTTTTCATTATCTTTGAAAAATCCTGTTATTATGTCTATAAAAATAATTTTTCTTCATATCCTCTCTTTTCTGTTGTCCCAATCACATATGTGTTATTTTTCAAATTACCCCACAGTGTTAAGAAACTTCTATTGTTTGTGTTTAATCCTTCTTCTCTATGAATCAGCATGGATAAGTTCTAATCATCTATCTTTAAGCTCTCTGATTCTCTTATCAGCTCCAATGAGTATCTTTATGATATTTTTCAAAATAATTCTTTATCTTTGTTACCATTGTTCTGAGCTCTATCATTTCCTTTCACTTTCATTATTTTCATCTGAAATTCAACACCAAATTATGAATATGTGGCATGTTTAAAACATTTATAATAATTATTTACAATTCCAACATATTAGATCCATCTGCAAGTTTGCTTTATATATTTATATTTTTATTTTGTATCTTGAAAGTAAGTCGACATTTCCTCTTACGTTTTTGTGTTTCTTGTAACTTATTGAATGCTAGATGCTGAATTCTAGACATAGAACATCATGTAAGTAGCATTTATGCCTGAAAATGTATTTTTTTTTCTGCTTGATAGATTGATTTAGTCAATCTATCTGGAATTAAGCTGGATTTGGGATTTTATTACAATGATTACTCTCAACACATCACTGGCATAATTCTTATGCAGTTACCTTACATGGATGGGGATTACAAAGTTATTTTTTAAAGATAATTTCTTTATTTGAAAGTCAGAGTTACAGAGAGGCAAAGATAGGGTGGCTCTTCCATCCGCTGGTTCCCTCCCCAACTGACTGCAACAGCTGGAGCTGCACCTATCCAAAGCCAGGAGCCAGGAGCTTCTTCCAGGTCTCCCATGTGGTTGCAGGGGCCCAAGGACTTGGGCCATCTTCTACTGCTTTCCCAGGCCATAGCAGAGAGCTGGATCAGAAGTGGAGCAGCCAGGACTAGAACCGGTGCCCATATGGAATACTGGCACTGCAGGTGGTGCTTTATCAGCTATGCCACAGAGCCAGTCCCCAAAGTTATTTTTTAAAAGTTAATGTTCATTGTTTCTACTTTTTACCTGTTGAACATTATGGTTAGTGCTGCATGAAGTCTGAAATTATAAAGTAAATTGAAAGTATATTATTGAAAAAAGACTAAAAGAAAAAGAAGGAAGGAAGGGGATGGAGGGAAGGAAAGAGGGAGAAAGGGAAGGATGGCTATTTTATTAGAATTGTATCTATGAAACACATGAAACCTGTTCTCTTTATATTAATAAAAAAATTAAAATAGTCGATGTCCTGGCTCTAATGTCAATGTTCACTCTGACATTTGCACCTGTGACTTCCCCAGAGTTGGATATTATCACTTGCAATTGTATTATTGATAAACTACTGGTGGTACATGGTAAGAGTTTTCAGTTATCCGTTTAATCCTCTTTTTAGGCTCAGATTCCCTGTCCACATGCTTGCTCAAGATTAAAACCTAATACAAAATTCTCTCTTGAAGATTATTTTCTCTTCCCTTCCACAGGATATCTATTTTCCCTCTTCTATATCTCAAAGAACTTGATGTCTTCCCTTATTCGTAATTTCCACATTTAATTTATGATAAGTATGCACAAATTTTGTCTCTCCTATGAAATACTGGGCCTTTAATGCCTTACAGTATTTTCCTACACAATTTTAAATTCCCACAGTAGGTGAATACAATGAGTTAACAGTAACTATTCAAAGAAATAAACCACCTTTTAATGCAACTTATTATGTAAGTCATATTTGGGGAATGTGCTCTGCAACAATAGTTTATAGCTTAAAGTTGGCATTCTCAACTGAGCATGTCTGTGTATAATAAGAATAAAAAAATTAGATGGAAGGAGTCTGGAGATTGGATCATAAATTTCCTTCATAACTTATTGGCTACATGTTTCAGGCTAATTATTTCATTAAATTAAAACTTCTGTGTCACTCAAGGTGGGCTAAAGATTTAATTTCTTAAAAGGTGTAGCCTTACAAAGTATTGCTGACTCTGCAATGCTAATATATTTTCTTCACAGGGTACCCTTTACAATGAAAAAGAAAGATGATGCAGTGCAGATACTGACTTGAAATGGGAAGGGCACTGGAACTCCCATAATAGTAAAGAGGAAGCACTTTCATTATGGATTAGTGCCAGGGCTGCACACAATATTACAAATTATGTCTATTCTCTTCATTCCATTCCATTAGCTTTCCTGTGCTGTTCCATTGTTCATGCTATAGGAAATTTGATTCCCAATTGTCACTGAAGGATTTTTTTTTCAGAATGCAAAGCTGCCAATATTTCTTTCACAACCATCTTTACAAAGTTCGCATTACTATATTATAAGTATTCTCTATGCTTTAAGATGCTATGACTGCAAAACACTAAATAGGGTCTCACTGTGTGTGGAAATTTACAGAAAAAAATACCATGGTTACAATATGAAATCTTTTAAAAAATAATACAAAAATCAAAGTATTTAAAAGCAGTCATTTATAGAACAATCCAAAATAATCTATTTACTTCCTAGGAAAGTAAATAGAATTCCATTTGCACTCTAGGGTAACTATAATTAACAAAAATGTATCACATATTCAAAAGTAGCTATAAGAGTGGTTTTTAAATTCTGTCTTACAACAAAATGATAAATTTACTAAGTGATTGATATGTTAACCATCTTTATTTGGCCATTACATAATGTATTCATGTATCAAATAATCATAATATAACTCATTAATATATATAATTATGCGTCAAGTAAATAGATAAATCTTAAAATACATTTTTGAAAAATTAATGAATTTTCAGAAGATTTGCATAAATATTTGAGAAAAAATCTGAGCTAATTTATGTGTGCTATGCAAACAGATGAAATATAAACAATCTTTCAGTGAATTCATTCAAATTACATGTAAATTATATGGACATTATGTAACTGAAATTAAGTGTAGTGATTTATTTCCAATAAGTTATGATATGAAAATCCATACACACTGTTTTTTTTAAAGAAATACACATTCAAACATACACACATTTCCCTTTATCCTTTTTAAATTAAAAATATTTTCATAGTTGTTAGCATTATCCCACATGGAAAGAGATTAGCAATATATAATGTGCACCAACCAACAATATTTTAAGGAGTTTTATATGTATAAACTTGTCTTCAGTATATTCTGAACTCATTCAATCACATGCATGTTTCACAAATCATCCACAGTATTTTTTTCAGTTCAAAAACTATGTTATTTTAATATCATAGATAATCTAAATGTCTTCATCAAGCATTCCTCAAGGGCTTCACTTCAGATGGATTGCATGGCGTCATCATCTATGACAACAATATAGCAGTGAATATGAGGTTTTTATGGATTCAGCAGCAGTTGGTGAAATATATAATCTGATCTTTTGTACTTATTATTCTTTGGCATTTCTGCCCTGATGAAATGGTCCAACTAATTCATGAATAGGCAGTTTGCCACTCAGACAGATGGCTCTGAATGTAGCCCAGAGACCATGTATAGGCCCAAAATGCCAATGTTGACAGGATTTTTAGACATAAAAAATCAAAAGTCTGTCAGTTTTTTCTTAAGATGTGTCATCCCTAATCCACTATTTATTGGAATATGTTCCACCACAATTTTTTCATTCTCACAAAAGTGATTATATTTTAATCGGATATTAAGAGTTGGACTTTCTGTTGCAAACAAAAGGCACTATTTTATCTTCAAAAAGCAATAAACTCAAATATGAAGTGTAATTGTGTTCCATGATTTTGTGCACTTTGGGCCCAAAATTGAGCATGCCACCAAAATGATTAAGCTTATTACCTTAAGACAGAAAATTTATCATTGCTTCAATAGTTATAATTTCTGTTATTAAGTATACTTCCTGAAAATAAAGCAATGGATTAGATTGTTATTTAATAATATTACTTTTTTAAAAGAATTATTTTATTTATTTGAACGTCAGAGTTGCACAGAGAGGGAAGGAGAGGCAGAGAGAGGTCATCCATTCCTCTGGTTCACTCCCCAGATGACCGGAGCTGAGCTGATCCAAAGCCAGGAGCCAGGAGCTTCTTCCAGGTCTCCCACGTGTTGCAGAGGTCCAAGGACTTAGGCTATCTTCTACTGCTTTCCCAGAGAGCTCGATCAGAAGAGGAGCAGCTGGGACTTGAACGAGTGCCCATATGGGATGCTGGCATAGCAGTCTGGGGTTTTAACCTGTTATGTCACAGTGCTGGCCCCAATAATATTACTTTTGATATACAATAATGTTAAATATTAAAAATCTTGACTCAGTTTCATTCCATTAGTTATGTGCAACATAGACTTCACTACAGAAAGTGAATAGCAGTAGAATTTTTTTTTTAAAGATTTATTTATTTACTCAAAAGTCAGAGTTACACAGAGAGAGAAGGAGAGGCAGAGAGAAGGCTTCCATCCTGCTGGTTCACTTCCCAACTGGCTGCAAAGGCCAGAGCTACGCCAGTCTGAAGCCAGGAGCCAGAAGCTTCTTTCCAGGTCTCCCACGCAGGTTCAGGGGCCCAAGGACTTGGGCCATCTTCCACTGCTTTCCCAGGCCACAACAGAGAGTTGGATAGGAAGTGAAGTAGCCAAGACTCGAACCAGTGCCCATACAGGATGCCAGCACTGCAGGCAGCAGCTTTACCAGCCCCAGCGGAATTAATAGCCATGTCCTATAACATCAATTCTCAGTTGAAGCTAAAGCAAATCTGTCATCCACTGATAATATTATCAAATTTTTAGTAAGTTAAATTGCATTAGGTATCTAAATATGTTATAGATACACATGGATACTGGCCTTTGATATCATTTTCTGATATTAAAATGATCATTTTGCAAAAAATATATCTGTTTTAGTAATTGGTGCAGGTAATGGTATTGGATGAAAAACTATTTTCATAGGTATTCTTTAAAAAATGTATGTCAGCATGTGATACTTGAGTTTAAGGAAAAGATGATCTCATGGAAATTAAAGCTATAATGGTGATTATCAGAGGCTGGGAAGGAAATGGGGATGGAGGGAAGGAGAAAAGTTGAAAAGTTGATTTAAAGAATATTAGGTTATAGCTAGGTAGGGTTGTGAAGCTCTAGGGTTCTAATGCACAGTGTGGTAACTGTAGATAACATTAGCATACTAAAAATGCTTCATAAGAAGCACAAATTTATAAGACAGGATGTTGGATGTTTTGACCATAAGGAAATGTTAAATATTTGAAGAGATAAATAGATTTACACTGAGTGAATATTACACAATGTATACATGGATTAAAACATCACACAATAACCCATCAACTTGTAATATTTTTATTTCTGTTAAATTTTCAAGTAAAAACTTAAAAAAATTAGCTGGCGCCGCGGCTCAATTGGCTAATCCTCTGCCTTGCGGTGCCGGCACACCAGGTTCTATCCTGGTCGGGGCGCCGGATTCTGTCCTAGTTGCCCCTCTTCCAGGCCAGCTCTCTGCTGTGGCCAGGGAGTGCAGTGGAGGATGGCCCAAGTGCTTGGGCCCTGTACCCCATGGGAGACCAGGAGAAGCACCTGGCTCCTGCCATCTGATCAGCACGGTGCACTGGCCGCAGCATGCCTGCCACGGCGGCCACTGGAGGGTGAACCAACTGCAAAGGAAGACCTTTCTGTCTCTCTCTCACTGTCCACTCTGCCTGTCAAAAAAAAAAAAAAAAAAAAACTTAAAAAATTTAAACTGTGACATGAGATACTGTAGGTGCTTGTGAGAAATAACATTCTTTGATGTAGAGGTTAAGATACTTCACCTAAATACCCCCCATTTGTAATGCAAATTCACTTTCACAGTTATCTGAAACTACACAAGCAGTCACATGGTGGGAATGTAAATTAGTGCAGCCACTCTGGAAAACAATGTGGTGATTTCTTTAAAAACTAGAAATAGGCTTGCCACGTGATCCAGCAATCCCAGTACTGGATGTGTAACCAAAGGGCATGAACATGTTTTATCCAAGAGATACCTGCATCACCATTTTATAGCAGCACTGTTCATAATAGCTAAAATTTGGAAGCAACCAAGGTATCCACCATCGGATGAATGTCGTATATATATATATTTTTATATATATATATATATATATATATATACACACACACATACACACAATAATAGAATATTATTCAGCTGTAAAAAAAGAACGGAATTCTACCATTCTCATCAAAATGGATACAACTGGAGGACATCATGTTGAGTGAAATAAACCAAACACAGAACAACAAATACCACATGTTCTCCCTTTTTTGGTGGGAACTAAAATAAATAAAGAAATCAAAAAGAAAACAAACAAAAAAGAAAGTAATGCCTGCATTTCTCATTGTTGTTGCAAACATAGCTTTGTGAAACTGTTTTATACCTTTGTCAAAGCAATGGTTAAGAATGTTATAAACTATAGTATAATGATCTGTGATTACTTTACAATTTACTGTATATGGTGAAGTGGTCATTTTTTCATTCAATTATCCTTTATAACCATTATCTATATTACTGCTCAACTAGAGCCTGTTTGCCTTTTACTTGTTAATCTTATTTGGTGAAGCAGTAAGCTTTTTAATGTAATCTAAATTTAAAAGATGGTATCTCAAAAACTAAAAACAAAAAAGAGAGAAAGAAGGATGGAGGAAGGGGATATAATTATATTCTTAGAATTGAATTTATGAACCATATTGAATATATTAAAATTTGTTAAAATAAACATTAAAATAAAATAACCATTTTCAATTTTACTATATAGTAAACAAAATAATAGCAAATTTTTGAATCCACATGACATAGCTATCAGATTTATAAACTTCCGGCTTTAGAACTATTGTATCATCAGACAACAGTTATAAATAGAGACTTGATTTAAGAAATCACAGTGTACAATCTGCTCCAAGAAGCCCAACTGCCAGTGTAAGCAAGCATGGAGCTCTTTAGCAAGGACTGTGAGCAGAACTTATGAGAAAGGAAAATGACTAAGCACAATCTTACCCTTTAGATGTTTAATATAAAATTTGTGGGGCCTAAATCTAAGAGGAGTAACAAGAAGACTTTGATAAGAGACATAACCAAAAGGTACTCAGGAGTAAGAAAAAAGGAAATTAAAAAACTGGTAACAAGACAGGTTTTAAAACTTAATTTTAAACATTGACAGTTCAAACAGTAATTTTTTGAACTTTTATTTAGTAAATATAAATTTCCAAAGTACAGCTTAAGGATTACAATGGCTTCCCCAACCCATAACTTCCCTCCCACCCGCAACCCTCCCTTTCCCACTCCTTCTCCCCTTCCATTCACATCAAGATTCATTTTCAATTCTCTTTATATACAGAAGATCAGTTTGGTACATATTAAGTAAAGATTTCAACAGTTTCCCCCACATAGCAACACAAAATGAAAAATACTGTTGGAGTACTAGTTATAGCATTCAATCACAATGTACAGCACATTAAGGACAGAGATCCTACATGATATTTTTTAAAAACTGATTAATTTTCTATGCAATTTCTAATTTAAAACCAAGTTTTTTTTAATCATTTTCAATTATCTTTATATACAGAAGATCGATTCAGTATATACTAAGTAAGATTTTATCAGTTTGCACCCACACAGAAACACAAAGTATAAAAACAGTTTCAGTACTAGTTATAGGAATGCTTCACATTGGACAACACATTAAGGACAGATCCCACATGAGATGCAAGTATTTGACACTCTTGTTTATGGCGTCAGTAACCTCCCTAGGCTCTAGTCATGAGTTGCCAAGGCTATGGAAGCCTTTAGGGTTCGGCGACTTCGATCTTATTCCAACAGGGTCAAAGTCAAAGTGGAAGTTCTCTCCTCCCTTCAGAGAAAGGTACTTCCTTCTTTGATGGCCCCATTCTTTCCACTGGGATCTCACTCGCAGAGATCTTTCATTTAGGCCTTCTTCTGCTTTTTTTTTTTTTTTTTTTTTCCCAGAGTGTCTTGGCTTTCCATGCCTGAAATACTCTCATGGGCTCTTCAGCCAGATCCGAATGCCTTAAGGGCTGATTCTGAGGCCAGAGTGCTATTTAGGACATCTGGCATTCTATGAGTCTGCTGTGTCTCCCGCTTCCCATGTTGGATCATTCTCTCCCTTTTTGATTCTATCAGTTAGTATTAGCAGACACTAGTCTTGTTTGTGTGATCCCTTCACTCTTAGACCTATCAGTGTGATCAATTATGAACTGAAGATGATTATTTGGACTAGTGAGATGGCATTAGTACATGACACCTTGATGGGATTGTGTTGGAATCCACTGGCACATTTCTAACTCCATCATTTGGGGAAAGTCTGATTGAGCATGTATCAAATTATACATCTCCTCCCTCTCTTTTTCCTGCTCTTATATTTCACAGGGATCACTTTTCAGTTAAAATTTAAACACCTAAGAATAATGTGTGTTAATTACAGAGTTCAACCACTAGTACTAGAACAAAAAAAATACTAAAATGGATAAAGTGTTATATTGTACATCAACAGTCAGCACAAGAGCTGATCTAGTCACTGTTTCTCATAGTGTCCATTTCACTTCAACAGGTTTCCCCTTTGTGCTCAGTTAGTTGTCCCCTATCAGGGAAAACAAATGATATTTGTCTCTTTGGGACTGGCTTAATTCACTCAGCATGATGTTTTCCAGATTCCTCCACCTTGTTGCAATTGACCGGATTTCATTGTTTTTGACTGCTGTATAGTATTCTATAGAGTACATGTCCCATAATTTCCTTATCCAGTCTACTGTTGATGGGCATTTGGGTTGGTCCCAAGTCTTAGCTATTGTGAATTGAGCTGCAATAAACATTACTGTGCAGACAGCTTTTTTGTTGGCCAATTTAATTTTCTTTGGGTAAAGTCCAAGGAGTGGGATGGCTAGGTTGAATGGTAGGGTTATATTCAGGTTTCTGAGGAATCTCCAGACTGACTTCCATAGTGGCTTAACCAGGTTGCATTCCCACCAACAGTGGGTTAGTGTCCCTTTCTCCCCACATCCTCTCCAGCATCTGTTGTTGGTAGATTTCTGAATGTGAGCTATTCTAACCGGGTTGAAGTGAAACCTCATTGTGGTTTTGATTTGCATTTCCCTGATTGCTATTGATCTTGAACATTTTTTCATGTGTCTATTGGCCATTTGGATTTCCTCTTTTGAAAAATGTCTATTGAGGTTCTTGGCCCATCTCTTAATTGGGTTGTTTGTTTTGATGTTGTGGAGTTTCTTGATTTCTTTGTAGATTCTGGTTATCAAGCCTTTATGTGTTGCATAGTTTGCAAGTATTTTTTCCCTTTCTGTCGGTTTCCTATTCACTTTCCTGACAGTTTCTGTTGTACTACAGAAACTTCTCAATTTGATGCAATCCCAAATTTTAATTTTGGCTTTGACTGACTGTGCTTCTTGGGTATTTTCCAAGAAGTCTTTGCCAGTACCTATATCTTGCAGGTTTTCTCCAATGCTCTCTAGTAATTTGAAGGTGTCAGGTCATAGATTTAACTCTTTCATCCATGTTGAGTGAATTTTTGTGTAAGGTGAAAGGTAGGGCTCTTGCTTCATGCTTCTGCACGAGGAATTCCAGTATTCCCAGCACGATTATTGAATGGACTGTCCTTACTCCAGGGATTGGTTTTGGATCCTTGATCAAATATAAGTTGACTGTAGATATTTGGATTGATTTCTGGTGTTTCTATTCTGTTCCACTGGTCTATCCATCTGTTTCTGTACCAGTACCATGCTGTTTTGATAACTACTGCCCTGTAGTATGTCCTGAACTCTGGTATTGTGATGCCTCTGGCTTTCTTTTTGTTGTACAAGATTGCTTTAGCTATTCGAGGTCTCCTGTGTCTCCATATGAATTTCAGCATCATTTTTTTCCAGATCAGAGAAGAATGTCGTTGGTATATTGATTGGTTTTGCATTGAATCTATAAATTGCTTTTGGAAGAATGGACATTTTGATGATTTTGATTTTTTCAGTCCATGAGAATGGAAAATTTTTTTTCCATTTATTGGTATCCTCTTCTATTTCTTTCTTTAAGGTTTTGTAATTCTCATCGTAGAGACCTCTAATGTCCTTGGTTAAGTTTATTCCAACGTATTTGATTGTTTTTGCAGCGATTGTGAATGGGATTGATCTTAGAAGTTCTTCCTCAGCCGTTACATTGCCTGTGTATACAAAGGCTGTTGATTTTTGTGCATTGATTTTATATCCTGCTACTTTGCCAAACTCTTCTATGAGTTCCAATAGTCTCTTAGTAGAGTTCTTTGGGTCCCCTAAATAAAGAATCATATCGTCTGCAAAGAGGGATAGTTTGAGTTCTTTCTTCCCAATTTCTATCCCTTTAATTTCTTTTTCTTTCCTGATGGCTCTGGCTAAATCTTCCAGAAATATATTGAATAGCAGTGGTGAGAGTGGGCATCCCTGTCTGGTACCAGATCTCAGTGGAAATGCTTCCAACTTTTCCCCATTCAATAGGATACTGGCTGTGGGTTTTTCATAAATTACTTTGAATGTATTGAGGAATGTTCTTTCTATACCCAGTTTGCTTAGAGTTTTCATCATGAAAGGGTGTTGTGTTTTATCAAATGCTTTCTCCTTGTCTAGTGAGATAATCATATAGTTTTTCTTCTGCAGTCTGTTAATGTGGTATATCACATTGATTGTTTTGAGAACATTGTTCCATCCCTGCATACCTGGGATAAATCCCACTTGGTCTGGGTCAAACAGTAATTTGATATAAATGAGATGGATAAAATTCTACTTTGCTAACCACTAAATTCTGGTAGTATCTTTGACCTTTCTTCTGCATTCTTTACAATATCATGTCACCATTCCCTTTCTTATGAGTTATAAACAGTCTCAATCATACATCAGAGAATAATTACATAATTTATATGAATGAGTTGTCTCAATTTGCTGATAACATGTATCAATTTTTTGTAATAATTTTGAATCAGCATATTCAGATGTTGCAGAATACAATTTGACACTTAATGACACTAATTTCAAATATTTTGAATTTGTTATTTTAAATAATATCAAGAGTGAACAAATATTTTTCTTTTTATTTTTAAGAAATAAGAAATTATAATTTTAACCAGTTTCAATAGGTGTCATTCATAGAGCATTGCAAACCATCTACAGTGAAATCAAAACCCACAACCTTTTCCCTAAAACATACCATTTGATCATTATACCCTTTTTTTAAAAAGATTTATTTATTTACTTGGAAGTCAGCGTTACACAGAGAGAGAAGGCGAGTAAGAGAGAGAGAGAGAGAGAGAGAGAGAGAGGTCTTTCATCCACTGGCTCACTCCCCAATTGGCCACAATGGCTAGAGCTGCACTGATCCGAAGCAATGAGCCAGGAGCATCTTCTGGGTCTCCCACAGGGGTTCAGGGGTGCAAGGACTTGGGCCATCTTCTATTGCTTTCCCAGGCCACAGCAGACAGCTGGATTGGAAGAGGAGCAGCTGGGACTGAAATCAGTGCCATATGGGATGCCAGCACTGCAGGCGGCAGCTTAACCTACTTAGAATAGTTTTAATTTTGTATTGGAATGCACGTACTGGGTGTCAGAACAGGAGCAACAAGACTGTGGTGCACAAAGCTTTGTCAAGTGCCAATGCGAAGTAGGAGTCCTGAGTCTGTGTGACTCGTCCCTGTAAGAAGTATGCAGAAGCAATGGCTGGCTGCTTGCTGATGGATTTGAAATATGTTCACTGCTTTAAGGCATTGGATATAAATTTAGAAAACAAGCTTGACTGATGAATGGAAACAGAATTAACAAATTTTATTAATTATAAATTTTGTCAATGTTTTAGGGTATAAAAAAAAGAGTCAACCCTGGCTATTGTAGGTGTTTGAAGAGTGAACTAGAAAATCTGAGGTCTCTTTATGTTTCTCTGTGTATCTCTGTCTATCTCTCTCCATTACATAAAAATTTTACATTTTGAAAGGAAATTATATTGTAAAAAAGTCATTAAATGTTGATTACAGATTTTGTAATAAAAATTTGTGAAAACAAGAAATGACTCAAGTGTCTCCTGTTGAAAAGTAAGGTTGGAGGGGCTGGATCTGTGACACAGGGGTTTAATGCCCTGGCCTGAAGCACCGGCATCCCATATGGGCACCAGTTCGAGACCCGGCTGCTCTACTTCCGATCTAGCTCTCTACTATGGCCTGGAAAAGCAGTGGAAGATGGCCCAAGTCCTTGGACTCCTGCACCCACATGGGAGACAGGAAAGAAGCTCCCAGTTCCTGGCTCCTGACTTCAGATCAGCGCGCAGTTCTGGCCATTGCCGCCAGTTAGGGAGTGAACCATCTGATGGAAGACCTCTTTCTCTCTCTCTCTCTGCCCCTCCTCTCTCTCTGTGCGTAACTCTTACTTTCAATAAAAAATAAATCTTTAAAAAAAAGTAAAGTTGGAAGTGTTAAATTCTTTATATGGTATGAAAAAATTTAAAGCAAACAGATAATAAAAGAGATCAAAAGGGAGTATGCTTAGCTCTGGGATGTCCATGTTATACAAAGTGTAGGTGCATCTCCTATAGAAAGTATACCAAGAAAAGAGGGATATTATATCAACAAACACAAACATTCTCAACATGATTCCAACAAAATTGCAGACACCATGTAAATCCTGCAAAAAATATTCAAGATTAGGAAGAAAACATGCAATAGTGAGTCAATAAAAACAAGTAGCCTAAAAGAGCCTCATTTCCTTTTCCAGATAGAAATGTCATGTAGAAGCAGATCTCAGAAAACTCTGAATGAACAAGAGTTGTATTTTCTAAGTAAATATGCATTGTTTAAGGTGGAAGATATAAACTTTTTTTTGCCACAGTTGATTTTGTTAAATAAGGCTAATGTCAGTACTTCACAGAATGCATAGAATTTGAATTGTTGTAAAGAATAAGGGTATGTGTGAACAGACAAACCATGTTTGCAGAAATTAGTAAGATCTGTGGTTTTAGGTAAGTGACCTAACTGCTTTATGAAATCAAATCACCTTAGGACAATGCCCTGGTAACCCATTTCAAACTTCAATATACTAGCAAATATTAATAAAATCCAACTAATTTCATTAAGAATAATGATAAAAAGGAAGTAATATTGTATCATGAAAAGATTCAGTATAAAAAAGTGAAATTAAGAGCTTCAAATACTATTAATAGATGAACGTTTACCCAAAGGAATCACCGATCAAGTGGAAAAATATGGTCAAATGTTTTGCCATGAATTCAAAATAGTCAATGAAATATACAGCTATCTATTTTTGCAGGTACTAGACTCATTTAACTCTCAAAATCATCATAAAAATGATATGTTACCATATTATCAATGAATGCATTATAAAACAACAGAAAGCAAAGCAAAACTTGAAATAAAAATCTTTGTCTATCTGAGTTCACAGGTAGTTTATAGATTCATTTGGCTCAGTAATTCTCATCTTTTTTGTTTTTTTCAAAGGATCAATGTCGATTATAACAAAAAACATTACCTACTGTTAGCTTCATCCTTCTTTCTGTAACCCTTCAGTATTAGTGATTCTGAAGAAGATAATACATAGTGGGGTAGGTTAAATGGTGAGCTGTATGGAATGCCTGCATCCCATATGGAAATGCTGTCTGAATCTTGGCTACTCCGTATTTAATTTTGACTGGCAGAGTTAGACAGTGAGAGAGAGAGAGAGAGACAGAGAGAAAGGTCTTCCTTCCATTGGTTCACCCCCTAAATGGCTGCTATGGCCTGCGCACTGTGCCGATCCGAAGCCAGGAGCCAGGTGCTTCCTCCTGGGCTCCTGTGCAGATGTAGGGCCCAAGCACTTGGGCCATCCTCCACTGCCCTCCCAGGCCACAGCAGAGAGCTGGACTGGAAGAGGAGCAATGGGGACAGAATCTGGCACCCCAACCAGGACTAGAACCCCAGGGTGCCAGCACCACAGGCGGAGGATTAGCCTAGTGAGCTGCGGCGCCAGCCATACTCCGTATTTTTGATCCAGATTCCTGCTAGTGTGCCAGGGTGGCAGCAGATGATGGCCTTAGTCTGTGGGTTTCTGTCCCTGATGTCGAGATTTTGGCTTTGACTGTGGCTTGGTCAAGGCCTGGCTGTTGCAGACATCGGGGGAGTGGACCACAGGATAGAAGGTCTCTTTCTTCTCTGCCTCTTCCTCATTTCGTCATCACTCTGCCTTCCAAAGTAATAAATATTTAAAGAAAGGAAGAAAAAACATAATTATCAAGACTGTTAACACAATTACCAACACTGTCTGAAATAACCATGCTAGAATTTATCATCTCTTTACTTCTAATAGCATGATCCTTTTTAGGAAGAAAAATTTAGTTGAAAATTGACAAATTCCAGGACTTAATCCTGAAGTTTTACTTCTGAAACTCACATATGGCACCATCTGTATTATTTATGGTTTTCCCTAAAACAAAACTTGAGACAATCATCTAAATACTTTATTAAAGAAAATATTCAAGAAAATGATAGGGAATTGATTAACTTAGATAGGAAAGGGAAAATCCAACCGAGAGTATATTACCAAAATCTAGAGTTGAGAAACCAGTTCAAAGCAGCAAAGTATAACACTGAAGTGTACTGGGAGATTTTTCTCACTGTCCCACGCTTAGCTTTTTTGTACAATAAAATTGTTTCTTTCTCTACTCTTTCTCCTTCGCCACTATTGCATTGCTGTACTTTATCACCCGTGTCTGTTAGTTTTTTCACTATGTTGCTTTAGCCTCTCTTCAGAAGCTGAAATGTCTTAAGGTGTCATGGTTGAGCCCTTCTTAGTAATCCTGCCTCTTTTACAGTGGTAAACAAACTCGCAGGGTCTGGGTCGGATCATTTTCTTGTGCCTTCAGCAGAAGTAGTGGTATTTTTGCTTGTTTACTTAGTGTTTTCTCATCAACTGCACTGAGGCTTCATCTGTTACCTAAGGGAGAGGGATTTTTATGTCATTTCCTCAGGAGTTTTGGAGTTTTCTTCCGCAGGGACATTAGAACAGTAAAAAGCGGAATCAAGGCAGATCTGGTAACTTTCATATATCTGTATCATACACGAAGCTTTCTCTAATCTCTTATTTTGCTTTTAACATTTTATGTTATCAATGTCCGTGGTGAAATACGTACAACTGGGTGCAAACTGCCCCGGATTTTGGTACAAACACAGTAGAAATGAATTTGACATTATTTATCAGAATTGCAAACTCATGCTTCTTGACCTTGACGAATCCCTAAAACAAATCATATGGTCTAGAATGATATGATGTAGGCTTATATTAAGTTGCTCATGGTCTTAAATTAGAAAAACCTAAGAATAATGTAGAAACCATGGTGATTTACATGCTAACATGAAAATTTTGTTCAATGAGAACCAACAATGGAATCTAAAGTATTCTAGCATTGGTGAATACATCAAACCACCGAAATTATTAAACATAAACACAGCATCCTTTGACATTGAATTTCTCACTGTGATTCATTTTGTCTTGCCAATATTTGTGATTCTTGATGCAGGCACTGTGCCCCAGCAGGTGAAGCCACCCCCTGTAGTGCCTGTATCCCATATGGGCAGGGTTTCAAGTCCTGGCTGCTCTACTTCCCATCCAACTCTAAGTTGTGGCCTGGGAAAGCAGTAGAAAATGGCCCAGTCCTTGGGCCCCAGCACCCCTGTGGGAGACACAGAAGAAGCTCCTGGCTCCTGGCTTCAGATCAGTGGGACTCCAGCCTGTGGCCATCTGGGGAATGAATCACCCAATGGAAGACATCTCTCTCTCTGTCTCTGCCTATGCCTTTCAAATAAGTAAATAAATCTTTAAAAAATGTTTGTGATTCTTGCTAATTTTGTCTATTCATTCTTGTCACAGTAACTAAACAATGTCAACATTTATTTCTTTATTTTCATACTTGCATTTCTCTAACTTTACCTGAATTTTTAAGAAGTTTTTAGTACACAGTTTACTAATTAGAATATTTTAAAACTTTGAAATTGCACTAATATTTTTGTGAATTATTATTTTTGCATTAGTACTCCAAGAAGTCAAATAACTTTTTGAGAGATTTACTTTTAATTTTTCCACAAGTATCATTACTTTCAATGCGCATTGTTATGTAAACTAAGGCCTTTCAAAGATATGTTATGTTATAATAAAAAGAACCTAATTTAAAATTTGTGCAATAATGTAATATAATCTTGTTTATCTTATTATGTTTTCCAAAATAGACTTAGACATATAATTGGCTAAATAAATATTGTTAACTACGAACAAAAGAACACCATGCAACTGATTAAAAAAAAAAGAAAGTAAACAGAACAAAGCAGAAACTCATGCAAATATGGATATACATATTTTATAATACTTTTAATTGACATAAGCTACACTTTAATTGATGACAAGTTAAGAGCAGTGTCTGTATCATGCCACTACTTACAGTCAAATATGAAATGCTTTGTATATATAGCTGAATCCTTCACAGAAGACATGGAAGAAAATCTAGTAGGACTGATGGAGGAGGGTAAGGTGAGAGAGAATATTTTTCATTGTATGATGGTTTCATAATAAACTTTTTTATTTTTAAAATTTTTTTATTTAAAAAAATTTTTTTTGACAGGCAGAGTGGACAGTGAGAGAGAGGGACAGAGAGAAAGGTCTTCCTTTGCCGTTGGTTCACCCTCCAATGGCCGCCACAGCTGGCGCGCTGCGGCCAAGGCACCATGCTGATCTGATGGCAGGAGCCATGTGCTTCTTCTGGTCTCCCATGGGGTGCAGGGCCCAAGCACTTGGGCCATCCTCCACTGCACTCCCTGGCCACAGCAGAAAGCTGGCCTGGAAGAGGGGCAACAGGGACAGAATCTGGCGCCCCGACTGGGACTAGAACCCGATGTGCTGGCGCCACAAGGCGGGGGATTAGCCTATTGAGCCGCAGTGCTGGCCCATAATAAACTTTTAAAAACTACTTATTTCTGGAATTTATTTGAAAAGGTGAAAGTGACAGAGAGGGAGAGAGAGAGAGAGAGAGAGAGAGTGCGCAATGTCTTCCACCCGCTTGTTCACTCCTCAAATGGCTTCAACTACGGTGCTAGCCAGGAGCCAGGAGCTCCTATCTCCCACAAGAGTGCAGGGGCCAATCATTTGGACCCTTTATCGCTGCCCTTCCCAGCTGCATCAATAGGAAGCTGGATCAGAAGTGGGGCAGCCAGGACTCGCATTGCTTGCCCTATGGGATGCTGGCATTACAGGCGGCAGCTTTCACCCACAATGCCATAGCACCAACCCTCTCATTATAATCTTAAACCATAATCATATATCACTATAGCAAAACTGAGGAAAGATTTAAAAATAAGGCACACAAGGTTAGCATTATTAATCTCTTGATGAGGAAGCTTTGGGTTTTTAATTTTCAGATATTTGTTGCTAAATATTTGCATAATGTAAAATACATTATAAAAATAATGTCAAAGTTAGCTGTAGTCTAATTCTTAAAGAGCTCTGAATTTTGAAACATCCCAGGCTTATCCTAAGGGCCTTTCTTTGTATGAGTCATATTTTTTTTTCTTTTAAGATTTCATTTATTTATTTGAGAGGAAGAGTTACAGACAGTGAGAGGGAGAGACAGAGAGAAAGGTCTTCTATCCACTGGTTCACTCTCCAAATAAATGCAACATCTGGAGCTGACCGATCTGAAGCCAAGAGGCAGGAACTGCCTCTGGGTCTCCCATGTTGGTGTAGGGGCCCCAGCACCTGGGCCATCTTCTATTACTTTCCCAGTCCATAGCAGAGAGCTAGATTGGAAGAGGAGCAGCAAGGACATGAACGGGTGCCCATATGGGATGCCGGCACCGCAGGTGGATGATTAACCTACTGTGTCACAGTGTCAGCCCCAGTATGATTCATTCCTGTGATGCATAGCTTACACTGGGAAATCTATGCAATCCATCCCCACATATTACTACTTTCTTCCTTCCCCCATGCCCAAATAATAACACCTGTGAGCTTTTTATTTTTTAACCACTTCAGGCTAGAGAATTATTTCTTTTTCTTTTTTTCTTTTTTTTTTTTTTTGACAGGCAGAGTTATACAGTGAGAGAGAGAGAGAGAGAGAGAGAGAGAGAGAGAGAGAGAGAGAAAGGTCTTTCTTCCGAGATTCACCCCTTAAATGGCCACAACAGCCAGCACACTGCACCAAACCGAAGTCAGGAGCCAGGTGCTTCCTCCTGGTCTCCCATGCAGGTGCAGGGCCCAAGCACTTGGGCCATCCTCCACTACACTCCCGGGCCACAGCAGAGAGCTGGACTGGAAGAGAAGCAACTGGAACAGAACCAGCACCCCAACCGGGACTAGAACCGGGGTGGTGGCACCGCAGGTGGAGGATTAGCCAAGTGAGCCGAGGCACCAGCCAGAGAATTATTTCAATGCCACTTTAATTACAACCATCAAGTCCTTCATCCTTTTCTCTGAGGATTTTTGTTTCTCTGCCTGCCTGCTTTCTGAATCTAACCTTTGATTTTCAGTCTCTAGTAGTTTATTACAACTCACAAGTATTACAACACAATGAAATAATCAGAAAACCAAAGCGGGGGCATATTTAGGGCAGATATGTAATTTCACTTCAAACAGCTCCTTTCAGATAGGAACGGGTACTTGCACTGACATTGCTATTAATAACAAAATGACTCTATGGAAGTCAGTCTGGAGATTCTTCAGAAACCTGAATATATACTTACCATACAACCCAGTCATACCACTCCTTAGAACTTACCCAAAGGAAATTAAATTGGCCAACAAAAAAGCTGTCTGCACAGTAATGTTTATTGCGGCTCAATTCACAATAGCTAAGACTTGGAACCAACCCAAATGCCCATCAACAGTAGACTGGATTAGGAAATTATGGGACATGTACTTTATAGAATACTATACAGCCGCCTGAAGCACCAGCACCCCAGGTTGTAGTCCCGGTCGGGGATTCTGTCCCGGTTCTCCTCTTCCAGTCCAGCTCTCTGCTGTGGCCCAGGAGTGCAGTGGAGGATGGCCCAAGTGCTTGGGCCCTGCACCCCATGGGAGAGCAGGAGAAGCACCTGGCACCTGGCTTCGGATCAGCGCGGTGCGCCGGCCGCAGTGTGGTGCCTATTGGAGGGTGAACCAATGGCAAAGGAAGACCTTTCTCTCTGTCTCTCTCACTGTTCACTCTGCCTGTCAGGAAAAAAAAAAAGAATACTATATAGCAGACAAAAAAAAAAATGAAATCTGGTCATTTGCAATAAGATGGAGGAATCTGGAAAACATTATGCTGAGTGAATTAAGCCAGTCCCAAAGGGACAAATATCATATGTTCTCCCTGATTAGCGAGCGACAACTAACTGAGCACCAAAGGGGAAACCTGTTGAAGTGAAATGGACACTATGAGAAACAGTGACTAGATAGGCTCTTGTCCTGACTGTTGATGTACAATGTAAATCTTTATGCCTTTTAGTATTTATTTTTGTTCTAGTACTATTGGATAAACTCTAATTAACACACAATTATTCTTAGGTGTTTAAATTTAACTGAAAAGTGATCCCTGTGAAATATAAGAGTGGGAATAAGAGAGGGAAGAGATGTGCAATTTGGGACATACTCAATCTGACTTGACCCAAATGGTGGAGTTAGAAACGTGCCAGGGGATTCTAATATTATCCTATCAAGGTGTCATGCGCCAATGCCATCTCACTAGTCCAAGTGATCATCTTCAGTTAATAATTGATCACACTGTTAGGTCTAAGAGTCAAAGGGATCACAGAAACAAGACTAGTGTCTGCTAATACTAGCTGTTAGAATCAAAAAGGGAGAGAATGATCCAACATGGGAAGCGGGAGACACAGCAGACTCATAGAATGCCAGATGTCCTAAATAGCACTCTGGCCTCAGAATCAGCCCTTAAGGCATTCGGATCTGGCTGAAGAGCCCATGAGAGTATTTCAGGCATGGAAAGCCAAGACACTCTGGAAAAAAAAAAAAAAGACCTAAATGAAAGATCCCTGAGTGAGATCCCAGTGAAAAGAACAGGGTCATCAAAGAAGGAGTTACCTTTCTCTGAAGGGAGGAGAGAACTTGCACTTTGACTATGACCCTGATGGAATAAGATCGAAGTCAGCGAACCCTAAAGGCTTCCATAGCCTTGGCAACTCATGACTAGAGCCTAGGGAGGTTACTGACGCCATAAACAAGAGTGTCAAATTGTTAAGTCAAGAACAGAAGTCACTATGTACTTACTTCTCATGTGGGATCTGTCCTTAATATGTTGTCCAATGTGAAGTAATGCTATAACTAGTATTGAAACAGTATTTTACACTTTGTGTTTCTGTGTGGATGCAAACTGATAAAATCTTTACTTAATATATACTGAATCAATCTTTTGTATATAAAGATAATTGAAAATGATTAAAAAAAACTTGGTTTTAAATTGGAAATTGCATAGAAAATTAATCAGTTTTTAAAAAATATCATGTAGGATCTCTGTCCTTAATGTGCTGTACATTGTGATTGAATGCTATAACTAGTACTCCAACACTATTTTTCATTTTGTGTTGCTATGTGGGGGCAAACTGTTGAAATCTTTACTTAATATGTACCAAACTGATCTTCTGTATATAAAGAGAATTGAAAATGAATCTTGCTGTGAATGGAAGGGGAGAAGGAGTGGGAAAGGGAGGGTTGCGGGTTGGAGGGAAGTTATGGGGTGGGGAAGCCATTGTAATCCTTAAGCTGTACTTTGGAAATTTATATTTACTAAATAAAAGTTAAAAAATTTTAAAAAATAAAATAAATTAACAAAATGAGTACACAAGCAAATGTGAGATGAACAATGACAACTGGCTTTACCTCCTTTCTCTTTTTTTTTCACAAATATATAGAAGTTCTGCTTAATGAGGAAAGAAAGCTTTGTTAATGTGAAATCCAGTTGTCAATTTAGTATGTTAGGCAATTTAATTGAAGTAGTGAGATAAAAATGTGGACAAGCAACCAAGAATATATAATAGTATGTTTATTTAGATGGTTTGATGGACAGGAAAATGTATTTTTAAATTTTAGTGCTCAATTTTACTATAACTAATACTTACTTCTTTTCTGTTTCATGAGTCTTTTTCATTTCTTCAATTATGCTACTCAAATTCCTGTATTAAAAATTGTGTCAAAAATCCAAAAGAGATTGATTACGACCAGTGGTTAGTCAGCAATTTCCTCTTTGAGTGGGAATCCTTAGGACATGATTTATAGTTTATCTGAATCTCAAGGCAAATTCCATATTGGAGGGATAATTAAACTCTCAATGGCTGTTAAATATCAAAAGCCCCATACATCTGTGTTTCAGGTACCAAATATGATGTCTTAAGCACTTTTATCACTTGCAAACCAAGCAAGTGCCACTATCATTAACAACAATTCTGCCTACTTGCATTATTGCTCAAACTGCTTGAAAAATCCTGTCAAAAATGTAATTAGATGGGCCAGAGGTCATTTAACGTTCCTGTAGCTTTGAACATACCCTCTCAAAAATATAATAGCTATTACTTGCATGTGAGTGAAAAGACTTCCCAGGCTTTTTATATATGTTCTTGGGTGCCCATCATTTACTTTAGTACATCACATTATGCATTGCTTGGAATTTTAGCCATTTTGAGTGCTTGTACCTCCATTGCCTTTCTTGCATGGATTTCATTATGAAAAGAAGATAGACCTCACCTACATTTTTCAGCAGCAATGAATGGATGGTGATTGAAATTTCTGCTTTACTTCACATTGTACAACACATTAAGGACAGAGATCCTACATGGGGAGGAAGTGCACAGTGACTCCTGCTGTTGACTTAGCAACTGATGCTCTTGATTATGGCGTCAGTAATCACCCTAGGGTCTTGCCATGAGTTGCCAAGGCTATGGAAGCCTTTGGGGTTCGCCGGCTTCGATCTTATTCCGACAGGGTCATAGTCAAAGTGGAAGTTCTCTCCTCCCTTCAGAGAAAGGTACCTCCTTCTTTGATGGCCCATTCTTTCCACTGGAATCTCACTTGCACAGATCTTTCATTTAGGTCCTTTTTTTTTTTTTCCAGAGTGTTTTGGCTTTCCATGCCTGAAATACTCTCATGGACTCTTCAGTCAGATCCAAGCTGGCTTGGAATTGGAGCAGCTGGGTCTTGAACCGGTCCCCATATGGGTTGCCAGTGCTTCAGGCCAGGGTATTAACCCACTTTGCCACAGTGCTGGACCCAAGAATGTTGTTCTTGACTAATATTTTATGAGAGGATACATGCATGCAAATATTGGTTCTAAAAATTGCTAAAGAAACACGTAACTTTTGTTAAAAACAACAAACAAAAGAGCTGGCATAACATGCATTACTTCTGAACACTTAAGGAAAAAAATAATATATATACAATGTAATATCAACCCAGTTAAAATATTTTTAAAGGAAATCAAGCTACATAAAAACATAGATGTGAAATCAATATTAAATTAAAATATATCAGTAACCATAATGAACGTGCATGAGTGAAATTTGTTTTTCAAAGGTAGATGCTTTTAGTTTATATAAAATTATAAAATCAATATGATGCTTTCAAGAGAAGTTCTGAAGCCAACAGAAGAGTAATGCAATAAAGATAAAGCAATAAAATAAAACAATAATAAATCAGTTCTATTTCTAGTCTTATTGTAGTAATTCTA
Source organism: Sylvilagus floridanus (assembly GCA_949820135.1). Taxonomy (NCBI): domain Eukaryota; kingdom Metazoa; phylum Chordata; class Mammalia; order Lagomorpha; family Leporidae; genus Sylvilagus; species Sylvilagus floridanus. The sequence goes on along the minus strand of OX463236.1, from coordinate 128,092,946 downwards.
ATATCAGAGACAATTTTATTCAATTATATTCATTCCCATATTTCATCATCAAATAAAACAGTCATTCTGGCATCAATAGAATGGAATTCAAGACAGAAATCTTTCACAGAGTGAAATATATTCATGGATGTTACATTCTGATAAACACTTTTAAATTTATTTTAATTTAACTGCATATAAAACTGAACCTCAAAATAATTAGAACCCTAATATGAATGGATAAATAGTAAATCAATAAGTAGAGGAATGATTGTCATATTTTTTTCTGTAAAGGGATAGATAATAATTGTATTATGCTTTACAGATTTCTTTATTTTCTTCTCTCTCTTCCTCCCTTGCCTTCCTTCCTTCTCTGCCTCCTCCCTCCCTTTCTGTCTCTCCTCCTCCCTCTCTCCATTTCCAAGTTTCCCTCCCTTCCTCAGTCCAGCCTTCCTCCCTTTCTCACTCTTGCCCTCGATCTCTCACCAGGAGTAAAGAGATAGAGAGCAAAATACAGACTGACCGACAGAGCTCCCATTTGTGGGTTGGCTAGCTCCCAAAGGCTTGCAATGTCTCAATCAGTGGAATACCAGAGCTTGGATCTCAGTCCAGGTCTCCCTTGTAGGTTGCAGGGACCCAGTCATTTGAGTCCTCTCCTGCTGCCTCCCAGTGAGTACATTAAATGGAAGCTGGAATTGGCAGGAAGTGGAACAGTGTCTTAAATCTAAGTACTTCAATAGAGCTTCTTAGCCAGCATCTCTAATACCTTATTGCGGTAAGTTTTGCAAGTACTCAACTCTTCCAGTGTATGATAAAATCACCCAAAACAAGCACAAAAGCAAAGGTGGCCATGTTTCAGTAACACGTCATTGACAGATAGGGCCGGGGGTTGGTGTGGAAGTTGAACTGCAGCTTAGTATACTTGAAGCACCCACCTGTGTCCTGGTACAAGTCTGGGCTCCTTTACTTCTGATCCAGCCTCCTGCTAATGTGGATCCCTGCCACACATATGAGAGATGCAAGTTAAATTCTGGGCTCCCAGCATTCCCTTAGCTTTTCCTGGGCCTATTTCTTATTTTGGGTATTTGGAGTATGAGCCACCAGATGGAAAGATATCTCTCTCTCTTTCTCTGTTTCAAATAAATAAAAAAGTAAAAACAACAAATTAAAAAAAAATAGATTGATGTCTGTTTCATTATATTGGCAGACTTTTCCAAAATGCATGTATTCTGCACATCTTACTTATCTATGAAACACAAAATATGAAAAATAAATATTCTTTGAAAATATTCCTACTGAATTATATAATATTTCCACTGTCCATTCCTTCAGCTTTTGCTTGAAAACTGGAAAATATTCTAATGAAAATTAATAGCGAATTGGTTCATCAGATGTGTTAGTAAAATAATTTCAATAACCTAAATGGAGAAAACATAGGCTATCTTAACATTCCAGGGGTGAAGGAAAACATGTTTTGGTGCATGGATCAACAAGACCCTTCTTGGTCAATCCTCACACAGCAAGTATCTACACATATGACTTTTTTTTTTTGCAGTTTACGGATACCATAGGCTTGAATATTTTTTGTAGTTGTTGAGTCCTCCAAATTTGGATACCTACCTTACACACCCCCATATACTTAAAACTATCCCATCATCTCCTATAAGGACAATAACTTTATTTATGTTTGCTGTAATTTTTTCACACAGCTTTTCATAAACTTTACATTAACAAATATGTTCTATTCCTCCAGAATAGTCAAGATCTTCTTCTCAATTGGATTTTTTCCAGTAGCTCTTAGACATCATTAGCTATCTCCTGAATTAAGTAAAATATTTACCTTGATCCAACTTCTAGCCAACTGCCAATATAGATACCATTTTATTCCTTGTTTTCAAAAACTGTTCTCACACTTGTCTCCAAGGGGAATAACTTTTCAATTACTAGTCCAGATGAAGATGGGTTACTGTTTATCTTTAGAACTGACTTGCAATTTAGCTCTGAGTCTCCAGACTGCCTAATGACAGATAACTCTTTTTCTTTAAATTTAGTTCAATCCAGTGATGAGTGAATCATTTTGAGATGCTTCAATTAGTCACAGACTAGTTAAAGCTTTCCTTTTTTTCACTTCCTCAGGTTTTAAGCGCTATATTGAGGATGAGGGAAATGAGTGGGAAGGGAAGTCATGTACGCACAGCTGACAGCAGTGCAGGGTCTGGGAGGTGTTCAGCCCATTTTATATGCTGTGGTCTAGTATGAATGTCATCCTATGCAAAAATATAAAAGGCTCCGAGGTGAACTGCAGAGTGTCAGATATGAGCCCCATACAGAACTCTGGTGGGATTCATCTCTTAGATACACACCCTTGTTCCTGCCAGGTAACTATTCTATTATGTGACGTTTTGATCTGTAAGATCTTTTGGGGCCCATAAAGCCTAGAGATATTTTCAATCGCTCTCTTGGTTCCAGGAACCTCTTGAGTCTAAGACAGCATCTCTTATTGTCCCTGTATCTATTTATGTTGTATGGGTATAATAGTTACCATTCCCTAACTGCTCCCTTAATATAGCAGTGAGAAAGTAGGGAGAGTTCCTTTTTTCAGATACCTTAAGCACTAGAAACTAGGTATATGAAAGCATTCAGACTGTTCCTTTGTTTATCTTTCTCTAAATTCTGTTCTGCTCCCCCAAGTCAGAAACAAGGGTTTAAGGATGAAAATAAAATCTTTCACTGATGCAGTTAAACTATTCAGTCTTCCCTGTCTGTCATCTAATTCATTAACAACTGATCCTACACCTCAAAAATCAATATATTAACATTTTTGTTTTCTGATTTTGTCAGCTGTGTACACCATCTCTTATACCTAGGTGAATATATGTTTTATGCTTTGCATGGATGTTGGTTGCAGAAATTAACACTTTAAGGTACATTTTTAAAAATATTTATTTTATATATTTGAAAGGAAGCATGACATACAGAGAGACAGTGGCAGAGAGATACAGAGCGAAAATGACATCTTCCATCTGCTGATTCACTCCTCAAATGTCTTCAACAACCAGGGCTGAGCAAGACCAAAGCTAGGAGCCAAGAACTCCATCCAGGTCTCTCACATGAATGACAGGGCCCCAAGTCTTGGACCATCTTCCTCTGCTTTTCCAGGCACATTAGCAAGGATCTGAATCAGAAGCAGAACAACTGGAACTCAAAACTATGCTCAGATAAGAAATGCTGGCATTGTGGGCAATAGTTTAACCCATTACATCATAACCCTGTCACAAGAAACATTTTTGAAGTGCCATGTTGCCTCATTTTTCTACTCTTTTTTTCTTTTTCTCATTTTACCTCTCATGCTTTATAAATGCTAATACAACCATTTCTGTATTATATAACTATAACAAAATGACATGAAATACAGTGAATATATTTCAATGTCCCTGAATATATTTCAGACCAACTTTCGACATCATCCCTTCCATATTTTTCAACTTTTATTATGGAAAAGTTCCCTCATATATGAAAATTTAATAGCATAATAAATTTTCATACTTCTATTACCCAGCTTCAACAATTACCAATTCATAGTCAATCTTGTTTTGTTTATATAGTTACATGCTATTTTCGCCCACTGAGTTATATTAAAGCAAATCGAAGACATCTTTTATCTGTAAATATTTCCATGCATATCTCTAAGACAAAAAAGACTCAATTTATAAACATAATGATAACAGTCACTGACTACAAATGTGAAAGTTTTATTTTTTAAATCCAGGGAAGGGACATACTTTTTAATTAGCTGATCTATGTCTTAAATTTTTATAAACCTATAGGTTCTCTCTTCTTGCATTTGTTTTGTTTCCTTCATAATTTACTTGTCAAAGAAACTGGTCACCTCCCTTCACATATAAACATATTGCTATTTATATTCTTAATGAATTATTCACTTGGAATTTGTCATGTTTTCCATACATTCCCCCTTTTCAACCTTAACATTTTTCAACCTAGGTTTATAGGACATTGCTATTTGCATAGTTAACGTCATTGTTAGCATACCATGTTGATAAAATGCAAAATAAAATGCTGATGTAAGGGAGGGAGAAAACATAGGCTATCTTAACATTCCAGGAGTGAAGGAAAACATGTTTTGGTGCATGGATCAAGACCCTTCTTGGTCAATCCTCATACGTCAAGTATCTATACATATGCCTTTCCCTACATACATACGACAAAATAGAGAAGTACGTATGACAAAATAGACAAAATAGAGAAATATGTTGTTTTTACAATATTTACATTATTATGTCCACGGACAACTTAAATCTAAAAATGTACAGTATACTGACAAGTATCTGGAGAAAAAAATCAGAAAAAAATAGGAGTATTAGGATGGGGTTTCACTGAGAAGTGCGTCATTTGATTGAGAGTGTAGAAGCAGGTAAGAGTATCAAAGTGCACAAAGTGTATCACAGAGTATCAAAGGCATGATGGGCGTGTTTAGGGAATAGTTAGAGGTCAGTGTGATAGAACACACTAAGTGAAGGAGAAAAATCGTAGGCTATGTATCTAAGAAGTAATAAAGCAGATTTGAAACAAAAACAGGTAGTCAGCTTTTGATAGTAAGCTCAAGATGCCTGTTAGACATCCAAGTAAAGATGTCAATCAAGTAGGCAGGTGAATTGCTCATGGTTAGCTAGAAATGTAAATTGTAAATCGTCAGTATACAAATGCTTTCGAATTTCAAGAAACTGAATGAAATTACTTGGGAAATTAGAAGGGAAGAGAAAAGAGAAAGGGTCTAAAACTCATACCCAGGAGAGTTTAGAGCTTAAAGTATTGATGAGTGATGACCTACCAAACAGAACTGAGGAATAACTAAAATGATAAAAAGTTCTTGAGGAAAAGAAATTTAAAAGCAAGAGAAAGAGAGAGAGAGAGGGAAAGGGGGAGAAAGAGAGAAAAAAACTGTCATGGACTGTTAGTGAGATTTATAAACTAAACTACTGATAATTGACTATAGGATTTAACAACATGGAAAATTTTATGATATTAACAGGAACAATTTCAGCAGCTTGGTGTCAATAGTTATTTAAGGTTGATTTAGGAAAATATAGAAAAGAAATTGAAAATGTGAATGAAGAAATTTCTTTTAAGGAGTTTCTCTCAACACAGATGGGAAATAGAGTGGCAGTTACAGAGAAAGACGTGGTTAAGAGGGTTCTTAGTTCTTCAGGCACAGAAGTTTATTATACAGTGAGGTAAAAGCTTTGGCAGAAAGGAAGATGCTGTTGATTCAAAGACAGAGGTGGGAATAGTTTTAAGTCCTTCAGTAAATGATAAAGAATGAGATCTAAAAACTAAATGGGAATTTTGAGATGAGCTACAGGCACAAAGAGTCCATCCATAGTAAGAGAAGAAAGCAGAATATATAGACAAGAGGGTTGTTAGATAGGAGAGGACGTTTTTACGAGTTATTGTCTGATTTGTTTTTTGTTTGTTTATTTGCAGTGAAGTAAGTCAAGATGTGTGCAGAGCTATTAGATGTCTGAGGAAATTTTCAGAACAAATGACATAGGTACCAAGGAGAATGAGAATTTGACTGGATTGAAGAAACAGAGTATGACTATGACCTATTATGATAGATCCATGTGAAATTAATAATCATATTATTTAATTTGTGAACATCTTTGAACAGTTTTCTGCATTTTGTCCAGCTATATAGGTCAAGTATCTCCACAGGTAGAGAGTTAAATAATCACAGATGTGATGTGTGTCAAGCAAAGAAAGATAGCAAAAACCAGTACAAGAATACAAGGAAATTAAAGGCATACTCAAGTTGTAATTATAATTGACCATAATGTTTACATTAAAATAGAAAAGAGAGAGAGATAACATGAGGAAAATAAAAGTCTGTATAAAGGCAAGGGAATTAATGTATTTAGATACCAATGAAATTGGTTTATAGAGCAGGGATGTACTGAGAAAGTTGATAAGTAAAACTCTCTAACAGGACTTTATATGATTATTAGAACATTTTCTATCTGTTCTTTCCAAAATATTAGCCATTAGCTTTATGGGCCTATTGACAACTGAAATATTCAACCATCAATACATTGTAAAAATCAAATGTAGGAACTATATTCAGTCATTTACTTGATAGCTTTACACATTATGTATTTTTTAGAAAAGCTTTTTTATTTTTCTGCTTATTTCCAGAGTAATTCTCAAGATTTAGCACCAACAAATATTTTGTTTTACCTGTTCTACTTTCTGTAGCTGAATTATTTGCTTTTTCTATATGTTTACACACATCCATAAATACACTATACAATGTGTTATATTTTTCCAACCACTCATTTGTCTCCTCAGCTGGGCTGAAGTTCTTGGAAAGTGAGGTTCCATTTTAACTGCAATAGCTATAACACATATCAGGATTACTAGTATCTCTGGGAAGTATTTGGTGTAAATTTGTGGTCAATGACTAAGGAATATAAAATTAAGCAAGTAAGGAGTGGGATGCCTGGAAAGGAAAAGAGAAGAATTTCTGTTACTGTCTCTCTGCCTCTCAAATTAAAAAAAAAAAAAAAAAGGCCTTGTGTGCTAAAGTTTAAGCTGTTCAAGTGCTGGCTGCTCTTCATCCAATCCAGCTCCCTGCAATTGCATCTGGGACAGCAGAAGATGACTCAACTGCTTAGGCACTGCCATCAACATGGGAGACCCAGACGGAGTTCCTGGCTCCTGCATTTGTAACTCTACCTTTCAATTAAATAAATAAATTCTTTTTTTTAAAAGGAGGAAGGGCAGAGAGAAAGGTCTTCCATCTGTTGGTTCACTCCCCAAATGGCTGCAATGGCCGGAGCTGCTCCAATCCAAAGCCAGGAGCCAGGTGCTTATTTTCGGTCTCCCATGTGGGTGCAGGGGCCCAAGGACTTGGACCATCTTCTGCTACTTTCCCAGGCATATTATCAGGGAGCTGGATTAGAAGTAGAGCTACAAGGACTTGAACCAGCATCATAGTGGATGCCGGCATCACAAGCAGAAGCTTGTTCCATGACACCACAACATCAGTCCCAGCAGTCATGATTTAAGTAACTGGGTTCTTGCCACTCATTTGGGAACCAAGATAGAGTTCCCATATCCAGGCTTCAGTTTGGTCCAATCCTACCCTATTCAGGCATTCGGAGAGTGAACCATTGAGTGGTGGGAAAGAGAGCTTTCTGTTTCCTTCCCTGTCTTCTGGCTCTCAAATAAAGATTAAAAACCTTAAGAAGCCAACAAGATAGCCTTATATTCTTCAGAATTTTACTGATTTCTGAGATTTAGTTTTTATGACTCATAAATAATTGGCTCTACATTGCTACTGTCAAACAGTAAAGTCACGAGCAATTATTGAGTACAGTGAAAGGAAATTTTAAAATAAGGATTGATGACTACACTAATTTTAACATCAGAGAAAGGATGACATGAATTGGAACATTTCACTCATAAACTAACTGAAATAACAGAAAAACACACGTGTATAGAAACAACAGAGGGCTCCAGCAGGAAGCACAGTTCTAAATGAAGCTGAGAATTATTAAAGAACATGGTAACTTCTATAAATATCTTTCTCATTTTATAAGTCCATGTCAGAAATATTCTTTTTTAGGGCATTGAGAGGTTAGAAACAGTGCTTACTAAAGAAAACCATTTTTAACATTCTAAAGAAATTCAATATACATACCAAGAAATGCAAGAAGGTCTACAAATAAAAGAACTTTTGTTCTCTGATCAGAGTTATAACCAAAACCCAAATTAAGAAGAAAACATTAATAGTAACTCATGAACCTCACTATTCCTTACTCTTTCCATTTCATTTTTTAAGTATGAGAAAGAAGAGTATATTATCATTTACATGTGAAACCATTTACAGTGAAGCCATAGTTATGCACACATACCAAATGATGTGGCATCCACACAATTAATTACTCTCTCTATACTACCACAAACAATAAAAAACATAAGATATTTGACTTTCAGGGAATGGCTTATTTCACTTAACATAATGATCTCCAGTTTTGCATCCCTTTTGTTTCAAGTGTCAGGATTTCATTCTCTTTTATGGACAAGAAACATTCCATTGTGTATATACACACATACCCCACATTTTTTAAAGATTTATTTGTTTATTTGAAAGTCAGAGTTACACAGAAGGAGAAGGAGAGGCAGAGAGAGAGAGAGAGAAAGAGAGAGGTCGGTCGGTCTTCCATCTGCTGATTTACTCCTAAATTGGCCACAACATCTGGAGTTGTGGCTATCCAAAGGCAGGAGCCAGGAGCTTCCTCCAGGTTTCCCACGTGGGTGCAGGGGCCCAAGGACTTGGGCTATCTTCCACTGCTTTCCCAGGCCACAGCAGAGAGCTGGATTGGAAGTGGAAAGGCTGGGTCTCAAAGAGTGCCCATATGGATTGCTGGCACTGCAGGTGGCGGCTTTCCAGCTACACCATAGCACCAGCCCCACACCCCACATTTTAATTCAATCACTCATTGATGGATTTTCTCCAATCAAAATGATGCCGGAAGTGAATTTGTTATATATTGCCTCTATTGTGTTGAGGTATTTTTCATCTATAGTCAATTTTGTAAGGTTTCATTTTATCATGAAAGGATATTGTATTTTTATAAATGCTTTCTATACACTTGTTGAAATTGTTTGTTTTTTAATCTTTAATTTTGTTGATGTGCTGTATCATACTTACTGATTTCTGCATGTTGAACCACCCCTGAATTGACGTGATGAATTGCATTTGGTTTAGGTGGATAGTCTTTTTGACATGTTCTTGATTTTGATTTGTTGGTATTTTGTTCTCTATGTCCTTGAGATGCAATGCTATATATTTCTTATACCTTTCCAATTTTTTTGATGTAGACACTTAATTGCTATAAACTTTCCTGAGATTTTTTTTTTGTGGCATAGTATATATTCTGTCCTAGAGAATGTTCCATGCACCAGTGAAAAGAATGTGTATTCTGCAGTTGTGGGGTGAAATGTTCTGTAGTTACCTATTACAGCCATTTGATCTATTGTTTAGATAAGCTCTATTGTTTCTTTGTTAATTTTTTGTCTGGTTGATCAGTCCATTGATGAAAATGTAGTGTTGAAGTCCTTCATTATAATTGTATTGCAGCTGATGTCTCCATTTAGATCCTTTAACATTTGTTTTATAAATCTGGGTTTCCTAGCATTGAGGGTGCACATAAATTTACTCTGATTCAAGTCTTGTTGAATTGCTCCCTTAATCATTACATAATGTCCATTTTTTCCTCTTCCAAGAATTTTTGTCTGTTTTTTTTTTTTTCTGATATGAGTATAGCTACCCCTGCTCGTTCTAGAGTTACATGTGTGTGGAATATTCATTTTCCATCCTTTCATTTTCAGTTTGTGTGTGTCTTTATGGGTATAGTTTGTTTCTTATAGGAGCATATACATAGGCCTTTTTTATCTATGCAGCAAGTCTGTATCTTTTAATCCAAGAATTTATTCTGTTTACATTCAAAATTATTATTGATAAGTAATGACTTTGTTCTGCCATTTTCCATAAATATTCTTATTTGTTTTGAATCTCTAAGAAATTGTCTACGATCACATTCTTTCAGGATGCTGATTATCTATCTCTGACTCTGTGTGTAGTGTATCTTTGAGTATCATTTGTAAAGCTGGCTAGATGGTAACAAATTGGAAAATCTTTATTTCATCTTCATTTATGAATTTGAGCTCTACTGGGTAAAATGTTCTGGGTTGGCAGTGTTTTTGTTGAGTTTTGTTTTGTTATGTTTTGTTTTAGGACCTAGACTATATCTATATCTCACCATTCTTTTCTACCCTGTAGGGTTTCTGTTGAGAAATCCATGGTCAGTCTGATGGGAGATTCTTTAAAGGTGAGCTGACATTTCCGTGTTGCAAATTTTTAAGATAGTCTTCCTTTGTTTCACATTTGAGGGTTTTACTACGTGTATTGGTGAGGATATTTCTGATTATACCTGTTTGGAGCTCGACGGGCTTCAGTATTAGCATGTCCAGACCTTTCTCCAAGTTAGGGCAACGTTCTGATCTTATTTCACTCAATAGGTTTTCTAAGCAATTCTCGCATTCCATATCATCATGAAATCCTAGGACAGGTGCATTTGGTCATTTGAATGTTTCCCATAGATTCTAAACACTGTTTTGATATTTTTAATGTGTCTTTTTTTTGTGTGTGACTGAGATATTTCAAAAGACTTGTCTTCTAGATAGGGTATTCTTTCTTATGCATCATCAAATCTGTTGAGATTTTCCACTGTATTTTTATTAGATTTATTAAACACCTTCTTTGTAGTATTTTAGTTTGGTTTTCTTCCATATCTTTATTGAAAAGCTGACATGGAACACAGCACACACCACGTTATGAGCAAAGCTTTATTGTCAGAAAAGATCTGACAGGCTGCCTCTCAGTCTGCAGGAGAGAGCATCAGGTTGAATCCGCAGGTCTAGTTTTAGTTTGTCAATGAGGAAACAGGGGAGAGGATAGAGCTGCGGTTTTGTCATGGGTGCAGCTGACATGTGTGGTTGGGGACAGTTGTGGTTGGGCTCTCTGGGCACCATCTGACTTCAGGGAAGCTAGTTAAGTTTAGGTTTTCAGAAACTGAGACTTATCTTGGCAACATGGTGCTTGAGACAAAATGGTGGCGATGCTGCCAATATCTATTGCTTTGCAGAATTTCTCATCCATGGCATGTACTGATTTCCTTATTCTAATGAATTCCTTTTCTTTTTTTTTTGAGAAATTGCAATTTTTCTTTGGTATTTCTTTGTAGGCATTTCATCAATCTCCATTTCTTCACAATCCAATATTAATTTTTTGTTGTTGTTTTTATCGTTCCTTTTGGGTAGTCTTACTACTTCCCTTGTTCATGGTTCCTGTGTTTCAAAATTGATTCTTACGTATCTTCCGATCTCTTATTACCCTCTATTCCAGAGGATGGGTTTTCTTTGTGATTTTCTTTTTCATTGAATGCTTTATTCCTAAAAATGAGCCTCTATGTCCTGGTGGAGCATCTACAGCTTAAAGTTGAGATAAAACAGTTTGTGCTGTTGTAGAAAAGTAGCTATAGTTACCTTGTTTGGTTGGGGCAAGAGTTCAGAGTGACACCCAAGATTGGCATGGTGCAGTGCCTCTGGCTACAGTGGGTGGGGGGAGGACATCTGAACACACTAGTATGTTCACAGTTGCAGTCCTTCCCTATGCCAGGGTGAATCAGCTGATTCACAGACTAGAGTGAACTCGCAGTATCAGCACATCTTGCCCACTGAGCACATGCACTATTCATCAACCCACTCTGCAGCAGTGTCCAATCTCTCTGCAAGCTTCATGCCCAACACACAGGGAGCTCTGGGTCTCTGTAGTCAGAGCAGGCAGGTACGAGGGAGACCCGGCCACAACACATGACCCTCTCAGCTCCGTGTCCTATGCCCAGAACCCCAAGTCAGAGAGTGTATGGGGTCCATCGTCCTCCATGCTAGCTGCATCACTGGCTCTGTTGGCCCCCAGCAGTAGCTGAACTGCCAGCTGTTCTCCATGTCAGAAAAGAGTTGGAGTGCTCAGGGGAGCAAAAACGGGAAAGAGCATGCAGCAGGTCCTCATGGAGTAGGCCTCCTTACTCCCAGTGTCCTATGTAGATTTCTGTCCTGTCAGTACCCCCCTCATTGTCTGCAGAACACGCATAGCATTGTGTGGGCCTGGGCTGTGGAGTTGCGGCTGCCCTGTTGTGCCCACCTTGAACTTTTGGACTCACTGTGCCCTGCTAGAATGCAGAAATGTTTTTTGAGACTGAACTTAAAGCTGTGGAGGACTGCATAGTTCTCTTGCAGACAAGCAGGGCTGCCTGTCTGTATTACTGTCTGGAGTTGTGGTGCCTTCTTACCATTTGTTTTCTGGCAAGATGGAATCCCTGCGAACAGGCAAAGTAAAAGCTGCAGAGACCGATGCCAGTGGCGCTGTGACTGTCTGTCTTCTCTCTCTGCTGCTTTCTGGTGTTTCTATGTTCTGACTCTGTGGTTTCTTCAGCTCTAGTGAAGGTTGGCTTAGTGTGTGAATAGCTGTGCAAAATGCTGTCTCTGGGGACACAATTACAGGGGCTTCTTCTCCAGCCTTGCCACTGCTGCTGACAGTTTTAAGAAGATAATTTTCCGCTCATTATTAAATTTGATTATATTTATTTTAATTTTTTTTATACTTCAAAGGGAGACATACAGTGAGAGAGAGAGAGAGAGAGAGAGAGAGAGAAATTCTTACACTGGATCTTATTTTTGCCGGGGTAGAGTGTGAAGGAGGCAGATCTTTCATGATCTTCTAATTAAAATGAACTTGTAAAATGTAACTGTGACTCTGGGTAGAGACTTTCAAACCTGTTTCTTAGCTTGTTTCTCTCCCTTTAGATGAGACCATCAAGATGGAAAGGGCTTCAGGTAAAGAAACACTCTTTCATGTGGTGAAACAAGGTGTGGGGAAGGTCTTTTTGTTTCTCCTGTGAAAGAGGGCTTTTTATGGAGTATCGTTCATGTCGATTTCCCTTCTTCTGGCGGGACATAACATCTTCTTGGCTTTCACATGAGACTTGATGTAGTTCCCGTGCATAAGCCCAGGAACATCTGCCACATCGTCTCCCCTGCACAAGATTGAAACCACAGGAGTAAATTCCTCATGCCAACTCACACTCAGCCTCTTGCAATTCCTAACGATGACTATTTCTACCAGATTTTGGTTTTAGTGGCTTCTACCTCAGGTAAATATATTTGAGCTGCAAATTCCTGGGTTTACTTGTCTCTCATGAATTCAGGTTGGTGCTTTTCTCATTTCTTGGAAGTATTTAAGAAATACTTGTGCTTTCAATTTGCTCAACACTTTTGTTGGCCTTTTAAAACTAGGAGGGATGACTTGCTCCCTCTTCACAGTTGGAGTTCAATCCTGAAGGCTCTGCATGATTTTTCATCCAGCATTTCCAAATACTGGAAATAGTATTTAGTTCCTTAATGTACAGGTGCACAAAAGTGCATATAAATAATTTCTAAGGGATATCATATCAAATAAAGGTGAATAGGAATTAATTCAAAGACTAAAAAATGAATGTGAAGTAACTGCAAACTACAAATACTATCTAGTAACATTAAATGTGAGTGATAAGTTTGGAGATAAACATAAATAGTTTTAATGAGATTTATAATGTCATATAATGTATATGAAAAATTTGTGGGTAGTAGACAAAAGGACAGGGAAGGTATTTTAAAAGTAGTTACCACTGCTGACGCCGAGGCTCAATAGGCTAATCCTCTACCTGTGGCGCCAGCATTCTGAGTTCTAGTCCGGGTCGGGGTGCCAGATTCTGTCCCGGTTGCTCCTCTTGCAGGCCAGCTCTCTGCTGTGGCCCGGGAGTGCAGTGGAGGATGGCCCAAGTGCTTGGGCCCTGCACCTGCATGGGAGACCAGGAGAAGCACCTGGCTCCTGGCTTTGGATCAGCACAGTGCACCGGCTACAGCAGCCATTGGGGGGTGAACCAACGGAAAAGGAAGACCTTTGTCTCCGTCTCTCACTGTCCACTCTACCTGTCCCCCCCCCCCCGCCAAAATAGTTACCACTGAAATAAATAGGCTTTTTTTAAAATTTTTTATTTCACTGGTTTTTTTTAAAAATTATTTATTTGAAACGTAGAAAGAGGGAGGAATACAGAAAGAGGTTTTCCATCTTCTGGATCACTCTCTAAATGACTACAATGGCCAAAGGTGGGCCAGGCAGAAGCCAGGAGCTTCTTCTGGGTCTACCACATGGGTGGCAGGGGCCCAAGACCTTGAGACATCTTCCCTTGCTTTAAAAGTCACTTTAACAGGGATCTGGATCAGAAATTGAACAGCCAGGAATCAAACTAGCACCTAAATGGGATGTCGGTGTCACACCTTGGCCTCTATTTCACTGTTTTCTTTAAAATTTAAAACTGATTTTTTTGAAAGTAAGAGAATAGATAATAAAAAAAATATTGACTTCATTAATTTAGGCCACATCTTTATCATTCTTCTTTTCAAAATCATGTTTCTACAAGAACAATTTAGATCTCTTAATGTAACTGTCCTTTTATCTTCTCAGATATAAGCCATTAAACAAATGATTGCTACTAGAATTAGCAAATGGTACAATAACAATATATTGTTTCTAAAGTTGCAATGAGTTGACAATTTGAAAATGGTAAATAAAATTTCAGTTAAACTGTTTTTAAGATAAAATTAATGAAAAATTTGAATCAATCTTTCTCTATTCATATAGCTTATAATACTCAATTTAAAGTTTTTTATAAATTTTTTCTTCTGTGCTTATCACTGCACTTTTTATGACTATGAAATAGTACATGAATATCTCAATGTCCGAGGGAAATCACTAAAGAATTTGGCTATTATTTGCCAAATCATAACCACCTTCATCATAAACTTTCATATTCTATTTTCCAAAATCATGGTAGTTTATACGGAACATTTTCTCAGGACCGGCGCTGTGGGGCAGTAGGTTGATTCTCTGCCTGTAGTGCTTGCATCCCAATTGGGTGCCGTTCAAGTCTCAGCGGCTCCACTTTCAATCCAGCTCTCTGGTATGGCCCAGGAGAACAGTGGAAGACGGCCCAAGTCCTTGGGCCCCTGCATCTCAGTGAGAGACCTGGAGGAAGCTTCTGGCTCCCGGCTTCAGATCAGCGCAGCTCTGGCCATTGCAGCTGTCTGGAGAGTGACCCAGTGGACGGAAGACCTCATTCTCTCTCTCTGCCTCTGCCTCTCTGTGACTCTGCCTTTAAAATAAATAAATAGATAAATAAATAAGTAAATAAATAAATCTTTAAAAAAGGAACATTTTCTCAAAATAGTACATATATAGTTCTTACCAATTTACTACTTACTTACCATAGTGACTAGTTTTTTTAAAACATCAATTAATACATTACAAAAGATTTCTTTTAAAGTTTATTTATTTGAGAGGCAAAGAAACAGAAAGAAGGACACACATAAAGACAGAGAAAGAAAAGGAAAGAGAAAGAAGGAAATAGAGTTACCATTCCTGGATCACTCTCCAAATGCCTGCAAGTCCCCAAGGTTGGGCAGGGGCCAAAGCCAGGAGCCAGGAATGCAATCAAGGCCCCTCACATGAGTTAGAGGAAACCAGTTACTGCAGACATCATAGTTTGATTGCAGGGTCCGCATTAACAAGAAGCTAGAATCAGGAGCCAGAATGAAACTTCCAGTCCCACGGGGGGACCCAGACATCATAACTGTTAGGCTAAAAGCCTCCTCCACAAAATGCTATTTTTAAAATGGACACAAAGCCTAAATTAGTTAACTTACTTTTGTTTAATTGAAGTATTAAGGTCCTCAGTATTTTTGTTTGATTTATTCCTTTTCTTTTTTTCTTTTATATATAACTGAGATAAAATAGGTTATTGAAGTGTTACAAAGATCACAATCTTTATATGATTTACTTAAATATTTTCAATTCATAAAGCATAAATATTTTAGTAAAAGTCAGGTTTTATACATTCTAGGGACATATTTATTCAAACATTGGCAAAGTATAAGCATTGGATTCTAATTACTCTTAGTAAACTTTGATGGGCATATTAAAATCACCATTTATATTTTTAGAGCATTATTTTATAAAATGAGTGTTTTAACTTTGGAAATTTTCCCTGGGGCGTAAGGGAGTGAAAGGTTAATGGTGTAATGAAGTCTTATAAAATAACAGTAAGACTTTTACCATCTTTCAACCTGTAGGTGGTAAATTACCAGGCAATAATGTTTGCATGTAATAAACATTCTCATATAAATTAAGTATGTTAAGAGATTATTTTAGCTGACAGCATGTGTTCCTTGAACTCCCTGAGTTCTCTGCACCTATTCTAGCAAAAGAACATCAGACAGGCAGGAATTGATATTGTTACACATGACTTTTTACATCATTTATTCATGACACAAGCATGTATATCATTATATCTGTTATAAAGATGCAAAGATGAAAATATGTAGCAAAGTTATAAGAGAGGTAGCCTAAGAGAGGAAGGAAGGATCCAGAGGCCAAGGATATTAATTCAAGAACAGTGGGGCTGGCACTGTGGCGTGGTGGATAAAGCCACTGCCTGCTGTGCCAGCATTCCATACTGGTGCTGGTTCAACTCCCTGGTGCTCCACTTCTGATCCAGCTGTCTGCTTTTGTTCTTGGAAAGCAGTAGAGGATGGCCCAAGTCTTTGGGCCCCTATGCCCGCATGTTAGACTTGGAAAAAGCTCCTGGCTCCTGGCTCCTGGCTCCAGATCAGCGCAGCTCCGGCCATTGCGGCCTACTGGGGAGTGAACAAGTGTATGGAAGACATTTCTCTCTCTCTCTTTCTGTCTCTCTCTCTGCCTCTCCTTCTCTCTCTGACTTTCAAATAAATAAATAAATTGTAAAAAAAAAAAAAAGAAAAAGAAACTGTGCAAGTGAGAATGATGGAATGATGACCCAGTTACCAGCAAGTTTCAACTTGGACTCGATATCAAGATAATTATATAAAATACAGAAAAGACTAGGAGCTAAGGGGCCAAGGTTAGGCAGGAAAGTAAGATCTTGGGGCCTATAGAGTGTACCAGGGAAAAGTACGCTTTTGGGAGGCTTAATGTAAAAACTATTAGGAAAGTAATGTTTTGTTTAAAAAAGGAAGCCCTAGCAAGAATATTTAAACCATTGTATTATCCACAACTTTTAAATTTAAAGGATTCCAAATAACAAGCAAACAAACCAAAAGATGAATCTGCAGAAACGTTGCTGAACTCTAATAAAAGAAACACACACACACCCACACACACACACACACACACACACACACACATATATATATATATATATATAATAAGCTTGAGAATGTGATGGAATTTGAGATGGAGTACCATACCGTACACTTCTGATCCAGCTCTCTGCTATGGCCGGGGAAAGCAATGGAAAATCCCAGTGCTTGGGCCCCTGCACCCAAGTGGGAGACCCAGAAGAAGCTCCTGATTCTTGGCTTCATATCGGTGCAGCTCCAGCCATTGCGGCCATCTGGGGCATAATCTAGTGGATGGAAAAGCTCTCTCTCTCTGTCTCTCTGTAAATATTCCTTTCAAATAAAATAAATAAATCTTAAAGAAAAAAGGGTCAGAACTGTGGCTCACTTGGCTAATCCTCCGCCTTGTGGCACTGGCATCCCATATGGGCGCTGGGTTCTCGTCCGGCTGCCCCTCCTCCAGTCCAGCTCTCTGCTGTGGCCCAGGAGGGCAGTGGAGGATGGTCCAAGTGCTTGGGCCCACCTTTTAATATGTTGTGTGGGGGCCAATGCCACGGCTCACTTGGCTAGTCCTCCACTTGTGGCGCCAGCAGCCCCGGGTTCTTGTCCCGGTTGGGGCGCTGGTTCTGTCCCGGTTGCTCCTCTTCCAATCCAGCTCTCTGCTGGCCCGGGAAGGCAGTGGAGGATGGCCCAAGTGCTTGGGCACTGCACCTGCATGGCAGACCAGGAGGAAGCGCCTGTCTCTTGTCTTCGGATAGGCGCAGAGCCGGCCGTAGCAGCCATTTGTGTGTGTGGGGGGGTGAACCAGTGGAAAGAAGACCTTTCTCTCTGCCTCTCTCTCACTGCCTAACTCTACCTGTCAAATAAGTAAAAAAATAAAAATAAATAAAAGAGTGCAGCAGTGTCATAGTTTGTGTCTTAAGGGACTTCATTTTATGAGAACTCTAGGTCCATGGACCAAGGTCAAAAGTAAATCTTGGTAATGATAAGCATACTCAAAGTCACACACTTACTTTTTTTGTATTATTCTTTTGTAGAAGAAATCTCTTGAAATAATGTCAGCCTACTCCTTTTGGTTCCGTGTATTCAATCAAAGAGATATTATTAATTCATATTTAGTAGCAATAGAAAGTATAAATCATAAGTAATCCAAAACTGGGAATATTATTTTCCAGAAAATTGTGAAAATTTTCTATATGAAAATAAGTATTGTTCTAAAATTTAATTATACTGTATTTATGCAAAATAAAAAAGTAATAAAAATTAACAAACAAAAATCACTCTCTCTTGGTCACACCCCTGTTTTTTTTTGGTACAGATTTCAAAATATATAAAAAACATAGTAGTTCATGAGGGACTGATGTAGAACAGTTCTCAATTTCTGTTGATATAAGTGCTGGTACACAATGTAAGCATACTAATCCATCACTGTATCATCTGATGAACATACTGCTTATTCTGATGTTGCTTTCAGTCCTTACTCTACTTTATGACTCTTTCCTTACTTCAAATTCATGGGTAAGCACTAATGAAGCTTGTATATAACTTTACATATCTATCAGGAGATAAGACATCTGGGCAGAAGAATATTCAAGCTTGGGCTGTGAAATGCAGATTAGATAGAGGGAATGGTCTCTGTCTCTATTTTGTCCTTTATGCTACACACTCTCATAATATCAACCTCTGTCGTAAAAGCCTGAATTTCAAAATTTTTGTTTATTTTTTATTTATTTGAAAGACAGATATATGTATATAGAGAAAGAAAGATGAACAGAAGGATCTCTTACTTGTTGATTCATTCCCCAAATGCCTATAAGAGCCAAGCTGGACAATGTGGAATCCAAGAAACTCAACCCAAGTTGTCCACATGGATGACAGGGACAAAAATATTTGAGCCATTGTCTGCTGCATCCCAGAGTATGCACCGGGCAAGAAGCTAGAATAGGGGATGAGCTGGGCCTCAAACCTAAGCAGCCTAATGCAGGAGGAGGGTAACCCAAGTGGCGTCTTCATCACTGTGCCAAAAGCCAACCCCAAAGCCCACACTTTTGAATGCAGTTGATTTGATGGCCTAAATGGATGACCAGAAAAGAATAAAATAAATGTTATTCCTCCAATCTTTGTGCCTACCTCAAGCAGTGGTGATCCAACATGAATAATAACTCACATACTTAATGGTTCTACAAAGTATGTACTGGAATCTGTTGCATTGAGTTAAGGTCATGGGGCATTAGGAAACTTAAACTTGCCCGTGATCTAGCTAGCCCTTCGCATATCTGTGATTTGAAAGCTGTGGTTGTGATTCTGTGTTCTTGGGATGTGGCTTCTTCCCATTTTCTAATTCATTCAATCATTGATTCATCTGAACATCTTACAAGTGGAGATACCACACAGGCATTGTTCAAGAAGCAAAAGTGGACTAGAAACCATACATATTAAGGAAGGAATCGAAGCTCACTTCTGTTATATTTGGATTGGGAAGAAAACAAAATGTGCAAAAAAGAAATGTGACTTTCTTTCTTCCACATTGGTGCCAAAATACTGATTTAGAATTGGCACGTGAAGATTAATGTTCAGAATATTAGGCTAATTAATAGGAGACTAGTTACTTAAAAACAATTATCACTCTTTTATTTACCAAATTAAAATGGCAATAACACATGTTGAAATTGCATAGTTGAGGGGTTGGCATTGCGGTGCAGCAGGTTAAACTGCAGCCTGCAATGCTGACATCCTGTAGGGGCACTGGTTTAAGACCCAGTTGTTCCACCTCTGATCTAGCTACTTGCTAATGCATATGGGAAAGCAACTGAAGATGGCCCATGTGCTCAGGCCCCTGCACCCAAGTAGGAGAACCAGAAGAAACTCCAGGCTCCTGGCTTTTGTCTGGCCCAGCCCTGGTCATTGGGGCCTTTGAGGCCATGTGTATAAAAACCTCTCTCTCGCTCTCTCTCTCTCTCTCTCTCTAACTCTGTCTTTCAAATAAGGAAGAAAAATTATTCTTAAAGAAATTGCATAGTTCAAACATAGTAATAATCGGGAATGACAATGATTTTTTATGATTAGATCAAAGTATTGAATGGTAAAAGTCTCTTTTGATTAGTGTATTTCACTGATATCTAGTCTGTATCTGTAGAAAAGCTTGATGCTTTGGAGCACCTTAGAGATCACTGTGCCCAGTTTCTAGCACAAGGCAGGAATGATTCTACAACATCCTGTGAGCTGCATTTGCGAGGCTGTGTGTATGCAGCTGAGAAGCGAAGGGAGGGAAGGAGCTGTCATTTCATCTCTTTCTTAATAAAAGAAACTTCAGTGTTACAAATGAAAACCAATTACAGTCTTCAGTTATAAAATTACAAAAAGTTCTTTCACATAATGAACAAAAATGTTTTGCTAGAATTTATAACTATTTGCCCTAATTCTGCCCTTTGGAGTTAAGAAAGCAATTTAATCCCTCTTCCTCATGGTTCTAATAAAAGTGTTTATTAAAAAGTAGGAGACTTTTATTTTCTTGTTGCTGTGAGGGGATAACAAGAAGAGCCCAAGGGGATTTTTTTCTGTAGCTTGCCTGCATGCCAACATAAACTGCTAAAAAAAATACAAGACACTACTGTAACATGGTTGGTCAGGGATCAACATAAAGAGTAGAGGTGTTATAAAAATGACAGGCACATAGGAAACAGAATCAAGTGCAAGGGAAATCATCTGGGGAATTCCCACAGGAAGGAATTCTGGATACTGAAGCAAATACAGAGTTCCTCAGGGATGTACACAAAGTTCCCAAAGCTCTCTCAGAGACAGAAATCCAGGAGAAGTTTGTGAGGCAAGTTTATAAGCATACGTATAAAAATCAATGAAAAAAATCATCTAATATATTTATTGAATTATGAAGATTATTCAAAAATTTCACAAAAACAGAATTAAAAACTAAGTTTATTTTGTTGTGAAAAATTTTGAAATTAATGCATAAGGGGGTCTTCAGGCACTTCACAGAAAATAAGTATTATGAAACACTTAGGCATGGATTTTTGAAACTTGTTTGTGCCAAGTTAACTTATCTTTAAATCCCCCTTTCTGTGATTTGAAGAAATATTCTTGTATCTGAGTGGGATATGTTATCTAGTTTGTAATGTTTTCTTTTAAAGATTTATTTATTTATTTATTTATTAAAAGGCAGAGTTAAAGAGAGGCAGAGGCAGAAAGAGAGAGAAAAAACTTTCATTTGCTGATTCATTCCCCAAATGGCTTCACTGGAGCTGGGCTGATCCAAAGCCAGGAGCCAGGAGATTCTTTTGGGTGTCCCATGTGGGTGCAGGGGCCCAAGGTCTTAATCAATCTTCTGCTGCTTTCCCAGGCCATAGCAGAGAGCTGGATCAGAAGTGGAGCGGCTGGGAGATACCGGAACCCATTGGGATGTCCGCGCTGCAGACTGTGGCTTTACCCACTATGCCACAGCGCCAGGCCCCTAGTATTTAATATTTTATTTGAATTATCACAAACTTATATAAGTACCATGTAAGTATTACTAAAGAAGTAGTACAGAAAACAATATTGTATACATATATTTAATGTAACTAATATTAACATGCTGTCATTTTTATTTTACACTAGTTTATGTTAAATTACACAATATTACAAATTCAGCTTGTTTTGCAAGGTCTATTATCATCTTATTTTGATTTCTTCTCCCAAAAGTAACTGCTACTTTACAGTATGTTGTATATTATTCAAGCATACTACCATGTTTTATATTTAGGTATTTATAAAATTACACCATATTTTTGGTATGTTAAAGCTTTAATAGAATGCTATTAAAGATACTAGTTATTTTAATTCAATATTCTGATTGTATGACTGAGGCATACTGGTACATTTTGCTCCAATTCATTTAGTTTCACCACTACAGATAAATACAGTGAATCTCTTCATCCATTCTTTTCTTGGAAGGTAAATGTCTCCAAAATATTGTCACTACAGATAAGGTAGCAATAAAAAATTTTGTAGACTATTCAGTCACATTAATCAAATTTATATCTATATAATCTCTTTACAAAAACATTTCTTGTAGTTTTAACACTAAGTAGTGTGCATTGGGTAAGGTATAGTTATAACAACACTTTCCTATAATATTCTATGCAACTATGGAGATTTCTAATTAGGAAAATGAATAATTGACAATGTTAAATATCCTGGTTTTGCGATTATAAAACTGGAGTAGGTTATTAATCTTCACATGCTTTTTACATAGCCTTCTACTTTTATTCATTATGCATACTAGTTTATAGCTTCATTTTTTAATTAAAATTATTTCTATTTCATTTGAAAAGCAGAAAGACACAAAGAGAGGAGCACCCACAGAGAGATACAGAGATTTTACACTTGCTCATTCATTCTCCAAATGTCCTTAACAGCCAAGGATGGCCCAGATCAAATCTAAGAGCCAGAAATTCCACCTAGACCTTTCATGTAGGTGCCAGGGATACAAGTGTTTAACCATCATCTGTTGCCACCTAGGGAGTGCATTGACAATGACCTGGAATCAGGAGTGAAACCAGGACTCACACCCAGGCACTTCAGTGCAGGATGCAGGTATCTCACATAGCTGCACAACTGCTACACCAGACATCCATCCTATCAAGTCCGAGTTTTGCTATATTTATGTTAATCTGGGTCACAAACAGAAAATTTGATGTATCTAATACAACCGAAGACAAAAGTAGGATAATTTGACAAATACCCTTTTTTGTGTGGTTTCTGGCCTTGAAACTCCACATCCAGCACAATCTGGAGCATAATCCAGGCAAATCCATTCCTAGTAACATGAATTTGGACTTATTGGATTCCCTATCTCACTACAAATATCCTGAGGAGAATTTCAAGAAGCTTAGTCTTACAGTTGTTGGGGGAACAATACACTGTAATGATTTTGGTCAGATATCTCATAATTCAAATTATGGCTCCGGTAAGTATTAGTTGTGTGACTTCAGTAAGGGGATTTAAACCAAGGTGTTTGGTGTTTGAGACATCTCTTGGAATGCCTGCCTTCCATGTCAGAGTGTCTGATTGGAATGCTGGCTCTGTCCCTGATTCCAGCTTCTTGCTACTGTGCACCCTGGGAGCAGCAGAGGATGACTCCAGCACTTGTTCCCCTGCATCCTTGTGGCAGATCTGGATTGAGTTCCTGGGCTTAAGACTGGCCCAGTCCTAGCTGTTGCAGGCATTTGGGGAAAGATCCAGCAAATGAAAGATCTGTGTGTTTCTCTGTCTCCCTTTCTCTGTCTCTCTGCCTTTCAAATAACTAAATTATCACTTAAAAATAATTTAACCTCAAAGCCTCGATTTCCTTATAATTGAAATGGGATAAAAAACACTTTCATCATTAGCCCACTTATGGCTGGTATTGATGAACGGTATGTACTGAATGTCCTTTTTTTTTTAATTTTTATTTTTTGACAGGCAGAGTGGACAGTGAGAGAGGGAGACAGAGAGAAAGGTCTTCCTTTGCCATTGGTTCACCCTCCAATTGCCGTCGTGGCCGGCGCACTGCAGCTGGTGCACCATGCTGATCAGAAGGCAGGAGCCAGGTGCTTCTCCTGGTCTCCCATGGGGTGCAGGGCCCAAGCACTTGGGCCATCCTCCACTGCACTCCTAGGCCACAGCAGAGAGCTGGCCTGGAAGAGGGGCAACCGGGACTAGAACCCAGTGGGCCAGCGCTGCAAGGTGGAGGATTAGCCTATTGAGCCACGGCGCTGATCTGAATGTCCTTCTGTTCCAGGCACTGAGACACTCACATAAGCTTCTGATGCCAATATACATTTAACACTTCCGTAACTTTATAAGCAGTTGCCTGTAAATCCCTCATTGGATGGATAAGGACATGGACACACATATAAACAAAATAATTTGTGGAAAGTTACAAAGCTACTAAGGGTCAGAGATGCGATATGATCCAAGACATCTGGATCTATAATGGTCATTCAATCTATTGAGAAATTTGCTTTTTAAACGTCTACATTTAATTCTCTATACCAAAACAGATTTCTTCATATCTGCAGAAATCTCAAAAGTAGAGACCCACTAATTATGTATTTTGCTATCCAAATAACACTGGAAAAAATATGACTTTGCGTGTTAATCTCAGAATTGTCCTAATTCATAGAACATTTTGAGAAATTGTCAGCCCTTGTGAGTCTCAAATTTTCTTTTAAAAAAGTAATTTAAAAGTTCCATTTTCTGTTTTTTTTTTGTTTGTGGATGCAAGTCTACAATTTTTTTTACTTTTATTTAATAAATATAAATTTCCAAAGTACAACTTTTGGATTATAGCAGCTCATTCCTCCCATAACCTCTGTCCCACACACAACCATCCCATCTCCTGCTCCCTCTCCCATCCCATTCACATCAAGATTCATTTTCAGGCTGGCACCATAGCTCACTTGGATAATCCTCTGCCTGCAGTGCCAGCACCCCAGGTGCTAGTCCCGGTTGGGGCACCAGGTACTAATCCCAGTTGCTCCTCTTCCAGTCCAGCTCTTTGCTGTGGCCAGGGAGGGCAGTGGAGGATGGCCCAAGTGCTTGTGTCCCTGCACCCACATGGAAGAATGGCAGGAAGCACCGGCTCCTGGCTTCAGATTGGTGCAGTGCAAGCTGTAGCGGCCATTAGGGGAGTGAACCAACAGAAAAAGGAAGACCTTTTTCTTTGTCTCTCTCTCACTGTCTGTAACTCTCCCTCTGTCTCTCTCTCTCTCTCTCTCACTGTCTAACTCTGCCTGTCAAAAAATAAAAAGAAGATTCACTTTCAATTATCCTTATATACAGAAGATCAATTTAGAATATACTAAGTAAAGATTTCAACAGTTTGCACCCACACAGAAACAAAAAGTATAAAGTACTGTTTGAGTACTAGTTATAGCATTAATTCACATTGAACAACACGTTAAGGACAGAGCTCCTACATGGGGAGTAAGTACACAGAGAATCCTGTTGTTGACTTAACAAATTGATACTCTTATTTAAGACATTAGTAATCACCCTAGGATCTTGTCATGAGTTGCTAAGGCTATGGAAGCCTCTTGAGTTCACAAACTCCAATCTCATTTAGACAAGGCCATAATAAAAGTGGAAGTTCTCTCCTCCCTTCAGAGAAAGGTGCCCCAAGCAGGACTAGAACTCGGGGTGCCAGCGCCACAGGTGGAGGATTAGCCTAGTGAGCTGTGGCACTGACCAGAAACTTCTCAATTTTATGTACTCCCAATAGTTAATTTTGGCTTTGACTGCCTGTGCCTCCAGGGTCGTTTCCAAGAAGTTAAGCCAGAAACTATAACTTCCAGGGGCTCACCAATGTTCTCTAATAATTTGATTGTGTTGGGTCATAAATTTAGATCTTTAATCAATGATGAGTGGATTTTTGTGTAAGGTGTAAGATAGGGGTGTTTCTTCATGCTTCTACATGTGGAAATCAAGTTTTCCCAGCAACATTTGTTGAATAGACTGTCTTTACTCCAGGGATTGGTTTTAGATCCTTGATCAAATGTAAGTTGACTGTAGATATTTGAATTGATTTCTGGTGTTTCTATTCTGTTCCATTGGTCTAACCATCTGTTTCTGTACCAGTACCATGCTGTTTTGATAATAATTGCCCTGTAGTATGTCCTGAACTCTGGTATTGTGATACCTCAAATTAGATTTTATTGTACAAGATTGCCTTAGCTATTTGAGGTCTCCTGTGTCTCCATATGAATTTCAGCATCATTTTTTCCAGATCAGAGAAGAATGTCATTGGTATATTGATTGGTTTTGCATTGAATCTATAAATTGCTTTTGGAAGAATGGACATTTTGATGATTTTGATTTTTTCAGTCCATGAGAATGGAAATTTTTTTTCCATTTATTGGTATCCTCTTCTATTTCTTTCTTTAAGGTTTTGTAATTCTCATCGTAGAGACCTTTAATGTCCTTGGTTAAGTTTATTCCAACGTATTTGATTGTTTTTGCAGCTATTGTGAATGGGATTGATCTTAGAAGTTCTTCTTCAGCCGTTACATTGCCTGTGTATACAAAGGCTGTTGATTTTTGTGCATTGATTTTACATCCTGCTCTTAGCCAAACTCTTCTATGAGTTCAAATAGTCTCTTAGTAGAGTTCTTTGTGTCCCCTAAATAAAGAATCACGTCGTCTTTAAAGAGGGATAGTTTGAGTTCTTTCTTCCCAATTTGTATCCCTTTAATTTCTTTTTCTTTCCTGATGGCTCTGGCTAAGACTTCCAGAACTATATTAAATAGCAGTGCTGAGAGTGGGCATCCCTGTCTGGTACCAGATCTCAGTGGGAATGCTTCCAACTTTTCCCCATTCAATAGGATACTGGCTGTGGGTTTTTCATAAATTACTTTGATTGTATTGAGGAATGTTCTTTCTATACCCAGTTTGCTTAGAGTTTTCATCATGAAAGGGTGTTGTATTTTATCAAATGCTTTCTCTGCATCTATTTAGATAATCATATAGTTTTTCTTCTGCAGTCTGTTAATGTGGTATATCACATTGATTGTTTTGAGAACATTGCACCATCCCTGCATACCAGGGATAAATCCCACTTGGTCTGGGTGGATGATCTTTCTGATGTGTTGTTGCATTCTATTGGCCAGAATTTTATTGAAGATTTTTGCATCTATGTTCATCAGGGATATTGGTCTGTCATTCTCTTTCAATGCTGCATGTTTTTCCAACTTATGAATTAATGTGATGCTGGCTTCATAGAAAGAATTTGGGAGGATTCCCTCTTTTTGATTGTTCTGAATAGTTTGAGAAGAATTGGAGTTAGTTCTTTAAATGTCTGGTAGAATTCAGTAGTGAATCCAGCTAGTCCTGGGCTTTTTTTGTTGGGAGGGCCTTTATTACTGATTCAATTTCTGACTCGGTTATGTGTTGGTTTAGGTTTTCTATGTCTTCATCGTTCCATTTAGGTAGGTTGTATGTGCCAGGAGTCTATCCATTTCGGATAGGTTTCCCTGTTTGCTGGCATACAACTCTTTGTAGTACTTTCTGATGACTCTTTATTTATGTGGCATCTATGCTTACATTTCCTTTTTCATGTCTGATTTTATTGATTTGGGTCTTTTCTCTTTTTTAGTTAGTTCAGCCAATCAGATGTCAATTTTGTTTATTTTTTTTTAAAAAAAACAGCTCTTCATTTGGCTGATCTTTTGTAATTTTTTTTTTGCATTCAATTTTGTTGATTTCTTCTCTAATATTAACTATTTCTCTTTTCCTACTAGTTTTGGGTCTGGTTTGCTGCAGTTTTTCTAGATCCTTGAGATTCACTGAAAGCTCATTTGTTTGGTGCCTTTCCAATTTCTTGATGTAGGCACCTATTGATATAAACTTTCCTCTTAACACTGCTTTTGCTGTATCCCATAAGTTTTGATATGTTGTGTTATTATCCTCATGTACTTCCAGAAAGTTTTTGATTTCTCTTTTGATTTCTTCTATGACCCATTGTCATTCAGGATTATGTTGTTCAGTCTCCCTGTGTTTGCATATGCTCTAGGAATTCCTGAGTTGCTAATTTCCAGCTTCATTTCACTGTGGTCTGAGAAGATGCATGGTATGATTTCAATTCTTTAAAATGTGCTGAGACTTGCTTTATGGCTTAGTATGTGGTCAATCGTAGAGTAGGTTCCATGTACTGCTGAGAAGAATGTAAATTCTTTAAGTGTAAGATGAAAAGTTCTGTAGATATCTGTTAGATCCATTTAGGTAAAAGTTCCATTTTCAAATTAGCTTGAAAATATTCAATAAAAATTGTGGGTGATCCTGTGCCTGGCTAGGAAACTGCCTGCCTAACCCATGCAGAAGGTTAAGAGGGCATGGTATGCCATGCACCCCAGGAAAAATCCTGGTAGAGGTCTCAGAATCCAGGACCCCCACATATGACCTTTCTGCTGGCAGACAGCAGGGACCCCATGCACATTTCCCCAACCCCCACTTCCTGCTGAAGGGCTTATAATTATCAACTAGGTAAACAGCTCTTGGTGTGGCCCAGATCCATATGGCCACCTGGAAGGCTACATAGGCAATGTGACCTTCAAACTTATTGGAGATGCATACAGGCACCAATATGTGCTTTATCCTATAGAATTAGTGTTGCTACTCTGAACTAGCTACTACTCTTTGCCTGCCATTTGAAAGCTTGTGCCAGACTGTTAAGAAATGAACATGTTCACCGAAACTTTTCTCCAGTGCTTCGTGTCAAAGAACACCATTGCCCCACCATTTCAACAGTGTGGGCCATGCAGGATGAGCCTGCAAAAAATTTCATATCCATTTTCACAAAAAATATATGCTTTGTGTATGTTGCTGCTTTTTTATAAATATAACTTGTTTCACAAGCTATAGAGAACTCAAATCAGTATTATCATTTATGTTTGATGTTTATCTTGTAACTTATATGAGACACGTGAAATATTATTCAATTTCCTTATCACAATCAATTGTATAAATAAAATAAATTAGATTTATAAGAAAGTCTTAATGTCAAGATGTTTAAAAAGATTTTTCTTAAAAAGTATATTCATGAAAAATGAGAAAACAGTTATAGATTCTGCATATTATGTTACTCATCATGAAAAAATTGTTTATCTCTTTACCTTTTCTGATTTCTCAACTTCATTGCTAATGGGGTATAGACATCTAGGAAAGTTAACCTCAGCCTTCTTGGCCTGAAGTCCTACACTCAGACATACATACTGGATGCTTATATGTGGACCCTTGGATGTCCACACATTAGTGCCCTCTGTTAGCTGGAAAACATCTGATTGCATCTGCAGGGTCTGAAGAAAATGATGCCTTACAGTTGAGAAGGAAGGAAACTTCACTGGGGGAAGACTGATAGCCAAAACAGGTTACAAATAGGGATACAATTATTAACCTTGGTAATTATAAGTGGCAAAAGCATGATAAATGAAACAAGACAGTGAAACATGGTTAGATTTCAAAAATGGGACATACACCTATATATAAAAACAAAATAAATCCAAATTAAAAATAAAATCAGATGGAGTGAAAATAATGATTTTTTCCATAAAAATAGATATTTTGAGAGATATTTAGGTTTCATAAAACTGTTGCCCTTTGGGTAATATATTTAATTGATTTGTTTCTTTGTTGCTGATTAGTACACTGATTCATGGTTAAATCACTACCGTTAGAAGCTCTGTATTTAATTATTATCTTCTAAATTGAGCTTAGGGGGAGAATGTTGGGATCTTGTATATTTATCAACATGTTGATAACATATTCTTAGCCATACTTGTAAACTAGTCAAAAGTCAGTTTTATGTCGAGTTATATCAAGAAAATGTGAAAATAAGCTATTTTTAAGATTTATTGAATGATTTGAAAGAGTTACAGAGAAAGAGGGAGAGAGAAAGAGAGACTGGTCCTCCAACTGCTGTTTCACTCTCCAAGGGCCATGAAGGTCAGGGATGAGCTGGAAACTTCTTCCAGATCTCCACATGGGTGGCAGGGCCATCTTTCCTCTGCTTTTCCAAACACATTAGTAGAAAGCTGGATAGGAAGTACAACAGATAGAGCCAGCATCCCAAGCAGTGGCTTAACGGGCTATGCCACAATGCTTGCTCTGAAAATAAGCTTTTATTATTATCACATATTTATACTATCAGAATGTTTGCTGGTTGGTTTTGTTTTATTTGCAAATATCCATCTAAGGAAGGCCCAGTAAATGTAGATAAGCAATTGCTAAAAGGTTCTAGAAAATTTTGTGATTCCTGTGATTTAAATATGTGAAAATTATAAATTATATAAGTTGATTATAAATTATTGATTTTATATGTTTATATGTAAATATACACTTATATATTTATAAATATAAATATTGATTATAAATTATTTGTCTTAGTTTCATATAGTCAAGATTAATTAAATATATTAATATAATTTTCTCATGTAACTTTTTGGAATATATTTGGTTAATTATAAATGAGATGCTAGTGCAATAATTGTGGAAGTAGCTGTAATCAATATATATATATAGTCACTTTTCTTTTACAGGTAATCTGATTTTCAAACTTTCTTCAAATGTCTCTTCATAAATTTAACTTCATTGTCAACCTGACAATCATGAAGCAGTTCAGTGATATTTTTATAATTAGTTTGAAGTTTTAGCTTTTGTGTGTGTGTGAGAGACATTACATTGGTATCTAATTATAATCAAAGCTCTTCAAATGTGTCAGGATGTATTAAGAATGACCAAATGTTTCTGAGTAGTATGAATCTTATTTCAAACGGGAGATAGGAAAAAAATTCCAAGTAAATATGTTGATTGTAGTTAGCTGGGCTAGCTGGCTAGCTAGCTAAAACTTTGTCTCCTTCCTATTACTTCATATACATCTAACTTAAATATGTTAGCATCAGAAATGCCTGTGAATCTTTTTTTCAGCCTATGCCAGTAGTTCAATTCTTTCCTTCACAGCACCCACCTCAGCATCTCTGGAGAACTCCTTAGAAATGCAATTTCTTGCGAATTGGGATGCCTGACACTGGATTCAATGACCCGTATTTTAACAATGGTTATGTGTATGTTATTCACTTTCAAGCTTTAAAATCACTCCCTCAATCCCAGATATGCAAGCTTTTCAAAGGGACCCTCCCAAGTGATGTTGACACACTGATCTACAAAACTTATTTGTTATAACTAATTGTTTTACTCATTTTCATAGAAAAAGAAGCATTTTCCTTACTTTATATTTATTTGAACACTTAAGGGAATGTGGATCAATATTTGAACTTTGTGTCTGCTTCATTGTTGATTTAAAGTCAGAAGATTTTTTTCTTTTTTTTTTTTAAAGATTTACTTATTTATTTGAAAAGCAGAGTTACAGAGAGGCAGAGGCAGAATGAGAGAGCGAGGTCTTCCATGTGCTAGTTCACTCTCCAAATGGCTGCAATGGCCAGAGCCGGGCTGATCTAAAGCCAGGATCCTAGTCTTCTTCCTAGTCTCCCACATGGGTGCAGGACTCAATGACTTGGGCCATCTTCTGTGCTTTCCTAGGACGTAGCAGAGAGCTGGATCAGAAGGGAGCTGCTGGGATTAGAACCAGCACCCATATGGGATGCCAGCACTGCAGGCAGAGACTTTACCTGCTACACCTCAGCGCTGGCCTCAGGACTTTTTTCTCTTAATGCCACCTGTGTATTTATGTATTGGAGGTAGTAATATAACCATAAATACTAGCACAAATGCATGACAAGTAGAAAAATGGCAGCTATTGTCACTAGGTGATTTTGATAACTCTCAGCAGAAGGCAATTTTAATTAGGAATTTGAATAGATTTGTCTGAGAAAATTTCTTGAGAATACATGTGACATGAGAAATACACTAGGTCCTTACCCTGGCCTTTATTCAACACTGTCGTTTAAAAAAGTATACACTTTTCGCCCCAAAGTAGGCTAACTAGTCAATTTCACACTTGGCTACACAGCAAATGGAGAAATAACACAGCAGATCTCTTGAAGCCATAAGTACAACAACTGTAACCATCCTAGCAATAAGCTCTATTTCCTTTAATCAGAAGAAGTGGGACATGAATATTCACAGGAAAACTAAGGTAAATATTTGCAACGTATCCTGGACTGTACCATAAATGATGTAGCAATGATTACTGGACATGTGTAGTTAGCCATAGGTAAAAACATTAATTTTGTAATAAGTTTGAAAGATTGATTAAGCTATATACAAATTACGGTTCTTTTGGGTCCAGTGTTAATGCTTAGGTATAATGCTAGGAGATCCCTGCGTCTCTGAATTCTCAAATGTCTCTAGCTCAAAATAGTTTTTTAAAAGATTTATTTATTGCTGGCACTGCAGCTCAATAGGCTAATCCTCTGCCTGTGGTGCCGGCACACTGGGTTCTAGTCCTGGTTGGAGAGCCAGATTCTGTCCCGGTCGCCCCTCTTCCAGTCCAGCTCTCTGCTGTGGCCCAGGAGTGCAGTGGAGGATGGTCCAAGTGCTTGGGCCCTGCACCCCATGGGAGACCAGGAGAAGCACCTGGCTCTTGGCTTTGGATCAGCATGGTGCGACGGCTGCAGCGCACTGGCCGCAGCAGCCATTGGAGGGTGAACCAATGGTATAGGAAGTTCTCTCTCTCTGTCTCTCTCTCACACACTGTCCACTCTGCCTGTCAAAAAAAAAAAAAGAAAAATATTTATTTATTTATTTGAAAATCAGACTTACCCAGAGAGAGAAAGAGAGAGAGAGAGAGAAAGGGGGGGATCTTCTGTCCACTGGTTCACTCCCCAGTTGGCCACAATGGTCAGAGCTGTGTTGAGCTGAAGATGTGCCGATCCAAAGACAGAAGTCAAGAGCTTCCTCTGGGTCTGCCATGTGGGTTTAGGGGCCCCAAGGACTTGGGCCATCTTCTACTGTTTCCCAGGTGATAGCAGAGAGCTGGATGGAAAGTGGAGCAGCCAGGACTCAAACCAGCACCCATATGGTGCGCTGGCACTGAAGGTGGTGGCTTTACCAGGTATGCCACAGCACCAGCCCCAAAGTAGCTTTCATACCACAATGCTGTGTTTTGGATCCTACATCATTTTAGCTTCTTATCAATGGTACCAATTTGCCCTATGCAGTAAAGAAATAGATGGGAAAATCTACCAATCATCTTCTGTCATCATTTTGTGATAACTGACATTCACATTTATTGTATTTCTGAAAGGATACCTCTTAATTATCTTTTGTTTTATTATATCACTTTTACAGCAAATTTTTTTCTTGGTAGACCATAAGTCACAAACAAAACCAATCCAGACAAAAATTTAGTCTGTTAACAATGTAGTACTCTTTAACCATTTGGTTTCCATAGTGTAGTG
Source organism: Sylvilagus floridanus (assembly GCA_949820135.1). Lineage (NCBI taxonomy): Eukaryota > Metazoa > Chordata > Mammalia > Lagomorpha > Leporidae > Sylvilagus > Sylvilagus floridanus. Next base: position 128,060,250 of record OX463236.1, on the reverse strand, counting down.
GTTTTCACGTTCGCCTCATACATTGTAGTACTCTTTAGATCTTCTAAAAAATTGAGCCTCAATTTCCAAACGTTTACATAAAGATAGATCACTGACAAATGATAGAAAGTAGTGACAATAGTTTAAACTGACAAAATATACACATAGACGTCTTGGAGGAACAGAATACATATACATTTATAAAGAATATTCTGACATCTAAACCATTTGTGTTGTTCACTGAAAACATCAATTACTCTGTAAGTCTTCCAGCATTTGTAGTCACTGAAAATTATGTAACAATCAGGGCTGACACTGTGGCATAGTAGGATAAGTCTCCACCTGAGGCGCTGGCATCTCAAATGGACTCTGGTTCTAGTTCCAGCTGCTCCACTTCTGATCCAGCTCCCGCCTAATGGCCTGGGAAAGCAGTGGAAGATGGCCCAAGTGCTTGGGCTCCGGCACCTCCAGCACCTGGAATAAGCTCCTGGCCCCTGGCTTTGTTTCAGCCCAGCTCTGGCCATTGTGGCCATCAGGGGAGTGAACTAGTGGATGGAAGACCTCTCTCTCTCTGTCTCTCCATTTCTCTGTCTGTTACTCTGCCTCTCAAATAAATAAATAAATCTTTATAAAATTATGTAGTCATCACAAGGAGGGTGACTTGGGGCAGGATTAAAGGAGGGTCATCCAATATGTAAGGGTAGTCCATGCATTTGTAAAATTTAGCAAGATACATTCTACAGTTTTTGTGCAGGTGGGGGTTTTGGGATGGGAGCCTGAAGGTTTGGACATAAGGGACCTTGGACCACTTCGAATGATTGTGAGGGAGATCAAGCTGAAGGACAGAATTGTAGGTCAGAGTTCTGTTTAAGGGCTGGGCCTCACATTCTGGACATCTATATGGAGACAGACCATATTATAAAGGAAAACTTGATGCTGTCTCAGGGTCTTGGGAGCAAACTGATACCAGTTCTTCAGGGCGCATCCCAGGGGTGGGATGAAGGGTAGAAGGAGACGGTCACATTCTGTGACATGGCCTGCCAAGGGGTGAAAAATAAGCTGGCAAAGGGTTGAAAAGGGAATGTCTGCTTCAATGGACCATCCTGCCCACTAATAGAACACTAATAGTACTCATTTCACTTAGTAGAAGGTTGACAGTTCCTCCTCAGAAAGGAGCTTCTCAAACTATGGGTAGTCAATCCAGGCCTGAAAAAAAAATAAGAAAAAAAAATTGTACTTAAGCTTGCCATGTCAAGTCTTTAGGTCCAGGATGGAGGAGGTGGTCAGCCAATACGGGGGTCGGGCAGAAGACTTTTGAACTTTGAGAAGGACAAAGGGACCTGCTAAGATGTAATGAAGTGTAGTCTTCATCTCTAATGGCTGTAGGTACTGGGTATCTATAAAAGAGCTCTCTGATTTCGTTGAGACAGTAGTCCTGGCTGTTACTCATACAGAAAAAAACAAAACCACTGACAATGCATTTTCCAAAGCAGAATATAAGATAATAGAAGTACTTCTATTTTCTTGTCCTTGGTAGGACACTCTGCTTATAAAATCAGCCTGAATATAACAATGTATTACTTATTTAGTCAGAAATTTCTTGATATGGAAGCCTGAGTAGGAATCCATTTCAGTCACCTGGAGAGAAATACATGAATTAATAGAATAATCCATTTAATTAAAAATTCCAAAATGTCCAGCACAGCTATTTAGTTCTAAATTACAGAGTTTCTATTTTGAACAGCCTAAATGCAATGTGATTAATAGCTCTCCTTTTGTGTTTCAGTTGTCTCTGAGCACAATCAATTTGACAAGTATCCCATGAGTCACCCTTACAGCAGATGCTGTCTCTATCAGGTATCTAGAGCTCCCAGAAAACCAAGATAAACTAATTTCACACTTGTCCTAAAGACTCTCAGACACAGTATTCTATTGAATTATTTTAAAATGTAGGTTATATTCATAAAGCAGTGGCAGTAATAAAAAATAAATAGCTATGTTAATAATTGTATAGGAATACCAAAAATTGTATAGTTGCTTTTAAGAAGTCCTTGAAATGCTACATTAGGGTTACACATTTAGCCTGGTGGCTAACTGGCCAGTTAAAAACACCATTTCCCTGTCAGAGCACCTGGATTCAATACCTGAATCCAGCTTCTGAATCCAACTTCCTGCTACTGTACATCCTGTAAGGAAGTTAGGATGCTTCAAGTAACTTCTTATCACCTCTTTGGGAGACCAGGGTTTCAGACTCTTGGCTTTGATCTGGCTCAGCCCTGGCTGTTGTAGGTATTTGGAAAGTGAGCCAGTGGATAGAAGTACACTTTCTCTCTCTCTCTCTCTCTCTCTCTCTCTCTCTCTCTCTCTCACACACACACACACACATTAATCATTTAAAAATCATTTAAAAAATCAGCTATGATTGTAGTTCATAGTATTTTTTCTAAATATCCTATATATTTTTTCTTAAATATAATATCATGAACAATACTAATCCATTGAAAAATATAAATTGCTCCAAGAAACAATTCATCAAAGAATCCATATTTTACTAAGGTAAATAAGGGGAAATTGCTAAATTTTAATGGAAACACTTTAATAATCTTGAAATGTTCTATTTCAATAGCCTAACCTACAGTAGTTCTGCTATAGTCTTACTTTAGCTATAATTTAGAGTATAATTGAAAAAATGTCTTGAAATTTTCTATAATATTCTGTAAACATGCCATAGAAAAAATGTACTTTACCAAAAGCAGTAGATTGGGGGTGAGGGTAATTTTTAGATAAGAGACTAGATTTAAAGTTTAAGAAAACAAAAAACACTTTATAATGCAATGGAATCTTCAGTAATTTACACGTGCTTTTAGTAAAAGTATGCTTAAGGTTTTGACATTAAATCCACATTACAGATTAAGATTACCTACTGAAATAACAAAAAAATGCCACGCATTTTTCATTTTCAATAGTTGTACAGAAATGTCTTATTATTTAAAAATCGAATCAATTAGGACAAGCCAAATTAACCATCTTTTAGATCCCATCTCATTCTTCTCTCATCTTAATCCCAAGATTTCAGAGAAAGAAAACATATCAGTAAATATAACAATACTTATTTCCCATGAAGTTATGGCATTAGCAGTGTAAAAATTTATTTAGCTTTCATGACCCTGGAAAAAATCAATGGTGGGGTCCAGCACTGCGGCGTAGTGAGTAAGGTCGCCACCTGTGACACCAGCATCCCATATCTGCACCTGTTTGAGTCTCAGCTGTTCCATTTCCAAACTAGCTCCCTGCTAATGTGCCTTGGAAAAAGGTGGAAGATGATCCAAGAGGTTGGGTCTCTGTACCCACTTGAGAGACCTGGAAGAACCTCGTGGGCTTTGGATTGGCCCAGCTCCAGCAGTTGCAGCTATTTGCTGAATGAACCAGAGGGTGCAACACCTCTCTCTCTTTGTCTGCCTCTCTCTCCTTCTCTGTAACTCTTTCAAATAAATAAATAAACTTTCAAAAAAGAAAAAAATAAAAATCAATGGTGTTCAAGATATGTACACACACATCACTAATTTAATCATCAAAAAGAACAAAAAGAAGACATAATTATGTTTGTATTAGAACTATATTTTAGGCCAGCACCGTGGCTCATTTGGCTAATCCTCCGCCTTGCAGCGCTGACACGCCAGTTCTAGTCCCGGTTGGGGCGCCGGATTCTGTCCCGGAAACCCCTCTTCCAGACCAGCTCTCTGCTGTGGCCAGGGAGTGCAGTGGAGGATGGCCCAAGTGCTTGGGCCCTGCACCTGCCTGGGAGACAAGGAGAAGCACCTGGCTCCTGCCTTTGGATCAATGTGGTGCGCCGGCTGCAGCACACCGGCAGTGGCGGCCATTGGAGGGTGAACCAATGGCAAAGGAAGACCTTTCTTCCTGTCTCTCTCTCTCTCTCTCTCTCTCTCTCTCTCTCGCTATCCACTCTTCCTGTCCAAAAAAAAACCAAAAACTGTATATTATTTGGATTTTATAATTTTTAAATACTATATTTTATACTCTGTATTGTCTTCTCAAGAAATGCCCTACATTTAAACATGATTATATAAGAAAGCAGACAAACCTACTAATATTTTCCTGGTAGTGCTTAAAAATAATGTAATATGTTAGTCACTGTCTGAGTGTTGCATCCCTCAAAAGAGACCTGGAAGCAAGGTTTCCAAGTGAGAGCAGTTTATCTAGGAAATGGTAGAGGAGCAGAAAGTATGCAGAGGAAAGGGAAAGTAGACTATCAAATAAGTGTGCCTTCAGGCAGCTGGGACTTAATTCCACTCAGGAACTCTAAGAACCTGTAGAATATTGAGTTTTCAGTTCTTCTGCCTGTAGGCCAACAATGGTAAGTTACTTTCCATTAAATCTCATTCATTATTGGTTGAGAGCTGTTTGGGGGTTGCTGGTTTTTCCTCTGCCTCTGCCACCCTGGCATAGGGACAGGCAGTGTCCACTCTCTGTGCACAAAGCCATGTGTTATGACCCAGTCTTCAGTTATTCATTAAAGCATTCATGTAGTTACTGCTGTTAGCACATCTTGCAGACATGATTCAAATGACGCTTAGTTAATTTTAAGATTGTACTGGAGAGGCGGGCAAGATGGTGGAATAGGAAGGGAGCACACTCATAGTCCAGGAAGAGACAGTTTAATAAAAGTGGAGATACTGCAGGTTCAAGGAAGAATAGGGGAAGAAACAGAAGAGGAAACTCTTCTGGAACTAGTGATTCACAGTGGACCTGCTGGAGGGCATGGGAGCCCATGGCTCGGGACACCAGCAGCAGAATCAACGCACCAGGGCTGGAACGCGAGGTGAGCTGAATCTCAATAGCCTGAGACATCAGCGAGAAAGTGGAAAGAAGAGACTAGAGGGAATGAGGCTTGAAACCCCATGGGGAAAAGTTCACCAGGCTAACTAGAAGAGAGAGGAAAAAAAAAAGGTGACTTGTACGGACACAAGTTTCTCTCTCTCTGCTCACGTCTCAAAGGCGGCAAGACAAACAGCAGGCACCATTTTGGGCATATGTCATAAGCCGTGCGACCTCAGGACTGCACCTGCCCTCAGCCAAGCAGAAAAACCTGACTGTGGGCGGGGGGGGGGGGGTGAGTGAAATAACAGGAGATTAGGACCTAGTGAATGTGTGGTGCTAATGAACTGAGACTGTGAAAAAAGAGATGGTGGGGGAGAGAACTCACGGAACTCACGTGAGTACTCTCCAGAGAGGCTACAATGCAGTAACCTTGGCAACCCAGTGGGAGACTGCAGGAGACTTTGAGCCCACACTGAGGGCAGCACAGATTCCCTGTGTAGTCCTTGGGAAAGAGCTTCTGATCTCTGGCTCCTTTGGGTATATCATTCGCCTGCTAACGACCTCCAATTCTGCTCAGCTGTGTGGAATTACTTCCCTTCTGAATCCAAAAAAAAAAAAAAGAAAGAAAGAAAGAGAGATTTACCATGTCTAACCTGGGAGTGTCCTGGGAGTGTCACCTTTGGCACATGCTTAACCCTGAGGAACCAAGCAGAGTTCTCAGGCCACACCCATCTCAAGCCTCTAAGGCTCCATCAAAAGAGGGCAGTCCACTTAATACAGTCATAGTATAACAAGAAAAAAACACCACAGCAAGGGAAGAAGAATCCAAAGAATATCTCCACAATGCCAAGCAACAAACGGAGAAACAAAAGAAGCAAGAACAAGGAAGACATTATGGCACCCCCAAATGAACAAGACATCCCAAGTCAAGATTATGAAGATGATGAGGTGGAAGAAATGCAAGATAAGGATTTCAAAAAAATTATGATAACAACAATTAGAAGTTTTCAAAAACAACTGCTTGAGCTGTGGAATTCCTTAGTGGACAGGATAGAAAATCTCCTTTGAGAAAATGAAATCTTAAGGAGGAATCAAAATGAAGCACAGAAACTAATAGAACAGGAAAGTGTGATAGTGAAGAGAAATCAAAATGAAATGAAGAATTCAATAGATCAAATGACAAGCACATTACAGAGCCTTAAAAACAGAGCCATTGAAACAGAAGAGAGAATATCGGACTTAGAAGACAGAGCACAGGAAAGTTTACAGTCAAACCAAAAAAAAAAATAAAAAAATAAGAGGAAAGTAGAAATCTAAAAAAAATATTGTTGGAAATCTTCAGCATACTGTTAAAGAACCCAACATTTGGGTTCTAGGAGTTCATGAAGACATGGAGAGAGAGAAAGGATTAGAGGCCTTTTTAGTGAGATACTTGCACAGAACTTCCCAGGATTGGAGAAGGACAGATATCCTAGTACAGGAAGCACATAGAACTCCTAGTAAACATGAGCAAAAGATCCTCACCATGACATAATCATACTCACCACAGTGAAACATAAAGAAAAATATTCAAAAATGTGCAAGAGAGAAACATCAGATTACTCTCAGAGCATCTCCAATCAGACTCACAGCAGACTTCTCATAAGAAACTCTACAGGCTAGAAGGGAATGGCGAGACATAGCCCAGGTACTAAGAGAGAAAACCTGCAAGCCAAGAATACTATATCCTGCAAAGCTCTCATTTGTGAATGAAGGTGAAATAAAGACCTTTCGTAGCAAACAGAAATTGAAAGAATTTGTCACCATTCGTCCAGCCCTGCAAAAGATGCTTAAAGATGTGTTACACGCAGAAACACAGAAACACAGTTATTAATATGAAAGAAGGTAAAGGAAGGAAACCTCACAGCAAAAGATCACAGGAATTTCAAAGCATATATTAGAAAATATCTTTGGGAAATGGCAGCGCAAAGTTACTGTTTATCAATAGTCACATTGAACGTTAATGGCCTGAACTGTCCAGTTAAAAGACACGGATTGGTTGATTGGGTAAAGGAACAAAACCCATCTATTTGCTGCTTACAAGAAACACAACTTTCCAACAATGATGCAAACAGACTGAGAGTGAAAGGCTAGAAAAACCCATAACTGAAACAGAAATTGAAACAGTAATAAAGGCCCTCCCAACAAAGAAAAGCCCAGGACTAGCTGGATTCACTACTGAATTCTACCAGACATTTAAAGAACTAACTCCAATTCTTCTCAAACTATTCAGAACAATAGAAAAAGAGGGAATCCTCCCAAATTCTTTCTATGAAGCCAGCATCACATTAATTCATAAGCCAGGAAAGGATGCAGCAATGAAAGAGAATTACAGACCAATATCCCTGATGAACATAGACGCAAAAATCCTCAATAAAATTCTGGCCAATAGAATGCAACAACACATCAGAAAGATCATCCACCCAGACCAAGTGGGATTTATCCCTGGTATGCAGGGATGGTGCAATGTTCTCAAAACAATCAATGTGATATACCACATTAACAGACTGCAGAAGAAAAACTATATGATTATCTCAATAGATGCAGAGAAAGCATTTGATAAAATACAACACCCTTTCATGATGAAAACTCTAAGCAAACTGGGTATAGAAAGAACATTCCTCAATACAATCAAAGTAATTTATGAAAAACCCACAGCCAGTATCCTATTGAATGGGGAAAAGTTGGAAGCATTCCCACTGAGATCTGGTACCAGACAGGGATGCCCACTCTCAGCACTGCTATTTAATATAGTTCTGGAAGTCTTAGCCAGAGCCATCAGGAAAGAAAAAGAAATTAAAGGGATACAAATTGGGAAGAAAGAAGTCAAACTATCCCTCTTTAAAGACGACGTGATTCTTTATTTAGGGGGACCCAAAGAACTCTACTAAGAGACTATTGGAACTCATAGAAGAGTTTGGCAAAGTAGCAGGATAGATATAGAATCAATGCACAAAAATCAACAGCCTTTGTATACACAGGCAATGCCACAGCTGAGACAGAATTTCTAAGATCAATCCCATTCACAATAGCTTTCATCTGGCCCAGCCCTGGCTAATGTAGACATTTCAGAAGTAAATCAGCAGATGGATTTCTTCCTCTCTCTCTCTCTCTCTCTCTTTCTCTCTCTCTCTCTCTGCTTTTCAAATAAATGTATATAATATATATATAAAATATATAAAATATATAAATATAAAATATATAAAAAAGAGAATTCAAAAACAGCCCATATATGTTCATAGTGCAAATTAAGTTCAATTGTTGTGATTTATCCAAGCGACAATGACATTCTCTGAAGACAGAACTAAACTAGGATATTTAGTGGGGTAATCTATAAAAAAATGTTGCTGTTTTGGTCCTGAGATTAAATAGATACATAGCATCTTTCTTTGGCCACCTATTCTAGATGTTCTTTCCCTAAGGTCATTTCCAGCATCTGTGGCTTGCATTATGGTATAACCCAGATCTTCATTCCAGATGATTCTGAGTCCTTGATTAATGTGGGCTTGCTATTTCATGAAGGAATAGACCCTAATCATTGCTCCAAAAGTAATAGTGGTGGGAGATGAAGTCATATCTTGAGAAAAGCAAATTATCTGTTTCAATTGCTACTTTCATATGGCCACAATGGCCAGAGCTGCACTAATCCAAAGCCAGGATCCCGGAGCCTCTTCTAGGTCTCCCATGTGGGTGCAGGGGCCCAAGGAGTTGGGCATCTCCTTTCCTAGGCCATAGCAAAAGGCTGGATCAGAAGCCAGGACTCAAACTGGCTCCCACATGGGATGCTGGCACTGCAGGCAGAGGCTTTATCCGCTATGCCACAGCACCTGCCCTGCATGATCCTTTATTAAAAAAAAAATTAATTGAAAATTGCCAAATTCCAGAACCCATTCCTGAAGCTTTACTCTTTAAATTCACGTGTGATACTATGTGTATTATTTATGGTTTCCCAAAACTGAGGACAATAATCTGAATGTATTACTCAAGAACATATTCAAGAAAATAATTGGCAAGTTAAGAATTTAGATGAGAAGGAGAAAATCAAAGAGAGAACATATAATCAATCAAGTTATACTATTTGGGAGGTGAATAGAACAGATACCTCAAAATTACTCTCCTGGAGGGGTAATGACGGGTACACCAGCTTCCATCAGTCATTGGTTGGGTTGATGGGGAAGGGCATGATTTCCCAAAATCTCTGGCCTTTCATTCATGGTGGTACATTCTCCTTGGACAAGATTAAGCCCTTATTCAAAGAGACAGAAGTGTGGGCTGTTGTTGATTGGGCAGGCTTACAAAAATTGAAACTAAATAAAACATAGCATGCAATTAGAATATATGGATGGGGCGGGGCCAGCACTTGGCACAGTGAGTTAATGCCCTGGCCTGGGGCACTAGCATCCCATGTGGGTGCCAGTTCGAGACCCAATTGCTCCACTTCCGATCCAACAGAAATCAATGGTGGATGGCTCAAGTCCTTGGGCCCCTGCATCCATGTGAGAGACCTAGAAGAAGCTCCTGGATCCTGGCTTTGGATCAGAGCAGCTCCAGGCATTGCAGCCAATTGGGGAGGAAACCACTGGATGGAAGACACCTCTCTCTTCCTTTCTCTGCCTCTTCTCTCACTGTGTAACCCTGACTTTCAAATAAATAAATTAATCTTTAAAAAAGAAAAAGAAAAAATATGGGTGGGGCTAAAAAAACTACATTTACTTAAAAAACTAGTATCCAATCTACTAATCTTTGATTCATTTGGATGAGTAAGATATGATACATTTGTACTCATCAGTAAGAGCACAATAACCATATTTAAGTGATATTAGTATCAATAATCAATCACGGTGCATAGTGGAACATTATGAATTACAATCAACCTCAGTACTAAGTAAATGGTAAAGGGAATTAAAGAAATAATAAGATCTACATGGATATTTCAACACAAACATCAGAAAGTACTTTTAAGAATACTATGTACAATGATATAAGCAACTGGTCCATGTACCATATCAATATTATTTTTAGAAGGATTTAATATTCTAGATTCACATAGTTATATTCTTTTGATCTGAAAAATGTGGGTATATAATTCATCTAGGTAAGTTTTTTAATAGCATGTGAGCTAAATCTACTTTTGCCTATTTTTTAATATAGAAGTCTTTCCAAGAACCATAAGGAGACTTTCTAGTGAGTCCTCTGGGAAAATATTCTTACAGAACTCCTGTCCATATAAACAATTTTTACAAAATGTGGTATAGTATTCTTGCTTCTATGTAAAGTAGAAGAATTTTATTCATGTGAATATAGAATGAGTAGAGATATTTAAGAATTTGCATTTTGTTCAATCAGTGCATCTGAACATCATTTACAATGCACAGGGATTATCTTTTACTTTTGGAATGAGGGAACTTTGTTTTCCTATCTTCATTATTAAATCTCTAACTATGAGCAAAGGGAATCAACTTAATATTACTCATGATGTCATTGCTCTTGGGAACCTGTTGATATTAAGAGTGTAATATACATTCTCTTCCTTTTCAGTTTTTTTTAGCCTCCATTAATGCTGGTGCTGATTAAATCAGCACTCATGACAACACACTGCTCACCACAAAAACTGATTTCCACAGACTGTCTCAAAAGTTATTTGTCTCCTTTTTTATTGACTAAAATGGACAACTCAAAAAGATTTTGCAAGAAAATGAAAATGGGACTTCCTTTCCTGGCCATAAATTTACCATTTAGAATTGTGTATGGTTGACATGGAACAATATGTATCTCAAACATGTTTTCCCTTGAATTCTTCAGAATCTAATGAATTCATTTTTAGAATGCTATATTATTCAGTGATTAAAACACTGTCTTCTTCCACACATTTGCAAGGAAGATAGGTGAGAAGGTGTGAGAAGAGCAAAACAGGTGTTCTCGTTCTAGAAGTAATGTTCATACCTTCTCTGTCATGTCATAAGAACTACTAGGAAGGCAAGCTATAGTGACCCTATGTCTATCATATTCAAGATAGGATATAAATTTAGAGTCTTTGCTGTGATGCTGGCATCCCCTATGGGTGTCGGTTTGAGTCCCTGCTGCCCCACTTCCAATCCAGCTCTCTGCTATGGCCTGGGAAAGCAGTAGAATATGGCCCAGGTCCTTGAGCCCCTCCACCTATGTGGGAGAGCCAGAAGAAGCTCCTGGCTCCTGGCTTCAGATTGGTGAATCCCCAGCTGTTGTGGCCAGTTGGGAAGTGAACCAGCAGATGGAAGACCTCTCTCTTCTGCTTTTCCTTCCTTCTCTCTGTGTAAGTCTGACTTTTAAATAAATAAATACATCTTTAAAAAAAAGAGTCTCTGTGGAATAAGAATATTGAAAGATCTTAGAAAAAAGAAATGGTGATACAATGAAAAGACAGTCTGACACATGAACTGCAGTCTACTGAGTGAGTGATCTGTGGACATAAAGGGTTAAGGTGCACAATATTAAGGGTATCTGCTGCCAGTCAGGTGCTATAAACCTGAGGTGGTATTTCAGTGGAAATATGTGTGGTCAAAAGCCAACCAAGCACCTCATACATATAGCTTAAATCCAAGAGAAAGTAATGGGCCAATAATAGTCCAGGGTCCTAAGTGAATCTTGAGTATCACACTGAGAGTCACAGAAAATCAGTATGCAGGCATACTGCTTGCTCAGGCTCACACAATGCCACAAAAGAAACAGTGCCACAGCCAGAGCAATGTACTCACCAGGCCAACTACTGGCACTGGCAAACATTCATGGGACACAAAAATAATGCACAAACCGAACAGGCCCTTTGCCCCTTTGGTTATCTGGTAGACCTCCGGTCCAGAAGTATGGAAATGCTGTACCTAGTATGCTCCAAAGAGAAACCAGGGCCCATGTGGTGAGACCATGCTGGGCTTGCTTTCTCTAATACAAATTTTCACTAATACAAATTTTAAAATGCATAAAAATAAACATTATATAAACATTTTATATATTCTTTAAATAATTTGTAGTTAGGTCAACATAAAATACATGCAGTTAACAGTAAAATTTCCACAAAGCATTTTATTTCATGAGAAAGTTTTGAGGATATGCTGAATATATAATTAAAATGCAAACCACTTTCATTATTATACACCTAAAATCAACAGTATAAATTACTTTTGACAACAATGCCTTTAGGTGATGTTGTGATTCTCTTTTAATATTTCCTTCAGTAATGAAGTTCTTATTAAACAATCCAGCTGATGTAATTCTAACAGCAAATTGCCCCAGCTGTTATCCCCTTGAGAGTTCACCTCATCAGAGAAAGCAAGCCCAGCATGGTCTCACCACATGGGCCCTGGTTTCTCTTTGGAGCATACTCAGTACAGCATTCCCATACTTCTGGACCTGAGGTCTACCAGATAGTAAAGGGGCAAAGGACCTGTTTGGTTTATGCATTATTTTTGTGCCCCATGAATGTCTGCCAGTGCCAGTAGTTGGCCTGGTGAGTAATTGCTCTGGTTGTAACAAAGCCTACAAAAATGAAAAGTGTAGATTGACTAGTAATCTAAAATTAGTATGACAGAGGAGGAAAAGTTTGGTGCCATAATTTCTCCCTTCATTGGTGTTGGACTTAAATCAGTTGAAATGTATTTCTGCACCACAATTTTAAGCTTCAATAAAAATTTGCTTGATGAAAAAAAAAATTTGTATTAGTGATTCTATGGAACTAGTTGTTATTTTTTATCAATTTTTCAATAGTAAATTTAAATCATCTTTAAATATTTTAGATTTCTAATATTCTATTTTCTGAAAAAGTACTGAGATTATACCTGAATAGAATAGAGTTGCTTTTGAATATCTTTTATATCTTTTAGAATTAATAGAAGCTTTATTGGAGTCAAATGTTGGATTAGGTTTCTTTGTACAAAGATTTGAATTATTTGATTTTTTTAGTGGTTCTACATAAATTCAAGTTCTCGAGAAATTTTTACAATTTTTTATTTATATAAAGTGAACATATATCATGTATTTCACATATACAGATTTAGGATCATAGTGATACTTCTCATCCTCCCTACTGCCCACGTTCCTGACCATGCTCCCAGCCTTCCCACCTTTTTTTATTCTTTCTTTAAATTTTTACAATGACATACTTTCAGCTTATTTTTAAGATTAACAATCCACTAAGTAAGGAATTTAACAAATAGAAACAAGAAGGAAAAACAAAAAACATTGTTCCTCAACAGGACCAGGGCTATAAACAACACTCATAACTCAAAATGTCAACTTCACTCATATACATTACATTTTAAAGAGATTTTACACTCTACATAAGCTACACATTTAATGACACATAGTTCATGTCATTAAAAATGTTAAATCTCTGTTTTATGGTTAATGTTTCCTTCTTTCATGGTGATATGGACACCAAGTAATCAGAAGAGCTGGAAACTCAACCTGAGTCTCCTATGCGGTGACAGGGAACAAAGTACCTAAACCATCAACAAGTTAATTCCAAAGGTACATATTAATATCAAGCTAGAATTGGAAGAGGAGGAACCATGGTTAAACCAGGCACTCCAATGAGGGATGGATGGATGTGGGCATTCCAAGTGCTGACTTAACTGCCGCACCAAATACCAGCCCCAAATCATCTTTTATTTGAGTCAATTCATAAAATAGCTTTAATAAGTTAGCAAAATCTTAATCCTTTCAGTATCTCAGTAAGTGAAATGCTTAGCGAGTGATGACTTTCATGGAAAATATTACGATATATGATAGAATGATTTAGATTATCCAACTCTATGCTATTATTTAATAGAGCTGTGTGAAAAAGATAGTTAAAAACCTGACTCTTCTGAAACAGCAATACTCAGAAGCAGCTTTAGAATGATCTATTCTAAATGGATCCATTAGAATGACACTTCAATAATGTAGAAAAATAGTGCTGAAAAATGAACTGAAATAGTTTAATCCATCTTAAAACAGCAAATCTGAATAATTTGAGATTAAAAATAAATGCTCAACTAATAGATAAAGAAACATTAATGTTCTTAAATATCATTTTAATATTTATTTTTACTTGTTTAAAATTCAAGTGACAGAGAAAGATTGGGAGAGACAAAGAGAGAAAAAAGATCTTTCATCTTCTCATTTACTCCCCGGATGGCTGCAATGCAAATGCCGGGCCAGGCCAAAGCCAGAAGCCAGGAACTCCATCTTGTTTCCCCTATGGAGGCAGGGGCTCCAGCTTAGCATTCTATCTGGGTTTTCCATGAGTGCATCAGGGACCCAAGCACTTGAGCCATTTTCTGCTGCTTCCTAAGCACATTAGCAGGGAGCTGGAATTCAAATCAGCACTCTGATATGACATGCTGGCATCAGAGACAGCAGCTTAACCTACTGAGCCACCATGCAGGCTCCATTCCTAATTATTTTGAAGAAAATTACAATAGTTAGGAGTCTAAGTGGTTTGGTCCCCTGCACCCATCTGGGAGACCCAGATGAAGCTCCTGGATCCTGGCTTCAGACTGGTTCAGCTCTGGCTGTTGCTGCCATTTCGGACTGAACCAGCAGATAGAAGATCTCTCCCTCCTCCTTTCCATCTCTCTCTGTAACCCTGCCTTTTAAATAAATAAAAATAAAAACGTAAATAATGTTGAAATTTAAAATTAAATCTTCTATTGGTCTTTGGAAGACAAATGATCAGATTAATTTATATATATATATATATATATATATATACACGCATATATGAATATTATAGCCCATGTTAGTGATAAAAGTATTTTTGATGATTTATGTATGCTTGGTTATAAAAAGTCCTATTCAGAGCATATAAATATATTAACTTTTCAATTAGTGCCAAATATATGAGTTACTTAAAGTTTATTTATTTTGAAATAAATATATATGAAAGGCAGAGTGACAGGAGAGAAAGAGACAGAGAGATAGAGAGACCTTCCCTCTGTGGGTTCACTCTCCAAAATCTTGCAAAAGCCAAGTTTGGGCACCAGTGGAAGACAAAAGCCTGGACTTCAGCCTAGGTCTTTCACATGTGTAGCAGGGACCCATGTGCTTGAACTATCATCAGCTGCCTCCCAGCACACATTAGTAGAAATCTGTATTGACGTACAGTAGCTGAGACTCCAACTGGAACTCTGATAATAAGGATGAGGGTGTTCCAATTGATAGCTTAATCCACTGTGCCACAAAGCTCCCTGCTAAAATACTAAGCTTTTAACAAAACATTCATAGAAAAATAATTAGGGTATTTTGAAAGAAATTTTAAAAATACATTGTCGTAAAACAATAAGTTGGTGGAACTCATATTAAATATATATTGTAGCTGAAGAGGAAGTTCGTTGTGCTCATATAGCTATTGTAGAAAGATGTGGAAAAAAAAGAAAACCTAAATGAAAGATCTCTGTGAGTGAGATCCCAGTGGAACGAACGGGGCCATCAAAGAAGGAGGTACCTTTCTCTGAAGGGAGGAGAGAACCTCCACTTTGACTATGACCCTGTCAGAATAAGATTGAAGTCAGCGAACCCTAAAGGCTTCCATAGCCTTGGCAACTCATGACTAGAGCCTAGGGAGATTACTGACGTCATAAACAAGAGTGTCAAATTGTTAAATCAACTTCAGGAGTCACTGTGTACTTACGTCTCATGTGGGATCTGTCCTTAATGTGTTGTCCAATGTGAAGTAATGCTATAACTAGCACTGAAACAGTATTTTACACTTTGTGTTTCTGTGTGGGTGCAAACTGATGAAATCTTTACATAGTATATACTGAATCAATCTTCTGTATATAGATAATTAAAAATGAAAAAAAAAATCTTGGTGTTAAATTGGAAATTGCCTAGAAAATTAATCAATTTTTTTTAAAAAAATATATCATGTAGGATCTCTGTCCTTAATGTGCTATACATTGTGAATTAATACTATAACTAGTACTCCAACAGTATTTTTCACTTTGTGTTGCTATGTGAGGGCAAACTGTTGAAATCTTTACTTAATATATAGTAAACTGATCTTCTGTATATAAAGAGAATTGGAAATGAATCTTGATGTGAAGCAAGGGGAGAGGGAGTGGGAAAGGGGAGGGTTGCGGGTGGGGGGGAAGTTATGGGGGGGGAAGCCATTGTAATCTATAAGCTGTATTTTGGCAATTTATATTCTTTAAATAAAAGCGTTATAAAAAAAAAAGTAAGATGTCTATATCACAACCTACAGATAAACAAAATTATGTAATGGGAAATTAAATAAAATGGAAAATCAAGCCACTGAACTGGGACCTGGTAATGTCTTGCCAATGTAACTGCACATTATTTTAAATTATTTGTAAGCATGGAAGAATTCTGAAAAGTTTTTGCTTTTCTATTCGTAAATGAATATATTTTTATTATTAATAACAGTAAAATTACTCTAATATCTGTAAAATAGGTAATATTACAAAACAGTTTTCATTCTATTTCAAATAGAATTTATTGGGGCCAGCACTGTGAGATAGTAGGCTAAATTTCTGCGTGTGGTGCCAGTAGCCCATATGGGCGCTCATTTGTGTCTTTGGATGCTCCTCTTCCAATCCAGCTCTCTGTTATGGCCTGGGAAACAGTGGAAGATGGCCCAAATGCTTGGGACCTTTCACCTGTGTGGGGGACACAGGAGAAGCTCCTGGCTCCTGGATTCAGATCTGATCAGCTCCAGCCCTTGAAGCCATTTGGGGAGTGAACCAATGGATAGAAGACCTTTCTCTCTGTCTCTCTCTGTAACTCTACCTCTCATAAATAAATAAATAAATAAATAAATAAAAATCTTTTAAAAAACATCAGTTATCCAAATATTATCATAATGATGAGGAAAGTTGAGCAGTATTTCATATACAATAAAAACATAGTGATGGGGGAGGGCACTGTGGCGTAGGGAGTATAGGCGCTGCCTGCAACCCCAGCACCCGCTATGGTCTCTGGCTTGACTTCTGGCTGTTCTACTTCTGATTCAGCTCCCTGCCTATGTGTCTGGGAAAGCAGCAAAAGATGGCCCAAGAGCTTGGACCCCTGCACCCATGTGGGATACCCAGATGAAGCTACTGTGTCCTGGCTTTAGACTGGCTCAGCTCTGGCTGTTTCTGCCATTTAGGATTGAACCAGCAGATAGAAGATCTCTGTCTCCTTCTTTCTATCTCTCTCTGTAATTCTGCCTTTAAAATAAATAAAAATAAAAGCATAAATAATGTTGAATTTTAAAATTAAATCTTCTATTGGTCTTTGAAGGACAATTAAGAAAAAATCTACCTTGGTTTATCCTGAAGTTAAACAACAGATTATAACTACAGCTAGGCAGCATGTGATCAAGTAAATAGATACAAAGCTTATCCGGAGCACTTTCTTTCCTCTGCCTCCTCTGCTCTTAAATTGCCCCTATTATTATTCATTCCAGTGGAAATCAAAGGAACACTATCTTCTATCTGAATTAGGGATAGTGCAAAGTTCTATCTTTATTAGTATGATTTAAGCAGAAGGATTAGACCAATATTTAAATAGGAAGTGATCTTGAATTTATTATATAATCAGCATATATTGAAAAGATGTCACTTTCTAGGGTTTCTTCCTTCTACATGTCCAGGGGAACTCAATTTTGGGTCAGGTTCAGGCCTGTCTCATCCCCTCTTCTGATTCTCTGCCGTTTATGAAGGTACTGGGCTATCCCTACTGCTTATACTTGGTTAATGATTGGGGTGGAGCTTATATTACCCATGTAGGGGCATCAAAACTATCTTGTTCACTCTTCTTTTCTCTACTTTTATCTTGTTCCCTTGCCTTTTACTAAAAGGTGAGTGTTATGACCTGAATATTTGTGTCACTCTCAAATCCTCATGCTTAGAACGAATTGCCAATGTGATTAAGCAGAGCCTTTGGAGGTGATTTGGTCACAATTCAGCCTTGTGCCTTCATAAACGAGGCCTCAGAGAGTAGCTTTCTTGCTTCTACAATGTGGCGACCCAGCAAAAATGATCGTCTATGAACCTGAAATGGGGCTCTCACCACACATTAAATCTGCTATTGCTTTTTTTCTTGGACTTCCCTAGAAGTCCCTAGCATGGTTTCGAGTATGGCAATGTTGGAAGGTGGTGGGACACTTCAAAGGTGGAGCCAAGTGGAAGGTGGTTAGGTCATTTAGGGGCATTGCCTTCAGAGAGGATTAATTGGTCATTCTGTGACACCAGCTAGTTTCTAGAAGAGTGCGTTGTTATTAAAGATCAAAATGGGAGGCTCTCCACTCTCTGACCTCCCACACCACCAGACCATCCCTTCCTTTGAAAATTTTCCTGTCATGGTTCAATCTGTCATGGTGCCATCTGCCATGATGTGACATAAGTTAGGGAACCTCAACCATGGCTAATGTCAATACATATTCCTGGACTTCAAGACTGTCATGTATGGAACCAACTCCGTGACTCATTTGGTTAATCCTCCACCTGCAGCGCTGCCATCCCCTATGGGAGCCGTGTTGTACTCCCGGCTGCCCCTCTTCCAGTCCAGCTCTCTGCTGGCCCGGGAGGGCAGTGGGGGATGACCCATGCTCTCTGCTGTGGCCCAGGAGGGCAGTGGAGGATGACCCAAGTGTTTGAGCCCTGCACCTGCATGAGAGACCAGGAAGAAGCACCTGGCTCCTGGCTTTCGATCGGCGCAGCGGCCATTTGGGGAGTGAACCAACGGAAAAAAGAACTTTCTCTCTGCTCTCTCTCTTGCTCTCACTGCCTATAACTCCACCTGTCAAAAAAAAAAAAAAAAAAAAAAACAGACTGTCATACAAAGAAATGGGTCTTTTTTTGCAACTTGCCCAGATTCAGGCATTTCAGCAACAGAAAATGTATTAATACATCTCCTATACATAGATGCCAGTATATCAAAAAGTTGGAAGAAACAGAGGATTAAAAACAAACTTATTTTGTAAATTACAGGCATTTTCCATGAACCTTTTGAAGACTCCTTGAAACATTTTTAAAATTATTATAAGAAGAGTGGTGGGGGGCAGGCGCTGTAGTGTACTGCACTTCTGATCCAGCTCTCTGCTATGGCCTAGGAAAGCAGTAGAAGATGGCGCAAGTCCTTGGGCCCCTGCACCCATGTGGGAGACCCAGAAGAAGCTCCTGTCTCCTGGCTTTGGATTCGCTCAGCTCCAGCTGTTGTGGCCAATTGGGGAGTAAGCCAGTGGATGGAAGACCTCTCTCTCTGTCTCTCCTTCTCTCTCTGTGTAGCTCTGACTTTCAAATAAATAAGAGTGGTGGATGACTGAAATTATTTTTGGGACATATCATTCCCATATATTTGGAAATGACTGCAGAAATATCTTGCTAGAAGATAATCATATTCAGTATTTATAGGAAATTGTGATATTTGTAAAGGAAGTTTGTAAAATAAGTTTCTGGTATTCTTACTCTGTCTCTTCTCAGTATACCATTAACTTTCAGTTACTTATTGAAAATTCATTACCATTTAGGTATTATGCTACTACAAGTGATAAAAAACAAGCAATGTTCTTGTAGATTACAAATATGAAGGTGGGATGGAAAGAATCAAGTAAAAGAGAGAGAGTATAGTAAATGTTTCTGCATATCTCTGTTATTATCACTTTGTGAGAAACTCTGATGTTTCACTCCTCAAATGCCCATAAGCTAGGAGTTAGTTACCCAGAGCAGGTCTCCCACATAGATGGCAGGGACTCAGTTACTT
This sequence comes from Sylvilagus floridanus, assembly GCA_949820135.1. Taxonomy (NCBI): domain Eukaryota; kingdom Metazoa; phylum Chordata; class Mammalia; order Lagomorpha; family Leporidae; genus Sylvilagus; species Sylvilagus floridanus. Next base: position 128,040,672 of record OX463236.1, on the reverse strand, counting down.
GAGCTATCACCTCCTGCCTCCCAGGTTGCACATAATTGAGGAGTTAGAGTCAGGAGTCAAAGCTGGGTATAAAACCCAGACACTCTGATGTGAGACACAAGTGTCTTAACCGTTGCCTTAACCAATTAACCACAAGGCTAAACACCTACCATTACTATATTACTTAATATAAGACCAGTTCTGTTTTTAACATAATGAAATATTTAGTACTTTTCACTTGAAAAGTACCTTTTCCCTTTTGATAGCAGCTATAGTAGAGACAAATGATCCCTTCTCTTATATTTTTAAAAATATTCCTGGGGCCAGAGTTGTGGCACAGCAGGTAAAGCTGCCATCTGCAATGCTGGCATCTCATATGGGCGCTGGTTCAGGTCCTGGCTGTTCAACTTCAGATCCAGCTTTCCACCAATGGCCAAGTGCTTGGGCTTCTTCATCCACATGGGTAGACGTGGAAGAAGTTCCCAGTTCTGGTTTCAGCCTGGGCCAGCTCTGGCCATTGTGGCTATTTGAGGAATGAACCAGCAGGTGGAAGACCTCTGTCTTTCAAATAACTAAAATCAATCCTTTAAAAAAAAAGTCTTTCAAGGAATAGTGTACAGTGCTTTCAATCCATGCAAGACCTACAGAATCCAGGGAGTATTCATAGTCTATGAGGCTCCAGTAGTAGAACAAAAATGTAAAATAAATGTCATATGAGACTAAGAGATATTGAATGGGAAGTGTGACGAGGAATGACTAACTTTTCTTCACCTCAATCTTCATATACCTTACATGAAGAAGTTCATAAAGAAGCATGCTTCATAAATACACTAGTGGATTTCTCCTTTCTGAAAGGTAAAAAGGATGACTTTTGTTTTACTTTTCTATTACATCTGTTTGAAACACATTAGTGAAACCCAGCTGTTGATGTACACTACAATTTCTGAGTGTTTTTTTTTAAAGCTTTATTTGTCTATTTAAAAGCAGAGTTAGAGAGAGAGGGAGAGAAAGAAAGTGAAAGAACTTCTATCACTGGTTCACTCTCCAAATGGTTGTAATAACCAGGTCTGGGCCAGGCCAAAGACAGGAGGCATCCAGTTCTCCCATGTGGGTGCTGAGTCCAAGCTCTTGGGCCATCTTCCTCTGCTTTCCCACTCATGTTAGTACCGTGCTGGATTGGAAGTGGAGCAGCCAGGAAATGAACTGGCACCCATATGGAATGTCGTGTTGCAGACATTGTCTTAGACTACTAATGTCACGAAGCCAGCCCAATGAGTGGTTTTTTGTTTGTTTGTTTATTTGTTTTTTGAAGGATGTTCCTAGTTGCTTTACTGATAGGCTTTGTGCTAGGAACTCTAGCATAACCCAGGAATTTGTAATGGAATCACCAGTTGATAGGAATTGAATTGTTTTATGTCAGTCAATTTAATAAAATGATGGTTTAAAATGGCAGAAATACTGATGAGAGAGAGAGAGAGAGAGAGAGAGAGAGAGAGAGAGAGAGAGAGAAGAGAGAAGTTAAATGTGGAATCTTTCAGGTGAGAGGAATACTGAGGTGATCAATGAGACTTTATCTCAAAATTGGATCAGGCTATTACGGAGGTGCATTTTCAGATTTTCAGCATAAGCCAGAAGGCTGAAGACCATGACAACGTTTCCATCAAGTCTGAAAGCAATCCGCTGGTAGAATCCCCTCTTGATCCAGGAAGCTCTATTTTCGCTTTACTAAGACTTTCAATGGTTGTATGAGGCCCATGCACATTTTGGGAAAGTAATCTCTTGTATTCAAGGTCCACCTATTTAGATTCTAATATTATCCTAAAAACATCTTTATAGCAATATTCAGAATAATGTCTGACCAAATGTTGGATACAATGGCTCAGTTAATCACACTCAATGCTCTTCTGAAATCTTTTACACTTTAAACATGAACATGTAGGTTACTTTGTAAATAAGTAAAATCATTCATACCCACATGTCTTTCAAGTTTAGTGGGAAATATAAGACAATTGTTTCATCTGTACAAGCTTAAAATGACAAAGGCTCTCTTTCCATTCCCAAAGAGCCTGAAGTTGTTTTGCAAATACCTTATGTGACTAATAAGCTCTGTTTATATCTTCTTTCCCAGATGAGACCCTCTTTCCTCTCAGAGATATCACTTAAAAAAACTCTTAAAGATGCAGATTTTTCATAAGAATTCCAAAGAACACAAAACATCTAGGTGAGGAGTCCTTAATATTTGGGAGAAGAGAGGCTACATGGCAGGAATACTGTGAAGTTTCATAATATTTTGTGATGTATATGTCAACTGAAGACAATTTAACTCTTCAGAAAATGATATGTATTTAATTTATACAAAATATTGTATTTATAGAAAAATTATTGCCTGTAATTTCAGGGACTCCACAAAACCTCTATAGCCTACGAATCCTGGCATCATAACTCCTGCTCAAATACAGTTGACAATTGTGTAATTATCTTCTAGTCAAATACATTCAAATAGCTTCCTTGGATCTCCCAACAGCAGTGATCGGAAAAACACAAGTGCTTTTCTGAGGTCTCTGCTGACATATCCCTGAGATCTGCCACTTCAAATACACCAGCCAGGTTAAGCTCCTAATGCCACAGGATGAGGGAGAGTGGCTGAGGCAACTGCCGTGGATAAATTTTGTCACAAAGCAGCATTACAATGGAGAGATTTTAAAACCTTTAAATTTCAAATAAATATTAGTCTTAGTCCTACAAGAGGCTTTATACATGGTTTAACAGAGCTTTCCTTTCTGTGAAAAATATTCTGGTATGTATTTTCTATTTAAATCTTTTCAGGTAATTAGTCCCTGTGGTGCCTTCCATTTCAAGCTCCAGCTGTTCATGCTAATGAGATGTAAATGGTGTCAGGAATTGCCTTACTCCAACATTAAGCGGTTAACCAGAAATGGGGTGCTTGAGAAGTCACACACATAAAGGGAGGTGATGAACAACTTACACTTAATGATTACTACTTTCATCCTCATAAAAAAGAAAAAAAAAGAAGAAAACAGAAGAAAAAAGGCAAGTGAAACTGATAGTGTTCGCAGCGTTGTCCCAGGCTAAAGAAGTCTATTTCTAAAGCAGAAGCAGGAAGGAGAAAAGGTCCGCACAGCCCAACTGTGAAAATATTTCACCTGCACAAGTGAACACATGTCTAAAAAATAGCACATTTTATCCTTCACATTTGTAATATTTACATGAAGACTTTTTTTCTGCTGATGCAAAGAGCTGTAAAAGTGAGCTGTGAGATGCATATTTTATATATTCTGTCTTCACGGCATTGTTTTACCTGAGTGAGGGTATCACAGGTTCAGATTGATAATCTGTCAATAGCATCTGGAATTTAATATTCAATTCTAAATTTAAGGCTAATACAGTCAGGAAGACAATTTAGTAAGTTCAAAATAGAGTATTACAGAACACATTCTCATAGAAACATAAAAACAAAAACTAGAGAGAAAAATTTCAATAATAATGTAACAAAAATTAAAGAAGAAATAAGGAAAAGTGAAACTAAAAAATGACACAAAAATCAATGAAATGAAGAGCTGATTTTTTGGAAAAATGAACAAAATTAACATACCATTGGCCCAACTAACCAAGAAACAATGAAATAAAGAAGATTCAAATTAATAAAATCAGAGATGAAAAGGAAGATGTTATAACATATACTGTAAGAATAAAAAAATTATCAGGAATTACTACAAGCAGCTATATGCCAAAAAATAGAAAATCTAGAAGAACTGGACAGGTTTCCAGAAACATACAATCTAACTTTAAAAGAAGAACTAATTCCAATTCTTCTCAAACTATTCAAAACAATTGAAGAGGTGAGAATATTCCAAATTACTTCTATAAGACCAGCATTACCTTAATTCCAAAACAGAAAAAACGTACAACAAACAAATGAAACTATAGACCAATATCCCTGTTCAACATAGATGGAAAAATCCAGCAACACAGTAGAAATATCATCAACTTGGACCAAGTGGGATTTATCACTAGTATGTAGGGATGGTTCAACACATGCAAATCAATAAATGTGATATATCACATTAACAAACTAAAGGATAATAACCATATGAACATGTCAATAGATGCACAGGTAGCATCTGATCTGATAAAAAATTCTTTCATGATAAAATCTTAGGCAAATTGGATATCAAAGTGATGCTCCTCAAAAAATATCAAGGCAATCTATTGCAAACATACAGCCAGCATTGTACTGAATATAGGAAAGCTGGAAGCATTTTCACTAAGTTTCAAAACCAAACAAGGATGTCCACTCTCACTACTACTACTCTATATAGTTCTAGACACTTTGTCAACAGCCATTAGACAAGAAAAAGTAACCAAAGAGATATGACTGGAAAAGGATGATGTCAAATTATCCTTGTTTGCAGATGATGTGATCCTATGTAAAGGGGAAACAAAATACTCCACTAAGAGTTTATTGGAGTTCATAAGAGAGTCTGGCAAAGTTGCAGGATATAAAATCAACAAATCAAAATTAATAGCCTATATATATATATATATATATATATATACAAAAAAATTCCAAGGTTGAGAAAGAATTTGTAAGATCAGTCCCACTCACATAGCTACAAAATATTAAGCACCTTGGAATAAATTTAACGAAGAGTGTGAATGATATCTAAAGTGAAAATCATAAAATATTAATGGAAGAAATAGAAGACACAAAAATGAAAAAATCTTCCATGTTCATGGATTGAAAGAATTAATATCATCAAAATGTGCATACCAGCCAAAGACATTTACAGATACAGCTCAATTCCAATCAAAGTACCAAAGATGTTCTTCTTAGTTCTTATAAAAATGACCCTAAAATTCATAAGGAATCACAAGAGACTTCAAATAGATAAAGTAATTCTAAGCAATAAAACTTAAGCTGGAGGCATCATGATATTTGATTTCAAGACATATTATAGTGCAGTTATAATCAAAAGAGCTTGGTACTTTCACAAGAATAGAAATGTTTACCAATGGAATAGAATATAATCCCCAGTAGTTAATCCACACATATATAGCCAACTAATCTTTGACAAGCAAGCTAAAATAAATTCCCAGAGAAAGGACAGAAGTATGAAACAAGACTCCAACCTTTCACCTTGTATAAAAATCTGCTTTGAGTGGATCAAGGATATAAATCTAAGACTGGAAACCATTAAATTACTAGAGGAAAAAACTTATCTCTTAGATAAGACTACAAAAGCACAGGTAATAAAAGCAAAAATAGACAAATGAGATTACATCAAGCTAAGAAGCTTCTGCACAGCAAAAACAAGCACACAATAAAGTAAAGAGGTGACTGATGAGATGTGAGAAAATATTTGTAAATTTTACATTTGACAAAGCTTATTATCCAGTGTATATAAGGAGGTTAAGAAACTCAACAGCAACAACAACAGTTAAGAAATGGGCTAATGATATGAACAAGCATTTGTCAAAGTATAATATGAAAATTGCCAACAGACACAAGAAAGTTGTTCAGGATCACAGACTATCAGAGAAATGTAAATAAAAATACAAAGAGGTTTCACCTCACCACAGTTAGAATGGCTATCATGCCTAAATCAAAAAATAACAATTGTTGGCAAGAATGTGAGGTAATAAATCTGTATTACTAATTATTAATACATTAATTATTAATACATTAATATACTGCTGGTGGAAATGTAAGAGTCCCACCTATATTGATGACAGTATGGAGATTCCTCATAAAGCTGAAAACAAATCTTCTATATGACCAAAGCCATCCTTTCCTGGGAGTTTATCCAAAGAAGATGAAATCATCATATGAAAGAATTTATCTGTACTCCTTGTTTATAGCAGCTCAATTCACAATAGCTAAGATAGGAAATTAACCCAGATGTCCATCAACTGATGTCTAGAGAAATGAAATGTGGAATATACACGTTAGAATACAATTCTGCCATAAAAGTATGGAATTCTGTCTTTTGCAACAAAGGGAAGCAATTGGAGAACATTATGTTGAGTGAAAGAAGCCAGTCTAAAAAAGACAAATATCATATATTTTCCTGATTTGTGGTATCTAATATATAGATTATAAAAAGTATTGTATATGAGTTAAATTGACATCTTGAGGTTTGATTGCTGTTTATAGCACTTGTCTATAGATCCCTAGTGGCATCTTAACCTTTAAGCGAAATGACTGCCCACAATGGATGAATTGCTGAGGCTGAGAGTAGGCTAACTTAAATGATTAAACCTCTTTTTTAAAGATTTATGTAATTATTTGAAAGGCAGAGTTACAGATTGGAAGAGGCAGAGAGAGCAAGAGAGGTTACAGAGTTACAGAGTTACAGAAAGAGGTAGAGCCAGAGAGACAGAGAGGTCTTCCATCCTCTGGTTCACTCCCTAGATGGCTCCAATGGCTAGAGCTGTTCTGATCCAGAACCAAGAGCTTCTTCTGGTCTCCCACACGGGTACACAGGCCTAAGGACTTGGGCCATCTTCCAGTGCCTTCAAAGGCCATATCAGAGAGCTGGATCTGAAGTAGAGCAACCAGGACTCGAACCCATTCCCATATGGGAATGCCAGCACTGCAGGTGGCAACTTTACCTGCTACAGCACAAGCCAGCCACAAAAGATTAAACACTTTGGGGCCCAGGCTTAATGTGACTCCAAAATTTTCATGGGTCCAAGCAAGTTAACCAGGTGGTTACAGCAGTGAAAAACCAGAGAATCATCCCCTTTCATTTTGGTCAGGAGGAGTGGAAAATTTATAACTCAGAAACATATTCAGACAAAAGCCAGACATTGTGAGTTAACTTCAGAGCTATCTCCACAATACAGATTTCCCCTTCAGGAAAGAGTACCTTTCCAGAGCATTGTCTAACATGGGTGAAGGGCAATTAGACAACTCCAGGCCCCTGTATTGTTTCTGAGTAATGTTAGCCAGGAAAAGATGAAAGCTATGATGTCCTGAGTGACAACTCAGTGACACTGGCTCACTGGAAAAAAATTTAAATATGTTTATGGAATCATCTCCCTTCCCAATACCTTAACATCAAATCAATGGGGCGCCAGGAAAATAACAGTTTATTAGTACTGTACTAGAAATATTCTAAGAAAGGATTTCCAAGGAAAAACAACGTACTAGGAGAGGGGGGAAAACAATAGAAAACTGAAGCTCTAACACCTACATCTACAGCAAATAATAAACAAAGTTCAGTACCTATTAAGGCTAACATAAAATCTCATATAAAATGGCAAGATCCTGAGTTTCCATTAATTGATATACTATGTACATCTTTCACCAGCAATAATAGTACCTCTGGTATGTAAAAAGATATGAAAAGTAATAGCCTGAAGAGAACAGTAAGCATCAGAATCAGACTGAGATACAAAACAGATTTTAGAATAATCAGATAAGGAATCTAAAATAATTATGACTTATTCATTAAAGGTGACAATGGAAAAGGTAGGCAGCATTTACAACTAGATAAGTTATGAGAGCAGAGAGGTACAAACTTGAAGCAAAAATCAGAATGAAAGATTACAAATGAAAAACCCTATAATGTACATCAAAGATTACTTTGGGGCCTGCGCCGTAGCTCAATAGGCTAATCTTCCACCTGTAGCGCCGGCACATTGGATTCTAGTCCTGGTTGGGGTGCTGGATTCTGTCCTAGTTGCCCCTCTTTCAGGCCAGCTCTCTGCTGTGGCCTGGGAAGGCAGTGGAGGATGGCCCAAATGCTTGGACCCTGCACTCCATGGGAGACCATGAGAAGCACCTGGCTTCTGCCTTTGAATCATCGCGGTGCGCCGGCTGCAGTGCACCAGCTGTGGCGGCCATTGGAGGGTCAACCAACGGCAAAGGAAGAGCTTTCTCTCTGTCTCTCACTGTCCACTCTGCCTGTCAAAAAAAAAAAAAGAAAGGAACATCTTCAGCTTGAAAAAATTTATCTGCATATCTAGAAAACTCCTTAACCTCACATCATGCTTAGCATGAGAAAATAGATCATTTCCCTTATAACAGCAAGAAGACAAGAAATCTTCCTCTTATATTTTTATTTTTTTTAATTTTCATTTGATTCATAAAGCATGAGGTAGAGAGAAATAGAGAGAACAGAAAAACAGAGAGAGATTGTCCATTGGATTGAATTGGATTTCTATTAACCAGTAGTGAAAATTGGAATTTGAAATTAAAAACAGAGCCATACTGTATTTCTGTACTCTAGGTGTCATATCAAAAATCATTGACAGAGTGGTTTAAACAATAGAAACTGATTTCCTCATTGCGCATCAGGCTGAAAGTTGAAAAACAAAGTGCTGGCAAGTTTAATTTCTTGCGATGTCCCTCTTTTTGAATTACGAATGACTACTTTCTCATTGTGTTACCATTTGGCTTTTTCTTTGTGTAAACACAATCTGGGTGTCTCTTTTTATTATGGAGAATTTTGCAGCACGTTGCCTGAATTAGAGATGAAGGCTCTACCCTCACAGCTTCATTCAAATTTAATTACCTCCTTGAAGTTGCTATTTCTAAATACTGTCATGTTGAGTGTTAGAGATTCACCCTATAAATTTGGGATTCAATCACTAGCAATCATTTATGTTAGCACAACAAAAATATTTATGCATAAATATAAAATACATAAAGAATCAATAAGAGGAAATTACAAATCCTTATTGAAAACAAATAATATTATATGAACATATGGAGAAATATTTATTTCCATGGATAGGAAGTCATGGTATTGTTGAGATCAATGAAAATCTTAGCAATCTGCATTGTGGATATTTCCAAAGATATTATAAAGCTTATATGGAAAGTAAAAGATGCAATAAAACTAGAGAAGACTGATACTGACTTTAAGGACCACTGCAATGTGGTATATATACACTATGGAATACTATACAGCCCAGCCATAAAAAAGAATGAAATCCTGTCTTTTGCAACAAAATGGGTGCAACTAGAAACCACTATGCTCCATGAAATAGGCCAGTTCCAAAAATATAAATATCATATGTTTTCCCTGATTTGTAGTAAATAATAGAATACAAAAAATACAATGTACATGAGTGAAATTGACATTTTGTGGTTTAATTATTGTTTTGTTTAATTATTTGTATTTGTTTAATTATTGTCTCTATTGTTGAGGAACACTATTTTTTCTTCTTACTGTTTGTTGAATTCTTTACCTGTCGGAGCGTTAAGCTTATGATTATAAAAAGAACTTATTATGTCACTTTAAAAATTAAAAGACAAAATAAGAAAGGAAGGAGGAGGGAGGATGGGAGTGTAGGTGGGGGGGAGGTAAGGGGGGAAGTATCACTATGCTTCTAAATCTGTAGCTATGAAACATGAAATGTGTTCACCTTATTAAAAAAATTTAAAAGCAGAATTAGTTAGGAGCCATAATAAACCAAGCAGAGTGGAGATGGTGAAAGGATAGACAGATAAAACAGAGAAGAGAGTTCAGAAGTAGATGTAGCAAATGCAGTCAACTGATGGCAAAAGAGGTAAGGCAATTCAAATGAGAATTATCTTTACAATAAATGGAGGTCACACCAATTGGAAATTCATATGCAAAAAAATCTGATTCAGGTTATTTTCTCTAATTAATTCAGCTCACAGTTCCCGTGTGTGTGTGTGTGTGTGTGTGTATTTGTGTGTTTATAAAACCCTATCCTAGCATACAGTTTCTCCTATTAACTTCTTACATTCTTGTGATATATTTGTTGCAATTAATGAGCCAATATTAATACATTATAATTAACTAAATAACACTCATCATGGTTCACTCATTGTCAGTACAATTTTACATATTTTGATAAATGCAAATGCCATGTATCCATCATTCACCATTATAGTAAGTACAGAATAGTTTCACTGCTATAAAAACATCCTCTAATTAGTCATCTAATTATCCTTTTCTTCTTCTTCCTGAAACACTGATAACCACTGATCGTGTTACTTTCTTTGTATTTTGTTTTATCCAGAATGTCAACATTGGAATCATATAGAATGTAACCTTTTTGAGCAAATGATCCAAAATGGAAAGCAGGATACACAGCAGACTCATAGAATGGAAGATGCCCTAAATAGCACTCTGGCCTCAGAATCAGCCCTTAAGGCATTCGAATCTGGCTAAAAAGCCCATGAGAGTTTATCAGGCATGGAAGGCCAAGACACTGTGGCAAAAAAATGACCTAAATGAAAAATCTTTGGAAGTGAGATCCCAGCAGAAAGAGTGGGGCATCAAAGAAGGAGGTACCTTTCTCTGCAGGGAGGAGAGAACTTCCACTTTGATTATGGCCTTGTCTAAATAAGGTCAGAGTCTGTGAACTCAAGAGGCTTCCATAGCCTTGGCAGCTCATGACAAGCGCCTCGGGTGATTACTGACATCATAAATAAGAGTGTCAGTTGTCAAATCAACAACGGAAGTCACTTGGTACTTACTCCCCATGTAGGATCTCTGTCCTTAATATGCTATACTATGTGAATTAATAGTATAATTATTACTCAAACATTACTTTATACTTTGTGCTTCTGTGTGGCTGTAAACTTTTGAAATCTTTACTTAGTAATACTGAATTGATCTTCTGTATATAAAGATAATTGAAAATGAATCTTGATGAAGAATGGGATGGGAGAGGGAGTGGGAGATGGGATGGTTGCAGGTGGGAGGGTGGTTATGGGGGGAAGAACTGCTATAATCCAAGGTAGTACTTTCAAAATTTATATTTATTAAATGAAAGTTTTTTAAAAAAAGAATGTAAAGTTTTCATGCTGGCTTCTTCCTAAGACAGTGTGCACTTATGTTTCTTGGTATATTATTATGATTCCATTAGTCAATACTTTTTAAAACTGAATCACACACCATTAATGAATGTACCACAGACACACACACACACACACACACACACACACACATTCTCCTTATTTAGCATTAATCATGGACAAATTACTTAACTTCATATCTTCAGTTTATTAAATAAAATGGAATATTAACTATTTCTGTAATGGTATTTCCTATGGAATGTCAAGTTTAAATGTAAGGATATTAAGTACATTAATGTTTTATAATATTTTTTACTTTCAGTTAAAGTTAGCTTTCCAGATATAATGTGTCCATAACAGTATACATGTCTAACTCTATCAAACAGGATTTCATCCAACTGAAATTGAAAAAATAAAACAATCTAAATTTTAGAAGACGGCTGGCGCCGTGGCTCAACAGGCTAATCCTCCGCCTTGCGGCGCCGGCACACCGGGTTCTAGTCCCGGTTGGGGCGCCAGATTCTGTCCCGGTTGCCCCTCTTCCAGGACAACTCTCTGCTGTGGCCCAGGAGTGCAGTGGAGGATGGCCCAGGTGCTTGGGCCCTGCACCCTATGGGAGACCAGGAGAAGCACCTGGCTCCTGCCATTGGATGAGCGCGGTGCGCCAGCGGCAGCACACCGGCTGCAGCGGCCATTGGAGAGTGAACCAACGGCAAAAGGAAGACCTTTCTCTCTGTCTCTCTGTCCACTCTGCCTGTCCAAAAAAAAATAATAAAATAAATAAATAAATAAATATTAGAAGACATACATAATAAGGATGATTCTTATCTCATGTAGCAGTGGTCACGTGAAAAGAAAAATAACTTACCATAGAGTAGTCATCCAGGAAGTACCTTATAATTACTTTTGTTTTATCCAACAATTTGGCATTATGAAATATGATCTTATACTAATAATTAGTTTCAAAACTAGTTTAATAATATATATTTCCCTTTTCTTTGACAACTTTGTAGAGTCCTAACATCTATAATGCTTTTTTTAATAGCTTCATTATTTATGCCTCTAGAAAAAGAATAATATTTTTGTTGATGCTCAGTTATACTTGATTTTTAGTCACATTATTTCTTGCAGTATCTCAATTGGGGGTACAAAAGATTTATAGCAGTGTCAGATCACTATTATTAAATGCATTATTATTTTCTAAATGCATCATGAGACTAAAGCTAATAAACAATAAAAGCTATATTGCTTTTCTTATAGACATTTCTTTTTCTAAATGATCATGCCAATCCTGTTATTCTTCATTCAGTCACAATATATTCCTATGCCCAGGCTAACTGAGTAAGAAATGGCTTCATGTGAAATTTAATAAATTAGGATTTTGAACATTTTTTATTTAATATAAACTGAACCTCTTTCAAGTTCTATACTTGCCGTTTGTAAATTAAACTGGTCAACAAGGAATCACATAAAACTTTTCATGTATAAGTAATCAGCATAAAAAGCTGCTAGGATCTCTACAGTTTGAAGCAGGAGGGTGCCAGAATGAAGTATGTGATGTATATACTCATTATATCTGTGACATATATTCTCTTTGCAAACACTTGACTGCTTATTTCAAATCAAGTAGTATTTTTAAAAACATCATAGCTTCTTATTAAGCAATCCACAACTAAAGACAGACCATGATGAATGGAGATTGAATTTAGAATAAATAATGCAACTCCTTGCAAAATATGGCTTTTTATTTAACTAGAGAGCATTTAATTTGGCCCCTTGCTTGTGATGGGAGATATCCCCAAATCACAGGAAGATTATTTTGCTCAAGATCACGTTCCTAGTTATTGTAATAGCTAGAGCATAAAAATTATATTCATGATTACCTCCTGGATTATTTTCTCTACACGACGATAGTTCACTGTCCTGCCTACTGTGCATACACAGGAAAAAATATTTTAGTTTGTGGTCAGTGGCCTATGCAGGAACGTTTAAGACATCTAGAGTGTTTGTTCATCTTTTGGGAGAATCCTAATTAATAAGGTTTTATTCATTTTTTTTTTTTTGCCACTTCTCATGTGCTAATGTCCCTTTCTGTGTTTTGTTTGTTTGTTTTTGAGATTTAAAAGCAAGATTTATTAGAGTAAGAGACCTCAGCCAGAGCGGCACGGAGTGGGGCTCCAAGAGGGGCAAAACCTGAAGGGGCTGGTGGGGCCAGGGTTTTTAAGCATAAGAATTTTAAAAATGAGGGGGCCAGAATAAATTTCAATGGCACTGGTTAGAGAAGAGGATCACAACCCACTCTGGCTCCTTTTTGTGGTTCTCTCTATTATAATGGACACCGGGTTCTTACTTAACCTTTGTTGGTACCTCAACCTTCCTTGACTTCTTTGAAATTATTATGCTTGTAATATATAAATAGATACATGTAATTAAAAAGGTACATTCAATATATAAATTTTTTTAAAAAAATTTCAAATGTGGTTAACCAGTGTATTGTAAGATAGAGATGTAATATTTGTCCCAATATGCTTAGTGCATTCTTTGTACTTTTTTTGTGGCAAGAGATTGAAGACCATTATAGAAAATGACCAAACTAAAAATATATAAAACAGCAGCAAATAATATAAGCAATTTACATGAAATCTTTTCAGATCAAAAGGTGTGAAGAGTCTGAGAATTTACCCTACTTGAAAATTAACAAATTAGCATGCCAGTTTCATGGATTCTGATGGATGCATGCGTCTCAGGTTAGTGATGAAGGGAAATTCTGTAGCAAATCATCCATGTGCAGGTTCTCGGAGCTGGAAAAGCTCAGGTGATACTTACGTTAGGGAAGGGGGATGTTGATCAGCGCACACAATCTGCTTGTTTGTTTTAAATACAGACAGTAAGCATGCCACCCTTTGTTCCAGAGGGAGAAACTATCATTTATTCCACGTTTTGTTCACTTTTTAAACAACCCTGAACAATAATTTAGAACAAAAGTATTCAATGCCTCAATAGGAAATGCAGAAATATGAGAGGAGCCACATGGAGAATTGCCTCTCATCACCTCTTCCTTATGAAAATGTTTTCTCAGGTATTCCTCTAAGGTAGAAAAATTGTTGTAAACTTTGGAGGGAGTGAGAAGGAAAGCAGAATATCTCCCTTTGGAAAAAAACCAAACAACAAAAAAACAACTGTATGATTCTAAAGAGTTATTAAAGGTAAATGAGGAAAGACCCAGAGAAAACAAAGCCAGTGCAGCGGACATTGGGATTTCTTTCACTGTTTGCCTTTGCCCTCTTCTGTGTTCTGTGTAAATCTGTTTCTGCTGCCCTGTCCCAGCAACTCGCTCCCGAGAACTTCCCTTGGGATCCTGGTGCCACTTTGCCTACACTTGCAAAGATTGAGAGAAGCTGAGGGTTTGTTTCCTGCTGGCTGCTCTTAGCCAATGATTGATTGGTGCTTGCATTGAAAGCTCACTGTGCCTCTAATCAAGACAAACACTCAAGTGGAGCTTACACATCCAAGCTTTCCTGTGGGATCAGGATAAATGTGCCTTTCTTGAGACTTTTTACAAATAGCAACCTTTTTCACTTCTATTTCCCTTTCTGTTTTCCTTATTCTCTTTCTAGTGTCTTCTGGGAGCACTTCTTAAATAAATCAATTTCCTCTCAGATTTTTTTTCTGTTTAGCTGTTCAAAGACAGACAAGGAAATGAAAATGGTAGCTCAGCTTTATGAGCGCTGTCAATAAGCCAGTAGCGCATAAGAATTTCATTTCATTCTGATGAGCCTTATTATTATCGTTCTATGTTATTTATGCGAAGCTGAGATTCCGAGAAGTTAACAGTCTTAGTTCCGTAACTAGTAAGTAACTGCCTTAATCTGAGAAGACTGCCATAACAAAATGTCATCGACTGGGTCTTTCAAAGAGAAATAAACCATTCATCGCTCTGGAGGAGAAATCCAAGACCGGGGAACAGCACGGTCAGGTTTTGCTGAGGGCTCTGGCTGTGTCTTCACAGGGCCTTTCTCTCTCTCCTTCAGTTTATAGCGATGTTAATCCAATCATGTAAATTCTAGAGAGACACCGACATATGGTCCCATAGCAGTGGTGGTGTTCAGTTCTAGAGCCATCTCTTTCCAAAGACCATGCTTCTTAACGGAGGTTAACCTCTTATTCCCACTACAGTTTAAGAGATTCAGTTTAACTTCCAGGGTTCCAGACTATATTCTTGTAATAAAAGAGCAATTTTGAATATTTTCATCTTCATTCTATTTTTAAGTGTATTTTGGGAGTATAATCCTGAGAAAAGGTTAGATTATTTAATCCATGATATTTAAAAGCATCTAATGAGAATCCTAGCAGGAAATGGCACCTGCTTCATTAGATGCAGTAGAGGCCACTGAGATGAGCTCTTTGGTAGCATTCATGAACTCAGCCTGCCTGGGAAAGCATACATTTCCAGAGAAAATGTTGAGAATAAATCCCTTGAATTTCATGAGAATTAACTCATTTAGATGGTTGTTTTACTATTTGTTGACTCACTGTACTGTCAGTACTGTCACAGGAGAGAATTTTTTGATGTAATATTTTTGTACCATCAGAAACTAATGACAGACTTATAAATGGATGAGTTTATTGATTCCCTTCTACACTGAGAGCTTCCTTTTTCTTTTTTTTTTTAATTACAATACCAATGTGATCAAACAAGAACTAGAAGATGTCTAGTTCCAACGCAACAATTCCACAAGGAGTTAGAAAGTTCAAAATGCTTGATTGCATGCCACATCTCATCAATTTGCTTTAAATTAGGACTAAAAGCAAATTAGAAATATCTCTGTGTATTATAAAAGTATCTTGAGTTATAGTTGACTGGCAGAATAATTGAAACTGCTCCCAAATAATATAGTGGAACAGGGAAAACCTCTATTTCCTGTATTTTTAAATTTTTATCTATTTGTTTTGTTTATTTGAAAGGCTGTGGGGAGAGAGAAGGAGAGGGAGTTTGATCTTCCATTCTCTTGGTTCACTCCCCCAATGCCCAAATGCCTGCAACAGCAGAGACTGGATCAGATTGGAAGCTAAGAACTAGGAACTCAAACTAGGTCTCGATGTGAGCGCCCAAGACCCTGTTACTCAAGCCATTACTGCTGCCTCCCATGACCTACATTAGCAGGAAGCTGGAACAGATCCAGGACTCAAGCCCAGACACTTCTGATCTGGGATGTAGCTACTTAAAGCATTATCTTAACTTTTGCAACAAATGCCTCCCTGCCACCCCACCATCTCTGTTTTCTTTCTTTCTTTTTCTCTTTCTTTCTTTCTTTCTTTCTTTCTTTCTTTCTTTCTTTCTTTCTTTCTTTCTTTCTTTCTTTCTTTCTTTCTTTCTTCCTTCCTTCCTTCCTTCCTTCCTTCCTTCCTTCCTTCCTTCCTTCCCTCCCTCCTTCCCTCTTTCCCTCCTTCCCTCCTTCCCTTCTTCCTTTCTTCCTTTCTTTTTTATTTTATTTGACAGATAAAGTTAGACAGCAAGAGAGAGAGAGACAGAGAGAAAGGTCTTCCTTCCGTTGGTTCACCCCCCAAATGACCTCTATAGCCGGAACTATGCAGATCCGAAGCCAGAAGCCAGGTGCTTCTTCCTGGTCTCCCACGCAGGTGCAGGGGCCCAAGCACACTCGGGCCATCCTCCACTGCCCTTTGGGGCCAAGCAGAAAGCTGGACAGGAAGAGGAGCAACCAGGACTAGTACCTGGCACCCATATGGAATGCCAGCACAGAAGGCAGAGTATTAACCAAATGAGCCATGGCGCCAGCCCCATCCCTGTTTTCTAAGAAATAATGTGTGCACATAACCTTGCTATAGCGGTTTGTCCTATTACTTTGATGGTAGGTAAAATAGTAAAAGAATATTTATATTATTAATATAGTGAGTTACACAATATAAAACTGAAAATGGAAAACATTTTGACATTATGAATGATGGATCAAATTGTGACTGGTTTGAATTTGTTTCTCCATTGTGAAATGATAAGAGATAAGGAATCTCTGAATCTTACAGTATGATATCAAGTATCTGCAGGATATTCACATTCGTTGTGAACTCTAAAGGAAAACTATCCCATATGAAGTTAAAATCGCCTTTACAAAAAAAGTAAAAATAATTACAAAATCTCAAATTTCCGTTTGCCTTTTCCAAATATCATTCATTTAGTGTTTTTTGTACACAGTTTTGCCCTCTGTCATTTTTCATATTGTATCTTATAATTATGATTCAGACTTCCTTATATAATGATGTTTCCTCACATTCAAATGTAATCTTAAGGGGAAAATGAGTAATAGCATTTTTTAAAAGATTTAATATATTTTATCTGTTTTAATTGACATTTTCCATAATGTAGTATATCAAGAATCTAAGTTTCACAGAAGCTTAGTGGCATACTTGGCAGTGTAGCTACACAAATTTTCATATATATAGAAAAGTCTTATAAATAACTAAATTTTAAAAAAGGGTTTTTTATTTGTCTTCTCAATCATAATCCCATTTCTTTCTAGTGGATATTCTAAAAAGTATTGTATATGCTTTCTTACCCATTACTTTTTTTTTTACAGGCAGAGTACAGTGAGAGAGAGAGAGAAGAGAGAAAGGTCTTCCTTTACCTTTGGTTCACCCTCCAATGGCTGCCGCGGACAGCGCACTGCGGACGGCGCACCACGCTCATCTGATGGCAGGAGCCAGGTGCTTTTTCCTGGTCTCCCATGGGGTGCAGGGCCCAAGCACTTGGGCCATCCTCCACTGCACTCCCGGGCCACAGCAGAGGACTGGCCTGGAAGAGGGGCAACCGGGACAGAATCCGGCGCCCCGACCGGGACTAGAACCCGGTGTGCTGGCGCCGCAAGGTGGAGGATTAGCCTGTTGAGCCACGGTGCCGGCTATCCATTACTCTTTTATAAACTCAATGCAATATGGCTTCTTGGCCTACAATTCTATTAAAACTACTATATCAAGATCACCAGCAATGACATAGATTATGAAATAAAAGCTGCATGACTCTATTTACATAACCACTTAACACTTTAACATATTTTTAAATATTAATTTTCATTTTAGTTTTGAAAGGCTGAAAGACAGAGAAAGCTGTCATAACCACTGATTCCTTTTAGCCAAATGCCTGTAACAGCTAAGGTCAGGCAGACACAAAGAGTTCAGAATTCAGTCTAAGTCTCCTATGTGGGAGGCACTGATCCAAGTAATTGAATGATCATCTGCTGCCTCCATAGGTGTGCATTAGCTGGAAGCTGGATTGGAAGGAGAGCAGCCAGGACTTGAACCCAAGGACTCTGGTTGGATGCAGGCATCCCTAGTGGCAACACAACAGCTAGACCAAATACCTGCCCCTCGGGATCTTCTACTTAAATTTTCTGTTGCCACTATTTCTGTGATGTAATAATTCTTTAGTACATGTCTAAATTCTAGAGAAACTTCTATTTTGTTTTTCTCTTATCTTCTTTCTCTTCCCAAGCTCAGTTTTTGGTTTTTATTTTTTTTTAATTAAAAAAAAAAATAAGGTATACAAGTTTCATGTATTTCATATAAACAGATTTAGGGACATGGTGATTCTCCCCACCCCACTCTCCCTTCTCCCCATGCTCCAACACTTCTTGCTTCTCCCTCTCGTATTCCACTCTTAATTTTTACAAAGATCTATTTTCTGTATGCTTTGTACTCATAAGGTTAACCCTATACTATATAAAGAATATAACAAATAATATCAAGAAAAAATACTGTTCTTCAACAGTAGAGAAAAGGGCTGCAAACAATCATCGAATCTCAAATTGTCCATTTCACTCCAACAGATTACAATTTAGGTTCTATATCGACTACTCCAGATCAAGGAAAACATGATATTGTCTTTTGGGGACTGGCTTAATTCACTAACTTTAATGGTTTCCAGGTATAACCATTTTGTTGCAAATAGAAGCGTTTCATTTTTTTCTTCTTTCTTTATACATTTACTCAAACCTTCTAAGATTTTCATTTAAATGCATTTGGCGGTTCTAATACTTTGTAATAAACCATGTTAAAGTAAAATAAACAAAAATGGGTAAGGTGATGATTCCAAGTGTAATGTTTTTGGTATATAATCTTCTTTGAACTTCTGACATAGGCAGCATATTATTTTTAAAATGATCTGCATTTCTATTTTTAAGGGTAATTGATCCTTAATTTATTATAAAACTGATTCTCAAATGATAATGTAAAACTGTTAGACTATTAAGTAGGATACCATTGTAATTTTACTACTATTGCTTGCCATGATTTGTTTTTTGCCATATCACTTTGTTTATGTTGAATTTGTTACTACAACTATACAATTTAATTCACTGTTAAGTAAAATGATGAGCTAAGTGAAAATAAGGGTTTTATCAGGTAATATTTTAGAGATTCTGAAGTAAGGTGGTTTTTAAATAAATTACGTCAACTATGGTATCAGTATGACAACATAATAAGACTAGAGAAGAATAAATAATTTTAAAAAACTATCTTGATTTGTTTAAAAGTATATCTAAATCCTCAACACACTTTAAATAAATAAGCTTGGAAATCATGAATGATTCATTTTGTGTATATGGGTTGTTACATAAGAAAAGATTATCAACAATATCAAAGAGAAAACAAATTCAAAGCAAATGTCTTTAGATAATATTCATTCATTTAATATGCAAGAAGATCTGGTTATTTAATATGTTATGCTTGAATTGCTCCTTTGTGCAAATGTGCATTTTGTAAGCATTCTCATCTTAATCAAATAACTGATGCAAGTAAATTCTTATTGGTTTGTATCAAAGTGTTTCTACCATATATTTAACTATTTATAAGACTTATCTACTTGGATACACCTTAGAAACGTTGACTTTTTCTTTTAACAATGTTTAACTTTGAGATCATTACAGATTCACATACATTTGTAAAAACAATATTGACATGTCTCATGAACCCTTAACCCAGATACCAAAAATAATAACATCTTGCAAAACTATAATACACAAAAGTATTACCTTCCATCCCCGTAAAAGTGGCCCAACTTTTGTATACTGACTTCCAATTCTGCATTTAGTCTTTTTATTATTTGTGAATGACCATCTTAACCTAATAGCCCAGGCTGGAAATCTAAATTTAATTTTAAAATCCACTTTCACACTTTTGTAAAACTTTACCTCTATCTAGATAGTTCTAGATTATTTAACTTTTAGATTATCTAACCAACTTTATTTCTATTGCTAGCTGCAGCTTCATCCTTTATTTCTCTGGCATCCTGAATATCCACAAATAAATGCACATTTACTGATTCCCTCTTTCTTATGTAGACTTAATGATATTTTTAATATTCTACTCTGATAATAGTTATCATTTCAATAGCAATTCATGACTATTGACTTAAGTATAAATTCATCAATGAGCTCTCTATTTTTTATCTTGCTTATTTTTGACCACATCAATCAAAATTTCCTCTTTTCTTTTAATGTGTCATGTTTGGTGCATTTATTATAGCTTAGCACATCTTATTAGATTTGTCTGTTTATTTTTCCATTTCCTGATGTAGATGGCTAAATCCTTGCTGATGGTCTTTTTTCTCTCTGTTGCTTTTTCAGAGCCAACTTGTGTTCCTGGCACACATTAAACATAAATGATCCTCAGGGACAAATTTGCCTAAACAAGGTATTGATTTCAAAGGATTTCTCAAAAAGAGCATACATATTACAACCTGAAGAAGTATTTTTAGGCATAACTACTTTAACTCATTCCCACTATCACTAGTTAAATTTGAGAACAAGTGATCTTGATTAAATATTTATTAAATAATTTTAACAATAGTTATCCTGGCATCTCCTTGAATAAATATATTTATTCATTGTATAGACCAAAGGAAAATGAGATTTATTGATGACATGAGAAAAAAAAAAGATATGTTATAGTTTTACAAACAGATCTGTGTATAATGTACCTGAGAATATAGTTGATTATGAGAGACAGTGAACAGTAATCATCAGAAAGTCCTCAGGAAAGCTGCCTGTCTGTGGATACCTGGCTCCTACACATTCAGAAATTAATGCCTTGAGTCTTCTGGAAATAGGAGTAATAATGACTAGCAAAGAGCAGCCTGCCAGGACTGTTCCTATGTGCTGGACCTAAATGAGTGATGTGGACTTCAGAAAATAAACAAAAAAAGCAGGCAGACATAAAGGAAGGAAGGAAAAGAGTAGAAAATAAAAGAGATAGAAAAAGAAAGAAAAAAGAGAGAGAAAGAGAGAGAAAGAGAGAAAGAGAAAGAGAGAGAAAGAAAAGAAAGAAAGAAAGGAGGAAGGAAGGAAGGAAGGAAGGAAGGAAGGAAGGAAGGAAGGAAGGAAGGAAAAGGAGAGGAGAGGAGAGGAGAGGAGAGGAGAGGAGAGGAGAGGAGAGGAGAGGAGAGGAGAGGAAAAGAGAGAGGAAGGGATAAAGGGAAGGGAGGGAAGGAAAGAAAGAAGGAAGGGAAGGAAAAGAAAATTATTTGCTGAAGCATGAATGGTAGTATTGTTCATGACAGGGTGACAATATGAAGGCACTCTCAGAGATGAGGCGTAGACGAGGGCAAGTGAGTCAGGTTAGGAACTGCCCTCATGTGAGTGGCTGAATTTATTACAAGACAAAACCATGCCCAATGCATTGTTTTAAAACATATACTCCTACTTTGTAATTTTTTTCACCTCCTTTGAAATGTCTTGACCCTTCAAATGAGAAAGTAACATATTTGTTCTTCTTGAAGGCATGATGGGATAGTGTTTCACAGGAGCAATGTGGCTTGTTCTACTCAACCTCTAGACTGCGAGTGTAAATGTAGAGTGTACCGTCACAGGAACACTGCCCAGGATTTGCAGCAGATGCTAGAATTCAGTACTGCAAAGCAGTTTGCTTGTCACAACTCATGAATTTAAATATTTTTGTAAAAATCCACTAAGATCCAAACTCATAGTTTGTAAGTGTACTCAATTTTAAATTTGTTTATGGAAACATAGTTATGTATTATTTTTAATATAGTTATATTTTATACTCCATCTAAAATTGTATATTTGCAGTCAACTTTACAAACATTTTTACAATTAATAAACTGTCATTCTAGTCAAAATAGATAAACCAGTTCTTAATATAAATGGAAACTCTAACAACTTCACAGCATAACTACAGTGTGCTTTAATAGCTTCCTTTAGCTCAGCTACACTCATTTATGTAAAACTGTAATTCTGTAGGATCCTTTCTATGCAAATACTCGTAGTCAAATTCTATTTATGTGAAATGAAATTGTTATGTGATATGAATATTGGAGAAACGTTTTGTTTCCTAATTTTACAAATAAATCCTTTAGAATCTGAAAAGAGTGGGACTGGCATGGCACAGCTTGTAAGGCCGCTGCCTGAGATGCTGGTATCTCGGTTCAAGTCCTGTCTGTTCCACTTCTGATACAGCTCCTTGCTAATGTGCCCGGGAAAGCAGTGGAGTGTGGCCCAAGTAACAGTCCTTGCACCCATGTGGGAGACCAGAAAGAATCTCCTGGCTCCAGGCTTTGAATCAGCTTGGCCAAAAGAGTGTTAGGTATTAGCATAGTGGATTAATAAATACAATTAAATGCCTGGATATTATAATTACAGCAATTATAATTTCTGATGCTGGAAATGCATTTAAAATATTATATTGTGTTTCATATTGCCCAATGAAAGTTGTAGGTTTACAAAGGTCATGGGCTGGAGAGTTGCATTGCATGGAAGAAATAAGATTCCTCTAATGTGGAATATATTTCTGTAAACTATTTTCTTTCTGTATATCTGTTCAGAATGAGAAGCCACTTAATAAAATATACAATCTGTTCTAGGCTTATGATTCTAATGCAGAGATTGATTCCTTGCCAATCCACACAAGTTGAAGTAATAGCCTTTTGTAGAATCATTAGGTTAAAATTCAACTGATAAGGTAAAAAGATTAGTTGAAACTCATATTATTAATTTGAAACAGTTATTTTTAAAATTTTTGAAAATTTAGTATAGGCTTCAAAATTAAATAAATAAATGAAATTTAAAAAAAACCTCATTCTCCTTTAGTTTCAGGGAAGTTCAGATTAAATTTTGCAAATATGATTTGTTCAACTGTGGTGGGTTTGTATAATGTATGTTACACAGATTTAGAGATTGGCTTCAACAATTACCATGTGGAGGACTGAGACATGGAGTCCAGGTAGCTTATTTAGGCAACAGTTAGGGGTTGGACCAAGTGGAGCAATACAACATGGCAAACCACAGGCAGCAAATATATTCGGCAGAACAAAGTATGATGGGAGCAAGGACGTATGGAAGCAAGAAAGAGCACAAGATCAAGTCTTGCCCTCACTTGAGAAGTAAGTAGAATATTGAGGGGTTTTATAAAATGAGATTGTTTTCCAGTTAGAAGCCCAGTAATGGAACTAAGCCAGTGAGATGGATTGGTTTATACATAATAGTCTTGCTTCTAGTTCGCTGATTTTTTTTTTTTTTTTTGGACAGGCAGAGTTAGACAATGAGAGAGAGACCGAGAGAAAGGTCTTTCTTTTTCTGTTGGTTCACCCCCCAAGTGGCCGCTACAGCTGGTGTGTTGCAGCAGGTGCGCTGTGCCGATCTGAAGCCAGGAGACAGGTGCCTCCTCCTGGGCTCCCATGCAGGTGCAGGGCCCAAGGACGGCCATCCTCCACTGCACTCCCAGACCACAGCAGAGAGCTGGAATGGAAGAGGAGCAACCAGGACAGAAACTGGCACCCCAACCAGGACTAGAACCCAGGGTGCCAGTGCCGCAGGCGGAGGATTAACCTAGTGAGCCACGGTGCCAGCCAGTTCACTGAATTTTAATTCTTCTAGGGCCTGATGAAAATTTAGCTCTGGTAAAGTTGCTATTTATGGGAATTAAATGTTGAAGTGAATGGCAAAACCTACTTGTAGATGTCTGAAGGATTTATGTGATGCCTTGTATGAACATTCTTTTACTTAATGTGTGGGCACCTCCCAAAGAACTTAATATGTTCTACATAAATTACTGATAACACATTGAACAATAAAATGAAAATAATATTCAATGATATAGTTATAATAGTCAAACGCTAATCAATACAAACTAGATAGAAAGGTAACAATAGTAAATAAACTATGTTGAGTTCAATTAAAATGGAATGATACAGTACTCCAAACAGGGTTAAGGTAAAAAATAGCACCAGGAAAATATTAACAAGCAGTTTATGAAAAAATTAAAAGTTGGCAATTAAAACCAGAATTCTGATAAAGAAAAACTAGGTAAGTATATAAATATAGATTTTCCACTATTACTATAAAAGACACAATAAATAAAAATAAAGACATTATTCAAAATAAAGACTAAAAGCAATGAAAGCTGGTTACCTGCTTACTTTTCTATCAGGAGTTTTTTGACAAATAGATTCTATAGCTCATGTTTGCAAGGGTTGAGAACTCAGGGTATGTGGTAGTCTATAAGATGCTAATATGAATAATTAGAAGAATCTTCCTCTGGAGTTTTGACCTTTGCAATGGTGCCATTTGTAAAGGAAAAGCAATTCTTTCCTATATACTAATCAATTTATCCTGGATGGTGGAGAGGGACACATTCACAAGGAGGGCAGATGATTGGCTAGATTTCGGCCGTCTTCAACACTTAGGAACAAAAGCATAGCCCCTAAAGCAGAATCTTGGGTATTTATTTATTTGCGTATTTTATTTAAAATGCAGACACACACACACACACACGAGGACTGACAGATTGAGAGAGAGTCTGAGAGACTGATTTTTCCCTCTGGTTCACATCCCAAATGGATTTAACAGCCAGTTCTGGGTCAGGCTAAATCCAGGGACCAGGAACTCCATCATGACCTTATGATTGGGTAGCGAATGTTGAAGTACTTGAGTTTTCTTCTGCTGCCTTCCCAGGCACATTAGCAGGAATCTGGATAAGAAACGGAGCAACTGGGACTCTAACTGGCATTCCAATACCAGATGCTGGTATCACAAGCCAGAATGTAATCCACTGAACAACAAAACTGGTTCCCAAACCATGGCTCTTAATACATAAGTAATATTTTGAAGACAATGAAAACAGCTTATTAGAAAGTTTTCCAGCTGGTGCCACAGCTCACTAGGCTAATCCTCCACCTGTGGCGCTGGCACCCTGGGTTCTAGTCCTGGTTGGGGCACTGGTTCTGTCCCGGTTGCTCCTCTTCCAGTCCAGCTCTTTGCTGTGGCCCGGGAAGGTAGTGGAGGATGGCCCAAGTGCTTGAGCCCTGCACCTGCATGGGAGACTCAGAAGAAGCTGCTGGCTCCTGGCTTCGGATTGGAGCAGCATACCGGCTGTAGTGGCCATTTTGGGGGTGGTGGTGAACCAACGGAAGGAAGACCTTTCTCTCTGTCTCTCTCTCTCACAGTCTAACTCTGCCTGTCAAAAAAAAAAAAGTTTTCCATAGGGCAACACTGTCTTGTGAGTGACACACGAGTGACAGTGGATTAGCTAGGCAAATAAGTAGAGGGAAAGTAAAGTAGACAAAATATAGAGAAAAGGAGGACACAGGATGATCGGGAAAATACATCGGTGAGTATAAACTCCTTTTTGACTATGAATAATGAAATAGCAAACTTCAGATTACTAAATATGCAATGTTGCAGATATGTTTCCCCTATGAGACTTGGATATCTAAATAGCAACTGTGCTCTACTTATATATCTATCTCTAAACACTATTTTGTTGTCTGATACACAGTACTAGTACTTTAATGTTTGTGACAACTATTTAGATGAACAGAAAGGTAGGAAATGATAGATGATCTATTAGATTGCAGATGATATATGATAGATATCATGATACATAAATAGATGGTAGATCTAGATAAATAGATATATAGACATACATAGAGAAATACAGTGGACTGTGGGGCTTCCTTGTGGGGCTGGGCAAAGGATTCAAGTCATGCTTAGATTTTTGCTTTTGGAGTTCCATTTAAAATGATTCATAATTTTCTTGGAGTTGAAATTCGTCCTTCCTAACAGTTTGAAACCCAAAATTTTGAAGATTATCTCTTAATTTAGTTGTATTGAAGACCAGTTTGGTATAAAATAATCGATGACAATTCTAAACTCTCTAATCCCCTCAGCATATATTTTACTTATATTTTAAACCCATTTTGTTCCCTCATTCAACAAATATTTGAGTGATTATTATCTGTCACACACTACATTGACTCATGGAGCTCTTCATCGTGTGAATCTGACAAACAAGGTAATATATATTCAAGGCAGAGGGCACCTTATAACAAAATTTTTGCACAGCACATCATGTGAGGACAGAGGACAGGTAGCCATCTCATCTGGAGAGAGGAACACTGGGAACAAAGACCTGAACGAAACTGACAATGAAGTTGAATTTTTGCTCAATGTTATCAAAGAGAGGAAAAACATAGGAAGGAAAGCTTTGCAGGAAAACAGTACGTGTTCATAAAACCTCAAAGATGTTAGCTGAGTGAGTATATTAGAATGGTTGTCCCAGAGGACTGCTGGAATCTATCAACCTGAACAGGCAGGCTAGCATCTACCTCCCCATGGACTTTCCATGAAATGCCAGAGATGTTTGTGTTTGTTGTGAGGTTAACAGAGGACCCATTACAGATTTTAATGTAAAGGCATATGATAATAAGTTTATATTATTAAAATGTAACCCCGACAGCAGTGGGCAGGATGGGTTGCAGAAATGGGAGGTTTGGGAGGATTGAACATTTACTTAAAATAGTAATTCAGCTTACACACTATGACAGCTAGAATTGTATAGAAAATATATGCTGTGAAAGTGGAAACATTTGAGAAATATCTGCGAAAATCGTTCACTCATTTTGATGATGTTGGTATAACATGGTTTCTGGCTTCAGTAACAAATTGTAATGGCATTCATAGAATTTACGGACATGGTACAAAAAACAGGTTTTGGTTGTGCTTATGGAGTCAGAAGATCAGTCTGAGGTTGAGATTAAAATATTTGGCAGATATACAAGTTTTATGCCTTGTGGACAGTCTGATATGTATCTTCAACAGCTTAGAGAAAACATGATATTGACAAATGCATGGTAGTTGAAATTGTAGATGAGTTTTCTTCCCATTTTGTTAGTTGGCTACATTTAATTTCCACATTCAGATTTGAAAGCATATGCCAAAGCACTCATTTTTGCAGTAACAATTGCCATAGTAATGACTGTGTAGAGTAGAAATGGTGGGTAAACAATAATGTTACACATTTAAATTTCCATAGTATATAGAAAGTACAATTATTCATTCCTGGGAAAAAACTGGGATTTCAGCTTTCAGATAACATCTATGGGGAAGCCATCAGCTAGTGATCAAAATGAGTGTGCCATGTAGTCCTGATAACTCCGTCCTGATTAATCTTTTTGTTCACTTGGCTCTTTGTTGATCTTCAGCCCATTTGCCTGATTCCTTTTGATTGTGGTGTTGGTAATATCAGAATATATGAACAATTTTCTCACTATCCATTCACTTTTAGACCCTAATACATAAATAGTAATAATAAGGAATGTCCAGACTGGGAAAGCAATAATATTAAATATCTAGATGAATTGTTTATAATCAGAATGGCTTTTATAGTACTTAACTAAGATTTCAGATTCTTGCACAGCCATTAATATACTTGAGAACGAATCAATTGATCTGTCAATCTGGGTTTCAATTCATTGTAACTAAGAATTTTCCTCATCAAACTTTGCAGGGATTTCTATTGTGTGTGTGTGTGTGTAGTGCAGTCAAATATATTATTATAATTAAAAAGCTAAGCATGTCTAACCACATCATTTAACAACAACAATAAAATATTAAAGAGTCACAGAACTGAAAAAAATAAAGGAATGACGTCACAAAAAAGAAAACACAGAGATATCACAAACCTACATGATGTCTGCAATGAAATTAAGAAAGAAGAAGATCAGGAACAAAATGAATTCCAGTATAATAGCAAACTATAGAAGTGAATTAGCTAGATGGTAGTCAAAAAAAGGATAGGAGGGAAAATCTACATTTTCAAGTAAAACACTCGGTGTGATTTTTTTTAAACAGCAGAAGCAACAATTCTGCTCTGACAGATTAAAAACAAACTGGGTCAGCATTTCCCAGTTGATATCCCCATGTACTTTATCTTCAAAGATATTTTCACATATTTTGCTTGGGGAAAAATCATCTGTTCCAATTTTAGTTCTCATTTTTGGGACATATTATCTTAGAGCATTTGAAATAGAATTGTTTTCTTGCAATTTTTGTCCACTTGTCAATTATAATATGCTATATTCGAGATTTCACAAGCATTTTTCAGGCAAAAATTTAAATTCATTATTATTATGGCAAATAATCATGAAAGTAAATGATATAGATTTTATCCCTTATTTTTCTTACTCAACATAGAATTCAACATTGATTATTCTGATATAGCAACACTCTCCAGTGGTCTAAATGTTTTAGGGTAATCCATGTCTTCTGGTAGCCAAAGGAAATAATATTTTCTCAGTAGAGGATCACTTTAAATCTACTCTAAAGGGACTCAGTTGGGCTTTCTTACACCCAGATCTATTTCCAGGGCGCCAGCGTCCTCTGTCATTTGCACAAAGAAAGTTGAATCTGCCCTAGCAGGCATAAATGAACATATTGTCTTAACAAATGGCATGGGTGGGGGCACATATATATTACAAAATTTTCTTGGGAAGAAGTGTGTTATTATTTAGCTTTCTATTGAATAATTATATTGCTCAGTAAATATAGATGCACTTGCAAAACAATAAGGCAAAACCCATCAAAATAAAATTGGAATACGGAAGGATGATGAGGAGAGTGCCTTATTGTTCCTAGATGATAAGCAAATACAATACAAACATGGCTACTAGAAAGACTTGCAAGTAGAAAGACAAATTTTTATTCCCCATTCCATTTCCAGAGTCTCATTAAGAGTATAGTCATGTACTACATGACAATGTTTTTCTCAGCAATGACCCTCACATCAGACTGTGGCCTCACAACATTATAATGGAATGGGAGTGGGCATTTGGCATAGTGGTGGAGATGCCACCAGAGATGCCTGAATCTGACTCAGCTGACTCAGCTCCCAGTTCCAGATTCCCACTAATGTGTACCCTGGGAGGCAGCAGGTGATGCCTCAAGTAATTGGGTCCCTGACAACTATAAGGTGTCATGGGATTCATGCTTTGGTATGGCAGAATCGCAGCTGTGCTGGGCATTTGGGAAGTAAACTATTTGATGGAGATGTCTATACCTGTCTGTTTCTCTGCCTTTCTAAATAAATAAATCTGACCAATTTCTATGATTTAGTGATATCATACTCATTCCACTGTCACAGTGCAGCACATACCTACTGTGTTTCTACTGCAAACCTGTGGTGTGTTAGTCATTTAGAAGTATAGCTCATACAACTAGGTACAGTACATAATACTGAATAATGATAGCAACTACTATTTTACTAGTATGTATTTACTATCCTACTTTTTCAAATATTCTATTTATTTACTTTGAGAGGTACAGCTACAGACAGAGAGAGATAGAGACAGAGAGAAAAGTCTTCCAATCACTGGTTCATTCTCCAAATTGCCACACTGGCTGGAGCTGGGCCAGACCCAAGCCAGGAGCTTTCTCTGGGTCTCCCACATAGATGCAAAGGTCTAAGCACTCAGGTCATCCTCCATTGCCTTCCCAAGCCACAGCAGAGAGCTGGACTGGAAGAGGAGCAGCTGAGACTAGAACCGGTGCCCATACAGGATGCCAGCATCACAAATGGAGGCACAGCCCACTCTGCCACAGTGCCGGCCCACTAGCTTATATTTTTATCATTATTTTCAATTGCACTCTTTCTATTCTAAATGCTTTTCACAGTATGCCATTTTGCACCAGACCACATCATGAATTTGCCCCATCTTTTGAATGTATCCAGAGAAGACATGCTGTGATTGACGTGTACCATGTAGATTTGTGTAAGTGCACTCCATGATGTTCATACAATGACCAAGTCACCAAACGATGCAGATCTCATAACTTATCCTGGTCACTGAGCAACTCCTCATTTTATATTCAGATACAGAGTGTGTTTATGCTATTCAACACACGTCACTTAATGGATAGTGATTAATAAGCTTTTTCCTTATATTGTACCAACACTTATAATTGTATATTTCCTAAAGTTGAAATATATATTTAAATTAGAAAATTTTAACATTTAAAAATGTCGTAAGCACTTACAGTGACTGTTTGTAATTTCTTGTCTACTAATACTAATTTAGAGTTTCTCCAGAAACACTACATACTTGGCATATTTTTGAGTTATTATGTCTCCACACTTAACATTACTTGAGTGTGAATGTGAACTTCCATGGCTTATTGTCTAATAAGAGGATCAGAAATATGTAAACTCTGAGTATAAACAATATTAGAATAAACACAAAAGCAAGTAGAGCCTTTGTTATACTTTGTTATCTAAATATTGACAGAGCTCCAAAGATTTTGTTGTGCCTTGGAGGTTCCAAAATGTCACTGGACAGAAAAAAACAATATATGTATAAGATACCTACCATTACTACACATTCCTAAAACTGTGAAAACCACCTAGAAACGGAAGTTTGATTTACTTAAATAGTTAACAAAAATTTATTGCAAGAGATATAGTTCACTGAATTTACAGTTTCAAGGACCATGGTACAAAACATAGTGCATCAGCTTTGTCTAAACAGTAAATTGGTGCAAATACACAAAGATTAAAAAAAAACAAAGAGCATACTTTACAACATAAATTACAGTACTATAAATATATTTTATGTACATTATACATATTCTTAAGACATCATTTTAATATACAGCATATATTGTATTGATTTTCAAACTATTCAGTGCTTTATTTTAATATTATATATATATATATATATCTCAGAAACTTAAGAATTTATTTGCATCATTACACTTACAGTAAATGATTTCAAATCAATGAAGCCATATATTGGCCATTTTGTTTCAACCAGTTGAACAGCCAATTATCCATTTATATGAACATTTATGCTATAGCAATAGTTTTCACATGGGTGTTTTCTTTCTATTTTATGGTGATGACTAGAAGAGGGGTTGCAGAGGAATGACAGCAGGGTGTGGGGAAAGCAGTGAAGGGAAGAGCGCATGGGGTAGAGGTGGGAAGGCCAGATGGCTCGGATGGAGAACAGAAGCTGGGATGATTGGCACCTGAGGAGGAGCAACAAATGTCGGCTGAGTGCCAGGACAAAGCCTGTGTCCTACTGGTCCTACTGAGATCTGAGGCAATGATGTTCTGGGGAGAGCTGGGACTTAGGAAAGAAACTGTTGGTGTGGCTGCAGCACTTTGAAGGTCCCCGCAGCTGCGGCTGCGGCTGCGGCTGCAGCAGCTGCAGCATGCTGCTGCAGAACAGTGTGATGGATGGTGGTTACGGAGGTAGAACACAGGGGCTGCTGCAAAGGCAAAGGCTGCAGAGGTGCGCCAGGGGGTGGGCGGGCAGCTGGAGGAAAGGTAAGCTTGACCTTGTTGGCCAACACGTTCGGCTGTATAATGTGCTGGTAGACCTCACATGGTAGACTTTTGAATTTGTCATGGTTTTCTATTGGGATCAATAGTGCTTGTTCTGGTAAAGCTATCGGAGTCAAGATTTGCTCAGTTGTTACAAAGGTATGACCACTGACGTGTGCTTCTTTGAATGGCAATGGTGGTTGCGTGTTAAGGATTCCTGAATTACAATGAAGCCACTCAGGGGATGCCTCATTCCCCTTTCCCTGTGGAAGGGCCTCAGCCAGTTCATAACGGCAAAGGTATGACTTAGACTGCGACTGTCTGAAGTTCTTTTCAATAGTAGGCACCTTGACAGGAATTTGCTTCTCATTAATATTTATAGTCTCACTTTCTTCTTTGTGACCAAGCAAGGTATTGTCGAATGCTTCTTTTGTTGGGGCACTAGAGACATAGATAGATGCAGTGGGTTCCTTAGAAACATCTGACATCGTGGTCTCCATCACTGAACGCTCAGCAACACCACTGGTTTCAGGATGAAGGTCATTGCTATGGTGCAAAGCTAGCTGGTTAGTTACTTGGTTGGTTTGTTCTGAGTTCCTTTCAATATTTGCACCTTTTTGCGGTTTTATTTCTTCTTCCTTGTCTTCACTTGCTAACCCAGCCAGGTGACATAATGAAGCACTGTCTTTCATGAGAAAATCTGTATTTTCTTTGATTTCCAAAGTTTCAAATCCAGTGTGGAATTTGCCTCTTTTTCTCCTCCGTTTCTTCTTAGGCTTACAGGAAGTACCTGAAGAACTTGGGGGCCTCAGAAATTCCTCTGGCAAACAACTTTGTTGATTTAAACTTTCATCTGAGGAATAAGAATATGAATGTTGCCTACGTTTTCGATAGAATCTTTCTGATTCATTCGTGACAGAATTGTAACCTCTTTTAACAGCCTGATTTGGACTCGTGCATTTCATGTCATTTTGAAGAACCAAGCACTGCTCATCCTGTCTATAGTTTGACCTTTTTGCTTTCCAACAACAATAAGTTCTGGAATATGTTAAATTTTGTTTCCCAGGATGTATTATTTTTGGATTTGATTGTCCATTTAGAACTATCGTGTTCTTTTTGCAGTGTTTCCTGGAGCTGATAGATTCATCATCATTGGATTCAGTGTTCCATATTTTAGACATTTCTTCATTTTCATTTAAGTATATGGATGCTGATACAGGCCTTTTGTCAGGTAACTGAGGTGAATCAAGTAATTGCTCTGCAGCTAAACAGTGTTTTTCTGAAATTGGTTCCAGTGGGTTTTTCCTAGTTGTATTGCTACAACTATTCTCTGTTTCCATTCTGTGGTGCGTCCCTGTTTCACAGTGTTTCCCTCTACGATGATGTTGACATAATTTTCTTCTCTTTTTCTTTCTTCTGCTTTTATGGAACCAGTGTTGATTATCTTTCAACTTTATTTTATTGCATTTCTTATCTAAATTGTCATGTTTTATTGGATTTTTAGTATAATGATACTTTCCTGTTTTCCTGATCCTACAGGAAATATTTTTATATTTCTGACCCATATTCTCATTTTTTCCAGATTCACAACTAGTAGAGAGAATATCATCAGCTGAAAGAGGAGTGACTTGGGTGCACTCATTTCTGCTACCTCTAATTTCACAATCAGTGACTTCTACAATAGAAAGGTTCTTGTAATCTGAAATTGATGGCTTGCAGACATCTTCTCCCTTCTCCTCAGAATCAGGATGATTTAAGGGCATCTTATTTTTATATATATTATTATTTAGTCTAGTGGACTTGAAGTCAAAACAGAGAGGGTTACAGCTATAGGAAATTGACGGTTCTGTAGTTGTGTAGACCAGCATTTCTGATGGCCACTGAAGAATGGTCGATCCATGTTTGTTAAGTACAGGTACAAACGGTTCACATTGTCTTTTTTGGAAATCTGTCTTTTTAGGTACATTTATGTTATCCTCTTTAGTATTTGAAGAGGTCAGTGTCTCAGGACCATTTTTATTTTCAGCCTCATTGGTAGATACATCATTATCCTTAATGTTTTCCTCTGTGGGAGGCTGCACAGTCATGCCATTATTAGACAGATCGAGAGTTGTGGGTTTGTGTCCTAAAGACTCAGAATTACTACAATTCATAGGTATGTCTTCTTTCATAAAAACAACATCTTCCAGCGGTATTTGATCTGCTAATGGGACTAATTTTTGGCAATTATCTGCATCAGAAGATAAAGGGAGCTGAAGTTGGCAAAATGAAGGTAATAGCAGCGAATCTTTTTCACTAGTGGTCTCCTTCATTTCTGGAGTTTGAGCAGTTTCTCTGTCAACACACAGGGCCTCCACTGGATGGAAGGCATCAGCTTTCTCCTCACAACTCAAAAGCACATCTGCTGGTGAAGACAGGTGCAGGTGGCAGGCGCCCGGGAGGAACCTGCTTTTTCTGCTAAGTCCCTTTTCCACAGAGGCATCATCATTGCATTCGGAGAATGCCGCGGCTGAGGACTCCAGCTTCAGCGAGGCTTTCTTTGGAAATGCAAAAGAAAAGCCAATTTTGTGTCTGTGAATTCCCTGGGCCTGATCCCCGACTTGGTTATTTTTTTCTGTATAATTATTTGTGTTTTCTGGGTCTGCAGCAACAACGTCTTTCGTATTCTCTTCACGATGAATGAAAGCGTATTTGGAATCTTGCTGGTTATTTACTGAATCCACAACAACACTTGGAGAAATTTCATTACAGTTTTCTCGCACAGTAACAGTTGTTGATTTGAACATGGGGCCACTTCCAGGAGCACTACATAAAGAAAAAGCATATGTTGACTTGGACACTCATCTGGAAAAATATTCACAGACATGCATATATTTAAATATTTTTCAAATTTTTAAATCTTTGTCAAGGATTTACTTTCATATGATACAACTGCCTTCCATGGTGCACAACGTGATTTAGGTTTTGGATTTTGTTTGGGATAACGTGGAGAGGTCTTGAAATTTTCTGTGCTCTCAGTGCTTCCCGGGCAAGATTTTCTACTCCCATGGCCTCAAGTGATATTTTGAAGTGTTATAAAATACTATAAAGCAAAATTACTTTTAATTTACAAATAACTAAAATCATTGATAATTTTAGAAAATATGAAGGAAGTTAAAAAAATGCTTCACCAATGATTTCTGGAAGGCTGGGAATTCAGTTCAACAAATCATATTGATCAACATTCATTAAGCATCTCCCACATCCTAAGTGGCATGCTGTAATGCAAATATAGCTAAGAGATAGGACTAGCAAGAAGTTCACTCTGGGTATTTTGGATATGCTAGTCTCAATATTTAAAATTACCCTGTGGTTATAAATTACATTATAATATACAATAAGTGGGGCTGGTACCATGGCTCACTTGGTTAATCCTCTGCCTGTGGCACCGGCATCCCAAATGGGCACCGGGTTCTAGTCCTGGTTGCTCTTCTTACAGTGCAGCTCTCTGCTGTTGCCTGGGAAGGCAGTGGAGGATGGCCCAAGTGTTTGGGCCCTGCACCTGCATGGCAGACCAGGAAGAATCACCTGGTTCCTGGCTTTGGATCAGTGCAGCACGGCTGTAGTTGCCATTTGGGGGGTGAACTAATGGAAGGAAGACCTTTCTTTCTCTGTCTCTCTCTCACTGTCTACAACTCTACCTGTCAAATAAATTAAAAAATATATATATACAATAAGTGCAAGATAAAAGACTATTTAAGATGTAAATTCCTTTTGTTTGGCATTACTCTATACTATATTGAATTCTGATTAATGAACATTTAACTGTAAGAATCTCTATGAATCTTATTCTTACACTAACAGAAATATCCTGTACAGAATTTTCCATGCTATAGTAAAATTCAGATTTTATAAGTAATAAATGACCCAAAAATTTTAGTGGGAAATTTTCTTTATTACTTAATCAT
Source organism: Sylvilagus floridanus (assembly GCA_949820135.1). Lineage (NCBI taxonomy): Eukaryota > Metazoa > Chordata > Mammalia > Lagomorpha > Leporidae > Sylvilagus > Sylvilagus floridanus. The sequence continues at coordinate 128,005,326 of OX463236.1, read as the reverse complement.
TAAGCTATTGCCTTGTCTACTCCAAAAACACACTATTACTTACAGTTTACACATCATTAGAAGCTTGTGAATAACGGGAAAATTGTGTGTGTGTGTGTGCATGTGTGTGTGCATGTTCTGAAATACAAACTCTAGTGAAAATAAAATTTAGGTAGGAAAAATTACCTTTTTGTACATAACGTATTATTAACTCTACTTCTCTTAATATATATTAGAAATTATATTTGTAAATATTACTTGTGGAGCATTACATTAGATCAATTCCAAGATTCTCTAAAGTATATACTTGTACTTGTATGATTTCATTTATTATAATACAAAGTAAACATATGTGGTTGGTATAGCACAAATAGCAGATCTATTTATATTTTTTTTAAATTAGTTTCAATCTTGTTAGAAATGCATAGAAGGAGACAGAGCAGACACAGGGAGAGATGCCACCCAGTGCCTCACTCCTTAACCACTCCAAACAACTGAGGTTGAATCAGCCTAAAGACAGGACTCCAGAACTTAGTCCTGGGCTCTTACATGAGTGGCTGAGACCAGAGTTCTTGAGCCATCATCTACTGCCTCCCAGGCTGTGCCTTAGCAGGTTGCTGGAATAGGAAGCAGAACCATGACTTGAATCCAGATACTTCAAATATGGAATGGAGTCAACACAAGTGGTGTCTTAACCAACCATGCCGATGTCTATCCCCCAAGTTTGTTTTTAGTAATTCCACATAAAGGAACTAAACTGCATTTTAAATTTCATTTTACTATTTCCACATTTGGGGTTCATACTATTATTTTGATGTACAAATGCATCCCATAATGCTATTCAGTATAAAACAGATCTGATGTAAAATAGCTTTGCTATGGCTAATAAGAAAGTCTTTATTATTGAGGGGGGAAAAAAGGACACTTTCAAAACTGCAGGCATTTAGCATAGTGCTTGAGCTGCTGCTTGGGGCATCTGCATCCCTTATCAGAGTCCCTGAGTTCAGAGCCTGGAGCCTGATCCCAACTTGCTTCTAATGTGCATCCTGGGAGGAAGCGGACACTAGCTCAAGGAGATGAGTCCCTCCTACCCACTTGGGAGACACAGATTGAGTTTCCAGATCCTGCTTTGGCCTGGCTCAGCTCTGGCATCACAGGTATTTAGGGAGTGAAGCAGCAGAAAGGAAATCTTTGTTAGTCTGTGCGTCTGTCTGTATGCCTTTCAAATAAAATACATTAACAAATTTTAAAGTTTTAAAATACTACTACCCTGGTTTGAAGTAAATGGTCTGATTTTTTTTTTTTTTGACAGGCAGAGTTAGATAGTGAGAGAGAAAGACACAGAGAAAGGTCTTTCTTTTTCCTTTGGTTCACCCTCCAAAGGGCCACACGGCTGGTGCGCTGCACCGATCCGAAGCCAGGAGCCAGGTGCTTCCTCCTGGTCTCCCATGTGGGTGCAGGGCCCAAGCACTTGGGCCATCCTCCACTGCTCTCCCAGGCCACAGCAGAGAGCTGGATTGGAAGGGGAGCAACCGGGACAGAATCCGGCGCCCCAACCGGGACTAGAACCCGGGGTGCCGGCGCCGAAGGCAGAGGATTAGCAGCGTGAGACGTGACGCCAGCCAAAATGGTCTGATTTATTACATTGATTACAGCTAACAGCTCTTCCCTGTAGAAAGCAGGTCATAACTTAAGAGTTGTAAAATTTCAATAGTCCAGTTTATCATTTATTTACAGAGAAATTAATTTTGCTTGTGTTATGAAATGCACACACCTTCCTAGCATGTTTTTTAAATCTTAAAGTTATTATCAAATGAAAGTTATGCAAATAAAAATAGGGGAAGCTGAGTGTGGCCCATTAATGATGATATATATATATTAATATGAGATGTTACTTGGGGACATTAGATAACAAATACACAGGACTTGTATTATTACCTTACAATTTTTGTTTTATAAATACAAAGTTAATAAAAATGTTTAGCTATCAAAAAATAAAATTCCACTTAAAACTTACTTGCAAAAAAAGTTTATAAGATATTATCATGCTTTTTTCTCTGTTTAATGTTTTAAATTTTACGAAGAAATGGAATAGAGTTCAATTAAGATAGCTTGAATTGCAGCATAAATGTGAAATTTATTTTCTTACAAGCTAAAATTATAGTCATTTTGGCTTTTTATTGAAATGTGCATTAAACAGGTGTCTGCATAAAATTCACACTCAAATTACTGTTTACAGCCTACAGAAGTCCATGATTATTCTGGATACAGAAATAAATAATTTGCGCCCTTATTTCTAACTTCTCCCTGCTTTTTGGGTTTAAGAAAAGTAGATGTCAGTGCACACTCACCATGCTGCTTCCTTCCTCAGCTCAGCCAGCTTGTGCAGGCGTTGCAGGGCCTTTTCCTGTTTTCTTTCATCTTTCCTGGACTTGGATGCTACATTTCGAGCAAATTCCCTTTGTTTCAGTTCTTTGAGCCTCTATCAAAAGATATGGAAATGATTAATAGTATTTGACTCTACAGTAATTTTAAAGTTCTTCTGTTGTTGTTCTTGGAATTTTCCAATGCATTATCCTTGACCTCATCAAAGCAAAACAAAACATCATGACCATTTACTTCTGACGAAAGTATTTGCTTTCACTTTGGCTCTTGAAAATGCCAATGCATATATAACATTACAGTAAAAATACATTGATACCTTAGTTAAATAAAAACTGAAAATTTTTCTTTCTTCTCATTGATTATTGTTTACTATGTTTTTCTGCCTAATTCATATGAAATGTGACAGTCATATACTCATAACTTTCAAATTCAATTCACTTGTGTAATTCACATACAAATATTTCATATATATATATGTGTGTGTGTCTGTATAATATACATACACATTTATACATATACCAGATTATCTTTATTCATTTATCCATCAATGAACACCTAGATTTTGCATCTTGATTATTGTGAATACTTTTCTGCCATAAGCATATGTGTGCAGATATCTCTTTGGTATCATGATGTAATTTCCTTTGGAGATATGTGTGGTTGTGGCATTATTGGATCATATAATAGTTTTATTTTCAGTTTCGTTGAGGAATCTCTGTGTTGTTTTCCATAATGGCTATACTAATTTACATTCCCACCAACAGAGTAGACATGATTGTAACCAGTTCCTAAATGTAGATTTAGAGAACTGTGTATATTTAGTATTTAAATGTCTCAATATTGTAGAGGTTGTCCAAAAGCACCAAGCTACATTTAAGTATTCCTACCAATCTCCATCATATATGAACACACACTTGTCTTATCTTATCTTAGTGATATATTTCCTGGTATCATATCAAGGTAAGAAAACTTACCTAGTATAAGTAATCTTTGAAAAGTTCATGGGAAATGAGTATCATGAAAACACTGAGTGTGGATTTCAATTTTTTTTTGCACTAAAATAAACATTTTTCAATTCCATTTTCCCTGAACTTTGAAGTGGTCTCATATTTTGGTGATAATGAACTGCAGAGCTTATAGCCCTAGCCAAATAATTCAGACAGTCTTATGGCTAGATTCTTCCTCAGCTTAATACCTCTCATATTTTTCTGCAGCAAAAGTAAAGTTTCCACATCACATTTTATATCTAGTGCAGCAATGTTTAAAGGTGAATAATAGCAATCAAGTTAATTCTTCAGAGACTGTCAAATGGAAAAAATAAAGTTTAATTTCATGTAAATAAACACAACAATACTGGTGAGACTTATGGAAATATCAATGATATTTCAAAAGCTTCCACACAGTTTATTAAAAATCACTCAAAATAAATGCTTAGTGATCAATGTCAAGATGGAATGACAGAAAGGTAAGATTAGAAAATTAGAAAACTGTTCAAAGGAATGGTTGGGAATATGTGATCTAACTACTCTATTCAAAACGAATTATAATGGTCAATTTTGTATAATTCAATACATGTTTTGGAGATATGTAAAGAGCAAATAGCAAAGCAGAGAGAATCAATATTCTTTGATTATGATAACTTCCCAGAGGGCCTACTCTACTTTCTTATGGATTTACTGTTAGTTCTATGCCGAATCAAAATGTAACAAGGATAACACAGATCAAATCCACATTTATCCATCAGTACTCAGATATGTTCTCAGGAATCCCATGAAGTTACAAGTATTAATGATCTTGATCTCAGGTTCATGGCAAAAATTTGATCAGAGTGAGAAGGTAGAGAAGAAAAAGGAAGAGATAGAGGGAATGAATACAGAATTGGATTTACAACATACATAAAAATTGATTATGTATCGGCTCACTCATAAGACACACAAATACACACACACACACACACACACTTTGTCTAATTACATCCAAGTGATACGTTTCTTCAAGTAGAATTGCTGGAATAAAAGATATATGTGTGCTCTTTTTGAGACTTTTGATGTTTTCCTAACATATAATGATAATTACACACTTTTGCACTTCTCTAAACATTACATGAGCTTACATACCATATCCAATGTTAAGTAATAACACTCTAAACTTTTAATTGAGAGTTAATAAGTGATATATCATTGACATTTTCTTATAGTTCACTTACTAGGATGCAAGAATTATTGTAATATTTAAAAATATTTTTACAAAAACTTTAAAGAAAGAAATAGAAGAGGATACCAAAAAAAAATGGAAAAACATGCCATGCTCATGGATTGGAAGAATAAATATCATCAAAATGTCCATTCTCCCAAAAGCAATTTATACATTCAATGCAATACCAATCAAGACACCAAAGACATTCTCCTCAGATCTGGAAAAAAATGATACTGAAATTCATATGGAGACACAGGAGACCTCAAATAGCTAAAGCAATCTTGTACAACAAAAACAAAGCCAGAGGCATCACAATACCAGAGTTCAGGACATACTACAGGGCAGTAGTTATCAAAACAGCATGGTACTGGTACAGAAACAGAGGGATAGACCAGTGGAACAGAATAGAAACACCAGAAATCAATCCAAACATCTACAGCCAACTTATATTTGGTCAAGGATCCAAAACCAATCCCTGGAGTAAGGACAGTCTATTCAATAAATGGTGATGGGAAAACTGGATTTCCATGTGCAGAATCATGAAGCAAGATCCCTACCTTTCACCTTACACAAAAATTCACTCAACATGGATTAAAGACTTAAATCTATGACCTGACACCTTCAAATTACTAGAGAGCATTGGAGAAACCCTGCAAGATATAGGTACTGGCAAAGACTTCTTGGAAAATACCCCAGAAGCACAGGCAGTCAAAGCCAAAATTACCTATTGGGATTGCATCAAATTGAGAAGTTTCTGTACCGCAAAAGATACAGTCAGGAAAGTGAATAGGAGAAGAATGGGAAAAAATATTTGCAAACTATGCAACAGATAAAGGGTTGATAACCAGAATCTAAAAAGAGATCAAGAAACTCCACAACATCAAAACAAACAACCCAATTAAGAGATGGGCCAAGGACCTCAAGAGACATTTTTCCAAAGAGGAAATCCAAATTGCCAATAGACACATGAAAAAATGTTCAAGATCACTAGCAATAGGGAAATGCAAATCAAAAACATAATGAGGTTTCACCTCACCCCGGTTAGAATGGCTCCCTTTCAGAAATCTACCAACAATAGATGCTGGAGATGATGTGGGGAAAAAGGGACACTAACCCACTGTTGCTGGGAATGCAACCTGGTTAAGCCACTATGGAAGTCAGTCTGGAGATTCCTCAGAAACCTGAATATAACCCTACCATTCAACCCAGCCATCCCACTCCTTGGAATTTACCCAAAGGAAATTAAATTGGCAAACAAAAAAAGCTATCTGCATATTAATGTTTATTGCAGCTCAATTCACAATAGCTAAGACCTGGAACCAACCCAAATGCCCATCAACAGTAGACTGGATAAAGAAATTATGGGACGTGTACTCTATAGAATATAGCCGTCAAAAACAATGAAATCTGGTAATTTGCAACAAGTTGGAGGAATCTGGAAAACATCATGCTGAGTGAATTAAGCCAGTCCCAAAGAGACAAATATCATATGTTTTCCCTGATAGGCGACAACTAACTGAGCACCAAAGGGGAAACCCGTTGAAGTGAAATGGATACCTGAAGTAACAGTGACTTGATCAGCTCTTGTGCTGACTGTTGTTGTACAATGTAATACTTTATCCATTTTAGTATTTTTATCCTAGTACTAGTGGTTGAACTCTGTAATTAACACACAATTATTCTTAGGTGTTTAAATTTTAACTGAAAATTGATGCCTGTCAAATATAAGAGTGGGAATAAGAGAGGGAGGAGATGTGCAATTTGGGACACGCTCAATCGGACTTGCCCCAAATGATGGAGTTAGAATCGTGCCGGGGATGTGGCATGTACCAAGGCCACTCACTAGTCAAAGTGATCATATTCAGTTCACAATTGATCACACTGATAGGTCTAAGAGTCAAAGGGATCACACAAACAAGACTAGTGTCTGCTAATACTAATTGATAGAACCAAAAAGGGAGAGAACGATCCATCATGGGAAGCGGGAAACACAGCAGACTCATAGAATGGCAGATGTCCTAAATAGCACTCTGGCCTCAGAATCAGCCCTTAAGGCATTCGAATCTGGCTCAAGAGCCCATGAGAATAGTTTAGGCATGGAAAGCTAAGACACTCTGGAAAAAAAAAAAAAAGAAGAAGAAGATCTAAATGAAAGATCTCTGTGAGTGAGATCCCAGTGGAAAGAATGGGGCCATCAAACATCAAAGAAGGAGGTACCTTTCTCTGAAGGGAGGAGAGAACTTACACTTTGACTATGACCCTGTCAGAATAAGATTGAAGTCGGCGAACCCTAAAGGCTTCCATAGCCTTGGCAACTCATGACTAGAGCCTAGGGAGATTACTGACACCATAAACAAGAGTGTCAAATTACTAAATCAGCAACAGGAGTCACTGTGTACTTACGTCTCATGTGGGATCTGTCCTTAATGTGTTGTCCAATGTGAAGTAATGCTATAACTAGTACTGAAACAGTATTTTACACTTTGTTTTTCTCTGTGAATGCAAACTGATGAAATCTTTACTTAGTATATACTGAATTGATCTTCTGTATATAAAGATAATTGAAAATGATTTAAAAAAACTTGGTGTTAAATTGGAAATTGCATAGATAATTAATCAATTTTAAAAAAAAATATCATGTTATCTCTGTCCTTAATGTGCTGTACATTGTGAATCAACACTATAACCAGTACTCCAACATTGTTTTTCACTTTGTGTTGCTATGTGAGAGCAAACTGTTGAAATCTTTACGTAATATGTACTAAACTGATCTTCTGTATTAAAGAGAATGGAAAATGAATCTTGATGTGAATGGAAGGGGAGAGGGAGAGGGAAAGGTGAGGGTTGCGGATGGGAGGGAAGTTACGGGGGGGGAAGCCATTGTAATACATAAGCTGTACTTTAGAAATTTATATTCTTTAAATAAAAGCTTTATATAAAATAAAATAGATAATTGAAAATAAAAAAATATAATTGAAAATAAAAAAAAATTGGTGTTAAATTGGAAATTGCATAGAAAATTAATCAATTTTTAAAAAAATATCATGCAGGAACTCTGTCCTTAATGTGCTGTACATTGTAATTTAATGGTATAACTAGTACTCAAACATTATTTTTCACTTTGTGTTGCTATGTGAGGGTAAACTGTTGAAATCTTTACTTAATATATACTAACCTGTTCTTCTATATATAAAGAGAATTGAAAATGAATCTTGATGTGAGTGGAAGGGGAGAAGGAGCAGGAAAGGGGAGGGTTGAGCGTGGGAGGGAAGTTATGGGGGGGAAGCCATTGTAATCCATAAGCTGTACTTTGGGAATTTATATTCATTAAATAAAAGCTTTAAAAATATTTTATTAACATGCAACATGTATACTTTTTTACAAGGCACTATACACTATTTCAAGCCTGTATACAATGTAAACTTATCAAACCAGGCCAACTAGTTCTCCCACTTCTTTATCTTTTGCTTGTGTTTGGAGACTACCAGCCTCTCTTTTCCAGTTTCTATACAGCACATAGCACATTATTGGCTGAGGTATTTTACATGCATATTCACCTTCTGTGTTTCTTCACTTAGAACTGATATTGCTCTTTAAAATGTATTAAGCGGCTGGCACTGCAGCTCACTTGGCTAATCCTCCACCTGTGGTGCCAGTGACCCGGGGTTCTAGTCCCGTTTGGGGCGCCAGTTCTGTCCCAGTTGCTCCCCTTCCAGTCCAGCTCTCTGTTGTGGCCCAGGAAGGCAGTGGAGGATGGCCCAAGTGCTTGGGCCCCTGCATCCATATGGGAGACCAGGAGGAAGCACCTGCCTCCTGGCTTCGGATTGGCACAGTGTGCTGACTGTAGAGGCCATTTGGGAGATGAACCAATAGAAAAAGGAAGACCTTTCTCTCTGTCTCTCTCTCTGTCTAACTCTGCCTGTCCAAAAAAATGTATTAACCAAATTATATATATTACCATGTTTGATTCTGAAAATAAATTCATCTATTATTGGCTTGCATTGTTATCTATGTTTAGATATGACAAAACCTAAGCTAAGAAAATTTTAGAGACTTGTCCAGAGTCAAAAGCAAGTGGTAAAAACTGGAGTGGAATAAATGTTTCTTAGAAGATGTCCTGTGATTTTGCTACACTATATGTTATTCAAGCTAATTCTTCTGCATATATTCATTTGTCTTTCATTGACTGACTTCTATTTTCCAGGTGCCAATCTTTTCTTTAAAGACTTTAATTAAAGAGTTACAGAGAGAGAGGGGAAAAAGGGGAGAGAGAGAGAGAGAGAGAGAGAGAGAGAGAGAGAGAGATTTTTCCATCTACTGGTTCACTCCTCAGATGGCCACATGGCTGAGCCAGAAGAGGCCAAAGCCAGGAGCCAGGTGATTCTTCTAGGTCTCTCATGTGAGTAGCAGGAGTCCAAGCCCTTGGGCCATCTTCCACTGTGTTTCCCAGGCCATTAGCTGGGAGCTGGATCCAAAGTGGAGCAGCAGGGACACAAATTGATACCATATGGGATGCTGGCATTGAAGGTCACAGCTTTACCCACTACACCACAACACAGGCCCCAGGTGCTATTCTAAGCACAGTTGATAGGTACCTCTGTGACAAGGTTTGGGGGAGGGGGTACCTCCACAATTTTTTCCACTGCAGTTGAGAGAATCACAATATAGCATAATAGTTACTGAGGAGTTCTGTTGACAAAATAAAGTTAAGCAGAGAGGGTCATAGTTACGTGGTAAGTGAGGGATAGCATTTCATATACCGCGATTAGGAAAAGTGTATTCATTTTCTATATCTGTATAACAAATCACCAGCATTTAACATCACACCACACATTTATTATCTGTTCATATTCATGCATCAGTATGCCTGTCCTTTGTTCAGCCAGGTGTCCACTAGGCTCTATTCCCTGTGAACGTTTATGTGGGGAAAGAATTCCCTCTAAACTCCCTAAGGCTGTCGGCATAATTCTTCTCCTTGAGGTTTTGGGACTAAGAGCCCATGTTTTCTACAGACTGCCATCTAAGGCCACTCTCAGTAAGCAGCAGTTTAGTGTCCTAGGACCCTTTCAGAAACTGTCTTCCAATATGACAGCTTCATCAAAGGCAGCAAGAAAGAATCTCTCCACTCTTGTGAGATTAATTCTTATTTAGCATAAAGCATATAAAGTTAGAGGAGTGGTGTCTCATCACTTGTTCATATTAATCAATTAGAAAAAAGTCCACATGTTGCACACACACTCAAGGGAGGGTTTACGTGAGTATTTAAAGTATGACATACTGAGGATCACTTAGAGTATGTTCACCATGTAAGATGACACTTGAGCAAAGACCTGCAGATGAGGAACACGGTAGAAAGCTATCTCAGGCAAGCAATAATCCAGGAAGACCTACCAGAATAAAACTAATAATTAATAGTAGCCTTTTCCCCGTCATCTCTGTTCCTAGACACACAGTGATGCTGATTTCTTCAGCTGAGAGTTTATAAAGGATGGAGAAAAGAAGAGTTATCTAAACCATGACAGTGGGCAAGTGGAAATTGATGGAGAAAGAGGAAATCGGGCTTATTTTTCAGTGGTTCTGCAGGAGATGCAGACAACTATAGTACCACAGCCTCTTTCTTGGACAGAGATGAAGCTAAATCCCCACAAAGTTCAAAACTTCAAGCAGTAAACTGGGTTGCTCTCTTTTCTTGGAATAAGAAATAGCCAGACATTTTCAGGAAAAAAGGTTAGTGTGTTTTTGAATGTGTGCAAGGTGATTGTATCGTGTTAGCTAGAGTGTAGCCTTATTATTTGTGCATTAGTTGTGGTTTAAGGAGATATGTAGTGGTGCCAAGTTAGCAAGAAAATCTTGTGTCAATTTAGCTAGGACATGGTATCCATATACTTGGTCAAAGAGAACTTTAGATTTCACTGTGAAGGTATTTTTTATATGAGATTAACATTTAAAACAGTAAATTCCAAATAGTGTGTATTACCCTCCATAAAATGAATGAGCCTCATTTAGTTAATTGAAAGGCTTAAGTAAAAAGGCTTGGTTCCCAAAGGAAGGAATTACACCCTCAGACAAGCTTCAGACTTGGGACTAAAACATCAATTCAACCTTGTGATTCCAGCCTGGGGGCTGCCCTTCAGGTTTTAGACTTGCCAATGGCTACAATTGCATATACCAATTTCTCTCTCTCACTCTCTCTTTCTATCTCTCTCACTCTCTCTCTCTCTCTCTCTCTCTCTCTCTCTCTCATACACACACACACACACACACAGACACACACACACATGTCCTACTGGGCTACTGAGTGCTGATTAATACAGATTTTCACCAGAAGTGATCTATTGTGATTTGAGGTGAACACTGAGTTGCTTTCACATTATCAGTTACAACCTTCTATTTCATTAACAGTTTCACTTTTTGGATGACAGAAAGGTCCTCAACTAAAACAATAAAAAATGCTAGCCTCATGGTAAATAAAATTGGTTATGTCACACAATCCTCCAAAATTGAATTATAAGTGTATGTTTCTGATGAGGATAACCCTAAAGCAAAGTCTCATTAAAGAAAAATTTTCTATTTTCTATCAAGAGATTTTCTTCCCATCTATATGTAATGTGAGTCTTAGGTGGGCAGTAACCATTTTTCCATTTTGAAACTATCAATTTGGCAAAGTCCTAGATGTTGGACACTAGAGCAGAAACACAAAATGATGACCAGGCCCTAACAAACAGCATCTTCCAATTAGCAGCATCAAACTGGTACTGACTGATTAGAATTTTGAATAAAAAAGCTAAGTTGTAGGTTTTTTTAAATTTATAGTTGAATGTAGTATTAACACATTTTGAATTATTAGATGTGTCTTCAAATTTTTAGACCTCTGTTTTCTCAAATGATATCTCAGATTTCTCCCTGTTTTTACTTTTTAGATCTAATTCCAATGTTACTGCTTAAGATGGAGTCTGTTGATATTGGAAAAAATATATATTCAGAGCAATATGTATTACCTTGCTAATTATTTTCACTACCACAAGTAAATCCATTACTATCTTTTTCCAGGAATTCTGCTACAAATCATACTTTAAATATAGTGAATATATTACCAATTGTTACTGTTTCCACAGGCTTAAAACTTCCTTTGAATTTCAAAGAGTTGCTGCTGTCAAGAACTATTTTCAATGGCTTTTGAAAAACTTATGTATGCTTTTTACCTTATAGAGAAGTAATACTCTCAAAGAATTACAACTCAATCACTATCTCTATTTCCAGATTCAATTTAGCTCTCTTGAAAGACACTATGCACTGGGTTCTATTGGAATGTTAGCAAATACATTTCTTCAGAAAAGGTTAAGATAGTCTAGTGGATGGTATCACAGTTTAATGTGTAATTTCCTTCTAGTCATTATTTAATCAATGGCATTATGCTGAGTGATTCTGTGGAACACTCCATTTCAAATTTCTTTTTCCATTACTATCATGAATGTGTATCATTTGGACTTTTCTCATGGCAGCTTTAAAAGCATCTAATCTCTTAATGGCATATCAGATCTGAACAATATCTTTCCCCAAGGCCTCTCATTCTTTAGATTCCATTAACTCAAGTTTCTCTTTGTGGACAAAAAACTCATTCTAGTTCTAATATAAAAGTCTTTGCAATCAGTATGTGTTATGTCTAAAACTGATTTTCCAACCATTCAGTTCATTTTCTTAAGTGCTGGATCAGAAGTGTCTCATGCATTGTAAGTGCTCATGAATGCTTGTCAAATTGAATTGGCACAGGATGGTAGTGATTAACTTCCTTAGAAAATAGGAGGATTTGAAAATTTGCTAACAAAAATCTGGATAAGATCTTTCATAGCACAGTGAGAGCCATGGAAACTCGATATAAGAGATACTGACACTATTATTTGAAAAACACACAGACAACTTGAATGGGAAGAAATTGAAGAATAGTCAAGACTTGTGGTTCAACTTCATTAGGAGATACTATGGGACTAAAATTGAGTTGCAAAAAAAACTTAGAATACTCTTATATTACAATGTTATTTTAATATATATATATTGTTTATGAGAGAGAGAGAGAGAGAGAGAGAGAGAGCGAGAGAGAGAAATCTTTTGATGGTTCACTCCCCATATGACCTTAATATCTGGGGATGGGCCAGGGTGCAGATAAGAGCAAACTCAATCCAGGTCTCTCATGTAGGCAGCAGAAACTCAGATGCTTGGATCATCTGCTGCTAAGGGTATACATCAGCAGGAAGCTGGAATGGAGTTTGTGGCCCCAGGCACTCCTAAGTATGGTACAGGGATTCCAATTGGAATCTCAACTGCTACGCCAACTGCTGTAAAACAGTGTAGCCACAATGGAAAATATTTGTTCAGATTCATAAAAATTAAGCATATAATCACCATATATGACCCAGTAATTACATTTCAAGGTATTTGCTCCAATTGTTTGAAAGTGGGCATTCAAAGGAACACTTGATCATAGCAGCAGTATCTGAAATAGCCAAAAGGTGAAAACAACTCAAATGCCCATCAAAGATAAATTCACAAGACAATCTATATAATGGACCAAAATACAGCCATAAAAAAGAACACACAACATGAATGTACCTCACGAATATTATTCTATACTCACAGGGGTGGGGAATGTACAGCCCCTGAGCTATATAAGGCCTATGAAGTCATTTGCTCTGGCACTGTTAAAATAACTGTAGGTAGAATTCAAAGTTTAAGAATCTGTAGCAGGTTAATTTTTAAGTTGATAATTTTGGATGTCATGTGAAAGATGCTATAAATATCCAAATGACCTTTGGCAATAAAAGTTACTCCATCCTTTTAGGAAAGAAGCTAGACACAGAAAGTCACATATTGTAAGATCCAATTTAGATGAAATACCTGGATAGCTAGTTATAGGGACAGAAGATTAATAATTGTCTAAGGCCACAGGTAGAGGAGAAGGGGAGCACTGGATGTTTAAAGGGAATCCGGAGGGCCCAGCACTGTGGCACAGCGGGCTAAACCACCATCTGCAGCATCCTACATGGTCACAGGTTGGAGTCTCAGATGCTCCACTTCCAATCTAGCTACCTGCTGATGCACCTGGGAAAGCAAAGAAAGATGGCCCAACTATTTGGGCCCTGCACCCAAGCAGGTGACCCAGATGAAGCTCCAGGCTCCTGGCTTTGGCCTGGCCCAGTCTATGCCACTGTAGTCATTTGGGGGGTAAACCATAGGATGGGGTATTTCTCCCTAGCAATCTTCTTTCTCTGTAACTCTGCCTTTCAAATAAATAAATAAATCTTTTTTTAAAAGGGCAGTTTGTTTATTTTGGGGTTGTGAAAATCTTTTAGAACTAGATAAAGTGCTTATGTAAGATTGTGAGTGTACTATGTACCACTGAATTGTATCTTCATGGATCATTTTATATGTTCTTAAGTATTTGCAGATAGTCTATTGACAACTTTAAAGCATGCTGTATCTATTATAAACTCATTGAAAGATAGGAATATAGTTTAGAATGTAATAAACATAAATTAGAATATTATATATGATAGAATTTGATTATTGCTGAAGAATGTCGACTACTTAAATCACTTTTGAATGTATAATCATTCTCTGAAAACTTAGTAATAGTGGAAGTTTCATTTCTCAGCTTTAAAAAAACAAACCTAATGAACTAACATTGCAAGCAAACCCTCTATCAGTCCACTATAGGAATAGTGCTAGGACTAAGTTAAGATTCAACTAAAATTGATTGAACTAAAATTATTCTTATAAGATTAATAAGAAACCCAGGACTTAACATTTTATTGTTTTATTGGCATTTATGCATGGTTCAAAGATTTGAACTCCTGCTTGGCTAATAAAGTCTTGTCTCACGTACTCAAACAAGTAGATTGTACAGCCAGAACACTGTGTCATGGTAAGTCTAGTGCTATAGCCAACTCTTGTGAAAGTAAATGTGTATTCAGCCTCCAAAGTAATGCCATTTTCAAGCAATTTAATAAACTATGTATTTCGTAATAATATCTCCAAATTATGTTATTAGACAAAAGTTGACAATATAGGACTTGATTCTAACAAACCTTTGTTCAAAACTTCATTCTACAAAACTGCAGGGGCTGTCACAGTGGTGTAGTGGGTAAAGCTACAGCCTGCAGTGTTGGTATGCCATATGGGGCTGGTTTGAGTCCCAGTTGCTCCACTTCCTATCAAGGTTCTCTGCTATGGCCTAGGAAAGCAGTAGAAGATGGACCAAGTACTTGGGCCCCTGAATCTGTCTGGGAGACCTGGAGGAGGCTCCTGGCTCTTGGCTTCAAATTGGCACAGCTCCAGCTGTTGCGGACATCTGGGGAGTGAACCAGTACATGGACGACCTCTCTCTCTCTCTCTCTCTCTCTCCACCTCTGCCTTTCTGTAACTCTGCCTTTCATATAAATAAATAATTCTTTAAAAAAAACTGCAACCATTTAACATTTTTTCACGATAATATGCAGAAATAATTAATCCAATTGATTCAGTTGAGGTGAAAATTAAACTACTCATTTTATTGATTTTCCCTTTTTGATTTTCATTTATTTGAATATATTTTCTCAGTGTTCAATAATTTTTAAAAATTATGTATTTATTTTAAGGAAGATCAAGAAAGAGGGAGAGGGAAGAATTTCCATCCACTGGTTCACTTCCCCATATGGGTGCAACAGCCAAGTCTGGGCAGAACAAAGCTAGTAGCCAGGAATGCAATCAGGTTCTCTCAGATGGGAGGCAAGGACCCAGGTACTTGGGCAATTTTCTTTTTTTTTTTTTTTTAACAGAGTGGACAGTGAGAGAGAGAGACAGAGAGAAAGGTCTTCCTTTGCCTTTGGTTCACCCTCCAATGGCGGCCGCGGCCAGCGCGCTGCGGCCAGCGCACCGCGCTCATCCGATGGCAGGAGCCAGGTACTAGGTGCTTTTTCCTGGTCTCCCATGGGGTGCAGGGCCCAAGCACTTGGGCCATCCTCCACTGCACTCCCAGGCCACAGCAGAGGGCTGGCCTGGAAGAGGGGCAACTGGGACAGAATCCGGTGCCCCGACCAGGACTAGAACCCGGTGTGCTGGAGCCGCAAGGCGGAGGATTAGCCTGTTGAGCCATGGCGCCGGCCTTGGGCAATTTTCTGTTGCTTTCCCTGGTGCTTTAGCTTCTCTTAAGTTGATTCCTAAATATTTTGTCTTTAGGATGGTATTGTAAATGAATTTGTTATTAAAATTCCTTTTTGAATTGCTTGTTGTTAATATCTAGAAATGAAACTGATATTTATATGTGATTTTGTATCCTGCAAATATACTGTGTTAATTTTTGTAGTTCTCATTTTTTCTGGAATATTTATGGTTTCCTACTAATAAGAATAGACAGAGATAATTTAATTCTTACTTTTATATTTAGATGTCACTTAATTTTTTTGCAGCCTAATTGCTCTGGCTAATATTTCCAGTATGATGTTGAATTGAAGTGGTGAGAGTGAGTATCCTTCTCTTGTTACACTCTTCAAGGAAAACTTTTCAAATTTTCTCCATCATGTCTGAAGTTAGCTGTAGACTTTGAATATATGACTTGTATGGTGTTATGGGAAGGTCCTTCTACATGTAATATTTTAGAGGCTTTGATCATGAAAAGTTGCTGGATTTTGTAAATTTTTTTACACCTATTGTTAGGATCATGTGATATTTTTTACCATTCTTTTTTTTAAATATTGATTTTAGTTATTTGAAAGACAGAGTTAAAGAGAGAGGTAGAGAGAGAGAAAGAGGTCTTCCATCCAATGGTCCACTCCCCAGATGGCCGCAATGGCTGGAGCTGCGCTGATCCGAAGCCAGGAGCCAGCAGCTTTTTCCGGGTCACCCACGTGAGTGCAGGGGCCCAAGGATTCGGGTCATCTTCTACTGCTTTCCCAGGCCACAACAGAGAGCTGAACTGGAAGTGGAGCAGCTGGGACTCGAACCAGTGCCCAGGTGAGATTCTGGCACTTTAGGCAGGGCTTTAACCCATTGCGCCACAACGCCGGCGCCCCATTCATTCTTCTATTGTAGTGTATCACCTAGATTGATTTGTGTACATCAAGCCATCTTCTCATTTCATGAATAAATTCCACTTAATCTTGGTAAATGATAGCTCTAATATGTTGCTGAATTTCGATTGCAAGTGTTTTTTTTGTAGGATTTTTCACTTCTGCTCATCAGGGATATTGGTCTTCAGTTTTCTTGTGTTGTCTTTGTTACTATGGTGAGGTTGGCCTTGTAAATTGAATTTAGAAGTGCTTTCTACCCTACAATTTTGCAGAAGAGTTTAAGAAGTACTGGTATTCCATTTTTGTGTTTGAAGTTATTTGATCTTGGTCTTTCCTTGTTAGAGAGGCTTTTTATTATCACTCAATCTCAGTATTTGATTTGATCTAGTCAGAATTTCCATTTACCCTTAATTAAGTCTTGATTGGTTCTTTGTCTCTAGGAATTTATTCATTCTTTCTAGTTTGACCAATATGTTGGCACATATTTATTCATAATTGCCTCATATAATCTTGTGAATTACTGGGACATCAGTTGCAATGTCTCCTAAAATGTTTCCACATAGTAAAGGAAATGATCAATAAAATTAAAGGCAACTCACAAATAGATAATATTTGTTGGCCATATTATCTGATAAGTAGTTAGTATCCAAAATATATAAAGAAACTCTATAACTTAATAGCAAGAATAACAATAAACACTACTAATAATTGAGATAACCCAAACATGAAATAGGTGAAGTAACTGAATAGACCTTACTCCAAAAAAGACACAGAAATGGCCAACAGGTTTATCATAAGGTACTCGATATCACCAATTATCAAGGAAATGCATATCAAAACCTCAGAGAGTTATTACCTTGTGTCTGTTATGAAAAGTATTATTGGAAACATGCCAGTGAGGGATATAGAGAAAAGGCCTGATTCTTTTAGTATTTAAAAGATGCAATCAGCATGGACATTCCTCAAAAATTATAAGTACAATCATCATATGCCTACTAATCTGCTTCTGAGTATATGAGGAAATGAAATCAGGATCTTAAAAAAATTTGCACTCTAATAGTCACTTCAGCACCATTTGAAATTAGTGTTCACAAGCAAATTAATGGGTAAATAAAGAAAAATAAATAATGAAATATATATATATATATATATATATATATATATATACACATATATCTCCTTAAAAAGGAAGGGAACAACATGGATGGATCTGGAAGGCCTATGCCAAGTTAAATAATCCAGATCATAAGGACAAACATTCCATTATAAAAGTTTCATGCAGACTCTTACATAGTTAAACTCACAGAAGCAGGGAGTGGAACGGTAATTGCCAGAGGCTGGGAGTGGTGGTAGGATTGGGTAGGGGTGTATAAGGAAGAGAAGGCTAACATTAATCAAAAGAAACAGAATTTAAGTTTTGCAAGGTGAATAAGTATAAATCGACTTCAACCTGAACCTGAGACCAGAATGGCACGTGTTTCAAATACATCCTGGACATAACAACCACTATATTAGTAGGAATCTTCACTTTGATAATACTGAAAGTGAAGAAGGGAAATTCTGGTCCTTCCAATGCAAAAGCTGAACACAAGGCTTATTTGATTTGATTACATGTTGGCTGCTCTTTTGAAAAAATAATGTTGTCTTAAGTGACACATAAAAATAGTACATATATATGAGGCAGCATGTCAGGTTTCAAAACATGCACATGTTTGTATGATATTCACAATAGGTTAAGTGTATATATATTCCCTAAATATTTAGAATTTTATGGCAAAAAAAATTTTATCTCTTCTTCCCTCTAGAAGATTGTCTATTTATTTATTTGAAAGGCCAGAATGGCAGGTAGAGGGAGAGGCAGAGGTAGAGATACGAGAAAGACCTTGCACTTGCTGATTCACTCCCTAAATGGCCACAATGGCTGGGGCTGGTCCAGCTCAAAGCCTACAGACTGGGTTGATTTGAGTTTCCCACATAGGTGGCAGTGGTGCAACACTGGAGACATCTTCCATTGCTTTCTCAGGAACATGAGCACGGAGCTGGATCAGAAGAAGTAAACCTGGGATTCAAACTGGCACTCTGATAAGGGATATGGGCCTTGCAAACTTCAGTTTAACCCTCCACACCAGAATTCTGGCTCCCGAATCCTATAATGATAATAAAAATATAACAAAATATGCTTTCTGTCAGCCTGAAATAACGTGGCCCCTAAGGCAGCCCAAGTATCCATGGAACAGTGCTTCAAGAGAACAAGCTTGACTGCCATCGCATCATCAAGTTTACAGTAATCACAGTAAAGCACGAAGAAGATAACACCACAAGTACGGTTGTCAAGGTAACTGGCATCACAACAACTGGCTGTGAAGAATCTCTATGACCTCGGTGTGGCCAAGGTCAACACTGATCAGGCCTGATCGTGAGAAGATAGATATTTGACTGGTTCCTGACTGTGATTGCTGGGATCTTGCCAACAAAACTGGGATCATGTCCTCTGAGTCCAGCTGGATAACTGTATATATAAATTTTTCAAGATAAAATAAAGTAAAAATATACTTCTAAGGCACTAGCTGGCAAAATTTGTCACTTGCATTCCAGCACTGTCTTTATTTTAAAAAGATTTATTTATTCGAAAAGTAGAATGAGAGAGAAAAAAATCTTCTATCTGCTGGTTCATTTCCTCAAGTTTGCACGACATCCAGGGCTTCATCAGGTCTGGGGCAGGAGTCAGGGATTCAGTCTAGACCTCCTTGGTGGCTGTCAGGAACCTAAGTACTTAAACCATCATCTGCTAACTCCCCAGGTGCATCAGCAGAAAGTCAGATTGGAAGCAAGAGCAGGACTTGACCCAGGCACTTCAATACTGGAGGTGGTGACTCATCCTGCTCCACCCCATTTCCTGCCCCACTGGCACTGTCTTTAATTGCACTCTTGGTGAAAAGTTATGCAAATATGTGTATTCTTAGGAAAATTTAAATATATATATATATATATATATGATTTGAAATTTAAAAATTGCATATATATGAGAGAACTTGAAAAAGTTTATGGTAATGAAATCAAAAGATAAGCTGATTGAGGTACAAAAAAAATTGAAATCTATGCAAAGATTTTTCATGGTACATATTTTCTGTGAACTTTTTTTCTTTTAAAGATTTATTTATTTGTTTTGAAAATTAGAGTTACAGAGAGAGTGTGAGAGACAGAGAGAATCTTTCTTCTGCTGGCTCAATCCCCAGCTGGCTGCAATGGCCATGGCTGAGCAAAGAGCTTCATAGGGATCTCCCATATGAGTGGCAGGGCTTGGGCAATAATCTGTTGCTTTTCGTGGGGATGTGGATTGGAAGTGGAGCAGTTAGGACATGAACAAATGCCAATATAGGATGCTACTTTGCAGAGAACAACTTTACTTACTATACCACAACATCGGCCCCTCTGTGAATTCTTTTTTTTTTCATTTATTAAAAGTTTTCTTTAAGTTATATAAGTTTCATGTGTTTCATATATACAGATTTAGGAACACAGTGCCACTTTCCCCACACCCTCCTTCCCACCGACGCTCCAATCCTTCCTCCTCCTCCCTCTCCCATTCCCATTTTTAATTTTTACAAAAATCTATTTTCACTTTGCTTAATGATTGTATAGTTAACCCTACACTAAGTAAAAGAGTTCTTGAAGACCACAAAAATACATGGATTTCAAAAATTTCTCACCAAAAGAATTCATCTTTAATTGCATTTTCACTCTCTTTGAAGTATACTTTGTATATATGAATAAGTGTATTTGAAAACATGGTATTATTATGTAGTGATTTTCAAGACCAAGTTTTACAACTCTTAAAACATAAAAAGGAGAAGAAAAGAGGAAGAGGGAGAAAATCCACTATGCACTTAACTATTCATGCCTCTGAGTAGTGTTGTAGAGTTTATAATATTTTGAGCATACATATTCATTGACAGTTTAATTACAAAATCTTTTCATGTCAGAGCAACCTATTGATGGCCTTAGGATTTATTACCCAAAAGGGTGAATATGAAAATTTACTATTCAGATTTCCCGCTAAGAAAATTTAATTTACCTGTGGCTTCAACTCCTTGCCCTGTGGAATTATGCCATGTTTATGCTGAGGTAGTGCTTCCATCTGCTTCTCTGAGTCAGTGATTAGGCACAGCATCGGGACAAGACCTATGAGTCTTGAAGAGGGTGACAGTGATGCAGTGGACTCACATAGTTCTGGCCAAACTTACTTTCACTTCTCTTTCCTCCCCTTTGCCCTTCTGTAAGCAGGCTTCAGATCTGTATCACAATCCAAAAGTTCTGCATCTTCTCATGTTCTTTCTTCTTTGTCTATTATGGTCATTTACTTGAATAATTATTTTAACTGTATCCAGTTTTAGAGTGGATTACATGGGAAACTCAAACAAATACAAGTTGTGCCAGTTGTAGTCTAAGAAACAGACAGAACATGGAGTTTTGAAGGAGATTCAATCTCAGCTTGATAGATAAAAAAAAATAGGTCAAGATAAGTAGTGAAGGAAGTATGGATGCTTGTTATGCAAGATGGGAGTTTATTTGTCAAAAGTTTCTATCCTAGTAGGGGAGAATGGTGCTAGAACTGCAATAGTTTAAGCATTTGGAAATTTGGAATGAATAATCCCTACAAGGACAGCCTCTTTAACCGGTTACAACTAGGTTGTATTGAATCGTTCAAAAGCATAATGAAAAAAGGGGGTCATTAATAAAAAGTTAAAAATTACATACAAGAGCCAAGGGATGGGTGCTTGGCACAGTGGTTAAGTTGCTTCTTCTGGAACATTTCTTTTCCTGTCAAATAGTAAAGCAAATATGTGGTTTTATAGGAATTTACCCTGGCCTATAATTTTGCAGCTAAAGATACATAATAAATTTCCATTCAGAGACTAGTATACAGCAGCCAAAGATACACATCATTTCTAGAGCACAATGGTAATGGGGGAGGGATTATTCTAAAATATCCAATATCAGGAAACATATTCCTTTGTTCCAAAAAGGTAGAAACTCTAATATGTTCCACCAAATATGAATAAGAAAACAACTTACAGATATGAGCAAAACTACCTGGACAAACTAGAGAGATAAAAGGACTGAGAGAGGTGCAGAGTTGCAACTCTCATCTTAACAAATCTGGATTTGTAGTTCACTCATTTTTTTTTTCTTTTTGACAGTCAGAGTGGACAGTGAGAGAGACAGACAGAGAGAAAGGTCTTCTTTTGCCATTGGTTCACCCTCTAATGGCCACCGCGGCCAGCGCGCTGATCCGATGGCAGGAGCCAGGTGCTTCTCCTGGTCTCCCATGGGGTGCAGGGCCCAAGGACTTGGGCCATCCTCCACTGCACTCCCGGGCCACAGCAGAGAGCTGGCCTGGAAAAGGGGCAACCGGGACAGAATCCAGTGCCCCGACCAGGCCAGAACCCGGTGTGCCGGCGCCGCAAGACGGAGGATTAGCCTAGTGAGCCGCGGCACCGGCCATCATTTTCTTCAACATTTCTGTCACATAAAAACTTTCTTAAGAGTCTATATATTATTAATCTAAGTATAGTTTTTCTCTTAGTTCATCTCTAAAGTTTTTTTAATGACTCAAGCACATTTTATATTTGCTATTTTGACTTGAAGACAGCATTGAAATGGAAATAATAAAAATAATTATACTTATAAATTATATCCTTGTTTTCTTTTATTGAAATAAAAACTCAATATTACAATATTGTAAAAGTATAGTAATCTAAATGTACTGTTGTATACCATTGCAAAAATATGAAGCATTGTTTGCAATTGACTTTCATCAACAATGTATTATCAGGTTTCTTTATATCACCTTAAACAGAACCAACAATATTTCAAACTTTAAAATAAAAAGTGGTGAGATTTATATTTCAATGTTACTCTTACTTTTGATATTATTATTTTTGTATCTATTTCAGATTATCTAAACTTAGGTATAAGACTTAAGTATGGAAATATGTTTATTTTTAAGTTTTTTATTGTAGAAATCGGACCTTCTAAAGTGTTCCTGCTGATATTCCTTAATTAAGAGAGCAACCAAAAATACTCTTATTTTTTTTTTATCTTGTAGAACGTATACATTTGCACTAGGAAACCATGAGAAATATGATGCTTTTTGGGAGAAAACTATTTAAATATTTATCTGTACTTTTGTCTATATGTACATCTGTATCTATGTATCTAATTTAAAAGTGTAATTTTTTTATTTTTTTATTTTTTATAATCCTTTTATTTGAAGAATATAAATTTCCAAAATACAGCTTATAGATTACAAATGGCGTCCCCCCCATAACTTCCCTCCCACCTGCAACCCTCCCCTTTCCCACTCCCTCTCCCCTTGCATTCACATCAAGATTCATTTTCAATTCTCTTTATACACAGAAGATCAGTTTACTATATATTAAGTAAAGATTTCAACAGTTTGCCCTCACATAGGGACACAAAGTGAAAAATACTGTTGGAGTACTAGTTATAGTATTAATTCACAATGTATAGCACATTAAGGACAGAGATCCTACATGATATATTTTTTTAAAATTGATTAATTTTCTATGCAAATTCCAATTTAACACCAAGATTTTTTTTTCATTTTTAATTATCTATATACAGAAGATTGATTCAGTATATACTAAGTAAAGATTTCATCAGTTTGCACCCACACAGAAACACAAAGTGTAAAATACTGTTTCAGTACCAGTTATAGCATTACTTCACATTGGACAACACATTAAGGACAGATCCTACATGAGACGTAAGTACACAGTGACTCCTGAATTTTAAAAGTGTAATTTTTAAAAATGAATTTAAAAGTGTAACTGTGACTGCAGAGACTTCAGTCCTTAGGGCTACTGTCTGAGCTGTGAAAACACATTGTAGATACTTCATAGTTAACATGACCTTATAATAAATTCTACAAGGAAACATTTTCTGTATCTTAATAAAGAATATGCTTAGTGTTTTAGGGTCATTATAGGACTTGATTAACCACCTCTTCCCTGCTTCTCCCTAAAGAAAGAAATATCCAGTGTGGGAATGAGTGTGGGAATATAACATAACTCCCTAATAAATAATCAAGTTTGTTAACTATTACTAGGTCTTCTTTGATTTACAATGATATATTCTTTAGTTTTAAATGAAAGAAAAATTTTAGAAACACTAGGTGCATTTATGTGCCTATCATATCTGTGGAATTCAACTGATATAAATGAGTGATCTCTTTTTTACTTCAACTAACAAAGCATTCATTTGATTTCTGCAGTCACACACAATCACGCATCCCTATATATACACAATGCACACACATTTTATATTTAAATAAAGAAAAAGGCTATTAAAAAGTTAAAATTACTAGTAACTTACTTAGAATGCAAAGTAGAAGTCTATTTGAAATGATAAATATGAACAGTATATTGAGGAAATTATTTGACAGTGATTGTCACATAGATCTAATAAGTAATCTTACAATTATAGTCACAATCGATAATGATTTTAATAAGTATAAAATTAACTACCCATAATTAGTTCAAAAATTATAATCTTAAGCCATATTTATAAACAGAAATCTAACTGATTATAATTCATTATAATTACCCTATTTACAGACATTACTGTAAAACAGGAATGCATTCAGAACCTTACCACTGTTTGCCTACTTAAACTGTTTTTATGAGACAATAAAAATTTTACATTTATTAAATTGGAAATGACTCAATATAGGAGTACTTTCCAAAAGTGTTTATTCCGTTGGGAGGAATTAGAAGAGTTCTGTGGCAAGAAAATAATAATGTTTTCCTGTACTTTAGAAGCTTATTTCAATTATTTTGAAATTTCATCTTTATAAGTCACTTAAATTCAACCTTCAGGAAGGTGAAATATAAACATATTGAACAAATTTTTATATTCTTCAGCCACCAAATATTATATTACACTATTTATAAGGATATCTTGTACTTTGTGACAAATTTCAACTTAATAAGAACCTTTTATCATCCGTTTAGTCCTAGTTTAGGCAGAAATGCAAAGACAGTAAATTAGGTAAGAAAAGTTGTTTCTTTGGAGTTGGTACTCTGTACTCAATGAGAAGGTGATTGTGCAATTTCCAATATAGACCTCAAACTAAGAAGCTATTGAACTGGAAAAAAACAGGTCATTAGTGTTATATTTACTGTTAGATTAACTTCATATTATTTTTGCAAATTATACAAAATGGGATTCACCTATATTCAGAAACCAGAACAAGAGTGCATACAAATATTTCTAAATGTTCCATCATTCTTTATTATCTGTACATTATTAATCATCGTAGACCATAGCAAAACACAGGGTTGAAGACAGAGAGTTTTCAAGTATAAACATAGATGTTCTCAGATGTCAAATTAAAATTTAAAAAAAAGTTCAAATAGTTTGATTTTATGATTTATATCATATATACACTAAATTTTTAAAAATTCCTTAAAATTCTGCATGAAGAAAACACCTGAATTAAAATATAACAGCCAAAAAGATATCTCACCAAAGATCATCAAATAACCACCAATTACATTCCTAGAATTAATCAAATAGGTAATTATATATAATATATACATTTATAAAACACACACATATATATCCATACATAGATGTTTATAAAGTACTTCATTTAGAATTGCCAAAATCTTGAAGTAACCAAATGTCTTTTCAAAATGAATGGATAAAAATTATAGTGCATTCATGCAATAGAACATTATTTCCATATTAA
Organism: Sylvilagus floridanus; assembly: GCA_949820135.1. NCBI lineage: Eukaryota > Metazoa > Chordata > Mammalia > Lagomorpha > Leporidae > Sylvilagus > Sylvilagus floridanus. Next base: position 127,979,949 of record OX463236.1, on the reverse strand, counting down.
AAAAGAAATGTGATTCTTTTTTTTTTCTTTCTTTTTATATTTATTTATTTTTTTGACAGGCAGAGTGGACAGTGAGAGGGAGATGGAGAGAAAGCTCTTCCTTTACTGTTGGTTAACCCTCCAATGGCCACCGTGGCCGTTGTGCTGTGGCCGGCGCACCACACTGATCCAAAGCGAGGAGCCAGGTGCTTCTCCTGGTCTCCCAAGCAGGTGTAGGGCCCAAGCCCTTGGGCCATCCCAAGCACTTGGGCCAAGCACTTGGCGCCACAGGCGGAGGATTAGCCTATTGAGCAGCAGCGCCGGCCAAAGCATTTTTTGCTGATCTGAAGCCAGGAGCCAGGGGCTTCCTCCTGGTCTCCCATGTAGGTGCAGGGCCCAAGCACCTGGGCCATCCTCCACTGCACTCCTGGGCCACAGCAGAGTTCTGGACTGGAAGAGGAGCATCCAGGACAGAATCTGGTGCCCCAACTGGGACTAGAACCCAGGCTGGGGGGGAAAGCCATTGTAATCCATAAACTGTACTTTGGAAATTTATATTTACTAAATAAAAGTTTAAAAAAATAAAAAAATAAAAAATAAATGTGCCATCAAGCCACTAAACTATATGAAGCAACGTTAAGTACATTTTGCAAAAAAAAAAAAGAAGCCAGTTTTAAAAAGTTATCCATTGTATGATTCCAATTATGAGACAATATGTAAATAGTAAAATTGTAGAGACAGTATAAATATCAAGCATTTGAAGGAAGGCGAGAAGGGATGAGTAGACGAAATACTTATTTTTAATGCAGTAAACTATCACATGTTTCATAACTATGGTGGATACATGACATTATGAATTTTCCCAAATTCATATTACTTCACAACAAAGTGTGAATCTTGAAGTATGTAAATTTTTCAAAAACATATTATTTAGTTAGGGGACCTCAAAAAGAATGTGAATTATGGGAAAATATGTAATGTGTCAAACATGTATGGAACACTTTCACTGGAGGGTATTTCAAAAGGAGTAAGTATTTGCAAGCATCTGAATATTTGTGTCCCCCAAAATGTATATGTTTTTGTAATAGCCCAAATGGACTAAGAAAGTACTGAACTACTTAAATTTGGAAATTAATGTAGTTTATAAACTTAAAAGCAACAATAATTGTGTAAGTGCTGTATTCCAATAAATAAGGCTTCCCATTATAAATGAGCTAACAATACTGATATTGTATACTTGTAAACTGGAATTGGTCAACTAAGAAAAGGAACTACAGATGATGGAGTGAGACTATACAAATGACCAAGGAGAAGACCACAGAAGATGCATGCCTTCATTATTATAATTAGAGACATCAGTAGGAACACATGTTTAAGTTAGTATGGATATAGATGTTACACACAGAAATATTTACCTCTATGTGCATACACATGAATTGCCATATACACATGTATTTCCTTGCTCTGTCAGCTGGAAAACTAGTAACCATGATGCTCAAGTGTCAAAGAGGAGATCTTGAGCTCATATATTAATGTCTAGCAGATTCTCCAATAAAAGTAATCACTATCCTTAGAAAAGTCCCTGATGCATGGTTGGGAAGGAAACATTTTCTATTGTCATAAAATATGGAAATTTTAAAAATAAAGATACAGGCAAAACACAATGAAGAGAATATGCATGTTTTTTAAAGGGATACAAAAAAATTGATACAGTTTCTAATACCAAAGCCAGAATGATTTATGCAGGAATATATGGTAGTATTAAATCTAATAATAATAACCAATGTATACAATAAATGTATAATAATAATATAATAAATGTATAATAATAGCCAATGTATATGATAAATGTCCATACTTATCCAAATAAGTGATTAAATAAATCAATAAATAGGGGAGAAGAGTCAAGTCTTCCATAAAGATAAATTCCAAATAATGTATGTAAATTCTCTCCCTCAAGGAGTTTGATCATAACACCTCACTTCTTAGAGGTGAGCAGCATATGGTGGCTGCTTCCAGAATGCTGTATTTTCCCCACAAAAAATGCTGGCAAGGAGGACCAGCAATGTGACATAGTGGGAAAAGCCACCACATGCAGTGCCTGCATCACATAAGGGCTGCGGTTCAAGACCCATACATCCTACATAAGCTGTCTTATATGAATATTGTGCCTACTTCAACTTTTAATGCATATACTATAATTATTACCACTATCGTCATCTATACTCTTTTAAAATGATTTCTTCATATATTTCACTGACTTTTAACATCTCTCTATTCTGTTGTTGAAATGTAAATTAACCCCCTCTAATTCCTACATTATTTTCTGCTAATTTTGAAAACAGGTATTTTTAAATTTTAATTTTCTTAGTTTTTACTTATTTTAACTGATATAAATTGGATATAAATTGGATTTATTGAATATCATGTGATGTTTCAACACATGTATAAATCATGTAATCTTCAAATCAGGGTAAGCATATCTAGTTCCTCATATCACTTCTCTGTGGTAGAAAATCCAATACCTTTTTCTATCTGTTTAAAAATATACAGAACATTATTTTTATCTATAGTCACCCAACAGAATGTTTATATAGTAATATGTATAGTTATCAAATATATACTATTTATTTTTCTCAGTAGTATGGGGCTTAGCATATCCTTTCATCAAATAAAGGCTAATGAGTTATATTAACAGATGTTTAATTATCTTTGATTTCACTACAAATCATACATGTAACCAGGAAATACACTTTATTTCCTTGCAATATACAGCACATCTTAAATTCATGAAGATTTTATTAATGTATAAACACAACATTTAAAAATTGATACTAATCTTATCATAAAAATGACAAGAAATGGGAGGGATGTATGGCTAAATCTATTATGGAAGAATATGAACTCAATACTATGGGTTCTTGCTAACCAATCTGAATCTACGTTTCATATTCAAAGATTACTGCTCTCTTGGAAACATGAAAGTCACAGAGTAAATTACTATGCATCAATTAAACAATACTACATGGAATAAAATGAGACTACAGCTATTTTTTGTTGTTGTATTCATAATGTTGTACAAAAGCTTCTTGAATATGTGTAAGTATATAAGGTGTAAGAAGGGTCAGAGCTGTGGCATAGTGGGTAAAGCCTCGGCCTATGAGTGCCATATGGGCACAGGTTCCAGTCCTGGCTGCTCCACTTCCGATTCAGCTCCCTGCTAGTAGTCTGGAAGATAGCCCAAGTGCATGGACCCCTGCACCTACATTGGACACCCAGAAGAAGATCAGCCCAGCCCTGGCCATCGTGGCCATTTGGAAATACACTAGTGGATGGAAGACCTCTCTATGTCTCTCCCTCTCTCTGTCTGTAAGTCTGCCTTTCAGATAAATATTTTTTTAAAAAATAAGGTAAAATAATATTTTTATAACATATTATATATTCTATATTACGTATATTATAATATATATTTGTACATGAATAAAATAACAAATTGGATATAATAGAAGACATTAAGAATTACAAGAATATTAAGTGATTTTTAAGCTAAAGATAATTTTAAGGAAAAATTCATTTTATACAAAAATCAATGAAGTAAAATATCCAAGAGTAATTGCCTCTACTTTTATGTATGATTGCTATTAACCTTTATCAAAGACAAAATGAAAAGTCAGAAGGTTTTCACAATTTTTCATCATCCTGGTATTAAAACTCAATAATTTGCTGAATATCTATTCATTTTTGTTTCAGTTCATGAACTAGGCAGAGAGGCAGAGATGATTTTAAAATATCATTTCCTTGAGATACTTCAGAAGAAAAACTGGATATGTTTAAATTAGGCTTTAAATTGTTAAATTTGGGCTTCAAATGAACCAGAGTGTAAAAAGTTGGGTAGTTACAGTTACAAATATAAACTAGGAAATAAATGGTCAGAATATTTGCCATTTTGCATAAATGGCTGCTGGCAATCTTTCCAAGGCTAGTAGACTCTAAAACCTCTGTATGCTCCCACTCTGCTGTTGCTGCTCATATACTATCTAGGGCCACTCAGTTTTAAGAAACAATTTCTTCACAGTAGCAGAAATGTCACTTCACTTATACATTTGTGCTTAAACTCACTGGCGTCAGGTTTAACTCCTTGACAAAACTTTCTTGTCCATTCCTTCATATTTCTAAATAAAAACTAAAATCACCATCTTTATCTTGGATCCAATTTCTCCCTCTTACTCCCTGACAACTGTCTTGTTTTCCCTCTTCCTCAATGCACTACTTCTTCACGATCTATATTTAGGCTCTCTTCACTTTCTTGACTTTAAAAAATTTATTTAAAATAATTTTCATGGGTCAGTGTCGTTGGCAACAGGTTTAGCTGCCACGTACTGTGCAGGTGTCCTTATCGGTTGGAGTCCCAGCTGCTCCACTTCTGATCCAGTTCCCTGCTAATGTGCCTCTGAAAGCAGTGGAAGGTGGCCCAAGTGCCTGAGTCCCTCCCATTTGTGCAGGAGACCCAATGGAGCTTTGGATCCCTGGCTTAAGCCTGGGTCAGTCCTGGCTGTTTGAGGCCACTGGGGAATGAACTAGTGGATGAGAGGTATTTTATCCATCTGTCTCTCTCTATCACTCTGCCTTTCAAATAAACATAATAAATCTTTAAAAAGCAAATAACACCATTCTCTCCCTTTTTCATTCTATCAGTTAGTATTAGCAGACACTAGTCTTGTTTGTGTGATCCCTTTGACTCTTAGACCTATCAGTGTGATCAATTGTGAACTGAAATTGATCACTTGGACTAGTGAGATGGCATTGGTACATACCACCTTGATGGGATTGTATTGGAATTCCCTGGCACAATGGTCCAACATGGGAAGCGAGATACACAGCAGACTCATAGAATGGCAGATGTCCTAAATAGCACTCTGGCCTCAGAATCAGCCCTTATGGCATTCAGATCTGGCTCAAGAGCCCATGAGAATATTCTAGGCATGGAAAGCCAAGACACTCTGGAAAAAAAAGAAGACCTAAATGAAAGATCTCTGTGAGTGAGATCCCAGTGGAACGAATGGGGCCATCAAAGAAGGAGGTACCTTTCTCTGAAGGGAGGAGAGAACCTCCACTTTGACTATGACCCTGTCGTAATAAGATTGAAGTTAGCGAACCCTAAAGGCTTCCATAGCCTTGGCAACTCATGACTAGAGCCTAGGGAGATTACTGATGCCATAAACAAGAGTGTCAAATTGTTAAATCAACATCAGGAGTCACTGTGTACTTACGTCTCATGTGGGATCTGTCCTTAATTGTTGTCCAAGGTGAAATAATGCTATAACTAGCACTGAAACAGTATTTTACACTTTGTGTTTCTGTGTGGGTGCAAACTGATGAAATCTTTACTTAGTATATACTGAATCAATCTTCTGTATATAGATAATTAAAAATGAAAAAAAAATCTTGGTGTTAAATTGGAAATTGCCTAGAAAATTAATCAATTTTTTAAAAAAATATATCATGTAGGATCTCTGTCCTTAATGTGCTATACATTGTGAATTAATACTATAACTAGTACTCCAACAGTATTTTTCACTTTGTGTTGCTATGTAAGGGCAAACTGTTGAAATCTTTACTTAATATATAGTAAACTGATTTTCTGTATATAAAGAGAATTGTAAATGAATCTTGATGTGAAGCAAGGGGAGAGGGAGTGGGAAAGGGGCGGGTTGCGGGTGGGGGGGAAGTTATGGGGGGGAAGCCATTGTAATCTATAAGCTGTATTTTGGAAATTTATATTCTTTAAATAAAAGCGTTATAAAAAAAAAAAAGCAAATAACACGATTTTAATAAACACATAGAAATTGTATATGTGTGCAGGAAACCATGTGATGCTTTGATACATGTATACATCATGTAGTCTCCCATTAGAGCAAGTATACCTATCTCCTTAAAAAGTCAACATTTCTTGTCATTAAAACATTCAAAGTCCTATCTATGAAATTTTTAAATACTGGAATATACAGTATTTTAGCAGTAATTGTAGTCACAATGCTGTGCAATAGAATCCCAAAACTTCATATTCCTGTTAGACCATAACTTAATACTCATTAATGTATTTTCTGTTACTTAGCCCCTGGTAATGTGTGAAATACTAGGATTCATTTTGCTTTTCACTTGCTTTCTAGATGGCAATCATTTTTATAGCTTTAAACTCTACTTCATCTAATTGCATAGTCATTCTATTGAAGTTTATGATAAGCAACTACCATTTGACACACCTACAGCCAAATACCTGATTCTAAACCCTTTTTAGTTTTCTGCAGCATCATTCACTTACATACTTAGAAACAAAATCTTGAAGCCCTCGCTGAGTTTCCTTTTACAGCTAAATTCTAATCCTTCAGCACATCTGCCCACTTCACCATGGAAACCACTATTTTATTTCTCAAATCACTCTCATCTACACCTCGGTTTGCAGCAAACAGAGTCTTGCTGGGTCTGAAATCCAGGCACATGATGAGTCTTTCAAAAGTTGATGGAAAATACATATTGTGAAAAAAACTACATATAGATTTTGATTTTCTTTTAAACAAAATAAATTTTATTCTTTAATTCAATTTTTCTATGAACATTTCCATGAACATAAGTACCCTTATACTACACACACTTTGTCCCCTGATATCCACACGGAAGGTCCAGATGGAGTTCCTGGATCTTAACTTTGGCCTGAACTAGCCCTGGTTTTGAGGGACCTTTCAGGTGTGAACCAGTGGGTAGAAGATCTCTCCTCTCTCTGTCTCTCTCTCTCTCTCTCTCTCTCCCCCTACTTTTCAAGTAAATAAGTACATTTTTTTAAAAAAAAATAGTACTTGATGAGATATTTTGACTCCACAAAAATGCTTGTTAGTGGGCAGGCATTGTGGCATAATGGGTAAAACAGACATCTATAATGCCTGTATCCCATATGGGTTCCCACTGATGTCCAGCTGCTCCACTTCCAATCCAGCTCCCTGCTAATGGAGTGAGAAAAGCAGCAGAAAATGGCCCAAGTGTTTGGGTCCTTGCCACCCATACTGGAGACATGGATGAAGCTCATGTTCCTGGCTTTGGCCCTGACCCAGCCTTGGCCATTAAGGCAATCTGAGGCATGAGTCAGTGGATTGAAGATCTTTCTGTCTCTCCCACTCTCTGACTTTCAAGTAAATAACAAATAAATCTTAAAAAATAATTATTATGCAAATTGTATAAAATTTAAAATGCTATTGACAGTGATGGATTGAATAAAGTGCTTTAAAAACCTGTATTCATCCTAAAACATACACAGACATGGCAAATAGAAGGAAAAAAGGATTTTATATTTGAATAAAAGAAACATGAGTGGGAGTGGGACAGGTGTTGTGGTGCCCTGAGTTAAGCCTTTTTTGGGAGATCTGCATCCCATATTAGAGTACCATTTCAATTTCCAGCTCCTCTGCTTCCATGCCAGCTTCTAGCTAATGCAGCAGGGAGGTGGGAGGTGATGGCTTAAGTGTTTAGACCTGGGAGACCAGGAGGGATCCTGACTTTAGTCTTCTTACACAGCCCAGGTTGTTGCAAGCATTTAGGAAGCTAATAGTAGATGAAAGATCTTTCTCTCTCATTCTCTCTCTCTTGTTCTTGCTGTTCCTCTACCTTTCAAGTAAATGAACAGTAAAATAAAAATTTTAAAAAGAAACATGAATATGTTTATCAGATCTCAAAGTTGTACGTATACATTTGCACACATTTTCATTTTAAATGAAATAAATGTGTAAAGAAATAACAAATAATAAAATGTACATTGGCCTTTGAACAAAAAGTAGTAGATGAGAATGACGTGATTTACCAAGAAGTGAGGATAGGTACTTTCTTCGCTCATATTCTACCCATTCTGTCATTTTCTCTTCTTTTCCCACTCCTCCAATCAAGAAAAGAAATTAACAACAATAACAACACAATCTATGAGTGTCCAGGGTCTGAAACACGGCTCAATTTTTTTCAGGCAGTTCTTAGAATTTGGAAGAAACTCTGGTCCCCTTTGATGTTGCCACAGTAATGTTCAAGCTGTAAACACTGTAGCATGCAATCAGGTAAAATTCTTCCATTTGTAGACCCCAGTTTGGGGTTAGGCTCTTATTTTCAGAACGCTTACTAACAGACAGTGAGATGAGAAAACTGCGATGAGCAAGGGACCTGAGAGGAAGGCTGCCTTACAGAAGACAGGGTCACAGCAGGCCATATCATGAAAATAAATTCGTATTTGCTTCCACTGCACACCGAATGTAAAGTTCTTATTTGTTTGATTTTCAGTAACTGAGCAGAGGAATAAACTGAGTGGAAGGAAGTGGCATGGAGGTCAGGTTCAACCCCTGGATCACTTCATTTGAAATCCTGCTTTACTCCTCAAGGCAAACTGTATCATTATTTTTCTGTACTAATCATCATAATTTAATGTGAAATAATGGTATTTAAATATTTTCCAAGGTACATTTTATGCTGAACAAATTTTATATAACAAAATTATAAACATTTTCCTTAGACAAGGAAGGAAATTGCATGTGCTTCTAAAACACACATAAGATGGCAAATCATCAAGTACTTTGACCTTTTCTATTTTCTGATAGCCTTCATTTTAATTTCATTAATATCTAATTTACTTTAAAATAGCACATTTTATACAAAGAAAGTAGTCTGTTCTTATTTTATTGTTCTTCAACACACACTTGTTTTATGCCATGTCTTAATAGCTATGCCTTGCTTTCTCTAGATAGGAGGCGGAGGTGGAGAAGGAGGAGGGAAAGGAGAGGAAGGAGGAAGAGGAGGAGGAATAGAAGAAGGGGGAGGGGGAGGAGAGGGAGGAGGAGAAATGAAGTATCCAGGACTTGAATCAGGCACTCTGACATGAATGTCGGCATCCCAAACAGTGTCTGCTGAAACAAACATCTGCCTCAGATATACTATTTTTTTTAAAGATTGATATAAGGATAGAGTGACAGACACACACACACGCACACACACACTCAGAGAGAGAAAGATCCACCTTCTACATCTGCCATCCACTGGTTCATTCCCCAGATTGCTGTCAGAGTCAGGTCTGGGGCAGGCAGAGGCAAGGACCCAGGAACTCCATCCTGGTTTTGCACATGGTGGAAGGGTCCCAAGTACTTGGGCCATCCACTGCTGCCTTCCCAGGTACATTAGCAGGAAGCTGGATTGGAAGCCTAGTAATGGTGTTGTAAGTAGTATCTTTACCCACTGTAACACAATGCTGTTACCTCTCACCCTCATGACATAATGTTTGAAAACAGTGGCTTCTAATCATTACCTTGTATGAAAATTATCTGATAGGATAAAACATAGATTATTGGTCCCCAGAAATTCCTAGCATCTCTGATTCATGAAATCTACCAGGGGGACAGAATTCTGTATTTCTGACAAGTCTACAGGTATTGCATATCATCAACAATTTTAAGAACATAATTTGAGAACTACTCTTTAAACATCCATCAAGGACCATTAAAATAAAATTTGGTATGTTTTTTATTATCAAATTTGGATATCACATAGAAATTATATATGTTACATACTCTAAGAAGAAATAAAATAAGATGATTCAGTGAGTCAATATTTAGAAGATATGTTGAAATGTAACTTCTAAGGACTTCTGCTCCATTGGCAGTATGAATTTATGTTGTTCTAAGAAACACATGGAGAGCACTAAAAGAAAGAAAACATTATCTACCTAGATATTTTTGGTCCGTTCATCTCCTGTGACAGAACTGTCTGTTTCAGTATATGGCATCACTATCTATCTAGCTGACATTCATGCCAGAAATCTGGGCATTAGATTGTTATTTCCTCCCCTTGCCTCTAATACCCAATCCATTCAAAGTCTTGCTGCTGCCACTCAGAAAGCATTCCTCCTGGTTAGTCAACATTTCCATCTCTACAGTCAACACAGTGATCAAAGCCACTTTTGTGTGTCTAACCTTGCTTCATCTGTCATTGACCATTCATTTTGTCTTAAAATGAAGCAATAATCTTTTTATTTATTCATTAATATATTTCTTCAATAAATACTTATTAAATATCATCATGAGCTAGACTGGCTATTAAACGTTTAGGATAAAAGAGTAACCAAAATTAACAGTTTTACATTATGGAATGCTAAAAAAAGAGTGACATTATGAGTGATATTTGCAAGATGTGGTCAGTTGAAAGTTGCTGGGATTACGTGGTACAACCATGATGAGAACAACCTAAACTTTTGAGCTTACTTATTGTCTTTCTTATAATACAATTGTTAGAGTCACCTTGAGGTCTAAACAACAATAGTGTAATAATTATACATGGTGCTATCATTTGAATATTTGTCTGCTCCAAAACTCATTTTGAAATTTAATTGCTATGACAACAGCACTATGATGTGGGACCTTTAACTGGTGATGAGGTCATAAGGGCTCCATCCTTATGAGTGTGATTGATGCTGCTATAAAAGGGCAAAATCAGCCCTATCTTCCTGTCTTTTGCCCTTCTGACTCAGGATGACACAGCAAGATTACCCCTGTCAGACCCTGACCCTTTGATCTTGGACCTATCAGCCTCCACAATAGTGAGCCAATATATTTCTATTCACTATAAATAACTCAGACTCAGGTTTTCAGTTATAGTGACAAAGAACAAGCTAAGATTCATGACATCTCAAAAACGGTCTGTTCAAAGAATAATGATTACTATGATGTAAACCAATCTCAGCACATGAAGAATTGATGACATCGGGTGACACAATGGCTTGCAATTTGATTACTGATTTTGTAACTTCTCCAAAGTCCAGATTAAAAAACAATGACATATCTATGGCAATTTGAAAAAGCACAGAGATGCTGAGCATTTGGCAAAAAGAAAAACTATTATTGCAAGAAAGGAAATATTTACGGAGTTGCAAACATCACTCTATTCTGCTATCAAAGGATGTGACATTAGTAAAGAAACCATGGGGGATGGGCACCATGGCTCACTTGGCTAATCCTCCACCTGTGGCGTCAGCATCCCATATGGGCACTGGGTTCTTGTCCTGGTTACTCTTCTTTCAGTCCAGCTCTCTACCGTGGCCTGAGAAGGCAGTGGAGGATAGCCCAAGTGCTTGGGGCCCTGCACCCCCGCGTGGGAGACCAGGAAGAAGCACCTGGCTCCTGGCTTTGGATCGGCACATTTAGGGGGTAAACCAACAGAAGGAAGACCTTACTCTCTGTCTCTCTCTCTCACTGTCTATTTCTATCTGTCCAAAAAAAAAATTAGTAAAGAAACCACTTTTATATATAATTTCAGTGAGTTAAATTTTTCCAGAATTCTCCTTTATAAAAGTTGCTCATAGATATACTAATTATTGGAAGTATTTCCAGCTTCAAATGACCAAGACTGCAATGCATATGCATATGCATTGTAATGTATATATACATATACTTATCTTGTACATATACTTATTTTAGTATTTCATGAGGTATTTTCGGTGTGTAGAAATACATGATAATTTATTCTCAAATTATCCAGATTATTGAAATAAGTTATGTTTAAGGTATTAGTTGGTAACTTCTAAATGAGATAGTTGATCTTATGCTTAAACATAGATAAATGTTCAAATAATCAAGCAAGTTTTATAAAGCGAAACAATCCTAAACTGTTTGATTTTTAGTTATTCATTATCAAGTTTAATTTAAAATACTGTGGTATGTTGGTATTTTGATTTTAGTCATTGTTAAAGTTTGAAAAATACGAAGACATTTGTATTATTAGAAATACCTATGAGTAAAATATGTATCTGGTTGAAAATTATCTGCATATCATATTGCCTATGTGGAAAGATATTTATGTTTTTATATATTCTTAAATTACCTTTCCTTTTCCCTGAGCTGCCTACCCCTGGGTAGTAGAGTATGACTACTACTCTGAACCTTATTTAAATAGATAATTTCCTAATGACAAGTCTTTGGGGGATAACTGTTGCATATATTTCATTTTGGGCTTATTCTTGTCCTTTCTCATTATCCTTGGTCTCTGGGTTGGGTAGTAGGTTGCTGTTTACATGTTTTTTTGGCAACCAAGGTCCATACATTCTTGATTTCCAGTCACTTTGCTGCCTGCATTGCTGCCACACTGCTCGTGTATCCCACCGTGTGCTTTTTTCTAGCTCTGGATGAGTACTCAGTAGCCTTCATTAGGTATCTCATTCATCTACATATTGGCTCTCACTGACAAGATGGATACCTCTGAGTCTACTTTTGCATCCCACCTCCTCATTGGCCCAGGCAAATTACATGAATCAATACCCTAACAAGATCACCTGTTCTCAAATTGACTGCCTTTTGAGTACCACTCAAGAGGGTAAGAAGAAATTACTTGGCAAATTGATGGCATATTTTTGGGTAGGTCAACTAGCAAAGCTCTTTGCTTAAACAGATTCTACCACCAAATGCAGTTTGGTATATTGACTGCATTCAAAATAGCTGTGAATCAATTAGCCTAAAAGATATTCTTTTTCTAGATTACTTACTTTCTCCCTGTCTTTGTAATGCAATGCACCCTCTCTAGGTCATTCCCTGGAGAGAGAAAATCACAACACACTTGCCTGGCTGCTCTCTTCATTCTCTTAGTGTCTCTATTGTCTTTGTAGTACTTTTGAACCAATTGTTCTGGTAGAAGAAATGTACTTTTGCTCTTCTTTGTACTCAACATCACAGAGGGATACAAACATGTCATCAGATGGCAATTTAAACAGGAGCCTCATGACTCTTGATTGTCAGCTGCCTTTTCAATCCTGGGCTCATATTATAATCAACCAGAAAGATTCTAACATGAGAAATGTGCCACAGACTTAAACCTGACCTTGCTTTTACTACTTACATAACTTTCTGAATGGTTCTAACATTCAACTAGAATGAAGGTTTCTTTGCTTGACTCCCAGTCCACCTCCTATCACAGAGAACAGAAATTCTGATGTCTTAATTTGAAGAGATGCCAGGAGAATCTTGAAATATATTATAAAATCATCCTTTCAGTAGATAGTGTAAATTTTGGTGCTTGACAGGATTAGTAGAAGGTAATAAAAATTTACTTTTTTGAGTCAATTTTCTTCTTAAATATTTAATTATTTTGTGAATAATTCACAGAATGTCTCAACTTCTTTACATTAAATCAAAGTGTAACTTTATCTACATATGGTAAATATGTGAGTTAGTACCCAAAGTACACATATTCTCAGAAAATATATTTGCTAAATCATTATTATTAACAAAGTGTAATAAAAATAAGCTATTAAATAAAGGCGCATAACTTAATTGATATCAACCAAGTTATTATTATAGTATTAGAATATACTTCCAAAAGTGAATAGCAATAAAAATAAACAACACATAACATTGATTCTAATTTATTTTCTTATAGTTTGATTTAAACAAATCAAGTTTTTTATGACGACAACACAAATGGATCAAACCTTTTTGTTCTGGATAGAAGTGCTTAATTGTCATTCATAATATGAAACTTCTAAGGTTAGGTATATTTCTCTCTTGCGATTTTGAACATTTGAGGGAAGAGTCACACAATTATATTTAGATAAAACAGAGGAAATATATTTGTTTTTATTCCTGATTTTTGCCTGACCTTCAACATCAATAGATAGTCCTTAGCAATTGGAAGATGGAAAGCAAAGAAGGAGACTTGAAATTGATTAGGTGAAGGTTTACACAAGTTGGAATAAGTTCAGATATTAGAATGTACTCTTTTTACCTTGAGTCTGCACATACTCAAAGCAAATTCCACAGTTTAGTTCTTTAAGAATCATGGCTTTGAATTGGAAATGTCAAAACAGGGCATATTCATGATTAACTATTAGATAGATAGATAGAGCTTTGTGTGTGTGCATGTGTTTCTTTTGAGACAGCAAATTTTGGTGGCTGCAGGATACGTAAAAGCAATTGTATGTTCTTTCCTTGTTCTGTGAGAAAAATCCTGATAATGGTTAAAAAGAAAAACCATGAAAAGAGTTTAATTCAGTTGACAGTCACATCACATCACACACACACACACACACACACAACCATAAACCAGGGAAGACATCTGAAGCATCTGAAGCAATTATATTCCGCACTGTCCCATTCAGAGCTCTTATTTTTAATATCAATTTTTTTTTTGACAGGCAGAGTGGACAGTGAGAGAGAGAGACAGAGAGAAAGGTCTTCCTTTTGCCGTTGGTTCACCCTCCAATGGCCGCCGCGGACGGCGCGCTGCGACCGGCGCACCGCGCTCCTCCGATGGCAGGAGCCAGGAGCCAGGTGCTTTTCCTGGTCTCCCATGGGGTGCAGGGCCCAAGCACCTGAGCCATCCTCCACTGCACTCCCGGGCCACAGCAGAGGGCTGGCCTGGAAGAGGGGCAACCGGGACAGAATCCGGTGCCCCGACCGGGACTAGAACCCGGTGTGCCGGCGCTTTAATATCAATTTTAAGTACTGATGCACAGATGTATATTTACATCCAAATATGAGGAGTATTTTCCTTCTCAAGTGTCAGATCACTGAGCAGTAGTTTAAATTATTAGGACATGTTCAAACTTGGGAATAAAGCCATTTCATATCTATAGCAATAGAAATCCCAACAAGCTGGCCTGACCCTGACTCCTCTGGAGCAGAACAACACAGCATGCTCCAAGGCACTGAATCTCCACTTGCTGAGGTGAAGGTCACTTCAGTGCCTTTTGGGAGGTGTGTCAGTCACATTGCAGCCACTAAAGCAAAAACCAAGATGTTGGAGGGGCAGCAGCAATAAGGCAATCATTCCCTTTTCGATCTCTTCATAGCATCAGTGTGATAATCTCTTATGGCGAAAATGACTCTGAATTGCCCACAGGCTGTCAGGTGAAAGGATAGACACAGTGTGGCTTTACTTTGAGAGCAGGTGAACAGGTGAAATGGTTAGAGGAAAATATTTCCTCTTTGTCTGATCCTGAGTATCCCATTTTTCTAAATTTA
Organism: Sylvilagus floridanus; assembly: GCA_949820135.1. Classification (NCBI taxonomy): domain Eukaryota; kingdom Metazoa; phylum Chordata; class Mammalia; order Lagomorpha; family Leporidae; genus Sylvilagus; species Sylvilagus floridanus. Next base: position 127,964,944 of record OX463236.1, on the reverse strand, counting down.
TTTTTTAACTCAGTGACTAGAATTCAGAATGACATGACTTGCCTGGAAATTATTCATTTTTTTAGGGATAGTATCACTTAGAAAATGTAGAATTGAGAATTAGGTAAACTTATGATGGATACACAGGCCTTAACCATTCATTATACTTAATGACTTTGAATTCTTGAAACTTAAGTCCAAAAAGTCCGATAAAAGTAAACTAGTTGAAATCCTTATATACAGTCACAGGAATGGAACCCTGGAGAAATAGGGGAAAAAAAAAAAAAAACTGAGTCTATACCAGGAGTTAGCGATATTACCAGTATGAGGTGTTCAAGTCTACTTTTCAAACACATCTGAAACACATGCAAATGTATATATGTATAGTTTTCACAAAACAAAGAACTGCACACAAATATATTGGATATAGGATTCTTTTTAAACTTTTAAGAAATCTTTCACATCACAAAGCTTGAGTAAATATATAACTAGCATGAAGAGTCAGCTTTGCTTAAGCCATTGTCTTTAAATGTTCCATGTCTTCAAAAGTGGCCAAAAATATTGCTGCTTTACAATAAGGTAATTTATTGTGGCCGTGTTATTTATTATACCAATAAGGCCACTTAATAAGCAAACAGTAGACAGTAGATGTAAAGAGACTGTCTCCAGACACTGGGTTGTATAACTATCTGTAAAATAGAGGATTTCCTATATTATAATACTATCTCCTATGTTTTAAAATAATAAATAAACTATTAGTATGTATGAGCCTGAATGATTAAACTGTCATTGATTTGTATAAAATTAAATTTTATTTGTATTAACAAAATCCTGAAATTCTATGTACTTTTGAATAAACTATACTGTTATAAAATGTAAGTGCAACATAAATGGCTTACTCATTTTATATTTAATAGTAAGAAGCTAATGTGGTCAGATAATTAAAGAGAAAGATCAATGAAAATGTTCCATTGTCTTTTATATTTCTCATGGAAAATTTCATTTTGATATGAAAAGAAGTTTTACAAAATAAAATTTTAAACAAGATCACCTCATAATTATTAAGCAACAGAGATACATACTTTTTTAAAAAAAAAGGTTAAAGATTAGAATGGCATAGAGAAGTTAATAGCCTCATTTATAATTCTCTATTTAATGTTAATAATTTCACTGCAATTAATACAGTTTGCAAGCTTATGATAAGAATTTCAGAAACTTTGAGATCATGTGTTTTGCCATGATATTGTCTGGTTTAAGCACTTACTATGTAGTAATTGATATGTGCTATCATATAAAGCATTATAATAAGTTCAGTAACTCTGATTCCACCATCCAGTTTAGGAATTAAAATGTCTTTCTTGTACTCACACCCCCTCCGGTATACTGAAATTGTGGTTCAAGCCTTGAAGTAGCCATAATCCTGAATTTTATATTTGTCATTTTCCAAAAAGTTTTCAATCACATCTACTCATAACCTTCAAATTTATGCCATTAAGTTTTGCTTTATTTTGAAGAATATAAATATGTAGGGATTTTTGCAACTTTTTAAAATTCATTATATTCCTAAGACCCATGTGATATTTATCATAGTTAATCTACATTGAAGAAAAATTTCAAGCTTTATTAAAACGTGGTTGTGCATAGCTATTAAGATCCCTGTTGGGCCGGCGCCGTGGCTCAACAGGCTAATCCTCCGCCTTGCGGCGCTGGCACACCGGGTTCTAGTCCCGGTCGGGGCACCGGATTCTGTCCCGGTTGCCCCTCTTCCAGGCCAGCTCTCAGCTGTGGCCAGGGAGTGCAGTGGAGGATGGCCCAGGTGCTTGGGTCCTGCACCCCATGGGGAGACCAGGAAAAGCACCTGGCTCCTGGCTCCTGCCATTGGACGAGCGCAGTGCGCCGGCCGCAGCGCACTGTCCGCGGCGGCCATTGGAGGGTGAACCAACGGCAAAGGAAGACCTTTCTCTCTGTCTCTCTCTCTCTCACTGTCCACTCTGCCTGTCAAAAAAAAAAAAAAATCCCTGTTGAAGATTTCTTTTGTTTTGATATGTGAATATATATAAATATAAAATGGTTTTCTGTAGTTGCTAAATCAAGTTATGCTTTTATAGATGAGGTATATGACCTTCCTATTGATATGTATGATTAATACTTGATATTACTAGATTTATATTTTCCATTCTAGAGGGTATAAAATTGTTTTATTTTTATCTCTTCTTAATATATTAAAGAGTCTTTAGTGTTTCCTCTTTTGTAAACTCTACTCAATTTGGGGGGAGGGCTGTTTGTATTTTTCTTATGCATACTCATATCTAATGTTAAATATTTCTTGGTTATATAGTCTGCAGACACATTTTTCTAATTTCTTGCTTAATTTTTTTACTTTATTGAAAAATTCTGGTAATGAAGTATCAAAATTTATGTAATGCTAATTTCTTTCATAATGTTCTGTCCTTTCAATGTCTTATTTAAGACATAAAGCGTATTTGATCTAGCAGATAAGACATTAAGGAGACTATGTTTTGTATTAGCATGCCCAGGTTCTATACACAGTTCTACTCCTGACTCAGAACTGCTAATGTGGATCATGGAAAGCACCAGAAATTGCACAAGTGATTGAATTTCTAGCACTCTTTTTGCACACTTGAATTGAGTTCCTGGCCCCCTGCTTCTACTTGGATCATTCCTAGGTATTGTGGGCCTTAGGAAAGTGAACCAGAAGAAGGTGAGCTCTCTATTTCTCAGTCTCTGTGTTTCTCCCCATTTCTCCGCCTCTCAGAAATTTTCTAAATAAAACAATACTTTGTTTTTTACTATTGTTCAACCTTACACTTATTTAAACATATAATTACATATACATATATACATAGATATATTTAATAACTTCAAAACACAAGTGACTTTCTATTGACTTTCATCCTTGATTTTCTTCTTTGTGTGTATATTTCTAAATCTTTGTGAACTTTTATCTTGCTAATAACACTCAGTGGAAAATCTAAATTGAGATTACCATTTTCCTAATTGTAATTTGTATGTTTCAGTAAGGATCTAGGGTAATAGTCATCTTAACCCTAAAGACTCCAAGTTTACAAAGCTCTGTCCACATTCTATTTTCCAGACTGCAAAGCTCATAATGGCATTTCCATTAAAATCAAAGTTTGTAAGTGATTGCTATGAAGGTCCAGGTATAGCCAGTAGCTGCATAATCTTCAGCTTCCCATGGTGGTGGGGTGTCTCTTTGCAGATATCATACTGTCTAGAAACTCAGCAATTTCATAACAAATTTGTAACAAGGAATATGTATTTAGAGAGGTCTTTTGAAGTATCTTTTGTGCTACCCTGATAAAAGTGAACTCCTGGGCTGGTGCTGTGGCATGGAGAGTAAAGCTGCTGCCTGCAGTGCTGGCATCCCCCTGTGGGTGCCAGTTCACGTCCTGGCTGTTCCATTTCTGATCCAGCTCTCTGCTATGGTCTGGGAAAGCAGTAGAAGATGGACCCTGAACACCCACGTGGGAGACCCAAAAGAAGATCCTGGTTCCTGGCTTCGGATTGGCGCAGCTCTGGCCATTGTGGCTATCAGGGGAGTGAACCAGTGGATGGAAGACCTCTCTCTGCCTCTGCCTCTGTCTCTGCCTCTCTGTAACTCTGCCTTTCAAAAAATAAGTAAATCTTTAAAAAGAGGTGAACTCCCCCAGGTGTCTCTGAAGGTGCTACATGCTTTTAATCATGTTGTCCTACCAAAAAATGATAATTTGCAATATAAACATCAAGATTAAATAGTTTTATGTATATGAAGAACTTTGTCAAATATATATATATATTATGTGTTATTTAAATTGCTGTTATCATTGGTAACCTTACTGTTATGACAGATGAATCTCTGTGAATGAGGAAACAGTTAAAGAAAACTCCTTCCTCTTTTAAGCACCACCACATCCTCATTCACAGATTTCTTCTTCCACACAGTTTTATGAAAGTTCAAACCTGTGAATAAATTATCTTTGAAAACTCTTATTCTACAATAAAAATATTACAAAATTTCAAAATGAAGTTTTCTAAGATTCATTCATTTATTTTGAAAGTCAGTATTTTAGAGACAGAGGGAGAGACAAGGAGACCTTTCATCAACTGGTTGATTCCCAAGATGGCTGTAACAGCCAGTGCATGGCCAGGCTGAAGCCAAGAGCCAGAAGCTTCATCTAGGTCTCCCGTGTGGGTGGCAGGGGCCCACACACTTGGGCCATACTCTGCCGCTTTTTCCCAGACTATGAGCAGGGAGCTGGATCAGAAGTGGAATAGGTAGGACAGGAATCAGCAACACAGGCGGAAGCTTTACCCACTACTCCACAACACTGGCCCCTCAAAATGAATTTTGACTTTCACCTTGACATACTTATTTATGTGAGAAGCATTGATTGGATGTTTGAATTATGCAAGATGCTGTACTAGATGCTGTGAGGTTAGAAGACATACCCACAATGATTCCTCCCTTAGACAGTTACAGTCCAAAAGCTTTTGAGTTACAAAGTTTTTTAGAGCATATTTGTACCTAAATTAGGAATTATTGTAATCAACTTTGTAAAACCCATATTTCTTCCTCTTTCTTAACCCTCTGTTTCTAAGACATAGTGATAGGTGCTTGAGAGAGACTTTCCAAAAAAATAAAGTATTTTCCTTTGAATTCAGATTCAAAAGAATATATATTTTGCCAAAGCAGATTTGCAAAGATACAGAGGCAAATAAAACAGCACTTGGGTCAAGATTATCTAGATGTGTTTTAAACTCTATTAGCTACATGAAACAAAATTGATCCTCCATGGCAAGCCTAAATAATGGGTAGTCTCAAAGGCATACTGTCAGCATCCAAAATATCCTGAGAGAAAAGAAATTTTATAAAGCAATAATTAAAATAAGTTAAAATTTGAAGCTTTTCCTATTATCCAAGTTATCTGTAAAGTGTATTCGTGTGTATTTTAGCATTTAATTTCCCTAAGAACAAAAAGCTGAGTTCACTGAGCCTTTGATTATTCAGCCCAAGGCCACATAGCTGGTAAGTGACAGAGGTAGGACTCATTAAAATAGTAAATCATCCTCCCTTTCTTCTTCACCCATTGGCCTGATAATCAAATCTCTGCAGGGAATGAATGCATTAGATTTGTGGTCTCCCAGCTTTTCTTTTAATCCATGTAAGAAGTATCCAAATTGCATGTAGATTTACCTGAAAGAAAATTAACTGCTGGTAATATGGACTTACAATGCAGTTTGCTATGAGAAACCAAAAATTTTGGCCTAATGCTTGACTAGCTTTGTGTTTTATGAAGAAAAATTCTTGTTATTCTTTGCAACTAATAGCAAGCATCAAGATAGGCTATTATTTTTAAGTATGATTATTAGTAGCAAGCTAAAATAACTCTCAGAACTCAAGGACAGGGTCATAGAGTAAGGTGTAGGATGGACTGTTCTTAGGAATTGGAAAATAATTGGTAATCAAGTTGCTATTTCCATTCTCTCTCCCAACCCCCCTCTCTGTTGACATGGTCACTTGCATATCAATTTTCTTGTGCATTTGTTTCTTTCTTTATGCAAACTAGCTTTCTCAGCTTTTCAAAGGACTCACCTACTCAACAAGATCTACCATTTCAAGTGTTAGGCCCAGCCATTGACAGACAGCAGGTAGTTTTATGTTTTGGTTTTTATATACCAATTTAAATTTCTGAGGAGACAAAAATCTATACTGGGCATCCCAGTCTGTGTCCTTGTCAGCTTCATTCACAGTGCTCCAGATGTGGTAGTCATATGATGGAAACATGGACAGTTGTCATGGTGGTGACATCTTTGTTCAGAAAAAGCAGCATTCTCTAGGAAGACACCCTCAAAGTTGTTCCATCACCCCAGGGGAACAGGATATAATGTTCATATAGAGTTTAAGTTTCTTCAGCTGCTGTCACATCAGCTCATGCTCCTACCGTGCTGCTGGCCAGAGTTAGTAAGGGTTTTGATGGTGTTATCTATCTATAGTGATTGATGCCCCTGAGCTTTGTCAAAGGTCAGTCTCTAGATTTTCAAAATACCAGGCCAGACCCAGCAGGAATACCTGAGGTAACCTATGTAGAATAGAGAAAATATGGGGCAGTAAGTTAAACCACTGCCTGCTACGCCTGCATCTCATATCTGAGCACTGGGTCCAGTCCCAGCTACTCTACTTCCTATCCTGCTCCCAGATAGTGTGCCTGAGAAAGCAGCAGAAGATGGCCTACGTATTTGGGCTCCTGCTATGCACATGGGGTTAATAGATTCAGCCTAGCCCAGCCCCGCCATTGCTACCATTTGGTGAATGCACCAGCACATGTAAGATATTTATTTTTCCCACATACTCTGTCATTCTGACTTTCAAATAAATGAATGAATCTTTACAAAATATACAGAGAATCCCAAATTCACTGTGTAGAAGGAGGTAAAAAGAGAATGTGATAACTAGAGTTTGATCTTCAAAACAACTTTAGGGCTGACTAAAGAATAATCCTAAATTCACTAAGAATAAGAAGCTAAAAGGGAAATGTGACAGACTGGCACTGTGGCATAGGCTAGGCTCCACCTGCAGTGCCAGCTTCCCATTTGGGCACCAGTTTGTGTCCTGGCTGCTCTTCTTCTGATCCAGCTCTCTGCTTATGGCCTGGGAAAGCACTGGAAGATGACCCAAGTGCTTAGGCTCCTGTATCCACAAGGGAGATCTGGAAGAAACTCCTGGCTCCTGGTTTCAGATTGTCCAGCTCTGGCCATTGCTGCCATTTGGGGAATGAACCAGCAGGTGGAAGACCTTTCTCTCTATCTCTCCCTCTCTCTCTGTAACTCTACTTCTCGAATAAATAATCTTTAAAAAAGAAAAGAGGAAATGTGATAACCAGAGCTTGATCTTCAAAACACCTTTAGGACTGAATAATGCTTTGGGGTCAGGGGGCAAAATATATTAATACTTAGTGAGATATTCTTGAGACACTAATACTTACCATACATGATGAAACATATACATTAATGTATCATGTGCTTTTGAATACCTAGAAATACTCAAAGGAACAACTTTCTCATATGTACCAGGTTGGGAACAGCATCCCAGAAATTTTTTTATCCAAAAATTGCCATTAATTGTAGAACAAAACTCATATTATTTCATGATATATTCTAATATTTGTCAAGAAATGATATATTCATATGTATCTTTATGTAAAAATAGGAATATTTCTGTCAAAACATCTCCCTTAGCCAGTGTCTCAGTGGCTCTATAATAGACAAGGAAACAAAAGAACAAGAACAGATAATAAGCTAAGTATGCATTACTTGCTCATGTATATAATTGAACGCTAACCATTTTCTTACAAAAGACTCCTAAACAAAGCTTAGTCTGATTGATAACAAAATAAAATGCATAGCATTGCTTCATAAACATTTAACATGATCATTTTCCCATTACTCTTCCCTTAGACTAAATAACTCTGATATGGATGGAAAGTTAGTGTAGGTTCATCTATTTTAAAATGTATCTTTTATTAACACTAAAGTGAATACTATGGATTGTATTCGTGAGTGATGGCTGAATAGAAAATACTTATAAGCTGATCCTAAAACGGTTATATAAAGTTGGCTAAACAGCAGACTATGTTGCACTGGTAAATATTTAGCCTGTTAGAAAACAGAATCAGAATTAATTCATTTTCTGAAATCATTGTTGTTTTAACCTCCTCCTTAGACTTTTGAAAAAATCAACCTTGGATTTATAAATGATAGTAAAATGAAAGTAATATTAATGTAAGCTATGTACATGTTAACTATGGATTTAAATCAAAACACTGAATCATTTCTAGCCCACCAACTATTCTTTCCCCTTTTCTTCTTTTTGCAGTAGTTAAATCTAAAATGTGTGCTGCAAACTACAGTCAGAGCCTCATGAGGACATTTTGGTGAATGACAGCATATACTCATAAGGGTCTATCTCTTAGTGATGGTGTACCCATCTTGGTATATATTAAGAATATGATCTCTACACAGTGATGAAATTGCTCTCATGATGTGTTTATTGATATACTTGCTCTTATGAATTGTTTCTCAGAACATATCCCTATAGTTAAGTGATATATGAACATATGTATATAATTCCTTTACATATGATAAGTACAATAACGATTAAAATATTAAAAAGTCTCATATATTTGTGGACATTCAGAGGCTCATAACTTGCAGAATATTGTTTTCAAAACACTATAACTCCCTAAAAGGCAAATGAATGGTCTTTCTTTATGTTGATCAGTTGTCTCAGACATTGCTTTTGGTGAATTTTTTTAAAAAGGGATTTTACCTTAAAAGTCACCAAATCATCACCCCAGAATGACATCTTTAAAAATGGTAAGTCAAAGAAAAAAATAAATAAGAATATTATACTCATACAGTCTTTACAATTCAACATACTCTAAAAGTTCAGAATTGCCAGTGTTTTCCTGCATATCTCTTTCTTACCTGCTTGTGAGCATGGTCATATGAATTGATGTGGTTGTCAAATTCCTGATGTTTATAATACTGTTTGTCACAGAGTTCGCAGTAAAAATTGGCCTTCAGATCTTCCAGAGCTTTTGCTATAGTATTCTCCTTCTCAGCATAGTCCTGGTAAATAAAAGGAAGGAAGCAATTAGCTCTCTCTTGAGTTTAGTTTATTTGAACAGCTTTCGAATTCTGTTCAAAATAGATTAGAAACAGAACACAATAAAGAGAAATATACAGAAAATTCCAGAAACTAAATAAGAATAAATTGAGTTAGATAAAAATAAAAGATTAACAAAAGAAGTCAAGATAACAAATGAGAAGAATAGTAGAAATAAGAAGGAAAGTAAACCATAGAAAGGAACTGAAGCCCTGACTTAACAAGTCCCTATGGTCTGTTATAATTTTAAAAATGAAAATCAGATATCTATGTTGATTCAACTATGGATTTCTGCAAATTCATTAAAATAAAAGTTTTCCATTCAGAATATGGAATATATAACCCAGTTGAAGGTTAATATTGGTGCACAAATATTCATTTTTGATACTGTGTCCTTAACTATACAGCAATGTTTTTTCATCTCAATAAGATTTCATTTAGCTAAAATTTTAATCTTGAGTCATATAAATTTAGGTAGAAATCAGAAATATTCTCTACTCTTTGGAAAATAAGATGTTTTTCTATAAGTTATTTAAGTTGTATATCTAAACTGAAAAGGATTAAACTGTATAAGTGATTGCATTCATCAAACTCACAGTAATGCTATATAACCAAACCTCTGAAAAGATGAAAAATATAGTCAGTCATCATTAGCTTTTGTTTACAAAGCATAAATAGCAAAATGTTTGACTGTGGCTCTTTGGTTTTCTTAAATCTAAATTTACTTGCTATTTCATGCCTCCTTAAATGTTAATGTTGCCAGACATGAATAAATCTTGCATGATGAAACATTGGCCAATTCTTTCATTGAATTACTGATGTGAAGAATTTCTAAACTAAAATCGTTGCCAGAGACTATATTATGTTTCGAACTTATAAACTGTTATAATCAACCCCTTTAAAATTCACAATCACTACATATTCAGGCATTATATATATTATAGAACACTCACTTTCTTAGGGGATTTGGATATGAAATGATGTAGTCTTTTCTATAGTAATCACAATTGTCCTGGTTCAAATAAATTTAGCTAAAATTTGGAATAACTACTTTGCAATAATCAACAATTTACCATAATCTATGAATACACAGTCAACTTTCCAATTTAAAAGATGGTGATCCATTATTATGCCTTATAACTTATTCACTAAAAAGCAAAGGATGATAATTTGCAAAGTCATTTAAATAATTTGTGAAAGCATTGTATTAATGTCATTAATTAATTTGCTTTCTTAAATTTGTGAACTTATTGCAACTTATTTCATTTGATTGCGTCCAATGTGTTAAAAAAGTTAGATGAAAACGAATTATATAGCTATGAACTTCTTACTGAATTTTACTAAAATCTTCCAAAAATACTTTATGAACCAGGCAATTTAAATGAAACAAAAATTACGTAATATCTTTATAGCCAAAGCATATGAACCAGACATAATAGGAATTATAATGGTAATATTTTTTGAATCCAAGCTGAATTAGCTTTTAGAAAGATCTTGAACTAAGAGAAAATTATTGATAAACTAGTAGAGTTTCTCCATTAGTTATGGTAAACTACTTTCTCTAAAAATTTGATTATTTTTATTGTGTAAAATTTTGTATTTCTTAAGATTGATATTACTGCAGGGAGGCAATAGCATTCTCCTTCTTATTCTGTCTACAAAGGAAAACATTTTGAGTGAAACAGATTTCTATGTAAATTACACTGTTAAAAATATTAGCTTCAGCTAATTTGAAGATAAAATGGTAAGCTAACATTTACTCAGTGCTTATTTAGGGTCAACCACTGATTAAGTATTTCAATTATTAATGCCTTTATTCCTGATTAAAATCATACAAATGTCTATTCTAAACATGTCCTCAAATTACAGGGGAGAATTTTAAAGCTCATGCATGTTAAGTAACCAGCTCTAGGATATAATCAGTAAATGAGCATATTTGACTCTAAATAGTCTGGTCTACAGCATTGAATTATTTGTGAATTTCTAAACACATAAGAAAGATTATAATAATCCCCAAGATTTTACAATTCACCTTCCACAATTATCAACTCAAGGTAAATCCCATTTCCTATCCTATTCCATTTTCTATCCTTTTTCCTGCCACAAATAATTTCTTAAAGATATATTTATTTACTTGACAGGCAGAGTGATGGTGGTCCAGTGTGGCTGGGGGAGATCATTCATCTGCTGGTTTTCTTCATAAATGCCTACAACATCAGTGCTTGGCTAGGCTGAAGTCAGAAAATAGGAACTCCATGAGTCTCCCACAAAGTGTCAGGAACACAAGTAGTTGAGCCATTACCAACGGCCTCCCATGTGCATCATGAGAAGCTGCATCAGAAGCCAGGGCTTGAACCAGACACTGCATTTTAGAATGTGGCCATCCCAACCAGGAACTAAACCTGCTGCTCCAAAATGCCTGAATTGCCTCAAATAATTTTAAAGAACATTCCTAGCTTCATATCATTTTGCCTATAAATCTTTCAATAAGTAGCTCTCAAATTAGAGGGATGTTAAATGGTATAAATGCAAAACCAATATCAGACCTAAACAAACAAACAAATCCACAAGCATTCCTTTTTGTCATCCAATACCCAATGTTTAAATAGCTTCAGTTGTCTAATAAAGTAGGTGACTCAAAAAGCATTAAAATAAGGTTTATGTATTACCATCACCTAATATTATTATTTGGTTCTATAAATTCCTCATTTTAATTTGTTTTTAAAATTTGTAAAATTATACTTCACATTTCAAAAGTTTATATCTATAGAAAAGTTACAAAATGAGAATGAGTTAATATTTACTCTTCACTTAAATAATTGTTAATATTTTGACACACTGAGTGTTCTATCTCTATCTCTACTTCCATCTAAGCTACAAAATGAAATATAGCTTGAATGAGGTAAGAATTGTAAGAGGAATCATTGTACAAAACATTTTTGGACCATATTTTCAAACTGATGTGGATTCAGTATATAATCAGGGCTGTATTATAGAAAACAGTAAGGGCCTACGCCGTGGCTCAACAGGCTAATCCTCCACCTTGCAGCGCCGGCTCACCGGGTTCTAGTCCCAGTTGGGGCACCGGATTCTGTCTCGGTTGCCCCTCTTCCAGGTCAGCTCTCTGCTGTGGCCCGGGAGTGCAGTGGAGGATGGCCCAAGTGCTTGAGCCCTGAACCCCATGGGAGACCAGGAAAAGCACCTGGCACCTGGCTCCTGCCATCGGATGAGCGCGGTGGGCCGGCCGCAGCGTGCCAACTGCGGAGGCCATTGGAGGGTGAACCAATGGCAAAGGAAGACCTTTCTCTCTGTCTCTCTCTCTCACTGTCCTCTCTGCCTATCAAAAAAAAAAAAAAAAAAAAGAAAAGAAAAGAAAGAAAACAGTAGGAACAGAATAGAATATCCTATTTATTGTCTAGTCATAATGTTGCTCTTGATTATACATTTTTAAAAATCATACATGTAGACAAAACCAGCCCTGGATGGGCTGACCAACTCTATGGTGCCTCTCCTTCATTGTGGATGGTATTGAAACAGGTATTGGCTCAGATTATAAAGCAGAATAATACATATTAAATAAAGCCACCCCACTGCATAAAATAAGAAATGCATTTGAATAAGATGAAAAATGGAACACAGCTGTTTGTATGGGTTTCGCTTCCAAAAACTGTCCCCTTTATCTGGGAAAGTCAAACTGTGTCCAACTATGAACGCAGCTGCTGAAGGAGGGGACCAAAGGAGCATGCTTCATACAGCTGGTCAGGTCATCCAGGTCAATCACATTCTAAGTATTTCTAAAAGTAGTGTTATGAGCATTTGGTCTAGTGGTTAAGACACCTGTGTTCCACATCATAGTACCTGGGTTCATGTCCTGACCGCACACTCATTTGAACTCCCCACTAATGCAGATTCTAGGAGGAAGTAGCTGACCAAATTAGGTGGGTAGCTGCTACCTACCTGGGAGACCGGATTGAGTTTCTGTCTCCCAGTTTTGGCCTGACTCAATCCTGGCTGCTGTGAACAATTGATGAGTGAACCAGCTAAAGAACTTACTTTTGTTTTAAGATGTATTTATTTACTTGAAAGTCTGAGTTACACAGAGAGAGGAGAGGCAGAGAGAGAGAGAGATAGAGAGAGAGAGAGAGAGAGAGAGAGAGGCCTTCCATTCATCCACTGGTTCACTCCCCAATTGGCCGCAAGGGCCAGAGCTGGGATGAACCGAAGCCAGGAGTCAGGAGCTTCTTCCAGATCTCCTACAGGTTCAGGAACCCAAGACTTGGGTCATCTTACACTGCTTTCCCAGGCCATAGTAGAGAACTGGATCAGAAGTGGAGCAGCTGGTACTTGAACTGGAGCCCATATGGGATGCCAGCCCTGCAGGTGGTGGCTTTACCTGCTACTCCACAGCGCCGGCCTCAGTAAAAGCTTTATTTTCAGAAAAGCAACACAACTACACATTGAAAGTTATAAAGAATGTTTAAATTTCATACTAAGCAACTGGGAAGTTTTTACACTTTTTAGGAAAACAGTCTGAAATAGGTAAGTTATTGGTTTACTCATTGTCACAGTGCTAATGGAGGCAGGCAGATAGGATAAATTTGATTAGAGTTGTGAGCTGGAAGACCACGCCTTCACCACGCCCCTGTGTGATCTCATGCCCCTTCCTGACCACACTTGTGCATCCACCTGCAAATCAGACTAAATAATCACCCCCTTTGGAAGTGGATAAAAGGCCTGGAACTCAGGGGGCCCAGCCCTGTTTTCTTTTCCTCGCCCTTTTTCACCATTACGGATCTTTGTTGTCCTTGTTACCCTGAGCCTTTGCACACATGACCTTCAGATCTTAGCTTTGCTGCCTGTGATAAACTCCTTGTAACTGCTCTTAACCAAATGCTCGCTGCACGTGGCGCTAGGCTTGCTCTCTGCTCAATATATACCCCAACTTAATTTCCAGACTTTTCTTTCTCCCTATGCATTTCTGTCACTGAATAAAAAGCTTAAAAATTTACCATGCTGACTGGTCTATTTGAGCCAGTATTCAGAATTCTCTGAATTCATAGCAAGAACCCAAAAGGCACAAGGCTTATTTATATGGGAAATATATATATTTTTTTTTTGACAGGCAGAGTGGACAGTGAGAGAGAGACAGAGAGAAAGGTCTTCCGTTGCCGTTGGTTCACCCTCCAATGGCCGCCGCAGACAGCGCGCTGCTGCTGGCGCACCGCGCTCATCCGATGGCAGGTGCCAGGAGCCAGGTGCTTTTCCTGGTCTCCCAATGGGGTGCAGGGCCCAAGCACCTGGGCCATCCTCCACTGCACTCCCGGGCCACAGTAGAGGGCTGGCCTGGAAGAGGGGCAACCGGGACAGAATCCGGCGCCCCGACCGGGACTAGAACCCGGTGTGCCGGCGCCGCAAGGCGGAGGATTAGCCTGTTGAGCCACGGCGCCGGCCTTATATGGGAAATATTAAAAAGCAAATCAGTATCAGTTCCAGTTCACATACTCCATATTTTAAAAATGAATAGACTGAAGACAGAAATTTTGAGGGAGAAAATTTTCTTTTCTCTCTCTTTTTTAAAAGATTTATTTATTTATTTGAAAGGCAGAGTTACAAAGAGGCAGAGGCAGAGAGAGAGAATGAGAGGTTTTCCATCCACTGATTCAATCCCTAAGTGGTTGCAAGGGCCAGAACTATACCAATCTGAAGCCAGGAGCCAGGTGCTTCTTCTGGGTATCCCACAAGAGTGCAGGGCCCAAGCACTTTGACCATCTTCCACTGCTTTCCCAGGCCATAGCAGAGAGCTGGATTGGAAGAGGAGCAGCCAGCATTGAACTGGCACCCATATGGGATCCAGGTGCCGCAGGTAGAGGCTTATCCCGCAACACCACAGCGCAGGCCCTGACCTTAACATTTTAAGGAATTATAATCAGATGTGTGTGTGTGTGTATGAATTTCTTATGGTTACATGGGGGTTAGAGGGGTTAGAGAAAGAATGCTACTTAAGTAATTTGCATTATATCAGCATAAAAACTACATCCCTACAGGTTGACCATGGTAGTGCAGAGCTCCCATGCCCACATCCCTTATAGCAGAGCCTGTTTGAATCCCAGCTACTTTCTGCATGCAATCCACTTCTTGCTGATGTGCCTGGGAGACAGCAGGTGAAGACCCCGTGCCTCCCTTCCTCCCAGCCACACGGAGACCCAGATGGAGATCTAAGCCTGGGCTTTGTCCTGGCCTCATCCTGGCTGTTTAGGCATTCAGAAGGTGAATCTTCCAGTGGATGCAAGATTTTTCCCTCGGTCTCTCGGTCTCTGTCTCTTCTCCTGTCTCTTTTGCACTGCCTTTTTTTCCAAATATTTATTTATTTATATGAAAGAGTTACCCAGAAGAGAGAGAGAGAGGTCTTCCATCTGATGGTTCACTCCCCAATTGGCCGCCACGGCTGGAGCTGTGCCGATCCAAAACCAATAGCCAGGAGCTTCTTTCGGGTCTCCCACATGGGTACAGGGACCCAAGTACTTGGCCATCCTCCACTGCTTTTCCAGGCCATAGCAGAGAGCTAGATGAGAAGTGGAGCAGCCAGGACCAGAATCAGAGCACATATGGAGTGCCGGTCCTTATGGCCAGGGCATCAACCCGCTGCGCCACAGTGCCTGGCCCTTGCACCTCCTTTTAAATAAATATTAAAAAAAAAAACTCTATAGCATCATTATGACTTCTCTCTTGAGTGTGACCTTGGTCAACAGACTGAAGGGGTCCGATTTCTCCACTGTGTGGTTATTTTCCACTCTCCTTATCCCCACTCACTACTATCCTCTTTAGGAAGAAGTCACTATATACAATTTGTACCTAAAGGTTAAGGATGGGTATCTGCATGAGACATTTGGAATTGTTCCACATTTGCTTCTGTTCCAGAAGGACACCGTTTTATTTAGTGCAGTATATATGTACAATACCCCCCTTTCCTTTGATTTTTCTTTTTTTTTTTTTTTGACATGCAGAGTGAACATTGAGGGAGAAAGACAGAGAGAAAGGTCTTCCTTTTTCCGTTGGTTCACCCCCCAGTGGCCACTCTGGCAGGCATGCTGCAGCCTGCACACCACACTGATCCGAAGCCAGGAGCTAGGTGCTTCCCCTGGTCTCCCGTGCAGGTGCAGTACCCAAGGACCTGGGCCATCCTCCACTGTACTCCCAGGCCGCAGCAGAGAGCTGGACTGGAAGAGGAGCAACCAGGACAGAACCGGCGCCCCAACCGGGACTAGAACCCAATGTGCCTGCACCACAGTTGGAGGATTAGCCTATTGAGCCGCGGCGCCGGCCTCCTTTGATCTTGAAGGCTGCTTTTCATTCAGATGCTTCAAGGAAATGTTTCCTCAATCCCTTCAGTGAATTTATTGAATACATTTGCCTGTCTACCTCTCTCTCTCCCTCTCTTTGTATGAATCTCTTTACCTCTTAAATAAACTAATAAAACCAATTAATTTCAGTAAAAGCTTTACTTTCAGAAAAGCAACACCACTTCCACCCACTGGCTCACACCCCAAATGGCTGCAAGAGCCAGAGCTGTGCCGATCTGAGGCTGGGAGCCTGGGGCTTCTTCTGGGTCTCCATGTGGGTGCAGGGGTCCAAGGACTTGGGCCATCTTCCACTGCTTTCCTAGGCCATAGCAGAGAGCTGGATTAGAAGTGGAGTATCCAGGACTCGAACCAGCTCCCATATGGGATACTTGCACTGCAGGCGGTGGCTTTACCTGCTCTGACACAGCACCAGCCTCTGAAAATTTTCTTTTTTAAATGATGTGTCTAATGGGGCTCTATTTAACATATAGTGTCAAATGATATTCAGCCCATAAAAAAAGGTATCCATAACTAGTTCTATTCAAGTAAGCTGTCCCAAAGAATGCTATTTCCATGAATCCAGGAGAAAATATTTGCATTATGTCTAATAAATGGCTAGTAACCAGAATTAATATGGAATGCACTGAACTCAATAATAATAATCCCATTAGAAATTGGCAAATTGAAAGTTCATATCCCAACAGAAGATATACAAATGGCTAACAAGTATACAAAAACTTGCACAAAAATTACTATTACGGCTGGCACTATGGCATAGCAGGTAAAGCTGCCACCTGCAGTGCCATATGGTGCTGGTTCAAGTCCCGGCTGCTCCACTTCAGATCCAGCTCTCTGCTATGGCCTGGGAAAGCAGAAGATGGTCTAAGTGCTTGGGCCCCTGCGCCCACAGGGGAGAGCTGGAAGAAGCTCCTGGCTCCTGGCTTCGGATCAGCCCAGCTCTGGCTATTGCGGTCATTTGGGGAGTGAAACAACAGATAGAATATTTTCTTTCTCTCTCTCTCTCTCTCTCTCTCTCTCTCTCTCTCTCTCTCTCTTCTGCCTCTCTATAACTCTGCCTTTAAAATAAGAAATAAATAAATCTTTTTAAAAAATCACTATCAGAGAATTGCAAATCAAAACCATAGTGAATTATCAATCCAATTAGAACGGCTACTATGAAAATTACAAAAGAGAACAAGTAATTATTGGACAGTATGTGGAGGTAAAGGAAACCATGAATATCATTGGTGGAAATGGCAATTAGTACAACCATTATGGAAAACAGCCTAGAATTCTTCAGAAAAAAAGTAAAAACAGAACTATCTTATTATCCCCAAACCCATTACTGTGTATATACCCAAAGCAAATGAAACCATATGTCAAAGATATATCTGCACTCCCATATTTATTGCAGCATTGTTTATAACAGCCAACATGTTGAATTAACCTAAGTGTCCATCAGGGGATGAACTGATACAGATGAGATAGGCACATGTACATACACACACACACACACACAAAAAAAATCTGAACCGGCGCCGTGGCTCAATAGGCTAATGCTCCGCCTTGCAGCACCAGCACACAGGGTTCTAGTCCCGGTCTGACGCCGGATATCTGTCCTGGTTGCCCCTCTTCCAGGCCAGCTCTCTGCTATGGCCTGGGAGTACAGTGGAGGATGGCCCAAGTCCTTGGGCCCTGCATCCCATGGAAGACCAGGATAAGTACCTGGCTCCTGTCTTCGGATCAGCGCAGTGCACCGGCCATTGGAGGAAGACCTTTCTCTCTGTCTCTCTCTCTCTCTCTCTCTCTCACTGTCCACTCTGCCTGTTAAAAAAATCTGAATAGCATTCAGTCTTTAAAAATTTAATAAATTTTTTTCAGTTGTTCCATCTCTAATGAACCTATACATTATCTGAAGAAAGCCAAGCACAAAAATCAGATAATTCCATGTGTTCATTGTATGTGAAATCTAAAAAGTTTAACTCAGGAGTAGAGGAAAGAGTGGTGGTTTCTGGGATCTGGGTGGAAGGGTAGGGATTAAGAAGCTATTGGTAAAGGATACACAAGTTTACTTTGGAGGAAAGAACTCAAGAAATCTATTTACAATATGTTAACTCTAGGTAATAATAAATTTTATCCTTGAAAATCACTAAAAAAGTAAACTTTACCTATTCTAGCCATTAAAAACTGAAAATATGACATAATGTTTATGTTAATTAGCTTGATTTATCCACTCTACAATGTTTATATATTTCAATACAAAAATTGTGTATTAGTATGTACCATTTCATTTATGAATTTTAAAAAAGCTAATAAAGAATGTATATAAAAGGCAAGGGCGACGGAAAGATCATCAAAATATCCATTCATGCTT
Source organism: Sylvilagus floridanus (assembly GCA_949820135.1). Lineage (NCBI taxonomy): Eukaryota > Metazoa > Chordata > Mammalia > Lagomorpha > Leporidae > Sylvilagus > Sylvilagus floridanus. Next base: position 127,946,565 of record OX463236.1, on the reverse strand, counting down.
GGGTTTGTGGTTCTCAGATGTTTGGAGAACACCTTTAGTGCTAAATCAAATTATGCCTTATAAAATTATCATTGCTAAATAGTAGTGGTAATCACATATTGCGCCCTAGTTTTTCTGTTAGAAATATTCTACCTAGAGCTGTCCAAATTGCAAAGATATAAATAGATTGGCATCATTAATATATAATTATATTAACTGTTGAAATGGAACCTAGGCGATTTATATCTGAAATGGTTTGCAAAATCTCAATTTCCCGCACTTTCTCCCTCTCCCTCTCCTCCTTCTACATCTCCCTCTGTGTCTCTCCTATTACTTCATGAAGAATACAAACATAGTCGTGACTTATAGTTAAATTTCTTTTTTTTTTTGACAGGCAGAGATAGTGAGAGAGAGAGACAGAGAGAAAGGTCTTCCTTCCGTTGGTTCACCCCCCAAATGGCAGCTGTGCCAATCTGAAGCCAGGTGCTTCCTCCTGGTCTCTCATGCGGGTGCAGGGCCCAAGCACTTAGGCCATCCTCCACTGCCTTCCTGGGCCACAGCAGAGAGCTAGACTGGAAGAGGAGCAACCAGGAAGGGGGAATGGCACCCCAACCGGGACTAGAACCCAGGGTGCCGACACCGCAGGCAGAAGATCAGCCTTGTGATCTGAGGCTCTGGCCTATGGTTAAATTTCATTATAGATTATTTAAAGAGAGGAGGCAAAAACATACTCCTTGATAAATTCTTTTTTTTTCAACTTTTATTTAATAAATAGAAATTTCCAAAGTACAACTTTTGAATTATAGCAGCTTCCCCCCCATAACCTCTCTCCCACCCACAACCATCCCATTTCCCACACCCTCTCTCATCCCATTCCTCTTCACAATTAATTTTCAATTATCTTTATATACAGAATATAAACCTAGTAAATACTAAGGAAAGATTTCAACAGACTGCACCCACACAGACACACAAAGTAAAGAGTACTATTTGAGTAGTAGTTTTATTGTTAATTTGCATAGTACAACACATTAAGGACAGAGGTCCTACATGGGGGGTAAGTGTACAGTGACTCCTGTTGTTGACTTAACAATTGACACTCTTATTTATGATGTCAGTAATCACCCAAGGCTCTTGTCATGAGCTGCCAAGGCTATGAAAGCCTCTTGAGTTCACCAACTCCAATCTTATTTAGACAAGGCCATATTCAAAGTGGAAGTTTTCTCCTCCCTTCAGAGAAAGATACCTCCTTCTTTGATGGCCTCTTCTTTCCTCTGGGATCTCAGAGATCTCTTATTTAGGTTTGTTTTTTTTTTTTTTTTTTTTTTTTTTTTTTTTTTTTTTTTGCCACAGTGTCTTGGCTTTCCATGCCTGAAATACTCTCATGGGCTTTTTAGCCAGATTCGAATGCCTTAAGGGCTAATTCTAAGGCTGGAGTGCTGTTTAGGGATTTTGCCATCCTATGAGTCTGCTGTGTATCCTGCTTCCCATGTAGGATCATTCTCCCCTTCTTAATTCTATCAATTATTATTTGCAGACACTGGTCTTATTTATGCGATCCGTTTGACAATTAATCCTATCTTTTTGATCAATTATGAACTTAAATTGATCACTGTAACAAGTGAGATGGCCTTGCTACGTGCCACCTTGATGGGATTGAATTGGAATTCCCTGGTACGTTTCTAGGTCTACCATTAGGGGTGAGTCCAAGTGAGCATGTGCCGAACTGTACTTCTTCTGATTGTAAGAAAATGGTTAATCAAGGAATATTGAAATTATTTTCTTCTAGAAGACTATCCAGACAGAAGTAATGTCACTTGGAAACCTCACTATCTTAAGGACTGACTCTGGGAGAGTTTCAAATAGCCTCATGCAGAAGCAACAGATTTTACTTTACTATTGCCTAATAATCATTGTAATCACATATTGCTCCTCATTTTCCTGCCAGAAATGCTCTATTTAAAATTAAAGAGTATACTATTGGGAATCATCTACTGTCTACGTAGGGGCTTCTCTAACTCATGGTATCAAAGTTTGCAATCTCGCCTCTTTGAAATAACAAATACTCAACCCTGTGGAGGCAATACCACATGGGTCCACTCTTGCCAATTGCAGTGAGCACTCAAGTATAAAATATTTCGCAAGCTGAAGTTTCTAAGATATATTTCTAAATTGTACAAAAAGTCCCAGTGAGATGGAACACCAGTTAGTTATAACAACAGTAAACAGAGTAACATTATATTCTTTTCTTTATTTATTGTTCTATGTTTCTGTAACTTCAGTGCTGCTTCTTGGGATCAATTCCCAGATAAATTACCTGCATAGAAGGCTTTATTTTAGGCTTGACTATGGAGAAGATATAGTCTAAAATTATAAGGTTTTTGGGGTTTTCTTTGAATATTCTGTTGACAAGCTGTATTTTCTAAAAAATTGAAGATATCATTCCTCATTTCAAAACTCCTCAAGAGTCCCTCACCATTACTGGAATAAAGAGTCTTAAAATGACTAAGGATGTGCTACCTGTCCAAGCTCTGTTATCATCTATCATCCTCTCTGTATCACTTGACTTTCAGCATCTTGTCTTCCTTAATAATTCTGAACCTTTCTTAACTATATATCAATTCTGACACATTTACTCTCCCTAGAATGTTCTTTCACCTGATGTTTTCATTAGACATTCATCCACCTCTTGCAGCTCTCCGATTAAATGCTAGTTTATGATGACTTTAACTACCCCTCTTCCAGAAGAGAAACACTATATTTTCTATCTGCTTTCCCTCTTTTATCTTTGCTTTTTTTTAAAAAAAGATTTATTTATTTGAAAGTCAGTATTACAGAGATAGGGAGAGACAGGCAGAGAAATCTTCCATTCACTGGTTCGCTCCTCCTGCCCCAGCAAAGATGGCCACAATGGCCAGAACTGGGCCAGGCTGAAGTCAGGAGCCAGGAGCTTTCTCCAAGTCTACCACACAGGTGGTGGGAGCCCAAATCCTTGGGTCACCTTCCACTGCTTTCGAGGCCAATAGCAAGGAGTGGATTGGAAGTAGAGCACTGGAATGTGAATTGGCACCCACATGGGGTGCTGGTGTCACTGGTGGCAGCTTTCCCCACTATACCACAACACTGGCCTTTTTATCTTGGCTTTTACTGTAAAGAATAGAAAGTTTATTCAGGAACAAATCAGCAATAGTACACCTTTGGGCACTGGAATCTCAAAGCTACCTCAACCATAAAAGAAACATAGAGTACAAGCTAAGGCAAATGTGAAACATTATTACTATACTGGATAGACTAAGAAACATAGATGGCCTTTTTTTGTCCTTGAAAAAGATCTTCTAAAATTCTTGGAATCACTGACGTGCTCTACACTAAAACAATGAGTGGAGACTCCAGATAGCGTTAGCATGGAGTCTGGTTTGAGGTTGGGGCTTTCAACTCCATTCCTCAACCTGTTGGGAGGTAAACAGAGTTGAAGTGAATCAGTCACTAATGGCAGATAATTCATGTCTACTCACATAATGAAAACTTCCATAGAAACCTCTAGGGAGTTCAGAGAGTTTCTGAAATGGAGACTATATTGAGGACCTGGGAGAGCGGCACATACAGAGGTCATCGAAGCTCCTCAATTGTATCTCATAGTTTTCCTTGTGCATCTCCCCCTCTGGATATTCCTGAGTTACGTCTTTTGAAATAAACTTGTGATAATAAGTGAACTGTTTTCCTGAGTTCTGTAATTCATTTTAGCACACTATCAAGATTGTTGCAGGAGTATTGGGGAATCTTTGATTCAGAGCCTGCAGTTAGAAGTAAAGGTGGCCTGGATTTGGAATTGGCATCTGAAGCGGGGCTATCCTTGCCAGACTGAATCCTTAACCTGTAGTATCTGACAATAACACTGGGTAAGAAGTGTCAGAATTCAATTCAATTGAGCCAGTTGGTGTTCAGAAAGTTGGAGGATGGATTCATGCAAGGAAAAATACCCATGTATTTAGGATCAGAAGTTATGAGTACAGGCATATCCTAGTGGCACTGATGTTAGTTTTTATCTGGTTTAAATCCTTTCCTTATTTGACAAGTATGACAGAAAGCTATGTTATTCTATCAACTTGAATGTCATTCTGCTCTGAAAGGTCAGGTTCTATTATCACAAAGGCTGAAGAATGGACTGCAAGATGAATTTGAGCAACGTATAGGGGATATCTAAAGGTTGAGTTAAAAATATCATAATTTTATCATGTCACAGATGTATTAAACATAATTATATTTAAAAACATACATTTAAATATATATTTTTTAAAGAAAATATTCCACAAAAATGCAAACTCATCCACACCATCAAGGAAAGTAAAAGCTTAGACTAAAGCATAAAAACACTAGACACTGAATATCATATCTCTGTGTACAACTCTGCTGAACTGAATTAAGAACCATCCAACAGTAAGGAAGAAATATACATCAATGTTGGCATTTCTGAAAATTGGAGTAAGCAAAATTGTTTCTCAAACATGACAGTTTTCTTCAGAATGATTTAACCAGATGACATAGTCATAAGGATATAATTTGTCAACTGTGTAGTTACTTAGCTGGTAGCTGTAGGATAAACAGCAGTGCTTTTCACCATAGAAGTTGTTCAGGTAAATGAAAGATGGGTTTCACAGCATCGGCTGTCAGTATAGCTCTGCACATTTTTCTCTGGGTTCCACTATCACCAGCATGATGCCTCTTTCGAGGTCCCTGCCTGATTTTTCATCCTGTGATCCTATAAAGAGGACTAGGCCATGGCTAGTACTTACAATACTCCATGGTTAATTTAAACCAGTAATTGGTACAACTCAAGAGGGAATTGAAGACTAGGTTAAGCTTTTCCTTTATGTTTGGCAAACTGAGGGACAGCACATGTTAACAGCTGGCGGAAATTCACTGTCACCCTGCAGTTTCTCTATGCATAAGCAAGGCTTCTAGGAAATCTCATCTTCCAGAGCAATAAGTACAAAGTGTTTAAAAAGTTGGTGGAAATGTATATTATGAAAAAATTGTGAACAGAATTCAATTTTTTGCACAAGAATAAAGTTTAATTACCATTTGCCATGAACTTTTTGAATTATCTTCATATATTAGGTGTTCTAAAGCTGAACACTATCTAAAGAGGCTATATTCTAGTTCACTTATGTAATATCCCATACATAGAATTCCCAATATGAGAATGCTATGTAAGTAGATTCCAGAGTGTCCCTGTAGAATCTGAGTGACTAATTTAGGGTACTCATTCTACCTTGGAAATATCTTAAATTTACCAATGCCAGGCATTTTCTCTGAAAGACAGAAGAAAAGCATGTAAAGATCTGATGAATACTTGCTACTATAACCAGTAGCTTAGGGTAAGACAATCATTATTCTAGTAAATTAGGTCAATGGTGATCCTTGCTTGGAGCTTAGGTAGCTTATGTCAGCCACATGAGTTTAAGTGGTTTGTTTTGAGATCTCAGGTAACACTGGTAGAAGAGTGCGAAGCGATAGAGAGGAAGAAACTGTTAAAAACCTCTGGTTTCAGCTCGGACACACACAGAGCTAGAGAATCCTCAGTCCCTGCCTAACAAAAAGGAAAACCTCTGAAAATTGAAATTCAATGACTTTTCTTGGAATTATCCATAAACAGTTGTACAGGGTAAAAGGGCATCTCAAATTCTTTTCTTTTATAATAATCAAAAATGGGTTTCAATTAAGGTAAAATATGAGTCTGTTCATTCAAGAATCATTAATGGAGTATCGCTAGCTTTGATTACATTGTAGACAGACAAATATATGAAAAAGAATTTCTGTTTTCACTGAACACCATTATCTTAGATATGCAAAAGAAAGAAAACTTTTGTTCATTTTGTATTTAATGGTTATGATAATGATAATGAGCAAAGTAGCAAGACCGTTTTTCAATCTAGGGAATCATGAAATTCTTTCTAAATAGTGCATAATTCATTGAAAATTGGATGGGTATCAGTAAATGAAAGAAGGGGGCAGTGGTTTTACATTTCAGAGAAAGTTAACAGTATATATAACAACCATGAAATATTAAACTTTGGAAACATTGTAAGCTGCTTTAGCATGGCTGCACAGTTTTGTGCCTGTTCTGAAGTGTGCTGAGGAATTGCTGGTGGTGAGACCATGACAAAAAGGTAAGGCAAGGGTCAGAATATGTGCTAAGACAACCTAGAGGTATCTGTTTGTATACTAAGAGATCTCAGTGTTGATAGAAGTTGAAAAGAAACCAGTAAACATTTTTGAAAATGAAGGCAGTGGGTCATAATTGCACTTTAGGACAAAAGATGTTACTATAAGATGGAGAATTAAATATGGATAGAGTTAAGACCTTAATGAAAGAGAAGAGAAAAGATATTTTCTAAGTGGGAAACAGGTAAAATTCATAAAGCAACCAAGGAAGAGATGGCAGAAAGCTACTGAAATATTTGAGGGATAGAATGATATAAAATTGTGACATTAAGAAAAATACAGAGAACAATTGTAGTTGATTAATTTTAGTTCTTTCACAGTAATGAATAACTGGGAGAAAAGAAAGCAGATGTCTTATTCCAAGCATCTTCCATTAAAAGGGAAAAAAATTATGAAATAGCAATTACTCATTTCTAGAATGACTACCCTGTTAAAATCATGGAAATAATCTTTAGAATTTTTCATTAAGATTTAAATTTGGGGCAAGTCCGATTGACCAGACTTGCCCAAATGATGGAGTTAGAATCGTGCCAGGGTATTCCAGTACAATCCCATCAAGGTGGCATGTACCAAGGCCATTTCACTAGTACAAATGATCAATTTCAGTTCACAATTGATCCAATTGATAGGTCTAAGAGTCAAAGGGATCACACAAACAAGACTAGTGTCTGCTAATACTAACTGATAGAATCAAAAAGGGAGAGAATGATCCAACATGGGAAGCGAGATACACAGCAGACTCATAGAAGGGCAGATGTCCTAAATAGCACTCTGGCCTCAGAATCAGCCCTTAAGGCATTCGGATCTGGCTCAAGAGCCCATGAGAATAGTTTAGGCATGGAAAGCCAAGACATTCTGGGGAAAAAAACAGAAGACCTAAATGAAAGATCTCTGTGAGTGAGATCCCAGTGGAAAGAACAGGGCCATCAAAGAAGGAGGTACCTTTCTCTGAAGGGAGAAGAGAACCTACACTTTGACTATGACCCTTTCGGAATAAGATTGAAGTCAGAAAACCCTAAAGGCTTCCATAGCCTCCGCAACTCATGACTAGAGCCTAGGGAGATTACTGACACCATAAACAAGAGTGTCATATTGTTAAATCAACATTAGGAGTCACTGTGTACTTACATCTCATGAGGGATCTGTCCTTAATGTGTTGTCCGATGTGAAGTAATGCTATAACTAGTACTGAAACAGTATTTTTACACTTTGTGTTTCTGTGTGGATGCAAACTGATGAAATCTTTACTTAGTATATACTGAATCGATCTTCTGTACATAAAGATAATGGAAAATGATTAAAAATGGTTTTAAATTAGAAATTACATAGATAATTAATCAATTTTTAAAAAAATATATCATGTAGGATCTCTGTCCTTAATGTGCCGTACATTGTGAATTAATACTATAACCAGTACTCCAACAGTGTTTTTCACTTTGTGTCCCTATGTGAGAGCAAACTGTTGAAATCTTTACTTAATATGTACTAAACTGATCTTCTGTATATAAAGAGAATGGAAAATGAATCTTGATGTGAATGGAAGGGGAGAGGGAGAGGGAAAGGGGAGGGTTGCAGGTGGGAGGGAAGTTATGGGGGGGGAAGCCATTGTAATACATAAGCTGTACTTTGGAAATTTATATTCTTTAAATAAAAGGTTTATAAAAAAAAGATTTAAATTTATTATTGCTTAAATCTGAGTTACTTAATATTTTCTAACTCTTTTTTTTTTTAATGACAGCTAGAGTTAGACAGTGAGAAATAGAGACAGAGAGAAAGGTCTTCCTTCCATTGGTTCACCCCCCAAATGGCCGCTATGGCTGGCATGCTGTGCTGATCCGAAGCCAGGAGCCAGGTGCGTCCTTCTGGTCTCCCATGTGGGTGCAGGGCCCAAGCACTTGGGCCATCCTCCACTGCCTTCCCGGGCCACAGCAGAGAGCTGGACTGGAAAAGGAGCAATCGGGAAAGAAACGGCGCCCCAACCAGGACTAGAACCTGGGGTACCAGCACTGCAGGTGGAGGATCAGCCAAGTGAGCCATGGTGCCGGCCAATACTTTCCAACTCTTACTCATATCCAATTCATTCAATTAAATTGCTTTCCTGTAAGTCACGCCTTCCTCTTTTTGTTGGCAGGCATTTATGCATATAATAATAAATATTAAAAACTGTAGATATAACATTTTATGATATGAAAACAAAATAGAAAAGACATGTTCACTATTTAAAAAATAGAGCCACCATGAAACTTGCTATTCCCATTCATTAAAGGTATTTTCTCCCTCTGTGAGTTGCTATATCTTCTCCCTCCAGTAACTTAGACTGGGCTGACCTATGACTCAATTCAGCAAGGTCTATTTGGAGGTCAAGATGATATCATGGATTTCTTTGAATTGCATGACATATTTTTATATTTTTATAACACTGCATTTGGGGAAGGAAAAATTTAGGAGCTTTCCATATTTATTAAGTTATAATTGTTACACAAAAATGAGAGGTAAAGCATCTAGACAATAGATAAATGTAAAATGAATGTGGATTTTAAAAAAGAAAAAAAAAACCATGAATTAATTTCAGACATTTTGCTACTTCCTAGAATTATAAATATTTTTTTTTTCGCATTTGCTGCTAGCAAAAACTATCTTGCCGGGAACAAAAATAAGGTAAAATAATAGCCCTCTAAACTTTTAGCTTTATGCATTTTTAGAAAATATTTTCTCAGAAATGCAGCATGACACTGTAGGTGTCACATCACAGGGTTCCGCGGTTGCCTGGTAAAGATCATCACACAACCACAGCTTCCGTAATAGGAGGAACAGTATGTGGAGGCCTGCTGTCCCTTCCATTACTGCCAGCAGGCTCTGCCCCTGTGGTTAATTCTGCTTTGTCTTGAACTCCAAATGGGAGTGATAGTCTGTGAATTTGATACATTGTTAGCCCAGCAGGGAAAGCCCATTTGGAAATAATCGTATGTTTCAGATATTGAAAAGAAAGGGATATTTTGAAAAGAGACCATTTTCACTTGAAAAGCTTACAACTAAAATTTGGGTGAAGACACAATGAGAAAGGGAAGGATATTAATTTTTGATTGCTACAGGTGAACATTCTACTCAGATTTTTTCAGCCCTGACACTATTAACACTCAGGTGAATATTAGTAGTCCCATTGTACATTTTATAAAAAGGAGAAGAGGAATGATAATCTGCTCAAGATCTTATACTATGTGATGGTGAGACTGAGTTTTCATTAGTTCAAATTGGGTTACCCACTGACCCTCTTTCTACTCCTTACATTGTTCTAGGATAACAGGAGTTAATAATGGCCTAAATGAATTAGCACAGCAAAAATATATCTCTGAGATACATATTATAAAAAGGCATAAACATTTAAGAGTAAGGTCTCTTTGGCTAAAATATAAATTTAATTATAATGTGGACATATGACAATTCAAAACATTTACTCATGCCTTTGTAACTCTAATGTGTTATTGCTAGGTAGCCAGTATATTTTAGGAAGATATTTTAAATACCTTTCTTTATATAAAGCTACAAAAATATAATAATCAAACTACACTAAGATTAAGGAACAATTATCCACTATTCCATAGTGCCAGCCCCTCTCACTCTGATTTTTTAAACTTAACTACTTGGATCAGTTCATTCATTTAAAAACTGATTTAATTAGGAATTCAAGAATAAAAATTATTTGTAATTGGCGAAATCTCAAAATTCTCCAAATTTCATGGTAAACTTTTCAATTGATTATGTAGTTTTCCAATATAATTTTATATATATATATATATTTATCTGTATATGCATATATATAATATTCAAGCTCAAATATTATTTTAAAATTATATTATGAATTCCCTCCACAGGTTATTAAATGCTACTACATATTTCAAAATGTATTTTAAATTCTAGACACTTTTTTTTTTCCTTCAGTGCTGCCAAAATTACTCTATGCTGGATCTTTTTTGAAAAGTATATCAGGGGCTGGCACTGTGACACGGCAGGTTAATGACCCAACCTGCAGCACCAGCATCACATATGGGCACCGGTTCAAGCCTCAGCTGCTCCACTTCCAATCCAGCTCCCTGCTAATATGCCTGGGAAATGAAATGAAGATGGTCTGAAACCTTGGGCCCCACTTAGCCTCAATGGATTCAATCACTGAAAAAGTGTTATATTCCAGTTTCTTAACACAGGAAAAAGAAAAATAAACCACAGACAATATTTTCAGTATATTCAATTTCTAAGCAATATAATATGCTTGTATTAAAGAATAGTTCATTGCCTAGTGAATACTGATTTTTTTATAAGGATGTTTCAGTTTTCTAATAAAAATGTTTCATTCTGTTTCTGCTATGTTGCTACTTTGAAAAAGATGTCTATAAGCTTCATATTCAAATCACAAACCATTTCAAGTAAGGCATTCACATAAAAAATAAAATTCCAAAAAGTTACAGTTTGTGTTTAATGAGAATATGAACATTTAATGTCTTACTTATGCTAGGATAGCCTTTACTTTGATATGACTTTCTGGAAGAAGGAAAATCAGTTATCAAATTAGAGAAAATGAAATTAATGCTATTAATAGGACATATTTAGGTAGCACTTACAGGCCTTCTCAACAATTCACATATGTTATGTCATATATTTCTCACAAGAGCTTGATGACCCTTATCCTATTATTACTTGCCATTTGATAGAGGAGAGCACTGAGACAGAGAGTTTAGCTAACCTGTCCAAGGTCAAACATTTCCTTTGTAGCAGAATCTGGATTGTAATATAAGCATGCTATCTCCAGTGCCTGCTGTAGTTATTGAGGCTTATGATAATGGTTGTAATAACAAAAGTCAACAGAGTCAATGATCATCCAACCCACCATACTCTAGCGTTCACTATAAGAATAATAACAAAAATATTGCTCTGTCTTTAATTTTTGCCTGATGTTTAAGTGGTGCCAACTCCCTTGGAGTATCTGCTGCCAAGGTTCCACTCCACTGAGCTGTGTGCCCACTTTATCCTGCTCTCTCAATGAAGGCTCCTAAGGTCCCCAGCTATCACACTAAGGCTAATCTCTATTGTCGCAGTCAAAGCTAATGTGGAATCCTCAAAGAACTTCAAAGAGTTTTTTCACAATGGAGAAATAATTTTAAATAATTACTTTTAAGTATTTATAATTAATGTACAGCACCTAATATTTTTCAAATATTTATTTATTTGAAAGACAGTCTTACACAGGAAAAGGAACAGGCGTAGAAAGAAATCTTCCATCTGCTGGTTCACTCAAAGACCCCACCAGCCAGGGCTGGGCCAGGCTAAAGCCAGGAGGCCAGAAACTTCATCTGGGTCTCCCACATGGATGTTAGGGGTCCAAGTACTTTAGCAATCTTCCACTGCCTTCCCTGGTACATTAGCATGGAGCTGGATGAGATGTAGCACAGCCTGAAATGAAATGGCACTCATAGAATGCCAGCATTGAAGGCAGAGCTTAACCTGCTGTGCCACAATTCTGGCCCCTCTACTTAATCATTTTTTAGTTTAAAATTTCAATTTTTTGATTATTAAATCTATAGAAACATACTATTAGCTTATCAACAAATAACTATGAGGATTATACTATTTATTGCATCAATACATGCCACAAGTCATTTTAGTTTTCCTACCATAAACGTCAATATATAATAAACAGATACACAGATTTAAAAAAAATCAGGAAAATCTGAAAACTATACTGAAAAATTTATTCAGTTGAAATTTGAGTTAAATGCTTTCCTTTAAAAACTTCTCTCATGCAACATACATACATACATACATACATACATAAATCAAACTAAGGCTTGAGAATACATCACAGCTTAAGAGTTAACTTATCCAGAAGAGAAGTGTCCACATTTTCTGTGCTTAACATAGTACTTATCAAGCACTAGTCAACATTTTGACTTTATAAAGCAGAATAAAGAGGGTTCCTGGAATAAAGGAACATAAATGCTAGTAAGATAGTCACATAAGTAGAATGTTGTCAACCTCGTTTAAAAAAAAGTGCTATCTATGGTAAAGATTCCATAGGATTGATTGTACCACATAGGTGGGGGTCAAAGAGCACTTCTGAGGAAGGTAACGTGTTCTGAGGTGTGAAAAAGTGACAGTGATTGTGGAAGAAAAGCAATGTTTGAACTGGTTTCCAGTAAGAATCCACACTGCATACAGAATCACAGAGGACTGAAACAACTGATGAAGTCAAGGAACAGATGCGATTTGTTGTTATTAGGGCAGAAAGTACTAGGACATAAGTATAAGAGACAAGGATGGAGAAAAAGGTTAAGCTATAATCATGAACTGCATGGTGCACTGTTTGTAGATGTTTACATCATTTATATTTCTATCACTGAGAGAGAACAGCAACAGATAGGCTTATTGAAAAATGTTAAAATTGCTCATGCAAGGGATTTAAGATCGATCTTAACTATATCATGAAACCTATTGGTTAAACAAATCTGTTCACTTCTGTAATTAGTATTCATACTTTTTAAAATAATTCTATGAAATAGTTATGCTCAAATAACTTATAGAGAATGAGTCTGTTAAATCCTTCTTGGAGGGCTCTGTTCTAAAATATCCATAGAATTAATCTGATATTTATCTATCACACAACTCAGCCATTATTCAATTCCATTTATGACTTTTCCCATCAAGACTGATTCTGCAATCTGGCTCATGTATTACTCCAAGTGTTTGCACCTTTATGAACGCACATGACCTCCCCAGGTTTGTCAGCATGGACGGATTTCAGGTCTGGTTGCCCTTTATTTAGAAAGATCCAATAGAAACCAGATGCTGTCCCAGTCAATCTTCATCCATTCTTGTTCTCTTTCCCCAGGAAACATTCTACTGTGATTACACAACTTAATTTTAAAGAGCAACTACATGCTGAGCACCATGCTAAGTGTTTCTGATTTTTAATGCTTACAACAACTCAATAGGATAAATATTATTAATCCTCAATTACAGATTAGGGAAAGGAAGCCCAGAGAGAACAAATAGCTTTTTTAAGTTTCAGAGGCAATGAGTTGCTGAGTTCAGATTAGAATCTTCCCACAGGAGTCCATTCAATTTCCTTTTCCACTTCAAAATTCAGGTTGGCTTCCCATTGTCTAGAGAATAAAAATCCTATGATCATGACACACATCCAGCTTCAAGGCAACACCACTTTCAAAACTTTATGTTTTACTACTTCCTCAGACTCACTAGCATCAAACCACATGTTCCCAGAACACTCTGTGATCCTTCAACTCTGTCGTCACTGACGATATTCCTTCCACCAAATGCCATCCACCAGGACTGGAGACTGTTATTCCCTTAGAGTTCTACTTACTGTCACTCTCTTTCATCTCTCCCTGATTCCTGTATGCCTTTCTGAAGCAGGTGAATTATTTATCTTTTATTTGTGTTCTGGCAGTTTTTAACAGCATAGCACCTGCTTATCTTGTTCTATCCTGCTTGTTGAGAAAGGAACAGTGTTTTTTTCAAGTTTGCATTGCTAACAACTAGTTCTATGTCTGATATTTGGTAGGTATTCAGTTGATTTTTGGTACTAAGTTAAAATGTATAACTTCAGGGATCTAAATTATTGGTCTGGGCTTCACAGTTGAGACACATAGATCCACACTGAGGAAGGTAAGTGTGAAAAACAGTTTACAAGTCCTGATTAGAAATTTCTGAGCAGACTGTTGAAATAACAGATTAAGGGGCTGGTGCTGTGGCACAGTAGGTTAATCCTCTGTCGGAGTCGCCGGCATCCCATGTGGGCACCGGTGCTACTCCCACCTGCTCCTCTTCCAGTCCAGCTCTCTGCTATGGCCTGGGAAAACAGTAGAAGATGACCCAAGTGCTTGAGCCCAGGCACCCACATGTAAGACCTGGAAGAAGCATCTGATTCCTGGCTTCAGATTGATGCAGCTCTGACCACTGTGGCCATTTGGGTAGTGAACCAGCAGATGGAAGACCTTTCCCTCTGTCTCCTCTCCCTCTCACTGTCTGTAACTCGACCTCTAAATTAAATAAATAAAATCTTTTAAAAAACAGATTAAGGGTTGATTCATGCGAATTAACTCAGAATACATTTATTTCACAAATGCTAGTTCTTTTAAAAAATATATTAATGATTTCTAGGGCCAGAGCACTTCAATGCATGCATTAGATCCTTAATAAAGGTGAGGTAAACAAATAGTACAAAATTAGTAAGCAGTGGTTTTTAGGGGTTCTACTTTTAGGTTTCCTCTTGTTGTATTACTGTTATTTACTAGAAACACACTGATTTGGAAAGCAATGTGAAGACAGCAGATATATTCAGTATCAGTAGGCTATTTTAGAGCTGCAGAAATACGGTTGAGGAGAAAGCAACAGATGTTGTCAAACGGGCAGCCAGTATCAGTGTGACCAGATGGTGACATTTCAGAGACCCAGAGGGCCTCAACACTGAACAAGTGTTGTTGAGTACTGGGGTCAGTTTGAGTCAGCCAGTGAAGTCAGTCAGAACATAATCTAGCTAAATGATCTTACTAGACTATGATGTTGGCTGTGCAATAACTGCATTGTCTTAGAATTTCAAGAGGAAAAAACAAGAATCTAATGACTCCTTCAATTGTATCTCACAGATTATTTAAGAATACATTCCTCTGTACTCTGAAATGCAATTGTATCAATAATTGAGGAATTTGAGAAAATGGACAATTAGCCAAAAAATTATATACTATGCATAAATGAACTGTTTAAAGGATTTTATAGATGGTATTTTCATTGAGGTAAGCTTCAATATTAAAAACCAAAATAAAAAATATATAAACTATTTGAATTTATAAGAGTTCTACTCGAAAGAGATGCCAATTAAATTTCAAAAATGCATATCATTTGCAACAAGAGCAAAGCAAGTGAGGCCACGTGTTACGCTAAATCAAACAATATAATATTTCAAAATCATCCTAACAAATTGTTTATCTGAAGAAAAATATACATTTTATTAGGATATACTAGAAAGGATTTCAACAAATGAAAAAAATTAAACTTTGTTGACAGATGAACATTATTATCAACATAATAAATATGTCAATTGTATCCGATTTAATGTAGACATTGAGTAAAATTTAAATCAAAATTATATGGGGAATTTTTATGAACAATTATGAAAATATTATATGATACTGCATAAATATGTGTAATTTTTATGTATCAATTTAAAGACTTCAAAAATTTATATGTGAGAAGCACTTCATGAATAATGATGTGAGTGCCCTGAAGATTCTCCCCCAAGTGAAACAACCTAAATGATAAAAAGTTTACAAGAAACACAACTATTGAAGTCTCTGAAAATTTCCCAATGGTCATACATGGATGGAGAATGATTTTTGTAAAAAATGTTAAAGTTCAAATGACAGCAAGTCTGTAACACTTCAGCCATGAACTTCATCTTCAAAAACTACTTTTTTTAGTAAAAAGTATAATACCTCTATTTTCAGATACCTTGATCTCATATATAGAAAATACCAAGAAATCTACTAAAAAAAAACGCTAATAAACAATCAAGGAAGTTTGTAGAATACAAGAGCAATATACAAAAATCAATTGCATTTCTGAACAGTACATGGGATAAGTCCAGAATGAAATCTGGAAAGTAATTCCATCTATGAGAGCATCAAAAAAGAATACAATATTTAGGAATAAATTTCACAAAATAAGTAGCAAAAATTACCAAAAGTGATAAAAAAGATTCAATTAGGTAGGAATACATGGCATGTTTCTGGATTGAAATACTTAATATTGTTAAAATAGCAATAATTCTATTTCACAAAGCTCAATGACCCAATCCACATGGAGAGGAGAGGTAACAAAAGAGCCAAAAATCTTAAAAATAAAAGTAAATTGGAAAATTGCAGTTCTCCATTTGAAATTTCCCAGGGGAAAAAAGCTGCAGGGATCAAGATATAATGTCACTATCATAATAGACATTTACATTCACGTAATAGCAATGAAAATACAGAAACAAAACCCTGTATTTATAGTAAATCAATTTCTTACATAAGGGAGGTGAGACAATACAGTAGAGAATAATCTTTTCAAGAAATGAAACTAACAGATATCCACATATAAAATACACAGAAGAGGCTGTGGCCCAGCAGGTTAAGTCTCCATCTGTGATGCCAACATCCGTATCAGAGCACCAGTTCACGTCCCTGCTACCCTGCCTCCAGTCCTGCTCCCTGACAATGTACCTGCAAACACAACGGATTATGGTCCAAGTGCTAGGTCCCCTGTCACCCATGTGAGACCCCAGATGGAATCCCAGGGGTCCTGGCTTCAGCTGGCACAGTTCCATTTGTCTTGGCCAGTTGTGAAGTGAACCAATGGTTGGGAGATGCCTCTCTCTCTCTCTTTCTCTGTTTCTGTGTGTGTGTGTCTCCCTTTTTGTGACTTTGTCTTTCAAAGAAAAAAAACAACACATACAGGGGCAGGACAGTTTAGCAAAGCTATTAGGACTCTGCTTGGGAGCTTCGATCTCATATTAGGAGTGCCTGAGTTCAAGCCTTGACTCTGCTCTCAATGCCAGTTTCCTGCTGATGTGTCCCCTGGGAAGCAGCATGCAATGGCTCAAGTACTTGAGTCCCTAACTCCCATGTGGAAGATTCACACTGAGGTCCTGGCTGCCAGCTGTGGCCTGGTTTAGCCCCAGCTGTTTTTGGCATTTCAGGAATAAATCGATGAGAGCTCTCACTTTGACTCTGTCTCTCTGCCTTTCAAATAAATAATATTTAAAAATGGACAAAAGGGGCAGGCATTGTAGTGTTTGCAGATTAAGCCATTGCTTGGGACACATACATGCCAGATCAGAGAGCCTATCTTACCTCCACTTCCAATACAGTTTCCTGCTAAAGCACATTTTTTTTTATTTGAAAGGCAGAGTTACAGAGTTGCAGAGGCAGAGAGAAAGAGAGAGAGGTCTTCCATCTGCTGGTTCACTCCCCAATCAGCTGCCATGGCTGGAGCTGTGCCAATCCAAAGCCAGGAGCCAGGAACTTCCTCTGGGTCTCCCATATGGTTGCAGGGGTCCAAGGATTTGGACCATTTTCTACTGCTTTCCCAGGCCATAGCAGAGAGCTGGGTTGGAAGTGGAGCAACCAGGACTCAAATCGGCACCCATATGGGATACTGCAGGTGGTGACTTTACCACTATGCCACAGTGCCGGCCCCTAAAACACATTCTAAGCAGCAAAAGATGATGGTTAAAAATAGTTGGGTCCCTATGCACTTGGGAGATTTGGATGGAATTCATGGTTCTTGGCATTGACCTGGCCCAACTCTGGCTCTTGCATGGCATTTGGGGAGTGAATCGTCAGATGGAGTATCACTCTCTATCTCTGTGTCTACCTGTCTGTCATCTATCTATATCTCAATGTCGCTTTGCTTTCCAAATAAACTCTATAAAATGTATCACAGACAATAATTTTAGAATGAAAACTATAAAACACTACAAGAAAATTTGAGAGTAAATCCCTGTGACCTTGGTTAGGCAAAGTTTTCTTAGTTAAGACATCAAAAGCACAAATGACAAGAGAACAAATTAGATGAAAATTATGCAATTTTTAAAAAAAATCAGCACTTTTATTGCACAAGTGATACAATAATTAAAGTAAGAAGACACCAGAAAACTATGAGAGAAAATACTTGTAAATTTAATATATGATAGGGATTTTCATCTATAGTATGTATATATATATAAATAATTTTATGATTCGATAAGAAAAAGGAAAATAATTTAAATAAAATATGCAGGAATGGATAGCGTGGCATAATAGGTTAAGCTGCGACTTGCGATTCCTACATCTCATATTCCAGAGCTGGCTTGACTCCTATAGTTTCCACTTCTGATCTAGCTTCCTGCTGAAGCATCCTATGAGGAAGCAGATGATTGTTCAAGCTCTTGGGCCCCTACCACTCCTGTGAGAGACTCAGATGAGTTCCGGGTTCCTGGCTTCAGCCTTGCTCAGCCTTAGTTGTTGAAGAATTTAGGGAGTGAACCAGAAGATGGGAGACTGCTCTCTCTCCCTCCTTCTCTCTATCCTTCTCTTTTCCTCTCTCTCATTCTCTTTCTCTCCTCTCTTTCTCCCACTTCCTCTCTCCCTCTGTTACCCTGCCCTTCAAGTACCTCAAAATAACTTTAAAATAAACATAAAAAATAAATGTGCAAAGGTTCTACAAAGGCATTTCTTAAAGAAGATACTTAAATGGCCATAAGCAGATGGAAATATGTTTCAAATAATAGCCATTCAGATACTGAAGATCAAAACCAAGTGATATACTACTTACTATCTAGTCTGCTGGTTATATTTAGAAGTAATCAAAAATGAAAAACATGTCAAAACTCAGCGAGAAACAGATTATAGCACTTATTTGAAAGGATGTGGGGAAATGAGAGCATGTGTATTGCCGATAGGAATGTAAAAAGGTGCAGCCACTTTGTAAAACAATGGTGTATTCCTTAAATTATTAGGCTTACGTAGAATGCACCAGTTTCATCCAAAAGAAATGAAAACATATGTTCATATAAAATTCATATACAGATATTCATAGTAGCACTATATATAATAGCTAAAACTAAAAACATTTACCATTTGATGAAAGGATGAACAAAATTGGAGAGTGTGCATTTGGTGTACGGTTAAGATGACATTTGGGACACCTACATTCCATAGAAGAGTACCTGAGTTTGACCCCTGGCATTTCTATCAATTCTGGTTTCCTACTAATGTACATCCTTTGAATACAGCAGGTTGTGGCTCAAATTTTTGGGCACTTGCCACCCATGTGAACAACCTGAATTGAGTTCCCAGCTCTTGGGCATTTGAGTAGTTAACCACCAGAGGGGAGCTCTGTGGCTCTATCTGTTTATCTCTTTCTAGCTCTCTTACAAAAACAAAAACAACAACAACAACAAATAAAAACAGGAAATGTAATGTCACAAAGAGATACAAGCCCACATAGAAGTATTATTCTGCCATAAATATGAAGGACTTATACATACGACAATATGGACAAACCTTAAAAATATAAGTGAAATAATTCAATTGCAAAAATATACTACATAATTTATCTGGACAAAAGTAGACAGATTTAATAGAAATTGGGTTGTGGCTGTATGTGACTATAGAGGTGGTGGGAGGAAATGACTACAAACACAATTCCTTTCTGGAGGTTAGTAGAGAGTCCTAAAATTAGATCATGGGGATGCTTGTACAACTCTGTGAATATACTAAAAAGCATTCAATTGTAACCTGTAAATGCATGAATTATAATGTATATGAAATCTGTCTCAAGGAGGCTGTTAAAATGACAATATAACTTTAATGTATCCATTTGGTTCTGCTGATAGAAATTTTACTGTATAAAATGAAAATTAAAACACAGCTGTCTTATTTCATTTGGACAGCTGTAATGAGCTACAACAAACCGGCTAACTCTTAAACACAATAACTTTGTTGCTCAGAGTTCTAGAGGTGCTAAAGTCAAGGTTTAGTAGTTTGGTATCTAGTGGGGACCCAGTTTCTGCTCATAAATGGTTCTTTTCTGTTTTGTTCTCACAGAGTAGGAAGACAAGGCAGTTCTCTGGAGCCTCCTTTTTAAGGGACACTGCTCATTTATGAAGATTATGCCATTCCTCAGAACTTAATTGCCTCTCAAAGGGGCACCTCCTAACACAATCAGATCAGTGTTTAGGTTTCAACATGAAATCTTTGAATGCATTCAGACTTTGACAGCAGCAGTTTCCTTGGATTGTGTGTGAATCCTGTCTAGTTAAAAGGTGGTTTATATGTTCAGCCTTTACATCAATGAAATCTCTTACAAACAAAATAGTAAATAGAGGAATTAAGATCACAACCACTATTTCTATGAGTAATAATATTGAATTACTGGGGCCAATGTTACCATTGGAAATGGATAGAAATGCTGGATGATGTAGCAAAGCTTCCTCTTCAAAATATTGCAGAGGGGATAAGAAATATTCAAAACATAAATAATAGTGAAATCCAAAGAAAAATAAAAGTAAAAATGCTCTTTTGCTTATTTCACTAAGTATAATGGTTTCCAGTTGCATCTATCTTGTTGCAAAAGTCAGGATTTCATTTTTTTTATAGCCAAGTAGTAATCCATAGTGTATATATACCATAATTTCTTTATCCAATCAACAGTTGATAACCATCTGAGTTGATTCCATATCTTAGCTATACTTAATTGCGCTGCAATGAACATTGGGGTACAGATCATTCCTTCAGATGCTGATTTCTTCTGTTTGGGTAAATTCCCAGGAGTGGGATGGCTGGGTTATATGGTAGGTCTATAATCAGATTTCTGAGGTATCTACATACTGTCTTCCACAGTAGCTGCACCAGTTCACATTCCCATCAACAGTGGACAGGGGTATCTTTTTCCCCACATCCTTGAGCATTTGATATTTGTTAATTTCTATATGAGAGCCATTCTAACTGGAGTGAAGTTAAATCTCACCATGGTGATTTTGATTTGAATTTCCCTGATGGCTAGCTAGTGATCCTGAGGACTTTTCAAGTATCTGTTGGCCATCTGAATTTCCTCACAAGACAGATATCATTTTTTCCCTGATCCAGAGTAACTAACAGAGTACCTGAAATGTAATGTATTGGAGTGAAATAGACATTTTGAGATTAGATGATTATTTACAGCCTTTATCTCTTCCATTGAGAAACAGTGCTTTTTTTTGTGATTTTTGTTTTCTCTCCATATTATTTGTTAAACTCTTTTACTTAGTGTAGAATTAACTATGCGATCATTAAGTAAATGGAAAACAGATCTTTGTGAAAATTAAGAGAGGGAATGTGAGAAGGAGGAGAAACGATTGGCGCGTGGGCAGGAGAGGAGGTTGGGGGGAATATCACTATGTTCCAAAATCTGTATATATGAAATAAACACATGAAACTTGTATAACTTAAATAAAATTGCTTTAAAATGATTTTTTGTCCTGAAAGCATTTTCAGGATTTCAGACACTTGAACTTAGTGTCTGGTCACTTAGCAAGGTGTGCAAAAAGATATCACAACTCTCCTAAGAGATCCTCCATCCACACTGATTCAATCAAAAACAAAACAAAACAAAACAAAACAAACAAGAAAAACCTTTGTCATCTGGATAAGAGCATAATTCAAGAGTTAATCTTGGCCTTGTCATCAACTCCAGGGTATTACTAGGAAAATTCCCTTACCACAGAACAGGGCAGGGGATTAAAACTTTCCTTTAAATTTTAATAACAAACTAAGTTCATTACAAAGAGGATCACAAATCTTTGGATACAGATCCCCTTCATTTTAGACCTCTTAAATCCTACAGATCATTTTCAAAAGAACTAGGGAAACTTACATTTAAAAACCATCAAAACAATGAAGAACACTTAATGGAATCTTCTTTTGTTGGAGATTTGACTTGAACTGAATATATCAGAATTCTTTTTAATGGAAATAGAATGTATGGGAGAAGGAGAGAGAGGGAGAGAAAAAGCTCCAGAGAAAGGAATGTATAGGATACACACATTTTTTAGCTCTGTCCACAAAGAAGGCTCAGAAGCAAGACATCAGGTAGAAAACACAACACCTAACTCCAAGATGTTTATTTCTACTTCAACCATCAGAGCATCTTAGGGAAATGGCTGATTCTAGGTATAAAGATATAAAATAAAAGATAAGTCTGGAATATCAGGTTGTGAAAGCAAGTATGAAAATGTCTGAAGAATTATAGGACACATCAGAAATCAACAGAAGCCAACTACAAGAGTTTCTCACTTGCCAAATATTGAGAATATTTAGTATCAAATAAACAATTATATTTTTTAAAGATTTACTTATTTATTTGAAAGTCACAGTTACACAGAGAGAGGAGAGGCAGAGAGAGAAAGAGGACTTCCATCCGCTGGTTCACTCCCCAATTGGCCACAACAGCTGGAGCTGTGCTGATCCGAAGCCAGGAGCCAGGAGCTTCTTCCGGGTCTCCCACGCGGGTGCAGGGGCCCAAGGACTTGGGCTATCTTCTACTGCTTTCCCAGGCCACAGCAGAGAGCTGGATCGGAAGAGGAGCAGCCAGGACTAGAACCAGTGCCCACATGGGATGCCAGCTTTTCAGGCCAGGGTGTTAAACCATGTGCCACAGTGCCGGCCCCAGACAATTATATTTGATACAAACCATTAGATGAAATAGGAAACTATGAATATATATTAGTATAAATATATAAGTAGATAAATTTTAGAGATGAGAATTATCTTTTATTAGTAGAGTTATAAAATTATTAAATGAAATGAAAGAATTTTGAAATTGGGGAAAAAATCCTTCCACAAAATCACTGCAATAGTTGATTTTGGCAAGAATGCAGTGAGATGGATATTTCATTAGTTCTATGATATTCTTGTGAATGATTAAAGAGAAAATCACATGAAAAAATTTATGATTATTTAAAAGTGACAAAGGGAAGAATAGAAAGAATATCTAAAATCAAGAAGGCATCAATATTTAGAGTAACATGTAAAATATGATAGTCACTGGTTACATATGCTATATAAATTTGAATCTAATATAGGTTTCAAAATTAATAATATAAATTTTAAATTAATTAAAATATATTAAATTGAATATTAAGTTCTTAGTTCACTCTGGCTACACTTCAAATGCTGAATAGGCACATGTCTGTGGTGACAGGTATAGCATGGCACACATTTAGAAAATGTCCAGCCTGTTGCAAAACTTTCTATTGGACTCCACTGATGTAGAGTTCTATACTACATTAAAAAAATCCAACAATAAAAAATAATTAGGGGATAGGAAAGAAATTATAACAGTTAATTATATATAATCCATGTAAGACAGTACAAAGTAAGATAAGAATAATAAAACATAGTAAGGGAAATTTTTTAGAAATGATGGACAATGTAGAGATGGGAAAAATTTTAGTGGAAAGACAAAACTGTTGGTCACTTTTGGCTTGCTTACAAAGTAGGTCAGTTATACTGGAAAGCATTTATCTCAAGTATCTAAGAGTATTTAGTGGAATTAAGTATGCATTCACCCTAAATGCAGGAATTCTACTAAAAGAATATTTCGGATAAATTCTTGCATAAACCCAATAACATTTTTGGGTTGTTTGTGGGAGCATGGGATGGAAGGTAATGTAAATGTGGACATCCTGGAAAGATGGATATGTAAAATACGGATGGATTTTATTGACAATATGCAGCAAGAGAAAGTATTAACTAGATATAAAGAAACATAGAAAAATTATTGAAAAGAAAGAAACTTTGGTATCTTTAAAACATTAAAAGCATGTATCATAAGCAAATCCCGTGTAACGCTTGTGTATAATTAAGAACACTTATTAAGCAAGTTAAAATATATATCTAGTTTAAGGATGAAAAATGAGAATGGAGAACAGAGTGAAAGACGAAGGACAAAACAAGAATGAGATCTTGCATTAATAAATGATATCAATGTGCCATGAACTGGAGATGTGACTAATTCATATCACTTCTAAGTCTCAAAGTGAAGCAGGAAAACAAATAGATCTAACTTTTAGGCTAGAACAGTTATTAACATCAAACAACCTACAGTTTTGTCTGCATTAGCTAATTTTATTGTGAATAATTTTGTGACACATTAAAAACAAAAAATATTTTACTAACAGAAATCTGCACTAGAAATAAGTATTTAAATTATATCATGGTATATTTACATTTCTCCAAAAGGCACTCATTACTCTTCCCATTAATCTTTCATACTGTGTAGACTTAAAATGAGGTTCTAATCCTAAAGAGGACATAAAGAAGATATTCTTTAAGAATACAGCAAAGTCCAGCTGTGTTCATAATCAACAAAATAGGAGATCCTTGGATATCCAGGACAACCCACTAACCAAAGTACCAACTTGTGATGGTTTCCCATTAGCTTCTTCTGGACTAGAGGAATGGATGCTTGATTATGGTGTGACTAGAGGACAGGGATGGATAGCGTAGTTAATTGGCAAAACACAGTAGACGCTGATGAATTTTTAGATCAATGAAAAGTGACAGGCTATATAAAAGCCCTAGAGAATAAGTGAATCCTTGATTGACTTTGTATCCATAAAATTGCTTATTTGTCTGCATATAAAAAGACTAAATAAGATGTCTGCATTCAAGTTGTGTTTTTCACCCCCAGTGTTAAAAGTTTAGAAATTTTGCCTTCAATAACACAAACATAAGGCTTGTATTTATTTCATGGTATTATCCAGGAATGGGAAACTGACAGAAGGTTCTCAGTGGAAACTGTTTCTAAAATTAAACATTTCCCATTCCTTTGAAATGGCTTTCTGTTGCTGTAATGGTTGTCTTATGGAGTTCGTAGTGAGACTGACTTCACCTATGAAGACATTCCTTTTCTTCAGATGTGAGTTTTTACACCAACTGGAAACCTTCTAAATCAGTGTGCTTCAAATCTGCATTTACTTAGGAATTGCCAAGTAACATGTAGGTTCTGATCTGAATTCCCAAGGCTCTATTCTCAAATGTCACTGATGCTGCTGAAACGCAATTTGACTGGAAAATTCAAATCATTCAGTTATCCACTGTTTGGATATTTAATTTTTTTCCAAAATATTTAAAATAATGAGAAAACATAACTCTCTTCTGTGGTTGTCACCTCATCGTAGCAGAAGCAATGGTAAAGTCCACTCAGGGAAAGTGTGATTAAATCCCACAGTCAAGTGATATCTACTCTAAAAGGACATATGTTAAATTTATTAAAAAGGTAGGCAGTAATTACCATTAATACTACCCATTAAGCTGAATATAAATTTACGTCTCAACAATCAGCATACACACCCAGAGAGGTATGTAAATAGGTATAAATATATCTTTTAAGGAAAAACTTGCTTCTCTCTTCTGGACTTTAAAACCAAATATGCAATTTTATTGTGTATGTAGCTTTCAAAAATTTATAGAATATGCCAGTGATTCTTGTTAGCATATTCTGGAGATAATAAAACATGCTTTGTTGCAGATCTTTATTCTAGAAAAATAACTATTCTTTTGCTTGTTTACCCTCTAGCTTACTCCTACAAATTCGGGCTTGGTTAAATAGAATTTATATTTTACTGAGTCATTTTAGTTTTTCAGAAGTATTTGGAAAAATTATAGCCATTTTCCCATCCAAGCTGGATTCCATTATCTAGTGAAATACTTCATTTGATGGAAATCTTTTCAGTGCTTTAGAGAAAAACCAATTTAGTTTTTTGGAAGAAGATGGAAGGTGACTTGCCATGAAATATTGATATCAAAGTCGAGTGAGAAGATATCGCAAAGTGCTTTCAATTGTGTGTTAACAGTTTACTTTTCAAAACCAGTTCACCTCTCATGAAAGCTGGAAGGATCAATTATTTGACCACTTACTAAAATAGAGTCCTAGCTTAATACTCTTTAACATCACTGCTGCTCACCTTCCTTACATTAATCATCCCACAACACAGAAGCAGGTCTCAAAAGACAAAATAGTCAGGCAAACATCAATGCAATTACTGTCATCTTCAATTCTACTCACAATTAAAACTGTGAATCAACACTATATTAAAAAATTCCCACTCAGATTTTACCACCGAAGAATATCTCTCTGCTATTAAACCCGAGATTTGTGAGTTAACCAAGCAGATCACATATTCTATCTCTAGGTAAACAACTGGTCTGTACTTTTTAAATACTGCAAATTGGACTTCTCATAAAAAGTTAATCAGGTAGATTTTAAAAGTTGTTTATTAAATAGATACAAAATCATTAGTTATGATAGTTTAAAGAAATTAGAATATATATGTGTGTAAATACATATATCTATGTTTCACAATCTAATTATACCTTATGTAATTAATATTCATAAAATATAAAAATTGTTGAGGTCAGCATTATGGTGTAGCAGGTAAAGCCACGGCCTGTGACACTGGCATCCCATACGGGAGTTGATTCAAGTCCTGGCTGCTCCTTTTCCAATCCAGTTCTTGCTAATGTGCCTGGGAAAGCAGCAGGGGATGGCCCAAGTACTTGGGACACACAGGAGAAGCTACTGGCGCCTGGCTTCAGACTGGCCCATCTCTGGCTGTTGTGGGAGTGAACCAGTAGATAGAAGATCTCTCTCTCTCTCTCTCCCTCTCTTTCTCTCTGTTTCTCCCTCTCTCTTTCTGTAACTGTGCCTTTCACATAAATCAATATTTTTAAAAACATGAAAAAAACAAAAATTGTTATCAATCTTAAATAAATTTAAAATACAAATTCTAATTAGCTTTCTAAATATTGAAATCTGTAACGGCCTAATAAAACTAATAATTTCTAACAAATAACTTGGTGAGTATCTTACAGCTTATTTGTCTATATAACACAATGAGTTTCTATATTTTCTTTTATTTGCAAGTTGAATGGCAGCTCATTGACATCATGTTGGAAGTAAACTACATATAAGCATCATTTCTAAGGGGACAATGTCCATTTTGTAAGGTACCATCTTGATAGCTATAAAAATAACTTCGGATATACAGAATGTGTTGCTTTAGAATCCAGGATGGATAATCTTAATCTCATCTTTACAAAGACAATGGTTATCTTAGTAGAAAATTCATAATATACTTTGTCTATTTCTGTTAATATGAGATATTACAATATTTTAATCCTTAAAATGGCTCCATTTTTAATATTTTATAATGTTACATAAAATATTATGTAATGTATATTATCTTTTATAAAAGCTTCTTAGTTATAAATAATACACAGATGCATATAATCTA
Organism: Sylvilagus floridanus; assembly: GCA_949820135.1. Taxonomy (NCBI): domain Eukaryota; kingdom Metazoa; phylum Chordata; class Mammalia; order Lagomorpha; family Leporidae; genus Sylvilagus; species Sylvilagus floridanus. The sequence continues at coordinate 127,919,498 of OX463236.1, read as the reverse complement.
AATGCACTAGACTAAGTAAGTGCAAATTTCATTCTATTAATATCTTTTGTATTCAAGTAAATTTTTACGAAAAGTTGCTATCACTGATTTGAAGTATATGAAGTATGTAGTGATGATTAAGTGTGTAAAATATGTAATTGATCAAATTTACAAAAAGCAAATTCATTTGGGTCTAAACTTAAGATTTAAAAACAGATTTGTTGGTATAAGACGGCCCTTTCCACAAGTCCACCATTTGCTTCTATGTTAACATCCTCATAATAAGAGAGTAAACATTTTTATTTACAATGAATTTTTATTCTCAAAGTATGTTACGAGGATAAAACTTAACTGTAATCTCAGAAGAGAATATAAAAGTACAAAGCTCTGGGCATATGAAAAAATTGAAATAAACTGAGAAGCAGAAGGGGAAGATTTGTAGTGGATTTAAATTTCTAATTTTAAACAGCATGAATTAAAGAGAACCTGTAAAAATTGACATATTTGGAAATAAACTTTGTAGTATTTTTAAATTACAAAAGTAATCAACATGCAAAATATAAATAATAGAAAATATGAAATAAGAGTGTAAAAATGGGATAGAAGGCATGTAATCATTCCTTTTTTTTTAAAATTGTAGTTTACTTTGACAGGCAGAGAAACATGGTGGGTGGGGTGGGGAAAATGCTCCCCTGACTTAACTACCTCAGTGCCTGCGAGGCAGGTGCTAATGCCTGGAGCTGAGAACTCAATCCAGGTCTTAGACTTAGGGGAGAAGAACCAAATCTCTTGGGCCATTACCAATGCTTCGATCATGGATACTAGCAGGAAATGGGAGTAGGGAGTAGGAGCAAGTATTAAAGCCAAGCATGAAAAGATTCAGACACCTTAGCCTACATCTTAATGCCCACTCCCTCATTTTTTAATAGAAGAAATTTTGAATAGATAGGTAACTCAAGAACCACTTGTATTTGTAATTTTAGCCATTGAAATATTAAAAAAGTAAAGGGATCCAGTTATTTCTTTGCAAATGAGGAGATAATGTGAGTATGAAATAGAAGACATTGTTTTACCTTATAACAAGTTACTTGTTTCATATTTTTGTTTTGTTATTATGTTATAATTATATTTGTGAAATGAAAATTCCCATGTACTCTGAGTATATTGGCTGAAAAAAATAATTATCAGCCATATGATTTTGGGTAAATTTCTTAATTTCTGAAACTTTCCATTTCTACTCCTTATAATGGAGAGCATAAAACTCACCTTGTTGTTTATGTGAATATTGATAAAAAATGTGTACTCATGTAGTATATCTTACAGAAACTATCTATTATTAGCCATTTCATAATTGTTTTTGCTGTAAACTAATCTCATAATCATTCATATTTTACACAATTTTATATTATTTTTGGTAAACTAATGATACATATGATAGGAGAAGATGAAAACAATACTGGGTTATTTGGGTATCAAGTTGTTTTATTATAAATATGTGCCTGAACTAATTAAGCAAAAATTGTTTGAGACATTAAAAATGTAGCTTGCAAGTAGCCTGACATAGCTTACAGACATGGGTATGTGTCAAATATCCATTTCCAAGTCAATGGATACACAGTTTATAGTATTTCGTTAGAAATACTATATCACTTGGACATAAAATGAAAAATACCATTTGGACATAAAATGAAAAACATTATTGATTTAGTCAACAACCCAGATGAATCACAAACATATTATAAATAATACAAGGTAGTGGCCACAAAATAGAATATAATATGTATCTGTATCTGTATATGTATACATATATATCTTAGCATACTATGTATATGTATATAGTGTGTGTATATATATATATATATATATATATATATATATGCTGTGAGCCAGTGAATGAAAATCTAGAGCATACCAAGCTAATAGACTTTTTGTTTGCCTGCAGTGGTGGTTGGGTGTCAGGGGAAAGACTACCTACAAATGAACATGAGTAAACTTTCAAGGTGGGAAGGGGGGTTAATATTTGATATTATTGGTTGGGGGCACAATTCTACCAGTATATATCCTTTTTAAAGTTATGAATCTAAACAATTAAATGGGTGAGTACTCTTAAATGTAAATTTTTCACCCTTAATGGTGATTGAGAATAGAATAGTAGGTGTGTGTAGGGGAGTAGTGCTTTATATATAAGATAGTGTTTCAATATTTTAAATTATAATATTTATTCCAATGAAGAGAAATATTGTAGTCATATATATCATCTAACAATCTGTAACAAAACTATTTTCTATAGTTTAGTTAAATTAAATCCTTCACCCTTAATTAAATATATTGACCATTTTCAGGTTGAATACTGTTAACTTGATTAAAACTTTTACAGCAGAAATCACATTTAACTCTTACAGATATCTAAGCATTGTGACTCATAAATTTCTCGAGTTATTTGATTGAAACCTTAGTGCCTGAACAATATATATGAGCAACAATATTTAATATGCATAGGTGGATGCTGTGCTGCAGTAGGTTAAGTTGGCACTGGCAACACTTAAATCCCTTATGGGCGTATTTGTTGGAGTCTTGGCTATACTGCTTCCAATACAGCTTCCTGCTAATATGCCTGGAAGGCAGCAGATCATGGTGCAGTTACCTGGGTTCCTGTCACTCATGGGCAAGATCAAGGTGGAATTCCAGGGCCCCAGATTCAGCCTAGCCAAGCACCAACTCTTGAGACCATCTGGGGAGTGAATCTACAGATTGTAGGTCTTTTCTGTTTCTCTCTCTCTTTTACTCTGACTTTTAAATAAATAAATAAATCTTTGAAAAATGTATAGCACAATGCATTTATTTAATATACATTTTTTAAAACTAAGTAAAAAAATGTTTAAGATCAGGACCAGCTTTCTGGTGCAGTAGGTTGACCTGCCACTTGCCATGCTGCCATCCTATATCAGTGTGCCAGTTTGAAGTCCAGTTGCTCCACTTCCAACCCAATATCCTGGTTATGCAACTAGGAAGACTTGGATGATGGTCCAGGTTTGGGCTCCTGCCACCCATGTGGGATACCTGGATGGAATTCCTGGCTCTTGGCTTCAGCCTAGTGAAGCCCTGACTGTTGAGGCCATTTGCAGAGTGAATCAGTGGATGGAGGATCTCTCTGTCTCTCTCTCCCTCTCTCCCTCTCTCTTCCCCTTCCTATCTCTCCTTCTCTCTCTGTCACTCTGCATTTCAAAGGAGTAAATTAATAAATCTTTAAAATATATGTTAATCAAATAGCCTTTTAAGGATTTGACATTGAGAACTTAATTGTCTCCTAAGAAATGCCATTTGTACTTTTCAACAGATGTTCTTTTAATGCTATTACCAATAAAAACACGTATTTGGTATAAAAGCATGCAGGATTGAACAATCAAAGCAGTATTTGATAACATAATGGTTTTTACATGGTTGATTACAAGTTCTTCAGTTCATAAGATAGGCTTCAAATAATCAACTGGAGTTCCAAGTACCTGTCATTAAGTTTCAAGGATCTAGTTATAAGTTTAGAAATAAAACTCCCAATCTGGGTGAGGTCAATTACTGAAATTCAATGCCATAATTTTTTCTTTCTGCTTGGTTTTTATGAGTACATGCAGAAACATTGAAATTCAGAAAGAATTCAAATACAATAATTCCACTATTTTGAAGAAATCCTGAAAATATAAGAAACAACTGGGGCAAGCTTATGGCACTGCCTGTGACACCAGTATCATGTGGAAGCCAGTTCAAGTCCTGGCTGCTCTGCATCCAGTCCAGTTCCCTGTTAATGTGCCTAGGAAACAGCAGAAGATAGCCAATTACTTAGGCCCCTGTCACCCATATGGGAGATGTGAAATAAGTTCCTGGCTTCTGGCTTCAGTTTTGCCCAGCCCTTGCTGTTACAGCCATTTGGAGAGTGAACCAGTAGATGGAAGACTCTCTCCCTTTCTCTCTCTCTGTAACTCTGACTTTAAAATAAGTAATAAGTCTTTAAAAATTATATGTCACAAATTTCTACATAATTTAAGAAGTAGTTCACTCACTGGGATAAAAACTTGTTGACAAATCAGAATATTAAGGATATCGTGAAGTCTAGTTTTAGAGAATATTTTGCTTGGCCAGCGCCGCGGCTCACCAGGCTAATCCTCCGCCTGCAGTGCTGGTACACTGGGTTCTAGTCTCGGTTGGGGCGCTGGTTCTGTCCCAGTTGCTCCTCCACCAGTCCAGCTCTCTGCTGTGGCCCGGGAAGGCAGTGGAGGATGGCCCAAGTGCTCGGGCCCTGCACCCGCATGGGAGACCAGGAGGAAGCACCTGGCTCTTGGCTTCAGATGGGTGCAGCATGCTGGCCATAGCAGCCATTTGGGGGGTGAACCAACGGAAGGAAGATCTTTCTGTTTGCCTCTCTCTCTTACTGTCTAACTCTTCTTGTCAAAAAAAATATTTTGCTTGTAACATAACAAGACTTATTAAATGCATTAATTTCATTCTATAATGCCTAACTTCCAAACTAGATTTTAAAGGAAAAGATTATAATTTTTTTCAAATAATTATATGGCTTTGGATTGTATTAAGCTATCACCAGTTATTAAAACAAATAAAGCATTCACATCTACATACATCTTCATTTATGTAACATATATATCACTCATCAATTTATTTTGAAAACACAAATTTGACTATATCAACTCCCAATACCTCCTTTGCCCTGCCCTATGCCATAGCATGTCCTTTGTGATAATATCCCATTGGTTTGACATCAGACCTCCTGTTTGCCTGAATTAGCTGTGAAGAATCTTTCACCATTAAACCTATTAATGTCCCTTTGGACCATTTAGAGATATAACAATATGCTGTTCCTATCTCTCAAGTCTCTAGTATCAATCCATTTATTATAAACATTATTTTTTACAACTTTGTTATATGTCTCCCTCAGTGGACAAAAAAGACACAAGAAAGCAGAAAATGTGACATTCTTGATGTTATTCCCTCTGTGCCTAGCAAGCAAAGTATGAAAACAATTGGGGTATCATTCACATCTGCAAACTTTGTTTCACCATAATATTTTTTTCCTTATTTTAAATTGGGTATATTCTCTCCAGTAGTTAAATAAAACTTTTTTATTCTTTAGTACTGAAAAATAATTATTTATTTAGTCATCAGATAGCTACGTATCATCACTGTGTTAGACACTAAGAGTGAAAGATGACTAAAATCCTTTCCCCTGCTGTATTGGAAAGCAAGGTTCATGAAAACTGTCCACAGAGTAGGTATGTAAAAAACACCTGGTATTTTCCAAAATTAATCATCACAAGATTTCACATTTTATCTTATCTTTTTAAATATTTCTTTGATACTTCTACAGAGAAGTGGTTAGGGTCTTGTTGCTTTGAATCTGGGAAGACTTGTGATTACTGTAGGAATTTATGTAGATCACAGAAATTAGTTTCCTCTGGATTTTCTTGGAAGCTGGTCACCATGTTGTGAAGGAAAGTCTCATATAAGGGTGCCAGCTGGTGGTCCCAGTTGAAGTCTTGGCTTCCAGGTAGTATCAACTTCTAGATGTGTGAATGAACAAATTATCAGGTGATTCTAGCCTTCAAATTTAAGTGGAGCCCCAGAATATTAGACATCAGAGACAAAGCATTTTCTGTACCTTCTTCCTGAATTTCTGACATACTTGGTCCAAAATCAAAAGAATGGTTGTTGTTTTAAGCCCATAAATATGAGATAATTTGCTTTTAGGCAGAAATACTTATGAGAATAACATTGGGGATTCATTTAGAATGATAAGTATCATATACTGTAAGACCAAGCATTATAGACTATAAAAGAAAGCATACCAAAGATCCCGTCTGATGTTTTTACTAAGAATATTCAAATAATTCCATATTTTCTCACATATAAAAATGCAATAAACTTTATCAAAAAGCTATAACTTTAAATTTGGGTTGGCTTTCCATTGCCCCTTGTAGTGACTATCCAGAAATCAGGACCTTAAATACTTAAAAAAGTCAAAATTGCAAAATAAATGTGATATGAGTTCAACTGCAATAAGAAAATAAGCATCTATTGTCATTAAGGCATTAAGATATAAAAAATGTGAATTTGTTTCTTTTTCATGAGAATTTTATTCAGGATTCACTTGCAATGTGACATTGAATATACCCAGTTTTGTCGTATCTCTACCAGTTTCTTGAGTTATAGGTTATTTTAAAAAGGACAGCCACAGTTGGGAGAAATTCTGTTTTCACACTGAGAAAACATTCCAGGCATGGATCTAAATCTTTGCAAAGAATTAAAAGCAAAATGAAGGTACAGGTGTCGTGATGCAGTGGGTTAAGCTGCTGCCCTCAATGCTGGCATCCCAAATGGGCACAGGTTCCAGTTCAAACTGCCTGGTTTCCAATTCAGCTTCCTGCTGATATGTCAGGGAAAGTACCACAAGACTCACCAAGTGCTTGTACGCTTGTCAGCCAAGTGGGAGACCAGGGGAAGCTCAAGGCTCCTGGCTTTAATCTGGCCCAGACCTGGCTGTTGTGGCTATTTGTTGGATGACCTGGTAAATGCAAGATCTCTCTCCCTGTCTCTCTTCCAAATAAGTAAATAAATATTTAAATAAAATAAGAAAATCACAAGAAACAGGAATCAGAAAACATATTTAAAATCAGTGAATCTTGAAATGGAGGGGAAAAACAAGTCTTTCATATTAAAAGTAAAGCTATTATATTTTACATGTAAAACATATCTGGAAAGGGATATACTTTGTTACACTGGTTAATGGGTGAACTATTTTTTAAAAGGTTTATTTGTTTGCTTGTAAAGTAGTCACACAGAGACAGAGAAAAAGGTTATTTGTCCACTGATTCACTCACAAAAATGGCCACCACACACTGGGCTGGGCCAAGTTGAAGCCAACAGCCAGGAACAATCTGGGTCTTTCTTGTGGGTACGTGGGCCCAACAACTTGGGCCATCTTTTCTGATATTTCCAGGAACATTAGCAGGGAGCTGAATCAGAAATGGAGTAGATGGGCCTTGAACCAGCAGTCTTTTAGCATGCTAGCATTGTAGGAGTTGGCTTAACCTGCTATGCTACAACACCAGCCCTTACATATGGTATTTGAAAGGCAATTTATGAGAATTTTTCTCAGTAGTAGGAGGGTTAAAAACAGCATATTTCAGAAACGTAATCTTTCATTTGAACTTTAAATCATTTTTATTAGGATGAATGCTTTTAAAATGCATTATAAATTACAAATTTAAAAAATGCATTATAAATTATAAATGCATAATAAAATTATTAGAATCAAAGGCAATTATTATCAAAATATTAATCATGATGATATATTAAAAACTTATTGATCTTTAAATATCCTGATCATTATGTCATAATTAATATGTCCATCCATTTATGAGACATTTAAATTTCTTTTAGGAAAAAGTAGTGATATAATAAATAGATTTATGCTATGATTTCCCCAGTGATTTAAGCTTAATTTATAGGATTTGATAAAATAATGGAAAGTTGTGTTAAAAGAAATACACCTAAATTACTTTTTTTAAGTACTATATTAAGGATAGTTACTTGATGGGAAGACAAATGATTAATTGTTAATGTCACATTTTAGCACAACTTTAATAACAATTTTAGTATTTATTACATATTTCAAGTTATATACCTATTAATCTAATATTTAAAAGGTCTGCATAACTTTATAGTTCTAAATATTAGAAATAAATATAAAAAGACATAAGAAATACTTCCAAGTATACATCAAAAAGTTTTATGTTATAAGAGCAATGCTTATAAGGGACCATTTCCTTTCAAGTCTGCCTCCAATGGTGAATTCAGAAATAGATTTATGCAGAAGATCCAGAAAATTCATGCACCAGAAGGAAAACACAGCATGTTTCCTCTCTCTCAGTCTAAAGTTGTTTATCCAATACTAAATATATATACATATATATTAATATATAATTTATAACAAATATACCATTCATGTGCTGTATTTGGGGGAAAAAAAGGATTTAATAAGCACACTACAGATCAGTGTTATCTCTTTGGCTTAATGCTGTTTACTAGTGGCTCTAGGAAGGTCTTTGTATTTCTATCATCAGCTACACATGATCAAATCTCCTGAGCTTTAAGGATCACTACTCTCTAATCAGAGAACTTCTATGACTACTTAGGTTTCAGTGTTTGGGTCTCCTACAAAATTCATGTTGAAATTCAAACTCGAATGATACCGTTAGTAGGAAGGAGACAGGAAGGTTTTGAGGAGATTGGGTCAGGAGAGTGGAGCTCTTATTAATGGATTTAGCAATATCACAAAAGGGCTGGAAGGATGTAACTCAAGGGTTCTTGCCTTTTCATCCCTTTCTCCATCTGAAAAGTGTCATCCCTTATAGATTACACACTACTTAAAGTGCCATCTTGCCAGCAGAAACTAAACCTTTACCAGGATTTTGCAGCCCTTGGTACTCTGAAAAACAAATTACCCGGGTTTTGGACACTTTGTTATAGCAATACAAAAGAACTATGACAATGACTATTCCTATTGTTTTCTCCTCTGAAATATTCATACACTTAGAGAAAACATAACACTTATTTGAACCAATTTGAATTATCTCAAACAAACTTTATCAATATTGCAGCTTTAGATAGTAGATATAAATATTTCACTAGACTAATACTAACTATTATTAAATATACTAGTATATCTAGTTGCTCTCTAAATATTTAGATCTGTATTCCACAGGATTATCAAATACAGGTTGTACAAATTTTGAGTTGTGCTTGTTCTTGTTTCTTAGTTACTTCAGTTGCACTATCAGATTGCTTATTTGGAATCTTGCTATTTTTGGTATAAGCACTTATTTCCGTAAACCTGATCTTAGTACTATACTTGCTGTATAGTTATATACTGTATACTTATATAATATATATTACTTAATTTACTGGTTGACATCTAGTTTTACTTTAGTCAGGAATTTTACTGAATTTATTAAGACTTGTATTCTGGCCTAAAATATAGTTAAACCTAGAGAACGCTTCATGTGCTAATTGAAGAGAAAGTATATTCTGCAATGTTGCATGAGGTGATTTCTGAATGAATGTCTGTTTCATCCATCAATGCTACAGTTTAACCCCAGTGTTCTCATGTTGAAATTTTGTCTATATGATTTGTTCATTAAAGAGGATGGGGTGTTGAAGTCCCCAACTCTTATTTTATTATTTAATAATTCTTGCTTCATACAACTGGGCATTCTGGCACCGAGTTCATCTATATTTATAATCATCCTTTGCTCTTGTTAAATTGGTTCCTTTTTCATCATAGAGTGACCTTCCTATAAGCAACACTGAAAGACACAGATTAATAGCTATCTATCCCATGTTCATGGGTGGGAAGAATGCTTACTGTTAAAATGTCCATACTACTCAAATCATGTACAGCTTCAATGCAAATTCCATTAGAATATCAATGGAATTTTTTTGCAAAAATAAAAAGGAATGTTAAAATTAATATAGAAATGCAAAAGAACATATATAGTCAAGAACAAAAAAGAACAAGGCAGGTGGTAGCATGAAACCTAATGTCAGCACGTTACCAAGTTATTGTGACCAAATAGCATGGTATGGCATTAAAACTGACATATAGAGCAATGGAACAGACTAAATAATACAAAAATACACGCACATATCTAAAACTAATTGATCTTTGGCAAAGGTGTCAAAACACATATTAGAGAAAAGACAGCTTTTTCAGTAAATTGTGTTGGAAAAATTAGATATGATTGTACAGAAGAATGAAATTTGTCCCCCATCTCTCTTATACTATATAAACATAATTTAAAATGGTTCAAAGATCTGAATCTAAGTTCTGAAACTAATAACTAGAGAAAACTATAGGAAACTCAAAACATTGGTATAAGTAATTTTTATATAAAACCTCAAAAACATAGGAAATAATAACAATAATAGACAAATGGGGTGATAAAAAACTAAGAAGCTCCTGCACAGCAAAGGAAACAATTGAGATACTGTGTTCCTGGCTCTCTGTATTCACAATGCATTTGTAAAACGCCAGCTATGCTTGGATATTTAAAGTGAACTTCCAGAGATTTAAGCCTTTAGCATTAATGTATATTGAGGAAAAAATGACAAGAACTCATACACTAACATGTAGAGGTGACATGAAAACAAAACAAAAAAAGGTTTGTGGCCCTCTCTTCATACATTCAGATCATTTTCCCGTATGTAGTAAAGTCTATGCGATAGCATTTCATTCACTCTATGATACCTTTTATGTGTATTATATCCTTTGAATATTTAAAGATGAGTCCATTAATCCCTTATGGATCTTATTCATGAAAATAATTATTGTGCCTCAACAGTCTGTACACTAGCAAATTTAAATTATATGATTAAACTAATAACTAATTAATAGTTATTAAATAATAAAACCACTACATATGCCGATCTTACAACTTATCTCTGGTTTAGAAACACTTTTAAAAATATAAACCTAAAGATAAATTTAAGTATCAATATATCATTCTTAACTATGATGATGTCAAAATATATCATAATATATATTTCTAAAGTTTTTTAATTTTTTAATTTCCATTTTATTTCTAAGGCCAAGAGATAGAAACAAAGATCTTCCAGTAAACAAAGATCGTTCACTACTCAAATGTCTACAATAGCAGAGGCTGTGCCAAACTGAAACCAGGAGTTCAGAACTCACTACATCTCCCTTATAGGTAGCAGGAATCAAAGTACCTGAGCCATCATCTACAGCCTCCTAACAGCACACATTAGTAGTAAACTGGAGTCCAAAGTGTAGAAGAGACTTAAACCCATTCACCACAATATGGAATACAGGCATTCCAACTGCTTTCTTGACCAGTGAGCTAAATGCCCACCTCTTGTTCAACTTTTCCAGAAACATGTCCTATTATGAGCTGAACGCTCTACTCTCATACTTTAATTTCCCATAAAGTATAACATTTTAAAAGTACAGACTACTTATGAGTATCACGGGCAGGCAATTGTCACACTAGTTAAGACATTATTTGTGATGCCCACATCATATATTGAGGCGCCTGAGTTGAAGTCCTGTTCTGCTCCTGATTCTAACTTCCTGTTAATGCACACCTTGAGAGGTAGCAGGTAATGGTTCAAGTCCTAGATTGAATTTCAGACTCCTAACACAACTTATTTCAGCCCCAGCATTGCCAGTGTTTGGGGAGTCAATCAGCAGATGGAACGCCTCTTCCTGCCTCTTTGTTTCTATCTCCATTTCTTTGTCTGTCTTTCACATAAAATAAATACAAATAAATCCTTAAAATAATAATAGATTCTGCAGAAGGGTCTTATTTTTAGTGGGGATTAATTGGAAAATAGGAGATGCCAAAACCTTTCATGGATTGAATAATTGTTTTTCAACAGCATCCATGTACATTTGAAAATAGACCACTCAGTTAATTATTTAATCTGTAATAATGTAGATTTCTGAATTCTGACAGTAATTGCTTTGAAATGTTTACAGATTTTCGAATTCTAGGCCTTTGTAATCATTTACCACAGCACTGATATTCACACATACACATTTTACATTGCTTGGCTTGGGTAGTTTATTTCTCAAGCATTAGTTTAATTTTCCAAAAAGAAGATATTCCTATAAACTTCAAAGTAGTATGTGATGGGTAATAATGTCTCTCTGGGGTGCTAAACAGTGTTTTGTAGACAGGGGCTACAGGACCTCAGAAATGTCAGTGCCTTCATAGCCTAGCATTTACCCTACATTTAAAATTCTACCTAAATAAAGGAAATGTTCAATACTATATCAACTAACCCAACGGATATGCCAGAGCACTACCCAGAACACTACCCAGGTTACAAGGCTCTCATCTGCATATGTCAAATTAAGTCCCCATGTTTCAAAATGATGCCAGAAATTTAAGTGGATTTTAAACAGGTTAGGCAAATGTACTCAAGTTGAGAAAGGCCTCTTAGCTACCAGACAAGTGATTATATCCCAAGCAGCACTTGAAAGCCAGAAACTGCTATGCTGTGCTGAATAAATTCTCCTCGATGACCTTTCCATGACAACTTTCTCATTTCCTGTAATGTGAAGACAATTAGGTGTTAAATTATGTGTTTGTGGAGCAAAGCAGTAACCTCTGAAGCAAAGGTTTTCCTGAGGAATGCACTGTTGAATGTATAAAAATAGCTCCTAACAAGAAAAATAGTTGTATAATGTCCAGCTCCCTAATTTAACAAAAGAGAAAAGGGATGTCTAAGTAACTTCACTAACTTGGTGAGTTTAACACAAAAATTTGAAAAGCAATGGAACTCATCACTGAATTACAAAGTTAGTAACCTGCCATCTTCTTAGTTTTTAGAATTTTAAATGATTAAAGTTAGCCATTTGACTTTCCAATCCACAATTCACTCAACAGCAATTTACTGATGTATGTCAGATTATCTCAAAGAAGGAAATCTGAAGAACTGCACAGCAGTTCCTTGCATGCAGGAAAGTAAAACAATCTCTATCATCAAGTCCATCTTCAGTTAAAAAATATATTTTTGAGAAATTCCATGTATCAAGCACTTTAGTGCTGGAGATAGAGCCATTAACAAGACAAAATAATTTATCCTTCAAGTTGAGCTTAACCAGTAATTTCAGGATTGCAAAAACATGTTGTATTTAAAGTACATGCTGAGTTTCTAGCACCTCGAGGTAAAGAACCTACTGCATATGCTAAAGGTATATGGGAAGGGGAGGGTCAAAGACAAGTGTCATCACAATGAAGCCAAGAGAAGAGCCTAATAAAAAGAAAATCGCCTCAAGAATGGTGTACCAAGGAGCAAGAATAAGATGTATTGGAGGAGTCATAATATATTTTGTGTGGTTATCATAAGGATGGGTATAGGATTCTGGGAGATAAACTTACTGTAGAGCCAGGCAGGTGTTAAATAATATTAAATCTTGTTGTAAAAAGAAATCTCTAAAGGGTAAGAAAAATAGTGAATAAGTGGCAAAGTAAAATGACATATTTTTATATTATTAAAATTCTGCTTCAATTAGAAAAGTCTTTCATTCCCCTAGTACATTTTATCTGTCTTCTAAACGTGGCCAGATCTCTTGTCTCAAGAGAAAAATATGTTAAGTTTTTCTTTGTAGAAATGTCCTATTTTATATTAATTCAAACATGCAAATTTTCAAAACTCCCCTCAAATTCTAATTCTCCCCAAAGTTTCTGATCTTACCATTTAGAAAAGAGCATTTGACAGGTTTTCTCAAATTAGTTATCTTCACATGAAAAATACATATTATTTTCCCAAATAAATTAGAAATAGCTCAAGGCCAGAGATCAATGTAATATATACTTTGATTTTTATCACACCTACCAGAGTAATCCTACAGTCTATAAAATGTTTTTAACTCTTCTGTTTAAATAAATAGTTTGTTGGTTGAAATGAACAATTTAGTAAAATTCAATATGTGGCTTCTGACATTATTTCACTCAAGGATGACTCTCAGACATTTGAACATTCCATCCAATTCCACTGATATTATTGACTTCTCAATAACCCAACGATACAGTTTATATAATTATGCAAACATTTATTTGGGTGTTTTGTGTTATAATTTGTTAAGATTGAATTACATGACTTAAAACTAGTACCTCATTTCATATAAGTTTCAAGTTATAGTATATATTTTAAAGAATATGTTATCTCTATCAATGATTAAAAACTTGTAAATCAATAATGCTAATTTTTTGGAAAATGGGAGTAATTGTATTTGGTACTATTGAATTTGAAATACAATCAGTGCACCAGCATTATAATCAACAATAGTCTCCCTATTTTTTCTTAATATTTTAGATCTTTTTCTTGGACAGAAACATTCCCTAGAACACTAAGGCTATTCCTCTCCTGGCAGGTTAGGTGGGGCTGCTCTCTATTAGATATTAGAGTTAGGAATTCTATCCCATTGTTCTTATATCAAAAGACTTTAGGGACCACTCCCTACATTCTCTCCTAAATAGCATCCTGCCTCCTTCTCACTTTTTCTCTATGATCTTCCAAGATCAAAACTGAGAACATAGAGCTGTCTGAAGAGAGGACGAAAATACTAAGATTTTTTTTTACTTCATATTATAAAAAAATCTTTATCTTAACTGGAACTATTAAGAGGGGAGGGAAAGAATATGTACAATATTTTCTGTTCTTCCTGACTTTTTCCCTCATGATCCAGAAGTTCCTCTCTACTTTCTTCCCTATGAGCTTCTGACCAGAGTTTGCAGAAAATCTCAACTGTGACAGTGTGAAACTGGGGAACAAGAGTCAACAAGATGAGAATATAATTATGGTTCACAAACACTACCATATTCCATTCTAGCTGTACATTAGCTGTTCTCAGAATGAAATGTGTTAGGCTAGGATAACTGATATTTGAATCTCATGAAAGTGAATATAGAACAAGCTTTCTAAATATATGCTTAAAAAGACTGATTATCTGTGTAGCCTTCCACTAAAACTGTTAGAGTTTATGAGTTTCTGTTTACATTTCACTTAAGTATTCACATAAGTCATGAATGAATAAAACTACATAAAGTGTTTGAAAACCTTGTCCTATATTGAGTGACAGGTGGTAGTGTTTTTTTCTTCTAAAAGAAGAACAACCTTTTATGCCAGTCTAAATCATTGTTAAATTAATTTGCAAAGCTAGGAAGCAAATGCCTTAAATTTTTCAAATTTTGAAATATTAATTAAGGTAGAACCTGCAATTCTATGTACATTCATTTTATATTGTTTAAATATTTAATTTCTAACACATGACTGCTAATATAATACATTTATTATGCTCTATATAAAGTAATAAGGAAAATGAAAAGTAATCAAGTTGGTTGCACAATTATGAATCTAGAATACCATATTATTAATACATCTAGTTACATAAATTTGATCAGTTTAGGAAAAAAACATGATTATCACTTGTTCTTTATTCAATTGACTAACTGAATTAATCAGTTGATTTTATCTGTCAAAAACTTAGAAACTAAATTAGTATGTGAGGCTAATGATACTATAAAGTAACGGGCAGGATGTCATTGGTATGCAGAATGCTGGTGTTTATGTGTCATTTAATTGTCAATGATCTTGATGTTATATACTTGATGGGCTTGGATGAATCCTGGCATTTAACTGTAAACATAATTTGCCACTTGTATAATATGCCATCCCTAAAGTAGAACATCTGACAAATGTGCAAGCAGATTTTTTACTGCAAATTTGTAACACCTCAGTGCTTGTTATGAAGAAATTCATCTGCAGATTTAATATCTTATTATTATACTTTTTGAAAAAATCTATAAAAATAACATTGAGTGGGGGAAGAATAATATCATAAAGGAAGTACTGGTAATATTTAATAGTCAAACAAATTTCCTTGATATAAAAGAGATTTTTTTTCTTTTAGCACTATTTCTATATTTCTTATTCTGGTGAAAATTCACATAGTGAAATTTTTCAGTCTATTTGACTGATTTTATGGTAATAAGAATATTTTTTAATGCTTGAGAGAAATAATGGTAACCGGTATGAATCAATCAAGATCCACTATGAGTATGAAATCTAAAAATATGGAGTATGTGCTTATTTATATAGATATCAGTATGTATATGAATGTGTGCATAGTGGAGGAAACATCTGTGGCTACACATCATGATCTGTTAATAGTCTAGGATGCAAATGAATTTTTACAACTGGTTATGACAATCCAAGGATTTAGCAGGAATACAAAAAATCTATATAGTTAGTAAATAGTTCAGCTTTGCTGACCATGTGCTACTTGTTGCAGCCCACCCTGCCATGGTTGGAGAAAGCAGTCTTTTGCAGCACACTGACAAATGTGCATGCTGTGCTTTGTTAAACTCACGGAATTCACCACGTGAGTACTCTCCAGAGACACTACAGTTCAGTAGCCTTGGTAGCCCAGTGGTGAGATTGCAGGAGAATTTGAACCAACACTGAAGGCCGCAGAGATTCCCTCTGTGGTCCTTGGGAAAGAGCTTCTGATCTCTGGCTCCTGTGGGTATATCATTTGCCTGCTAACCACCCCCAATTCCATTCAGCTGTGTGGAATTACTTCCCTTTTGAATCAAAAATAAAGAAAGAAACAGAGAGAGATTTACCACACCTAACCTGGGAGTGTCACCTTTGGCACACCCTCAACCCTGAGGAACCAAACAGAGCTCTCAGGCCACACCCATCTCAAGCCTCTAAGGCTCCATTGAAAGCAGACAGTCCACTATCCAGAGTCATAGTATAACAAGAAAAAACACCACAGTGAAGAAACCAATATGCCAAACAACAAATGCAAAAACGGAGGTAACAAGAACAAAGAAGACACTATGACATCCCCAAATGAAAAAGACACCCCAATTCAAGATTACAAAGATGATGAAATAGAAGAAATGCAAGAAGCAGATTTCAAAAAATTGATAAGAACACTAAGAAGTACTCCAAAACAAATTCTTGAACTACAGAAATCCTTAATGGACAAGGTAGAAAATCTCTCTCATGAAAATGAAATATTAAGGAGGAATCAAGCTGAAATGAAACAACTAGTAGAACATGAAACTGTGATAGTGACGAGAAATCATAAGGAAATGAAGAATTCAATAGATCAAATGACAAACACATTACAGAGCCTTACAAATAGAATGGGTGAAGCAGAAGAGAGAATATCAAACTTAGAAGACAGAGCACAGGAAAATATACAGTCAAATCAAAGAAAAGAAGAGGAAATCAGAAATCTAAAAAATATTGTTGGGAATCTACAGGATACTATTAAAAAACCCAACATTCGAGTTCTAGGAGTTCCTGAAGGCATGGAGAGGGAGAAAGGATTAGAAGGACTTTTTAGTGAGATAATAGCAGAAAATTTCCCAGTTTTGGAGAAGGACAGAGACATCCTAGTACAGGAAGCTCATAGAACCCCTAATAAACATGACCAAAAGAGATCCTCATCACGACACATTGTAATTAAACCCACCACAGTGAAACAGAAAGAAAAGATCCTAAAATGTGCAAGAGAGAAACGTCAGATTACTCTCAGAGGATCTCCAATTACACTCACAGCAGATTTCTCATCAGAAACCCTACAAGCTAGAAGGGAATGGCTAGACATAGCCCAGGTACTAAGAGAGAAAAACTGCCAGCCCAGAATATTATATCCTGCCAAGCTCTCATTTGTGAATGAAGGTGAAATAAAGACCTTTCACTGCAAACAGAAATTGAAAGAATTTGTTGCCACTCGTCCAGCCCTGCAAAAGATGCTTAAAGATGTGTTACACACAGAAACACAGAAACACGGCCATCAACATGAAAGAAGTTAAACGAAGGGAACCTCACAGCAAAAGATCACAGGGAATTCAAAGCATACATTTGGATAAAGAAATTATGGTACATGTACTCTATAGAATACTATACAGCAATCAAAAACAATGAAATCTGGTCATTTGCAACAAGATGGAGGAATCTGGAAAACATCATGCTGAGTGAATTAAGCCAGTCCCAAAGGGACTGTTCTCCCTGATCGGCGACAACTAACTGAGCACCAAAGGGGAAACCTGTTGAAGTAAAATGGAGACTATGAGAAACAGTGACTTGATCAGCTCTTGTGCTGACTGTTGTTGTACAATGTAATACTTTATCCATTTGAGTATTTTTTTATTCTAGTACTAGTGGTTGAACTCTGTAATTAACAAACAATTATTCTTAGGTGTTTAAATTTTAACTGAAAAGTGATCCCTGTGAAATAGAAGAGTGGGAATAAGAGAGGGAGGAGATGTACAACTTGGGACATGCTCAATGGTACTTGCCCCAAATGATGGAGTTAGAAACGTGCCAGGGAATTCCAATACAATCCCATCAAGGTGGCATGTACCTAGGCCACCTCACTAGTCCAAGTGATCAATTTCAGTTCACAATTGATCACACTGATAGGTCTAAGAGTCAAAGGGATTCACACAAACAAGACTAGTGTCTGCTAATACTAACTGATAGAATTAAAAAGGGAGAGAATGATCCAACATGGGAAGCGAGATACACAGCAGACTCATAGAATGGCAGATGTCCTAAATAGCACTCTGGCCTCAGAATCAGCCCTTAAGGCATTCGGATCTGGCTCAAGAGCCCATGAGAATATTTTAGGCATGGAAAGCCAAGACAATCTGGAAAAAAAAAGAAGACCTAAATGAAAGATCTCTGCAAGTGAGATCCCAGTGGAAAGAACGGGGCCATCAAAGAAGGAGGTACCTTTCTCTGAAGGGAGGAGAGAACCTCCACTTTGACTATTACCCTTTCGGAATAAGATTGAAGTCAGAAAACCCTAAAGGCTTCCATAGCCTTGGCAACTCATGACTAAGGAGATTACTGACGCCATAAACAAGAGTGTCAAATTGTTAAATCAACTTCAGCAGTCACTGTGTACTTACGTCTCATGTGGGATCTGTCCTTAATGTGTTGTCCAATGTGAAGTAATGCTATAACTAGTACTGAAACAGTATTTTTACACTTTGTTTTTCTGTGTGGATGCAAACTGATGAAATCTTTACTTAGTATATACTGAATCGATCTTCTGTATATAAAGATAATTAAAAATGCAAAAAAACTTGGTGTTAAATTGGAAATTGCATAGAAAATTAATCAATTTAAAAAAATATATCATATAGGATCTCTGTCCTTAATGTGCTGTACATTGTGAATTAATACTATAACTAGTACTCCAACAGTATTTTTCACTTTGTGTTGCTATGCGAGGGCAAACTGTTGAAATCTTTACTTAATATATAGTAAACTGATCTTCTCTATAGAAAGAGAATGTAAAATGAATCTTGATGTGAATGGAAGGGGAGAGGGAGCAGGAAAGGTGAGGGTAGTGGGTGGGAGGTAAATTATGGGGGGGGAAGCCATTGTAATCCATAAGCTCTATTTTGGAAATTTATATTCTTTAAATAAAAGCTTTATAAAAAAAAACTTTTTTACCAAATTAGTCAGTGTGTATTCACCTATAGTCAAAAACTGGTTTGCCTTAAACATTTTTCTATTTCAATTTATTGGAGCACTTAATTGGAGAGTTAATATAAGTCAAAATATTTGTATGTATGCCTTTCCATGGTATTTGGAAAACTAAGAGTTTATATTGTACGTGTACCTTTTATAAAACAAAACATATGAAAGAACATATGGTACTTTTAGAGTTTATATACTGTTGGTATAAATAAGTATACTGTTGGTATACATAGGTATACAGGTATACATTCATATTCTTACATGCTTATATATGTATACAAGCATAATTTTATTATACCACTTAAAATATTTAAGATTCATTTATTTATTTGAAAAAGCAGAATGGCAGGAGCTGGAGAGGGGGAGTGAGGGGCAAAAAGGAGAGTGAGAGAGACCATCCATCCACTGATTTACTTCTCTAATGCCTGCAACAGCTATTAGTGAGCCAGGCAGAAACCAGGAGATGAGAACTCCATCTGGGTCTCCCCTGTGAGTGGCATGGACCCAAGTACTTAGGGTATCTTCTGCTACCTTCCCAGATGTATTAGAGGCCTCCTGTCACTACTCCATGGGATGTAGGGATACCAAGCAGCTGCAGAACATACTGTGCCACAATGCCTGCCCCTATTGTGACACTTATAATCCTCACCTTAAAAATTAAACATTGAGGGGCCTGTGTTGTGATATAGCAGGGAGAGCTGCTGCCTGCACCTTCAGCATCCTGTATGGCATGGGTTCATGTCCAGGCTGCTTATTTATTTGAAAGTCAGAGTTACACAGAGAGGGGAGAGGCAGAGAAAGAGAGAGAGAGGGAGGGGGAGAGAGAGAGAGAGAGAGAGAGAGAGAGAGAGAGAGAGGTCTTCCATCTGCTAGTTTACTCCCCAATTAGCCTCAATGGCCGGAGCTGTGCGAATCCGAAGCCAGGATCCAGGAGCTTCCTCCAGGTCTCCCATGTGGGTGCAGGGGACCAAGGACTTGGGCCATCCTCCACTGCCCTCCCAGGCCATAGCAGAGATCTGGATGGGAATTGGAGCAGCCAGGACTAGGACCTGCGCCCATATGGGATGTCAGTGCTTTAGGCCAGGGTGTTAACCCGCTGCACCACAGCACCGGTCCCCAGGCAGTTCCACTTCTTATCCAGCTCCCTACTAATGGCCTGGGGAAAGCAGCTGAAGATGGCTAAGGTGTCTGGGACCCTGCTACCCACCTGGGGGACTCAGATAAAGCTCCTGGATCCTGGCTTCCACTTGGAACAGTGCTGGCCTTTGTGGCCACCTGGGGAAAGAACCAGCTAATGAAAGACCTATGTCTCTCTCTGCAACTACTACTTTCAAACTAAATAAATCAATCTTTTTATTATGTACACTGAGATGGCATCTCAGTTATAGAGAGGCAGAGGCAGGGTGGGTGGGGATCTTCCATCTGCTAGTTCATTCCCCAGATGACTGCAATAGCTACAGCTGTGCCAATCTGAAGCCAGGAGCTCCCTCGGGAAGACCCCCACCCACCCCGCCTCTGCCTCTCTATAACTCTGCCTTTCAAATAAATAAAT